>CM066032.1:1629511544-1632011544 GCA_033557465.1 Ichthyophis bannanicus
TTGTGAAAAATTGCAAGAGGATCTTGATAAATTGGAAGACTGGGAATCAAAATGGCAGATGAAATTTAATGTGGACAAGTGCAAGGTTATGCACCTAAGGAAGAACAACCCAAACTATGGTTACACGATGCAAGGTTCCACATTAGGAACCACCACCCAGGAAAAAGATTTAGGCGTCATTGTGGATACCATGTTAAAACCCTCGGCCCAGTGTGCAGCAGCGGCCAAGAGAGCAAATAGAATGCTAGGTATGATAAGGAAAGGAATGGAAAATAAAACAAAAGATATTATAATGCCTCTATATCGTTCCATGGTGAGACCGCACCTTGAATATTGTGTGCAATTCTGGTCGCCGTATCTTAAAAAGGATATAGCGATTTTAGAAAAGGTTCAGAGAAGAGCCACCAAAATGGTAAAGGGGATGGAAGGATACTCCTATGAAGAAAGGCTAAAAAGGTTAGGGCTCTTTAACCTGGAAAAGAGATGGCTGAGGGGAGATATGATAGAAGTCTATAAATTAATGAACGGAGTGGAACGGGTAAATGTAGATCGATTGTTTACCTTATCAGAATATAGAAAGACTAGGGGACATGCAATGAAGCTACAGGGTAAACTATTTAAGACTAATAAAAGAAAATATTTCCTTCACTCAACGTGTAATCAAACTCTGGAATTTGTTACCAGAGGATGTAGTAAAGGCTGTTAGTGTAGCTGGGTTTAAAAAAGGTTTGGACAAGTTCCTGGAGGAAAGGTCCATTAACCATTATTAAGAAGTGACCGAAGATATCAATGCTTGACCCAGTACAAGCATTGTGGAACTTGTGTCTCTTGGGGAAACTGCTAGGTACATATGACCTAGATTGGCCACTGTTGGAAACAGAATACTGGACTTGATGGACGTTGGTCTGACCCAGTATGGCATATCTTATGTTCTTATGTCCCTCTCTGACTTTGATCTTTGCTTTCCAGCTTTCATCCTGTCTTTCTATCCACCCAGAATATCCATTCTTCAAGATCTCTTTTACTCCATCTACCTATAGCTTTCCCTCCCTCCCTCCCTCCCTCCCAACTATATCCAGCATCTACTCTCTCAATCTATACCCCCCCCCCATTTCCAACATAGCCCCCTTCTCTTTCCTTCCTCCAATGAATGTCAAGCATTCTCTTATTACTTCCCATCCTCATATCCATGGACAGAATCTCACCTCTTATTTTCCTTTCCCTTCCCCAAACAAATGGCCAGCATCTCCCTTCTCCCTTGCCTTCCCCACACCCATGGTCAGCATATTCCCTCTCTCTTCCCTGCACCACAATCCATAGCCAGTATCACCCTCTCCCTTCTCTTCCTGAGACCATAGCCAGCATCTCCCTTCTCTTTCCATACCCATGACCTGATTCTCCCCTCTCCCTTTCCTGCCTAACATAAGAACATACGATATGCCATACTGGGTCAGACCAAGGTCCATCAAGCCCAGTATCCTGTTTCCAACAGTGGCCAATCTAGGTCATACGTACCTAGCAGTATTCCCAAGTGACACAGGTTTCACAATGCTTGTACTGCATTGATATCCTGGGTCCCTTTTTAATAATGGTTTATGGACCTTTCCTCCAGGAACTTGTCCAAACCTTTTTTAAACCCAGCTACACTAATAGCCATCCACGGCCATTATTTCCCATCTCTTTTTTTTTTTACCGCCTCATGTAAGTGGGAGGAGTGCTCTAGTGGTTAGGACAAGGTACTTCAGGCCGGAGGGCCGGGAGTTCAAGTCCCACCTAGGGACAGCAATCTCAGGCCGGAGGGACTGGGATTTCTAGTCCTATAGGCACTCCTTGTGGTCTTGGGCAAGCCACTTAACCCTCCATTGCCCATGTTCCCTGTAAGTATTAGCATATGTGTCTCATATCCCCTCGTGTTAAATGCATCCCCCAATTGACCGCTTTGAACCGGTGAAAAGCAGGATATAAATACAGCTAAATAAATAAATGTCCAGAATCTTCCCTCTTTTTCCTCCACCATGTGCATTACCTTCATCCATAAGAACATAAGATATGTCATACCAGGTCAGATCAAGGGTCCATCAAGCCTAGTATCTTGTTTTCAACACTAGCATTCCAGGTCTCAAATACTTGTCTGGTTCCCAAAGGTATACACATTCCATGCTGCTTATCCCAGGGGTAAGCAGTGGATTTCTCCAGTCCTCTTTAATAATGGTTTATGGACTTTTCCTCCAGGAACTCATCCAAACCTGTTTTGAACCCAGCTACATTAACAGCTTTTATTACATCCTCTGGTAAAGAATTCCAAAGTTTGATTATGCACTAAGTGAAAATACATTTTCTCTGATTAGTCTTAAATGTGTCATATTTAGGCTTCATTGCATGTCCCCTAGTCTTTCTACTTTTTGAAGGAGTAAACAACCAATCTACGTTTACCCGTTCCACTCCATTCATTATTTTATAAACCTCTACCATTATCTCCCCTTAGTGGTCTCTTTTGCAAGTTGAAGTGCACTAACCTTTTAAGCCTTTCCTCATAGGGATATCCTTCCATCCCTTTACTACTTTGGTTGTTCTTCTCTGTACCTTTTCCAATTCTGCTATATCCTTTTTTATGATACGGTGACCAGAACTGCACACAATATTCAAGATGCAGTTGCATCAGCTCCCAGGTCTGATAAATTGTTTGAAGTTTGGAAATAGCAGAATGCTAATTATGCATAAAATTCAAATCATAAGACTCAAATCTTTAAGGTTTTATAAAAAAAACAAAAAAAAACCCCTTTCAGCCATTTACTCTACTATGAACACCTTTTCGCGTCCTTTATCCCCAAACTGGAAAGAGATCATTTTATATGAACGACGAACCAAGAACAAGCTGAAAATTCAAATGTTTGTTCCAATGAAAAGTAATCAACTCATTCTTCTGTAAATTCCTTTTATCCATACAATCAGACCCATTGATAGAATGATGTCATATGTAACTTTAAAGCAGACAGCCCTACGTGAAAGTAGGTAAACAGCTGACATCCCCACCCTGTTCCAATTTCTGCTCTTCCAAAGTTCGCAACTTAATATTTTGTTTATTATTAGCTTTTTCTAAAATATAACAGCTTAGGCAGACCAAATTAGTTTTTCTTCAGGGGGTTCTAAGGCTCTTTATCTGTTATTATAATAATCATACCAGTTGATTAGAATGCTGGGGTGGGATTAATACATTCTGTCTGGCAAGCTCCCAAACCTCTTGTTTTTAGACCTTTTGACGTTCTATGTTTTTTTTTTTTCTTTTGAAGATTTGCTTAGGAGATTTTTCTTTTCAGGTAAGCAAATTAGAATGAGTTGTAATAAAGAAGGGCACCCTCTTCCTTACATTTTTATTTATTTAACAATATGCATATACTATCTTTCTACAAGTCAAGACGGTTTATATTTAACATTGTGCCATGTAAATCGAAACAACTGTGTGCTTTACATAGGGAAGGGAGGTAGGGGCGGGTAAGAACAGTGGGCATTATCTACTAAGACTATGGGGGAGACAGCAGCATGGCCTGGGCTGCTCCTTCACAGATGAGGAGAAGAAGCTGTCTAACATTCTATCAAGTGAGACCCAGCTACAGTGAGGAAGTGTGTTGCTCTTTTCTTGGAGTCAGGGTGTTGGGAGGGGGGGGGGGTGGAGGAAGAGTGCTGCATTTGTGCCAGAAAGTAGCCAGAGTGCTAGAGGCCGGACAAGGATAAAATTTAGGAGAATTTAATTGAGTTTTTAACAATTAAATCAACTAAAAAATGTAGTTTCAATTTCACTCCATGAAAGCACTGGGGTCTGTTTACTTAGCGGCGCTAGCAGCTTCCATGCAAAATCGGAGCCCCAGCCCCATTGAATAAAACGGGGCCAAGGCTCCGATTTCGCACAGAAGCTGCTAGCGCCACTTAGTAGGCAGACCCCATTGTTAAACATCTATTTTTAGTCTCCCACAAAATCACCTAATTGCCCAAAATTAAACATCTAGATTTCTAACTTATAAACCCCCAAGAATCAGATGCCCTACCTATTGACTGACAGAGAAATGAGGTGAAATTTTCAAAAGCACACTCAGTATTTGAAAATAGGTGGGCAATTTGTACTAGACTTTCATATTTGGGGCTAGTTTTGTTGGTGTGTCTAAATGGTAAGTGTGCATGCACAGTGCCGAGAAAACCCAGGAGCTGCTGGGTTGCCAGGAGTCAGTACTGACATGAAGGCCCACTTTGCACATAGCATTACTTTTCCATTAAGCACGTTAATGAACTGAATACAAACTAATGAATGCACATCCCTAGAAATACTGATATCTGCATTTGGAGGAAGCATTGCTGTGGCAGGGTTAGGATGGGCACTGAAACCACATGCATATTTTCATAGCTACACATTTTTAGCTAAAACATGTTTTTTACACGAAAAGAAAGCGCAAGCTTACGATATGTGGTTACTTTTTTATTAAGCAATTTTCAAAGTAAAAAGTGGGTGTATACTTTGACTGAAAATTAATGCAAAGTCCCTGGGTGAAAAATACCCATAGACTTTGCAGATATAGAGACTACCCTCTTAAACTGAAAGTGAAGAGGAAGAGTATCCATACTGATCTGGAGACAAATCTGACTTTCCTTTTAAGCTCTTGCTTCAATAGTTCAGAGAGTCTGTAAGGGCACCAGCCTCTTTATCATTTTGCTGCTACAGACGAACATAGCTACCCTCTGCAAGTTTTTATCCAGGTGCCCTATGAAGTGGAAATTTGTTTTGTATATGAAAGTATTTAGCTCATACCTTTCCCAGTAGAGGTTCAAGATGAGTTACATTCAAGTACAGTAATTATTTCCCTTGTCCCTGGTGGGCTTACAATCTAACAGGCCAAAGCAGAAAGCCGGCGCTAAATGCGTGTGGTATTGACTTTTTATGCCTTTATGTAGCGCACCGACAATGCACAAGTCTAAACACTCAATGCAGAAAAAAACATGCTATGCAAATGAAGGACATGTAAATCCGAGTGTATGTAAATAAGATACGCATAAAACCCTGGCACAAAGGAAAAAATGATCGTAAAATGCTGGTGTTAGAAACCAAGTAACGCATACGCAAAGAGAAGAAACACAAGTAGTGCTTAGCTGGGCATGCACATGATTTCAGAAGCTGGCATACCCAGTTTCATCTGAAAAGGCACCATCTGCAGGACCTCATGATGAAGGACACACCATGTATCTCCTCATGCTCCTCTCTCGGGTTTCCATTGTTCCTCCTTCTTTGGCTGGCTTTTGCGAGAAGCAAAAGGATAACCAGCAAAAAATATTCCTGAACACTGAAATATGTACACTGACAAAAACGCCAAACTTTTGAAATGCTGAGGTTCATACGCTAACAAATTGTTGGAGTATGTCTTCAGGATGCACTAGACCTTAACACCAACTCCTGACCAGGTATAAAAGTAATGATACTTTTACAGTTAACGCATAATTGGGTAATCTCTAATGCAGTGGTTCTTAACCTGGGTTCGATCGAAACCTAGAGGTTCGGTAAGTCAGTCTCAGGGGTTCGGCGGAGGTCAAGACACAAGACACGCACCCGACTCATATGATTCGTGATGACACGCCCCGCTTGGCCATCATTGGCTGCAGGTGATCACGCTACATTGCTTGGCCAATCTGTGCTGCAGGAAATTTGGTGCACTCAGTAGTCGACTTGTGACTGTCGTGATGGTATGTCGTGTGATTTCTTTCTTAATATTTTAATCCATACTAACTATGTCGAGCAAAAAAAGAAAGTGGTCGGACGAATATGTACAACATGGATTCGCATATATAACAGAACGTGATGGGAGTCAGCGTCCTATCTGAATGATTTGCAATGCCAAGTTAAGCAATTCTAGTCTAGTACCGGCAAAACTAAAGGAACACTTCCTTAACCTGTATGGAGATGGGGAATACAAGAACACAATGCTTGCTGAATTCAAGGTGAAGAGAGCCAGATTTGATGAAAAGGCTACTCTGCCTGCTCTCGGCTTTGTACCCATCAACAAACCGATCCTCACAGCATCGTACGAAGTTGCTTACCTGATCGCAAAGCAGGGCAAACCACACACCATTGGTGAAACACTCATAAAACCAGCTGTGTTCAAGATGGCGAATCTGATGCTGGGAAAAGCGGCCAAAGTTAAATTATCCCAAATTCCTCTTTCAAATGACACCATCAGCGACAGAATAGAGGGCATGAGCAAAGACATCTTGGCTCAAGTAGTTGCAGATCTGATTTCAAGCCCGGCAAAATTCAGCGTCCAACTCGACGAGACCACAGATGTTTCTAATCTAAGTCAGTTTGCTGTATTTGTGTGCTATGTGAAAGATGACATGATAAAGGAAGATTTTTTTATTTTGTAAGCCTCTTGCAACAACAACTAAGGCAGCCGATGTGAAGAAGCTTGTGGATGACTTCTTCAGAGACAACAATCTTTCGTGGAATATGGTTTCTGCAGTTTGTACGGAAGGAGCTCCAATCATATTGGGAAGAAAGTCTGGTTTTGGTGCGCTAGTGAAAACCGATGCACCACACATCATTGTTATGCATTGTATTCTGCACAGGCATGCGTTGGCAACAAATACCTTGCCTCCAGAAATGACAGAAGTATTAAAAATTGTAGTGGAATGTGTGAACTATGTGCAAAATAGTGTACTGAGGCACTGCATCTTCAGTGAGCTGTGTAAAGAAATGAGCTCTGAATTTGAGGTACTTCTGTACCATTCTAACGTTCGGTGGTTATCCCGGGGACATGTGCTGAATCGTGTTTTTGCCATGCGTGTGGAATTAGCCCTGTTATTGCAAGAGCACCAACATCGTCATGCAGATTGCTTAAAAAATTCTAAGTTCATTCTCATTTTAGCGTACATGGCTGATATATTCGCATCTCTCAATCATCTCAATCAGCAGATGCAGGGTGGTGGAGTCAAAATCATCGAAGTGGAAGAAAACCTGAAGGCTTTTCAAAAAAAGCTACCGTTATGGAAACGATGAACAGAGAATGATAACTTCGCAAACTTTCCCTGCTGGACGACTGTGTAAGTAAGATCGAAGATGTGTCTGGAATCGGAGACATTTCTGTACCCACGGAACTGAAGCAAGCAAGTGCCACATACTTAGATGAGCTTGCAAAGTCTCTCGACGGATACTTCCCTACAAGAGAGTCATATCCAGCATGGGTGAGACAGCCATTCACGTTTGGTGTTGAGACAGCAGATGTCAATGATGAATACCTCGACGAAATCATTGAAATTCAGCAGAGCCAGGTTCAACAGCAACTCTTCAGAACAACAATGCTCTCAACGTTTTGGTGTCGACAAATGGTAACGTATCCTGTTATTGCTAGGAAAGCCCTGGAAATTTTTATACCATTTGTTACAACATATCTTTGCGAGCAATCCTTTTCGAGGATGCTGGACATAAAAACGAAGAAAAGGAACAGACTTTGCTGTGAAAATGACATGAGAGTGGCACTTGCCAAGGTGAAGCCACGCATTTCTGAACTGGTCTCTCAAAGGCAACAGCAGAAGTCACACTGATTTGCAGTAAATATTCATTACTATTGTAGTGGTTTAGCCTGATGGAAATTAGGTGATGGGTGTGTGTTAAAATGTTAAAAATAATAAATAGCATAAATACAATAAGTTCATTATTGGAATACATTAGGTTAAAAATTAAAACCATTTCAGTGTGGTAGTATTAAAAAAGGTCATGTCTTTGTGAAAAGTTATGTATGTAATTTGTTGTGAGTTCATGCATTGTATTGATTTTGTTCTTTGAACACAGTGATGTTAATGCATGATTCATTTTGTGAACCAGTAAAACATATACCTATGTCTTGAATTTGAAAAAAAATCATATTTTATTTTTCAATAAAGAAGGGTTCGGTGAATGTGCATATGAAACTGGTGGGGTTCAGTACCTCCAACAAGGTTAAGAACCACTGCTCTAATGTATTTATCTGCATCGAGTGTAGAGCTCATTAGCATGTTATATGAGTACGCCCAACTCATTTGGGTGATATTTAAATACATTTTGATACATTTGAATATGTATGGCATTCCGTGTGTGCTAACATTTTGCGCCCTTCTGCTGCAAGTGTCCATCTGTTTTCTGCATTTGATGTACCTGTCTGTGAGTGTATAGTTGGCGTTATGTGCATAAGCGTGTGTAAAACCCTGTGTTAGCTTTCTGCATCAGCCTGTAAGTTTGCACCTTAGGCAATGGAGTGTTAAGTGACAAGGAATACCAGTGGGATTTGAACCCTGGTTTTTCCAGTTCTAGACAGCTGCCCTAACCACTAGGCTACCCTTCAAAAGCCCATATCTCAATAAGGAGCATGTTTATTAAACCATGCTACCAAGTAGAGTGGGGTTTAGTGCACTGTTTGAGAACTTCACTAAAAAGCATGGGCTCTAGTGCTAAAAATCCCATGCTACTGTGGTAGCACATGTCAGGGCGTGGACTAGGCAGGACAGGGGCAGAACGCAGGCTGGCATGTTGCTGCTAGCACGTGTTTGATACTCTTAGCACGGATATACTTAATATCACCTCAGTGGGTGGAATAAGTGTTCCTGCTTGCTGGCTTGCATGGTGCCACGTCCTGGGCCTATACTAACTGCAGGGGGATTGAAGTAAACGCTCCCTGAAGTTAGCACTGACCCCCCCCCCCACACACACACACACTAAAAATGAACCCCAAATGTGGATTACCAGCACAGTGCTTAGTAAACATGCCCCTAAATGTCTGACAGGCGCCACTGAATTTACTCATTTTAGGTTGTAATACATTCCATTGATCAAACATAATAATTATCATAAGATGTTGCTTTACATGAGTTTTCAGCTGTTTTCAGTTGTCTGATTATTTAGGGGACTAGCCACTAAGCTGCTGTACAATATTGCATTTTACCAAAGCTTAATTTATTGTGGAAGTCATTAACCTGTGGTAACTCAGTACTACAGGTTAGTAACTCTCTCAAAAAATGAACACCACAATTTGCAATCAACCTCATAATTTGTATTATTTTGCTCCCTATGAGCATCAAGCCACTAACATGTGGCCTGATGTTCCTGGGAAGCCTTCTTAAAGGACCTACTTCTAGACATCTCTGGTGGCCCCAATTTTTTCTGCCCCATCTGGCCCTGGGTTCAAAATGGTGCCAGTTGACACCTAGTGGTGGGCTCATGGTACTACCACTAGGAGTCAAGCTGCCAACTGCCAACAAAGTATAGTTGCTCCTGTCCTGTTACCCTAGACTACCAGGGATTTCCAAATGCAGGCTTGAGAGGGGGGGTGGGGTGCTCAGGGAGGTAGGAGGCTTGGGAGGCATTGTCTTTGGTGGGGTCAGGGCTGGAAGGAATTCTTCTGGGGGAGGGAGGGTCTATGGAATGGCTTTGGGAAGTGAAGGGTATTGACTGGGGTTTTGGGAATAATCAAGGGATGGGAGTCTTGAATGAGGAAGGATGGGTTCTATGTGAATTATGAAATGTACTGGCCTCTTTAAGATGGTGTATTGGTGCATTGGCCCCTTTATAAAGGCTCAATGCTTCAAGGCAGGAAAATAGCACTGGCTTTCAGCTGGTATTATTTTTTTCAGGAATAACATAGCTTTCAGAGTTCAATCCAAGCTGTATTATTCAATTTGTATAATAAGGTGCATTGTTTGCTAATGTGCATTGCCTTAAATGAATACATATTACAGTAAAATAATGCAGGATTTTGCCATTTAACGTATGTTAGGTGGCAAGTGTCATGGGTTATTGTCTTAACACATGATAGAAATCTATAGACTCAAACACTTTCAGCTTTTTCACTCGGTACAAGCTATGAAAAAATCACCATAAAGTACAGGTATGTGTTGCTCATGAAACATAAGAAAGCTATATGTTTACCTAGCAAGGTACTGAGTGTTGATTATGCTATATAAAGATTCATTTTGCATATATGTATGCAAACACTATGCACAATAAAATATAAGGTAAAGTGAATTCAGTCATGATGACTGCAAATCTATCTTCTCGTATCTGAGCCAAATACCTAGGAAGCACAGAAAATAGTTTTCTTCGCATACAAGAAATGAATCTCCTTAACATGTACCTTGAGCTTTAAACATGAATGAGAATTACGTGTGTTCTGCAATAGGTACTTCCAGTACTTGTTCTGCAAAGGGCCACAATACTGACAGATTCAACGGAACTTTTCCAAAGACAAGTTTTTTTCCCATGAACATTAGGCAACAGAGGTTTGCTCGAGGAAGTAAAATTTATCACAGACATCTATCAGCTGCTACAATAGCTACATTTGAGTGGACCCTTGTGTCAGACTTATAGACTTTGGTAGTTAAACAATACATTATATCAGTGCATTAGAAAACGTCAACCTGGTATCTAGATCCATCCAGCAAAGAAATGGGGTTGGAGGCAAAAACATTTTTAATGCACCTCCGAACAAACCATTTCTCTTCATTTTTTCTACCACAAAATAGAAGGCCAGCTAAAATCGTGAATACTAATAGGATTCTGATGGGATTAGAGGGCAAAGGAAGCTTTCTTTTACTGATTTCAAGTTAATGATTTCAATCAATGTGTTCTTCAACTTGTCAGGGCAATAGAATTTTAAAAGGCAAGCAGCTAATATGAAAGCACTCTCTTTTGTAAATATGTCACTAGAAGCAGACAAAAGTGGAGTTTAATGAGTGGGGGGAAGAGGCAGTTACCTGTGGTTTTATAAACCAGCAAATGCTTATCTGTTTAAAGTGCAACAAAGTCAGAATCAGATTAAATACAATTTGCAGGATAGTATGAAGTCTTAAGTACTGGAAGATTTTGATCAACGTCTACCACTGTTATAATCTGTTCACCTTGAATGCCCAGGTTGCATCATTTTGGTTCTGACGGGGGTAGTTTAATTTAACCAGAGGAAAGGAATATTAACTTCTTAAAGTTATTCAAGAAATAACAACATGCACAGGGAAAAGAAATGTGGTTCCTTTCTACTTTTTCCCCACATTTTTTCCCAGTTTTTGAGTGTGTGTGTTTTCAGCTTGTTTCAGACTTTCATTTAACTAGAAATTGTTTAACCTGCACTATAACATTTTAATATACACTATTTGACTTAATGTGTATTAATCAAGTTGGTGCCCTAAATTTTTTAAGGTGCGCTAACTGAATTCACACTAACAAAGGCACATCCCTATCCAGGAATATATTTTGGGGGCTAGTCATTATGTTGTTGTTAAAGTACAAAAGCTTAATTTATAGTGATAGTCACTTAACCCTCCATTGCTCAAAAAAATCCAAGTTATCAATGTCCCTGTTTAATGTACATTACTAAGTGTAAGTTACAATGTAAACTGCTTCCCCATCCCTAAATTAATCCTCCCATTCCTCTACCCTCCCCCCAAAGAAGATCCCCAAGACCCATGAAAATCCCCCAACCTTTCATAGGCTCCCCCAAGCCTACCTGATGAAATCTCTAGTAGTCTAGTATCAGTAGGCAAAAGTGATTCCCAGTCACTGGGTTCAAAATAGGGGCAGTAGACCCCTGGCTCATAGTCTCTTGCTACTGTATATGGCAAGTACTGCTAGAACTATGAGCTGAGAACCAGGAAAATGAGTTCAAATCCCATTGCTATTCCTTGTGCTCATGTGCAAGTCACTTCACTTACCATTGCCTCTTATACAAATTTAGGGGCAGAAAGATTAACGTGCTCTTTGTGTGCAGATAATGCCACTTAAACGCATGAGTTCCAACATGCCAAATGCAGAAGAGATTGATGCGCATATAAACAGCAAAGCAAAAGCAAGTATACACAATAACACCAAGTAAATTTAAATTATATGCAAATGAGCTGCATGCATTAAAAAGGTATACCAATATTGTCTGTGCTCAATGCAAAGAAACGTATAGAGGATTACATAACTGGCCAAAGCATCAATATCTCTACGCCTGGTCTGAGGTAGCTAAAATGACTTGTGTTCCTTTGACAGACAGTATTTTGATGGCTTTTACTTCAAATGATCCAGGCATCGAGGAAAGTCTCAGATGCCATAAAAATACTGTCGGGGGGGGGGGGGGTAGCCCGTGCTCCTGACACCGATCCCCCATAGAAACCTAATCTCTGGTGGCCCAGCAGCCTCGATACCCTCCACCCAATAAAAAAAAAAACCCTGGTGGCCCAAAGGCCCCGATCCCCCACCCACCCAATAAAAAAAGGCCCCTCCTGGTACTTTTATGATAGAGCGGGAGCATAGACCGCATGCATTCCCCACTGCGGTACCATCTTGAAAAATGGAAGTATCGGGCCGGGTCCGACTGCCCTAAAAGGTAGAAAATGCCTTATCTTGCAGTCTGACCCTGCAATGCTCCTGCTCCATCATAAAGGTACCAGGGGGGTTCGGAGCCACCAGGCCTTTTTTTGGGAGTGGGTGGATGGGGGGGGGAGGGGATCAGGGTTGCTGCCACTAGAAGTTTTTTTTTTGTTTATTGGAATGTGGGGGATGGGGGCCGCTAGACCACCAAGGTTTTGGTTTCTATCAGGTGGTCGACCCTCCTCCTGATAATAATAATATGATGGCATCAGGACCTTTCCACAACACCTGGATCATCTGAAGTGAAGTGTCAAACCTCCCCTCAGATGACCCTGTTTCTCTGGGCCAAACTTACACTGATTTCTGTGCACATATGTTTAGCTTGCTCTCCCAGTTTAACAATGACATTTGCGCCGTAGTTTAACGCATGGCCTTTCTAGAAGGTCAGAGCTGAAGTTTCATTATGTTGGCATGCCGCATAGAAGAATACCTAGCTCATAGCATGCAACTTCAGCTCCGGCTTTCTGCATCGGCTCCTTAGATTGTAAGCTCATTCCTGAGAGGAATCTGAGAGCAGAAGTCGTCTCTGCATGTAAGCAAACACAGCTTTGATGAGGAACTTGGTGACTTACAGCTTTGCAAAAAAGAGACTGTGGACTTTCAGTATTTGAAAAATTATATAAAACTAAAAATTAGGTATTGATTTGACTTAAAGGTCTAAAAGTTGCTAGCCCTAGTTTTAGTTAGCTTTTAGACTTCTAATACAAAACAGACAAGTATTTGTCTGAAATAAAGGTTTACAATTAATTTGTCCTAATTTCAATTAGGCTTTTTAGTTTATTAATCAAACCCATATTTGGCATGGGCAATGGAGGCAACTACCTCCAGTGCCTATTTCAGATAGATGCTGTAGGGCTGGTACCTGTGGCTGGTTCTGAACCACGGTGGCCTGCTCAGACACCAAAATCCTAAACCCAAGATGATTTTTGGTACAAATAATTTCTGCTGCGTTCAAGCTTTAAACCTGCTGACTTCAAGCAATTGCCTGCCAAGTTTATGTGTACATACAGCAAGTATATTGTTCCCCGCTTTAACTATGTCACATGCAAGAGAACTCGCTCCTGAGGCCGTCTCATCCGTACACTGTTCTACTGGTCCTAACATTTGCAACAATGTATGAACCTGCACACCAGCATCTTTCTTTCACCATGACCTTTGTCTGAAGAATGACTACCTGACAACTGCTAGCTTATTCACTGAAAGATGTCACACAGTATCTGAGATCATCCAATCACCATGCTGTGATGAGAAATTCAGGGCAAGGAATTATATGCTGGACACGGAGGGACACACGCACTACATTACCAGAGGATATAGTAAAGGCTGTTAGTGTAGCTGGGTTTAAAAAAGGTTTGGACAAGTTCCTGGAGGAAAGGTCCATAAACCATTATTAAGAAGGGACCCAGGATATCAATGCTTGACCCATTACTAGCATTGCGGAACCTGTGTCTTTTGGAAAAACTGCTAGGTACATATGACCTAGATTGGCCACTGTTGGAAACAGGATACTGGGCTTGACGGACCTTGGTCTGACCCAGTATGGCATATCTTATGTTCTTATGTACTTTTGTACTCACTTGCTGCCACCCTTTGCCATTTTGCAGTCTTCAGCCCTCCTGTCTGCCTGTCTCCAACTGGAAAGTCAGTGTGCAAGGCCAAGGATAACCTCAGAAAGAAGTAACAAGACTCTCCCACAGACCTGAGACTCTGTTTTCACACGGCTTCCCCGAGCAGCCGACTTTGTATAGCTCAGCCAGCACTACGGGACCATGTGCCATTGGAGGGAGTCTCTCAGACCCAGCCACAATAGTCCTCCTGGCAAAGCTAAGTTACTGGTCTTAATTCTCCTTGTGGGAGGTTTAGTAGACAGTTCATTTCCTGTCCTTTTCACAGATGCAGAGCCAACCTCTGACTTTATTTATTTATTTATTTTATTTACAGTCTCTTATATACCGCACTATTCAACATCAGCGCGGTTTACATGGAACAAAAATGCTCAGTACAATTAACACGTATGAGTTTACAGATAACAGGGCAAATAACTTGGATAACAGGGGTAAACTATTTACAAATCTTGCTACATAGAGTCATATGAACATGAATTCCATAGAAACATATGCACCACTAAGGGTTAGGGTTAGTTGATACTCAGTGATTCATTATCTCTGTAATTGTAATCAGAGGGCTGTTTAACATAATACCTCAAGTCTCATTTATTCTATATTTACTTTTTTTTTTTCTAACCAGAATAAAGTCTAATTTATATATATACACAGGTATGTCTCTCCCTCTCTCATGTGGTTCATTGATAGATAGACTCATAGAACTCCAGGCAAAAAGTAAAGTAGCAGTTTGTCCTAGACTATCAGTTGCGTATAATTTACTTACATACATAAATTCATACATTCATTCATTTGCTACTGACAAGCCTGACAATACCGGAGCATTGCCATTGATGCTTTTGTATTCTGATGCTCCTCACTCTCTTGTTCACTACTTAAGTGTAGCTTACCATATTCTAGTTCCCAGTGTTGTGATGTTCTTAGTCTTGATTAGATTGTAAGCTCTGATGAGCAGGGACTGTGTCTAGCATTTATATATTCAGCGCTGTATATGCCTTATAGTGCTATACGAATGATAAGTAGTATTAGTAGTCCTAGTACTGTAGTAGTAGCTTCAGTCAGCCTCAGAGTGGCAGCAGTAGTGAAGTGATTTTAAAGAACCAGCCCTAGCAATAGCATGCAAGCTCTCGTGTTCTGCATAACCCTTGTGCTGCCCTGCATCCTTCTACCACATGTTCAAAAGGAAGGGGTACAGCACCATAGGGCCTGCCCGGAGCATGAGGGCTAGCGTGCCATGACCCGCGCTGATTCTTAAAATCAATGTGCTGCTTCCGCTGCTCCAGGACTGATTTCAGGTGATCAAGCAGGCTTGGGGAGAGGGGAATGGTGCACTTTCCCCCCTACTCAGAATGGCAGAGACAAGGCTCAGGGGGAGGGGGAGCGGTGCAGCTCACCGTTTGCTTATGGGCGCTGAGCACATAAATACAGCCCTGTTACTAATACAAAACAGACAAATGTTTGCTTGAAATAAAGGTTTGAAATTAATTTGCCCTCGTTTCGGTTAGGCTTTTTGGACTTCTAATACAAATACTGCAAATATTTGCTGAGTTTGAAACTCTTTATTTTCTCCTAGCATTTCTAAGGCTCAATTGCCTTAAACAGGCAATGATATTAATAGGTGTTACCTAACGTATTATTAAGTAGGTACAATTACTGAAAAGGTCACTCTAACAGTGCTATATCATCAAAGGGGCTTGTTGGAAGAATTTGTCTTAGATAGAAAGAAATACAGCAAGGGAGGGTATCAAGTGCCCTCTTTCCTGAGGGGAGTCTGAAAGCAGAAGCAGCCCACCTTGCTGGGGAAATGTTTGACTTAAAGCTTGGGACAAGAGATTGCTGACTTATTTAGAAAGTTCTATCATTTAAATTCTTTAAAAGCACAAATTAATTATTGGCATAGTTTAAAAGCAGTATGTCCTAGTTTTACTTAGCCTTTAGACTTCTAATACAGTAGACAAGAATTTGTTTGAAATAAAGGTTTAGAATCAATTTGCCCTAGATTCACTTATGATTTTTAAGATTATTAATAGAAAACAGACAAGTATTTGCTTAAAATAAAGGTTTAGAATTAATTTGCTTTAGTTCCAGTTAGGTTTTTAAGACAACTAATATAAAACAGACAGATAGTTAGAGGTATGTTTGTTAAAGTGTGTTTATCTTCTGCCACTAAAGCAGACCTTTCTGTACCATCGCCTAGTGTTAGCTGCAAAAGCCTAACGTTATCTGCTGCATTTCCCCAGGAGATAATGCTATGAAAATGCAGGAATCATGGGGCGGCAGCACTGCTGATGCAGCTAACACCATTTATTGAGGTGGCATTATTTTCATCCGCGATGTCTGCCAAAACCTATGGTAATACCTAGTTCCTATTATGTTATGTTATTATTAAGAATGTTCCATGTATCTTCAAGTTTTTGTTCCATGTTTACCGTCCCGGATCGCTGGAAGGGGCTGTTCAACTAAATAAATAAAACAACATACGTGGCACTCCCACCCTCTACCCAGACACACAGCTACCGCGTGATCTGCAGATAGCGCAGAAAATCCCTGTGCTATCTGCATTTGGCTAATGTGCTTTAATAAACATTCCCCTTAATCTTTTTCCCACCCACCC
Organism: Ichthyophis bannanicus; assembly: GCA_033557465.1. Classification (NCBI taxonomy): domain Eukaryota; kingdom Metazoa; phylum Chordata; class Amphibia; order Gymnophiona; family Ichthyophiidae; genus Ichthyophis; species Ichthyophis bannanicus. Next base: position 1,629,528,193 of record CM066032.1, read on the forward strand.
CAGGGACACCCTTTAATTTATAGTTGGTTTTCCCAATTAAGGGTAAAATTGGTCATCACAGGATATTTTCTTCAGCTAGTGATTAATCCTTAATAGATTAATAGCAGTTCAGTGGGAAACCAACAAAAAATATTATCATATAATATAGCAACAAATTCTGAAGGCCAACATTTTAGTTTAAGTATCCCGTCCTTTAAGAACTCTAAATAAATAAACAACTTGTCAATGCAAAGATGCAGACAGCAATCCAGCGGCAAGATGGAGGCTATCACATCTTTTGTACTGAGTGCCATATGTATGATTATCTCCCAGTTGGTGAGAGGTCACTCGTATATGTGCCTTCAGTGCAGAATTTCTGGCTCTCAGAAAACAAGCATGATCTCTGTGGGCTAGAGCTGAGGCAGACAAATTAGTACAGGGTTAAAACTTAAAACTAAGATGCAGACAGCAGTCCAGCATTGAGAATGTCACATGTATGATTTTCTCCTATTTGGTGAGAGGGGTCTTATGTGTGCACTAGGAAGAAGGAACTCTTTGCTCACAGGGAACGAGTCCAATCTCTGGAAGCTAGAGTTGCAGATTTTGAGGAAATAAGGAAGACAGAGAGGTATATAGATGAGACCTACAGGGAGATAGTCCTGAAGTCCCACCTCTAGTCTGGCAGCCACCCTTGGAGGAGAGAAGTCTTGTGACATGAAAGCAGCACCCTGGTGTGGCAGGAAGTGATCCTGTAGCTAGGACCTGCCCTTCAGATGATGTAAAACCCTTGTGCACTGAGGAGGTTCCTCCAGGGCCATGTGTCCATGAAGGAAGGTTTAGAATGGCCATTATAGTTAACAATGTAGATAGTGGTGGAAAGGAGTCTGCTGTCTTGGTAAATGTTGGCACCAATGACATAGGAAAGTGTGGGAAGGATGTTCTGCAAGCCAAATTCAGGCTTTTAGGTAGGATGTTGAAATCCAGAACTTCAGGGTAGCATTCTCAGAAATGCTTTCCCTTCTACGCACAAGACCTGAAAGGCAGGAAGAGCTCTGGAATCTCAATGTATGAATGAGAAGATGGTGCAAGGAAGTGGGTTTGGGATTTCTGAGGAACTGGGCAACATTCTGGGGAAATGAGGGGCGTTTTTCGAAGGGATGGGCTCCACTTTAATAGGGATGGAACTAGGCTGCTGGCATTAACCTTTAAAAAGGAGATAGGCGAAAGCCGACAGTCGCCAAGAGCGCATGGTTTGGAACAATGGATCCTTGAAGGATACTAGCAAAAAACTGAAGTTAGGGCATATTGACATAGAGGTTTCAATAAAGACAAAAGTAACCCAAATGCCCTTAAGTACAGAGCACACAGAGCTTAAATATTCCAAATTATCCCTGTCTATTGATAACTAGATTAATATGAATACAACCTCTAAAATGCTTGTATGCAAATTCTAGAAGTCTAAAAATAAGGTGGGAGAGTTAGAATATATAGCACTAGATGAGAGGTTAGATATGATTGGTATCTCAGAGACCTGGTGGAAGGAAGACAAACAATGGGACACTGTAATACCTGGGTACAAATTATATCGCAATGATAGAGTAGATCAAATTGGTGGATGGGTTGCACTCTATGATAGAGAGGGCATTGAGTCACAAAGGATTAAAGCTTTGCAGAAAACAAAATACACTGTGGAATCTCTATGGATCGAAATTCCATGTAAAAAGGGGATGGCAATGGCAGTGAGGGGTGTATTATTGACAGCCTGGCCAGAATGAACAAATGGATGATGAAATGCTAAAAGAAATCTGGGAAGCTAACAAAAGTTACAACAGAGTAATAATAGTGGGTGATTTCAATTACCCCAGTATTGACTGGGTCAGTTTCATGGCAGAACATGCGAGGTGAGATAAAGTTTCTAGATGAAATAAATTATTACTTCCTGGAGTAGCTGGTTCATGAACTGACAGTAGGGGAAGTCATTTTGGATCTAGTCCTTAGTGGTAAACAATGTCTGCTGTAAGTGATAAGGGTGTTGGGGCCACTTGGCAATAGTGATAATAGTATGATTGCATTTCATTTAATAAATAGAGGAAGGACAGCAGGAAATACTCAGTACTACCTTTTAACTTTCAAAAGGGATACTATGATAAACTGAGGAAAATAATTAAGAAAAAACTAAAAGGAGCAGCTGCTAAAGTTAAAGATTTACATCAACCAATGTACATATCATCACCAGCTTGTAAGCCCAGACCAGCTGTATTCCATGCTTTAACAAAAAGTGGAAGGAAGGCCAGAAAACTGTCAGCATGGTTTAAACGTGAGGTCAGACAGGCTGTTGTAGCCAGAAAAGCATCTTTCAGGAAAAGGAAAAAGAAGCCAAATGATGAAAACTGGAAATAACATAAGCACTGGCAAGTTAGATGCAAGACACTAATCAGGCAGGTAAAGACAATAAATTTTTTTCAAGTACATTTGTAGCAAAAAATCAGTGAGAAAGTCAGTTGGACCATTAGATGATAGAGGGGCAAAAGGGGCGCTAAGAGGGGACAAGGCCATAGTGGAGAGACTGAATGAATTCTTTGCTTCGGTCCTTACTGAAGAAGATGTAGGGAAGTTACTCATGACTGAAATAGTATTTAAAGGTGATGCATCAGAAGAATTGAAAGAAATCTTGATAAACCAGGAATATGTATTACAACTATTTGATAAACTGAAAAGTAGCAAATCACCTGGACCAGAAGGTATACATCTGAGGGTGTTGAAATAACTGAAATATGAGATTGCAGACCCACTATTAGTAATCTGCAAACTATCATTAAAATAATCTGTAATACCTGAAGATTGGCAAATGGTCAATGTAACGCCAATTTTTAAAAAGGGTTCCAGGGGTGATCCAGGAAACTACAAACTGGTGAGCCTGACGTCAGTACCAGGAAAAATGTTAGAAACCATTATAAATAATAAAATTACTTTAACATGTAGATAGTCATGGTTTAATGGGAGAAAGCCAACATGGCTTTAGCCAAGGAAGGTCTTGTCTTATTAAGCTATTATATTTTTATGAAGGTGTGAATAAACAGGTAGACAAAGGTGAGCCGGTTGATATAGTGTATCTGAATTTTCAGAAAGTCTTTGATAAGGTTCCTCATGATAGACTCTTGGCAAAATTAAAAAGTCATGGGATAGGAGGCAGTGTACTATCGTGGATCAGGAACTGGTTAATACATAGAAAGCAGAGGGTAGGGCTAAATGGCCAATTTCCCAATGGAGAAAGGTGAATAGTGAAGTATCCCAGGGATCTGTGCTGAGTCTGCTGCTTTTTAACATCCAGAAATGACCTGGAAATGGGAATAATGAGTGAGGTAATCAAATCTGCAGATGACACTAAATAATTCAAAGTTGTTAAAACACAAGAGGATTGTTAAAAATTGCAAGAGGACCTTGATAAATTGGACGACTGGACATTGAAATGGCAGATGAATTTAATGTGGATGAGTGCAAATTTAAACACCAGGAAAGATCAAACCAAACTATGGTTCCACGATGCAAGGTTCCACATTAAGAACCATCCCCCAGGAAAAAGTTTTAGGCGTCATCGTGGATAACATGTTGAAACATTCTACCCAATGTTCAGTGGCAGCCAATTAAGCAAATAGAATGCTAGGAATCATAAGGAAAGAAATGGAGAATAAAACAAAATATATTATAATGCTTCTGTATTGTTCCATGGTGCGACCGTACCTTGAATATTGTGTGGATTTCTGGTCACCGTATCTAAAAAAGAAAATAGCAGAATTAGAAAAGATACAGAGAAGAGCCACCAAAATGTTAATGGGATGGTGGGATACCCTTATGAGAAGAGGCCTAATAGGTAAGGACTCTTCAAACTGGAAAAACGGCAGCTGAGGGGAGATATGATAGAGGTCTACAAATTAAAGAATGGAGTGGAATGGGTAAACATAGATCAATTGTTTTCACCATCAAAAAGTAGAAAGTCTAGGAGACACTCAATTTAGCTGCAATACAGCCTATTTAGGACTTAAAAGAGAAATATTTTTTCACTCAACCTGTAATCAAACTTTGGAATTCATTACTGGAGGATGTAGTAAAAGCTGTTAGTATAGCTGGTTTTAAAAAAGGTTTGGACACGTTCCTGGAGGAAAGGTGCATAAACCATTATTAAAGAGGACTCAGGAAATCCACTGCTTGCCTCAGTGCATACATTGTGGAACCTGTCTCTCTTTTTGGGAATCTACTAGTGTCTTGTGACCTGGATTGGGCACTGTTGGAAACAGGATACTGGGCTTGATGGACCTTAGTCTGAACCAGTATGGCATATCTTATGTTCTTATTACCTAAAATAACATAATAGAGAAGTTCCACCTCTAGACAGAGTCTCTGTGCTGCCTTGGAGAAGAGAGATCACCTGGAAGAAGAGCCTTACCCTGATCTGGCAGAAAGTGATTCTGTAGCCAGGACCTTCCATCCAGGGGATGCAAAATCCTCTCACACCAATGATGTGATTCCTCGGTCTTCTACCCAAGAGGGAAGGGTTAGTATGGCAGTTGCAACTAGTCATTAGGCATGTAGTTTCTGGCTAGCTAATAGACATGAGGATTACTTGGACACTTGCCTGCCTCATGTGAAGGTGGCCGACATCACACTTAACCTAGATACGATTTTAAACAGTGCTGGTGATGAGTCAGTTCTTTTGGTAAATATTGATAAAAAATGACATAGGAAAATGTGTGTTGTGGGGGGGGGGGAGGTTCTGGAAGCTCAATTTAATATACTGTATTAGGTAGAAAGTTTAAATCTCAGAAATGTTTCCAGTTTCATGTGCAGAACCCAAGAGACAGTCAGAGCTCCAGAGTGTCAATGAGTGGATGAGACTATTGTGCAGCTAGGAAGAATTTAGATTTGTTAGGGACTGGGCTACATTCTGGGGAAGCAGGAGCCAAATTTCTCAAAGATGGGCTCCACCTTAACTGGTATGGTGCCAGGTTGCTGGCACTAATGTTTAAAAAGGGTACAGAACAGCTATCAAACTAGAACCTGTGGGAAAGCCAACAGTCACTCAGGACTGCATGGTTTTGCTTAAGGTGTCTTTGAAGGATACTATCAAAAGAAGGACAGTAAACCATCCCAATAGGGAGGTTGTAATAAAGGATAATGTAGACCATATACCTTAAATGGGCATAAAGATTTTAAAGATTATAAATTATCCCTGCCAACTTCTATGAAAATCATAAATCCAAACATACCTTGAAATGTCTTTATACAAATGCTAGAAGCCTAAAAATATGATGGGAGAGTTAGAATATATAGTACTGAATCAAAACAGATATAATGGGCATCTCAAAGTCCGGGTAGGAGGAGGATAAACAATGGGAACACTGATACCAGGTACAAATTATATTGCAGTGATAGGATAGATCAAATTGATGAAGGCACTATGGGGTAGATTCCGAGGGCCGAATAGCGGGTTTGTATATCCGGGTTGGATGTACAATCCATGCTCAGCTGCTGCTCCTGATTCTATCCTTTTTTCTCCCTGCACGTACAAGGACTTTGTGGATGGCACGGAGGCAGACCGGGGGCAGGCTGCAGCGGCCAGATGTACAGAGGCCATTCAGGTCAGGCCTCTGTACGTCAGGCAGCCCCAATTTGGACACAGCTTATTTCACCTCGAAGGTTGCATCGAGGGTTGGGCAGCAGGGAAATGATTTGTATATGCGGGCAGTCTTTGGCTTTCAGGCTGGACATGCCAGTGCCATGGTGACAGACGCTATGGTGCCAGCATACCAGCCAGAGCCTTGAGCAGTGGGGATGGGTAGGCACTTGGACATATCCTGGCTCAGAATGCCTTGCATGCCGGGCCATCTAAGTGCTATGATTCTGCAACCTCAGGAACATACAGTGCCTGTGGTTGCAGAATTAGGTACAACTCGACCTCGTACATTTTCTGCACGTCTGGATGGTCCAGACATGCATAGTACTGAATCGGCCTCCACATGATAAAAGAGAGCATTGAGTTAAAGAGAATAAAAGTTCAACAAGAAACAGAATGTGCCATTGAATCTTTATGGATCAACATTCCTTGTGTGACGGGAAAGAAAATTGTTGTAGGAGTATACTTCCATCCATATGGAAAGAAAGAGCAGAAAGATGATGAAATTCTATCAGAAATTAGGGAAGTTAGCATATTTGGCAATGCCAGAATAATGGGTGTTATCAATAATCTGAATATTGATTGGATAAATGTTAGATCAAGATATGCTATAGAGGTAAGATTCCCAGATGAAATAAATGACTGCTTCATTGAGCAGCTGGTTTGGAAATCTACTAGAGAAGGAGCTATTTTAGACTTCCTCCTTTGTGAAACACAGGAGTTGGTACAAGAACTAACTGTGTTAGGAACCCTTGGCACTAGTGACCCTAATATGATGAAATTTGATTTAATAACTGGAGCGAGTACACAAAGGAAATCTACTGTGTCAGCATTTAATTTTCAAAAGAGAGACTATGATATAATCAGGAAAATGGTTTAAAAAGGAAAACTAAAAAGGATCAGCTGCAAAGGTTAAGAGTTTAAATCTGGCCTGGCCTGTTTAATTATACCATTCTGAAAGCCTAGACGGTAGAATAGGAGGTGCCCGCCAGGGCCCCCAAGCTCAGCTAGAAACTATAACCGAGACAAGGTGTCGCTAGAATGCTTCTACAGAGTAAGAGCTGATTTGATATACTGAGAATTAAATAGATTTTATAAGTGTATGTTATGACCTAAGGTCCCTAATTCTCGGAAAGTTCATAAGATTTGCTGACATTAGTTGCTATCTGTTAGTTTGAGCAATCATTTTCCTCAAAGCAGGTGGAGGAACTTTCGATATTACAAAAAGTCCCTAAATTTTGCAGAAGCTGGCAAGCTGATATCTGTCCTTTAGTAACAGTAGCTGTGTACATACTTCAATTTAATCTCTTTTGCAATAATTCCTGTAACATTAGTTTTATCCCTAGCATAGACAAAAGTTTATAACTTGCAAGTTCTATATTTCATTTTGCTTTTCTGAAGTTCCGCTCTGCATTATGATTAAAGATATATCATTTTATATTAATGGTTAAGGCATATCAATCTTTCACAGTCATAAGAACATAAGATATGCCATACTGGGTCAGACCAAGGTCCATCAAGCCCAGTATCCTGTTTCCAACAGTGGCCAATCTAGGTCATACGTACCTAGCAGTTTCCCCAAAAGACACAGGTTCCGCAATGCTTGTACTGGATCAATCATTGATATCCTGGGTCCCTTCTTAATAGTCCTGTGTCCTCATCACTATCTGTATCCATGTCTAAATTGCCATACACAGGCTTCACACTAGTGTATGTCACCTTATCATACAGAGGCTGCGTAGTCTCGGTTATAGTTTCTAGCTGAGCTTGGGGGCCCTGGCGGGCACCTCCTATTCTACCGTCTAGGCTTTCAGAATGGTATAATTAAACAGGCCAGGCCAGATTTAAACTCTTAACCTTTGCAGCTGATCCTTTTTAGTTTTCCTTTTTAAACCATTTTCCTGATTATATCATAGTCTCTCTTTTCTATGAACTTTGAAAAGAGTCAGCAGAAAATGATCCTGTAAGCATAATTCTTGTTGACCTATGATTTTGTAACTCAACTGTCGTCAATTTGTTTGTCAGTTAAAAATTAATTATGTCAGCTGAAAATTCTAAATAAAAGGTAGGTCTCTAGCAGGGCATTTCCGAAGGTGTTTGGAGGAGACATTCTGCTTGTTCAGATCCCTCTGGCAATCTTCCTCTAGAGCTCTGGATGATTGATATATCATTGAGTCTGTGTGTGTTTTTCCTTCCTGTTAGAAGGGCCAGGTAAGCCCAGAACCCAGGTAAAGGTGGTCCACATCTGGACAGGTACAACATAGATCAGGTGTATCCCATACATATAGAAAGGCAGGAGGATGGCAAAACATTAGCCAGGATGATTTAAAGGTGATGTAAAAGAGGATATTAGAACTAAGACTATTTTTTTCAAGAAATGGAAAAAGGAATCCAATTAAGAAAATAGAAAACAGAATAAGCATTTGTAAGTGAAATGTAAAGCATTGATAAAGAAGTAAAAAAGGCTTTTGTAAAGAAGTTTGACATAAAGAAAAAAACTCACAAAAAAAAAATTTCAGTGAAGGAGTCAGTTGCACCGTTAGATGATCAAGGCATAATAGGGGCACTCGTGAGACAGACCCATAGCTCAGAGACTAAGGGGCCTTTTTACTAATGCACACTATTCTACAAGGTGGGATTTGGAGCTCAGCAACCACATAACTTTTAGCACTAGGCCATCAAAATTAGCATAGGCCAATTTCCTCACTGTGAATCACCAAGTGAAGTGGTATATGGGCAGGTTAGGAGTGGAGAAGAGGCATGGTAAGCATCACACACTCAGCATGGTGATAAACATCACATTCTAACTGCAACTCTTGAAATGAGCATATATGCAATTACCTCTACCTTAATAGGTGACATTAAGTGTACCCACGGTAATAGTGTCCAGTCTTATCACACTACATCACACATTAACTACTGGAAAAATGTTGTCAACACCCATATAGCAGTTAAAATGGTGGCATTGCACTAAACATGCCTAGTTTTTGCATCCCATTGGTATGTTAAGTGTGAAACTACAGTGCACACTTAAATAAAAAGGCTCTTATATGAATTTTGTGCTTTGATCTTTATTGAGGAAAATCTAAGGAAGTTACCCATGCCAGAAAAGATATTTCACAGTGATGAGCTGAATCAAATTTCAGTAAATATGAAAGATGTAGTGGAATAAATTGACAAACTAAAGAGCAGAAACTCATCTGGCCAGATGGTATATACCCAGGAGTACTGAAATAAATGAGTGAGGCCGCTGGGCCGGGTCCCGTGGCTGCCAGCAACCGGGTTCCCAGGCTCGGTCCTCAGCCTTCGATCGTGGCGCATGTGGAAGGGGGGCGGGCTGATGGGAGGAGCAAGTGATGTTTGAAATCGCTCCACGTTCAAAGCGTGGAGCGATTTCATTGGCGCTCCTACCCAGGGTCAGGGTTTGGCACCAGCGAGGAGCCGCATGGAACACTCTATTTGCGGCGCAGCTCCTCTCCAGGCGATCGCGATCTGGTAGGCTCCGGCAGCGTAGAGAGGCCTGGCTGCTGGCTGCAGTGGGAGTGCGGCTATAGTGACGGCGGTGGTGTCAGGCGATAGGGAGACGGTTGGTGGGCCTTCAGGCAGGAGTCAGCATCCGCAGCAGGCGGTGGCCATCAGAGGACCAGGGCCACGTGGAGAATGGCGTTCTAGCAGGTGGGCAGTGGGGGCTTGAAGCGTTGCTGAGTGGGGGAGTAGCTTACTGGTTGGAGCAGCTGCCTGATATGCAGAGTTCCGGTACAAAGGAGGAGAGCTGGACAGTGGGGGCAGTTTTACTGTGCTGCTTGTATGGTGGGTGGCTGGTGTGAAAGGGGGTGGTGTAAGACAAGCGCAAATTAAAAAAAAAAAAGAGAAACGCAGGTCAAGCCTGAGGATTCTGGCTGGGGTAGTAGCTTCTGTTGTGGGACATGGTGTGTTCAAAGAAGGGGCAAGGCAGGTAAGAGCAGCGTGGGGGCACAGGGTCGTGGCCCGGGGAGAGGGGGGCAGGTCACGGGGGGCTAGGTCGCCTGGGGGGCTAGAACAGATGGGCAGTTGTCTCGGCATGCTAAAGGGGCAGCTAGGGGGGGTTGGTGGGGGAAGGAGAGGAAGGTAAGGCTTTGAGCTGGGGGGGGGGTTGCTGGGGGAAGGGGTAGTCAGGGGTGCTGGAAGGGACCCATGCCAGGGGTCTTTAGGGGAGGGTGTGGTAGGTGGGACCGTGCCAGATATCACAGGCGCAGTGGGGCAGTTAGGTGGCATAAGTGAGCTGGACAGAGGTAGGGGTAGGTTGGGGGGGATCATCGGGAGCATTGATGGGTCCACGGGGAGCAGCGGAGGGGTCATGCTCAGTGGGGGCCCCTTCCGGTATGGGTTTTCCAGGCAGTTCTACCCCGTAGCGTCAGAGTGGGCAATTCATGCAGTATGCACCGGTTGGGGGGGCCAGGGAATTGTGCATCGTGGGGGGGGGGGCAGCAGGTGGGAGTAGGGCCATGGGGGTATGGCGGGGGGGTTATGGAATTGGGTTTCTGGGTTGGGGCCTACAACAGTGGGAGGGGGGCTGGGTGGGCCATGGGGGGTTAGGTACTTCCACTTGGAAATGGGGTGGGGGCAGAAGGGGGAACCTGGGGGAGTGGGGCGGTTTCTGCTGGTGTTGGTTCTTCTCTCCCTGTGCAGGTGCTGGTGAGTGGAACTTCGACTGCTGGTAGGGCTGACCTAAGCCAGGCCACGATGGTGCGGATCCCGGAGCTGTCCAGCCCTGCATCAGAAGCGCCAGAGTCAGGAGAGCAAGTCGCTGGCACTGCTGCGGAGGGTGAGTGTGTGGCGGTGGAAGGTAGCCTAGGAGAGGGGGGGCATGTCTGGCGGAGAGGCGCTTGCCATGGGTTCGTAAGGCCAAGGCGAAGTGGGAGCATGGGCGTCGCTGTTGTCGTAGCTCGTTGTTGTCATCCTCCACTTCTTCAGGGACTTCGGTGGGTTCAGCGGCTGGCAGAAAGGGAGATAGGACAGCACCGTCGGTGGTTCGTTGTGTGGAACTGTGGGAGGGTGTCCCGTGGAAATTGAGGTGAAGGATCCAGAAGCGTAGGTACATTGATATATTCCAGCTTTTAGAAGGGAGAAAGCGCTCAGGTGAGAGCAGGAAGAAGCGCAAAGAGGATGAGAAGACAGGGAGGGTGCGGAAAGTGTCCCGCAATACTGTGAATTGGATGCGGGTCTTTTTACGATTAGCGAGTGTGTGGGCATCACAATCCGGGCCAGTATGGGGCATTATTGGCCTATGCGTATGCTATACTGGCCACGTCACAGGCACATGAGGGTTGGGCTTGGCTCAACTATGATGAAGATTTCCATGATATGATGGAAGAAAATATGGATTTGTCTTGGGGAATGAAGGATATTAATTTGTGGCTGACTCAGATGTAGGCCAAAAAGGGTACGGTGGGTGGAGCAGGGGGTTCGGGCAAGATGGCGGGGCAAACGTCGTCAGTGGGCCTTAGGTCCTTTTGTGCGACGGGTGGTTTGCCAGAGGCGCCAAAAGGAGGGCCAGGGGGAGGGGACCTCTGCTGGCGATTTAACAAATCGTCCTGTCCCTTTCCGGATTGTAAGTCATGGCATGCTTGCTCGCTCTGAGGGGGAGGACACTCTGCCATGAAGTGTAGTCAGAAAGGAGTGGCAGGGGCGGCGGTCAGTTGCAAATAAAGTAGGGTGTTTGGAGTTGGCGCCTACCTCGATCAGAATCAAGGCGCTATGGCTGTGGCTGGCGAGTTTTGGCGGGAGTAGGCAAGGCGTGGAGGATGTTATGGTTGGGTTTTTTGAGGGGATTCCATATACCTTTTAGGGGCAAAGTGTTTGATGTAATAACAGCTCGGTACGGCTGCTGGAGGTGGTGGTACGCGAGAAAATCGTGGCCGAATGTGCTTTGGGCAGGGTAACTGGCCCTTTCGGCAAACCGTCATTTTCGCCTTTTATCATATCACCTTTGGGGGTCATTCCTATAAAAGAGCAGAGGCGTTTTAGGTTGATACACAATTTGTAATTTCCGCTGGGTGACTCGGTTAATGACCATATTCCTCGAGAGTTGTGCTCGGTGCGGTACGCATCGTTTGATGCTGCAGTTGAGTTGGTGCGCTAGTGCGGTAAAGGTGCTCTTATGGCAAAGGTGGATATCGAATCGGCCTTCAGGCTTTTGCCGGTCCACCCATCGGCTTTCTCGTTGCTGGGATTTAAGTTTGAGTCACAGTTTTATTTCGATAAGTGTATACCTATAGGCTGTGCGATATCATGTGCGTATTTTGAGGCTTTCATTTCCTTTTTGCATTGGGTTATGGTACAGCAGTCGGGGTGCCAGTCCATTGTTCATTACTTGGACGATTTCTTGTTTGTGGGTCCAATGCAGGCCGCGACGTGTGCGACATTGCTGGAGTCCTTTCAGGAAATGGCCAGTGAATTAGGCATTCCGTTAGCGGCGGAGAAGACAGTGGGGCCAGCGACATGTCTTTCTTTTTTGGGAATTGAGATAGCCTCTGAGGGATCGGTGTTTCGCCTACCGAGGGACAAGGTAGAGTGGCTTAAGGAATTGGTGGCAGTTGTGGGGTCTGCTTCGAAAGTAACGCTCAGGGACTTGCAATCGCTAGTGGGTCATCTTAATTTTGCTTGTCGAGTTATCCCAATGGGGAGGCCTTTCGTGTGGCGTTTGGTGATGGAGGGGGTACAATGTCCGCATCATCGCATTAGAGTATCCTCAGGGATGCGTGAAGATCTGCGGGTTTGGGATGCATTTCTGTTGGAATTTAATGGCTGCTCGGTGGTGCAGTTTCCAGAACTTTCGAACATTGACGTGCAGTTATTTTTGGATTTGGCATGCAGTTCTGGTTTTGGCATATACTGTCAAGGAGTGTGGTGTGCTGAGGCATGGCCGCCCTCCTGGAAAGAGTCAGGGTTGATGCGTAATGTAGCGTTTCTGGAGTTGTTTCCCATTGTGGTGGCATTGTGGGTCTGGCTGGAGAGGTTACAGAATAGGAGGGTTGTGTTTTGGTGTGACAATGTAGCAGTAGTGCATGTTATTAATAGGCACTCGCCCAAGTGTCCGCAGGTGGCGGCGCTGATGAGAGTATTTGTTCTAACTTGTCTGCATCTCAATGTTACGGCCAGGGCGCACCATGTGCCAGGCTTGCAAAATGCAATCACTGATGCTTTGTTCCATTTTCAGTGGTCACAGTTCCGGGCATTGGCCCCGGGGGCAGAAGAAGCAGCAGCAGTGGTCCCGGAGTACCTTTGGCAGATTGGGACCCTGGAGTGATGGCATTGTTGCGGACCTCAGTGGCTCAAAGTACGTGTTCAGCATACCTGCGCGGATACGCCAAGGTGTGTGATTTTCTGTGGGGAAGGGGTTGGCGAGGGGGGAGAGTTGGTGACCAGTTACTCAGTTTGTTTGTAGTTTGGGCAAAAGACTGGATGAGGTCGGCGGTTCTTGCGGTGTTGGCGGGGTTCTCCTTTTTTAGCAAGGCCGCGAGTTGGAGTAGTTCCAGAGGGTCATTTTTGGTGAAGCGGATGTTAGCGGGGTGGGCAAAAGAATGTCCCCAGCAGAAGGATTGGTATCACCCGGTATCCCACGAGTTGCTCTTGCAGATATGGGAGATTTTGCCTAGGGTGGCAGCATCGGAGTTTGAAACGGTGTTGTTTTGTGCTTTGTCATTGCTTTTTTGGGGGCATTTCAGGTCAGTGAGTTAGTTCCGTGGTCAAAAAAAGCAAGGGGCATTCGGAGGTTTGGATGTGCATCATGTCATCCTGAAGGCGACGCAAGTGCAAATTTTTATTTTGCAGTCCAAGACTGACCAGCAGGGGAGAGATGGGTGGGTGTCACTTAAAGCGATCCTGGCTTTGTGTTCCTGCCCGATACAGAATTTGTTTGCATACTGGCGCCGGCAGCTGAAGGTGGCAGGCTATTTGTTTCGCCATGAGTATGGTAAACCTGTCACTCAGTTCCAATTTACGTCAGTTTTTCGCCTGGCCTTACGGAAGTTGGGCTGTGATGAGACGCAGTTTGCATCGCATTCCTTCAGGATTGGGGCAGTGACTAGTGTGGCGGCAGCTTGGTTGGAAGGGGATGTGATTCAAAGGATTGGTAGGTGGCGGTTTGGGGCATATGCGAGTTATGTCCGGCTTGAAAAATTGTGAATTGATCCCAGAAAAGGGTGTGGGGGGTGTGGGGGGCATTAATAATGTTCTTTCTATTGCAGGGGCTCAGGCAGGCGTCTACCCATGGATCGGAGTTGCAATTGATGGCCAGGCTGGTGAATGGTGGATCATGGAACATTCCTTTGTGTACTGGGCAGAGCGAAGGGCAATATTGCACCCTCTAGGAGTGCACTTGGGCCTGGCATCCTGCAACATTCGGTTGATCTGGATGGGTGAACACGGCATGTGATGGTGGCAGCTTCTTCCGTGGGTGTGACGGCAAGTGGGTCAGCAATGGTGACCTGTGGGATTGTTGCTTCACTTGTGTGGCAAAGATCTTTCTAACTGGACTTGTCGACAGCTCATTTGTGCTGTCCAGCGGGACATTAGCTTGCTGAGGGAGGAATGGCCAGGGGTGGGGATCGTCTGGTCAGACATCATCCCTCGGCTGGCCTGCCAGTCACATCGTCGGTGGTCCCGGGGCCTGGTAAAGATCAACCTGCAGACCGGATGTTGGGTACAGCAGACTGGCTGTTGGCAGGTGCAGCATCCCTGGGTGGAGGTGAAGTGTACAGGGCTGTACCGTACAGACGGTGTTCACCTTTCTCCAGTGGGACAGGACTTATTATTAAATGATTGGCAGGAAGCACTGGTGGGGTTGGTTGGTCGCAGCTTTACGGTGGGGGGGTGGCACGGGGATAGGTAGACTACCCCGCGCCGGTGGCGGGATTGAGAGTTAGCACTCGGCGAGGCGGCCGGGCTTTAACTGATTGAGGCGTATTGAGGGGAGCAAAGTGCTCCCCAGGGTGGGGCGAGACATCCCGGTTGGGGGTCTCAGCCCGGTATAGGGGAATGGGGGCCAGCCTTTGCTACTATCACGGCAAGGTAGGCGGTGGGGTTTGGGGAAGGATGATGCTCCACCTTGCTAATAATACGGCTGGTGGGGGGCATTGTCTGGAGATGGGGGTGGGGGTTATGTTGGGATGTTGGAAATGTTAGGCCTGTGTTTGGGCTGGTGGTTATATATAAAAATAACGCTGCGACCAAAATAGTTTTCCATAAATGGTGTGCAGGTTGTTTGTTATGCTGAAAGGTGGGAAAAGTGAGGGGTTTGGGAAAGGAGATTGGGTGGGGGGAGATGAGGACGAAGAAGAGGTCTCCAGGATACCTTGGTTAATGAGCAAGGCCACCAGGCTGGGTCCTGGGTCCGCCAGTAACCGGGTTCCCGGGCCTGGGCCCAGTCCTTGGCCGTCGATCGCGGCGCGTGGGGGGGATGGGCTGACAGGAGGAGCAGGCAACGTTTGAAATCGCTCCACGTTCAAAGCGTGGAGCGATTTCATTGGTGCTCCTACCCAAGGGCGGGGTTTGGCGCCAGCGAGGAGCCGCGTGGAACACTCTCTTTGCGGCGTGGCTCCTATCCAGGTGGTCGCGATCCCCGCCCACCCTCCCTCTCGGTGATGGGTGTGTGGTCATTGCAGCTGGGGGGGGGGGTTGAGAGCTAGCACTTGCTGAGGCGGCAGGGGGGGAACTGATTGAGGTGTATTGGGGGGAGTGAAGTGCTCCCTGGGGTGGGGCGAGACATCCCGGTTTGGGGTCTCGGCCCAGTATAGGGGTGTGGGGGCCAGCCTTTGCTACTAACATGGCAAGGCAGGCGGCGGGGTTTTGGGGGAGGATGATGCTCCACCTTGCTAATAATATGGCTGGTGGGGGGCATTGTCCGGAGATGGGGGTGGGGGTTATGTTAGGATGTTGGAAATGTTAGGCCCGTGTTTGGGCCGGTGGTTATTTGTAAAAATAAAGATGCAACCAAAATGGTTTTCCATAAATGGTGTGCGGATTTGTAATGCTGAAAGGTGGGAAAAGTGAGTGGTTTGGGAAAGGAGATGGGGGGGGGGGGTGTTTGAGGACGAGGAAGAGGTCTCCGGGATACCTTGGTTACTCAAAGATTAAATTACAGAGCTACCATTAATAATTTGTAACCTATCATTAAAACCATCTATGATACCAGAAAATTGGAGGGTGGTCAACGTAATGACAATTTTTAAAAAGGGTTCTAGGAGTGATATGAGAAACTACAGTCCATTGAGCCTAATGTTGTGGTCAGATACAATGGTGGAAACCATTATAAAGAACAGAATTACTGAACACACAGACAAATATGGTTTGTGGGACAAAGTCAACATGGATTTTGCCAAGTGAAGTCTTCTCTCTCCAATCAGTTCCATTGCTTTAAGGATGTGAACAGACATGTGGATAGAGATGAACCAGCTGATATAATGTATTTAGACAAAGTCCCACATGAGAGACTCCTGAGAAAATTAAAAAGTCATGGCATAGGAGGCAATGTCCTATGGCATTGTGGATTGGAAACTGGTTGAGAGATTGAAGACAGATTAGGGTTAAATGGTCAATTTTCTTAATAGAGGAAGTTGAATAGAGGAATAACCCCAAGGATTTATTTATTTATTTATTTTATTTATTTATATTCTCTTATATACCGCGCTATTCTGCATCAGTGCGGTTTACATTGAACAAACTAAAATTACATTGAACAGGGCATTATAACTTGGAGATAACTATTTTACAGGGAACATGGGCTATGGAGGGTTAAGTGGCTTATGATGGGTTTATGATGAGACTGATGCTTTAACATATTTATAAATGATCTGGAACAGGGAAAAACAAGCAAGGGGGTCAAATTTGCTGTTAAACTGCATGTGGATAATGGAAATTGCAGGACAATCTTGTAAGACTGGAAGACTGGACATCCAAATGCCAGATGAAATGTAATGTGGATAAGTGCAAAGTGAGGCATACAGGGATTAACAACTCAGACTATAAATAATGATAGTTACTGCATTAAGAGCCACTACCCAGAAAAATGATTTAGTCCTCATTGTGAAAAATACATTGTAATCTTGTGTTTGGTATGCGGCAGCAACAGCAGCAGCCAAAAAAGCGAACAGATTATTAGGAATTATTAGGAAAGGAATAGAGAATAAAACAAAGGATGTCATAATGCCTTTATATCAATACATGGTGCACCTGCACCTTGAGCATTGCGTGCAAAAAGATATGACAGTATTACTGTAGAAGAGGTATCAAGAAGTCAACCAAAATGACAGAGTGGTCATCCTATTCCATTTATGAGGAAACCCTGAAGTGGGAGGCGACAAAGAGTACAAGTAAATGGAGCTCACTCTGAGGAGAAGGGTGTTACCAGTGGTGTGCCCCAGGGATCTGTCCTTGGTCCGATTCTTTTTAACATCTTTGTTAGTGATATAGCGGAAGGGCTGTCGGATAAGGTTTGCCTCTTTGCGGATGATACCAAAATCTGCAATAGAGTAGACACCCAGGAAGGTGTAGATAACATGAAGAGGAATCTAGCTAAGCTTGAAGAATGGTCTAGAATTTGGCAGCTGGGATTTAATGTTAAAAAATGTAAGGTCATGCATTTGGGCTGCAGCAATCCAAGGGAGCAATATAGTATAGGGGGTGAAGTACTTTTGTTCACTAAAGAAGAGCGGGACCTAGGCATGGTTGTGTCTGATGATCTTAAAGTAGCTAAACAGGTAGAAAAGGTGACGGCAAAAGCTAGAAGGATGCTTGGGTGCATATGGAGAGGAATGGCTAGCAGGAAAAAGGAGGTGATAATGCCTCTCTCTAAGTCTTTGGTGCAACCTCATTTGGAGTATAGTGTGCAATTCTGGAGACTGCACCTTCAAAAGGATGTGAACTGGATGGAGTCGGTGCAGAAAAAAGCATGGGACAAACACAGAGGATCTCTAAAGGTAAAAAGGGGACTGTTGTAGTTGTTGATATGGAAGGACAGACTAGATAGGCCATGTGGTCTTTTTCTGTCATCATATTTCTATGTTTCTATGGTTAGGGCTCTATAACTTGTAAAAAAGACTGATAAAGGGAGATTGATAGAAGTGGAGTGGAACGGGTAAATGTGAATTAATTGTTTACTCTTTCGAAAAGTACAAAGACTAGGGGACATGCCATAAAATTACAAAGTAGCATCTTTAAAACAAACAGGAAAACATATTTTTTCTCTCAATGAGTAATTACGCATTAAAACTCATTGCTGGATGATGTTGTCAAAATAGGTAGTGTAGCTAGGCTTAAAACAGGTTTGGATAAATTCCTGTAGGAAAAATCCATTAACTGCTAGAGAAAACTACTGAATTATCCCTGGGAATAAGTAGCATGGAACTGGTTACTTTTGGGATATGCTAGGAAGTTGTAATCTAGATTGACCACTGTTGGAAACATGTCCCTAGGCTTGATGAACCCAGTATGGCAGTTCAATAGGTATAGTCTGGTCCCCAAAGGGATTACAAAATAAGTTTGTATATGAGGCAATGGAGGGAAAAATGGCCTGCCCATGATCGCAAGGAGCAGCAGTGGGATTCAAATACTTGCTTCCCTGGTTCCAACTTGCTGCTCCAACTATTAGGCTACTTCTCCATTCACAGAGTAGAATCTGGGGGGAGTCTTCAGGGGAATAGGAATTTTGCAGGCTCCAAACCCTTTAAAATTGTGCCCAAGAGCATCACACTGGGTAGTATATACTCAATGTGCCTGGGCAGGAAAATAATGCCAGTTTTGATCTGAGCTTAGTTTCCAAGAAATAATGCAGTATTCATTGTGCATAATAATGAGGTGTTTTGCCTGCATTTGCATGTTTTTGCGAATGTGCTCTATTTAATCTTTTGGTAAAATAGTGCATGATTTTGCCATTTAGTACACTTTAAGAGGGAAACATTGTGTGGTTATTCTCTTAATGCATGTTAGTAAAGTTCTCCCTTTAGTTGGAAAGAAAGCTGCTGCTGCTGTACATACACAGTTTATATTGTTTATTGAACATGATTTCCTATAAGAAGTGCATGTAGAAATAAGGACTAGATCAGAATGAAAAACAAAATACAAACATCACAACATCTCTATTCTTTCTCCCTCTTCTTCAGACTCTTAGAGGTATGTTTACTAATCGGCAGTAGCAGCTTCCATGCGATATCGGAGCCACGGCCCCATTGAAGTCAATGGGGCCACGGTTCCGATACCACATGGCAGCTGCTACCGCCGCTTAGTAAACCTACCCCTTAGGATTATCTTACATAGTCAACAAGTGCTTTCATTGCTCTCTATTATTTGTCTTAATATAACACAAATGGGAACTTCCATTATCTTAACAGTCAAAAACTAGCATGTACGTGTTCATATATTGAATATGCCATCACAGTAGTTGGAAACAAAAAAGAACGTCCCTGAAATCTTTCATATCATTCTCTTTGTGTGAGTGTAGTCAAGAAAACTATAGCTAAAGGCTGGGTTACAAGAGGATTCTAGTCCAAGTTTATAGTCCCTATACTTTGGAACACTTTACCATTTTGTCTTGGGCTGTAGAGCTCTTACAAGAAATTTAGATCTTGAGTAAAAGATTTGGTATTCAACCAGCCCTTCTCTATTTACAAGAACTGACAGTTTCCTCCAATTTGGAATATTGTAAGGAACACTGATTCTGAGCAATAATCATTTCCATACTGTGTGGCAATCAATTACTTCTATCATAGACTATGCTAATTCAATTTATCAGGGTCTTCCAATACCTCTATATTCAACCACTCTGCTCAATATTCAAAAAGCACAAGATTGGATGCCATCTCTATGCAGATGGCATCCTACTCTACTCCCAGATCAATGTATATAACCCTACATACCACAACATAACCAAAGGCATACAGTAACCAGAAAAATGGCTAAATATAAACAACTTCAAAATTTTTAGGTTTAAACTTAATGTATCTAAGAAGGTGTTCGTTTTCACTGATGGGGAGGGGTGGGTATGCTCCCTAGTGTATGTATGTGTGCTGGGGGGGGGGCGAGGTGAGGACAGTGCAGTCTGAGTATCGTGATCTAGGAACAATGCTGGAGTCTCTTTTGAGTATACCCATTCATGTTTCCTATGTGGTATGGAAGTTACTTATGTTGTTATGACAGATTTGTCAACTACGACCCTATATTTCTGATGGATGTATGCAGGAGGTGACCAGGGCCTTTCTTATGACACCAGTTAGATTACTGCAATGCATAATTTTTGGGCCTTCCTCAGAGTGAAGTGATGTGGCTTCAACTATGCAAGATTGATTAAGGGATTGTAGAGACACAATCACGTGACTCCCAACTTTGCTGGAGCTGTATTGGCTCCCAGTTAAATTTAGAACATATTTTAGAGTACTGTTGCTGACATTTAAAATATTGCATGCTATGGCTCCATCCTACCTTTCTGGGAAAGTGACAATGTATGTTCTGAATCACTCATTATGCTCACAGCAGGGAAGATTGTTGGTTGTACCATCACATAAAGTTATGCAATGGGCTTTTCATCGTTAACAAATCTTCTTTTATACAGGTTCCTGTCATGTGGAATTCTCTCCCTAGGGACTTGTGGTTGATAAACGATTGTGCATTTTAGAAAACAATGAAGACTTTGATGCTTCGGCAGGTGTTTGGGAAGGTTTTAGGAGGAGAAGGGAGTTGACTATGGATGCTGGAGGTGTGGTAGGTTACTTTAGTGGATGTGGCAATTGGGTGGGATGATATAACATTTGTGGGGTTTCTGAATTATTTGCATGTATACTAATATATTTTGTGCATCATACAGACCGATAGCCAACAGTGTGGTTAATACATGTCAATAAATAAATAAATGTTCATTGTGGAAGCAATTTATAATATACACAAATAAGAAATACGCATGTGAATTTCAAAATGCTCTCAAAAACTCAAACCATTTTTTTATGTAAAGCAGATAAATGTTTCCAGCTCCAGCTATCAACCTATGAATTGCATAAGCAAGATCTTACAGAGATGATGTATGAGGAACTAGTAATGACATAGACTGGTTGCTGCCATTCCATGAATAACCTTAAACATTAGCATCAAAATGTTATATTTAATTTGAAAGTCAGTTGGTAACAGTATAATTCTAAAATCCAAGTGTGTGGTAAAATAGAGAGAGCCTTAAAATTATCCTAGCAGCAGAAATTTGCCTATTTGTAACAGTTTAAGGGTAGACTTTGGAAGCTATAGCATTTGAGTAATCAAAACATGGAAATATGAGTATGTACACCTGAAAGATGGTACAAAACGTTATTTGAAATTAAAGCAGCTTTAATCTCCATAGCATATGCATTTTGAAAAATGTTGAGGGTATCACTTTCTTAATATGCTATTTTACGGTTAATTGACCATCAAGACTAACCCACAGATATTTTACTTCAGATCTCACCAGGAGAACCACATCATTTAATTTCATTGATGCTACATTGTTAGAAAATCTCTTGACTAACATGATAAGGGTTTTTGTCTTATTAAAGGTGATTAATAACCCATAGGTGTTTTAACCTTTTGATCATTACTTGAAAACATCTTGCAATAATTGTATCATTAATACCACTATTAAGGGGCAAAGGTAAGTATGTCATTAGATCATCTGCATAGAGGTGACAATTAATGCCAAAACTATTAATAAGATCACACAGTGGCTGAAAGTATATAGAAAAATAGAAATATGACAGCAGAAAAAGACCATTCAGCCTATCCAGTATGCCCTTCCATACCAGCCACTATAATCACTTTTTTTCCTTTAGAGATCTCCTGGGTTGTTTCCATGATTTCGTGAATTCAGCTACTGTCCTAGTTTCTATTACCTCCACTGGGAGACTATTCCATGCATCTACCAGTCTTTCCATAAATAAATATTTCCACCTAGTACTCCTGAGTCTGTCCCCTTTCACTTTCATCCCCTTTCACCTTCATCCTATGCCACCTCATTGCAGAGCTTTCTTTCAATTGAAAGAGGTTCTTCTCCTGAGCATTTATCCCACAGAGGCATTTAAACATCTCTATCATATCTCCTCTTTCCTCCAAAGTATATATATTGAGATCTTTAAGTCTGTCCCCATATGCCTTATGATGAAGTCCACTGACCATTTTGGTAGCCACCCTCTGCACAGACACCATCCTGTGTATATCCTTTTGAAGGTGCGGTCTCCAGAATTGCACATAATATTGCAAATGAGGTCTCACCAAAGACTTATACAGGGGCACTATCACCTCCTTCCTCCTGCTGGCCAGTAAGTCAAGAAACCTGTGAAACACTATATTTGATTTCTATCCATGACAGCTGCTACATATCTGCCCTTACCTGCTGCAAGTGATCAGACAAATAGGACAGGAACCAGCTTAATACTGTTGATCCTCAACCTAAATGTTGTAGACATGATATCAAGTTTGATGGTCTATGCAGTTGATGGTTAATACACCAGGGAGAGGTAGTAGGGGAGTGGGAAGGAGAAAATTACTAGACAGGAATGAGTGGATGACTAAATAAATACAATAATTATTTTCTAAATGAACCTATCAAGACAGAGCTTAGCCATCAGAAGAGAAACCATAGAAAGTAGTTATTCACCTGTAGCAGGTGCTCTCCATGGACAGCAGGGCAAGTCCTCATGTAGGGTGATGTTGAAGCTTTTGGAAGCTGCTCTGCACATGTGTGCATCTTCCCATCTGCCTCTGTCGGGCTTTCTTACACTTAGTCTTAAGAAAAAGCTGAGAAGAATTCAACTCCAAGGGGAAGTGGGAGGGTTTTGAGAATATTTCTTGCTGTCCACAGAGAACATCTGCAACAGGTGAGTGAGTAACTACCTTTTTTCCGTGGACAAGCAAGGAAGAGAGTCCTCACATATGGGGGACTCTCTAGTTACAGGCTACCTTGAACAAAAAAGGGGATCACACATAGACCAATGGAGCAACAGAGGAATTGTTTTTGGTGGTACAGGCCTCTTATATGTTTTATACTTTTCTTTTTTCATTTTACTTAAAGGGAGCCTGAACAGAAAATGGGCCTATGGGAATGAAGATGTATTCTGCTCCTCAAACAGATTTTGAAGTACTACTTGGCCAAAACTGCTGTCACTTTGGGAATCCTCATCCAGATGTGAGATGTGAATGTGTGGACTGAAGTACATGTTGCAGCCTTTGAAATCTCTTACTGTACATGGAGATTGAGCACAAATGAGCCACCGATGCATCCATGGCTCTGACATTATGAGCTGTGACATGACCTTCAAGGCTAAGGCCTGCCTGGGCATAAGTGAAAGAGATGCAATTTGTGAGTCAAATTGACAAAGTGCATTTGGAGACAGCAATCCCCATCTGGTTAGGGTCAAAACAAACAAAAAGCTGGATGGACTTTCATCCACTCAAAGTAGAAAACTAAAGTTCACTTGTAGTCCGTTATGTGTAGTCCTGCTTCACCTTTGTGAGAATGGGGTTTTGTGAAGACTGTTGGAAGGATGATTGACTGGTTAATATGAAATTATGTAATCACCTTCGGAAAAAACTTAGGATGTGTACAAAGGTCCACTCTGTTATGATGAAACTTTGTGTAACGTAGATCAACTACTAGAACTTGAAGCTTGCTTACTCTGCATTGAAGTAACTGCCACCAGAAATAGTACCTTCCAGTTCAAGAATGTCAGAGGATAGGTATTGAGTGGGTCAAAAAAGAGCTTTTATCAGCTGTGCCAGAACCACATTGAGGTCCCAAGACACTGCTGGTTGTTTATACGGACGCTTACGCAGATGTAAACCCCAGATGAAGCGGACAACTAACGGCTGTACAGAGATAAGTTTCCCTCTAAAACATGGTAATATACCCCAATTGCAATGAGGTGTGCCCTGATGGAGTTGGACTTGAACCCAGACTAAGAAAGGTGCAGAAAATATTCGAGCAGTTTTTGTGTGGGGCAGGCAAAAGGATCTATGGCGTGTTCCTCACACCAAATAGAAAATGTTTTCAACTTGAAAGCATACAACCTTTTTTATTGAGGCCCTCCTGGAGGCTAAAAGGACATTGGTGACACCAACTGGTAGATCAAGAGCAGATAACATTAACCTCTCAACATCCAAGCTGTGAGGGTCAGAGACTTGATATTGGGGTTCAACATTGTTCTGTTCTCCTGCAATATCAGATCCAGTGCTTGTCCAAGGAGTAACACTAGTTACTCCTAGTATCTCCACAAAATGGACACAACAAACTACTAACAGAGCTTTTGTGTCCTATGCTCCCCAGTGCTGGAACAGACTACCTCCAAACATCAGATCAATCAGGGATATCACTCAATTTAGAAAGTCCATCAAGCACTATTTATTCACTTTACACTTCAAGCTACCATACACACAATAGAACCGGCTCCCGTATTACTCAGAAAACTACTACACATAACAACAACCCAGAACAAAAGATCAAAATGTGAAAACACTGTATTCTTATCGAATATCAAATCTTGTTGTAACCTATTCAATGTATATATAATTATGTATAATTATTTAGATAGTTATTCCCCAGTTCACACCCAGTTGATTTTCCCTGTTATCTGTAAACCTAGATCAGTCATGTACTGACAGATATGTTGTTGTTCAATGTAAACCGCACTGATGATGAATAGTGCGGTATATAAAAAATGTTAAATAAATAAAATAAAAAATATGGGATCCTGAATGAAAAGTTCCATAAAAAGAGAGAACCACGGCTGTCTGGACCAATAAATATCAATGAGAATCATCAAAGTTTTATATGTTTTGAGCTTCAAGAACATCTTGGCAATGAGAGAAATTGGAGGATATGCATACAGAAGACCCTCCCCCCAATCAAGGAGGAAAGCATCTGAGACTACTTTGCTGTGTAGAACAGAACTGACCTACTTGGGTATTCTGAGGAGTTGCAAAAAAGTCTATTGAGGGAGTACCCCATTCTTGAAAGATGTGTTGCACTACATCTCTGTCAAATGTCCATTTGGAAGGATGAAGTACTTGGCTCAACCTGTCTGCCAGAGAGTTCTGTTCTCCAGGCAGGTAGGTAATTGGCAACTCCATCCTGCGATACTCTTGATCAAACAATCATCCAAGTAGGGGAAGATGTGCAATTCTAGTCTGCATAGGAATGCTGCTACCATAGTGAGGCATATTGTAAAACCTCAAGGAACTGACATGAGGTCAAAAGGCAGAATGCAGTACAGGAAAGCATAGTTACTCACCTGTAACAGGTGATCTCTGGGAACAGCAGGACTTTAGTCTTCACATATGGGTATCGTCGGTACCAACAGAGCCTGCATGGGAACGCTCCCCAGTGTCCAATAGGAACGCTTTTGGGAGCATCCCACAGCACATGCGTGCTGCCTTCCCGCCTCTGTACCTCTCTCACTTCAGTTGAGTTTATAGCTGAGACCAAAGGAGAGAAGTAGAGAAAGAGATAGATAAAGACAACACCTAGGGGAGGTGGGTGGGTTGTGAAGACTAAATTCCTGCTGTTCCCAGAGATCACCTGTTACAGGTGAGTAACCACGCTATCTCCAGGAACAAGCAGGAATGTAGTCTTCACATATGGGGACTTCCCAGCTGAAAGATGCCCAGGGGTGATCCCAGCAAGCTGCAAACCCAGGTGAGATGGGTCATGCTTCCTCCCATGAACCTCTGGCATCCAAACCGTGGATGGTGGGTAGGAGTTGCATTAAGTATAGAAGAGATGCTGGAGAACAGCCTGGCCAAATGAGGCATCCCAACGGGAGTCCTTGTCTAAGCAGTAGTGGGCTGTGAAGGTATGTACTGAAGCCCAAGTGGCTGCTTTGCAGATGTCATCAATAGACACAGAACGAAGGTTAGCTGTTGAGGCTGCCATTGCTCTCACATTGTGAGCTGTGACATGGCCCTCGAGAGAAAGTCCTTTAATCTGCAATCCAATTTGACAGAGTTCTTTTGGAAACTAGAAGTCCCAAATGACTAGAGTCAAAAGCCACAAAAACTGATAAGATTTTCTATGTGACTTAGTTCTTTGGAGATAAAAGGCTAAGGCTCTTTTACAATCCAATGTGTGAAGATTCCTTTCCGCACTAGAGGCATGAGGCCTAGGGAAGAATATAGGAAGATAAATCGACTGGTTTAAATGGAAAGGCGAAACCACCTTTGGCATAAAGTGAGGATGAGTCCTGAGGACTACTTTATCACAGTGGAACCTTGTATAAGGTGGGTCAGCTACTAACACCTGTAGTTCACTAATGTGCTTGCAGAAGTGATGGCAATTAGGAAAATAATTTTCCATGAAAAACTTTAGGTCTGAAGTGGCTAAAGGTTCAAAGGGCGGTTTCATAACCTGACCAAGAACAAGATTCAGATCCCATGCCACCAGTGGTGGTTTAATGGGAGGTTTTGTTAAGAGTAGGCCTCTCATAAATCTTGATACAAGTGGATGAGAGGAAATAGATTGTCTTTAGACCAGAAGTTGATAATTGGAGGAGGTACACTTGTAGCGACTCTACATGTACTAAAAGGGGGTTAAGTCTCTTTTTTGAACACCAGACAGAGAACCTTTTCCACTTATAAGTGTAGGAACATCTTGTGGAAGGTTTTCTGGAAGCCAGAAGGATATCCTTTACTTGTTGAGAAAGGTTAATATCCTGGAAGTCTAGGCTTTCAGTAACCAGCCCCTGAGATGTAGGGACTGGGGATTGGGATGCAGTAAGCATCCAT
Source organism: Ichthyophis bannanicus (assembly GCA_033557465.1). Lineage (NCBI taxonomy): Eukaryota > Metazoa > Chordata > Amphibia > Gymnophiona > Ichthyophiidae > Ichthyophis > Ichthyophis bannanicus. The sequence goes on from CM066032.1 coordinate 1,629,554,609, forward strand.
TCTCCTGAGACAGAAGATCTGGAGCATTTCCAAACTCCAGAGGAATGGTTTGAGAGAGATGCAGAAGAGGAGGATACCACGTTTGTCGTGGCCAATGTGGAGCTATGAGTATCATATGACCTCTGTCTCTCTGAAGTTTGAATAATGTTTTGGGAATGAGGGGAATGGGTGGGAAGGCATAGAGAAAGTCCTGACCCCAATGAAATAGGAAAGCATCTCTTGCCTGACAGTTGTGAGCCAGGATTCTGGAACAGAATCGGGGAAGTTTGGCATTTTGTGGACTTGCAAAGAGGTATATATCTGGTGTTCCCCAGATTTGAAATACTCGAGCAAGTTGGTATGAGTGGAGGGACCACTCGTGTGGCAGCAGTATTCGACTGAGTCTGTCTGCCCATAAGGTATACTGCAAACAGGTGAATTTGCAACTCTCTGGCGAGGGCCCATAGATGCAAAGCTTCTTTACATAGTGACAGAGAGCCTGTTCCGCCTTGCTTGTTCACATAGAACATAGCTATCTGATTGTCGGTTTGTACCAGAACTGTTTTGTTGCTGAGATGGGTCTGAAAGACTTGAATAGCATTGAAAATGGCTCTCAGCTCTAGGAGGTTTATGTGAAGAGAAACTTCCTGGGAGGTCCAAAAACCCCGAGTGGAAAGATCGTGCAAGTGGGCCCCCCAATCCATCTTGGACGCATCTATTAGGGTGGCCTGATATAGAGGCTGCTGGAAAGGAGAGCCTGCGAGGAGGTTATCTAGAGATTGCCACCATTGCAGGGACGAAATCAGATGTGTAGTGTTTCTGATTTTGTCCATTAATTGACCCGAGGTCTGTGACCATTGAGAGAATAGGGTCCACTGGTCTGCTCGCATGTGGAGGCGAGCATAGGGAACCACATGGACAGTGGATGCCATGTGTCCCAGAATTTGAAACCTCTCTCGAGCAGTAAGGAACACCTTCATAGATGCTTGAGATGCCAGTTGTATTATTCTTAGACAGCGTGGCTGTGGCAGGAAACCCCTTGACTGCCGTGTGTCTAGACGAGCCCCTATGAATTCAAGAGATTGAGAGGAGGTAAGATGAAATTTTGGGAGGTTTATGACCAGTCCCAAGTATTGAAGAATTCTCATTGCTCGAGAAAGAGCGAAGCTGGTTTCTGGAGTTGTCGATGCTCGAATGAGCCAATTGTCTAAGTAAGGGAAGACAAATATTCCCAGAGTCCTCATAAATGCTGCTACCACTGACATGCATTTTGTGAAGACTCTTGGAGCAGAGGCCAGTCCAAAAGGAAGAACTTTGTACTGGAAGTGTCTTCCTTTGACCAGGAATCGAAGGAACTTCCTGTGATCTGAGTGGATGAGAATATGCGTGTACGCATCTCTTAGATCTAGAGAACATAGCCAGTCCTGACTTTGAAGGTATGGTAGAAGTGTCCTGAGGAAGATCATTTTGAACTTTTCTTGGAACAAATATTTGTTTAATTCTCTGAGGTCTAGTATAGGCCTATGTCCCCCTGTCTTCTTTGGAATAAGAAAATAGGGGGAGTAAAATCCCGTCCCCTGTTGGGGTATGGGTACTTCTTCGATTGCTCCTTGAGCGAGAAGTGATGTGACCTCCTGCCACAAGAGGTTGGTGGCAGGGGCCTGAGAATTGAACTGTTTTATTATTGTAGGTGGGGGCAAGTTGAGAAAATGAAGCTTGTACCCCATTCGTACAATGGACAGAGCCAATTTTCTGATGTTATTTGTTACCATCTTTTGGCAAAAATAGCATAGTCTTCCTGGAATGGTTAAGGGTTCTGGGCCTTTCAGGGGCAGAATGACTAAGTTCTCTAGGTAGAAGTCAAAGACCCTGAGGGGGCTGGGTCTGTTGGGTCAGTTGAGCTCTTTGAACTTGCAGCTTTCTTTGCTGTCTGTTCTGTTGTTGCCCCTTCTGGGGAACATGAAGCGTACAGTGGCTTTGATGGGTGCAAGATGGGTAAAGCTTCTTTTTCTTACTGAAAAATAGTTTTTTGAATGTTTTCTTCTTTGCTGGGTTGGCTGTAGATTTTGATAGTCTGTTCAAGGAAGTACTTTCAGATTCAAACTGATTAGCCTTGTCCTGCCAGTCCTTGCCAAAGAGATTTTCTCCTGTACAAGGAATGTTTCCCAGCTTTTCTTGCACCCACTGTTCTAAGTCTGATGCTTGAAGCCAAGCAATACAACGTGCCCCTATGGATATAGCAGAAGTTCTGCTAATACATTCAAAGCAATCAAAGGTAGCACGGTTCATGAATTTAGAGACATTCTGGGCGTGCTTGACCAGAATAAGGTAGTCTGCTCTTTTTTCCTCAGAGACACAAGGGCTAATGAGTTCTAAGTCTTTTGTGACTTCTTAAAGGAACATTCCCATATAAAGAATGTAGGAACTGATCCTGGCTGATAGCATGGAGGATTGAAAGCATCGACGCCCAAAGGCATCGAGTGTCCTGGATTCCCGGACTGGAGGATTAGAAGAATGTGTTTTAGCACACTTGATTCTTTGCATGGCCGATTCCACTACCATTAAATGGTGTAGTAACTGAGTTTTTTGAAAACCAGGACAACTTGGCACTCAGTACATAGTGTCAAGGCATTGGAAATGTAAATATATCATTAAAGGAGTTTCCCACATTCTCAACATCATATCATGTAAGATCTTGTGAATGGGAAGCATAGCTGCCTCCTTGGAAGCCATAGGGTATTGTAGAATTCTTAATTCTTCTGCCCTTGATTCCTTTTCTGGAATCACAGTGATCACAAGACCCTTTGCTAAATCACGTATGAAATCCTGAAAGGACATATCTTATGGAGGAGACATCCTGCATTGAGGAGAAGGAGTTGAATCCTCTAGTAGGTTCGCTCTGATACCGGTAGAATCGTCAGAGTCATCGGAATCGGAAAACTCAAGGGCACTCTGTACCGGGTTCTCCCGTAACGCATGGTGTCAGTACCGCTCGAAGTCGGTACCGAAATGTCTCGGTTCCTGATCCCTGATACCCGAGATATACTCAAGGCTTGGCATGGGGGGAAGCAGTCCTGTCGAAGCAGGTACTGTTGGTACCGATACCTGTTGAACCGTCTGTAGCGGTCTTAGCGGTACCAAAGCTGCTAAGAGGGACGCTAGACTGCGTTCAATAGCGAGGATTCTCTTATCCATCGCTCCTGCCGATGCCTGGGTGTCAGTACCAGTGGAAGTTGCTATGACCCCAGAACGTGGCACCAGTAGTTCTGCAGAGGTGGAAGCCTCTGGAACATCCTGGAGCCCCGTTAATGCTTTGGCGCCCTAAGACTCCCGCCAGGGCTGTTTTGCCAGTAAACTATCCTCGAGGGCAACGCCAGTGGCATCTCGATACTTTGAAGGAGATTTACCCTTCAAGGACCGGCCAGTCTTAGAAGACTTAAGTTTAGTTACCTAAGATCCATGGGAGGAAGATGAAGGCCTGGAAGACGTTGATGCAAGTGACATTGTATCCGCGGCAAAAAGGGTACCGAGTTTTGCAGCTCTATTCTGCAGGCCCCTTTTTAATCATCCTCATGCAGGAGAGACACTCCGTTGGACAATGTTCAGGACCTAAACATTTTAGACACCAATCATGGGTGTCAGTGATGGAAATGGTACCGCCACACTTTGAGCATTTTTTGAAACCACTAGCTGGTTTCTCCATGCCTGAAGAAAAGTGGGCCTAGTGCCCAAAATGGCGCTTAGCACCAGAAACAGGGGAAAGACCCCTGAAGAAAATAGAAGGGGTTTTTTTTGGTTTTTTTGAAAAGAAAGAAGAAGAAGAACCGGCGGTACCGGTAGGTGTCGAATGAAGGCAGACGCGACCACAAAAAAACAAAGAATAAAAGGAAATTTTCTGCGGTGACAGGGTACACATCTTGTCGGCTCCACAGAAAGCGAAGAACTGAAGTGAGAGAGGTACAGAGGCGGGAAGGCAGCACGCATGCACTGTGGGAAGCTCCCATAAGCGTTCCTATTGGACGCTGGGGAGTGTTTCCGCACGGGCTCCGTTGGTACCGACGATACCCACATGTGATGACTACATTCCTGCTTGTTCCTGGAGATGTACAATTGTCCTAAAACAAATCTCAGATACTTCCTGTGATTGGGATATATCCCTTTTCCCCCTTTGTCTCATATTTTCTTGAATTCAGATACTGTCCTCATCTCTACTACCTCCACAGAGAGACTATTTCACGCATCTACACTTTTTCCATAAAGAAATATTTCCACATATTAAGCCTGAGTCTATCTCCTTTCACCCTCATCCCATGCCCCTTCATTAGAGAGCTTACTTTCAAATGAAAGAGGCTTTCCTCTTCTGCATTTACGTCACAGAGGTATTTAAACTTCTCTATCATATCTCCTCTGTCGGGCCTTGTTATGTACATATCAAGATCTTTAAGTCTATCCTCATATGGTTTATAATGAAGATCACTGACCATTTTAGTAGCCACCCTCTGCACCGACTCCTTCCTGCTTAAATCCGTTTGAAGGTGTGGTCTCCAGAATTGCACACAATACTCCAAATAAGGTCGCACCAGAGACTTGCTGTATACAGAGACATTATCACCTCCTTTTTTCTGTTGGCCATTCCTCTCCCTATGCAAGCATCCTTATGACTTTTGCTGTCACCTTTTGTACCTGTTTAGCCACTTTAAGATCATCAGAAACAATCACGTCTAGGTCCCGCTCTTCTTTCATGAACAGAAGTATTTTGTCCCCTATACTGTACTGCTCCCTTGGATTTTTGCAGCCCAAATGCATGACCCTGCATCTTTTAGCATTAAATCTCAGCTGCCAAATTCTTGACCATTCTTCAAGATTAGTTACATCCCTCTTCATGTTATCTACTCTTTCCTACTGTCTATTTTATTGAAGATTTTGCTATCATCTGCAAAGAGGCAAACTTTACCTGACAGCCCTTCTGCAATATTACTAACAAAGATGTTAAAAAGAATTGGACCAAGGACAGATCCGTACTGCACACCACTAGAATCATCCTTCTCCTCAGAGTGAGCTCCTTTTACCTGTACACTTTGTTTCCTCCCACTCAACCAATTTTTAACCCAGTCAGTCTTGTTAGGGTCCATCCCTAGGGTGTTCAATTTAAAAGTTGCCTGTGTGGAACATCTAAGTGCACCACATCTAGGGCTCTCCCTCGGTCCAACCCTCTGGTCACCCAGACAAAGAAATAAATCAGATTCTTCTGACAAGTCCTGTCTCTAGTAAATCCATGCAGCCTCGGATCATGCAAACCATAGGACTGCAGAAACTTTAATATCCTCTGTTTTAGTGTTTCCATTAATTTATTCACCACAGAGGTCAGACTAACTTGCCTGTAGTTCTCAACCTCATCCTTACTTCTGCTTTTGTATAAAGGGACCACATGTGCCCTCCTCCAGTCCTCTGGGAACACTCCTGACTCTAAAGAAGTATTGACAAGGTCAGACAGTGGAGCTGCTAGAACTTCCTCAACTTCCTTTGATGCTCTCAGGTGTATCGCATCCAGCCAATGCTTTGTCTATTTTAGTTTACCTAGTTCCTCAAGAACATAGTCTTCTGAAAATCATTCGTGATCCCCTTCAATTCTATTCCAATTTGTAGGTGTTTTCTGAGGTCCTGCTCCAGACCCTTCATTTGTGAAAATAGAACAAAAATATTTGTTAATTAATTCTGCTTTATCCTCATCAGCTTCTCATTATTTCTCCCCTTCACCCTTGAATCTGTCATTACCACTTTTGCACTTCCTCCTCTTGCTAACATCTGAAATAGTCTCTCCCCCCCCCCCCCCCCCACACACATTTTATTGCATTGGCTATTTCTTCTTCTTTTTATATTTTTGCTTTCTTGGCTACTTTACTAGCTTCTCTATGTTATTTGTTTGTTTGTTTGTTTGTTTTTCAAATCTCTTGTATTTTATGAAGGCTACCCTCTTTTTCTTCACATTTTCAGATACTTCTTTTGAGAACCATAGAGTTCTCCTTTACTTTTTACATCTATTTACCTTTCTAACAAAAAGGTTTTTTGCCCTTATAATATCCCCTTTCAGTTATGCCCATTGCTTTTCTACATCCCTCAGCTGCTCCCACCCAGCTCATGACTTCTTAAGTTATTGTCCCATCTTGGTAAAGTTAGTTTTCCAAAAGTCTAAGGGGCTTGTTTACAAAGCCGCGGTAGCAGTTCGCAATCATTATCGGAGCCGCGGCCCCATTGAATTCAATGGGGCCACGGCTCTGATAACGATCGCGAACCACTACCGCGGCTTTGTAAACAAGCCCCTAAGACCCTTGGTTTTATTAATGGACTTTATCAGCCCTAGTTCTAAATTTTGAACCACACCATCTGGTGATGACTGGATGTGAGATGATCCTCCACCATAACTATAACATGGAGTACAGTAGCAGCCTAATGGTTACAGCACTGGCTTGGGAACCAAGAGACCAGGGTTTGATTGGGAAGCTTTTCCAACCTAGTACCAACAAGTAACTCTTTTTCAGAAGTAGTTGAGCATGGGGTTGCAATAAGGACAACCCTTAAGAATTTTATCAGCAAAAAAAAAAGAAAGGAAGCAATAGTTTTTTGAAACATATTCCTGCTATAATTTCTGCATAGTAAGATCATTAAGAGTTCTATCCCTTTCCCCAATTGCCTCATTTGAAGGGGGGGTCCTCCAGGAAATGCAGATGTAGAAACTGTGGGGTTTCCTTCACAGCAGAGAAGTAAAAAATGTTCTCCTTTCCAAAAAAATTTCAGTTGGATAGGGTACAGGAAAGCCTGAACAATATTGTAAGGGTGATATCTTTACTACATTGAATTGTTGGCATTGACTGTTTAGCTCACAATTGTAGTCTGGGAATAATATCACTCTCTGATCTTTATATCTGAGATCTTTATGATTTCTAGTTACTTCTAGAATCAGCACCATGTCTAGAGTTCAAAATCTTCACTGTCCTGGAATTCCAGGAGTATGATACACCTTTTCAACCAGATTTGGTGGTATTGCTTTGGCTGTAAAAAGTTCTTTAAAAAGGTGTTTTTGATTTTTTTTTTATAAAACTATCTACCAATTTCTGAATTTTCTGACACATCCGCAATCTTGAGGTAACCATATCTGTAGCAGGTCTCTGGACTGTCAATTTTTAATCTTGTGCTGGCTTTTAAGCCTCCTGCTTATGTGTGAGAATTTCCTCCTAGAGTATGCATAATTTTCCAATTCATCAAGCTTGTTTACAACTTGTTCAAACTATTGCCAAACAGCCCCCAATCCACTCTAAATTAGCATTACAGTTGTGGTCAACATTATTGGCACCTTGCATTTTAGGTATGTTGTCTACAATATCTCGAGAAATAATTGGAAATATTCCAACTGTATGTCATCATAATATTGTAATAGTATGTTCAAAGATATACAACAAAAAATGGTGTCTGTGCAACATAACCATAGTAATTTCTGAGAAAAAAACAAAATATGATATGGACAGGATTAATAGCAACTCTCCACTAATATTTGGTTGCACACTTGGCAGTGATGAAAGCCTCCAAATGTTTTTTGTAGGAATTTATAATTTTTGTACATCTGTCTGCTGATAGTTTCTCCCACTCTTCAACTGTGATTTGCTCCAGCTCATGAATATTTCCAGGAACCCTTTTACCAATGGCAGATTTTAGCTCTTTCTAAAGGTTCTCAGTTGCATGGAGATCAGGGCTTATTGCTGGCCAGTTTAACAGAGTCCATTTGTTCCTTTTTAACCATTGTTTTGTACTTTTGGATGTATGTTTTGGGTCATTGTCCTGCTGGATGAACCATAACCTTCAAGCCAAACCTAGTTTTCTGACACTAGGTAGCACATTTTGCTCCAAAATACCTTGGTAGTCCTCTGACTTCATTATTCTTTTAATACATACCAGGCCTCCAGTTGCTGAGGCAGCAACATTATGGAAGCTCCACCATAGTTGGAGTGGAGGAGTGGCCTAGTGGTTGGGGCAAGGTACTTCGGGCCGGAAGGTCGGGGGTTCAAATCCCACTAGAGGACAGCAACCTTGGGCCGGAAGGACTGGGGTTTCTAGTCCCACAGGTGCTCCTTGTGGTCTTGGGCAAGCCACTTAACCCTCCATAGCCCATGTTCCCTGTAAAATAGTTCTCTGTGTGCTGTGCTTTCCTGTCTAATCAATGTGTTTATACCTCAAAAATTTCCTGTCATGATTTGACAATTTCCAATCTGTAATCAAAACCGCTGCTGATCGCTGGAAGTAGCGGTATACAAATGTATAATAAATAAATAAATAAATAAATAGTTAACTGTAGGAAGATCATTTGTTTTCCCTTATAAGCTTATTTTCTTCACCTGTAAATGCATCACTGGTCTGCATTGCGAAAGAGCTGAAGTTTGGTTTCATCTGTTCACAGAACATTTTCTCAGAAGGACTGTAGTTCCTCAAGGTGGGTTTGGGCAAAGATCAGGTGTGCTTTTCAGCAGTGGGGTCCACCTTGGCCTTTGCCCATGAAGTCCTTCTTTGTTTATGGTGCAGAGTATGGTGCAGGTTGAAACCACCACTCCAGATCAGCCTTAATCTCTTTGGATGTTGGGTTTGGTGTTTTTCCATCAGTTCACACTAACTTTTGAAGACTTCTTGGATTCATTTTCCTCTTCCCATCATGTCCTGGGAGGTTCCTGACAGTTCCATGATCAGAAAACATCTTAACACTGTGAACTGTAGACACAGGAATCCCAAGGCCTTTGGAGATGGCCCTGTACCCTTTTGAAGTTTGATGTTTGGTAATAATGGCTTTTCTAATGGTCTTAGGCAGCTTTCTTGTCTTTATTATTCTGAAAAATGGAACAGGGAGTGAATGTGGCCATTTTAAACAGACTCTATTCATTGGTTGATTCAAGTCATGTGAGTACTAATTGATGACTGGTACATCTAATTGTACATCTAATTGTACTGTGGTTCTTTTGTTCAAATTGATTTGAATTGTTTATAAGAGTGACAATAATCATGTCCTGACAATCTCCTAGTTTTTATACTATTTCCTATTATTTTCTTTTTTAATTGGTCTTGTTTTATTTGATTCTTTCAAGTGAGGTGTCAAAAGCCATTTCACTGGCCATTTTGTTTAGGAGATATTGGACATTAAGGGGTTGAACTGAAAGGGTGTCAATAATCAGCAAAACTGTAGTAGAATACTAAATATAGCATTGCTAGACTTGATCACTGCCAGGTTTTCTTTTAAATCAACCCCGACAAATTGCTTGGGGCTGGGGAAGTACTATACAAGGAACGTGGTAAATAGAGGCAGAAGAGGGGACTGAATTGGTGTCATCTTCAACAGAGGAAAACCTTGGCATTGACTGCTGCCATGCAGTTTTCATTGCTGCAGTGGTAGAAATAAGTGTGCATAATTTTTTTTTAATTACCTCTGAGAGGCAGAAGTGGAGCTCCAGGTCATTAGACAGGCCCAGAAAGGAAGTAGGAAGAGCCTTGTGTCCCTCAGACTCCAGAAAGTGGCATCAGTGACCAGAAAGAGGAATGAAGCTTCCCATCAGACTCAGTCAGTCACCCGCATCACAGGAGGAGAGATCAGGAGAGAAGCCCCGCCCCGCTCCCTGAATGTGTATAATTTATTTTGAATTGGCTCTCATAGGCAATGCTACACTAGAAGACAGCATGGAATTAGCCTGGCACTCTGTTTAGTGCACACGCTCATGCCCACATCAACAGCTAGCGCATCTTCACAAAATTCCCCTTGTTTGCTATACATAAATCAACCACACCAGGCTCTGAATTTGTACCATTCAATTTTACAACAGGCACATTAAAGAATATTTACCATTTTTCCTATGATATTCTTTCTAATTGTACATGGCAAGGAGAAATGCTTTTATCTGGTAAATGGAAAAGCTCAAAACATGATTTTTTTCATACTTTGATACGTGTTGTTCTATAGAGACCAAGGACCTAAAGAATGGAAAATGTGATTTGTCTAGAAGGATGCAGCTGTGTAACACACTGCACAATTAATCTGCCTTAATTAAAATCATAACGGGCCTGATTTACTAAGTCATTTTTCCCATACAGACTTGGGAAAAATGAATTAGTGAAGAAGCTCCTTTGTATTCTAACTTCATAAAACAGTTTATGAGGATAACATATACAGTAAAATACATATGTAAGCCACCTTTTTTGTCATTCACCTTATTTAAGCACTAGTTTATTATTTTTTTTTTAATTCTTTATTTTCGTTTTATAACAACAAAGGAAAAGGAAGACATACAGCTAAAAGACAGATACATAAAGTGTAATACATACACCAAAGTAAACCCCTGCCACCCCCCTCCCCCCTGCTTTTTCTCTAGAAAACTAATCATTCCCGAAGCGGGCGTGTACTTACATTATTGTGTTACAAAACCTAACGGTGATCTGAAACATGATGAGTGCACATTATACAGGCATGTTGGAACAATGAGCAGATTGTACATAATCATTAAGCATCTGCCATTTAGACAAGCGAGAGTGAGTTTGGGCATGGGGAATAGCTCTCCGAGGTATCTGCTCATATTTACTATATAAGCAGACGAGGTTCCACCATTCATTGACAGTAAGTCGAGAACTATCCTTCCAATTCCTCGTGATTAAGCATATGGCTATACCCAGCATGAAATCAAGGAGAAAGCGACCCTTCTTAGGAAGAGAGGGGACCTCCGCCACAGAGCGGAGTCCCACGATCTTCCAAGAGAGAGGCTCGTGAAGGTGTAAGATAAATTGAATACAACCCCAAACCCGCCCCCAATAAACCTGTAGTTGAGGACATTCATAAATAACATGAGCGAAGGTTCCCACAGCAGTATGGCAAGACCAACACTGGTCCCTAGCAGTGGTGTTCCATTTGGCTATTTTTTCTGGGGTATAAAAGCATCTGTGTGCAAAAAAGAAGAGAGTTTGGGTAACAGAGGCAGACCGGGAAACCCGCACTACTTTGCTCCAGAAAACGCTCCATTGCACAGGGGTTAAAGTGGTTTGCAGTTCGCGCTCCCAGGCTTGTTGGGCTCTAAAAGTGGCCGTGTCTGTACCCTGACATAATATTTTATAAAAGTTAGAGGCTACCCCATGTGTACTACTAATAGAGCGAACTATCTCTAATAGCCCGTCCTCAGTAGGGGTAGAGGGCGGCATGATTCGAGCACTTTTGAGGCAGTGTTGAAGCTGCATCAATTGAAAGTAGTGTTTCGCTGGTAACGCAAATTCCTTTTGTAAATCAGAAAAGGTTTTCCAACGAGCTGCAGAGAAAAGCTGTTGGGGTGTCCAGATCCCCCTTGAGTACCAGGGTTTCCATGCTATCGTTCTATTTAGGACTTGAATTCTGGGGTTATTCCATAGCGGGAGTCCGTCCTGAGGACAGACGTTCGGGCCCAGTGATAGAATGAGAGTGTTAAAGGCCGCAAGAGTATCGACAATCATTGGTGGATGGCGGGTGTCTACTTGATAGGACATACCGGGGAGATGGGTCAACGGAATTGGGCTACTAAGCTCCTCTTCTATGTCAAGCCAAACTGGTCTGCTGTCTGTTGAGGCATCTAGCCATCGGGCACCTTGCTTAAGTAGGAAGGCTTGATGATATCTAAGAAAATCAGGAAATCTGGTACCCCCTCTTTCCTTTGCAGACTGTAGTTTTTGTTTAGCTATCCTTGGTGGCTTGCCCTGCCAGAGATAACGGACGAGAAGGCCCTCAATATCTTTATAAGTATGTAGCGGGAGTAAGCATGGCAGCATTTCTAAAATGTAGTTCACTTTGGGGACTATCATCATTTTCACAGTTTCTAGGCGGCCCCACCATGTAAGAGATAAGGGAGACCAACGATTTGTGAGCTCACGGACTTTGGAGACTACCTCTTTGGCATTAAAACTGATAGTGTCTTCTAAAGGAGAACAGTAATGGACCCCGAGATACTTCACCATGCGGGATTGCCAAAGGAAGGGAAAGGCCTGCATGTCAGCCTCATGTACCCAGCGGTTCAGTGGGAATGCTACAGATTTGGTCCAGTTAATTTTATAGCCCGATAATTGTGAGTATCCGTCAATCAGATCCAAGACAGCTGGAACCGAATCGAGGGATACGAAAAGCATAAGGTCATCTGCATATGCAGAGAGTTTAATCTCCCTATGACTGAAGGGGACACCTCGAATACGTGCGGACTGTCTAATAAGGAGGGCTAGGGGTTCAAGAGCTAGATCAAAGAGCATTGGTGATAGGGGGCAACCTTGACGCGTGCCTCTTTGGAGATTAAATGGCTGAGACTTGATGGCATTTACACAAATACTGGCGACGGGTTGAGTATACATGACTTGGAGATATCGGAGGAAGCCCTCCCCAAAGCCATACCATCGGAGAACTGCAAATAAGAAGGGCCATTCTAGGCGATCAAAGGCTTTTTCGGCATCCAGGGAAAGACCCACCCATGGATGATCTAGATTGGCAGCACTGGATAGCACATGGCACAAGGTCCGAGCATTGTCAGCAGTTGATCTGCCGGGTATAAAACCGCATTGGTCGGGGTGAATTAGGGTGGCCATCCTGTCAGATAGCCGGGTGGCCAAGATCGTTGCGAAGATCTTATAATCGGCATTAAGTAGGGAGATTGGACGGTAGTTGGCGGTTAGCAGCGGGTCTCTGCCTTCTTTCTCAAATACTACCACATTAGCTGCAGAAAAGGATCCCAAAGAGGATGTATCTACCGCAAGGGCAGTAAAATAGAGTTTTAAATAGGGAACTAAATCTGTGCTGAACGTTCTGTAGAATTCGGTCGGGAGACCATCGGGCCCTACGGCACGGCCCGAGGCTGTTCGTTTTAGGGCAGATTGGATCTCTGAAGTAGAGAAGGGTTCATCCATCGCATCCCTATCATCTTCAGAGAGGGTCGGCCGCTGAATGCCAGAAAGCAATCGCTCGAATGTCTCTGACGAGAACTCACATTCAGATTGGTATAGGCGGGTATAGAAATTCCGAAAGAGTTCTACAATGTCGGAGTCTGTGGTCACTATGCCCCCTCCCTGTGGAGCTCGAAGGGCCGCTACGCGTTTGGCTTCTTTTTGACCTTTCAAGGCGTTAGCTAAGAGTCGACCGGCTCGGTTATTTTCACGATAATATGTCCCTCGCTGAAGCTCAATACTCTTAGAAGCTGCAGTTGAGAGGATTGAATTATATTGAAAACGGAGACGCTGTAATCGAATTAATACACATGGATCAGTACGTGAAGTTAGAACTCGTTCGCCTGCTTTTATTTGTTGGTCTAGTATGAGTAGCTGCTGTTTGCGTTGTTTCCGCAGGCGGATTTGATAGCTAGTGATCGTTGCTCGAATGGCCGCTTTGAAGCCCTCCCACCAAGCCCAATTCGCAGTATCCTGGGGTAGATTAAAATGGAAGTAATCCTGTATGGCTGCTCGAATGTCTAACTGGAACTCTGGTTGAGTTAACAGGGCTCTATCAAAGAACCAGGCCCCCGAATTCCCTTGGGGTGCAGTAGTGTGTAATTGAAAGGAAATAGCAGCATGATCTGAAATATGTTGGGAGTGAATCTTTGCAGTGTCCACCTGAGGAACTAACAGTTTTGATATTAGAAAGAAGTCTATGCGAGACTGGGATTTGTGAGGGGAAGAGAAGAAGGTGAAGTCAAGCTCATTGGGGTGTAGTAGCCTCCATAGATCAACTAAAGCAAGATCTTTGATCAGGGAGGTAAGCGTGGTGTGACTCTTGGGGGGACCACTTGTCCTAGGCGGCTGTTTGTCAATCAGGGGATCAAGGACTAGATTGAAATCCCCCCCAATTATCAAAGAAGTATTAGCAGAGGCCTGCGCAACCTGAGCAATGGTAGCAAAAAAGGCAGGGTCATCCACATTAGGAGCGTAAAGGCATATACATGTAACTTCAAGGCTACCTATCTTGAGGTGAACTCTGGACCATCTACCTTCTGTATCTGAGCTAGTCGCAATAATTGTAGCATGCAAAGATTTCCTAACCAGTATGGCAACCCCACATTTCTTAGAAACGGCTGGGGAATAGGCGGCCACCATGTAAGGTTTAATATTGAGTTTAAGAGTTTCCTTCGAATTTAAATGCGTTTCTTGGAGAAAAATCAGATCCGCAGCTTCCTGACTTAGGTAACTTAGGATTTTCTTCCGTTTTATCGGATTATTGATTCCTTTTACGTTCAATGAGAAAATCTTACATGGTGCCATCAATCGGTAATAGACATTTTAGGTAATTGCGCTTGAGAACATACAACATAATCAGAATCTGTGCAACAATGACATAATCACCGAGTATGCTGGCTAATACACCCCATATTGAAAAGTATGTACCAAAGTATCTTAGAGAAGAAGCAAAACCCCCAAAGAATATGGCGACCATATGTCTGCGGGAGGAGGCCCTAGAGAGGAAATAGAAAGACATGAAAAAAAAGAAAAGAAACACCAGAGTCCATAATTAACACTGTCTCTGATACTCATCGAGGCTACTGTGGGTAGATGGAGTCGGGTCACAGATATCATCAAAAGTAAGGCAAACAAATTGCCCTCGCCAGATTCTTTGCTGGGCTGCGGCAGATCCAATATGGCAGGTACAGCGGATATGAGAATACTTGCAGGAATATTCTGGAAGTCAGCGCATCAAGTCGGCTTCTTTGGAATCCAAAAACTTCGCTAGTAGATCAGGGTCCTCAAATGTTCTTGTCTGATTGTGAAGCGTGACTCGGAGCTTGGCCGGGTGCATCAGGCCATAGCGTGCTTGTAGTTGTTGAAGCCTCGGCCGGAATTCCAGAAAGCGCTTTCGGCGGTCGACCGTGGGTTTAGCCAAGTCAGGATAGAAGGAGATCTTGTGGCTCTCAAACTCCATATGGCCCTTTGCCCGAGAGGCACTTAGAATTTGCTCCACGTGTTGATATCTCAAAAGTCGAAAAATGATAGGCCGCGGGGTCTTCCTGTTGAGCGTTATGCTGGTGGGTACACGATGAGCGCGATCGATCTCCAAATCTTTGGTAAAGGTGATTTGGAGCAGGGAAGGGAGGATTTTGCATAAAAACTCTTTCATGTCTCCCGATTCCGCTCCCTCCGGTATGCCCACGAGTCGTATGTTGTTGCGGCGCGCTCTATTATTGCCATCTTCCACTTCTTTCTGCAAGGCCCGCACCTGACGTTCAACTTTGTCGAGTTTGGACAACCGGGCCGCATGGGAGTCCAATATGCTCTCCATTTTGTCCTGACGCGAAGAAAGCCCTTCTAGCTTGCTTTGCAGCACACCAAGATCTTCCCGCAGCGCTCGGAGTGCTTCACCATTTGATTGCACGAGGTTTTTGACCCCTCTAATCTCTGCGAGGATTTCCTGCTGCATTTCGGGGCCCTCGCGCAAGGCCAGCCCCTTCTGCGGGGACGGGGGTTCAGTTTTGGAACGTTTGCCGTGAGAAGCCGCTGGAGATCCAAATTCCAGGCGCGTGGGTTTGGTCCCCGCCATCTCACCAATGTGCCCCGGCAAGATCAGAGTAGAAGTTCCAAGTATGTACGGTGTTAATTCAGGATTCTGAGTAGGCCTCTCTGGAGCCTCAGCGTTATGCGACCATCCCGCTGGACATCAGGCTCCGCCCCAGCACTAGTTTATTATTAATTACATCTGACTCATGGGCCTCTGTACCAGAGCATGTTACCAGTGATGTGCCACAGGGATCTGTCCTTGATCCAATTCTTTTAACATTTTTGTAAGTCATACTGCGAAAGCGTTATCGGGTAAGGTTTGTCTCTTTGCGGATGATACCGAGGAAGGTGTAGATACTACTGCTGTTGCTATTAAACATTTATAAAGTGCTACAATGCACAGGCAGCACTGTACAAACAGATAGAGAGAGTCCCTGCTAAGAGCTTACAATCTAATCAAGCTAGACAAGACAAAAGATAAGAATAAGGGTAGAATAGGGAAGGGCAAGGAAACACAAGGGCAGGTTTCAAAAGCAGCTCCGCCTGCCCAAGTGCACTGCTTAAACAACTCTGCTGGCCCTGATTCCGCTGCCGATCTCCAGGAGCATGAGAAAATGCAGCAGGCAGCAGGACCCAGCGGAGAGGCAGTAAGCACCTCCTCTCTGCCCAATCACCTCCTCCGGCAGAAAAATTAAAAGCTCTTCCATCTAGGAGCACCTGCACCTGGCAGGCCCACACCTGAAGGCCTCGCCAGAGGATCCTTTGGCATGGTCCTTAGGCGGAGACCAAAACACCACCAAGGATCCATGAGACAACAAATGGACAAGCCAGTACTGTAAGCCAATAATCAAGTCTCAAAATACCAGTGCTACCACCACCAACCTCCAACCTCCCCTCCGATCCTCTTACGACATGCCTCACCAATTCACAATCACTCTTTATACTCCTCATCACACATACAATCATCCACAGCTCAGCATTCACATATTCAGCACTTATCCCTATTATTCATCAACTGCATAACAGATTTCCACCTCTCCAAATCAATCCACACACCAGGAACCCTTCCAACCTCTTCAGGATTCACCCTTTACTCACCCCTACCCAGGCGGGCTCACACTCTCACCACCCCCCCCCCCCTCAAATGTATTCTCATCAATGCAAGATCTATACATCATAAAATCCCTATCCTTGTTGATCACATAAAGGACAACCACATTGATATTGCATGCATCACT
Source organism: Ichthyophis bannanicus (assembly GCA_033557465.1). NCBI lineage: Eukaryota > Metazoa > Chordata > Amphibia > Gymnophiona > Ichthyophiidae > Ichthyophis > Ichthyophis bannanicus. The sequence goes on from CM066032.1 coordinate 1,629,571,330, forward strand.
GAAACCTGGCTAGAGGAAACAGACAGCATCCTTAAACCAACTGGCCATAAACGCTACCAACTTAATGGCATCACAAAGCAAAACATTAAAAAGATACAACTAACTCAGAACATAGCAGCAAGGATAATAATGAATATAAGCTCAATCGAACATATCACACCGATCTTGGCCGAACTCCATTGGCTACCTATTCACAGCAGAATAAAATACAAGATTCTATTAACTACATTTAAACTAATAAATAACTTAGCGCCATCAGTACTCAATACACTCATCAATTTAGAAATAGATAAAAGATCACAAAGGAGTAGAAACACAAACACTATTACAGTACCAAAAGACTACACAAAAGCTAGAAAACAAACCAACATGAGAGCCTTCTCTCATTCAGCACCTATCCTCTGGAATAACCTTCCTGACAACATTCGCCTACTATCAGACATAAAGAAATTTAGAAAAAAACTGAAAACCCATTTATTCTCATTACACTATAGCAAAGGAGCAGAAACTAGCCAGACTACACAAAGAGACACAGGTTAACTAGCAAATACAACCATTATATAACTACGTACCTTGAAGATTAAATTAATGTTTACACCTACAAGCGATATATGATAATTGTAAATATCTACTATGTACATATGTTCTAATAGTTTAACGTTCTAATAAATTACTGTTTAAATATTATACTGTTACCTGTACCTAGTTCACCTGTTCTATGTAAAATGTACCTAGTTCACCTGTTCTATGTAAAATGACTTGGTATGATACTACCCATACCATATAACATAATGTTCATTGTAAACCGCACTTGATACTTGTGAAAGAGCGGTATAGAAATAATTGTTAAATAAATAAATAAATAAATAAACAAACTCTTCAACTGCCCTAGACTTAACAAAAGAGGGAACAGTGTAATCATCATAGCCAAGGAATCACTACAACTCAAGATCATGCACCACAGATCTTTGCAAGACTTTGACACCATATCCATCTTCAACCTCCATCTCTCAATCTGCTTAGGGTACCATGGAGGCACTACAACTCAACCAAACAACAGAACCAACACACAGCAAGGGTGCAATTCTTGGTCATATTCACACCAGTAATCTGGCCTTACCTCAACCCCTCTTCAATGACTCAAAGCTCCCCTGTACCTTGGTCTGATCACAGGCTCTTTATCTTCTTCCTCCCTAGCAGCAACACTAACCACACAAACACCACCCCCTTCGATACACACCCAGAGAGTAAGGACTTTTGACTAAGAATACTTCTTAACCACAATCCAATCCTCTAATACAAATGAACATGGAGCAGATTGGCCGAAACAACTTAGACTGCATTATTGATCAATGGAACATCCTAATCTCATCCTATGCAACCAAACCTAACAACAATCCCCTGAAGAAAAAATCCCACCTGGCAAGACCCCACCTTGTACCATGGATCACTCCTGAACTCAAACTGATGAAGAATAAGCTCAGACATCTTGAATGCAAGTGGAGATGCCATAAGGACCCTGACACTCAAGTGGTATACTCCGGAGCCCTGAAACAATATTGTGCCCTCATGCTGCTAAAGAAGAGGGAACATCACACAAACTTACTTAATGCCTCCTTCAAGAGACCCAAAAAGCTTTTTGCCATTGCGCAACAGCTCATCAAAGTCCCCACCACAACGAGAACCATCGCATCTATCTCACCGAATATGATGGTCCAGCAGCTTCAAACCAAGCAAGCAAATGTGTGCCTCTACAACCATTTCCCCATGCAGCTACACAAACAACTCTACTGATGCCCCACACCCAGAGACCTGGCCAACCTTTGGCTCTATCACCTCCAGGCAACTTGAGATCATAATATGTAACTTGAACAGTACCACCTCCTCTTTGGACCCATGTTCAATCCCATGGATTACAGTTGCCAGACAGGAACTGTTACCTCTAACCCAGCACATTGTCCAGTAGTCTCCTAATCTCATATACATACATGTCAACTGCCCTGAAGCAAGCATCAATCAGACCACTACAGAAATCCCACACACTCGACCAAGCTGCTCCCTCCTCATACAGAACTATCTCAAGTATCCCATCACTTGCCAAGATAATTGAAAAAGTGATGCAGCTACAGATGCAAAATTTTTTGGAATCTCACCCCCCCCCCTTGATTTGCACCAACATGGCTTCAAACCCTTCCATAGCACTGAAACTCTACCGATATCCCTCCTTAACAACCTAGTTAGAAGCACCGAGAAAGCCACACAAGGTTTCAGCCTGTTTTTTTTTATATAGCTGCAGCCTTTGACTCAGTCACACTCTCCCAGCTCACCGCATGCCTCTACAAAATAGGCCTAAGAAAGAACTACAATGTTTCCTGTCCATGTAGGATTGCAATTCTCAAACCCCTTAAAGCTCCTCCAAGGTCTACCACAGGGCTCTGCATTATCCTCACTGATTTTTTAACATCTTTATCCAGCCCCTCTGCAAGATCTTCAAAGCCACATCTTTTACTATATTTTCGCAGATGATATTCTCATCTACACCCCTTTCACCACCAGCAACCCAGATTACTATACAATTAGCAGATGTCTAGAAGCAGTCATGCAATGGCTTAGCCCCCATAACCTACTTATCAACTCCAACAAGACAGAAATCCTACACATCACCAGGCACTCCACCTTCTCTCTGCCAGATACAATAACACTTGCAAACCTGACACTGCAAGTAAAACAACAAGTAAAATACCTAGGCATAATTCTGGACCAGAAATAAAACTTCAACACCCACATTAAGCAAGTCACCAGAACAGTATACCACCGTATCAGGACACTGAGGAACCTCAAACCACTGCTGGATCACAAGGATTTCAGAAATGTCTGCCAAGCACTTATCACTCCCATCTTTGACTATGCCAACATTATCTATCAAAACCTCCCAAAAGCCTCGTTATGGCCACTGCAGCTGGCACAGAATGTAGCAGCCAGACTCAAGGGTACCTCTCAACATGACCACATAACACCCATTTTGAACTGGCTTCCAATCCACAGCAGAGTGAAATACAAAGTGGCATAAACAACTTTCAGGGTGATTCGACAAATATCATCCCATAACCTGCAGTCTATGCTTGACAAACCTCAGCATCAGAGAACTCGCAGAAATGGGGTACACCAACTGAGAGTGGGATAGCAGTAGAGGAGGAACCACCAGAACAAACACTGAAAGAGCAATGGGAGAGATAAGAGAACCAAGATAGCACAGAGCTCCTTAAACCAAGTGAGGACAATGTGTCAAGGAGAAGGTGGTGATCAACAGTATCAAAAGCAGTAGAAAGGTCAAGAAGGATAAGGATAAAGTAGAGACCCTTAGATTTAGCCAGGAACAAGTCACTGGAGACTTTGGCAAGTGCCATTTCAGTAGAATGTAAGGGACAAAAGCTAAACTGAAAAGGATCCAAAAGAGCTTGAGAGGAAATAAATTCAAGACAATGTTAAAGGACTGTATGCTCAAGAAGTTTGGAAATGAAGGGAAGAAGGGAAATGGGATGATAATTAGAAGGACAGCTAGGATCAAGAGAAGGTTTCTTGAGCAGGGGTGTGACGACAGCATGCTTGAAGGCTTCAGGGACAGTAGCAGTGGAGAGTGAGAGGTTGAGAATATGTGAGATGGAAGGGATGACAGAGGAGGAAATGGAGTTAAGGAGATGATTGGGGATAGGATCAGAAGAGCAAGTAGTAATTTTGGAGGAGGTAAGAAGATGAAAGGTTTCCTCTTCAGAAATTATAGAAAAGGATTAAAGGGTAATATAAATTGATGAAAAAAGTTGGTATTGAGGTGGAGGAAGAGGGGATGTAGTTGTTCTAGTGGAGAATTGGAGTGTAATGTTGCAGATTTTGTGATGGAAAAAGTTGGCTAAGGTTTGGTGGAGGTGTCTTGAGAGAGTTAAGAGTTGAGAAAAGATGGTGGGGTCAGTGGCAAGAAAGTTAGTCAGATGGTTATAGTAGTTTTGCTTTGTGAGTGCTAAGGCTGACTGGAAGGAGATAAGCATGAATTTGAAGTAAAGAAAGTCAAGGAGTGAAATTTGAGCCAAATGCACTCAGCTGAGCAGGTATAGAAGTGGAGATAGCAAGTAGTTGAGGACAACCAGGGCTGAGGTGTAGTGCATCTCACAGAACATGGGGTGGGTGGAGCAAGAGTATCTAGAGCAGAGGAAAGGGCAATATTATAGCAAACTATAGCCTCATCAACAGATTTAGAAGACAAAGTGAAAGAAAGAGGTGATAAGACAATATTTGAAAGAGTCATGAATCGACAGCATGAAGATACCTAAAAAAGATTGGAGCAGACAGGGCAGGATTGAGGTGGGGAGTGATGAAGGGTGAAGCTTAGGAGATGATGATCAGATAAGGGAAGAACTGAGGTAAGGAAATTGGATGGTAAACAGTTAGAGAAGAAAACCAAGTCAAGGCTGTGATGAGTTGGTGCTGAAGAGCAAAGTTGGAGATTGAAAAAGGAGGTAAGGGAAAGGAGTTTAGAAGCAAAGGGGTCAGAAAGGTTATCAACTTGAATATTGAAGTCACCAAGAATAAGCAAGAGGGAAGAAGAATCTAGAAATAGGGAAAGCCAGGAGTCAGTGAAAATAGAGATGGACTTATCAGGGATCTATAAATAGCAGCTATCCGGAAGGGCAATGGATTAAAAAGGTGGATAGGTGGATAAGTGTAGTTCAAAGAAGGAAAAGGAGTGAAAGAGGTAGAAGGAGGGGTTGGAGTTGGCAGGAAGGAGAAAACAGAATCCCAACACCACCACCACGGCCGGTGTGGGAAAATTGTTATCCACCGTGACAGAGGGCAACAGCCGAAGCAGTGTCATTGGGGAAGAGCCAGGATTCAGTAAGAGATGGACAACTGAAGGAGCTAGAAATGAAAGGTAATGAGAAAAGGGGAGTATATTAGAAATGAAATGTGCATTCTATAATGCACAAGAGAAAGGGAGAGAGGAGAGGAATATGGATGAGATTAGAATGGTTGACAGAGGAATGGGAGTGAGAGAATAGTCTAGGGGGGCCAAGGTTAGGATTAATGTCACCAGAAGAAAGGAGGAGAGTGTGAGGCAGAAAAGAAATGGAACAGTCTAAATGAGGATGAAGTATTTTAAGAGGAGCAAGAGGAATGAATGAAAGGAAAAAAAAGTGAAGTTCAAGAGCTGAGGAAAGGGAGGAAGACAAGATTGGGGAAGAGATAAGAGAGAGGGTAATAAGGAGGGGGTATAAGGAAGTTGGTATGAGGGAAGGTGGTTAGGGAGTGACAAAAAATAATAATAATGTGGAGCCATGAGAAGAGAAGAGATGAGATGGAGGGGAAGCAGAAGAATTAATATAAGAACTATCTTAACAGTATTAATAGTACTAAGTGGAAATAATGATCATCATACAGTGCAAAGACATAGGAAGTGTTGAATGGACAAATGCAAGAAACCTAATGCAAATATCCACAGTAATTAGATCCATGTGTGGTACAGGCTGAGTCTTTTTAACTGATAGCACACCATCACTGGTAGTCCTGATAAATAGTGGTATGATTCACTTGTCATGTTGGTATATATAAAGGGGCTCATCCAGATTAGATAGGTGATTAATGAACTCAAACAGATCAAGTCCTGAACCGTGCTTATTACCAGCTCAATGCCTTGTTCAGAGTTCCCGCCTGAGTAGGGCCTTCTGGTGACAGAAGGGCTGTACTGGGTCTCAAATTGTCCTGCTCCAGTTATACGAGATCTTCAAGAGAGCCTGTCATCAAACAAAGCATTCACAGCAATGGTGTAATAAATAGGGCTATTAATAGACATCAATGAAATAAAGTTGGCCACAAGTATAAAGGCATGTCAGTCTTGTTTTTCTGCTTTTTCTACAGAGTTTTTGAGGTGACAGTCTCTTTTCCCAGAGAGTCAAAAATCACTATCTCGGTCTTTGATCATGACATGATGGGTTCTGATGACCTAGTTTATTCCCCAAATCTTGTACATGTGCAGGTGGACTTGCTGCTTCCTTATGGAATAACCCAGATTCTGGACTTTTGTCCTCCTAGAAAGCATTTCTTTGGATTTGCAGTCAGTCAACCCAGTCTTTCACAGACCTGTAAGGACAGTTTGCACTTACTTTAAGTGGGCCTCCTAGTCAGCTCTGTAGATTATATTGTCGTCAAGCTAAGCCATTGTATAGCTGTGGTGGGATGCAGGAAATGGTCTACTAGATGCTGGAATGTTGCACAAACTCCATGAAGTTGAAATGGTAGGACAGTAAATTGAAACACTATAGAGGTTAAAAACAAAAGTGTTTCTTTGGTCCTGGATTGAAAGTCATTTGCTGATACCCTGTTTTTAGATCTAGTGTAGCTGGGCTTTCAATTAGTCCATCAATCTAAAGCATGGGATAGTCTTCAAGCTTAGTAACTTTGTTAACTTTTATGAAATGAATGCAGAAGCGGATACTTCCATTAAGCTCTGGATTTAGCAAGATGGGCAATTTCCAGCCATTGCTGTATTTTTCCAACCAGTGCAGGTCACTGGTTGGAAGACATGCAGGACTGAAGAACAATTGTGTTCCTGAACTTGTGTAGCTTGAGCTTTTACCAGCCATAATCTAGTGACTTCCCTGACTTTCCTCAGCTATTCTTACTTTCAAATGGTATCGTCCACTGGGTTTTGTCCTGGGCTCTGCTTTTCTTTCCAAGTTTCCTGAACTATCCAGGATTCTGCTGGCCTCCTTCTATAAAGCAACTCAAATGGGTAAAAATCTATCAAGCTGTAGAGAACTTGTCAAATAGAAAACACTATATATGACAGCAAGGAATACCAGTTTTCACCATCCTTAGCAACAAACCACTAATACTTCTCTGCAAAGAGGTATATCAAGAAAATAAAATCAATCATTCAAAGTTCTTCAATAAAGCTAATATTCTCTCTAGGGTTTTCTCTTCTCCCAAATGGCTCCCTAGCAGGTGACTATGAATTAGCTGAAGCACATGTTGGTGATAAATTGGGCAGACATAAAGGACTCATCCTCCATCTGAACTCTCTTAAAATTGCCCATATTATCCTCCCCAATCAATTTAGCCATGATGGTGAATGTTTCATGGGGTACTGGTGAATCTGCCAATCACAGAATCTCAAAATCCTTGTAGTTCTATCCCTGAAAGAAAGAGTAAGGAAGCCAGAGAAGTATACCCACTGTTTTTACCAAGCTCTGGGTGGTGAAGCATTGCCACTGATTCCCATGAACATAAGCCAAAGTCACTCCTGACTGGGGGATCCATCCAATTCCACAGGGATCACAAATATTTCTGCTCCAAGGGTGTAGGGCATCAACAAAGTTACAATGATAGGTAGGGCTAAAGAGGGTAGGGCTAAATGGCCAATTTTCCCCATGGAGAAAGGGAAATAGGTGGGTACCTTAGGGATATCTGCTGGGTCCACTGCTTTTTAACATATTCGTAAATGACCTGGAAATGGGAACAACAAGTGAGGTAATCAAATCTGCAGATGGGCTGTTAAAACCCAAGAGGAGTGTGAAAAATTGCAAGAGGACCTTGATAAATTGGAAAATCGGATGTTCAAATGGCAGATGAAATCTAAAGTGGACAATTGCAGAGTTATGCATCTAGGAAAGAACAACCCAAACTATTGTTACATGATGCATAGTTCCATGTTAGGAACCATCACCCAGGAAAAATATTTAGATGTCATCATGGATAACACATTGAAAACCTCCATCCAGTGTGTAGTAGCAGCAGCCAAGGCGGCAAATAGAATGCTAGGAATCATAAGGAAAGGAATGGAGAATAAAATAAAGGATATTATAATGGCTCTGTATCATTCCATGGTGCAACCAGATGAATATTGTGTGCAATTCTGGTCTCCATATCTTAAAAAGGACATAGAGGAACTAGAAAAGAAACAGAGAAGAGCCACCAAAATGGCAAAGGGGATGGAAAGATACCCCTATGAGGACAGGCTTAAAAGATTAGAGCTCTTCAACCTGGAAAAGAGATGGCTGAGGGGAGATATGATAGAGGTCTATAAATTAATGAATGGATTGGAACAAGTAAATGTAGATTGATTGTTTGCACCATGAAAAAGTAAAAAGACTAGGGGACATTTAATGAAACTACAGTGGAACCCATTTAAGATTAAGAGAAAATAGCTTTTCACTCAACACATAATCAAACTCTGGAATTAGTTACTGGAGGATGTAGTAAAATCTGTTAATGTAGCTGGGTTTAACACTAGAAGCCCCAAAGTGCGTCAATTGACGCAAATGCATGACTTTGTTACCGAGGTCGAGATGTTCAAATATGTGCATTGAAAATTAATGACAGATGTGCCACCTAGCGGGAAATTAATTTATAGCTAGAAGCCCCAAAGTACGGCAATTGATGCAACCAAGAAAGTTGAGTGGTTTTCACAAGTTTCATACAACGACTAACATAAGAACAGTGTTAACTAAATGTTAAAGTAACTGCAAAATTCAAAAGTAACTGCAAAGTCCATGTTAGTTAACAAATGAACAGGATACCCATGTATGCCTGCACAACCTGTAACATGTAAGTCAACGTTTGAATCTGATTTTGCACCAGCACATCTAGGCACTGCTGTCTTCTTACGAGGTCTCGGCATTCTGTAAATAGAATCGTAGAAAAAAATGAATACAATTTCAGGGAGGAAGCAATATGCTAAAAGTTCTGGAGTGTCGGCCTTTTCTAGGGTATGTTTGAAAGTCACGACATTGTACATACCTGTGTAACATAGTAAATTTCGGTTTTAAATAAATCACTGTTTACAGTTTTACTCCGACATTACAAAACAATAAACACACGATGATGTCATGTAATGATGTCACATACTGCACGTATTTAACAAATAACTTCAAATTAATTCACATCAGCATTTCATGCTAAACGCAGTCGTCGTGATAATGTGTCAATTGACGCACTTTGCGGTTTCCAGTTAAAATGCCTTTTGGGGCTTCTAGTGTTAAAAAAGTTTTGGACACTTTCCTTGAGGGAAGGTCCATAAACCATTATTAAAGAAGACCCAGAAAATCCACTGCTAGCCCCAGGACAAGCATTATGTGTGTCTTTCTGGGAAACTGTTAGGTACTTGCGACCTGGATTGGCCACTGTTGGAAACAGGATACTGGGCTTGATGGACTTTGGTCTGACCCAGTATGTCATATCTTATGTTCTTAACTATCAGTTCACATCTATTGATTGCTTCTTCTTTGAAACCAGGGTATTCCCTAGCAAAATGACCTCTACAATTAAAACAGGGTGGTAGTTCTGGATTCAACAGTCAGTGTGCGGATGGAAGTTATCCCAAGGTCAACTGCAGGCAGTTTCTGGCTGCAGGTTTCAGGGTCCCTGAACTTTTTCACTAGTAGTCTGGGGTTCTTGAGCATCAACTGAGCTTTTTAAAAAGAACTGTCAATTTCCAGGGCACCTTTATGAGGCAGACTTTGGGTATTGGTGTAACCACTGCCTCATAGGTAAACTTAGACCATCCAGGAACCGCTCCAGTAGAACTAACTTGACTGTCTCAACTCTGCTTTGTTCTTCTGGTTACAGCCACTTCCATCATGCATCTTTAACCTGATATGAAAGCTTCTGTGGACGTTTCCTTGGTTGGAAGACTCCAAGACTCCTTGATGAAACTGTTGGCTATAAACTTCAGGTACACCCTACATATTCAAGAATGGCTGCCTTGACTTTGGCATAGATTGCTTTCCCCTCTAAATTTGAAGCTTGGAAAGTATCTTGACTGCAACCCATGAGTAGTTTACCTTAATATGTGGGGTAATTGACTTCTGGCTGTACAGAAAGGTGAGCTGTCCAAAGTTTGCTAAGAAGCAGCCTAGATCCTCCATTGGAGTTATCTTGGAAGAGATGGAAGGATAGGTCAAATTACAGTAGCTTGAGCGACTTGATCTACCTGCCTCCAAGAAGCCTGTTGCTATTTCAGCTACCTCTGTAGAGCTTGCTGATGCTTCCATTGATTCTGTACCATACTCAGAAGCTGCTGCTGTCACTCTTTCAGGGCATGGAGTAAACATTTCATGGTTAGCTAGGCAACTCTAACCAGCACAGTCTAGATCTTCAGAATCTTACGGGCTTAATACAAAGCAAAAATCTAGCTTCTCTGACACTAATGGAACTTTCAATTCCTTCTTTAACTGGGAAGGACTAAGTCTGTTAGCCCATAAAAACATGCTGTGTCTTCAGTGAGCTTTTTATGGTGGTGTTCTGTGTCCACTCATCTTAAGTGTGAGGACAGTTAATATTCCACCTCCGCCACCACATGCAATTGGATGTACAAGCAACCTGGGATTTGGGCCTATGCCAAAGCTGAATGCAGGTTCAGAACAAAAGGAAAATCTTTATTCAAAAGAGAACAAAAGGAATATCTGTCTTATTTTTTCCAGGTTCCTAAAAACAAAAATAGTGTTGTTGTTTTTTTCATATATAAACAATGTGTACTATTTGAGTCTTCCTCATCCCCAGTCTGGGCTTGCGTTTTTAATTTCCTCACCTGGGCCACATCCTTAACCTCAACTACGTCCTTTTATGATGGATTGGGCTGTTGTCCCATAAGGATGACAAGGGATCTCCTCCATACACCCCATCACAGCCAGTTGAATAGGTGCCATCAATTGCATCCATATTATCTGTCATGCATTTAATGCACAGTAAGGGGATAATTTTATAAGGAGATATGTAAAGGTGTGCACCATACATGCATAAATCATGGTGTTTCAGTGGTTTACAAGTGTAAATAATCACTGATGCACATACCTTAGGAAATCGCTATTCTGTAAATATGTGCATAGGGCCAATCATGTGTAGTTGCACTGTTGACATGTAAGGGGGGGGGGAGTTTGGTAGGACCATAGGTAAAACAAAAATGCAAGCAAGTAAATTAAATAATACAATAACTTTTGTACAATTTGGGAAAATGCAGGCACAGGCATTTTCACCATCCACTGGCTGCTTGCACCTGAAATTTACATGCATGTTCCACCACTTGCATACCTATTTTATAAAGCAGATACAAAATATACCTGCATGTTCTACCACTTGCATACCTTATTTTATAAAACAGGTACAAAATATATGCATGGAAATGTGCAAATCTAGCTGACTCATAAAATTACCCTCTAATTGTACTGTCTTTGCATTAAATACATGGCAAGATGCTGGGAGTATCCCCAAAGGTTAACACAAAGACTTCATAGTCACTAAGCGGTAACTGCAAAACCTCACTATTGTTGTTGTTAAGTGCCGTCGAGTCGGAGTCGACTCATGGCAACCCTCTGGATAGCTATCCTAAATTGTGTTCGGTCTTCAGTCAGGCGGCTCATTGTTGACAGACTGGTACCCGTAGCTACTGTTATTGTATTGATCCATCTCATTGCTGGCCTTCCTCTTTTGCGTTTACCTTCTATCTTGCCAAGCATGATGTCTTTCTCTAATGATCTCTCTCTTCGCATGATGTGTCCAAAGTATGAAAGTCGAAATATTGTCATCTGAGCTTCTAAAGAAAGCTTAGGTTTGATCTCCTCTAGTACTGACTGGTTTGTTCTTCGGGCAGTCCATGGTATACACAGTATTCGCCGCCAGCACCATAATTCAAAGGCATCAATTTTCTTCCTGTCTGTCTTTTTCACTGTCCAGCTTTCACATCCATATGATGTTATTGAAAATACCATGGCTTGAACAAGTCAAATCTTTGTATGGAGAGAGACATCTCTGCTCTTGAGAATCTTATCTAGGTCTTTCATAGCCATTCTGCCAAGAGCAATGCGTCGTCTGATTTCTTGACTGCTTGTTGCTTCTTTATTGATAGTTGATCCAAGTAGGTTAAAGTTGTTCACGATTTCAATTTCTTCTCCTTCAACGATGAACCTGTTGATTATGCCAGTTGTCATGATCTTTGTCTTCTTTACATTAAGGTGCAGGCCCATTTTGAGAATATGTTCTTTGATTGTGAGAAGCAAATGTTTCAGATCATCTTCACTTTCAGCCAATAATGTGGTATCATCAGCATAGCGAAGGTTGTTGATGAGTCTTCCATCAATCTTCACCTCTCTGTTGTCTTCATACAATCCTGCTTCTCTGATGATTTGTTCTGCATATAAATTAAACAGGTGGGGGAAAGTATGCAGCCTTGTCTTACACCTTTGCTTATTTTAAACCATTCTGTTTCTCCTTGATCCGTTCGAACTGTTGCTTCTTGATCAATGTATAGATTGTGCAAGAGTACGATCAGGGGTTCTGATATTCCCATGCTTCTTAATGTGGTCCAGAGTTTCTCATGGTTTACACAGTCAAAAGCCTTGCTATAGTCGATAAAGCACAAATAGATATCCTTTTGGTATTCTTTAGTCTTTTCAAGTATCCATCTCACATCCGCAATAATGTCTCTCATTCCTCGCCCTTTGCTGAACCCTGCTTGCACTTCAGGTAGTTCTTGTTCCAGGTATGGTTGTAGTCCCTTTTGAATAATCTTCAGTAGAATCTTGCTGGCATGTGGGATCAGAGCGATTATTGTGCGATAATTTCCACAGTCAGTTGGATCACCTTTCTTTAGTGTTGGTATAAACACAGATCTTTTCCAATCAGTTGGCCATGATGTTGTCTTCCATATTTCTTGGCAGAGCCTTGTAAGTACGGTAACAGCTGCATCAGATTGCTGTAATACTTCTATAGGAATGCTATCAATGCCTGGTGCTTTATTCTTTGATAAGGCTTTCAATGCTGCTTTAACTTCTTCTTTCATCACCAATGGTTCCCGATCATAAGATGCAGGTTGAAACAGCTGTTGGTCCACTTGGTCTTTATCATATAAAAACTCTGTATATTCATTCCACCTTTTCTTTATCTTCTCAGCATAATTCAACATAGAACCTTGAACATCTTGTAACATTCCAATTTGAGGCTGGAACTTTTTCTTTATCTCTCGTAGCTTTAGGAAAGCCGATCTTGTTCTTCCTCTAATAGTTTCTGCTTCTATTTCCTTGCATGCGTTGTTGTAGTACTTTTCCTTGTCCTGTCTTGCTGCACGTTGGAAATCTCTATTGAGTTCTGTTATTGTCTTTATTTCTCCTCTGACTTTAGCTTTTCTGCGTTTCTGGGTAATTTTCAGAGTTTCTTCCGTCATCCATTTTGGCCGTTTTTGCTTTTTCACCTTTTGTAGAGACTTCTCGCTTTCTTCCAACACAACCTTCTTGATGTCATTCCATAACTCTTCTGGAGCTCTGTCATTTGTATCTAAAGCAGCAAATCGATTTTGCAGGCAGTCTTTAAATTCCAGTGGTATATTCTCAAGGTCATATACCCTTTAGTAAAAGGCCCCCATGTGCCTTTACAAAATAGCATCACAAAAGCAGCCAAAATCATGGATAAAATGTGGCTGTATATATTTATGCTAGCTCTGGTCCTAGTGTGAAAATATACAGCTAGAGTATGAGTGTTACAAGCATTTATAACCAAAGCTCATATTGTATTAGTCTGCTCATGCTCTGAGCAATTTTCAAATGCTTGCATTTGCTGCAAAAGCCATGTGCACTCTGTACCCTCAAACTATGCACTAAATTTGAAAAGGAAGTACACACATATATTTCTTTTGAAATTTGTCACAGGTACAAAGGGCCCAATATTTAGTGGCAGCAGCTAACATGATTACAGTGGCTAGATGCAGCTGAACGCTAAACCCAGATATTCAATGCTGGGGCCATATCCAGCCACAAGCACTGAATATCCAGATTCGCTGCCAAAGCAGGAAGCTAACCAGGCATTCAGCCGCTGCCGAGTAGTGGAAGTTGGCACAGCCTTTTCTGTGCCTAACCTTTGCTGCCGAGGGCTAACCATTTGGTGGCTGAATCTTACCGCTGACCAGTTAGTCCTGCGTGCTGTCCCTGGAATGCCCCATAGCTAACTGATTAGCACTGGGGCATGCATTGGTGGTACCCTTGGATTTTCAGTGGCACTAACCATGTTACTGCCACTGAGTATCACGCTTAGCATCATTTACATGGTTTGCAAGTCTGCAAACTGCAAATAAATGCCTTTGGATACAGGGCCCAAAGTACCTGTATACTCTAGCATTTGCATTTTGGTGAGGGTGAATTTTTCATGGAAAATAATACACATTAACGGTATGTTTACTAAAACTGAGTAGTTTAATGTGCATTTACTCACATAAATTAGAGTGGGGATGGTGCCAGACCTTTGCTAATGAATGGGGACATGCAAAGCATATCCTCATTTATTTAATGTGACTCCAGCTCCACTCCCACACTAATCCAATCTCCACAACTACCACAGGTGCAGTTACCGCCTCCTATTGAGATGGCAGTAAATACACTCACATTAATTGTGTCATGGACGAACGATGAGTGCACACTGATGCTTGTGATAACTGCAATGTGCAGTCAACATCCACACTCTGGCCCTAACTCACCCTGTTTCCACCCAACCCATGCTGCATTTGTAGTGCATGTTAATGGTTAGTGCACATGTGGTAAACCAGGCATTAGTACACTTTACTAATCATGCCCTATAGATATGAAAAATCACACCGGAATGCATTTCTTTCTCAATCCAACCTAAAACATGTTCCACCTCCCTGAAAGTAACTAAAAGTAGATCATTTAGCTATGTAAATGGATTTTAAAATTGTCCTTGCAAAATGTAAGGTAAAAGCTATTAAATGTTATTCACGAAAAGATTTATTTGGTATTTAAAGGAATTGCATCGGTCTACTCGTCCTCACCATGCATATATGGTGGCTGTTTGTGCTAGTTAGGCACAGCTGAAAAGCTTGAAGTTCTGAGTAATTGCAGCAGCCTTGTGCTTCACTGCCTCTCCTCCTTCTACTGGATCCTAGTAGGCAATACAAAAGTGCCATAAATACTGTGCTCCTGATCAGCTTGAACTCTCATCTCCCTGAGGTTCTGAGCACCTGCAACATATGTGTTCTTTTTTTTTAAATATTTTATTGAATATTGAAAACTTATTTGTACAATAAATAGCAGAAATTATGAGGAAATACAAAATATAAGAAATCCAAAACCAAACACATTCATTATATAACAGTCCACATCATAGGGAGGAGCGGAAGACTCTCACATCAATATGATTAATAAGAAAAACAAACAAAACCATACCCAGGACCCCACAATTCAATCTATACCTTTAACTACTATCCCTTCATCCACATGAGACTCATGATTTTTTAGGAAAACAGTCAAATGAACAGGATCTACAAACCCATATTGTTTCCCTCGATGTTCCACTAAGCACTTGCATGGGAACTTTAAAAAGAAAGTAGCTCCCAATGCTAAAGTGCGCTCTCTCAACTCCAGAAAGGCTTTACGCCGATTCTGTGTAGCACGGGACACATCGGGGAAAATAGTTATCTTTTGACCACAAAAAAGTACATTCTTCTGCGGAAAGTACGTTTTCAATAGTACGTGTGTTCGGCGCTGATTGCTGCACCTGTTTGAGCCCTATTTCACTCTGGGCTACACCGCAGGGTCTGAGGAGTGGAGAGTGATCCTACCCGGCGATTCCACCCCACTCGTGTGTTCGGCGCTGATTGCTGCACCTGTTTGAGCCCTATTTCACTCTGGGCTATACCGCGGGGTCTGAGGAGTGGAGAGTGATCCTACCTGGCGATTCCACCCTTCTCGTGTGTTCGGCGCTGATTGCTGCAACATATGTGTTCTTAACTGCTTCTCCTTCCCCTACTGGGTGCTAGCAGGCAACTTAAAAGCACCACAAGTAGTGTAGCATGAATGACACACTACTGTTGTTTATCTGTGAATACACAGTATTGATTTGTGCTTGTGAGATTATGTGCTAAACAGTGTCGATCCTTCCAACTCATCCTTGCCTTTGATGCTCTCTGTTGATGTGAGATTTTGTCTTTATAGATTTTGTAAAGTTGTGATAGTTTTGAGATTGAGGGCAAGCACTTTGTAAGATGGTTACAATGTTTGTTTTTTAAGATTCTATTTGCATCCCTCAGATTGTACCTATTGTTCTGTGCAGCAAATTCCAACTGTGCAAGGGAGTGGAAGATATAGGGGCAAGTTTACTAAAGTGTAATGAGGTTTTTGCACTTACTACATATTATGGACAAAAAATAATGTGCAAAAAGAGTGAAGCCTGGGTACTATGTAGCGGGAATGTTCGTAGAATTTACAATGCAGTTAGTGAACAGAGCAGTTACTACACAGGACTGCATTACATGCTTCGGTAGATAACATGGCGGGGTGCACCTACACTATCAGGTGAGGTATGGAATGTAGGTGCCCAAGCTAAGAATAAAAATAAGTTATATCATGTGGTGGTGAAACCTGATCCCCTACCTCAGTATATACTTATCCAGATTGGCCCCAATCACCTCCTGATAAACTTCCTCCACCATCACGCCCCTTGTGTCAGTAGTCCTCAACACAAGCAAGACTCTTTGCAATGGAAGCTTCCCCCCAAAACTGAAGGCCCTCCCTCATTGATGCATTCTCTTAACACCATACACAGACCCTTCTCTTAGCCTGCCAATCACTTCCCAGAACTCACCCAAGGGATTCTCTCATTATCTAGTGGATTAGGGCAGAGGTGGTCCCCCTCCTAGCACACCCCATTAGCCATTGAGTTCCAGAATGACAGTTATGACCCTTAGAGGTAATCTCAGTACTACCATGAGGGGTCAATCTATGACATAAGGGCAATTGATCCTTATATGGCAGTAGTGGTACTACAAAACGTAATGTGAGATTACCACTCAGGGTCACTGGCACCATTTTGGGACATGGTGTCATGACACAGGAGCAATTGGGGATCACTTCTACTCCTACCAAGTACCAGTGACCTTTGGTAAGCCCCATAATAGGGATGTAGGGATGGGAGGTCTGCTGGTAGGACCTCAGGGGATTCTTTGTTTTATTTTACTTATTTAATTAGGCTTATATACTGCTTTTCTACCAAACAAAACAGTATACATTCAGGTACTGTATACATATTTTTCCCTTGACTCTGAATGGCTCACAATCTATGTTTTTGTACCTGAGGCAACAGAGGGTTAATTGGCTTGTCCAAGGCCACAAGGAGCCCCTGCGGAACTAGAAACCCCAGTCCTTCTGGCCCAAGGTTACTGTCCTCTACTGAGTGTGTGTAGGTGTAGGGGTCTTTATGTGAAGAAAGATTGGATGCTTTGAGGGAATGAGGGATCAAAGCAGGATTGCCTGTTGAGGGGGTTAAGGAGGGGATCAGATGGTTCTGAAGGTCAGTGGTGATCAATGAAACTGAGGTCAGGGGTAACTAACAGGGGCTCCAAACCTTGACACCGACAGCTGCCCCTTCCAGCAGGCATTTATGCGTGCCTTGTTGCAGCTCTAAATGCCGATCACTATAGTATTTTTTTATGTCTTTGGATCCCTTATGAAATGGGGAATCCAAATCTATATCATAGGTCCACCCAAACCATTCCTTCCTCCCCACCCTTGCCATACTTCCAGGATATTTAAATGTGGTAAACATCCACATGTTTAAAAAAAAACCTGTTCTAAGATGGCATTTACATATGGAAATGCTGTTATTGAGACATGGAGAAGCTTCTGAAATAAGCCCCCTAAAGAACATGTACAAATTTATACCATCTTTGGAACAGATATAGATTTGTGCATGGTCATTTTCTTGCTATTAGCGCTGGTTCTGGGAGTCTGTTTTACAAAGATCCATAGGCTCGCACGCGTCCTTTAGTAAAATAGGCACTTTTTTGGACTTCTGCATTAACGTCCTGTTATAGAATTACTTTAGTACTGTTGACTAAACTTAGAAGTGAATATTGTCTTTATGTGCTGATGACATTTAACTTTTCTAATCAGTACAAATATATTGATAGCATGCTGGCTAAGGTTAAAGAATATTTTTTAGCAATGCATTTTTGAATGTCCTCAAAGAGAGCGGCACTGAGCTTGAAGATGATGGAGGTCTGAATGATTTCATGCCTGGTTTTGCTTGATCTCCCACGGCAGGTGGTAACAGAGCTGCTGCAGCAGCTCCCAATCTCAAGCAGAAAACAGAGTGCAAGCTGATCAAACGCATCGTATTCGGGGTGCTGTTATGTTGCTGTTGAATTTCAAATGGGGGTGGGGCAAGAGACAAGTAAGAACACAGCTGCCACAGATGCTCAGACTTTCAGGCATCTCAGCCATGTTTAACTAGTACAAAACATAGTTCCTTTAAATGCAGAAAGGCTTTACCTGATGAACAGTATTGAAAGGCTAGCATCATGTACTTTTGCACATTGCCTTATTGGCATAGTAGCCTATGCTGA
The DNA here is from genome assembly GCA_033557465.1 of Ichthyophis bannanicus. Taxonomy (NCBI): domain Eukaryota; kingdom Metazoa; phylum Chordata; class Amphibia; order Gymnophiona; family Ichthyophiidae; genus Ichthyophis; species Ichthyophis bannanicus. The sequence goes on from CM066032.1 coordinate 1,629,589,718, forward strand.
AGGTGCGGCTGACACTTCAAACCCCAGGTCATTATGGTACATGCTTCTACTCCAGTAGAGAATATATTTTGATGACCTTTTGACTCCTGGCAAATCACTCATCCTGAACCTATAAGCTAACCTTGATTCCTTATATTTTTCTCTGTGACGAATAGGATGCATACGTCTTTTAGAGAGGTCCTTTGTGTGCTGCTTGAGAAACAGCAAGTGTGGTTTGTGTATGCTTCTTTACATTGATTTAGCTGCATTTTGTTCACAAATTTGTGTCGTCTTTATAATGTTCTACAGGATGACCTGGAATCTGTCACCAAAAGTATTCTGATGCAGAAGGTCACACACAAAAGGGTGAGAGCAGCATTGAGAAGCATTTATGTTGGTCTATTGTGCAATCTCAGGGTTATAATAGACTTCTCATTATCAGTTCATCTGCATTTGAAGACCCTAGTTAGACATTCCTTTCTCAAGCTTTGCATGTTGTGCAAACTTGAAACCTATCTGACCAGTGACAGATGTTGCTACTTCAAATTGTACATCATGAAATATATTGTTTGTGTGGGTCAACTATTGCCTTCTCGAGAAATACTTTGCTTGCAATATCTGCTGCTTTTTCCTTATTCATAATATGTATTTCTACTTTTTATACTCAAATAACTTCTTCTATGCATACTTTTCTTCTGTGATTGTGTCCCATGCCAGGTTACTGCAACACCTGCAGCAGATAGGAGTATGCAAGAATACTCTGAAGTGGTTTACTTCCTACTTGGAAGACCGAACGCAACAAGTCAAATGCGCCCAAAAGAAATCACAGCAGTTCCCCTGTCATCATTGCTCTTTAATATTTACATATAACCCATATGCAACATCATCAAACGTCACAAACTCCACTATCACCTCTATGCTGACAACATCATGGTGTATGCGCCAATCAACCTACTAGCACTTAACACAACAATTATCAGATGCGTTGAAGACATGAATGCCTGGCTCACAGCCAATAACCTGACAGTCAACTACGATAAAACTGAGGCAATGTTCGTCACCAGGAACCCCACCTTCATTCCACCACAAACTATCAGCATTCTAGACAAACTCATAGTAGTCAAAGATGAAGTTAAGTACCTGGGCATCACAATGGATAGAGCTCTGAACCTAAAATCCCACATCACCAAAACCGCAAACAAGGCCTATCAACGTTTGAGGACCATCAGAAAGATCAAGCCAATACTCCGCCAGGACCACTTCCGCACAGTGTGCCAAGCACTCATCACACCTCTGCTTGATTATGGAAACTCGTTATATCAAGGCCTCCCTCAGCAGACCTTACACCCACTCCAAATGGTGCAAAACACTGCAGCACGCATCATTACAGACACTCCAAGAACTGAGCACATCACCCCTGTCTTACAGCAACTGCACTGGCTCCCAATGATGGCCAGAGCAAAATTTAAAACAATCCTGATCATCTTTAAAATCATTCACCATCTCTCGGCAGATGCACTCAAGATATCATAACAAGGGATATCAGCAATAGACCAAGAAGGACCAATAATGACAACATGATCAGCACACCTGCAGGATATCACAAGACTAAACAAAACTTCAAGAAGAGCTCCTTCACTACTGGCGTCCACACTTTGGAACTCCCTCCCAATGAGCCTAAGGGCACTAAATGTCATCATAGACTTCCGTAAGGCCCTTAATACCCTGCTCTTTACAGAAACCTATGAGCAGACAGACAACAGTCTCCACCCGAACAGTAATGCAACTACCTCTGCCAACTCGATACCCACTCATCCCAACTAGACATACGAGTTCATTGTATAATGTTGTTAAGTACCCTCATGTTAAATGTAACCCTCCAATTGTGATGTGACCACCTTGATTGTAAGATAAAGTCGTATACAAATCTGTCTAAATATATAAATAAATAGTGTGCATTTGCACTCATTGCCATTGTTCTCATTCTGTTCATTGGTCAACGCCTTCAAGTTGCTTTTAGACACTTCATGTTCTATTTACAGTATGTCCATCACATTACAAGACCTTACACTTTAAGGTTACTTTGTATGCTTCTCCTTTTATTGTAGCCAACCTTTGAATTATTGTGACATACTCTGCTATAACCAGTGACCTTTGTATCTGATGTTTTTCTGTTTCCTTGCATGTGCTGACTGGTTCTTTAGCGTGCATGTGCCCTCAGGGCATGTAGAGACACATGCTTTAAGTATCATTGCATCTGCCCATGCATGTTTTTGTTAAGTTAAGCTAATCAAAGGAATATATGGCAGTGTCAGTGAATGTGTTCCCCTTTATGAAGCTTTGAACATGCATAGAAACATAGAAACATAGAAATATGACGACAGAAAAAGACCACATGGCCTATCTAGTCTGTCCTTCCATAACAACTACAACAGTCCACTTTTTGCCTTTAGAGATCCTCTGTGTTGGTCCCATGCTTTCTTGAATTCAGTTACTGTCCTCATCTCTACCACCTCCACTGGGAGACTATTCCACGGATCCACTACTCTTTCCGTAAAGAAATATTTCCGCATATCACTCCTGAATCTATCTCCCTTCACCCTCATCCCATGTCCCCTCGTAGCAGAACTTGCTTTCAATTGAAAGAGGCTCTCTCCCTGAACATTTATGCCACAGAGGTATTTAAACATCTCAATCATATCACCTCTATCCCGCCTTTCCTCTAAGGTGTACATATTAAGATCCTTAAGTCTGTCCTCATATGCTTTATAATGAAGCCCATTAATCATTTTGGTAGCAACCCTCTGCACCGACTCCATCCTGTTCACATCCTTTTGAAGGTGCAGTCTCCAGAATTGCACACCATACTCCAAATGAGGTCGCACCAAAGACTTATACAGAGGCATTATCACCTCCTTTTTTCTGCTAGCCATTCCTCTCCGTATGCACCCAAGCATCCTTCTAGCTTTTGCTGTCGCCTTTTCCACCTGTTTAGCTACTTTAAGATCATCAGACACAACCACGCCTAGGTCCCGCTCTTCTTTAGTGGACAAAAGTACTTCACCTCCTATACTGTATTGCTCCCTTGGATTGCTGCAGCCCAAATGCATGACCTTACATTTTTTAACATTAAATCCCAGCTGCCAAATTCTAGACCATTCTTCAAGCTTAGCTAGATCCCTCCTCATGTTATCTACCCCTTCCTGGGTGTCTACTCTATTGCAGATTTTGGTATCATCCGCAAAGAGGCAAACCTTACCCGACAGCCCTTCCGCTATATCACTAACAAAGATGTTAAAAAGAATTGGACCAAGGACAGATCCCTGGGGCACACCACTGGTAACATCCTTCTCCTCAGAGTGAGCTCCATTTACTTGTACTGTTTGTCGCCTCCCACCCAACCAATTTCTAACCCAAGCAGTAACTTTAGGGTCCATCCTTTGCTCCAACCTTTCTTCATGGGATCCCAATTACCTGCTTGTTTGTGTTTGTTTTCAGCCATGCGTGGCTATACTGATGATCTACCTCTGGAAGTGAAATTAAGAGAGCAGGACCATCCAAGAGATGATGATTGACCCACTGAGTTTCACCGTTCCTTATTCCATTTACTCATTTTGTAAAGGAAAAAAAATGTAGAAGGAAATATTCAGTAACCATTCTTAGTTTAAACACTGGCCGTGGCATCCAATTTAATATAGATATCTTCAATGTTACTATACATAGCATCAGTGGCACTGAAAATATAGTATCTCATTTGGTGACCACCACCACTGCTCCTCATCTAGTTTAGTGTTGCTTTTCAGCAGGCCAAAAATAAATGCAAGGTTTATGCTTATTGTACTTGAATATTATCACTATGGAGATCATTCCAGAACATGATACACCACTTTGATTTTATGATAAGGCGGTATAGAAATACCGTTAAATAAATAAATAAATAAAATGATGGGGATGTGTATCTGCCAAAAACCTCACCAACCGTATTCTGAAACACTGCTGTCATGCACATCCACAGCACTAGCACAGGGATCTCAGAACATGCCCAGAAGAGGTGGAACAGGGGCGGGGTCAGCCAAGGAGATGCATATAGCATATTCCAGAAAGGCCTCCCTGTAGACATCCCTGTTATTCCTGCTGCAATGTGGAATAAGGCCAGGACTTAGAAAATATTCTGCTGTGCTTTTCAATTCATCCCATATTGAAGAATGGTTGTGACAAGTATGTCCTGAACTAGTGTGGCAGCAGTCTGGAAATACACAAGATGCAGAAATATTAAGAAGAGCAATAGTGTTTATTCTGGCTATGCTGAAATGTGCTGTTTGTGCTAAAAGAGCTAATCCAGGGGACCCTACCAAATCCTATGTTCTGAAAACTGGGACTGTAGATATCAGAATAGTATGTGAGTGAGTCTGGAAACAAATCATGTTGGAGTAGGAAAAGGAGATCATATGTGTAGTGCTGGGACGTCATGCCATTATGATATAGCAGAAGTTAGTTTGGTATGGCAGAATGATATATTTTGTGACTTCAAGTGAGAATGTATGGTTTGAGGATAGCATGGGAGGATCTGGTGTGCTGATCCGCAATGCAGGGAGGCCATGAATGTCTGGCCCGTACCTGGATCATATGGATAACTACAGTGTCACTAGGTGCCAGTGTAATAAGGCAACCATAATCAGCTGTGCCAGACATTGGGAGATATGACTGATGCTATACCAACATCCCCCAGATTGTGCCATGAGGCCTACATCCTTTCCCAGTCTATGCACACTGCAAGAGTGGTGATATATCTGGAGGCTGACTGCCTAGGTATGATGGCACAGGGATCCCCATTCCTATGCCCACACAGGCCTGTCTAGGGGAGCATTGCCGCAAAACATACTGTGGGAAAGCAGACAGGGTTGCCCCACAGATAAAGGATGTATACAGACCAACATATCCCACAATGGGACATGTATTGCTGCTGTAAGAAATGCCTGCACCCAGATATGTGGGAATCAGATGCCATAGCCAGAAGGCCATACTGCTACTACTGTTACCGACCATTTGTATAGTGTTACAAGTTGTATGCAGCACTGCACAAACAGACATAAAAAATGGTCCCCTTAGCAGAGTTTAAAATCTAGTCAAGATAGACAACACAGGATACATCTAGGGGGAATGGTAGGAAACACAAGGGAGATTAGGCATCAGATCCTAAAACGGCAATGGAGAGGTGAGTGTTCAGCCTGGATTTGAAAAGGGCCAGAGAAGGCACCTGATGTACAGGCTCAAGTAGTTTGTTCCAGGCATTAGGAGCAGCAAGGTTAAAGGAATAAAGTCTGCAGTTGGCAGTAGAAGAGCAGGGCACAGATAGAAGGGACCTGCCAGAAAAAGCAGAGTTCTTGAGGAGAGGTGTAGGGAGAGGTAAGAAGAGAAAGGTAGTACAGAGCAGCAGAATGAGTGCACTTAAAGGCCATAGGCACAAAAAGGGCATATATTTGTTGCTCAGCAATATTATGCATCCTTTGGGAAACTGCAAGGTTAGTTTCGAGTTTTGTGCACTTGGAAAAGGTCCGTCCTTAGCAGTTTAAAGCGTATTTGTAGAGATCACCAAGGCAGGAATAATTGGGGCCATTTTATAATGCCAAATACCATTTGATAGAAAGTATGTTATGACATACATGTTCATATTTACATTCTCTTACACCATATTAGGGTGCACTGGGATTACCTAGCACTTTTCAGGGCATGAAGATGACTGATATATGGTTGCAGCAACAATCATTTATCATTGGTATTTATGTCAAGTTTGCATCAGCAAATTACTGCCAGTGTGAAGAGCAGCTTAGGAGATGCACGACTTTACCGAGGAAGTGTGACATCCGTGGGTACACTGCAGAGATGGGCAGGATCGAAGCATTTATCCGTGTCTCATAATATTGACAGGGGATGGGTTTCTCCATTATACTGCATGACCCGTACCTGCATCCATGCATGGGCCTCACACCAGATGCAGGCACAGGCCGGCTGAATAGCGCTTTGCCCATGCTGTGCCAGACATGTCTACCTCTTGGATTCCAGACCTGTAGGCACGTCTAGATTCGCAATGTGGAATTAAGTTCAATTTAGACATGTCCCGGGCTGGACGTGCATATGGGATCTGCCTCCACATAGATAATATTTGGTTCTTGCCCTGCTCAGCCTTCTGTCTGTCTCTTCACTGTGAAGGTCATTCCAGAAAGTGAATAAGGCTTTGTACCGGGGATGTTTATCTCCTGAAAACATCTATGAGCGTATTCCAGTACATAGGTCCCACAGACCTTTATCTCGCTAACACGGAGATCTCAGAACGTGTCCCGGAGGGGCAGAACGGGGACACGGTTTGCTGCAGAGATGTATGAAGTGTATTCAGGAAAGGCCAGTGTACATTTTGGGAGGTCCCCACAGACGTGCCTGTTATACCTTCTGGAGACATGGAATAAGGCCAATACTTAGAAAATATTCTGCTGTGTTTGTATAAAGGTAGTGACTAGTCTGATCTAAACTGATGGACTGCAGTATGAAATAACACCACAAGATGCATTTATAAAGAACAGAAATCAGAGGTGTGGGAATCCTGTAAGCTAAAGGGCAGACCAATGAAAGAAATATTAAAAGTAGCAATAGTGATTATTATGGCTATGCTGACATTTGCTGTTTTTGTGAAAGGAGCTAATCTAGGGGACCCTAACAATTCCTGTGTCCTGAAACATGGGACTGTTGATGTAGGGCTAGTATGTGAACGAGTATGGAAAGAAATCATGTTTGGGTGTGAGATCTCATATTTTGAGTCCTGGGACGCCATGCTATTACTGTATGCTATACCAGCTGTTATGTATAGGTTCAGGGCATCTTTTTGGCAGACATTTTTGCTGTGACTGAAAGTGAGTGTGCATGTGTGTGTGGTTTGAGGGTTGCACAGGAGGATCTGGCATGCTGATCTGCAATTCAGGGGGGACATGAATGCTTGGCCAGTACCTGGATTGTATGGATGGCCACAGCATTACCAGGTGCCAATGTGATATGGCAGAAAAAAAAATCACAAAAGGTTCTCCAAAGCTAAATGTCAAAACATATCCCCGCGGGATCAGAATTGTGATCCCCTTTGTACGTTCAGACCGGACATACAAAGGGGATGGACGTGCAGGACAGAATTGAGCCCTTAGGGGTAGATTCCAAGCCTAGTTTAGCAGGGATGAATGTATTCCCTGCCCAAAGCTCCAGGTATGTACATAGAAGATGTGCGGGGAGCTCTGGACAAGGGTGGGCAGGGGCAGCAATGGGGAAGAGAGTGGGCAGGCCGGGGCAGGGTGCATAATCCGGACTTACGGGCTGATTCCAGTCATGGCCCTGTACATACAGGTCCACTACTATAGACAGGGGACTTATTCCACCTCGGAGGTGGAATAAGTCCCACTAGATGTCGGGGGACAGTGGCATCATGAGGGCGCAGAAAAAGAAAGTGAAAGGGTTTGGGAATTACCCACAGCCCGACCCTGGCCATGGAAGGCCCGATTGGGAGTTGGGCTGTGGGGAAAAAAGGGGTCTGGTGGGCAGCCAGTGATCGCTGGTCCTGCATGGAGCCACAGTGGCATGGCAATAGGATACCTGGCTGAGTTAGCTGGGTAGTGTGCCAGACTTCAGGAGCCCAGTATCGGGGCCCGGCCTGCACATCCAGGCTATTTGCACTCAATTCTGAATGCCCAGATGGGCCAGGCATGCACCACACAGAAATGGCCACTAAGAAGGCAAACTACTACGCTGCAGTAAAATTTTCCACTTCACCACAGCTTAATTTATCATCGGAGTCACTAAACTGCAGTAACTCTATACTGCAGGTTATTGACCCCCATGGTGAAGGGATTATCCAGTTTTCAGTGATCACCACGTTATATTATTCCAAGGGAAAAATAACCATCTGAGAGCATTTGGCTGCTAACACATAGCGTAATGCTCCAAGCCATATTCTTAAAGGGGCCAGAATGAAAAAAAAAAAGTGGCTTAGTGTTCCCCTTTCCCCAGCGTTGCGAAAAAAAAGTCACCCCCCCTAAAAACATAATCCCTCCCCACAAATGCTCTGGACCCTAAGGCAAAAAAGGTTCTCTAAGACCCCTCTTAATCCCCCTGGGCCTCATATCAGACCACCTCACCTCCCAAAGGCCTTACTCAGTTACCTAGAATGAATCCTAATGGTCTAGTAAGACCAGACAAGCGATCCCCATTCATTCCCATCTGGCCTATGCCAAATTTAGAATGGCAACTGTGACCTCAAGTGGCAGTTTCACAGTGCTATCATAAGGGTTCAATCTGTCAATTAGTTTTGGTGCTGTCTCTCAAATTTCTACCTTTGGCCACTGCATCTTTAACACCAGCCCTGTTTCTGTGTAAGGATCTGCAGCCTAGCTCTTTTAGTGTTCCCAAAGAGTGTATTGCTAATTTAGGGCCCACTGCAATATTTATTTTGTTGTCGTTTCCTAGGTAAGGTTCTTGTTGATTGACTTTTAAAAGTTAGTGCTATTATGGAATGATATATTTGCTCTGTTGCTCCTGACTGCTTTTGTAGGGGTTTGTATCACTTCACAGTATGCATATTACCAGGGGCAGCCCAAGAGGGGTGTGGGGCCATGTGCGGAGATTAATTGCAGGGCCTCATTTGCATAAGGAGCCATATTTGCATAATATTAACATGCACTTTTAGTAAACGTGCCTCTTAATGAGTGTCTGGATAAAGAAAGACTAACAGATTTCTACATTACTATATTGCAGTGACAACCGCCAGGCCCATTAGGAAGTACTATAAACACTGATCCATAGCAAATCCACCCTATCATAATAGCACTACCAGGACTCACAAAGCACCAAACCCTACCTATCAAAAGGCAACATTGCAGATATTAAACCAATGCATCTTAGAGAATACCAAGCTCATTGGGAGAAAAAAAACAAGTGGGACTGTCAAATAGAAACTACATGAACAGAATATCTCAGCTCGGTTACACATGCAGAACATAGACCATCACCACACAAAGAACAAGGGATCACAATTTAGAAATAGGAAGATAATAATTAAACTGGGAACCCCAAAAGCCAAACATGAAATGTACAACACTGGAGAAATAAAACTATAAAGTCATTTCCTCTTGCACTAAACAAAAACGCAAAGATGTTAGCAATACACACTTCCCAGACCAGACATATTCCAGTTAATAAATTCAAAATAAAAAGTATTTTTCTACCTTCTGTTTGGGCATTTTATTTTTCAGTTGCAATTGCTCCAGTCACTTTCTTATGGTTTCTTCTGTCTTCTGTGAGCTATCCATTTGTCCTTTCTTCTCTTTTAGATTTTTTCATTCTCTCTCTATATCTGCTTTAACATACTGATCGTTTCCCTTTTGCTCTTTCCCCCATTTCTTTCCTTATTCCTTTATCATCCACTCAAATTTCACCCTTCCATTCTCAATCCCCACTTACTCTCTCAATACCCGGCCCATCGTAGACTTTTCTTCCCTCCCACACAAAATATCTTTTCCCCTCTCCATTCTCATTCCCCATCCTGTTCTAGTCCTCCCCCAAAATCAGCCCCCTTATAGTTCTAGACCCACCCAGCATCTGCTCCCTTTTAGTCCTATTTCCATGCCCCCACATCAGCCCATTTCCAGTCCTATCCCCCCATATGATCTTTTCCAGATCCATTCCAGCCCATAAGCACATTTCCAGCCCTGTTCCAACTCCCATCAGCCCGCTTACAGTCCTATTCCAGCCCACCACCCATTTGCAGTCCAAGCTCCCCCATAAGCCCATTTCTAGTCCTATTCCAGCTCCCCATCAGCCCATTTCCAGTCCTAGCCCCCCATATGCTCTTTTCCAGTTCCATTCCAGCCCCCATCAGCCAATTTCCACTCCAAGCTTCCCCATCAGCCAATTTCCAATCCTAGCCCCCTCATCAGCCCACTTCCAGTCCTATTCCAGCTCTTCATCAGCCCATTTCCAGTCCTAGCCCCCCCCCCATCACAGCCAATTTCCAGTCCGTTCCCCCCCCCCGATCACAGTCCATCCAGTCTTAGCCCCCCTCCTCTGAACAGCCCTGCGGCTGTCTAAGGGGCTTCAGAGGGAGTCGGGGATGCCCGCACGAGGCCCCCAGCTCCCTCTACACAGTCGCCAGCGTGACGAGCCTTTTCCCTCACGCTGGCGGCTGTTTCTGTGAAGCCGCGAATGTCAGGAAAGGTTAAAGGTCATTGCCTTTAACCTCTCCTGGCACTCGCAGCTTCAAAGAAACAGCCGCCAGCGTGAAGGAAAAGGCTCTTCACGCTGGCGGCTGTGCAGAGGGAGCCGGGGCTTTGTGCGGGCTTCCCTGGCTCTCTCTGAAGCCGTCCGTTGTGCGATAATGGAGTTTGCGTGGGGCCCTGTGCAAACAACATTATCGCTCAATGAATGGGCCGCCCCTGCATGTTACCAGTTAGGGGTAATGTTGCTGTTCCTGAGATGACAGAAGAATCCAAATTTTCTTTTTGTAAGATGAGTTCTGTGGGTGATGTGAGGCTTCTGTGGATGCAGAACATATGTTTACATTAAACATTTTAATGGTCCAGTGTGCAGGGTCGGAAATCAGTATTTTGTATATTAGAATCCTAGGCTTCATAGTTCAACTTCTACCATATTTGTTGATATAACTAGGGATTGCAGAGATTTCCTTAGGACAACTATCTGACCAATGTTTAGAGAGATGGGACCTGACCAGAACTCTGAGGAGGCTCTGTTTTTTGGGGTGTCTTCGTGAGGTGCCATCTCATAGCTCATCTCAGGCAGCAGATTACCTTGAGCTGCCATATGTATGTTGCCACTTTCTAGCTGTTATTTTTATTGCTTTTGTGATGCTACTTTATAAATTTACACATAAGTCCCCATGGGTCTCATGCAATCATGGAAGCCATCTGGGCCCGATTCCCTTTCTGGATCTCCCTGTACGTCCTGATGTTCAGGATGGGGAGAGCTGGCAGGGAGCAGGAGGGGGCGGGTTCAGGGCAGAGTGGGGACGGGCCAGCCCAGCAGTATGTACAGGGCCGATTCAGGTCATGGCCTTGTATGTCCTGCTGGGCCCGTCGGGACATGCTGCTTATTCCATCTCAAAGATGGAATAAGCAGCACTTTTTGCACAATTAGGGCCAGGGATCCCCCCTGGGGCCCTGGCCGGGTGCGGAGGAGGGATTCCTGCCACCCAATCCAGGCCACAGCAGGCCAGCCGTGGGCCAGGCGCTGGAGAAAAGGGGGACTGGAGCCATGGAATCAGGGGCACCTGTGGGGAGGACGTTCCCACAGACGGCAGGGGCATGCCAGGCCATCCTCGGGCCCGATTCTGGCCACCGTGGAAACGTTTTGTTCCCGCGGTCTAGAATCAGGTCCAAACGGGCCCGGCTTGCTTGGGGCTGTCAAGATGGCCCGGACGTGCCCCTCTCTGAAACAGGCTCCAAGTATCTTTATAAAAGAGCCTTAATACAGATGTCAACTAGGCCTCCCAAAGTAGGCGACCTTATAGAAAATTACCCTCCACATAAGTCTCCTTGTTCTGACAGTTTCTTCAGGTTTCAAATAGCAGAATCATCTAAAAGGCTATTTTTTAAAAAGAGTTTATTTTTTTTTCTGAGCCTTATTGAATAGAAATATTTTCCTTCGGCACAAAATGTTTTCAAATAAGGCCCCCGAGGTCTAACGTAAACCTTTTTTTCTAAACACTGCTCTAATTTTCTTACAAGAACAAACATATATCCTGCCTCAGTTTGACTTCTGCTTTAGATGATCTCACTTTGCAAAATCATCAAAGGTGAAAGTCTTGTTCTCACTCTCTAATCAGGGTGCTAATTGTGCATGTGTTAGGGGAGGCGGGGGAAGAGAAGTGGGATAGCAGCATAACAGCAGTAGCAAAAACCCTAACAGTGAGACAGATGCTGAAAAATAATAATGATCAGTTCCTTGGACCTACATTATATAATTTCCATCTTGAAATGTACAATAAGAGCAGATTAAGCATGAAGGATCAGGTAGTCAGGGGGTCAAATACCAGAAGATAGTTTTCTCAGTGTTCCTTTCTCCTCTGCAACCATACCTAAAAGCTGCTCTAAAGGTTGTATGAGTTGTAATCTTTCTCCAGGGCCAGCGTTATAGGGTTGCAAACAGGGCAATTGTCCTGGGTCTCCATGTTAGAGATGGCTCCAGTCCTGTCTGAAGCTGAAGGAGCTACATCCTGCTGGGGAAATCCGAAGGCCCCTCCTAAATTTCTGCCTGAGCCCCAGTATATTTAACACAGGCTCTACTTTTCCTGTGGCTAGAGCCTGCACCAGAATTTGTCTCTGTCTATATTTTTTTTAATAAACTATTTAATAAATTGTCTAGATAAACATACAAACACAAAATCATATTATTATAAATAATGTGAGCTGTATTAAATTTTGTAAATGTGAAAAGAACATGTTCTGTACTAACTCTGGTCTTGCTGGCATACATTACTCAGAACAATGTGCTGTTCCCATTCATTGTAATTTCTCAGGCATTTTAGGACACTAAATATTATAAAGCACATAAAATACTAAATTACTCCACAAGCCTAAAATGTATTCTCCATTCTGCATATGTTGTCTAGGCAGAAAAAGGGATGGTCCAACTCTGAACTTTTATACTTCGTAGAGGTTTTTCTACAAAATGGTAGCCAAATTTTGTGTCTTTTATAAAATGCCTATTAGATCTTAGAAATGGAAATGCATTTGGCAGCAGATACAATGTGAACAACAGTTTTACAAACAGAATCTTTAAAATAAAACAGCAGCATTACTTAGGACTTTGAAGGTATAGGTGAACATTTATACATGTAAGCAGCAATGATTCAACCAACGTACATAACTGCTGGATTTTACAAAACTGGGAAGCCAATCTGAGTCAAGCTACAAAATTCTGATTTTGAATTTTTGAATTTATTTTTTTAATGCCAGGGAAGTTGGCACAAAAGCCCCTCCCATAATTCCTCCAAACTCTAGGGTCAAATGAATATTTAGCTGACAATTGCACATACCCTAACATCTAATTTTATGAAATAGGCATGCATTTCTTTTGCAAAATAGGAAATATGTGCATTTTTCCTAGATCTGCTCAAAGCATACCCAAAACACTCCCCTTTGAAAATTGTGCTGTGAATATATATACACTTGTAAGTTGTAGCTTTTCTAAAATTGCAGCTTACACATGTATTGTATATATAAATCTGTACATGCAATTTTATAAAAGGGAAGCAGATATACCAAACTGGGTCAGACCATAGGTTCATTGAGCCCAGAATCCTTTTTCCAATAGTGGCCAATCCAGGTCACAAGTACTGGTCAGGATCCCAAAAAGTAGGCAGATTGCATGCTGCTTATTCCAGGGGTAAGCAGTGGATTTCCCCAGTCTCCTTTTATAATGGTTTATTGATATTTCCTCCAGGAACATGTCCAAACCTTTTTTAAACCCAGCTTTTACTACATCCTCCAGCAAATAATTCTGGTGCTGGATTACACATGGAGTGGAAATTGTTTTGTTTTGTTTCTCCCCCCCCGATTAGCCTTAAATGTGCTACACTGTAGCTTCAATGCATGTCCCCTAATCTTTTGACTTTTGGAAGGAATAAACCACCACTCTATGTTCACTCATTTCACTACTCTCAATATAGTTGTGGACAACATTATTAGCATCCTTGCTAATCTGATTTTTCTCTGGTGTATAACTAGAACCCATAATGTCCAATATCTCCTAAAAAAGTGACCAGTGCAATGATGTTGGACTATATATGCCCACATATTTGACACACACAAGAATCAATTAAAACAAGGACAATTAAAAAGGAAATATTAAAAATATATTATAAAAATTGGGACATTGACAGGATATGATTATTGGCACCCTTATAAAGAATTCAAATTTGTTTGATCAGAAGAACCGTATTCCCCATTGCAGTAAAATTACATGCACCTGCGATCAATTGTTAGTACTCACATGACTTGAATCAATTAATCAATGATGGCTCTTATGTTTAAAATGGGCACATTCACTCCCTGTTCCATTTTCACAATGTTGAAGACAAAAAAGCTGTCTGAGACCGTCAGAAAAGCCATCTTCACCAAACACCAAACTTCAAAGGGGTACAAGGCCATCTCCAAAGACCTTGGAATTCTTGTGTTTGTGTCTACAGTTTGCAATGTTATTAAGAGGTTTTCTGCTCATGGAAATGACAAAAACCTCCCAGGACATGGTGGAAAGAGGAAAATTAATTGAAGACATCTTTGAAGATGAGCATGAACTGTTAGAAAAACTCCTAGTGGTTGGGGCAAGGTACTTCAAGCCGGAAGGTCGGGGGTTCAAATCCCACTAGAGGACAGCAACCTTGGGCTGGAAGGACTGGGGTTTCTAGTCCCACAGGTGCTCCTTGTGGTCTTGGGCAAGCCACTTAGCCCTCCATAGCCCATGTTCCCTGTAAATAGTTATCTCCAAGTTCTAATGCCCTGTTCAATGTAATTTCAATTTGTTCAATGTAAACCGCACTGATGCAGAATAGCGCGGTATATAAGAGAATGTAAATAAATAAATAAAATAAACAAACATCCAGAGAGTTTAAGACTGAGCTGGAGCAATCTGGAGTGGTGGTTTTAACCAACACCATATGCTGTACTCTAAACAAAGTAGGACTTCATGGGTAAAGGCCAAGAAGAACCCCACTGCTCAAAGATAGACATAAGAAGGCACACCTGATCTTTGCCCAAACATACCTTGTGAAACCACAATCCTACTGGGAAAATGCTCTGTGGGTAGATGAAACCAAACTTCAGTTCTTTGGCAATGAAGACCAGCGATACATTTACAGACAAAGAAACAAAGCTTATAAGGAAAACAAATACCCTTCCTACAGTTAAATATGAAGGAGGTTCTATAATGTTGTGAGGCTGTTTTGCTGCCTCAGAAACTGGAGGCCTGGAATGTATTAAAGGAATCAAAGTGTCAGAAAACTAGGTCTGGGTCAAAGGTCATGGGTCCTCCAGAAAGACAATGATCCAAAATATATATCCAAAAGTACTAACAAATGGTTAAAAAGGAACAAATAGACTATTTTAAACTGGCCAGCATTGAGTCCTGATCTCAATCCAATTGAGAACCTTTGGAGAGAGCTGAAGTCTGCCATTGGTAAAAGAAATCCTGGAAACATTCATAACATGGAGCAAATCACAATTGAAACTTCCAACAGACAGATGTACAGAACTTATAGATGGCTACAAGAAACATTTGGAGGCTGTCATCACTACTAAGGGTTATACAATCAAATATTAGTGAAGGGTGACATTAATCCTGTCCAGGTCATATTTTGTTATTTTCTCAGAAATTACTAGTCTACATTGCAGACATCTTTTTTGTTGTTGTTGTTGTTGTATACCTTTGAACATACTTGTAGGCAGGGTCCACCTACAAAGGTTTCCCCAATATTACCAATTACCAATGAATTGCTCAGACAACTTCTGCTTAGATGCAAAGCTCTTTATTCGGTATACCAAAGCAAAATAAATCACAAATGCAGATAGCAAAAGACTTCTTTCTGGGAGTGTGACAGGCAACCTACTCTCTGTACTAGAATTAGAGAGCAGATTTCCCCTGAGCTAGAGAGCTGCTTCTCTTATATACATTTTTGCTCTGTCACAAAATTCTAGACAGCCCTTCATCGCTTCTGATGCCATATGCAGGGTTTTTTCTATGGAGTAAGTGCAGCTTTCTGCAAAGTCTGCAAATGTTTCTACTTGGGGAGGGGGCCTCCCATGATCATTTGGGCCAGCAATTAGTTCAGTTCTCTTCAAGGTCTCTGTGAAGCATTACCTTCCTTTGCCTTCTTGCGTGGGGCCTGTGTTCTTTCTAGGTCCTGGCACAAACGTTATCTTCAAGGCTGAAAGTATTTTCTGCTAATTAGTTTTTGCTTGGCCTGTATTTCTCTGGGCGCACAGTCTGCACACTTCTGCACAGGCCATGGCTTCCCAGACTATAGTAGGCCTCATACCATATACTTTCTCTGGTAGCCCACATGCTGTATTCTTGTGCCATAAACAGGATGCTTGAGTGAGGTGCAGGCCAGCAAGAGTGTAGACATAGAAGGCATATGAAGCAGAGCAGAGCAGAACTATCCCTAAGCCAAAATATCCCAACATTCTCCAATTTTTCTTTTTCTTTTCGTGTCAGTTTGGTAAGGGGGCAAAGGTATACCCAAATTTAGGGGCCAATAACAACAACCATTTGTGACAGAGCAAAAATGTATATAAGAGAAGCAGCTCTCTAGCTCCGGGGCAATCTGCTCTCTAATTCCTGTACAGAGAGTAGGTTGCCTGTCTCACTCTCAGACAGAAGTCTTTTGCTATCTGCATTTGTGATTTATTTTGCTTTAGTATTCCGAATAAAGAGCTTTGCATCTAAGCAGAAGTTGTCTGAGGAATTCATTGGTAATTGGTAATATTGGGGAAATCTCTGTAGGTGGACCCTGCCTACAAATTGGCACCCGAACAGGGACCAGGGGCCCGAGTGTGGCCCGAGCAATAGGCTCCTAAATTATTTTTTATCCGAATTGCCCAGTATTCCTCCGACAGTGCTTTTGACTGTGTTTTTTTTTTTTGTCAGAGAGTCAGGATACCTCCTGTACATTAAGAAAACAGGGGATGAGCATACCATCTAGACAAGAGAAAACAAGTTTACCATCCTAGTGATGAGAGAAAACGAATATCGTTCCACGAGGGAACGAGAGATACCTCCTGCCGGTTCAGGGGGTGCGGATGCCGTCCCGGACGAGAGAAAACTGGTACTGCGCTTGGATACCCTAGGGAGACTCCTGTGATGAGTATTTTTGTTTCCTGTCTACCCCCAAGGACAGAAGACCTACCTGGTTTAGCTAGTGGGTGAGTAGTGAATTCACAGCTGTATATACACTTATGATTACTGAAACCTGGTTATCATCGGAGGACAACGTTATCCTCAACCAACTTCTACCCCCCAATTTCTCCATACACACAAGACATAGAGAAAACAAAAAAGGAGGTGGGGTGCTAATAATCACCAAAACAGACCTTGACTTCCATATATTAGACTCCTCCAGCACAACCACTCTAGACATCCTCTCTATTGCAAACCAGTATTGCTCTCTCAACCTGTTATACAGAACACCCTCGGCTTGTCCAGATGACCTCCCAACCATTCTTGACCTTGCTGCCAATACCCTCAGTCCCAATAAACCTAATTGGATAATGGGTGATTTCAATCTCCCTTCATTACCCCAAAACCACGCAAATGCCTTCCTAGGTGCCATGGAAGAACTAGCACTCAAGCAAATCATCAATGAACCCACACATATAAAGGGGAATGTTCTTGACATGGTATTTGCTCCTCAGCCAATCATCGAGCAAAACCATAATCTACAAACTTCAGTAACTGACGTACCGTGGTCAGACCACAAATTGATTATTATCCAGATACCTACCAACAATGAGCAGCTGCACAGAAGCAAGAACCAGAACAGCACATCACGAGCATTTACAAGAAGCTTTCGCCCTTTTAACAGGGAACACATTATATCGGAGACACAATCCCTCCTCAACAAAACTACGCCTGACCTTGAAGAACTGATCTTATCATGGAACTCCAACTTAAATGCCATAGCACAACGCCCAGACTCCAACACCACAGCAAGGATGAAGAGAAGCTCTGCCCCGTGGTTCTCTCCTGAGCTAAGATCCTCTCTTACGCAACTACGTAAACTTGAGCGCCGATGGCGCCGATCGCTCTCTATCGAAGATCAGACCGCCTACCAATCTCACCTCTCAATTCATCGTGAAGCAATCACATCCAAAATGAAACAATATCACACCGACACCCTAAAGAGATCATTGAATAAACCACGTGACCTCTTCAACTTGGTCAAATCCCTCTCGAAGGAACCATCCCCCGATCCTCACAGTGTGATCCACCCACAAGAATACGCTGACTACCTGCAATCCAAGATCATTCAAACCAAAAAGGAGTCAACAACACAGTTTCAGGAACCAATGGGCCTAACCACACTTGACAAGTTTTCTACACCTTCCACTAAATGCATAGAAGATACCATAGCATCCCTCAACACCTCCACAGCACAGACTGACCCATGTCCAGCCTTCTGGATCAAGGAATTACGTGATGTGTTTAGCCCTTTCATAACAAACCTAATGAACCTCTCCTTCACAACAGGATATTTCCCCACAACACTCAAGCAGACATCCATTAGGCCACTATTAAAAAACCCCAAGCTTGACCCGCAAAAGGTCGATTCTTATAGGCCAATAGCCAGCATTCCCCTCCTAGCCAAGATAACCGAAAAGGAAGTACAACGGCAAATTCAAAATCACATAGACTCCGCGGCTCCCCTAGATCACTGCCAACATGGTTTTAGAGAATATCATGGAGTCGAGACCCTTCTTACTAGCCTATTCAACGTTATTATCACAGGCATAGACAACATCCACCAAGGTTTTGTTCTCATCTTTTTAGACATCGCTGCTGCGTTTGATTCGGTGAGTCACGAAATTCTCCTTGGAAGGCTGAAAGAGAAGGGCATCTGCAACACTGCGCTAGGATGGTGTGAATCCTATCTGGAAGAAAGATGGCAATACGTGAAGTCTGGATCAGAGGAATCAAAACACTTCCATCAAAAACAAGGTGTACCTCAAGGCTCCTCGTTGTCCTCCCTTCTGTTCAATATTTACATGCAGCCCATCTGCAACATCATAAGATCATTTAACGTGAGCTGTTTGATATATGCAGATGACATTCTTTTATACATGCCGTTCTCCACAGCCCAAATGGACCTAGCTCCACTAATAGACTGTTTCAATGCTGTCTCAGCGTGGCTTCAATCACAGAATCTACGCATTCAACATAAAAAGACGGAGGTTCTTTTCATCTCCAGAGACCCCAACTTTACTCCTCCATCCCATGTCAGTGTCAAGGAAGCTGACCTACTAACCAAAGAAACAATAAGGTACCTTGGAGTTACGTTGGACCAACGTCTAGATATGAAACACCACATAAGCAACATTGTCAAAGCTGTATATTTTAAAATCCGCACACTCAGACATCTGCGCTCCCTGCTGGACCAAGATGACTTCCGGACCATATACCAAGCGCTAATTCTGCCTCACTTCGACTTTGCAAACGCCATCTTTCAAGGGCTCCCTCAATCCACATTGGCCCCATTACAGCTGGCCATGAATGCTGCAGCAAGGGTCCTACATGGAGCCGCCAGAAGTGACCACGTGACTCCCATTCTCAAACAACTTCACTGGTTACCTATCCATGGGAGGATCATTTTTAAAACCCTACTCCTTGCTTTCAAGGCGATCAAGGGTATTTCCTCCGCCTCACTCACAGACCTTGTTCACATAGTGCCCCCCAACAGAGCCAGAAGATCAATAGCCATAAACCTACTAGTAACACCTAAGGCATCGTCGAAGTGCAACATATCAACCACAAACAGGGCGTTCAGTTTCTATGTACCTAAATGCTGGAATGCCCTACCCCCTGACATTAGGGCTATCACTGACCTTGTGCAGTTCAGGAAGGCACTCAAATTCCATCTTTTCCTCCAATGCTACCCAACCACCAATGCCACCTAGACATCCCCTCTGAAGAATTATGAAATAACCCTTACTCCTATTATGATATCATTACTTATTGCCATATAATTATTTCATGTATGCATATAGTTGTATATAGTTGACCCCTGTTATCCATGTTTGTACCCCTGTTCGATGTAAAACCTAACAGCTTGTTGTTATGGTCGTTGTGTTATAATGTAAACCGCGCTGATGCCGAATAGTGCGGTATATAAAAAATTGTAATAAATAAATAATAATAAATAAATGTAAGCTATGTTCTGTTATGTAGAAAATATTAGAGTGTTTGTATTTTGGTACCTAGTTGTAAATATTAGGGAAAGAAAGTTTTTGCCCAGATATTAGGTCTTTATATCTCCAGGATTGATTGGTGTATGCATGAGACCGTACGTACCCTAGGGTGTGAAGCGACTGTGTGTCCTTATCTGCGTTTCCGTACTCTCGCAAGAGGGACGGCCAGGTTTGGATGAAGCATAAGGACAGCTTGTCTGATTGCATCCTGGATTTTGTTTCTTCGTCCCTCTGTAAATAAAGAGGTGGGTTTTTTTTTATAAAAAGCGAAGTTACTATCTCCTCTGCAGATAAAGAGGTTCGATTTTCATATCGGTAAAAGTGAAGCTACTGGCAGGATTTTGCCTGTAATTAAAGTGTCCCCAAACAGTGAAAACACCAGGTTTACTGACTATAGAAAGAGGGATAGTTCAGGAGGATGTTTAGAAAGAGAAAATCCAAAGAGGGGGGAGATCATAGCAAAGGAGCTGAGCCTGGCCCTAACCCCATAGATTGCCTCATTAACCAAAACCCCCTGTTGGAGTCCTCAATAAAAAGATTGTTCTAAAAATAAACGGGAACAATCTCCTTATCTGGGATGCTTACAGACCAGAGAGGATGACAATTAGATCCATTGAAGAAGAACTAGTCTGGTTACAAGATACACATCAATTGTAATTATGAAGTTCTGGACTTCTGAAACCATGAGGGTGTGAGAGGTATGTCCCTTGAACATTGTCAGGCACCTGGCCAGTGTCCTGGCTGTGTTTACTGGATAACTGCCCCTATATTTCGCCTGATGAAAGATAGCTAGTTGTCTGCGCAATGGCTGGTTGTTTGCAGCAAGATAAGATGAGTGCCTGTTTCAGCTAGAGAAAGAGAGAGAAGCTACTGAGGGATCTCTTCTTGGGATGGACACATCGCCTAGAGGAGACTCCCGATTGAGAAGTCTCTCTTGTTTGTTTAAATAAAGGTTTCATTCAATCAAAGTGTGACAGGAGATGAAGTTCGGAGCTTTTTCGGTGAAGCATTATTCCTCTGCAATTAGCTTTCTAGTTATCATTATTTTAATAGCTTTCTAGGTATCTTTTTGACTAATTATAGGTAGATAAATGAATTACTTTACAAATTCAAGACCAAAGCGAATGAAGGAGATGACTGCAGCTGAATTCTGCAGCCGAGAAAGAAAGAAAGAAAAAAAACTGTTTAGGAAAATATGTGACCTTGTGATGCAAAGACGTTTAGTTCAGTGCTTTAAACAAAAATGACTATTCTGTAGAGCTAGTATTAATTGTTATGACAAAGGGAAGACTTTAGTTGTTGTTATGGCATGTTTCTTTTCAGAACTATCCAGAGGGGAGGGTCTAGTTCAGTGTCTAGTATGCAGGGTGAAATTTCTTAAGAGAAGCACCTTATTCTGATCAGATAGGCTGTTAGGCATAATGCACTTGTAAGCTTGGCTTTATCTTGTGTTTAGAAGTTTTGGTATATTTTATGGTCCCTGCAACTTGTCAGACGGCTGCCTAGGGTGAGAACTTACACAATCTTGACGATGCATATATTCATATGATTCTTGCAAGGTATTGTGGGTATTGTAGTTCATTCACTCCCAAACACAGCTGATGACAATAATTTGAGTTGTGAAACCAAGTGGTAAGATCAATAAAATACTTCTTTTATTGATGGGGTTTAATTCACCCAGCACATGTATGCTTGATAGCACTATAAATGAGGATACTTGCTTGCAGTGTTTAAAATGGATAACAAAAAGTCACAAAGTAAACCAGAAAACAACCTTCAGCTTGTCAGGCAATTAGCTAATGTTTTCTTAGCAAATAATTACCAAATACAAAGGCACAAAGTAAAGAATAAACTTTGCTGGTTAGGTTAACTTCTGCTTATTTTCCACGCCGATCTCAGCAGTGATTCTCCCTTGCTCACACACACAATCAGGTGCAGCCCTAATTACTATCAATGGACCAGCTGAAAGCCTTTAGCTGGCTGGCTGCTACTGTGTGAGCCCAAATCCTGCTTTAAGAGCTGTTTGCAGTGGAAATAAAGAACAAAGTTAGGTTTCTTTGTGATGGCTGATGTGTTTGCTCATAGAAAACTAGCAATAGCATTTAGATAAAGAACAGTCCATGTAAATAGTTTCATCTGCTGTATTTCCCCCTGCATCAACAATCATAGGGTCAATATCATACATTGGCACAGATGAGTCTTTCATTAAGGCACTATCATGAGAATGCTTATTCCCTTGCTGCCATTCTCTATTATAGACAGGGTCTGGATCAGTGTTCATACCTGAGCCTCTCCTGCTATCATTATTCCTCTCTGTATAGCCTGGCCAATATGTAATCCAATTCTGATGTCCAGCCTTCCAATCTTGATCCCTAGACACTGGATCTTCTCTCACATACCTTCTGGCCTTGGTCTGAAAGTCCCTTCCACATGCAGTCTTCTCTCTTCCAGGTAGCCACTGGTGATTCCTATCTCTGCCACTCCATTCCTCTGGCTGAATCCAGTCCAATGGACTCTGCTGGCTTTTGGAATACCTCCCAGTATGAGTACTGCCTTGGAATCTCCCAGACCTTCCAATGGCCTTTCTTCTCTTCCTTCCAGAGAGTTTCCTTCTCTCTCTATCTGCTTGGCTTGGCTTCTGTTTCTCCAGGTGATACTGGTGCTTGTAGCCGTTGCTGTCTCTGTATCTCTTCCTCCCTCTGTAGCTTTTGCTGAAGCTCTCCCTGAAGCTGTTATCTGAAGAATAAGCTCTATTCTTATCCTGTTCTAATGTGTGCTGCTCCCTAACACAGCGCAGCTGTGTTGAATCAGGCCCTGCCCTTTGAGATGAGTGCTTAGGGATTACCTCATAGCTCTCTTGATTGCACACACATTCTCTCACTTCAGCCCCTCTCATGGCTGCTGGAAACCTGGTGCATTCTGGGACTGGTAGTCTTTTATGTGAAAACTCTGTTTTCTTGCTTCTACCAGAACTGACAGGTTGCTTGTTCAGAGTCACATCATCTTTTCTATAGCTCCTACCTGAGCTATGATAAGCTTCCTTATCACAAACTGAACTGATTAGAGTGCTTTACTTAAGCTGAACGAAACGAACAAGAAAGATAGAAAACTTAATAAAAACTGCTTCCGTTTTTCCTTTGACCTTCAAAGTAGAGGTTAAGAGCCCTGACAGGACAATGAGACATTCCGAGCCAGTAGTTACCAGATTGCACCTTGGAAATGATTTACATTCTGAGTGAATAAGAAGTTAATCGTGCTTATGCTATTGAGCAAAATTAAAAGTTAAAATATATTGTGGCACGCACTTCATAGAGGACATAGTTATTGTTCATAAATTACAGAAACAAAAAAAAGAGCTGTAACTCAGCTGCAAGATAATTTCCAGTTGCCTTGAAAGTCAGAACAGAGACCTATTGTTTACTTTGCTAAGATAACGTCAAGATTGGCTGAAGCTCTCAGTAATTTGCTTTAGAATAACTTGAAAGGGGAGTGTTTGCATTCCAGATATTCACCAACCTTTTCATGAAATGCCTGTTTTTTGAACTGTAAGATTCAAGGTAATTACTGAAGGTTTTTTTTAAATTTCAATTGCTGGAAGTAGTAAGCGCTATAATTAATTGTTTAAACAGTTGCTATTTAGAATGAGCACATATATCCATCATGCTTAGAATCTAAGTTTATGTTTTCTGCTTAAATTGTTTGATATTCTTAGCAACCTTGCCAAATAAGGATACATTAGTATGATATAAAAAAAACAATAAACATGAGAAGGACCTATGTATGTAGTTGGTAGAATGATGTAAGAGGAAAATATGTTATGAGAGATGCCGTGGGATATTAAAAGGGAAGGACTCTGATGAAACTGATTTAATGATGTGAAGCACAATAGAGGATTTCCTACCAGCAAATGAATGGATCAGTGCATCACATTGGACAAAGGGACAATAATATTTGCCTATGAGAATGAGAGGTTCAGATTTTATCTGGAAATAAGTAATGGACTATTAGGCTGATTGGGAACTTTTGTGAATGATTGTATTGTTATCCTTTTATTATTGTTTTCTTAGAAACTATCTGAAATCTACCAGCTATTTGGCCTTCAGCAATTGCAATACCCACACCAGCTCACCTTTGTTACCTTGTTTTCTCATAGGGACCACTGTTTATAAAAGAAATTGTGTTTGCAGATCCTGGGACTGCCCCACTTTTTCAGGACCTTACATTGTCACCGCTGCTTCCCCTTTTGCCGCCCGTCTGAATGATACTGATGCTTGGATACGCGTCAGCCATTTGAAAGCAGCTGCAGTTGTTTCCTCTGATCAATCATCCCTCTCCCTCCACAGAACCAATACACACTTATACAGATTTGCTACTGCTTAAGATGCTTGCTGTTAAACCTGCTCCATGGGCATCTTTGTGTATTCTTCTAGGAATTTCAGTCATTATCATCCTCCTTATTGAGTGTCTACATCCGGATGGACAACTGGCCTTGTTCCTTCAGGGTCAGCACCAGACTAACCAGACGATATCTCGTGTCCCCGCGCTTTACCTGGACCTCACATTGTTACTGCTACCTCCCCTTTTGCTGCTCCACTAAATGATACAGACACCTGGATACCCATCGTCATCTGAAAGCTGTGCCGGCTGTCTCATCTGCTTGACCAATCTCCCCTCCTGTGCTTCCTGCTCTTCATATCCACTGTGTTTATACTGCTTATCACATTCCTTCATCCTGATGGACCTTATTACTTCTTTGTGTCAGCACACAATTAGACTCTGCCTTTCAATTGGACTCACATTTGAACATTCTGTTTAGCACTCATACTTCATTACTCTAGTTTATTGTATCCTGTTTTGTTGTGTGTTTCCCTCTGGTTCAGATAAGTCACATGATTTCTTTCTCTTTTACCCTGTTCATAGCCATGTTATTGCTGAAATTACTGAACGTATGAGAAAACTTGCACATGTTCCTGTGAAAACTTGGGATGGTTTTAATTTGGGAGGTTGGTTTGGATCTCTTTTCTCTTCTTTGGGTGGTTTAAAGGGTGTTTTAATTTCCATGATGATGTGTATTGCCTGTATTCTTATAATGTGTTGTGCTTTTCCTCTTCTATTAACTTTTGTACGTAAATTGATTAAGTCTTCTGCTATAACTTTGTATATTGTCTCTGAAGACCAGTATGAGCTCCTTCCTCTTGCTGATCCTGCTCTGTCCCAAATGATTGTCGTTCATGGCCCCTAAATTTGGGTATATCGGCCTTTGCCCCCCTTACCAAACTGACATGAAAAGAAAAAGAAAAATTGGAGAATGTTGGGATATTTTGGCTTAGGGATAGTTCTACTCAGGTCTGCTTCACAAGTTTTCTATGACTGCTCCCTTGCCTGTCTGCAAATGTACACCAGCAGTGTGTGGATGGCATAGAAGATAACATGTGAGCTATCCAGGATGTGGCCTAGTACAGTCTGGAAAATCTTACTTTGGATAGAAGTATGCAGAGTTAGGCCCAGATAAGAAAATACAGGCCAAGCTGCAAACAAAGAATTTCTCAGCCCTGAAGATGACACATAGTGCCAAGGACAGAATAACATGTAGGAGAGGCAGAGGAAGGGATGCGGCTGACTGCACAGAGATAAGCAGACCTTGCAAAATAATTATGGGCGGGTCCCAGAAAAAGAACTTCACAGAAAGCTGCAAATGACGTAAGAGTTTTATGCAGAACTTTCTAGTACTTGCTAGAACTTTGGGCCAGAAAATCCATATAAGGAAGCAGCTACATAGCTCGGGGGTGACTTTCTCTCTCACCACTGAGGGGTAGGGAGAACGTCACCTGCACTCAGATCCCTGAGACAGACACTTGTGTATTGGCGTTTACAACTTTTGCTTGTACCAAATAAAGGGTTTTACTGACAAGTGGCTGTGATCTGAGTTTCTTTTCCTCCTGGTGCAGGGCTTCACAGGTGCCCAGGAAATTGGTGATATTTGGGACACTTTGTAGGTCTGATCCGCCTACATACTTTTAAAATATTATGATGATATATAGTTGAAATATGTCCAATTATTTCTCAAGATATTGTACACGGTATACCTAAAATGCAAGGGTGCCAATAATGTTGACCATAATTGTATTTTATTGATCTAGGGCTGGCACTGTCATTAGGAGAACGAGACAGTCATCTAGAATAGTGCTTCTCAACTATTCTGCTGAGGCCCACTGGTATGCCTTGGGGAAATCTTCGGTGTGCCTTGGTGCTAACAGTCAGAGATGTGGCTAGGCAATGGCTAATGCAGCACTTGCCCCATCTCACTTGGACAGTGCCCCTAAAATAACCTTCTGTTTCTTGTTCCAGATACATCTACTCCCAAGCAGAACACAGGTAGTAGTTCCCAAACTTGGTGTCTGGACCCCAAATATGGTCACACCATCTGTGGATGGGGTCACAGAAACATGGCTATTTCCATTTCTCTCTGGACTTTCACTGTGACCGATGCCAAGTCATCAGTCAACATATGGACTGTGAGTCAGTGTAGGCCTGTGCCCCCTCCTGGGTAATCTTCCTGTTAGGCTGGAAACTCATGCTAAGTACTGGGGTCTGAAAGCACACACTGACACAAGGGACCCTGTGCTGATTACAGCAGAAGTTGTGACTATTATTGCTTCTGCCTTCCTGCTTTAGATGAGTGGAGGGAGGGGAAGAGAGCTGGAGACCTGCCAATTTGATTTCACCATCTGGAGTCATACAAGGTAAATATTTAAAAAGCACTGGCAAAAAGTAAGCTGGAAGCAGATAGAGCAAAGAGCTATTCTTCCTCATAATCCACCTCTCCCTTCCTGTGATTCCATGACAGCAGGTGAGCAGTGTTACTGATTGGAGCTCATACTCCAGATGAAAGTATAACCATTACTCTCCCTGTTCCAGTTCCTTTATGTTGGTACATAATTTTTATTTGCAGGTTACTGATCATAATGTGTGATCTAGTAGTTGCAGGCTTCCTGGAGTAAACTGGATGTTCTAAAACCAAATGCAAAAGCTCTGATATGAACTTATCTCCTACACCAAATTTACATGTTGAGAAAAGTTTGTTAGCTAATCTGATTTTTCTCTGGTGTATAACTAATTGCCTTGTAGGCAAGACATACTCACCAGCTCTGCGGCTTTTGTAGTGAACCCAAAAATATTTTGTAGTAGCAAAACTGAAATAATCTGATTTTAGGTATAGTTTGAGAGTAGATTACTACAACATTTCATGGAGAGTGTCCACTGGACTCCCCTCATCCTATACATCAAATTGAACTGATCACTTACTACTAGCATTCCTGCCTCCCATTGGTAGGATAGTAGTACTTCTTAGGGGGCAATTTATCCAAATGGTACATACTGTGACAGTAATGAACCTCGCTCCTGAGCCAGGGTGTGTGGAGGAGTTACCTGTGTGCCTCCTCTGCTGGCTTCAGTCTGGTGTCTGGAGGGAATGGGACAACTCAGTGCAGGATAACTCAGTGGCCACAACCATTTTGGCTTTTAGGGCAAACTTTAAAAGGCTGCTTCTTCCACCGGGTTCAAAACATAAGGACGCATTTGGTGTGGATAGGTGCTGTTCCAGAATGCGACATGAACACGGAGTTTACCCTTAAAGGCAAAATGGTTGTGGCTTTAACATTTGTAGGTGTCCCGGACAGGAGATTATGTGCTTCACAGGAAGGACACCTGCCTGAAGTGCTTCGTCCTCTGCTCAATTTGTAGATGATCTCCTCTGTTTAATCCATCTATGTGGAATCTGTTTGATAGAACACTTAGTGCCGAGGATTGCACTAAGAGCCATTCTGAAGCTGCTCATCATCGCCTCCAAGCCAAATTTGGAATGCACCATCCCACAATCTAGAAGTTCATTGATGGCTTCAGAAAGGTGCAGAAGGGCAGAGATGCCTATTATGAACAGCTTGTTTCAGGCCTTGGTCCTCCAGCCAAGTTGAGGAAATGCCGCAAAGCTGATCAAATGTATTTTGAAGATTGTGAGATTATGGTACTAGACACCCTATAGAATACTTATTATTATTATTTTTTTTTTATTTTAGCTGTATTTATATCCCGCTTTTCACCGGGTCAAAGCAGTCAATTGGGAGATACATTTAACACGAGGGGATATGACACATATACGCTAATACTTACAGGGAACATGGGCAATGGAGGGTTAAGTGGCTTGCCCAAAACCACAAGGAGTACCTATAGGACTAGAAATCCCAGTCCCTCCGGCCTGAGATTGCTGTCCCCAGGTGGGACTTGAACCTCCGGCCCTCCGGCCTGAAGTACCTTGTCCTAACCACTAGGCCACTCCTCCCTTGCATGCCATAACTCATAATTATCAGATAGCATAACACAATCTTGTTTTATGTTTTCTTATTACACTTTGGCCGTTCCAGATTTAATTTGACAAATCCAAAATTATCAGATAGCTTTATAAAATATTTTTGGATATTTTACTACTGCATTTACTATTTCACTTTTTTGACATTTCCAAATTCTCCTTATATATGTGACCAGTAATGGATCTAGGACAACTCAGCATGGCACACTGAGTTGGACTGTGCCGATTTGGCTGTGCTGAGTTGGCCATGCTAAGTTGTCCTAGACCCTGTCTGGATGCATGGAGCCTTACCATTTTTTTTAAATTTATGCAACTTACACTTTACAACAAGTAAAATCTTGTAAGAAAAAGGGAACAGGCAGAATAAAACAACAATTGATAACAATATGCCATCCATACAAGGAAAAACAAAAGCTTGCCCCCCACCAGTCCCCCACATGAGAGGAAGTATATCACAATACCAAGGAAGCATATCCCAAAAAGCACATTTGATACAAAGAGATGAGATATCCATACTACCAGTTATCTTACCCTACCAACATAAGGCTTGATTTAAGTGGGCTCTATAGAGGGGAGTTGCCACCCCGCAAGCTTGGAGGAGAGAAAAGCTAACAGCTGTTGGGGATCAAGAAATATATAACTAGACCCAGCCAATTTGACTAAGCACTTACATGGAAAACAAAATGAGATTGAAGCTAAGTACTCTTGCTATCATTTTTATGGACAATAAGAAGAATTTTTTGTATGAGTATCGTGAAGTAACAGTGGTTAGCTGAGAGTGTGATTGATCTCTGGACTGATAAAAAGGAAAATTGATTAAAAAACAAAAAAAACAAAACAAAAAAATTATCAGAAAAAGTCATAAGAGCGCAAAGAAATATCGTGATAAAGACTTGAAGATAAATAGTCAAATAAGTAAAGGTAATTCACACAGGTACTTCACAAGAGGTCATTGATGTGAATAGCAGCGGAAACTAAAATTGTTGAGGAGCTGCGTGTATTTTACTGAGACCTCAGTACCTGATGTAGATAAGTCTTTTTTAAGATTCATTGATTAATTCTGTTGTTTCAGAGAGGTGAATTTATGAGCATATAAACAAGAATAGATTATATTGGCATATATTGCTCAGACATTTGACCGTATTACTGTAGTTGCATAAACATCTCATACACGGTGGCATTTCGACAGAACTCTTCTTAGCAATCAGGAGTTCTGTGAAACCATTTTAGTGGCTATAGAGGAGTATTTTCAGTTCAACTCGCCCCAGGACACTTTGGGATGGGCATGGTGGGAAGGTTTCAAAACTAACATACGTGTCACCATTACCAACTTTGCTATACGTCATGCCAAACAACGTAAAGCAGAACTAGAAGCTTTGGATAGGCAGATAAAAGTGGGGGAACACATCCTAGGCTGGAAAACTGATCCTAATATTTTGATATGTCTACAACGCCTCAGATTTAGATATAATATGATCCTAGCTACTGAAGCTTCACAGAATATTCAGGTACAGAAAGGGCGGTATTAAAGGCAATAGGGCTGGACGTTTACTAGCTAACTAGTTAAAAGGTCACAAAGAAACCTCTTGCATCGCTGCTTTAAGAGACTCCCAGGTGCAACAATTGATTGTTGCAGACACTGAAATTGCAGACACCTTCCGTCTTTTCTACGCTCAGCTGTAACCTCCAGAGATAGAATTCTCTGAGGAAGCTTTTGAGAGATTACTGGCTGATGTTCAGAGACCTATTCTTGATCAGGAAACAGCTGCAGATCTGGATAGGCAGATCACGGTCATGGAAATTAACCAGGCCATTGATTCTATGCAAATGGGCAAGACTGCCGGACCAGATGGCCTTCCGGTTTAATTTTACAAAACCTTTTCTAGAGTGTTAGGTCCAAATCTTCAATAATATTATTGGCTCCTCTTGAAAGCAGATGCCCAGACTGGTGCTTTTGCCTCTGCGAATATTGTGGTTCTTTAAAAATCTGGGAGGGACCCTCAGTTGGTCAGTAACTATCGCCCAATTTCGTTACTAAACGCAGACTATAAAATATTTGCTGCCTCCTTGGCAGGTCGTCTTACCAAATTAATCCCCTCTTTGATCCACCCAGATCAGTGTGGTTCACAGAGGGATGCTCTACAGCTGATAATGCCAGAGTGTTTTGCCATGTGTTGGAAGGAGCAGAAGGAGTGGAGGGCCCGCTGGTGGGATTGTCGTTGGATGCAGAGAAAGCGTTCGATTTGACTAGAGTGGCCTTTCTTATTTGCTGTTTTGAGGTAGTTTGGTTTCGGTGAAGGATTCCTCAAAGTAATTAAAACTATGCTAAAACTAAAACCCTCCATTGCCTGAGAAAAATCCAAGTTATCAATTTCCCTGTTTAATGTACATTGCCAAGTTTAAGTTTCAATGTAAACCACTTTGAATGAAATAATAAAGCGGTATATAAAACCTGTTCAATAAATAAATAAATGTATGCAAGACCAAGTGCTAATATTTTTGCCAATGTAACTCAATTCAGAGATTTTCCCTTAGGACACGGCAGGGCTGCCCCTTTAACCTATCCTATTCAATCTTGCCTTGGAACCCTTGGCTCTGCTGTTGAGACAGAGTCCTGTGGTTAATGGTGTGCCTATTGCTGGTATGGAAATCAAGCTTTCTGCCTAAGCTGACAATTTGTTGCTGTTCACTACGCCCAGTACAATTCCAGCTGTTCTAGAGTTGATAGACCAATACTCAGGGTTATCAGACTGTAAAATTAATTGGACAAAGTCTGTAGCATTCCCCTTGAAGTCACAAGTTTGTAGTGCAGACTTGACTGACTACCCTTTTGTATAGGAACCCAAAATGGTAAAATATTTAGGAGTTCATTTTTGCCATCCACTTATTGAAACTCTGCAATATAATGAAGAGACTCTCCTTACTACTGTTCGAAATATGACTGCAAAATGGTCGCCGGCCTATCTATCTTGGTGGGGATGTCTTGACGCAATAAAGCATAGTTACTCACCTGTAACCAATGTTCCCTTTAATTTTCTGTAGGCTGTATGCGCATAAAATATCAGCTGTGTGCAGCTTTTGAAGGCAGGTTAAATTTTTGTGCGCCTCATAATGACACTCGGAGTTATATACTTTAAAATTTGACTACACGTCAGAATACAGTATGTACACCACATTAATTTTATTTTTTTTTTTAAACTTTTATTTTCATTTTACAACAAGCAAAAAGAAACAACACACCAAAGGAAACAAATACAAACATACAATAAGGAAAAGCAACCCCAATAACCCCCCACCCCTATGCTTCTTCTCTAAGCTGATAAGTATCATCATGTGAGCGCTTACAAACAACAGTAATTGTACATCAAAACAAACAGAAATAGTATCTGCGATACAGAATGATCATGTGACAGAGATTTACACAGATTTAAACAGTCATATGAGAGCATTGAGCAGTTTGAACATAGTCGTTGAGCATCTTCCATTTAGACAAGTGGTAGGGGGTCTGAGCGGAAGAAGCTAACATACGAGGTATTTGCTCATATTTACTGTAGAGACAGACATGATTCCACCATTCATTAGGGCTCAGATGGGAGCTATTTTTCCAGTATTTCGTAATTAGGGAAATAGCTATGCCCAGCATAAAGTCTAAAAGGAAGTGAGCCGATTTGGGAAGAGAGGGGATCCCCGCAGCTGAGCGGAGTCCCACTATCTTCCAAGAGAGGGGCTCTGGAAAGTGTAAAATAGATTGAATATGACCCCAGACCCGACTCCAGTAATACTGTAATGCGGGGCATTCATACATAACATGAGTGAGTGAACCAATGGCCGCATGGCATGTCCAACATCTATTGCTCTGGGTGGCGTTCCATTTGGCTAACCTGTCAGGAGTATAGAAACATCGGTGGGCTAGAAAGAAAAGTGTCTGAGTGAGTGAGGCAGATCGAGAGACCCGTGTCACCTTGCTCCAGACTAGGCTCCATTGCTCCGGGGTCAAAGTTACATGCATTTCCCGCTCCCAGGATTTCTGTGCTATAGGAGTGCCTCTATTTACAGTATTACATAAAGTTTTGTAAAAGTTAGATGCTACACCCGATAAGCTCCCGATAGAGCGGATAATCTCCGATAATCCTTGGGTATGGGATTCCGATGGCGGGAGCACCTTAGCACTCCGAAGACAATGCTGAAGTTGCACCAACTGAAAGTAGTGTTTCGCTGGGAGACCAAATTCAATTTGTAATTCACTAAAAGTCTTCCAGCGACCATCAGAGAACAGCTGGTTAGGGATCCAAATGCCCCTAGTGTACCAGGGGCTCCACGCCATCGGTTTATTTTGTATTTGAAATCGAGCATTGTGCCAAAGCGGGAGTCTATCTAGCGGACAAAGTCGGGAGTCTAGAGACTGCTCAAGGGTATTAAAGGCACCTAAAGTGTCTAAGAGCATTGGTGGATAGTGGGAGTCTGATGGGAGAGTCATACCAGGGAGATAAGTAAGAGGGATTGGTTTGCAAAGGTCCTCCTCTATATCTAGCCACACTGGTCTATTCGGTGTTAGGTCTTCCAGCCAACGAGCGCCTTGTTTGAGAAGAAAAGAGTGATGGTATTTCAGGAAATCAGGGAATCGGACACCACCATGTTCTTTATCTGCTTGTAACTTATGTTTCGCTATCCTAGGTGTCTTGTTTTGCCATAAGTATCTAGTCAGAAGACCCTCTAAGTCTTTATATGTACGTCGAGGTAGGAGACATGGCAACATTTCTAAAATGTAGTTCACTTTGGGAACAATCATCATTTTAATGGTTTCTAGGCGGCCCCACCAAGTAAGTGTTAAAGGAGTCCAGCGTTGAGTAAGCGCCCGGACCTTAGAGGTTAAGTCTTTAGCATTAAAGGTGATGGTGTCTTCTAAAGGAGAGCAGTAGTGCACCCCAAGGTATTTGACCATGCGAGGTTGCCATAAAAAGGGAAAGGATTGCATATCTGCCTGATGGATCAAGGGATTTAGTGGAAAGGCAACCGATTTGGTCCAATTTATCTTATAGCCCGAGAGTTGTGAATATTTACCAATTTGCTCTAGGACAGCCGGTACTGAGTCTAGGGAGACAAAGAGCATCAGGTCATCAGCATACGCTGAAATTTTGATTTCCCTATGAGAGAAAGGGACTCCATGAATATCCTTGGATTGCCGGATTAGTAAAGCTAAGGGTTCGAGTGCAAGATCGAAAAGAAGTGGAGACAGTGGGCATCCCTGGCGAGTACCGCGTTGCAGGGGAAATGGCTGAGACTTTAAAGCATTAGCACAGATACTAGCTGTGGGTTGTGCATACATGGTTTGGAGACAACGGAGAAAGCCTTCTCCGAATCCGTACCAGCGAAGAGTTGCAAACAAGAAGGGCCATTCTAAGCGGTCGAAGGCCTTCTCAGCATCAAGTGAGAGGCCAACCAATGGTCGATCAAGATTAACTGCGGCAGTCAGTACATGACATAGGGTCCTAGCATTATCAGCAGTTGATCTACCGGGAATGAAACCGCATTGATCTGGGTGTATTAAAGTAGACATCTTGTCAGAGAGCCGGGTGGAGAGAGTGGTGGCAAATATTTTATAGTCTGCGTTTAGTAGGGAAATTGGACGATAATTAGCTGTTAGTTGCGGATCTCTCCCCTCTTTCTCAAAAACTACTACATTAGCCATTGAGAAGGATCCAGAGGGAGATCCCTCCTCGGCCAGAGCAGAAAAATAAAGTTTCAAAAACGGAGCTAAGTCAGCGCTAAAAGTTTTGTAGAATTCAGCTGGGAGACCGTCCGGGCCTGCGGCTCGACCTGTGGCACATCTCTTGAGTGCCGATTGAATTTCTGATAAAGTGAATGGTTTGTCCATGGCCTCTCTATCTTCGTCAGATAGGGTCGGTCGCTGTACCCCTGATAGTAAGCGTTCAAATACTTCTGGCTCGAAATCACATTCAGATTGATAAAGCCGAGTATAAAAATCACGAAAGAGTTCTAATATTTCTGTATCTTTAGTGACCAAACTCCCCCCCGACGGATTGCGGAGAGCGGTAACACGCTTGGCTTCTTTTTGACCTTTCAGGGCATTGGCTAGCAATTTGCCAGCACGGTTATTTTCCCGATAATACATCCCTTGTTGAGATTCAATATTTTTGGCAGCAGCGGTATATAAAAGCTGATTGTATTGAAAACGAAGACGTTGTAAGCGAAGTAAAATACATGGGTCAGTACGGGACGTGAGAAGACGCTCTCCAGCTTGTATCTGTTGTTCTAGAATCAGTAAGTGTTGCTTTCGTTGTTTCCCCTGTCGGATTTGATAGCTAGTTATAGTTGCACGGATAGACGCCTTGAAACCCTCCCACCAAGCCCAGCTCGCAGTGTCATGGGGTGAATTAAAATGAAAGTAGTCTTGGATAGCGGCCTTTATGTCAACCTGAAAATCTTTTTGGTCTAGTAGGGATCTATCAAAAAACCAAGCACGGGGATGTTCACCTTGCGTAGTGACATGTAATGAGAAAGATATGGCAGCATGATCTGAAATATGGAGAGGATGAATCCTAGCCGTGTCCACTTGGGGTATCAGTGCTTTGGAGATAAGAAAAAAATCTATTCTAGATTGTGAGTGATGGGGGGCTGAGAAAAAGGTGAACTCTAAGTCGGAGGGGTGAAGCAGCCTCCATATATCTACTAACGCAAGATCTTTCATCAGAGCTGTAAGGGTATCAAGACTCTTGGGTGGACCACTCGTTCTAGGCGGCTGTCTATCTATCAAAGGATCAAGTACTTGGTTGAAATCGCCGCCAAGTATTAATGGAGTATTGGCAGAGGCCTGTGCCAACTGCGCAATACTTGCATAGTAAGCAGGGTTATCTACATTCGGAGCATAAATACAAATACACGTGATTTCACTATCTCCAACCTTAAGGTGTGCACGGGCCCATCTACCCTCCTTATCAGAGCTAGTATCCAGTACAGTAGCTTGCAAAGACTTCTTAACCAAGATGGCTACCCCACACCGTTTGGAAACGGCGGGAGAGTAGGCAGCCACCATGTAAGGCTTAGCATTGAGTTTCAGTGTTTCAGTGGAGTTTAAATGCGTTTCCTGAAGAAACACTAAATCAGCATGCTCATGATTAAGATAGCTAAGGATTTTCTTTCTTTTGATTGGACTATTGATGCCTTTTACATTCAGTGATAAGAGCTTACATAAGGCCATTCAGTAAAGTTAATAATTCTGAAAAAGAACATGATAACGCACATAATTTCACAATGTCCCTCATATTAACTGTATATGGCTGTACACATGACATGATAGAAAATAAGCTAATGTTAAACAGTGAAGCGCCCCATATAAAAAAATAAGCACCGAAGTGCATTAGAGAAGAAGCAGAACCCCAGAAATTACTGGCGACCATGTGTCTGCGGGGAGAAACCCCAGAGAAGGCCTAATTGAAACATATAACCTGTATAGCTGTGCATGTTCCGAATCCAACCGAGGTGCACATCATGGAGGGATAGGAGACCAAGAAAGCTATATATAGACAGAAAGAGAAGTCCAGGCAGTCTCTGTTCCAGGCGGTGATCATCGCGTCGGGCCATTCAAAATGGCGGGCAGATCCGGCGGGTTACAGATCCAAGTTGTTGGATTAGCGCATCTGGTCTGCTTCTTTGGAATCTAAAAATGTTGCTAGTAGATCAGGATCTTCGAATGTTCTAGTTTGGTTATGGAGAGTCACTCTGAGCTTCGCTGGATACAATAGGCCAAAGCGAGCCTGTAGCTGTTGAAGTCTAGGGCGAAAAGCAAGGAGTCTCTTCCGACGGTCAACTGTGGGCTTTGCCAAGTCAGGGAAGAAGGAGACTTTATGACTTTCAAACTCCAGATGATGATTCGCCCGGGCAGCATTTAGAATCTGCTCAACTTGTTGATATCTCAGTAATCGAAAGATGATAGGCCGGGGGGTCGTCCGATTGAGGGCCATGTTGGTAGGAACACGATGTGCTCGGTCAATTTCCAGATCTCTGTGAAAAGTGATCTTCAGCAAGGAGGGAAGAGTTTTGACCAGGAATTCTCTTATATCTCCTGCTTCGGCCCCCTCCGGTACTCCAATGAGCCTTACATTGTTGCGACGGGCTCGATTATTTTGCTATCCTCTAACTCTTTTTGAAGATTCTGTATCTGACGCTCAGCCTTGTCCAATTTCACCAAGCGCACCGCGTGCGAGTCGAGGACCCCCGCCATGTTGTCCTGCCGTAGTGAGAGACCTTCAAGCCGGTCCTGAAGCACACCGAAGTCTTCCCGCATGGCTCGGAGCGCCTCTCCGTTGGACTGTACCAGTTCCTTCACACCGCGTATTTCCTCCAAGATCTCCTGTTGCATTTCGGGGTTTTCCCGAAGTGGAACTGTCTTTTGTGGGGAAGACAACTCTGTTTTGGAGCGTTTTCCGTGTGAAGAAGAGGGAGACCCGAAGTCTAAGCGTGCTGGTTTGTGGGCCGCCATCCCCCCCGAGGTACCCCGGTGAGTTCGGAGCAAAGTATTAAGTTTAGGTAGGTATTAAGTCAGGATTCTGAGTAGGCCTCTCGGGAGCTTCAGCGCGAAGCGTCTAACCCGCTGGACATCAGGCTCCGCCCCCACACCACATTAATTTTAATCAAACTAAATGAAAATAGATGATTACTAAATGAAGCGGGAAATTTCTAGTAATTACAATCATAACTTTTAAATTTTAAGACGTCTGTGTTGTTTTCTATCAGAATCAGAGCCGTAATTTTTGTGCGCTCTGTTGTAAAGTATGTGCGCTTGCTCAGCGAGGTGTGTGCGCGCGCGCACACGCACAGCTTAGAGGGAACAGTGCCTGTAACAGGTGATCTCCGGGAACAGCAGGAATTTAGTCCTCACATATGGTATCGTCGGTACCGACAGAGCCTGCACGGGAACACTCCCCAGCGTCCAATTAGAAAGCTTTTGGGAGCATCCCACAGCACCTGCGTGCTGCCTTCCCGCCTTTCCCAACTGCCTCTCTCCAGTTGAGTTTTAAAGCTGAGGCAAAGAGAGAGAGAGGGAAAGGAAAGAGATAGATAGAGAGATACAACTCCTAGGGGAGGTGGGTGGGTTTTGAGGACTAAATTCCTGCTGTTCCCGGAGATCACCTGTTACAGGTGAGTAACTATGCTATCTCCAGGAACAAGCAGGAATGTTGTCATCACATATGGGGACTCCCTAGCTTTAGGTGCCAGGGAGAGACCCCAGAAGTAGTGTGTCCCTGAACAGGGCTCCACTTCCCCCCATGGATCTCTGGCATCCTACCAGGGATGGTGGGTAGGATTTGATTAGGTATGGAACAGGTGTTGGAGAACAGCCTGACCAAACAAGGCATCCCGGCGGGAGTCCTTGTCCAAGCAGTAATGGGCTGTGAAGGTATGAACCAAGGCCCAAGTGGCTGCTCGACAGATGTCGTCGATAGACACAGAGTGCAGATGAGCCATTGAGGCTGCCATGGCTCTCACATTGTGAGCTGTGACATGGCCCTCCAGAGAAAGGTTCTTACTCTGATAGGCGAAGGAAATACACTGAGCAATCCAGTTAGACAGTGTTCTCTTGGAGACTGGAAGGATCAAAAGCAACAAAGAGTTGAGAGGACTTTCTATGTTGCTGTGTTCTTTGTAAGTAAAAGGCTAAAGCTCTTTTACAGTCCAAGGTATGAAGATTCCTCTCTGCATTTGATGCATGAGGCCTTGGAAAAAACACAGCTAGGTAGACCGCTTGGTTCAGATGAAAAGGCAAGACCACCTTTGGCATAAAGTGTGGATGATTCCTAAGGACTACCTTGTCATGATGGAACCTTGTATAAGGTGGATCAGCTACTAGCGCTTGCAACTCACTAATGTGGCGTGCTGATGTGATTGCAATGAGCAAGATAACCTTCCAAGAAAGGAATTTCAAGGAGGTAGTAGCTAAAGGTTCAAAAGGTGGCTTCATGAGCTGCCCAAGAACCAGGTTTAAGTCCCATGCCACCGGTGGTGGCCTAATGGGAGGCTTAGTTAAAAGAAGGCCTCTCATAAATCTTGCTATAAGAGGATGAGAGGAAATAGGCTGTCCATTTAGAGGCTTAAAGGAAGCTGCAATAGCACTCAAATGGACTCTTACTGAATTAGTCTTAAGACCTGCATTGGATAAATGAAGGAGATACTCCAGCAATGATTCCAGAGGTATCGCAAGGGGGTTAAGACCCTTTTGCGAACACTATTAAAGCTTATGTTCTTTGTATAAAATTCACAGATGTTATATGTAAGATGAATAGGCACTTATTGTTTCGCCGGTTCATTCCATTGTTCTTTGTAAACTGCACCTGATCCATGGGAAAGTGTGGTATATAAGTGTCTGTTAAAATAAATATGGTAAACCTTTTCCACTTGAAAGCATAAGAGCATCTTGTGGAAGGTTTCCTGGAAGCAAAAAGAATATATTTTACTTGCTGAGGGATATTAAGATCATGGAGATCTAGGCCTTCAGCAACCAAGTCCTGAGATGCAGAGACTGGGGATTGGGATGCCATAACATTCTGTCCTCCTGAGATAGAAGATCTGGAGCAGACCCTAACTCAGGGAGGGAGCTTGAGAGAGATGTAGAAGCAGAGGGTATCACACTTGCCGTGGCCAATGTGGAGCTATGAGAATCATACAGCCTCTGTCTCTCTGAAGCTTGAACAGGGTTTTGGGAATTAGGGGACTGGGTGGAAGGCATACAGGAAGCCTTGACCCCAGTAAAGGAGGAAAGCATCCCTGGCCTGAGCCCCCTGAGCCGGAATTCTGGAACAGAACCGGGGAAGTTTGGCATTCCACGGACTTGCAAAGAGGTCTATGTCCGGGGTTCCCCAAAGTTGAAATATCCTGGCCATCTGGTCTGCATGCAGAGACCACTCGTGTGGAAGCAGAACTCAACTGAGTCTGTCTGCCCAAGAGTTTTGAATGCCTGGCAGATACACTGCCAGAAGATGAATCTGATGCTCTCTGGTGAGGGCCCGCAGTCACAAAGCTTTGTTGCAAAGCGACAGAGAGCCTGTTCCCCCCTGCTTGTTCACATAGAACATGGCTACTTGATTGTCCATATGAATGAGGACTGTCTTGTAGCTGAGTAAGGTGTGGAACACTCGCAGAGCAAGGAAGATTGCTCTGAGCTCCAAGAGATTGATATGTAGATAACTCTCCTGTGGAGACCAGGTGCCCTGGGTGGAGAGGTCTTGCAGATGAGCTCTCCAACCCATTGGAGAAGCATCTATTGTGAGAGTTGCTTGGGGTAAGGGTTGTTGAAAAGGGGACCCCAGCAATAGGTTTTGAGTGGATGTCCACCACTGGAGGGACAAAATAAGGCAACTTGTGTTTGCTATTTTGTCTGACAGGCATCCTGATGCCTGGGTCCATTGGGTGGATAAAGTCCACTGAGCTGCCCTCATATGGAGGCGAGCATAGGGAACCATATGCACAGTAGATGCCATGAGGCCTAGTAGTTGTAACATTTCTCGAGCAGTTAGATGAGGCTTTAGCACTGCTTAAGAAGCTAACTGCACCAGGTGAAGGCAATGGGCCTGGGGGAGATAGGCCCTTGCCTTTGTGGTATCCAGCAAAGCTCCTATGAACTCTAAAGACTGAGTGGGAGTTAGACTGGATTTTGGGATGTTTATTACCAGCCCTAAATACTGAAGGATAAGCATTGTGCAGGATAGAGAAGTCCTGGCCTCTGACTCTGTTGGGGATCGAATGAGCCAGTCGTCTAAGTAGGGGAAGACGAATATCCCTAGAGTGTGGAAAAATGCTGCTACAACAGCCATGCATTTCGTGAACACCCTTGGTGCTGAGGCCAGGCCAAAAGGAAGCACCCTGTATTGGTAGTGCTTTCCCTGAAAAAGGAACCGAAGGAACCTTATGTGAGTTGGATGGATGAGAACATGGGTGTACACATCCTTGAGATCTAGAGAACAAAGCCAATCCTGACTCTGAAGGTATGGCAGCAGAGATCCGAGAGAAATCATTTTGAATTTCTCCTTGACAAGGAATTTGTTCAATTCTCTGAGGTCTAAGATAGGTCTGTAACCCCTGTTTTCTTTAGGATAAGGAAATAAGGGGAATAGAATCCTGTACCCTGCTGATGAAGGGGTACTTCTTTTACTGCCCCTTGGGCAAGAAGGATAGCGACCTCCTGACCACTGTTCCCTCTAAGCTGTGCGCGTGTGCGCGCGCACACACCTCGCCGAGCGAGCGCACATACTTTACAACAGAGCGCACAAAAATTACGGTTCTGATTCTGACAGAAAACAACACAGATGTCTTAAAATTGAAAAGTTGTTGTGTATTTCCAGCTTTCACAAGTTCTACAATATTTTCTAGTGCAATGAATGTGGTGTACATACTCTATTCTGATGTGTAGTCAAATTTTAAAGTACATAACTCTGAGTGTTGTTATGTGGCGCACAAAAATTTAACCTTCCTTCAAAAGCTGCACAGCTGATATTTTATGCGCACACAGCCTACAGAAAATTAGAGGGAACATTGCTCCTGACCTAACAGGTTGATGAGAGAGGTCAGAGAATTGAACTGCTTTACTATTGTGTGAGGGGGCATGCTTGAAAAATGAAGCTTGTACCCCTCCTTTATGATGGAAAGTGTCCAATGCTCTGCTGTTATTTGCCCCCATCTGGGGGCAAAATTACATAACCTTTCTGGAATGGTGGAAGGTTCTGGTCCCCCGAGAACCAGGAAGGCTAAGTTCTCTAGATGAGAGTCAAAGGCCCTGTGGAGGCTGAGCCTGCTGGGCCGGTTGAGGCCTAGCAGCCTTTGCTTTCTTCTGTTTGAGTGGTTGCTGACCTTTCCTGGCAAGCTGACCTGCAGAACGTCCCTGCTGAACATAAGCAGGATAAAATCTTTTCTTTTTAGAAAGAATGGTTTCTTGAACAATTTCTTTCTAGCAGGATCAGCAGTGGACTTGGATAATCTATCCAAGGTGGAATTTTCAGCATCCATTTGATTGGCCTTTTCCTGCCAATCTTTACCAAACAGGTTCTCACCAGTACAAGGGATATTTCCCAATTTGTCTTGTACCCAGAGCTCTAGATCAGATGCCTGGAGCCAAGCAATTCTACGTGCACCTATGGCAATAGCTGAGGTTCTGCTTATGCACTCAAAGCAGTCAAAGGCTGCATGGTTGGAAAATTTAGAAACATCTTGGGCGTGTTTGACCAAAGTGAGAAAATCCTGTCTTTTATCCTCAGGAAGAAAAGGACTTAAAGCCCCTAAATCATCTGTGACCTCCTTCAGGAACATTCCCATGTAGAGACTATAGGAACTGATCCTGGCAGAAAGCATGGAAGCTTGGAAGACCTGACGTCCAAAAGCATCCAGGGTTCTGCACTCACGTCCTGAAGGATTAGAGGCATGTCTTTTTGCACTCTTGATCCTTCTCATAGCTGACTCCACTACAATAGAGTGGTGAGGAAGCTGAGTCTTATGGAACCCAGGACAAGGAGGGACTCGATACATAGTATCCAGTCTACGAGAATGAGGAGAGGTGGTAAGAGGTGTTGCCCACATCCTTAACATGAGATCATATAAAATCTCATGAATGGGCAAGGTAGCTGCCTCCTTAGGAGTTTTAGGATATTGTAGAATTTCCAACTCCTTGGCCCTTGGCTCTGTTTCAGGGGCCACAGTAATGGACAGGCCTCGAGCCACCTCCCTGATAAAATCCTGGAAGGAAATATCCTCTGGAGGAGACATCCTGCGTTTAGGGGAGGAGAGCTCCTCTGGGAGAAGCATCGCTGCATCGACAGAACTGTCAGAATCCTCAGATTCTTCTGAGGACTCGAAGTATCGTCTGTCCGGATGCTCTTGAAGAGCCCGATACCCGTACCGACCAAAGTCGGTACCGGGAGTAACCAGTACCAGGGTATTTGTACCGGAGGTCATCGGATGACTGGGTACCGGCCAAGCAGACACCGATGCCGATGCTATCGGTACCGGTACCGATACCGATACCGAGGCCAGTGCTGGTAGAATTGTCTGTCGCGGTTCTGAGAGCGTCAATGCTGCAAGGAAAGCCGCCAGACTGCGTTCCATAGCCAGAACTCTCTGGTCTATCGACGCTGCCATTGCCTGGATATCGGTACCGGAGGAGACCGCCGGTACCCCAGAGCATGGCACCAATAGTTCTGCCAAGGTCGAGGCCTCGAGAACATGCTGGTGCAGAATCCTCGAGGGCAACGCCAGAGGCATCTCGATGCTTAGAAGGACATCTACCCTTTGAGGACCGGCTGGATTTATGTTTAGTTACCTGAGATCCACGGGAGGAAGAAGCAGCCCTGGAAGACATCGATGCCACCGAAGCAGCATCAGAGGGAAACAGGGTACTGAGCTTAGCAGCTCGGTTCTGCCGACCTCTTTTAGACATCATGGCGCAGGACATACAATCCGTGATGGAGTGGTCAGGACCGAAACATTTTAGACACCATTCATGGGTGTCGGTGACGGAAATGGTACCGCCACACTTGGTGCACTTTTTGAAACCTGAGACAGGTTTCTCCATGGTAAGGAAAGGTTTTTGGGCCTAAGGCCCAAAAAGGCGCGGGCACCTGAAGAAAAAGAAAAAAAGAGAATATATATTTTTTTTTTACAGAAATAAGAGGAGAAAAAAACGGCGGTACCGGTAGAGCGTCGAGGAAGGCAGAT
Source organism: Ichthyophis bannanicus (assembly GCA_033557465.1). Lineage (NCBI taxonomy): Eukaryota > Metazoa > Chordata > Amphibia > Gymnophiona > Ichthyophiidae > Ichthyophis > Ichthyophis bannanicus. Next base: position 1,629,632,783 of record CM066032.1, read on the forward strand.
GCAACCACAAAAAAGAAAGAAATAAAAATGAATTCTTCTGCGGTGACAGGAACACAACCTGCTGGCTCCGCGGAAAAAGAAGAACTGGAGAGAAGCAGTTGGGAAAGGCAGGAAGGCAGCACACAGGCGCTGTGGGACGCTCCCAAAAGCTTTCTAATTGGATGCTGGGGAGCGTTCACGCGCAGGCTCCGTCGGTACCGACGATACCATATGTGATGACTACATTCCTGCTTGTTCCTGGAGATAAATGACTACTACTTCTAAGGTAAATTATGTATTAGAAATGCCGGTTTTCTTTTCGGATAAAACATACCGGCAAGTGGAAAGGACTCTCATCCAGTTTCTATGGAAAAACAAATTGCCTAGGATTGCTCTTAGGAAGCTTAAGTCCAAAAGAGAGGAGGGGGGTGTGAACTTTCCTGATTTTCAGGCTTACCACTGTGCTTTTCTGTTAAAGCAGGGGTCAACATGGGTTGAGAAGCCTAAGGGTGAATGTCCAGTGAGGCTTGATTTTGAAGAGAGACTGACGGCTCCATTTCCTTTGATGCTCCTCCCTGGCATGGTGCCTTCAGAGAGGTTGAAGTCCTATATGGTTATCAAGGACACCCAAAAGGCTTTCAAGCAGTTAGCGAAGACACCCAAAAGGCTTTTCAAGCAGTTACCAAGGACACCCAAAAGGCTTTCAAGCAATTCCTTGGGGAAAATGCTTGTCAATGCTTATCCTCATTTGGTATAGTCCTTTTTTAAAAATTCAACAAAAGCCATTCACCTGGAAGCAATGGTTTCACAGGGGTATTTGGTTCATAGGGCAGTTGATATCTGATAAGTGGAAGCCTTTTGTGTGTCTGCAGCGTGAATTTGACTTGCCCAGATCCTTATACTTTCAGTGGATTCAGTTGAGACACTGTATAGGGAAAGCCCTCATCGATATCAGATCTTTATCTGAGGAATGGGGGTTACTTAACATAACTGGAGAAGCCCGACAGGCCTCAGGGGTGGCTTCTTATTATTAAAAGTTGGTAGCCCATCATCTCGCTTCACATTCCTCCAGCACTCAGCGGATATGGGAAGATGACACTGGGAATAATCTCTCTCTGGATTCATGGGGGAAATTTTGGGGTAAATTAATTAGAATTTCTCAATCTGCCTCTATTTCCCAGGCACTATACTTTTTTGTGCACAGAGCTCATTTTATCCCGATAAAGGTATCTAAGTGGGATAAGTCAATAGCCAATGTGTGTTGGTCTTGTCAGAGGGATGTTGGCACTTTAAGGCACTTGGTCTTTGACTGCCCTAATGTTCAGTCCTACTGGATTTCAATTTGGAACTGAATTCAAGATGTATCGGGATTCAGGGCCACTCTATCTTGGTCTAATATTGTTTTCCGTTCAGCAATTGACATCCCGTCGTTACAGAGGGATTGCCATTTTCTGTTTGACTTCATGATGGGAGTGGCGCTGCATCTCGTAATTGCCAATTGGAAACACATGGTAGATCTCAGTTCGCACACATGGTGGAATCGATTATATTTATGTTATAAATATGACCAGATGCCACGATATGGTTCAATTCCTATGCCTTCTACCTTGCTCAAATGGAAACCCCTAAATTATTATATATCGAAAGCACAATATGTTGTGACTTAGGGGGTAATCAATCAATCATGTTTGCACATGGTATAGGGCAGTCTTTCTGCTATATCATAGTCCTTGCAAGCCACTTTTCTTCTTTTTTTTTCTTATCCCCCTTTTAGGATGGCCACCTGAATTTGGGGGGGGGGGGGACTGTTAAGGTTTTTTCCTTATGTTCAATTGGATGTATTATTTCAACTGTATCCTTTTTGTTTTTTTCTGTTGTAATTCTTTTGAAAACTTAAATAAAGGATTTAAAAAAATAAAAATAAATACCTCCATGGCATAAATGCACAGGAGGAGAGCCTCTTTCAATCGAAAACAAGCTCTGCCATGAGGGGATATAGGATGAGGGTGAAAGGGAATAGACTCAGGAGTAATATGCGGAAATATGTCTCTATAGAGTGGTAGATGCATGGAATAGTCTCCCTGGGGAGGTGGTAGAGATGAGGACAGTGTCTAAATTTTAAAAAACATGGGACAAACACAGAGGCTCTCTAAAGGAAAAAAGGGGACTCTTAGTGGGTGATATGGAAAGTCAGACTAGAGAGGCCATGTTGTCTTTTCACCGTCATGTTTCTATATAACATTAAGAAAGGCCAAAGGGGCAAGTGTCAATGTCAAATTGCACCTCTTTTGGACAGCAGACTCATGTGTGTGTGCGTGGGTGCAGAGGACTGTGAGATGCAGAAATGCACTGTGCATGAATGTCATGGCTATGCTGGATGGCTCTGCATATGAGGGGGTGGCTGATATGTCTCTGCCTGTCCCCTCTCCTACTTTTGAACTAAACATATCATGTTGAATGTCATTGTTGTGAATGTGAATGTCAGGACTGAAACTCATAGACATGTGTATCATTTCTGTATGTCTGAATGTAGACTGTCACAAAACAGCTTTTGAACATCTGTACAAGGCCAAACACTTATCAGCCCCGCCTCAAAGAACTTGTAGCAGATAAATTATTTGGTAACGTCACATACTGTATGAGACACCATTTAGGAGCCGAATGTTAGGCTTCAGTAAATAGTTGCAATCTGTGGTAGTCACTGACTGGCCTGTGTTGCCTGTGCACATGTTGTCCCCAAAGCTGTGATGCTCAAATGCATTCCCGGTCACCATCATCAAAGCACATCCCCACAGCATTCCCCAACATGTACCTCCCAAAATGGCCCTGCTGTACAGCTCCTATATGGCCTATGATGAAGCTGCATGCACTTTGCCTGTGCTCTCAACTGCAATCACAGAGTGCAATCTGAGGGTTTCTTTGCTCCATGCACAGTATGCAGATAGGCAGTTCTGTCTCTGGCACATATGCACTTTCTACTGATCACTGTCCACTGCATTCAGCAGCACATTACCTATAACTCCAGAACTACAACATACAAGAACAAATGCATTGGTTTGCCATATTTTGACAGTGGTACACAGACCTTTGGTGCATGCACAATCCCAGCAGGCTGACTGAGCCACAGGATGTCATATTGGTTTTTGCATTGTCTGCCACCATGTGGGAAGGCAATTCCAGGAAATAAATGTTGGGATGGAGGTTGGGAGGAACAATCCCATTCGTGTTTTGAATGTGCCCATGGTAGATGGTATTGCCATACACAGCCTATGTTCACATGAACAGCAGTTATGAGGGCCTACTCAATGTCAGCATGCATTGGAAGGGGTGTTCTATGGAGTATGTTGGGGTTTCTCCTAGTTTTCCTGTCTTTGTTATCCTTGTCTGTTTGGGTCTCAGGGATCCACAAGGAGGCGGGGGGAGGGCGGGTTTGGGGTTGAATAATATTGTCAATACTGTTGTTCTTGGTGTGTGGTTGGATGAACATCAATAAACACTATTTAAAAAAACAAAAGAGATGCTGCATGATAGCTGCACCCGCTCTTGATGGCCGAGTGTGACAGTCACAGGGATGTTCTTAGGGTACAAAGAGGTAGGGAAAGGCAGCATTGTCTAGCCAGCAACTATACCAACATGTAACCCCCATGTCCAACCTGCCATACCGCCATGTGGCACCTGGGAAGGGGGGGGGGGGGAAATTGTGTTGGATGTGTGGGAGAGTGCTTGTGCTCCACTGCCCATTATCACTGTGTCCATGACTAGAAACATGACATAATATGGGAGTATAGGCACGACACTATGCTCAATGCTCATTGCCACAAGCTGTGTAGGGGGACACAGTATTTGGATATGTGACAGATGTAGGCCACTGTGGGCCATCATGCACTCACAGCATGTCTCTGGCTCACTTTCCATTGTGCATTGCATAAGCTGTCCCCAAGTTCAAAATAAAAGAATAAACAAATGAGGAGCAGAGGATTCTGGGTACTACCTAAAAAAAAGTGTTTTGCTAAGGATGTATATTTGTCAGAGGTTAGGTAAATGGCTGAGCCATCCTAATGTGGGTGTCCCATGAACATGGCCAGGGTGCACATATAAGTTCATGTTGAGAGGCCACTCTCATTCTGACCAAGCTGTGACAATGTCATGGCTATGTTTCCATATAGTGCTATATAGGTTCAAGCTATAGTGATATGGGTGTTGTGCCTTTATTGCTGCCAGTCACTAGCCAGGCTGCTGCATGCCCATGCTGTTTATACAAAGCCCATGTTTTCATGGTGGTTATAAGTACATGCAGTGGGTGATAACTAGCAGACTGGGCACAGATTGTGAGTGGCTGACACAACCCCAATATTTCCCAAATATATGCAAGCTGACTGTGACTGATCTAGCAGATAAAAATCCTTATTAAGAGGCTAGCATCTATTCTTGGGCTGTTGGTAACCTATTGATGATTCTAGTCTCAGCAGATCCTGCTGGTCTGCACGTCACCACTCCTGCCCAGTCATTATTATTATTATTATTATTATTATTTAGTAAACATTTATATACCGCTACTTCCAGCGATCAGAAGCGGTTTGATTATAATTTTGGGATTTGTCAAAAATCAAGACAGAAAAGTTGGGGCATAGATAGAGAGAACAGGGGTAATACACAGCACACATAGTATGGTCTAAATATAGACCTTAATGTACTAACATACATTTACAAAAGAGATTATCCTTCATCTATTTACATTTTTACATACAGCTATTCTCTTCCTCTTTTATCTTCTTGATGGCCATATTGGCTCCTCCAGGGCACCCTTCTTCTCAATTCTTCTGCCACACAATGATATTACAGCAGATTACTTGAGTACCCCTCACTGATGCAGTACAAATGCCTCCCATATTATCATCCCACTTACTGTCTAACACATAGGGTACATATGGACATGACATGTCCATCAGTTCTTATGCTTTCTTCCATCCATCACCTGAAATGTGACTTTCACAAGGACTCTCATATCTTGCGATAAGGTGACTGCCATTTTCAGGTGTTAAGGTGCACACACTTGGTACTTTACCGCCTAGTGTCCTTTCAGCACTCGATAAGTGGATCCAAACACCCTTACCGCTGGCATGCCTACTCCCCGCCCCTTACCACATAACAACACCCTTACCGCTGCCATTTATGCTTGCTAACGGGTAAGCCCATAACACTCCTTAAAGTTAAGAGTCTAGACTTCCAGTGGAATTATTTTCTTCTAAAAATATTCCTTTGATTTTAACCTCCTTTTATTGGGTTATACAAAAGAATGTTTTACTTCTTGATAATTGTTTTTGGATTATAGTTGTTTCTTCTTTTTCCTCCTTTATGGAAGCAAGAGTTTTTTGCTTTTATTAATATTGTAATAATTGAGAAATACAAATTTAAAAAAACAAACATGCAATAAGAGGGAGAGCTGGGTGCCTCTTCAGTGGAGGTGGGGGGTGGTGAGGAGGCTGATCAAGGGGTTCATGCCAAAGCTGATTTGAGGTTGGTGTTAGGGGTCATGCTGATACTGATCAGAGTTGTTCTTTTTTTAACGGATGGGGCTGTGCTAATTTCATTGGTAGACAATGAGGTACGATAAATGTATTTATTTTGCAATGATTATATGCTGCTTTTCACCGGGTCAAAGCAGTATACATTCAGGTACAGTATATATTTCACTTGTCACCAAAGGGCTCATAATCTACGTTTTGTATATGAGGCAATGGAGGTTAAGTGGCTTGCCTAAAGCATGCCTGTGGGACTAGAAACTCCAGTCCTTCCAGCCTAAAGTTACTGTCTTCCAGCAGGATTAAAACCCCGGCCCTCCAGCCTTGAGGCAATATGCCCCAACCACTAGGCCACTCTGTCATATGCAGTGACTGCTGAGCAGATACTTGCCACATCCCAAACAGTCTCTGCACAGGCTTTGTAGTCAAGCTGCATTCAATTTTGGCAGCTAATGCACTTTTATAAAAAGGCCGCATGTTTCTTGTGTTAGCATGAATTAAAAAAGGACTGCACAAGGTCAGTCATCAAGGGCCACAAAAGTGTTGGCTTTTCAGGATACCTCTAATATTATCTTATGCTCATTTAGTTTCTTGAGTGCTTATCACAGCAGTGAACAATTAATAAAAAACTACTACTAATAAAAAGTTAAGTAAAATACTAAAAAGCTCATAACAGTAAAACAATAATTAAAAGAGGGGGAAAAAAGGAAAATAACAAATGACTAAAAGAAAAGAAGGCAAAAGAACAACAAGAAAAGAGCATAAAAGAAAAGGAGAATTCAAAGGGAAAGGAGAAGAAAACGTAGCTGCCTGAATATGGATGAGATAGATTTGGATTCAAAGGAAGTTGGCATGCAAATCCATCTCATCCATATTCATTAGGAACATCCTGTTTGTGGCTCTTGAATACTGATCCTGTGCACCCCTGCAATAAAATGAAATAGCATGCACTAAAATGAAATTCACTCAACAAAAAAAATGACAACAAAACTATAATGAAAAATTTTCTCCTGCATATTCTTTCTATAGTTGGGAAAATATAAATGAACACATATTATAAGTTTTCAATTAAATTGAAACTGGTGAGATTATAGAATATTAAGTAACAGGCTTTCTTGGTGTTTTATAAAGCTCTCTGTGGCATGAGTTTATAACAAGAATAAGCAAGCCATACTACAAAATTATAAAAGAATCAAATTTTAAGATTCTTAATGAGATGCACAACTCTTATGTTAATTTACTACCTAACATGCTAACAATTCAGCATGAAATCTTCATTTTAAAAATGAAAATATTCTGATAATGCACAGTTTAGCAACCACTAAAGAAAAGTAAAATGCCTCAAATAATGTTGGAGCACCTGCCAAAATTCAACATTCACATCTGAAATAATAGTAAAATTTATTTATTTTATTTTATTTAGCTGCATTTATATCCCGCTTTTCACCGGGTATGTTGCACTCAATGTGCAGTAGGGTATATTGCACTCAATGTGAAAAAAGTTCTATGTTTTGCCTCTGTCATATCAGCTAAGATAGCATGGTAGACCATCTCATTTTGATGGGGAACACAGATGTTCAGATGGAAAGATCACTGAAAAGCAGACAAATCAAACATGTACAGTACAACAGTTACTGTGGATGCTTTGCACTTAATGCATATTAGCTTTAGTGCTAAATGCGCTATGTGCACAAACCTAACAGACTATTAAAATGGACCCATACTTTGGGAGCTAGTTTAAAATCCCCTTCCTGACAAGTTAAATTTAACCAACATGATGTTCTGGGGATGTGGGGCAGTATAGATTTTGTCTGAGCTGCCCACATAGCTCATGCTCATGTGGTAGAGAGTTCCAAATGGTTGGGGCGTATAGATTTTTCTGAGCTGCCCACATATATGCCCTGTTGGTTCTGAGATCCACTCTTCCTTTCTTTGGTGAATGACGAAAGAAGAAGAAAGATTGAAGTTCAATTCATTTTGTTCTTTGCTATAAGATGTGGTTGAAATACGTGGAGTGCTGTTTCTAGTTTTTTGATTAGTCAATTGGTACTCTGGAAGTGACTTTTTATTACTGCTGTAATACACAACCAGTCGACTGAATGCCTACATACATTAATAACAAAATTCAGAAGCAACAGATTAAGAAGGCATAGCACACAAACTTTCCTTGCCATACCACACCAAAAAACAAAGAGCAAACAGAAAACCTGTAACCAAGCATTCACGCTATATGCCCCAACCATTTGGAACTCACTACCACATGAGCTGAGAGCTATAGAGATTCTAACCGACTTCTGCAAAGAACTAAAAACATACCTCCAGCGCCGTACCTAGCCCTGTGCGAGCGGAGTGGTCACACAGGGCATAAAGAAATAGCGATGCATTTGAGGTTACCAGCTTCAGCTTCCCCCATGCTGTCTGCCTTTGCCCCGTTTTTTGTGTTTCCCTGGTGGGGGAGATGGCAGCAGCAGAGTAGAAATCAAATTGGAAAGATAAATAAATAAAAACCCCGCGGATCTTTATGACTCCACGCTTACCTGCATGTCTGATCTCTCCCTCCTCTGATGAATGCCCATGTCAGAGGAGGGAGGGACCAGACCAGCCATTCAAACATGAATCCACATAGGAATGACTGGTCTGGTCCCACCCACCTCAGACGCCATACATCAGAGGAGGGAGGGATCAGACATGCAGGCAAGCGCAGAGTCTGAAAAAAAATGCGGGTTTTCGTTTTTCAAGTTGATGTCTGCTTCTCTGCTGCCATCAAAAAGGAAACAAATAGCAGCAGCGCAATGGCAGACAGTGCAGGAGCCGGCTGGACATGGAAGCGTAGGGAAAGGCATGATGAGGAGATGCTGGGCAAATGGCAAACTTGGGATGATTGGGGGGAGGGGGAGCGCACCAGATGTGCAAGTCACACAGGTTGCATTTATGGCTTGATACGGCCCCGCGTACCTCGTCTGCAAATGCTTTGGCACAGATCCCCAAAAGGAATAAATACACAGCAACCTAACCATGCCCCACCCGGCCACAGAAGACTGCAAAGACTTTCACATTGTAAATTTGTTGATATAACTAACATGTACATAAGTTAAATTAGCCAACCTAAACCTTCTTACCCTTTGCTATCGTTTGTCAATACAGCCAACCTAGTCCCTTGTTACTTAGCTCTCTTGTTATCATTATATGCAAGACATTCCACGTACCCCATGATTCTGTCTAATTGTTTTGGTTCACTGTAAACTGATTTGACTCTCAGAAAAGCGGTATTGAGAAAGTGTTAAAATATATAAATGCTTAGATTTCAGCTAAGCAATTAATATGATTCCAAATTGGTGATTGATAAATAAACTGAGCACCCTTGGGATGGTCCCTAAAGTGGCTGATGGGGTTAGAAACTGGTTGAGTGGGAGGAAGGAAAAAGTAATAGTAAATGGCATTCACTCTGAGGAAAAGGACATTACCAGTAGTATGCCACAGGGACTGGTCCATGATCCAGTTCTTAACATTTTTAAGTGATATGACAGGGTAAGATTTGTCTCTTCGTGAATGACACCAAAATCCTCAATAGAGCAAACACCCAGGAAGGTGTAGGCAACCTGGGAAGGGATGAGGTGAAGTTTTCAGAATGCTAAAGAATGTAAGAATTGCTCTGGACAAGGATCAACAGGATTATATCCTGTCATAATGTGACTAACTATAGTAAACTAACTACAGTAAATTTCCAACTTTTGACAGTTAACTTCCTTTCCTCCAAGTCTTGCCTATTGAATTATTTTTGAACAGCATTAATCTTATCCACAAAGAATTGTGCCAACATTTCACCTCTCAATTTTGATTTGGCCTCTTCTTTATTTTCCCTTCAGACAATTCCTTTATTATCATAAACCAGTCTAGAAGAATTTTTGAAATTAGGAATTATATTATAATCTTTCTTCAATTTAAGCAAACACTTCCTATACACCTTAAAATTTTCCTTCCATAACTTTTCTTATCTCATCAGACTTCAATTTTCACCATTTACGTTATTTTCAACATACTTCCAATTGCAACAGTTTAGCCTCCTTAGAAAATTTTATTTACATTCTCTTATATACCGCACTATTCGGCATCAGCGCGGTTTACATGGAACAAAATGCTCAGTACAGATAAATGTATGAGTTTACAGATAACAGGGAGCAAAAACTTGGATAACAGGGGTAACTATTTACAAAACTTACTACATGGAGTCATGGGTAACTATTTACAAAACTTAATACATGGAGTCATAATCAAAGAGGATGCATAGAATACACATTCCACGTCATGGGTATGGGTGTCAACTTGGTGTGTTGTTGGTATGCTATAAGTTTGTCTGGGAAAGGTATCAGGGAGCTCTAGGGGATGCAGTTGGGCTCAATAAAGTACTTGTTGAAGAGATAGCCTTTGAGGGCTTTCCTAAACTGTGGTAGATTCTTAATAGCCCGGATATCATGGGGTAATGTATTCCAGTATCTTGGGGCAATGAGACCGAAAGCCCTGTTGGCTGTCGATTTAGTACAAGCAGTGAGTGCCTTCGGGACTGTTAGGGAGTTTATAGCCGTGGATATTCTTGCTCTATTTGGTGATGTGGCATGGATGAGGGGGGTTAAGGATGTGGATGAGAGATTGTGAATAGCTTTAAAAGTGATTATCAAGATCTTGAAAACTATTCTAGCCTGAATGGGTAGCCAATGCAACTGTATTAGCAGAGGCGTCACGTGGTCGCTCCTGGATGCTCCATGAAGGATTCTTGCTGCCGCGTTCATGGCTAGCTGCAGCGGGTTTAGTGTAGACTGGGGAAGACCTTGTAATATGGCATTGGCATAGTCGAAATGAGGTATGACCAATGCCTGGAAAATTGTCCGAAAATCAGTTGGTTCAAGCATAGAGCATAGATGCCTAAGTGAGCGGATCTTGTAGTAGACTGATCTGACTATGTTTCCAATGTGAGCCTTCATATCCAGGCGTTGATCTAGGGTGACTCCCAGGTATCGTATTGAGGATTTGGAGTGAAGCTCAGCTTCTTTTACTTTAAGATATTGTGGGGGTGTAAAGTTGGGGTTCCTCGTAATGAAGAGTACTTCCGTTTTCTTATGTTGTATTCTTAGGTTTTGAGAAAGAAGCCAGTCAGATATTGCATTGAAACAACTCGTTAGTGGGGAGAGGTCCAGATGCTCAGTAGAGAAGGGTATGTAAAGAAGGACATCGTCTGCGTATAACATGCAGTTGACATTGAAGGACCGGATGATATTACAAATTGGCTGCATGTAAATATTGAACAGGAGCGCTGAAAGGGAGGATCCTTGTGGGACTTCTTGGCTTTGGTAGAAAGGTTCAGAATTTGTTCCTCTAGAATGGACATGTTGCCATCTTTCAGACAGGTAGGATCTGCACCATTCAAGCGCTCGTCCATTAATGCCTTTGTCGATCAGTCATCCTAATAGCAGCTTGTGATTTACTGAGTCAAAAGCTGCCGCGATGTCCAGAAAGATGAGAGCAAAACCTTGACGGATGTCATCAATGCCTGTGATTATCTTGCAGAAGAGAGTGGTAAGGAGGGTTTCCACGCCGTGGAATTCCCTAAAACCATGTTGGCATGGGTCTAACGGTGCAGCGGAGTCGATGTGGTCCTGCAATTGTCATTGAGCTTCCTTCTCAATGATCTTTGCAAGTAGTGGAATGCTGGATATGGGTCTATAGGATTCCACCTTCTGGGGATCAAGCTTGCAGTTTTTTAGCAGCGGTCTAATAGAAGTGTGTTTAAGGGCAGAAGGGAAAGAGCCGGTAGAGAAGGAGAGGTTCATTATTTTGGATAGTACTGGGCTGAAGTGGCTGCGAAGCTCCTTGATCCAGAAGGCTGGGCATGGAAAATGGAAAAAAAAATAGACTTCTTCCTTTTTCCTTCTGTTCATTACATCATTCTACTTAGTTAACTTCTCTTCTAAACTTAAACTTTCCTCAGCTACTAATGTCTGCTCAGATTCATTCTGAAAACTTTCTGCAATCACATCTCTGTAAGGAGACACTAAAACCACCTCCTGTTTACAGGGCCGTATCAACGGTGAAAAGCGCCATTTGTGAGTTGTACATCGGGCGCGTGCCCCTCCCCCTCCTGCACCTCCATCTAGCCACTTTATGGGGGCAGGAGAGAAGAGGCGCACACCCGATGTGCAACTCGCTGGCACACTAAACAGGTCTGGACCTTCCTGAAGAGACCAGACCTGCTTAGTGTGCTGGCGAGAAGACTTACTGTAAGGGGCGCATTTCGGCTCTCTGTCGCTGCCTGTCGCCGCTAAAGTGGCAGCGGCAAGCAACGGCAGAGAGCCGAAATGCACCCATTAAGTCTTTGCGCCCTGTGCAGCCGCACCGCTCGTGTGGGGCTCGGTATGGTCCTGCCTGTTTATTCCGCATATACATATTAAAGCCCTCCAGACAAAAAGTGATCTGATCAAACTCTCACTGAAGATAAAATATCCTTAAATTTAAAATTTGGTCTAAACTGATTAGAGACCAGAATTATATCCCAACTATGTTAAAGCGGTATAAAAAATTGTTAAATTTGAAAAAAAAAATAAACTAAAATAAACTATGCCCTTTGACATGTTTTGGGAAATCAATCAATTTCCAGTCTATAGATCTGATAAATGTCACAAATTCTCATCATCCATATGATAATTAAAATCACCACCAACAATAATATTTTTACTCATCACTGAGATATCAAATAACCATTCTAAACGCCTATTACGTATAACACTCTCCCTCTCTGGCAGGAAATATATCAACAAAAATTTAAATTCTTTACTATTCAGGATTCTACTAGCAAAAAGCAATTTACATTTTAAAAATTCCAATAATAGTTAAGTGTGGAAAGAAACTCCATAATACAAAGAGGACGGGCAAGGAGAAAAGGAGACAGAACTATAGCAATTAATTCTAATCTTAACAGTTGTAACTCGTTTTAAAAATAATAGCAACTCCACTATCACTTCCACCCCCCACCCCCTAATCTGGGCTGATGTAACACTGTGATCCCAACTGGCACCTGCACATAAGGTCTATCCACTTCAGGTAACCAAGTTTCAGTCATAAATAGATTATCTAACTGACTATTACCTCATGAATTAGAGGAATTTTATTAATCACCAACTGTGCATTCATATTGGTTTCAGTATTTTGCATCTCCAACCTTTTTGTCTCGCATATATTTAATCTTATAGGTTCAAGTTAAACATCTATCTTGAATCTTTCCCCACAAAAATACCTCCCCTAGTCTTAAACTGATAACGTCCCCTCCATCCAGTCATGGGAATAACAAAATCCATGAATATCAAAAACCAAACCAACCCTCCCAATACCCCCTTACTACTATTTTTTGATACTCTTAAAATCACAAAGGGATCTCCAGAGCTACCTGTAGTTAAATAGTGCATGCTGAGCTGCACCATCTAGCAGTGTGAGGCGTTCAGGGATTGGCTAGGATATTTGGCCAGTCAGGGAGAGATAGCTGTTGGGCTGAAGAGCCCCTTACCTGGGTCTATGGTAGTGTTTGCTTATCTGTATTCAAGAAAGCATGGGACAAACACAGAAGATCTCTAAATTTATTTTATTTATTTTATTTATTAACAGTTCTTATATACCGCACTATTAGCCATCAGCGCGGTTTACATTGAACAGAAACATCCGACAATTTACATATGTCTGGTCATTACATTTAACAGGAAGTAGAACTTGGATAAATGGGTTAACTATATACATTGGTGATTCATCTGATAATGGACAAGGTCAACTATATACATAGGTGGTACAACAATACATGAAACTGCTTGTTATTTACATTGTGGGGTAAGCCTGTTGCGTGGGTAAAGGAAATAAGGGGACTATTGTACTTGATATGGAAGGGCAGACTATAGGCCATATGGTCTTTTTCTGCTATCATGTTTCTATGCTTCCTTTCTGCCTGGAATCGAGTTGGGAATGGTTGCAAGGGTTGGGAGATTTTATTTGTCACAGGTTAGGAAGTGGGTAACATATGAGACCTTGTAAATCCAGCCACTGGGGGGGGGGTATTGAAAATTGTCAACGAGAGATTTGAGCCATGAGGCCTGACAGTTCTCTAGCATTACTGCTGTGGGGCTGATGGGTTTCCATGAGTGGTTTATGAGGCCAGCTGAATGGAGCAATCTGGCATCACCCAGGTGCTTCTCTGACTGGTGTTCAGTTGTGTTATTTGGTTGGGCTAGGTCATCACCGACTAAGTGAAGCCAAGGGAAGAGTAGGTCTAAACTCCCTTTGGTTGATTGCTGAGCATACCAGTATAGAGTGGATGTTCAGGCTTACTTGGGCTAACTGGAATTGGCAGTGACTCTCTTAAATTTGATTTGGTTAAATGTTCTATTTGCATGTCGATAAAGCTGCGAACCTAATTTCATTATAGATCAGGGGTGGGCAATTCCTGCCCTCGTGCACCACAATCCAGCCTGGTTTTCATGATGTCCTTAATGAATATCCATGGACCTATTTCCATACAATGGAAGGCAGTGGATTCAAATAGATCTCATGAATATTCATTAGGGACATCATGAAAACCAGGCTGGATTGTGGTGCACGAGGGCCGGAATTGCCCACCCCTCTTATAGATGATTTGTTTGTCATTGTGTCTGTTAGAGGGCTGAATGAAAATGCCTGTGTTACGGTTCTACAAGACAAATACCCCTACCATTTTGCACATAAAATGCAATACTCCAAGAATGTAAACCCCAAAGGAAAATTAATCTAATACCGCATAGTTACAACATATTCATCTATCAATAAATTAATTAATTTCAGTGATATTTAACCTTAACCAATCTCTCTCTGGCCTCCATATGCAAGACCATCCCCAGAATTGGTTGACGGTGTTGGCTCCCTAGGCAAACCTTAAGTTTCACAGCCCCTTTAGCTGTCAAAATGTACTACCTAGCTTTGAATGTCCTGCTTTTTGACACATCCCCAGAAATTGCCATCCTAGGCAACCTTCTAGTTTGCCCGATGGTTGAGTCTGCCCTGCCTATACAATCCACACTTAAGGGCCAAGCCTAAAAGGCCTGGCTTGCAGACCTCATTAAAATATCCCAAAGACATCAGTCGCCTGGTGATGATGCCTGTCTCGGGGGTGGAACTGTGAAACCTGAGCTGTCAGCTAACCTGCCCTCTGTTGTTCCAGTTAGGCAGGCTTGCACTAGAGCTGGTTTTGGTGTGGAGGGAAATGGCATATGGACCAGGGAGGCAGGTGTTAGTCCTCTCCCTCACCATTTCAATTTCCCCACGTTGCAGCCTTTGTTTAAATGTTCCACAAAAGTCCATCAACTGGTGATAATGCCTCTCTTGGGGGCAGAAGCAGGACCCCAAGCTGTCAGCTAACCTCTCCTCTGTTGTGTTGATATTGATATTGATAACATAGGCACTCACACTCATTTGCCTCCATACAACAACATAAAATTCCCATACCTCTGTTGAATTTTGGCTAAGTATGGCTGCATCTTTATTCCAAAACAACATATGCATAGTCAACACAAATATATTACTGTAATTAACATAATTGCATCCAACAACTGGGTTGGATGCTATCGTCCCTAGCACATGACCATCTAATTTTCCCCTCCTCACATCATATCCAGCTTCCCCCCCCCCTGCCTGTGGTGTCACCAGTTGACAGCCTACTTGCAACCAAGGGAGTCTTTTTAAAGTGACTTTCACAGCACCTGGCAGTGTCACCCATGGTGTGTGATGCCTAAGCCACAACTCCCCTATTTCGAATTAGGGGAATAAGTAAACATTGAAAGGACAGACCCCACCATTAAATAGGGTTATGTTGGGATATTTTTGGCTTAGGGATAGTTCTGCTCCTTCAGCTGCTATCTGTGACTGTAATCATGGCCTGCCTGCAGTTTGCACGATGGAGAAAAGCAAATGTCCTGTGGTCTAAGAAAGTATATGCTACAAGAGAGCTTTTGCGGCCTGCTGTAGTCTGGAGGCCTTGCTTTGAGTAGAAGTACGTGGAGTCAGGCTCAGAGAGAAATACAGGCCTGCTCAGTGAATTAATTAGCAGAACACATACTTTCGGCCTTGAGGAAGAAGAAAAAGGAAAATGTCATTTAGCACCAGGATATGAGAAGACCATAAAACAGGCCAAGGAATGCAGGAAAGATATGCTTCACTGAAAAGATAAGGAGCACAATTAAGCAAAGACCAAGAGACCTTGAGAGCACCAGCTGCAAGGGAGGGTAGCCCTAAGGCATAATTGGCATTATTCATGGGAGGGGGCTCAGAGAAGGAGTTCTAGCAAAGTTTTCTTTCTTTGCAAGTAACTGACTTTTACAGAATGACATCAGACTTCTAGAAGTTTTTGTGACAGAGAATATCTATATAAGGGGACGGCTCCATAACTCAGTGGGCAGTCTGCTCCCCAATTCCGGTGAGGGAAGTGGACTGTCCAACACCTTTCTCAGACAAAGACTTTTGCTCAAAGCAGTTGCTGTTTGTTTGTTCTGGTACCCGAATAAAGAGCATTGTATTCGAGCAATTTGCAGTTCTGAGTGATTTGTTGCTAATTGGTGATATCTAGAAAAACAGTTGTTGTGGGATACAGGGCCCCACAGTTACCAACTTTTTCACCGAGAAAAACCCGACACCTGTGGCTCGCCATGCTCCACCCATTCTCCGCCCCTAGTCCCACCCCTGCCCCGCCCCCAGCCCCACCCACAAAAATTACCGAGGATACGTGTAGGCTAACTTCCTTGGTCATATAATAATTAAACTGGGAACCCCAAAATCCATACATGAAATGTACAACACTGGAGAAATAAAACTATAAAGTAATTTCCTCTTGCACTAAACAAAAACGCAAAGATGTTATCAATACACACTTCCCAGACCAAACATATTCCAGCTAATAAATTCAAAATAAAAAGTATTTTTCTACCTTCTGTTTGGGCGTTTTATTTTCAGTTGCAATTGCTCCAGTCACTTTCTTCTGGTTTCTTCGTGTCTTCTGCGAGCTATCCATTTGTCCTTTCTTCTCTTTTAGATGTTTTCCATTCTCTCTATTTCTGCTTTAACATACTGATTGTTTCCCTTTTGCTCTTTCCCCCAATTCTTTCCTTATTCCTTTATCATCCATTTAAATTTCACCCTTCCATTCTCAAGCCCCTCACTCTCCCAATACCCAGCCCATCATAGACTTTTCTTCCACACAAAATATTTTTCCCCTCTCCATTCTCATTCCCCATCCATTCTAGTCCTCCCCAAAATCAGTTCCCTTTTAGTTCTAGACCCACCCAGCATCCACTCCCTTCTAATCCCATTCTCCCATGCCCCACATCAGCCCATTTCCAGTCCTATTCCAGCTCTTCATCAGCCCATTTCCAGTGCTAGCCCTCACATCACAGACCATTTCCAGTCCTAGCCGTCCCCCATCACAGCCTATTTCCAGTCCTAGGCCCCCCCATCACATCCCATTTGCAGTCCGAGTCCCCCCCCACCATCACAGCCCATTTGCAGTCCTACCCCCCCCCACCATCACAGTCCATTTGCAGTCCTAGCCCCCCTAATCACAGCCTATTTCCAGTCCAAGTTCCCCCTCCCTCCACCATAGCCCATTTCCAGTCCAAGTTCTCCCCCCCATAGGCTTTTTCCAGTCCAGGTCCCCCTCCCCATCACAACCCATTTCCAGTCCATGTCCCCCCCCCCACATAGCCCTTTTACAGTCCAGGTCCCCCTCCCCATCACAGCCCATTTCTTTCCAGTCCAATGCCCCCCATAGCCCTTTTCCAGTCCAGGTCCGTCCCCCCCCTTCACAACCCTTTTCCAGTCCATGTCCCCCTAATCACAGCCTATTTCCAGTCCAAGTTCCCCCTCCCTCCACCATAGCCCATTTCCAGTCCAAGTTCCCCCCCCCATAGCCCTTTTCCAGTCCAAGTTCGCCCCCCCATAGCCCTTTTCCAGTCCAGGTCCCCCTCCCCATCACAACCCATTTCCAGTCCATGTCCCCCACCCCAGCCCTTTTCCAGTCCAGGTCCCCCTCCCCATCACAACCCATTTCCAGTCCATGTCCCCCCCCCCCCACACATAGCCCTTTTACAGTCCAGGTCCCCTCCCATCACAGCCCATTTCTTTCCAGTCCAAGTCCCCCCCCATAGCCCTTTTCCGGTCCAGGTCCCCCCCCCCATCACAACCCATTTCCAGTCAAATTCCCCCTCCTAGCCCTTTTCCAGTCCAGGCCCCCTCCCCCATCACAGCCCAGGCAGTCCTTGGCCTCCCCCCCCCCAAAACCGCGGCTGTCTGAGGCTTTAGAGGGAGCTGGGGAAGCCCGCGCGAGGCCCCGGCTCCCTCTGAACAGCTGCCAGCGTGAAGAGCCTTTTCCTTCACGCTGGCGGCTGTTCCTGTGAAGCCGCGAATGCTGGGAAAGGTTAAAGGGCATTGCCTTTAACCTTTCCCACCAATCGCGGCTTCACAGGAACAGCCGCCAGCGTGAAGGTAAAGGCTCTTCACGCTGGCGGCTGTACAGAGGGAGCCGGGGCCTCGCGCGGGCTTCCCCGGCTCCCTCTGAAGCCCTCCGGGTTGGGAGAGAAAAGCCGGTTTTTTTGCTCTGGCCGCTCCCGATCTTGCGGCCAGAGCAAAAAAAACGGCTTTTCAAGGGCCGGTTTTGCCTCTGCGCCGGCAGCCGGCCTGGCCATGGAAAAACCGGCCAGGCCGGCTGAAAACCGGCCAGTTGGCAACCCTACCATTAAATCCAAGCTGTGAAAACATTTCCCTCCCCCCTCAATGCCTCAGCCCATCCCCCCACACAAAACCCAGGGCAGGGTGGGTGGGCGTCAGAGAGCAGCCATCTTTACCCTCGCCTCCCGACCTTCGGCTGCTGAACACACCAGAATTGATGAGTCTGCGCCACTCCTCCCCCTGATATGCCGCCTGCTGCCTTCCTCCTCTCTCCCTCCCTCCCTCCCTCCCTTTTGTGAATGAAAGTTGGGGCCCCACCATATTAATAGCCTGCTTTCTATTCACTCTGGGTCGGGGAGAGCCAGGCTCTATTATGTATGCTAATATGTAAGTCTCTCAGAATTGCAGTAGGTGGGGAGGAGGGGTCTATAAATTCATAAATAAATCAGTCTTAAGTCAGCCAAACAAAAAAAACAATGGCAAAATCCGAAAGGATGCTTGAGTGCACAGAGAAAAGAATGGTCAACAGAAAATAGGAGGTGCTAGGGTCTGCCTTGTCTGCGTATGTCTCTCTGGTTAGACCTAATTACAGTCCCGTGTTCAGTTCGAGAGACACAACATAAGAACATAAAATTTGTCATACTACAGTATGACAGACCCCATTCCAGGTCAAAAGTACTTGGCAGGATCCTAAAAGATAGACATATTTCATGCCTCTTATCACAGAGATATACAGTCGATTTCTCCCCAGCCCACTTAGTTAAGGTTTATGGGCTTTTCATCTAGCCTTTTTTTTTCCAAGCCTTTTTTTTTTCAATTAGTTTTGCATTTATTACTTAGTATTTTTATTGTGTGTACCCTAGTCTTTATACTTTTTGAAGGTGTGAGCAACCATAAGAACAAAAGATATGCCATACTGGGTCAGACCAAGGTCAATGAAGCCCAGTATCCTGTTTCCAACAGTGGCCAATCTAGGTCGCAAGTACTGCGGCGCTCCTGCCCCGCCTTGGGGCTAAAGACAGGAGCGGGGCCTAATGCCTCATGAGGAAGGAGAGTAATCCTGTATCCCTGGAATGCTGGGTATTGTAGTTTCCTGCTCCTTTCGCTCCAAAATAAAGAGTGTAGTTGTGGGGTTTCTTAATAGCAAGTATATTTATTATAGTAAAGGATATTCTTCCATTGCATGACAAATAAATGTGAACAACATAGGTGCTTCAAATGCAAACAGAATGAACTCAGGATAAAGTCAACTTAAAGTAGAACTGCTGCTTTTCACTTCTAAGCAAGTTACTCAACTTTGCCCCAAGAGGACATTTACTTTAACTGCAGCCTCTTTTCAGACACTGTTACGTTCACAGTGCTGGGCATTTCAGGTGCATGTAATTAGAGCTTCCTTAGCAAGGCAGCACAACAGCTCCGTAGTATGCCATTCATATACGGTAAAACCAGTTTCCTTCAGCTTGGTATCTCCACACAACAGATAGTACAATCCATGCTCTCACAATCAGGTAAGTCAGAACTATCTTGTGCTAATTCTTCAAGCTGTATGGAATTATTGGCTTCTTGTAACTCTGGCTGTCTTTTAGCTTGTAGCTCTAAAAACTCTTTAAAACCCTGTAGGATCAATTCAGCCTGTTGTCTGTGAGACAGGGAATTGCTATCAACTATTAAACTTCCTTCTGGCTTAAGGCTGTTTCTCTTCTCCTCCCTCAGGTTAATTGTGTCAGAGTAACTCTTAGGCTCTTTTGCTAATGTTTCAGAAACAGGAGAGTTAGCTTTACCTTCAGTCTGGAAACTCTTTGGCAAATCGCTTACTTGTTGCCAAGCCCCTCTTACTTCAGATGGCTCCAATGTTCTCCAGCTGTGAGAATGTCCGTGGCTCTCTGGCCCAAACGGTAACTCCCAGAATGATTGTTTTCTCTCTCGTGCCTGCCTTGAAGGCTTCCTCTCCCAGGGCTGTGCCTTCCAGCGGTTGTCTATTCCAGGGCTAGGTCCACTTTCCTTGGGACTTCTACTCACTGCCTCTGAATAGATCTTTGCAGGTCTCCTTCTAGTGTCAGGTTCCCAAGTATCACCATACTGTCTTCTGGACTTCCAATCATTCTCATTCTTCTTCTCTATCCGTCTCTCCTTCTCACTCCCATGCTCCAGCTGCTTCTTCCTCTGCAGCTTATACTTCTCCCTCTTCTGACTAGCAGAGCCATACTCTGGTTTAAAACCACGTTCTCTTCTGGACACGCCCCTTCCAAGGACAGGGTGTGCCCAATCAGGACTGCAGGACTCCTCCCTGGGCTGGTCTCCATGCTCAGCTCCGTGGAATAGAGTCTCTCTTTCTTTCCAGCTTTATCAAATAGGCATAAATCCTGCTGAACCTCAGGATTTTCATCCGTCTCCATAGCCTCAGGAGGGCGCTGTTCACCACAGTACCTAGCAGTTTCCCCTAAAGACACAGGTTCCACAATGCTTGTACTGGGTCAAGCAGTGATATCCTGGGTCCCTTTTTAATAATGGTTTATGGACCTTTCCTCCAGGAACTTGTCCAAACCTTTTTTAAACCCAACTACACTAACAGCCTTTACTACATCCTCTGGTAACAAATTCCAGAGTTTGATTAAACATTGAGAGAAAAAATATTTTTTTTATTAGTCTTAAATAGTTTACCCTGTAACTTCATTGCATGTCCACTAGTCTTTCTATATTCTGATAACGTAAACAATCGATCTACGTTTACCCGTTCCACTCCGTTCATTAATTTATAGACTTCTATCATATCTCCCCTCAGCCGTCTCTTTTCCAAGTTAAAGAGCCCTAATCTTTTTAGCCTTTCTTCATAGGAGTATCCTTCCATCCCCTTTACCATTTTGGTGGCTCTTCTCTGAACCTTTTCTAATAACGCTATATCCTTTTTAAGATACGGTGACCAGAAGTGCACAAAATATTCAAGGTGTGGTCTCACCATGGAACAATATAGAGGCGTTATATCTTTTGTTTTATTTTCCATTCCTTTCCTTATGATACCTAGCATTCTATTTGCTCTCTTGGCCGCTGCTGCACACTGGGCCGATGGTTTTAAGATGTTATCCACAATGACGCCTAAATCTTTTTCCTGGGTGGTGGTTACTAATGTGGAACCTTGCATCGTGTAACCATAGTTTGGGTTGTTCTTCCCTAGGTGCATAACTTTGCACTTGTCCACATTAAATTTCATCTGCCATTTTGATGCCCAGTCTTCCAATTTATCAAGATCCTCTTGCAATTTTCCACAATCCACTTGGGTTTGAACAACTTTAAATAGTTTTGTGTCATCTGCAAATTTGATAACCTCACTCGTTATTCCCTTTTCTAGGTCATTTATGAATATGTCAAAAAGCAGCGGACCCAGCACAGATCCCTGGAGTACACCACTACTCACCTTTCTCCACTGGGAAAATTGGTCATTTAGCCCTACCCTCTGCTTTCTATCTTTTAACCAGTTCCTGATCCACAATAGTACACTGCCTCCTATCCCATGACTCTAGTTTTGCCAAAAGTCTCTGATGAGGGACCTTGTCAAAGGCTTTCTGAAAGTCCAGATACAATATATCAACTGACTCACCTTTGTCCACCTGTTTATTCACACCTTCAAAAAAACACAACAGATTAGTAAGACAAGCTCTTCCTTGTCTAAAGCCATGTTGGCTGTCTCCCATTAGGTCATGACTATCTACATGCTGAGCAATTTTGTTCTTTATGATGATTTCTACCATTTTTCCCGATACTAATGTCAGGCTCACTGGTCTGTAATTTCACGGATCACCTCTGGAACCCTTTTTAAAAATTGGCATTACATTGGCGATCCTTAAATCTTCAGGTATTACAGATGATTTTAATGAAAATTCACAGATTATTAATAGCAGGTCTGCAATCTCATATTTCAGATCGTTCAACACCCTTGGGTGTATACCATCTGGTCCAAGTGATTTGCTATTCTCCAGTTTATCAAATAGTTGTAAAACATCTTCCCGGTGTATCGATATTTCTTTCAATTCTTCCACAGTATCACCTATAAATACCACTTCAGTCATGGGTAACATCCCTACATCTTCCTCAGTAAAGACCGAAGCAAAGAATTCATTCAGTCTCTCTGCTATTGCCTTGTCACTTCTTAGTGCCCCTTTAACCCCTCTATCATCTAATGGACCAACTGACTCTCTCACAGGTTTTTTGCTACGAATGTACTTGAAAAAGTCTTTATTTCATGTTTTTGCTTCTGCAGCAAGCTTCTTCTCAAATTCTCTCTTTGCCTGCCTTATCAATGCCTTGCATTTGACTTGCAGTGCTTGTGCTGTTTCCAGGTTTCGTCATTTGGCTCTTTTTTCCATTTCCTGAAAGATGCTTTTTAGTAACAGCCTCTCTGACCTCACCTTTAAACCATGCTGGCAGTTTTTTGGACTTCCTTCCACCTTTCTTAAAGCGTGGAATACAGCTGGTCTAGGCTTCCAAGATAGTATTTTTCAACAACACCCAAGCTTGATATAAGTCTTTAACCTTTGCAACCACTCCTTTAAGTTTTTTCTTAACTATTTTCCTCATTTTATCATAGTCTCCCTTTCGAAAGTTAAAAGGTAGTACTGTGGATTTCCTTACTATCCCTCCTCCACTAATTAAATCAAATGCGATCATGCTATGATCACTATTGCCAAGTGATCCCAACACCCTTATCTCTTGCACTAGATCTGGTGTTCCACTAAGGACTAGGTCTAATATGGATTCCCCTCTGGTTGGTTCATGAACCAGCTGCTCCAAGAAGCAGTCATTTATTTCATCTAGGAACTTTATCTCCCTAGCATGTCTTGCTGTGACACTGACCCAGTCAATACTGGAGTAATTGAAATCACCCATTATTATTACTGTGCTGTAACTTTTGTTAGCTCCCTTGATTTAACATAGAAACATAGAAATATGACGACAGAAAAAGACCACATGGCCTATCTAGTCTGTCCTTCCATAACAACTACAACAGTCCCCTTTTTACCTTTAGAGATCCTCTGTGTTTGTCCCATGCTTTTTTGAATTCAGTTACTGTCCTCATCTCTACCACCTCCACTGGGAGACTATTCCACGGATCCACTACTCTTTCCGTAAAGAAATATTTCCGCATATCACTCCTGAATCTATCTCCCTTCACCCTCATCCCATGTCCCCTCATAGCAGAACTTGCTTTCAATTGAAAGAGGCTCTCTCCCTGAACATTTATGCCAGGGAGGTATTTAAACATCTCAATCATATCACCTCTATCCCGCCTTTCCTCTAAGGTGTACATATTAAGATCCTTCAGTCTGTCCTCATATGCTTTATTATGAAGACCACTAATCATTTTAGTAGCCACCCTCTGCACCAACTCCATCCTGTTCACATATTTTTGAAGGTGTGGTCTCCAGAATTGCACACTATACTCCAAATGAGGTCGCACCAAAGACTTATACAGAGGCATTATCACCTCCTTTTTTCTGCTAGTCATTCCTCTCCGTATGCACACAAGCATCCTTCTAGCTTTTGCCATCAACGTTTCTACCTCTTTAGCTACTTTAAGATCATCATACACAACCACGCCTAGGTCCCGCTCTTCTTTAGTGGACAAAAGTACTTCACCCCCTATACTATATTGCTCCCTTGGATTGCTGCAGCCCAAATGCATGACCTTACATTTTTTTAAATTAAATCCCAGCTGCCAAATTCTAGACCATTCTTCAAGCTTAGCTAGATCCCTCCTCATGTTATCTACCCCTTCCTGGGTGTCTACTCTATTGCAGATTTTGGTATCATCCACAAAGAGGCAAACCTTACCTGAAAGCCCTTCCGCTACAAAGATGTTAAAAAGAATTGGACCAAGGTCAGATCCCTGGGGCACACCACTGATAACATCCTTCTCCTCAGAGTGAGCTCCATTTACTTGTACTCTTTGTCGCCTCCAACCCAAACAATTTCTAACCCAAGCAGTAACTTTAGGGTCCATCCCTAGGGTGCTCAGTTTGTTTATAAGTCGCCTGTGAGGAACAGTGTCAAAGGCTTTATTGAAATCTAAATACACCACATCTAGGGCTCTCCCTCAGTCCAACTCCCTGGTCACCCAGTCAAAGAAATCAATCAGATTTGTCTGACAAGACCTGCCTCTGGTGAATCCATGCTGTCTTGGATCCTGTAATCCAGTGGACTCCAGAAACCTCACTATTCTCTCTTTCAGCAGTGTTTCCAATAATTTACTCACCACCGAAGTTAAACTAACCGGCCTGTAGTTTTCAACCACATCCTTACTTCCACTTTTGTGTAAAGGCACCACATGAGCCTCTCTCCAGTCCTTTGGCACAACTCCCGACTCCAACGAGGCATTGAAAAAGTCAGTCAGTGAAGCTGCTAGAACGTCCCCAAGTTCCCTCAGTATTCTCGGGTGTATCCCATCCGGTTCCATGGCTTTGTTTACTTTAAGTTGAGATCGTTTCTCACCAACACAGTCTTTTGAAAATTGTTCAAGATGTCCTTTGCTTCATTCATATTTGTGGGTGTTTTCTGAGGTCCTGCTCCTGGTTCTTCATCTGTGAACACAGAACAAAAATATTTGTTAAGCAATTCCGCTTTATCCTTATCAGCCTCTACATATTCCTCCCCTGCACCCTTGAGTCTGACAATACCACTCTTGCCCTTCCTCTTCTCACTAATATATCTGAAAAATGTCTTATCCCCCCTTTTTATTGCATTGGCTATTTCCTCCTCCTTTTGAATCTTTGCCTTCTTGACTACTTTGCTAGCTTCTCTAAGTTTTTCCAAATACAGATGCCTGTCTTCCTCTCTCTGTGATCTCTTGTATTTCATGAAGGCCTCCATCTTTTTCTTCAGTTTTTCAGCTACTTCTTTCGAAAACCATAGTGGTCTCCTTTTCCTTTTACCTTTATTTACCATTTTAACAAAAAGGTTGGTTGCCCTTAAAATATCCCCTTTCAGGTTTACCCACTGTTTTTCTACATCCCTAAGCTGTTCCCATCCAACTAACGACTCCCTGAGGTATTGGCCCATCTTCGCAAAGTTAGTCTTCCTAAAGTCTAAGATCCTCGCCTTTGAATGTATTCTTACAGCCCTAGTCCTAATACTGAACCACACCATCTGGTGATCACTGGATGCAAAATGATCTCCCACTACAACATCAGAAACACTTTCACCATTGGTAAGCACCAAGTCCAGTATGGCCCCTTCACGTGTGGGGTCTGTTACCAATTGCCTGAATAGTTCTCCCTGTAGAGAATCCAGGATCTCCTTACTTCTAGATGATACTGCAGCAGGAATGTGCCAATCAACATCTGGCATATTGAAATCTCCTATCAGTAGCACTTCCCCTTTCCTAGCAATGCTGCGCATGTCTTCAATTAACTCTCTGTCCACCTCTTCCTCTTGTGAGGGAGGTCTGTATATCAGACCAATGTAAATAGATTTCTCTTTCCCTCTTTCTATTTTAACCCACAATGCCTCCCCTCTCCCTTTTAAGCTCTGTAATTCCAAAGCTTTAATAGTAGTTTTTACATATAGTGCCACTCCTCCTCCACTACTTCCTACCCTGTCCTTTCTGAATAAAGTATAGCCAGGTATAGTTACATCCCAATCATGGTTTTCTGTGAACCATGTTTCTGTAACTGCCACTAAATCCAAGTCAGCCACTCCCACCAAAGCTTCAAGATCAGGGATCTTATTTCCCATGCTACGGGCATTTATACACACTGCTTTCCATATGTTACCCCTGTTACCCATTTCCATAAAGTTATTTAATGTATCACCTACCTGGGGGCTTTCACTTACCTGGGGGCTTTCTTCACCCATCCCCAACGAATCTAGTTTAAAGCCCTCTTCAGTAGATTAGCCAGTCTACTACCGAAGACACGTTGACCTTTCTTGGACAGATGGATACCATCTCTGCTCTGCAACCCTTGGAACAGCATCCCATGGATGGAACAGCATCCCATTCCTAGAGGAAACCAAAACGCTCTCGATGACACCATCCACGCATCCATGCATTCATCTTCAGGATGCGAGCCTCTCTGCCTTGGCCTTTACCCTCAACAGGGAGGATTGAAGAGAACACTACCTATACACCTAACTGCTTCACCCTCTGTCCCAGAGCCATGAAGTCACTTTTGATATGTTCCGAGGTATACCTGGCAGTATCGTTTGTTCCAACATGGATTAGCAACATTGGGTAATAGTCAGTGGGCTTGATGAGTCTCGGCAAACTCTCCGTAACATCTTGGATTTTGGCACCAGGCAGACAGCATACCTCTCTGGACATCAAGTCTGGTCGGCAGATGGACGCCTCAGTACCCCTCAGAAGAGAGTCTCCAACCACCCCTACCCTTCGTTTCCTTCTGGTCACTGATTCTGCAACTTTGGGGTACTTGAGCTCTGGTTCTTCCCTTTCCAGGGATGCTTTCACCTCCTCCACTTCCAGGGCTGCATAATGGTTCTTCAATTCAAGGGCTGGAGAAGTTGGATTGATGATTTTGCAGGCCCTGGTGACTTGTGTCCAACCATTGACATTCTGTTGACACCCATCTCCTCTGCTGGAGAGCTTGGTTGCTGCAAGAAGCATCTCATCAATGTACTTCTCACTGTCTTGAATGCTCCTCAGCCTCGCCACCTCCTCTCTGAGTTCCTCCACTTGTTTCCTCAGAGCTTCAGCATGCAGGCACCCTGCACATGGAAGCCGTCCTTCAACTGGCATTAGGACCTCTGTCTGGACTGAGGCAGAAGCTGTAACGGGGCAACAGCTTTAGCGATACGATTTTTCCCAGCCATTGTTCTGTTCATGGAGCTTCGGTATCTGTTAAAGCAAAAGAGAGAGATCTACCAAGTACCAGCCGGTTTCCCAGCTGTCCTTTCAG
Organism: Ichthyophis bannanicus; assembly: GCA_033557465.1. NCBI lineage: Eukaryota > Metazoa > Chordata > Amphibia > Gymnophiona > Ichthyophiidae > Ichthyophis > Ichthyophis bannanicus. The sequence continues at coordinate 1,629,659,907 of CM066032.1, forward strand.
AGAAAAAGCAGTTAAATCTCCTTAATTATATTTAAAATGTGCTGGTCGAATTCTCTGTGCTTTGTCAAATGGGTAGGTGCCCTATAAAGCAAGACTACTTGCTAGGGCTGGGTGGGAGTCGGGGTGGGTAGGGAGGGAACTAACACTTGATTAGGTGTTAGCAGTTCCCAAAGCTGAGGAGGTTACTGGAATTCAATCACCTACTATGCTCAAGGAAAGTCCCACTAAAGCACCAAAAGAAAGTAACCTTGCATTAAAAATGTACAAAAAACCCTTTTAAGAGCTCCCAGTCAGAGAGCTAACAATTTAATATAATAAAAAACAAACTCTTAAATCCTTACTGTTGGTTGATCTGGAGAGCTCCTGTAGGAAAGCCTGAACAGGGCAGGCCACTGGAGCCTTTTATGCAGGCCCTCAGCTGCTCTCAGGTAATCAGGCTCACTAACTCCTGAATAGGCGTTAGCAGTTCCCATTGAGAATTTCATCATCCATTTGTTCATTCTGACCAGGCGGTCAATAGTACACCCCCACTGCCATCGCCTTCCCCTTTTTACATGGAATTTCAATCCATAGAGATTCTACAGTGAATTTTGTTTCCTGCAAACTTTAATCCTTTCTGACTCAATGCCCTTTCTAACATAGAGCGCAACCCCTCCACCAATTTGATTAGCTCTATCATTACGATATAGTTTGTACCCAGGTATCACAGTGTCCCACTGGTTGTCCTCCTTCCACCATGTCTCTGAGATTCCAATCATATCTAACCTCTCATTTAGTGCTATATATTCTAACTCTCCCATCTTATTTTTTAGACATCTAGCATTTGCATACAAGCAAATGCTCCCCAGCACTATCTAAGACTTTATCTAGGTGGCGCATGAGTTCCGCTACCTTTGCACCAGGCAGGCATGTTACCAGGCAATCCTCACGTCCACCAGCCACCCAGCTATCTACATGCCTAATGATCGAATCACCAACCATAACGGCTGTCCTAACCCTTCCCTCTTGTGCACATGGCCCTGGAGAAACTTCCTCGGTGCGAGAGGGTTTTACATCACCTGGAGGACAGGTCCTAGTTACAGGATCACTTCCTGCCACACCAGGGTGATGCTCTTCTGTCACGTGACCTCTCTCCTCCATGGCAACTGGGATGCCGCCAGACTGGAGGTGGGACTTCAGGACAATATCCCTGTAGGTCTCGTCTATGTACCTCTCTGTCTTTCTTATGTCTTCCAAATATGCTTCTCTAGCCTCTAGAGAACAGACTCGTTCCCTGAGAGCAAAGAGCTCCTTGCACCTAGTGCACACGTAAGACCTCTCACCAACTGGGAGAAAATCATACATGTGACACTCAATGCAAAAGACTGGAAAGCCCCCATCTCACTGCTGGACTGCTGTCTGCATCTTAGCTTTAAACCTTTGTTTAGATCTTTAAGGTCTTTACTTACTAACGGTTGCTATGGATATTTATACTAATAAAACTGTACCTCATACGTTTAATATACCTTGTTCACCTGAAGCTTAATTAATCTCATGTCCTTAGTGTATGACTGATTTGGATAACGAGCTTCTCCTGAGAGCACCTCTTTTCCTTTAAGATGTGTAAGTTTATTTATTTTATTTATTTATTTAGCTGTATTTATATCCCGCTTTTCACCGGGTCAAAGTGGTCAATTGGGGGATACATTTAACACTAGGGGATATGAGACACATACGCTAATACTTACAGGGAACATGGGCAATGGAGGGTTAAGTGGCTTGCCCAAGACCACAAGGCGTGCCTATAGGACTAGAAATCCCAGACCCTCCGGCCTGAGATTGCTGTCCCCAGTTGGGACTTGAACCCCCAGCCCTCCGGCCTGAAGTACCTTGTCCTAACCACTAGACCGCTCCCTCCCAGTACCTATAAAGCTACGATTATTCCAGGGGTGGGTGGGTTTTGGGAGGGAGGAAGAGAAATAACACTTATTAAAAGTGGGCTGCTACACAGTACCCTGTCCTGTGCTGCTGAGGTAAGCTGTGACCAACTTCCTGGGTGATTAACAGTCCTTGCTTGGATAGAAGGAGTCTTTCAATATGGCCTTTTGACCTGCCACCTGGTGTTAACACCTACTGAAAGTGTTTCACAGGTCTCTTGCCCCCTAGGTAGAAGGCCTCTTTGTAAAGGTCTCTAGAATACTTTATTTGTTGCTCAAAGAGTACTGACCCTGTTTTGCCTTTCATGCTAAATTATATTCTGATTTGATTTAAATTACAGCTCTTTGCTGCTGCTAGGCTCTGACTTATTATGAAATTTAAACTACAAGCAATCTGCTGGGTTCTAAATTTAACCAGAAAGCTCTCTTCTGTGTTTTAAATTTAACCAATTTCTGTTTACCCATTCCATTCCATTCATTATTTTATAGACCTCTATCATTTCGCCCCAAAGCCTTCTCTTCTCCAAGCTAAAGAATCCTAACCCTTTAAGCCTTTTCTCACAGAAGAATTGATTCAGCCCCTCTATCATTTTGGTCAACCTTTTCTGTACCTTTTCCAATTCCACCATATATTTTTTTAGATGCAGAGAACAGAAATGCATACAATACAATACACCAAGGAGTGATGCAGAAGCATTATGATTTTCAGGCGGGGGGGGGGGGGTTATTCTCAATTCCTTTCCTTACAATTTCTAGAACTCTACTAGTTTTCTTGGCCACTGCTGCACACCAAGCCAAAGAGTTCAATGTATTATTATCTATGATGATGCTTAGGATCCTTTTCCTCAGTCATGACTCCTGATATGAAATATTAGATGGTGTAGCTATAGTTAGAGTTGTTTCTTCCTAAGTGGATGTAGGCTGTGGCTATGGAGCTGGTTGAGATTTAGCCACCTGGGGCTTCTTTTGTTTAGGAGGCTGCTGCCTCTTCTGTGGGGCTTGACCCTGATACTGAAAAGCGGGAAGATATGAAGAGAAGAATCTCTTCTTATTGTAGAAAGACTTCTTTGCAGGAGTCTTTTTCCTAGCAGGGTCAGCTGTTACTCTGGACAGTCTCTTTAGTGTAGTATTTTCTGACTCTAATTAAGAGGCCTTATCGTACTAGTCTTTGATTTTTCCCTGTGCAAGGAATGTTTCCCAGCTTATTTTAAACCCACTGTTCAAAATCTGAGGCCTGAAGCCATGCAATGTGACATACACTGATGCAAATTACTGAGGCCCTGTACATGCACTCAAAAGCATTGAAGGTAGCTCTATTGAGGGAGGAGTGGCCTAGTGGTTGGGGCAAGGTACTACAGGCCGGAAGGTCGGTGGTTCAAATCCCACTAGAGGACAGCAACCTTGGGCCGGAAGGACTGGGGTTTCTAGTCCCGCAGGTGCTCCTTGTGGTTTTGGGCAAGCCACTTAACCCTCCATTGCCCATGTTCCCTGTAAGTATTAGTGTATTTGTCTCATATCCCCTCGTGTTAAATGTATCCCCCAACCGCTTTGACCCGGTGAAAAGCGGGATATAAATGCAGCTAAATAAATAAATAAAATAAATATTGACAAACTTCAATACATTTTGGCTATGCTTAACTAGGGTAAGATAATCTGCCCATTTGTCATTCGGGAGGAGAGGAACGAAGGCCTTGAGATCCCTGGAGACCTCCTTCAGGAACATTTCCATATAGAGTATATAGGAGTTAATCCTAGCTGAGAGCATTAATGCTTGGAAACATAGACGCCCAAAGGCGTCAAGGGTTCTCTATTCCCTACCCAGAGGATTAGAGGAGTGAGTCTTGAAGCTTTTGATTTGGCACATAGCTGATTCCACCACCATGAAGTGGTGGGGAAGCTGTGGCTTTGGTTAGCCGGTACACTCCGATACATGATACATGATATCAAGACATTTACTTTGGGGTGAGACCGTGAGAGGCGTCTTCCTCATATGGAGCATAAGATCATGAAGTATTTGGTGCACCGGTAATGTGGCTGCTTCCTTAGGTGCTGTTGGGTATTGGAGAATCTCTAATTCCTCTGCCTTGGCTCCTTCTCCGATGTCACTGTGATAGAGAGACCTTTGGCCAGGTACAGACGTCACCCATATGTGAAGACTGCATTCCTGCTTGTTCCTGGAGATTATATGTTTCACTTACCTATTTCATTTATTATCCTCCTTTTCTCCCCTTCCTCCCCCCTCCTTGCTCTTCTTCTCCTATCTACCAGTGGAGTTCCTTTCTGTTTCTATGCTTACAGCCACTTTGATTTTGTAAAACATCCTGACGCTGTGGCCTGGGCAGTATATCAAATGCTAAAATAAAGAATAAAGGCTAAAGGCTTACTTCACTCACCCCCAACAAATCTAGTTTAAAGCCTTCTTCAGTAGGTTGGCCAGTCTGCTGTGGAAGACACTTCAAACCTTCTTGGACAGATGGATGCCATCTCTGCTCTGCTGCACTTGGAAAATCATCCCATGATCCAGAAAACCAAAATGCTCTTGAGAACACCATCAGCGCAGCCATGCATTCATCTCCAGGATGCAAGCTTCTCTGCCTCGGCCTTTACCCTCAACAGGGAGGATTGCAGAAAACACCACCTGTGCATCTATCTGCTTCACTCTCTGTCACAGAGCCTTGAAGTCATGTTTGATATGCTCAGAGAGATACCTAGTAGTATAACATTTGTGCCGATATAGAGTCTCAGCAAGCTCTCTGTAAACATCTCAGATTTTGGCACCTGGCAGACAGCACACCTCTCTGGACATCAAGTCTGGTCAGCAGATGGATGCCTCAGTACCCCTCAGAAGACAGTCATCGACCACTGCTACCCTTCGCTTCCTTGTGGTCACTGATTTTGCAACTTTGGGGTGCTTCCTCACTCCTCTTCACTTCCAGGGCTGCTTGCTGGTTCTTCAATTCAAGGGCTAATGGAATTGAATTGTTGATTCTGCAGGCTCTGCTGACTCATGTCCAACTCTCTTTATTCTGTAGCCTCCCATCTTCACTTCTGTCGGAGAGCTTGAATGTTTCATTTAGCATCTCGAAGTACTTCTGTCTCGAATGCTTCTCAGCTTCGCCACCTCTTCTCTGAGCTCCTCCACTTATTTCAAGAGGGCTTCAGCTTGCAGGGCTTATTTCACGAGGGCTTCAGCTGCCATCATTCTATGTTTCTTTGATCATTTCTATGCTTGATGAACTTTTAGTCTGACTCAGTATGGCTGTTCTTATGGTATGTTTTTATGTTTCTTGTGCTTCCCATCTCTTTGGCCAATGCTTATACCTGAAAAGGTGTTCTCTTATCTACACCCCGCCTCCCCTATGCAAGATATAATTTTCTACCACATCATGGTGCATTTGTTTTTGAAAGCCAAAAAATTAAACTTTATCTGTAGATTTTGTAATTATTTAGCATACATGATAAGTACATCCTATAATTCTAACATTATGGGGTATGTTTACTAAAATGCATTGATTTACCATGCATTCAGCCCCAAAATGTAGCTCAGGGGTGGTGCTGGATTCACACAAACAAATGAAGGCGTGCACACAGTATGTCTTAATGCATCTAGCACATGCCCAGCACCATCACCATGCAAAGCCATTTGTCGCAATTATCGTGGATACACTTACTGCCATCCATTGAGGTGACAGTAAGTGAATCTGCACTAATTGAAATATTGATGGTGAGCACACACTAAAGACACCCAAACTAACTGCATTTTGTTGTCAATGTCCACACTCTGCCCCTAAACTGCCGTTTTGCATGATCCACAGTAATCAGTTAGCATGGGATATTTATCATGCCTCTATTTTTAGCTCATGGCAGCGGTTACCACAGTGGGATTAGCATGCAGTTTTGTAAACATGCCCCTGTGTAAGAAATTAACTCTAGAATTAATTTATGAGTTCACTGATATTGGGCCCCATTCCGGGAGGGGGACGTCTGGATTGTCTGGACATCCCCGCTGAAGACGGGGCCGTTAGGACCCAATTCTGGTCCATGGGAAAACATTCCTGTGGGAACCAGAATCAGGCCTGAGGATCGCCTGGCATGCCCCCCTGCCTGCAGGGACATCATCCCCGCAAGCACCCCAGACATCCGTGGTTCCAGCCCCCAAAATCCCCACTGCCCGACCCAGGAGCTGGCCTCTCGCAGCCTAGATCGGGCGGCGTGAACCCCCCCCCCCCTTGCATCTGGCCCCAGGCCCCAGGGGAGGCTCCCCCTGCACTGATCCTGAAAAAAATGCTGCTTATACTACCTCTAAGGTGGAATAAGCAGCACGCCCCAGCAGTCCTGGCAGCACGTACAGGACCATGACATGAATTGGCCTGTACGTGCTTGCTGGGCAGCCACCCGCATTCCACCCCCACCCCTGTTCCATCCCCCACCGGCTCTCCCGTTCTGAAGCACAGAAAGCATGGGAAGAGCTGGTGGGGGAATAGTTTAGGTGGACTGCGGGACTGAACATCCCGGTGGGACTTGCAGCCCCACAACCTGCATACTAGAATGAAGGCCTTACGTCTAAAGTAGAGCAGAGAAGACCACAATATGACAAAAAAAATCTTATTTTTGTGTTATCTGTACTTACCCCTTGCCCTAATAAAAACATTAAGAATACTGGGTATTCTTTTGTCTATATTACATTACTATGTCTACTTGCATTAAATTGAAATACTAAACTCGAGTAAAAATCAGATCTAAAAACTAAAAACAAAAGAAACATAATAGCAACACCTCATCCAATTATCCAGTACTTCTTCTGATACCCCAGAGCAGCTGTGTTCTGTTCTTGTGAATCAGCAGAGGTGTTGCTCAACCATTGTTGTCTCATTATAGAAAACTGAGGTGTTAATCTTGTTTTTCTTGTGTGCTCCAGGTTATGATAATGTGCTGATAATTAATATTGTTGTTGCATCATTGTTATGTCTGTAACTGTCAGCTACTTTACTTGATTTAGTATATGCTTTCAAATGACATTTCAAGTGTTTTCCTGCCACAAGCAAGATGCAGACATTTGAGAAATTAATTTCAGTTGTGGATGACATTATTTTATTGATTACATGTGCATGTATTTCTATAAAAGGGACACAGTGTTGGTGTGTCATATGGGGACAGTTTTGAATAGCCTGTATTGTTTGCAGAGGTATCTGCATATATTACAGCCTTTTTTTTTTAAAGGGAAACAATTAGTAGCTGCACTGACTATTTCTATTGGTCACCATGTGATATGAAAATCCCATATACATATGCTGTTTTATTCCTCTGGCCCATGTCATTTTATCTGGGCAAACAGCTTTGAAATGTTCCTCTCAGTATTTTATATATAAACCAGGGCCATTTGAACCATTAGGGAAACTACTACTAATAATAATAATCATCATTATTTATATAGCACTACAAGGCATATGCAGCGCTGTACGGACACATACAAGGCGGCCCCTACTCATCACAACTTACAATCTAATTAACACAGACAATAGAAGAATAAGAGCAGAATAGGGAAAGGTAAAGAGAAACAAGGAAAAAGGGGTTAGTGTCCAAAAGCAGCTTCAAAGATGTACAGACTGAAGTAGTTTTTTCCAGGCAAAAGGATCAGCAAACTAGATGGTCACCTAAGGTAGCAACTTCTGGACGTTGGCAGTGGAGGGGGGGGGCAGCATAGAGCAACTGCAGGCAGAGCAAAGCAACAGGTCCCAACAGCCACACAAACTGAAAGACCCGGCGCCCCTTGGCGCAAAGCCAAACAGAGCCGGACTCCATCGGGGACCTGATCGAGCATCGAGGAGTCAAGCGGGAGGATCGCTCCTCCCTGATCATCCCCCCCAAGGCCAATCAGGCCCAACGGCAGCAATGAAAGACATGGCGCCCCCTTGGCATGCCAGTGCTTAAGGGCCATTACAAAGGGCCATTTGGCGAGGTCCTATTACGAGGCCACAAAACAATCCTCCTCCTACTGCAGAGAACAGGCACCGAATGTCCAAACCACGGATAACTGTAAGTCAATTATACTCCAACATAGCAAAACGCCACTACTTCAATCCACCTTGCATACCAAGATGGAACATAAACCCCATCATACTCCTCCAGCATACAAGACATACAAACCTCAAGGCAAACAACCAAGGTACAAACAGACATTCCTCCAACGGATATATGCTAGCTTACTAATTCTTATTATATGCGCTCACCCCACAAATGCTTACTACTACACTGCCTATTTTACAGTCATTCAACCCTCCCCAATATATGTATCATATCTTCCTACCGTTTACCAACCCATCTACATATCTGCCCCCTACAAACATCCAGGCAAGAAGCCCTCCAAATATCTACAAACATTAACACCACCAAATATTCCCACACATGAAACACACCCATCATATACCACCCGCATAACCATAGGACTAATAAATGCGAGATCAATATGTAACAAAACAAACACTATTATTGATCACATCCAAGAAAACAACATTGATATCCTATGCATTACAGAATCATGGCTCAAAAGTTTAGACCAGGTGATACTGAATCAAATAACACCACCGCCATTCACAGCATACCACTGTCCCAGAGCCCACAAACGAGGAGGAGGTGTTCTAATTTTCGCTAGATCAGACCTAAGACTCAAAATGTCTACGACAAAAAACTCTGAATACTGTGACTTCATCAACACAGAAAACAAGTACCTATCCATCTGACAACCCCCCCCCCAAGACCTCAAATGATGACAAGTCCAACATCCTAGACATGATATATGCAGCAAACCACCCACACAAGACCCTCATCGTCCTAGGAGACCTGAATCTCACATCTGCATCTACAACACTTGAAATGGCTTTTCACAAAGCAATGGAATCCATTCACCTAAAGCAGATCCCTCTCTGATCCCTCATATCGCTCTGGCTCTACACCAGATCACATTTTTGTACCAATGAAGACCCTGAATCAAGGCCTCATAAAACCACCTAAAACCACACCAATGCCATGGTCAGACCACCATGCCATATGATTCAAGCTCCAACATTATACCTACCATTCATCTAGGAGAACTGAACATCTAACCAGATGCTTCAAAGCTTTTAGCAAAGAACAATTCCTCAAAGACCTGTCAATCCCTTCCCCAAGACTTCACTGACCTAGACCAAGCTACCAATGCATTGAAAGCACAGTTACTTACCTGTAACAGATGATCTCTGGGAACAGCAGGAATAAGTCTTCACATATGGGTATCGTCGGTACCGACGGAGCCTGCGCGGGAACACTCCCCAGCGTCCAATAAGAAAGCTTTTGGGAGCATCCCACAGCGCCTGCATGCTGCCTTCACTCCTTTCCCAACCGCCTCTCTCCAGACTATAGGAATTGATCCTAGCAGCTAGCATAGCAGCTTGGAAAACCCTTCAGCCAAAAGCATCCAGGAACCTGCATTCACGCCATGGAGGATTAGATGAGTGCCTTTTTTCACTCTTTATCTTCTTCATGGCAGACTCTACCACAATAGAGTGGTGAGGAAGCTGAGTCTTGTGGAAGCCAGGACAAGGAGGGACACGATACATGGTGTCTAACCTGCGAGAATGAGGAGAGGTGGTCAGAGGTGTCTCCCACATCCTCAACATGAGATCATACAGAATCTCATGAACAGGTAAAGTCGCTGCCTCTTTAGGAGCTTTAGGATATTGTAAAATATCCAACTCCTTGGCTCTGGGTTCTGACTCAGGGGCCACTGTGATAGAGAGGCCCCTAGCCACTTCCCTAACAAAGTCTTGAAAAGACAAGTCTTCTAGAGGAGACATTCTTCGTTTAGGGGAAGAAGACTCCTGAGGAAGAAGTATCGATGCTTCTACAGAACCCTCAGACTCATCAGAGTCCTCAGAGGAATCAAAGTATCGCCTGTCTGGATGCTCCTGTAAAGCCCGATAACCGTATCGAGTGGGATCGACATCGGGAGTAATCGGTACCGGTTCGGTACCGATGGGCATCATAGGACAGGGTACCGTTGCAGTCGACACCGAAGCCGATGTCGATGCAATCAGTACCGGTACCGGAAGCGATGCCGGTACCGGAGCCGGTACCAGCAACAGGGATTGTTGCGGTACCGGAGGTGTCACAGCCTGTATGACAGCCGTTAAGGTGTGCTGCATGGTCAGAATCTTCTGATCCATTGACGCCACCAGAGTCTGGATGTCGATAGCAGTGGGAGCCACCGGTACTCCAGAACACGGCAACAGGTGATCTGTCGAGGCCAAGCCATCAATGTCAACCTGTGACCCCATAGATAATTCTTTGGATAATTCTCTAAGCAGCAAAAGGAGAAATCGGAAGGCAGGTTACATCCCCTAGATGTTCGTCGGGTTCATCGGAAGTATCTTCGGACGCAGCCGTTTCGGAAGACTGACAGATTGTTTGTGGCTTTCGGGGGGCCGTGGAAGGGTGAAGCGGCAGCGAAAGCGTCCATTTCTAGATGGTTAAAGGCGGCTATTGCGTCGGCTTCCCTTTTGAAAGGTAGGGTAGTTCCAGACGGTCTCAGAGCGCACTCGACCAGGGCGCAAGTTGCGTCGTGAATGGAGTACAGTTCGGTTTCGGTCGCGGATATTTGTAGAGCGGCGACTTCATCATCGTTGCATTCATTCTCGAAGCACTATCGGTTAGATGTGCAGGCGGCGGAGGACATTTGTTTTGGCTCAGCGGTGCTTCAGGCTGGGTTTTCTGGTCCCTCCCGTTGATGTGCACTGCTCTGTTACATCCTCTATGGTTCTGGGACTGGACTAGAGGGACGAAAAGGAAGAATTAATTAGTCTTACCTGTTAATTGTTGTTCTTTAAGGAACTCTAGTCCAGTCCCAGACCCCTCCCAGGGTATGCAGCCTGAAGGTGTTGTCCGTTGTATCTTAGTACAAAGGGGTCAAATTGGAGAGGATGTCTCCAGAAGAGGAGTGGCGTTCCGGAGGACGCGGAGTGGAGCCACAATGGGAACCCCGCAGAAGCGCGGTTTTGTTTCTACGTTTTTGGCATTTCTACAAGGTCCTTCGTCGAAGAAAAGGTTAGAATATGCACAGGTTTTTAGATTCGAGCCAAAGTTTATTTAGTTTATCTTGTTGTTCTTTATCTACTTATTTGTTGCTCTGCTGAGTTGCTTTGTCAATAGGTTTAGAATCTCCTCCAAGAAACAAGTAAAAGAAAATTCAAAAAGAAAGAAAAAATGCCGTTAAAGTCAGCGAGACCTACTTACAGTTCCCTGCTTCAACCTGAGGTGCTGCAATGAGGCAGACATGCGCCGGAGCTCAGCCTGCAAGTGACTTCGGCTCCGACGGTGCTCCCACCACCAATCTCACTATCCCTTAGAGATGGCTGGGGCTAAGCCTTCCACCTGCTCCTCACCCTTGCTTGTGGGTTCGGGAGCAGGGAGGCTACTTCTTCTGCTCTGTAAAGCTGCTCCTTCTCACCAAGTGCCAGCCCCCCCCCCCCCCACGAGAGGGAAAATTGAGGGAGAAAGGAGGAAGCAGGACTGGAGCCAGAGGGAAGAAAAAAGTGGCTATTTATTTTAGAAAGGCAACCAAACAAAAAACATCAAGAATTAGAAAAGGAAAACAAAGAAAAAATTCCTAGCTCTGCCTATTTGTACTGGGCCTATCCCTAGGCCCAGAAACTCCTCAGCTGCTTGGAGACTGACCGTCAATCAAACTTTTTATTTGGAAGTTTTAAGAAGATTGTGCAACAGTGTTCATCAAAAAAAGACCCGATTTGTGGCAGACAGGAGACTGGTTCTTCTACCACGACAACGCACCTGCACACACAGCCATCTCTGTTAGACAGTTTTTGGCTAAAAATGGCATGGTTCCACTGCCCCACGCACCTTACTCGCCTGACCTGGCTCTGTGTGACTTTTTATTATTTCCACACATGAAAAGGGGCATGAAAGGACACCGATTTGACAACATTGAAGAAGTCAAGAAAAAAAGGAGGGAGGAGCTGTCAGCCGTTTCTAAAGATGACTACAAAAAATGTTTCGAACAGTGGAAGTACCGGTGGGACAAATGTATCAGTTGTAATGGAGAGTATTTTGAAGGGGATAAGGTTGTTTTGTAAAGAATTTGAAATAAATAGCTTTTAAAAAATAATTCCTGTTTTTTTTGGGTACCCCCTCGTATATAGAGACTATAGGAATTGATCCTAGCAGCTAGCATAGCAGCTTGGAAAACCCTTCGGCCAAAAGCATCCAGGATCCTGCATTCACGCCCTGGAGGATTAGATGAGTGTCTTTTTGCACTCTTTATCTTCTTCATGGCAGACTCTACCACAATAGAGTGGTGAGGAAGCTGAGTCTTGTGGAAGCCAGGACAAGGAGGGACATGATACATGGTGTCTAACCTGCGAGAATGAGGAGAGGTGGTCAGAGGTGTCTCCCACATCCTCAACATGAGATCATACAGAATCTCATGAACAGGTAAAGTAGCTGCCTCCTTAGGAGCTTTAGGATATTGTAAAATATCCAACTCCTTGGCTCTGGGTTCTGACTCAGGGGCCACTGTGATAGAGAGGCCCCTAGCCACTTCCCTAACAAAGTCTTGAAAAGACAAGTCTTCTGGAGGAGACATTTGTCGTTTAGGTGAAGAAGACTCCTGAGGAAGAAGTATCGATGCTTCTACAGAACCCTCAGACTCATCAGAGTCCTCAGAGGAATCAAAGTATCGCCTGTCTGGATGCTCCTGTAAAGCCCGATAACCGTATCGAGTGGGATCGACATCGGGAGTAATCGGTACCGGTTCGGTACCGATGAGCATCATAGGACAGGGTACCGTTGCAGTCGACACCGAAGCCGATGTTGATGCAATCGGTACCGGTACCGGGAGCGATGCCGGTACCGGAGCCGGTACCAGCAACGTGGATTGTTGCGGTACCGGAGGCGTCGCAGCCTGTATGACAGCCGTTAAGGTGCGCTGCATGGTCAGAATCTTCTGATCCATTGACGTCACCAGAGTCTGGATGTCGGTACCAGTGGGAGCCACCAGTATTCCAGAACACGGCAACAGGTGATCTGTCGAGGCCGAGCCATCGATGTCAACCTGTGACCCCATAGATAATGCTCTGGAAGCCGGAGCTTCCTGCTGGGGTAATTTTGCCGGTGCGGAATCCTCGAGGGCAGCCCAGAGGCAGTTTGATGCTTGGAGGGAGATCTGCCCTTCGAGGACCGGCCAGATTTATGCTTGGTTACCTGAGATCCATGGAAGGAAGAGGCGGCCCTGGAAGACGTTGATGCTACCGAAGCTGCATCAGAGGGAAACAGGGTACTGAGCTTTACTGCTCGGTTCTGCTGACCTCTCTTAGACATCATGGTACAGGACATACAATCCGTGATGGAATGGTCAGGTCCCAAACACTTTAGACACCAGTCATGGGTGTCGGTGACAGAAATAGTACCGCCACATTTTGTGCATTTTTTAAACCCAGAAGCGGGCTTCTCCATGAGGAAAAACATTTTTAGGACTAGGGCCCAAAAACTGAAAATGCACAGTAGAGATAAAGCGGTTTTTTTTTTTTTGAAAGAAAGAAAAGAAAGACCGGCGGTACCGGTCCGACGTCGAAGAAGGCAGACGCGACACAAAAGAATAAAGGAGCAAAAAAAGAACTTCTTCTGCGGTGACAGGAACACGACCTGCTGGCTCTGCGGAAAAGAAGAACTGGAGAGAGGCGGTTGGGAAAAGCGGGAAGGCAGCACGCAGGCGCTGTGGGATGCTCCCAAAAGCTTTCTTATTGGACGCTGGGGAGCGTTCCCATGCAGGCTCCATCGGTACCGACGATACCCATATGTGAAGACTCATTCCTGCTTGTTCCTGGAGATTAACACTATCCTGGCAGCATCTCAACTTCCATCTCAAAAGAGCTCACACTACAACAAGAACAGACCCAGATCGACACCTTGGTACTCAAACACCATAAGAGAGTCCAAAAGGAAACTACGACAACTCGAACACCGCTGAAGACGTAACATATCAGAAACTATATTGAGACAATATCAGGAGAAGCAAAAAGAATATAATATAATTAACAAACATAAACAAGAATACCATACAAACCTTGTTCTAAAAGCCTGCAACAAGCCTAAAGAGCTCTTCAACATTGTACGCAACCTTACAAATGACCCAACCACGAAGGATGAAAGCAAGATCCATTCTCAAACCTTTGCTGATTTTCTAATAGCTAAGAATAACCACAATCACAGCACACCACCTACGAGCATCCCTCCTATGGGCACACCAACTACCGATACTGACTGTAATATCATCAAGCAATGAAAGAATTTCAGCATTCCATCATCAAAACAAATAACTCAAACCATCACAGCTTTAAACACCACCACTTCTCCACTGGACCACAACCCGGTGACGTGGATTAAATCCACTAAAGAAGATCTAAGCACATATATTCAAAAAATAGTAAACACCTCTCTCAACCAGGGCTACATGCCCAAAGCACTCAATCTACTATACGCCTTATTTGCAAAACCACATCAACTTGCAACACTGACCCTAACACTGACCCAGCAAACTACCGCTCAATATCAAGCCTTCCATTCCTAGCATAAATAATTGAAAAAAATCGTAGAGACAGTTCCAAGATCATATTGATCAACACGCCCCACTGGACCCTCACCAGCATAGATTCCGTCCAAACCACAGTGTTGAGACACTTCTCATTCATCTATGTTTATGTTATGTTTATGTTTATTAAAACTTGATTGACCACCCTTCAAAATAAAATCAGAGCGGTTTACAATAAATAAAAACCAATAAAAGTAAGGCACAAGGCCAGAAAAGGAAAGGAAATTACAATTTATAAAAGCAGAGTGGACTGAGGAACAATAGAGGGAAGAGAGTAGAGCTATAAGGAAGGAGAGGAGGTGGGGAGGTTAAAGGCTAGGGAAAAAAGGTGGGTTTTTAGCTGCTGTTTGAATGCTGCATGACAGGGTTCTAGGCGGAGAGAAGATAAAGGAATAGACAAGATAAAGAAAGGCTTCCTACTTATCTTTATCGACATATCATCCGCATTTGATACAGTTTCTCATCACATCCTTCTGAAGCGCCTAATGGAAATTGGCCTCCAAGACACCACCATAAAATAGTTTCAATCATACCTTGAAGACAGACAACAAAAAATAACATCCGATAACCTCACCTCAGCACCCTTCCACAAAACACAAGGAGTTCCCCAAGGCTCCTCATTATCTGCACTCCTCTTCAACATATATATCCAACCTATTTGCAAAATATTTAATAAATACAAGATTCAATATGCCATATATGCCGACAATATCATGGCATATACTCCAATTCACCTGGATGCCCCAGCCTACACCTGCATTCATGAAATAACGACATGGCTGAATAACAACAATTTAAAAATCAACATAAAAAACGGAAGCAATCATCATCAGAAGGGATTCCACATTCACTCCTCCTACCACCATCAACATTTCAAATACACCAGTCACTGTAAAAGAGGAAGTTCAGCATCTTGGAGTGATACTAGACAAACAATTTACTCTTCAGGCACACATTAACAAAACATCCAAAACAGCCTTCTTCAAACTAGAATACTCCGAAGACTAAAACCTCTACTCAGCAAGGAACAGTTCCGTAAGTATGCCAGGCAATTATCACATCTGTGCTGGACTATTGTAATCTCCTCTTCCAAGGCTTACCCAAAAAATACACCCGTCCCCTTCAAATAGTCCAAAACACTGCTGCCCGCATTATTGCTGGTGCACCACTACAAGACCATATAACTCCCATACTACAAGATCTGCATTGGCTACCAATCTCCTCAAGAGCAAAATCTTCAAGATCAAAAACAACATGTCAGCAGAAATACTTGAAGAGCTCATCGGAACCAAAATAAAAGAAAGACCGGACAGAAACAGCACTAAAAACACAATAACAACTCCTAGATTATTTACAAATACCAATAAATCCACATAAATGCGAGCTTTCTCCCTTGCTGCCCCTTCTATTGGGAATGTACTCCCAGAGAAGCTACGATCCACAACTGATTTAAAAGACTTCTGCAAGTTACTCAAGACTACCTTATTCATTGAACATTATAACGAAGACCAACAATCACACCAATCTCAATCTTAATATGGGAGGTTACAAGACTGTCTACGTTTGAAATGCAATGTCACAATTTACAATTTGAATGTTCCTAGTAAAAGGAGCATGAAGTTACAAGCCTGTTTAAATTGTTAAAATATGATGTTAATGTTTACAATTGAAAGTTCTTTGCAGAAGTTATTGTTATTGTTAAAATTGATGTCCTTGTATTAGTTAATATTAAGTTATTGTTTGAAAGACCCCCAATGTACCCCCTACCCTCCCTGTATATAACCACTTGTAGATAGCGCAATCCTGTAAATAGAATTCCAAGAAATCATCACCTCCACACTGTGTTAACACTGCATGCCTACCCCTGACACTGATTTTTGATTGTTTGAAGTGTAAACCGCTTTGATTTCAGGACAAAGTGGTATATAAATCCTTTAAAATAAAATAAAGAGCCATCAGCACATACAATATTTTGACCTGCAAAGGGTTGACAATTTTCAAAAGGGATGCCAAATTAACTATGTAAATGACTGGGAATTGTCTTCATTGTGAATACAAATACAAAAGAATGATGCCCAACTGGACATTTTTACAGTATTGTTCTGGAGGAGTTACTGTAGAGGTGATCATGACTGTTCTAATCAACCTCTCAGGCAATGGGTGCAGTAGGCCTCTGAAAGTGAATTGAAGCTGTGGGCAGAAGACTGACCATTTGCCTAGGCTGCAATGGATCCTTGCACCAGCCCCGATATAAACTATCATACGCCAAAAATCAAAAAGGGTATTCCTAGATCCCAAATTTAGACAGGTTAAAAGTCCTCAAAGACACTACAGAATCCTAATCCAGGAATGGTTAAATAAAGGGGAACAAACTTAAAGATGAGCAATTGATAATTGTAGCCCAGAAGAGCAGACTACAGGCAAGATGGCCTACAACCAGCATAACTAAACTGATAAAACAGACAAATGTAGATTTTGTAACACATAACTAAGAAAAGTCACACACCCAGTCGCTGGATGTGATATGTTAGTCGGGTTTATATATATGACAGCTTATCTCATCCACTGGAAACTGTGAAACACTATCACATTGCCGTATCAGAAAACACCATGATAGAATTGCAGAGAAGACAGATGATTTGATCACCTGGGTCATTCCCATTTCCAACTGATACAAAGCTTAAAGGAAGAAAGCCAGATATAGCATTGAAGGAGCATAACACAAGAATGTCATTACTAATAGAACTGCCAATAATAAGCGGCTATACCTTATGGTGTATGGAATTACAAAAAGACCTCAAGTACCACTAGATAAAACCAGAGATGAAGAAAATATGACAGAAAAATACAGGAATAGTCTCAATTTTATTGAGTGCTACTGCTGGCCTCATTATATGTTGTCAATACGTATCACACCCAATGAACTCTAGAAGGAAGCTCTTTGGTACCATGCAAGTAGTAAAAAGAACTCTTGCAGTGAATCAGACTTTCTTCTCATCTAACAGAACTTGGCTTCTAGTGAGATTCCTTCCTATCGAATAAACTCACTTAGAGAAAGCACCTTGAGAAACACCTATTTAGCTTCCTTCTTTACAACGTGTTTTCGCATCTTCCATCTAACTGCATATAGCAAAATATTCAGGTATTTGACATCAACATAGTTCATTTGATTACAAATGAGCAGATTTCTGATAATAACTAAATAAACAAGGAAAATCAAAACACTGTTCATTAAAAACAGTCGTATAGAGAAACTGAAATCTAAACTAAATACAAAGGGATTGATTCAAAGGATCTGTCCAGCTAATTTACATAAGAACATAAGATATGCCATACTGGGTCAGACCAAGGTCCATCAAGCCCAGTATCCTGTTTCCAACAGTGGCCAATCTAGGTCATACGTACCTAGCAGTTCAAAGGCTTAGAGAAACCACAAGATTATCATATTCCATCCTGTTAAGCAATTATATTTTCTCTGGCCAGCTTATTGATTGGAGAAAATTTAACCAGATAAAATGAGGCAGAGTCAAAGGTGACTAACCATAGTTGGATAAGTTAAATCGTATCAAAGGGCTGTCTTAAAATTATCTAGACCAATTTCTTTCTTAAAAAAAAAAAGAAAATCTAAATACAGTTGGCCTGATATAAAGAAGTGGAGGCTAGCGCAAGTACAGCGCATAGCCATCGCTGCTGAAGACTTAACCCAGATATTCAATGCCAGGAAACATTCGGCCACTGTTATTGAATATTTTGGTTTGCCGCTCAGTCACACATGGCGCAGAAGCTAACCGTGCAGCGGTGATATTCAGTTGCTGCCTGGTTAACTTCGGTAGGAAAAGTTAGGATAGCTTTTGCTGTACCTAACTTTCACTACTGAGGGATAACCTGGCAGCAGCTGAATATTGTCATTGCCCGGTTATCCCCGGGTACTACCCCTGTAATGCCCTCGACACAGCCCGATGCTAAGCGGTTAGCACCGGGGCATACAGCGGCATTACTCAGGGTATTCAGTGGCACCAACCATGCTAGCGCAGCTGAATATCCCTCTTAGGGGCATTTACATGGTTTACAGCTCTGCCTTACAGTATCGGGCCCAATGGACTTAACATTCCCACTCCTCCCAATCCTTTTAAAAATTGACCTAGAGTGGTTCTTATTCATCTTTGCCTATCTTATGTGTGCAAACTGTGTGTGAGATAATTTGTAGGTATAGGTGCTCACAAGTAATTTGCATGCCAAAACAAGTCTGAAATACACATCTACTCTGTTTTTCTTTATTTCTTTTTATTTTAACACTGATACATGACAGCACATATCACACACGCCCATGTCCCTTTTCAAATTACAAAACCCCAAAGTGTCTTCCATTTCATTCCCTCTCTCTAGGATCCCTCAGAACCATTTTACCACTGAAGCAGAAGGAGGTTGCCACAGACTGTGTAACACATAGTAAAATAGTAACACAGTATATGACGGCAGTTAAAGACCAGTATGGTACATCTAGTCTGCCCAGCAAGGCGGCAAGAGTAGGTGCACCTGCTGCTCCGTGCTGGTTACCCCTTCCCATGCCTTTGTTTAGGGGTGCACCCACTGCTCCATGTAGTCACCGCTATTTGTTCAGATATAAGAGATGGTTATGTTTATTTTGATTTTATCATGTTGCTATAAAGGGATACACTGTGTCTGTCCCATGCCATTTTGAATTCTGTCACTGTATTTGTCCCCACCACTTCCATCAGGATGCCTCCTGTCTTTGTTGTATCACTAAGAACAATTAGTTTTGATAGCTATGAACTTAGGGGCAAGTTTATTGAGGTGCAAAGACAGTGCATTAACTTTTGGAGGTGTGCCCAGTAATGTCATTCAGAGTTATCACATGTACACTTGATGCCACCCATTGAGGTGGCATTAAATGCACCCACATTAACTACAGCATTGACAATTGGCATGTGGTATTTCCTTCCATGCTAATCGTAATGTGCCGTCAACCCCCTCTCTGCCCGTAAGCTGCTCAGTCCCTGTACATCATGTGCAAAATACTTAGTGCAGGATATTTACCATGCTGGTTGCTTTTGACACAAGGTAGCTGTTACGGTGGGCCTACGCTATCTGGAATGCATGCTCTAAAGTATGTATTAACCATTAGTCCAGTTTAGTAAGTATGCCCCATAGCTTTTATTTATTGACTTCTTTCTGAAATTCTGAACAAAGATAGGTTCCTTCAATGACCATAAGTTGGAAAAATAGTGTTGCACAGAGTACACACGTATTCAACCTTCACAACCTAAGTTATATTTTTTGTGGCAATAAATGTTAATATATTCTATTTGTCTAAATTTTCTGGGTTTAGCTATTTCTGGAAAACAATGTCACACTCATCACACATCATACATATTTCTTGAGAGTGTGCCAGTAGTGTACTTTGGGCCATGACTCTAATGGAAGGCCCTCTGCCAACTTCAAGGGACATACACATCTGTCCCCCATTAGCATGTTGCAAACACATTACACCATTGGCACACTGGTGTCTTTAATGTCACCCATTGAGATATCATTAAAGGTTATTTATTTATTTTATTTAACAAACACTTATATACCGTACCTTCCCATGGATAAGGTGCGGTTTACAAAGAACAATGTAAAGAATCAGTGAACAATTATAAAACCTGTTCTTCTTACATGAAACATCAAATAACTTTATACAGTGGGTATAGGCCTTAATACATTGAAATAGAACTATTAACTATTACCAATGGTCTAACTACTGTGTGCATAGCAACTTTTGCACAGAGCTTAGCAACTATGTACATAACATCTGATACATTGTATTTAGATTATATACATTACGGGGCATTTGACAGTCTGGCCATCTTATGTTAGCATTACTGTTACGGTGATTAGAGAAATTGAATTAGTGTTTCTTTAGTTGCAGTTAATTATGTTAAGTCTTTCATAGTTTGACAGTTAAATTGTCTTCTATTATCCTTTGTCAGTAAGGGTAATGGAATTTGTCTGTACGCCATAGTGTGTCATAAACAGATGTGTTTTTAGTTTCTTACGAAATTCCTTGATATCGGTTAGGATTCTGATTTCTTCGGGTAGTGCATTCCAGAGAATGGGGGACGAATGAGAAAATGCCTTGTTGTTAGTTGACTTTTTGGCTTTTGTAAAGTCTTTCGGAATCATAATTTTGTTTGTATTACCTCTCCTTTGGGAGATTTTTGGTGTTTCCTTATTAATTAGCTTTCTCAGTATCGGTGGTGCCAGTTTGTATGTCTACTAAAGGGTGTTGGCTGCTACCATGTGACTAATGCTGATTTATCGCTGGTCGTAGCAGCTAACAGATGAAAAGCAAATATTGCAGGTGGTGATGGGGCAGGATCAGGGCGGATTGGGGGTGGGGAATAGGCATGCCAATTGTTGGCAACCATTGCATGAAATTTTTCATGCGATAGCTACCAAAATCAAACCCCATTGCAGCTGCAGATAGCACCACCTCAAGATGTGGCATTATCTGCCAGCAATCCTTTGGTTCTGGTTCTGCTCTGGAGCCAAGTGTCCTCCCCATGCTCTTATAAGCACCCTCCAAACCAACAATATTGTCAGTGCCATGGATGTAGAGGTTGATGACACTGATAATATAAAAAAAAAAACCTAGCCTACCCCCCCCCCTCCCTTAGCTGATGCCCACTGGATAGCTCCTGATCCCCATTGGGAACTGTCCTGGGAGGATTGATGCATCTCCTGGGTGAGTATAATGCCCAGCTATCCAGTTTGATGCCCAAAGACCCCCAGATCTTTAAAAATAAATAAATAAACCAGCTAGCCATCCTACCTCCCTTCCCCTCTTAAAAACAATTACTCTTGTCTAGCCAGTTGGGCAAATGGGAGCAGTCTGGGGCCCCCCACTCAACACTGTCTATCCATACCTCTATCTCTGGTGGTCCGATAGTCAATGGGGCAGGAGCAGTCCTCCCCTTCGACCATCATTGGGCCTGTACAAAATGGCATGTGGTCCTGCCTTCCAGCCTTATGCTAGGGGCAGCACTGAAAGATTGTGGCCATTTCTATTGATGCTGTTGAGAAGGGTAATCCCCATCCCTTCCCCCTTAAAAAGAAATTATCAGTCATCCAAATGAGGACCCTTCCTGGCCTAGGTCATAATACTAACAAAAGTGGCCATGATCTCGTGAGGCTAGGAGGCAGGACCACGTGATTGTGGCCATTTTGTGCAGGCCCAACAATGGGGACAGGAGCGGGGAGGACCGCTCCTGTCCCCACTGACCTCCATCCCACCAGGATAAGGAGGCATGAACTGAAGGGGCCAGGGGGAACCCCATTTGGCTAACTGGTTAAAAGGGAGTAATTGTTTTTAAGGGGGTTAGGGAAAAGTATAAGGAGGTAGGGAACTTTTGGGCCCCCGACTGGCTAGCTGAGCATTGTACTTAGCCAGGGGTTGCATCAAACCCTCCCAGATAGTTCCTGATGGGGAAAGTGAGCTGTCCAGGGGGGATTGATGCTGAAGGAGGGGACAGACCAGTTTTTTTAATACTGCCTGTGTCACGGATCGCTACATCCACGACACCGATAATATTGTCAGATCTTGGGGGAGGGAGGCCCTATCAGGGTATTAGAGGCACAGTTGCGCTTAGGGCAGAGGCCTAATTAGAGCTTCTCCTTTGGCCTTCCCTTGGATTTACCCAGAGACCTGAAATACTTGCATTGACAGGCACCATAGAATTTCCTGTGCTACCTGCTGATGCAGGGATTGCAGATCTCCACAGTAAATCCAAAGCTCCATGGTATCTGCAGGAGGAAGCTGGGAGTACCCCCTGCAGATACAATGGAGGCTTTTGACTTATCACGGGCCTTTGTCATAGCTGCAAAAGGCTATTGTGGTTTATTAGATATGCCTCTAAGCGTACCCATGCTAGCAGCAATATTCATGGTTAGTGAACTCCCATAACACTCATGCTAACTATGATGCACTATCAATGCCTGCAATCTGCCCCTAACCCATCCAGTTCCTGCTGAATTGCATGCTATCCAGTTAGGGAAGAATTTTTAGCATGAGGCTCCACGCTTTTAGTACAGCTTGCTTACCGCATGCTAAATCCCATGCTAATGGTTTGCATTACTGAATTGGACTGCAAGATTTGTGAAATGTCATTTGTTAACAACCCAGAAAATTTCAGAAAGAGTAATCTCAGTAATACAGCATTCAAAACTGTAAAAGTAATGTTTAGTGTTGGAAAAATCTGTTAAAGCAAAAGAATATTGTAAATACATAGGGAAACATCCCAGATAGCCCATAATTTTTGAAGATCAACATTGCCTTCTTATGTGAAGTGGCATTTTAAAAGCATGTCCAGGTGAAATCAGAGATTCAGGGCAAAAGTCCAAAAAAGCTACAGGGACATGCCTGGCTTTTCTGAAATCAGGCAGGGACGTCCAAGTACTTATGCCCCCATTCATCCTTTGATGTCCTTGTGGTGGGGACGTCCTCAGAACCACTTTCTAAAATGGCCCCGGTGATGTCTCCTTGCTTTGGGCATCTGTATGCCCATTTTCAGATGCCCAAAGCCTGAACAGGACTCTAAAAGAACCCCTATAAAGTCTCAAATAGCAACAATGGTTGAAAATGTGACATTTGAACATTCGTTCTAGAATCAAAACATTACTGTAACATACGGCAGCTTCTTTTTCAAATGCATATATCTCATTTAAAATGTCAGATGTGCATAGAAAACACATTTTCAATATGCTTTCAGTTTGCTTGCTGTTTTTTTCCTCAGGTTTTGGGTGCCTTTTCATTTGTTTCATATATTCATTTTAATAACTTTTTGTGCATGTGTTATTATATGCACCTAAACCTACAAATTAATATGTATACAATTAATTTGCATTAAAAAGTTCTAAATTTTGCACATCCTAAAGTTTTTAAGATGCCTAGTGTGAATATACGCTACTGAAAATATTAACAACAAATGGTTAAAAGATATGATTATGTTCTGTTGTTTACGTTTTTCAGCTCGTGGACAAACACTTGAGCTGTAGTAATTTAAAAAGTAAAAGCTTCTGGAAAACCTTGGATATTTTTTTCTTAGAACAATTTGAAGTTCAGTTGCATGCACACATTCAAATAGGCTAGCTATGGAAAAAAATAAGCGAAAATTACATCTGCTCTTCATTTAATATAATGCTTGTCTGATGTTCTTATGCTGAAGGGCTCATTAAACTAAAAACTATTAAAAGTCTATGAATAAAAACATTTCTAAGACCTAGAAACTATGCAAATAATTAGCAGTCCAACAACATGGTTCAATGCATAGAATGATTTTCTTTTAGAAAATGACTCATGCTCTTCCCATTCGATTATTCCATTTAAGAAACCAATGATACTCTTATTTTAATGAAAAATATGGGCAGATTAAACACGTCAAAGCCTCACTGTTAAGAAACGCTATGTATTTCATATTGATTTTGCTAAACGCTATCTTGTTAATGCAAAAAAAAAATTAATTATGAATAACAAATATTTGAAGTATATTATGAGCATGATTTACTAAGCTTTATTTCACCATAGACTCAAAATTGCATGAGTCTGGGCTCCCATGGCATGGAGTAGAATTGTACTATGTTTTCATGACCCATTGCCTCGTCTTTAGATTGTCATCAGTAGGCCATTTGGGGTCAGTTTTTGAAAGGGTTTGTGTGGTTTGGACCTGAAAAACACAAACCCTACTGCATTAGTGCCACTAATTATCCTCACAGAATGCCCTAGGGATGTCCAGTTAGTTTTGGGGCAGTCTGTCAGTGGAGCTGGGACATCCCCACAACTACCTGGTTAATGGTGAATTCATTGCTAACCAGATTGACAAACTGCTATCCTAACTTGTCCTAACTTTAATAAGTAGATCTTACTATCCAGTTAGCAAATGAATATCGCCACTAACCGGATAGCAAGACCAATCGCCAGCCAAACTGGGTAATCAACTTCAGATGCCGGGTAGGCTCCGGCGCTAAATATCCAGTTTCATTTTCGGCCTTAGGTGTTTTAGCAGTGCTGACCGCCACGGTCTGAATATCTACCCATCTGGTTTAGTCCTCCATATAATATAAGAACAGATATTCACTGCATAGCCACTTTACCCTGAAGAAAGCCACAGAATCATGGCTGAAACATTGGTTCCACCTATTAAGATACGCTGGCTCTCAAAAATGAATGAGTAAATGCAGCTCATCGAGAGCCTAAGAACAAGACTCAATACAAATCATGCTGGAATGAATTTTCCTATTTTGCCCAGTATTCATTGACTTCCAGTTAGAGCTGTGGAGAAGTTGAGATGCTAATATTAACTTTTAAATATGTGTATGTATGATTTAGGAGGCCTTCTGATTTAAGAGATAAGGCCATTGCATTCAGTAGGAGCTCCTTACCTCTGTGTTCTCCTTTTGCAAAGTTCTATGTGACTAGCTATAGAGAAACCATCTTTTCTGCACCACACTTTGGATCTCTGAGACTTGAATTGAATCAGTTTTAGATCTTAGTTGAAAACGTAGTTACTAAAGGAGATTCTTAAAGATCAACGGGCATATATTCAATAGCAGTGGCAATCATATTTAAAGCGGCTGGCCATGTGTCACTTTAAGTTAGACCAGGATATTCAAAGTCAGAGCTATATCTGGCCATTGGCCTTGAATATCTGGGTTGCCCTGATAGTGTTATAGCTATCCAGTTAATGACAATATTCAGCTGCTGGAGGGATAGCTAAACTAGCTAAAGTTAGGCCTGCTTTTATTTTGCTTAACATTAGCCGGTTTAAGTTAACTGGCCAGCACTTGAATATCACCACTGACTGGTTAACTATGGGTGCCACTCCCAGAATGCCCACAATCTAAGCGATTAGCATCAGGGTATAAAAACCAGATAGAAGGGGATATTCAGCAGTACTAAATGGTTTAGTGCCATTGAATAGCCCGTTGATCATGGTTTAACCCATTAGCAGGTCTGCTAACCAGTCAAACCGCTTTGAACATGCCCCTAAGAGATTAATATTCAATGGTGCTTTATCTTGTTAAAGCTAAACAGATAAGATATTCAGTTAACTTTAACTGGCTGTTTCAATAACCAACAGGTTAAAGCTAACTGGATAGCTTATCCAGTTAATTTAGGCATGGTATTTATGCAATCCATTTTAAGAAGTTAACTTTAAAGACTTTGTAAAGAAATTTGCCCCCCCCCCCACCTATTCACACTAATATCTAAGAACCCCAACAATAGAAATCAATGCAATCACAACAAAAACAAACCAGTGATTCCAACAGACTTCAGGAAAGCCAGGAAACAAACAAATAATAAAGTCTTCTCACATTGCCCCAAACCTATGGAACGCCCTACCAGACAACCTCACAGACTTAAATGACCTACAAACCATTCACAAAAACCTCAAAACTCATCTATTCTCCATCCACTATGGCACACTACCAGAACAAGATAAATACATAACTACCACCCTGCACCCTAAATACCATTAACCGAGGTAGGTCGAACCCGGTGCTCCTCACCTCTCACCTACCTTCAAATCTTGCCCCATTCCCTTTTGCCCCACCCACTTTTATCCACAAACAAAACACAAACATTCTTTGGGAAACAACCGGTTGCAGCTTTATTAACCTTTATAACATATTGAACATTACATGCCAACATAATCCACTTAACAATCCAAATCGCAGTACAATGCCTCACCAGCCATGCAAATAGCAAGGTGATATTGACTCCACTTCTGCCGCGGTCATGCCAACAGCAATCTTACCTACCTCTTTCCCCGACCTCATTATGTAATTAGCAAAAGTCGGCCAGGGGTTTTCCGGGTTGGGGGCACCCTGCCCCCGGCCCAAGCATAGCCTAAGGCTCCGGACCCCGGAAACCTCCATGATCCCGCCACCGGCACAGGTGACCTCAATATCCCTGTGCTGCCCCCCCACCATGAAGCTGCGACCAGCGAGCATCCCGTTGGACCACATTTTCCAAGGCCTCCCGCCAGTCATTAAGTAACAAATCCATACCCACCGGGGATAAGTGCACAACATCCCGCCTATACAGTCCTGCACAATCCACCTCTACCCAAGAATGCATGATTTGATAACCCCCTTGCTCACAGATCCAACGCCCGATCTGGCGATTAATTTTTGTTAATACCTGCGACCAATGCCGCTGGTCCCAACATGCAGACCTTGGAATGATATCCGACCACATTAAAACCACATCCTGGAACATTCAAATAACCTCAGTGAGATCCTTATTTGCTCCTCTTATCAATTGTTTACAAGTCCATGATATCATATTGTTTCCTCCCAAATGCAGCAATATCAATGCAGGCTTAGTCTTTACATGCCCGTGGTGCCGGAGCAAAGGCATAAGCTGAGTCCAATGGACACCACGCTCACCCAGCTTTAAAAAAGACACCAACGCAGGATCCAGTCCCAGATTAGGCCCAACCAGCCGCACTGCTGCTCGCTGACTGGCCCAATAAATGAAGGAATGTCCAATCAGCCAACAGCCTTGAGGACTCTGCCCCTCATCTGAAAAAATAAAATATCAGTTAGTAAAATAGCTGGCCAGCCCCTTTCCCCTTAGAAATGCACATATCCGAGAAAAGCCCAGGAACGCCATCTGCCAATGCGTTGTATCTCATGTTCAGACATTCCTGCCGCAGCCGCACTGGTTGCTGCACTGATGCAGAAGAAGTGTGTGGCAAACAGACGCAGCTCCTCACCAACTTGCCAAAGCACCATCCGCAGCACTGCTGAAACTTGAAAACGCGTCAACAGATGCGAAACCTCATGTATGAAGAGCCATCCATCTGGCAAAGGTCGTGAACGCAAGTACGCCCTCATTGTAGCTACCGGGCATGATGACAGGCCAACAATCTCCTTCAAGACTACCCACACTCCTTTTCCTAGCTGGTACGTCTTGGATTTGGTTAGACGGACCCGTAGTTGCCCGTCCTCCACCTGAACATGCTGGCACTGCATACCGCCACCAGCCCTAGATCTGCTGGAGTTAACTACCAACTTGCTAATATGGAAAGCACCGAAAAATGCCAGAGAAAAAAATGCCTGGAACAGTCTGGCTTCATACCGTGACAACGCAACCCTGGGTAAGGCAGCGCAAAGTCTCACGAGCAATTCATGTGTAATTGGCTGCCTGGAATCACGAGGTGTTGGCCTTGCGCACTTCCACCCTTGCCTGTGAGCTAGGAACCCCCCCAGCTGAGGAGCCCCATCCCACTTCTCTAGTAAAAAAGTCACAGCCTGCCAAGTGGGTACGAACTGATGTTCTGGAGAACCCTTTTTCTTTGGTCTCCACTACATATTGACCCATTAACTGATCAGATACCAAACCAAGCTGCCATCCACGGGCCACCAAAAAAATCAAACACTATGTCGCAACCTCGCCGATATGCTGACCATGTCACCATCACCACTGAATTTTACAATAAATTCAGCATCTCTCTTGGCCAATGTTCCATAATGTCTCCGGGACCACACATCCTTCCGCATAAGCTTCTGGTGCCAGAGTCCGAAACTAGTCCCACTTGAAATGGGAAAGAGCGTCAGCAATCTCGTTAGTACATCCTGGAATATGCCGAGCCTTTACATACATATTCAGCCGCAAACAAGTTAAAACTACTTCCCTTATTAAGTCCGCCACTTGAGTACATCGTGGTGTACAATGATTAATCACGCTGACTATTGCTGCATTATTGCACCACCAAACCACCCTGCAGTTATGAAGCCTATCGGGCCACAAATCCAATGCCACCAAAATGGGGAACAGTTCCAAGAAGGTTATATTGCTAGTTAGGCTCAATTGGCTCCATAACTGCGGCCATCTATCAGCACACCAGGACCCCACAAAAAAAAATGCCCAAGCCTATACCCCCTGCCACATCTGTGTATAACTGCAAGTCCACACTGGAGATCGTGACCTCCATCAACACCGACGTCCCATTAAAGTCTTTCAAGAAAACATCCCAGACCCGCAAATCAGCCTGCATAACCTTCGACACCTGAATACGGTGGTGCGGTTTACGCACTCCCGATGTTGCCACTGCCAACCGACACATAAAAACCCTTCCCATCGGGATGACCCTACAAGCGAAATTCAAAGAGCCTATCAAAGCCTGCATTTCCCTCAAAGTTATTTTAGAGGAGGACAGCACATTAGCAACCAACACACACAATCTCACCACCTTCTCCGGGGGAAGACGAGACACCATCTCCACCGAGTCCTATTCCACTCCTAGAAATGTGATCCTCGTTGACGGGCCTTCTGTCTTACCCGCCGCCAATGGCACACCCAACTCGCGGGACAACTCCACAAACCCCTCTAAGAGTTCATGGCACCCCGCTGTCTGTCTGTTCCAACAAACAAAAAATCACCGAGATAATGAACAACATTCATACAGCCTACCTTCTGAACCAATGCCCACTGCAGGAAGGTACTGAATTTCTCGAAGTATGCACAAGACACTGAGCAGCCCATAGGCATACATTTGTCAAAATAAAATCTTTCCTCAAAGCGGAAACCTAACAAATGAAAAGCTGACGGATGCACTGGCAGCAAACGAAAAGCTGACTCAATATCCACTTTTGCCATCACAGCTTTGTGACCTGATTTCCTACCTAACTCAACCGCCCGATCAAACGAAGCATAACAAACCATACACAACTCCCGAGGGATGTGATCATTTACTGATGCTCACAATGGGCAAGACAAGTTATGAATCAGCCGGAACTTCCCTGGTTCTTTCTTTTGTATAATTGCCAGAGGTGAAACCACCAAATTTAGGAAAGGCTGATCCCTAAAAGGGCCTGCAATTCTGCCTAAGTCGAGCTCCACCTTCAACTTATCCCTCACAATAGTTGCAAACCGCCAAACGGAAGACAAATTTCGTGCCTTAGACACTAAAACATTACCGTGTACTGGTATAATGAAACCACACTGAAATCCCGACTCCAATACCTCCTTATCCCCACATTTCAGGTATCGTCGAAGCCAATTCTTTAAGACCTCTACCCATATGGGTATCTGGGCCAGGCTGAATACATCATTATTGCTCAGGGACCAGCCCGGGGGCCAAGGAGGCCCCTTTTTTAATGCATTTAGCCGCTGAGTGTCCCCCACTACAGACTGAGCACACATGTCGGAATTTGCAGTCAGGAAATGGGCGAGGCCTTGTTAAATCTCCAGCACATGTCACGAGCTCCGCTTCCCCCATATTTCTGCTGCAGCGCGACCCCTCCTGCATGAAAGTAATGACCTAACCCTGCACTGGTCACTGTCCCTCCTTTTGCCACACCCATTCCCCCCCGAACCAGTCCTGGCTGACATCTGCGTCATCCAAAGGTTGATATCCTGCGGACCCCACACGAATAATCTGTTCTCCTCCATTTTGTCTCAAAACCTCTCATCATAATTCAACCATGCCCATCCGTCGTGTGTCTGTGACACCTCCAGAATTGAATCCGCATATGCTAGCAACATCCTTTAATGCTCAGGATAGTGATGACCCCAGACACTTGCTAAATGCAAAAAGGCCCTTGTCCAGTTTACCACGTTATGTGATACCTTTTTGACTCGTCCCACCTTCTCATCTTCTTTTCTCTTTTTCTTACTTTTGCCTGACCGCCTCCTACCTTCTAATAATCAGAAAACATCTATATATCTCCGCTTCCTAATCCTACGACGCAAATTCTTCGGAGGTCCCTCTCATAGCTCCGAGAAGGACGCTAATGACGGAGCTCCTACTCCTGCCCTGTTTGGCGTCGCTACGCTGCTGCCTCCTGTCTGCCCCGCGCCTTCAACTCTGGATGACAATGACGAAGAGTCAGAGGATGAGGAGGAGGATGAACCAGAGCCTCAACGATGCCTACAGGAATGCCTCCTTTTCTTATGCGCTTTACCCTCCGATCCCCCCCCGTGAACCACTCCGCTCCAACACCTCACCATATTCCGCCTGTAACTCACCTGTCACTGCCCTATCCACCAACAATGCCGCTGTTGGATGGGTTGTAGACTGGCATACCTCAATTTCGTGCTGATGCGGTCTCTCACTTTCCGTGTTGTTAGCCTCCTCTGAAACATTTCGCCTTGCCGTTCTTCGTATGTCCAAACTCTCAGCTCCCAATTGGCCTCCTATTCCCTGCCCTGCAGAGGGCTGATTTATCGCCAGTACCTATGGAGACATGAAAGAAAAAACAAGGGGGGGGGGAACCACCGTGGACCACAAAGGTTGCCAAGCCCCTAACCACTCAGCCCTGGATGGACCTTGGCCCCCCCCCCCGAGCCAGTGCTCCCATGACGCCGTTCCCCCTACCGGCCTATAACCTCCCTGAACATTATGCCAACCCATAGGGTATGTTATGCTTTGCCCCCCAAAACTGTGGGCCCCCTTGCCCAAAACTGTGGGCCCCCTTGCCTTATGTATATTTTGGGACCCCCCTCGCCCTCTTACGGGACCCTTAGCTCTCACTGAGCCCCGATGCGAGGCCGCCAAATCCCGCTGCCCCCTCACACCTGCAGAAGTCTCACCCTCCTCTGAATTCCCCTCCACCGCTCCACTGTCCGCTCGTCTCTCCCACTCCACAAGGGAATGGATGGCTTGCCACTGCCACCCCTACCTGCCCTGTCTGACCCCCCAATCTGACCCTGTTTACCCCTGCGCTGTATTGCCCTCTTTCTTTTTTTTTTTGTTATATCAAAATGCCTGATCTGCCCCACACTTGCCTGACAACCAGGAACACCTGCGCTGGCTGCACGCTGCTCTCCATGAGTTTGCCGAGCTTTAAGGGCAACGGTGGCCTGTCTCCAATCCTCTCTGTCAGCCTCTTTGGCCCCGATGCTCCCACCAGCAATGGCTCCAGCACCGGCTCCTTGACCGTCCTCCGACCTTGTCCTCATTATCCGACTCTTCTCCGCAACACTCCTACCAGCAACAGCAGTTTGCCGCACCTTGCCTCTTCTACTAGCTGCTTGCTGCACTGCATTTTTTGCACCGATATCACCTACAATGTCAACAGCAAGCCGGCACCAGGAACCCTCGAGGCAGCGAGAAGCAGGCAACCGTTGCTGATGCCTGACTCCTCCCACATCCTCCAGTCCACTCCTCAGTCCCCATTGGCTCCCCCGTGCGCGTTGTACATTGAACAATGCTTCCTGGCATCCTCATGCCTCTGCCACTCCCTCCCCTTCCCCCCGCCATCTGCTTAACCCCGTGGTCTCCGCACCGTGCCGAACACCCGGTTACGGGCGGCCTGCGGGGACCCAGCCCCACGGTCTTACATATATCAATAAGACCAGAGATGCTAATAATGTCTGCTGCCCAGAAGTCCATAGTTTTAAATTTTGTATTAGAAGATTAAATAACTCCAGCTGCTTAGAAATCATATGTACATAGTTTAAATTGTATTAGTCTCTATGTACATAGTTTTTAAAGCATTCCATGTACTAGAACTTGTACTTGTTTCTGTACAATCAACAATGTTGTTATTTGTAAACCGTGTTTGAACACATGGAAAATGCGGTATAAAAATGTTAAATAAATAAATTAATAAATTAATTAATTTTGCACGTGTGAAGTGGCATTTTAGAAGTGATGTCTAGTTAGAATTTGGAAAGTCCAGAGCATATCAACTTAAAATCAAATGTAGCAGTTTTTGGGTCATGTTGCGTCTTTGTGACTGGAACCAACGTTTCAGTTGCAGTACTGTGGCTTTCTTCAGGGAGAAGTGGTTGAGCAGTGGATGTCTGTTCTTTTATATAGTAGTCCTCAAACCAGATTGGTGGGATTGAGGCAGGAAATTTAAATTTGAAATTCCTTTACCTTTTCTCTTTTTTTTTTTTTTAATTTGATTATTGTAAACTGCTCTGATGCATTGCTGCCGAGGGCGGTATATCAAATGATAATAAAGATAAATTAAATTGACCAAATTAAATTAACTTCTGAATAGAATTGGAACCAGAATGATCTGTAGGATACTTCACTAGTAACTCCCATTTCCTTGGGTAAATCACTATCCTCTGTTACATAACTCTTAAGCAGCTTCTAATCCAATTTGCATTTGCTAGTGAACATTCATTTCGTTAGTTTAAAATTTTAAAGGCACATTTTAGATATTAGGTGGAGAGTGGAATTCAGACCTTGAGGTTGTGATGTAAAAAATTATGCCAGTATTTTAGAAAGACTCTGCCAAATGTGCAGCCTTTTCTAAAATATGAAGGAGGACACGCAGGACTACACATGTATATGTGCCAATATGTGGAGCCGAAAGTGCCATTTTACAATTCTACATGTTAGGGAAATCAATGGAGGAAATTCAGCAACTTACAAATGTAAGCATCGAGACTTACAAATAGAGGTTAGTATTTACAACGCCCACGTATAAGTGATGTGTACCCTTACAATACTCAAGTGTTCGCAAGCCATTTTGTAAAACTATACATATAAATGATGGCAATTAAATACAGACACTGCAATCTTCCTTTACTTAGAATTTTTGAAGGGAGGTAAACAGGAAGTTAAAGAAAATAACCCCCTTAATCCCTGCTGTAAAGCACTGGCCAAAATGAGCACTTTTAAAAAACCTAAACGTGCTAGGAATAAATCCTGACACAAACAATTTTGGTCATACATGTGCATTCCCTATAGAAAATGGGTAATGTGCCAACCATGCTTTGACATGTCCCCTTGTAACTTTTATGTAATAATGAATCCATGTGTAAATTCAGCCCTTTCTAAAATAGCCATTTCCAAGTGGATGTATTTCCATCTGTAAATGCCTGATTTTACACATGGAAACTGAGAATGAAGCTTCTAAAATACCTTTAGTGCACAATAAAGTGATTTAACGTTCACTAACCTATGAATTAATGTGTGAAGTCAATAAATATGTGTTAAAATGATATAGCGTGCATTAAAACATCACCATTAAAACAGTGTGAAACAAAAACATCTAAAAATAAGGAGAATTCCAGGAAAAAAATGAAAAAAACTAGCCCAATACCTATTTATTACATTAGGATCTCCCTAGTATCTAATGAGAAGGAGCGCCAGGGTTCAAAACGGCACCTCCAGAGATGCCAAGTTACCTCGTTCCGTTAGTGAGATTTTAAGCCAGTCCTAGATTTCTGCAGCACTGATTCTAATGGGTAAAATCAGGGACTACAAATACAATACTGCACTTGCAATGCAAATTTAAAACCAGAACTGGCAAAAAATCTCACCCATGGAACTAGGTAACTTAGCAATTCTGTGCCTCCCACTGCCTAGTGGTAGTCTCATGATACTATGATTATAGGGTCAGCTCCTTATTTTGCAGGAAAATAGGAATATAGCCTGCATTTAAATGTTAATACTCCTTAGTAAATATTTAGTAAGATATTTATTTTGTGTGAGGACCTCATAAAAATAGAGGCTCAAGCTCTTGCTTGTATATTCAGAATCTACAAATACTTACTCCCCCCTTCTGAAGGCTTATGCCTTGAAGAAACCAATCCTAGTATGAATACTTACTATCTACTTTGGGAATTACAAATCCTGAGCATATAGACAGCTAACAGCAAACTGCAAAGTGAATTATGAGGATTTAACCTTTAAGAATTCCCGGGAAGCGCTAGACTGACTTTCTGTCATCAACAGAAGGGTTAAATCTTGCTTTGGCCAACTATCTGTGATTGCTTGAAACCTCCCGATTTTTTGAATTCTGTCAGTTGTGGACTGGCTGGCTTTTAGATAGAAAGCAATAAGAAAACAGGTGGTGGTGATGGTGTGTATAGGGGAGGGAGTTTTAACTTTAGGACCCCATTAAAAGTTCCAAGAGTTTGGGGATTTAAACAACAAAGGGAAGAATTTATCTGCCCCAGCACTAAGTCAGAGCTAAGAAGACCAAGAACCAACATTTCTTTTCAGCACTGCAACTCAAAGGGTCCTTGGAAAAGGTTGAGCACCCACTGAAAGGTAATCTGTACCAATTTCAGTTCTACCTCCAAGGAACCAGGAAGGGACTCAGAATAGAACCTTACCTGGCTAAATCTAAAGCTGGACCAAAATCAATCCATAAAGTGAGGCCTTGCAGTAACTGTTTTAGAGACATCAGGATTTGCCCTATAGAAAGGTACCGAGAATTCTTGAGAGGAATGGGACTGTATTTTGATCCAATTCAAGCACTGTTACTGGTATGTACTACTGTAAACCTCAGGTTAATTAATTGTCCATTCTTATTAGGTTAAATACCTGGCAGATTCTGTTTGAAACCTATTCTAAATACAATTTACATATCCGACAGGTCTATTTTTGTCCTTTGTTAATTCGCTGTGGAAAAGTTTTGTCATTGAATAGTAACCTATATATATTTCTTGTGACCTGTTTCTTAGCCTATGCTAATAAAGAAAAAGTTTTTTGCTTAAACATTTTATATTTACTTTTATTCTGGATGCAACACATTACATCACAGGGCTCAGTAACCTACTATTTCAATTAGAACTAACCTATTTCACTGTAACATATACAAGACCCTTGGACCCTGAATTCCAGGGGTTGGAGTGCATATTTAAAGCACAAAAAACCTCCAGCCTCCTAAAGGTGTCTCAGGGTCTGTCTCCTGTGGGTTTCAAGCAAATGCAGGGCGGAAAGTGTGCCCCCCCCCCCCCCAGGGTTACATTAGATTTTGTTATTCTTATATACTGGAAGTCCTTTAATTGTTGTATACTTCAGATATCTCTTTTGCTTCCTTTACAGCTGCCATATTGATAATATTGACATAAATGGCACATGACCTGCTGAATATAATTGGTCTTTGTAGTAATGTAATTTCCTGCATTCTTCCCAGTATGAATGTCTTGGGAATTCAACTGCATAAAATATTACTAAACAAATTGCAGTGTTAGAATGGATTGAGCCATGCTCTATTAAACAACTGAAGATCAAATGAGAGATTTAATGAGTACCATATCCTGATACAATACAAAGAATGCGAGAAAAGGAAATACAAATAGTCAAAAACCTATTTCAATATAGCAATCTTAGATCAAAAGAGAGAGTCACAGCACATCGACCAGATTGTAAGTCAAACAAACCAAAGACAATATTATTGAAACCTTAGACACAATTTGCATAAGCTACAGATAGTTGGATCATCTCTGATTAAAAAAGTTTGCTGTTGGGAAAGACTAAAATAAATAGAACATATTTATAAGTTAAAGGAAAAACTCAGCCCATGTCTCATAACCTAAGGCAGAAACACATTAATACTTCCAAGCAGCAAGCAGCAACTGACACAGAAACTTGAGATGTGGAAAGCCAAAATCAAGAAGGTTCCTTTTTACATGAAGTCCTTATTTAACTGAACACTTTTTAGTGAAAAAGTCAGCCCAGTTTAACTTATTTGGCAAGCATTAACTGTACGCTCAGCTGCATGGTATCATTATCATGGAAGGATGACAAAGCAAGGCAATTTTTACACTAACTGCCAATCACGTGATAGGGTGCCGAACAGGCATGCTGGGGATGAAGATTTAGGGCTGGTGAGCACATTGCAGTTAGCATGGGTGGACATATTGTACTTTCACTATCAACGTTGCAATTAACATGAGTGCATTTACCTCCACCTCAATAGGTAAGTGCATCTGCAGTAATAGTGATGTGTGTTAGGGTACGCTCCCAACAGGTACCTGGAGGTTTTGCACTTAGTTTTCACACTAAGAGTACATTAAATGAATTACATGTAAGTTGTATAAATAGCAGGTTTAACTTTAAACATCTAACTAGTGGCGTAAATTCTGCCCAAGCAGCTCCTGTAATGTGGGGGAGAACCCGGTCAGTAAGAGGACCCACACAGTGATGGTAAGGCAGCATGGCAAACCAACTTTATGTACATCATGCTGCCTCCACTCTTGTAAGTTTGTGGAAGGCCCAGCAGCTTTTACCTACCGGGCCAAAGTCTCATGATAACAGCCACACCAAGAGACTCCGTCCCGGCAGGTAACAGGTGCTGGGGCTGCTGTGTACTTGCAAGAGCAGAGGCAGCACAGAAAACACGAGGAGGGGGGTCACCATGACAATGGGGGCAAGCATGGAGGGAGCATGCCACTGTGATGATGGTGGGCTCTCGGCACAGTGTTACTTGGGGGCCCCCTTGTTGGAACTTACACAACTAGCGCATAGTTAGAAATCGGCATATCTGAGTTGTTAGTTCTCTACCTCACTCCAACTCCTTCCCAACAATTTTTTTTCGATCATACTTTATGACTCACTAATAGAGGCTTGGATTAGATAGAATTACTTGGCATTGGTTGGAAGGGAGCATATTGAAGTAATTTAGATTGACTGTTCATCATCTGCAACACTTACAGTATATAAATTTGAAGAATAGCTTGATTAGTAATATCTTAGTAGATCTTTGATATAATTGATTAAGTTAGTCTGGCCTCTAGGCAATAAGATTCTACAAAGGAGACTACATTAAACTACACAACATAGATAGATAAATATAAGCAGATTTTGTAGTCTAAAAGGGTAAGACAATCTATATCTCATAATTATATGTAAGTAAGCTAATATGACTACAGAGTATGGGACTGCTAGATTTCACAGGAAAAAAACCTAAAAAAAATATTGAGAGGCAGTTTGAGGAAAATATAGGTATTTAGTAGGTCTTCTTTTTTCTTTTCGTTCAACATGTACCAAAGCTCCTAAAAGCTTAAGGATGGCAAACATTGTCAGCACACATCACCATAGTAACAAGTTTTGTGTCTAACCAGATGGATATTCTAATCCACAGCAAGATATTGGTTCTATGTAAAAGATGTCTGCAAGTCAACTCCTTCAGGAAATAGGTGGTGGAACTGAAAGAGTAGGAGACAAAGATGAAAAGCAGCCCTGAAAATGAGGACACTGATGCAATCCTTCTTGAGGCATCTAGTGTGGAAAATTCTTGAATCACTCCTAATTCTACTGCAGCATTAAAAAAGGAAGCTCAAAGTTCTCTTAATCAGCTCAGATATACAGTATCCCATCTGATTCTACTACTTTATCTATTTTTAGTTTAGCTAGCTTCACATACATACAAGGCATTTTACTAAAGTGAGAAAAACCAGGAGCGGAACCCAAGGACCAGGCCTACACATGGGTATGATAGTACAAACGAAGTTTATTGGGGTCCCCCAATAAACTTCGTTTGTACTATCATACCCACGTGTAGGCTTGGTCCTTGGGTTCCGCTCCTGGTTTTTCTCACCCTGTTCCTGCGGATACCTCATTCTTCTCCTGATTTTACTAAAGTGCACAATCAGGTAGCATATGGTTCAGCAATCCGCTGTGAAATTTGCCATGTACTAAAAAATGTGGCTGCACTAAAATCCCACATTACCCAATTAGCATGGGCTGGGACAGAGACTGGACAAAGCATGCACATCATGGGTATTGCAAGCATCTTTAGCACCTGCTTGCCATGTTGCAGCACTTAGCCTGGGTGTACTTACCACCATCTCAATGGGTAGCATTAAGTGCACCTGCACTGATCATGCCATACAGGAGTGTGGTGGTGGAACGAAACCTGTGCTAGTTACATGGGACCTGCTGGGTAGCCTCCATTGTGTAGTATGGGTCGAGTACTACCTCCGTGCTCATTTTTGGGCATGAATACACACTACTGGCACAAAAAGTAATAAACATGGCCCACAATCTTTAGTTTTCATGCTAAATAATGAACAGAATAAAGGGTGTAGCACTGTGCACAAGGTGAGAGCGTGATCTGGAATTATTGATAGTAACATAGTATATGATGGCAGATAAAGACCAGTATGGTCCATCTAGTCTGCCCAGCAAAGCAGTAAGAGAAGGTGCATCTGCAGCTCCATGCAGGTCACCTCTTTCTATACCTTTGTTTAGGGGTGTACCCACCGTTCCATGTAGGTCACCCCTAATTTGTTGAGATATAAGGGAGAGTTATGTCCATTTTGATTTTATCCTGTTATAAAGGGATCCACTGTGCCTGTCCCATGCCATTTGAATTCTGTCACTGTATTTGCCTCTGCCACTCCGATCGGGAGGGCATTCCAAGCATCCACCACCCTTTCAGTGAAAAAGTATTTCCTGATGATGCCTTTCAGTTTACCCCCTTGCAGCTTCATGTTATGCCCCCTAGTTTTGCAGCTCCCCCCATCTTTGGAATAAATTTGTTTGTCCATTAAAGATCTGACTCATATCTCCCCTATCCCTCCTCTCCTCCAGAGTGTACATATTTAGGTCTTCAAATCTCTTCTCATAAGTCTTCTGATGCAGGCTCCAAATCATTTTGGTCACCTTCCTCTGAATGGTTTCCACTCTTTTTATATCCTTTGCAAGATATGGACTCCAAAACAGAACACAATATTCCAAGTGAGGGCTCTCCAGTGACTTGTGCAGTGGCATTAGTACCTCTTCCTTTCTGATACCTGATAATCTTAAGTTAAGAGGTGAAGCTCTGTGCACAAAAGTCAGAATGATGATTGAGTGCATAGGGCAAAGAATGGCCTGTGGTAAAAAAGGATGTGACATTGCTTCCTTAAGTTTCTGCTGAGATCTCATTTAGAGTACTGTGTAAAATTCTGCTGATCACACCTTTGAAAATATATAAATTAGATGGAGATGATCCAAAAGGTATCTACTAAAATGTTCAATAGGGACAGGTTAACAGAAAAGGGTAGTGGATGAATAGAACACCCTTTTAGTGGAGGTGATGGAGATTAGGATGGTATCTGAATTCAAGCAAGCATAAGAAAAGCACAGAAGCTGTATAAGGGACATGAAGGTATTAGGGAACTGAGCTGTTATGGATGGGCGGATATGGATGCACATTCATTAGCAAGCATTGGATTTGCTAGTATGTTTGGTGCATGCTAAATCATTTGATTGCATATTCACATAAGAATTAACACTCAAAGTCAATTAACATACACTACAATGTCAAAATGTGTATGAAAAATCTTGGTAACATGACTGTGTCAAATGAACTGAAAAAGTATTCTAACATTGGAAAAAAAAGTCCAAAAATGATCTGAAAATGAACCAAAACCTTTTCTCTGCACATGCCTGTAGTATGATCTTTTTCTGCTGTCCTGTAACTGGGTAGCCAGACCCGATGCTCCCCCTTTTAACCGCCCCCCCACCACCTTTCCTTCAAGTGCCACCCCCCTTCTCCACCCCCCCAACTTGTTGCCCACAAACCTCACAGACACTGATCATGGAAGCAACTGGTCGCAGCTTTATTACCAATTTAACATATTGAACATTCAGAATAATAATAAACCTCTGCCAAACCCCCAGCAGAGTGATCAGTCACCAGCCATGCAATTAGCAAGGTGAACTCGCCTCCGCCCCTGCCACAAACAAGCCACCGGCGAAGTTCCTAACACCTCTATCCGACTTCGCCATATCAGTAGAAAAAGTCTACCAAGGTTATCCGGGTCGTGGGCACCACGCCCCCGCCTTAAGTAGCCTAAGGCTCTGGACCCCGGAAACCTCCAGGATCCCAACCCCCCCCCCCCAGTTGCAACACCCCAAATCCTCCCAACTTCCCCCATCGCCTATCGGGTGGGAGAGTGGGAAGCCACCGTGACGTCTCCTGCACATGTGCTCAGGCTACAGCCGCAGCCCTGAGCTCCTGCAAGCCCATGATCCGATTGGCTCCCCCCACACATGCTCCCGTGGGCAGAGCCAATCAGTTTAAAGGACTGTATGCACGCCCTCCCCCCCCCCAGCAACATAAGGCGCGCGCAGGGTCCTACACCAGGCCATGCACCCAGTTACCAGCGGGTGCCGGGACCCTGCTCGCGCCCTTACTTTTCTTTGTTACTAAAGTCTACATTTAAATACCAACATTGTTTTCTGTGGTCTCATAATTTATTTAGCTTTAGCTTAAAAATCTATTACAGAGCAAAGAAAAAAATCAACACAAGGCAAAATTTTAATGAGTTAAGCTTAAATGTATGAATTAGCAAGTTGAAATGTCTAATAGGTTAATTAGGAACAAAGAAAATGGTGGCAAATAAGTGTAAGGCTCATCTAGTTTGCCAATTATGCCCCTTTTGCATGTGATAGACCACAATTGATCTCTGAATTTCTCTTTATTTCTAGCCACTGATAATTTCTCTTCTGATTCATGCTTGCTTTATTCATTTATTTTTCAGCCAGTAATTTCTTACAGCATAAACAGAATCACCTTGTTTGGTTAGGTGTAAGTTCTTAGCAGAAAAGTGAGCCAATGGGTGGTAAAAGACTGGCCTGAGTGGAGTAGGAAGTTCTAAAATGATTTTAATGTGCCATGGATGCTAAAAATGTAAATGAAATGTTGAAAATAAGGCACATTTTACAAATGACATCCAAGTGCAATCTGGCATGTCCAAGACAAAATATCAGAAAAAAAATCAGGCACATCCAAGTTCAGGCAGGATTTCACATGTACATGCCCGATATGGACGTTTGCAGGGTGTCTACATAGACATCCCAGGAACAGTATTCAAGACTAGGGACTTCTAGGAATAGCCTAATGGTTAGAGTAATGGGCTAGGACCAGGGCAGCCAGGGTTTGAATCCCACTGCTGTTCATATTGTGATTGCGGAGAGTACTGGGATGGTGGAATGCCCTCTTCTCTATACCCTCTGGATGTTTTACAGCTAAAACAAGAACTTCCCCAATGCTTGTTTGTGCCTGGAGCAGGCCTAAGCTTGGACATCCCTGACATTTCTGAAATCAAGTGAGAATATCAAAGTCCATTGCACTTACTTGGCCATCTACACACAAGAGACATAGTTAAAAGCCATTTGTAAGATGGGTCCGGAGATATCTGCATGCACATTTTTGGACATCCAAATCACTACTACGGCTTTTAAAATGGCCCCCTATATGAAAAGCAATGGCAATAAGACTATAATACCATAATGCCCCCATCTAAGCCATTGTGTAAACAGGGGCGGCCCAAGGGGGGTGTGGCGCCATGTGCGGAGACTCGGTGCGAGACCTCATTTGCATAAGGGACCTCATTTGCATAAAAATTCACAAACATATTTGCATAATGTTAACATATACTAACTTTTAGTAAATATGCCTCTTAATGAGTGTGTGGATAAAGAAAGACTAAAAGATTTCTACATTACTATAATCTAGTGCCAACCGCCAGGCACATTAGGAACTACTACAAACACTTCCCATTTAGAACCGATAGCAAACCCGCCGTATCGTAACAGCACTACCAGGACTCACAAAGCACCAGACCCTACCTATCAAAAGGCAACAATGCAAATATTAAACCAATACATTTCAGAGAACAACAATACATGACCTACTGGGGAAAGAGAACAAGTGGCAATGCCAAATAGGAATTACATAAACAGAATACCTCAGCTCAGTTACACATGCAGAACATAGACCATCACCAAACAAGTAATCACAATTTAGAAACAGGAAGACAATAATTAAACTGGTAACCCCAAAAGCTAAACTTGGAATGTACAACACCACTGTAGAAATAAAACTATAAATTAATTTCCACTTGTACTAAACAAAGCGCAGACGTTAATGATGCACATTTCCCAGAGCTGACATATTCCAGTTAATAAATTCAAAATAAAGAGATATCTTTGCATCTTTTGTGCATGTTTTTTTTTCAGTTGCAATTGCTCCAGCCACTTTCTTCTGGTTTCTCCGTGTCTTCTGATAACTCTCCATCGTCTGCTGTCCATTTGTCCTTTCTTCTATCTTCTAAGGTTTTTTTCCATTCTCTCTCTACATCTGCTTTAACATACTAATCTTTCTCCTTTTGCTCTTTCCTCATTCCTATTTCATCCACTCAAATTTTACCCCTCCATCCTCAATCCCCATCCTTATTCTCCCAATACCCGGAAAATTGTAGATTTTTCTTCCCTCCCACACAAAATATTTTTCCCCTCTCCATTACACTCTCCCAGCCCCATCCCATTCTAATCCTCCCCCAGCATCAGCTCCTTTTTAGTTCCAGCCCCACCCAGCATCCGCTCCCTTCTAGTCCCCGCATCAGCCCATTTCCAGTCCTATCCTATCCCCACCATTAGCCCATTTTCAGTCCTATCCGAGTCCCTCCATCAGCTCATTTCCAATCACAGCCCCCCATCAGCCCATTTCTAGTCCTTTCCTAGCCCCACCATCAGCCCATGTCAAATCCTAGCTCCCCTCCACTCAGCCCATTTCCAATCCAAGCCCCCCCATGAGCCTACTTCCAGTTCTAGCCCCTCCATGAGTCCATTTCAATCTAAGCCCCCACCACAGCCCATTTCCAATCTTATCTCCCCAACACCCAATTTCCAGTCCTATCCTAGCCCCTCCATCAGCCTATTTCCTGTCCTAGCTCCCTCCCCTCACAGCCCATTTCCATTCCAAGCCCCCATCCCCATCAGCTATTTGCAGTTCAAGCCTCCCCTTCCACTCACCCCATTTCCAGTCCTAGCAACCCCCCAACCCATTACCAGTCCTAGCCCCCCCATAGCCCATTACCATTCCTAAGCCCTCATCAGCCCACTTCCAGTCCTAACCCCATCACCCCATTTCCATACTTAGCCCCCCACAGCCCATTACCAGTCCTAACCCCCATCACCCCCATAGCCCCCCATAGCCCATTACCAGTCCTAACCCCCCATCTGCCCACAGCCCATTACCAGTCCTAAACCCATCAACCCACCTCAAGTCCTAATCCCCTCCCCCTCCCCCTATCAGCCCATTTCCAGTCCTAACCCCCTCCCCCCCAACAGCCTAGGGAAATTTTAAAACAAAAAAAAAAAGCTGGCTGCTGCCGCTGCGGCAGAATCAAGGGTCCCATGGGCCCCCCCCCCACCCAGCAGAGCCCTCCCTCCCTGCCTCAGTCCCTCCCCGCGTCGGCTTTCAGAGCCGCGAAGGGAGAGTTTCTCCCTCGCGGCTCTGTTAAGACCACCGGGGCTGATGGGAAAGTTCCCATCAGCCCCGGTGGGCTTAACAGAGCTGTGAAAGGGAAACTCTCCCTTCGCGGCTCTGAAAGCTGTTGCGGGGAGGAACTGAGGCAGGGAGGGTGGGCTCTGCCGGGGAGGGGGGGGGGGCCCGCAGGACACTCGATTCTGCTGCGGCGGCAGTGGCAGCAGCCAGCTTTTTATTTTAAATTTACCTTTAAAGCAGAATGTTCTTTGCATGGGGCCCTGTGCAAAAAACATTCTCGCTCAATGGACGGGCCGGCCCTGGGTGT
This sequence comes from Ichthyophis bannanicus, assembly GCA_033557465.1. Taxonomy (NCBI): domain Eukaryota; kingdom Metazoa; phylum Chordata; class Amphibia; order Gymnophiona; family Ichthyophiidae; genus Ichthyophis; species Ichthyophis bannanicus. Next base: position 1,629,703,750 of record CM066032.1, read on the forward strand.
AACAGTACCATGAGTATAGTATAAAGTTCTTATTGCCTTCTCAAAATGGATATAGTGGAGCTGGAAAACTTTCAAAGACAATAGAAATGTTAAAGGAGATGGAATACCTCTTTTTAGGAAGGCTAAACAAGTTAGATCTATTTGGTTTGGAAAGATATGTCTGAGAGGGGACATGCTTGAAGTTTATAAAGTCATGAGAAGGGCGATGCATCAACATATGGAACAGTTCTTAACCTTTCAAACAACACTAAAACAAGATGATACTCCAATAAAACTAATAACCAGCATATTGAACTGTAGAAAATACTTTTTTTTACCCTGTGCATAATTAACGCTGGGTGCTCTGCCCTAGTTATGTCCTCTCTCTATAGTCCGTATGATGATAATTACATTTTCTGTCACACTTTTCATACAGCAAAGTTGTATATTTACTGGCAGTTCGTAAATATATTACTCCTTTTGCAAATTTCTACTTATATTTAAAAAAAGATATATTTATTCCACTGTGAAAAAAAATCTGTCAAGTTAGATTTTTACATATTTTAATACATGGGGCCTGTGGTTGTTATCCTACCACAAAAATCATACAATATAAGGACTATATTTACTAACCTGCATGAAAGAGATAATTTGCATTTAAGGGCATACTTACTGAACCACAGTCACCTTTTGCAAGCTATCACAGTGCGATAGCTGCAAAAGGGCTCCAGTTAAATACAAAGTCTCCATGGTATCTGCAGGGGGCGCTCTCGGCTTTTCTCCTACAGTTACTTCAGAGGTTCTGGATTTACCATGGAGAGCTGCAAGGGAAGTCCCGTGGTGCCTGCCGATGCAGGTGAAATGGGCCCTGCCCTTCTCAATAGTACTAACAAAAATGGCCGTGAGGCTAGGGGGCAGGACCACGTGATCATGGCCATTTTCAGAATGCCTGTTGATGGGAGCAGAAGTAGGGAGGACTGTTCCTGCTCCCATTGACCACAGACCACAAAGTGGAGGGATCGAGGGACCCCCCCCCAACCAACTGGTTAGCTGGGATTGTTTGTTTTAACGGGGGAGGAAGGGGGATCAGGGCCCTAAACTGTCCGGGTGGGGGGGGGGGGGAAATCAGTGCAGAAGGGCGAGACAGGCCACTTTTAAAAAAAATTATTGTTGATGCCACGTATCTTTAGATCCATGGCACTGACATTGATCTGATGGTGTGGGGGGCCATCGGTGGTGGGGAGAGTCCAGCTAATTCCACCTCTTGGTGTGGTGCTATATGCAACTGTAATAAGGCCTGATTGCTCAGCCATCGAATAACAAAGTTTAGCGTGATGGCTGTCAACAATCCCAACCCCTTTCCCTGGTCCACTACAAGAAATGAAGATATCACAGACAAAATGCTGTAATATCTGCATTTCTCCCGCATTAGCTGCTACTGCCGTGAGTTAAATCTCCATTATCCCTATGGTAGCAACTAACATCCTTTAGTAAATATGTTCCTTAGTGAGTTATTAGTAAACAGAACCTGGCAGTTATCATTCAATTTCCATCCCTGCCTCTATCCAACCCCCCCCCCCCAACCCTCAGCATCTTCCAGATGCACACCCAGGCATTCACACTAGCTCCTTTGCCCACTTTAGGCCACACCTATCTTACCAGACTATTAAATTCTCTGAACTTATCCAACTGTCTAGTGGATGTGGTCCCGCCCCCTCTCATTAATAGCTGCTAAAACTCTTTTGGTCCACTGCTTTTAGAACTAATAAATAGCTTAGTTCAGGGAAAAGTTCCTCCCTCTGGAAACATTCCATTGTTTGCCTACTCCTTAAAAAAAGTAACTTAGGATGATGATTTTCAGGCAGGGCCGAGTCTATCTCCAACCTGCCTTTTGCTGCCAAACTGCTAGAGGCGACAACCCTGGAGAGGCAGTCCTGGAGCAGGTCTCCCGATTCTGGGAAGCAAATAACTCCTTCCACCTACATCAATCTAGCTTTTGGCCATGCCACAACAAAGAGATCATATTCATAGCTCTTTTAAATGAGGATGCCCTATACCTAGACAGTTTAAGAAATGTCCTAATAATCCAGCTTGATCTTAGTTCCGCTTTTGACGTAATTGACACTTCCCTCCTTCTTGATTGCCTCAACACCTCAGGTATTCGAGACTCAGCTTTAAACTGTAGTTCCACTTACCTTTCACTCCGATCCTTTCAAATATCAATTGACAGTTCATTCTCAGGCCCTTATCCACAGTTTTCAAGTGTCTACTTCTATTACTACTACTACTTCTAATCAGTTGTATAGTGCTACAAGGCGTACCCAACGTTGCATATACAGATGTATGACACCATCCCTGCTCATCAGAGCTTACAATCTAATCGAGACAAAAATACATTATAAAACTGGTGACTAGAGTATGGCAAGATACACATAAGTGAACAAGAGAATGAGGAGCATCAGGATCCAAAAGCAGCCTCAAAGAGGTGTGTTTTTAGCCTGGATATGAATAGGGCTAGGGAAGGAGCCTGACACACTGACTCAGGTTGTTGGTTCCAGGCATATGGAGCAGTAAGGTAGAATGAATAAAGTCTGGAGTTGGCAGTGGTAGAGAAGGGCACAGATAAAAACAATCTGCCAGAGAAGCGGAGTTCCCAAGGAGGGGTGTAGAGTGAGCTAAGAGACGAAAGGTAGTGAGGAGCCGCAGGATGAATGCACAATGCTCTCTTCTATCACCAACTTTGTTCAGTCTTTTCATCTCTCCACTAGCCCTCTTGATTCAAGAACTTAATGTCAGCTAATATTTTTGCACCGATTATATCCAGTTTGTCATTGCCCATGACAGCTGAGAATCCTCCTTTCAATTTAAAATTCAATCAAAACTAAACTCTATTTCTGACTAGATCCTTCAGTATAAAATGGCGTTAAATCCAAAAAACCCTGAAGTTTTATGACTTTCTCATAACCAGAGGCCACTTCCTTTTCGGTCATGCGTTTCTTCCCACCCCATACTTGTTTAGAAGTCTATCTGCTCTCTGGGTATAATCATTGATAAGCAGCTCTCCTTCAGACCTCATATCTCCAAAATAGTGCAAAGCTGTTTCTTCTCTTTGCATAAGATCAAAATCTGTCAGACCTTTTCTCAACAACAGAGCACTAAAACCAGTGATTCATTTGTTTGTAATAAATAAACTAGACTATTGTAACTCCATACTGGCAGACTTCCCACAATCTTAAAAGAATTCAGCTTATCCAGAACACAGCGGTTAAACTTATCTATAATGTAAATAAATCAGATCATGTCACACCTTTACTGTGAGAGCAACACTAGCTTTCAGTTCCTTCAGATCCAGTATAAAACTCTCCTTCTGGCCCACCGCGCCTTCTGCACCCATCTTCCATATTACCTTCGCTCCCAGCTCATCTCTTACTGCCCCACCTGTGTTTTACAGTCTACCAACCAAAATCTCCTTATCGTCCGCTCAAAATCCAGTCTGAATCTCGAAACATACAGATCAATGGTTTTCTGCTGTTATGTCCACTTCCTCTGGAATGCTCTCCCCATGAATCTGTGTCTCAATCGTCATACAAAAAGTTCAAGGCAGGGCTGAAAACCTGGCTCTTTGAGGATCACTTTTCCAGCAGACCTAGGTCTTTGAAAATTCATATTACTCTGGTTTGCCCCTCCCCTATATTTCATCTGGCAATATGTTACCCTGTCATGCAGATATTGTCATTCTACTGCTTTTTGCCCTTGTGTGTTTCTGTCCCGTTTCTGTTCCTTTGAGTTTTATTGTACGTATAACCTGTTCCCCCTCCTCAATTGTAAATTGGATACCCGTAGTGGTATAAAAGAACTGCAAATAAATAACAGCGTTTGTGTTATGCTTACATGGCGGTAAATACTGCCTTAAGTTTTAACTCAAGTCAGCTTATAACTTGTTTAATATGACATTTATAAGAGAGAATATCATTGTGATTCTGTATCAAATCATTGTATTAACACACCTTGAGTACTGAACACAATTGTCGCATTATCTGGAAAAAATCTAGCAAAATTAGAAAAGGTTCAATTACATGAAAAAAACACCACGCTTGTGTGCTTGAATCCTCTATAGCAAGAGGAATTTTGTGGGGCTTTCATTTTATTTTGGTTTCATGTCTTTTAATCAAACTCTTAAACATCAATACTCTATCATTCATATTAGGAAAGCTATATAGCATGATCTAGGGACAAAACTACCTTGTTTTAGAAAAAATTAAGCTGAGACAAGACACCTCATTGTGCATACAGTGCTTTTATATGAAAAATAAAGAATAAGTATTAGACATCCTTGACAAAACCATCCACTGTCTGAATAAGAAGATATCAAAGCACAGCCTAACATGGCCAATATTCCCACCATGATAGTCAGTGGTTACTTTAAATGCCAGCCATCAAGGGCAAAATATATTGGATATTCATTGGCTGTATCCGGATAAAAACTGCCCTTGAATATCTGCTGAATATGTACAGCAGGGGTCTCCTGGAGGGCACCAAACCAGTCAGGTTTTTGAGAAATCCCGAATGAATATGCATAAGATATATTTGAATGCACTGTCCCCATGGTATTCAACTTTATCTCATGAATGTTCAGTAGGGATATCCCAAAAATCTGACTGGTTTGGTGCCCTCCAGGACCGGAGTTGGAGACCCCGATCTATGGCTTTCGAGATAATAGCAATATCCAGCCACTGTCTGGGTAGCCAATCCATGTAGACATAGGACAGCCTTTTACTTATCTGCACAGCAGCACTGAAAATTGCCACTATCCAGATAAGTGCTGGCTCCTCCCCAGCTCCATCCACAGACTGTACTGGCACTATTTGGATAGCCAGAGGAAATGTTCAGCAGCACTATCTAGATATCCACTCCTTAATCACCTCCCGTCTTGACTACTGTAACCTACTACTTGCTGGTCTCCCTCTGAATCATCTTTTTCCCCTTCAGTCTGTTCAACACTGCTGCTGCATGGCTAATCTTCTGCCAGCCTCGTCATGCCCATATTACTCCTCTTCTCAAGTCACTTCATTGGCTCCCTATCCATTTCCACATCCAGTTCAAACTTCTCCTGTTGACCTATAAATGCATTCACTCTGCGGCTCCTCACTACCTTTCTTCTCATCTCTCCTTACACCCTCCCCCCCCCCCCTTTCAGGAACTCCACTCTTCTGGCAAACTGCTTCTCTCTGTGCCCTTCTCTTCTACTGCTAACTCCAGACATCGCTCCTTTCACCTTGCTGCGCCTTACGCATGGAACAAACTACCTGTGTCTGTACGCCAGGCACCTTCTCTAACCCTCTTTAAATCCAGGCTGAAAACTCACCTCTTCGCTGCTGCTTTTGGATTTTAACTCACCTGATCTCCTTTTCCTTTCCCTTGTTTTACCCCTGTCTACATCTTCTGTGTTTGTCTTCACTAGATTGTAAGCTCTAATGAGCAGAGACTGTCTCTTACATGTCTATGCAGTGCTGCGTACGACTTGTAGCACTATATAAATGCTTAGTAGTAGTAGATAGTGCTACTGAATATTAGGCTCAGTGGGACTTGGTTAGGAGATCTTGCTAGCTGGCTAAATCCTACGGAATATCAGGCTCTTTGTTTTTAACTACATGAAATGCAGAAATCATAAAGCAGGAAAAAATATTTCCTTCCCACTTTGAACAACTTGAACAAATCTTGCATCTGAATTATAAGGGCGTGCATTCAGGAGCACGTGTACAAAAATTAAAGGGGATTTCCAAAGCCATTTAGGCGATTTGCAGACCTGAAAAATTCCTAAATGGTGCTCTGCAGGATATTCATTGGTGCTGTGTGAAAATGCCCCTTAAGTTAGTGCCGCTAAATATCCCCGGGTGCCACAACTGAACACCCTGACACTAGCCGACAAGCATCGGGGCACTCTGGGGGTGGATCAGAGGCAGCACCCAGCGATAACCAGCTAGTGGTAATATTCAGCCATTAGCCGATTATCCCAAAGTGTCAAAACATAGGTAACTGAAAGGCAGGTCTAACTTTCAACACTGAAGCTAACCGGACAGCATCTGCCTGGTTAGTTTCAGCACTATCCATCCAACCCAGCCATTCAGTGCTGGTGGCTGGATACGGTTGGATTGAATAACCAGGTGCAAAGTTCAGCAGCAACAGCTAGCCAGTGTACAAACACTAGCCACTGCCACTGAATATCCCCCGTTAGTGTGCAGAAAATTGATTTAATGCACATTGACATACAAATTAATGTATTAAAATGCATATTGAAACTGTTATTAAAAGAAAAGTGTGAAATGAACAAAAAAAAAAGAGTCAGACAAATGGGTGGATAAGCCAAATGTGAACATACTGTGGTTTTCCTCAAATGGACTTTAGTAGCCAAACTGGAGTTATGATTCCCCTGTGCTACTCGTTGGTCATCTGATTGAGGATACTGCACAGAGAAGATATTTCACTGGTCCATAACATTTTTGGGGCCCCTAAAGGGCTCAACTCAGAATGCTCACTATACCATAATTGCTCTAATTCATTGTGAATGCCAGCTGTCCAATTCTATGTTGAGTGTCTATAGGTGATTGATATAGGCACTTGTGGACTTTTGATGAATTTTCAACTGCTACTGTACTGTGGGTTCGACAAAATTTAACTCCAACTGGACTATTGCAGTTTCAGTATGTAACACTGAATTTAAGTTTAACATTTGGTTTGTGAGATATGTTTTGTCAGCATCTACTAGTTTGGTTTGCCTCTGCTTATTTGCTTAGTTTTTGTTTTGCTTTTTCTTTTGGGGGGGGGGGGGGTAGTGCAGTTGAACTGCCTCACATATATCTTGAAACTAATAAACGTTCTTAATAAAATTTGGGAAATGTTGGAACTTCACTTAAATACCCTGTAAATATACAGGGTGGCCCAAAAAAAAGTGAGATCATCACGTAAATTAAAAGCTTAAATAGTTTACTTGTTTACCTTTTTTAGCTATATAACGTCTGCATTTTGACAATTTCCGGTCGCAATCGGGTTTTTTTTGTCAATCGTTTACATCTGTCTTTTTGAATTTTTACATAACTTATATGCTACGAGATGTTCTCACTTTTTTGGGCCACCCTGTATTGTGAGGACCCATTGGGACTTTCTAAAATTTCAGAAAACAAAAATTTAGGTATCTAAAATGGTTCCCCAATATTTCTGCTATTTGGTGTACCACATATTTTTTCTCATATTACCTTCTATTGAAAAAGAACATAAGAAATGCCACTAAGGCTCAGACCAATGGTCTATCAAGCCCAGCATCTTGTCTGAAAATGTGGCCAGTCTGGGTTACTTGAAGGTACATGTTGCATCTCAAATAGGAAGGGCCATCACATGTTGCTCACTCAAAAGCAGGATATAATAATTTGGCCCAATCCCTAGTGGTAGTGCCCTGAAATTGCTCTAGAGGTCACAGGGTCTTAGGTACTTCATGTGTACTAGCATCCAGCCAGCCGATGAGGATCGCTCTTGCTCTATTAGACATCAGGGACCCCTGAAAAGGCCAAAGATGGGGATCAGGGGAAAAGGGTGAGGGGGTTTGTTGAGGTCAGATCGGGGGTCTTCGTGCAGGAGTGATGACGCTTTTGGGGGATTGGATTCATTGGGAGAGTGGTGGATGTTTGCATTAGGGGGATTGTTTGCTGGGGGAGTTGGGAGGGGATCAGTGGACTTCACACTTAATTAGGTTAGGGATTGTGGTAGGGGATCAAGGGGGATGAAGGTGAGAGGTGTTCAAAAGGAGAACTGTTCCTGCTGGCTTGGGCTGCAAATGTACCTGCAAGAGCAGCAATTTTAGAAAGCTGCTCCCACACATATATGGAAGGTAATGTCTATGGTTTTTTTCTGCCCCTCACAAGCAGCTTTCTAAAATGACTGCTTCCATTGCAGAGTCTCTTGAAAACTACTATAGCACCAAACAAGCTACCAAACCCACCAATCTGGAGAGAAACACAAATGCTACTCCTCACACTCACAGACCAAAACCCCTTCTCCCAACATACAATTCAAAAACAGATTTTTAATATATATAAATCACTTACCATGAACTTAATCCCAACTACAAACAATCAGCAGAGACTCAGTAGTGAGTAGACAAACAGACAAAACAATGGGTAGGTCAAAAAGCCCCAGATAACTTAACCTCCTTCTTTGTGGCTGCTGTAGATGTTCTTTAGAGGTTTTTACATATTTTGTAATAAAAACATTGTTTAAATCGTTGATGGGAGGAGTTTTTTCAGCCTATGGTGTGGAGCGGTTTGTTCCCCTATGACTTTGAGTAGCCACATAGAGGGAGGTTAAGTTATTTGAGGCTTTTTGCCTACCCATTGTTTAGCCTGTTTGTCTACTCACTACTGAGTCTGTTGATTGTTTGTAGTTGGGATTAAGTTCATGGTAAGTGATTTATATACATTAAAAAATTGTTTTTGAACTGCATGTTGGGAGAAGAGTTTTTGGTCTGTGTGTGTGAGGAGTAGGATTTGAAAACCACTATGGGAATTCTACATATCCTGATCTAGACATGAGAATTCCTCTCTCCATGCATTATCTGCTGTAAAAACTGTCTTTTAATATGTGCAAACCTATCAACAAACTCACATACAATCAATTTGCAAACATTAAAAAGTTTTCCAATAAGGGTGTATGGTTGTTAGCACACATTTGGTTCATTAGTATATCTTATAAAATTAAGTATATGCTAGATTGATTCAACACACACTAAGATGATTAGCACATGCTCATTTTTCTTATTAAAATGGATGTGTAAAATAAACTGAAAAATGTCCAAAAACTGATAAAACAAAAAAGCTCCAAGAACTGAAAATGAACCAATACATTTTGCCTTGTAAACTTCCTTAGTCGCTAGCTGAGTATTATTACCTTTACTTGAAATTAGCTTGAAAAGTGTCTGTTTCTGCAAATAATGCAGCATATCACTGTTTGAGAGACACCCGATTAGCTTTCCTCTATTAATGTCTTTCCAGATATACATATTCATACTGCATTATGTGGATACTCAAGCACTTTAAAATGCTTCTATTTCTGATGTTTTGTAATATTTCCTTGCTACTTCCTTTGAGGCTGCTGCTGAAATTATTCCTGCTGTTGGGACTGAAATTGAGGATAGATAAGACAATGAAAGGCCAAGAACATCCTTCATATTCTACATCCTCATCTAGCATGCAAAGAACTAGGAGTCATATTTTCAGCTGACATATACACTGTACATTCAGTGCGCCTGGAGGCCGATTCAGATTCCGATATGTGCATATCTGGGCCGTCCAGATGCCCAAAAAATGGATGGGGCCAATTTGTACCCTATTCCACAACCAAGGGAGCTAGATGTTCCTGCAGTTGCAGAATTGGGCACTTAGACGGCCCAGTGTGCACCCGATTCTGAGCAGGGGGACATCCTGGAGGCTGCCCATCCCCACCACTCAATGCTCCAGCCAGTGCCAGTGCTGTAGTGTCCTGTTGCCATGGTACCTGCACATCCAACCGGAAACATGGAATGTCGATGGGGAGTATTGCCACAGCATACCACTATCCGACCCCGAGCACAGCGCCCCTCTGAGCCTGGATTGGGTGGCTGGTGCTGTGCTGTGGCCATGTGATGGAGTTGGGGGGTCTGAAGGTCTCAATCAGAGAGGTGCCCAGCACTTATTTCACCTTCAGTGTGGAATAAGGTGGGCTTCCATCCCTTCGCTAGGGGATGTATAGAGGCCTGACCTGAATGGCCTCGGTATATCCCGGTGCCTGGCCATACCCCCGTTCTGCCCTCACTCATCCCAGGTGGCGCTCCCTCCCTCACCTGTCTAGTGCTCCCCGCTCAGTGGATCTATATGTGGGGAGCAAAAGGCACAGAATACGGTTCCAGGGATCAGCATGGGTTGGATGTTCTTCCCCCGCTATTTGGTAATCTGAATGACCCCCTATTTGTATAGAGAACCACACAATCTATGGATTCACCAAGGACCGCACCAATACTATCCATTTAAGTTAGGTCTGCCTACTGATGACATATCCAGAGAGCAATTAAATATTTCTACTATCTACTATTTTTAGCGTTGCCTCTTCTCTGCCTCAAACTCACTCTATAAAATATACAAATGGCATTGGCAATTTTAAGACTCACTTAAGCTATGATTCCACAAACCACAAACCACTGACCACAAACTCATCACCTTTCAGATGCCTACCACTATCTGTTCACACAAGACGAAAACGGATGAAAGCAGGCCCGCTAACTCAGCTACCAGAAGATTCCACCCATTTAACAGAGAACGCATCCTCACTGAAATGAGCACACTCTTTGATGACACCTCACTAAGCCTAGAAGAGTTGATCTCCTCCTGGAACAATAAACTCAGCGCAATCGCTATCCGCCCTCCAACGAACAAGAACCCAAAGAAGAGATCTACCGCCCCATGGTTCACAGCCGATTTAAAAACCTCACTATCCATTTTAAGAAGGCTAGAAAAACGATGGAGAAAGTCACGTACCAGCAGTGACCAATCAGCTTACATCCAACACCTGGCAGAGCATCGTAAAGCCATCTCAGATAAAATCAGACAACACCACACAGATACTCTGAAACGGTCACTGAATAAACCTCACGACTTGTTTAACTTAGTTAAAAAACTTGCCAAAGAGCCAACCCCTGAGCACCACAGCAGGATCCGCCCACAGGACTATGCAATTTACATGCAATCTAAGATGTGCAAGACCAACAAAATATTAATACCAGACCCTCCTGATGAACAAGACTACCCAGTATCACTGGCATCCTTCTTTACTCCCTCAAAGAAAACTATTGAAGACACCATCCTAGCTCTAAACACAACCACTGCACACACAGACCCTTGCCCTGCGCACTGGATAAAGGACCTGCGATGTGACATATCCTCAACTATAGCAAAAATCTTAAACTATTCCTTCACCACTGGCTCTTTCCCATCTACGCTCAAGCAGACCTCTGTAAGACCGCTGCTAAAGAACACCAAACTTGATCCTCAAAAAGTAGAATCTTATAGGCCCATATCTAGCATACCTATGCTAGCAAAAATCATCGAGAAAATAGTGCACAGGCAATTACAGGATCATATAGACACATCAGCCCCACTGGATCCAGCTCAACATGGTTTCAGAGAGTCACATGGAGTAGAAACACTACTCACAACACTCCTCAACAATATAACCTCAGGTGTGGATAACATACGCCAAGGCTTCGCTCTTGTCTTCCTAGATATAGCAGCGGCTTTTGACTCGGTATGCCACGAAATTCTCATCTGCCGACTAAGGGAAAAAGGCATCTGTGGAACAGCACTCGAATGGTGCAAATCTTACCTGTCCGACAGATGGCAGCATGTCAGAGTCGACGGGGATACATCTGAACCTTTCCAACAAAGTCAAGGTGTACCCCAAGGATCCTCTTTATCTGCATTGATGTTTAATATATACATCCAACCCATCTGTGACATCATCAGATCCTTTAATGTCAGTTACATGATATATGCAGACGATGTGCTACTATATGCCAATATCATTGGACTGCCTAGACCTTACCCCGCTGACCAACTGCTTTGACACCATATCAGAGTGGCTCCTATCACAAAACCTGAGAATACAACACAAAAAGACGGAAGTCCTGTTCGTCTCGAGGAACACCAACTTCACCCCTCCTAGTTGTATTAATGTAAAGGATGCCCAACTCCAAGTTAAACCGGCAATACGCTACCTCGGAGTAACGCTGGACCAAAATCTTGATATGAAGAACCACATAGCCAACACAGTCAAGGCAATCTACTTTAAAATCAGATCCCTCAGACACCTACGCATGCTACTCGAACCGGATGATTTCCGTACCATTTATCAAGCCCTTATACTCCCCCATTTTGACTTCTCAAACTCCATACTACAAGGACTCCCCCGGTCCACCCTGAACCCCCTGCAATTAGCCATGAATAGTGCAGCGAGGGTACTCCTCGGGGCATCCAGGAGAGACCACGTAACACCCCTTCTAAAACAGCTACACTGGCTCCCCATTCAAGCAAGGATCAGTTTCAAGACCTTACTGCTAACATTCAAAGCGGCTAAGGGGCTCACCTCTTCCTCTCTCTCAAACCTCATACAACCACTTGCACCAAACAGGCCACGAAGAACAGCAGAATTAAACACACTAGTTATCCCAAATGACACCACAAGATGCACTAGATCAACAGCCAACAGAGCCTTCCAATTCTGCGCCCCATCTCTATGGAACACCTTACCAGCTCAAATCAGAGCAATACCTAATCTAAGTCAGTTCAGAAAGGCTTTAAAGCATTTCCTCTTCCTTAAATATCTCAATGACAACTCCGAACATAACCCCCAGGTGAATAGCAGAAGTGGTCAAACAGATAGACCCCGCAACAGGCCAACTTCACAATGTAAATAACAAGTTGTTCCATATACTATTGTACCACTGTTGTATATAGTTAACCAGGATATCCTTCATCAGATAACCCTGCATTGTATTTAGTTTCCCCTATTTCGCCAAGTTATACTTCCTGTTAAATGTAACGACCAGACATGTGTAAACTGTCGGATGTTTTCTGTTCAATGTAAACCGCGCTGATGTCTAATAGTGCGGTATATAAGAATTGTTAATAAATAAATAAATAAATAAAAAATTCTGCAGGAAATCCTTTACATGAGGATTCTTCAGACACTGTTTCTAACAAAACCCTGTTGCATTCACCTCTCTGCAAAGAATGGGAAGTGCCTGCAATGGCCTTATCTCTTCTTAGTCTTCTGCCCCTACACTGCCTCTTATTTCATGTTCCTAATGGAACCTGCAGCTGCTGGTACTCACTTCTTAAAGACATGTCTCCAGATGGTCAGGAAGATTACAGAAGACTGAAGACTGCCCACTGTTCCCATGATTGTGCTACTGCTGGCTCTAGATGTCTGAGGAGCATCAGCAAACTTCCCTCCTTTTCTTCTACTACCATTTTTGCACCTACCCCTTCCACACTTTATGATTTGGTCAGTATAGACTGTAAACTTTATTGAGTAGGATCTGTTTTTCTAACCAATGTCTATACAGTGCTACATACACCTGTAAGTTGTTTAGAAATGACAAGTAGTACTGGAAGTTGCACAAGTATATGACTGTCTGCCTGCCTTCCTCTACCTTTCTACCCGTCTGTGGTGGTTGGGTTTCTTTTCTGCCTGACTTGACTATGCAGTCTGACTGTGAAGCCAATCACACAAGCCTGAGACATTTTTCAAACTCATTTTCCTCTCTTTCACAGCCCCACCTTTGCTATTTTCCTCTGACTATACAGCCTAGCTGGCTCTTGAATAACAGAGCCTGAGACATTTTTAACATTCACTTTTCTACAAAAACAGTATTGTTGGTTTCTCTCTGAGCCCCATCTCTGCCCCTTCTCTCTAACTATAAGGTCTCTCTGGTTCTAAAGCAATAGGGCCTTAGAGATTTTTAAAACCGTCTTTGCATGTCACTGAGATAGAATCAGTTCTGCCTGTATCATCCTCAATCTTTACATGACTCGATGGGTTTCTCAATTTTTGGTATGTATTTTTGACCTTGGTAATGTAACTTTTCAAAGCCACCGCTTTTCTCCTGCCTTCTGTCTCTGAACAAAGGTGAGTAAATACTGGTGGACTGCTCGTGCTTTCAGTTTCCTTAAAATTTAGGAGAAGTGAGACCAATATTAACTTGTTTGACTCCTTGGTCAAAACGTTTCAACATGTTTAGCAAAGATACTTGTGTACCTTCCTTCTTCTCTTCCAAAAGAAGTTCTGCTGTGTCTGATCCCATTGACCATAAAACTGCTGAAAGCAAATATCACATATGAAGATTCAGCACATTCTGGTCCCTGGATCACTCTTTTTTTTTTTTAAAGAACACAACTTTTGTGGAGGAATTGTTTGAAACATGACTGACCCTAGTGGAAGAGATGTGACTGGATGGTCTACTCTTTTATTGGAGAATTGTTTGAGACTCAACTGACTCCATTGGAATACATGTGTCTGTTTGGAAATTACTCTAAATCACCCTTCTTGAATGCATCCCTATACTTGTTAAGTGATAAGGGATTCTTAATTGTCAAATTGGAGTGGAGGAGTGGCCTAGTGGTTGGGGCAAGGTACTTCAGGCCAGAAGGTTGGGGGTTCAAATCCTACTAGAGGACAGCAACCTTGGGCTGGAAGGACTGGGGTTTCTAGTCCCACAGGTGCTCCTTGTGGTCTTGGGCAAACCACTTAACCCTCCATTGCCCATGTTCCCTGTAAAATAGTTATCTCCAAGTTATAATGCCCTGTTCAATGTAATTTCAGTTTGTTCAATGTAAACCGCACTGGTGCAGAATAGCATGGTATATAAGAGATTGTAAATAAATAAAAAAGTGGTGATGGCAAATTGTACAATGGAAAAATGCCAGGCCCAACATGCTGGAGATGGAGAGGATTACCACAAAGGAGAAAGGCAGTTTGATACCTGAAGACAGTTTATTTCAATATGGCTACCTTTTGTTTATACCAGTAGTCAGGGGTGTGATCTTGAATATACAGGAGAAATTAAGTGGATCCTGAGAGGAGTTCTAGGAAGTGTGTGTGGAGTGTGTGTGGAGGTTTTATGCTATTATAAAATACTGCTCAGAGGTTTTCATCTTTTTCTTCTTTTTGTTATTTCCTTTTGTTTGTATTTCCCTTCTTATTGTAATTATGAAGATTTTACGATATGATGTCCATGCTTCATTATATACAGTATGCTGATGTTCAAGGAATCAGGCAGCTATGTGGTATGAGTATGTAAAACTTGAAACGTATGAATTTTTATGACTATTATATGATGCTAATGTGATACTATTTTGTTATTGAGATTCAGATCAAGCAGTATATTGTTGATCTGATATGGTTATATACTTTCACTTGTGAAATTGTGAAAGGGACTGAAGTTCAGTTAGTACTGTGAGAAGGTGGGGAAGGGAGAGGATGGGGGTTAACCCTGGTATTTGTAAGAAACTCCATGTACCAGAAGCACAGTATTTCTGAGAACCAATAAAAGGATGGAACATAAAGGGACACCGAGCAAGCATGCCTTCATTTGTCATATTTTACCATTAGTTTTAAAATGAATGTATGTGCTTACTGTCTATAGTTTCCACTCTACTTTCTTTCCAGAGCTAGAAAATAAATTAATATCCAAATGTTAACTTTTGTTTTTCTTTTACCCCAAACCCCTGTTTTGGTATTTAAGACCCTTTTTCTTGAGCATACAGTCTGATTCTAAGAAGCAGAAGAGACACAAAAGTTTGCTTCCTTCCAAAGCCATCAACCTTTACAGATTCAGGGACCTCCTCCTCCTCCTCTGGTCACATTCATATAGGAGAAGCCAACTAGGATTCACTGAGAATAGGAAGGGGATACCCTCTTCAATGGGACAAATTCTCTGTGACACACTTAATGATGAGTCAAATATAAACAATTACTGTAGCCATTGGATGTGGGAGACTGAAACATACATATCTGTATTTTAACAGACTCAACAATTTACAATATACAGTATAACACCCAAAACTTCACAGGTTTCATTTTTTTTTTAAATGCTAGATTAGTAGTTTTCACATTTTAGCTAAATATATTTTTCTCTCTTATTGTTTTTCTTTGGCCAGTAGTTTCCTTAAACTCCTTTCGTTTTCTGTTGAATTTGATCCATAGTTATTTCTAGAACCTATTACATATGTACGTCACATTTGTCTTCTATATGTTGCCATTATGCAATAACTGTGAATCTTTTCCTTTAGGGCAGATGTAGACAAGTTCATTTCTCAAGGACTGAGAACAGGTCAGAGTTTGAGGATATCCTTAGAGAATATGCATGAGTTAGATTTGCATACATGAAGGTAGCATGCATGTAGATATACCTCATGTACATCCATTAGGGATGTACATTAATTTGAAACATGGGAAATAAACATTCCCATGTTCTTCTATATTGCTAACTGGCTAAATCGCGATCAGTAGGATATTCAGTAGTGCTGCCGAATTTCCTACTGGGTTTAAATGCTCCAACACAAGTTGGCTAGCATCGGGGTGTTCTAGGGGCAGAGCAAGGGGTGGCAACTTAGTTTGGCCAATTAGCAGTGATATTCAGTCACTAATTGCTAAACTAAACCAACTAAAGTTAGGAGAAGTAAAGGTTGCCCTAACTTTAGCTGTTTCAGCTAACCAGGCAGTGGCTGAAGATCCCTGTTGCCTGGTTAACTAAAATACTAACTGGGCACACCAGGTATTCAATGCCAGTGGCTGGATATGACCTCAGCATTAACTATCCAGATCTAATTTAAAATGGCAATGGCCGGCCATTTTATTCAGGCTGGCTGCATCTGCTGAATATGCCCCCCCCCCCATATTATCACAAACATCAGACACAATGAAGAATAGATTCTGCCAGTAACCTGCCTCAATTTTGCCCCAACCTCATGGTAAATAGTTAGTTCAGGATTTTTGTCCATTGGTTGGTTTTAGAGCATGATAGCTGTTAGCGTGGATCAGTGCCAATAGTAAGAACGGTTTTAAAACAATGATAACTACTTAACATACTCTACTAATCATCTTTCTTAGCTTGCTTTTCAGTACCTATCAACATAATTTTTCTCTTGACCGTAGCAACATAATGTAGCCACCTAAAGTTTTTAAAAGATTTAATGCAAGAATTTCTTTCAAACTGCTTACACAAATCAACAAAAAAAAACCTGTTTAAAATAGCATTAATTCATCAGTACTGCCACTTGCAAGAGAATATTTTCTTGCCTAGTTTTTTCAGTGGGAATGAATGCTTCATTAATTTTAAACAGATCATCCTAAGAGCATTATTGTTTGTGGACAGAATAATGAAGAACTTGAGAGGCAAGAAAATCACCAGCAAGTCCTTTTGCTTAAATGTGAATATTCTTACTTAAGAAATTGAGAAAAAGAAAGGAGAAAAAAGAGCAGTTAATGCAATCCTAGACACATATGCCCATGAAAAAGAACTCACTTAGGTTCAATTAAAGATCCCTAAGAAATATTTATTTACAGAGAAAAATGAGTTCTGCCTCTGTCAGTGTGGAAATATGATAGAAAACCTACCCATTCAAATAAACTCTGGTTACTGAAATTAACATTTTTTGTCGGGCTTAGTAATCAAACCAGGATATTAAAATCATGGTATATTTAAACACTCAAGCACATTTTACTCTTATTTTAAAGCGTAGTTACTCACCTGTAACAGGTGTTCTCCAGGAGCAGCAGGAATCAGTCCTCACTTATGGGGTGACGTCGGCGCCGACGGAGCCCTCGCGGAGCAATTTTCCCCAGCTTTCAAAGAAAGCCTTTGGGAATTGCAGCGCGCATGCGCGGTCGGTCGTCTTCCCGCCCGAGGGTGCCATCTTAGCCAGTCAGATGACATAGCTAAAAAAGACAGCATAAAAATTTGCAAAAAGAACATACGCAGACGATTGCAACTCCAAGGGGAGGAGGGAGGGTAGTGAGGACTGATTCCTGCTGCTCCTGGAGAACACCTGTTACAGGTGAGTAACTACGCTTTCTCCAGGACCAAGCAGGAAGTCAGTCCTCACTTATGGGACTCCCAAGCTCGAGGCTACCGGAGACCCTAAGCACAAAAATGAGCTCCCTCTAGCTCAGCAGCACAGAAGGATAGAATCTTCGCTGAATTATCACCCACCGGTAGCCCACATCCGGGATGGAGGGTAGGAGTTGCTCAGACCTCAAAGAGATTACGGAGGACTGCCTGTCCGAAAGCACTGTCCCTACGGGACTCCCTCTCGAGACAGTAATGGACCGCAAAAGTCTGGCTCGAAGACCAAGTAGCGGCCCGGCAGATGTCTGCCAGCGGAACAGAGCGGAGGTAAGCCACTGACGTAGCCTTTGCCCGAACGCAATGAGCCGTGACTCGACCTTCCAAGGAGAGTCCGGCTGCCCCATAAGCCCAAGAGATACAGTCCGCAACCCAGATGGACAGAGTACGCTTGGAGACCGGGAGCCCCAATTTATTGGGGTCAAAAGACACAAAAAGCTGAGCAGCTTTACGGTGCTCCCGCGTACGGTCAAGGTAGAAGTCCAATGCCCTTCTACAGTCCAGGGTATGGAGGACCGTTTCAGCTCGGCTGGAGTGTGGTCTGGGAAAGAAGGTTGGAAGTACCACCTCCTGATTGATGTGAAAAGGGGAGACCACTTTAGGCAGAAATTTTGGGTGAGTCCGTAGGACTACCCTATTCTTGTAGAACCTAGTGTAAGGGGGATCAGACACGAGGGCCTGCAATTCACTTACGCGTCTAGCGGAAGTGAGGGCTATCAAGAACAGTGTTTTCCAAGACAGAAAACGGAGAGAGAACAGGTAGCCATAGGTTCAAAAGGCGGACAGGTGATCCGCTGCAAAACCACATTCAGGTCCCAGTCAGGCGCTGGCGGGCGCAGAGGTGGTTTAAGTAGAAGGAGACCTCGGAGAAACCTCGCTACGAGAGGGTCGCTTGAGAGAGGTCTACCGTCCACCGGTACATGATGTGCCGAAAGAGCACTGAGGTGAACTTTGACGGAGTTGGACTTAAGTCCCAGATTGGAGAGTTGTAGTAAGTAATGCACGATCACCGACACCGGGCAGGAGAAGGGATCCTAAGACTGTTGGGTACACCAGACTGCAAAGCGACGCCATTTAAGGGCGTAGCATTTGCGGGTAGAAGGCCGTCGCGAAGCCAAGACGACCTCCTCCACCTCCGCCGGCAGGAGAAGGGGAGCAAGGACTACCCTCTCAGCAGCCAGGCCATGAGGTTGAGAGACCTGAGGTTGGGGTGCAGTAGGGACCCCTGATCCTGAGTGAGGAGATCCGGTTGTACCCCCAGAGGGATTGGATCCTCCACCGCCAGTTGCAGTAGGAGCGGAAACCACGGCTGCCTGGGCCAGCGAGGGGCCACCAGGATCATGAAGGCTTTGTCTCGGAGAGCCTTGAAAAGAGTCCGAGAGACTAGCGGGATGGGAGGGAAAGCGTACAGAAGGCTCCCCGACCATGAGATCAGAAAAGCGTCCGCCGCAACCCGAAGGGGGTGTGGCTGACGAGAGCAGAAGCGAGGAAGCTGCCGGTTGTGAGGACTGGCAAAGAGATCCACCGTGGGGAGGCCCCACTTGAGGAAGAGCTTCTGAACTACCAAGGGATCCAGACGCCACTCGTGCGGCTGGAGGACCCTGCTGAGTTTGTCCGCCAGGCAATTTTCTTGGCCCGGGAGATAAACTGCCTTGAGGAGAATGCCGTGACTGACGGCCCAAGAGCAGAGCTTCTGCGCCTCCCGGCAGAGGAGGAAGGAGCCCGTGCCCCCCTGCTTGTTCACGTAGAACATGGCAACTTGATTGTCCGTCTGGACAAGGACGGACTGGTGGGAAGTCAGGTGGGAGAAGGCCTTGAGAGCTAGGCAGATCGCCCTGAGCTCCAGGAAGTTGATCTGCTGAGCAGACTCCCACGTGGTCCAGAGGCCCTGAGTACGTGCCTCTTGGCAATGTGCTCCCCAGCCCAGGAGGGATGCATCGGTAGTCAGCACCCGGGTCGGCTGAGGTGACTGGAAAGGCATTCCGAACATGAGGTTCGGCTGCCGGAGCCACCACCGGAGAGACGAGATCAGCGGCTCGGAGACGCGCACTAGGTCTGCTAGGCCGCCTGTGGCTTGACGCCACTGCTGGCGGAGACACCATTGAGCAGACCGCATATTCAGGCGGGCATTGGGGGTCACATGGACGGTGGAAGCCATATGGCCGAGTAGTCTCAGGAAGCGCCTGGCGGAGACCAGGGGCTGGCTGCGAAAACGGTCGGCTAGGTCCATGAGCTGTTGAGCCCTGTCGAGCGGTAGGTACGCTCGTGCCTGAGGAGTGTGCAGCCTTGCGCCGATGAACTCGAGATCCTGTGAGGGGAGCAAAGTGGACTTTGCGAAGTTTATAACAAAGCCCAAGTGCTGCAGAAGAGTCACCGTGCGGCGCGTGGCGTTGGTGACCTCCCGAGCGGACGCTGCTCTGATGAGCCAGTCGTCGAGGTACGGAAAGACATAGAGGCCGTGAAGCCGGAGATGGGCCGCCACGACCGCGAGACATTTTGTGAAGACTCGCGGTGCGGAGGACAGGCCAAAGGGCAGTACCCTGTACTGGTAATGATTTCCTGCCACCACAAACCTTAGGTATTGGCGGTGGCTTGGGTGGATGAGGATGTGCGTGTAGGCATCCTTTAGATCCAAGGAGCATAGCCAATCTCCCTGCTGGAGGTAGGGCAGAAGGATTCCAAGGGTAAGCATTTTGAACTTCTCCCGCACAAGGAACTTGTTGAGGTTGCGCAAGTCCAGGATGGGTCTGAGGCCCCCTGTTCTCTTTGGTATCAGAAAATACCTGGAATAAAAGCCTTGACCTCTCAGGTGGTGTGGCACCGGTTCCACCGCCTGTTCCTGCAGAAGACCTGCTAACTCCTGAAGGAGCAACTCCCTGTGCAGAGGGGGTCGCGGAGGTTCTCCCGGAAAATAGGAGGGAGGGACCTGATGGAAGTGGAGAAGATAGCCTTCTCGCACGACTTGAAGCACCCAGGCATCTGCGGTGATGCTGGACCACCTGTGGGCGAAGTGAACCAGCCGGCCTCCGGTGCTGGGAGGAACCAGTGGGGGGGGAGAGGCTATGCTTAGTGAGTCAAAAGCCCCCACCCTGCTGAGCAGGGGCTGGTGGTGCAGGCTTGGGGGCTTGCTGCCTACGGGACCCGTTACCCCGTCCCTTGGCCTGCTGGCCCTGTTGGGGAGTTGCAGGGGCCTGATAATGGGGGTATTGTTTGTAGGCAGCCGCCTTCCTCGGGTAAAAGGACTTTTTCCCCGAGCCCTTCTTTTTCTGGGAAGGGGCGGAGGTCTTCCTAGAAAGCCTGGTCCTGGTGAGAGTCTCAGTCTCAATTTGCGCAGCCTTTTCCGCCATGGGCTTGCCAAAGAGGTTTTCGCCTCGGCAGGGGACATCGACCAACTTGTCCTGCACCCAGGGCTCAAGGTCTGACGACTGAAGCCAAGCCTGTCGGCGGGCACCGATGCCGGCTGCGGCCACTCGAGCCGATGCTTCAAAGCCATCATAGGCTGCTCGGGACATGAACTTTGAGCATTCCCGAATGCCAGTGGACAAGGCTAGGAACCTCCGCAAGGGTTCCTCGGACAGACCAGCGGAGAATCCGGCTAGCTCTTTAGCCAGATCCCGGAGATACATGCCCATGTATAGCTGGTAAGTCTGGACACGACATGCGAGCATAGAGCCCTGGAAGCACTTCTTGCCAAGGCCATCCAGGTTACGGGCCTCCCTTCCAGGAGGCACCGAGGAGTGCATCTTCTGGCTCTTAAGACGATGCATGGCCGATTCCACTACCATGGAATGGTGTGGCAGCTGTGCCTTTTGAAAGCCAGGGCTCTTGCGGACTCGATAGATAGAGTCGACCCGCTTGCTCAGGACCGGCGAGGAGGCCGGACTCTCCCATATGCGGAAGAGTAGTCGTTCCAGCATAGGAGGAACCGGTACAGTAAAGTGTTCCCTCGCGGGAGAGTCATACTGGAGGGCGTCGAGCTCTTCGGCTCGAGGCTCCTCCTCGGGATCCGCAGGGAAGGCCAAAGCCTTGGCCATATCCCTAACGAAGTCCGAGAACCGGGCATCCTCCGGGGGGGACTGCTTCCGAGGCTCGGACTCCAGTGAGTCCGATGGGACACACCGAGTCCGGAAAGAATCAGGTGACTCTTCCTCCTCAGACTCCCAGACCGACTCCGACGAGGACTCGGTGGGGTCGGCCCGGGCAGGGTGCGGCGCCAGCCGCCCCGACGCCGAGGGAGTCGGCGTCGGCGACCTCGGTCCCGAACGGGAGGCCGAGGGTGACCTCGACCGAGGATCGACTCGAGTTCTCATCGACTCGAGGATCGGCTCGGTCTCCGGGGTCGACTTGGACGTCGACGTCCCGGCGGTCGGGGCAGCGGCGCCAGCGAAGCCAGCGAGCAGTGCCCTCTGCTGGTCCATGAAGGCAGACAGTCTGCTCTCCAAGGCCGTCAACCTGAGTCCGAGCTCAGGTGACCCAGCAGCCCCCGACTCGGGCCCCGACGGCGTCGGGCCCGACGTCGGCTGTCGCGGAGGCAAGTCCAGAAGGACCACAGGACTTACCCGGGCAGGCATCTCCGACTCCAGGCGAGGTCGCTTCGGGATGTGTTCCTTCTCCAAGGACCCGGGGCGGCTGTCGGGGCTATGCGACCTGGCCCTCGCGGAACCAGGAGCGTCCACCGACACCGCCCTCGCGGGTTTCACCTTCCGACGATGGTCCCCGGAGGGAGAACCCAGGTCGGAGGAACTCCGGCGACGGTCCGAGCTGGAGCCTTTCGACGCGGAGGCCTCCGACGAGGTCCGGGTACGGCTGGGGTCAGCGAAGATTCTCTCACGCTGATGCCGCCGACTTCTCAACGCCTTTGAGGACATTTTGCTGCAGGGCCCACAGATCAGTTCCTCATGATCCGGGCCCAGGCAGCGGAGGCAAAAGTCGTGTGTGTCAGTTAGTGACATATTTCGGTCACACCGACCACACCGCTTAAACCCACTGGCAGCCATCGGGGGAAAAAGGGCCCCTGCGAGGTCAAAGGACCGGGCTGCCAGGGAAAAACCGAAAACGAAAGCTGACTAAGTCAGAAAAACCGAAAAAAGTAAGAGGACTCGTGACCGGCGTCGCGAGTCCGGGCGGGAAAAAGATCGGCGTCGAACCGAAGGAAAAAAGGATAAAATAAAGAAGAAAATCAACTTTTTCGCGGGGACAAGACGGGGACGTCTGTAGGGCTCCGCGGAAAAAAGAAGACTGGCTAAGATGGCACCCTCGGGCGGGAAGACGACCGCGCATGCGCGCTGCAATTCCCAAAGGCTTTCTTTGAAAGCTGGGGAAAATTGCTCCGCGAGGGCTCCGTCGGCGCCGACGTCACCCCATAAGTGAGGACTGACTTCCTGCTTGGTCCTGGAGAATAATGCTTTATAGTTAAAATATCTTCAATCCTTACTAAAGTCCATACAGCCAAATTACAATTCAGCACTATGTTTCGGACCTCAATAACCCTTTACAGTCCTGCATCAAGGAATTCAAGGAATGGCTGTCATTTGAAGTTTGACTTGGAAAAACTGCAACTTGGTGTTACTGAGGGGATTAAGGACTAGGGATTTCAGTTCAGGGATGAGATGAACACGATGAAACATTTGAATTCCCTGATGCAGGTCTGTAAAGAGTTATTGAGGTCTGAAACAGTGTTGTGTTAGTAGGTCCTTTGAATATAAAGCATTATTAAAATAAGAGTAAAATGGGCTTGAGTATTTAAATATACCATGATTTTACTATCTACTAAGCCCAACAAAAAAACTTTAATTTCAGTAACCAGAGTGTATTTGAATAAGTAGGTTTTCTATATTTTCTAATAATACTCTAACCTGATTGGATAATACCACTTTTTTTTTGTCAATCAATGTAGAACCAACCTTTTAAATTAGATCATGGAGAAAAACCAACAGTTACCCAGCAACAAACACAAGGTTCAGAGTAAGGTATCTTCAAAGGATACCAATACAATGGAGAAGTTAGATTTTCCTAAAGGAGAGGCTATGGGAAAGGTTGACATAGCCCAGGTACTTTAAATTAAGAGCAGGCAAATTATAAATGATTCCAAATTAGCCCTGTCAACTGCTATGGGAGGTTGTGAATGCAAATAAATATACCTTGAAAGAAGTCTAAGATTTAAGATTAGAGAGTTAGAGTGGCTGGCACTAAGGTTTACTAAACTAAGCCATGCTAACAGTCAACACAGATCATTAGCTGTTAGTGTCAGCTAACTTTATTGGCAAAAAAGGACAAAAGGAAATAAGTTATAGAATAATAGTAACAACTATAACATAACATTCCAGTACACAGAGAGGACAATAAGAAGGACTATTCCCAGGATCTGGTTTTGGTCTGTATTGTCCTTGATCGGGTCACGTTTCTTGACTAGTGGCAGGACAAAACAAATTTTGCTACTACAGCTATTGATGGTCCTTTTTCCCCTGAGGATTAGACAAGAATTTTTTCTGCTTACTCTTCTATTTTCTCTGTCAGCTTTGGGAAATGTACATCCCTGATATCTTCGTATGTTGCTCAGTGCAAAAGTAAATGTTATTCTGTTTCTATTTCTCCAGTATTGTATTGCATGCAGAGTCAGGCTTTCTGGAGTTTTCAGTACAGTGTTTTTCTGCATCTTTATATTTCTAGTCTTAGGTCACTCTTATGTGTACTGTATTTGTTAAGGGTCTGTCTGTGTTTTGCATGTTTGGCAGAGGCTGGATATTGAGCTAGTGTATAGTTTCTGTGCAGTTTGTTCTGTTTTTGGATCTGTGTCTCCCAATAGAAAGTGGATAGGTGTTCTAGGGAATGTTGCAGTGTTTTGGCTGTTTTTCATAGACAGGGTTATTGCTATTAGGTTCTTGGTGGTGATGTTGGTTTGACAGTGCAGGTTTGCTATTTATAAGTTTTTGTATGCTTTTTCCAGGATTTTGTGTTACTTCAGAGTACCTGGTAGTGGAGGGAGTTTTTGTTGGCGATATTATGATGACACCAAAATTTCTATTTTATCTTTTATATTGTGATTAAGAGGACAATCCCTAATTCTGCTTTGTATCTATCATGGAGTATTTCTGTGCATGCAGTGCATCTGTTTGCAGAACTGCAGGTGAAGGTTTTCGATAAGAGTTTTGTTCCATTCTGTGTAGTCTTGAATTAATGTCCTATTTAATATAATGGATGCATTGCATACTATTGACAGAGCTATTAATGCATAGTAGGAAATTATTCACCATGTTAACAGCATGCATGTTCAGTTGATTCACAGTTTGCGCAGGTGCATTTAACATAACCTCTTAAGGTGACGTTAAGTGCACCCATGTTAAATGCACAATAGACAGTGTGTGGAGGCGTGGCCTAGTGGAGTGGAGTGGAGGAGTGGCCTAGTGGTTGGGGCAAGGTACTTCAGGCTGGAAGATCAGGGGTTCAAATCCCACTAGAGGACAGCAACCTTGGGCCGGAAGGACTGGGGTTTCTAGTCCCACAGGTGCTCCTTGTGGTCTTGGGCAAGCCACTTAATCCTCCATAGCCCATGTTCCCTGTAAATAGTTATCTCCAAGTTATAATGCCTTGTTCAATGTAATTTCAGTTTGTTCAATGTAAACCGCACTGATGCAGAATAGCGCAGTATATAAGAGAATATAAATAAATAAATGTGTGATAAACACCATGTGGTAGATACAATGTGCAGTCCACATCGACTCTGCCCATTTATCAAACAGCTTCAGTCCACACAGTTCCTTCCCCCCCCCTTGCATTTTAAGACGTTAATGCAGGGTTTTACCATGGTGGTTGTTTTTAATGCGTAGTAGCTATTACTGCAGGCTATACTAACAATGTGCATTAAAATGCAGGGTAAATGTAGTATGCCACAGGGACCGAGCAGCAACCAAATGCCACCGGCGCCTGCTTGCCTGCAGAGCATAGGTAGAGTTGGCTGGAAAGGGGGAGGGGGAGGGAGAGGGGGAGAGTTGTCAAGGCAAGGTGTCTGATAGATTTGAAATCTTCCTGCATTGGCGACGAGGCATAAATTTCATGGGTGGCCAAGTGAGGCATGCAGTGGGGGAGGGGGCTGGGCAGGCTGAGCTATGTAGCTTTACTGGCGGAACCCTCCCTTCCTTGGAGGGCAGATGGGTGGTGGATTGTGGCATTCCCTCCATCCCACCCAATAAGGTATGGGTGGGTGTAGGAATTGGATTGTTGTAGCTGGTGGGGGCGACGTCCCGTGCCAATGGATGCTGTGCCAGCAGAGCCTAATGGCCAGAGAGAGGGAGTAAAGAAGGTTAGCTCTTGGAGTGGGGGTGGGCGTTGATCTCAGTGGGGATTTTCACCCAGATCAGAGGAGGAGAGGGGCTGGCCTTTGCTAATGAGTGGTGGGGGAGAAGATAATGTACCACTTTGCTAATAACATGGCTTATAGGGGACATTGTCCGGTAAGGGGATATAGTTGGTATCTATATTGTAATGAGTTATGATGGCTCGGGTCAGCATGATTTTGTGTTAATAAAGCTGCAACCATGTTTATTTCCCCAGTTGTGTTGTCATTTGTGGGCAAAAGAAGGGGAAGTAAAGGGAATCAGTCGGGGGGGGGGGGTTCGGGAGGGAAAGAAAGTGGTGCTCGAAGTCCTGGTATACAGGCTACCCTGGTTATTGCTTAGTACACGTAAGCAATTCTTTCAATCACGCTCTGTTTAAACTCAAAGTAGTCATTTTACTAAACTGCAGTAAGTTTTTGTACTTACCACATATTAGCAGTCAAAACTAAATTGTAGTAAGTGCAAAGGATGTGTGGTAACTGTTGGGGGTGTGGCTAACATGTCTCCTAGAATTATTGAACTGGAAAGACCTTTACAATGTATTAGGTTCATTCACAATTAACATGGGTGTGCTTAAGGTCATCTAATTCCTCTATTAACAGCTTAGTTCAATTTAGTAAAAGAGCCCTATAGCCTCCTTTTCTTTTTGGCTGTGTTTCTTGTCTGCCTGTCTTGGCTAGATTATAAGCTCCAATTAACAGGGGCTGTCTCTAAAGCACTCTGTAATGCACTGAGTAGACCTAGTAATGCTGTAAAATGATAATAATTTCAGAAAGCAATTTTACTTCAGCTAAGCTTTTTATTCTAGCTATTTACACATTCCTAGTTATTGTTTTGTTAGCACTGTAGAGAAATTTGACCCTCATATTGGTTTTAAAATATCTTTTCATTTTGTACTGGCTTGTCAGTACACAGGAACAAAAGAGGCAGCATACGGAAAATGGAAGTTATATATGGTATTTCATAAAGTGACATTCCGATTACATGGAATTTCTTCTACACACCTTGTACACTACACAAAAATAACTAAGCAGAAAATACATGCTCTGCTATTGCTTTTCTAGTTTTGATTATTAGAATAAAAAATAAGAAAAGAACGGTTATGAAAAATGGAACATACCATCCAGTCTCAATCTACAATTCAGCAAGGACTTCTATTATCTGCTTAAGAACAACTACAGTGCCTTAATTGTGCTTGCTGGGTGATCATTCATGATGGGCAAAGGTGTGCAAACCCACATTGAAAAGAAAGCTTTTGAAAGACGCATCTTTCTGAGGAAACTATTTGATAAATTAGGCAAAGCAATTCAAGTAATAATCGGAGGGCTTTTTAAACATTTTCAGTAACTTCATTATAGCTAATTCGGGAGTACATTAGGGCATTATTAACCAGTCCTTACTTTTCCATTAGAGATTAATTATGAGGTGTATTAGTGATCTTCTGTTAATAAAATCCACCCAGAAAATGTAATTTGTTTAATTTGCTGACTCTCAATGCTTGCCATTATCCCTGCTGTAGTTTGAATAAGCCCTTAGCATCTTTTGTGTTGATACATGTTAACAGTTTATGATCTACAAATGATCTGCAATTTGTCACAACAAAACAAATTGCACTATAGTGCTGGAAGATGAGACCCCCAGGTCGGAAGGCACTCAACTGGATACTGGGGACTTTTCAGAGTAAAGACAGCATTTATGATGCGGATGGATCAAAGCCCTTGGGATGTCCGACTACTGTTGTAGTTGCGCATGAAATGAGATTTAGAAGCTGCAAAGGTGCCTTACATTTTGGGACATGAACATATGAAGCATGAACCAAGAGAAGTTGGAGGTAGTCAAGAATGAAATAGAACATGTACAACTCAGTCTGTTGGCTGTCAGCTAACTGAAATTGACTGACATCGAGCACTTTGCATCGGATGATCACATGCTATACAATGCTGGAAATTAAAAACAAAGAAGAAATTGTGTTGCTTTTAGAATTAAGAAGAAACTTGCAAGAACACTAATGAAATACAATGTAATCAGTGAACATTTAAATTTCTATTCATCTACAGAGAATGCCCATCAATACAACTATTATTCAGGTATATGCCTCAACAACAGTTGCAGAAGAAGTGGATGAGTTCTATGAACAGGTGCAAGCTGAAATTGACAGGACATGCACACAGGATATCCTGATAGTCATGAGTGACTGGAATGCAAAGGTTGGCAACAAAGGCAGCAAAAGTGGTTGGAAAATATGGACTTGGCAACAGAAATGAAGCTGGAGAAAGACAGATAGAATTCAGCAAGACCAACAATCTATTCATCTCAAACACCTTCTTCCAGGAACACAAGCTGAAACTGTACACATAGACTTCACCCAAAGGATTGTAGAAAAATCAAATTCACTACAACTGTGGAAGTCAACATTGGAAAAGTTCAATAACATCAATAAAGATAAAACCTGGAGCTGCCTGTGGTATAGATCAACTACTAGTATGCAAACTCAAGCTAAAGCTGAAAAAGAGCAAGGCACTCATGAATGTAGCAAAATACGATCATGAGAATATACCAATATAATTTAAATACTGCCTGTAAAATTGATTTGCTGCTTTGGATACAAATTAAAGAGCACCAGAAGTGTTATGGAATGCTATCAAGAAAGCTGTGCTCGAAGAAAGTGAGAAGTCTCTACAAAAAGTGTAAAAGCAAAAAAAGCTAAAATGGATGTCCGAAGAAATACTGAAAATGATCCAGAAATGCAGAGAAGCTAAAGCCAGAGGAAAAGAGAGGTAATCACAGAACTCAGGAGATTTCCAATGTGAAGCAAGATAAGACAGGAAGTAGTACTACAGTGATGCATGCAAGGAAACAATCAGAAACTATTAGAGGAAGAACAAGATCAGCTTTTCTAAAGCTATGAGAGAGAAAATTCCAGCCTTGAATTGGAATGCTACAAGATGCTCAAGGATCCATGTTGAATGATGCTGAGGAAGTCAAGAAAAGGCGAAAAGAATATACAGTCGTTATATCATAAAGATCAAGTGGACCAACAGCCATTTTAATCTGTACCTTATGATCAAGAAACACTGGTGATGAAAGAAGAAATCACAGCAGCATTGAAAGCATTATCATAGAACAAAGGACTGGGCATTGATGGCATTTCCATTTAAGAATTACAGCAATTGGATATGGCTGTTGTCTTACTTACAAGGCTCTTCCAGGAAATTTGGAAGACAACATCATGGCCAACCAACTGAAAAAGATCTGTGTTTATACTAATACTGAAAGAAGGGGATCTGACTGACTGTGGGATTTATTATAAAATCGCTCTGATCGCATATGCCAGCAAGATTTTACTCAAGATCATCCAGCAAAGACTGAAATCATACCTGGATCGAGAACTGCCTGAAGCATAAGCAGAGTTCAGGAAAGAGCGAGGAACGAGAGACATCATCATGGATGCAAGATGAATCCTTGAAAAGACAAAAGAATATAAAAAAGATATCTATATGTGTTTTATTGAGTACAATAAGGCGTTTGACTGTGTAAACCATGAGAAACTCTGGGCCACATTAAGAAGCATGGGTATACCAGAACATCAAATAGTTCTCTTGTACAACCTTCACATTGATAAAGAATCAACAGTTCGAACGGAACAAGGAGAAACAGAATTATTTAAAATCAGCAAAGGTGTATGACAAGGTTGCATACTTTCCCCCTCCTATTTAATTTATATGCAGAACAAATAATTAGAGAAGCAGGACTGTATGAAGAAAACAGGTGTGAAGATTGGTGGAAGACTCATCAACAACCTTTGCTATGTTGATGATACCACGTTCCTGGCTGAAAGTTAAGATGATCTGAAATATTTGCATCTCAAGATCAAGGAACATAGTCCTAAAATTTGGCCTGCACCTTGCCATAAACAAGACAAAGATCCTGACAATTGGCAAAATCAATAAGTTCATCACTGATGGAGAAGAAATTGAAATAGTGGAGAAATTTAATCTGCTTGGATCAATAATCAATAAAGAAACAAGCAGTCAAGTAATCTGATGACACATTGCTCTTGGCAGAATGGCTATAATGGACCTAGACAAGATTCTCAAGAGCAGAGATGTCTCACTCTATACAAAGATTTGACTGGCCCAGGCCATGACATTTTTATAATTATTTGGATGCAAAAGATGGACAGTGAAAAAGATAGACAGGAAGAACAACAATGCCTTTGAATTATGGTGCTGGCGAAGAATTCTGTGTATACCATGGACTGCCCGAAGAAGAAATTAGTGAGTACTAGAGGAGATCAAACCAAAGCTTTCTTTAGAAGCTCAGATGACAAGACTCTGACTTTCATATTTTGGACAAATCATGCAAAGAAAGAGATCATTAGAGAAAGACATCATGCTTGGAAAGGTTGAAGGTCAACGCAAAAGAGGAAGGTCAGCAATTAGATGTATTGATACAATAATAGCAGCTATGGATGCCACTCTATCAACTATGAGTCTGAATGAAGACCAAATACAGTTTAGGACAGCTATCCAGAGGGTTGCCATGAGTCGACAATGACTTGACCACACTTTACAACTACTATGCCACCACCTCCCTTGCAACAATAAAGTGCACTCTGACTTGAACAATAGTCCTCAGTCTTATTACATACATTAAAAGAACAAAATACACACAGATTGATTCACCCATTATTTGGCAGGAAAGGTTCCCAAGGCAAATAACTATTTTGGAAGGCTAGTGAAAAACATACATATTTATTTGCCATTCAGATCTAGAGCAGAGGCTGTGCAGAAGGCAAATAGTGACTAAGAGAGAAAAAATGTGTTCAAAATTGTCACCGCAAATCAACTTGTTTTTAAAACAATGACTGAGCCAAACCTTTTGCCATAGACAGCAGAGCGAATTGATGTATATCAAAAGATAATTAAGTTATAGGAAATTTAG
The DNA here is from genome assembly GCA_033557465.1 of Ichthyophis bannanicus. NCBI lineage: Eukaryota > Metazoa > Chordata > Amphibia > Gymnophiona > Ichthyophiidae > Ichthyophis > Ichthyophis bannanicus. Next base: position 1,629,734,710 of record CM066032.1, read on the forward strand.
AACAATACCTACAGTACCTGAATGCAACTTGCCTTGAGCAAGCTATGAAAAGGCCTGAGCTGAATCTAAAACAACCCCCCCCAAAAAAACAAAAAAAACCCCTCTATATCTGGGGTATATTGAGTAGTATTATACTTTAATATTTTGTAAATTACTGCTGAATGTTCTCCAGTGTAATGTTAGATCTTGTTATTGCTTTCACTAGAAGGGACTGAAGCCTGCAGAGTAATTAAAACAGGCTCTAGACTAGTAATTGAACAGTAAACAAAAAAAGATAGTGGAAAGGTGTTATGATCCTAAAACAATCTAGAAGAAGTAGCTTACTGAAAATTCATTCAAAGAATGACAAGTGTATACCAGATTCCTGTTATTTTTAAAATCATTCTCTATAGTGATAACACATTATGAAGCTAAGTAGCCTTAGATATATATTTACATAGTTTGAGAGACGACCAGAGATTCATAGACTCCAATTGTCCCCTAATTCTAACATTAAGGGTCTCATTTACTAAGCTGTGCAAGGTTTTGCAGCTGATATGAAGTTAATTTTGGCAATTACCACACATTTGTAAGACCTCTGCATTAACTGTTGAGGGAAATTTCCAACATTTTGCCATGCAGTTGACAAAGAGAAAAGGTTACTACTACACGTCAACTGCATGGCAGATAATGCAGGATAAAGTTTGTGTTGCCTCTTAAGGTGGCATTAACTCTTCTGTGTTAGCTACTGTGTTAGCAGGTGAAGCGGTATCTTAGAGAGGGTGTCCAAGTGCAATCCAGGACATGTACGGCAGAACATGCAGAGAAATGCTAGGGATGCCAATGTTTCGGCCTAATTTTAGAAACACAGATGCCCCTGACATGGATGCCCATACTGGCATCCATATAGACATCCCTGCTATGAAACCATGGGGTGGGAATATCCATCTCAAGATAACAGGATCATCTAGTGTCATGGCAAAATAACTACATGAGCCTCCATTCCCCATCAGGCATCCGTCTGCCTGCCATTGGTGGGGTATGGACACTCTGCATTGTGGCAAGCTGCCACATGGATATAACTAATTCCACCCATTGAAGAGCATCTGTGCTAAATGGCAACAATTACAGTTAGTGTGTGCCCCTTAATGTCTGCGCTTACCGTAATGTGCTATCAATGGCCATGTCCCAACCCTAACCCACTTGTCTCCACCCAATCACTCACTAACCTACTAACGTGGGATTTCAGCATGGGGTTGAAACAGCAAATAGACAGCTTGGCCAACAAGAAGTGGCTATTTGTAAAGACTTTATCCCTTAAGGGAAGAGGGGAGCTTGGTTCATGCAATCATTTTATTTGTTTTTTTCTTTTACTATAGTATAAGCTTTCATTAACCTGTCACCCAGAGTCAGCCCATCCACTAGGTGGACTAGGTGGCCACCTAGAGCGACAGACCTCAGTGGCCGGCATGGTGGGTCATGTGCTTTGGCACACATGGCCTGCCACCCTCACCACCCCAGCACTGAACCACCCCGTCACTCCCCTGCTGCATCTGATTCTGGCATTAGGGGCAGTTAGGCTCAGCAGCTGGCCATGTGAATATATGGCCTGCTATTTCCTACCCCCCAAAGTTGTTTCAGAGGAGGGCCAGAAGTGGCAGGTCATGTGTGCTGAAATATATGTCCTGCTGGTGCTGCCAAGCCAACCCTGCTGCCGGAATCAGCGGAAAGAGGGCGGCAGCATGGCGGTTCAGTACAGAGGGGGAGCATGGCTCAGAGAGGCGCACCATGGCTGGGGCGTCTGCCTGGGGTGACAGAAACCCTTAGGCCAGCCCTGCTTTTACTGTACTTGGACTGATTTTGTTGTCTTATTTCATTGTTGTATTGTGCTATCTCAACGTTTTATGGACTGCAAACCACTCTGATTTCTCATAGTTTAAGGCAGCATAACAAATGCCAGTCAGTCAAATCAGATCATTTTCATTCAAAAATGACATGAAATGATATAGGAAATATTGTTGACATGTCCTTTGTTGTTTCAAATGACTGTACATACTAACTCTCCATCTTAATTGTCATGGTAAAGTGCAATTCATCTTGTGCCACACAACATTTGTTTGGTGTAAGTCCTTGAACTCCAGAACAGAGTTTTGTCATGCTTGGTGATCTCCCAGACCATCAATTCCATCTCATCACAGACAAAGTTTGTCTTTCTAAGCTGGAAAAAATGTTGTGGCAATTATACATGGAAGCAACATCTAGACCATACATGTTTATGAAACTCCTCCATCCACATGAAAATGCTGCTTTCGAGCCTGATGCCAGAGCCATGCCCAGGTTGTGACCTGACTTTCTTGTTTAGAAGATGAATGGCTCATATAATTTCTATTTTAACATGGATGTTCCTGCAATGTTGCAAATCCAATGTCAAAAACTGAGAATCTTCTCAATTATTTATCTTGGATATTTCTGCTCTCAGACTGGACAGTAATGTTTGGGTCAATATTTAAATCCTGTGGCCAATAATTCTGTTAAAGGCCTGCTGTGACATTCAAATATTTTGGGGGCAATTTTATAATACGACACATGAAGAAATATGCACCATCAACATGCCTAAATTACATATTTTCAATGGCTTACATATGTCATTGTGCCTTTGCATATGTACCTTAGTCAATTTTCATCTATACATACATGCATCAGGCTGATGACACATACGAGAACTTTCACTGGGGGCATCCACATAACCAGAGCCTAGGTAGAGCACATATTTATGTGCAAACATTATAAAATCCAAAATTCATGCAATCATTTACACTAAGCATAGGGTTAGTGAATGTTATTGTGCCTAGATTCAATATGGTTTCCACTACTGATGCCTCTATTTTATAAAGTGTGTGAGTAAATGACATTATAAAGTCATGCATTAACTTAGGCATGCCTTATAAAACTACCTGCTTTGACTGTAATTCTGTAACGGTGGTTGAGTTCTGTATGAGACTATAGTATACTCATAAATGATGATATAGTAGTAATTTATGCATAGATTGTACTTGGATGCAGTTCTGAAAGTACAAGTCATAGATCTATGGTGTTTACCAGTGTGGAGTCAGTGGGGAGCATAAGTGAAGCACACATGTCCACATATACTTTACAATCAATAACTATATAAATTACCAAAAATGTTACAAACACAATATAAATATAAAAAAAGAGGAGAGAGAGAGGCAATCACAGAACACAACAGAGATTTCCAACATGCAGCAAGAAAAGACAAGGAAAAGTACTACAGTGATGTATGCAAGGAAATAGAATCAGAAACTATTAGAGGAAGAACAAGATTGACTTTCCTAAAGCTACAAGCATTAAAGAAAAATTCTAGCCTCAAAATCAAATGCTAAAAGATGCTCAAGAATCCATATTGAATGATGCCAAGAAGATCAAGAAAAGGTGGAAAGATTATACAGAGTCATTATACCATAAAGAACAAGTGGACCAACAGCCATTTTAACCCTTACCTTATCATCAAGAACCATTGGTGATGAAAGAAGTCGTCAAAGCAACATTGAAAGCCTTATCAAAGAACAAAACACCGGTCATTAATGGCATTCTCATTGAAGTATTACAACAATCGGATGCAACTGTTACCATACTTACAAGACTGCCAGGAAATTTGGAAGATATCATAGCCAACTGACTGGAAAAGATCTGTGTTTATACAGATACTGAAGAAAAGTGATCCGACTGACCATGAAAATTATCGCAGAAACACATGCCAGCAAGATTCTACTCAAGATCATTCAGCAGAGACTACACCCATAGCTGGAACAAGAACTGCCTGAAGTGCAAGCAAGATTCAGGAAAGGGCAAGGAATGTGAGACTTTATTGTTGATGTGAGATGGATCCTTGAAAAGACAAGAATACCAAAAGGATATCTATGTGTTTTATTGTCTACAACAAGGCTTTTGACTAAACCATTAGAAACTCTGGGACACATTAAGAAGCATTGGTATACCAGAACACCTATAGTTCTCATGCACAATCTTTACATTGTTTAAGGAGCAACAGAATGGTTTAAAATCAGCAAACATTTTTGACAAGGCTGCATTCGCTCCCCTATCTTTTTAATTTATATGCAGAACAAATCTGAGATGCTGGACCGTATGAAGAAAACCGAGGTGTGAAGACTGGTGGAAGACTTAAACAATGAGACCACATTACTGGCTGAACGTGAAGAAAATCTGAAACATTTGCTTCTCAAGATCAAGAAACATAGGACCTGATATTCGAAAGGCATTTGTATGGTTTACAGCCCAGTAAACCATGTAAATGCCTTAGATCGGGATATGCAACGGCAGTTACATGGATAGTGCCATTGAATATCCCCTTCTAACTCCCCTAGTGCCCTGATGCTATCCAGTTAGCATCAGGGCTTGTTGGGGGCATTCAGGGGTAGAGCAGAGATAGCTACAAGTGTTAACAGGGCATCAGCGATATTGCACTGAAAAGATAGGCAAGGAAAACCCTCAACTATCTTTTGGAGCAGGAGCTAACCAGGCAGCATGCAATATCGTTGCTGCTCGGTTACCTAATGCAGCTTCTGGCATGTGCAGTGATCCCTGAATATTCATTGCCAGGGCTGCATATAACCCTGGAATTGAATAATCGAGGTTAAGGATCGGCAAGCAGGGCTATGCGCCACAGCGGTGTATAGCCTGCCCAGAAAAATATTGGGACCGAAGTCTTAAAATTGGCCTGCACCTTAATGTAAAGAAGACAAAGATCCTGACAACTGGCAAAATCAATAAGTTCATCATTGATGGAGAAGAAATTGACATAGTTGGCAACATAAACCTACTTGGATCAACAATCAAAGAAACAACAAGTAGAAAAGAAATCTGACAACACACTGATCTTGGCAGAATGGCTATGAAGATTCTCAGAGCAGAGATGTCTCTCTCCATAAAAAGATTTGACTTGTCCAAGCTATGGTGTTTTCAATAATGTCATATGGATGTGAAAGTTGGACAATGAAAAAGATAGACAGGAAGAAAATTGATGCCTTTGAATTATGGTGCTGGCGACGAATACTGTGAACAACATGGACTGCTCAAAGAACAAACCATTCAGTACTAGGGGAAATCAAACCTAAGCTTTCTCTAGAAGCTCACATGACAAGACTTTGACTTTCATACTTTGGACACATCATGCGAAGAGAGAGCTCATTAGAGAAAGACATTATGCTAGGCAAGATTGAAGGTCAACATAAAAGAGGAAGGCCGGCAATGAGAGGGATTGATACATTAACAGTAGCTATGGGTGCCACTTTATCAACAATGAGCCATTTGACTGAAGATCGAACACAGTTTAGGTCAACTATCCAGAGGGTCACCATGAGTCGACACTGACTCGACGGCACTTAACAACAAAAGTACCACAAACCTTTAAATCAGATCAAATATTCTTTAATACTTATAAAAAATGCATATATTTAGCATTCACGTCACATCCACACATCATACCCACAATGCCTCCATTTGTAGGAATCAACAAACTAATCTAAAAATCAGTCAAACATGTGGCCCCCTGAAAACCAATCACCCAGAGCTATAGTCCTGTATAGATACGTGTAATAATTAATGTAGTGATTTATCTAAATTAAACTAATACAAAAATTGTTACACTTTTAAAATGTACCTCTATAGACAGCACTCCATGATTGTCAAGAATCACCAGAACCAATAGGAAATATAATTCACAATTCATAAAGGCCCAATGACCCCCAAATCACACAACAATCAATAACAGGGATAATACTCCACACTACCCACCAAAGACAAATGGAGTTTATATTATAGAAAGCTATTATAAATATTTACAAGACAAAAGGCTGACTTAGCTGAATGTTAGCCATTGCAGTGATCATGTCAGAGAATCCAAAATGGACACTCAAGAACTTTTGTATACTGAAACAAGGCACCAATCCACTTGCCAATAATGTTCAAAACGCAGAAATATGCTGCAAAGCACTTAAATAGCTGAATCACTGAATCACGGTGTGATGAAAAAATCCTGTGTGTGATATCAGGAACACGGCACAAATGACTACAGATGTATCAATATCCACTCCTGGCTGTACTCAATAGTGCGGAAAATCCCAATTAATGTAGAGGACACTCACTGATACATTACCCTGCATATAACAGGGTTGATACATCTATAGCCATTTATGTCATGCTCCTGCTGTCTCACGTAAAGGATTTTTTTCATCACACTGTGATTCAGTGATGCAGTTATTTATTGACTGTTTTGCAGTATTTGTCTGCATTTTGGACATTATTGGCAAGTGGATCGGTGCCCGGTTTGGATATGCAAAAGTTCTTGAAGGTATTGTTTTGGATTCTCCAAATATGATCAACATATCGGCTAACATACAGCTATGTCAGTTTTTTGTCTTGTAAACATTTATAGTAGCTTGCTATAATATAAGCACAATTTGTCTTTGGTGGATGGTGTGGAGCACTATCCCTATTACTGTTTGTTGTGTGATTTTGGGGTTATTGGGCTTTGGTAGCTCTTGATGATCATGGAGTGCTGTATATAGAGATACATTTGATAAGTGTAACGATTTTTGTATTAGAGTTTAATATAGGTAAGAGTAATAATTAATAAATATAGTAATTTATCTACACAGGACTATGGTTCCGGGTGATTGGTTTTCAGGAGCCACCTGTCTGATTGATTTTTAGATAGGTTTGCTGATTCTTACACATGGGGGCATTATTTATTTATTTAATGGTATTTATATACCGCCTTATCATTCAATCAAAGCAGTTTCCACGGCAAACAATCAAGGGGGCAAATGTTTTCATGCAGTGTACAGATTGGTGTGTATGTGTTGGCGGGGATGTGATTAGATTTGGTTTACCTACATAGTGCGCTATTATACAGTCTTATATACAGTCTTGGGGTGGTGGGGGGGGGGGTTGATGATCTGACTTGTATGCTGGTTCAGGGGGTATGTCCATAGTAATCGATGAACAGGGTTGTCTTCAGCTGTTTTCGGAAGTCCTTGATTTCTGTGGTTAGTCTCAGATCATCTGGGAGGGAGTTCCATATGGATGGAGCAGCCAGGGAGATTGCTCATTGTGCGGTGTCTTTGCGGGTCTTGGTGAAGTCTTTTGGGGTGTTAACCCGATTGGAGGTGCCTCTTCTTCTTGGCCGTGTGCTTGTGTCGGGTTGTATGAGTGTGTGTAGGCTTATGGCGGAGGAGTGTTGTTTGATCTTGAATATGTTTATGATAGTCTTGTATTTGATGCGTGAGATGATTGGGAGCCAGTGCAGTTCTTTCAGTATGGGTGTGATGTAATTGTGTCTTGTAGTACCGGCTATTATGCGGGCAGCTGTGTTTTGGGCCAGTTGTAGTGGTCTGAGGGTCTGCTTTGGTAGCCTGGTGTATATTGGATTGCAGAAGTCTAGTAGAGGGGCTATCAGCGCCTGACAAACGGTGCGAAAGTGCTCTGAGTCGAGAAGGAGCTTGAGTCTTCTGATGAGCCACATTCTTTGGTATGCACTTTTGGTTGCTCTGCCTATGTGTGCTTGGAGGTTAAGTTCTTTGTCCAGGATAACTTCTGATTTTATGGGTATGAGTGCATCTCTTATCTTGATGTTGGGTGGGGGGATAAAGGCCAGGTTTCGCGTGATGATCAGTGCCTCCGTCTTGCTGTAGTTGATAGGTTGTTTTCCTGAAACCAGTTTGCCATTTGGGTGAGGCAGTTTGTTACGTTGGTGTAGTCCGGGTTGTCGACTGAGATGGGTGTGTAGATCATGATGTCATCTGCGTAGACTGTATAATGTATGTGGGTGCTCTTTCATGATGGCACATATTGGCTGGATGTATAGGTTGAATAGGAGGGCTGAAAGGGCCGATCCCTGTGGCACTCCTTGTTTGACTTTTATGGGTCGAGATGTGTTGTGTCCTACTTTGACCTGTATTTGTCTGTCGGTTAGGTATGAATGGAACCAATTCAGGGTGGCACCGTGTAGACCGATGTTCTGTAGTCTATCCAATAGAGTCTTGTGGTTAACTGTGTCAAATGCAGATGAGATGTCAATGAATATCATGAGTATGCCTTTCTTGGTGTTGTCTATGATGCGGAGGACGCTGTCGAAGAGGTATATCAGAAGAGTTTCTACCCCGTGGTTGGGGTGGAACCCGTGTTGATTATGGGTATGATGCGGAGTGAATGTTGGATATATGTATTTTTGATAAGTATTAAAGACTATTTGACCTGATTTAAAGGTTTGGGCTATGTTTTTTGTATTAACCCACACATACTTTATAGCATAGGGACCCAAGACATGTAAGATGCACACAGACATTTACAACTGCTCTAGAGCTGTTTTAAGTGACTGCAAGAATATGTCTGGGTGTTCACGGATATTTACGTTAGCATTCTATAAACTATGCATATTTGAGTTTATAAAATAGGCACCATCAAAGTGCATAAGCTCACGTGGTTTACCCTTCACATGTATATTCAGTGCCACTATCCATAGAAGAGGTAGCACTGAATACGCATATAGAACAGCAATCACTACCGTTATGTGAATAGCCAGCAATATTCAGCTTCTCTGTATATAACTAAACAGTTTAATTTAGAACAGCCTTTTTGCTGGCCCAAATGAAAACATTGGGTGTAGCATATGTGAAATACACAAGGATGCACACAGATAGTAATTTACACACATTCTCGAAAAATATAAGCATCAGCATCTACACTAGCTACATGATCAGTGCTAATGTTTGCACAATCTGTGCCACTAAAGCTAGCAAGTCCTGTATAGATAGGTGTAATAATTAATGACAGCCTTACAAAATTGCCCTCATAGTCCTTTAAAATAGGGACTTATATATGTAAATTGCAGATAATGTTTCATGTGCCCCTTATAAAATCAGCTCTTTCATGCCTATTTGATAAAATCAGTATGCATGTCCTTCATTTTAAAAAGTGCCAGTGTAAATGGCTGAAAATCTGGGTTCATTTAAGATGTGATTACTTACACCAGCCCTAGAGCTGATGCAAATGGCCACTCCTAAATCTGTGTTAGGGCCACTTGGCAATAGTGATCATAGCATGATCACATTTGATTTAATTATATGCTAAGTACTACCTTTTAACTTTCAAAAGGGAGACTATGATAAAATGAGCAGCTGCAAAGGTTAAAGACTTACATCAGGCTTGGGTGTTGTTGAAAAATACTATCTTGGAAACCCAGACCAGCTGTATTCCACACTTTAAGAAAAGTGGAAGGAAGTCCAAAAAACTGCCAACATGGTTTAAAGTTGAGGTCAGAGAGGCTGTTATTGCCAACAAAGCATCTTTCAGGAAACGGAAAAAAGAGCAAAATGATGAAAACGGGAAACAGCACAAGCACTGGCAAGTTAAATATAAGGCATTGATAATGCAGGCAAAGAGAGATTTTGAGAAGAAACTTGCTGAGGAAGCAAAAATGTGTAATAAAGATTTTTTCAAGTACATTCATAGAAAAAAACCTGTGAGTGAGTCAGTTGGACCATTAGATGAGGGGTAAAAGGGCCAGCAAGAGGGGGACAAGGCTATAGCAGAGAGACTGAATAAATTCTTTGCTTCGGTCTTTACTGAGGAAGATGTACGGATGTTACCCATGACTGAAGTGGTATTTAAAGGTGATACTGTGGAAGAATTGAAAGAAATATCGATACACAGGGAAGATGTATTACAACTATTTGATAAACTGGAGAATAGCAAATCACCTGGACCAGATGGTATACATCCAAGGGTGTTGAAAGAACTGAAATATAAGATTGCAGACCTGCTATTAGTAATCTGTGAACTATCATTAAAATCATCTGTAATACCTGAAGATTGGAGGATCGCCATGTAACGCCAATTTTTAAAAAGGGTTCCAGGGGCGATCTGAGAAACTACAGACTGGTGAGTCTGATGTCAGTACCGGGAACAATGGTCGAAACCATCATAAAGAACAAATTACTCAACATGTAGATAGTCATGGCTTAATGGGAGACAGCCAACATGGCTTTAGACAAGGAAGATCTTGTCTTACTAATCTGCTTTGTTTTTTTGAAGATGTGAATAAACAGGTAGACAAAGGTGAGTCGGTTGATATAGTGTATCTGGACTTTCAGAAAGCCTTTGACAAGGTCCCTCATCAGAGACTTTTGGAAAAACTAAAAAGTCATGGGAAAGGAGGCAGTGTACTAAATGTGGATCAGGAACTGGTTAAAAGATAGAAAGCAGAGGGTAGGGTTAAATGACCAATTTTCCCAATGGAAAAAGGTGAATAGTGGAGTATGCCAGGAATCTGTGCTGGGTCCGCTGCTTTTTGACATATTCATAAATGACCTGGAAAAGGGAATAACGAGTGAGCTTATCAAATTTGCAGATGACACAAAACTATTTAAAGTTGTTAAAACCCAAGAGGAATGTGGAAAATTGCAAGAGGATCATGATAAATTAGAAGACTGGGCATCCAAAAGGCAGATGAAATTTAATGAGGACAAGTGCAAAGTTATGCACCTAAGAAAAAAAACCCCAAACTATGGTTGCACAATACAAGGTTCCACATTGGGAACCACCACCCCTGAAAAATATTTAGGCGTTGTGATAAGGAAGCTTATCATAGCTCAGGAAGGAGCTATAGAAAAGATGATGGGACTCTGAACAAGCAACCTGTCAGTTCTGGTAGAAATAAGAAAACAGAATTTTCCCACAAAAGACTACCAGTCCCGGAATGCACCAGGTTTCCAACAGCCATTAGAGGAGCTGAAGTGGGGAAACGTGTGTTCAATCAGGAAGGCTATGAGGTAATCCCTAAGCACTCATCTCAAAGGGCAGGGCCTGATTCAGCACAGCTGCGCTGTATTAGGGAGGAGCACTCATCAAGGCAGAATAAGAATAGAGTTTATTCTACAAATGACAAGCATCAGCTCCATAATCACCATTTTCATGATCACCTTGGATATGTAGAGAAGGATCATCAGTTTCATCTGAAGAATCAGCAGAAGCAGAAGCCAAACCGGACGGATAGAGAAGGAAAGAAACCCTCTGGAAGGAAGAGGAGAAAAGCCTTTGAGAGGTCTAGAAGAGTCCAAGGCAGTACGTATACTGGGAGGTATTCCAAGGGCCAGCATAGACCATTGGACTGGGGAAAGCCAGAGGAATGGTGCTGCAGAACAAGGAATCACCAGAGGCTACCTGTGAGGGAGACGGCTGCACGTGGAAGGGACTCTAAGACCTATGCCAGAAGGTATGTGAAGAGAGATCCAGTGTCCAGGGATCAGGACTGGAAGGCTGGACATAAGAATTGGACTACATACTGGCCAGGCTATATAGAGAGGAACTATAGCAACAATGGAAGCTCAGGTATGAACACTGATCTATGCCCTAGCTATAACCTTGAAAGAAAGCAGGGAAATAAGTATTCTCCTGAAAGGGCTCCATTGAAAGATTCATCTGTGCCAATTCATGATAGTGACCCTATGCTTGTTGATGAAGGGGAAATAATAGCAGATCAAGATATTGTTTATATGGACTGCTCTCTATCCAAACTCCGTTGGTAACTTTCTGTGATAAAGCACAGCAGCCATCACAAAGAAATTATAAATTTGTTCTTTATTCCACTAAGAAAAGCTCCTGAAACAGGATTTGACTCACACAGTAGAAAGCCAGCCTGCTAAAGGGTTTCAGCTGGATAACTGATAGCAATTGAGCTGCACCTAATTGCTTGTGAGCTAGGAGAGAATTACTTCTGGATCTGTGTGGAAAATAATCAGAAGTTAACCTTACAAGAACAGTTTATTTCTTTCTTTGTGGCTTTTCGTTTGTTAGAGATATGCTAAGAAAACATTAGCTAATTGCCTGACAAGTTTGAAGGTGGTTTTCCTGATTATGATTTTTTGACTTTGTTTTACCAAGTTTAACACTGCAAGCAAGTAACCTAATTTATGTGCTACCAAGCATATCTGTGCTGGGAGAAATAACCCCATAAATAAAGAAGTATCTTATTGGCTTTAACACTTGTGCACAACTAAATTATTGTCAGCAGCTGTGTCTGGTGTGAATAAACTACATTACCCACAATACCTTGCAAAAATCATATAAATATATGCATTGTCAAGACTGTGAAGATTCTCACCCAGGCAGCCGTCTGACAAATGGCGTAGTTTTTCGGATTGCTTTTGCACAAAAGGGGATTTACTTGCTGAGGATTACAACTACAGTTCAAGTTTAAAGCTGGAAAAAAAGATTTTCCCTCAACTGCACTTTGGAGGAGAGGAAGCTGTCCCAGGAGGAAAAGGCCCTGTGCAGAGCTGGATTCATCACTGAGACAAGGTAATAAGTACCTGGGCATGTCTAGTGGTGGATGGGAGTAAGCACAGGGTAATTTGAAAAAAAAAGAGTGTAGAAAAAAACACCTGTTTGGAAGGTGGTGCACTGTGTTATTTTTTTCTTTGTATTTCTTACAGGGCTCAAGATGGATCCAAAGGAACTAGCTCAGTGGATGGCAGCCCAATTCAGCAGGCAGCAGGAGCTAGCACAGCAGGCTCAGGACACTGCTATGAGAGCCTTAATGGACCAGCAGAGGCCAGAGCTTGATCTGGTGCAAGCCCTAGTTGAGCTGAAGAACCAAAGTGGAACAGATGCAAGACCAGCAGTGAATACTGGTACACCACATGTGGACAGTGTGGGACTCAATCAAGGGATTGGGGCATTTAGTTTTGGGAAGCTAACTCCAGATGATAATGTTGATGATTTTCTAGAGTCTTTTGAAAGAGTGGCACAAGCATTAGCATGGCCAGAGACCCAGTGGGCAGTAAGGCTGGCAGCCTCATTAACTGGAGAGGCGCTTGCAGCTTACAGAGCAATGCCAGCAGCCCAGGCTTTGATTTATAAGGATGTAAAGGCTGCTATTAGAGATCGCCTAGGGTTGTCTATTTCAGAGTATAGGCGAATGTTTAGAGCTACTACATTGAAAGTGGGTGAAACACCCAGGGCTCTGAGTCAGAGAATCAGAGGTTTAGCTGTAAAATGGTTGGAGCCTGAGCAAAAGACGGTAGAAATGTTATTAGACATTATAATGTTGGAACAATTTATGTCTGCGGTCCCTAAAGATTTGCATACTTTCCTTATACAGCAAAATTGCCAAAATCTTGGAGAGGCAACCATGCTAGCAGAGAGATTCTTGGAAGCCACGCAGGCTTGCCATAGAATGGGTGGCCCTCTGAAGATTGGTGCTGAAGCTAGATGTGCTGTATCAGAAAAGAAAATAATTAAAAATGTTTCTGAAAATGAATGTACTGTATCAAACCAGATGACACAGTGGAATAGAAAGAAATGTTTCAAGTGTGGAAAATGGGGACATTTTAAAAAAGGATGTCAGACACACACTAGCTTAGTGGGTGTGGATTTAAAACAGCCCAAAGAAGGATTTCTTTTGATGGTTGATGTGCAAGGAATTACCACAAATGCTTTGTTAGACTCTGGGGCAGACCAGAGTATGATGTCAAAAAGGCTTTGGAAGAGGATAGAGGCCCAAGAAGGATTTGTGCCTAGAACCCCTGAAAGCCAAGTTCACATCAGATGCATTCATGGTGCTGCAACATCATATCCCACCTATAGGCTAAAGGTTAAGTGCCTGGGGGGACAAGAGGAAGTCCTGTTAGCAGTGGTGCCTAGGCTACCCTTTGATTTGGTTCTAGGAAGAGACTGGCCAAGATTTAAGCAGGGTCTAGTGGAAGGACTAGGAAAGAAGGAGGGAGAAGGTTTAATGGTAATAGCTCCCGGGCCTTTATTTGGAAGTCCTCAGACCCCAGCTAAAAAGATGGTTAAGCGTCCAGAAGACCAAGCTACCCCAAAGCAGATATTTGTCCTAAAGTACCATAGGGTCACAGAGAAGGCCCAAGCTCCTAAGCGGGCAACCCCTCAAGCTGCTGGGTTTGACCTGTGCAGCATAGAAAATGTGACGGTACCTAGCCAAGGGAGAGCCCTGGTTGACACCGGTCTCCAAGTGGAAATACCTATTGGATGTTATGGGAGAGTAGCCCCAAGGTCCGGATTAGCCCTTAAATATTTCATCGATGTGGGTGCGGGAGCAATTGATCCCGATTACAGGGGCAATATTAAAGTTCTGTTATTTAACTTTGGACAGAATGATTATCACGTGAAGACAGGAGACAAAATTGCCCAATTGATCTGTGAGAGGCTGGGTTTTCCACCTGTGGAGGAGGTCACGTCCCTGGAGAATTCTGAACGTAGAACCAAAGGCTTTGGTTCTACTGATATCAAAGGGGTTAAAAGCCTAGCTGCCACCTGTGCCCGATAGAGGGAGGTGAATGAAGAGGAAGATTTGGGACCCCAGGTATCTGATTGTAAAGAAAAATCAGAGCCCCAAATAGGTGAGGACCTGACAGTGGTACAACAGGAAGAAATTAGGAAGCTGCTTAAAGAATTCCCAGATGTGTTGACACCCATACCTGGGGAGACACATTTGGTTGCCCATGAAATAATAACTCCACCTGGGAAATTAGTTCGTCAAAGACCATACCGCTTGCCTGAAGCCAAAAGACAGGAAGTAGTGGCACAAGTCCAGGAGATGTTGGACATGGGAGTAATAGAGGAGTCAAAGAGTCCCTGGAATAGCCCCATAGTCCTGGTACCGAAGCCTGATGGATCTTAAAGATTTTGTATTGACTTCCGGCAGGTAAACGCCATATCAGTTTTTGATGCATATCCAATGCCAAGAATTGAAGAGCTGTTGGACCAGCTGGGACAGGCTCAATACTTAACCACCCTTGATATGACAAAAGGATATTGGCAAATCCCTCTCACCAGGGAGTCGAAGCCGAAGACTGCGTTCAGCACCCCCGTTGGCCTTTTCCAGTTCAAGAGGATGCCTTTCGGACTGCATGGAGCAGCGGCTACCTGCCAAAGGTTAGTGGATCAGGTACTTCGACCCCACCAAAATTATGCTTTTGCATATATGGATGATGTCATAATCCATAGTAACACCTGGGCGGAGCATCTGAAGAGGATCAGGGCAGTCTTGTGCTCCATGAAGCAAGCGGGAATCACTTTAAACCCGAAGAAGTGTGCCTTTGCAAATAGGGAGGTAAAATACCTAGGCCACCTAGTGGAAGAGGAAAAATTAAACCTCTAATAAGTAAAATAGATAGCATCAGGAATTTTCCTCCTCCAACAACAAAAAAACAACTAAGAAGTTTCTTAGGACTTATTGGATACTACCGCAGGTTTATACCGCAATTCGCAGAGAAAAGTGCCATTTTCACGGATATGCTGCGGAAGAATTGTCCAAACCAGCTAAAGTGGACACCTGAAGCTGAAAAAGCGTTTTCAGTCTTAAAAGAAAAATTGTGTACAGGACCGGTACTGAAAGGGGTGGACTTCAAGAAACCCTTTCTGGTTCAAACGGATGCATCGGATGTAGGGCTAGGAGCGGTCCTATCCCAGTGCCATGATGGGGAGGAGCATCCTGTGATGTACCTGAGCAGGAAGTTGTCACCGGCTGAACAAAAGTATTCCACAATAGAAAAAGAGTGTTTAGCTATCAAGTGGTCAGTGGAGGCGTTAAGGTTTTACCTTACAGGGAGAAAGTTCCAGTTGGTCACGGACCATGCCCCACTTAAGTGGTTGCATCAAATGAAGAACCACAATGCCAGGTTGACACGCTGGTACATGGCCTTACAGGCGTTTGATTTTCAAGTTGAACATCGTGCCGGGAAGTTACACAAGAATGCGGATGCACTTTCCCGTATTACGGACTGTAGGGAAGAAGTTTCACCAGTAAAACCAGTCTGTAATAACTTAAGCAGGGGGGTATGTGATAAGGAAGCTTATCATAGCTCAGGAAGGAGCTATAGAAAAGATGATGGGACTCTGAACAAGCAACCTGTCAGTTCTGGTAGAAATAAGAAAACAGAATTTTCCCACAAAAGACTACCAGTCCCAGAATGCACCAGGTTTTCAACAGCCATTAGAGGAGCTGAAGTGGGGAAACATGTGTTCAATCAGGAGGGCTATGAGGTAATCCCTACGCACTCATCTCAAAGGGCAGGGCCTGATTCAGCACAGCTGCGCTGTATTAGGGAGGAGCACTCATCAAGGCAGAATAAGAATAGAGTTTATTCTACAGATGACAAGCATCAGCTCCATGATCACCATCTTCATGATCACCTTGGATATGCAGAGAAGGATCATCAGTTTCATCTGAAGAATCAGCAGAAGCAGAAGCCAAACCGGACGGATAGAGAAGGAAAGAAAGAAACCCTCTGGAAGGAAGAGGAGAAAAGCCTTTGAGAGGTCTAGAAGAGTCCAAGGCAGTACGTATACTGGGAGGTATTCCAAGGGCCAGCATAGACCATTGGACTGGGGAAAGCCAGAGGAATGGTGCTGCAGAACAAGGAATCACCAGAGGCTACCTGTGAGGGAGACGGCTGCACGTGGAAGGGACTCTAAGACCTATGCCAGAAGGTATGTGAAGAGAGATCCAGTGTCCAGGGATCAGGACTGGAAGGCTGGACATAAGAACTGGACTACATACTGGCCAGGCTATATAGAGAGGAACTATAGCAACAATGGAAGCTCAGGTATGAACACTGATCTATGCCCTAGCTATAACCTTGAAAGAAAGCAGGGAAAATAAGTATTCTCCTGAAAGGGCTCCATTGAAAGATTCATCTGTGCCAATTCATGATAGTGACCCTATGCTTGTTGATGAAGGGGAAATAATAGCAGATCAAGATATTGTTTATATGGACTGCTCTCTATCCAAACTCCGTTGGTAACTTTCTGTGATAAAGCACAGCAGCCATCACAAAGAAATTATAAATTTGTTCTTTATTCCACTAAGAAAAGCTCCTGAAACAGGATTTGACTCACACAGTAGAAAGCCAGCCTGCTAAAGGGGTTCAGCTGGATAACTGATAGCAATTGAGCTGCAGCTAATTGCTTGTGAGCTAGGAGAGAATTACTTCTGGATCTGTGTGGAAAATAATCAGAAGTTAACCTTACAAGAACAGTTTATTTCTTTCTTTGTGGCTTTTCGTTTGCTAGAGATATGCTAAGAAAACATTAGCTAATTGCCTGACAAGTTTGAAGGTTGTTTTCCTGATTATGATTTTTTGACTTTGTTTTACCAAGTTAAACACTGCAAGCAAGTAACCTAATTTATGTGCTACCAAGCATATCTGTGCTGGGAGAAATAACCCCATAAATAAAGAAGTATCTTATTGGCTTTAACACTTGTGCACAACTAAATTATTGTCAGCAGCTGTGTCTGGTGTGAATGAACTACATTACCCACAATACCTTGCAAAAATCATATAAATATATGCATTGTCAAGACTGTGAAGATTCTCACCCAGGCAGCCGTCTGACAGCGTCATGGTGGATAACATGTTAAAACTCTCCGCCCAGTGTGCAGCGGCGGCCAAGAGAGCAAATAGAATGCTAGGTATCATAAGGAAAGGAATGGAAAATGAAACAAAGGATATTATAATGCCTCTATCATTCCATGGTGCGACTGCACCTTGAATATTGTCTGCAATTCTGATCGCTGTATCTTAAAAATGATATAGCGTTATTAGAAAAGGTACAGAGAAGAGCCACCAAAATGGTAAAGGGAATGGAAGGATACTCCTATGAAGAGAGGCTAAAAAGGTTAGGGCTCTTCAACCTGGAAAATAGACGGCTGAGGGGAAATATGATAGAGGTCTATAAGTTAATGAATGGAGTGGAACGGGTAAACATAGATCCATTGTTTACGTCATCAGAATATAGAAAGACTAGGGGACATGCAATGAAGCTACAGGGTAAACTACTTAAGACTAATAAGAGAAAATATTTTTTCACTCAACGTGTAATCAAACTCTGGAATTTGTTACTGGAGGATGTAGTAAAAGCTGTTAGTTTGGCTAGGTTTAAAAAAGGTTTGAAGAAGTTCCTGGAGGAAAGGTCCATAAACCATTATTAAAAGGGACCAACGATATCACTGCTTGACCCAATACAAGCACTGAGGAACCTGTGTCTTTTGAGAAGACTGCTAGGTACTTATGACCTAGATTGGCCACTGTTGGAAACAAGATACTGGGCTTGATGGACCTTGGTCTGACCCAGTATGGCATCTCTTATGTTCTTATGTAAATAATACACATAAATTTGTTTAGCATTGCCACTTTTTCATGTTACTTTCCACGAATCTGTCCCCAGAACCTTTGAGTCCTGCAATTCCACCTCTGATTTTACTCCTCTCCCGAATATACCTTAAAAAAGTCTTGTCGCCACACTTCACATCTTTAGCCATCTTTCCTTTGCCTTTTATTTTGTGAACCTTATTTCTCTTTTTGCCTTTTTAGTTTGATCTTGTATTCTTTTCTGTATTCCTCTGTTTGCGAGCTTCTGAATTTCGTGAAAGCTGTGCTTTTTTGCCTTTATTTGTGCAGCCACTTCTTTGGAGAACCAAAAAGGTTTCCTTTTCCTCTTGTTTTTATTTACTTTCCTTACATATGAATCTGTTGCACCTTTTATTGCTTTCTTTAGTTTAGCCATTGCAATTCCACTTCCCTTAACCCCACCCACCCTACCATTTCCTCCTTCAGGTACTTGGCCATTTTACTGAAGTCCGCGTTTTTGAAGTCTAAGACTTTGAGTTTGCTGTGATTGGATGCCACCTTGGTTTTGGCGAGGCCGCGGGGCAGGGTCCCCCCGGCCGAAGATAACCAGGCGCGCGGCCCGGTTCGGGGACCCTGCCCACGGTTGAGGAGGGGAGGGCCCTCGCGGACGCGATTCAAAGCTATTGGCTCGCCCCGAGGAGGAGGGGGGGCGAGCCAATGAGCAAGGCAAGGGCAGAGGGGGGGGGGGTTGTTAAAGGGTGGCGCGCGGCGGCGGCGGTCTCTCTTGGACCGGTAGCAAGGTGAGAGGGACCGTCGTGGAGAGGGACCGTCGTCCGTGGTCGGCAGCTGTTCCCAGGCCTCACCGGCGTCCAGGACTGAGAGGACCTCAGCTGAACGGGAGGCTTGCGGCGGACAGCCCGCGCAAGTATTGAAATAAAATAAATAATAAAAGAACGGACGGCGATACGGGTAGGGGCGCCTCTCGGGGAGCGGGCGGCAGACCGAGGGTGTTTGAAGGCCGGCTTGTGGTCGGAGGGGGTAGGAGCGTCGGGAGCACGCATGCCGCCACGGAAGGGACGGCAGGCCCGCAGTTCACCGCGTGGTCGTGGTGAACAAGGCAGCGGATTGCGTCCCCAGCAGCCTTCGTCGGCTCAGTCGGGGGGGGCGGCTAGAGGGGCGTCGGGGAGGGGGTCTGGGCCCAGAGGGGTTGGGGGGGCCCAGGTGCGTGGCGTTGGAGGCTCTGGGGGGGCGCGATCCTCGGGGGGCCAGACTGCAGCTGGAAGGAAAAAGAAGAGAGGTGGCAGGGTGGAGAGAGAGCGGTGTGTGGGGCTGGTAGGGGTGGATAATGGGCCCCAGGTACAAGAAGGGGATGGGGTTGTGCAGGGAGTAGTAGGGTTGGAAGGTAGGGGTGAGGTGAGCTCTGGGGGGCAGGGAGGGACTGGGGTACGGGAGGGGGCGGTGGTCAGTGGCAGGGGGGATGGACAGGGGCAGGGGGGTTGGGCTGGGGGGGAAGGGCCTTTTTTCCCTGGGTGGGCTTCTCCTTGGTTCGGAGCACAGAGCTGTGGGCAAGTGCCCTTGGGACATAGAGGGGGGGCGGTGAGCATGGGTACTCCCGGGGGCTATGCGCCGTGGGAACACTGGCAAGGGGGAGGCCAAGGCTCCTCACGGGCAGAGTGGCTGTCGGCTTGGCAGCCGGGGGGTTCCCCGTCGGTCCCCTCCCCCCCTCTCCTTCTCTTTTGTTTTCACAGGTCAGATCAACGGTGCCGGTGGCAGTACAGAGGCCCGAGGGGCGGCGGACGGCGATGACGGAGGATGTTGGAGCTGGCTCCAGAGAACCCCAACGGCGGGAGGACCTCCAAGCGAGCGGGATGGGGGCACAGGCAGACGGCGGGGAGCGGCGGGTTCAGGCTGGATTGCTGCAGGATTTGACGGCCAGCAGCGGAGGTGCTGGGGGTGAGTTGTCTGGGGGCAATGGAGGGGGGGGGAGGGCCGGACTCGGCAGAAGGGCAGGGAAAGAAGGGGCGGAAGGCTAAGCGTAAGCGACGGCATGTACGGCACCGTCGACACAGTTCGGAGGGTTCTTCGTCATCCACGGTATCCACATCGTCATCCTCGAGTGTGCCTTCCCGTTCCGGACAGGGCAGCGAGCCGGTGCCTTTGGGATCGTCGGGCGGAAAGGGCGTTCCTACGACAGTGGCGTTTACGGAGTTGTGGGAGGGGGTTCCGCGGCATTTGAGGTGCAAGATCTGGAAGAGGAGGTATATTGATATATTTCGCTTACTCGAGGGGCGGAGGCGGTCCGGTGAGAGTAGGAAAAAGCGGAAGGAAGATGAGAAGGCGGGTCGCGTCAGGAAAGTGTCCCGGAATGTCCTTAATTGGGTGCGATTCTTTTTACGATTAACGAGTGTTTGGGGACGGCAGGCGCCTGCGGATTATGGTATGCTTTTGGCATACGCGGACTCTATCATCGAAGCGGCGCAGACCCACGGTGGTTTTGCGTGGCTGAATTATGACGAGAAGTTTCGGGACAGGATGGAGGAGGGCAAGGGGCTATCTTGGGGGACGCAGGACATCAACTTGTGGTTAACCCAGATGTCAGTCGGGATGGGTGGGGGTGGAGGGGCTGGGGGGCGTGGGGTGGGGGGCGGCTTTGGTGGGGCCGGGCGGCCCTTTCGTGCAAACAGTGGTCAAGGGCAGCAGAGGGCAGGTGGGGGAGGGCAAGGAGACATCTGTTGGCGTTTCAACAGGTCCTCGTGCCCTTTCCCGGACTGCAAGTTCCGGCACGCCTGCTCGGCCTGCGGGGGGGGGGCATTCCGCACTCAAATGTTTCAAAAAGGGTGGGGTTCCTGCCCCGGCCACAGCCAACAAGTAACTTTGATTTGGCGGAGTTGACACCCTCTCCTCTTTCCCGGGAGGTGATCGGCGACTGGCTGCGTGCATATCCGCGGAGGCGGGAGAGGGAAATGTTAATGCGTGGATTTGGGGAAGGGTTTATTATTCCGGTACAGGGAACCATAGCGGGTAGGGCTGCGCGCAACTCGCCATCAGTGCGGCGATTGGCGGCGGTGGTTAAGGAGAAATTGGCGGTTGAGTTGCGTTTGGGCAGAATAGCGGGTCCGTTCGCGGAGCCGCCATTGGAGAATCTAGTGGTTTCCCCATTAGGTGTCATCCCTAAAAAGGAGGCAGGGAAATTTCGTCTAATACATAACCTTTCATTTCCACTGGGAGACTCGGTGAACGATCATATTCCGAAGGAGCTGTGTTCGGTTCGCTATGCGTCCTTTGATGAGGCGGTGGGGTTGGTGAGACGTTGTGGCCCAGGGGCTCGGTTAGCAAAAGTAGATATTGAATCGGCTTTTCGTCTGCTGCCGGTCCATCCGTCTTCGTTTTATTTGCTGGGCTTTTCTTTTGAGGACGAGGTTTATGTGGATAAGTGCATACCAATGGGATGTTCGGTGTCGTGTGCCTACTTCGAAATGTTTAGCTCCTTTTTGCATTGGAATTTAGTACGGCGTGTGGGGGTTAGGAATGTGGTACACTATCTGGATGATTTTCTGTTTGTAGGGGCGGCTGGTTCTGGGGAGTGTCAACAGTTGATGGACGGTTTTATGAGCATGGCAAGGGCGTGTGGGCTCCCGCTGGCGGACGACAAGACTGAGGGTCCCGCCACGTGTCTTACGTTCCTGGGAGTGGAAATTGACTCGGTGGGGATGGTGGCGCGCCTCCCGATGGATAAAGTCGTCAAGTTGCGGGTCTTGGTAGCGAATGGATTGGCGTCTAGCAAGTTATCTTTGAAGGAACTGCAAATATTGATTGGCTCGTTGAACTTTGCATGCAGGGTCATACCGATGGGCCGGGTGTTTATGCGTCGCTTGGCGGCAGCCACGGCGGGGGTGTGCAAGCCGCATCATCGGATACGAATGTCGCAGGTCATGAAGGCTGATTTGAAGGTGTGGGATGTTTTTCTGAGGGACTTTAACGGGGTATCGGTTCTGATGGAGGAGGAGGTCTCTAGCGAGGATCTGCAGCTTTATACAGATGCGGCGGGTGGTGGAGGTTTGGGGATTTACTTTGGGGGTGAGTGGTGCGCCGCGCAGTGGCCTCAATCATGGCACGCAGCGGGATGGACTAGTAACATTACGTTCTTGGAGCTGTTCCCGTGGCTGGTCGTCTTGCACTTGTGGCCGGAACGCCTGCGGAACCGGAGAGTGACCTGGCGGTGTGACAATGAGGCCGTGGTGGCGATAGTCAACCGGTACACGCCGCGATGTTCGCTGGTAGCGGGTTTGATGCGGGACATAGTGTTCGAGTGTTTGCGTTTAAATGTTGCGGTAAGGGCACAGCACATTCCAGGTTGCACTAATCGCATTGCCGATGCTCTTTCTCGTTTCAAGTGGGAGTTGTTCCGGACGCTGGCACCAGAGGCGAGCGAAGAAGGCTGGACGGTGCCGGAGCATTTATGGACGATTGGCCAGCGGAGATGGTTCAACTGTTGAAGGATTCCCTCGCCCCGTCGACTTGGGCGGCATACCAGAACGGATTTGACGCGGTCCTGAGCTACTTAGAGTCGCACGGGTGGCGGCCAGGAGCCGGGGTGGACAGTTTATTGGGGCGCTATGTGGTGGCGGCGAAGTGTGCTGGCCAGCCCCGGGCATCACTGCATAGGCGGTTGGCGGGCTTTACCTTCTTTGCCAGAGCGGCGGGCTGGGTGTCAGGGAAGCCGGGATTTTTGGTACAGCGGCTTCTTCGTGGCTGGGATAGAGGGAGTCCGCCTCACCGGGACTCCCGGTTGCCTGTGACACACGAGCTTTTGGCGAGGCTATGCGAGATGCTGCCAAGTGTGGCGGAGTCTCGCTACGAGGCGGTACTGTTTAGGGCAATTTTCTGCTTGGCCTTCTTTGGGGCCTTCCGGGTAGGGGAACTGGTGGCCAGCTCGGGCAGGGCGGAGCGGGCTGGGGGGCTATGGTTTCAGCACGTGCAGCTTGAAAATGGGCAGCTGAGGGTTAGGCTCGTGAGGTCCAAGACCGATCAATTGGGCAAGGGGTTGTGGGTGGTGCTGAAGGAGGTGGTATCCTTGCCGACTTGCCCGGTGGGGGCCGTGCGGGCATACTTAGCGGAGCGCCCGGGTCGCAGATCATTTGTTTTTCCTACACAAAAATGCAAAGTGGGTGACCCGATTCCAGGTGGCAGCGGTCCTGCGGTTGGCCATTAGGGGTCTAGGCATGGATCCGACACATTTCGCTCCGCATTCCTTCCGCATTGGAGCGGCGACAAGCGCAGCTGCGGCTGGGCTGTCGGAGGTTGAGATTCAGAGCATTGGGAGATGGCGGTCGCAGGCCTTTAAAGGTTATGTCCGTTTATAAGGGGAATGGGGGGGGGCCTGTGGCTAACATGTGCTTTCTTTTTCAGATGCTGTGCGGTGCCCGCAACTTTGCTGGATGATCGGGCATTCATTTGTGCATTGGGCGGGGCTGCAGGCAGCTGAACGGCCACTGGGGTCCAATTTGGGTCTTGACCCGGCTGAGGTGTCGCTTCTATGGCTGGGTGAGCGTGGTCTGCGGTGGCCGCAGCTCTTACCTCTGCTTCGACATCATGGCCGAGTGAGAGCCCAACCCGCTGTGATCCTGCTGCATGTGGGAGGAAATGATCTGCATGAATGGACCTGCAAGCAGATCGTTCGCGCGGCGAAGCGAGATTTAGCAATAGTGTCTAGGCTGTTTCCACAGGTGACGTTAATGTGGTCAGACATTATTCCAAGGCCTGTTTGCCGGCAGCAACGGCGTTGGTCCCGTGGGTTGGCGAAAGTCAATCGACAAATTGGGAGGTGGGTCATTCAGCAAGGGGGGTACCAGATTATGCACCCCTGGGTGGATGTGGACTGTGCCGGGCTCTATCGCACGGATGGTGTGCATTTATCACCAGTGGGAGTGGACCTCTTGTTAAATGACTGGCAGGAGGCCTTGGAATGCATAGTCCAGCAGGAGGCTCGATGGTCGCAGCTGAGTGGGGGGGCGGCGTAAAGGCGCAGGTGCGCTATACG
This sequence comes from Ichthyophis bannanicus, assembly GCA_033557465.1. Taxonomy (NCBI): domain Eukaryota; kingdom Metazoa; phylum Chordata; class Amphibia; order Gymnophiona; family Ichthyophiidae; genus Ichthyophis; species Ichthyophis bannanicus. The sequence goes on from CM066032.1 coordinate 1,629,758,920, forward strand.
CCGGGTGGCGGGATCCCGGAGGTTTCCGGGGTCCGGAGCCTTAAGCTGGAATTGGGGCGGGGGCGGGGGCCCCCAACCCGGATGACCCCTGCCGGTCTTTGCTAGTAATATGGCGAGGCCGGGGAAAGGGGGGGGGTTGGCTTTGCCGCTGGCTCGGCCGCGGCGGGAGTGGAATGAGTTCACCTTGCTAGTAATATGGCGGGTGAGGGCTCATACTACTCGGGGTTTGTTATATAATGGTTGTATGATTAAACAATGTTGGGAATGTTATAATTTGGTTAATAAAAGCTGCGACCATTTCGAGCCAAGTTATTGTCTGGACTGATTATTGGGTGTGAAAGGGAGAATGGGGAAGGAAGGGTGGGGGAGGGGGAGGAGCAGGGTACCACCGGGTCCGAGCTGCTTTGGTTATGGCGAGGCCGCGGGGCAGGGTCCCCCCGGCCGAAGATAACCAGGCGCGCGGCCCGGTTCGGGGACCCTGCCCACGGTTGAGGAGGGGAGGGCCCTCGCGGACGCGATTCAAAGCTATTGGCTCGCCCCCGAGGAGGAGGGGGGGCGAGCCAATGAGCAAGGCAAGGGCAGAGGGGGGGGGGTTGTTAAAGGGTGGCGCGCGGCGGCGGCGGTCTCTCTTGGACCGGTAGCAAGGTGAGAGGGACCGTCGTCCCACCCACCCGCCCTTGGTATGGTGGGTTTGTGGTTGGGTTGTCGCAGCTGGTGGGGGGGCGGGATCCCGGAGGTTTCCGGGGTCCGGAGCCTTAAGCTGGAATTGGGGCGGGGGCGGGGGCCCCCAACCCGGATGACCCCTGCCGGTCTTTGCTAGTAATATGGCGAGGCCGGGGAAAGGGGGGGGGTTGGCTTTGCCGCTGGCTCGGCCGCGGCGGGAGTGGAATGAGTTCACCTTGCTAGTAATATGGCGGGTGAGGGCTCATACTACTCGGGGTTTGTTATATAATGGTTGTATGATTAAACAATGTTGGGAATGTTATAATTTGGTTAATAAAAGCTGCGACCATTTCGAGCCAAGTTATTGTCTGGACTGATTATTGGGTGTGAAAGGGAGAATGGGGAAGGAAGGGTGGGGGAGGGGGAGGAGCAGGGTACCACCGGGTCCGAGCTGCTTTGGTTATTATCTCAAACCACACCGTGTGATGATCACTGCTGCTTACATGGGCAACCACCTGGATATTTGACACGCTATCTCCGTTGGTGAGCACCAAACCCAGCACGGAGCTCTCCCTGTTCCATCACCATTTGTTTAAGTAACACATCTTGGAAGGCATCCACGGGGTTTTTTTTACTTCTTTCCAGATTTGCATAAGGAACCTCCAATCTTCATCGGGTAGATTAAAGTCACCCAATATGATCCCTTCCCACTTCATGGCTATCTTTGCAATATCAATAATCAATTTGATATCCATTTCTTCGGTTTGAGTTGGAGGCCTGTAGACCACACCAGTATGGATGACAGTGCCATCTCCTCTTTCCAACACAATCCAGAGCACTTCTTTTCCCCGCATCCCCTGCATTTCAGCAGCTTTAATATTGCTTTTGACATACAGGGCTGCTACTCCTCCTCCTTTTCTACCCTCTCCATCTCTTCTAAATAGATTATAGCCAGCTATGGCTATATCCCATTCATGTGACTTGTTAAATCATGTTTCTGTAATGGCCACAATGTCCAAGTTTATTTCCCCAATTAGGGCTTCCAGATTAGGAACTTTTTTGTACTCATTGCTTTCCAGCATTTGTTGAATGACTTGCCTGCCTTTTGCATGGGTTTTGTTATACATGCCCCTTCCAGCTTGCCATTGATGTGTTCAAAAGTGTGACTATTTCCATTGTTGTTTTGCTTTTGCTGGGAGTGAAGTACTGAACTTGTCCTCCTCCATCCATCACCCCCTTTTCCTAGTTTAAATGCCTGTTCACATAATGCCTGAATTTTTCACTTAGGATCCTTTTTCATTTCATTTATTTCCTAAATGTCAGAATTAAAGTAAGAAAGTCTTCTCAATAAAGTTCAGAATCAAAATCACATTGTAGGTGGATTTTAGCATACCTTGTGTGTTTGAATGATTTTTCTTGTAAAACTGAGGTATAAATGTAAAAATCAAATCAAATGCAGTTTTATGTATTTAAAAACTATGAAGAAGTGATATCTCAAAAAGGTGTAAAACATGAATTGCTTGATTGACTATAAAATAATTTAGAAACATAGAAACATGACGACAGAAAAAGATCACATGGCCTATCTAGTCTGTCCTTCCATAACAACTACAACAGTCCTCTTTTACCTTTAGAGATCCTCTGTGTTTGTCCCATGCTTTATTGAATTCAGTTACTGCCCTCATCTCTACCACCTCCACTGGGAGACTATTCCATGGATCCACCACTCTTTCCGTAAAGAGATTTTTCCGCATATCACTCCTGAATCTATCCCCCTTCACCCTCATCCCATGTCCCCTCGTAGCAGAACTTGCTTTCAGTTGAAAGAGGTTCTCTCCCTGAACATTTATGCCACAGAGGTATTTACGTAAAATATCAGACCCAGCTAAAATTTTGCCTGGTGTTCTGAAATTCATACAAATAAATTTCAAATGGTTCATATAAATATTTTTGTCTGTGGTGCTCCAATACTTTTTCCTAAGCGGGTCTCAGACTAGGAGCCGCGGCATATGTAACTGCCTTCATTCGCTCCTTTTTTGCATCAATGACCCTTTTTTTTGAGCAGCTTTTCAAATCGATCTTTAAAACATGTAGCATAAATAGAAATGAAATTAGGCTTATCTTTGAATCTTCTTCTTATAGCCCAACGCCAGACTCAGCGCTGCTACGTTTCACGAACCCATGCCGTTTCTTCAGGGGCTCATCAGCCTATTCCAAAAAGCTGTTTTTTTTCACATGTGTTCATAGCTTGTATGCTCCCTACCAAGTGTCCAAAGAACGCCGCGCATGTTCTTTGGACACTTGGTAGGGAGCATACAAGCTGTGAACACATGTGAAAAAAACCAGCTTTTTGGAATAGGCTGATGAGCCCCTGAAGAAACGGCACGGGTTCGTGAAACGTAGCAGCGCTGAGTCTGGCGTTGGGCTATAAGAAGAAGATTCAAAGATAAGCCTAATTTCATTTCTATTTATGCTACATGTTTTAAAGATCGATTTGAAAAGCTGCTCAAAAAAAAGGGTCATTGATGCAAAAAAGGAGCGAATGAAGGCAGTTACATATGCCGCGGCTCCTAGTCTGAGACCCGCTTAGGAAAAAGTATTGGAGCACCACAGACAAAAATATTTATATGAACCATTTGAAATTATTTGTATGAATTTCAGAACACCAGGCAAAATTTTAGCTGGGTCTGATATTTTACGTTTTGCCATTTGAGTAATTTTGGTATTTTTTGGCTCAACTGAATAATTACTCATAAATCCTAAGACTATAGAAGATTGTCTAACAGAGGTATTTAAACATCTCAATGATATCATCTCTATCCCGCCTTTCCTCTAAGGTGTACATATTAAGATCCCTAAGTCTGTCCTCATATGCTTTATAATGAAGACCACTAATCATCTTAGTAGCCACCCTCTGCACCAACTCCATCCTGTTCACATCCTTTTGAAGGTGCGGTCTCCAGAATTGCACACCATACTCCAAATGAGGTTGCACCAAATACTTATACAGAGGCACTATCACCTCCTTTTTTCTGCTAGCCATTCCTCTCCATATACACCAAAGCATCCTTCTAGTTTTTGCCATCACCTTTTCTACCTGTTTAGCCACTTTAAGATCATCAGACACAACCACGCCAAGGTCCCGCTTTTCTTTAGTGGACAAAAGTACTTCACCCCATATACTATATTGCTCCCTTGGATTGGTGCAGCCCAAATGCATGACCTTGCATTTTTTAACATTAAATCACAGCTGCCAAATTCTAGACCATTCTTCAAGCTTAGCTAGATCCCTCCTCATGTTATCTACACTTTCTTGGGTGTCTACTCTATTGCAGATTTTGGTATCATCCGCAATGAAGCAAACCTTACCCGACAGCCCTTCTGCTATATCACTAACAAAGATGTTAAAAAGAAATCGGACCAAGGACAGATCCCTGGGGTACACCACTGGTAACATCCCTCTCCTCAGAGTGAGCTCCATTTACCTGTACCCTTTGTCGCCTCCCACCCAACCAATTACTAACCCAAGCATTAACTTTAGGGTCCATCTCTAGGGTGCTCAGTTTGTTTATAAGTCACCTATGAGGATCAGTGTCAAAGGCTTTACTGAAATCCAAATACACCACATCTAGGGCTCTCCCTCGGTCCAACTCACTGGTCACCCAGTCAAACAAATCAATCAGATTTGTCTGACAAGACCTGCCTCTGGTGAATCCATGCTGCCTTGGATCCTGTAATCCACTGGACTCCAGAAACCTCGCTATTTCTCTTTCAGCAGCATTTCCAATAATTTACTCACCACCGAAGTTAAACTAACTTGCCTGTAGTTTTCAACCACATCCTTACTTCCGCTTTTGTGTAAAGGCACCACATGAGCCTATCTCCAGTCCTTTGGCACCACTCCCGACTCCAACGAGGCATTGAAAAGGTCAGTCAGTGGAGCTGCTAGAACGTCCCCAAGTTCCCTCAGTATTCTAGGGTATATCCCATCCAGTCCCATCGCTTTGTCTACTTTAAGTTGAGCTAGTTTCTCATGAACACAGTCTTTTGAAAATTGTTCAAGATGCCCCTCGCATCTGTTCCCATTTGTGGGTGTTTTCTGAGGTCCTTCTCCTGGTTCTTCATCTGTGAACACAGAAGAAATATTTGTTAAGCAATTCCGCTTTATCCTCATCAGCTTCTACATATTCTTCCCCTTCACCCTTGAGTCTGACAATACCGTTTCTGCCCTAACTCTTCTAACTAACATAACTGAAAAATGTCTTATCCCCCCATTTTATTGCATTGGCTATTTCCTCCTCTTTTTGAATCTTTGCTTTCCTGACTACTTTGCTAGCTTCTCTAAGTTTTTCCAAATATAGATGCTTGTCTTCCTCTCTCTGTGATCTCTTGTATTTCATGAAGGCCTCCCTCTTTTTCTTCATTTTTTCAGCTACTTCTTTCGAAAGACATAGCGGTCTCCTTTTCCTTTTACCTTTATTTACCATTTTAACAAAAAGGTTGGTGGTCCTTAAAATATCCCCTTTCAGTTTTGCCCACTGTTTTTCTACATCCCCCAGCTGTTTCCATCCCACTAACGACTCCCTGAGGTATTGGCCCATCTTGGCAAAGTTAGTCTTCCTAAAGTCTAAGACCCTCTCCTTTGAATGGATTCTAACAGCCCTAGTCCTAATACTGAACCACACCATCTGGTGATCACTGGATGCAAAATGATCTCCCACTACAACATCAGAATCTCTTTCACCATTGGTAAGCACCAAGTCCAGTATGGCCCCTTCAGGTGTGGGGTCTGTTACCAATTGCCTCAATTCCGTAGAGAATCCAGGATCTCTTTACTTCTAGATGATACTGCAGCAGGAATGTGCCAATCAACATCTGGCATATTGAAATCCCCTATCAGTAGCACTTCCCCTTTCCTAGCAATGCTGCGTATGTCTTCAATTAACTCTGTCCACCTATTCCTGCTGTGAGGGAGGTCTGTATATCACACCAATGCAAATAGATTTCTCTTTCCCTCTTTCTAGATTAACCCACAATGCCTCCTCTCTCCCTTTTAAGCTCTTTAATTCCAAAGCTTTAATAGTATTTTTTACATATATTGCCACTCCTCCTCCCCTTCTTCCTACCCTGTCCTTTCTGAATAAAGTATAGCCAGTTATAGTTACATCCCAATCATGGTTTTCTGAGAACCATGTTTCTGTAACTGCCACTAAATCCAAGTCAACAACAAACTAAGCACGATTCCAGGTGCACCAAGGACCCAGTAAGATACGTGGCATGCAATGAAAAGACGTGAAGTAAAATGCTTTTATTTCTTTATTCCACTTCAGCCACCGGCCCGACACTGGCCGTGTTTCGTAAACGCCTTCCTCAGGGGCAAATGATGGCTAAAATACATAAATACATATTTAAAAACCCAAATACTATAAATCAAGCTATTAAGAGAAAAAGAGAATGAACCAAAACATAAATAAAACACGCCACTATAACAAATAAAATGAAGTACAACCAATAAAAGGAGCAAACACAAACAGGGTAAAATGATAACTTTCAAAACGCCAAATTAACACAGCTGACTAAAAGCATAAAAACTAACCACACATATAAAGCGCATGTTCTAATTTTTAATTTTTATATGTGTGGTTAGTTTGTAATGCTGACGTACTAAAAATTATTTTTTACATTTGTGATATCTTTTATATTCATTTGTGATAATTCTTACATTTATATATTTATTTGTTTAAATGTATAGTTTAGAGTTTTATCATATTATCGGTTTATAATTTATCATTTTAGCATGTTTTATTTATATCATGTAATTTATATTTATATATTTATTGATATTTATGCTTTTAGTCAGCTGTGTTAATTTGGCATTTTGAAAGTTATCATTTTACCCTGTTTGTGTTTGCTCCTTTTATTGGTTGTACTTCATTTTATTTGTTATATTGGCGTGTTTTATTTATGTTTTGGTTCATTCTCTTTTTCCTCTTAATAATAGCTTGATTTATAGTATTTTGGTTTTTAAATATGTATTTATGTATTTTAGCCATCATTTGCCCCTGAGGAAGACGTTTACGAAACACGGCCAGTGTCGGGCCGGTGGCTGAAGTGGAATAAAGAAATAAAAGCATTTTACTTCACGGCTTTTCGTTGCATTCCACGTTTCTTACTGGGTACTAAATCCAAGTCAGCCATTCCCACCAAAGCTTCAACCTCAGGGATCTTATTTCCTATGCTACAGGCATTTATACACACTGCTTTCCATATGTTACCCCTGTTACCCATTTCCATAAAGGTATTTAATGTATTACTTACCTGGGGGCTTTCACCTACCTGGGGGCTTTTTTCACCCATCCCCAACGAACCTAGTTTAAAGCCCTCTTCAGTAGATTAGCCAGTCTACTACTAAATTTAAATTACTAAGGGCTAGATTTATCTGAATTGAATGTATAAATATGATTAATGTGAGCTATTATTAAAAAGGCCCCATTGACAATAATGGGACTTATGCTGAACAACATGTGTTAAATTGCAGTAGTACATGTTAGTAAATCTAGTCTTAATTTTGTGATGTTTAATAACCGAGGTATCCGGATGCCCAACCCGGCTTGTACCCATTCCCCCCCCCCATCCCCTTTTCTTACCCCCTCCAACACCCCCACCCTCCCCCAATGACAAACCGCACAGACATCAGAGTTTGGTGCAAACATTGCTTGGTCGCAGCTTTATTGACGGTAAAAACACCGGCCCAACATGGGCCAATTTGTAATCCAAAAACAGTAACTGAATAACCGAATACCTCCCCCCCCCCACCCATCATCCGGATGGTGCCCCCCCACCAGCCGTTAGTACAAAGTGGAGCACCATCCAAACCACCCCCCCCCCGTGACCCTCCCCCGCGCCCGCCTCGCCGGTACCGCACAGGCCGGCGGCGGGGGTGGCCTCGTTCCGGGTACAGCCCCCCGCCGGGACGTCTCCCCCAACCTGACGAGCCGTGCCGCTCACCTGTAAGGCGGCATACGGCTGCACTGAGGCACCGGGTCCACGAGCACCAGCTGGCTACCCCGCTCACCTGACCCAAAGGGGGCCAACCCCCCCACCAGCTGCAACGACATCCATCTCTCCCCCCCCCGCCGCAGACTCAGGGAGGGAGGGAGGGAGGGAAACCTTTCACCAGCGCGAGCAAGGAGGAAGAGAGGGATCGCCGGCCAGCGAGCCCTCCTTGCTCGTGCTGCCTCCCACGTGTCCGCCTACGCGGACCAATCACAAGCCCCTCCGGACCAGCGCGCCACCCCCCCCAAGCAAGACACGGCCAGCCGCGTAGTCGGGCCCCGGAACCCGGTTACCAGGCCGGCCGCGGGACCGGGGCCCGGCGGCCCAGCCCCTCAATCTCGCCTGCATCATGATAGGCTACGAGTAGGTATGTTTATTTTTTTCAAAATGGCTTTTATAACCAGTATATACAGCATCAGTTTTATCTGTAAAAGATAAAGTTTGTCAACTAAGGAAGAACATAAGAGGTCCATCAAGCCCAGCATGCTATCTCCAACAGTGATGAATCCAGGAAATGTGTTTACATGTATATTTATTAAAAACCTGATATGCCACCTTTAGCAAGGTTGGCAACAAAGCACTTTACATTAAGGGACATGTTTATTAAATTTTGTTTTGCTTTGTTGTACCCTGCCTAGGATTTTAGATAGTTGCAAACTTTAAATGCTTTTATAAGTAAATCAATAAACTCAATAAATAAATAAGCTCAATAAATAAATAAATTACTAAACTGTGGTAGTGGACTCTCTGCAATATCGGAGCCACGGCCCCATTGAAATCCCCAAAGAAATCAGTGGGTCCTCGGCTTCGATATCACACGGAGTCCACTACCATGGTTTAGTAAACATACCCCATAGCATATTAGTTGCTATTGTGGCGCTAATGTGGACATAGCAGCCAGCGGTAACAGCTAATGCAGGAAACATGCAGACATCACGGGGATTTTCTGCTATGCCTGCATTTTGCATGGTGGACCCTGGGGGAGGTGGGATTGAGATGGGGAGTAGGCATTACTATTTTTGGGAGCCACTGCACAAAAATGCCCCAATTGCAGCTGCAGATAACGCCAGATCTTGATGTGATGTTATCTGCAGGTGATCATGTTATTGCAGCATCACAGCCAGCAATTGGCCCCCCAACACCCTGATTGCCCCCCCCCCCGGGCTGACAATATTGTAGGTGTGTCAGACGGCTGCCTAGGGTGAGAACTTACATAATCTTGACGATGCATATATTCATATGATTCTTGCAAGGTATTGTGGGTATTGTAGTTCATTCACTCCCAAACACAGCTGATGACAATAATTTGAGTTGTGAAACCAAGTGGTAAGATCAATAAAATACTTCTTTTATTGATGGGGTTTAATTCACCCAGCACATGTATGCTTGATAGCACTATAAATGAGGTTACTTGCTTGCAGTGTTTAAAATGGATAACAAAAAGTCACAAAGTAAACCAGAAAACAACCTTCAGCTTGTCAGGCAATTAGCTAATGTTTTCTTAGCAAGTAATTACCAAATACAAAGGCACAAAGTAAAGAATAAACTTTGCTGGTTAGGTTAACTTCTGCTTATTTTCCACGCCGATCTCAGCAGTGATTCTCCCTTGCTCACACACACAATCAGGTGCAGCCCTAATTACTATCAATGGACCAGCTGAAAGCCTTTAGCTGGCTGGCTGCTACTGTGTGAGCCCAAATCCTGCTTTAAGAGCTGTTTGCAGTGGAAATAAAAAACAAAGTTAGGTTTCTTTGTGATGGCTGATGTGTTTGCTCATAGAAAACTAGCAATAGCATTTAGATAAAGAACAGTCCATGTAAATAGTTTCATCTGCTGTATTTCCCCCTGCATCAACAATCATAGGGTCAATATCATACATTGGCACAGATGAGTCTTTCATTAAGGCACTATCATGAGAATGCTTATTCCCTTGCTGCCATTCTCTATTATAGATAGGGTCTGGATCAGTGTTCATACCTGAGCCTCTCCTGCTATCATTATTCCTCTCTGTATAGCCTGGCCAATATGTAATCCAATTCTGATGTCCAGCCTTCCAATCTTGATCCCTGGACGCTGGATCTTCTCTCACATACCTTCTGGCCTTGGTCTGAAAGTCCCTTCCACATGTAGTCTTCTCTCTTCCAGGTAGCCACTGGTGATTCCTATCTCTGCCACTCCATTCCTCTGGCTGAATCCAGTCCAATGGACTCTGCTGGCTTTTGGAATACCTCCCAGTATGAGTACTGCCTTGGAATCTCCCAGACCTTCCAATGGCCTTTCTTCTCTTCCTTCCAGAGAGTTTCCTTCTCTCTCTATCTGCTTGGCTTGGCTTCTGTTTCTCCAGGTGATACTGGTGCTTGTAGCCGTTGCTGTCTCTGTATCTCTTCCTCCCTCTGTAGCTGTTATCTGAAGAATAAGCTCTATTCTTATCCTGTTCTAATGTGTGCTGCTCCCTAACACAGCGCAGCTGTGTTGAATCAGGCCCTGCCCTTTGAGATGAGTGCTTAGGGATTACCTCATAGCTCTCTTGATTGCACACACATTCTCTCACTTCAGCCCCTCTCATGGCTGCTGGAAACCTGGTGCATTCTGGGACTGGTAGTCTTTTATGTGAAAATTCTGTTTTCTCACTTCTACCAGAACTGACAGGTTGCTTGTTCAGAGTCACATCATCTTTTTTATAGCTCCTACCTGAGCTATGATAAGCTTCCTTATCACAGGTGCCATGGATATACAGATGTGCGGCACTAAAAATATTAACAAAAGTGCCTTTCACACCCCGCCCCCTTCAGCACAATCCCCCCTGGACAGCTCCCAAGCCCCATTCCTCCCTCCCACGTCCCGGTTATTAAATCCAAGTCAGGATTGGTGCCCCTGGCCTCTTCAGTAGTACAAAAATTACCATGATCATGTAGTGCTGCCCTCTATTGTGAGGCTAGGGACAGGACTTCTTGATTGTGGCCATTTTGAGAGGCCATAAAGAAGGGGGCAGGAGCGGAGATGCTCCTTGTCCCTGTTGCTACTTGAACACCAGGGATTACAGGTACAGCCTTAAAGGGGTTGGGAGAGGTGGGGAGGTCAAAGAACCCCCCCCCCCAAGCTTATTGCCTAGCTAGGGGGTAACATTTGTTTTGGGGGGGAAGGAAGAGGGTCGGGACTTGACTGGCTAGCCAGGATGACATGAGATCAGGGAGGGATGGTAGCTTGACTGGCTAGCCAGGCATTGTTTTTGGCCAGGGGGTGCACTGATCCATCCTTTCACAGCTCCCTATGGGGATCGGGAGTTATCTTTGAGGGGGGGGGGATCAGTGTTAATATTGTTAGTGCCGCAGATGAATATCCATGGCACTGATAATATAGTCGGATCAGGAGAGGGCCTGATCAGGGTACTGGGGGAGGGGGAGGAACACGGTAGCATTTGTGGCACAGAGCTAGATAGAATTCTGTGCACCCAATCGCTACCTGTAACCCCCCCCCCCCCCCATCACATTTACCGCGGAAACCCATGACACCTGCATTGGAAGTGACCACAGAACTTCCTGCTCTGCCTTACCACAGAGAGCCGTGATCCCTGCATTGGAAAGTACATAACCTCCATGGAATCTACAGGGAGAAAGCTAGGAATGCCCCCTACAGATACCATGTGGGTTTGGACTTAACCACAAGCCTTTTGAGGCTTTTACATTGTGATAGCTACAAAAGGCTACAAAAGGGAGAAGTGGCCTAGTGGTTGGGGCAAGTTACCTCAGGCAAGAAGGTCGGGGGTTCAAATCCTACTAGAGGACAGCAATCTTGGGCTGGAAGGACTGGGGTTTCTAGTCCCACAGATGCTCCTTGTGGTCTTGGGCAAGCCACTTAACCCTCCATTGCCCATGTTCCCTGTAAGTATTAGTGTATGTGCCTCATATCTCCTCATGTTAAATGTATCCCCCAATTGTGTTGTGACCACTTTGATTGAAGAATAAGGTGGTATACAAAGCTGTCTAAATAAATAAATAAAAGGCTACTGTGTTTTAGTATACATGTCTCTAAAACTCCAAAATATGAAAGGAAAGGAACACCAAAAAAAACAAAATAGGAAAGAAGAGATAAAGTAAGGCAAAAAGTAGTAACTAAGGAGGGGGAACAAAAGGAGAAGTTGAGCATACTAAAAATGAAGAGTTAATAAGCTGTGAGTATCCAACTGTCAGTACTGCTGCTCCCAATACTCCGGTAAAGCCTTCTTGAAATATGTCTTGAGAACATTTTTTTTAATTAAATTTCTTGAGGCAAGATTCAAGGGTATGCAATCTGGTAGAGCATTCAGAGGTGTGGAGCAAGAAAATAGAAAGCTAAATGACATGTGGATTCCAAGTGGGCACGGGAGGCTGAGGGATGAACTAAGAAGTTGGAAGTTTGCAAGCAGAGAGAACGTGTAGGACAGTAGGGAATAATAAGGGATGATAGATACAGTACATTGGGAGACTGTGTAGTATGCTTTATGGGCAACCCATGCTATTTATTTGCTGCATTAGGACCCAGGACTCCTTGTTAACTGCTTGGAACATGCTTGCCACACCCCTGACAGTTAATACGATGGATGGTGTTGAACCTAGCATGCCATGGTTTTGGTGATTTTGGTGCATTAGGTGCAACATCATAAGAGCCCTTTAGTCAACTCCTCTGCTCTATTTGTTATTATGTTTATTTACACTTTTTTAAAAAATTCTAATAAATTGGTAAGGTAAGACTTCACTTTGCTAAATCTATGTTGGCTCTTTCCATTAAGTCCTTTCTATATGCCCCACAATACGGTTATTCAGAATAGCATATACTATTTTGCCTTGCACCAACACCAGGCTCACTGCCCTATAATTTATTGGATCTCCAAAAACACTTACCCACTTGCTTCAAGCAATTCTCTGAGTACTTGACTAGAGTTTGTTGATGTGTACTGCCCTTATAACATTTGGATTTATGGTTCTAGTTCCTTAATTCTCCTGTCTCTATTTTTTTTCTATTAGCAGCACCATGATTACACAGTTTTACTATCAGTTCTTTTTTGTTTAATCATTCTCTTTAAGATAAAGACATCACATGTCTGCAGTCCTGTGCACAATCTCAGGGATCATTTAGCAATGAGTTATTTATTCTAGAAATGCTATTTAGATTCACCATCTGTCTTGTGATGAGACAATATGATAGGTCCCAGTTTGCTTTCAGTCACCATACAAAGATTCAACTCTTTCATACATGTATCGGGATTAGAAAATAAAGCATAATATTCCTATCTCCCAATATAAATGATTCCAGATACATCAAATTGTTTCTAATAAATCTATCAAGATATTTCTTCTTAGGTATATTAGGATTTGAAGCAAGATCAGTTCAAAGAATGATCTATTATATTGATGTCACCAGCATAGTAAAACGTGCTCCACGCCTGCCTCAATTAAGAGTTTGGAGCTGCTTTTAACTACATTTATATTTGAGGTAGTAATCAGAAAATTCTCTTACATCTTCTGTATCAAACGTTTTCTTTATGGGTAAGAAATAACCTTCATTAGGGATACACAAAGAGGTATGTTTACTAAGTGGAGTGGAGGAGTAGCCTAGTGGTTGGGGCAAGGTACTTCAGGCCGGAAGGTCGGGGGTTCAAATCCCACTAGAGGACAGCAACCTTGGGCCGGAAGGACTGGGGTTTCTAGTCCCACAGGTGCTCCTTGTGGTCTTGGGCAAGCCACTTAACCCTCCATAGCCCATGTTCCCTGTATATTAGTTATCTCCAAGTTATAATACCCTGTTCAATGTAATTTCAGTTTGTTCAATGTAAACCGCACTGATGCAGAATAGCGCGGTATATAAGAGAATGTAAATAAATAAATAAAATAAAAATAAGTGCAGTAAGTTTTTGCAACCAACATAGGGCGATAGATGCAAAAAGCCTGTGTAAGCTGCAAAAGTCCTGCTGTATCTGCAGGAGGTGTGGGAGGATCACGGGGACAAACTTTGCAAAGCCTGGAAACTTTAGCGATTACCACATGCTGATAACGTCTGCGGTAATTGCTCACTGCAAGCACACCCACTCTCCTCCCACTCTGTCCCAATCCTGCATGTACATCATGCAAAAGCACCGCCATGTCTGCATGAGTTCCTGCATTAGCTGCTCCTGCTGTGCAGTAATTCTATTAGCACCATGTTAGCAGCTAACGCCCTTTAGTGAACATATCCAAAAGAGCAAAATATTTTCTATCTTTTTCATTTCATTTAGATTTTTTCCTGGTTTTTATAATTTGTTGGCTTGTTGCACATATTCTTTCGAATAAAATTTTTAAAATGCATGTTAGAAATTTATGATGACTAAAACAAATAACCTGGTGAATTACCAATAAATATAGTATATTAAAATACAAAAAGGTAACATATAACCTAATAAAGGTAAAATACACAGATTAAATTTATTACTTCAGATAGTACTGAAATACATTGTCAAAATACAATAGAGATGTCTGCAAACAATATGACAGCTACAAACATGTAATCCAAACATACCATACTCATTCATACTCCAACACACTCATACTTAACCCACTCACTCACATTACACTCTGCTACCAGTAACAATAAGTATCCCAGATCCCGCTCATCGCATAATATTGATACAATTACAATATGTATAACCCTTACATCACATCTTTAGAACATTACATCATATAAACATTTAAATATATTACCAAGCACATTATTTAAACACATTCTTTAATTGATAACATATAGATGTAAATTAAATCCTAAATTCATACAATCATTTTCACTATTGTCATAAAGTGCTCCATTGCTCTAACCACAATACCTCAATATCATCTAAATACTCTTAGCATAATAATAAATTTATGAAAAAATTGACTAATAGGAAATGCTCCACTATCACCGTTGTTACCATTATCACTATGCACCTTAAAACACTTATTCCCGCTATTTCTGTGCATGTGTCCCATATATATCAAAATGCACCACATCACACAAAATTATATCCCATACACATGTGCAGGACACAACCCCTTCAACTGATGCCTCCATCCTGCAGCAATCACTATTCACATATACAATGTTAACTGCAGATATAACTTCTATTGCTTGCATAGACCACAATGGCCTTGGTTCTCTGTATCACTGATACTGTTGTTTATCATAAAAGTCCCCACTGCACACATAACCAATGCTATTTCTTCACTGCTGCTGTTTACTCCACTACACACACATTCAATGCTGTTAATTCAACGCTGCAATGTTCACTGCACGCCACAACTGTGTAATGTCTCCATACTCTCTTCGGTGCTGTTTATTCACTGTTGTAGTTACCTCCGCGCACCATAATTGCATTTTTTTGCACGCACTCCTCGGTGCTATAATTTCTCTTCCACTAGCAGATATAGTGGAAGAGAAATTATAGCACCGAGGAGTGCGTGGAAAAAACACAATTGTGCTTGTAGTTGTCATATTGTTTGCAGACATCTTTATTGTATTTTGACATTGTATTTCAGTACTATATGAAGAAATAAATTTAATATATGTATTTTACCTTTATAGGAGTATATGTTACCTTTTTGTGTTTTAATAGAAATTTATGATGTGCATGCGCTATTCAATGTGTGTTCATTCATTATATTTTTGAAGGCACACAAATAATCCAAATGTGTGCATATCCCTAATATTGAAGTTTACTTTTTTCTGTTATATGAGAACAAAACCACTTATTTATGCAATCCTTTTTTACCTATTCTTATTCAGTATAGGTGAAGAAAATGTCTAATAAGAATCTGCTATTTAGGCAGTACTTTTAGCTTAGAAATGTGAGTCTGGAGGGGAGGAGTCAAGATGGAGGTCAACAGGCTTGGTTGAAATGTGCGTTTGCTATGGGCAAGAAACCTAAGGGTAGAGGAGTCCATTGCCTCCCAGACCCCCGTGTTACCTCTATGCCAATTTTCATGGAGACTTGTGGACCTTTGGATTCCTATTTGTACAGGGGAGGTTGGAAGAGCTGCAGTACTGCCGGAATCGCAGGGCTCGGCTGCTGCTTCGGTGTCATCTCTCTTCCCCGATCTGAGGCAGTGTCTAAAGTGGTGTGTTACTAACTTTCTCCTGGAGATCTCCTGAGCAAGAATCATCCTCATTGCAGGGTGATACTCCAGAGCTGTGAAGGCCAGGACGAAGGGTTGTGTGGGCAGAATAGTTCTCAGCCCTCGAACTTCAGCATTTTATTGGCAGCTGTGGCGCCAGTGTATGAAAGTTTTGTGGTCCATTCCCTCCCTACATTGGGGAGTATGCAAGCTTTACAATGGCAGGATGTGGAGATTCAGTAATATCTGAAGGTACAGACATGCTTGCACTACATGTCGGAAGGGCTACCCTCAGATCAGATGCAGGAAGTGGCAAGGGGGAGAACCACAGTGCCTGCGATGAGGCCGGTACAATGGGAATGGTCAAGATGCCTATTGAAACCGGGGCACTGCAGCAGAATTTGAGGAGGTATGATCAGCAGAAGGCACGGTGGCTAATCAATGGTTTTACATAGGGTTTCAGTATTCCTTACAATGGCGCAACGGGTCCACGGGTGGGGAACTTGCAATCCGCTCGCGAGCAGGGGGTGGTGGTCTAGTGGAAGCTCTATAAGGAACTGAGGCTGGAATGGATGTTGGGTACATTTGAGAGAAGGCCCCTGCACAACTTGATAGTTTCCCCATTGGGCCTAATCCCAAAGGAGGAGATGGGAGAATTCCGACTTATACACCATTTGTCATACCCCAATGGCGCATCTGAACCCAGTGGCATGCTCAGTGAAGTATGCCTCCATAGATCAGGCCGTGGAGCTGCTCAGGAGCCGGGGCTAGGGGGGAGGTGCATGGCTGGCCAAAATGGATGTTGAATCCACTTTTCAACTGCTACTGATCCATCCAGATAGTTTCCACCTGCTGGGGCTACATTTTGGCGGGAAGTACTGTGTGGACAAATGTCTGCCATGGAGTACACCATATCCTGTGCCTATTTTGAGGAATTAAGCTCTGCCATACAATGCATGATTGAAAAGGAGTTGTGCCAAGGCAGCATTATACATTACCTGAACAACTTCCTGATCATGGCAAGTGACAGGTAGGGTTGCCAACGCAACTGGAGGAGATTTCAGAGGAAGGCCACTGAGCTGGGGGTTCCCTGTCACTACAGAAGACTGAAGGATTGGCACAACGCTTGTCCTTCCTGGGGTAGAAACTGACACCAAGGATATGGTGATATGCCTAACAGTGGAAAAATGTGGCAGCCTTGAAGGTGGCAGTCCAGATGACTGTCACCACAAAGAAAATCATGCTGAGGCAAATGCACTCGCTGATCAGTCACTTGAACTTTGCCTACTGTATGATGTCCATGGGTAGGGCTTTCATACAGCAGCTTGCAGATGCCACAAAAGGCGTCCACTGGGAACACCACTTCATTAAGTTTACTGCCCCCATGAGGGAGGACCTGAAGGTTTGGCAGCAGTTCCTGCTGTGATATAATGGGAGGAATATCTGGAGGGCTCCTCCCATGTGCAGCAGGGACCTAGAATTGTTTACGGATGCAGCAGGGGGGGATTGGTTTTGTGATAAATTTCGGGGGGGCTGTTGTGCCATGAGAAATGGCCAGCAGAGTGGTATCAAAGTGAGGCAACCAAGGATATAACGTTACTTGGAGCTATTTATTTATTTTTATATACCACATTTCCAGGGATCAACATGGTTTACAAGGAACTGAACTTCAACATTACATGGAACAATTTTACATGGAGTAGGTATAATAAGTTGCATGGAACAATTAAACAAATTAATAAGATTGAGAAGTAGATAACATTGAACTTTATTAAACTATATACATTATAGCAAGAGAACTGGTGGCAGACAGTTTCAGCCGGAGCTGAGGAGTAGAAGGGAAGGAGAAAAGGGGGGGGGGTGTTTGAGAAGGGATGGGGAGAGTACAGGATGAGAAGGAAGGGGAGAGTAGGAGGGTTGTGTAGGTGGAGAAGGTGAACGGTGGGTCATGTAATCTCATTGAAGTATTTTGTGAACAGGTGAGTCTTCAACAGCTTCTTTAATGTTTTGACATCATGAGTGTCTCTGATGTAGTTTGGAAGGTCATTCCAGAGGCAAGGGGCATGTACGGAGAATGCATAGGTGCAGGTTGTCTGATTACTTTTAGGCAGTGTTTGGGGTAGGACTAAAACGTTTGAAGAATTATTTCTTCTTTGGTGATTTTCTGGGGTCTTTGCTATGATGGACTGTAAATATTGAGAGGATAAGTGATGGATTATTTTGAATGCTGTCATCAGAGTTTTATACTTGATTCAATTGAGGAGAGGTAGACAATGCAGTTCTTTTAGAATTGATGTGATGTGACTGTAACGAGATGAGCACATTAGGATTTGTGCTGCTGCATGATGCACAAGCTGTAGAGGATGTCAGGAGTTCTTAGGGATGCCTTGTAGGATGGCACTACAGAAAACAAAGTGAGTTAGTATCAATGTTTGGAAAACTGTTCGAAAATCATGTGGCTCAAGAAGGGCTGTAAGTTTTGGAGAGTCCTTAACTTATTGTAGATGCATTGGGTTACTTGGTTTATATGAGGTTGAAATGAAAGGTGCTGGTTGATGGTAACACCAAGGTATCTCACTTTTGACTTAACCTCCAAGTAGGCATTCTCTACTTTTAATGACTTGGGCGGGGGGAGGGGGGAGGTGAAAGGACTGGCTCTTGGTGAGGAAGTAGACTTTGGTCTTTTTGAGGTTGATATTGAGCTTTTGATCAGTTAGCCATCGATTTATGGCATTGAAACAGTTTGTAATTATTGAGTAGTCTGTGTTTGTGGTGATAAAGAGAACATAAATCGAAATGTCGTCTGTGTACAAGAAGTAGTGAATGTTGAATGCTTGTATGATGTGGCAGACTAGCTGGATGTAGATATTGAATTGTAGCGCTGAAAGCATAGAGCCTTGAGGGACTCCCTGCATCAGAGTGATTTATTTGGCTGATTTGTACATACTGATTGCGATTCCTAAGGTATGAGTGAAGCCATTTTAGGGCAGTGTCACGGATTCAAATGCTGTGTAGATGCTGGAGTAGGATGTCATGGAATATGGTGTCAAATGCTGCTGCAATGTCAAGGACGATGAGAATGAAGCTTTGCTTTGGGTTTTATATGTCTTTGTGTGTATAGTGAGATAAGCACAGTTTCTACTCCATGGTTGTTGCGGAATCCATGTTGATGCACATCTAGCAGGGCATTTGCATCTACATGATCTTGCAATTGGTAGAGGACTACTTTCTCAATGATTTTTGCAATAAAGGGTAGGCTGGGTATAGGCCTGTAAGAGCTTGGGTCATTCGGTTCCAGCTTGGGTATTTTGAGAAATGGTTGGATGGATGCAGTTTTCAGGTATGAAGGGAAGTATCCTTGAGTGAAGGAGGCTGAAATTAGATTGTGAAGGACTGGGGCAAGTTCTGTTTTTGAGAGTTTGCATCAGTTTGTTGGACATGGGTCCAGTGGGGATGTAATGGTATTAAGGCTATGGATTATGTGTTCCAGGTGGTCTGCAGTGGTGTAGCTGAAATGCTGAAGTAACATATTTGCCATGATTTGGACTGTGGGTTTGCCAGAGCTTGAAGGAGGAGACGAGTTGTGCTGTGGTCCAGGGTATTTTGGTTGTAGATAATCTGCAAATTACTGTGGTTCAAGGGCGATTGCGTTGTGGGCTTGTTCCTTTTTTTAAAGTTACTATGTTGTACAATTCTTTGGGTTTATTTATTGATTTCAATTAATTTCTTGCTTTGTTGGTGTCAGTGCAGTATGTTTAGAGGGTGAGTAGATAGATTCCTTTTGTCTGTTCGTTAAGGGTATTTCTCCATTTGTGCTCTAGTTTCTGCAGTTTCTTTTTTAATTCTTTGAGACTTGTGTACCAGGGACTGTGGATGCGATAGTGCGGTTTCACAGGTCTAATAGAAGGTGCTTTGGCAAAGGCTTGTATTGTGCTTATCCAATTGCTCATATGGTGGTCAAGGTCTGTGGTTTCTGTGTCAAGAGATGGTATAACTTTGTCAATGTGGGGAATACTGCCATTTATTTAGCCAAGTGGAGGGAAAAGATTGAGTGAAAAGTTAACAGATATTCAGAAAACTAACAAGATTGTCAATAATAATGGGAGATTTCAATTACTCTGTATTGAATTGTAGTTTCACTTAACTTTCGAAAGAGGAATTATGGTAAAATAAGGATATCAGTTAGAATGTAACTGAAAGAGGTTATTTGCATAATTTAAAAGTCTGTATGCAGTGTGGGCATTTCTTAAAAATACCATCTTAAAAGTCAAGACCAAATGCATTCCACAAATTAGAAAAGTTGAAAAAAGGTAATAGCACTAACTGTCTGGTTAAATTGTATGGTAAAAGAGGTTTGTTTTTTTAAGAACCAATGGGTCAGTGTAGACCCCTAGGTTTTCTTGGCAAAGTGTAACTAGAAGTAGTTACCAGGTTCTTCTTCTAAGGCAATGGAGGGTAAAGTGACTCGCCCATGACCGCAAGAAGTGCCAGTGGGAACCAGACCTTGGCCTCTTGATCATCAGGCTACTGCCTCCACTCCAAAGTCTAAGTTTGTAACTGAGTCAATGGAGGTTTAAGTGACTTATCCAAGGCCTCAAGGAGCAGCAGGGGGATTTGCATCCTAGATTCCCTAATTCCCAGCTTGCTGCTCTACACTAGGCTACTCTTCAAGCTCAGGAGGAAGTAAAAAAGGTTATTCATGCCAAAAGGCCATCTTTTACAAATGAAAAGATCATCCAAATGAAAGAAAAAACTAAGAAGCTATATAAACCTTGACAAGCTAGAAATAAAGATTAATACGTCAGACCAAATATTATTTGAAAACAAGCTTACCATGGAGTCAAAAATTAATAACAAAATCTTTTTTCAAGTACATTCAAAGCAAAAAGCTTCTAAGGGAGTCAGCTGGATCTACTAGATATACACAGATTAATAGGGTCATTCAAGAAGGACAAGGTTATTGCTGTAAAACTAAATAGATTTTTTACTGTGGTTTCTGAGGAGTTACCCAAGCACAAATACTCTTTGATGGCAGTGATTCATGGAAACTAACACACATCATGGTGAACCTGGAATATATAATTGAGTAAACTGACAAAACTAAAGAGCAATAAATCACCAGGACCTGATGGTATGCATTCCAGAGTTTTTAAAGAACTCTCTCTAGTGGCCTATAATCTATCATTAAAATTGCCAATGGTGCTGAAGATTGGAGATGGCCAATATAATACCAACCCCAGGGCGTATTCAGGAAACTATAGACTGGTAAGCCTAATGCCAGTGCCAGACAATATGGTAGAAGCTATTTTGAAAAAAACATAATTACTGGCCACATGGACAGACATAGCTAAATGAGGCAAAGCCAATGTAGATCCACCATAGTAACATACTAGTATAGTAAATGGCAGCAGATAAAGAACTTCATAGTCTATCTAGTCTGCCCAGTGAGGGAGTGAAGGTTATACTTACTGCCCCCTCATACCTTTACTTAGGATTATATCTGCCACTCTAGGCAGGTTACCCCTCTCTGGCTTTTGAAGTATAAAAGTTATTTACATTTGTATGCCTTATCAATCGGACAGAAAGTATTAATAAATGTCTGTATAAGAGTGAGCTAGTCAATGTAATGCATCTGGATTCTAAAAAGGCATTTGACAAAGACCCTCGTGAGAGACCCCTGAGCAAATTAAAAATCCATGGGATGGGAAGTAATGCTCTATTGTGGACTAGCAGCTGACTAAAAGATAGGAAACAGAGATTAGGGCAAAATAGTTTATTTTCTCAGTGGAGAAGATTAAATAATGGAGTGTCCCAGATATCTGTGCTGAGACTGCATCTTTACAGATGATCCTGTAAAGGAAGCAATAAGTAATTAAATTTCAGATGAAAAAAAAATGATCTCAAGTTGTTAAATCACAAGATAACTGTGAAAAACAGCAGAAGGATCTTTTGAGACAAGGAGACTGTGCATATTAATGGTTGAGCAATTTAACATGGATAAGTGCAAAGTGATGAATATACAGAAAAATAATCCTCATTATATTACTACTACTACTGATCATTTGTATAGTGCAAAAGGTGTATGCAGTGCTGTACAGACACATGTAAAAGATGTTCCTTGTTCATCAGAGCTTACAGTCTAGTCAAGACAGACAACACAACAGCTGAGGACAAGGATTTATCAAGGGGATTGATAAGGAAACACATACTGTAGGAGACTAAGGGTCCGACTCTGGGACATACAGCTCCACAAGCCATCTGGGCCCGATTCCCCCTCTGGCTCTCCCCATACGTCCTGAGCAGCAGAATGGGGAAAGCCGAAGAGAGGGGGCAGGATCGGGGCTGAGCAGGGGCAAGCCAGCCTGGCAGAATGTACAAGGCCAATTCAAGTCACGGCCCTGTACGTCCTTCCAGGTCAAAGGGGACATGCTGCTTATTCCACCTCAAAGTATTAGCTGGAGATGCTTCACATTATCTTTCTTTGGTCTTGTAGCCTTTCATCCCTGGAGATGTCATAAGAACATAAGATATGCCATACTGAGTCACACCAAAGGCCCATCAAGCCCAGTATCCTGTTTCCAACAATGGCCATTCCAGATCTCAAGTATTTGCTGGGTTCCCAAAAGTGTACACATTCCATGCAGTACATTTCTCCAGTCTTCTTTAACAATGGTTTCTGAACTTTCAATACAGGAACTCATCCAAACCTGTTTTGAACCCAGCTACACTAACAGCTTTTGCTACATCCTCTGGTAATTAATTGCAGTTTGATTATGCACTAAGTAAACAAATATTTTCTTGATTAGTCCATTCATTATATTGAAGACCTCTATCATAACTCTCCTCAGCCGTCTATTTTCCCACTTGAAGAGAACAAATCATTTAAGCCTTTCCTCATAGAGATATCCGAAGCCCTTGAGCAAGGCCCAGAGTGATACAGAGAGGTGGGGGGCAATGAATGTCACCAAAACTCTCTGGAGCCCTTGGGAAAGGCCTGGAGTGGGTAAATAGGCAAGGAGGAGGGGGTTTCCCTGATGTGGGAGGGGCTGAAACAGGGCCAAAGTCACCCCGGAGCCCTTAGGTAAGATCCAGGGTGAGATAAATGGGTTGGGAGCCCTGGATGAGCCCAATTGAGGGCAAAATTCACCCCGAGTGCCTTAGGCAAGCTGCGGGAGGTAGGGAAGGCCATTGAAGGGGGGCAGCGACTCTGGAGTCTTAGGAAAAGGCTTGGAAGTGGAGAAAGACTTGAGGAGCCTAGGTGATTGAGCCAGGCAAGCCTAGAGGGAGGGCTGGGCCAGAGGACAGGCTTAAGACATGTGATAGGCCCAAATGTTAAAAGGGAGGGCGGTCTTAAAGGGGCCAAGCCTATAGAGAATAAGGGTAAACGTGTTACTTTTAAAGGATACTGAAGAGTCTGTACAAAGGAAGGAGAGTGAGAGAAGTTGTTGAAGCTCAAGGAAAAAAACCCATGTAGCCTTTCAAAGTGTTGCTGAGGAACTTTCACCTGAAGGTTTAATGAAAGCTGGAAAAAAAATTGAGTAAATTAAAATTTTAAATGGGAAAAGAAGCTCAGGGACGGTCTTAGTATGTAGGGGAAATTGTTTTAGTGTGATTTTAAATTAGAGAACGTGTAGATAGTCATGACTAAATGGGAGACAGCCAATATGGCGTTAGCCAAGGAAGGTTTTGTCTTACTAATCTGTTATGTATTTTTGAAGGTGTGAATAAACAGGTAGACAAAGGTGAGTCAGTTGATATAGTTTATCTGGATTTTCAGAAAGCCTTTGACAAGGTCCCTTATGATAGACTCTTGGCAAAATTAAAAAGTCATGGGATAGGAGGCAGTATAGTATTGTGGATCAGGAACTGGTTAAAAGATAGAAAGCAGAGGGTAAGGCTAAATAGCCAATTTTCCCATTGGAGAAAGGTGAATAGTGGAGTACCCCAGGGATCTGTGCTGGGTCTACCACTTTTTAACACATTCATAAATGACCTGGAAATGGGAATAATGAGTGAAGTCATCAAATTTGCAGATGACACAAAATTATTCAAAGTTGCTAAAACCCAAGAGGATTGTGAAAAATTGTAAGAAGACCTTGATAAATTGGAAGACTGGGTATCCAAATGGCAGATGAAATTTAATGTGGACAAGTGCAAAGTTATGCACCTAGGAAAGAACAACCCAAACTATGGTTAGAGGTTGCAAGGTTCCATATTAAGAACCATCACCTAGGAAAAAGATTTAGGCATCATCGTGGTAAACTGCGCTGATGAGAAAGAGTGCGGTATATAAGAACGTTAAATAAATAAAATAAATAAATTAGCACACTGAAACCCTTCTCCCAGTGTGCAGCAGCTGCCAAGAAAGCAAACAGAATGCTAGGAATCACAAGGAAAGGCATGGAGAATAAAACAAAGCATATTATAATGCTTCTGTATTGATCCATGGTGCAACCACACCTTGAATATTGTATGGAATTCTGGTCGCCATATCTTCAAAAGGATATAGCATTATTAGAAAAGTTACAGAGAAGAGCCACCAAAATGGTAAAGGGAATGGATGGATACCCCTATGAGGAGAGGCTAAAAAGGTTAGGGCTCTTCAACCTGGAAAAGAGATAGCTGAAGGGGGATATGACAGAGGTCTATAAATTAATGAATGGAGTGGAACAGGTAAATTTAGATTGATTGTTTATGCCATCAAAATATAGAAAGACGAGTGGACGTGCAATGAAGCTTAAGGGTAAACTATTTAAGACTAATAAGAGAAAATATATTTTTTTCACTCAACGCATAATCAAACTCTGGAATTTGTTACCGGAGGATGTAGTAAAAGTTGTTAGTGTAGCTGGGTTTAAAAAAAGATTTGGATAAGTTCCTGGAGGTCCATAACTATTATTAAAGGGAAGCTGGGAAATCCACTGCTTGCCACAATACAAGCATTGTGGAACCTGTGTCCTTTTGGAAACTTCTTGGTACTTGTGACCTAGATTGGCTACTGTTGGAAACAGGATACTAGGCTTGATGGAGCTTGGTCTGACCCAGTATGGCATATCTTATGTTCTTATGGAGAGAATCAGTTAGTGAGTGGAAGTGGATGAGAATGTATGTGTGTTCATGAGACTGGTGGTCTAGGCCTTAGAATGTGCTGAAAGGAAGAAAATTTGGGTAGGTAAGTGATTTTGGTGGAAGGATATGTGAGAGCAAAGCATGTAAGAATAACTTGAGGATAACTGGAAGAATTTAGGAGAAGTGGGGTAAACGAGTCTGCAGTTTTTCCAATGAGTTCTAAGTAATTTTATTTAAAAAAAGAATAGAATAAAAGCCTTCTAACATTAGAAAGCAGGGTAATTTAGCCAAAAAATGGGGGTATTTTGGATGAAACAGGTAAGGTCTTAAGGAGATAGTGGAACTCCTGGGATGGAGGGAGACAGACATCAAAGTAACAGAAATAAGCTATGCTTTAGAAACTTAACATACTCTAATAAACATGCCTCTAAATATTTTTCTGATAGGCACAAAACAAAACGTGAAAAATTTGGACCATATTCAGATAATGGACCTATCTTTAATTATTAAACAAATCAGAAAATAAATCAATAAATATATTCTAACCATAGGTAACACAGGTACACTACCAAAAAACTGCCTCCAGTTTTGCAACTGATTCCTATAGATTTTGGGGTGCTGAATCCAGGAAAAATAGCCAAAATGTTCCATCACGTCACGTTTTCTTGCAAAATTAGATTTCTTACCCATATAAGGAATGTTCACATAATTTCTTTTTAGCCGACTGCAGTTTATTTTCTTGGCCCAAAATAGAGGTTGTAATGGTTAACTAACTAGAAACACTCCCTCATGATATTTTAGAGTGTTTTGTATTCATTTTATACATTAACAGGACAATTGGGAGGCGGGGGGCTAAATCCAGTACTCACGCTGGCGCATGTTCTTTCCTGTTCGCCTCGCCTCGTTCGCTCTCGCTCAAACACGGTGGTTGCGACATGAACGTTCCTGTCAAATTTCAGTTTCTTGCAAGTTCATTATTACCTTTTGTTTGCTCAGTCGTAATCCAGCTTTATTCCGAAGTGGCTCACTACAGTTGTAGTTTGCAGTGCTGTGTATTTGTGATGGCTCACAGAGCCAGAGGTTGCGTCAACTCTCCGGACAGTTTTTGTTTTATTTGTGGGGAATATACCGTGAAAAAGCGGCAGAGGAACATTTCTGCATTTATTAAAAAAGTATATTTCGCCTATTTCGGTTTGAAGT
The DNA here is from genome assembly GCA_033557465.1 of Ichthyophis bannanicus. Lineage (NCBI taxonomy): Eukaryota > Metazoa > Chordata > Amphibia > Gymnophiona > Ichthyophiidae > Ichthyophis > Ichthyophis bannanicus. Next base: position 1,629,785,007 of record CM066032.1, read on the forward strand.
TAGGCGATCAAGACAAACCATGGGCTCCTCACAAAGTGTGCAAGATATGTGAGGAAGATCTACGCTTATGGATGAAAGGTAAAAAAACAAGCATTTCGTTTCGGAATACCTATGATGTGGCGTGAACAAAGAGACCACAGCAGTGACTGCTATTTTTGCTCTTGCATTGTGAAGGGATACAACTTTAAAAAATAAGAACGTAATAAGTACCCCAACCTTCCCTCAGCAATTAGGCCTATGCCTCATAGCAACGAAGTACCTGTGCCTGAACCACCAAAATCTTTGGATCATATTTGTGTGGACGGTTCTGATCATGATGAGACTCATCAGATGACTTTTCCCGATGAGTCCAGTACTTCCGAGTTTGAAACTGAACCAGATCCGAAACCTGAACTTTTTCTCTCAAGCTGAATTGAATGATTTAGTCCGGGATTTAGGACTCCCAAAAGATGCTGCCCAACTGCTAGGTTCTCGGCTTAAACAGAAAATCTATTGTCACCAGCAGGAACAAACTTTTTTATTGGTACCGCAACCGCGAGACACAATTTTTGAAGTATTTCAGCAAAGAGGAAGATTTGGTATTTTGCAACGATATAGACGGAGTGATGGAAAAAGTTTAAACTCAAGTATGATCCTGCTGAATGGCGGCTGTTCATTGATTCGTCAAAAGACAGCATAAAAGGTGTTCTTCTTCATAATGGCAACACATTCGCTTCAGTTCCTATTGCTCACTCTGTTTATTCTCCAAGAAAAATACGAGAATTTGGCCCTGATTCTTCAGAAGATTCGTTATGATGAGCATAAGTGGATGATTTGTGGGAGGACTTTAAAATTCTATCCATGCTATTAGGGCAGCAATCCGGTTTTCACCAAATATCCCTGCTTCCTTTGCTTGTGAGATAGCCGGGCCCGCAAACCTACACTGGGGGAAAAAAGACTGGCCAATTCGGGAGTATTTGAGACCCGGTGAGGAAAAATGTTCTTCATGAAGCTTGTACCTTGTGATAAAATTCTATTACCACCTCTCCACATTAGTTGGGTCTCATTAAGCAATTCATCAAGTCCCCTTCCAAAAGATGGTGAGTGGCTTTCGGTACCTTTGCTCAAAGTTCCCCCGACCTTTCTGAGCAAAGCTAAAGGAAGGAGTGTTTGTTGGCCCTGATATAAGGAAACTCATTTCAGATGGAGCATTCGCTGAAACGATGTCTGAGAAGGAAAAAAGAAGCCTGGGATTCCTTCAAGGATGTTGTTCTCAAATTCTTGGGGAACAGGCGGGATGAGAACTATAAGGATATTGTTGCCAGGATGCTCAATGCCTTTAAAGAACAAGGCTGTAACATGAGCCTGAAAGTCCATTTCTTGCACTCCCATGTGAACTACTTTCCCGAAAACTTGGGGGCGTACAGTGAAGAACAAGGTGAAAGGTTTCACCAGGACATCAAGGACGCAGAGAGAAGGTACCAAGGAGATGGGAACACCACTATGATGGCTGATTTCTGCTGGTTGCTGCTGCGGGAAACCCCAGATGAAAAAATACGCCAAGCAGCGCACCCAAGAGAAGCATTCGGGGGAAGAAGAAACGGGCCCACCAGGAGATTGATTGACCCAAGAATGACTTTAAATCTAAACTGTGTTGACAAATATCGTGTTTTTACTACTTGAAATAAAAATTTGCTAGTTATTACCACAGTGTCGGATCTCATTTATTAGAATTTTATTTTCACACCATCGGGTGTTTTGTCTTCATGTATTGCAATGGTGCGGTTTGCGTTTTCTATTCTTACATACATACCTGTACAACATTTTTTGCACATTTCTTTGCTTTGCTTTGTGTCTAACCTCGCTCTTATATGCTCAATGTTTGTGCACATGTATGTGGCTGTTTTAAGTGCAGACAATTTGCTACCATCACAGTGTGTTTTGTTGACATTACTCTTTCTTATGTGCTGCCTTGTTACAATTTTCTTTATTCTTATTTGAATAACTACTAAACAATTAGTATAAAGAATTCATCCAAGAAACTTTTATCTCGATCGCACTCAATCTGAAATGTTCACCTCAAACTGCTAACCCATGTAGCAAAAAATCTGTACGTGATGGAGCAAATTGGTTACCAGATTTGGATTCAGCGCACCAAAAAACGTAAAAATCAATCGAAACATTAGAGGCAGTTTAAAAAAAAAAATTTTTAGTGTACCTGTGTAATCGGCAGAAATACTTAGATTTCAGGTAGAGCCGTTGGACCCACTCTCCTCACCCATAAGCAGAGGAGACCAGGCAGGGCTTAGGGTGTTATGTCACAGCTGGTGGAAGTAGTGTGGCGGGACCTCACTGACATAAGGGGGGTGGTGCCACACTCTAAGGTGGGGAGGGGTGGGACTCAGGTACCAGTCTAGGGATGCCTGGGCCTAGAATTAGGGGACCAGTTCCTGGGTTCAGAAAATGAGTGGCCAAGAAGGCAGGGCTCACCCGGATGCCAACATGGAGCGGTTGTTTGTGGGTAAGATGACGTCCTTAGCCATGGCACAGGCCGAAGCATCATTCAAGACTGCAAAGAATCTGGGCATTGCCTAAAAGATAAAACAAATTATCACCTCCACTACTTCTAACCTAAGAATTTAAACAAGTGTTCTCTTCTACTTACCCTGAGTTGTTAACTTCCATATATACCAAATGGCATTCCAACCCCCATAGGAGGTCATTCTGAAACATGAATAAGCCCTGTGTATGTGCAGGATTGACATTTTGCAGTCATAAATGTCTAGACCTGTATTCTGAAACCAGGCAGCCCTGCATATACATGGCACCAAAACAGACATCTCAGAATGTGGGCAGGAGGGGGCAGAACAGGGGAACGGTCAGGCATGGAGATGTATACTGTGCATTCAGGAAAGGCCCATGTACATCCCCGGTATTTCACCCATACGTCCACATTATATCTGGACTTAGAAAAAATCCTGCTCTGAACTCCAGTATGTCCCTTAGAGATGAATGGCTTTGAAATGGCTGTATTGATGTGGTGCGTCTGCTGACTGGGGGAGCAGAAGATGCAGTGGTAATCGATAGAACGCAGAGGTGAGGGATGTTTGTAAGGTAAAGCGGCGGTAAGAAACACCCCGACAGAAATGTACAGCACTGCGATAGTCATTATTCTGCCATGTGCTGTATGTGCCAAAGGGTCTAAGCAAGGCCTCCCCAAAAGGTCTTTGGACAAACAGGAACATAGCCATAGGGATGGTTTGTGTTTGTCTGAGAAATGCAGATCAGATGTGTAGTCCTGAGATGCCATGAAATAATGCTGTAGCAACAGTTGTGCATAGCTGCAGGGCATGGGCGTGGCAGAGGTTATGTTATCTGTGACTGCAAGCAAAAGAGAGTGTGTGGGGAGGGGGGGGGCTGCAGGAGAGGCTCTGGGGGTGCCACTTCACAAATCTGGGGGGACATGTATGCCTGGACAGTACCTGGACCATAGGATTGACTGTATCACTGCCATGTGCCGGTGTGAACAGTGTGAATGGGCATTATATCCCGACAACTGCTCTGCAGCAACATAGCAGGGCATGTCCCTGGTTACAGTGGGGGACCCTCAGAGTGGGGGAAAGCTGCAGTATACACAGCATAAATACATATCTAATTATACCATCTGAGATCTCTAACACTGTGCACATCTGGAAGGAAAGTTGATGGCGCATATGGACCTCTATTGCTCATGTTTTCACTGTTGCATGTTCTCATCCTGATAGGTCCTATTATTGATAGGGATTTGTCTTGACATGTAGCTGTAGGGACCTCTTTTAGTCTTTTCTGGCCCATACTTGCCATTGCAAATACTATTGGCAGTGATATCCACCACAGGAATACCTAAGGTATTCTGCAAATGCCATGTATGTTTTGCAGTCAGGACAAACTTCTCACATTCCACTTACATAAGAACATAAGATATGCCATACTGGGTCAGACCAGGGTCCATCAAGCCCAGTATTCTGTTTCCAACAGTGGCCAATCTAGGTCATATGTACCTAGCAGTTTCCCCAAGAGACACAATGCTTGTACTGGGTCAAGCATTGATATCTTCGGTCACTTCTTAATAATGGTTTATGGACCTTTCCTCCAGGAACTTGTCCAAACCTTTTTTAAACCTAGCTACACTAACAGCCTTTACTACATCCTCCGGTAACAAATTCCAGAGTTTGATTACACGTTGAGTGAAGAAATATTTTCTTTTATTAATTAGTCTTAAATAGTTTACCCAGTAGTTTCATTGCATATCCCCTAGTCTTTCTATATTCTGATAACGTAAACAATCGATCTACGTTTACCCGTTCCACTCCGTTCATTAATTTATAGACTTCTATCATATCTCCCCTCCGTCTCTTTTCCAGGTTAAAGAGCCCTAACCTTTTTAGCCTTTCTTCATAGGAGTATCCTTCCATCCCCTTTACCATTTTGGTGGCTCTTCTATGAACCTTTTCTAAAATCGCTATATCCTCTTTATGGTACGGTGACCAGAATTGCACACAATATTCAAGGTGCGGTCTCACCATGGAACAATATAGAGGCATTATAATATCTTTTGTTTTATTTTACATTCCTTTCCTTATCATACCTAGCATTGTATTTGCTCTATTGGCCGCCGCTGCACACTGGGCCAAGGGTTTTAACATGGTATCCACAATGACGCCTAAATCTTTTTCCTGGGTGGTGGTTCCTAATGTGGAACCTTGCATCATGTAACCATAGTTTGGGTTGTTCTTCCCTAGGTGCATAACCTTGCACTTGTCCACATTAAATTTCATCTGCCATTTTGATGCCCAGTCTTCCAATTTATCAAGAACCTCTTGCAATTTTCCACAATCCTCTTGGGTTTTAACAACCTTAAATAGTTTTGTGTCATCTGCAAATTTGATAACCTCACTCGTTATTCCACTTTCCAGGTCATTTATGAATATGTCAAAAAGCAGCAGACCCAACACAGATCCCTGGGGTACACCACTATTCACCTTTCTCCATTGGGAAAATTGGCCATTTAGCCCTACCCTCTGCTTTCTATCTTTTAACCAGTTCCTGATCCACAATAGTACACTGCCTCCTATCCCATGACTCTCTAGTTTTGCCAAAAGTCTCTGATGAGGGACCTTGTCAAAGGCTTTCTGAAAGTCCAGATACACAATATCAACCGACTCACCTTTGTCCACCTGTTTATTCACTCCTTCGAAAAAACATAACAGATTAGTAAGACAAGATCTTCCTTGTCTAAAGCCATGTTGGCTGTCTCCCATTAGGTTGTGACTATCTACATGCTGAGTAATTTTATTCTTTATGATGGTTTCTACCATTTTTCCTGGTACTGACGTCAAGGTCACTGGTCTGTAGTTTCCCGGATCACCCCTGGAACCCTTTTTAAAAATTGGTGTTACATTGGCGATCCTCCATTCTTCAGGTATTAGAGATGATTTTAATGATAGTTCACAGATTACTGATAGCAGTTCTGCAATCTCATATTTCAGTTCTTTCAACACCCTTGGATGTATACCATCCGGCCCAGGTGATTTGCTACTCTTCAGTTTATCTAATAGTTGTAAGACATCTTCCCGATGTATCGATATTTCCTTCAATTCTTCTGCACCTTTAAATACCATTTCAGTCATGGGTAACATCCCTACATCTTCCTCAGTAAAGACCAAAGCAAAGAATTCATTCAGTCTCTCCGCTATCGCCTTGTCACCTCTTAGTGCTCCTTTAACCCCTTTATCATCTAATGGACCAACTGACTCTCTCAAAGGTTTTTTGCTACGAATGTACTTGAAAAGGTCTTTATTTCGTGTTTTTGCTTCCGCAGCAAGCTTCTTCTCAAATTCTCTCTTTGCCTGCCTTATCAATGCCTTGCATTTGACTTGCCGGTGCTTGTGCTGTTTCCAGGTTTCGTCGTTTGGCTTTTTTTTCCATTTCCTTAAAGATGCTTTTTTGGCAACAACAGCCTCTCTGACCTCACCTTTAAACCATGCTGGCAGTTTTTTGGACTTCCTTCCACTTTTCTTAAAGCGTGGAATACAGCTGGTCTGGGCTTCCAAGATAGTATTTTTCAACAACACCCAAGCTTGATGTACGTCTTTAACCTTTGCAACTGCTCCTTTTAGTTTTTTCTTAACTAATTTCCTCATTTTATCATAGTCTCCCTTTCGAAAGTTAAAAGGTAGTACTGTGGTTTTCCTTACTATCCCTCCTCCACTAATTAAATCAAAAGCGATCATGCTATGATCACTATTGCCAAGTGGCCCCAACACCCTTATCTCTTGCACTAGATCTGGTGTTCCACTAAGGACTAGGTCTAATATGGCTTCCCGTCTGGTCGGTTCATGAACCAGCTGCTCCAAGAAGCAGTCATTTATTTCATCTAGGAACTTTATCTCCCTAGCATGTCCTGACGTGACACTGACCCAGTCAATACGGGGGTAATTGAAATCACCCATTATTGTTACTGTGCTGTAACGTTTGTTAGCTTCCTTGATTTCTTTGAGCATTTCATCATCCATTTGGTCATTCTGGCCAGGTGCTCGATAGTACACCCCCACTGCCATTGCCTTCCCCCTTTTATATGAAATTTCAATCCATATAGATTCTACAGCAGATTTTGTTTCCTGCAAAACTTTAATCCTTTCTGAGTCAATGCCCTCTCTAACATAGAGCGCAACCCCTCCACCAATTTGATCAGCTCTATTATTACGATATAGTTTGTATCCAGGTATCACAGTGTCCCACTGGTTGTCCTCCTTCCACCATGTCTCTGATATTCCAATCATATCTAACCTTTCATTTAGTGCTATATATTCTAACTCTCCCATCTTATTTTTTAGACTTCTAGCATTTGCATACAAGCATTTTAGAAAATGTATTTTATTCATGTTAATTTGGCTATTGTTAGACATGGGTAAATTGGGATCTTTAAGCTCTGTCTGCTCCATACTTGAGGGCATTTGGGCTACTTTACTCTTTTGTGGAACCTCTCTGCTTTTGGTAGTATCCTTCAAGGATACATTCTTCCGAACCATCCGCTCTTGGGCGACTGTCGGCTTTCCCCTAATATCTAGTTTAAAAGCTGCTCTATCTCCTTTTTAAAGGTTAATGCCAGCAGCCTGGTTCCATCCCAGTTAAGGTGAAGCCCATCCCTTCGGAAGAGCCCCTCCTTTCCCCAGAATGTTCCCCAGTTCCTAACAAATCCAAAACCCTCATCTCTGCACCATTGTCTCATCCACGCATTGAGACTCCGGAGCTCTGTCTGCCTATTGGGTCCTGCGCGTGGAACAGGAAGCATTTCGGAGAATGCTACCATGGAAGTTCTGGATTTCAACTTCCTACCTAAAAGCCTAAATTTAGCCTCCAGAACCTCCCTACCACATTTTCCTATGTCATTGGTACCGACATGTACCAAGACAGCAGACTCCTCCCCAGCACTATTTAAGACCTTATCTAGGTGTCGCGTGAGGTCCGCTACCTTCGCACCAGGCAGGCATGTTACCAGGCGATCCTCACGTCCACCAGCCACCCAGCTATCTACATGCCTAATGATCGAATCACCAACTGTAACGGCTGTCCTAATCCTTCCCTCAAGGGCACATGGCCCTGGAGAAACTTCCTCGGTGCGAGAGGGTTTTACATCACCTGGAGGACAGGTCCTAGTTACAGGATCACTTCCTGCCACACCAGGGTGATGCTCTCCTGTCACGTGACCTCTCTCCTCCATGGCAACAGGGGTGCTGCCAGACTGGAGGTGGGACTTCAGGACTATATCCCTGTAGGTCTCGTATATGTACCTCCCTGTCTGTCTTATGTTTTCCAAGTCTGCTACTTTAGCCTCAAGAGAACGGACTTGTTCCCTGAGAGCAAAGAGCTCCTTGCACCTAGTGCACACGTAAGACCTCTCACCAACTGTGAGAAAATCATACATGTGATACTCAATGCAAAAGACTGGAAAGACTGGGCATGTCCAGACCCACGAATGTGGAGTTAGGTTCAACGGGGGCACATTTTTGGTTTAGATGTGTCCGCGGCCAGGACGTGCACATTATGGAACTGGGCTCATAGTATCGCCACATGTAATGGAGGTGACGATAACTTGTTTTACCTTTTAGGCAATGGTCAGATTCTCTGAGGAAGCTGTGTGATTCAGCAAAATCATTGTCCGAGGTCAAGAATAAGTGATCAATGGCCTAGAGGTTACTTAGTGAGAGGATGACAGAGTTTTAAGCTAAATGCAAAAATATCTCTCTCATTATTGTGGCAACTGCTCTAGGGGAATTTAACATTAGCTCTAACACTGAAGTGAGTGGTGATGACTTAATGGGTATGGCAGGCAGATGAATAGATTACACTGGTCAACAAAGTTTTACAAAGGTCATGTTACTGAAATAAAAATAGTCATTTCTTATCAATTTTTATATGCTGAACACAAATATGACAGTGAAATTGCAAAGTTGGCTCTAGTTTTTTTGTAATCTACAAGAATTAATGTTTACATCACAAAATGCATGTCAATAGTAAATATAATAGGCCTTTGGTTAATACCTGTAAAAAAACAAGTCATAGACTACTTCTTAGATTTTTTCGCCAGTCTCTTGTACAGCTGTTCGGGAGCTTCTCTGGGGAGTGTCCAGCAGTAGTCAGCCAGCATTGTAGTAGACCATTTTCCCTGGTATCTTTGCATCATCGTTGCGATATCCTGGTGAAAATGTTCGCCATGTTCATCACTAACCATACTACAGTTGTCAGGAAAGAAATCGAGATGGGAATCAAGGAAATGGATCTTTAGAGACATATTGCAGCCAATTTTCTGATACTGCATCAGCATGTCTTCTACTAGTTCCTTGTAGTTCTCTGCCTAACATTCCCGAGAAAGTTTGTTGAAACTAGGCGAAAAACATTCCATGCTTGTTTCGCATCACCCTGCAGCAAGTTGTTGAACCGGTCATCTTTGAAGAGCTCTCGAATCTGAGGACCCACAAAAACTCCCTCTGTAATCTTTGCTTCGCTGAGTAGAGAGAATTTTTCATGCAGGTATCGGAAAGCTGGTGAAGTGCGGTCCATGGCTTTCAAAAGGTTTTTCATCAAACCTAGTTTGATGTGAAGGGGTGGTAGCAGGATTTTGTGAGCCTTAACCAGAGCTGGGTGCTGGATAGTCTTCTCTCCAACTGTTGCATTTTGTCTGCGATTCCATTCCTTCCGCAAGTAGTGCCAATCCCTTGCTCAGCTATCCCACTCACATAAGAAACACATGTATTTTATATATCCCTGCTGCAGTCTCATTAAAAGGGCAACTACCTTCAAGTCACCAAAGAGGTGCCAGCTGTACTTGTTATAGTTAATGGAAGTCAGTAGATGCTTTAAGTTATCGTATGTCTCTTTCATGTGGACAGCATGCTGTACTGGAATAGATAGAATGGTTTCTATTGTTCAAAAGCACAGCCTTTAGACTCAGTTTCGAAGAGTCTATTAATAGTCTCCAGTCTTGTGGGTCATGAGTGATTTTTAAGGCATTCATGAGGCTTTCAATATCGGAACAGAATACCAGATTACTTTCCTTTCCGACTGCGTATAGTACACTGCTGACGTCAGATGGCTTCAGCAGCCGTCTGGCAGTAGTATTGCATTGCATTAGAAAATGATGCAATCAACTCTGGATGATGTGTGCATGCTGGTATTATGCAATGTGATGCAATATTACATCATTCAAGGCTTATTTGGGATGTTGTTGATGTCCTACTGAATAAATTTACACGGTGAAACGTCAAAAATGAACTACATGCAATATCTTCAAAACAAGAGCCAATAACATTTTTTTAATGTTATATTCATGTTCAGCTCACCAAGATACTACAGATCAGGGCCTTTTAAAGTCAGTAACCAAGATACTACAGATTAGGGCCTTTTAAAGTCAGTAACGATTTCATTGTTGACCAGTGTCACCAGTAAGACCACCCATTGAGCTCTTTGGTGTAGGGGCATAAATAGATCTGTGAATACATCATAAAAGTAGGTCCATTTTGAGAAGCGGATATATTTCATTGTTGGTCCTGTTTTTTGAGTTGGTGCTTTGGAGAACATCCATAAACATGATTTTTTAAAGGGTTTTTCTTAATTGATCAATGGGAAGGAAATTTCATTAGCTGTTTTTCCCACTCTGACAGCATTTGCCCTAGACAAAAGATTCAGATAAAAGTAAAGAGGATGAAACTTCCTTAAGATCACAAGGACAGAAGAAGTTCCATACTGGGTCAGACCAAAGATCCATCAAGTCCAGTGTCCTGTTTCTAACAAGGGCCATTTGAGGTTACAAGTATCTGAGATATCTCCTAAATAGCCAGTTCTATGCTACTTATTCCCAGGGATAAGCAGTAATTTTCTCTTGGATTATTTTAGTAACTGTTTATGGACTTTTTCTCCCAGAAGTTGTTCAAACCTTTTTTTAAACCAAGTACATTGCCTATTTTTATAACATCCACTGGCAATGGTTCCAAAGACTAAGGGGTATGTTTACTATTTGGCGGTAGTGGCTTCCTTGAGATATCGAAGCCGCAGCCCCATTGAATTCACTGCTGTAATCTCTGTTTTTTGGATCCATAAGGGGGTCTGTTATTAATCTAATTAAAAAGGAGGGCTCACTTTGAGAGCAGGAATGTTCCTTCTCATGGTGAATGATCCGACAAAAAATTAACATACAATTTAGAGTAATTGATAATATTTTCTGGTTCCTGAATGGAGAATGAGTTTTGTGAAATCAATGTCCAAATCATGGCATCGTTCCAGAAGCCATTCTACAAATGGCTTTTAAAGACGTCTCCAGTGCCGGGCTGGCCAGTAAACATGGAGTATGGCAAAGATGTGTCTGGAGTGCTGCAATAGACTTAAATGTACAGGCATTGGGAAAGTACATGTTTTGGTCTTAAAACATCCAGAGGGTGTAGAGAAGATGGCACACCACCATCCCAGTACTCTCCCCAATCACAATGGCAGCAGCAGTGGGACTCAAACCCTGGCTTCTCTGGTCTTAGCTCACTACTCTAACCATTAGGCTATTCCTAGACATTCACAATCAAATATCATTCTGGGAGTGTCTATGCAGACCCTACAAATGTCCATATCACGCATGGCCACATTTGCAAAATCTTCCTGAATTCGGGCATGCCTTTTTTTTCCCCCAAACTTCCTGGCTTGGACCTCATTTGTAAAACTTATCTTCACATTAACTGGTACACCTTTATCTACCTGTTTATTCACACCTTCAAAAAAATGTAGCAGATTGGTGCGGCAAGACTTCCCTTGGCTAAATCAAGTCTTTTTAAAACAAAAAGATGAAGTACTAGATATAAAAAGAGGAATGAACTGTTCTCTTTACTGCTGAAGGGATAAAAAAAAGAGGCTTCTATCAACTAGTATGTGGCCTATGAATAAAATACCTTAGTTCTCAATTTTGTCAGTTTTTAACAGAGGTACTTAGCTTTGCAAAGCAAATATGAGCTGTGGAGTCGTTTTCCAAAAGATGATGCTTATTTACAATCTAAATTGAATCACTTCTTAATTGTCCTAGGTATACAATTACTACATGTTTCTGTTGTTTTGATGAATGATACAGAGGCTATATCCATAATGAGCATTCTTAGAGTTTTAAATGCTGTTAATAAGTAATTACATTCTTTGGTACTCAGAGGCAGAATCCATTTGCAGAACATATATCAGTCATTGTTTGCAGGGTGCAATATATCTGTTTCACGCTGCTTTTAGGAACCCGGCCAAATTAACAATGCATAAATGTCTTGAAACTTAAGACTTAAAATGAACACTTGCTCACATACTAAAGAAATATATCATTCTCTTGAATTGTTTTGGAAGCTGTACTTATACTTAGGGCTTCTATTCTTACGTGTTTATAAATTGTCAAGCCAATACTGAGCCTTGTGGCTGAAAAATAGCCAGATATTCAGTGCGGTGTACGGACATTTAATCACCTGACATTTAATCACGCGACAGTTAATCACCGACATTTAATCACCCGACGTTTCAAGCGACAGTTAATCACGCGCCTTTTAATCACCTGACAGTTAATCACGCGACAGTTAATCACCCACATTTAATCACCCGACGTTTCCAGCGACAGTTAATCACGCGCCTTTTAATCACGCGCCCTTTAATCACGCGCCTTTTAATCACGTGCACAGAATCACAGGCAAAGAAGCACGTAGATCTATTTAAGTTAAATTGTTTTTATTGAACAATCACTATATTAATTATATGACAACTGTGCAACTGTGCAATAGCACGAAACAATCACTATATTAATTATATGACAACTGTGCAATAGCACGCAAATAAACTAATATTTCACTTGAGGAGTATCGATCCACTGCATTTGCCACTCGCCGTTTCAGTGTCGTGTATCTCTTGGGTGCGGCTGGTTGCATACCCGATATACCTTGTAGAAATGCCGTTCTTTGCATCTGCATATCCTTTGCAATTCCCTTCATGAAAGTCCATAATGTAGGATGATGGCATTGAAAAAGTGCTTGTAGTCCAAAATGCCATCCTTCAACTGAGTTGGTAGTTCTTGCCAATCCTTCAGACGCAGTTTGATAATGGTTCCAAACTTCTATTGGAAAGATTGCTGGACCGTAATGTTCAGCTCGTCCTGGTCGTCGTCTTCCTCGTACATAAGTGTGTTCAAAATACGACAGAAGCTCTGGCATCTTATCATGGTCTGGCATGTTGTCAGCTAATGTCAGAAATGCATCAGTGACATCTGCTGAAGGAACCATAGCCAAAGCCGGTAAGCAACGAACAGCTGATCGTAAGGTATCATTACTTTCATAGTCGACCTTCATACCAATTTCGTTTACCTTACGTATAAGACTCTGGGTAAGATGAAAATAGCAACCCATGACAGTAGCACTTGGGAATGCTGTGCTAAAAGCACTTATTGCTGCACTTTCAAAGTCGATCAGTATTCTTTCGGGTGCAGCCAGTGGAATCATCTCCTTGACTGCTGCCATGATCCGATCATATTGAGCTCGCGTTTTGCTTTGTACCAGGCAGTAAATGGCTACAGGGTTGATACCAGGCACGAGTTCAAAATGTATTGTGTACAACTGGAAGAATATTGATGGCACTACCTTGAATGTTCCGTCTGCTAACCACAGTTTTGCTCTGGCCAGTCCATCCAGAAGCTCGTTACTGCCCATCATAACTAGCCGATCGTTGCCAGATCCAGAATCATATAAAATCATATGCTGGAATTTAGCTGGAATGTCAAATGACGTATCTGTTGGCGGTGGTGGTAAGGATGATGAGTTCCATTCAGACTCTAACTTACGACGTTTTCGCTGCAAGGTCCTTTTCAGAGAAATTTTCTTGGGCAATGCCATCAGTACTCTTGACTGAAGCTGCACGCTAATAGAGCCTATGACGGCAGTTGTTGTAGCAGATACTTCACCCATTCTTTCTTTCATTTCAGCAATAGCTTGTCGCGCCAAAATATTCTCCTTGTTACCGTCATGATTGTGTTGAGGGTCGCAGTCGCCCACTACTTCTTCGTTTTTCATTGTTAGACGTGCCTGACATTTGCTGTTCTGGTAACGTTTGCAACGCCATTGAATATTTCCGTTCTCATATTCACGATGTTTAACAAATTCGTATTGCTTGTGTAAGACAGACGCCTTGCCTTTTGATGTAACACCAAACGTTATTTTATTGTAAGCCATACGCCTAAAATCAATAGATTAAACAATACTATCACTTCTGTTTCTTTGACTGTAGCCTTCAAATGCCTGGTGTGTGATTAACCGTCTGGTGATAAAGTGTCTGTGTGTTTATGTATCGCGTGATTAAGTGTCTGCGTGATTAAACGTCGGTGATTAACTGTCGCGTGATTAACTGCCGCGTGATTAAATGTTACCAAACCATTCAGTGCTGGTATCTGGAAAGTGACAGAATACAGCGCTGACTGCTGGCGTTATATGAACAGTGACCCAGAGAAATTTAGGACAGCCTTTCAGATGGCCTAAATTTTGTCTAGATAATTTACCCAGATAAAAGATGAACACTGCCACTATCCGGATAATTCACCCCAGGCTCTACCCTTAGATCACCTGGTACCATCTGGATAGTGCTGAGGCAGTTAAAGAGAATATTCAACAATACTGTTGGAAAATGCTTCTGAATATAGTTCTCACCAGCATTCAGCCAAATAAGTGTCTTTGAAAAATGGTGATTCAATCATTGGGCATGTAGATAGCTGTGTGGCTGGTGGACGCGACGATCACCTGGTAATATTCCTGCCTGGTACGAAGGTAGAAGATCTCACATGCCATATAGATAAGGTTTTAGATAGTGCTGCAGAGGCGACTGCTGTCTTGGTACATGTTGGTTCCGATGACATAGGAAAGTGTGGGAGGGAGGTTCTGGAATCTAAATTTAGAGTTAGGTAGAAAGTTGAAATCCAGAACTTCCAGAGTAGCGTTCTCAAAAGTTCTTCTAGTTCCATGCGTAGGACCAAAGAAGCAGGAAGGCTCCGGAGGCTCAATGCATGGATGAGATGATGGTGCAAGGAAGCGAGTTTTGGATGTGTTAGGAACTGGGCAACATTCTGAGGGAGGGGAACTTTTCCAAAACAAAGTGTTCCACCTTAACCAGATTGGAACCAGGCTGCTGGCATTAATCTTTAAAAGCATAGTTCAGAATGATGGTTATCCCGATTGAGAGCTTCCAATAAAGGTCAAAGTAACCTAGGTGCTTAAGTAAAAACCAGCTCAATAACTCAATTCTATACTGTTCCTAAAATTCATAAACATCCCACGAGACCCCCGGGTCGTCCCATTGTGTCCACAAAAGGGACACTGTTGGAACCACTGTCCACGTATTTAGACTCTTTTTTGCGCCCACTATTGATGGACATTCCATCATATGTCCGTGACACAATGCATTTCTTAACTTTGTTACATGATTTGTCTTCCTGGGCTGGTGATGATCAGGTGCTCCTAGTAACACTGGATGTTCAGTCTCTTTACACTAGCATTCCACAAGAAGCTGCTAGTGCAATATTACAACAAGCATTGACTGCCCATGGTGATTTGTCTCAACTACAGTTACAATTTTTGCAAGCTCTCACCGCTTTAGCTCTTTTTAACAATTTCTTTGAATTTCAAGGGGTTCTTTATCACCAGATTTCGGAGGTGGCCATGGGCGCCACCTGCGCCCCATCCATTGCCAACCTTTACATGAGAATTTTTGAAAAAAACTTTTTTCCCAATTCTATTTATTTGGACAACATTAAGGCTTGGCATCATTACATCGATGATGTCTTCATGTTATGGAGAGGCACTGAGTCTCAACTAGATTCTTTCCTTCAGTGGTTAAATTCCCAAGATGCCAACATCAACTTTACCAGTGAGTCACAGAAACAATGCATCACCTATTTAGATCTATTAATCACTAGGGAAGAGAAAGGTTGGGACACTTCAGTATATCGCAAGTCCATTGATCGCAACACCTTTTTGCACTACGATAGTGCACACCCTCCTCAGTTGAAGAACAGTCTGCCGTTATCTCAATTTTTGAGGTACCGGCGGAACTGTTCAGATGTGAAGACATATAAGAAATTGTCTGTAGGTTTGAAAGCGAATCTTGTTGACCGAGGGTATCCTTATCCCTTGGTACAGAAGGCTTATCAACGGGCATTGTACAACAACCGTGATTTGTTGTTAACACCTAAAAAGAACTCGGAGGATTCTAGTAGGAATCAAAGTATTAATTTCATTACACCTTACTCTCCGATAAGCTCAGGTTTGCAGAAGATTCTAAGAAAACATCAAGACATACTTCAGGTGGTCCCGGGTATGCAAGACAAATCAATCTGATGCGTATGGAAACGCAGTCGCAATCTGAAAGAACAAGAACATAAGAACATAAGATATGCCATACTGGGTCAGACCAAGGTCCATCAAGCCCAGTATTCTGTTTCCAACAGTGGCCAATCTAGGTCATATGTACCTAGCAGTTTCCCCAAGAGACACAAGTTCCACAATGCTTGTACTGGGTCAAGCATTGATATCTTCGGTCACTTCTTAATAATGGTTTATGGAGCTTTCCTCCAGGAACTTGTCCAAACCTTTTTTAAACCCAGCTACACTAACAGCCTTTACTACATCCTCCGGTAACAAATTCCAGAGTTTGATTACACGTTGAGTGAAAAAATATTTTCTTTTATTAGTCTTAAATAGTTTACCCTGTAGCTTCATTGCATGTCCCCTAGTCTTTCTATATTCTGATAAGGTAAACAATCGATCTACGTTTACCCGTTCCACTCCGTTCATTAATTTATAGACTTCTATCATATCTCCCCTCAGCCGTCTCTTTTCCAGGTTAAAGAGCCCTAACCTTTTTAGCCTTTCTTCATAGGAGTATCCTTCCATCCCCTTTACCATTTTGGTGGCTCTTCTCTGTACCTTTTCTAAAATTGCTATATCCTTTTTAAGATATGGCGACCAGAATTGCACACAATATTCAAGGTGCGGTCTCACTATGTAACGATATAGAGGCATTATAATATCTTTTGTTTTATTTTCCATTCCTTTCCTTATCATACCTAGCATTCTATTTGCTCTCTTGGCCGCCGCTGCACACTGGGCCGAGGGTTTTAACATGGTATCCACAATGACGCCTAAATCTTTTTCCTGGGTGGTGGTTCCTAATGTGGAAACTTGCATCGTGTAACCATAGTTTGGGTTGTTCTTCCCTAGGTGCATAACCTTGCACTTGTCCACATTAAATTTAATCTGCCATTTTGATGCCCAGTCTTCCAATTTATCAAGATCCTCTTGCAATTTTTCACAATTCTCTTGGGTTTTAACAACTTTAAATAGTTTTGTGTCATCTGCAAATTTGATAACCTCACTCGTTATTCTATTTTCCAGATCATTTATGAATATGTCAAAAAGCAGCGGACCCAGCACAGATCCCTGGGGTACACCACTATTCACCTTTCTCCATTGGGAAAATTGGCCATTTAGCCCTACCCTCTGCTTTCTATCTTTTAACCAGTTCCTGATCCACAATAGTAAACTGCCTCCTATCCCATGACTCTTTAGTTTTGCCAAAAGTCTCTGATGAGGGACCTTGTCAAAGGCTTTCTGAAAGTCCAGATACACTATATCAACCGACTCACCTTTGTCCACCTGTTTATTCACTCCTTCAAAAAAACATAACAGATTAGTAAGACAAGATCTTCCTTGTCTAAAGCCATGTTGGCTGTCTCCCATTAGGTTGTGACTATCTACATGCTGAGTAATTTTATTCTTTATGATGGTTTCTACCATTTTCCTGGTACTGACGTGAGGCTCACCGGTCTGTAGTTTCCCGGATCACCCCTGGAACCCTTTTTAAAAATTGGTGTTACATTGGCGATCCTCCAATCTTCAGGTATTAGAGATGATTTTAATGATAGTTCATAGATTACTGATAGCAGTTCTGCAATCTCATATTTCAGTTCTTTCAACACCCTTGGATGTATACCATCCGGCCCAGGTGATTTGCTACTCTTCAATTTATCTAATTGTTGTAAGACATCTTTCCAATGTATCGATATTTCCTTCAATTCTTCCGCACCTTTAAATACCACTTCAGTCATGGGTAACATCCCTACATCTTCCTCAGTAAAGACCGAAGCAAAGAATTCATTCAGTCTCTCCGCTATCGCCTTGTCGCCTCTTAGTGCTCCTTTAAACCCTTTATCATCTAATGGACCAACTGACTCTCTCACAGGTTTTTTGCTACGAATGTACTTGAAAAGGTCTTTACTTCGCATTTTTGCTTCCGCAGCAAGCTTCTTCTCAAATTCTCTTTGCCTGCCTTATTAATGCCTTGCATTTGACTTGCCAGTGCTTGTGCTGTTTCCAGGTTTCGTCGTTTGGCTCTTTTTTCCATTTCCTGAAAGATGCTTTTTTGGCAACAACAGCCTCTCTGACCTCACCTTTAAACCATGCTGGCAGTTTTTTGGACTTCCTTCCACTTTTCTTAAAGTGTGGAATACAGCTGGTCTGGGCTTTCAAGATAGTATTTTTCAACAACACCCAAGCTTGATGTACATCTTTAACCTTCGCAACTGCTCCTTTTAGTTTTTTCTTAACTGTTTTCCTCATTTTATCAGTCTCCCTTTCGAAAGTTAAAAGGTAGTACTGAGGATTTCCTTACTATCCCTCCTCCACTAATTAAATCAAAGGCGATCATGCTATGATCACTATTTTTTATTTTTTTTTTATTTAGCTGTATTTATATCCTGCTTTTCACCGGGTCAAAGCGGTCAATTG
The DNA here is from genome assembly GCA_033557465.1 of Ichthyophis bannanicus. Taxonomy (NCBI): domain Eukaryota; kingdom Metazoa; phylum Chordata; class Amphibia; order Gymnophiona; family Ichthyophiidae; genus Ichthyophis; species Ichthyophis bannanicus. The sequence continues at coordinate 1,629,803,354 of CM066032.1, forward strand.
GGGGATACATTTAACACGAGGGGATATGAGACACATACGCTAATACTTACAGGGAACATGGGCAATGGAGGGTTAAGTGGCTTGCCCAAGACCACAAGGAGTGCCTATAGGACTAGAAATCCCAGACCATCCGGCCTGAGATTGCTGTCCCCAGGTGGGACTTGAACCCCCAGCCCTCTGGCCTGAAGTACCTTGTCCTAACCACTAGACCACTCCTCCCATATTGCTACTATTGCCAAGTGGCCCCAACACCTTTATCTCTTGCACTAGATCCGGTGTTCCACTAAGGACTAGGTCTAATATGGCGTCCCCTCTGGTCGGTTCATGAACCAGCTGCTCCAAGAAGCTGTCATTTATTTCATCTAGGAACTTTATCTCCCTAGCATGTCCTGACGTGACACTGACCCAGTCGATACCGGGGTAATTGAAATCACCCATTATTATTTCTGCGCTGTAACTTTTGTTAGCTTCCATGATTTCTTTGAGCATTTCATCATCCATTTGATCATTCTGGCCTACAAAATTACGGGACATCACACCGGTTAATCATGCAGTTTCTGAGATTGGTCACAGCAGATGTGGACACTGCACGATATGCAATATTTATTTATTTATTTATTTATTTACATTTTCTTATATACCGCGCTATTCTGCATCAGTGCGGTTTACATTGAACAAACTGAAATTACATTGAACAGGGCATTATAACTTGGAGATAACTATTTTACAGGGGACATGGGCTATGGAGGGTTACGTGGCTTGCCCAAGACCACAAGGAGCACCTGTGGGACTAGAAACCCCAGTCCTTCCGGCCCAAGGTTGCTGTCCTCTAGTGGGATTTGAACCCCCGACCTTCCGGCCTGAAGTACCCTGCCCCAACCACTAGGCCACTCCTCCAATATCACGGTCGAATGTTCCCAGTTTATTCACAAAGGTAGGACCTACAAATTGAGGCACACCACTACTTGTGAGTCATCATACGTAGTGTATGCAGTGAAATACTTCACATAGGTAAAACAATCCGTCCACTTAAGGTCCGGATGAAGAAACATGAGAGCAGGCTCCGGTGTATTCGAAAAGAAGCCCCTTTAGTTGAACATTGTTTGTCACACCAACATGTGTTTGCCCAGCTTGGTTGTTGGGCGATTGAACAAGTATATTTTAAGAGCCGTATATTTTAAGATCCGGACACTCAAACACTTCCGATCCTTACTGGACCCAAGTGACTTCCGGACTGTATACCAAGCTCTTATCCTACCCCACTTTGATTTTGCCAATGCCATTCTCCAAGGCCTCCCACAGTCTACTTTGTATCCCCTACATCTAGCTATGAACGCCGCTGCTAGAGTACTATCTGATGGCCTTAGACCGCATGCGCGGCGTCTTTTTCAATCCTGCTGTGATTTGATATACATGGATAAGGAAAAACATTTAAGAATTGGACGTGGGCAGCATTATTGCAAGTATGGTTGTCTCTTTAGGGTTTTGCGTATATAGTACTGGGTGAATTTTATAAATATGGTAGTAGGGAATGATTTTTTGTTCCTATTCGTTTTTTTTTTTTTGAAACTTTTATTTTCATTTTGCAACAAACAAAAGAAACAACACACCAAAGGAGACAAAACAAGTATACAATAAGGAAAAGTAAACCCAATTACCCCCCACCCCCATGCTTCTTCTCTAGCCGATTATGTCAGCATGTGAGCGCTTCCAATTAACAGTGATTATACATCAAAACGGTCAAAAGAGTATCTTCGATACAGAATGATCATGGGACCAAAATATATACAAATTTATATACAAATTTAGACAGTCAGATGAGAGCATTTAGCAGAATGTACATAGTCATTGAGCATCTTCCATTTAGACCAATGATGAGAAGTCTGAACGGGGGAAGCAAACATACGAGGTATTTGTTCATATTTACTGTAGAGACAAACATGATTCCACCATGCATTGGGGCTCAGATGGGAGCTATTTTCCAGTATTTCTTAATTAGGGAAATAGCAATGCCAAGCATAAAGTCCAAAAGGAAGTAAGCCGTTTTTGTAAGAGAGGAGATCCCCGCAACTGGGCGAAGTCCCACCATCCTCCAAGAAAGGGGCTCCTGAAAGTGCAAAATAGACTGGATACGACCCCAGACCCGACGCCAGTAATACTGTAGTGCGGGACATTCATACATAACATGAGGTAGTGAACCAATGGCCGCATGGCATGTCCAACAACTATTGCCCTGAGTAGTGTTCCATTAGGCTAATCTGTCAGGAGTGTAAAAACACCGGTGGGCTAGAAAGAAGAGTGTCTGAGTGAGTGAGGCGGATCGGGAAACCCGTGTCACTCTACTCCAGACAAGGCTCCATTGCTCCAAGATCAAGTCACATGCAATTCTCTCTCCCATGCTTTCTGCGCTATAGGGGTATCGCTAGTTATAGCATTACATAAGGTTTTGTAAAATTGGATGCTACACCCGGGGAACTACCGATAGATCGGATAGTCTCCGATCAACCTTGTATAGGGGATGCCGATGGCGGAAGTACCTTAGCACTCCGAAGGCAATGCTGAAGTTGCATCGACTGAAAGTAGTGTTTCGCTGGGAGACCAAATTCAATTTGCAATTCACTAAAAGTTTTCCAGCGACCATCATGGAACAACTGGCTAGGAATCCAAATGCCCCTAGTGTACCAGGGGCTCCACGCTATCGACTTATTTTGTATTCGAAATCAAGTATTGTACCAAAGCGGGAGCCTGTCGAACGGACAGAGTCAGGAGTCTAAAGATTGCCTTAGAGTATTAAAGGCACCTAAAGTGTCTAAAAGCATTGGGGGATAGTGGGAGTCTGATGGGAGAGTCATACCAGGGAGAAAAGTAAGAGGAATCGGTTTGCAAAGATCCTCTTCTATGTCTAGTCACACAGGTCTACTCGGTACTGGATCTTCCAGCCAACGAGCGCCTTGTTTAAGAAGAAAAGAGTGAGGGAACACTTGATTAAAATCACCACCAAGTATTGATGGAGCATTGGCAGAGGCCTATGCCAACTGCGCAATACTTGCATAGTAAGCAGGGTTGTCCACATTCGGGGCATAAATGCAAATACACGTGAATTCACTATCTCCAACCTTAAGGTGTACACGGGCCCATCTACCCTCCTTGTCAGCGCTAGTATCAATTACAGTAGCTTGCAAAGACTTCTTAACCAGAATGGCTACCCCACACCGTTTGGAAACGGCGGGAAAATAGGCAGCCACCATGTTAGACTTGGCATTGAGTTGCAGTGTTTCAGCAGAGTTTAGATGCGTTTCCTGAAGAAACACTAAATCAGCATGCTCATGACTAAGATAGCTAAGGATTTTCTTCCTTTTGATTGAACTATTAATGCCTTTTACGTTGAGTGATAAAATTTTACATAAGGCCATTCAGAAAAGTTAAAAGTTCTGAGCATGATAGCGCACATAATTTCACAATGTCCCTCATATTGACTGTATCTGGCTGTACATATGACATGAAAGAAAATAGGCTAAGATAATACAATGGAGCGCCCCACATTAAAAAAGAAAACCGCAGTGCGGTAGAGAAGAAGCAAAACCCCAGAAATTACTGGCGACCATGTGTCTGCGGGGAGAAACCCCAGAGAAGGCCGAAATTGAAAAAACACATAACCTGTAGGACTGTGCGTGCTCCGAATCCAACCGAGGCACACATCATGGAGGGATAGGAGACCAAAAAAAAAAACCAAAAGGTCATATAGAGAAAGAAAGAAAGTCCAGGTAGTCTCTGTGCTTGGCTATGACCGCCGCATCGGGCCCTTCAAAATGGCGGACAGAGCCGGCAGATAAAAGTCCAAGTTTTTGGATTAGCGCATCTGCTCTGCTTCTTTGGAGTCCAAAAATGTTGACAGTAGATCAGGATCTTCGAATGTCCTGGTTTGGTTGTGGAGAGTCACTCGGAGCTTCGCTGGATACAACAGGCCAAAGCGAGCCTGTAGCTGTTGAAGTCGAGGGCGAAAAGCAAGGAGTTTCTTCCGACGGTCAACGGTAGGCTTTGCAAAATCAGGGAAGAAGGAGACTTTGTGACCTTCAAATTCCAAAGATGATTCGCCCGGGCAGCATTTAAAATTTGTTCCACTTGTTGATATCGTAGCAAGCGAAAGATAATAGGCCGGGGGGTCGTTCGGTTGAGCGCCATGTGGGTAGGAACACAGTGCGCACGATCGATTTCCAGTTCTCTATGAAAAGTAATCTTCAGCAAGGAGGGAAGAGTTTTGAGCAGGAATTCTCTTATATCTCCGGCTTCCACCCCCTTCGGTATTCCAATGAGCCTCACATTGTTGCGACGGGCTCGATTATTGCTATCTTCTAACTCCTTTTGAAGATTCTGTATCTGGCGCTCAGCCTTGTCCAGTTTGCCCAAGCGCACCGCGTGCGTGTCGAGGACCCCCGCCATGTTGTCCTGCCGTAATGAGAGACTTTCAAATCGGTCCTGGAGCACTCCAAAGTCTTCTCGCATGGCTCGAAGCGCTTCTCCATTGGACTGCACCAATTCCTTCACGCCGCGTATTTCCTCTAAAATCTCCAGGTGCATTTCGGGGTTTTCACGAAATGGAGCCATCTTCTGTGGGGAGGACACCTCTGTTTTGGAGCGTTTTCCGTGAGAAGAAGAAGGAGACCCGAAGTCCAAGCGCGCTGGTTTATGGGCCGCCATCCCCCTGATGTACCCCGGTCAGCTCGGAGCGAAATAGTAAGTTTGTATAGGTATTAAGTCAGGATTCTAAGTAGGCCTCTCGGGAGCTTCAACGCGAAGCGTCTTACCCGCTGGACATCAGGCTCCGCCCCCGTTCCTATTCGTTTTATTCACAGGATCCTTAACAGATCCCCTGAAGAACCCGAATTGGAGAAACGCTCAAGGGCGCTGAAGAGAAGCGTCGGGAATATAGAATATAAGGGTCATTAATTATGCTAATAGTGCTACAACTTAATGGACCATAGCAAGGAACGGGTATCATATTGATTACTGTTTTGAAGAATACTACTTTTGTGGAACCCTTGGAAAATCTTGCTAGTTTCCATTATATCCGTTAACTGTATCATATATCCTTGAGGAGGTCGTTGATGTGATTTAGCTTGCATGTTCCCTTACAGACAAGTTAAAAGTCCGGGGAACAGTAGCTTATCTGAGACCTCTGGATGATAATTTTTAATGTGATGTGAGTGAATAAGAAGAAAGGAAGAAGTTAATTTATTTATTACTATAATCCCTCTATATGTTATACTGAACGTGTGTCTATTGTTTTATCTGTAGAGTACTATCTGGAACATCGAGATTTGACCACATCACACCCATCTTAATTCAGCTCCACTGGCTCCCAACACATGGAAGAATACTATTCAAGACTCTGATGCTTACTTTTAAAGCCATCAACGGCATAACCGCTTCATCACTAGTTAATCTAATTCAGCCTACTCCACCTAACAGATCCAGAAGATCCACATCAGTAAACACTCTAACTATCCCAAGTGCATTAACAAAATGCACACTAACAACGACGAACAGAGCTTTCAGTTTTTATGCTCCCAAGCATTGGAACACATTACCACCAGAAATCCGAGCCATTACCGATCTCACACAATTCAGGAAGGCACTAAAACATTACTTATTTATTCAACATTACCAGATCAACCATATTCCACCATAGCCACACCTTATCCTCTAGAAACCACTGTATATTAGTCCCCATTCTTATTATCTTTCCGTAGGTGCATAACCCACTATGCAACGCTTACTGTTACATATGTAAATAGTTGACGTGCATGTTTCCCTAAGTTATCCAAGTTGTATTTCCCTGTTCTCTGTAAAACTGACGTTTGTTCATTATGGTTTATTGTTCTATGTAAACCGCGCTGATATTAAATAGTGCGGTATATAAGAAATTAAAATAAATAAATAAATAAATAAATAAGTACTAGGAAATGTGCAGGGGAGATCACGAGACCAACAATTACTTTATCAGGAGCAGTGGTGGATCTATACCTTAGATACGATACAGCCGGGAGGACTCAATTTCAGCATCGACTGGACAGTTTGCGTTTGACGTCCTACCAATCAGAGTCTTACTTAACCTAATTAGGTTCTGCAAGGCATTTAAAAATGGCAGCTTCGTTTCTGGCCCGCATGCGTGGCGTTTTTTGGATTCCCCAGAGAATTGGAGGGTGACCGCTGGTTAAGAAAATGGGCTGCGCTGTCGTCAGGTTTATTAGATTTATTCGATTTTTTCTTCCTTTTTCTGGATTATTTTCAAGCATTATGGTGAGGTTTTAAATGCTATCATTGTTCAGCCATTATTGATGTCATTTTATTACAGGACATTGATTTGATGTTCGAGTCCCTTAAGAAACCCTGATTTGGAGAAACGCACGGGCGCCTTACAATGTTGGCGTTGGGACATGCCTCAAGTTATCCAAATAGTTACAACGAGATTGAGAGCAATCAATAAAAGAACATTGCGACACAATTGAAAAGGAACCTATGATGTACTACCTAAAAATCACAAGATGAGTATTTTTCTTTATTGAAGTTTACAGTGTGCTACACTTGATACGTCACCAGTTCCTACTAATATGAGCCATTGATGTAAAACCAGCACATGTTTGGGAAATTTTGATAATTCCCAGACTTCAAGTGCTATTGGTTGATTCTGAGGCTCAGTTTATGACACACAAAGAAGTACTGAACAAATTGAATTGTTTAATTGTTGAATGCATGAAGTTTAGTTCTATTACATTTAAGTAAAAACCAGACCAAGCTGAAAGATTCCAAATTATCCCTGTCATCCGACAACCAGACAGTTAATACTTTATGAACAAAAAAAATTTGAAATGCCTGTATGCACATTCTAAAAGTCTAAAAAATAAGATGGAGGACTTAGAATATATTGCACTGAATGAAGGTTAGATATAATTGGCATTTCAGAGACCTGGTGGAAGGAGGAGAACCAATGGGTCACTGATACCAGGCTACAAACTATATCACAATGATAGGGTAGATCACATAGGTGGAGGGATGGTGCTATATGTTAAAGAGAACATTGAGTCAAACAGGATAAAGATTTTGCTGAAAACAAAATACACTGTAGAATATGCATAGAATTTCCATATAAAAGGGGGAAGGGAATGGCATGGGGTGTACTGCAACCTGCCTTGCCAGAATGAACAGACAGGCTAAAAGAAATTAGGGAAATTTGCTAAGTTTACAACACAGTAATAATGGGAGATTTCAATTATCCTAGTATTGACAGAGTCAAGGTTACACCAGATCATGCTAGGGAGATAATGTTTCTGGATGAAATAAAGGACTGCTTCATTGAGCAGCTTGTTCAGGAGCCAACTCAAATAAATAAAAAATAAATAAACTATGGGAGCAGATTGAACTGATTGTCTTAAGCGGGAGGCATGTTCACTTAATCTTAACAGGGCGAGTGGTGCAGTCCACGTATAATAAATCACACGGACATTGTAGAAGATACAAAGCATAGGTGGATCATAAGGAATCATAAGGAAAGCAATAGACAATAAAACCAAGGATATTATAATGCCTCTGAATCATTCTATGGTGCAACTGTACCTTGAATATTGTGTGCAATTCTGGTCTCCATATCATAAAAAGGATATAGCTGAATTGGAAAAGATACAGAGAAGAGTGACCAAAAGAATAAATCTGATGGAAGGATATCTCTATGAGGAAAGGCTTAAATGATTTGTTCTCTTCAATTGGGAAAAGAGACGGCTGAGGGAAGTTATGATAGAGGTCTTCAATATAGTGAATGGACTAATCAAGAAAATATTTGTTTGCTCAGTGCATAATCAAACTCTGCAATTAATTACCAGAGGATGTAGCAAAAGCTGTTAGTGTAGCTGGGTTTAAAACAGGTATGGATGAGTTCCTGTATTAAAAGTTCAGAAACCATTATTAAAGAAGACTGGGGAAATATACTGCATGAAATGTGTACACTTTTGGGAACCCAGCAAATACTTGAGATCTGGAATGGCCATTGTTGGAAACAGGATACTGGGCTTGATGGGCCTTTGGTCTGACTCAGTATGGCATATCTTATGTTCTTATGACCTCTCCAGGGATGAAACGCTACAAGACCAAAGAAAGGTAATGTGAAGCATCTCCAGCTAATGCTAGTTAGACTGTTACCCAGATTTTAAACTTTACTTTCCACAATATCAGGAGCCAATGTAAAAAGGCCAAAATTGGAGCTATACTGTATGTTCATCCATGTCGGCACAAATGATACTGCTATGTATCCCTCCCAAACATATCAAATGTGGCTTCATGGCTCTGGGACAGAGGGTGAAGCAGATAGGTGTGCAGGTGGTGATCTCTTCACATCTCCCTGTTGAGGGTAAAGGCTGAGGGAGAAGCTCGCATCCTGGAGATGAAAGCATGGCTGCATGGATGGTGTCATCGAGAGTGTTTCGGTTTACTGGACCATAGGATGATGTTCCAAGGCTGCGTAACAGAGATGGTGTCCATCTGTCCAAAAAGAGTTGAAGTGTCTTCAGCAGCAGACTGGCTAACCTACTGAAGAGGGTTTTAAACTAGATTCATTGGAAATGGGTGAAGAGATCCCCCCAGGTAAGTGAGACATTAAATATCTCTGTAGAAATGTGTAATAGGGGCAACATCTGGATAGCAGTGTGTATAAATGCCTGTAGCATGGGAAATACGATCCCAGATGCTGAGGCTTTAATGGAAGAGTCTGACTTGGATTTAATGTCAGTTATGGAGACATGGTTCCCGGAAAACCATGACTGGAATGCATTTATACCAGGCTACACTTTATTCAGGAAGGACAGGCTAGGAAGAAGGGGAGGTGGAGTGGCCCTATATGTCAAAAATAATATTAAAGACAGATAATTGCAGGGCTTAAAAAGAAGAGAGGAGGCACTGTGGGTTAAACTAGAAAGAGAGGAAGGGAATCATTTGCACTGGAGTTATATACAGATCCCCCTCACGGGGAGTAGAAAAGGATGAAGATTTAATAGAACACATTCACAGTATTGCCATGAAAGGAGAAGTGATTTCAATATGCTGGATGTAGATTGCCACATCCCTACTACAGTGTAATCTAGAAGTAAGGAGGCCGTGGATTCTCTGCAGGGAGAACTATTCAGGCAACTGGTATCAGAACCCACACATGTTGGGGCCATACTGAACTTAGTGCTTACCAATGGGGAAAGTGTTTGATGTCATAGTGGGAGATCATCTCGCATCCAGTGATCACAAGATGGTATGGTTCAGTATTAGTACTAAGGTTGATAAAATCCATTCAAAAGCGAGGGAAATTAACTTTGAAAAGATGGGACAATCTCTTAGAGAGTTGAGGATGGAAACAGATTGAGGATGTAGAAAAATAGTGGGCAAAACTGAAAGGGGATATTTTAAGAGCAACAATCCTTTTTTGTTAGAAAGGTAAATAAATGTAAAAGGAAGAGGAAGCTGCTATAGTTCTCAAAATAAGTAGCTAAAAAGGTGAAGAAAAAGAGGGAGGTCTTCATGAAATACAAAAAACTTAGAGAAGCTAGCAAAGTAGCCAGAAAGGCAAAGGTACAAAAAGAAGAAGAAATAGCCAATGCAATAAAGTGCGGGGATGAGAGGAGGAAGGGCAAAAGTGCTATTATCAGACTCAAGGGTGCAGTGGAGGAATATGAAGAAACTGATGAGGATAAAGCAGAATTGCTTAATATTTCTGTTCTGTGTTCACAGATGAAGGGCCAAGAGCAGGATCTCAGAAAACACCCACAGACAGAAGTGATGGGGGTCTTGAACAATTTTCGAAAGATTGTGTTTGTGAGGAACTAGCTAAACTAAAAGTAAGTAGTGAGTATGGATGGGATGCATCTAAGAATACCGAGGGAACTTGGGGACGTTCTAGCGGCTACACTGTCTGACCTTGTCATGCATTAGGCTGCAAAAGTTTAAAGGAGCTATACAGTGTAGGGAGTGAGATACTTCTGTCCACAAAAGAAGAGCGGGACAGTGGCATAATTGTGTCTAATTTTCTTAAAGTAGCTTATCAGGTAGAAAAGGCGACTGCAAAAGTCAGAAGGATGCTTGGATGTATAGGGAGATGATTTGCCAGCAGAAGAAAGGAGGTAATAGTGCCTCTGCATAAGTCTCTGATGTGACCTCATTTGGCGTATTGTGTACAATTCTGGAGGTTGCACCTTCAAAGGGTTATAAGCGGGTTGGAGTCAGTGCAGAGGGTGGCTTTAGTAAATGTGCCCCATGTGTATTTTTAGTTCCTTTTTGCAAGTAAACTTACTAGCTACTAAAAAAAAAAAATATGCATTTACCCAACTTGGTCCGCAAGTTTAAAACTGCTTTCTGTCCTGAAAGGTGCAAGGGTAGGGTGCTTATATTTATCTTTATGCATATGCTTATTTAATGTTTTTGATACCAGTTATCATAAAAATAATCACAAGGGCTAACATATTTTAAAACATTTCTAGAAAAGCAAGAGAAAAAAACCCTAAAAGTAATATTTCAGGATTCAGCAATTCCAGAGTACTCCATACTCATCTCCTTTCTCATTAACCCTCCTCATACACTTGGGAAAAAATGTTTTGTGCTCTTTCTCAAATTTCTGAAAGGACATTAGTCCTTAGATACTATAACATTGAATTCCATAGTGCTGGGCTGAATAATAGAAGGCAGAAGGTGTGCTCAAGCCTAGCACCATTATTACTAGTCAATTCTGCCTGTGAACACAATGTTCTTGCTGGAAAATAAGGCAATGCATGAAATGCTTTATGGACTAACGTCAGTATTTTGAATTTGATCCTGAAGGAAACCGGTTATCATTCATGATCTTTCAAAAGTGGAGTAAAATGGTTACATTATTTGGAGTATGAAATGAGTTTTACTGATGAATTTTGGAGCATTTGGGAGTTATTTTTAAAGAAGACAAATTGAGTCCATTGTAAAATTAGTCAGAGTAGTCAGCACGGTTTAGGACGAAAATATGTATTAGGTACCATAAAGCAGCCTTACCCAGAAGGTTCTAATAGAGCAGATTTGTCTTATTGCTGCAAAAAAGGATTTAATCACTATAGAAGTTTGACTCACAATCATTTGACACTCATACTAACTACCAAAAATATGTAATGATGACACAAATGGTAATTTATATCCTGATAGTTCTGGAGCAGAATTCTTTCAGTCAGCCATGAAGACAGAGGACACCAGCAGCAGCTGACAGAGGCTGCTATGACAAGTGGAGGAGGCTAATGGTGGCACTACTAAAAGGTATATGAGGGAAATTACTCCTGGGAGACTTCTGTGCAACTGCACAATGCCTAATTTGTAAAGAATCCCCCTTCCCTGCAGAATTTTCCAATGGCCCACAGAATATGGCTAAGTGCCACACATGTAGCCAGGAGAGCCGGGGTCTGTCTGCGGGGATCCCAGCATGTACAGGGCCGATTCAGGTCACAGCCCTGTATGTGCTACCGGGCCCGTGGGGGGCGTGCAACTTATTACAACTCAAAAGTGGAATAAGCAGCATTTTTGGCATGATTGGGGCTGGGGATTCCCCCAGGGCTGAGGCCAGGTGTGGGTGGTCTCTGCTGCCCAATCCAGGCCACAGCAGGCCAGTCGTCGGGCAGTGGGGAGAAGGGGAGGCCAGATCTGCTGGAGTTATGGGTGCCTATGGGGAGGACATCCCCGCAGGTGGCAGGAACATTCCAGGCCGTCCTCGCACCCGATTCTGGCCACTACAGGATCGTTTTGTTCCCACGGTCCTGAATTGGGTCCAAACGGACCCGTCTTGCTTGGGGCCATCTGGATGGCCTGGATGTGCCCCCAGAATCGGACTCCACATATTTAAAAGAACCTCTTGTAAAATACTATAAGAACTTTCCACATCCTGGCATGGACATGTGAATTCCCCTCTCCACATCTTATTTAAAATCTGACCTCATGTAGGATAACTCATTTTCTTTTCAAAGGTTTATAAACAGATAGAACAAATTCTGGCTACGCTTATGTGGAACTGTAAAGCTTCCAATATTACATCAAAGGAGTTAAAATTTCCAAAGCAAACTGGAAAACTCTAATATTTTTCCTAATGCACCAGGGTGGCTTATGGCTTGCCGACTTCGAAGTCTTAGATAAACCTGTCTGGCTGTCAATAGAATAGGAATTGCTTCATGTTCTTTCATTAAAGATTCTTCCTGGAAGGTCTCTTTCTAAAAAATGTAGAGATATGTTAATTGTGTTTCCTATACTGAATGTCTTCAAGAAACTTGTAATCAGGTTGGAAACTAACAATTTGCTCTCTAAAGAACTACCTGTATGTAATAACCCCAGAATTATGATCAATAATATTATAATATGCCAGTAAACTGGCGAATATGGCAGGAAAAGAATAGATTAACTATATGTCAATGACTAAATGGTTGTGGCTTAAAGACATCTATCAACTTGCACAGCGAATACATCTCTCACCCACATTTTATTTTGCCTGCAACTGCAACATTATGGGAATAATTTTTAAGGTGGTGTGTACCTTTACAACTAACTAGAGGTTATATTGGTCATTAACACATGTATGTGGCCATATAGCCATGTTAATGACCTTTTATAAAATACTGACGGACTTAAAAGTATGAACGGTGCATGATGGTGTGTACTTTGCCAGTGGGTATGAGTTGGAGTTTGGGCAATGTGTGGGCAGAGTGCACAACATGCATAGATCGTGAAATAAACAAATACATTATAGTATTTTATAAATTTGTTACTTGACTTTTCATTATAGTGCACAAAAAAAAGCACATTATAGACTTTTCATTATAGTGCAGATAAAAAAAGCACAAAAGTTAGCAAAGAAAACATGACCTTACATTACAAACATTAATGAAACTCACAGCAATAAATTTCAATTATAGAAAAAAAATAAACCAGCATCAGACGGCTCCACAAATTCTCTCAAATATGTCTTTAGTTTCTTATGGAATGTTAATACATCAGGTGGCATACACAGTTCCGATAGCAGGGTATTCCGTAAAAAATAAAAGCTCCATAATTTACAAATAATCTTGAAAAGTCTAGGCGTAGGCTTTTTCATCAGCACTAGGGCGGTATAAATAGCCATACTTTAAACTGTGTCTGATTTCTGACACCTATCTGTTTTTATAAATTATGCTTAACAGACTTTTTATATTGCACTTTAACTAGGTGTCCCCTTATAAAATTACCCTCTATTTTACCCATAGTGGCATGGACTTAGAACTACTCCAGGGTGAATGGCAGCTAGAGGTCATTTCCAGTAATACTGTGATGCTCCCAAATCCAGTTTTGCAGTTTTTACAGTTACTGAAGCAGAGTCTCAGTAAAGGATGATTTGCAATGAAAAATATTGAGAAGATGATTTGGGTAATATGTTGACCTTGGGACAGTGGGAAAAGTTCCAGGCAAGATTCTGTGGGTATCTTTGCCTCAGTTATGTAATCTATACACTATTTAGCTCATCAAGCCTATTGTTCTCCTTTGAAAACTGACAAAATCTCCCCAAAAGTCAACAGTTCTTACTGTTCTTGTAAAACAGATATTGGTGCAATCCATAAGAACATAAGATGTGCCATACTGGGTCAGACCAAGGTCCATCAAGCCCAGAATCCTGTTTCCTTACATGATTTCTTATCATTCTAAATTGCAGCCTTAATTGTCTGCTATATGGACATGAATACGCCTCATTTTGAGTTTGCAAGAACAACTATCTCTGAAGTTTATCATAAGGAAATCTCTTATACTAAACTCTCTTAAGCACAGACTCTTCTACTTACTGGACATTATTTTGTCCCGAGCACTCAAATTACTTATAACTAGAAAAATAAATATATGATGGGATATACACTGTATGTTTCATAGAGAAGAGAAAGTGACAGCTTAGAAAGGCAATTCAGCATTTAAGGGGAGCAAATTATGCCAGGGATTTTCAACTCAGTCGGACACAACTGTCATCTAATTCTCCCCTGCCCCCCACCTGGCATGACAATCATGCCATCTGACCCCCTGTCATGAAGTACTGAACAATAACTCCCTAACAAGATCACCACCCTCATCTCCATCCCCCCCAACCCCAACCCCATACATACAGGGCTCCCAAGGTCTAGTTGGAACAGGAATAATCCCCCCATCACCTCTGCTTTTCTTGGTCTCAGGTTCAAAATGGTGCCTGCGACCCCTAGTGGTAACGTTACAGTATTGTTTCTTATTTGGACAGCCTGAACTCTACCAGTAATATCACAAGATTACCACTACAGGTCACAGATGTCATTTTGGACCTGGGACCAGAAAGATCAAGGGCAATTGAGGATCATTCCTGCTCCTGCAAGATACCAGAGACTTTGGGATGGGATTGGGGGGTTGGGATCTTGTAGGGGGTCCTCAGGGTAAGGTGAGGTGGTCTTCATTCTGGGGTGTGGGACAAGGGAGATCAGATGGCTGGGTGATTGGACAACTTGGGGGGTTGTGTAAGGAGGATAGGATGGCTTGGGGGTAATCTGATGCCTTGGGGGGCAGGGAGGTTGATAACAGAGCTGGGTCAGGAAGATTGGTGTTATAGGATTGGTGTATGTTTACTGCAGAATTACTCCTCATCATACAAAAGATCACACAACTTTAACGTACACAAACATACATGCTGCCCAAACTAAGGAAATCATCCATTCGTCTAATAAAAAAAGTGCAGGATTGGACCCAAAACAACCCAACTCATACAGATCTAGCTATCCTCACTAAAATCATTGAAAAGTTTGTTTTGCTACAGTTCCAGGAACATGTTGAGACACATGGACCTCTTGATTTCCATCAATACGGGTTCAGGCCCAATCATGGAGTTAAAAACTCTTATGGACAACCTCATAAAAGGTATTGAAAAGATACAGCAGGGTTTCGTGATGATATTCATGGACATCAAAGCAGCATTTGATCTGGTGCCACACAACATGCTACAGTCATTAGGACTAACTGATTCAACTACAGTCTACAGTCTACAACTACAGTCATTAGGACTAACTGATTCAACCTTGAAATGGTTCCATTCATACCTAACCAACCAGAAACAGCAAGTGACAATAAAAGGTTTTGGCTCTGCCCTATATACACAACAGCAAGGCGCCCCCCAGGGTTCAGCTGTCTCATCACTCCAGTTTAACATTTTCCTCCAACCCATCTGCACGATAAAACAATCTAACAATATACTCTACCACATCTATGCAATGATTTTATGCTGTACATGCTATTCTCCACTACAAAACCAGTTTACATCTCCCTAGTTAGATGCTTCAACGATGTCACACACTGGCGAGCAAAACATAGAATCACAGAAACATGATGGCAGAAAAAGACCACATGGCTTATCTAGTCTGCCCTTCCATACTAACCACTACAACAGTCCCCTTTTTTCCTTTAGAAATCCTCTGTGTTTGTCCCATGCTTTTTTGAATTTAGATACTGTTCTCATCTCTACCACCTCCACTGGGAAACTATGCCACACATCTACCACTCTTTCAGTAGAGAAATATTTCCTCATATTACTCTTGAGTCTATCCCCTTTCACCTTCATCTCATGTCCCCTCGTAGCAGAGCTTGCATTCTATCGAAAGAGGCTCTCTTCCTGTGCATTTATGCCATGGAGGTATTTAAATGTCTCATTCATAATGCCTCTATTCCTCCTTTCCTCTAATGTATACATATTAAGATCCATTAAGTCTGCCCTCATATGCTTTATAATGGAGACCACTAACCATTTTAGTAGCCACCCTCTAAATATCCTTTTGAAGGTGCAGTCTCCAGAACTGCACACAATAGTCCAAATGAGGTCACACCAAATAATTATACAGAGGCACTATCTCCTCTCTCTATACACTCAAGCATACTGTATCGCTCCCTTGGATTGTTGCAGCCCAAATGCATGACCTTACATTTAACATTAAATCTCAGCTGCCAAATTCTAGACCATTCTTCAAGCTTAGCTAGATACCTAATCATGTTATCTAGACCTTCCTGGGCGTCTACTCTATTGTAGATTTTGGTATCATCTGCAAACAGGCAAAACTTACCTGACAGTCCTTTTGCAATATCACTAACAAAGATGTTAAAAAGAATCGGACCAAGGACAGATCCCTGCAGTACACCACTGGTAACCTCCTTCTCCTTAGAGTGAGCTCCATTTACCTGTACTCTTTGTTGCCTCCCCCTCAACCAATTTCTAACCCAAGCAGTAACTTTATTTCCATCCCTAGGGTGCTCAGTTTGTTAATAAGTCGCCTGTACGGAAAGGTGTCAAAGGCTTTATCGAAATCCAAATACACCACATCTAGGGCTCTCCCTCGGTCCAACTCCCTGGTTATCCAGTCAAAGAAATCAATCAGATTTGTCTGACAAGACCTGCCTCTGGTGAATCCATGCTGCCTAAGATCCGGTAATGAATTGTACTCCAGAAACGTCACTATTTTCTCTTTCAGCAGCGATTTCAATAATTTACTCACCACCAAGGTTAAACTAACGGTCCTGTAGTTTTCAATCACATCCTTACTTCTGCTCTTGTGTAAAGGGACATGTGCCTCTCTCCTGTCCTCTGGCACTACTTCAGACTCCAAAGAGTCATTAAAAAGGTCAGTCAATGGAACTGTTATAATTTCCACAAGTTCTTTCAGTATTCTTGGATGTATCCCATCCACTCCCAGTCTACTTTTAGTTTAGCTAGTTCCTCATGAACACAGTCTTCTGAAAATCATTCAAGATGCCCCTCACTTCTGTTCCTATTTGTGGGTGTTTTCTGAGGCCCTGCTCCTAGTCTTTCATCTGTGAACAGAGAACAGAAATATTTGTTAAGCAATTCCACTTTATACTCATCAGCTTCTACATATTCCTCCCCTTCATCCTTGAGTTTGACAATACCACTTTTGCCCTTCCTCCTCTCACTAACATATCTGAAAAATATCTTATCCCCCCATTTTATTGCATTGGTCATTTCCCCCTCTTTTTGAATGTTTGCTTTCTTGACTACTTTGTCAGTTTCTCTAAGATTTTCCAAATACAGATGCCTGTCTTCCTCTCTCTGTGATCTCTTGTAATTTATTAAGACCTCCCTCTTTTTCTTCACCTTTTCAGCTACTTCTTTTGAGAACCATAGCAGTCTCCTTTTGCTTACCTGACAGTGTTATCGTAAACTACAACAAAAACAAAGCCCTCTTCATCTTCAAGGACACAAATTACAACCCCTCTCCTGTCATAAAAGTATCAAAAGTGCATCTAAAGGTAAAATCCAAAGTATGGTATCTCGGTATAACCATTGCCCAACTTCTAATGTTACAACCGCACATAAACATCACCAGAACCATATATTACCAAAACCCCCTCCCCCCCACAAAAAAAAAAAAACAGTACAACACCTGCCAACACTACTGGACTTCCAGAACTACTGCAGTGTCTTCCAAGCATAGTCCTATCCTACCTCAACTACTACAACATCCTCTTCCAAGGCCTAGCAAGCTACACACTCAACCACCCACAGTATAACTAGCACAGAACACTGCTGCTCGGTAGCTCCAACCAGACCGAACATATAACTTCTATACTTAAGCTGCTACACCGGTTATCTCTCAAAGTCAGAACAAAATATAAAGTCATATTACTGACATTCAAAATATCCCAAGGCCTATCCTCAACATACATTTACACACTACTACAGAAAACCCCCAACAATAGGGCCAGCAGAATGCCCCAACAAAACACGCCTATGATATCTTTAATAATCTTGAAAAGCAACAGGACCACTGCCAGCAAGGCCTTTTCTCTCTATGTCCCAGTTATATGGAATACATTCCCTGACCACCTACATACGATAACAGATCTAATGGATTTCAGAAGGAAATTAAATACATGCATTTTCAGTGAACACTTCGGTAGTGAAGATTAACCCTTGTCCATGTTTCTAAAACCTATACCCCCCTACTCACTTCCCCTTACCCCCTCACCACAGCTTACACACAATGTTATTCTCCACTTTATGCTAACCTATGTTATACTATAAGCATGTTCCAATTCAGGCTTATTCCATTCTGGACGTAGATTCCCTCTGTATGTACGGTCTTAGCTGGACGTACAGAGGGGATCACGATTCTGATCCTGCGGGGCACGTCAAGTCCTGCGGGATCAGAATCATGAACAGTCCTGTACATGCAGGTCAGGACTGTGATTCAGTCTGGCCTGTGCATACTGGACCTTCCTGGCTAACTCAGTCAAGGCTCTTCAATGGAGCCATGGCACCACTGAAGAGCCTTGATGCCGGCTGCCGAAATTCAAAGCTTATTCCCTGCTTCCAGACCCCCAATCTGGCCTCCTACGGCCAGGGTCGGGCTGTGGGGAATGTCCTCTGTCCCCTCCCTACCCCATCCGTGCCCCAGCATAGAAGAAAAGACATGCCTAGGGCCCTCTATGTTCAGGGCCGGCAACTGCCCACCACTCGCCCAGACTCCGCCCCTGAGCTGCCCTTTCCCAGCCCCTGTCAAAATTTCCTGCACAATCAGCGGGGAAGTTGGACACGGCAGGGGAAGACATGAATAGCAGGGATGGACACTGGGCCTATTATGTTCTGTACAGAATTGGGCCCATTATGTTCTGTACAGAATTGGGCCCATTATGTTCTGTATCTTATGTTAGATGTATTGTAATACATTTTGTTTACCCATGTAGTGTTTGTAAATCACTGTTCCCAGTGGAGGTGGGGAGACAATGATGTGCAGTGTTGTATGTCCTTACACGAATTTAAGAATAGACTTTGCATTTTGTGTACTTTCCTTTTCTAAAATAGTCACTTTTTCGATGTATACTGACTGAATTCACTTTTGCAGATGGATCTAATATTGGTCCTTTAACAAGGCCATACCAAGGGCTGTGTGAGCAGTGCAAATACAGAGGGTGCAAGTATGGAAGGAGTGCTGATATCATCACTAAGCTTCTACCGGTAGGAAGCCCAACAAAAGCAAGTTCCTGCAGGAAGCTGGGTAAGTGAGGGAGCATCAGTTTCATCAGTTGCACAGGTTGCATTTCTAGCTTGCTACAGACCTGTTCCTTGAGTATATAAGAATTTCCCTACATGAGGAGAGGGAGGGATAGACAGA
The DNA here is from genome assembly GCA_033557465.1 of Ichthyophis bannanicus. Taxonomy (NCBI): domain Eukaryota; kingdom Metazoa; phylum Chordata; class Amphibia; order Gymnophiona; family Ichthyophiidae; genus Ichthyophis; species Ichthyophis bannanicus. The sequence goes on from CM066032.1 coordinate 1,629,822,544, forward strand.
TGGCTACAAACTACTTAAGAAGATAAGAATATAAGATATGCCATACTGGGTCAGACCAAGGTCCATCAAACCCAGTATCCTGTTTCCAACAGTGGCCAATCTAGGTCATACGTACCTAGAAGTTTCCCCAAAAGATACATGTTCCACAATGCTTGTACTGGGTCAAGCATTGATATCCTGGGTCCCTTCTTAATAATGGTTTATGGACCTTTCCTCCAGAAACTTGTCCAAACCTTTTTTTAAACCTAGCTACACTAATAGCCTTTACTACATCCCCTAGTCTTTCTATATTCTGATAACGTAAACAATCGATCTACGTTTACCCGTTCCACTCCGTTCATTAATTTATAGACTTCTATCATATCTCCACTCAGCCGTCTCTTTTCCAGGTTAAAGAGCCCTAACCTTTTTAGCTTTTCTTCATAGGAGTATCCTTCCATCCCCTTTACCATTTTGGTGGCTCTACTATGAACCTTTTCTAATAACGCTATATTTATTTTATTTATTTATTTAACATTTTTATATACCGCACTATTTATTATCAGCGCGGTTTACATAGAACTACAAAACATCAGATAAGATATCCTTTTTAAGATATGCTGACCAGAATTGCACACAATATTCAAGGTGCGGTCTCACCATGGAACGATATAGAGGCATTATAATATCTTTTGTTTTATTTTCCATTCCTTTCCTTATGATACCTAGCATTCTATTTGCTCTCTAGGCCGCCGCTGCACACTGGGCCAAGGGTTTTAACATGCTATCCACAATGACGCCTAAATCTTTTTCCTGGGTGGTGGTTCCTAATGTGGAACCTTGCATTGTGTAACCATAGTTTGGGTTGTTTTTCCCTAGGTGCATAACTTTGCACTTGTCCACATTAAATTTAATCTGCCATTTTAATGCCCAGTCTTCCTGTTTATCAAGATCCTCTTGCAATTTTCCACAATCCGCTTGGGTTTTAGCAACTTTAAATAGTTTTGTGTCTTCTGCAAATTTGATAACCTCACTCGTTATTCCACTTTCCAGGTCATTTATGAATATGTCAAAAAGCAGCGGACCCAGCACAGATCCCTGGGGTACACCACTATTCACCTTTCTCCATTGGGAAAATTGGCCATTTAGCCCAACCTTCTGCTTTCTATCTTTTAACCAGTTCCTGATCCACAGTAGTACACTGCCTCCTATCCCATGACTCTTTAGTTTTGTCAAAAGTCTCTGATGAGGGAACTTGTCAAAGGCTTTCTGAAAGTCCAGATACACTATATCAACCGACTCACCTTTATCCACCAGTTTATTCACACCTTCAAAAAAACATAACAGATTAGTAAGACAAGATCTTCCTTGTCTAAAGCCATGTTGGCTATCTCCCATTAGGCCATGACTATCTACATGCTGAGTAATTTTATTCTTTATGATGGTTACTACCATTTTTCCCGGTACTGACGTGAGTCTCACCGGTCTGTAGTTTTCCGGAGACTAGAGCTTGGAGAGGCAGTAAGAGAGCTACTGAGGAGTGGGAGAAGGTGAGAGATAGTTAAGATGATGGCAGATGAAAGATAGAATTGCTACCTCTGCTATGTCAGCCAAACAGGCTGATCCAGTCATGGTTTTGCCTTATTGCATGAAGGGATTTGTAGTTCTGATATTCTCACTGAATGCCCCAACGTCAGAACTACAACTGCCTATATAAAATGGGAGTGGGGAGGACAAATCAGTTTGGCTGACCTGGTTGAGGTGGCAACCCTAAATAAAAATGACTTTGGAGACATTTAGGTTATTTGATATGTATTTTTAAAACGTTTTTAATATCCTAGGCATAATCATTAAGACTAACGAGAGATGTGCATGCTTTAAAATGACATGGCAAATATATATAGACATGGGAAATATAAAGGCCAAAAAAGACAACCTTAATAGTTGTCATGGGCTGACCTCAAATTCCCAAATAAGCTATTCTGACCCCCGGGGATGTGGCTTGAGCTAGTCTATTCTTAGCAGTGCCTTGTGTTTATAGTAATCTTAGTTCCCGTTTTTTGATTCGCTTGAAGTTTTTCAGTCTGGTCTTGTGCTGCTTGGAAAACACTGCCTGGAGTTTTGCCTTCTGAATCTATTGTGTTCTTCTCTAGTGACATACTCCAATGACTTTTCTTGTTCCATGTTCCTAGCCTTTGAGTTTTTGGAAAAGTATCCTGGAACCCTTGTTAAAATTCTTTTTCCTTTATGAATTCCTTGTGTGAAATTTCCACTTACTATTATACTATCAGAGACTTTTGCAAAGCTTATGCTGGATCCTGGTTGAACATGATCCCCTTCAGAACATTTTTGAAACCACAAAGCTGTCAAGTTAACTAGCTCCAAGAGGGACATTTCAGAGTAATACTGTATTTCAGGTAGCTCTATCCTGATACATTTGGGGACCTGCAGCATGGATGTTAATGGCTAGTTCCTACCACACTGGGCTTTGGAGATATAAGTTCAAAATCAGGACTGTGCAAAAAGCCTCCCTTCTGTATTTGCCTCCTGCTCAATGAAAAAGTCTTATGCTAGGTTACTCCCCATTGGATGAGAACAGCTCACTTCTGTGCAACCTAAAAGGCTTTTTAACTGCCATGATGCTCAGGTAGGGGTACCTTCTCCTGTTCCAAAGAGTCCTTAGCCTGTGACTTCAACCGTATTTCAATCTCTTCTGCTTCCAAGATCATCCTGCCCAGGTTACACCTACTTTTGCTTCACTGTTTCTAGCTTTTAAGACTCTAGATCCTGGAATTCAAGTACAAGCTATACCTATCTTTTCTTGAGTGTCCCCTTCCCCCAAGATCTTAACACCAAGGCCTTCAGTCTTGGTTTCAGGGGCTCTGACACTGCAGACACCAATTATAGAACTTCAGCTCTAACTGTTCCTGTTTTAGCATTTTCCATGGTTGTTCCTGTTTCCATGCCAGAGAACTTGGCTCCAGATGTTTCAGTTTCAATAATTCCAAACCTGGCCTCAAGGGACCCTGCATTCCTGAAGCCAGCTTCCATGATATTGAGGCTGACTAGATGACCAGAGAGTTGGACCAAAGAAGGCCATCGATGTGTTCTACTTAGATTTCCCACAAAAACAGAGGAAATCCACCACAAGGGTACAGAACAAACAAAATCTGTGGCAGTTCAATATATATAAAACAGAAAAGAACAAGCAATACTTTAAAAATTGTAATACAAATCAATGAACGTATAGAAACCAATAGCATAAATCATCATGCACGAAAAAAGCATATAGTTACATATAGGTTAACTAAACCATAAAAATCATACATATATCTAAAAAATTATAAAACACCCAACATGTTACCGTGAAATGCCTGTATCAGGGGCATACAACTGTTTGGCTAAAACCAGATAAAAAAGTGGTAACACAAGAAATGTGGTTCAAAAAGAACCATCCAAAAGATGTAACACACCCTGGGGGAAGGCAAACAAAACAAAGAGGAGACTCATGAGACACAGCTATAGTACATAACTCCATAAATAACAATAGCAAAAAGAAAAATCAAATAATTACATAAATAGAATAAAAAGAATAAAAAACCCATACCCTAAAAAAAGAAAACCCTTAGAATAAAACTGACAACCAAACCAAACCCATACTAAAACATACTGAAACACACTTACAGTTATCAACCTTCTGCTACTACCAAAAGTACAAACAGTCTTTGATAATAAGCAAACAAGGGAGTCAGAAAAACTCATCATATTCGGCCAACACAACTATAGTGCACTGGGAACAAAAACAAAAGCAAAAAGGCAGCTCTCCCATCATTAAACTTAAAACACAACTGTGCATAAATAGAGAAAAAAAAAGCACACACAAAAAATTAGACAAGGCGAACTCTACCTGTCCTATACCCAGCACCAGCCACATCCTCAAAGCACTGAGTGTACACTCATACATAGCCAAAGACAATAACATCTATATATGCACAAACAAATCTGAAGAAACAAACACAAAAGAACCTAAAAAGCTACACACAAAAAAATCAAATAAAACAAAACCAATTAAAAAAGGAAATAGTAGGAAATAGAGACATTGCCAGGACATGATTATCCAGCACAAAAGACTAATGTGGTTCACTACAAAATACGTCCAACAAAAAGTAGAGCTAAAATAATCCTATGGGATAATTACTCTAAAGATTCTAACGCAAACAAAAAAGAAAACTACTTTTATTGTCAGACCATTTGCCATGAACCATTTCCTACCCAGGGCGTGATGGGAAGAGGAAAAGTAATCTAAGTAGTATTTGAAGGTTAGTGCGAAATGTTGGAAAACAGCACATTCAATATCCAAAGAGCCTTAAGGCTGACCTGAAGCAATCTGGAGTGATGGTAGTTTCAACCCGCACCATACACCCCACACTAAACAAAGAAGGGCTTCATGGACAAAGGCCAAGGAGGACCCCACTGCTCAAAGACAGACATAAAAAGGCATGCCTGCTCTTTGCCTAAACTTACCTTGAGAAACCACAATCCTTCTAGGAAAATGTTCTGTGGACAGATGAAATCGAACTTGAGCTCTTTCGCAATATAGACCAGTGCCTCATTTACAGGCAAAGAAATGAAGCTTCTAAGGAAAAAAAAATACCTTTCCTACAGTTAAATATGGAGGAGGTTCATCCCACCGTGGCGGAGGAGCCGGGTTACGAGGCCGGTATTGTATCCGGGTCCCTGGGGCCCGGATCCCTTGCACTTGGCAGCGTGGGTGGTGGTGGGGGGGGGGGGGGGAGGAGACGTAGTAGATGCCAGCACCAGCGGCCCACGTTGGTGACATGGGGGTTGCGGATTGGCGCTGGTGCCGGTGGGGGGCGGGCTGACGGCAAGCGAGGGAGATCTGCGGCATGTGTGTTCTCCCTCTTGCCGTCGGACCGCCGAGGTTAAAAGGTGTGCTGTTGGGGGTGGCTTACTTCGGCCCATAGGTCCGGGACTATCCCTGCGGGTCCGCAATGCTGTCTGGGGGGTTTCCTTAGCTGGTTTGGAGGCGGTTTCTGTGGGCCGGCAGCTCGTCGTTGCGGTGAGCGGCAGAAGGGGGCGGCCCGTCTGGGAGCAGGGCATCTGCATCGGGCCTGTTCCACGTGCGGGTGGGGGCCCAACGCTTCGGTGGGAGGACCTGGCAGGCAGGAGAAGGCTCCAGCACCTTTGGAGGTGAGCCTTGATTAGGGCACCGTGTGGGGGGGGGGGCATTGCTGGATACATAGAGGCGAATATAAGAATCCATTTGACCCCTTCTCCACTTAGTTAAAAAAAAAAACTGAGAGGGGGATTAGGATATATATTAGGAAGTGGGTTGTCTGGGGGTGTTTGCTCTCGGAGTGCTATGGCCCGTAGGTCTAGCAGGAAGAGTGCTGGGAAAGGTGCGGGGGTCTCTAGGGCGTGTGCCAGGGGGCTAGGTGCAGGGAGGCGCGGGTGCACGACGGCGGAAAGGGGAATGGGGCGGATGGGGGCGCATTGGCCATTGGGGCAGCTCGGTGTGCCAGGCAGGGGAGTGGAAGGGGGAGATCCCAGGGGGCAGGGAGCAGGGGTAGAACGTGTCGTGCCCCCAAGGGGTGGTGCCGGTGGGTCCCCCTGGCAGGGCCAGGTGTCAGGTGAGCTAGGGCTCCCATTGCAGGTGGAAGGTGGTGACAGTGCGGGTGTGGTAGGGGCAGTGCCCGCCACTGATGGTCTCGTGGGGGGAGGGGGAGCAGGGCCAACAGTCGGCTCTGGGAGTGGGGCTGTGGTGCATGTCGACGGCCCGGGGGTAGACAGTATGGCAGGTGGGCCGATGGGCAAGTCCTCTCCTCCTTCAGCGTTTGGATTCTATACTCCTGGCTTGGGCACTGGGCGTTTTCCGCACTCGGGCCTTTACGGTGCTCCGAGTCCATGAGCATGTGGGGCTGGGCCATAGGGGGGTTCGGGGTACTGGGGGGGTGGATGGAGCGACTGGGCGGGGGCAGGATGTGCGGGGGTTGGGGGTACCTCGTCTAGGGGTTCAACAGCTTGGGATGCTGGTGGCCTCGGTTCCTCAGCATGGGGATGGGGGGGACCAGGTGTGGCGCCAAGCACTCCGGGGGCTGGTGCTGCTGACTTCTCTTCTCCTCTTCCTATGCAGGTCCCACAGAGCGTGATGCCCAAGATAGATGTGGCAGACCTAGGTCGGGCTGATGGTGTAGGACCCACTCGTGGGGTGGAGGAACTGTCCGGTCCGGCGGTGGGGATCACACTGCAGGTGCAGTGATGGCTACCGCCCGCGTGGCTGGTGAGTATGAGGGGGGAGGGGCAGCATAGAAGGGGCCCCACAGACCCCGCCACCGGGAATGGCGGTAGGAGGGAAAGCGAAGGCGAAGCGCAAGCATGGGCGGCATTGTAGGCATGCTTCTTCCTCTTCCTCATTGGCAGGTTCCTCGGGTGACTCGGTGGTGGCGTAGACGAGAAGGGTGAAGGCAGAGGTGCCACGGTGGTGCGCTGTGCCGAGTTGTGGGAGGGCGTGCCGCAAAAGTTGCACCATCGGATCAAGCGTCACAGGTATATCGATATTTTCCGCCTGTTGGACAGACGGAAACACACGGGGGAAATCCGGAAAAACAGTAAAGAGGATGAGAAAGCAGGCCGAGTGCGGAAGGCCTCCCACAATACCCTCAATTGGACCAGGGCGTTCTTGTGCCTGGCTAGTGTATGGGGACACTATTTCCCAGAGCAGTATGGGGAGCTGCTGGCTTACGGGGATGCCATCTTAGCAGCGTCACAGGCGCACGAGGGGTGGACCTGGTTAAATTATGAGGAGTTCCGGGACATGATGGAAGAGAATGGGCAGTTATCGTGGGGAATGAAGGGCATTAATCTGTGGCTAACACAAATGTCCATACGGAGTCGTGTCGGAGGAGGTGGTGGGGGAGGCAGTAAGGTGGGGCCTTCCACGGTGGCAGTGAGTTTGCGGTCCTTTTGAGGGCCGGTGCCTGTGGGGGCTCAGTCAAAAGAGGGTGTCATGGGGGGGGGAGACGTCTGTCGGCGTTTCAACAAGTCATCTTGCCCATTTCCCGACTGCAAATTCAAGCACGCCTGTTCCCTGTGCGGGTGCGGGAGCGGGCATGCAGCCATTAAGTGTAGTCACAAAGGAGTGGCTGAAGCCCCAGTGGGGGGCAAGTGAGGGAGCTCACCGGGCGTTTGCTCCTACGACCATGCGAGTCAAGCGGGGGGGGGGTGATGAGTTTGCTATTAAACGGCTTTTCGAGGGTTTTCGGATTCCATTTCAGGGTGTGCCAGCGAGGGGCGGGTCGAGAAACGCTAGTTTGGTGAGATCACTGTCCAAGGTCGTGGGGAAGAAAATCGCAGAGGAGTGCACGCTGGGCTAAGTTCGGCAGTGTGTGGCCGGCGCTTTGCTGGCGAAGGTAGACATCGAATCAGCGTTTCGACTGTTGCCAGTTCACCCTTCAGCTTTCCCATTGTTAGGCTTCCGTTTCAAATCAGGGTTTTATTTCGATAAGTGCATGCCTATGGACTGTGCGATATCCTGCGCATACTTTGAAGCCTTTAGTACCTTCCTGCACTGGGTGTAAGAGATGCAGTCGGGTGTCACCAACATAGTGCATTACTTAGATGATTTTCTGTTCGTTGGGACCGGACGGGCGCGAACCTGTGCCTTATTGCTGGAGACTTTTCTGCGTTTGGCGGGTGACTTCAGTATTCCCATAGCAGCTAACAAAACTGTGGGTCCCGTGACTCGCCTTACTTTTCTAGGGATCAAAATTGATACCGAGTGCATGGTTGTGCGCGTGCCGGAGCAGAAGGTCGAGCGACTCAGGGAGCTTGTAGCGTTCATGGGGTCATCGGGCAAGACCACCCTCCGCGTCATGCAGTCGCTTGTAAGGCATTTGAATTTCGCTTGCCAGGGTTCTGCCCATGGGGCGCCCCTTCACGCAGTGGTTATCGCTCGCCTTGGCGGGGGTGCAGCTCCTGCATCACCGGATTCGTGTATCAGCGGAAATGCGCGAAGATCTGCGTGTATGGGATGCTTTCTTATCTGACTTCAATGGGTGCTCGGTTCTGCAGCTCCCGGAGCTTTCGAACACCGACCTGCATTTGTTTACGGATGCGGCGGGCAGTTGCGGATTTGGGGCCTACTGTCAGGGGGCATGGTGTGCTGAGACATGGTCCAGTGAATGGGTGCAGTCCGGGCTGACACGTAACATCTCCTTTTTAGAACTTTTCCCTATAGTTGTTGCGTTCAGGGTATGGCCGGAGCGTTTGCGAAACGGGCAGGTAGTGTTTTGGTGCGACAATGCAGCGGTGGTCGAGGTTATCAATCGGCATGCACCTCGGTGCCCGAGAGTAGCTGCCTTGATGAGGGTGTTTGTATTGGCCTGCTTGCATTTGAATGTTACTGCCCGGGCGCGTCACGTGCCCGGCTCCCAGAATGCCATTGCTGATGCTCTGTCCTGTTTCCAGTGGGCCCAGTTTCGGCTGTTGGCGCCGGAGGCAGAAGAGATGACCTCACTGGTTCCGGAGCACCTTTGGTGGGTTGGGATCCAGATTTGATGGCACTGCTTTCTGCATCATTGACATGTGGCACTTGGGCTTGGTATCGGCGAGGTTACTACCAGGTGAGTGTGTTCGTGAGCACAAAGGGGTGGCATGGGGGGAGGGTTCCGGACGGCTGATGGGCCAATTTGTGGTGTGGGTGAAGAATAAGGGTTGGGCTCTGTCAACGGTTGTAAGTGCAGTGGCCGGGTTTTCCTTCTTTTGTAAGACGGCCGGTTAGGGGAACCCTAGGGTGTCCTTTTTGGTCAAGCGCTTGCTCGCAAGTTGGGCCAAGGTGTACCCCAGGTCGCGGGACTGGCGGCTCCCGTTTTCCCATGAACTATTGCTCCAGATTTTGATTTATTTTTATTTATTTACATTCTCTTATATACCACGCTATTCTGCATCAGTGTGGTTTACATTGAACAAACTGAAATTACATTGAACAGGGCATTATAACTCGGAGATAACTATTTTACAGGGAACATTTGCGTTACCTGGCATCGCGGTATCGGCATTTGAGTCAGCTCTGTTTCATGTGCTATTTGCAGCGGCCTTGTTTGGGGCATTCCGAGTGTGCGAGCTCGTGCCCAGGTCTGCATGGCGGGGCACGTTTGGCAGGATGCAATTCGAGCACGTGATGATAGAGGCGTCTCAGGTTCGGATGTTCATCCCTCGATCCAAGACTGACCAGACAGGTAGGGGTGGCTGGGTGGTCCTGAGCGATATTTTTCCCTTGCCGTCCTGTCCGATCTATGCCCTGCGGGACTACTCACAAAGGTGGCCTGAGGCCCGGGGCTATTTTTTCATACACGAGGACGGCCGGCCGGTAACGCAGTTCCAGTTCACAGTCGTTTTGTGTATGACTTTGCGGTTTTTGGGTTACGGTGAGTGGCGTTACACGTCACACTCATTCAGGATTGGGGTGGCCATGAGTGTGGCAGCGGCGGGGCTCGAGGGCCGAGTTATCCAGCGGATCGGTAGATGGCACTCGGGTGTGTATGAAGTGTATGTTCGCCCAGATGGTCCTCCGTAGGGCTGGTGGGCGCGGCGCGGGGCCAGTACTTGCAGTTACTCTGGGGGGTGGGAAAGGGGGGGTACTAACAGTTTTGTTCCCTATTACAGAGTTGCCTCCTGGTGGCAGTACGATTTGTCCTTTTAGATGGTGCGTGCTCCAGAGACTGGTGGATTATCGGCCATTCCTTTGTCTATTGGGATGAGCAAAGAGCTTTAGCATGGCCGTTAGGCATGCACCTTGGGATGGCAGATTCCGGAGTTAGGCTGTGTTGGATGGGACAGCAAGGCATGCGATGGTGGCAACTCTTGGACTTCGTACAGATGCAGATAGCACTGCGGCAGCAGCCAGTCGGGCTGCTGATCCACTTGGGTGGCAATGACTTGGCGAGCTGGTCATGCTGGCAACTTATCAGAACTGTGCAGAGGGATCTATGTGTCATGCGGGAGTGGTTCCAGGGTGTGGCCATCATTTGGTTGGATATCATTCCACACCCGGTGTGCTGGTCCCAGCGGCGGTGGTCGCAGGGCCTAGCCAAGATTAACAGGCAGATAGGGCGATGCGTTCAGCGAACCAGCGGGCGGCAGGTGTTGAACCCCTGGTCGGAGGTTAGGTGTGCTGGCTTGTACCATTTAGATGGGGTTCACCTTGCTCCGGTGGGGCAAGATCTTTTGCTAAATGATTGGCAGGAAGCCCTAGAATGTTGGTGTTGGTCACAGCTTTCTTTGGTGGGGGCGGTGCAAGGTTAGGGGGCCCTACCTTGCACCGGTGGCAGGGTAGCGAGCTAGCGTTCACCGACCCGGTGGGGCATTTGAGGCTGATGCCTCTTTGCATGGGAGCGGCAATGCTCCTTAGGTTGGGAGAGACATCACGGTTGGGTCTCTGCCCGGTGGAAGGCACCTTGCCGGCTTTTGCTAATAACATGGCGAGGCGGGCAGTAGGGGGAATGGGGGAAGGATGATGCACCACTTTGCTTTAAATGGCTGGTGGGGGGCATCATCCGGAAATGGGGGGGGCAGTTATTGGAATTGAGAATGCTGAGTTGGCCCATGTTATTTATTTATTTATTTATTTACAGTCTCTTATATACCGCACTATTCGGCATCAGCGCGGTTTACATGGAACAAAAATGCTCAGTACAGTTAACATGTAAGAGTTTACAGATAACAGGGCAAGTAACTTGGATAACAGGGGTAAACTATTTACAGCATTTGCTACATAAACTTGTATAACAGTGGCAAACTATTTACAAATATTGCTACATAAAGTCGTATGATCATGAATACCATAGAAACAAATGCACCACTAAGGGTTAGGGAATCTTTCTTAGCATGTTGTTGGGAAACCATATAATTGCTTAGCGGGTTGCATCTCTGTCTCAGTGGGTGAGGTTGGGTTCTATGAGGTACTTATTGAAAAGATGGTATTTAAGGGCTTTCCTAAACTGTGTGAGGCTCTTAATCGCCCGGATATCTGGAGGTAATGCGTTCCAGCATCTTGGTGCACTGATACTAAACGCCCTATTGGCTGTAGATGTTGTGCACGCTGTTAATGCTTTCGGGACTTTTAGGGTGTTTGTAGCTGTGGATCTCCTTGCTCTATTAGGAGATGTGATATGGATGAGGGCCGTTATTGACTCAGGGGAGAGCTTGTTAATAGCTTTAAAAGTGATTAACAGTGTCTTGAAGACAATTCTAGCCTGGATAGGTAGCCAATGTAATTGTATCAGCAGAGGTGTCACGTGGTCACTTCTGGAGGCTCCATGGATGACCCTTGCTGCAGCGTTCATGGCGAGCTGTAGTGGATGTAAGGTGGATAGGGGCAGGCCTTGAAGGATGGCGTTGGCGTAGTCAAAATGAGGTATGATCAACGCCTGGTATATAGTCCTGAAGTCATTTGGTTCTAGCATGGATCGTAAATGCCTAAGTGAGCGGATCTTATAGTATACTGCTCTGACTGTGTTCGCTATGTGGGCTTTCATGTCCAGGCGTTGATCCAAAGTGACTCCTAGGTAGCGTATTGAAGGTTTAGAATGTAACTCTGCTCCTTTTACTTTAAGGAATGGTGGTGGGGTGAAGTTAGGGTTCCTCGTAATGAAGAGTACTTCCGTTTTCTTATGTTGTATTCGGAGGTTTTGGGAGGAAAGCCAGTCAGATATTGCGTTGAAACAGCTCGTCAATGAGGAGAGGTCCGGATGTTCAGTAGAGAAGGGTATGTACAACAGGACATCGTCAGCGTATAGCATGCAGTTGACATTGAAGGATCGGATGATCTTGCAAATTGGCTGCATGTAAATGTTAAACAGGAGGGCTGAAAGGGAGGAACCTTGTGGGACTCCCTGGCTTTGGTGGAAAGGTTCGGATGTCATGCCTCCAGAACGCACATGTTGCCATCTTCCAGACAGGTAAGATCTGCACCATTCAAGAGCTCTACCAGTAATGCCTTTCTCAATTAGTCGACCTACGAGAAGCTCATGACTTACTGAATCAAAAGCTGCAGCGATGTCCAGAAAGATGAGAGCAAAACCTTGATGGATGTCATCGATGCCAGTGATTATCTTGCAGAAGAGGGTGGTAAGAAGAGTTTCCACTCCGTGGGATTCCCTAAAACCATGCTGGCAGGGGTCTAATGGTGCGGCAGTGTCGACGTGATCTTGTAGTTGTCGTTGTACCTCTTTTTCGATGATCTTCGCAAGCAGAGGTATACTGGATATAGGTCTGTATGAATCTACTTTTTGGGGGTCGAGTTTGCAGTTTTTCAAAAGAGGTCTGATAGAGGTGTGCTTAAGCGCTGAGGGGAAGGAACCTGTTATGAAGGAGAGGTTCATTATATTGGATAGTATTGGGCTGAAATGGCTGCGGAGCCAGAAGACTGGGCAAGGATCGGACTGAGATGTGGTGGTGTTAAGGGCCATAATAGAGCCTTCAATTCCTTTCTTGGTAGGGGTAGAGAATACGGTTAGGGCTGCAGGGCAGTCTCGTTCTGGGGTGGTGGTTGTAGTCAAGATATTGATAGTCCGGCATATCTTGGATTGTGCATAGTTAGCAAAATCTTGTGGGTGAATCTCAAATTGAGGTCCGGTGGTTGGTTCCTTTGATAGAGTCTTGACTAGGTCAGAAAGATCGTGGGGTTTATTAAGTGATCTTTTTAAGATCTCTGAGTAGTATTGTTTCATTGCATCAGTGATTGCCTTGCGGTGTGCAGCCAGATGACAATTGTATGCTGTCTGGTCAACTGTAGAGTGGGATCGGCGCCAGCGCTTCTCGAGTTTCCGTAATTGGGTAAGAGAAACTCTAAGATCTGCTGTGTACCATGGAGCGCTCGTTCTTTTCCCTAGGGGCTTGTCGGTTGGTGTGCGTAGGGCGATTGTACTGAGGCAATTGTTCCAGTGAGTAATCAGGTCATCAAGGTTCGAGGTGGTTTCGCTAATGAGTTGTTGCATTTCGGTGAGGATAAGGTCTCTGTTGAAAGGCTTGAAACATCTGGAGTGAGGTCTTGTAGTGTTGTTTGGTTTCTTATTGAGCTTTGAATCGCTTTTGTGCAAAGGAATCTGGAGGATGATCAGTTTGTGATCTGACCATGGCACAGGAGTTACCAGTTTGTGATCTGACCATGGCACAGGAGTTACGGCCATTATGGGGTCATGTGATGGGTTAAGGGATATCTGATATTGAGCCGATTTGTTACATGGTTAAATAAAGCTGCGACCAAATTATTCGTTACCAAAAATCCAGTGTGTGTCTGGTCTTTCCTGGGTGCAGGGGTAAGGAAAGGGGGGGGGAGGGAGGTAAGGGCACAAATTGGGCGCCAATGCCAGTGGGGGGGGCACAAGGTGGGTGTTGAAGTAAGGAAGGGCATCCGGGTACCTCGGTTAATCCCACCATGCAGGAGGGGCTGGGTCTCGAGGCCGGTATTGTAACCGGGTCCCTGGGGCCCGGATCCCTTGCGCTTGGCAGCATGAGTGGTGGTAGGGGGGGAGGAGACGTAGTAGACGCCGGCACCAGCGGCCCACGTTGGTGACATGGGGGTTGCGGATTGGCGCTGGTGCTGGTGGGCCGACGGCAAGCGAGGGAGATCTGCGGCATGTATTCTCCCTCTTGCCGTCGGACCGCCGAGGTTAAAAGGTGTCCCTACCCACTCTCCCATGTATTAGGATTGAGGGGTGAGGGGTAGTCGCAGCTGGGTAAGGGGTGTTGGGTGATAGCCATTCATGGCATTGTGTGGGTAGCGAGCTGGTGCTCGCCGACCCGGTGGGGCATTTGAGGCTGATGCCTCTTTGCACGGGAGCGGCAGTGCTCCTTAGGTTGGGAGAGACATCATGGTTGGGTCTCTGCCCGGTGGAAGGCACCTTGCCGGCCTTTGCTAATAGCATGGCGAGGCGGGCGGTAGGGGGAATGGGGGGAGGATGATGCACCACTTTGCTATAAATGGATGATGGGGGGCATCATCCAGAAATGGGGAGGGGGCAGTTATTGGAATTGAGAATGTTGAGTTGGCCCATGTTGGGCCGGTTTGTTACATGGTTAATAAAGTTGCGACCAAATTATTTGTTACCAAAAATTCTGTGTGTGTCTGGTCTTTCCTGGGTGCAGGGGTAAAGAAAGGGGGGGGGGGGGTATGGGCACAAATTGAGCGCCAATGCCAGTGGGGGGGGGGTGCACAAGGCAGCTGTTGAAGCAAGGGAAGGGCATCCGGGTACCTTGGTTACATAATATTGTGGGTTTGTTTTGCTGTCTCAGGAACTGGAGACCTGGAATGCACTAAAGGGTTCATGAAGTCAGAGGACTACCAAGGTATTTTGGAGTGAGATGTGCTATCTGGTGTCAGAAAGCTGGGTTAGTATTAAAGGTCATGGGTCCTACTGCAGGACAGTGACCCAAAACATACATCGAAAAGTACAAAAGATGGTTAAAAAGGAGCAAATGGACTGTTTTAAACTGGTCAGCAATGAGTCCTGATCTCAGTCCAATCGATAACCTTTGGAAAGAGCTGAAATCTGTCATTGGTAAAAGGAATCCTGGAAACATTGATGAGCTGGAATAATCACAGTTGAAGAGTTGGAGAAGCTACTATCAGACAGATGTATGAAACTTATAGATAACTACAAGAAATGTTTAAAGGCTGTTATCACTTCCAATAGCTGTGCAACCAAATATTAGTGAAGAGAGCCATTAATCCTGTCCATGCATTAAGAAAAGTGTAAGAAAGTCCAAAAAACTGCCAGCATGGTTTAAAGGTGAGGTCAGAGAGGCTGTTGCTGCCAAAAAAGCATCTTTCAGGAAATGGTAAAAAGAGCCAAACGATGAAAACTGGAAACAGCACAAGCACTGGCAAGTTAAATGCAAAGCATTGATAAGGCAGGCAAAGCGAGAATTTGAGAAGGAACATGCTACGGAAGCAAAAACATGAAATAAAGACTTTTTCAAGTACATTCGTAGCAAAAGGCCTGTGAGAGAGTCAATTGGACCATTAGATGATAGAGGGGTAAAAGGGGCAGTAAAAGGAGACAAGGCTATAGTGGAGAGACTGATTGAATTCTTTGCTTTGGTCTTTACTGAGGAAGATGTAGGGATGTTACCCAAGACTGAAGTGGTATTTAAAGGTGATACTGCAGAGGAATTGAGAGAAATATCGCTACACCGGGAAGATGGAGGATCACCAATGTAACGCCAATTTTTAAAAAGGGTTCCAGGGGTGATCCGGGAAATTACAGACCGGTGAGCCTGATGTCAGTACCGGGGAAAATGGTAGAAGCCATCATAAAGAACAAAATTACACAGTATGTAGATAGGCATGGCCTAATGGGAGACAGCCAACATGGCTTTAGACAAGGAAGGTCTTGTCTTACTAATCTGATATGTTTTTTTGAAGGTGTGAATAAACAGATAGACAAAGGTGAGTCAGTTGATATAGTGTATCTAGACTTCCAGAAAGTCTTTGACAAGGTCCCTCATCAGAGACTTTTGGCAAAACTAAAAAGTCATGGGATAGGAGGCACTGTACTATTGTGGATCGGGAACTGGTTAAAAGATAGAAAGCATAGGGTAGGGCTAAATGGACAATTTTCCCAATGGATAAAGGTGAATAGTGGAGTACCCCAGGGATCTGTACTGGGTCCGCTACTTTTTGATATATTCATAAATGACCTGGAAAAGGGAATAACTAGTGAGGTTATCAAATTTGCAGATGACACAAAACTGTTTAAAGTTGTTAAAACCCAAGAGGACTGTGGAAAACTGCAGGAGGATCTGGATAAATTGGAAGACTGGGCATCCAAATGGCAGATGAAATTTAATGTGGACAAGTGCAAAGTTATGCACCTAGGAAAGAATAACCCACACTATGGTTACACGATGCAAGGTTCCACATTGGGACCCACCACCCAGGAAAAAGATTTAGGCGTCATCGTGGATAACATGTTAAAACCTTCCGCCCAGTGTGCAGCGGTGGCCAAGAAAGCAAATAAAATGCTAGGTATCATAAGGAAAGGAATGGAAAATAAAACAAAAGATATTATAATGCCTCTGTATCGTTCCATGGTACGACCGCACCTTGAATATTGTGTGCAATTCTGGTCGCCGTATCTTAAAAAGGATATAGTGTTATTAGAAAAGATACAGAGAAGAGCCACCAAAATGGTAAAGGGGATGGAAGGATACTCCTATGAAGAGAGGCTACAAAGGTTAGGGCTCTTCAACCTGGAAAAGAGACGGCTGAGGGGAGATATGATAGAGGTCTATAAATTAATGAATGGAGTGGAACGGGTAAACGTAGATCAATTGTTTACACTATCAGAATATAGAAAGACTAGGGGACATGTAATTAAGCTACAGGGTAAACTATTTAAGACAAATAAGAGAAAATATTTTTTCACTCAACGTGTAATCAAACTCTGGTCTTTGTTACCGGAGGATGTAGTAAGAGCTGTTAGTGTAGCTGGGTTTAAAAAAGGTTTGGACAAGTTCCTGGAGGAAAGGTCCATAAACCATTATTAAAAAGGGACCCAGGATATCAATGCTTGACCCAATACAAGTATTGTGGAACCTGTGTCTTTTGGGGATACTGCTAGGTATGTATGACCTAGATTGACCACTGTTGGAAACAGGATACTGGGCTTGATGGACCTTGGTCTGACCCAGTATGGCATATCTTATGTTCTTATGTCATATTTTGTTGTTTTTTTTTTCTCAGAAATTACTACATCTAAGTTGTACAGACATCTGTTATTTGTTGTATACCTCTGAACATACTATTAAAATATTATGAAGACATACAGTTGGAATATTTCCAATTATTTCTCAAAATATTATACACAACATATTTAAATTCAAGGGTGCCAATAATATTTACTGCAACTAACCCCAGGAGCCTGCACCACTGGTGCACAATCAGGTTTACAGGGGAGAACAGCAGTTAAAACCCCAAAGTAAATCACAAACACTGTCAAAAAAGCCAAAAAATACCAGAAAACCTATCGGAACTTGCTCTGTCACGTTATAACAGCTCAGCAAGAAGGATGATCGGGCAAGCAGGCTGTCTTTTAAACCGACTCTCCTGCAGAACAGGCATGAATGACAGCATACCAAAAACAAGGCTGCACAATCCCGATCTTATTAAAAAATACAAAAACCCTTCAAAATAAGCATTCTTTTTTAAAAAGGGCCCTTAAAAAAAAAAAAAAAAAGTGTGTGGATACCATACATGAAAACCAACAAAAAAACTTTATCACACAAACACAAGAGCTGAATAACCCTCCAAAGAAAAAAATGCATCCATCTAACTACTGGTAGTATCCCCCTGAAATGCTGGAAAACAAGAAAAATATATCTCTACAAAAAAAACCCAAACAAATTAATCTCCTGGTTGAACCCATTAGGATGTACTGTATTGAACTGAAAAATCAACTTCTGCTCCGCCTTCAACAGGAGCCTATCGACCTCGCCACTTCTCCAGGACAGGAAAATCACCGTAAGTATGCAGAAATACAGACTTTCAAAAGTGTGTTTTAAATCATTTCAATGTTCCATCAAAGAGACAGTCTTAATGCCTCTTTTTGTGCAGCTCATGTGCGCCCCAAGTCTAATTCTAAGTCTCCTCTTCATCTTGCTTATGTAATGAGAATCGCAAGGACACTCAATCAAATTGCTAGAGTTGCATTTGCAGAATCCTTGCATACGTAAACAGTGTTCAGTGCGACGGCACTGAAACATTTCTAACTGCAACATCTGGCTACAGTAGGAACAACTGCCACATTTAAAGTGTCCAGAAACCTGATGGCTATCTTTTCTCATCGGCAAAGCCGAGGTGACTAAAAGTTCTCTAAAATTGTGTCACCTATTGTGTGCAATTAAAATTTCTCTATCTGAAAAGCATTCCAGGCCCTGCACGTTGGGCCGATATTTCTTTATAATGTGTTTGTTGTCCTTAAACAGATAGGAGAATTCTAAAGTGCAAACAAGATGTGCATCGGTACCCTATTCCTATCAGATGACTGGGCCCTATGGTATGCCTGCTGGACACATCCTGTTGGATACCACCTTTTTTTGCACCTCTGCTTCATATCAATTGGTTGTCTCTCAAAATCTGCTTAATCTTAAAAACTGGTTCACGGATAAATTATTCTTCAAACTTCCAATGTTGCAATTCTCATTGTGTAGCAATTTATTACAGTTGATGGGCTTGTGAAAAATTGAAATCGCAAGCCCACTTTCCCTCTTTCTGATGAGTATATCTAAGAACAAAATCTCACAAAGGTTGAATTCCATTTTAAATTTTGCATGCAAATCACATGAATTCAATCAATCATAAGAGATTCAGACCCGACATACTTCTCTTCCATAACATAAAAATGTCATCAATATGTCTCTTCCATAACAGGATGTTATCTTCAAAAGGATGATTCTTTAAGAACTTTTTCTCAAGTGTTCACATAATGATTAGCAAGATTAGCAACAGCGATCGCCACAACCCCAATCGGCATCGGGACAGAGAGCAGGAGGAAAGAAACCCCTCCTGTTCTCCACCTCAAGGCCAATCAGGGCCGAATTCGAGACTTCCAAATCAGAAGCGCCTCCCGGTGGGCCCGCGCCTGAGGACCTTGCCAGATGTCCATTTGGCGTGGCCCTTAGGCATGGAACTAAGGCACAGAAGGATTATCTTGCTCCCAAAACGTATGTTCAACTGAAAATATATGCTAAGTTCTTTACTATGATAGTTGTAAAATATAGCTACAATATGTACAATTGAAAAGCCTTCATTATTCGCTACAACACCTCCAAACAGAAAGCAAAGCTATAAATACCTGGGATAGCATATACCCCGATCTAATCAAGCATTGGGTACCCTACCCTTCAACTTTATATGATACCTAAAGTGTCTCTCTGCATTTTTACCTCATACTGTGTAATATATATAAAACATCATAAGCAGCAATGGAAGTAGCAAAAGTGATGATATGCTTATATTATTGTATACTACTGTACACCCAATCAACCTTGTCTTACTCCCAAGCTACGACCCCACTACTAACATTCCCCATCCCAGCTTATTTTCATTACCCTAGACAAAACCACCTCCATTGTGCACTCATCAGTACAGCACGTCTTACCTAAAACAGAAGAAGCCTCAATCAAGATTAATCCAAATAAACAAAACACCAATTCTATTGGCCCAAACCATTCTTTCCAGCAGGAAATCATGCCGAGCAACCTCAACAAATCTGCAATCCGACCCATATTAAAAAGCAAAAACCTAAACAAAGACGACCCTGCCACATACCGGAAAAATCAAGTATTCCATTTGTAGCTAAAACAATTGAGAAAGCAGTTCAATGCCAACTCCAAGATGTCATTGATTCCACAGATGCCTTGGATGAACAACAATATGGATTTCGTCCATTTCATGGATTTGAAACACTCCTACTAGTCCTATTTGACAAATTAATCCGAGGAATGGAAAACGCCAAAAAAGGGTTTATCCTCATTTTCTTGGATATAACTGCAGCCTTCGACAACATACATTACAAGACCCTCATATCCAGACTTAACACCTTAGGCATAAAAGGACACACACTCAAATGGTTTACTTCATACATAACTAACCATGCTATGTCCAAATTGAACAAAATACGTCAGCCACCTTCCCCCAAACACAGGGAATACCCCAAGGCTTGGCATTATCACCCTCCTATTTAACTTATACATAAAACCAATCTGCTCCACATTCAAAAAAACACAAAATAAATTACCACATATATGTGGGAGACATCATGTTGTACACTCACTTAGAAATATGTAATATGACTTATGATAAATTAGCCATCTGCCTGGAAGACACTCAAACCTGACTAAAAGAAAACATCATGAATATCAACTTCAAGAAAACTGAATTAATGTTCATATCAAGAAACCAGGAATTCAACCCTCCACCTACAATCCATCTAAATAACGATAAATTTCAAGTTAAACAGAAAGTGAAATACCTAGGAATCACTTTAGACAAAACACTCAGCATGGAACCACACTTAAAACTTCTAAATAGAACCATATCCTATATGCTAAGGATTATACAACCACTGAGAAACATCATTGAACTATCTGACTTCAGAACAGTAGTCCAAGCACTCATAACACCTCACTTCGACTACTGCAATAGCCTCCTGCAGGAAATACCCAAAACAACACTAAATATACTCCAAATGGCCGAAAATGTCACAGCCAGAATCATAATGAAAGCATGACTCTGACCACATAACACCCATTCTATTCAAAGTCCACTGGCTCCCAATTTCTTCAAGAATAAGATACAAAATAATAATGACTACATTTAAACTGATTCATAATGTAGCCCCTTTTTACCTCTCAACACTCATCCAAGTCCAACCACTCAACAGACTCAGAAGAACTCCCAAACAAAACATTCTAAAAGTACCCCATACAATATGCAATACCAAACAATCCACCAGCAATAGGGCATTAACATACATGGCGTCCCCACAGTGGAACGCCATCCCGGAGACAATAAGAGGAATTAAAGATCTACAGTCTTTCCATAAAGAATTAAAAACCCACTTTATTAGAAATTATTATACCAATAAGTATAATATCACATAATTTCCACCCACCTATCATCCTCCACCCTCCTCCCCAACTCATGTAAAATGAATCAACATCAGGCGTAACAAGAATAACAGTGTCCACATCCATCTGCAAATTTTGTAAGATGGTGATCACATGAGTCAAATCTCCTACATATGATTCCATCTTAGGAACAAAAGGCCACAAATTTTGATAAAGGCTCCAGGATAGGCCCAATTGCTGAAACAATTTATTTATTTATTTAGACAGTTTTGTATACCGCCTTATCCTTCAATCAAAGCGGTCACAACACAATTGGGGGATACATTTAACACGCAGAGATATGAGACACATACACTAATACTTGCAGGGAACATGGGCAATGGAGGATTAAGTGGCTTGCCCAAGACCACAAGGAGCATCTGTGGGACTAGAAACCCCAGTCCTTCCGGCCCAAGGTTGCTGTCCTCTAGTGGGATTTGAACCCCCGACCTTCTGGCCTGAAGTACCTTGCCCCAACCACTAGGCTACTCCTCCCTCTAATTGGATCTATCCTGGAGCCTTTATCAGAGCACTGTGAAATTTTGGTAATGCGTAGGGATGACTGGGTGAGATGTTGAGAGACAAGATCCCTCTTTTTCAGTTAAAAAAAACAGCAGCCAAACCAGAAGCCACCACTTGTGCAATATCATGATAGAGATTCTTTGTGGGATCAGCTTGCAAGGGAACATAATAAATCTCATTTTTTTATTTGGCACATGATTTCATTAACACAGTCAACCTTATTTAAAACTATCGCTTCTCCCTTGTCCGCAGGTCGGATCACAATGCCATCATTTTCCTGTAAAGCTTTCATCACCATATTTTCTGCTTTAGACAGGTTAAAATAAGGATGCAATGTTTTTTGTTCCAAGACACTGATGTCCTTTAAAACCATCTTTTTGAATGCGTGGATCAGAGGATCCACTGGGCAAGGGGGAAGCCAATGGGAATTGTTTCTTATTACTGAAATGTCAATACAACCAACTTTTTTTTAAGAGAAAAAATGTGCTATCCTAATCTTGTGTATGAATTTAAACATATCCACCCTTGTCCTAAAATCATTATACTTATGGGTGGGAATGAAGGATAAACATTTTCCCAAAAGATTCATCTCAATCGAAATCAACTGGGTATCAAATAGGTTCACTATATACAAGCCCATCAGAGGTATCTCTTCCAAGGGCACCCTCTCCTTCTTCCCCTTACCCAAAATTCATAACCCCTTTTGATCCACCTATCCTTTTTCACCATCTTCCCATTTGTTTTTCTTAAACAAAGAAATGATGCTGAGCAGTTGTAGAAGGTAATGGCTTAGAGTCCTCAAAGTGAGAAAAAGAGGCATCATCTAATGTGCTCCAAATCCGTTTGTGATTCCTCTCTTCTTTCTCATGCTCTGCCTCTCTTAACATCTTCTGTTTGTTTTATTGTCTGGGGCAACACGTTTAGGCTGAGGAAATTTAGATTTTAACCAAGGATAAATGGAACCATTATTATAATCCCTTTTGTCTTGTTTGAAGTTCTCTAACTTGGTCTTTTTCAGTCTTCTTAAAATCATCCAAAGTCTTGTTGACATAAGCCATAATAGCATTAAATTTATCATATTTTGCTCTTAATACTCTGTCCTCTACAAACATCTTTGGTTGCTTCATAATGCGTGATCCACGAGGGATTCATTTTGCTCCATAATGTACTTCCATATGTATCTTCTTCTTCTTTAGACAGATGAATTACACTGTCATGATAAAACATCGATGGTTCTTGTAAGAGATCTTGCAGGTGATCATCTTTGTAACTCAGCACATCAACCCAGGGTTCAAAAGCTATAGTCAATTCTCAAGGCAAAGACAGTCCACAAAAACATAGGAAATCCACTACAAGGGTACAGAACAAACAAAAACAGTGGAAGTCCCTTTTTTTAAAGAATTATTTTGAAGGCTTTTTTGGCTTTTTTGATAAGATCAAGATTGTGCAGCCTCATTTTGGTATACTGTCATTCCAGCAAGGCCGTGCAGCGCAGTCCGGGACGGCCGCATCTAAAGGGGTAGCTTCCTGGCGCCCCGTGCTTGCATGTGGCAAGTGAGGCGAGGACGGATTGGCTATGGGCAAATGGCAGTGTTTAAAGTAATTGGCTCCTGCCGATGAAGGAGGGGTGGGGGAGTCAGTCACAGGAGAGAGCATCGCAAGGTATGGGGCAGGTCGAGAGACCTGACGGCAGGAGCAGGGCGGCGAGGCAGAAGGCTTGGTAAGTGGCGCGGAGCAAGACGGTGTTCACTTGTAGAGCCGGAGCCCTGCGGCGTGTGGAGTGAGGGATTCACGGCCTTTGAGTGAGGGCACTTGAGTTGGAGGCAGCCCGTGGTAGCGTGCATTGGTGATCCCACGTGTTGGGACTCGGAGGGGCAGGCAAGTGATTTGTGCCGTAGTGTACTGAAGATGGTGCCGCGTAAAGACAAGATGGGGAGGGAGGTGAGGGCAGCACGTAGGGTTTCAAGGGGACAGCGGGGCAGCACAAAGAGCAGGGGTGCTGTGCGCGGGGGGCAGGTTTGGGATGGGGAGCAGAGCTCCGGTCCTGTTCATTGGCAGGGCAGGGGGAGTGAGAAGGGGAGAGGTGGTGGTTCCCGTGCAGCACGAGGTGAGGCACGTGGACGGACCACAGAGCTGGGGTTGCGCCAAGTGGATGGGGAGAGGGGCCTGCTGATGGGAGCTGAAGGGGAAGTTCGAGGGGATGAAGGGCAGGTTGGGGGAGCACTGGGGGAGGGAGTGCAAGGGGACTCTGGTGGCCTGCTTGGGGGCAGTCAGGGGTGCATGGCTTGTATCCAGGAGTGCTGCAGCCGGATGCGGGCACTGGGGTGGTAGTGTAGTTGCGGGGACAAGGGGGCAAGGGACAGGCCGGGTGGGGGGCTATTCCATGGGGCTGAATCAGGGATATCTGGGGGGCAGTATGGGGGCTTGGGAACATTGGTTGGGGGGAGGGCAGGGTTCTTCAGGGGCGGGGTGGCTGGGAGCATGGCCATCTGTTTGGGCTCCTGCTGTTCCCCCTCCGGTGTTTTCTCTGTCTCCGAAGGTACCCACGGGCTTGCAAGGAGGGGGAGAACCGCGGACCGAAGAAGGAGCTACACAATTGTCAGCTGGGATGAGTGTGACTGTGCGGGCCGCAGCTGAGAGTGATGGACAAGGGGGTCTGGAAGAGCGGGAGCT
This sequence comes from Ichthyophis bannanicus, assembly GCA_033557465.1. NCBI lineage: Eukaryota > Metazoa > Chordata > Amphibia > Gymnophiona > Ichthyophiidae > Ichthyophis > Ichthyophis bannanicus. Next base: position 1,629,846,409 of record CM066032.1, read on the forward strand.
GCAAGCTGGGTTGGACATAGCGACGCCATTGACAGCTGAGGCAGGTGAGTTGCATTTGGAAACAGGGGGGGAGCAGGGGAGGGGTTTGCAGGTAGGGGGGAATGTGCGAAAGAAGCGGCGTCATGCGTGTCGGCGTAGAGGGAGCTCGGAGTCGTCCTCGTCATTTTCGGATTCCGGTTCATCGATATCCAGGGCAGAGCAAGGGGGTTTGTTGCTGGTGTCGTGTAAGGCGGTCGAGCCTGGGTCGGGTGGAGTACCCTCGGCGCTGGTGGCGTTTTTGGAGTTGTGGGAGGGCGAGCCAAGGAAGCTCCATCGACGGATTCGGAAGAGGCGTTATATAGACATTTTTCGGTTATTAGAAGGGAGGCGGCGGTTGCGGGAGAGCAAGAGAAAGCGAAAAGAAGATGAAAAGGTGGGAAGGGTCAAGAAGGTGTCGCGGAATGTGATTAATTGGATGCAAGCCTTTTTGAGATTAGCCAGTGTGTGGGGTCGGCATGCTCCACAGGATTATGGGATGTTATTGGTTTATGCAGACTCCATTTTGGACGCGGCCCAGACGCATGAGGGCTGGGCCTGGCTCAATTATGAGGAGAAGTTCCGAGATAAGATGGAAGAGAATAAATTGGTGTCATGGGGAATGCAGGACATCAATTTATGGCTGACACAGATGTCGGCTAGATCTAGCAGTGGGTTAGGGGGGGCAAGAACTGGGGCAGTCACGGGTCAAGGGGCGCTTCGTTCCTTTCAGATGAATGGGGGGGGGGCGCAGCAGCAGAAAACCAGCGGGGAGACGTCTGTTGGAGGTTCAAAAAGTCCGTTTGTCCTTTTCCCGATTGCAAGTTCCGACACGTGTGCTCGGTGTGTAACGGGGGCACTCGGCGAGCAAATGTGTCAGGAAAAGGGTGGGGGGGCAGCCATGCCCCTACCCAAACAGTAAAGAGAAGCATGGTTTGGCAGTGACGCTGATTCGGCTCGAGGCTTTGCGGCCTTGGCTTCGCAAGTACCCGAGGAAGGGGGATGGTGGGTTGTTAGAGAGCGGTTTTCGGGAGGGTTTTAGGATTCCCGTGGACGGAGCATTATCGGTGTCAGCGGCGCCTAACGTGCCTTCAGTTCGGCGGTGGGCACACGTTGTGAGAGATAAGTTGCAGAAGGACTTGGATCTCGGTAGGATAGCGGGTCCATTTGTGGAATTGCCTTTCCCGGATCTGGTGGTTTCCCCATTGGGAATTATTCCAAAGGAGGAGCTGGGAAAGTTCTGCTTGATTCATAACTTATCCTTTCCTTTGGGTGCGTCTGTTAATGATCACATCCCTTGGGATTTGTGCACAGTGCGGTATGCCTCTTTTGATTTGGCAATTGAATTGGTTATGAAGGGGGGGCCGGGTTGTCTGATGGCGAAAGTCGACATTGAGTCGGCATTTCGTTTACTGCCAGTGCACCCATCCGACTTTCATTTGCTGGGGTTTTGTTTTGAGGGGAGAAGTTATTTCGACAAATGTATGCCCACCATGGGCTGTTCTGTGTCTTGCGCGTATTTTGAAAAGTTCAGCTCCTTTTTGCATTGGGCATTGGTGGTGGTGGTGGGGGTGTGCGAATGTCGTGCATTATTTAGATGACTTCCTGTTCGTGGGAGGGGTGAAATCCTCCGAGTGTAGGGAGTTGTTAGACAGTTTTGTCGCTTTGGCGGCGTCATGGGGGGTGCCGCTGTCTGAGGGGAAGATGGAAGGTCCAGCTTCGTGTCTTACATGTCTGGGTGTGGAGTTGGATTCGGTGGCCATGGTGGCGTGTTTGCTGGCTGAGAAAGTGGCAAAGTTGAGGGCACAGGTGGCGGCGTCTAGGAAGATTAGTTTGAAGGAGATGCAGTCCTTGATAGCTTCGCTGAATTTCGCCTGTAAGGTAATTCCAATGGTCAGGGTGTTCTTGCGAAGTTTAGCAGCTGCAACTGTGGGGGTGCTTCGACCGCATCACCAGATTCAGTTGACCAGGAGCATACGGGCAGATTTGGAGGTGTGGGATTGTTTTTTGCGTGATTTCAATGGGACATTCGTATTGAGGGATGTGACAACATCCTTGGATGACTTGCAACTCTTTACGGATGCTGCAGGGGGAGTCGGATTAGGGATTTACTTTGGTAGGGCTTGGTGTGTGGGCGCTTGGCCGCAGGAATGGCAGGATGCGGCTTTAACTAGCAATGTGGCTTTCCTGGAGCTGTTTCCCATTTTGGTGGTTCTCGATTTATGGCTAGACCTGCTCCGCAACCGCAAGTTGATATGGTGGTGCGACAATGTGGCGGTGGTTAGCGTGATTAATCGGTATGCGCTGCGGTGTCGGCGGGTAGCTGCTTTAATGAGGGAGGTTGTATTTGCTTCTCTGTCTTTGAATGTCTATGTGAGGGCGCGGCATTTGCAGTTTATGCAGATGATATTTAGTTCTTTGTTGAATGGGATAATCCAGCTGTAGTTAATACTGGAAAATTACAACCTGTTTTGGAAGCAATTACTAGCTGGATGGGTGGTAATGGACTGGCCTCGAAGACCCAAAAAACAGAGCTGCTTTTTGTGAGCAGGAGCTCTTTGGACCTTTTTCCTTCCCATTTATCCATTTTAGGTTGCTCTCTCGAGGTTTGTAAACAAACTGTGGACTAGGTTAAATCTAGGGGAGTGGTGTGTTGTTATTAAATGTCATTGAGTCGGTGTTGACTCATGGCGACCCTCTGGATAGTTGTCCTAAATTGTGTTCTGTCTTCAGTCAGGCGGCTCATTGTTGACAGACTGGTACCCGTAGCTGCTGTTAGTGTATTGATCCATCTCATTGCTGGCCTTCCTCTTTTGTGTTGACCTTCTATCTTGCCAAGCATGTCATCTTTCTCTAATGATCTCTCTCTTCGCATGATGTGTCCAAAGTATGAAAGTCAAAGTCTTGTCATCTGAGCTTCTAAAGCTTAGGTTTGATCTCCTCTAGTACTGACTAGTTTGTTCTTCGGGCAGTCCATGATATACTCAGTATTTGTCGTCAGCACCATAATTCAAAGGCATCAATTTTCTTCCTGTATCTTTTTCACTGGCAAGCTTTCGTATCCATATGATATTGAAAATACCATGGCTTGAGCGAGTCAAATCTTTGTATGGAGAGAGACATCTCTTCTCTTTAGAATATTGTCTAGGTCTTTCATAGCCATTCTGCCAAGAGCAATGCATCGTCGGATTTCTTGACTGCTTGTTGATTCTTTATTGATAGTTGATCCAAGTAGGTTAAAGTTGTCCACAATTTCTGTTTGTTCTCCTTCAACAATGAGCTTACTGATTTTTCCAGTTGTCATGATTTTTGTTTTCTTTATATTAAGGTTCAGGCCCATTTTAAGACTATGTTCCTTGATCGTGAGAAGCAAACCTTTCAGATCATCTTCACTTTTGGCCAGTAATGTGGCATCATCAGCATAGCGAAGGTTGTTGATGAGTCTTCCACCATCTTCACACCTCCGTTGTCTTCATACAGTCCTGCTTCTCTGATGATTTGTTCTGCATATAAATTAAACATGTTGGGGGAAAGTATGTAGCCTTGTTGTACACCTTTGCTTATTTTAAACCATTCCATTTCTCTTTGTTCCGTTCAAACTGTTGCTTCTTGATCAATGTACACATTGTGCAGGAGAATGATTAGGTGTTCTGGCATACCCATGCTTTTTAATGTGGCCCAGAGTTTCTCATGGTTTACACAGTCAAAAGCCTTGCTGTAGTCTTTTTAAGGATCCATCTCACATCCACAATGTCATCTCTCATTCCTCACCCTTTCTTGAACCCTGTTTGCACTTCAGGTAGTTCTTGTTCCAGGTATAGTTGTAGTCTCTGTTGAATAATCTTCAGTAGAATCTTATTGGCATGTGGGATCAGAGTGATTGTGTGATAATTTCCACAGTCAGTTGGATCACCTTTCTTTAGTATTGGTATAAACACAGATCTTTTCCAGTCAGTTGGCCATGATGTTGTCTTACAAATTTCTTGGAAGAGACTTGTAATTATGGTAACAGCTTAATGAGATTGCTTTAATACTTTTATGTGAATGCCATCAATGCCTGGTTCTTTGCTCTTTGATAAGGCTTTCAATGCTGCTTCAACAACTTCTTTCATCACCAATGGTTCTGGATCATAAGGTACAGGTTGAAATTGTTGTTGGTCCATAAGATCTTTATCATATAAAAACTCTGTATATTCTTTCCATCTTTTCATGATCTTCTCAGCATCAATCAACATAGAACTTTGAGCATCTTGTAACATTCCAATTTGAGGCTGGATTTTTTTCTTTAATTCGATTTCTCCCAACACAACCTTCTTGATGTCATTCTAGCACTCTTCTGGCACTCTGTGATTTGTATCTAAAGAAGCAAATCAATTTTGCAGACAGTCTTTAAATTACAGTGGTATATTCTGAAGGTCATATTTTGCTACAGTCATGACAGGCTTGCTCTTTTTCAACTTTAGCTTGAGTTTGCATACTAGTAGTTGGTGATCTGTACCACAGTCAGCGCCAGGTTTTGTCTTTGTTGATGTTATAGAGCTTTTCCATCATTGACTTCCACAGATTTAGTCAATTAGATTTTTGTACATTCCATTGGGTGAAGTCCATGTGTACAGTCGCCGCTTGTGTTACTGGAAGAAGGTGTTTGAGATGAATAGATTGTTGGTTTTGAAGAATTCTATCAGTCTTTCTCCAGCTTCATTTCTGTTGCCAAGTTCATATTTTCCAACCACTTTGCCTTCTTCTTTGTTGCCAACTTTTGCATTCCAGTCACCCATGACTATCAGGATATCCTGTTTGCATGTTCTGTCAATTTCAATTTGTACTTGTTTATAGTACTCATCAATTTCATCCTCTTCTGCAGCTGTTGTTGGGGCATATATTTGAATTATAGTTGTGTTGATAGGTATTTCTCATAGATGAATAGAGATTAAGTGTTCACTGACTGCATTGTATTTCATTACAACTCTTGCAAGTTTCTTCTTTATTATAAATGCAACACCATTTCTTCTTTGTATTTAGATTTCAGTAAAGCCTTTGACACTGTTCCTCACAGGCGACTTATAAACAAACTGAGCACCCTAGGGATGGACCCTAAAGTTACAGCTTGGGCTAGAAATTGGTTGGGTGGGAGGAGACAAAGAGTACAAGTAAATGGAGCTCACTCTGAGGAGAAGGATGTTACCAGTGGTATGCCCCAGGGATCTGTCCTTGGTCCGATTCTTTTTAACATCTTTGTTAGTGATATAGCGGAAGGGCTGTTGGGTAAGGTTTGCCTCTTTGCAGATGATACCAAAATCTGCAATAGAGTAGACACCCAGGAAGGTGTAGATAACATGAGGAGGGATCTAGCTAAGCTTGAAGAATGGTCTAGAATTTGGCAGCTGGGATTTCATGTTAAAAAATGTAAGGTCATGCATTTGGGCTGCAGCAATCCAAGGGAGCAATACAGTATGGGAGGTGAAGTACTTTTGTCCACTAAAGAAGAGCGGGACCTAGGCGTGGTTGTGTCTGATGACCTTAAAGTAGCTAAACAGGTAGAAAAGGCGACGGCAAAAGCTAGAAGGATGCTTGGGTGCATACGGAGAGGAATGGCTAGCAGAAAAAAGGAGGTGATAATGCCTCTGTATAAGTCTTTGGTGCGACCTCATTTGGAGTATGGTGTGCAATTCTGGAGACCGCACCTTCAAAAGGATGTGAACAGGATGGAGTTGGGGCAGAGGGTGGCTACTAAAATGATTAATGGGCTTCATTATAAAGCATATGAGGACAGACTTAAGGATCTTAATATGTACACCTTAGAGGAAAGGCGGGATAGAGGTGATATGATTGAGATGTTTAAATACCTCCGTGGCATAAATGTTCAGGGAGAGAGCCTCTTTCACTTGAAAGCAAGTTCTTCTACGAGGGGACATGGGATGAGGGTGAAGGGAGATAGATTCAGGAGTGATATGCGGAAATATTTCTTTACAGAAAGAGTAGTGGATCCATGGAATAGTCTCCCAGTGGAGGTGGTAGAGATGAGGACAGTAACTGAATTCAAAAAAGCATGGGACCAACACAGAGGATCTCTAAAGGTAAAAAGTGGTCTGTTGTAGTAGTTGTTATGGAAGGACAGACTAGATAGGCCACGTGGTCTTTTTCTGTCATCATGTTTCTATGTGGGGAACAACAGGTGACATTTTGGCAGGAAGTATCTCTGATGCCCTTGCTTATGAAAATGGCAAGTATTAGGAAAAGGAAAACATTAATTATCCAGGGAGCTTCTGCCAGGCTTTGCTGTACAGTATAGATTCAAATAGCTGCAAAGGTATAAGTTACGCTGAAAAATACAAACACACAGAAAAACAGCTTCAAACATGTTTTGTAGACTTCTGTGTGGAATCCTACAAAGGAATGTAAACAACTATTTTTTTTAAAGAAGTATTCCTTCTGCCAGCACTGCCTTATCTTCAACTGCTAAATTTTGTTATGACAGTATTAACCTTTTGGATTATTGTCATCACAATTTTCAGGCTGAGGAAATTCTACTCTTCCATTATTTTTTTGTGATCTCTTCCTGTCCATCTGCAGCAAATAGACAAATGTTATCAAATGTTTATTCAGTTTAATGAATGTAAATCTGCATTAAAACAGACTATTTAGGACCTTCACAAATTTCTTATTATGAACTCGGCAATACCTAATTCATGCTCAGTAAAATTATTAGCTGCTGAGTAGTAGGTAATTCCATAGGGGTGTGCCCTAAAAATATTTTACTTCATTTTTAGACCATTTTCAGTTGTTTCAGCTAATTTTCGGAAATTTTTGTTAAATCATTTCAGAAATTAGTGTAGATAAAATTTGATTAGTGCACTTAAAATGTTTTAACACTTGTAAATCAACTCTACACACATTGAGCCCAATCAGAAAGGGGCACATCTGGGCTATCCGGATGGCCCAAACAGAACAGGCCTGTTAGGACCTGATTCTGTACTGTGGGAGCTAAACATTCCCACGGCATACAAAATCAGGCCAGAGAATGGCCCCATGCGCCCATGCATGCCTGTGGGGGCCTTCCTCCCTGCAGTCTCCTCTAGCTTCCGCAGCCATAAAAAAAATAATGCAAACCACATAAAAGATACCCATCCCCCCAGAAACGATAGCTTTTCAAACCCATCTCAAAAATCAAATTCTAGAACTTCACCCTAATAATCACCAGAGCCCCAACTCCTCACTCAAAATCTCTGATTAAAATTAGTGCCTTATGGCCTTTTCTGAACTTCAAATAGTCCTCCCTTCCATAGAGACCCAGGAATCCCATCCCATAGTTTGGTGTCAGCCCAGCTAAAAGTTCTTGGCCTAATATTGCTCAAACATCGGTGAAGTCAACAATCTCTTTCCTTCTAACTCAAACCTCTCCTTGGGAAACACATCTGAATTAACTTCTCCAGCTCCACAGGGCCCCCTTCAAATAATAGGCAATGAGTTATTCACAAGATCTTAAACTTAATTTGAAAGTGCATTGGTGAGCCATATAGCTCTGCAAATATCGAGAAATGTGATCCTAGTCATAACCTTAACTCAGTCTTGACACCACATTGATCCCTTGATATACCTGTATGGAAGCCCTACAAAGAGATGATTACTTTAGTCAAAGCACTTTAGTACTATTGACTTAACAATCGTCGCCAAGGCAATCAAAACTTGTAAAACTATACGCAGGACACACTTGCAGTATGAAGTATAAAACCCAATGATTCAACTATCATTCCAAATCACTTCTGAACCAGAAAACCTGTCTCTTGTAATTGCACACAAACCACACATCTCAAATCCTTCCTGTGGACCACTACCAAAAATTTGGCTTAACTAAGTTGACCACCAGGGGATTGAGGATGAACCATTCCTGCATCTGAGGAGACACTCCCTCGACTGATACCCCCACATCCACCTACCCACTTCAGCAACACTTTTGAAAACTGAACCGTAAACTGCACATCATCTGCAAAGTTTGAACAGTACACTCAACTTAGATAAAAAAAAAAACCACGCATACGGGGCTAAAAAGTGTTAAAAATTATTTATTCATTTGAACAGTTTTTCTATATTGCCCCTTCCAGACATCAGGGGTGGTTTACATTTAAACAAACAAGATACATGGAAAGGTTATTACAAACCATAATGGTTTAACTATGTTCAGTTACATGAGAAGAAGAAAATGTGAAAAACAAGAAATTATAAGCAATAGTGTAGAACCCCGGGGAACCTCCAACTCCACCTGGGCCACTCTGAGCAACTATCATACAACTAACCTGTTGTTCTCTCTCTGTCAAAAATTATTTGAACCACTCCAACACCATAGCCTAACAGCCTAATTTAAGTAAGGGCGCGGGCAGGGTCCCAGCGCCCGAGGGTAGCCGGGTGCATGGACCGGCGTGGTTCCCTGCTCGTGCCTCAGTGGATGGGTGGGGGTGTGAGGGGGAGAGCTGGCCAAGGGGATGCGGATGCATGCTTTGACTTGAATGGGTCCCCGTGTGCGCATGCGCGGGGATCCGGCGTGTCGGTCTGCATGTGCTCAGTGTAGCGGCCGTGCCTGAGCACATGTGGGGAAAGCAGAGAAGAAGCTTGAGAAGTTGTCAATGTTAGGCTTCTTTTCTCTGCTTGCGGTGTCCGACGGCATTTTCCTTTGGGCCCTGAGAACTGTCGGGCGGCCCGGTGTGCAGCATAGCGGAGAGCTGTCAGTGCGGCAGGCGGCGTGGAGGCCTTCACGCGGCTGCTCTGGAGGGCACGTGGGCCGATTCTGCAGGCGAGTGGGGTTGCTGCTACTCCTCGGGATTTAACTGGGTGGGGAGAGGACGGATTGCATTCAAGGTTTTGAAAAATTTACTTTTAAATTGTATTTGGTGCAGGAAGGCATATATTTAAAAAAAAAAGGAGGGGAAGCAGGTAAAAAGGGGTTAGGATGCCTGCAAGGGGGGGTTGGGGTCGTGGGGGCAAGGGTCTAGGCAGGGTCGGTCAGTGGGGGGGTGCTAGGGAAGGGGGGATGTGGGTGGAAAGAATGGTGGTCAGCATGGGCACTCAGTGAGCCCTGCCGGGTTGTGGGGTGGTGAGAGAGCCCGGCTTTTAACGGGGGGTGTGATAGGTCCAGGAGGTTGGCCGGTAGGTCATGGGGGGGGTTCGAGGACCAGGGGGCATGGGCTGGTAGGCAGATCCAGGGGGGGGGGGGAGGCTAGGGACGAAGCTTCTGCTTCGCCGGCATCTGGAAGGGGGCAGGAAGGGTCCCAGGTGGGTGGTATGCCCAGTATGGGAAGGGGTGAGAGGAGGGGTATGGGGTACAGGGCTGTAACCTCGGTGTCTTCCGGGGTGGGTGCCAGGGATGGTGCGGGTCCTTGGGGGGTAAGTGGTAGTCCATGAGGGGTTTTCCCTGCGTGGTATGGCTCGGGAGTTGCACCGGCTTATTGTTTGGAGGCAGCAGGGTCCATGGGAGCAGTGGTTGCGGGGGGGCCAGGGCACATCTGGGGTTGATTGGGTGGGGGCGTGGCAACCGGCGTGGTCTGCTGGTTTTTCCCCCTCTCCATTTTCTTTTGTTTCCCCGCAGGTGCCTTGGATGTCATCACCGAGAATGATGCCTGAGACTGATGGGTAATGACAGGTGCCAATGGATGTGAAAGCTGCAGAGCCACCACGGGATCGGGCAGCTGGAGCGGAGGAGCGAGGAGTCCTGGAGCAGCGTTCGGGAGAGGGTATGTCCCAGGAGGTGCTGCCGCCTTTTGGGATGGCGGTTGGATCCACAGACATTGGGGGTGAGTTGCAAGGTGATGGGGGGGAGTGGTGTGCGGGGAGGGTTGAGAAGGCTGTCCGGGCGGGTAAGGTGAGCAGGAAGAGGAGGCATACGTGCCGGCAGCACCGGAGTTCCGAGTCGTCATCATCTTCGTCGTCGGACTCTTCTGTGTCCTCTGTGGAGTGTGAGAAAAGAGGGATGGAAGGGCGTGAGGGGATGGAAGGGCGTGAGGGGGTGGCGTCTGCGAGTGGGCCTTCTGGTGGGACATCAAATTTCACGACGTTATCGGAATTATGGGAAGGTGTTCCGCGATGGTTGCGATGAAAAATTCGCAAGCGAAAATACATAGATATATTCCGCTTGCTGGAAGGTCGTAAGCGGTCGGGGGAGAACAGGAAAAAATGGAGGGAGGATGAGAAGGCTGGCAGGATTCGCAGGGTGTCTAGGTCGGTGGTGAATTGGGTGTGGGCCTTTTTGCGGTTGGCTAGTGTGTGGGGGCAGCATTACCAGGGACAGCAGGAGATGCTGTTGGCATATGCAGATTCGATCTTGGAAGCCTCACAGATGCACGAAGGGTGGTCTTGGCTTAATTATGATGAGAAGTTTAGGGACAAAATGGAGGAGAACAAGGCGTTAACCTGGGGAACCCAGGATATCAACTTGTGGCTCACACAGATGTCGGTTAGGGCTACGCCGTTGGGGGGAGGGGTGAAGGGGGGTCAGTGTCCACTGTGGGGGCGAGTCGTTCCTTTCGGGGTGGTGGACTGGTATCTCCCATTCGGACGGCATCGGGGGCAGGAGGGGATGTATGCTGGCGGTACAATAAATCTTCCTGTCCATTCCCGGATTGCAAATTTTGGCACGTGTGTTCAGCCTGTGGAGGTGGGCATGCGACAGCGAAATGCCTTAAAAAAGGGCCAGTGTTGCCCTCCTTGCAAGCCAGTAAGTAAGGGAGGGGGGCGAGAGGTGGCACCTACACCAATAAAGGTGGAAGTGCTGAGGGAGTGGCTTCAATTTTACCCTAGGCAAAAAGTTGGGAAGATGTTACTGTTTGGTTTTCAGTTTGGGTTTGTTATACCGATTCAGGGTGTGGTAGCGGGAGTGGCTGCGAGGAATTTGCCATCAGTGCGGTGCTTCACTGAGGTGTCCCGAGAAAAGTTGGCAGTGGAGTTGGAGTTGGGTAGGGTCATGGGGCAGTTTGCACAGCCTCCCTTTTGGGATTTTGTGGTGTCCCCGGTTGGAATAATACCAAAGGAGGAACCAGGGAAGTTTTGGATGATACATAATCTGTCGTTCCCAGGTGGGGCCTCTGTGAACGATCACATACCGCATAAGTGGTGTACGGTGCGCTATGCATCGTTTGATCAGGCAGCAGGATTGGTTTGAAACGCAGGGCCGGGGGCAATGATGGCCAAGGTTGACATTGAGTCTGCGTTCCGTTTGTTGCCGGTGCACCCTGCGTCCTTTCGCTTGTTAGGTTTTCGTATGGACAACGGATTTTATTTTGACAAGTGTATGCCAATGGACTATGCGGTGTCCTGTGCTCACTTCAAAAAATTCAGTACCTTCCTCCACTGGGCGTTGACGCGGAAGGTTGGTAGGGCTGAGGTGGTGCACTATCTGGATGATTTTTTGTTTGTAGGCGCTGCGCATACGTCTGCCTGTGTAGAGCTGTTGGACGGCTTTGTGAATTTAGCGGGGGCATTGGGGATGCCATTGGCAGCCGGGAAGACAGAAGGGCCATGTTCCAGGATCACTTTCTTGGGGGTGGAGCTGGATTCTGACCGAATGGTGGCGCGTTTGCTGATGGAGAAGGTGGTGCAGTTGCGGGTTTTGTTGGCCAATGGATTGGCATCAACGAAGTTGACATTGAAGGAAATGCAGTCATTGATTGGATCTTTGAATTTTGCTTGTAAAGTGATTCCGATGGGCCGGGTATTTCTGCGTTACTTGGCAGCAGCGACGGCGGGGGTTGCGAAGCCGCATCACTGCATACGGATGTCAAGAGTGATGCACAAGGATTTAAGGATTTGGGATGTCTTTTTGCAGGAGTTTAATGGGACGGCAGTCATTCGGGAATCAGAGTGTTCGAGTGAGGATTTACAGCTTTACATCGATGCGGCAGGGGGAGTGGGGATGGGAATCTACTTCGGGGGTGCCTGGGGTGCCGATCAGTGGCCAGACGAGTGGTCTGAGAGTGGTTTGATGAAGAATATAACTTTTTTGGAGTTATTCCCGATGTTGGTGGTTTTGGAGTTATGGCCTGAAAAGTTGTGGAACCCTAAGTTGGTGTGGTGGTGCGATAACGAAGCTGTTGTGAATGTCATTAATCACTACACTCCGCGATGTCTGAAAGTGGCGTCGCTCATGAGAGCGGTGGTGCTGGGTTGTCTGCGTCACAATGTGGTGTTGAAGGTGCGACATATCCTTGGCCATGCTAATGTTATTGCTGATGCTATTTCCCGTTTGCAGTGGGAGCGTTTTCGGCAGTTGGCACCAGAGGCGGAACTGGAGGGGCATGTGGTCCCTTGGAGCTTGTGGAGCGATGGCCTAACGAGATGAAGGAGCTGCTGCGGTGTTCGGTGGCGGAGAGGACCTTGGACGCGTACCGTCGAGGTTATGCAATGGTGGTAGACTTCTTGCAGGCGCGTGGGTGGAGGTCTGGGGGGGTATCTGAGCAATTGATTGGGCAGTACATTGTAAGCACTAAAGGGCGAGGGATGTCCAGGTCAGCAGTAAAAGGACATCTGGCCGGTTTTGCATTTTTCACGCGAGCGGTTGGCGAGGAGCTGCTTGGGGGATGGTTCATTGTGCAGAGGCTGCTGAGGGGGTGGGAGCACTCGAGGCATACTCTGTGGGATCGGTGTTTGCCGATTACGCATGAATTGCTCATGCGGTTGTGTCAGGAGTTGCCTCAGGTTGCTGAGTCGCGCTATGAGGTGCTCCTTTTTCGGTTAGTATTTACATTAGCTTTTTTCGGGGCATTTCGGGTGGGTGAATTGGTGGCGAGTTCTAAGAAAGCAGTGGTCGGGGGTACCCTGCTGCGCCGGCATGTGCAGCTGGAGGGAGTGTAATTGCGGGTACTCCTGGCAAAATCCAAAACGGACCAGTGGGGGAAGGGTCTTTGGGTGGTCCTGAACGCGATTGGAGGACCGACCTGCCCGGTTGCGGCTATGCATGAGTACTTGCAGGTATACTTAACACTTATTATATTAATGCAACATATTTGCCTATGTGCCCTTATAAAATAGGCTCTCAGATTCAGCCCCAATAGCCTGTAAATGCTGGCACACACATTTACACCTGCTCCAAGGAAGCAGTAAATGTGCACATGAATTCTATTCATGCATTTTCATATCTTATAGAATACACATGTATATTACAATGCTATCTTTGCTCCTCCCAAATTATGCCACTGCGAATGTATAAGTATGCGCCTTCTTGCTGGCAAATGTATACCACCACACAGTTTTATAAAAGACCTGTTCCATATATAAACAGACTTAGCACATAGAAAAACCTTTATAAAATTAACCCCCACATGTGAAATCTTGTGGTTCTCTCTCTCTGTATTTGTTGTTTCCTGTGGTCACAGGCGGGATGAGAGAGAGCTGCTCTTGAAGGTATAGACTCCGATGCGCAAGCACACAGTTTGGACCCTGTACAATACCAGAAATAGGTGTGCATCACCAGAATGAGGTGCATGCCCAGGTTCACAAAACTGCAACAAGACTCACACTGCACAGGGGGCAAAGAGTGCATGGAAGAGAGATACTGTATGCATTCCACTACAAACTGTGTTCTGGATTACAGCTGCTTAATGTTGAAAAGGCTTAACTGGAATTGCAAAACGTCCACTCCAGCTACACCCCCTTTGTACTTTTCTTCTGTATGATGCAAAAGCACATTCCTAGTATTGGGCTAGAAGAGTCCAGAGATTGTCATCAGCCTCCCTCAGGACTAACCATCAACCTTTATGTTGTCCCACTAGGAGCGGCCTAGTTTTGAGCCCTACGGAATTCACTACTGTATCTTATTATATTAGCAATACATTTCTACCTTATCCATGTGGATATTCACAAAATAAATCCAATACATCTTATTGTTTAAACTACGATGTTTAATCTTATAATAAAAGCTAAGGTGTACTAGTTTCATGACATTTGGGTAGGCAGTTATGGATTGCATGATCAAGAAAAAAAAATCACTAACCACAAAAAATTCTAACTGATCCAAATTAGCTGCCTTGATTGAGGCTGGAACTGCAGACACAATTACAGTAATGACACATCATTACAATTACCAGCAAAGAGATTAGGATTCTTCAACGTGAGCAAATATTAAGGGAAGGGCAAGATCATTTTTGTTTCATAAAGCACTGAACCATTTTTGTTTAATAGAAACCTTAAATGACATTTTTCATGTCTTTCTTGAACCTGCTTCCTTTCATTCTTCGAACTTTACATATCCTTTAAGGTTTAATTCCGTTTACTACTAGCTAGTGTTAAGTCCAATATACTGCTGAGTGAATTCATTTTCATGCATGAAAGCCTTAATGCCTAAGGTAAAAAGTTGCAGGATAAAGCCCCAGGGCTGTTGAGATACAGCACAGCAGAAAATTGCTTCATACTGCTTAATTTAGGCACATTAACATAATGGAATACAATCAATAGGCTCTAATAATTACAGTAAAACCACATAATTCCCTTAAGTAAACATGCACATTATATGAGAAACAAATTACTATCCGGTAAAATGCATAATTACATTCACTGTAAAGTAATTTATCAGAAAACACAACTATACTATTATAGGCTAAAGGATATTTTGCTTTCCTAAAGTTAAGGAAAAGTTCCAGTGGTTTTCAAATCCTTGCATGTCTCTGCATTTACTCATTCTCGCTTTCTCACGTCTCATGCCATTATACCTAGGCCGATATAATTGAATGTGTCATCAATTCTAATGGCATTTCTACAATTATTTGGTGTGCATTATGGATTCCTTGCATTTGCATGAGTTTATACACTGGGCATATGCTTTTCAGGTTAAAACTGAAGGGAGTTGGCCTTCAGTAAAATCATTACCTTGGCCTTCAGCCCCCTTGGTCATTCAGTTTGTTTTCTGGGATATTGTTTCCTTTATTTATGCTGATGATATGCAATTGGTGGTCCCTTTTAGGATAAGGGGATTGGAATGGAGGAGAACTGAAGCAACAACCAATGATAAATGGTAGCCCAATCCCAATTAAAGATGCTATTAGAAGTTTAGGTGTGTGATTAGGTAACAAGACATTGTTTCAAATGCAGGTAACTAAAAGGGGCCCAGAATGCCTACTTCAAACTAAGGTTAGTGAGGTAATTGAAACCTTTGGTAGATGTGGGGTCTTTATACACCATAACCCAGGCTATGGTTTGTGATCAGTTGTTTGCTGGACTTCCAGATAAATCCCTTAGAAAGCTTCAGATTGTACAGAATATGGCAGTCAGAATACTGAGAGGTACCAGAAGGCAGTTTAATGCTCATCTTGCATTGCATAAGCTCTATTGATCACCGGTTTAGGAATGCGCTGTCTTTAATTTTTAAGGCAATATGTACTGGCACACTCAAATATTTCACCAAGCCATTTGTTAGAAGTTCCAGGTGTTTTGGAAATTATGTTGGAGGGTATGAGCTTCTGAGCTTGCAATTCTTGTGTGCAATAAAGTTTCACCAGACCAAAGTGCTTTTGTCATTTTGGAAAAGATTAAAGCTTTTTACTTTCTGGCTGATTACGTTTTGGGTGGGTTGTTTTGGGTGTGTGAAGTGGTGTATGATTTCAGTGAGAAGATCTGCTGTTAATATGGTAGTCTCTATTGTTTAGTTTAGTTTATGCATTTTGCATTTGATTTATATTGTAAACTGCTTTTAATGACTAAATCACTATAGTGGTGTATACATTTTATAAATGCATTTGCTTGTTGAAGAAAAAAAGAGATATAGCAGAAAAGGAACTCAATCTGAAAGCAATAATACTGGTCACATTGTTGTGTCAATCATTTAGAATTAAATATCAATCCAAATTAAAATTTCTTTCAGTTTATATGTCGCCGCGCCGCTGGGCAGGGTCCCGAGGCCGGTAGTAACCGGGTTCCCGGGGCCCCAGCCTGGCGGCGGTGGATTCGCGGCAGTGGGCAGGTGGGGGGGGGGGGATGAGCGTGGGAGGAGTGCGGCCGGCACCAGCAAGTGGCGTGCACACGTAGTGCCTCACGATTGGTGCTGGTGCCGGTCGGGGGCGGAGCGGCGGCACGCGAGGGAGATCGCTGGCGTGCGCTCTCCCTCTTTGCAGCGTGGCCAGCCGCTGAAAAGGTTTGTCGGGGAATTTTGGTTTTCGTGGGCCAAAGGGAGGCATCGGATTTCGGGCCGGCTGCCCGTCGCGGGGGTTCTCAATTTCGGCGGCAGGGCCCCTTCGTGTCGGCGCGGGGGGGGGGTTCTTTGTTGGGCATTGATTGCCCGGTTGGCTGGCTCTGTGGAGGGCCTGGGCCTTCCTGCTGGGTCCGGTAACTTATAAAAAAATAATAATAATAATAAATAAATAAACGAACGTAATAATACTACAAACAAAATAAAAAAAAAAAAAAATTTCAGCAGGTCTTACTGCAGGGCTATACCTATTTATATGTATATAGCTATTTCTATATAGCTATAATCCTTTGAAGGGTGAGGGCTGTGCCTGAGGTGCCCACAGTGGTGCAGCGGACACCGCCAGCGCCTGTGGGACCTGTGGGTCGCAGGTTCCAGGCCCAGCCGGGGCACGTGCCAACCCCGTACTCTTAATTTTAATTGCCTTCCTGGCACTACTCTGCGCTTAGGGCTGCGCTGCCAGTATGGCTCGCCGGTCTGGCAAGGCCGCTCCCAAAAAGGTGGGGGCTAAGGGGGCTGCACGTAAGGGAAGGGGCGTGGGAGGCCTGGGTCTGTGCCTGCCCTCGAGGGGGAGGCGGTGGTGGCTGTGGCTCGGGACCCGCAGGGAGGGCGGGGCAGAGGAAGGGCGCCGAGGACGCACTCTGGTACTGCGGGCCGGCCCGCGCGGGCTCGTGCTCCGGCGGTTTCGGCTGCGCCTCGGGGAGCGGGACGCTTGGGCCTTCCGGCTCTGAGGGCGGGGACGGAGTCTCGGGTGAGGTAGACAATGCCACGGTGGAGCGCTCCGGGGCGGGGGCTGCGTTGGGGGCCCGGTACCCGGAGGTGGGAGCTTCTCCTGCAGAGGGCGGCGGGTTGGTGGGGACGTATCCCCTTCCTCCCTCCGGTTGGTCCAGTCCAGGGTGTATGAGCGGGCATGCTCCGCCTGCTGGGTTTTTTGGAGCGCCGGGGGCTGGGCCGCGTGGGGGGGCGCATGGTGTGGGCCGGCGCAGTGGGGTGGGGCCTGGGATGGGTGGAGAGGGGGCGGGGGTGGCGGGACCTCCGTTCCGGGGGTAAGGGGGGTGGCGGCGTGGGAGGCGGGGGGCCTCGGGTCCTCAGCCTGGGGCTAGGGAGTGGGACCCAATGTTGCTTCCAACCCTTTGCGGGCAGGGCCTGCCGCTTTTTCTCCTCTTTTGCCTCAGGTTCCTCGGCGGGATTTGCCCGGAATGGACAGCATTGACCCTGGTCGAGCGGGCTCCGCTAGTGCGGTGGAGGAGCGTGACGGTTCGGCTGCTGCGGGTCCGAACCTGCTGGTGTCTTCGCCTCTTCCTCTTACGGCTGGTGAGTATACTGCGGGCACAGGCAGTTCGGTGGGGGGAGGGCAAGGTCCTGAGGTGGTTCCGGTGGCCGGGGGAAAGGAGACCGTCAAGCGAAAACACGGGCGTCGCTGCCGGAGGGCTTCTTCGTCCTCCTCATCCTCTTCCACGATTTCCTCTGACGATTCGGTGGTTGCGGGGGGTGAAAAGGAGGCGGGCGGCGGGTCGGCAGTGGTGCGTTGCGCGGAACTTTGGGAGGGTGTCCCTCGGAAGTTGCGGCACCGGATCAAGCGTCGAAAATATATTGATATCTTTCGCCTGCTTGAGGGCCGTAGGCGCTTCGGCGAGAGTAAGAAAAAGCGCAAGGAGGATGAGAAGGCGGGTCGGGTGCGCAAGCCTTCTCGCAACACCCTGAATTGGACTCGGGCGTTTTTAAGGTTGGCCAGCGTTTGGGGTCATTATTTCCCGGAACAGTATGGAGCGCTCTTGGCTTACGGCGATACGATTTTGGCGGCGGCGCAGGCGCAGGACGGGTGGGCTTGGCTGAACTACGACGAGGAGTTCAGGGACATGATGGAGGAGAGTAAGCAACTATCATGGGGCACGAAGGATATCAATCTGTGGTTGACGCAGATGTCCTCGAAGGGCCGGGCGGCTGGGGCCGCAGGGGGTGGTGGGAAGGCCAGAGTTGCTGCGGCGCCGGGGGGCGTGCGGCCCTTTCGGTCGGCCGCCACCCCGGCGCCTCAGCCCAGGGGTGGGGTGGCAGGCACGGACGTGTGTTGGCGTTTCAATAAATCCTCGTGCCCGTTCCCCGACTGCAAGTTTAAACATGCGTGTTCCTTGTGTGGCAGCGGACACGCGGCCCTTAAATGCAGTAGGAGAGGCGTGGCAGGTGCCCCTGCGGGGGGCAAGTGAGGGCGGTCTCGTGTCTTTGGCTCCCACGCCTGTGCGAGTCGAAGTCATGCGCCCATGGCTGGTGGAGTATGGCAGGGCGAGCCGGGGGGGTGCGTGGAGGGTTTTACTGGAGGGTTTTCGGATCCCGTGTCAGGGTTCCCCTGCGGAGGGGGGGTCGCGTAACGCTAGTTCGGTGTGCTCTCTGGGGGAGGTGGCGCGGCAGAAGATTGCGGAGGAGTGCGCGCTGGGCAGAGTGGCCGGGCCCTTTCGCGAGCCTCCCTTCTCCCCGTTCACGGTGTCCCCACTGGGGGTGGTGCCCAAGAAGGAGCCGGGCAAGTTCCGGCTAATTCACAACTTATCCTCTCCTGTCGGAGATTCCGTGAACGACCATATCCCTCGAGAGCGATGTACTGTGCGCTACGCTTCTTTTGACTCCGCTGTTGCGTTGGTGCAGCAATGCGGGGCTGGGGCGTCCTTGGCGAAGGTGGATATAGAGTCTGCGTTCCGGCTGCTGCCTGTGCATCCTGCGTCCTTCCCTTTGTTGGGTTTTACCTTCGAGTCGCAGTACTATTTTGATAAATGCATGCCTATGGGCTGTGCCATATCCTGCGCTTACTTCGAAGCGTTTAGCACCTTTTTGCATTGGGTGTTGGAAACCTTGACGGGGTTGCGTACTATAGTACATTATCTGGATGATTTCTTGTTCGTCGGGCCGGATCGGGAATCAACTTGTGACACCTTGCTGGAGACCTTTTTGCGCGTGGCGGGGGACTTCGGTATTCCAGTAGCAGCTAATAAAACGGTTGGGCCTGTGACTTGCTTGACGTTCCTGGGGATCGAGATTGATACCGTGGAAATGGTGGTCCGCTTGCCGGAGCAGAAGGTGGCTCGTCTGCGGCGGTTGGTTGCTGTGGTGGGATCTGCGCACAAGACTACATTGCGTGTTATGCAATCTTTGGTTGGGCATCTCACGTTCGCGTGCAGGGTGCTGCCCATGGGGCGCCCCTTCGCTCGGCGGTTGTCACTCGCCATGGCAGGAGTTCAGCTCCCGCATCACCGTATTCGGGTGACGGCGGGAATGCGCGAAGATTTACGGGTTTGGGATTCCTTTTTAGCTGATTTCAACGGTCGCTCGGTCATTCAGTTCCCTGAAATCTCGAATTCAGATCTACATTTATTTACTGATGCGGCCGGCGGTTTTGGTTTCGGGGCTTATTGTCAAGGGGCGTGGTGTGCGGAGCCGTGGCCTTCCGAGTGGGTGCAGTCCGGCTTGACGCGGAACATTGCTTTTTTGGAGCTTTTTCCCATAGTGGTTGCTTTCTGGGTCTGGCCTGAGCGCTTACGGGATCGGCGGGTGGTATTTTGGTGCGATAACGCGGCAGTGGTGGAGGTTATTAATCGCCATGCGCCTCGATGCCCGAAGGTGGCTGCTTTAATGAGGATTTTTGTGTTAGCCTGCTTACGTATGAATGTCACTGCCAGGGCTCGGCATGTGCCTGGGGCCCAGAATTCCATTGCTGACGCTCTATCCCGTTTTCAGTGGGCGCAATTTCGGCGGCTGGCTCCGAAGGCGGATCCGGCGGCTTCCCCGGTCCCGGAGCATCTCTGGAAAGTTGGAATCCAGAGCTGATGTCACTGTTGTCGACGTCCGTAGCGCGCAGCACGTGGGCCCTGTATCGGCGTGGTTACTCCCAGGTGAGTGCTTTCCTGAGCTCTTGGGGCTGGGGCGGGGGGAAGGTGCCCGAGGGGCTAATAGGTCAATTCGTGCTCTGGGCGAAGAAGGCGGGTTGGACTCGTACGGCTGTTACGTCCGCAGTTGCTGGTTTTTCCTTTTTCTGCAAGGCGGCGGGGTGGGTGGGGGAACCCGAGGGTTTCTTTTCTTGTTCGGTATCTGTTGGCGGGTTGGGCTAGGGCTCACCCCAGGCCCCAGGACTGGCGGCGTCCGGTTTCTCACGAACTGTTGCTGCGTGTTTGCGAGGTCTTACCTCGTGTTGCGGTTTCTCCTTTCGAGGCCCTCTTGTTCCATGCATTGTTCGTGACTGCCTTTTTTGGGGCCTTTCGCGTGTGCGAACTGGTGCCACGCTCCGCCAGGAAGGGTGCGCCTGGGGGTCTCGAGCCCTCCCACGTCACCATCCAGGGGTCTCAAGTTCGTATTTTCCTCCCACGGTCCAAGACCGATCAGACGGGAAAAGGGAGTTGGGTGATACTGGGCGCCATATACCCCTTGCCCTCGTGCCCCGTGCGTGCTTTGAGCCTTTACTCTCTGAGGCGCTCGGGTTTGCATGGTTCCTACTTCTTTTTACATGAGGACGGTAGGCCGGTGACGCAGTTTCAGTTTACAGCGGTCCTGCGCCTGGCACTGCGGTCCTTAGGTTACGATGAACGGAGCTTTGCGTCGCATTCTTTCCGGATCGGCGCGGCCACCAGTGCGGCGGCGGCGGGGTTGGAGGGGTCGGTGATTCAACGGATCGGGAGGTGGCGTTCTGGAGCGTACGAAGGGTATGTGCGCCCTTAAGGGGTCGAGCGCTGCATCCGGGTGGTGCGGCGACGATGTCTTGGGGTTGCCTGGGTGGCACGGGGTTGCTGGGTTCTGGGGGGGGGGGGCTGCTAACAACATTTTCTTCCTATTTCAGAGTTGCCTGCTGGTGGCAGTCCGCTTTGTCCTTTCAGATGGTGCCGGTTCCAGCGAATGGTGGATCATCGGCCATTCATTCGTCTATTGGGCCGAGCGGAGGGCGGTGTCGAGGCCTTTGGGACTACATCTTGGTCTAGCGGCTTCTGGAGTTCGCCTATGCTGGATGGGACAATGTGGAATGCGGTGGTGGCAGCTCGTGGACTTCGTCCAGGCACAAATGGCACAGCGTCGGCGGCCAGTCGGGCTATTGATTCACTTGGGAGGCAACGACTTGGCGAGTTGGTCCTGCAGGCAGCTCATTCGCGTGGTTCAGAGGGACCTTGGTCTGCTGCAAGAACTTTTTTCCGGATGTGGCCATTTTGTGGTCGGATATAATCCCTCGCCCCGCCTGTTGGACACAGCGGCGGTGGTCGAGGGGCCTGATCAAAATCAATAGGCAGATCGGGCGGTGGGTTCAGCAAACAGGTGGACGGCAGGTGTTACATCCCTGGGCGGAAGTCCGGTGCAGTGGCCTGTACCGCTTGGACGGTGTGCACCTTGCTCCTGTTGGCCAGGATTTGTTGCTGAATGACTGGCAGGAGGCTATTGAATGTTGGTGTTGGTCGCAGCTTTCTTTGGGGGGGGCGGCACAAGGATAGGTGAACTACCTTGTGCCGGGTGGCGGGTCGCGAGCCGGCGCTCGCCGACCCGGTGGGGGCCTTGGAGGTGAATGCCGCTTGGCAGAGGAGCGGCATTGCCCCAGGTTGGGGAGACATCACGGTTGTGGTCTCTGCCCGGTGGGAAAATGCCGGCCTTTGCTAATAACATGGCGAGGCGGGCGGAGGGGCAATGGGGGGGTGGATGATGCACCACTTTGCTAGAAATGGCTGGTGGGGTATCATCCGGAATTCGGGAGGTGGAGGGGGGGGGGAAACGTTTTGACTAAGAACGTTTGTTGGCCTATGTTCGGCCGGTTTTACAATGTTATAAATAAAGCTGCGACCAACTAATTGTTCACCAATCTTGTGGTCTGTGTGTCTTTGTGGGGGGGGGGGATGTGAAAGAAAAGGGGTTTGGCTCGAGTGGTGGTAAAGTGTTATGACTGCCGCCAGCCAAAGGATGGGGCATCCGGATACTTCGGTTAATGTCGCCGCGCCGCTGGGCAGGGTCCCGAGGCCGGTAGTAACCGGGTTCCCGGGGCCCCAGCCTGGCGGCGGTGGATTTCGCGGCAGTGGGCAGGTGGGGGGGGGATGAGCGTGGGAGGAGTGCGGCCGGCACCAGCAAGTGGCGTGCACACGTAGTGCCTCACGATTGGTGCTGGTGCCGGTCGGGGGCGGAGCGGCGGCACGCGAGGGAGATCGCTGGCGTGCGCTCTCCCTCTTTGCAGCGTGGCCAGCCGCTGAAAAGGTTTCCCTCCCACCCTCCCCTTGCTCGTGGTTGCCGGTTGGGGGGTGTTGTCGCAGCTGGGTATGGGGGGGGGTCTTGGTTGCAGGTGTGGCGGGGTAGCGAGCCGGCGCTCGCCGACCCGGTGGGGGCCTTGGAGGTGAATGCCGCTTGGCAGAGGAGCGGCATTGCCCCAGGTTGGGGAGACATCACGGTTGTGGTCTCTGCCCGGTGGGAAAATGCCGGCCTTTGCTAATAACATGGCGAGGCGGGCGGAGGGGCAATGGGGGGGTGGATGATGCACCACTTTGCTAGAAATGGCTGGTGGGGTATCATCCGGAATTCGGGAGGTGGAGGGGGGGGGGGGAAACGTTTTGACTAAGAACGTTTGTTGGCCTATGTTCGGCCGGTTTTACAATGTTATAAATAAAGCTGCGACCAACTAATTGTTCACCAATCTTGTGGTCTGTGTGTCTTTGTGGGGGGGGGGGGATGTGAAAGAAAGGGGTTTGGCTCGAGTGGTGGTAAAGTGTTATGACTGCCGCCAGCCAAAGGATGGGGCATCCGGATACTTCGGTTACTGCAATCCCTATCAAGGAGGACTTAGAAATTGTTGCTTATCTGCATGATGTTAAAATTCTTTCCTGTATTTAATGGCATTCTTTTTCTGACTTTCACTTTTATTGTATTTTTAGATTTTGTTGTGCACCGCTCTGCTGAGACCCCCTTGAATGGCAGTTTATCAAGCACAATACACCATAACCATAGATCGTGTTACAGAAACATGATTCAATTAATCCTGTAAATGGGATATAGCTATAATCTGCTACAGAGGGATAGAGATGGCTGAAAAGAGAGGTGACAAGAATAGTCTCAAAGCACATGAAATGATGGGGAAATGTATAAAGGAGGAAACTCTGTCTTAGAAAGAGAAGACGGTACTTGCATCTATACCAGTGTTGTCTACAGATGTCTATTATTCATGAAGGAAATGGAGAGAGGTCTGGTGATAGATATCCAAAAGCTGGGAATGAAGGGGTGGGAGCAGTGGCAATCCCAGCCCCCATTTTAACTGGGGCATGCATCCCCCTTGCAGCTGGTGCCCACCCACCCCGTGGTGCAGCATGGTGCAATGCACCATGTGATCTGCTGAGCACACATTTTGGAGACAGCACAGCAAACATACCTTAAAGACAGGTGGCGTGCCATGTTTATTTATTTATTTTATTTAGACAGCTTTGTGGTCACAACACAATTGGGGGATACATTTAACACGAGGGGATATGAGACACATACACTAACACTTACAGGGAACATGGGCAATGGATGGTTAAGTGGCTTGCCCAAGACTACAAGGAGCACCTGTGGGACTAGAAATGCCAGTCCTTCCGGCCCAAGGTTGCTGTCCTCTAGTGGGATTTGAACCCCTGACCTTCTGGCCTGAAGTACCTTGCCCAACCACTAGGCCACTCCTCCACTCCAATGTTGTCTCCAATCCAGGCCAACTGCATGACTTCAGCCAGAAGAGAAGAGTTGGCCTGGATTGGAGACAGCATGGCAAGCCACCCATCTAAGGTATGCTTGTTGCAGTGCCTCCAAAGCATGGGACCAGTGGGAGTACACCCCCTCCCAGTCGGCACATACCACCCCACCCTTGGAACGGCACTGGTGGGGGGGGGCTTGTTGGGTAATTTCAACCTACTCAATGTGGAGTACACATCTGCAGAATCTAAAAGAAGTAGAGAAATCTTGCATGCCTTTCAAGGAGCTCTACTCATGCAAATGATGATGTAACCAACAAGGGTAGGGGCTATGCTAGATCTAGTACTCAGAAATGTCTGAATAGGGATCCATCTGGGCAGCAGAGATCATCATGCAGTGTGGTTTCATAGAAAAGTTAAATTAGAAATACCCAGCTCAAAGTGATGGACTTTAAACATCCTGACTTTAGTAAAATGGGGCAATAACAGAGGGAGGACTTGGCAGGGCAGAAAGAGATAAGGTTAAGACAGTGGGCCAAACTGAAGGAGCTATAAAAGGGTTCCCTTGTGGAATGGTGTGGAGGCACTAGACTGGTTCTAGAAGAAACAGCATTGCTGATCTCATGGGGGGTGGGGGGACTTAATCAGTGTAATATGTTAGACGCTTATTGGAAACCAAAGGCACTGAAGAAAATAATCTATACTGCATCACAGGTTTTGACGGTGGCTCATAATTAATAAATCTCAGCAATATAAATCTAAGTAAATCCATAGAGGCATCAAAAGATACATGTAAATCATGAATCTTAAATGAATATCTCAAGAATTAACTGAACAAAAATCATTTAAGAACAGGGATGTCACCATAAAAGGTATGATTTGCTTTTCTAAAAATCTTGAAACAAATAACGTACCCTATTTTGAAACATATTTACAAACATAAGTTATCGGCTAAAAATTCTACTTAATTTAGGAGCTTAAAAATAGGTCTGCCATTCATTTGCCCAGATTTATGAGCCTACTCTGAAAATCACTGCTAAGTCCCTAACTTATTTTCCCCACCCTTAATCCATCTATTGTCATCCACTTTTAAATTGTCAGAGAGACCATTTTGAGAATATTAGTCTCCAAGTTAGAAATAAATGTATGAGAAAAGAAAGAAAAGCACAGAATGAGACATAACAAGATATTAAGGGACATGTTTACTAACATGCACTAACTATTAGCATGGGCTTTGCCACGCGGTAAGGATGCCATGTTAGTGTATAGAGTCCTGCGCTAAATATCCTGCACTAACTGGGTAGCACGTGATTGAGTGAAGACTGGGTGAGTTAGGAGCTAAACACGGGCATTGACAGTGTGTCACAGTTAGCAACGTCCTGATGAAACATGCTAACTAGGAATGTTACGGTTAGTGTGGCTGTATTTAATGCCACCTCAAGGGGTGGCAGTGCACCATTTAACACAGTGTAGCATGATAACAGCACGTTAAGGGTACGGGTAAGGGTAAGGGACACGTATGCCCTCTAAAGTTAGTGTGTGCATCGGTAATAGTTTCACAGCTCAAATGCATGCTATCGGTAAACCCTTTAGTAAACATGTACCTAAAATAGCCAACAGATACATTAATATTTTGAGGCACCTAGATGCTATTAATGATCAAAATGGATAACTGGTGAATATAATAAAAATAGGGGTTGATCTAGGGGGCGGAGCCAGCTACTGAGGAAGATGGCCGTGTAGTCTCTTAGCTCTCCGCTGAATCCTGGTCAAATCCTATCCTCCCAA
This sequence comes from Ichthyophis bannanicus, assembly GCA_033557465.1. Classification (NCBI taxonomy): domain Eukaryota; kingdom Metazoa; phylum Chordata; class Amphibia; order Gymnophiona; family Ichthyophiidae; genus Ichthyophis; species Ichthyophis bannanicus. The sequence goes on from CM066032.1 coordinate 1,629,872,035, forward strand.
CATAGTTGCGAAATGTATTGCCCCTACAGGCAGTACCAAGGAGTCACAGTGATGGCCGGTAGCAAACAGACAAGATTAGAGTTTGGGACTGGGTCGAATCCCGGGGCGAAAAGATCTAAGCCTGATCCTCCGTCCCCTCTCAAGATGGCGAACTCCTGTGAAAACCCGGAGGGCCTACAAGAACTGCTGCAAGAGATAAGAGCAGTGCGGGAAATGGTAGCTGTGAACGGGGAGACCCTGGCAGGAGTGCAAGCTGATGTTCTCGAATTGAAAGAACTTAAAGAGCAACTGACAGGTATTACGGACAGAATGGAGGAGGTTGAAGCCAAAGTAAATGTGCATGAAGAGCATTTAAAACAAGTGACAAAGCATGAGAAGAGAATTGAGGCCCTGGAATGCAACCTGGATGACCTCAATAATAGTTCCCGAAGGAATAATATTCGGGTGGTCAGAGTTCCGGAGGGCGTGGAAGGTGTAAACACTGTGGTTTTTATTGTAAAAACAATTCCAAAGATCCTTTGGCTAAATCTCAGTCAACCTTTTGAAACTGACAGAGCGCATAGAGTCCCGACTCAGGCACTCCCTCACGCCCGTCATCCATGCCCAATTATAATGCGGGTTCTATGCTACTCAGATGTGGTACAAATTATGTTCGCAGCTAAAGCTAGCTCGCCGGTGAAATTTGAAGATCATACGCTGGCGTTCTATCCGAATTTCAGCAAGTCAACAGTAGAGAGGCGCAAACAACTCCTGTCTTTCAGACCTCGACTGCAAAAACTTCAGGCCAGATATGGCCTTTGTTTTCCGGCAAGGATGAGAGTGACGATTCACAATCAAACTAGATTCTTTGAGGACCCCTCGGCTCTGCAATTCTTTTTGGAAGAGAAGATAGCAGAAGTAATGCACTGACTAGCTACATAGTTGAATGTTTTGCCGCAATAAGTCCCTGATGGAGCACTCACTCCATGATCTCAGGGGTAGTGAACATCATTTGACTGTTTCAACTTAATGTTTCTATTTTAATATGGAGGCCTGGTCTTTGAACATAGATGTTTTAATGTCTAGGATATGCTACAATTTTTTTGTTGTAAGGCCAGGGAAACAAAGTATGCTACTATAAGAATCAAAGAGAGAGGAGAAGGTTTCCGCTCCTCGATCAGGCCTGAGAGTGGGACATCCTTCTGAGCAGGGAGGGGAAGGCAATATAATTAAAAGAGAGAAGGAAAATAATGTAAACAATAAAAGCAATAAATCGTGGGAAAGGGGAGATAAAATAAAAATAAATTTAAAAAAAATGGAGGAGGGGTAACCTGAAAAGATTGTGGGTGGTAGGGAGGAGGATTCTCTCAATATTTGGATGGGCAGGGCGGGGTAGTTTTTCTCGGGCACTGGCTTACCCAGTAGGACTTGTTTTCTGGGAGGCTATTTTTGTTAATTGGGGTGTTTTGGTTGGGATATGCTGGAAGGGGTCGGATTTTTTAAACAGGGGTAGCAGTTGGGAACTGGACTGCAGAGGCTTCAATACTTGGAAGTTACCCAGTGCAACCCAGCAAAGCGGAAAAAGATTTTGCACAATTGCAAGAAAGAAAGAGTGGATGTGGTCCTATTGCAGGAGACCCATCTCACGTTAACCAAGACAGCTAAACTGGGGATGGGGCATTATACTTTGGTGGGTCATTCAGAGGTGAAAAAAAAGAAACATGGAGTTGCCATCTTATTTCTTAAAGCTTTGGCGCCAGCGATTGTGCGGATCTGGAGGGCAGGTGGGCCAAAACACTTGCAGATTAGAAACCAAAAAATTGCTATCATAAATGTCTACGGCCCTAACTATGACAATGTAGTCTTCTACAGGGCTCTTGCAGAGGAGGCACAAGAGTGGGTGGCGTATCCCACCGTTATGGGGGGAGATTTTAATCTAATGTTAGATCCTCTGCTCAATCGGCAACCCTACAGGCCCCAAACACGATCCAGAGCATCTGCGGTTGTGCACTCTAGAATTCAGGCATGTGAACTATCGGATATTTGGTGACTGTGGCATCCAAACGATAAAGAATATACTTTCTATTCTTTGCCCCACAGTTCACACTCCCGCATAGACTTCTTTTTAATATCCAAATCTCTGGTGCCCTCGGTCACAAAAGTAGATATATGTGGAACCCATATCTCTGATCATGCTGCAGTAACTTTTGTTCTACGGGTTGATGACTCAGACCCAAAGAGTCCCACCTTGTTCTTCCTGAGAGAGCTAATGGATGATCAAGGTTTTTATAAGACCATCAAGGTGGCTATTAAAGGATATTTCGAAGTCAATCTCCCAGAGGATACAGCCGGATGGGCATGGTGGGAAGCTTTCAAGGCGTGTATTCGAGCTGAATGTACGAGTTATAAAATTAGGCTAGAGCGGCAAAAGAAAGCAGACTTGGTAGGGTTGGAGACCCAAATACGAGCAGGGGAGAGATTACTGAGGAACAGAACCAATCCAATGATTCTTCTGCATTTGCAGAAATTGCTTTACCAATACAATAGTACTATTGCTGCGGAAGCTGCAAAGATATCACTAGCTCAGCAGGGGAAATACTATGTTGAGTCTAACAAAGCAGGGACCCAACTTGCCTGTACTCTCAGACCGAGGCCGCCAAAGAGGAGAATTGAGGTTCTTCGAGATGATAACCAGGTCTTGATTACAAGGGCAGATGAAATCGCTGAGGCTTTTAGATCATTCTACTCTGAATTATATTCCTCCGAATCGGCAGTTTACCCCGTTGCATTTAAAGGGCTCTTTGGTCAGTTACCTCATCCTTCTTTATCTCCCTTGCAGAGGGAGAGGCTGGAGAGTCCTTATTATAGGAGAGATTAGTGAGGTTTTGCAGGGGCAGGTTAGGGGTAAATCAGCCAGGCTGGATGGAATTCCCAATGAATTCTATCAACATTTCTCTGAGGATCTCCTCCCCTTTTTGAAACAGTATTTCCAGTTGTTATGCGCGCAAGCTCCGGCCACTGGCTCCTTCAGTGATGCAACAATCATAGTTCTGGAAAAACCCGGTAGGGGCCCTCAGAGAGTGGAAAACTATCGACCTATATCTTTATTAAATGCTGACTACAAGCTCTTTGCAGCCATTCTTGCTCGGTGAATAGAAAATGTAGTCTCTCATATAATTCACCCGGACCAATGTGGCTTTATGGCCGGTCAGTCTTCTGCAGATAATGCGTGCCTATTCATGAACCTTATGGCAGTCTCTGAACACTTGAGCTTTCCGGTGGTGGGACTCTCGGTTGACACAGAAAAGGCTTTTGACAGGCTGGAATGGGCCTTCTTGGAGCAAGTTCTAGCTTGGTTTGGCTTTGGGGCAAAATTTATGCATCTCATTCACTTGTTATATACTAATCCTTCTGCCCGCATCCTAGCAAATGGACTGCTCTCTCCCTCCTTTTTGTTGAACAGGGGAACGCGACAGGGATGCCCTCTGTCCCCCCTTGTGTTCAATATCACGCTAGAACCACTTACCCTGCTGCTTAGACTTTCAGACAAGATCCAGGGAATTTCCATTGGAGACAAACAAATCAAACTGTCAGCGTATGCAGACATCCTTTTGCTGTTTATTCAGCCCCATGATGCTGGAGAGGTATTGAGGATAATGGGCTTATATTGTACTATGTCAGGTTATAAGAAACTGGAGTAAATCAGTTGCTTTTCCATTGAATAAGATGACCTTCTCATCTATGCTTTCTCAATTTCCCTTTCAATGGGAGGCTACAGCTATAAAGTACTTAGGGGTGAAATATGCTTTCTCCATAGAAGAAACAAAACAGATAAATGTTAATGGGCTGAATGAAATGATCCACTTCTTTACTTTGAAGTGGTCGCACCTCCATTTATCATGGTGGGGTAGGCTAGAATCTATAAAAATGGTATTGGTGCCCAAGGTAAACTACGTTCTGGAAATGCTTCCATTGGCTTTACCCATTAACTCATATTAAAAAATGGAAAGATTATTAGTGGATTTTCTATGGCAAGGGAAATCCCCTAGGATTGCGACCTCCAAATTAAAGGTGAACAAACTCAAGGGGGGAATCCATTTCCCTGACTTCCGATGGTACCATATGGCCTTCCTTCTAAAACAGGGTGTGGAGTGGTGTTTCCCCAAGGAAGAAGGGCAGAGGCAAGTATTGTTAGACTTAGAGGAAAGGTTGGGTGTTCTGTTTCCTTTATCGACATGAGTGGGGATGAGGTTCCCAGACTCCTTTAAGAGCCTCCAGATCATTCAGGCAACACAAGAGGCTTTTATTTTTCTTGGAGGAGTCTTAGGAAAGGAGGAGTTCTGTTCTACCCTACTCCCGCTTTGGTACAACCCGAAATTCAAGATTGGCCGTAAGGTTGCTGTATGGAAAAATTGGCAAGCGAAAGGAGTATGGATTGTTGGTCAGGTAATTAAGCAAAATAAGTGGAAGACTTATGATGAGTTGCAGCAGGAGTTTGTTCTGCCACTGACTTGGCGATATCAATGGGCCCAGCTTAAAGATTGTATTGCAGGTAGTATAGGAGACCTGCAGAAACTCTGACGAGTGGGGCTTGATGAAAATGGTAGAAATTTGTCATAGTTTGAAAGGTACAGCCTCCAAATTGTATGCTGTAATAAGAGATGGTTCTGTGCCTCCTTTGACCCGGCTAGGGAAAGCTTGGGAGATGGATTTGGGTTCCTCTAATTCTGCACAATCCTGGTGTCAAATTTGGGGGCAGGTCAATAGAGCTTCCAAAGTGGCTGCCCTTACTCAGTCTTTATTTTTCTTAATACACAGGGCATTTTTCACGCTGGTTAGGATCACAAAATGAGACCCCAAGACTTGTAATAGATGCTGGACTTGTTCAGGTAGCCCAGCTACTCTGAAGCATATGCTATACGATTGCCCTTATGTTCAGAGATATTGGTGTCAGGTGTGGGACAAGATTAAAGTGGTTTTACGGTTTCAGGCCCCTTTCACATGGAAACCATTGGAGGGTGGAATAGATCTGCGCAAGGAGAGGTCTTTCCTATTCAATTTTATGATGGTCATTGCGCTGAAGCTAATTCTGGCATCATGGAAGGACTTCTCTAAACTTGATGGGTACTACTGGTGGAATTTGGTGTGTCTGTACACTAAGTACGAGAAAGCACAAGAGCGGGCTTTAGCTCAAAGGGGCCTGAGAGTTAAATTGAAAAGGTGGCTCAATGTTAATTTAAATGGGGATTCAGAATTCAATAAATGGAAATGCCTTGATGATTTTGCGGCAAAGGCAAAATGTTCCCCATCAAACATTGGGTCTTAGGGCGGTTCAGTGGTTCAAAATGTTTGAGATGGTCTGACTCGGGGGGTGGGGAGGGAGGGGGGAATAGAAGTTGGGAAAGGGATGACTATGTGAGATTTTATTTATTTATTTATTTATTTATTTAAAGTCTCTTTTATACCGCGCTATTCAGCATCAGTGCGGTTTACAATAAACAACGAACATACACATTTCCAATAGTACTTTGTGTTTACATATGAACACTGAGATGTGATTTCAGTTTCTCTTGTTTTTCCTGTTTTTCTTGGATCTTGTATTACACTGTTGATTGTATACATTGTAGTGTGTAGTTTATATAACCGATAAAAATATATAAAAATAAATAGGGGGTGATTCACCAAGTCTGGCCCTACCACTAGGCAGGCTAGGTACCTGCCCAGAGTGGCAGTATTCATGGATGATGGTATGGCACTACAGAACCTGCTCCCTCCCTGCCTCTGCTGCCAACAGAAGCACTGTAAGCAGTCTGCACAGTGTGGGGCCTTTGAGTGTAGTTGTATGCACAAGCATTGCTGAGTCCTGCCCCCCCTGATCTCCTGTGTTCAGAGAGACTGCAATGTATACACCACTTTATAGTGCTTCAGGGCAGTCCAGGCAGAAGTAGGGTAATGGTGGTAACAGGGGTTTGGGTAGGAATCAGGCCCAGCAAGAGACAGGGATGATATGGGAGAGGTGTTAGATATGGAGGGGTGGTGAAGAAAAGGGGAGATACTGGACTATAGGGAAAGGTGGGGAAGCAAAGGAGAGATGCTGGACACCTAGTAGAAGAAGATAAGGGGAGGTGCTGGACACGGGACGTAGGGAAAGGAAGAGGAGATGCTGAATACCTGGAGAGGAAGGAAAGAAGTTAAGAGAAAGTGCAGGGCACCTGGGGGGGAGTGAAGGGAAGGGAGATCCTGGACTATAGGGGAAGGTAGGGAATAGAAGGGAATATGCTGGAAACCTAGTTGGGGAAAAGAAGGGGAGGTGCTGGTCAAGGGATATAGAGAAAGGAGAAGATAGACACGGAGGAGAAGAGAGAGGGGGATGGTAGACAGAGAGGGAGGAAGAGAGAAAAAAAGATGCTGGGCATGGAGTTGACAGCTCGAAGGAAATGCCAGACTAGAGGAGGAAGAAGGAGAAGATGTGAAATGCTAGACATGGGATGTGGGGAGAAGCAGAGGGGAGATTTTGGATATGGGAAGGGAGATACAAGGGAGGAATATTGAGAAAAGGAATAGTGTACATGGTGGGGCGGGAGGAAAAAAATGTGGTGAAACACTGAATGGATGAGAAAAAGAGAGAGAGACACTGAACAGGAGAAGATAAAAGGAGAGAGATGATGGACACAGGGTGAGGAAGAGAGAAAGGGGAGAGTTGGTTAAAGACTAAAGAAGGATAGAAAGATGGGGAATGAGAGGACTGTGCCAAGGGTTGAAAAGTACTACATCATGCAATAACGGGGGGGGGGGGGGGGATTGAGGACTGGATGGTAATGAGGAGGAGCAAAATCTGAGTTGATATAGAGAAAGAAATAAATGAAATAAATCTGAAAGGAATAAGATAAATGCCAGGAAGTGAAGAAGATAGGAGAAGTGGCAGATGGGCCAGAAACCCTAGGAAGTGAGTAGAGAGAAGAGATGTTGATCTCAGTCTCTGGTTTCTACTTTCTTCTGATTAGAGAATAAAATGGCCAGTCAACAAAAACATGAATTCTGTTTTCAGTTTAATGACTGGAAATGTCACTCTTTGTAATTTACATGTTGTATCTTTATATTTTGCACAGTACAGGGGCATACACATCTCTATTTCCCTGCTGTTGTACTGAATGCAGAGGTATAGCCAAGGATGGATTTGGATGGGCATTCACTTTGGCATCAGGCCCACCCAGTTAGCAGCAGCAAAACAATCAGATGAGAGGATAACTGCAGGCAGTGTCAACATTTGCTCTGCTTTCTGCCCACACATGTTAATCCTAGGCCCCACCAAAAAAATTAGTCCTGGCTATGTCACTGATGCAGAGTCTGGTTTCTTGGAGTTTCAGTTGAATTTTTGTCTACATATGTCTATTTTTAGTTTGTGGTAATTTATTCCCTACTTGGTGAAGATCTATCTGTATTCTGAGTGTATGACCGAGGCCAGGTGTTCTGTTAGTATGGGGATTCTATGTAGGGATTGGTAGTAATCTGGCTTGTTTGGTTTTCTGAATAGGTGGTCTGGATGTTCTTGAGCCCAGTGCAATATTTACAGTGCTATTCTTTTCTGGGCGGGCCCTGTGTGAGTTTTGGAAGTTAATGCTATTATAATATGGTAGATTTTATTCTGTAGGTCCTGAGTAATTTTTGTATTATTTCATAATATTCCCAGTACTGGTGAGGGTTTATATTGCTGTTACCGAGATGATACCAGAATCACAAATTATTTTTTATATGTAGAATTCTATGGGATAATGTCCTAGTTCTGTTCTGCAACCATTATTGGGAGAGGGGTTTCTTTGGATGCAGAATATACATTCAAAAGCAAAAACCACAGCACAGTTATAATTTTATTTTGGCGTCATAAACTGCACCTTGGTTCTTGCTTTTCCGTTTTGTTCATCGGTGTGTGATTACCTTGCATCTACTTTGTCTTTTATAAACTACATAGTTATATTTTTATGCCACGCCAGTACAATGTGCAGTTTCAAGAGTCAATATGTTTTCTATTAGTTTAATTATGTAGCCTGGGAATCTGATACAATTTTTGTAGCATATAGACATCGTTGTGTTTTATTAACTTATATAGCCTGGTAATATGTTGCTTTCAGCATTCTAGGGGCAACCGCTTGACTGGGGTTCTGAGTGAGGGGACCCTGTCTCCTGACTAGAGCTCTGAGAAAGCTCCCACAATTTTGGCAGCCGGGGAATGGGAGGCACCAGCTTATTTCTCACCCCCAAGTCTCAAAAAAACTAAATTATGCAGGAGCCAAACTAACTTCTAGGCATGTACTATTAGGAAATAGGTAATATGAATCAAGAGATTATCTGATCAAAAAACAACCTTTTTCTGGAAATGTTGGAAAGAACTCTAGAGGAGTATTTTCTTATTGTATGTAGATTTACTCCACTCCTCAAACCATGGATCAACACACATTTACCTTTCCACTGTGAAGTCTGTGAAAAGCCACTATTCTGTGGATTCCCTCCATGATTGTCTTTCAATTATAACTGGACACAAGGATCTGCTAAACGTTTATATTCGTCCTAGACCTCTGACTTATTTTGATCACTTGATGGCCCTTTTGAGTCCCATTGGCATGATTTTTGAAACAGAGTTCAAGAGACCTATGAGCGACTATATTTGTGTTAACCATTAATGCAACTTCCTCAGAACATGTTGTGTTCCTAATAAATACTTTGTTATTTGTGTAGTTGTGTCTGTATGTAAGGAACTGATTCCTCTTCCCAGTAATGACAGCATTTTGTAGGTCAGTCCTTCATCTTTTGGTGTATTAAAGGGATACTTAGCTCCTTGGCCTTGCAGATTAAGGCTCACAGTGCTTGCTCACCTACGATTGACTCCCAAGATTCTATAAATGAAAAATAATAGTCGTAGTAAATGACTTTTCCTTTTCTAGCATCCTGGACTTCTGGTCACTGAATAAAGATGTTGAAGTTTTCAAACTATGAGCAGAGAATGGAACAGTGCATAAGTACGCATTTATCAAAGTACTGTATTCCTTGGAGCTGGAAGTGGAACAGATGGAAGCTATCATGGTGAAGAAGTAGCAGCAAGAAAGTCAACTAGATGTCAACTCTTCACCAAACATCTCCATCGACACCGTATTTTTCATATCCAATATTTGGTCAATTGAAGTGTACGAGACCGAGTAGACATTTGAATAAAGACAATTTTTAAAGGGCAATTTTAAAAGGTAGCTCCTGGTTAAACGTATGATTTATGTGTATATAAGGTTCCCCAGACTAAGCAGTCATTCATAAGGGCAGAGCTGGGGAAAAAGTTCTTATTTATACACATTAATAACATATGTGTAAGCCTGGTGATTGACATTTTTGCTTCTATTTTATTTGATTATTTTCAGATACATATTTACTGTATAGATTGCATATGATCTGGCCTGATGCATTGTGAGGGGCAAGAAAAATAAATTTAAAAATCAAACAGATTTGGATCTTTTGTGCATGTCAAAGAGTGCACTTAAATTCCCTGTGGTCATTTTCAAAGTGGAAGTACGTGCCTACTTTTGTTTTGAAAATGTGCCAGTATTCACACTGAGAAAAGTGTGAATACTATTTGTGTCAGCAGTTATAAAATTAGTTCTTTAATGATCCATTCTCTGAAAGAGACAAATGATGAATCACCCTATACTCCCCCAATTCCTTTTTTTGAGTAAAACTCCCAATGGTGAAATACTGAAGTTTTGAAACTGTTTTTATGCAATGGTCTTATGACTACTCCAGGAATATTCCTTGCTGATTTTTTCGGCAAATTATTTCAACATTTTTTGCTGACTTGAGATTTTTAGCTTCAGCATTTCCCTCTGCATCCTTGCATGGCTAGTAAAAGCCCTCTAGCAGCCCACAATATCACATTGAGCTTTCTCGGGGGATAGTTTCTTAAGCAGTATTGTCTTTTCTTTTTTAATTTTTTTTATTCCATATAAAAATTACACATCAAGAATTTGACAAACAATATAAGTTATGATGTCATAATACAGTAGCTTCCTAGAAGTTACTATAGTTGAGTCAGGTTACTGGACCCTTTCTAGCACATACTTTCCTTTAGGGATGTGCATTCATTAATGAATTCAGTTAGGGATATGTTTACTTAGCCCCGTTCCGGTAATATGCACATGGGTCAATTTACCAGCACAGGTCTTCTAGAAAACTACAGGAAGAATGTACATCCATTCCCCTGCACTTAGCTCAGGAACCCCATGCTTTAATGCGGTGAATCTGCTGCAAGTACAACTACCACCACCCAGTGAGTTGGCATTGACTGTTTTTTTATTTAGCTGCATTTATATGCATCAATGCCAGTAGTGTGGACTGTATCCACACTACTGGCATTGAGCTGAATTAGAACTGGCCAGTGTTCAGATGTGCCAGGAATGTCCCCATCCCACTCGGTCCCTACCTTGACGCATGCTACCAAGGTAGCACAGGGCTTTTAGTGCAGCACTGAAACTGCATGCTAATCCCACCCTACCCTAGTAGTATGCTTTAGTAAACATGTCCCCTTTTTTTTTTAGTGCCATCAAGTCAGTGCTGACTCCTAGTAACTTAGCTGCCTCTTGGTAATGTATCACCAGAAGTAGATTGCCAAGTCTTTTCTTCCAAGGCAATGGAGGGTAAAGTGGCTTGCCCAAGGTCACAAGAAGTGCCAGTAGGAATTGAACCCTTGATCTTCTGGGTACTAGACAGGTGCTCTAACCACTAGGCTACTCCTCCATTCAAAACACATCCCTTAGTGTGCCTTAAAAAGTTTAATATGCACAAAATCAAAGTAATGCATGTTAACCTATGAATTCAGTTGATAATAATGTGTTGATTAGCACGTGTTAAAAGGTTTTAAAAAGATTTTATTAAAATGAATATGTGAAATCAATCAAGAAATGGCCAAAAAATCAAGGAAAAAAGCCTAACAAATGGAAATGCATCAAACATTTGTCCTGTGCACATCACTATTTTTCTTATGATCGGATCTGCATGATAAGCATACGTTTGAATTTGCAGATATCTGCATATTTGGTACATCCACTGTGAAAGATCTTACATAAGCTATCACTTTTCCAGGTTTCCTCCTGCGCCTGATCTTTGCCCTAATAATGATTTCTGGAAGATTCAAAAAAGAGGTTTCCTATTTGTGGTACTTTGCTCTGGCATTGTCAGAGTAATCCAGTGGGAGAACCAGACTGCTGTTGAGGATGTCTAGACGTGGAGCCAGAACATGGAACATGAGCTATGGAAAAGGATGTGGCTCAGGAAACAAGGGAGCAGGACTGCAGAAGCAGGCATGGACCAGAAACCAAAGAGATGGGGCTATGTTATGGGCTTCTTCATGTAGCAGACATCAGCACTCCACGCATACAAATATATCAAGCCAGTCTCAGTAACCGTTTTTAGGGTTTTATTAGCTGGTTCTGGTCAGAAGTTTATTTTATTTATTGTAGTAGTTAGCTCATGCCTTTCCCATAGTAATGCAAACGGAGTTATGATCAGGTACATTAGGAATCAGGATAATAGTTCTTAGTATATAGCATAAAATTCTCTTTATGGAAAACACATCAAGTAAAATTATTGTTGATTTTTCAGTTTTTTCTTAGCATATAGGAAAAAAGTAGCACAACAATAGAAGTCATACTATAGCATATTTTCTTTAAAACAAGGCCAGAATAACCCCTGAAACCCCTCAACCACAGCCAACTACAAACATGCTTAGAGAGGATGGAGAATAAGAATTCCATTCCTAGTGTCCCTTATGCTTAAAAATACAGAAAAGCTAACTCTCATAATACCTGGTCCGAAGTCAGGGTAAAACCTATTAAACTTTGACCCAGGCATGTTGAAAAAAAGGGGAAAGAGGAAGGATAGGAAAGAATGAGCAGGAGTCAGGGAAACAAAATCCCCAGAGGTGTATTCATGCTTAAGTTGTAGAGTTGGATGAGGAGCAGGTTGGATGTGGCACAAGAAGTAAGTTAGATAAGCAGATGTTCCAGTAGGCTTGAATTCAGGCATGGGCAACTTCCCAGGGCACTAGATTTTGAAAGCACTAAATACTTGGGTTAAATAGGAGCTTGATTCTTCTTGGTTTATTCATTGCTCCCCACTGTTCTCCTGTCTTACCTCGGGAACCAGCATCTTAAATCAGGTCCTGGGTTTCAGAGAACATATTCCAATGGTTTTGCCATACTAGTAAAGATATGCCTTTGCAGCTGATCTCCTTATGTGTTACATCTATCAAGACACATTCTGTGCTGAACTAATGGGGGTCTTCCAATGGTATGTTTAATGCCCTGTCAACCTGAGGCAGGGCCGGCCCGTCCATTGTATGGGAATTTTGCCCGCACTTGTCCCCACACCTGACCGACTGCAGAGGGAGCCAGGGAGGCCCGATGCCCTGGCTGCTCTCTAAACAACTGTGGGAATAAAGAATTGCATTTGCCTTATCTCCTGTGGCTGTGATATAAAGGAACCTGCAGGCACGCTGAGTGCTGGGAGGGTAAACGGGGGTACGTCCAAACAACTGAAAAGTAAAATACCCAAACAGAAAGTAGAAAAAAATTACTTTGTTTTAAATTTATTAACTGGAATATGTCAGCTCTGGGAAATATGCATCACTAACATTTTGAGCCTGATTCCAATAGGGGCACATCCAGGCCATCTGGACGGCCCGAAATAGGACAGGCCTGTCAGCACCTGATTCTGCATCATGGGAGCAAGACATTCCCATGGATTTAGGATCAGACAGCGACAGCCCTGTATTGCTGCGGGGACAACCTCCCCACGGCATATCCAGCCCTTTGCTGTGTGGACCCATTTCCCCTCTGCCCGACCCCTGTGGGGGCAGCCAGGACTCAGATCGGGTTGCAGGGACATATCTGGCTCATCGCTGTTGATGCTGGGGGGCTGGCTGCCAGATCCAGAGGGACAGCCAGTACTTATTCCACCTCTGAGGATCTCTAAAGGAAAAAAGGGGAATGTTGTAGTGTTTGATATGGAAGGACAGACTAGATAGAAACATGACGACAGAAAAAGACCACATGGCCTATGTTTCTATCCCCCCCGATGCTCTGTACATCTGGGGGCCTGTCCCACCCATGCTTTGTCCACACTCTGCCCTAAGTGCTCTCCCATCCCCCACAGCACGCACAGTGTCTCTGTGCATGCAGGGGGGCCAGGAGGCAGCATACAGTTCAGGAGGCTAGCGGGGCTGTACGTCCCGCCGGAATATACAGCCCCGCTAGTCACCTTGCAGAATCGGACCCTTTGCATTTTGTTTAGTATAAGAGGAAATTAATTTATAGTTTTATTTCTCCAGTGCTCTGTACATTCCAAGGTTGGCTTTTGGGGTTTAATTATTGTCTTCATATTTCTAAATTTTGACCCCTTGTTCTGTGTTTTGTGATGGACTGTTTTGCATGTGTAACTGAGCTGCAATATTCTGTTCATGTAGTTTCTATGTGATAGTCTCACTTGTTCTATTTCCCCAGTAGGAGATGTATTGATTTAATATTTGCAGTGTTGCCTTTTGATAGGTAGGGGGTTTGGTGCTTTGTGAGTCCTGATAGTGCTGTTATGATACGGAGGGTTTGCTATGGATTCCAAATGAGCAGGGTGCATAGTACTTCCTAATGTGCCTGGAAGTTGACACTGGAGTATAGTAATGGAGTCTCTTTATCCTGACTGCCCATGCAAATGGTATTGAGATATTCATTAAGAAGCATGTCTACTAAAAGTTAGTGCACATTAAAATTTACGAATGTGCATTAAGTGCAGCAACACCCATTAATTTCTATTGGAGCAGTGACACTTAACACACATTAATATTTAGTAAACATGCCAGGACAAAAGGTTTTCAAGCACAGGATCAACATTAGTGAAGAGCCGTACTCCCCTGATGAAACGCGTGATGTGAAACGCTACGGCGCCTTGGATATGCGTTGGGAATATAAATAGAAGAGCAGTACGCCTGAGAACGAAAGTCAATACACCGGCTAACGTTATGTAAACCGACGCTGGGAAGTTCCAAGCTTCATATTTAATTTGAGAACAAAAGCTAGTCCATGCATGGTGTGGATTAAGAGCTCAGTTGAAGTTATATCCCCAGATATGGAAGAGAAACGATTTAAATATTATCTTTTTATGGAACAAGCAGTTCCGAGGACATTTTCAATTTAACAAGTTACCTTTTCCAGAGCATCGGTTACATTTTAGTGAAGTTGTAGTTGGTGTTATTTTTTAAGAAAATGGAGAAATGGAGAAAAAGATTAAGTAATATATGAATGGAAAAAAAGATTAAGCAATAAATGAATGTTTCTGAAATATAGCGATACATACAGGTCATTGATGTGTTAAGGGCGCTTCACTGCACCATACAAGTAGGTCCAGTGTATAGCCATGTTTGACTCTGAGACTTGATCGCTAAAGCATGCTAATTTAATGACAAGTTAGTCTTTGGTTAGGTATTGGTGCTTATATCTTAATTAGTAGCTATAGGACAAAAAAAAGAGGCTTGTGAAGGGCTCCTTTGAAAGCCACCTAAAATTTTAGATGGGCAACATATACATTTTAAAATAAATTAAACTTATGCAAAAGAGGTCCAGTGGCTATGCAAATGAGGCCCTGCAATGAGTCTCTACACATGGCCCCACATCACTCTCGGGCCACCCCTGACCTGAGGCTAAGTATTTCCTAGTTCCAGATCTCTGGTGACTCTGCTGCTTGTTCCCAGCCTCTGCTCCCTAGGGGACCAGTTCACACCCTCTCAACCCTGACAGGTAGAGGTGTCCAACTGACTTGCTCGGCATTTAGGCCTATATCTTTTTATATCACGTTTTGTTAGCATAGTCTGCCATAGTGTTCCAGAATAGCTCATCAATAATCAAGCCACCCTGTATGGTAAGCCCCACATATTACTACCTAATATTTAAATAAAGCACAGCATTTCTTGTGGACTTTTTCACCTTTTATACTTACTATGATGTGAATCAATTGGCAATATTTATAATAATTAAAGGTTTCTCTTTCTGGCTAACTTGCAATTCTCATGATATTTATGTTGCACTTTTTCCCCTCTCCTCCTCATTAATTAAAAAGTTTCCACATACTCTAATACCATTGCTTTGAGATTAATAATTCCTCTTATGCTATATACTTTAATGACTTTGTGACGTGTGCCAGTGGCACAAATGTACTTACTTGAATTTATAATCATTATTATCCTTTACTATTAGGGATGGGCAAGGGTCAACAATGTTTGGTTAATTTTTAGTTAATTTTAAGATGTGTTAGAGCTATTTAGCACATGCAAATTGATTGCAGGAATGTTAAATCAGAGGCTAAAGCATGTTAAACAAATTGTGTGTGCATTAAAATTTTAACATGGGCTAACAAATGCATATCCCTGTTTACAAATTGGACTTAATATTTTGCTCCCTCTCAGCCTGTCCAATAACAGCCCTTATTGTTTAATGGCCATTCCCTTTGGATACCCCTAGTAGTTTGTAAAGACATATAGACACCTGTGTCTTTATTAAATAAGGAGAAAAAGGCACCTATGTGGCCTTCACACATAAGTGTGCCAGACAAAAGAACAAAACCGGGGTCTTATAGAGCAATATAAACACTAATACAAAAACAATTGCTCAAAATGCTCAAATGTAAATACAATAAATACTGACATTTTTTCCAGGAAAAGGGTCTCAGAATGAATGAGGAAGGGTCTTATCAGGCCACGAGTTGAAAAGCCTGAAGACTCCCTATCCCCTTCTTTACATCAATGACCCAAATATTCCTATATTATTAAAAAGTTGCTTATCAAGGTAAACTCGATACAGCTCCAAAAAATGCTTATAACTGTAGATTTTGATATCACTCTGCTAACTCACATTTAACTGAATGGAGAATCCTGACTCATATAAAAAGAGTCAAAAGACTTATCTGTGAAAAATTGGACAAAGTCAGGATTAATCTCCCACGCCCAACGCAGATTTGTAGCGCTATTGCGTTTCGCCGTCAATGCGGCTTCTTCGGGGGAGGGATGTTCAGCATGCAGCATACAGCAAATAATCTGCTTATCTCATGCTAAAAGCTAAAGAAACAATAGAACAGTATCATAAATGCTCACATGTCCATTTCTGATATTGAAAGTAAACAAACATCATCATTAAATGTTCAACTGGGAGATATTACCTTGAAGCGTCTCACTCTGAGCTCTGCTAAAGCAGAAAACGCCACGCATGCATGTAGACATACATGGGGTTCATTCATTTAAACGGATGAAGGCGCTCAAACCACCAAAGAAGGGGTTAGGGAGTCTTCAGGCTTTTCAACTCATTGTGGCCTGATAAGACCCTTCCTCATTCATTCTGAGACCCTTTTCCTGGAAAAAATTTCAGTATTTATTGCATGTACATTTGAGCAATTGTTTTTGTTTTAGTCTTCACACATAAGTGACTTGTTAAAAAATCAACCTCTACTTGGCTTCCCTTGAATGTAAAAATCTATTTGAAGACTGGTCCATTTGTTTCTACAGTACGTAAGCACAACCTTAGCCTTCTTCACACTGTGCCAGAACCGAGGCGTCGTTTATGTGCAGAGTATGCAGTTTTGCAGAAATAATAAAATTTAAAGGAATTCACATAGTTTGCAAATAAATAAAACTGAATTGGCTATTCTGCAGTTGATTATAGCTCTGGCAATCAGAGATCGATATATGAACAGCTGCTTCCACAAAGGTATTCTTCAGACAACATTTAACACTTGTGATAAGGAAGCTTATCATAGCTCAGGTAGGAGCTATAGAAAAGATGATGTGACTCTGAACAAGCAACCTGTCAGTTCTGGTAGAAGTAAGAAAACAGAGTTTTCACATAAAGGACTACCAGTCCCAGAATGCACCAGGTTTCCAGCAGCCATGAGAGGGGCTGAAGTGAGAAAACGTGTGTGCAATCAAGAGAGCTATGAGGTAATCCCTAAGCACTCATCTCAAAGGGCAGGGCCTGATTCAACACAGCTGCGCTGTGTTAGGGAGGAGCACACATTAGAACAGAATAAGAATAGAGCTTATTCTACAGATAACAGCTTCAGGGGGAGCAACAGCAACGGCTACAAGCTCCAGCCCAGCTACAGAAAGAGCTTCAGGAAAAGATACAGCAACGGCTACAAGCACCAACATCACTTGGAGAAACAGAAGCCAATCCAAGCGGATAGAGAGAGAAGGAAACTCTCTGGAAGGAAAGGAAGGAAGGCTATTGGAAGGTCTGGGAGATTCCAAGGCAGTACCTATACTGGGAGGTATTCCAAGTGCCAGCAGAGTCCATTGGACTGGAGTCAGCCAGAGGAATGGAATGGCAGAGATAGGAATCACCAGTGGCTACCTGGAAGAGAGAAGACTGCATGTGGAAGGGACTTTCAGACCAAGGCCAGAAGGTATGTGAGAGGAGATCCAGTGTCCAGGGATCAAGATTGGAAGGCTGGACATCAGAACTGGATTACATACTGGCCAGGCCATACAGAGAGGAATTATGATAGCAGGAGAGGCTCAGGTATGAACACTGATCCAGACCCTATCTATAATAGTGAATGGCAGCAAGGGAATAAGCATTCTCATGATAGTGCCTTATTGAAAGACTCGTCTGTGCCAATGTATGATAGTGACCCTATGCTGATTGATGAAGGGGGAGATACAGCAGATGAAACTATTCATTACATGGACTGTTCTTTATCCAAGTGCTATTGCTAGTTTTCTGTGAGCAAACACATCAGCCATCACAAAGAAACCTAACTTTGTTCTTTATTTCCACTGCAAACAGCTCTTAAAGCAGGATTTGGGTTCACACAGTAGCAGCCAGCCAGCTAAAGGGTTTCAGCTGGTCAATTGATAGTAATTAAAGCTGCACCTGATTGTGTGTGTGAGCAAGGGAGAATCACTGCTGGGATCTGCGTGGAAAATAAGCAGAAGTTAACCTAACAAGCAAAGTTTATTCATTTCTTTGTGCCTTTTTATTTGGTAATTATTTGCTAAGAAAACATTAGCTAATTGCCTGACAAGCTGAAGGTTGTTTTCTGGTTTGCTTTGTGACTTTATGTTATCCATTTAAACACTGCAAGCAAGTAACCTCATTTATATTGCTACCAAGCATATTTGTGCTGGGTGAATTAAACCCCATCAATAAAAGAAGAATTTTATTGGCTTTACCACTTGGTTTCACAACTCAATTATTGTCTTCAGCTGTGTTTGGGAGTGAAAGAACTACATTACCCACAATACCTTGCAAGAATCATATGAATATATGCATCGTCAAGATTGTGTAAGTTCTCACCCTAGGCAGCCGTCTGACACACTCCATCAATACAACACTGTTTAATTACTCTTCACAATTGTCTCAAGAGAAATGAGTGACTAACTCTTCATAATTCTGTGAAACCTGTTCCGTAAGTAATATTTTCTTTTTCTGACCATTCACACCTAACAATTTCTCACTACAAATTGACTCATTCCAGGCTCATTGAACAAGCAATCTCTAAAAGCCATGGGAGAGGAAGAGGTAATGACACCGCAGGAGAGGGGAGTGGAAGAGGAAGAAACAGATTATCCCCGGGTACTGCCCCCAGAACGCCCCCAACACGCCCCAATGCTAAGCAGTTAGCATCGGGCGTATAGTGATAATACTCGGGTATATTCAGCAGCACTAACTGAGTTAGTGCCTCTGAATATCCCGCTTAGGGGCATTTACACCGTTTACAGCTCTGTAAACCATGTAAATGCCTTGCAATATCAGGCCCAAAGAGAATAAAGCTCTCTTAATATTACAGGTGACTGTGTGAGTGATTTGCAGGTGGACGCAAATTATACTGTGAAGCCAAACTGCTAGTCAATGCTGACAAGTGGCAAACACATATAATAAGATGCAATGCTTTCAATTTTTCACAGTATAAACATGTTTACACTCATAAAAATGCAGCATGAAAATTACCACCCTCTGCATGTGGGTAAAAGTACATTGACTGCTTTTCAATACATGTACATCTCCCTGCATACAGTATAAAAAGAGCAAAACTAACTTGGGGAAGATTTCAGGTGCAACAAATGTACCTCCATTCTGCATACCAGCTGCATTTTCAAAAAGACATGGAGTCTGTTTTTTTAATGAGTTTATAGTCCTATTACATGTGAGACTGCATTAAAATGACCGTCAAAGAGGGTAATTTTATAACAAGGTTGCCTACACAGGGAAGGCACATAGGGGAATATATTGGGGTTATTATATAATGGTGGTGATTATGCCTCTGAACCTTTATTAAATTGCCTACCTGAAAGCTCTCACACAAACGTTATACCTGCTCTTAGGCTTTTTTCCCCATGGTTATATATGTCTTGCATCATAACTAGAAATTCCATGAGTTTTAAGTTTTAAAATGTCCAATTGAGTTTATTAAGATCGGCAAGCTTCAACACCCCCCCCCCTTTTCCTCCCCCCTGTGGCGCGCATGTTGGCGGTTTTTAGTGTTCCACATTCAGGCTCCTCTTCTTACCTTGGAAGTTCATCATCGTTAGTGCTTCTTTTTGACTCCGAATGTGTGACGTTAGGGCATGTTTACACAATAAGTTTTACACTGCCGTATATTACAATAGTCATTTACAAAGTAAATTCTATGATGTTGCATATTATAACAGGTATTCACTTTTAAGCATCTATTTTACTTAAAGTGGGATTTGCTCTTTTACCGTGAATCTAATACTTCGTGTCATTCGGCATGTGCCACGGAATTTAACCCTTTAAGTACTTTCAACTTACGTTATAAAGCAATGCTAGTTTGTTTATGTAATGCAAGTATAAGCGTACATTTATATCTCTTGGTTTTGTAGCAGAGGCTTTTCCTTGAATTCTCATGATTCACGTTTGACGTTTTGAGCCTACAGACTAAGGTCAGCATCTTTTTGTAAAGTACCTTCTTTGATGTATATTTCATGATTATTCCACACAGCGCCATCTACAATATAAGTGCATATATATGTTGTTTAACCGGGGAAGGCGGACACGTCGCCTCTCACCCGGCAACCCCAATTCTCCCATGCACCCCCGCACTCCTTTCAATAAAACCATCACACATTTATGGGCTTAAACTGGTCACAGCTTTATTAACCTTTAACAATAACCAACTACAATCCAACGCAATAACATTACCCCCCCCCCTTTTGCGGAGCGCGAGCCCTCAACAGCCATGTGAGTAGCAAGGTGACGCCGCTTCCGCTTCTGCTGAGTCCGGGCCCCGGCTAAACAGCCTAGCCCTCCCTCGTCCGGCTTCGCCATATTATTAGCAAAAGCCTGAGGGGTTGTCCGGGCGGGGGTACCCCACCCCTGCCCAAAAACTTGCCTCCGGCTCCGGAACCCGGAAACCTCCGGGATCCCGCCACCGGCTCAGGCCACTACCGACCTGAGCCGCCCCCCAACCTAAAGCTGCGACCAGCCTGGCCCCCCTGCCTGATACCTTCCACAGCCTCCTGCCAATCATTCAGTAGCAGGTCCATCGCAACTGACGATAGATGCACGCCATCTGACCGGAACAGGCCAGCACACTGAACGTCAACCCACGGGTGCAAAATCTGGCACCCACCCCACTCCCCCACCCACTTGCCAATTTGACGATTAACTTTCATCAGACTTCTAGACCACCGCCGCTGATCCCAGCAGGCCGGCCTTGGAAGGATATCAGACCAAATTACAACAACTCCCGGAAACATTGCCAGAACCTCCCCCAAGTCCTTGTGAACAGCACGAATCAGCTGCTTGCAGGTCCAGGACACCAAATCATTGCCGCCGAGGTGTATCAGCAGAATGTCCGGCGCCCCTCTCATGCGCTCGTGATGCCGCAGCAAAGGCAAAAGCTGAATCCACTGGAGTCCACGCTCACCCAGCCATGATACAGTCACCCCCAGTGCGTCCAGTCCAATATTCGGCCCCAATGGCCGTGTTGCTGCTCGCCGACCAGCCCAGTAAACAAACGAGTGACACGATGCATGACCCTCTTCTGCAAATTAAGAAATAACATAATTAGTACATCCCAGAGCCTGTCACAAATGCACATAGCCCTGAAACGCCTGTGACCTCCATCTCCCTATCCACTTGGTCTCCCGCTCCGGCAGACCCTCCGCCGCTGCACTGGTCGCTGCACCGATCCGAAAGGAATGTGGAGCAAACTGACTGGGGTCCTCCCCAATCCGCTTCAATGAAAGCCGCAGCACCGCCGTGAACTGGAAGCGCGTGAGCACCCTCGCGTCCTCGTGTATGAACAGACTGCCCGCACCGGCCGGCCGCACCCGCAAATACGCAGACAGTAGACTGACCGGGCAAGTACGCGCCCCGGGAATGGCACGCAGTACCACCCATGCCCCTTTTCCCAACTGATCAGTCTTTGAACGCGCTAAGTGTATGCGGACTGTACCCTCCCCCACCTTCACCTGGTGGACTTTGAGGTTCCGCCCACCGTCCCTACGACCCGACTCCGACATCAGCTCCCCCACCCTAAATGCACCAAAAAAGGCCACTGCAAAGACAGCCCGAAACAACGTACCTTTGTACGGGGAGGACACCACCTGCGGCAGGATTCCCAATAATCGGCTCAACAGGTCGTGAGTTATCGGCCGCCACCCGTCAGCCGGGGGACATTAGTATTTATTTAAGTTCACCTTTAGCGGTGTTTTAGATAATACCTCTGTTGTTCCTTAAACAGTGCAGTAACTAATGTTATAGGTTATAATTGATGAGATACGTGTAGTTAATAATTTATTAAACACAATTATTCTTAATTGCAGCAAAAATATATTGTATTTGACTACTATTCAGCAGTTGCACATTTTTTAATGATGCAAGTAAGTGCATATATTTTATGTCTATGGATATTTATTATTATTATTATTATTATTATTATTATTACTATATATATAATTTTCTTGTTTTTAATTGCAATGCTTGTCCTTTATAATTAAATGGTTAATGTCAATGTTTCCATTGGTTCTTTGTCCTGTGTTTACATTTCTAATTTCTTTTATGGAAGTTTTATCTCTATTATTTATATATATTTGTATTGTTTATTTAATATTTCAAGGGGCTCACTATTTTATCTTTTTCTTGTATATTTATTTGGATTTATTTTATGTTTTTAAGCTGTATACCCCCTGAGGAAGGCGTTCCCGCCGAAACGCGTTGGGGTTTCCTGTGAATAAAGGACTTTTTGATCATCCTTGGATGACCTACGTCTCTTGTTTTTTTGTGTACTTTGCTTGTATTTTATAAAATACATTCATGTACCAATCCTGCCCCACCCATTCTCCATTCCCAAGAATGACTACACATGTATCACAAAAAAGAAGGTGCTAGAGAAAGTGACATCACTGAGAGAGATGGCAATCTAAGGATGGACTCCTATTGGGATTAGCCTAAATTGAGCACAATCTGGTGCTTTAACGTAGCCCAATCTCAAATTTTGACGAAACTGTGTATATGAAGAACCCCATCTCTTACAAAAAAAGCTGGAGGAGTTTTGCTACAAAAGCACGGAGTGCAAACCCGCCAGAGGGAAAGACCCCGCAAACCATGTGGTGATGAATAGGTGCTGGTAGAGAGCTCAAGTCTGAAGAGGAGTGGAGTTCAAAGGGGGTGGAGAAAGAGGCACCATGTTTACACCATGAAATGATGCACTGATTGCCAAGATCATGTCAGTCAAAAAGGATATAAAAGATATGATTGCCAAAATGAAGCAGAAAATGAGAAGAACATCATACGATATTCCATACTGGGTCAGACTAAGGGTCCATCAAACCCAGTATGCTGTTTCCAAGAGCAGCCAATCCAGGTCACAAGTACCTGTCAGGTTCCCAAAAAAGTACACAGATTACATGTTGCTCATCCAGGGGTAAGCAGTAGATTTTCTTGGTCACCTTTAGTAATGGTTTACAGACTTTTCTCCGGGAACTTGTCCAGACCTCTTTTAAATCCAGCTACACTAGCAGCTTTTAATACACCCTTCGGTAACTTATTCCAGAATTTGATTATGCAATGAATGAAGACATTTTCTCCAATTAGTCTTAACTGTGCCACGGTGTGGCTTCATTGCATTTCCCCTAGATTTTATCTGTTTTGAAGGAGTAAACAACCGATCTACGTTTACTCATTTCATCCATTCATTATTTTATAGACCTCTATCATAGTCATCCTTTTTTAAGTTGAAGAGCCCTAACCTTTTAAATTCTTCCTCATAGGGATACCCTTCCATCCCCTTTACCATTTTGGTCGCTCTTCACTGTACCCTAATTCTGCTATATATCCTTTTTAAGATATAGTGACCAGAATTGCACACAATATTCAAGGTATGGTTGCACCATGGAACAATACAGAGGCATTATAATATACTTGCTTTTATTCTCCATGCCTTTCCTTATGGTTCCTAGAATTCTATTTGCTTTCTTGGTCACCACTGCACACTGGGCAGAGGGCTTCGATGTATTATTCACAATGATGCCTAAATCTTTTTCTTGGGTGGTGGTTCCTAATGTGAAACCTTGCATTGTGTAACCGTAGTTTGGGTTGTTCTTCCCTAAATTCATCACTTTGTATTTGTCCACATTAATTTTCAGCTGCCATTTTTATACCCAGTCTCCCACTTTATAAAGGTCCCTTGCAAGTTTTTACAACTTTGACAAATTATGTGCCATCTGTAAATTTGATCACCTCACTTATTATGCCCATTTCCAGGCCATTTATGAATATGCTAAAAATCCATGGGCCCAGCACAGATCCCTAGGGTACTCTGCTATTCATCTTTTTCCATTAAGAAAATCGACCATTTAGTCATACTGTCTGCTTTCTCTCTTTTAACCAGTTCCTGATCCACAAAAGTACACTGACACCTATCCCATGACTTTTTAATTTCCCCAATAGTCTCTCGAGAGGGAAGCTATCAAAGACTTTCTGAAAATCCATATACACAATGGAGGTCATTCACAAATGTGAGTTGCGGGGCTGCACACTCCGGTGGGACGTTCAGCCCTGCAAGGCATCCGGGGCTGATTCCCCCACCGGCTCTCCCTGCACATCCTGAGCATTAGGACAGGGAGAGCAAGTGGGCGGTGGGAGGGGGCAGAATCGGAGCGGAGCGGGGGCAGCTCAGCCCGGCAGAACATACAGGGCCAATTCAGGTCATGGCCCTGTACATCCTTCCAGGCCTGCTGAGATGTTCCCAGAGGTAGTATAAGTAGCACAGTTTGCCAGATTGGGGCAAGGGAGACACCCCCGGGGCCGGGTGTGGGGAGGTCCCTGCCACCCAATCCAGGCCACGGGAGGCCAGTTGTGGATCAGGAAGCAGGGATTAGGGGGGCCAGAGCCATGGATGCTGAGGTGTCTGCAGGACATCCCTGCAGGCAGAAGGGGCACATTGGGCTGTTCACGGGTCCAATTCTGGCATCCGCAGGAATGTTTTGTTTCCGCAGACCAGATTCAGGTCCCAAGAGCCCCGTCTTGCTTGGGGATGTCCAGATGGCCCTGTCGTTCCCCTCCTAAAATGGGGCTCCACATCAACTGGCTCACCTTTATCTACCTGTTTATTCACACCTTCAAAAAATATAACTGGGAACAGTTCACTGTAAAGACCAAGGCAAAGGTGGAGATGCATGATAAGCCCTTTCTGAACTTCATAAACAAGCTAATGAAATTCAGCATACACACTGACTGGATTAATAAAGCTGAGGTCTTGGAAAACAGGCTGCATCACAACAGCATATAGATCAGAGATGTTCCTACGACAAAGGCCTTCTACTACTATAGAAACATAGAAACATGATGACAGAAAAAGACCACAAGGCCCATCTAGTCTGTCCTTCCATAACAACAACTACAACAGTCCACTTTTTACCTTTAGAGATCCTCTGTGTTGGTCCCATGCTTTTTGGAATTCATTTACTGTAGAAACATAGAAACGTGATGACAGAAAAAGACCACAAGGCCTATCTAGTCTGTCCTTCCAGAGATTGTACAAAACATTCAAAGCATGTGCTAGCAGGACTGGCCCAGGAAGGAGCCAGCAGCATGCTATTAAATTAAGCCAGTGCATCATAACCTGGGGCTGCAAAGAGACAAACACCCCCAGAGCATATGTAAATGACTTGAAAGAGCGATAGCTAATATCTGCAAAATGGGTAATATACAGTGGCAAGATTGCAAAATTGAATTGTTTCAGGACTTATCCTGGATCATGCTACAGAGGAGAAGCTACTTCTGGGAGGCAATTAGATTTCTTAAGAAAGAGTATATTATATAGGTCGTTATTTCCATTTGTCCTACAGTTCACATTAGGGGATCATCCAGGAGAGCCAAAACAGTGGATGAAGCATGACAAGTTTTGTGGAAAGGAGGACTGAAGGATTTACCAAAGGAAGCCAAGATACATAACAAGGAACTGATGACTAAGCAATAAACATCCAACTGATACAGAATCCCCAGTGGAGGAAATTGGCTGCGAGCTTCTCTCTGACCCAAGCACATAAATTGATTAATAGAAAATTGTCTTGGTGCAGTCAGAACCATGACTGTTGTGTCTTATATGAAGTGAGGGGGTGTTGTCATAATAAAAAAAAAGACCTCAGTGCATCCCTCCTCCTAACTAAAGGTGTAGATGGGATGGACATCCTTACTGTAGAAAATACAAATCTATTGATCTGTCTACTCTACCGGCCACCACATCCTAACCCTGATAGCCTCTCCACAATAATTGAAACTGTCTATTCTTCTTTATTAAAAAAGCCCTCTATATTATTGGGTGATTTTAACCTCCCATCACTTCCCAATGATTAGTGAATGACACTCAATGACATTCCTCAATTCCATGTTTGATAAGGGCTTTCAGCAGGTTGTACAAGTGCCTATCCACAACAAAAGCAATACTCTTGATTTAATATTCCTGCCTACTAATAATTTGCCTGCATGACCTTTATTCTCCTCCACAAGAAATACAGGTCCCCTAGTTGGACCACTATTTACTGGAATTCTCGATACCAGTCCAACTTCCCATGTCATTACCAAATTATGACTCATCCACCAAGCGATATAAGACATTCAAAAAGAAGGACTTTTTAAATTAAGTTCTCCCTTTACTAGAACTAGATGCTTTAATAGAAAACTGGAACATCACGATGTCCAGTGCTGCCTCTGTACCAAAAACACGTCAAATAATGACAGAAAAAATTCTCAAAAATGGTATTCCCATGATCTAAGAAAGATAAAGCTAAATTTAAGGCAAATAGGGCATATCTGGAGATCCATAAAATCTAATTATGACAAAACACTTTATATGTCAACACCACAACACTACAAAGATGCTATTAATAGCAGAAAGAAAGCACATCCCACTGAGATTCTCACAAAATCTCTTAACCGGCCCAGAGAACTCTCTGAAATTTTTAAATCTCTCACCCAGACACCTAATACAGAAACAAATGATCTTCCCATCAAACCACAAATCCGTGCCCTCCACTTTATGAATAAACTGAAACAACCGTCAACAGAGACTACTTTTCACCTAGATTCAGAACAAGCATCATCAATAACATCAGTAAAATGGCAAATCTTCCACATGATTGATTTAAAATACCTGAAAAATATAATATCCAAAATTAATACTACAACCTCCACTTTGAACCCTTGGCCTGTAACCTGGCTAAAAGCGATCCTATCTGAACTTTCACCAATTGACTAAATATCATATATTATATTTATTTTAATTATTTTAATTAATTTGCCTTATTGTTAACCCTTGTTATTTTTCCTATATTACCACTGTGCTGTTATGTTTATACTGTGTTTGTTTCCCTTGCCTATAACCTTTGTATTTCTTGTAACCGCTTTGATTGAAGGAGAAGGCGGTATAGAAAACTTGTTAAATAAATAAATAAATAAATTTATTCTTAATATTGTTCACCAATCATTAAGACAACGTTTCATGCCATTAACACTAAAGCACGCCACAATTCGACCAATATTGAAACATGAATCACTGGATAAAGAAAAGAAACCCCAAACTCATATAGGCCAATTTCCAGCCTCCCGTTCTTGGACAAAGTTATAGAAAAAAATCCTACAAACCCAACTGCAGGATTATATAGACTTAAATTCCTCATTAGATGATCATCAGTATGGTTTTAGACCATATCATGAGGTAGAAACTCTTTTACTAACCCTATTTGATAGACTAATTTGTGGAATTGATAATTCTAAACAAGCTTTTGTCTTTATATTTTTGGACATTGTCTCTGCTTTGATAGCATTAGCCAAGGTATACTTCTTACATGAATAAAGCAGATAGGGATGCATGGTGGTGTACTCCAATGGTTCCAGTCTTATCTCTCTGAATGTAAGCGAGTTAAGATTGGCCAGCAGACCTTTGACCTATACAAGCAAAAGCAAGGTATTCCATGAGGATCTGCCCTCTCACTTCTTTTATTTAATATATATTTATTTATTGATTTACATTCTCTTATATACCGTGCTATTCTGCATCAGTGCGGTTTACATTGAACAAACTGAAATTACCTTGAACAGGGCATTATAACTTGGAGATAACTATTTTAAAGGGAACATGGGCTATGGAGGTTTAAGTGGCTTGCCCAAGACCACAAGGAGCACCTGTGGGACTAGAACCCCAGTCCTTCTGGCCCAAGGTTGCTGTCCTCTAGTGGGATTTGAACCCCCGACCTTCCGGCCTGAAGTACCTTGCCTCAACCACTAGGCCACTCCTCCACTCCTACAGCTTATCTACAACTTAACTGTAATATTTTCAAAAAATTCAATGTTGGATATCATATCTATGTAAATGACATAATGTTATATCTACCAATTGACATTATGACCCCAGCCCACAACAGATTGTATCCTGCTTCAGTGAAACGGCAGAATGGCTAAACTCAAATAACCTAAAAATAAACTATAACAAAACTGAGGTATTATACATTACAATAAACAAGCTGTTTTCCCCTCCTCCAAAACTTCACCTTCAAGAAGCAAAATTAAACACAAAAACGTAGTAAAATACCTTGGCGTCACCCTTAGTATGGTTATTCACATCAAACTAACCACCAGTCTAATCTTCTTCAAACTATGAATGCTTAAAAAACAGACCACTGTTATCTCTCTATGATTTCAGATCTGTACTAGAAGCCATGATTATTCCACAATTTGATTTTTCTAATAGCATTCTCCAAGCATTCACTCAATTAACTCCAGATAGCTAAAAATCTTGCTGCCTGTGTTGTCTACAGGACACCTAGCACAGATCACATCACTCCATTACTATATAAGTTACATTGATTACCAATGCAGAGCAGGATTAAATACAGATCTTTAATGATCACATTTAAACTGCTGAGGAGCATAGCCCCATCATACCTCACTTCCCCAATTAATGTTCCATCTAATGAGAGAAGAAGAGGAGGCACCCAAAACAACATAGTAGTTCCTTCAGACTTCTGTAAAACAAACCAATCTAACAGTAAAAGGGTGTTCTCATACTTTGCTTCTATACTATGGAACTCCCTCCCTGAGAAATTAGGAACCATCAACGATCTCCAATCATTTCATAAGGAAATTAAAATGCATCTGTTTCTTGGACATTTTGAAAACTCAACAGACCAAAATAAAATTGATCCTACGTAACTGTGATTAAACCCCTCTATGTAACCTAACCTATGCAACATGGTTAATACCATAGGATACAACACACTCCATTCCTTGTATCATGATGGAAACAAGAAACCTTTGTAAACAATTTCTCAATATAAACTCACTGTAAATATTGTAATATATGTTCAATGTAAATAATTTACAAAGAGTTCATTGTAACATCTAAGTTCAAAGTTTAATGTATTTGTTCTGTTCACTGTGAATCACCCTTGATCCCTGGAAATGGTGGTATAGAAAAACTCATACATAAATAAATAAAAATAAAGTGCATCTCATTTCTGACAGAAAGACAGGATAGATATGGTGGGGTTGCTATAGTACAAAGTGGGGTGCTGGGGCCATGGATGGTGGGAAGGAAGTGAGCGACGTTTGAAATGGGATGCAGTATTTGGCGTGAATAAGTGTGTTGGGGGTGGGGGGGTTGTGAAGAAGGTGAGAGGGATAAAATGATATAAGGGGTAAGTCTAGGTTTAAGGGATATAAAGGGACTATCTTGTTGTTGGGTTTATTTGCTCCTTGTTGATTTGTGGTGGGTTCAAGAGTGTGGGGGAAGAAGGGGTAGGGAGACTGTAGATGGGAAGGGGGGTAGTGGGGGGGGGCAGCTGAAGGTTGTATGTATAGAATTCAGGAAAGTGTGTGTGGAAGAGAACTTGAATTTCGACTGTGGGTGATATCAAATGTGTTGCTATCAATGTGAAGGTTTAAACCTCACCACATAAGGGAAACATGATTTTTAGGGAGATGGACTAACTGTGAGAAATAATGTGGGCTTCATTCAGGAGACTTGTTTGTTAAAAAAAGATGAGTGGTTGATAAAGTATAGAAATTTCTGAAAATGTATTATGCCTTAAATACTTTGGAGAGAAAAAAAGGGGTTGGATAGTAATTTTGTTTTTGATTCGGATGGTTCTGCAAGTAATTAGAGATAAAAAGGTGAGGTATGTGGCTCTCCATGTTAAAATTAAACAGTAAATATCACCTTATCTATCTATATATCACCCCAGGGTGATATTTTCAGAAAGTTCCACAATATGGTTATAGTCTTGGGAAAGGGAGAATTACCAAGGCTGGTGCAAAGATTGGAGGTACCCTAGGTGGGCCCTCCATCCTGCCATCCCCATTGCAGCTTCCATCCCCCTCTGACACAGAGAGGAGAGGAATAGGCAACTAGAAAAAGACTGAAACCTTGGCATAGCACCAGAATCCTATAGTAAGTGCTGTGTCACGGTTTCGTAGCCACTGCATGCCCCAGAAAAGGGGCAGCAGCGGCAGCAATTGGTGCCACTGGAGGGCTGGCACTTTAGACAACAGCTTAGTTTGCCAGATGGTAGCACCAGCCTTGAGAATTACAGGAGGTGGCAACTGTAATATCACACTGGCACCTCACAGATATAGCTGTACAGAGGGAAAAGAAAGGAGACAAGATCAACTTAGACTTAAAAGATCTATGCAGGAGCTGGGGCTTGTGGATATTTGTCCAGCCCAACATATGAAGGCTAGAGATTATGGGCCCAATATTGAGTTAGGACGGCTAGGCGCGAGTGCAGGGCCTAGGCGTCGCCACCATCCTCTAACCCTGGATATTCAATGCTGGGGTCATATTCAGCCCCGGCATTGAATATCCGGGGTCGCCACACATGCCCGGAAATATCAGAGGCTAACCGGGTAGCAGCAATATTGCACTGCTGCCCGGTAGCTTCTATGAGTAAAGATAGGCACTGTAAAAGCTAGCCTATCTTTTACTCACAGAAACTAACTGGGTAGCGGTGCAATACTGCAGCTACCCGATTAGCCTCTGTTGCCACCCACAACACACCCCAGAAAGCCCACAACACTCCCTGATGCTAAGTGGTTAGCATTGGGGTGTATAGGGGAGGTTCAGCAGCAGTAACCATGTTAGTGCCATTGAATATCCCAATGAGCAGCATTTACACGATTTACAGGGCTGTAAACCGTGTAAATGCCTTTTGAATATCGGGCCCTATACTTTTTATTTGATATCATGGCTCCTATTCAAGGATAGTAGGAGAGACTGGAATAGAGATAACTTGATCTGATCATGTCCTGGTCTGGGTGGAATGGGAGGAGGGGTCAGCTTTAGATAGGTAAGCAGTTTTGGTATCTCAAAAATAGCTTGCTGGATAGGATGGAACGGCAAATTTCAGAGGATATACTGGACTATTTCCATCAAACATAACAGAGGAGATAACATGGCAAACATATGGAATGGATTTAAAGCAGTTAGAAGGGAATGTTTCATCAAGTATGGAGTCCAGCAAAAGAAAGACAAAACTAAAGAAATTAATTGTATTGGGTGCACAATCAAGGAGCTTAAGAAAATGCATAAGCAAAGACCAAAGTTGCCAATAAAATACAGGGAAGCAGAGTAAATTGAAAGCTGCTATGCTGGGGGATATCAATTTTACAGCTTTTCAAGTCAAAGCAAACTTATTTTGATTATGATGACAGGGCAGGTAGACCTTTAGAAGCAGGATTGAAGGGGAAACAGGATCTGTACTCAGGGAGTCGGACAACTCTAGATGGAGATATGGTTAACTATGTTTAGTTGAAGTGGAGATGGGTTCCCTTAAAAATCTTAGCTAAAAAGTCAAATAAGGTGGTGTTGAAAATAGTGCATGAAGACAGCCAAGCAACAACATACGAAAGGCCTTGAATCTTATGTGGGTGGCCAAAGTGAGGAAGACTCAATCATTGCTGAGAAGGCCTTTGACCAGGTGAGTTGCGCTTTAAACATACAGTAAAAGTACTGGGAAAGATGGGATTTGGACCAGGTTTCAGGGGCTTGACTAAAGTGCCATATAAGAATCCTAAAGTGTGTGTAAAGATCAACAGTGGGGGGGGGGATGATTCTGTTTATGTAGGGGTAGCAGGTAGAAGTGCCCGTTGCCCCCTTTATTGTTTGAACGTGCTGTTGAAACCCTAACAACAAGAACAAGGATGAATATGAACTCGAGAGGGATAAGGATGAGGGAAAATGCATCACCTAATACTATAAAGAAGAAATCACCGACAAATAGTCGTATCAGAGAATGACGACAGATAAAGACCATTTTGACTATCTAGTCTGTCTTTCCATACAAACCACTAAGCTTTATAGTTCATTTATTTATCTATTTATCTATTTATTTATTTAACTTAGTCATCTGTGTTTGTCCCATGCTTTCTTCAAATCAGATACAGTCCTCACTTCCACCACCTCTATAAGAGGTTATTCCACGCTTCCTACTCTTGTGTCTATTCCCTTTTACTTCCATTCTATGTCTCCTCTTTGCAGAGTTTTCTTTCAATTGAAAGAGGCTCTCCTCATGTGTATTTATGCCATGGAGGTATTTAAACATTTCCAAATTACCTCTCTTTCTTTCAAACTATTCATATTGAAATCTTTAAGTCTATCCCATCTAGCTATGCCTTATGACAGATCACTGACCATTTCAGTATCCACCCTCTGCCATCCTGTTTATATCCAAAAGAGGCTCACCTAAGACTTACAGAAGCACTGTCACCTCCTCCTTTCTGCTGAACTTTCTTCTCCTTGTGTACCTAATCAGCCTTACTGGCTTTGCCAGTACCTTTTCTACCTGTTTAGTCACCTTAAGATCATCAAAAACAATAATGCCCATGTCCTGCTCTTCATTCATGGACATAAGTACTTCACTCCCTATACTGCTCCCTTAGATTTTTGTAGTTCAAATGCATGGTCCTGCATTTTTTAGTATTAAATCTCAGATGTAAAATTCTTGACCATTCTTTCAAGCTTCTATCATGTTGCCTGTACATTCCTGGTTGTCTACCCTATGGCAGATTTTGGTATCATCCACAAAAAGGCAAATCTTACCTGACAGCACTTCTGCAATATCACTTACAAAAATGTTAAAAAGATGGTTTAAAATTGTAAAGAAATGTCAAAAAGAGTTAAAATGTGTTAAATAGGTCACATAATACACTACCAATGTGTGCAATTCTGGTTGCCATATATTAAAAAGGATATAGCAAAATTAGAAAAGGTACAGAGAAAAGCCACCAAAATGGTAACGGAGATGGAAGAATACCCCTATGAGGAAAGGCTTAAAAGGTTAGGACTCTTCAACTTGGAAAAGAGATAGCCCAGGAGAGATATGCTATAAGTCTGTAAATTAATGAATGGAGTGGAATGAGTAAACATAAATAGGTTGTTTATGCCATCAAAAAGTAGAAAGATTAGGGGACACACAAAGCTACAATGTAACCCACTTATGACTAATAAGAAAAAATATTTTTACACTCAATTCAAACTCTGAAATAGGTTACCGGAGGATGTAGTAAAAGCTGTTAGTGCAGCTGGGTTTAAAAAAGATTTGGACAAGTTCCTGGAGGAAAGGTCCATAAACCATTATTAAAGAGGACCCAGGAAATCCACTGCCTAGCCGGAACATGTGCATCTTTATGGGAGCCTGCCAGGTACTTCCAACTTGGATTGGCCACTGTTGGAAACAGGATACTGGGCTTGATGGATCCTTGATCTGGCCAAGTATGGCATTTCTTATATGTTACGTTCTTATCTTGGAGCTGCAAGAGTATGGGTAATTCTCAAGGTTTACTGTAAATATGCTGAAACCTAATATTCTGAAGATATTTTTGGATGTCATGCTGTAAGGGCTTGTGTGCATCAGTGATGCTGAGGGCTAAGCTATTGGTAGTTTAACTACCGGAAGGGGCTCCCAAAATGGACAGGTCTCAGCTGAGGTGCCAAACCAAGACAAAACGCCCATTTGGAAGCAGCAGAATGGGACAGTGTTGGCGGCAGAGGATCACATTTCTGTGATAACAGCAACACTAAACTTAAACTGCGAGGAAGAAAGGCTTGGGAATCTACTTTTGTATCTTGCCACGAAAACCCAATGGATAGTCACAACAAAACAAATTGCACTATGGTGCTGGAAGATGAGACCCCCAGGTCAGAAAACCCTCAACTGGCTATTGGGGAAGAGCTGAAGGCTTCCAGAGTAAAGTCAGCATTTATGATGTGGTTGGATCAAAGCCCTTGGATGTCTGACTACTGATGTACTGTAGCTGTGCATGAAACGAGAGTCAGAAGCTGCAAAGATGTCTTACATATTGGGACATGGAACTTGTGAAGTATGAACCAAAGGAAGTTGGAGGTGGTCAAGATTGAAATGGAACATATACAACTTGATCTGTTGAGCGTCAGTGAACCTAAATAGACTGGCATTGGGCACTTTGCTTCTGATGATCACATAGACTACTATGCTGGACATGAAAGACAAAGAAGAAATGGTTTTGCATCGATAATTAAGAAGAAACTTACAAGAACTGTAATGAAATACAATGCAGTCGGTGAACGCTTAATTTCTATTTGTCTATGAGGAATGCCTATCAACAAAACTAAAATTCAAGTATATGTCCAAACAGCTACAGAAGAGGATGAAATTGATGAGTTCTATGAACAAGTACAAGCTGAAATTGACAGAATATGCAAACAGGATATCCTGATAGTCTTGGGTGACTGGAACGCAAAAATTGGCAATAAAGGAGGCAAAAAGGGCTCAGTGGTTGGGACAGGTTACCTCAGGCCGGAGGTTCAATACCCGCATGGGGACAAGCAACCTCAAGCCGGAGGGACTGGGGTCTCTAGTCCCATGGCCACTCCTTGTGGCCATGGACAAGCCACTTAACCCTCCATTGCCTCAGGTACACTTAGATTGTGAGCCCTTCGGGGACAAGGGAATAAAAAGTACCTGTTAGTATACATGTAAACCACACTGATTCTAAAGAGCGCGGTATAAAAAAGAAATACATAAATAAATAAAAAATGGTTGGAAAATATGGACTTGGCAACAGAAATAAGCTGGAGAAAGACTGATAGAATTCTGCAAGACCAATGATCTATTCAAACACCTTCTTCCAGCAACACAAGCAGCAACTGTACACATGGACTTCATCCAACAGATTGTGCAAAATCAAATTGACTATATCTGTGGAAGTCAACAATGGAAAAGCTCTATAACATCAACAAAGACAAAGCCTGGACCTTACTGTGGTACAGATCACCAACTACTATTATGCAAACTCAAGCTAAAGTTGAAAAAGAGCAAACACTCATGAATGTAGCAAAAATATGACCTTGAGAATATACCACTGGAATTTAAAACTGCCTGCAAAATTAATTTGATGTTTTAGATACTGTCATGAGGTGCAGCGGTCAGAGCCCATGGAGATAGGGGATTCTGAACAAAACGGAGCTAATTTTGACAGCTCAGAGATACACATGGCCAAAGGTTGCCATAGGAACTATACACAAGCTATTTCACGTAGTGTAAGGGAACACCCAGACCCGAAGCTAGCTCGTGGCTCATCAGGCGATGAGGGGCAGCTGACAAGGGGCGGAGCCAACATCACAAGCTACGCAGTTAAAAATCACTCACCTGAGAGTAGTGGAAGAGCGGCTAAAGGGAAAAATGCAAAAGGGAGAACTGCTGAGGAGAGACGTGCTGGCGGGGAAAGAAGTCCCGATAGCAGGAGAACTCTAAGCAAGGAGAGAAGCTTGAGAGGCAGGAGAGAAGGATCTCCATGCTGGTTAAAACCTATTGCTGACCAAAGGAGACTATCAGGGAGGTGCAGTGCTGAGAAACCCAGGAAGGGCTGTTTGGAAGAGCAGTGCACAGCTGACCAGTGCTTCCAAGAACCTGTGATAAGGAAGCTTATCATAGCTCAGGTAGGAGCTATAGAAAAGATGATGTGACTCTGAACAAGCAACCTGTCAGTTCTGGTAGAAGTGAGAAAACAGAATTTTCACATAAAAGACTACCAGTCCCAGAATGCACCAGGTTTCCAGCAGCCATGAGAGGGGCTGAAGGGAGAAAAGGTGTGTGCAATCAAGAGAGCTATGAGGTAATCCCTAAGCACTCATCTCAAAGGGCAGGGCCTGATTCAAGACAGCTGCACTGTGTTAGGGAGCAGCACACATTAGGAAAGAATAAGAATAGAGCTTATTCTTCAGATAACAGTTACTACAAGCTCCAGCCCAGCTTCAGGGAAGGTTTGAAGAACAGCTTCAGGAAGAGATACAGAGGGGAGAGCTTCAGCAACGGCTACAAGCACCAGTATCACCTGGAGAAACAGAAGCCAAGCCAAGCAGATAGAGAGAGAAGGAAACTCTCTGGAAGGAAGAGAAGAAAGGCCATTGGAAGGTCTGGGAGATTCCAAGGCAGTACTCATACTGGGAGGTATTCCAAAAGCCAGCAGAGTCCATTGGACTGGATTCAGCCAGAGGAATGGAGTGGCAGAGATAGGAATCACCAGTGGCTACCTGGAAGAGAGAAGACTGCATGTGGAAGGGACTTTCAGACCAAGGCCAGAAGGTATGTGAGAGGAGATCCAGTGTCCAGGGATCAAGATTGGAAGGCTG
The DNA here is from genome assembly GCA_033557465.1 of Ichthyophis bannanicus. NCBI lineage: Eukaryota > Metazoa > Chordata > Amphibia > Gymnophiona > Ichthyophiidae > Ichthyophis > Ichthyophis bannanicus. Next base: position 1,629,908,215 of record CM066032.1, read on the forward strand.
GACATCAGAATTGGATTACATATTGGCCAGGCTATACAGAGAGGAATAATGATAGCAGGAGAGGCTCAGGTATGAACACTGATCCAGACCCTATCTATAATAGAGAATGGCAGCAAGGGAATGAGCATTCTCATGATAGTGCCTTAATGAAAGACTCGTCTGTGCCAATGTATGATAATGACCCTATGATAATTGATACAGCAGATGAAAGTACAGTTTACATGGACTGTTCTCTATCTAAATGCTATTGCTAGCTTTCTATGAGCAAACACATCAGCCATCACAAAGAAACCTAACTTTGTTCTTTATTTCCACTGCAAACAGCTCTTAAAGCAGGATTTGGGCTCACACAGTAGCAGCCAGCCAGCCAGCTAAAGGCTTTCAGCTGGTCCATTGATAGTAATTAGGGCTGCACCTGATTGTGTGTGTGAGCAAGGGAGAATCACTGCTGAGATCGGCGTGGAAAATAAGCAGAAGTTAACCTAACCAGCAAAGTTTATTCTTTACTTTGTGCCTTTGTATTTGGTAATTATTTGCTAAGAAAACATTAGCTAATTGCCTGACAAGCTGAAGGTTGTTTTCTGGTTTACTTTGTGACTTTTTGTTATCCATTTTAAACACTGCAAGCAAGTAACCTCATTTATAGTGCTATCAAGCATACATGTGCTGGGTGAATTAAACCCCATCAATAAAAGAAGTATTTTATTGATCTTACCACTTGGTTTCACAACTCAAATTATTGTCATCAGCTGTGTTTGGGAGTGAATGAACTACAATACCCACAATACCTTGCAAGAATCATATGAATATATGCATCGTCAAGATTGTGTAAGTTCTTACCCTAGGCAGCCGTCTGACAAACCTTGCTACAGAGGAAGCAGAGGTAGTAGCTCTGAGGCCAGGCTAAGGCAAGACCAGTCACCCAGCACAAGGTACCAAGCAGGAGAAAACCATTATCCTGAAGATAATTTGGTGCCAAGGAGAAAGCCCAAACAGACACGGAGTGAAAAGCCTTCCCACGAGCAGGGCTGTGCTCGAGGGAGGAACGTTGAAGGGAAACTGCCAGAAGGTAACCTTATTCTTCCTAATAGGAGAAGCTTAGACTATAGCAGTCAGCCCTGTACTTACCAAGAATTATGTGCCGCCTCTGAGAGAGACTATAGTAATTATGGTAATTACCCATTTACCTCTAGGCTGGTGTGGGAAGGGAACTCCCAGAGCTATAGAGAGGAACTCAACAGTCAGAAGAGAAGTTTCACTCACCGGGAAACTTACCCCGATATAGAAGATATGCAATGTGATCCGTGTGAGGAGTCTAACGGTGATATTTACATGGACTGTACAAATACCTTATCTGATAGCATATCTTCTCTATGCTGAAGAGCTGTAGGAGCTAATTCATAAAGAAAACAGACAGGAAGAGTTTTGTGAAGGAAACTGTTTTCTTTTACCATTTTTGCCTCCATTGTGAAAGCTGAAGATAAGCATATCCTTTGTTCAAATGTTTCTTTAATCTGGATACCAGAAGTATGGTTTTGTGTTACCTTATTTCATTGTATGAAAATCCAACCCTGGGAAGGGAATAAATCCTGTTTAAATCCTTATCACTCCGACTACAACTACTTTCTTTTTGCTAAAGTTGTGGAAATACAAATCCCAGAGGGCATTGCCAAGCCTCTCTACTATACTCCACAGCTATTAAAGAACTTACCCTGCTAATCCACCCATGCCTATGGCCTCTGGGGGGTGAGTGGGCGACAATACATATGACAGAGCTCCAGAAAAGTTATGGGATGACATCAAGAAGGTTGTTTAGGAAGAAAGTGAGAAGTCTCTATAAAAGGTGAAAAAGCAAAAATGGCCAAAATGGATACCCAAAGAAACCCTGAATTGCCCAGAAACACTGAAAAGCTAAAGCCAGAGGAGAAAGAGAGGCAATCACAGAACTCAGAGATTTCCAATGTGCAGCAAGACAAGACAAGGAGAAGTACTACAATGATGCATGCAAGGAAATATAAGCAGAAACTATTGGAGGAAGAACATGATCAGCTTTCTTAAAGCTGCAAGAGTTAAAGAAAAAAAATCCAGCCTCGACTTGCAATGTTACAAGATGCTCAAGGATTCATGTTGAACAATGCTGAGAAGATCAAGAAAAGGTGGAAAGAATATACAGAGTTTTTATATGATAAAGATCAAGTGGACCAACAGCCGTTTCAACCTGTACCTTATGATCAGGAACCATTGGTGATGGAAGAAGTTGAAGCAGCATTGAAAGCTGGTGAAGGGTTTTTCCTTTGAGATGAATTTCTCCCTTTACACCGATTTGAGGAGTATTAGCTTTGTCATAATGATGTCAGGCACCATTTAATACAAAAAGTGGCAGGTTTTCACCCTTGGCATATAAGCACTGTATAATTATGCACAGGAATTCTTGCCAAAAACCTAAAGCAGAGCCCTAAAATGGGCTCGAAACTTAACAAGTTGTGAAGATTACTGTTTTCTTTGTCTGGTGTGACTCAGCAATATCGGTGCTCTTTTCCAAGCTAAGTACCATTTTTATGATTAAAAAGGATTTGCTACACCGGGGATGGGTTTCCTTTCTCCCTTGGTGGTGTTTCCGACAAAAAAAGTGGGGTGTTCCCTGATTATTATTTGGTTGATCTCTTTTATCTGATGTCGTAAGTTTGATCATTGAGTAGGTTTTTTTTCTGGCATCTCTCTTTGGTGGCTGGATACAAGATTGTACTTTATTATGTTGAAATGACTATAAGATTAAATATAAGGAAATAGGGTGCTATATTTTCAGAGCACCTATTTTTATCTGCATATTCCCTGAGCAACCTATATGAGTGTATAAACATTATTCTAAACATTCAAATCGCTGATAAAATTACTTACAGTACCTGAGTAAATGACACTTGATAATTGCCCTCTTTGAAAGTACCTATTTCCACAATCAATAGGGATATCCAAATATTGCCCAATCTTTAACCAGCCAGATAGTATCAGCTGGGTTCAATACGAGCCATAGGTTTAGCTGCATTTGGAGAAAGCTTTTCCAGGGAATGTTTAGGTCAGAGGAGAGATATACCACATCTATGCATGTTATTTCCCTACAGAAAAAACAGGTTAAAATCTCCACAGGCTTTATTTGACCATCTGCAAATGGCTGCAAACTTCATAGCAATGCAGGCAAGTTTAAAATTGCACCAATAATGTGCAAATGATAATACACAGGACAAGTTTATAATTACAAGCTTCTCAACTTACTGTAGAGTTCATTTAAAATGAACTGTGTAGTTCATGTGTGGCCTCACCAAAAAGTTCACAAAAATAAGATTAGCCAATTTCTTTTTTGCTGCTCTGAATTTTTATTCTATTTCTTTTCTTTTGTCTCTCTCTTTAAGAAGCATCAGCATGTCAATGAAATCTATGAGTCATGCCTGTCCACAGTGTGGAAGAAACTTCCAGAATGCAGACCTTCATCCTGTCTTTCCATTCAGCCTGGGCATTCACCATGATCAGATTTCTGTGTCTTTCGCAATCCCATATCCCTTAGTTTTCCTAGGAAACATTGTCTTTGACACCACAAATATTGAGGCAAATTCAGGGAGGTCCTCGCAGATTGTCAACATCAAAAAAGAGGTACTTCAGCACAGAGATCAGCTGTCTCAGCTCTTCAAACATCTCTCTTTCTGGACTTGGTTCCCTTGTGCAGTGGTCCATGAGGTCCAGCTGCATAAGAACAACATTTAGAACATTTTAACAGTGGCCCAGCTTCTTAGAGTTCCACAAGTAAGAAATGCTTTCATCGTCCCGATGCTTGGTGTGGATTTAGGTCAAGGAATCCCAGACTTGGGTCCTTAACAGCAGAGATGATACACCACAGAATCAGGGCTGAGCTTTAGAATGATTTCTTCACTATGCTAGTATCCACCCCAGGTTCTCATAGAAACACAGAAAATGACTTTGAACATTTTTAGTGTGCTTAATACATTTACAATCGGTTCTAGCCATATGGCTATTTTCCTAATTTGGAGACCCTGAGAATTAAGAACTAATTCAAAGTAAACTTAATTTGGATATCTGACAAGAAGAAAACCTTTCCTTTTTTATTGTATAAATTGCAAGGTATTTCAAGTCCAGAATCCACTTTTTTATTGAAGGATGAAAAGTTCCTCAACAACACAGGCATGCAGCTGTGAAAAACTGCCTGAAGGCTTTTTTTTTGTTGCTTTGCTTTGTACTCAAGAATTATTTTGCCATTTATTGGTATTAGAGATCATTAAGTCATTTAATAATTATAAGCTTCATTAGCATTTTAATAAGACTGGTAACTGTTGCTAAGTATAATTAAATTAGGTTTAATTGTATGATATTTTGAAGTGTGATTAAATTAAGTTGTAGTGTTCTTTGAACAATAACCCTACAGAGACTATTGTTCTGTTACACAGGCTTGTTAACTTAGAAGGGAGGAGGGATGGTGGTAAATGTGAGGAATACACAGATGAAGAAAAAGAAAAATGGAATGTGATGGAAGATGAAGACCTTACAGCCCATCCTGTCTTCTCATTCAAACTCCTATTCAGCTTTAAAGTTCTCTCCTCTTCATCAGGGATTCTCAGTGCTTTCTTGAATTCCAGTTCTGTCCTTGTTCTCAACTCCTCTACTGGGATGCTGCTCCATGCAAACATCATCCTCTCTGATAAGAAACAGTTCCTTAAATTGGAGGGGGGGGGGAGCTTTGTCTTGTCATCCTACCTGGAGAGGTAGATGAGCTCAGTGCTGTTCTTTTCCTGCTCCTTCAGTTGTCTTCCCAGTGTTATGCTGGGTAAGAGGAAAGGGAAGCAGAGACAAGGTCCAGACGCTGTCGGCAGCCTGGCAAAGGCACAGGTTACCTTCAATGCATGTCCGGGCTTCTCTTTGCTGAGACCGGTGGAAGCTATGACTGATTCAGATTCTTTTGGCTAGGACCGGAGCACCAAAGGAGTCTCTCTGAGCCCCAAAGTGAGAGCAGTTCCCCCGCGACCCAGAAGTGACCTCTGCAGAGGCAGTGCAGTGGTTTGGCAGTATGCTGGTGAGCATTCAGCAAACCGAAGGCCATCAGGATAGCCTATGCAGACTTCCTCACCAGGGAAGTATGGTGGAGAGTGAGTAATGGGTCCCTGATGCTGTGGGAAACCCTGAAAGGTCTGGAATCTTCTCTGATTGCTTTTGTGACTGCTTTAAAAATGAAGGTGCTGACTGTTCCCGCAACGTTCCCTTGCCAGTCTCAACATTTGAGCCAGGTGGAGAGACAGTTGAGAAGTTGGAACAGCAAAGTTTGAGCCAGAAAGAATTATTATTGACACAAGTTAAGGTAAAGGAAATTGAGAACTAGTCTAGGAAGAATAATCTCTGTTTCCTTAACTTTCCTAAGTGTCTGCTAATTACTTCTGTGGACATGGGGAGGAAGTTTCTGAAGGAAGTGTTGACCTTTTCAGCAGATAATCTCCCCCTCCCCCCGTTAAGGCTTTTTACATCTTAATTCCAGGGTGTGCAGGGAAGCCTTCCTTGGCAGATCTGGAACATAGCCAGCTCAACACTTCTTTTCTGGAATCCTCTCTAGAGGTAGTCACCAAACAAAATACTCAGGTGGCTACCTTTGTGTTTGAGACTGACAGAGACTGTGTTAAAATAATATTTCCGCAATATGCAAACTAGCTTTTTGGGGTCTGTCATGTGTGTATTTCCCAACTTATCTTGGATGCCCAGACTAGCTATATTCCATGCTTGAAGAAAAGTGGAAGGATGTCCAAAAACTGCCAGCATGGTTTAAAGGTGAGGTTAGAGAGGCTGTTACAGCCAAAAAAGCATCTTTCAGGAAATGGAAAAAGGAGCCAAATGACAAAAACTGGAAACATAAGAACTAGCAAGTTGGATGCAAGTCATTGCTAAGGCAGTTAAAGAGAGAATTTAAGAAGGAGCTTGCTGTGGAAGCAAAAACGCATAATAAAAACTTCAAGTACATTTGAGGCAAAAAAAACAGTGAATATTAGTTGTATCATTAAATGATAGAGGAGTAAAGGGGGCACTAAGAGGGGACAAGGCCATAGTGGAGAGGCTGAATGAATTCTTTGCTTCAGTCTTTACTGAAGAAGATGTAGAGAAGTTATGCATGACTAAAATGGTATTTAAAGGTGATGCATCGGAAGAATTAAAAGAAATATCGATAAACCAGGACGACATATTACTACTATTTGCTAAACTAAAGAGTAGGAAATCACCTGGACTGGAGAGTATACATCCAAGGGTGTTGAAAGAACTGAAATATGAGATTGCAGACTTACTATTAGTAATCTGTGAACTATAGCACCTGAAAATGGTAATGCCAATTTTTAAAAGAGTTCCAGAGATGATCCAGGAAACTACAGGCTGGTGACCCTGTCAGTACCAGGAAAAATGGTAGAAACCATCATAAAGAACAAAATTACTGAACATGTTGATAGTCAAGGCTTAATGGGAAACAGCCAACATGGCTTTCGCCAAGGAAGGTCTTGTCTTACTAATCTGTCATATTTTTTTGAAAGTGTGAATAAACAGGTAGACAAAAGTAATTTGGTTGATATAGTGTATCTGGATTTTCAGAAAGCCTTCGACAAGGGTGGAAGACTGGATGTTCAAATGGCAGATGAAATTTAATGTGGACAAGTGAAAGGTTATGGAACTAGGAAAGAACTATGGGTATACGATGCAAGGTTCCACATTAGGAACCACCAGCCAGGAAAAAGATTTAGGCGTTATCATGGATAATATGTTGTGTGCAGTGGCAGCCAAGAAAGCAAATAAGATGCTAGGAATCATAAGGAAAGGAATGGAGAACAAAACAAAGGATATTATAATACCTCTGTATTGTTCCATGGTGCGACTGCACCGTGCAATTTTCATCGTCGTATCTTAAACACGATATAGTGTAATTAGAAAAGGTACAGAGAAGAGGCACCACAATGGTAAAGGGGCTTGGAGGATACTCCTATGAGGAGAGGCTTAAAAGGTTAGGGTTCTTCAACCTAGAAAAGAGATGGTTGATGGGAGATATGATAGAGGTCTATGAATTAATGAACAGAGTGGAATGGGTAAACATAAAATCATAGGAACATACAAACATGATGGCAGAAAAAGACCACATGGCCTATCTAGTCTGCCCTTCCATATCACCTACTACAAAAGTCCCCTTTTTGCCTTTAGAAAGCCTCTGTTTGTCCCAAGCTTTTTTGAATTTAGATACTGTCCTCATCTCTACCACCTCCCCAGGGAGACTATTCCATGCATCTACCACTCTTTCCATAAAGAAATATTTCTGTATATTATTCCTGAGTCTATCCCCTTTCACCCTCATCCTATGTCCCCTTGTAGCAGAACTTGCTTGCAATCGAAAGAGGCTCTCATCCTGTGCATTTATACCACAGAGGTATTTAAAGGTCTCAATTATATTACCTCTGTCCTGCCTTTCCTCTAAAGTATACATATTAAGATCCTTAAATCTGTCGTCATTTGCTTTATAACGAAGACCATTAACCATTTTAGTAGCCACCCTCTGCACAGACTACAACCTGTTTATATTCTTTTGAAGGTGTGGTCTCCAGAATTGCACACAATGCTCCAAATGAGGTCGCACAAAAGACTTATACAGAGGCACTATCACCTTCTTTCTTCTGCTGGCCGTTCCCCTCTCTATGCATCCAGGCATCCTTCTAGCTTTTGCCTTCGCCTTTTCTATCTGTTTATCTACTTTAAGATTATCAGTCACAATCACGCCTGGATCCCGTTCTTTCATGGAGTGAAGTACTTCACCCCCTATACAATACTGCTCCCTTGAATTGTTGCAGCCCAAATCTTTGACCCTACATAATTTAGCATTAAATCTTCAAGCTTAGCTCAATCCCTCCTCATGTTTCTAAACCTTCTTGGGTGTCTACTCTATTACAGATTTTGGTATCATCCACAAAGAGGCAGCCCTTCCGCAATATCACTGACAAAGATGTTATAAAGAATTGGACCAAGGTCAGATCCCTGTGGCACTCCACTGGTAACAACCTCCTCCTCAGAGTGAACTCCATTTATCTTCATAAACGTAGATCAATTTTTTACGCCATCAGAAAGTAGAAAGACTAGGGGGCATGCAATAAAGCTACAGTGTAACCCATTTAAGACTAATAAGAGAAAATATTTTTTCACTCAACACGTAATCAAATTCTGGAATTCATTACCTGAGGATGTAGTAAAAACTGTTAGTGTAGCTGGGTTTAAAAAAGGTTTGGACAAGTTCCTGGAGAACAGTCCATAAACCATTAATAAAGAGGACCTGGATAATCCACTGCTTGCCCCAGTACAAGCAATATGGAACCTCTGTGTCTTTTTGGGAAACTGCTAGTTTCATGTGACCTGGATTGGCCACTGTTGGAAACAGGATACTGGGCTTGATTGACCTCAGTCTGACCCAGTATGGCATTTCTTATGTGCCAAGTACAGTTGGGTGTGAATAGTTCGGAGAAGTGGGAGATTGTCTGCAGGGTCCTTCAGGGATCTACACTTTCACCTATTCTTTTTAAAATCTAGTGACCAAATTAGAATGCATTTTGGATCATGCTAACTTTAAAATATATTCATATGTGGATGATATTTCTGTCTTGATAACGTTTTTGCAATCATCTAGTGATTTCTATCAAGTGATTGGGAATGCTATACTACAATTAGAGAGGTGGGCAAAAATTATTTGATTACAATTAAATGCATTGAAGACAAAAGTTTTATGTTTTAATGACTCTAAACCACTTACAGATTTACTAACTGAAGCATTAGAACAGTTGTCCGAGTTCTCAGCGTTTTGATCGATAGCCTATGTTAGAGGCTCATATCAATACAGTAGCTTCAAAATATTTTTTTAAGTTATGGCTTATGCAACTGTCATATTTTACTTTTCAACACTTATCTTCTTGTGCAGAGTTACGTTTTAGTGTTATTGGATTATGGAAACAAGAGGCACATTCCGTATTGGGCGTCCTCCGGCCTCTGCGCGTCCAGTCAGAACTGGATGCACAGAGGTAGACACGATTCTGATCCTGCAGGGCAGTCTAGCCCCCATGGGATCAGAATTGCATATGGGCCTGTACGTGCAGGCTGGGACCCAATTCCCATCAGCCTGCATTTACATGCCCCAGCCCGGCTGACTCTTGAATGGAGCTGCGGTGCCATGGTGTCCTGTTACCATGGCACTGCAGCTCCATTTAGGAACTGCAATCCCTAGCTGCTGAACACTTTCTCCTTTTCCCGCAGCCCGACCCCTGATCTGGCCTCCCATGAACAGGGTCGAGCTGCAGGGAATCTCACCGTTTCGATCCCAGCAGGGCCTCCCATCCCCTGATGTCTAGAGCCGCGGACTGCCCACTGCCTGCTCTAACTCTTCCTAATAAGGTACTGTTATTTTGGCTTAATTCAGAGTGATAGATTTCTTTCTTATGGGGAAACAGAAGGCAAAGAAAACTATGCCTTCAGCAATGCCTCTGACTCAGTCTTCTAGTAAAGCGGTGGGGCCATTGGATAAACATTTTAGTGCCGTCATTGACCATCAACTTTCTCCTGAGGGGACCTCAAACAGCTCAGTGGAAAGGACTCCACCCCCCGTTTCCCAACCTGCAACTGTCCTCTACTGCTGCCTCGTCTATGTCTTCAGTAACGAGTTCCCCTTTCACCCTGGTCCACTGCCGAAGCTTATTTTATCTGTAAAAAGGGCTTCTGTTTTGCCAAAACCTTCTCAAGAGATTATCTTAAAAGATTTATGGCTTGCTATTATGAATATTGATTCAAAGTTATCTAGCACTGTTCAGTCTTTGTGTGTTTTTTCTCAAGAGTACGTTCAAAAGTCTCAAGAGGTGGATAATGGGTTGATGAAAGTCTCTAATAATGTTGCTGGATTGGAAGGTCAGTTCCGTGTTGTGCAGCAGACCAGTGTTTCTGCCATTAAAAATTCCTTGTCTATCCATTGCAAGTTAGAAGCATTGGAAAATGTTACCAGAGCTACTAACCTATGTCTTCTTGTTTTCCAATAACATCCCTATTGTCTGCAGACATTCTTTTGGATAAATGTTTCAAAGTAGTATGGTTTCTTCCTGACAATTTTCCTATCCAAAAATATTTCTATTTGTCTACTAGGAAGCAACAGGAGGACTGTGAGGGTGAAGGGATAGACATTTTGCAACCTGATATCGATCAGGATTTGACTAATTTCCTAGAGGATTCCATTGATGAGATACAGTATCTAAGAGGGCTACCAGTGTGTCACTGTGATACCTAGGTACAAACTATATCATAATGATAGAACAGATCAAATTGGTGGAGGGGTTGCACTCTATGTTAGAGAGGGCATTGAGTCAGAAAGGATTAAGGTTTTGCAGGAAACAAAATTTGCTGTAGAATCTCTATAGATTGAAATTCCATGTAAAAAGGAGAAGGCAATGGCAGTGGGGTTGTACTATCGACCGCCTGGCCATAAATCAATGATGAAATGCTCAAAGAAATCAGGGAAGCTAACAAACGTTACTGCACAGTAATAATAATGGGCGATTTCAATTACCCCGGTATTGACTGGGTCAGTGTCACGGCAGAACATGCTAGGGAGATGAAGTTTCTAGATGAAATAAATGACTGCTTCTTGGAGCAGCTAGTTCATGAACCGACCAGAGGGGAAGCCCTTTTGGACTTTAGCCCTTAGTTGAACACAAGATCTGGTGCAAGAGATGAGGGTGTTGGGGCCACTTGGCAATAGTGATCATAGAATGATCGAGTTTTATTTAATAAATGGAGGAAGAACTGCAAGGAAATCCACAGTACTAACTTTTAACTTTAAAAAGGGAGACTATGATAAAATGAGGAAAATAGTTTAAAAAAACGTAAAGGAGCATTTGCAAAGGTCAAAGATTTGCATCAAATATGGGCATCGTTTAAAAATACTACCTTGGAAGCCCAGATTAGCTGTTTTCCACACTTTAAGAAAAGTGGAAAGAAGTCCAAAAAACTGCCAGCATGATTTAAAGGTGTGGTCAGAAAGACTGTTGTAGCCAAAAAAGAAACTTTCAGGAAATGGAAACAGAAGCCATATGACGAAAACTGGAAACAACATAAGCATCGGCAATTTAGATGCAAGACATTGATAAGCAAAGAGAGAATTTGAAAATAAGTTTGCTGTGGAAGCAAACACACGCAATAAAGACTTTAAGTACGTTCATAGCAAAGAACCTGTGATGGAGTCAGTTGGACCATTAGATGATAGAGGGGTAAAGGGGGCAATAAGATAGGACAAGGCCACAGCAGAGAGACTGAATGAATTCTTTACTTCAGTCTTTATTGAGAAAGAAATAGAGATGTTACCCATGACTGAAATGTTTTTTAAAGGTGATGCCACAGAAGAAATGAAAGAAATATCAATACAAGGGAAGGTGTATTACAACTCTGATAAACTGAAGAGTAGAAAATCACCTGTACCAGATGGTATACATCCAAGGGCATTGAAAGAACTGAAATATGAGATTGCAGACCTACTATTAGTAATCTGTGGACTATCATTAAAATCATCTAATTCCTGAAGATTAGAGGATGGCCAGTGTAACTCCGATTTTTAAAAAGGGTTCCAGGGGCGATCTGGGAAACTACAGACCGGTGAGCCTGACGCCAGTACTGGAAAAAATGGTAGAAATCATCATAAAGAACAAATTACTCAACATGTAGATAGTCATGGCTTAATGCGAGACAGCCAACATGACTTTAGCCAAGGAAGGTCTTGTCTTACTAATCTGTTATGTTTTTTTGAAGGTGAGTTGGTTGATATAGTGTATCTGGATTTTCAGAAAGCCTTTGACAAGGTCCCTCATCAGAGACTCCTGGCAAAATAAAAAGTCATGGAATAGGAGGCAGTGTACTATTGTGGATCAGGAACTGCTTAAAAGATAGAAAGCAGAGGGTAGGGCTAAATGGCCAATTTTCCCAATGGAGAAAGGTGAATAGTGGAGTACCCCAGGGATCTGTGCAGGGTCTGCTGTTTTATAACATTTGTAAATGACCTGGAAATGGGAATAACGAGTGAGGTGATCAAATCTGCAGATGACACAAAATTATTTAAAGTTGTTAAAACCCATGAGGATTGTGAAAAATTGCAAAAGGACCTTGATAACTGGAAGACTGGGCATCCAAATGGCAGATGAACTTTAATATGGACAAGTGCAAAGTTATGTTCATATGAAAGAACAACCCAAACTATGGTTACACGATACAAGATTCCACATTAGGAACCACCACCCAAGAAAATGATTTAGGCGTCATCATGGAAACATGTTGAATTAGGAAGTCCACGGGCCAGGTCCCAGTGGACGCCGGTAACCTGGCGATCGGCCCGGGTCCGGCGTCCTGCTTAGTGGTTGCGGGGGGGGGGGGGGCGAGACAGGCATGGGTGACGTTCTGTACGCGCCCGCATTATTTGAAATCATTGGCTCCGCAGGTACAGCAAGCGGAGCCAATGATATGCCCTGCACGCCCGAAGCTTTAAAAGGGAGGGAGTGCGGCGGCCCCCTCCTTTTCTGAGTCGGGCGTGCAGCGGGACGGCTTCTTCGAGCGGCAGGCTCCTGTCGGCGGTACTTACAGTCCTGGGGCATGTTCGGTAGGCCGTCGGGATTGCGGAGCGGTGCGGCGTCGTGGTGACTTGGCTGGGCAGAGCCGGGGAGCGTGAGGCGGTGAGTCACGGCGGTGCAAGTTCCGGTGATCCGGTGCACGCGCAGCGTGAGTCCAGCCTGAGGTCCGGAGCTGCAGCGTCGGCAGACAGAGGAGAGTGGAGAGGCCCCCCCCCCCCCGGAGCGTTGGTGAAACGGCAAGTAATTCCGTTTAATTTCGCTACCAGCAGGGCCTGGGTACTTGCGGTAGGAGTGTTTGCAGGATGGCTCGGGGGGCGGCTAGGCCTGGAGCACGTGGCCGGGGCAGCCTCAGGGGAAAGTTATGCAGGGGGGGTGCGCCGAGGCCTAATGGAGCAGGGGTGCCAAGGCAAGGGAAGGGTATAGGCCATCAAAGAGTGGCGGGGCAAAGGGGGACCGGACGAGAGACCCCAAGGGGGCAGAGAGGGACTGGTAGAATGAGTCCAACGGCTGCCAGAGCCCCTAGTGGGGGCAGAGGTGGTACATCGGCGGTCCAGGGCAGGGGTTCTGCTGTCTCCCAGGCACGGGGGCGCAGAGGGAGAGGGCAGCGCCAGAGAATGGACATGGGGGCTGATATGGCAGTGGGGTCTGTGGGTAGTGGTGTGCACAGTCCGGGGGGAAGTGGGAGTGAGGTGCCTAGGGCTGGAGAGATGACTCAGGGTCAGTTTGAACTGACGCAGGGCGGCTGGGGGGTGGGGGGCTGGGTGGGGGAGCGATACCGGGGTTAGCGGTCTCACAGCATCTGGCCGGTGGAACCTTGCCGGCTCCCATGGGCGGGCCGACAGGTCAGGTCGGGGGAGGGGGTTGGGCCGGGCATCCAGCTTGGCAGCATTGGTTGGGGGGCGGTCAGGGTTCCTCAAGAGCCGACTGGCTGGAGGCCTGGCGACCGGGGTGGCCCTCTGCTGTCCCCCCCCTTTCTTCTCCCTTTATGTCTCCACAGGTTCCAGCGATGGCGTTACGGGCAGCCGATTGCGATATGGTTGACGGCGCGGGAGCACGTGGACAGCAATATGTGGTACACCCAGAGGATTCGTCTGAAGACAGACTCAGAACAGCGCCCGGAACGGTCGCGTCCCGCGAATTGGAGGCCCAGCGGCGGGATATCGAGCATGGACTGTCGACTGTGGATCCTTCGGCTGCGGTGGTGGCTGCGGCGTCAGTGGCGGGTGAGTTACCGGAGTCATGGGGGGACGGGGGCGAAGGGGGCAGGGGGCGGGGGAAGAGGAAGCAGAAAGGGAATAGACGGCGGCGGCATTCGGGTAGGAGGCGCAAGAGGTCTAGATCGTCGCTATCGTCGACATCGTCGTCGTCGTATGACTCGTCGTCTACGTCGTCGTCGGCCGGGGTGGGCAAGAGGCCGGCGGCGGGCCCGGCGTGTCGGGGGGGGAAGGACGCAAGGGGTCCCTGCGGCGGTGGCTATATCTGAGTTGTGGGAAGGGGTTCCGAGGAAATTGCGGCACAGAATAAAGAAGCGCCGTTATATTGATATATTCCGTCTCTTAGAGGGCAGGAAGCGTTCGGGTGAAAGCAGGAAGAAGCGTAAGGAGGATGAGAAGGCGGGGCGTATTAAGAAAGTGGCGCGAAATGTGGTTAATTGGACGCGATCATTTTTGCGTTTAGCGAGCGTTTGGGGACAGTATTACCCTGGGCATTACGAGATGCTTTTATCATATGCGGATTCAATTTTGGAGGCTTCGCAGACACATGAGGGCTGGTCATGGTTAAACTATGACGAGAAGTTCAGGGACAAAATGGAAGGGAATAGAGCGGTTTCATGGGGTATGCAAGACATTAATTTGTGGTTGACCCAGATGTCAGCCAGGACAGCGGGGTTTGGGGGGAGCGGGGTGAAAGGTGCACTTGTGGTTCCCCCTGGAGTGGGGCGTTCCTTTCGAGGGGTCGGGGCGGTCGGATTGCAGCGAACCGGGAACAGTGGTGCAGGCGATCTCTGCTGGAGGTTTAATAAGACCTCGTGCCCGTTTCCGGACTGCAAATTTCGGCATGTGTGCTCCATTTGTGGGGGAGCACATCCTGCAGTCAAATGCCTTAGGAAAGGAGGGCCGCAGCCCCCCGCGCCTAGCGCCAAACAGTGAGGGTTTATTCGACCTGGCCCCTACGCCGATTCGCCGGGAGGTTTTAAATGAGTGGCTGGCCCACTACCCGAGGCGGAAGGATGGAAAAATTTTGTATGAGGGCTTTAATAGGGGCTTTCTAATTCCTGTGTGTAGACCCTTGGATGGTTTGGTGGCGCGGAATTCCCTCTCAGTTCGGCGTTTTTGCTCCGGTGGTCAGGAAGAAATTAGAAACGGAATTGCAGTTGGGCAGGATAGCGGGCCCGTTTGGCTACCAGCCATTCGGGAGGATGGTAGTATCACCTTTGGGGATAATACTGAAGAAAGAGCCTGGGAAATTCCGATTAATACATAATCTGTCTAGCCCGGTCGGCGAGTCGGTCAATGACTACATCCCGCGTGAATTGTGTACGGTGCGATACGCCTCCTTCGATAAAGCGGTGGAATTGGTCAGGGAGGCGGGTTTCCGGGCGCAGATGGCGAAGGTGGATATTGAGTCGACCTTCCGTCTGCTACCAGTGCACCCGTCTTCCTTTTATCTATTGGGTTTTCGTTTTGAGAATGGACTATATTTTGATAAATGTTTGCCGATGGGTTGTTCGGTGTCCTGTGCATACTTTGAGAAATTCAGTACCTTCTTGCAGTGGGCCATTGAGCGCAGAAGGGGTGAAGCGACGGTAGTGCACTATCTGGATGATTTTTTGTTTGTGGGACCCGCGCATTCGGAGGGGTGTCGCGATATGCTGGAAGCTTTTATGGAGTTGTCGAAGGAGTTGGGTGTGCCGTTAGCGAAGGATAAGACCGAGGGCCCTTCTACGAGGATCACGTTTCTAGGGGTAGAATTGGACTCCGAGGCCATGGTGGCACGGCTTCCTCCAGTGAAAGTGCAGCAGTTGCGGGTGTTAGTGGCTAACGCAGTAGCAGCATCCAAATTGACATTGAAAGACATGCAGGCCTTAATCGGCTCCTTAAACTTTGCTTGTCGTGTGATTCCTATGGGCAGGGTTTTCCTGAGACGCTTAGCTGCTTCTACAGCGGGGGTTCGCTTGCCGCATCATCACATCAGGGTTTCAAAGGCAATTCGGGCTGATTTGAAGGTGTGGCAGGTCTTTTTATGTGAGTATAACGGGACCTCCGTATTGATGGAGGCGGAGTGCAGTAGTGGGGATCTGCAATTGTACACAGACGCAGCGGGTGGCATTGGGCTGGGTATTTACTTTGCAGGGTCGTGGTGCACAGAACGTTGGCCGCGGGCTTGGTGCGAGAATGGGATCACGAGTAATATAACCTTTTTAGAATTGTTCCCAATATTGGTGGCATTGGAGTTGTGGCCCGATAGGCTGCGTAATCGACGGGTGCTTTGGTGGTGTGACAATGCGTCGGTGGTCAGTGTGGTGAACAATTACACGCCTCATTGTTTACAAGTAGCAAACTTGATGAGAGCAGTTGTCTTGACCTGCTTACGTTTGAATGTGGCCTTGAAAGCTAGGCATATACCAGGGCTCGCTAACGAGATCGCTGATTCTCTTTCTCGTTTCAAGTGGGATCAATTTCGAAGACTGGCACCAGAAGCAGATGCGGAAGGAGTTGCGGTCCCTTGGAGGTTGTGGAGTCTTGGCCAGTCGGAATGAGGGACTTGCTGCGGAGATCCTTGGCCTCTGGGACGTGGTCGGCCTATGTGCGCGGATGCGGAAAAGTGGTGGCCTTTCTGGAAAACTGCGGTTGGCAGTATGGGGCAGTGCCCGCTCAGTTGTTGGGTCGATATGTCGCGTGGGCAAAAGCGCAGGGGGTCGCTCGTTCTTCGGTGCGCAGTCACCTGGCGGGCTTCGAATTCTTTATAAAGGCGGTGGGATGGGGCTTTCCGATCGAAGGCTTCTTGGCCCATAAGCTTTTGCAAGGTTGGGGCCGCGTGGCACCGGCTCCGCCGGACGCTCGGCGACCAATCACACATGACTTGCTGGTGAAGTTATGTAATTCACTGGCATCGGTAGCTTCGTCCAGGTACGAAGCTGTCCTCTTTAGAGCCACCTTTAGTCTTGCCTTTTTTGGGGCCTTCAGGATGGGGGAGCTGGTGTCGAGCTCGAGCAAGGGGAGGGCGGCAGGGATAGTGCAAAGGCAGCATGTGGTTGTGGAGCGCCGCTGGTTGAGAGTCTTCTTAGCCAGATCTAAGACTGATCAGCAAGGTAAAGGTTTGTGGGTAAGGCTTGGTGCGATTGACAGCCTACCCACTTGTCCGGTGGCGGCCATGAGAGCTTATTTGCAGGTGCGACCGGCCGTAGCCGGAGGGTTATTTCTGCACGAGGATGGGCGGCTCCTGACGCGCTTTCAGGTGGTGGCGGTGCTGAGGCTGGCATTGCGGTTCGTGGGTGAATGCCCGGAGCAATTTTCGGCGCATTCCTTTCGGATCGGTGCGGCTACCAGTGCAGCTGCTGCAGGTCTTTCTCAGCACGAAATACAGAATGTTGGGAGATGGCGTTCTCTGGCTTTTCGGGGTTATGTGCGATTGTGAAGGGTGGGGAAAGGTTTCGAATGCTTGAACTGATTATGTTTTCTTTTGCAGATGATGGAAGGAATGTGCCCATTTGCTGGATGATAGGACATTCCTTCGTTTTCTGGGCTGGCCGGCGAGCATCAGAGAGGCCGTTTGGGCTTAACTTGGGACTGGCTCTAACTGCGATGTCGATTCTATGGCTAGGTGAACGTGGACTGCGTTGGACGCAGCTATTACCTTTGCTGCGGCATCATGAGCGTGTGCGACGCCCGCCAAACTTCATCCTTTTTCATCTGGGTGGAAATGACCTCGCTATTTGGACTTGTAAGCAGCTCATCCGAGCGGCAAAGCGGGATTTGGCGATGGCGTTGCGCTTGTTCCCAGGGGTGGTGCTATTATGGTCCGACATTGTTCCAAGGCCTGCTTGCCAAGCCCAGCGGCGGTGGTCGCGGGGTCTCACAAAAATAAATCGGCAAATTGGGCGATGGATCTGTGAGAGGGGCGGGGTTCAAATTCAGCATCCCTGGGTGGACATTACTTGTGCCGGATTGTACCGGCAGGATGGGGTGCATTTATCCCCGGTGGGTGTCGATTTGCTTTTAAACGATTGGCAGGAGGCCTTGGAACACTTAGGGGGTCGGGAGAACGACTGGTCGCAGCTGGGTTTTGGGGGGGCGGCACAATGACATGGGTGTCACCGTGCCGGTGGCGGGATCCCGGAGGTCTCCGGGGTCCGGAGCCTTTAGGACATACTTGGGCGGGGGGGGTGCCCCCGACCCGGATAAGCCCTGCTGGCCTTTGCTAGTCACATGGCGAGGTCGGGGAAAGGGCGGTAGCAAGTTGGCCGGTGCCAGGACACGGCCGAAGCGGAGGCAAGGTCACTTTGCTAGTTATATGGCTGGTGAGACATTGCTCCGCACGGGGGGATTGTTATGAAGTTTTGTTATGATTGGAATGTTAATTGTTTATAAATATAATAAAGCTGCGACCAGTTGGTTCTTCCACATTAAGAAGTATATGTGTGATTTGTTGACAAGTGGGGGAAAGAAGTGGGGGTGGTGGTGGGGGGGGGAGGGGGAGGTGGGGGGGTCGGAAAGGGTTGCGCAGGAGGGATAGGAGGCCGGGTCCGATCTGACACGGTTACCCTCTGCCCAGTGTGTGGCGGCGGCCAAGAGAACAAGTAGAATGCTAGGTATCATAAGGAAAGGAATAGAGAATAAAACAAAGGATATTATAATGCCTCTGTATCATTCCATGGTGTGACCGCACCTTGAATATTGTGTGCAATTCTGGTCGCCATATCTTAAAAAGGATATAGCGTTATTAGAAAAGAGAGAAGATCCACCAAAATGGTAAAGGGGATGGAGGGATACCCCTATGAAGAGGAGCTAAAAAGGTTAGGACTCTTCAACCTGGAAAAGAGATGGCTGAGTGGAGATATGATAGAGGTCTATAAATTAATCAATGAAGTGGAACGGGTAAACATAAATCAATTGTTCACACCATCAAAATATAGAAAGACTAGAGGACATGCAATGAATCTACAGGGTAACCTATTCAAGACTAATAAGAGAAATATTTTTCACTCAATGTCTAATCAAACTCTGGAATTCATTACCAGAGGATGTAGTACGAGCTGTTAGTGTAGCCGGCTTTAAAAAACGGTTTGGACAAGTTCCTGGAGGAAAGGTCCATTAACCATTATTAAAGGGTACCTGGGATATCTACTGCTGGCCCCTATACAAACATTGGGGAACCTGTGTCTTTTGGGGAAATTGCTAGGTACTTGTGACCTACATTGGCCACTGTTGGAAACGGGATACTGGGCTTGATGGACCTTTGTCTGATCCAGTATGGCATATCTTATGTTCTTATGTTTATTGGTTTCCTTTTTATCTGTTGCTGATAAAGAAGGATTTCAAGACCTTGACTTTTAAGTAGAAGGATAACAAATTTTGTGGTCAGAAATTAAATGTGTTCCCAGATGTTTTTAGGAACACTTAACTGCAGAGAATGAATTTTTTGGCCTTGAAATCAAAGGTTGTGGAGTTGGGTACAACTTTCTTTTTATGTTACTCATGCATGTGTACGTTTACCAAGTTTAAGTTACAATGTAAACCGCTTTGATTGAAATGATAAAGCGGTATAAAAAAACATTTAAAATTAATTAATAAATACATGAAATAAATGTGTATGCTTTTTTGGTGTGGAATTACGTCAACTCAACTAGAAACATTCTTCTGCATAAGAAAGTTTTAGGTAAGGGGGTCTATAAATTTTCACCCATAGTTGAAATGGGGGCTTCTCTCTTTGACCTCCAATTTTGTTACCTTTGTTTTTCATTGCTATAATATATTGTGCTCATCTCTTTTCCCTTGATGTGGACTTGCGCTGAGAAAGAATATTTTGTTCTTTTCTTTTCTTGTTATATTATGTTGCCTAATAGTACGTCTTATGTGTTTGAGTTTGTAAATGTTGAAAGCCTAATTTAAAACAAAAAACAAACAAACACTATTACTACAGTACCACTGAAGTGCTTTACAGTAAATCCAGTTATACGATGAATAATCACATCAATTCATATGTATAAAGGAGACCTCAGTCCAGGGCTATTATTTACAGCTAATATTCTGCTGAATACTGTTCTCGTCATCATCAATCAATGGTCCAAAAGGTTTGGTATATATTATGCTACTTGCAATTAAAAAAAACCCTATGAGACCCCCCATATAGAACAGACCTTGCCAGACAGGTCTTCTACATTGTCTTAACACTGGCAATCACTAACAGCCCACTCTCTTGATATGGTACTGTAAAAATCTAGCAAGACAATATGGTACCACCTTAGAGGGGGAAACCAGCAGCATAACTTGTACCTAATCTGATCCTGCATAGGCAACCAATGTTGCTCTTTCAGAAACTCATTGAATGTACTCCTGAGGTGAACTGTCTCTGAAGTGAAGGTTTTAACATCGCAACAAACATCCTTTTTGGTGTTTCTCTACCAGTCAATGAGCACACCAAGTAAATAACTACTGTGCTTGAATATAACCCTCCTTGAACTACCTTGAACTGGAAAGGCACAAGCTCAATCCGAATCCCTTAAAACAACTGGATTTTTATTATGTAAGGAACTGTGATAAAGGGGATGGAAGGATACCTGCATGAGGAAAGACTTAAAAGGTTACAACTCTGACTTAGAAATGACTGAGGGGAGATATGATGGGGTATATAAAATGATGAGTGGAGTGGAATGGGTAAACGTAGATTGGATGTTTACTCCTTCAAAAAGTAGAAAGATTAGGGTGACGCACAAAGAAGCTACAATGTAGCACATTCAAAACTAATCGGAGCAAATATTTTTTTCATTCAATGCATAATCAAACTCTGGAATTTGTTGCCAGAGGATGTAATAAAAGCTGCTAGTGTAGCTGGGTTTAAGAGGTTTAGACAAGTTCCTGGAAGAAAAGTCTATAAACCATTATTAACATGGACTGGGAAAATTCCTTGCTTACCTCTGGGATAAGTAGCATTGAATAGGTCTACCTTTGGGGAACTGAGCAGTACTTGTGACCTAGATTGGCCACTGTTGGAAACATGGGTTTGATGGATCTATGGTCTGACCCAGTATGGCATATCTTTATTTATTTATTTGAAGAGTTGATATGCCACATTTCCAAGGATACACACAGTTTACAGATAACAGAACATAAGCTTATATGGAACAATGAACAAAGCAATTAACCATAACTTTGCAATACCCATAAAATTTCAAAATATTTACATGTGAGAAGTCTTGTTAGAAGTCTACAAAAGAACTGTTATGTTAGAAAATAGACTATGATATTAGACCATAGAGCGGGCTATAGAGAATTTGGGGTGAGATAGTTCAATTATCCTATGTGATAGTTTGTTTATGTGATATCCTGGAAGTGTATTTGGAACAGGTGGGTTTTTAAGAGTTTTCTGAAGTCCTTAATATCAGTAGATGTGCAGATTTTTACAGGGAGGGAGTTCCATATCATTGGAACATATGAGAATGTTCATACACACGCTGATTGGTTGGATTTAATAAAATCTGTGTGAGAAGCAAGGAGGTGGTCCGCAGTACTACTTCTCTGTTGATTGTTGGGGAATGTTTTTATTATAGATTGAAGGTAATCAGAGGATTGGCCATGGAGGATTTTGAATAGCGTGATGATGTTTTTATATTTAACCCTGTCTTGTAGAGGCAGCCAGTGGAACTCTTCATGATGAGGTGAGGTGAGGTGTGAGTACCTTGAAGATCTGGTGGGCACCCTGGCTGTAGTCTGTTGAGCAAGCTGCAACAGAAGCAGATGGGATTTTGGCAAGCTTTGAAGAATTGCATTACAGAAGTCAATGTGAGGAAGTGTCATCACCTGAAATACTGTCCTATAATCATGGGGTTCAAGAGGAGGACTGAATCTTTGGAGAGTTCTTATTTTTCCATATATATTCTTTGTCATGTTGTTTATGTGAGACTGTAAGTTAAGATGTTGGTCAATAGTTACCCCAAGGTATCATACTTCTGATTTGACTTCTTATGTTCTTATGTCTATAAAGAGCTGCACATGAAGGATTAGCCATTTACCAGTATACCAATTTGCATACCTTCCAAATCTGTTTCATAAATGCTTGGCCATAAGGCAGTGAAGTGAATCCTATATCAGTATACATAACAATCTGTTCATTGTTACAAAGTTATCATGCAGCACTATATATCAATGAAGAGGTAAATTGGATATTTTGGAATAGCAATGGTTCACACTGAAAAGTAATATGAATGGAAGAGTCAAATTTCAACACAGTTGAAAAACAGAAATACATAATAAAGATACAGTTGTTTTAAAGGATTTGAGGATTTGGATTGAGCTCATGCCTTTCCAGTAGTAGTTCAAGGAGAGTTACATTCAAACACAGTAGGTATTTACTACGGTGTGCTCAACACATGCTGGATTTGATCCCACAGATAGAGTTGATCATTTTGGTGGGAGATTCCAATGCTCATACTGGTGTGGACAGGACCAGATGGGAAGAAACGGTGGGTACTTTTGGCCATAGTGTGATCAATGACAATGGACTGTGCCTGCTGTCTTTGGCTGCATCAAATAATCTGGTAGTGGGAAAGAGTAACTTTCAGCACCCTCGCAAACACCAGCTTACATGGTGCAACTCATTTATTTTTTTTATTTATTTAGCGTACATTTGTATACCGCTACTTCCAGCGATAAGTAGCGGATTAGATTACATGTCGGAGCTGTCTGATCATTGACAGAAAATTTGTATTATATACAAAGTGATTTATAGGATAAGCACGACACACAGCAGTTAGGTAATTGATTTTCCTTCCATACATATATACATTTTTTTTTTTACACATATATACATCTTTGGTTCTGTGGGTAGCAAGGGTTAGTCCTCATTGCCTAGATCATGTTATAATGAATCTGAAATAGGTGAGTCTTGAGTTTTTTTCCTAAAGTCCATCAGGTCAGGCGTAGCTCAGGCGGGAGTTGGTTCCAGAGTGCGGGTGCTGTGTACGAGTATGCTCTTTTACTTGAACCGGTTTTGACAGATCTTATACTTTTCGGTACGCAAAGGGTATTTAAATTGGTGGTTCTTCTGCTTCTGTTGAGAGGTTGTGTGTTGATTAGGTTGGAGAGGAAAGATGGCGCGGTGTTATGAATGAGTTTGAATGTGGTTATTAGGGTTTTATATTTTATGCGAGCTGTAATGGGGAGCCAATGTAGCTCGATTAACACTGGTGTGATGTGTTCAGCAAAACCTTTTTTCATGATGATTCTAGCCGCCACGTTTTGCGCCATTTGCAGTATGTTCAGGGTTTTCTTTGGTAGGCCCTGTAAAATGGCGTTGCAGTAGTCGAAGTGAGGTGTGATGAGAGCTTCAGCTACTGTCCTGAAATCATGAGGTTCAATGATGTTCCGTAGTGGTTGTATCACTCTTAGTTTGTGGAAGATAGTCCTGTTTATTATGCGGAGGTGTTTTTCCATCTTTAGGTCTCTATCGAGCGTTACCTCTAGATATTTTATTTCTTTCTTCGTGTGGTAGGTATTGTTGCACAGGGTGACTGTTGCAGGCGGGTTGAAATCCGGTTTTCTGGAGATGTACATCACCTCTGTTTTTTTATGGTTTATAGCCATGTTGTTTCATTGTAACCAGGTTTGCATCTTGCTTAGGCATTCTTCTAGTTGGATGTAATTTGGATTATTTGCGTCAAGTTGTGTATACAGCATTATATCGTCTGCATATATGTGGTAGTCGATTTTGTGTTTCTGGAAAGTTTCGCAAATTGGTTGCATGTATACGTTGAAGAGGAGTGAGGAAAGAGCTGAGCCTTGAGGTATGCCTTGGCTTTGGGGGAACGCCTCTGCTTTTTCATCGTTGAACTGGACCTGTTGCATTCAGTTTGTTATATATGATGAGAACCATTTTAGGGGGGTTCCCGATATTCCTATTGATTCAATTCTGTTCATGAGGGTTCCATGGTGTACTGTATCGAATGCCGCTGAGATGTCAATAAATATGAGAATAAACATTTTCTTTTTTTTTGTCTTCTAGGCCTTTGAGTAGGTTGTCTAGTAGTGCAATCAGTAGGGTTTCTACCCCATGATGTTGCCTGAAGCCGTATTGATGATCATCTAGGGTTTCGTTGTCATCCAGGTGGTCTTGCAGTTGTTGTAGGACTGCCTTTTCAATAATCTTTGCTAGGAAGGATATGCTGGATATTGGGCAGTAGGATGCTGGGTCGTCCTTATTGAGTGTTTTATTTTTTAGTATAGGTCTTATGATGGATTATTTAAGTTGCGTAGGCATGATTTCTTGTTGGAGTGATTGGTTTACTATATGCGAGATGTGTTGGGCAATTTTTAGTTTCGCTGCCTTGACCCATACAGCAGGGCAGGGATCCAGTGGGGAGGTTGTGGTGTTTATGTTAGTGATTATGTTCATAATTTGCTGGTCTTCAATTTTTCGGAAATTGTTCCAATCACTGTACCGGTTTTCGCTTGCCGCCATGTTGAGTTGTGGCGTGGGGGGGGGGGCTGCGCCCAGGCATTGAGTGGGTTTTGTAGCCACATGTGGGTTTAGTTTGCTTGCGTAGTGATCTGCCAGGGTTTGGGCCTTAATTTTGTTGCTATAGTGATCATCTTGGGAGGTCTTGGTTAGTGATTTGACCAATTTGAATAATTCTCTGGGCTTATTTATGGCCTTATTTAGTAAGTTCGTGTGATGCGTTCTTTTTGCCAAGTTGACCTCATTTTTGTATTTTGAGAGAAGAGACAGGTATTCCGTTTTATGTTCTATGGTTTTGTTTTGCCGCCATTTTCTCTCCATTTTTTGTAGTTCTCTCTTCAATCTGGTTAGAGTTTCGGTGTACCATGGTTCTGTTCTGGATTTAGTTGTGTTAATTGAGGCTTTCCATTTTGGTTCTGATGTAGCTTGTATTCCTGAGTTCCATCTGTTTATTAGATCATCGAGTTCCGTGTGTTCCAAGTCTATGTGGGATGCAATAGAGCTTATGAGAGCTTCTTTGTTGAATTTATTGAATCTCCTTTGAGATGAAGAAGAAGAAGAACCAATGAATGCTGATGATGTTGATGATGATGATGATGATGATGGCGATGCTGTAATGCAGGATCCAAGCTTTGAGGCATCCGGTTCCTCTTCTGAACCACATTTACTGGACCAAGGCGATTTGAATGATCCCGTCAGAGATTTGAATCTTTCAAAGCGACAAGCAGTACTGTTAGGGTCATGATTGAAAGGCTGGAATCTTCTTCAGAAAGAAACCAAAGTGTGCACTTTTAGAAATAGGCATACCGAGTTTGTGGATTACTTTGCCTTTGAAGATGGAATTGCTTTTTGTTGTGAAGTTAAATCCCTGAAGGAAACACTTTGTCTGGATTATAGAACAGAGGATTGGTGACTATTTATTGATTCTTCTAAATATAGCCTAAACGCTGTGCTTATCCACAACGGAAATATTTTACCATTAGTTCCAGTAGCTCATGCCGCCAATATGAAAGAAACTTACAGCTAACAAATATCAAGTTTGATGAACACAAGTGGAATATTTGTGGCAATTTAAAAGTAATTGCCCTCTTGCTTGGACAACAGCTTGGTTGGACAAAGTATTGTTGCTTTCTGTGTGAGTGGGACAGCAGGGACAGGAAAAATTATTACATCCAGAAACAGTGGCCAACGAGAACATCACTTGTCCCAGGCCAGAAAAATGTTGCACATGACCCACTTGTGGAGCCGAATAAAGTATATCTACCTCCACTCCATATAAAGTTGGGTCTTATGAAGAACTTTGTAAAAGCCATGGATAGAAGTGGACTTGGATTTGCATATCTAGGAAAGACATTTCCACAAATCAGTGAGGCGAAGATCAAAGAAGGGATCTTTGTAGGACCTGATATTAGAAAACTGATGAAAGATGAAAACTTTGACAGTCAGTTGAATGAAACTGAAAGAGCTGCATGGGATTCCTTTAAGACTGTTTGCCGCGGCTTCTTGGGAAATAACAAGGCAAACAACTACGCAGAATCAGTGGATACTCTACTGAAATATTACCAGAAACTGGAATGTAACATGTCTTTGAAAATGCACTTCTTGCATTCACACCTGGATTTTTTTCCTGCAAATCTAGGAGCAGTCAGCGATGAACATGGGGAAAGGTTTCAACAGGACATTTCGGTAATGAAAAATAGGTACCAGGGCAAGTGGAGCTCCAGTATGCTTGCAGACTATTGTTGGACCCTTAAGAGGGATGTTCTTGAGGCGCAATACAGCAGAAAATCATATACAACTACCTTTTAGGAGACATTACGTTACAATATACATCTATATATATCTAATGTAAATATGAGCAACATAGTCTAAATTTAAACTACATGTCACTCAAAAACGTTACGTGATGGAGAATTTCTAAGTACATATCCGAGTTCATAACCAAAAACTGTACTAGAATCAGCAATTTTCATTTCAGTGACAGAATTTTTTTAAATTTTGTTTACTAGTGTTCGTTATACAAGTAAGTTGAGACGTGTTAAGGACTAAAGTACCTGAATTTATGTGCGTTGTTTGCATGTAACTATGCGCCTCCTTATCAAATTACTCCATAGAGTGTAATATTATAAGGAGGTGCCTGTTTTGACTATGAAAGTAGGCACCTCCTTTTCTTTACTAGTGTAAGTAGCAGCGATTGCATCTGAAGTTAAAGCACAGACATTTACATCAGTCTTAGATCTGGTCCTAGAGTGGCTATACAGTAAATACCAATACCTATATTTTACCAAGTATGCATGTACATTATAGTAGTATATAATCTGCCTATTCCCCATGCAAATTCTGCCAGTGCGCATTCATATCAGCAAAGTGCACACCATCAAATTCACACATGTACTTTTACCCTGGGCAATATTTTATAATAGGTAACTTCTGGGGATATGCAACCACATGTGTGTAAAAGACCTACAGGTTGGCCCAAAAAAAGTGAGAACATCTTGTAAATTAAAAGCTTAAATAGTTTACTTATTTACCTTTTTTAGCTATATAACGTCTTTATTTCGACAATTTCCGGTCGCCATCTTATTTTTTTAAATTTGTCAATCGTGTACAGTACATCTGTCTTTTTGAATTTTTAAATAACTTATATGCTACGTGATGTTCTCACTTTTTTTGGGCCACCCTATATATAGCCCCTTTCAGAAACATACTTCACAACTTAAAGTCTGCGCCTCCTTAGAAAAGAACCCCCACTATGCTGGCATGGTGACTGCATGATATGTATACTATGTATTTAGCTCCCTTCTTTCTATGTACAGTGGGACTGAATATATGGAATAGGTTAAATGTCATAACAAGCATTTAACTTACTCCAGTTGCCGTACCAGTTGACTAACAGGCTCATAGTTTATAAAATACACTCAGATGTGTGCAAAATAAAATGGAAAATTTGGAAAGGTGTGTATGTGTGTGTGTGTGTATGTGTGTTTGTGTGTGTATTTTCCACGGAGAAATTTTCACAGGAAAACCATGTGCATATTTTTCCTTAAAAGAACTGGTGTAACTCAGGTGGCCTTTTATAAAGCTATCCTCCACATGACTATAGACATTCTGAACTTTATCTTTTTTTTTATTATGTCTAATGAGGGACTCTGAAAAGGAAATTTCTGTTCAGACTGGTGATATCAGAAAGGATGAGATTGTACCTGTGACAGTTAACACAGTTACCTGTTAATAGAACTGCTAGTGCCGCTTAGCTTGTTACAATGATGTTAGCCACCTCCAGAACTATAAACGAGGCTTGCAGGCATGCCTCCCTCTACTATGTTTGACATTAGTTTGGCAATTATAGTGCTAATTGGCAACATGGATAAGAAAGAATGTGTAGCAGACAAGTGACCATTTATCTATATTCAAGAATGTGATTAGTTTGATTTCCGACGGCATTTGACAATTCCATCAAAGCTCGAAAAATAAGTAAGAACAGATGGTCTTACTTATTTTTCGAGCTTTGATGGAATTGTCAAATGCCGTCGGAAATCAAACTAATCACATTCTTGAATATACAAGGATTCATTTAAACCAAAAAGGTTCTAACTGCCTAACTTCAGAAGTTCAGTCGATGGACAGACTTTCTGAATATTAGAGGTATGCATGACCAAGTTTGATTTGTGCTTATTTAAAACCAATTTTTCCCAGTTTTGGGGCATTCGGGGGGAGGGGGGGATTTCACGTGTTTGTTTTTTTAGGCATGCACTGTGCACACAATAGAAATGTTTTAAATGTGCAAACTGACTGTATGCACATTAATTATTAGACATGAGCATATAGTGGAGTAGCAGTCCCCACTAGCCCTTCTTATGACCCTGGGCAAGTCACTTAACCCTCCATTGCCTTAGAATAAAGGCCTTGTAATCTATTTCCAGTTACACACTGCCAACAAAACCCAGGAGCTGCTTCTATTTTAAAATTGTAAGCTTCCAAAGAAACAGAGAGGCCAGTTTATTAAACTGCATTAGTTGCTAATGCATCAGATAGCACAGGGGAACTGCAGATAACACAGTGATTTTCTGCACTTTATGTTGAAAGCACGTTCAGAAGTAGGCGAGAATAGGGCAAAGAGTGGGCGTGTCTGCAGCACCTCAACAGTGCATGGTAACCATCAGATTACAGGCGCAGCAACTGTCACCTCAATGGGTGTCATTAGCTACATTCACGATGTTGCCCAACCAATTTCTCTGTATTTTCGGTGTTCTATCTGTTGGGGAATTGCTGTGCATGCCCTCAAAGATAATGGACGCCTTTTGCACTAACATGGCACTATCTGCACTTTAATGACAAAATCTCTAATTTGGTTTAATAAACCAGCCCCCAAACATGCATTCACTATGTAGCTTCGGTATATTTACTAGCAAAAAATGTATACATTCCTAAGGTGCTTGATTTAGCCAGAGGTTTGGAACTAAGCTGGCTAAACAAAGAAACACAGAAGCATGATGGCAGAAAAAGATCATATGGCTTATCCAATCTGCCATTCCATAACTTCTACAGTCCTTTTTTAACTTTAGAGAGCATCTGTGTATGTCCCATGCTTTCTTGAATTCAGATACTGCCCTTGTCTCCACTTCCTCCACTGGGAGACTATTCCATGCATCTACCACTCTTTCCAGAAAGAAATATTTCTGCATATTACTCAAATCTATTCCATTTCACTTTCATCCTATATCCCCTCATTGCAGAGCCTTCTTTCAATTTAAAGAGGCTCTCCTGTGCATGTATGCTATGGAGGTATCTAAAAGTCTATCATATTTCACCTCTCTCGCCTTTCCTCCAAAGTAAATATATTGAGATCTTTAAGTCTATCCCCAAATGCCTTATGATGAAGTCCACTGACCATTTTGGTAGCCACACTGCACCAACTAAATCCTGTTTATATCCTTTTGAAGGTGTGGTTTCCAGAATTGCACACAATAGTGGAGTGGAGGAGTGGCCTAGTGGTTGGGGCAAGGTACTTCGGGCCAGAAGGTCAGGGGTTCAAATCCCACTAGAGGACTGAAACCTTGGGCTGGAAGGACTGGGGTTTCTAGTCCCACAGGTGCTCCTTGTGGTCTTGGGCAAGCCACTTAACCCTCCATAGCCCATGTTCCCTGTAAAATAGTTCTCTGTGTGCTGTGCTTTCCTGTCTAATCAATGTGTTTATACCTCAAAAAAAAAATTTCCTGTCATGATTTGACAATTTCCAATCTGTAATCAAACCGTTGCTGATCGCTGGAAGTAGCAGTATACAAATGTATACTAAATAAATAAATAAATACTCCAAATGAAGTCACACCAAGGACTTATACAAAGACATCATCACCTCCTTCTTCCTGCTGGCCATTCCTCTCCCTATGCACCCAAGCATCCTTCTAGCTTTCGCTGTCGCCTTTTCTACCTGTTTAGCTACTTTAAGATCATCAGACACAATCACGCCTAGGTCCCGCTCTTCTTTAGTGGACAAAAGTACTTCACCTCCTATACTGTATTGCTCTCTTGGATTGCCGCAGCCCAAATGAATGACCTTACATTTTTTAACATTAAATCTCAGCTGCCAAATTCAAGACCATTCTTCAAGCTTAGCTAGATCCCTCCTCATCTACACCTTCCTGGGTGTCTACTCTATTGCAGACTTTGGTATCATCCGCAAAGAGGCAAACCTTACCAACAGCCCTTCCACAATATCGCTAACAAAAATGTTAAAAAGAATCAGATCAAGAACAGATCCTGCGGCACACCACTGGTAACATCCTTCTCCTCAGAGTGAGCTCCATTTACCTGTACCATTTGTCGCCTCCCATTGAACCAATTTCTAAACCAGTCACTCACTTTAGAGTCCCTTCCTAACGTGCTCAATTTATTTATTGCCATTGTTAAGAGAGGCAACAGCTGCTATAAAAGGAATTTAGAAAAACACAAGCAGAAGCGTAGGAGCCTGATTTCAGTGCACTTGTCTCCGCTAGTCCTATCCCCTTCTGATGCATACTTCCATATCAGAAGGGGGTGGGACTGGTGGAGACTTACAGTCGTACTGGAATCGGGACCCCCCCACTTTTGCTTGTGTTTTTTTTATGCTGGGGGGAGAAGGGAATTGATGCTACCGTGTCACAGACCAGGGGAGATATGGCAGCTACAGCTGCAGACCAAAACAGAGTGAGGCGGCCATGGCTGGGCTGTTTTGGGAGCATATTTCTGCTGCCTGAGGCAACCGCCTCACTTTGCTGATGCCCTCAAAAAAAATGTCTTTTGCATGGCCAGTTTTAACTATCTGCCGGCAGCCGTCCCGGTCATAAATATCGGCTAGTTGGCAACCCTACCCAGTCATTATTGTCCATGAACCATGTCTAGAACAGCCACTAAATCCAAGCCAGTCTCTTTCATTAAAGCCTCAACATCTGTGATCTTATCCGTACTTCTGGCATTAATGCACATTGCTTTCCAAATGTTGCCCCTTTTGCTATATTGTATAGAGGTATTTGATGTTTTACTTACCCTCACAATCTTTAGCGATATATTGTATAATATGTTACAGCTGATTTTCCATTCATAAAGCAGTAGCTATTGATTTTTTTTTTTTAAATTCTTTATTTTCGTTTTATAACAACAAAGGAAAAGGAAGACATACAGCTAAAAGACAGATACATAAAGTGTAATGCATACACCAAAGTAAACCCCTGCCACCCCCCTCCCCCCTGCTTCTTCTCTAGAAAACTAATCATTCCCGAAGCGGGCGTGTACTTACATTATTGTGTTACAAAACCTAATGGTGATCTAAAACATGATGAGTGCACATTATACAGGCATGTTGGAACAATGAGCAGATTGTACATAATCATTAAGCATCTGCCATTTAGACAAGCGAGAGTGAGTTTGGGCATGGGGAATAGCTCTCCGAGGTATCTGCTCATATTTACTATATAAGCAGACGAGGTTCCACCATTCATT
Source organism: Ichthyophis bannanicus (assembly GCA_033557465.1). Taxonomy (NCBI): domain Eukaryota; kingdom Metazoa; phylum Chordata; class Amphibia; order Gymnophiona; family Ichthyophiidae; genus Ichthyophis; species Ichthyophis bannanicus. Next base: position 1,629,939,525 of record CM066032.1, read on the forward strand.
GACAGTAAGTCAAGAGCTATCCTTCCAATTCCTCGTGATTAAGCATATGGCTATACCCAGCATGAAATCAAGGAGAAAGCGACCCTTCTTAGGAAGAGAGGGGACCTCCGCCACAGAGCGGAGTCCCACGATCTTCCAAGAGAGAGGTTCGTGAAGGTGTAAGATAAATTGAATACAACCCCAAACCCGCCCCCAATAAACCTGTAGTTGAGGACATTCATAAATAACATGAGCGAAGGTTCCCACCGCAGTATGGCAAGACCAACACTGGTCCCTAGCAGTTGTGTTCCATTTGGCTATTTTTTCTGGGGTATAAAAGCATCTGTGTGCAAAAAAGAAGAGAGTTTGGGTAACAGAGGCAGACCGGGAAACCCGCACTACTTTGCTCCAGAAAACGCTCCATTGCACAGGGGTTAAAGTGGTTTGCAGTTCGCGCTCCCAGGCTTGTTGGGCTCTAAAAGTGGCCGTGTCTGTACCCTGACATAATTTTATAAAAGTTAGAGGCTACCCCATGTGTACTACTAATAGAGTGAACTATCTCTAATAGCCCGTCCTCAGTAGGGGCAGAGGGCGGCATGATTCGAGCACTTTTGAGGCAGTGTTGAAGCTGCAGCAATTGAAAGTAGTGTTTCGCTGGTAACGCAAATTCCTTTTGTAAATCAGAAAAGGTTTTCCAACGAGCTGCAGAGAAAAGCTGTTGGGGTGTCCAGATCCCCCTTGAGTACCAGGGTTTCCATGCTATCATTCTATTTAGGACTTGAATTCTGGGGTTATTCCATAGCGGGAGTCCATCCTGAGGACATACGTTCGGGCCCAGTGATAGAATGAGAGTGTTAAAGGCCGCAAGAGTATCGACAATCATTGGTGGATGGCGGGTGTCTACTTGATAGGACATACCGGGGAGAAGGGTCAACGGAATTGGGCTACTAAGCTCCTCTTCTATGTCAAGCCAAACTGGTCTGCTGTCTGTTGAGGCATCTAGCCATCGGGCACCTTGCTTAAGTAGGGAGGCTTGATGATATCTGAGAAAATCAGGAAATCTGGTACCCCCTCTTTCCTTTGCAGACTGTAGTTTTTGTTTAGCTATCCTTGGTGGCTTGCTCTGCCAAAGATAACGGACGAGAAGGCCCTCAATATCTTTATAAGTATGTAGCGGGAGTAAGCATGGCAGCATTTCTAAAATGTAGTTCACTTTGGGGACTATCATCATTTTCACAGTTTCTAGGCGGCCCCACCATGTAAGAGATAAGGGAGACCAACGATTTGTGAGCTCACGGACTTTGGAGACTACCTCTTTGGCATTAAAACTGATAGTGTCTTCTAAAGGAGAACAGTAATGGACCCCGAGATACTTCACCATGCGGGATTGCCAAAGGAAGGGAAAGGCCTGCATGTCAGCCTCATGTACCCAGCGGTTCAGTGGGAATGCTACAGATTTGGTCCAGTTAATTTTATAGCCCGATAATTGTGAGTATCCGTCAATCAGATCCAAGACAGCTGGAACCGAATCGAGGGATACGAAAAGCATAAGGTCATCTGCATATGCAGAGAGTTTAATCTCCCTATGACTGAAGGGGACACCTCGAATACGTGCGGACTGTCTAATAAGGAGGGCTAGGGGTTCAAGAGCTAGATCAAAGAGCATTGGTGATAGGGGGCAACCTTGACGCGTGCCTCTTTGGAGATTAAATGGCTGAGACTTGATGGCATTTACACAAATACTGGCGACGGGCTGAGTATACATGACTTGGAGATATCGGAGGAAGCCCTCCCCAAAGCCATACCATCGGAGAACTGCAAATAAGAAGGGCCATTCTAGGCGATCAAAGGCTTTTTCGGCATCCAGGGAAAGACCCACCCATGGATGATCTAGATTGGCAGCACTGAATAGCACATGGCACAAGGTCCGAGCATTGTCAGCAGTTGATCTGCCGGGTATAAAACCGCATTGGTCGGGGTGAATTAGGGTGGCCATCCTGTCAGATAGCCGGGTGGCCAAGATCGTTGCGAAGATCTTATAATCGACATTAAGTAGGGAGATTGGACGGTAGTTGGCGGTTAGCAGCGGGTCTCTGCCTTCTTTCTCAAATACTACCACATTAGCTGCAGAAAAGGATCCCAAAGAGGATGTATCTACCGCAAGGGCAGTAAAATAGAGTTTTAAATAGGGAACTAAATCTGCACTGAACGTTCTGTAGAATTCGGTCGGGAGACCATCGGGCCCTACGGCACGGCCCGAGGCTGTTCGTTTTAGGGCAGATTGGATCTCTGAAGTAGAGAAGGGTTCATCCATCGCATCCCTATCATCTTCAGAGAGGGTCGGCCGCTGAATGCCAGAAAGCAATCGCTCGAATGTCTCTGACGAGAATTCACATTCAGATTGATATAGATGGGTATAGAAATCCCGAAAGAGTTCTACAATGTCGGAGTCTGTGGTCACTATGCCCCCTCCCTGTGGAGCTCGAAGGGCCGCTACGCGTTTGGCTTCTTTTTGACCTTTCAAGGCATTGGCTAAGAGTCGACCGGTTCGGTTATTTTCACGATAATATGTCCCTCGCTGAAGCTCAATACTCTTAGAAGCTGCAGTTGAGAGGATTGAATTATATTGAAAACGGAGACGCTGTAATCGAATTAATACACATGGATCAGTACGTGAAGTTAGAACTCGTTCGCCTGCTTTTATTTGTTGGTCTAGTATGAGTAGCTGCTGTTTGCGTTGTTTCCGCAGGCGGATTTGATAGCTAGTGATCGTTGCTCGAATGGCCGCTTTGAAGCCCTCCCACCAAGCCCAATTCGCAGTATCCTGGGGTAGATTAAAATGGAAGTAATCCTGTATGGCTGCTCGAATTTCTAACTGGAACTCTGGCTGAGTTAACAGGGCTCTATCAAAGAACCAGGCCCCCGAATTCCCTTGGGGTGCAGTAGTGTGTAATTGAAAGGAAATAGCAGCATGATCTGAAATATGTTGGGAGTGAATCTTTGCAGTGTCCACCTGAGGAACTAACAGTTTTGATATTAGAAAGAAGTCTATGCGAGACTGGGATTTGTGAGGGGAAGAGAAGAAGGTGAAGTCAAGCTCATTGGGGTGTAGTAACCTCCAGAGATCAACTAAAGCAAGATCTTTGATCAGGGAGGTAAGCGTGGTGTGACTCTTGGGGGGACCACTTGTCCTAGGCGGCTGTTTGTCAATCAGGGGATCAAGGACTAGATTGAAATCCCCCCCAATTATCAATGAAGTATTAGCAGAGGCCTGCGCAACCTGAGCAATGGTAGCAAAAAAGGCAGGGTCATCCACATTAGGAGCGTAAAGGCATATACATGTAACTTCAAGGCTACCTATCTTGAGGTGAACTCTGGACCATCTACCTTCTGTATCTGAGCTAGTCGCAATAATAGTAGCATGCAAAGATTTCCTAACCAGTATGGCAACCCCACATTTCTTAGAAACGGCTGGGGAATAGGCGGCCACCATGTAAGGTTTAATATTGAGTTTAAGAGTTTCCTTCGAATTTAAATGCGTTTCTTGGAGAAAAATCAGATCCGCAGCTTCCTGACTTAGGTAGCTTAGGATTTTCTTCCGTTTTATCGGATTATTGATTCCTTTTACGTTCAATGAGAAAATCTTACATGGTGCCATCAATCGGTAATAGACATTTTAGGTAAGGGCGCTTGAAAACATACAACATAATCAGAATCTGTGCAACAATGACATAATCACCGAGTATGCTGGCTAATACACCCCATATTGAAAAGTATGTACCATTGTATCTTAGAGAAGAAGCAAAACCCCCAAAGAATATGGCGACCATATGTCTGCGGGAGGAGGCCCTAGAGAGGAAATAGAAAGACATAAAAAAAAGAAAAGAAACACCAGAGTCCATAATTAACACTGTCTCTGATACTCATCGAGGCTACTGTGGGTAGATGGAGTCGGGTCACAGATATCATCAAAAGTAAGGCAAACAAACTGCCCTCGCCAGACTCTTTGCTGGGCTGCGGCAGATCCAATATGGCAGGTACAGTGGATATGAGCATACTTGCAGGAATATTCTGGAAGTCAGCGCATCAAGTCGGCTTCTTTGGAATCCAAAAACTCCGCTAGTAGATCAGGGTCCTCAAATGTTCTTGTCTGATTGTGAAGCGTGACTCGGAGCTTGGCCGGGTACATCAGGCCATAGCGTGCTTGTAGTTGTTGAAGCCTCGGCCGGAATTCCAGAAAGCGCTTTCGGCGGTCGACCGTGGGTTTAGCCAAGTCAGGATAGAAGGAGATCTTGTGGCTCTCAAACTCCATATGGCCCTTTGCCCGAGAGGCACTTAGAATTTGCTCCACGTGTTGATATCTCAAAAGTCGAAAAATGATAGGCCGCGGGGTCTTCCTGTTGAGCGTTATGCTTGTGGGTACACGATGAGCGCGATCGATCTCCAAATCTTTGGTAAAGGTGATCTGGAGCAGGGAAGGGAGGATTTTGCATAAAAACTCTTTCATGTCTCCCGATTCCGCTCCCTCCGGTATGCCCACGAGTCGTATGTTGTTGCGGCGCGCTCTATTATTGCCATCTTCCACTTCTTTCTGCAAGGCCCGCACCTGACGTTCAGCTTTGTCGAGTTTGGACAACCGGGCCGCATGGGAGTCCAATATGCTCTCCATTTTGTCCTGACGCGAAGAAAGCCCTTCTAGCTTGCTTTGCAGCACACCAAGATCTTCCCGCATCGCTCGGAGTGCTTCACCGTTTGACTGCACGAGGTTTTTGACCCCTCTAATCTCTGCGAGGATTTCCTGCTGCATTTCGGGGCCCTCGCGCAAGGCCAGCCCCTTCTGCGGGGACGGGGGTTCAGTTTTGGAACGTTTGCCGTGAGAAGCTGCTGGAGATCCAAATTCCAGGCGCGTGGGTTTGGTCCCCGCCATCTCACCAATGTGCCCCGGCAAGATCAGAGTAGAAGTTCCAAGTATGTACGGTGTTAATTCAGGATTCTGAGTAGGCCTCTCGGGAGCCTCAGCGTTATGCGACCATCCCGCTGGACATCAGGCTCCGCCCCCCCGTAGCTATTGATTTTAATATCTTCATGGAAACGCAATAGTGGAAAGAAGAAAAATGCTTAAAGTATTTTGAGACCTAAAGAAATGTTCCATTTGATCCCTATCAGTTTGAGTGCTCAGGTTAGAACTGTCGTTCTCAATCCAGTCCTTAGGACAAGCCTAGCCAGCCAGGTTTTCAGGATAACAATAAATATACATGAGAGAGATTTGTATTCGCTGTCTCCGCTGTATGCAAGTCACTCTCACGCATATTCATTGTGGTTTTCCTGAAAACATGACTGGCCGAGTGTCCCGAGGACTGGGTGAGAACTCCTGGGTTAGAAAATAGCATAAACATCTTGAAATGCACAGATTTTAACTGAAATTAATTTTCTCATGTATTCATAAAAGTATTAGTCCTCTGATAAATTGTTCAGATTGCAGAATGCAGAAAGAATGCACAGAGAGCGATTATATAGATTATGGGGGTTATTTTAGAAACCTTGGGCCTGATTTTCAAAGACATTTACACAGCTAACAGCCCATGTTAACCATACAAATGTCTTAATCAGGCATTTTCAAAGGCACCTACATGGCTAGTGCCTTTGAAAAACCCCTAAGTCCCCTACGTGCCCCGATGCTATCAATTAGCATCGGGAAGTATTGGGGGTGTTCCGGGGCGGAACGGAGGCAGGGAACGGCGCTAACCAGGTAGCAGTGATATTGGATGCTGCCCGGTTAGTGCTCTGTGCCTTAAAGATAGGCTAGGGTTTTCCTCATCTATCTTTAATGTGCTGGGAATAACCAGAAGCATTCAAAATCATTGCTGCTCAGTTAGGCTCAAAAGCTTTCCTGCTTTGTGGTGAGCCGCAGAAGTGAAAATCCGGGGGTTAAGGGGTCTTGGGCAGGGCTACACAGCTACAGAGCTTAGCCCTGTCAAACTGAAAATCAGGGCCCCTTATTCACCATTTACACATGCAAATCATATCTATGTTGTTGAAGGCAATTCTAGAAAGGGTTTATTTTACATGTGGATGTCCATATCATAGTAACATAGTAAATGACGGCAGATAAAGACCAGTATGGTCCATTTAGTCTGCCCAGTAAGATGGCAAGATTAGGTGCACCTGCTGCTCCGTGCAGGCCGCCCCTCCCCATGTTTTTGTTTTAGGGGTGAACCCACCGCTCTGTGTAGGACACCCCCGTTTGTTGAGAAATTAGATAGTTAAGTTTATTTTTATTTTATCCTGTTGCTGTAAAGGGATCCACTGTGTCTGTCCCATGCCATTTTGAATTCTATCACTGCATTTGCCCCTACCACTTCCAACGGGAGGGCATTCCAAGCATCCACCACCCCTTCAATGAAATCATATCTATGTTCTATGAGGCTATGTCAGAAGCGTGGCATCAAAATTTATACTTGTATCCACAATTTCATAGAAGGAAGGCATGTGTAAAATTAAAATTGTCCAGGTTTGGATTACACCTGCTTCCTTATACTCACAGAAAAATAGAAATGCCACTTTTGCCTTTCCTTTTACAGAAACTATTAAAGGAGAAATGCCCCCTCATCCCAATGTTTACTTGCCTCTCTTAATTGCAACAAGAGAACAATAGAGACCTCTATCAATAATTGTCAGTATCTGCACAGCTACATTTTCAAAATGTCAAAGACATGTAGGTGACAGAGTTGCAAACATTTTCCAGTAGACGTCGCTGCAACCACATAAATGTCCCTTCATGCCAACGTTTTTTTCTTATTAATAGAAGTTGCATAAACCATTTTGAATGATGTAAATCACTAAGGGAGGTGTTTACTAAATGGCAGTAGTGGACTCCGTGCGATATCGGAGCCGCAGCCCCATTGAAATGGATGGTAAAGGCAAAAGCAAACAGAATAAGAAAAGCTGCAAGGGGCCCTTTTACTAACATGTGGTAACATTTATGATGGGGTATTGTACACACTAACTAGTTAGTGCAGGAATATGGTAACAGCTAACTAGTTCTAAAACTGCCAATGCGATAAAAATCCCTCCCTGCTGGACATGTTTACTAAAGTGTGGGAAATCCCATGCTAAGCAGTTAGTGCAGACCTGCGGTAATGGTTACTGCAAGCTACCACAGTGGCAGAGCTCAAGTTCCCATATAATGGCTTAGTGCAGTAAGGGTGCAAAGAGGAGGGTTTGGGGCAGAGTGGGCACTGACTGCAGATAGAAGTTAGCACATGTGCCATTTGCTTGTGTAGTTAGTACAGGTGCACTTATCGTCACCATAATGGGTGGCAGTAAGTGCACCTGTGGTATTGGAGGTTACTTGATTAACATGACAGCGTCCTCCAACCTCTGCTAACTGCAATGGGACATGGTGGGAATGCCCCATCAGTCAGTGTAGGTCTGACCCAGCCCCCACACTAATTTTAGTCTACAACTGCATACCCTTTTCACTTTATTTAGTGTGCGGTGGGATGGGCAGTGGGCAAGTTAGAGTTGGTAATGGGCATAGACTTTACATTATGGTTAGCATAGAGGCAATTTCCGCAGTTTGTATGGGTGCCTTTGATGACACTTCAATGAGTGGCATTAACTGCAACCACATTAATTAAAAATTAACTAATTAACTAGTTAATTAATTAACTTGTAGCATGGTGAGGTACTTTTCACCATGATAACTGCAGAGGGACATGCTGCATATATTCCCAACAATTAGCATGAGAATGCTGCACTTAACGCACATTTGTTTTTGCTCCAAATGTGCATTAAGTGCATAAACTTATCGCACTTTAGTAAAATGTCCCTTAGATTCTACATCTTCGATGATTAAAAAGGATTTACAATAAAAATGTGAAGTAGTGAATAAAGAGCAATTTGGAAAACATGAACATATATAGCCCAGAGTCTGTTCAAACATTAGGCAGACAAAACAGTTGCCTAGGACAGCAGCTTTTAGTGGCAGCAAAATAATAGATACCACCACAACAACGTTTACCTACAGGGAGGATGGAAAGTTTTCAAGCTGTTCCTGCCCCCCTCTGACACAACGTCCTGCCACTCCTGCCCCCTAAAACAGGAAGTTGCCTCAGAGGGGGGCAGGAGTGGCAGGCCATGAGCACGCTAGCGCCAGCACTTTAAAGCCTGACACAGAGGTGTTATTGCCGTGAAGCTCCCTCCCCCAGGTGATAAGATGGATGCCGGGATGAGGTGGGGTAGCATGTCGGGCCGGGCAGTGCCACAATCCTCGGAGTTGGGGGCGGCATGGAGGGTCTGCCTAGGATGGCAGAAACCCTCTGTCTAGCTATATACAAAATGCATGCAGATTTTTACAGTTGTTAGATACGGTGTCTAAAGTATGACTAACTTGTATATTTGGTCCTGTTGGTTGAATTAGAGTTTTTTTTCGGTGCTTGTCAGTTGTCTAATCTTTGTCCTTTTTTCCCTTACTAACAGTTTCTTTCTCCTCTTTTAAACTCTGAAATTTGTTACCGGAGGATGTGGTAAAGGCTGTTAGTGTAGCTGGGTTTAAAAAAGGTTTGGACAAGTTCCTGGAGGAAAGGTCCATAAACCATTATTAAAAAGGGACCCAGGATATCAATGCTTGACCCAATACAAGCATTGTGGAACCTGTCTTTTTTGGGGAAACTGCTAGGTATGTATGACCTAGATTGGCCACTGCTGGAAACAGGATACTGGGCTTGATGGACTTTGGTCTGACTCAGTATGGCAGTTCTGCTCAAAGTCACTCTTTTTCTTCCATGTCTGCCTGCTTGCTTGTTCTTTGTCTATGAGTCTGTTACTTGTGTTTGCCTGTCTGTCTACTCTTGCTGTATGTGTGCATGACTATAATATGCTCGGGTCTGTGTGGGTGTCTGTGGGTGTGACGGAGACTCCATGTGTGCATGTGTATGCAGTTGTGGGGTATGGGTGGGTTTAGTGATGGACTTGGTTGCATGAATGGTAGTTCTGGTGTACTGGGAATAAGCTTGGGTGTAGTGATGGTGAGTATGGCTATACCAATGGTGGGTGGTCTTTATAGGATGTGTGTACCAAATGCATATAGTTTGCAGGGGCTGTGGTTCAAAGGAGGGAGAGAGAACAGAAGTGGATGACCTTCTGCTGAGGATATACAGATTCAGAACACAATTCCTTGATAGTCTAGCATAATAAGCCATTTGATAGTGACCAAATAACCAGGGCATGGCTAAAACTAAGGAATAACCTATGACACACACTATCTACCTTGGCACTGCTTGTTTCTCACCACCTAAACCTCTCATTCCTTTTACAGCTCAAATGCGGCGTGTCATAAAAGCCCTAAAAATGCCTAGCATCTTGCCACACCACCATTATTCCACTTATCTTTTTCTGGGTCTTTTCCACACAGGTGATATAGGCTATCTCTAGAAAAAGAAATGGTTTGTGACCTCTATCACTGACCCACAGAGTGCAACAGAGGAGTGATAAAATGTTTTCCACAACAGAAAAGGGCTTTGAGAAGACATTTGGCCTTTTGAAAACATGGTTCAGATGCTTATATAAATCTGTGAAAACTCTACCACTCTAAAAGGTCACAATATATTTTTAGCATGCTGTATATATTACAATTGGGCCCTGATCCACAGGCAGCTTCTTCCATCAAGAGGTCAGCAAGGAGGAGAAGGTTGCCAAAAACATGGAAGGCCAGCACACAAGTAGGCATAACAGCAAGAAGTGAATTGATAATGAAATATTTTTAATACATTTCATTTTATTTTTATGTATTTATTTAGCTAGGTGTATATACTGTTTTTCACTGGGTCAAAGCAGTTTCCATAGAACAGAATATTTTACAGTAAGCATATGTTGTACAGCATCATACGAGTTAACAATTGAAACAGTTCAACATTTTGCTTACAAAACATATTAAGTGTTATAAACTTTAGTACTATGTATTTATTTATTTAGCCAGTTTTGTATACCACCTTATCCTTCAATAAAAGTGGTTAGGGATATAATGAGGGGTCTACATTCAACATAGGTGACAAGACATACATATATTTCCGGGGGTTGAGTCCTAGGTCTGAGCTGTTGGTGTTTGGTGGCTGTATCGGCATGGCTGCGTTGGTTGGGAGTTAAGGTACAGTACTTGTTCATATGCAGCCATGAACAGGTGGGTTTTGAGGGATTTGCGGAAGTCCTTGAGGTCCTTTTGTGCACTTAGTTCCTCAAGGAGCGAGTTCCATAGGTCTGACGCCGAGAGTGAGAGTGAGTTGATTGCTTCGTATTGTATCCGGCTGGGGTGAGGGCATGGGTGTACCAGACAGTTTTATGAATATGTTGTTTTTTGGTGGGGGTTTGTTGCTTTGGTGGTAGTTTTGCTGCAGATCCAATCACTTTATTCCAATTGTCTCTCAATATTGTGGTGTCTGCAGTGTCCATGGTTAGATATGGTAGAGTGTTCTTGAGGAAGGTGTCTTTGTTGAAGTTTCTGAATAGTCGTGTTGCTTGTTGGTGATCTGTTATCGATATTGGCGATTTTAGGGGTATGGTGAAGGTGATGAGGCTATGGTTTGTCCAAGGCAGTGGTTGTGTTTTTAGGGAGAGGGCTAGTATTTATTGGGTAGGTGGGGGTAAAGATTAGGTCCAGGGTGTTTCCTTTGTTGAGAGTGGGAAATGTCACTTTTTGTGTAAGTTCCATTGATTCCATTGCTGTGAGGAATAAGTCTGCTGTTATTATAGTTAGAGAGGGGAGGTTGAAGTTTCTGAGGATAATCCTGTCTTTCTTGGATTTTTAGTGTTCAATGCAGTTTTCAATTATGGAAGATAAGTCATTTGATGAGGAGGAATGTGTTCTGTAGCTGAGGATGATGGTTAAATAGTTGTTTGTGTTGGTGAATGAATCAATTTTGTCTGTACTGTTAATTGATAGAGGTCAGAAATGTAGGTGTGATTTGGTTAGGAGTAGTACTCCTCCTCCTCTAATGTTTCTTGAGCATTGGAATAGTGAGTAGTCTTCTGTTTTGATTTGATTATAATGCTGTCGGTGTCTGAGAGCCATGTTTCGGTAATACACAGAATGTCTAGTCGGTCTTCGGTGAGTAGATCTGTGATGGTCTCTATTTTGTTTCAGACTGATCTGGCACTGATCAGGGCACATCGGATTACCTATGCTGTTTTGTCTGGGGTAGTAGTAATTGAAGTGATGTAGGGAGATGGTTGTATGGTTATGAGTCATCTAGATGAGTGTTGTTGTGAACAGTTGGGAGGTAGTGGGTAGTAGTGGGAGGGTGCTATAAATAATTACATGTTGTATGGTATTTGTATGGTTTGTATAGGAAGAACTGTGGGGTGTTGGGGTTATCGTGTGCTGATGTTAGAAGTATGAGTAAATATTGAGTATATTGTAAGGTAAAGAAAAAGCATGTTTTTTTAATCAGGTGGTCTTAGGGCAGCAGCTTAGAACAGTAAGTTACTTCAGTTATTTGTGGGTGGTGGTTCAAGCAGTAGGTTATGCCTGGTGGAGGAGGTGTAAGTAGTGGGTTTTGTATAATAGCCTAATGGTTGTACTCTTACATGCAATTGTTTTGAATATTAGCAGTAGTTACATAGTAGATTGATATAGTAGTTACATAATAGCTGAAACAGCAGTTACCTGGTAGCAGGGTTTTTTTGGAAGGTTAAAATAGCGGGGTTAGTTGATATAGTCTCAATGTCATTGTTGAATTGGTGTTGCAGTTCTTTTTCCATGGTTACTTACAGTTTTGGTGTCTTCAATTGAGGTCCACGCCAGAGGGCCCTTTGGTATGGCCCTTCAAGTCAGTGCCAGCAGGCACACCCGCACCTAAGTGTTGCTTGGGTGCAGTGGGCCGGATTGGCCGTGTGGTGGCATTTGGGGAGATGCTTCCCTTCCCGCTCGCCTCCCCAACGCTGATTTGGCCTAGTGTGGGGGCCGAATGAGTCCTCGCACCTGTCAGTGCTGAATTTAAGTGCTGCTTGGGTGCAACGGGCCAGATCAGCCTTGTGGTGGTGATCAGGGAGAGGCTTCTCTTCCCGTTTGCTTCCCCAACACTAATCTGGCCTGGTGTGGGAGCTGACTGTGTACAAGTTTAGCATTCAAATTTACATAAAGTTTGCATGGGAATATATGGCCTATGACAGCTCCCACAACTTCCCACTCATTTCATTTATTAATATTTATAATTTGACTATCACTGATTTCTAGGTGGATAGCATAGTAATGTGCGTAAACACTACAATGGTGAGTGTTTCGTCTGAAGCCATATTTGCCTTTGGGGAGGGAGCATACTATCTCATTTAGGAACATAAGAAAATAAGCTATGCAATACTGGGTCAGACCAAGGTCCATCAAGCCCAGTATCCTGTTTCCAGCAGTGGTCAATCTAGGTCATACGTACCTAGCAGTTTCCCCAAAAGGCACAGGTTCCACAATGCTTGTATTGGGTCAAGAATTGATATCCTGGGTCCCTTCTTAATAATGGTCCAAACTTGTCCAAACCTTTTTTAAACCCAGCTACACTAACAGCCTTTACTACATCCTCCGGTAACAAATTCTAGAGTTTGATTATATGTTGAGTGAAAAAATATTTTATTTGTCTTAAATAGTTTACCTTGTAGCTTCATTGCATGTCCCCTAGTCTTTCTATATTCTGATAACGTAAACAATCGATCTACGTTTACCCGTTCCATTCCATCCATTAATTTATAGACTTCTATCATATCTCCCCTCAGCCATCTCTTTCCAGGTTAAAGAGCCCTAACCTTTTTAGCCTTTCTTCATAGGGGTATCCTTCCATCCCCTTTACCATTTTGGTGGCTCTTCTCTGAACCTTTTCTAAAGCTATATCCTTTTTAGGATACGGTGACCAGAACTGCACACAATATTCAAGGTGCGGTCGCACCATGGAACGATACAGATGCATTATAATATACTTTGTTTTATTTTCCATTCCTTTCCTTATCATACCTAGCATTCTATTTGCTCTCTTGGCCGCCGCTGCACACTGGGCCGAGGGTTTTAACATATTATCCACAATGATGCCTAAATCTTTTTCCTGGGTGGTGGTTCCTAATGTGGAAACTTGCATCGTGTAACCATAGTTTGGGTTGTTCTTCCCTAGGTGCATAACCTTGCACTTGTCCACATTAAATTTCATCTGCCATTTTGATGCCCAGTCTTACAATTTATCAAGATCCTCTTGCAATTTTCCACAATCCTCTTGGGTTTTAACAACTTTAAATAGTTTTGTGTCATCTACAAATTTGATAAGCTCACTCATTATTCTCTTTTCCAGGTCATTTATGAATATGTCCAAAAGCAGCGGACCCAGCACAGATCACTGGGGTACACCACTATTCACCTTTCTCCATTGGGAAAATTGGCCATTTAGCCCTACCCTCTGCTTTCTATCTTTTAACCAGTTCCTGATCCACAATAGCACACTGCCTCCTATCCCATGACTTTTTAGTTTTTCCAAATGTCTCTCATGAGGGACCTTGTCAAAGGCTTTCTGAAAGTCCAAATACACTACATCAATCGACTCACCTTTGTATACCTGTTTATTCACACCTTCAAAAAACATAACAGATTAGTAAGACAAGATCTTCCTTGTCTAAAGCCATGTTGGCTGTCTCCCATTAAGCCATGGCTATCTACATGTTCAGCAATTTTGTTCTTTATTATGGTTTCTACCATTTTTCCCGGTACTAACATCAGGCTCACCAGTCTGTAGTTTTCCGGATCATTCCTGGAACCCTTTTTAAAAATCCGTGTTGTATTCGCCATCCTCCAATCTTCAGGTATTACAGATGATTTTAATGATAGTTCACAGATTACTAATAGCAGGTCTGAAATCTCATATTTCAGTTCTTTCAACACCCTTGGATGTATATCATCCGGCCCAGGTGATTTGCTACTCTTCAGTTTATCTAATAGTTGAAAATACATTTTCCCGATGTATCGATATTTCCTTCAATTCTTCCGCACCTTTAAATACCACTTCAGTCATGGGTAACATCCCTACATCTTCCTCAGTAAAGACCGAAGCAAAGAATTCATTCAGTCTCTCTGCTATCACCTTGTCGCCTCTTAGTGCCCCTTTAACCCCTCTATCATCTAATGGACCAACTGACTCTCTCACAGGTTTTTTACTACAAATGTACTTGAAAAAGTCTTTATTACGCGTTTTTGCTTCCGCAGCAAGCTTCTTCTCAAATTCTCCCTTTGTCTGCCTTATCAATGCCTTGCATTTAACTTGCCAGTGCTTGTGCTGTTTCCAGGTTTTGTCATTTGGCTCTTTATTCCATTTCCTGAAAGATGCTTTTTTGGCAACAGCCTCTCTGACCTCACCTTTAAACCATGCTGGCAGTTTTTTGGACTTCCTTCCACTTTTCTTAAAGCGTGGAATACAGCTGGTCTGGGCTTCCAATATAGTATTTTTCAACAACACCCATGCTTGAAGTAAGTCTTTAACCTTTGCAATTGCTCCTTTTAGTATTTTCTTAACTATTTTCCTAATTTTATCATAGTCTCCCTTTTGAAAGTTAAAAGGTAGTACTGTGGATTTCCTTATTATCCCTCCTCCACTAATTAAATCAAACACGATCATGCTATGATCACTATTGCCAAGTGGCACCAACACCCTTATCTCTTGCACCAGATCTGGTGTTCCACTAAGGACTAGGTCCAATATGGCTTCCCTTCTAGTTGGTTCATGAACCAGCTGCTCCAAGAAGCAGTCATTTATTTCATTTGGGAACTTTATCTCCCTAGCATGTCCTGCCGTGACACTGACCCAGTCGATACCGGGGTAATTGAAATCACACATTATTAGTACTATGCTGTAACTTTTGTTAGCTTCCTCGATTTCTTTGAGCATTTCATCATCCATTTGTTCATTCTGGCCAGGCGGTTCATGGTACATCCCCACTGCCATCGCCGTCCCCTTTTTACATGGAATTTCAATCTATAGAGATTCTACAGCAAATTTTGTTTCCTGCAATACTTTAATTCTTTTTGACCTAATGCCCATCCTAACATAGAATATATAGCACTAAATGAGAGGTTAGATATGATTGGAATCTCAGAGACATGGTGGAAGGAGGACAACCAGTGGGACACTGTGATTCCTGGGTACAAACTATATTGTAATGATAGAGCTGATCAAATTGGTGGAGGGGTTGTGCTCTAACTCTCCCATCTTATTTTTTAGAATTCTAGCATTTTCATACAAGCATTTTAGAGACTATTTTATTCATATTAATCTGGCTATTGGTAGGCATGGGTAATTTGGGATCTTTAAGCTCTGTCTGCTCAATACTCGAGGGCATTTGGGCTACTTTACTCTTTTTTGGAACCTCTCTGCTTTTGGTAGTATCCTTCAAGGATACATTCTTCCGAACCATGCGCTCTTGGGCGACTATCGGCTTTCCCCTATTATCTAGTTTAAAAGCTGCTCTATCTCCTTTTTAAAGGTTAATGCCAGCAGCCTGGTTCCATCCCGGTTAAGGTGAAGCCCATCCCTATGGAAAAGCCCCTCCTTTCCCCAGAATGTTCCCAGTTCCTAACAAATCCAAAACCCTCATCCTTACACCATCGTCTCATCCACGCATTGAGACTCCGGAGCTCTGCCTGCCTTTTGGGTCCTGCGCGTGGAATGGGAAGCATCTCAGAGAACACTACCCTGGAAGTTCTGGATTTCAACTTCCTACCTAAAAACCTAAATTTAGCCTCCAGAAACTCCCCTACCACATTTTCCTATGTCATTGGTACCGACATGTACCAAGACAACATACTCCTCCCCAGCACTATCTAAGACCTTATCTAGGCACATTTTAACCTGGGTTTGTGAGGTGGTAGGGAGGGAAAAAACTGCTGGTAGAGGTCTCACAGAGGAACGGAGGAGAGGGAGAGGGAGATGAAAGAGGGAAAGAGACTGATATATTATTTTATCCACTGCAATCTGCAATAAATAGTACATTGTGCATGCAAAGCTGTAGATCTCACCTGTCAGGCTTGTCAGATCCTGACATTTATTTATTTATTTATTTACAGTTTCTTTTATACCGCGCTATTCGACATCAGTGCGGTTTACAATGAACATAATTGATCTGTGCTTACAATGAACAGGTAAAATAAACTTGGATATACATTAAACAGATTTCTTGAACAGTGAAACAGTGAACATGAGAACTATGTACAAAGCAACTAAATGCAGCTATATGTAGAGTTACATGAAACTAGGTAAATTTCTCTTGGTGAGAGGAGGTGCGAAGTGAGATTACAGTTCTGCAGATTAAGAATGTGGAGTGCATGGGTTTAGGTGTTGGCCTGGAGTGTGGTGGTGGGTTAGTATGGGGGGGTATCCGAAACATCGTAGTGCTGCAGAAATAGGTGATGCTTCAGTGCCTTCCTGAACTGGGAGAGGTCACTGATGGTTCTGATGCCAGATGGTAGGGCGTTCCAACATGATGGTGCAAAGTAGGAGAAGGCTCTGGATCTAGTGACTTGAGAGCACTTTGTGATTGCCTTCGGTAATACGAGAGAGTTGGAGGCGGGTCGATCTCCTTGCTCGATTAGGGGGTGTAATTGATATCAGGTCAGTGATAGCAGACGCAGAGTAGTTATTGATCGCTTTATGAGTCATAGTTAGGATCTTGAAAGAGATCCTAGATTGTATAGGCAGCCAATGTAACTGTTTCAGTATTGGAGTGATGTGGGTTCTCTTAGAGGCTCCATGAAGGATTCTTGCAGCAGAGGTCATTGCCAGTTGTAAGGGGTTGATCCTGCTCTTTGGTAGGCCATGTAGTAGTCCTTATATATTAGAATAAGAGGACATATCCTCTTATTCTAGTATATAAAGCAGTGGCAGAAGTTCAAATTAAAGACTCTCAAGCAAAATATCAGAAAGAGCCTCAGAGGATGGGTGATCCACCTTTGAAGAAATGGGAGCAGTTGAAAGTGGGCCTCCCTGCACTGTGGAGATTGCGTTGATGAAGTTTACACCAGTGACACAGGTTATCATCTGGACTACAGGTGCCTCGAACATGTTAGCAGGGCCTTAATCCTAATCCAAAGGGTCTTTTATACCAGTTACACCAACTGTAACTAGGTGCTTATACTCCAACAAATATATTGACATCCTGCATCTCTTCCTCAGTCAGCTTCACTGTGAGTGCTGATGGTATCAGGACTTCAATGTCTACCTCAGATGTTCTCTTCATAGTAGTTTCCTGCTGCAGTAAAGGCATGGCACTCCTGGATCCCTCCTTCTGTACTCCATGACAATAATATGGCACTTCCTCTGGCATGGGATGCACTTCCATGAAGGTAAGAAACATTGAGGGATGCATAGCACTAGAAGCATGTAGATGGGTGTGATACTGTATTTTTATTTATTTATTTGACAGGTTTTATATACCGCTTTATCATTTTAATCAAAGCAGTTTACATTGTAACTTAAACTTGGTAATGCACATTAAACAGGGATATTGAGGCAATGGAGGGTTAAGTGACTTGCCCAAGGCCATAAGGAGTGCTAATGAGAATCAAACCCTGATCTCTGGGTTCCCAAGCCAGTGCTCTAACCATTAGGCTACTCCTCCACTCCAATGGAAGTGACATTAGAGCGTGGGATACAGTTTCAGGGGTTCCAAACTGCCGGAAGGGTCCACATCGCTTTCTTTTTCATTTAAATTACTACTATGACAACTGCTTGGGAAGGGGAAGGAGCATAACAGAGCCGATAAAGGCTGCAAGAGGTGGAGCGGAACAGAGCTTCGGGGCTGCAGGAGCGGGGGGGCAGAACGGAAGTGGCAAGAAGGAGAGAGGATCGGACCTTCAGGGGCTGCAGGAGAGGGAGCAGAATGGAGGCGGCCAAGAGAGCAAATAGAATGCTAGGTATGATAAGGAAAGGAATGGAAAATAAAACAAAAGATATTATAATGCCTCTATATCGTTCCATGGTGAGACCGCACCTTGAATATTGTGTGCAATTCTGGTCGCCATATCTTAAAAAGGATATAGCAATTTTAGAAAAGGTTCAGAGAAGAGCCACCAAAATGGTAAAGGGGATGGAAGGCTACTCCTATGAAGAAAGGCTAAAAAAGGTTGGGGCTCTTTAACCTGGAAAAGAGACGGCTGAGGGGAGATATGATAGAAGTCTATAAATTAATGAACGGAGTGGAAACGGGTAAACGTAGATCGATTGTTTACCTTATCAGAATATAGAAAGACTAGGGGACATGTAATGAAGCTACAGGGTAAACTATTTAAGACTAATAAAAGAAAATATTTTTTCACTCAACGTGTAATCAAACTCTGGAATTTGTTACCGGAGGATGTAGTAAAGGCTGTTAGTGTAGCTGGGTTTAAAAAAGGTTTGGACAAGTTCCTGGAGGAAAGGTCCATAAACCATTATTAAGAAGGGACCCAGGATATCAATGCTTGAACCAATACAAGCATTGTGGAACCTGTGTCCCTTGGGGAAACTGCTAGGTACGTATGACCTAGATTGGCCACTGTTGGAAACAGAATACTGGGCTTGATGGACCTTGGTCTGACCCAGTATGGCATATCTTATGTTCTTATGTTCTTATGAGGCAGCAGGAAGGAGAGAGGAACAGAGCTGCGGGGGCTGCAAGAGGGGGTGCGGAACGGAGTTTCGGAGGCGGCAGGAAGGAGAGGGGAACGGAGTTTTGTGGGCTGCAGGAAGGGGAAAGTAGTGGAGCTGCACGGGGGGGGGGAAGAGGAATGGGGGATAGAGGAATGGAGCTGCACAGGGGGAAAGAGAGGGCAGAAACTGGATAGGAGCTGACAGAGGGGGCAAGAGAGAGCTGAAAACTGGAAAGGAGCTGATGGGGGGAAGATAGGGCTGGAAACTGGAAAGCAGCTTACAGTGGGGGTAAGAGAAGGCTCGCAAGGAACTGACGGAGGAAGAGAGGGCTGGAAAGGAGCTGACAGGGGGAAGAGAGGGCTGGAAAGGAGATGATGGGGAAAAGAGAGGGCTGGAAAGGAGCTGATGGGGGAAGAGAGGGCTGGAATGGAGATGACGGGGGGGAGGTGGGGGCTCGATGGGAGCTAATACCTGAGGATGGTACTGTAGCAGTACTGGAAAGGAGATGACACTAGGGGAGGGAGGAGTGGGATGAAGAGAGCTGACACCCGGGGATGGTACTGGAGTGGGACTGGAAGGGAGCTGACTCCTGGGGATGGGGCTGAAGGAAGCTGAGACTTGGGGGATGGGACTGGTAGGTGGCTGGGTAATGGGGAGGAGGCTGGCAGGGAGGGGGCACTGGGACTAGAAGGTATCTGACACATGGGGAGGGTTACTGGAACTGGAAATAGGCTGATGGAAGGAAGTAAAGAAAACAAAAGAGACAAGAAATGGCAGATAGAGTGCTAAGAGAAGACAGGAAAGCAGAAGCCTCAGGCCAGAACCAGCATGACCAGAGAATAAAATGGTCAGACAACAAAGGTAGAAAAATTAATTTTATTTTCAATTTGGTGATTGGATTTTGCGCTATCTTTATACTTTATACAGTATGGGGAACTGCATCTCTCTCCTGGTGTTGTACTGCATGCAGAGTTGGGTTTCTTGGGGTTTCAGTTTAAGTTTTCCCTAAATATTTTATTTTTACTTTAGGTTGTGATCACTTAGGGGTCTGTTTACTAAACGGCGCACTTGTACGGGGCGCACATGAGCGCTCTAAAAGATGTATTTAAGTGCTCTTAAGCGCCCCGTACGAGTGCGCGGCACATTAACGGGTCCCGCAAGCGTGCGCCGACAACGCGCACATTTGCGGGGCGGTGGTAATGTGCGAAAGAGGCGTGCCAAGGCGAAATGAGGGCGGAGGAAGGCCCCCTAGGGGCGGAGAGACGGGGTCAGTGGGCGGAATGTGGGAGGGGAGAGACTCGCCGCACAGGAGCGTGCCCGAATCTGCAAAGAAATTTACCGCCAGTGAAACACTCGCGTTAGAGGTGCTGTGCAGGGAAAAGAAACCGTTTCCGTCAGCAATGTGCAGCACAATAGTGGAAGCCCAAAAACCGTGAGCAGTGTGATCTATGTGCACAGATCAAACGCCGTAATGTCACAGGGCACTAACCACACGGGCGCCGCGCACCTTAGCGCATCTGTCAATCACAGCTTCTGTTCTTCACGACGGAACGCCCACTCCTTATACGGCACCCGCTCGGTACCGCGGACCGCACAACACCGGCCTTTAGTAAACAGACCCCTTATTCTGTACTTGGTAAGACTGTGTTCCGAGTGTGTGACCAAGGCAGTGTGTTCTGTTAACATGAAATTCGTATGCAGGGATCTGGACTGTAGTAATTTGCCTTATTCAGCTTTTCAAATAGGTGTTAGATGTTCTAGGGCCTGCTGCAGTATTTATAGTGCTGCTTTTTTCTGAGTAGGAACCTTGTATAAGTTTTGGAAGTTTATTCTGGTAATGGTATAGTAGATTTGGCCTTGTAGATCTTTGGTGACTTTTGTAGGGTTTTATATTAGTTCCCTATATGCCCGGTACTGGAAAACGTTTGTTAGTGAGATGACCAGACTCGGATTTTTTTTTTAAGATATTGAGTTCTGTGGGTGAATGTCCTAGTTATGCTCTGCACCTACTGTTGAGGGACTGGGTTCTGTGGATGCAAAATATATGTTCAAAAAGAAAATGCAAGAACCCTAACGCAGTTTATCACTAAATAAAAATGAGTTATAAGGAGAAATTTCACTTACCGTTAATTTCCTTTCCTGGAATACTACTAGACCAATGCAGACAAGTGGGTTATGTCCCCCTGCCAGCAGATGTTAGAGACAGAGAAAAAAACACTCCAGAGCTGTGATTGGTTGGGCTCTTGGTGACATAAGAGTACCCCTAGAGGACCTAGCCAGTATTCCTTTGACAAGCACCAACATAAGGAGAAAACCTGACTAACCAACTCAACAATGTACAGGTAACAACTAATTCAATTAAAACCCTCAACTCGAACCATGAAGGGTGGAGAAGGATCAGACATCATTCCTTGGAGAAAAAAAACTGAATCCACTGTTGTGGACGTTCTCCGGAATATGTAATTGTTTTTGTCTGAAGTAAGAAGAACATCGGCTCCTCTGCACCAGCAGTTGTGACACTGACAATGGGGTGGGTTCTGGACTGGTCTAGCAGTATTCCAGGAAAGAAAATTAACGGTAAGTGAAAATTCTCCTTCCAGTTCATAGTGCTAGACCAGTCCAGACAAGCGGGAAGTACCCAAGCTAATGAACCCCAGGGTGGGCAGAGAGAGCCACTGACAGCACACTAGCCCCAAAACGACTGTCCTCACATGCCTGAACATCCAGTCAATAATGCTGGACAAAAGCAGACAAGGAAGATGAGGTTGCCGCTCAACAAATATCAAGAGGGACTATGTGTTATCAATCGGCCAAAGACATGGCTTGAGCTCGAGATGAATGTGCGCGAAGACCGGCAGGCACTGGCTTGTCTTGCAGAATATAGGTTGATTCGATGGTATGGCGTATCCATCTGGTGATAGTAGATTTTGAAGCTGCAATACCTTGGCGCGGTCCCGCAAAAAGCACAAAAAGATGGTCGGTCTTGCGAAAAGAACTGGTGATTTTGAGATATGGAAGGAGAATCCTTTTGAGATCAACCGCCTGGAGATTCTTGGAACGTCTGGAACATTGTTCCTTTGAAAAGACAGGCAACCAAAGAGGCTGATTGGCATGAAAAGGAGTAATCACCTTAGGCAAGAATGAGGGAACAGTGTGAAGGGACACTCCCTCTGCGGAGAATGACAAGAACGGATCCCTGCAAGAAAGGGCCTGTAGTTCCAAAATGCGATGAGCCGAAGTTATTTCCACTAAGAAAACTGTCTGAAGTGTCAAATCCATTAAGGAAACTTCCTTTAAGACTCGAAGGGCGGAGACATCAAGGCCCGTAGTACCAAAACAAGGTCCCAAGAAGGGATAAGTGGATGGACTGGAGGGTGTAGAAGCTTGACTCCTTTAAGAAAATGTGACACATCAGAGTGGGATGCAAAAGAACGACTGCAAATCAGTCCTCTATAACACGTCAGTGCTGAAATCTGTACCCGTAGAGTGCCAAGAGCTAAGCCTTTGTTGAGGCCCTCCTGAAATAGGCAAGAATGTCTGGAATTTCTGTACTCCAAGGAGAAAGATGATGTTGAGTACACCAGGACTCAAACACTCGCCACACCCTAGCATATGCTAATGACGTAGACAAACGGCGAGCGTTGAGGAGCGTCGATAATACCTTGGAAGAGTAACCCTTAAGGGCTAATCTACGACATTCAAGAGCCAAGCCGTAAGCAAGTAGGGAGTTGGATCTTCCATCGAGATAAGTCCTTGCCTGAGAAGTCCAAAGGGAGTTAGAAGTCGCAGAGGAGGGATTCAAGATAGTCTTATGAGATTGGCATACCATGGTCTTCGGGGCCAGTCCGAGGCCACTAAGATTACTGGACCCTGGTGTTCCCTGATCCATTGCAGGACTCTTCTGATCATTGGCCAAGGTGGGAATACACAGAGCAACTGGTGTTTCAGCCATGGCTGCGCCAAGGCATCTATGCCTTGAGATTTGTGTTCCCTCCAGCGACTGAAGAAGATCGGAACTTTCACATTTGTGGCTGATGCCATGAGATCTACTTTTGACTGTCCCCCAGTTCTGAACTATCGTCTGGAACGTTTGTGGGGCCAGTTCCCATTCGCCGGGATCGAGAGTGTGTTGGCTTAGAACATCCACCTTCACGTTGCTGGTCCCTGCTATATGCTGTGCTAAGAGAGCTTGAAGGTTCCTTTCTGCCCAAGGGAAGAGAAGGGACATCTCCTTCGATACCCCTATGCACTTGGTGCTGCTCTGGCGGTTGAGGTAGGACACTGCAGTGGCATTGTCACATAGGATCCGAACCACTTGGCCCTGTAGGAACCACTGAAACTTCAGTAAGGCAAATCGAGCTGCTCTCACTTCGAGCCTGTTGATTGTTCCTTGCGCTGAGTGAGTGCAACAGTGCGCTCCCCATCCGGACAGACCGGCGTAGATAGTCAGCAAGAACCAGCGTGGGTTTTACAATGGTACTCCCTTGAGGAGATTGTGAGATGCAAGCCACCACTATAGACTGCGGCGGACCTGCAGCTGTAACAGGAGATGGGTCTGGTAGTCTTCTGTCACTGGGGACAATCTGGAAAGTAGAGCATCCTGTAGACAGCGGATGTGAGCCTTTTCCCAAGGCATGAGCTCGATGGTGGCAGACATGGATCCCAGGACTTGGAGGTAATCCCATGTCCGGGGGTTCTTTGGGCCAAAAACCTTCGTAGCTGAGAAGCCAGCTTTAGGAAATGTGCTTGAGAAAGGAATACACGCCCTTGACAGGTATTGAAGCATGCTTCAAGAAATTTGATCTCTTGAAAAGGATGGAGGCAACTTTTGGTGCGGTTGAACACCCAACCGAGCTGCTGTAGGAAGGCAACTACTGTGGTAGGCAACTACTGTGGAAGGCAACTACTGTAGTTTTGCGAGCTTCTGGAAGGGAGTCCGTGTGAATGAGCCAATCTTCCAAGTACAGGTGTGCTCTGATTCCCTGCTTGCGTAAGGCTGCCGCCACAACCACCATCACCTTTGAAAAGGTTTGAGGTGCCGAATCTAGGCCAAAGGGCATTGCCTGAGTTCCTTGAGGACACCCAGGTCAACATCCCGTCTCATGCTACATTGCTTGTTACTTTTGTTTTAGAAAGTGATAAAATCTCTGTATTTAAAGAATACTTTAGGAATCAAAATGTTACTTTTTGTGGATCCCCCATTCAGCTGTTTCCAGATGTGTCCAGACCTACACAGGCATGTAGGAAAGCCTTTTTGGCTTTCAAACCTCGTGTCTTGGCCTTGGGCGCCTCTTTTTTTCTGAGATATCCATGTAAATGTTTGATAGTTCTTCAGGGTGTGAGATATGTATTTTTTGACCCACTTCAGCTGGAGGCATTTTTGTCTAGTAGGGAGAGCATAGATTCTGTGGTTCAGGAGGCGGATTGATAGATTGAAGGATACTGGCTATGATTTGGAGTTAATTCTCCTTGTGATTTCCTGGATTTATTATGTTATTAATTTGCTAAAATCTTCCTCCCTTTTTGTGGACTATATATTTTCTGCTTTTTTGTCCTTATATTGGATTTCCCTTGTGTTATATTAATAGTTCTTGCTCTATTACTTGTAATTCATAATATTTGGAAAATCAAATAAAAAGTTGAATCAAAGGGCATTGCCCGAAACTGAAAATGTTGGCCAATGACTGAAAAACGCAGGAAACGCTGGTGATCTTCTCGAATGGGAATATGAAAATATGCTTCCGCGAGATCCAAGGATGCTAGAAACTCTCCCCAGTGTACTGAGTGAATGACTGACCATAGGGTCTCCATCCAGAAGTGAGATACTCGAAGGCTGCGATTTACGCCTTTGAGGTCCAAAATTGGACGAAAAGAGCCATCTTTCTTGGGCACCACAAAATAGATGGAATAACGGCCTAGCCCTCTTTCTAATGGAGGGACTGGACAAATGGCTTTTATGCAGAATAGCAAGGTATATAAGAGAATGTAAATAAATAAATAAAAATAAATAAGGAGAGAAGCCTCTGAACGGTAGTTTGAATGGCCACTCGTTTTTCCGCTGAGCATCCTGGAAAGACCATTAAGGCATCATGAATGGGTCGGCAACATTCGAGAGAATAGCCGTGAGAAACTATATCGAGGACCCATCGATCTGAAGTTATGAGTGCCCACTGTCAAGAAAAAAAGGGTCAACTGTCTGCCTACAGGCGGAAGGATCTCGAGTGGGTGGACCGTCCCATCAGCGGGAAGGAAAGGAGGCTCCAGGGAACTTCCCTGGGCCAGAGTATGAGTCCATTCCTTTGCGGGCTCCTCGAAAGGACTGAGCTCTCTGTCCAAAGCGATGAGCAGAAGTGTAAGAAGCACCTGGCTTAATCGCCAAAAACCGTGGGATCGAGATCCACGATGAGAGGATGTCTTTGGCCTGTCCTCAGGTAACCGTTGTGGCTTCACCTCTCCCAGATCTTTCACCAATTTATCAAGATCCTCGCCAAAAAGGAGTCTCCCTTTAAAAGGCAACTTAGACAGACGGGTCTTAGAGGCAACATCCGCTGTCCATTGACGCAACCATAGTCATCTTCTAGACACTGCCACTGCCACCACGGAACGAGCTGACAGTCGTAGAAGATCATAAAAGGCATCTGCCAGGAATGCAGCGACTGATTCGAGATGCACCAACTCTGGTTCATCTGTAAGCTGCTGAATCCATCGGAGGGAGGCTCGAGCCACCAACCCTCCACAAACCGCAGCTTGTAGGGAAAGAGTGGAGGATGAAAAAGCTGTCTTAAGTAGGCTCTCGACCTTATGGTCCTGTTGGTCTTGGAGTGCCGCTCCGCCCTCAACCGGAATAGTTGTATGCTTAGTGACCCCGGTCACCAAAGTATCCACTTTTGGGTATGTCAGCCAATGGTCGAGGTCAGTGGGAGACCAAGGATACAATTGACCAATACGGTGTGCGGTGCAGAAAGAAGAATCTGGAGAGTCCCATTCCCGAGAAACCATTTGCTGCAATTCCGCTGGAAAGGAAAAGGCTTTGGAAGGTTTACGAATACCTTGCAAAATAGGATCCAGCTGCAATAGAGCTTGGTGACTCTGTGGATCAGGTGTGTTGGCGAGGCGTAGCGACTCTATCACCTGTGTGATTAGGGCCAGCAACTCCTCTTTCCGAAAAAGTCTGATATCTTGAGAGTCCTCTTGAACTGTCAGCGAAGAATCAGATGGATAATATTCCCCATCTTCTTTCTCCGATGAATCAGGGCTCACTTCCGAAGATTTAAAGTCTCCTTGGATATCCATAGTGTCCCGCAAGCCACTTGCAACATTCCTGGGACGACATACTGCTTTAAGGTCTGAGGTCTTATGGGACCGCTTGCGAGACCCCGCCATATCTTTGTCTGCTACCGGGGCGGGTGCTGGAGGTATTCCAAAAGACTCCGAATGCCACAGGTGCCATGCCTGGTGGAAGAGCGTCAGGAACTCACTGTCATCTGAAGCTGCTGTGGTTTCCAGCGGCTGTGGAAGCAAAATGGGAGCTGACTGAGTCCTTTCTGCAGGTAGACCCGGCTGCAGGGGCTCTAAGGAGAGAGGAGTTAAGGCGCTGATGTCCCCAGCTGGCACTGCAGTGGGTATGGAGGAAGAAGATTCTCCTGGATGCAGCATACAGGTGGAATACAAGTGATCTATTAACTCCTTCTGCTTCTTATTACACACAATGCACCTGTGCAGAGAAACAAGCATTGCAGAGGCTTAAACCTTTTTTTTTTTAAACAAAAATCAATGTAGGCTTAGGGAAAAGACTCTTCAAAGAAAAAGGCATTTTGAAACTCCCTGTGCCTTCACAGCACGTTAAATGCTTTGAAATGGCTGCCCAGAGCTCTTCCCGCCAAAAAAAAACACTGATGAGAAATTTCTCTCGATTCAAAATGGCCGCCGGCACAGAAAAACTGCAAAATAAATGTTTCCTAAGCTCTAAAAACCTCAAAAACGTGGAAAAAGTGCTGGGGGAGAGGAGAGGAGTACAGATCCTGTGATCCCCATGCCATTAAAAAAACGGAAGTAAGAAAATTGCTGCGAGGGAAGCCAAGCAGATACTCACTGTGCTGCAGAGAAGCAGAGGCTTGCAGGGAAATGCTCTAAAGATGCTGCAAAAATTATAACTGTGACTGGATGGCAAAAATTTGATAGACTGATCCACCCCCCAGCTACACAGACTTTGTGGCAGAGGCTAGGAGCTGATTATAATGGGGAGCTCCACTGATCTAAGGATCAGGAGCTCAGACCCTGCTGTATTGTCACTAACTATAGTTTAAAAGCAATACAGCTATAAGAGAGGGGACCTGGGAAACTCAGAGAAACACCTTGTGTGCTCTGAGTGCATCCAGATAAGAGACAAGATTGTTTAACGCCTTCATCTGCTGGAGACAGAGAAAATACTGACTAGGTCCTCTAGGGCCACTCCTATGTCACCCAGAGCCCAACCAATCATAGCTCTGGAGTATTTTTTCTCTGTCTCCAACATCTGCTGGCAGGGGGACATAACCCGCTTGTCTGGACTGGTCAAGCAGTATGAACTGCAATTTAGTTTTATAAAGTGTGCTGTGGTTCTTGCTCATTCTTTTAGTTCCTTGGAGTGCAAGTATCTTACATTTCCTCCATATTATCTAATAGACTTTTTGGTTTGGTTCAGTTCCTGACTGGAGTTTTCAGAAAGCCCCCCCCACACACACACACACACACACAGAGGACCGTACCTGCCCTGTGCTATGTTTTTGCACTTAACCCACATTCAGCATGAAAATTAAAGTTCACAATGTGATCATGTGCTAATTGTCGAGGGAATGCCTGATATGTTCCCGGCAGTTCCTGCAGTGAAACTAATGCATGACAGTGGCATTTGCAATTCACGTGGGTTCACAATGCCACTCACAGAGGTGGCATTAAGTGTAACTGCACGATCGGTCCCCCAACACTAACAATGTGTTCTCCATGCCCATGCTATGCCCCAGCCCACCCATTCTCAACCCCATCTCACATTTTGCAGTTACCGTGGGAATTAGCATGAGATATTTGTTGTACCCATATGATAACTGTTACCGCTTTTCCTCGCAGACAGTTACTGCACACTGAAATGCACATTAACTACTTAGCACACTTTAGTACACAAGCCCCTACGTGTTTGTTTCAACCATAAAATACTGTAATTTTAATGACACAAAAAGAGTTGAAAATTCAGTAGGAAAAATTCAGAAAAAATACTAGAAAATCAAGTCCAGTCTGTAAATTTCACAAGTGCAATTTTCCACAAAAGCAGCTTTTAATTAGAAAAAATATACAAAACCCATTGGAAATTTAGTTCTAAAGCATTTCAAGCAGAATGGTAGGAAACTAGCTTGTAAGTCAGTTTGGGCAGTGAAATAACTCATGTACTCGAGTGTGTAACTAGCCTTAATCTCGGATTTGGAAAAGATGAATAACAAATCTAAAATCAATTACAAAGTAGTACTCCTTTCCAATGGGGCTTCCCACCAGTAATATGAAGAAAACAGAAGTCCTCCTCTTCTACTCACAAAGACAAAAATCTCAACAAATACAGTGTGATGAAAATTGCTGCAAGAAACAAGGTTCCTAGCCCCTTGATTTGAGAATATTTGTACTCCTCACTCCTTTGGCTCTGTTCAATTGAATTCCATGGAGAGGAAGAATGATTGCTATTCCCCCTGCTGGAGCGTGGAGAGCACAGCCTCTTCTTGTCTGCCACTTGCTGCCTGATTGACAGCCTTCTCAAGCTTTTCTGAATCACCTTGGGGGATTGGTCTTACCTCCCTGTATATTCTTACAATTGTGGGAACCATTCCAGTACTTTCTTCTATATTTTCATAATTATGAGAAGCTTCCCAGCTTTAGAAAGGTCCCAGTTTTCCCAACATAACCAAACAAATGATCTTAGTAGAGACCCTGGGGTTTAGGTTTCTCTCTCTCTCTCTCTCATTTCCTTAAATTATTTCTGTGGTATTAGTGGTGATTTTGTCATCAAGAATGAACCAACAGTATTCTACTGGAGTGGAAGAGTAGCTTAGTGGTTACAGCAGCAGCAGCAGCCTGGTGACCAAAAGACTAGATTTCAGTTCCCACTAGTACTCTTTATGGCCTTGAGCAAGTCACTTTGCCCTCCATTGCTTTGGAAGAAAAGGTCTGCCAATCTACTTCAGATCTCAACTTGTCAAGAATACTCAGTGGTTACTTCAGATCTCACCTTGTCAAGAATACTCAGTGGTTACTTCTAGGAGTCAGTAATGACTCAACAGCTTGCCTTTGCAATGGTAATTTTGTCATCAAGAATGAACCTACAGAAGTTAATATTCTGTTAAGTTTACAATATTGTTGAAAAGCTTTTGAAATGTGCAGAAATTATCAGAATTTGAAGCAAAGCACCAAGAAAGGTTGTGTTCCAAGATTTCCTTAGGCAAGCAATAAATATTTTGTTTCCTTGCAGTAAGGCACATTTATTTAGCTCATTCTTCCTGGAGCTCAACATTTTTGAATCTAATATTTATGCTTTCTTTGGCAGACTGGCTCAAGAGGTAGAAAGGTTTCTGTCATTACATAGTCTTTTTTTGATCAGCTCAATTTTTTGCACCTCAATCCACATCAATAGAAATCTGTCTTCAGCTCAGGCCAATATATTTTTGGTTTTGTGATGGTCCACTTCTTTCATAGATTCTGCTGCATACAGGAGTCTGAAAATGTAAAACATCCCAAAGAGATCTGTTGTCTTCCTAAAGCAATGCATGAGAGACTTGTTTATTAGTGTACATGACCCTTCTTTAATTTCCTCTCACAGTTCACAGTGTTTTTATTTTATTTCCCCTTTCTCAAATCATTCACTGAGCAAAAGAATCTCCTTTTTACACAGAATATGCTTTCAAAGCAAACCATAAATCAAGTTCCATACATTAGTGCTGTCTAGGTGTGTTCCATGAACTGTATCTAGGAAAGAAAATAAAAAGGGCTGCAAGGAACTTATTCTGTATTTTTATTAGTGGACAGATTTACTAATGCACACTATCGTTAGGAATGCTAAATGCCATTCACCTGCACTGTTCATAAATAGGTCCCACTGCATAAAATTAGACCAGTAAATAACCAGTCTGCTCCTATGCTATTC
This sequence comes from Ichthyophis bannanicus, assembly GCA_033557465.1. Taxonomy (NCBI): domain Eukaryota; kingdom Metazoa; phylum Chordata; class Amphibia; order Gymnophiona; family Ichthyophiidae; genus Ichthyophis; species Ichthyophis bannanicus. The sequence continues at coordinate 1,629,969,306 of CM066032.1, forward strand.
GAACCATACAACAGGGAATTTCTTCAAATATGAGTTTTCTGTTTTGTTTTTTTTTTAATGTGATATAAAAAACATTGGGAAGGTTTTGCAGGTTTCTTATCCAGTTAGTCATTAGTGGGGAAAAGTCATTTGTACTACCTGTCTGTACCTGTACAACTAAGACCAACACCTGCTGTATTTATGCCACTAGCATCAGACACAGGGCCGGCCCGTCCATTGAGTGAGAATGTTTTTTGCACAGGGCCCCGCGTTTCAGGGGGCCCCGCGCAAAAAACATTCTGATCCTAAAGTAAAATTTTAAAAAGAAAAAAAAAGCTGTCTTCTCCGGCTGCCGGGGCCGCCGCGGCAGAATCGAGTGTGCCGCGGGGCCCCCCCCTGCCCAGCAGAGCCTGCCCTCCCCTGTATCAACTCTGTCTTCGCAGCTTCAGTCAAACGCGCCGGCTTTCAGAGCGCGAAAGGACTACTTTCCCTTTTGCGGCTCTGTTAAGCCCGCGGGGGCTGATGGGAACTTCCCATCAGCCCCCGCGGGCTTAACAGAGCAGCGAGGGAGAAACTCTCCTCTCGCGCTCTGAAAGCCGGCGCGTTTGACTGAAGCTGCGAAGACAGAGGTGATACAGGGGAGGGCAGGCTCTGCTGGGCAGGGGGGGGCCCCGTGGCACACTCGATTCTGCCGCGGCGGCCCCGGCAGCCGGAGAAGACAGCTTCTTTTTTTAAAAAAAATTTCCCTAGGCTAGGCTAGGCTGGGCTGGGCTGGGGGGGATTAGGAGAGGTGATGGGCTGGGGGGGGATTAGGAGTGGTGATGGGCTGGGAGGGGAGTTAGGAGTGGTGATGTGCGATGGGGGGGCTGGGGGGGCTAGGAGTGGTGATGGGCTATGGGGGGGCTGGGGGGGGTTAGGAGTGGTGATGGGCTATGGGGGGCTGGGGGGGCTAGGAGTGGTGATGGGCTATGGGGGAGCTAAGTCTGTATATGGGCTGATGGGATTAGGACTGAAAGTGGGTTGATGGGGAGGTTAGGACTGGTAATGGGCTATGGGGGGGCTTAAACTAAAAATTGGGTGATGGGGGATTAGGACTGGAAATGGGCTGGTGGGATTAGGACTGGGAGTGGGCTGATGGGGAGGTTAGGACTGGTAATGGGGTATGGGGGGGCTTAAACTGAAAAGTGGGTGATGGGGATTAGGACTGGAAATGGGCTGGTGGGATTAGGACTGGGAGTGGGCTATGGGGGGCTAGGACTGGTAATGGGTTGGGGGGGTTGCTAGGACTGGAAATGGGCTGGGGGGATTAAGACTGGAGGTGGGCTGATGGGGTTAGGACTGGTAATGGGCTGTGGGCTGTTGGGGGGGTTAGGACTGGTAATGGGCTATGGGGGGGCTAGGACTGGAAATGGGCTGATGGGGGGGTTAACACTAGAGGTGGGCTGATGGGGTTAGGACTGGTAATGGGCTGGTGGGATAAGGACTGCGAGAGGGAGAACTGGGGCAAGCACTCTTAATGGGTTGGGGGGGTTGCTAGGACTGGAAATGGGCTGGGGGATTAAGACTGGAGGTGGGCTGATGGGGTTAGGACTGGTAATGGGCTGTGGGCTGTTGGGGGGGGTTAGGACTGGTAATGGGCTATGGGGGGCTAGGACTGGAAATGGGCTGATGGGGTTAACACTGGAGGTGGGCTGATGGGGTTAGGACTGGTAAAGGGCTGTGGGCTGATGGGGGGATAGGACAGGTAATGGGCTATGGGGGGGTTAGGACTGATAATGGGCTATGGGGGGGCTAGGACAGGAAATGGGCTGATGGGGAGGGGTTAGGACTTGAGGTGGGCTGATGGGGTTAGGACTGGTAATGGGCTGTGGACTGATGGGGGGGTTAGGACTGGCAATGGGCTATGGGGGCTGAATGGAAATGGGTTGATGGGGTTAGGACTGGAAGTGGGCTGATGGGGGGTTAGGACTGGAAGTGGGTTGATGGGGGGGGGGCTAGGACTGTTATTGGGTTGGGGGGTTGCTAGGACTAGAAATAGGCTGATGGGGGGCTAGGACTGGAAATGGGCTGATGCAGGGACTAGAAGGGAATGGATGCTGGGTGAGGCTGGAACTAGAAGGGAGCTGATGTTGGGGGAGGATTAGAATGGGATGGGGCTGGGAGAGTAAAATGGAGAGGGGAAAAATATTTTGTGTGGGAGGGATAAAAAATCTACACTTAGCCGGGTATTGGGAGAGTAAGTGGGGATTGAGGATGGAGGGGTAAAATTTGAGTGGATGAAATAGGAATGAGGAAAGAGCAAAAGGAGAAAGATTAGTATTTTAAAGCAGATGTAGAGAGAGAGAATGGAAAAAAAAACTAGAAGAGAGAAGAAAGAACAAATGGACAGCAGATGATGGAGAGTTAGCAGAAAACATGAAGAAACCAGAAGAAAGTGGCTGGAGCAATTGCAACTGAAAAAAAATTCACAAAAGGTAGAAAGATATCTCTTTATTTTGAATTTATTAACTGGAATATGAAAGCTCTGGGAAATGTGCAACATTAACGTCTGCGCTTTGTTTGGTACAAGAGGAAATTAATTTATAGTTTTATTTCTACAGTGTTGTTGTACATTCTAAGTTTGGCTTTTGGGGTTCCCAGTTTAATTATTGCCTTCCTGTTTCTAAATTGTGATTCCTTGTTTGGTGATGGTCTATGTTCTGCATGTGTAACTGAGCTGAGGTATTCTGTTTATGTAATTCCTATTTGACATTGCCACTTGTTCTCTTTCCCCAGTAGGTCATGCATTGTTGTTCTCTGAAATGTATTGGTTTAATATTTGCAGTGTTGCCTTTTGATAGGTAGGGTATGGTGCTTTCTGAGTCCTGGTAGTGCTGTTAGGATACGGCGGGTTTGCTATGGGTTCTAAATGGGCAGTGTTTGTAGTAGTTCCTAATGTGCCTGGCGGTTGGCACTGGATTATAGTAATGTAGAAATCTTTTCGTCTGTCTTTATCCATACACACACTAACGTTTAGTAAACATGTCTCTTAATGAATGTTACACAAGAATGAAGGTCACTCACTACTTTCCCATAAGTATTGTCATAACATGTTCTCTACTAGGAACTTTGTTCTCAAATTAATATTTTTTGTCGGATCACCTGCTGTGAGGGTGTAACACACTCTCTAGTAGCAGGCCCTCCTTTTTATTCAACATTTATTTAAAAGGTCTGTATGACCTGTAAATGCCTGAGGCTATAACAAGCCCTAAAGGACCAGCCCCTGCATAGAGTAGAAACTACTTATTGTAGACTTAAGCGTTTTCAAACAAATCTGCAACCAGCAGAACAATCAGTGTAAGGAAGTAGTAGCACTTAGCTGAGTAGAAGGGAGTCCAGGACCATTAATCGCCAGAGGAAACCATCCAGAAAGCCATCTGGAAAACTTCTTAAACTGGATAGTCCAAAACAATTTTTTTGTCCACGAAGAACACCAATTAACTCCCAAAATGACTCGCTAGCCAAACTTCCGTGTCACAGCAAACTGTGGTTGGGTACTTGCGACACAAATCAGTTGTGTTTCAAGCCCACTGTGAATCTGGCTCTTTTTCAAGCTAAACCCATCCAACTTCCTGTTCCGTTTGAACACGTGATGACATCAGCATTACGCACACGAGCATCCAATGACGTCAGCAACACTCAAAAATGAAATTCATTTCAATAACCCCCATTCAATCTCCGCATTCAGTCCTAAAGGGGTAACAGTATTAAGAGTGAAAATCCAGCGCTCGATGAAGCAGCGCTCGACGATCACCTCCTCGCAAAAGCGTAGGAATGCTGATGTCATCACGTGTTCAAACGGAACAGGAAGTTGGATGGGTTTAGCTTGAAAAAGAGCCAGATTCACAGTGGGCTTGAAACACAACTGATTTGTGTCGCAAGTACCCAACCACAGTTTGCTGTGACACGGAAGTTTGGCTAGCGAGTCATTTTGGGAGTTAATTGGTGTTCTTCATGGACAAAAAAATTGTTTTGGACTATCCAGTTTAAGAAGTTTTCCAGATGGCTTTCCGGATGGTTTCCGCTGGCGATTAATGGTCCTGGACTCCCTTCTACTCAGCTAAGTGCTACTACTTCCTTACACTGATTGTTCTGCTGGTTGCAAATTTGTTTGAAAACGCTTAAGTCTACAATAAGTAGTTTCTACTCTATGCAGGGGCTGGTCCTTTAGGGCTTGTTATAGCCTCAGGCATTTACAGGTCATACAGACCTTTTAAATAAATGTTGAATAAAAAGGAGGGCCTGCTACTAGAGAGTGTGTTACACCCTCACAGCAGGTGATCCGACAAAAAATATTACTTTGAGAACAAAGTTCCTAGTAGAGAACATGTTATGACAATACTTATGGGAAAGTAGTGAGTGACCTTCATTATTGTGTGATTGATTTTGGTTTACTCACAGAGGTTTACTATTTCTTAATGAATGTTAGCATTATGCAAATATTTATGCAAATAAGGCCACTTATGCAAATGAGGCCCCACACCGAGTCTCCGCACATGGCCCCGCACCCCCCTTGGGCCGCCCCTGACCAGACATAGCTCTTTTCATAGTTCTTCAATATTGCTGTATTTCATTAACTAGAATCTGCTAATTAACCAGTGCAGTGTTTTGTTTTGCTTGGGTTTTTTTACAATTCTAGGGTTATCTAGGACTGCCCAAAGCATTCAATATGTCCCACTTTCTCAATGAACTCCATTGTAACAGGAGCATAGCCATAGGGGCATGGGCTCCTCCGCTTTTCTCTCAGGCCACTCAATCCAGACTATGCTGAAAGAGGGGAACCAGCACTGTGAGTGAAACCAGAAAAATCTGTGTGTGTGTTTGTTTGTAAACTGTGACCAACCCCTTTGGACTTCTTGATGAAGAATCTATTTCTACCAATCAATCCCAGACAATAAGGGCTCTGAGGGTAGGCCTTGTGAGGATGAGACTTTGGCTTAACTGGATCCACTTATGGAAGTGTCATTAGAAGAGTCAAATGTCTTTATATTAGGTACTTTTAATATTCAAGTAGTTTCCATGCTAACTAGAGTATCATGACAATTTATAGACCTGTAGAAGAGGGGAGAGATAGCATGTGTGCGAAAGCTAATATCGTGATTATGTTGTTAAGCGCTGTCAAGTCAGTGTTGACTCATGGTGATCCTCTGGATAGTTGTCCTAAACTGCTCGGTCTTCATTCAGGTGGCTCCTTGTTTATAGAGTGGCATCCATAGATGCTGTTATTGTATTGATCCATCTCATTGTAGGCCTTCCTTTGAGTTGACCTTCAACCTTGCCAAGCATGAAACCTTGCCAAGCATGATGTCTCCAAAATATGAAAGTCGAAGTCTTGTCATCTGAGCTTCTAAAGAAAGCTTAGGTTTGATCTCTTCTAGTACTGACTGGTTTGTTCTTCGATAAATCCATGGTAAACCCAGTTTTCGTCACCAGCACCATAATTCAAAGGCATCAATTTTCTCCTGTCTGTCTTTTTCACTGTCCAAGTTTTGCATCCATATGACCTTATTGAAAAGACCATGGCTTGGAGAAGTTGAATCGTTGTATGGAAAGACATCTCTACTTTTAAGAATCTTGTCTAGGTCATTCATAACCATTCTGCCAAGAGCAATGCATCATCGGATTCCTTGACTGCTTGTTGTTTCTTATCGATTATTGATCCAAACAGGTTAAAGTTGTCAGCTATTTCAATTTCTTTTCCATCAATGATGGACTTATTGATTTTTTCAATTGTCAGAATCTGACTAATTTATGTTAAGGTGTAGGACCATTTTAAGACAATATTCCTTGATCTTGAGAAGCAAAATTTCAAATAATCTTCACTTTCAGGCAGTATTGTGCTATTATCAGCATAGTAAAGGTTTTTAATCTTGGTTGTCTTCATACAGTCCTGCTTCTCTGATTATTTGTTCTGCATATAAAATAAACAGGTAGGGGAAAAGTATGTAGCCTTGTCATACACCTTGGTTGGATTTTGAATCATTCCGTTTCACCTTGTTCCATTTGAACTGTTATGTCTTGATTAATATAAAGGTTGTGCAAGAGAACAATCAGGTGTTCTGGTATATCCATGCTTCTTAATGTGGCTCAGAGTTTCTCATGGTTTACACAGTTAAAAGCTTTGATGTAGTCAATAAAGCATATATAGATATCCTTTTGGTATTCTTTTGTCTTTTCAAAGATCCATCACATATCCATGATGATGTCTCTTGTTCCTTGCCCTTTTCTGAACCCTGCTTGCACTTCAGGCAGTTCTAGTTCCAGGTATAATTGTAGTCTCTGTTGAATGATCTTAAATAGAATCAAGCTGGCATATGGATCAGAGAGATGTGCAATAATTTCCACAGACAGTCGGATCACCTTTCTTCAGTATTGGTATAAACACAGATTCAGTCAGTTGGCCATGATATCTTCCAAATTTCCTGGCAGAGCCTTGTATGTATGGTAACAGCTGCATCAGATTGCTATAATACTTCAATGAGAATTCCATCACTATCTGATGCTTTGTTCTTTGATAATGCTTTCAGTGCTGCTTTGACTTTCATCACCAATGGTTCTGATCATAAGGTACAGGTTAAAATGGCTCTTGGTTCATTTGATCTTTATGGTATAATGACTGTCTATTCTTTCCACCTTTTATTGATCTTCCCAGTATCATTCAACATGGATCCATGAGCATCTTGTAGCATTCCATTTCAAAGCTGGAATTTTCTCTAAATCTTCTAAATTTATGAAGGCTGATCTTATACTTCCTCTAATAGTTTCTGATTCTATTTCCTTGCATGAGTCATTGTAGTATCTCATCTTGCTGTATGTTGTAAATCCAAATCAAGTTCAGTGATTGCCTCTTTCTCCTCTGGCTTTGGCTGTTCTGCATTTCTGAGCAATATTCAGTTTCTTCCATTATCCATCTGGGCTGTTTTTGCTTTTTCACCTTTTGTAGAGACTTCTCACTTTCTTTAAACACAACTTTCTTGATGTCATCCCATAACTCTGCTGATGCTCTGTCATTTGTATCCACAGCAGTAAATCAATTTTGCAGGCAATCTTTAAATTCAGGTGGTATATTCTCTAGGTTATATTTTGCTACTTTCATAAGTGGCTTGCTCTTTTTCAGCTTTAGTTTGAGTTTACAATCTAGTAGTTGGTGATCCATACCACAGTCATCTCCAGGTTTTGTCTTTGTTGATGTTATTGAGCTTTTTCATCTGCCTGAGCAAGCTTACTCCAACATACATTACAAAGCTAAGCTTTCAAACTTTACTAATTGGCTGGATTTTGATATAAATTTTCATAACTTTTCCTTGCCATTCTATTACCAGTTGTATTCTCGTCTAAGACTACTTAGGCACTGTGGTGTGTTAGGGAACTGCACCAAGGAAGGGGGACAAGCACAGAAAAACAAAACAAAACCCTTGCTCTCCCTATCTTTCTGCCCAGTTCTAACTGTTGACGGCCACTTTGATCTACAGTCTAGAGGCAAACTAACATTGATTATGAGTTATTAGTGTGCCTACATTCCTTGCATAGCCTTTATAAATCACACATCTCCGTGTGCTCTCAGTCATATAAGGTCTACTGTCCAGGGTCATTACATTCTTGATATTAATCTACTTGGAAATGAAGTATACATTTGTTTTTAGATTTTCAGAGGTCTGGTTTCCTATTTAATTTTGCAGTAAAGCTATAAAATTGAATGTTCCAGGGTCCTTTGCATAGTGGGAAAAGGAGCATAAGTGAAAAATTCAGGCATTATGTGGACAGGCATTTAAACTAGGGAAAGGGGTGACGGATGGAGAAGGACAAGTTCAGGACCTCACTCCCAACAAAAACATAACATTGGAAACAGCTACACTATTAACCCACACATCAAAGGAAAGTAGGAAGAGGCATGAAGAACAAAATCCATGCAAAAAAACAAAACAGAAAAGCTAGTCAACAAAAGCTGGAAAGCAATGAGCAGAAATGCTCAAAGTCTAGCCAACAAAGTTCCTGACCTAGAAGCCCTAATGGTGGAAATGGACTTGGACATTGTGGCCATTACAGAAATATGGTTTAATGAGTCACATGAATGGGATATAGCCATAGCTGGCTATAATTTATTTAGGAAAGATACAGAAGGCAGAAAAGGAGAAGAAGTAGCCCTATATGTCAAATGCAATATTAAAGCTGATGAAATTCAGGGGATGTGGGGAAAGAAGAAGTGTTGTGGATTGTGTTGGAAAAAGGAGATGGCACTATCATACATACTGGTGTAGTCTACAGGCCTCCAACTCAAACCGAAGAAATTGATAGAGACTTGATTATGGATGTTACAAAGGTAGCCATGAAGGGGGAAGTGATCATATTGTGTGACTTTAAATCTACCTGATGTGGATTGGTGTATTCCTTCTGCAAATCTGGAAAGTAGTAAAAAAATTGTGGATGCCTTCCAAGATGCGCTGCTTCAACAAATGGTCATGGAACCGATCACAGAAAGTTCAATGCTCGATTTAGTACTCACTGACTGAGATAGCATGTCCAATGTCTGGGTGGGTGTCCATGTAAACAGCACTGATCATCACATCGTGTGGTTTAAGTTAAAAGCCAATGCAGAGTCCAATCAAAGCAAGCTTAAAGTTCTAGACTTCAAAAATGCTAATTTCAGTAAAATGGTCAAGTGCCTGAAGGAGAGGAGGTGGAGCCAGCGGGAGAGCATGATGGCTGCGTAGGAGAGTTGCTCCTCTCAACCCCTGCAAGAATCCAGCGAATACTTGCAGAAAAAATTGCCTCCCGATATTTGGTACGTGGTGTTTGGTAGTGGAAGTCATGGCGAGTGGGAAACCTACAAAATTAGACTTTGCGGCTGGCGGGAACGCAGGTTCCAAGAGACTTAAAGCTGATCCCCCCTCTCAAGATGGCCGCCTCAAAAGACTCCGAGGAGGTAACAAGAGAAATCTTAGGAGAAATTAGAGCAGTCAGAGCCCTGGTGACCGCTAATGGTGAGAAGTTGGCCCAGGTACAGTCGGAAATACAGGATTTGAAGGGGCAGATGGAGGGGCTAACAGGCAGAATGAACAGGGTGGACATGGCCCTATCTATGCACGAGGAGCAAATTGGTAGACTCAACAAGGCCTTTCGGAAGATTGAGCAGCTAGAGGCCAACTTGGAAGATCTGAACAACAGGTCGCGGCGCAATAATATTAGGCTGGTTGGCATTCCTGAGGGAGCGGAGGGCGCTGACATGTTTAGATTTCTAACAAATCTTCTCCCTGAAGTCTTGCGCCTGAAGTTCTCCTCTCCGATGGAGATAGAAAGAGCCCCATCTCAAGTGGGGCTTCACAATCGCAAGACTCGGCCGATTATTTTCTGCATTTTAAAACATCAGCAAGTAGTTCAAATTCTGGCAGCAGCTAAGGCACAGTCGCCATTGAAATTTGAAGGACATAATATAGCGTTTTATCCTGATTTCTGTAAGTCGACTGTGATCAAGAGGAAACAGTTTTTGGAACTACGTCCGTGCCTGCAAAAGCTTCAGGCGAGGTTTGGCCTCTTTTACCTTGCGCGATTCAAGATCACCATAGATAATCAAACGAAGGCATTTGACGATCCAGCGGCGGCAGCCCAATTCATAGAAGATCGTGAAGCATTGAGGATGCAATAACTGGTAGTGTGGCCTAAAGTTGTGCATATTTTCTGCTCATGCGGGCAAGTGCACCCGTGTAGATGGATGTGGAAACGTCCACAAAGGTTAGATGGAGTCCTGAGAGGAGGGTTATGACCCAGGCCTGGACTGAGCCATTCTTGGCGCAGAGAACTGTGTGATTTTTTTGCGTTACTACTGTTCTTCTCTTTTCTCTATTTTGCCTTCTGTGCTTGTGTTATTTTGTTTCCTGGGAGCGGGGAAGGCTATGAAGGATTCTGTTGTGGAATTTAGGTTGGTCAGGGGGGTGGGGAAGTTATGCAGCACCCAATACTGTAATGTATAGTGTATTTGATTTATAGTAGGTAAATTGTATAATACGTGGGGTATATGAAGGTTTCATTTTACTGTTATGTGTATTTGATGGGGGCCTGTGGGGAGGTTTATAGTTTATAGGGGTTGGGTTGCGGTAATCATGTATTTCGCACTGTTTCACCCTTTTTTTTTATTCCCCTACAGTGGAGGTTTAATGGTGCCTTGCAAGTCTTGTACTGTTATATATTTGTTACAGCATCTCCCATCTAAGTCATATCCAGAGCAGACTCATCATCATTTTTTTTTTTGCAAGATCTCAATTAGGCTTTCCTCATGAGTGCCCTTAAAATAATCTCTTTAAATGTAAAGGGCATTAGTCATCGGTCTAAGCAGAAAAAGATTCTCACCTATTGCCAGAAATTGAAGATGGACGTAGTGTTGTTGCAAGAGACGCATCTGTCAACTCAAGAGGCGTTGAAGGTGGCTACTGGGAAATACCAACTAGTAGCGCATTCTCTCGCTCATGGAAAAAAAGGCAGTGTAATCTCGATGGTGAACAAAGCATTAAATTCTCAAGTGATCTCATCCAGGGCAGATCAGGAAGGCCGCTGGGCTAATGCTATCCTGAAGGTGGGTGGTTTGCAATTTGCCCTCTTTAATTTGTATGCTCCAAATTCAGATAGCCCACAGTTCTTTCAAGAATTAGCTGTGGCCCTACATGAAGCGGCAGCTTTACCAATTATAGTAGGGGGCGACTTCAACATGGTGCTTGACCCCTTCTGGATTGTAAGCCTGGAAGAGTGGATAGGAAAAGTAGAGCCCGGGTGGTCCTAGAAAATGTGATGGAAGATTTGGGGTTTATCGATGTGTGGAGGGCTTTGCACCCTATAGAAAAAGATTTTACATTTTTCTCTCAGCCCCATGGATCATTCTCACGTATAGATTTCTTTTTGCTTTCCAAATCTCTGCTGCATGGAGTCCAGAGGGCAGAGATATTAAGCACACATATATCGGACTATGCAGCGATAACCTTAGAGATGGATATGACAGCAGGAAATTCCAGTTCTCGTGTTTGGTCCTTTTCTCGATCGCTGCTAGCGGACGAAGCTTTCAAGCAGTGTATACAGCAGGCTATCAAAGAGTTTTTTGCCACTAATCTAATTGAAGATACTTCTCTGTGGGCCTGGTGGGAGGCCTTTAAAGCTTTGATCAGGGCAAAAATTACTAGCTTCTCAATTGCTGCTAACAAACAAGCGAAAGAGGAAATGTGCAATTTAGACCAACAAATAAGAGCTGGAGAGAGACTCCTGCAGAAAAAATTTAATCTCACAGTGTTGACGCAATTACAAAAGCTACGATTCCAGTACAATATTATATTAAATAAGGAAGTGGAGCAGAATATATTTCAGCAAAGAGCCCGTTACTATGTCGGGAGTAATAGAGCCGGGAAAATTCTGGCGGCCCGCGGGAAGGCGCAGCGAGAGAGATCTCATATAGCAACCTTAAAAGATGAAAATGGAAGGTCACTGACTGCAAACGCGGATATTCTGGCTGCGTTTTGCAAATTTTATGAACAGCTATATCACTCGGAAATGGATTGTACAGAGTCGGAGCTTCTGCGGTTCCTGGAGCAAATTGATCACCCCCGGCTGAATGAAGAGCAATGCTCTTTCCTGGGCAAGGAAATCGAGATGGACGAGCTGCTGGTTGCCCTCTCGGGAATGAAAAGTGGTAAGGCGGCTGGCCCGGACGGGCTTCCAATAGAATTCTACCAGGTTTTTGCCAAAGATCTTACGTCTCATATGCTGGATTATTACAGGAAACTGCGACTGCAGGCAAGTAACACTGGAGCCTTTGCTGGTGCAACAATAATCGTGTTAGCTAAACCGGGCAGAGATCCGACTGAGATGGGTAACTATAGACCAATATCGCTTCTAAATGCAGATTATAAGTTATATTCCACGGTCTTGGCTAACCGCTTAAATAAAGTGCTGCAGCATTTAATACATCCAGACCAATGTGGTTTTATCTCCGGAAGATCTACAGCGGATAACGCCCGGGTGCTCTGTAATCTTTTGGATGTAGCAGGAGACGCTGATGTGCCATATATTGGCCTATCAGTTGACGCGGAAAAAGCCTTCGACAAGGTGGAGTGGCCTTTCTTGTTTCAAGCTCTGAAGTGGTTCGGTTGCCCGCTACCTTATATCGAAATGATAAATGTCCTTTATGCCAAACCTACAGCACGAGTGATGGTTAATGGTGATCTCTCACCTTCTTTTGATCTGCCCGATGTCGCCCCTACTGTTTAATATTGTGTTGGAACCATTGTTGCTGGCCCTCCGGCAGCACGAAGGGATCAAGGGCATAGCAGTGAAGGATCTGCAAGTCAAACTGTCGGCGTATGCGGATGATTTACTACTTTTCTTATCCCCTGAATCACTTGCACCTCTGATGGAGTTAATTGACAATTACTCCCGGATTTCGGGGTATGCAGTTAATTGCACGAAATCCGTTGCCTTTCCGCTCAATCACCTTGCTCATAAGAGTTTGCTGGCTGATTTTTCGTTCCAATGGGAAGCTTCTACTGTAAAGTACTTGGGGGTGCAGTACTGTGCTCCTTTAGAGAAAACAATCTAGATAAATAAAGAACAAGTATTGATTGATGCAAGATCATTTGCTCTAAAATGGTCTCCCCTGCATCTCTCCTGGTGGGGGCGACTTGAATCCATTAAGATGGTACTGATGCCGCGGATAAATTACAAGTTGGCCATGGTTCCTATTCTGTTCCCCCGCAGCATTTACAAAGCTCTAGATCGGATCATTAGTCACTTTCTTTGGGAAGGGAAACCCCCCCCCCGGATAGCTCTACAGAAGCTTAAGGCGAATAAGACAGACGGGGGAGTACACTTCCCTGACTTCTACTGGTATCATTTGGCTAACATACTGAAACAAGGCAGTACCTGGTCCACGGCGGAGAGGTCTGAAAATAAGGCCAGTTGGTTGGAGATTGAGGAACGCATGGTCAGACCTTATCCAATGCCGCTGCTCATGGGGATGAAGGGTCCGGGGTCCCTCAGGGGAGGTCGAGTTATACTTGCCACTCAAGAGGCCTTTCAGTGGTTTGGCTCTATCATGGAGCGATGAAATGCACCTTCACTTCTCATGCCGATATGGTTAACCCCCTGTTCAAAATCAACAAGAAAACAATTGCCTGGGAGAGCTGGCAGAGGTGCAGAATCTGGACAGTTGGGCAGCTGGTAATAGGAGGAGCTTGGAAGCCTTTCATTGAACTGCGAAGGGAATTTGGACTGCTGTCTTCTGGCTATTTCCAGTGGTTGCAACTTACCCACTGTATTGCCGGGGTAAAGCGGGGTTCTGGAGAATTGGACCAACAGTGGGGGTTGAAAATCGTTATGGAAGAATCTGCTGTTAGAAGGAGTGGAATGTCAAGTCTATATGCATTAATCCGTACTCATTACTCCAAGCCACTGTTGGGTCTAAGGAAAGTCTGGGAAGAAGAATTGGGGACTCCTATAATACCACAAACGTGGAGTCGCCTCTGGGGTACTTTAATTCGTAGCTCGAGATCTGCAGCACTTACCCAATCGATGTTTTTCTTTGCACACAGAGCGTATATCACCCCAGTAAAATCAGCCAAATGGCATGCGGGGGGTTCTTCCTCCTGTTGGACTTGTAAGGAGACAGTTGGGACCATGCGGCATATGTTCCTGGAATGCCCTGCTCTTCGGTCTTTTTGGGAGCCAATTTGGTCCAGAATTCAGCAGATTCTTCTTTTTTCCTGTCCTCTCTCCTGGAACATAATTACCCTGAGATCGTTAGCAGAGATCCCCTCGTTGGACAAGAAGCATTTCTTTTTATTAACATTCATGTTGATGATAGCCTTAAAATTGATTCTGTCAACCTGGAAAGATTATACAAAGTTAAACTGGGCAAACTGGTGGTCCCAGGTGTGTCTGTACAGCAAATATGAGAAAGCCCAAGATAGACTCCTTTCTCTTGAGGGGAAGGCTCTGAGGTTGGAGAGATGGTCTGCTCTGGATAGGTATGTGAGTATGGTGTAGCAAATACTAGTTTCGTATCTGTTTTGTCCTGTAACTTTCGGCTTTCCTTTTCATTTTCTGATTGTTAGATTATTCTATATTGATGCTGGCAATTAGCCTTTATTTTAATTTTTTTTTAGATAGGCTTGCTGGGCGCTTGGGGGGGTAGGGGTCGGGGTTGTTTTTATTATTTACTGTTATTAAGTTTATAGATATATTTTTCTGTTCTGTTTGATTTTATTCATTTATTCAATTGTTTTCTTATGAGGGGGGGGGGGTGGAATGGCCATGTTTTGATTGTTAGCATGTCATTGTAACAATGGACACTGTGGTGTATGTTTGGTTGTATAAAAGTTAAATATATGCAATAAAAAATTTTTTAAAAAAAGTGCCTGAAGGAGAAATTGGCAGGGTGGGAGGTGGTAAGGGAAGTGGAATTACAGTATGCTAAACTAAAGGAGGCAATAAAAGAGACAACAGATACATTTGTAAGGAAAGTAAATAAAAACAAGAGGAAAAGGAAACTTATTTGGTTCTCCAAAGAAGTGGCTGCACAAATAAAGGCAAAATACACAGCTTTCTAAAATTCAGAAGTTCTCAAACAGAGGATAAAGCTAAAAGAGAAAAAAAGAGAAATAAGGATAGCAAAATCAAAGGCAGAAGAAAAGAGGACTAAAGATCTAAAGTGTGATGACAAAACTTTTTCAGGTATATTTGGGAGAAGAGGAAAATGAGAGGTGGAATCGCAAGATTCAAATGTGCCGAGAATTGATTTGTGGAAAGTGACATTGAAAATGCACAAATGCTAAACAAATACTTCTGTTCTGTTTTAACTCAAGAAAATCCCACAGAAGGACCACCTGTGATTGACAAATATACAAATGGGAATGGCGTAGATACCACATCATTCCCATAAGATGATGTGTTTGAACAGCTTGCAAAACTGAAAGTGAACAAGGCCATGGGACCGAATGGGATACATCCCAGGATACTAAAAGAGCTCAGAGAGGTTCTTGCAGGGCCTTTAAAGGATGTTTTTAATAGACCCTTGGAGACAGAAATAGTTCTACAGGACTGTTGAAGGGCTGATGTGGTACCTCTTTACAAAAGTGATAAGGAAGAAATGGCAAACTACAGGCCAGTAAGCCTTACCTCTGTGGTAGGGAATGTAATGGAGGTGCTCCTGAAAGAGAGAATAGTGGACTTTCTCAAAACCAATAGGTTGCATGATCTGAGGCAACATGGTTTTTATGAAAGGACAATTAGGCCAAACAAATATGATTGAGTTTTTTGACTGGATGACCAGAGACCTAGGTCAAGGGCATGCAATGGATGTGATCTACCTAGATTTCAGCAAAGCCTTTGATACTGTTCCTCACAGGAGACTTATCAATAAGCTGAACAGACTGGAGATGGGTCCCAGAAATTGGTTGACTGAGAGATGACAGAAGATGATGGTAAACGGAACACACTTGGATGAATGGAAGGTGATTAGTGACATGCCCCAGGGATTAGTCCTGGGACCGTTATGGTTCAATGCATTTGTGAGTGATATTGCTGACGGACTGAATAGAAAAGTCTGTCTTTTTGCAGATGACATGAAAATTTGCAACAGAGCAAACTCCTTTGAGGGAATGGCGAGGCCGCATGGCCCCCCGGGGGCGTGCGAGCGGCCGGCGTTAACTGGGGGGGCGGCCGGCCGCGTGCCCACCGTGGCATAGCTATGCGCTTCGCGGGTAGGGCCCGCAGCGCGTGGAGGGCTCCCATTGGCTCCCGCGGCACATGGCAGGGCATGGGAGCCAATGGGAGAAGTAGAGGAGTTTCGGGGGGGGGGGGGGAGTAAGGGGAGCGTTGCAGTGTCCTCCGGCCTTTCCCTCGAGGTGGCCGGAGGTGCCGGATGTCAGCGCTGCGTTGGGGAGATGGATTGCGAGTGTTGCCCGGTGTGTGAGCGGGACCGGAGCTGGGCCCGACACGATGGCTCGGGTGGCCTGTTTCCAGGCATGGGGTGCAGCGGGGTGGGGGGAACGCAGTTTGAGGTGGGCAGTGGAGGTGGGGGGCACAGCTGGAGGGGATTTGTCTGGGTGGTGTTTCTGGGGAGGGGTGTGTGGAGAGTTAGGAGATGAGAGGTGGTGGGGAGCGGCGGAGTGAGCTTGGTGGAGGCAGGGACTCGTGGCGGGCATTTGTTCGGGTGCATTTGGGGCGGGGGTATGGGGGGAGGTCGGTTGGACGGTTGGATGGTCGTCGGCACTGGGGAGGGCCGGGGCGCTAGTGGAGAGGAATATGCAATGCAACTACCCATGCCAGAAATCGCATTTAATAATGGCTACAGATGCAAACGTGTCAAAAAAGAGAGGGGTGGGGATTCGATCCCTGTTTAATATGCGGTGGCTGTTATAGTGGTGGTCTAGGATCAGGAGGATTGCTGTTTTTGTTTAAACTGGGATGGGTGGACTTCTATTAGTTTTGGCCTGTGTCTATATGCCTAATATTGTTGAGGGTCCTTTTTTTTGACGAGCTGGGTAAGGTGTTGATCCCTTGTTACTAGACAGGGATTTTAATTTGACTTTAAACCCTAAAGGGACAGATGGAGGAGGGGAGAACAAAAAAACAAACAAAAAAAAAAAAAAACAACTTTTAAAAGAATGTTGTCGTTGTTAAGTGCCATTGAGTTGATGTTGACTCATAGCAACACGGTGGACAGTTGTCCTAAAATGTGTTCAGTCTTCAGTCAGACAGCTAATTGCTGATAACATGACATCCATAGCTGCTGTTATTATATCAGTTCATCACAATGCTGGCCTTCCTCAATGGCGTTGACCTTCAAACTGTCAAGTATGATGTTTCTCTCTACTGAACTTTCTCTTGGGGGGGGTGGATGCTTGGAGTGCCCTCCCGATGGAGGTGGTGGGGGCGGGTGCAGTGGCGGAGTTCGGGGTGGCATGGGACGGACACTGGGGTCCCTTTATAGCAAGAGGACAAAATCAATGAGCTCAAATGTCTTTTATACTTCAACAAGCGGAGGGGGGGGTACGGCCCTGGGCGGGGGTGTAGGGGAGGAGTGACCTGCACAGAGTCTGGGTGTAGTGGAGGGGTGACCTGCACAGTCGGGGTATGGCCCTAGGCGGGGACATGGAAGGGATGAATGGCATGGAAAAGTGGGTGCAACCACTCTGGCCACCTTGCTGGGCGGACTGGATAGAGCATACTGGCCTTTGTCTGCCATCATATACTATGTTCCTATGTTTGAGAATGAACGCAGACATGTTCTCATTGTTATAGGGACACAATGGTCTGAGCTGAGGGCACATATGTGACGGGATGCCTGGTTCTATAGCTGCGGGTCTCTTGCACACTTGCTCTGGACATCTGTGACAGTTTGCATGTCTGGGAGTGTCGTGGGGCAAATCGCAGAGGACAGTGAGGCCAGTGTGCAGTGGCGAGGGCACTGTTGCAGTTTTGGGCTTATTTAAAGTTGTGGGGCTGTTTTCGTGGGGGAGCCGCCTAGGGATGTGCACCATTTGCGTGCATAAGTCCCCAGTTTGAGGGATGCACCTAGGTGGGCACTTGGGTGGGCGTGTTGGGTGGTTGCCGTTCTGTAGGCGCATTCATGGATGCAATAGTGTGTACTTTCATTTGGGGCCTGCACTATGGTGTATATCACTGACTTGTTGTTCTATTGTGGTGTCACTGACTTATTGTCAAGCTAATTGTCCAATTAAATAGCTTATTAACTACCAAAAAAAAAAAAAAAACCCGGCGGGAGGGGGTGGATAGGGGGAGGCGGCTCCCCTGGTTGGGAACTTTGGCAGGGTGGGGGGCAATGCCCTTCCCGGGCGGATTGGCTGGGGGCGTGGCAGCCGCCTTGGGCGGGGGCGGGTGCTGTGGCGTCTTTTCCTTTTTCTCCCCACAGGACACTTCGGGATGGCAGTTCACCGGGTCCCTGAGGCAGGAGAGTCCGCCGACATGGGCCGGCGCAGCGCAAAGCGGGGAGGAGAGTACGCCTGCAACTGGGTCAGCAGAACTGGGACAGGGCTCGAGGAGCGTGGTGCCAGATCGGCTGCGGCAGGTGAGTCTGTGGGGGCGGGGTCTTCGGGGGGAATCCCAGCGGGGGGAAAAGGGGGGGGAAGGCGGCCAGGAAGCGGCGGCGTTCGGGCCGTCGGCGTCGGGCTTCGGTTTCCTGGTTGTCTACGTCCTTGGTGTCATCGTCGTTTTCGTCCGGGTCGGATGGGAGCAGGAGCGAGGGCGGCGGGGGCAAGGCCGGGTCGGTTGGTTCGGCGGGGGCAGCGTCGTCGGTGGTAGCATTCTCGGAGCTGTGGGAAGGTGTGCCGAGGAAGCTGCGGCGTAAAACTAAGGCGAGGTGCTATATTGATATCTTTTGGTTACTGGAAGGTCGAAAGCGTTTTGGGGACAGTAGGACGGAGCGGAAGGCAGATGAGAAGGTGGGTAGGGTGCGGAAGGTGGCGCACAACGTAACGAAGTGGGCGCGGGCATTTCTGCGGCTGGCTAGTGTGTGGGGGAGGATGCCTCATGACCATTACGGAATGCTGCTGGCATATGCCGACTCCATCCTGGAGGCCTCTCAGTGTCCGGAATGTCCGGTCGGTGCGGCGTTTTGCCAGCGTGGTCCGGGATAAGCTAGCGGTGGAGATCGAGTTGGGAAGGGTAGCGGGCCCTTTCGGGGAGCTGCCCTTCCCGGGGAGCCAGGAAAATGCCAGTTGATCCATAACCTGCCCCACCCTATCGGGGGTTCGGTGACTGATCATATCCCCAAGGAGTTATGCGAAGTGCGGTATGCTTCCTCGACGAGGCGGTTGACTTGGTGCTGGGGTGCGAGCGTGGGCGGTCATTGAATCATTTTTTTCGGCTATTGCCGGTGCACCCTTCGGCATTCCTGTGGTTGGGGTTTTGCTTCGAGGGTAGTTATTACTTCGATAGGTGTATGCCTATGGGGTGTTCTCTCTTTTGTGCGCACTTTGAGCGGTTTAGTACATTCCTGCATTGGGCGTTGGTAGACCGGGTGGGGTGGGCTCAGTTGGTACATTACCTGGATGATTTTCGAGATCGGGAGATCTCCAGTCGGGACCTGCACTTGTTTACCGATGCGGCTGGAGGGTTGGGCCTTGGGGTGTACTTTGGCGGCTCGTGGTGTGCGGCGGAGTGGCCTGATTCTTGGAAGGCAGTCGGTCTCATGGCCAATATAACTTTCTTGGAGTTGTTTCCGCTACTGGTGGTGTTGGAGGTTTGGCCGGACAGGGTTCGCAATTGTAGGCTCGTATGGTGGGGCGACAACGCAGCGGTGGTAAGAGTAGTGAACAACTACTCTCCGCGCGGTAAACCGGTAGCAAACTTGATGCGGCAGGTCATACCAGTTGGGCGGTGACAGCTTGGTGCGGTTCTAATGGAGCGTGGATGGGGGGGGACCACCCCCATCACCGGATAGGTCTGTATGTGGTGGCGGTGAAAGCCGCAGGAGTGTCCCGGGCTACGGCGAGTAGGAATTGGGTGGGGTTCTCGTTCTTTGCTATGGGAGGGGGGTGGGGGGCGGTCGGGGGGGTTTGGTAGCGCGCCGGATGCTGCAGGGCTGGGAGCGCTCTGGTCCGTCGCCCAGGGACAGCAGGCGGCCCATTACGCCTGAGTTGCTGCAACGCTTGTGTGATGTTTTGCCACAGGTGGTGTCATCCAGCTAAGAGGGCGCCTGCTTCCGGGCGGTGTTTTCCGTAGTGTTCTTGGTGCGGGGTTGTATGCGCCGCATTCCTTTCGTATTTGAGCAGCTACTAGTGCGGCGGCGGTGGGCTGACCTGAGGGGGATATCAGGCGGATCGGAGGATGGACTTCCTGGGCGTATCGGGGATATGTGCGCCTGTAGGGGTGCTGGGGGGCTGGATCACTGTGGATCTGTTTGTTTTGCAGAAGTTGTTCCTGGCTCGTGTCACTGTTGGGTGATTCGCCACTCGTTTGAGTTCGGGGCCGGTTGGCGAGCAGCAACACGCCCAGTGGAGCGTAAGATTGGTTTGGACCAGTTCGAGCTGACCGTTTCATGGCTGGGTGAGCGCATCTGTGATGGATTCAGCTCTTGCCTTTGCTGCGGCACCATGAGCGACTGTGGGGGGCTACTGGATGCCGTGGCAATCCACCTGGGTGGCAACGATCTGGTGTCCTGGACGGGCCGGCAGTGGTGTCGGACTGTGATTCGGGGCATGAAAGCGCTATTTGAGATGTTTCATGGTGTAATTTTGCTGTGGTCAGATATCGATCCAAGGCCGGCTTGCAAGGCTCAGCGGCGGGGGCCGCGGGGTCTAACGAAGATCAATCGCCGAATTGGCAGATGGGTGGGGGAGCAGGGTGGGGGCCCAATTTTGCACCCCTGGGCTGATGCGGAGTGTGCGGGCCTGTATCGGGCCGATGGGGTCCATCTATCCCCTGTGGGGATGGATTTGCTCCTCAACGATGGTCAGGAGGGCTTGGAGGATAGGCTGAACCGCAGGGGCGCTGGTCGCAGCTTAGCCAGGGGGGGGGGGCGGCTCAGGCCGGTGAGGGCCGGAGCCGGTGGCGGGATCCCGGAGGTTTACGGGGTCCGGAGCCGGAGCCAAGCAGTAGGGCGGGGGTGGGGTACCCCCGCCCGGGCGTCCCTCAGGCTTTTGCTAATAATATGGCGAAGCCGGATGAGGGAGGCTAGGCAATTTGCCGGGGCCTAGACAAGGCGGAAGCGGAATCGGCATCACTTTGCTACTCACATGGCTGGTGAGGGTTCGCTCTGCTGGGGGGGGGGGAATACAATTTAAGATTTGGATTGTTGATGTTATGGTTTATGGCAATAAAGCTGCGACCAGTTGAATTCCCATATATGTGTGGTCTACCTTTGTTATGATGGTTGAGGGGGTGAGGGGGGTGTTGCGGTGTGGTGGGGGCCGGTCCGCCTTACCCGGTTATGGCGAGGCCACGTGGCCCCCCCCGGGGGCGTGCGAGCAGCCGGCGTTAACCGGGGGGGAGGGCGGCCGGCCGCGTGCCCGCCGCGGCATAGCTATGCGCTTTGCGGGTAGTGCCTGCGGCACGTGGAGGGCTCCCATTGGCTCCCGTGGCACATGACAGTGCACGGGAGCCA
Organism: Ichthyophis bannanicus; assembly: GCA_033557465.1. Taxonomy (NCBI): domain Eukaryota; kingdom Metazoa; phylum Chordata; class Amphibia; order Gymnophiona; family Ichthyophiidae; genus Ichthyophis; species Ichthyophis bannanicus. The sequence continues at coordinate 1,629,990,424 of CM066032.1, forward strand.
ATGGGAGGAGTAGTGGAGTTTCGGGGGGGGGGAGTAAGGGGAGCATTGCAGTGTCCTCCGGCCTTTCCCTCGAGGTGGCCGGAGGTGCCGGATGTCCCGCCGTCCCGCCCTTTATTGGGGTTCGGGGGTGGGGTGGCTTTGGAGGGGTGTTGCAGCTGGGGGGGGGGGCGGGATCCCAGAGGTTTCTGGGGTCCGGAGCCGGAGCCAAGCAGTAGGGCGGGGGTGGGGTACCCCCGCCCGGGCAGTCCCTCAGGCTTTTGCTAATAATATGGCGAAGCCGGATGAGGGAGGCTAGGCATTTTGCCGGGGCCTGGACAAGGTGTAAGCGGAAGTGGCATCACTTTGCTACTCACATGGCTGGTGAGGGTTCGCTCTGCTGGGGGGGGGGAATACAATTTAAGGTTTAGATTGTTGATGTTATGGTTTATGGCAATAAAGCTGCGACCAGTTGAATTCCCATATATGTGTGGTCTACCTTTGTTATGATGTTTGAGGGGGTGAGGGGGGGGTGTTGCGGTGTGGCGGGGGCCGGTCCGCCTTACCCGGTTATGGATAACATGAGGAAAGATCTACAAAAGCTGGAATAATGGTCTAATGCTTGGCACTTAAAATTTAATGTGAAGAAATGCAGTATCATATACTTGGGATGCAGAAATCTAAGGGAATTGTATGTGATAGGAGAATTATATGTGCACAGACCAGAAGAAGGACCACTGAGTGATTGTTTTTGAGGATCTCAAGGTGGTGAAACAGTGTGGCAAGGCAGTGGCCAAAGCCAGAAGGATGCTGGGTTGCATACAGAGAAGAATTACCAGCATAAAGGAGGAGGTACTAATGCCACTGTACAAGTCGCTGGTGAGGCCTCACTTGGAATATTGTGTTTGGTTTTGGAGACCGTATCTCACAAAAGATATAAAAAGACTGGAAATGGTTCAGAGGAAGGCGACAAAATGATTTGGTGCTTGCACCAGAAAACATATGAGAAGAAACTTGAAGACCTAAATATGTATACTCTAGAGGAGAGGAGGGATGGGGGGGGGGATATGATACAGACCTTGAAATACTTGAACAAACCTTTTTCAAAGATTGGGAAACTTCAAAACTAGAAGACATAACATGAAGCTGCAAGGGGGTAAACTGAAAGGTAGCGTTAGGAAATACCTTTTCACTGAAAGGATGGTGGATACTTGGAATGCCCTCCCGATGGAAGTGGTGGGGGCAAATACAGTCACAGAATTAAAAATGGCATGGGGCAGACACAGTGGATCCCTTTGTAGCAACAGGATAAAACCAAAATAACCTTAATTGTCTCTGTTATCTCAACAAATAGGGGTGACCTGCATGGAGCGGTGGGCACACCCCTAAACAAAGACATGGGGAGGGGTGACCTGTATGGAGCGGCAGGTGCACCTACTCTTTCCACCTTGCTAGGCATACTAAATGGACCATGCTGGTCATTATCTGCCATCATGTACTCTGTTACTATGAGTTCCACAGATGTAGTCAATTTGATTTTGTACAATCCATTGTGTGAAGTTCATGTGTACAGTCACTGCTTGTGTTGCTGGAAGAAGGTGTTTGAAATGAATAGATCATTGGTGTTGAAGCTGGAGAAAGATTGATAGAATTCTGCATTTCCAACCACTTGGCCTTCTTCTTTGTTGCCTACTTTTGCATTCCAGTCACCCACGACTATCAGGATATCCTGTTTGTATGTTCTGTCAATTTCAGCCTGTACTTGTTCATAGAACTCATCAAATTCATCCTCTTCTGCAGCTGTTGTTGGGACATATCCCTGAATTATAATTGTGTTGAAGAACATTCCTCAAAGACAAATAGAAATTAAACTTTTACTGATTGCATTGTATTTCATTACAGTTCTTGCAAGCTTCTTCGTGGCGAGGAGTGGCCTAGTGGTTAGGACAAGGTACTTCAGGCCGGAGGGCTGGGGGTTCAAGTCCCACCTGGGGACAGCAATATCAGGCCGGAGGGACTGGGGTTTCTAGTCCTATAGGCACTCCTTGTGGCTGTGGGCAAGCCACTTAACTGTCCATTGCCCACCACTTTGACTGAAGGATAAGGCGGTATAGAAAACTGGTTAAATAAAACAAATATATGCAATACCATTTTTTCCTCGTCTTTCATTTCCAGTATAGTATATCATGTGATCGTCAGATGCAAAGTGCCAAATGCCAGTCCATTTCAGTTCGCTGAAACCCAACAAATCGAGTTGTACACATTCCATTTCATTCTTGACCGCCTCCAGTTTCCCTTGGTTCATACATTCCATGTCCCAATATGTAAGATATCTTTGCAGCTTCTGAAGCTCATTTCATGTGCATCTACATCAGCAGTAGATGTCCCAAGGGTTTTGATCCACCCACACCATAAATGCTGGCATTACTCTACAAAGTCTTCAGTTCATTCCCAGTAGCCAATTGAGTGCCTTCTCACCTGGGGGTCTCATCTTCCAGCACCACAGTACAGTTTGTTTTGTCGTGACTATCCATTGGGTTTTCATGGCTAGATATGTAAGTAGCTTGCCAGGCCTTTTTTTGTGCTGGTAATGCTAGTGTTACCATTGTCACAGAAATGTGATTCCCCACCACCAACATTGTCTGATAATTCTGCTGCACAGATGGGTGATATGTCTTCTCTGCATCACTGATGCATACAAGCCCTCACAGCATGACAAACAGCAAATCAAGTGAGTAGTTAATATCTTACCCTCTCCCAAATAAAGCTGATATTGTATCTCCCAGCCATGTCAATCTCAGACAACTCCAAAAATTAGCCCTTGCTATGCCATCATCTTGAATGTTCTGTTCCTGGCCTTATAAGGAGGAGGATGCAGTATATTTATTTATCATTTCTGTTCTAACAGTTTTTCTTTACCATTCCTTCCAACAATAAGGGGCGGTTTTCATCAAATATCAATTACATAGAACGTTGTCGTAAACTATTATACATTGAACTATTTGTATACCAGCTGTCCACATAACCAGCTTCCAACATACTCCGACTTAACATTTAACTATATACATGGTAACTAGGCAATGATTACCAGTTATAGGGGAATAATCATGTAAGATAGGTAGATGCTGAGAGGGGTGCTGGATCAGTTGGGAGGTGCTGAATGGATGGAATGAGTATTAGTATTACCGCAGATGGTGTTAGTACTCAGAGAAAAGTAAAGTTTTTAGTTCCTTATGGAATGTCTGTAGATCTTTTATTGATCTTATGGGATCAGGAAAGGAGTTCCAAAGAGTGGGTGCTGTATACATGAAGGCTCTGTTGCTGGTAGCTTGTTTAGTTTTACGGATTGAGGAAGGTATTGAGAGGAGAGTTTGATTACTTTTTTTTCCTGCTTCTAACATCTGTTTAGCAGTTTATTTTATTTGAGCTGACATATTGAGAGATCTATTATGATTCTTAGGTATTTTTCCTCATTTTTAAATGGGAGGGTAGTGTCAAGCAAATTAAATGTTGGGGAGGGGGAGTGAAGATTTGGTTTCTGTTTTTTTCTGTTTTGTTTTGTTTTATTTGGAGGGTGTTTGCATTAAGCCATGATTCTGCTTCGAGTATGCAATCAGTGATGTTGTGATATGTTGGTTTTTTTTATATCTACTGGTGCATAAACCATAATGTCAACTGCATAGATGTGGTATCTGGTTTTGTGTTTTTTTGAAGATTACATATAATGGTTGACTATATAGGTTAAACAGGAGGGCAGAAAGAGCAGAGCCTTGGGAGATTCCCTGGTCTTGGGGGAAGGTGGTGGATGACTCTTGATTGATTTTTACATTTGAAAGCAGTTGGAGATGTATGATTTGAACCATTTTAATGCTATTCCAGTTACTGAAAAGCGGTATATAAAATAAATAAATAAATAAATAAATATCTATATGAGCTAGTCTTGCCAGGAGGATGTTATGGTCAGCATTATCAAAGGCAGAGGTGATGTCTAGGAAGACCAGAATAAAGGCTTGATTTGCATTATCTACACAACAGATGAGGGTGTCGAATTAAACCAAGATGCATTAAGGTTGATGAAGTCTTGGAGTTGTATTTGGGCTATTTTTCTATGATTTTTCCTAAAAAAAGAACTGGAAATTCATCTGTATGAGGTTGGGTTATCTTTGTTGAGGGATCTGTTTTTGAGGATGGGGAGAATGATGGATAGTTTGAATTCATTTGGCATTATTCCTTGGAGGAGGGATTGATTAACAATATTGATTATAATTGGGGCTAGTTCGGTTTTAGTTGCTTTTATCCATGAAACTGGATATGGATCCAGATGAGAGGTGGTAGTGTTGATTTTTGTAATCGTTACCAGAAGTTGTTTCTCTTTGATGGGGTGGAATGTATATCATTTATTGGTGGTGGATTGACATTCACTGAGGGGAGGGGGGCATAGTTGAGAGGTTTTTGTTTTTTAGTTTCATTGCAAAGTGGTTTGCTATAGTTTGTGGGTTGATGATAGTACTGTTCATCGTATTTGGGCAAGTTTTGGTCAAGGTTTTTACAATTTCAAAAAGCTCTCTAGGGCGATTAATAGCTTTGTTTAGTATGGTTGAATGGTGTTCCTTCTTTGCCCTGAGAATAGTTTCTTTATAGGCGTTCAGTTCTGCAACATAGAGATCCTTATATTCAAGGTTTTTTCTCGCCCTCCATTTTTTCTCCAGTTTATGGAGTTCTTTCTTGAGGGTGCATATGTCTTGTGTATACCATTTTTCTGAGGGCCTGCGATAGGTTTTCTTGTTAGACGTAGTGGGTTTCGCGGCTTGATTAATTATAGTGAACCAGTTCTTTATTGTCTTGTCAAGGTCCTGTGTTTGTGGGGCAAGTTGGGAAGTAACCTCCTCCAGGAAGGCTTCTTGTCGAAGTGCCTGAAGAGTGGGTTTTGGTGAGAAGTGTTAGTAGATGTCTGAGTGAATACTGGAATTGGGAGATTTATTCATATGATGAAATGGTCAGACCCAGAGACCTGGGATGAGGATGGGGGGGGAGGAGTAATTTGGATGGACAGCGAGGGCCTTTGGGAGGAATATCAGATTGAGGCTGTTGCCCTTGATGTGAGTGGGGTGATTCATTTTTTGAAGGAAGCCCGTTTCTTCCATGAGTTCAAGAAAGGCAGCAGATTGTTGCAAGGGAAGTGATGCTAAGTTAAAATCTCCCAGGATGATATGGGGTTTCTTCGTTGGGAGAGGTACAGGCTGATTCGAGTACAGAGGTGAGGTTAAGGTGATTGTAGGTGGTCTGTAGAGGAGGCATATTGCTGTTTTTATTTTCAATTTTGATTAAGTCTGTACCATCACAGTTGCTATAGATGCTGGCAAATGTGTTTAGTTTTGTTTTGATTAATATAAGGACTCCACAATCTCTTCTGGAATCTCTGGGGCAGTTGAATAGGGAATAGCCATTTGAATTTGGCTGGTTTAATAGGATGGAATTGTGTTCAGTGAACCATGTTTCTGTGATACAAAGTAAATCCGGGAATTCATCTATTATAATGTCTCAGATTACTGAGATTTTATTTCTTATAGAACATGAATTTATTAATATGCAATTTAAAGAGATAATGGATTCTATCTTTTTGTGAGATTGAGTATTGGGGATAGTATTGATGTGCACTAGTCTCTGGTGTTGTTTGTATCTGAGGTGATGGTTTTCATGCAAGTTTTGAATGTTTGTTGATATGAAATATTTGGTTATGTAAGGGATAGTGTAGAATGGTGGGGATGGGGTAGTAGAGGGTGGGTTCTTGGTGGGTCAAGAAGGCGATGGACAGCGCTAATAGTAGAGAGATAATATGTAGAGCACAAATTAGATTGTGTATGGAATCCATAATTGTGTATGTTATCAATGAGGACCTGAAAGGGAGCAAAGAAAGGAGGATGATGGGGGGGCCATGGGGCTGTAAAACTAACAAAAGAAGATGGAACAGCTTCTGAGCTGGAAAAGAGGAGGTGGTGCTATGTGAGGAGATGCTAACAGGTTAACATTAAAATAAGAGGAGAGCAGAGCACAGTGGACTAACAATACAATGGGGTGATAACAAGTATGAGGCTTATAGTGGCAGGTAACAATCAAATTATAAAGACAGTAGCAGATACACATAAGCTTAAGATTTAATGGAAGTAGTGCATGGGAGCTACCAGTGCAATGGTGAGATAGTCTCCACCAGACACAGCACCCAATTGCCGCGTCGGGGACGGTAGCAGGAGCTCCATGCCCCTCCCACTCTCTCCCCATCAAGGCCCAGTCGGGGCTGCCTTCAGGCTCCATAAAGCAAGCACACTTCCAGTGGATGGGCCTCTTCTCCACCCAACACTTCAGAACACAGCACCCGATTGCAGCATCGGGGGTTGGAATTGAGAGCTCCAGGCCCCTCCCACTCCCTATTTCTTTTTTTTTTCACAAAAAGCTGAAATGTACCAGAAAATCCATACACAAAATGCTCATAAACTTGCACAAAAATGCCAGAACTGTGGTGCTTTGTGAATTTTTCAACACTTTGGGCATCTTATACTAAATGGCGCTAGCTGTCAGCGCGGGTCTGGAGGGTGCTAAAGGCACATGTTGAACTTACATTGACAGCTAGCATGGGCCATGATAGTTAACACTGCAAGACTCTAATGCCAACTGTCCATGGCATGTTAGGGTGCAAGTGGGAGGGTTAAGAGTGGAGAATGGGCAGGGTGAGAGCTATGCAGGCAGTGCACCTGGGCTACCTGCACGGCAGTCTAATAGAGCAGGTGCACTCAATGCCATCTCCATAGGTGGCAGTGAGTTCACCCATGCTATTATCATACCATGGCTGGGCTGCGTGCACTACAACTCCTCTCAGGAATATGCTCTACATGCTTTGGAAGTCAAATCTATGGTGGTGTTCTAATATACCATGGCTACACCATAGCGACCTTTAGTAAAAAGGCCCCTGTGTGGCCTTCTACAAAACGTCTCCAATCCATGTGGTAATCTTTTATTCTAGAGCATTATACACAAAGGTTTATGTAAATTCATAATCAGTGGCAGCAAGTGAAGAGCCCGGAAAGCAGCTTTTTAATTGTTTGAAAACCAGCATGGAGAAATGTCTTTGCATGCCAGTTTTCAACTGTTATGTTTTTTTCATCTATCCAGGGAGAAAAAATTCTCAAGAATGTTGGCAAACAATTTCACAAAACAAGTAACAAATCCATAAGAAATTTGGCAGGTGGGTGCATCTGTCTCCTTACAATATAGGCAAATGCCAAACAGAGTGGTATATTAAATTCTCAGTAGTTTATCCATTCTCAATTATTTTTAAGTCATGATCAGATTTTTCCATAACAACAGGGTTATAAATCTTGGAGCTAGTACTCTCATTGCTGGTTATAAATACATAGCAAACCAGCTTGGAAAAGCATAAAAAACCCTTAAAATATCATTTGTACACCACCGCTTTGAAATTTCAATATCTTCTTCAGCTAGAAGGCAAACAGAAAGTAAAAGTGGTTCTCATCTGTTACATTTAAGCCTAGTCAAAAGATGACCGAGTTGGCTAAAAAAAACCTTTGAATTCTAAATCAAATTTGATATATCAAAGGTTATTTAATATAAATACAAGCCAGTGGAACATAAGATGTAACGTAACATCATTATATCAAACATGCAATTTGCAATGGCATCCTTTTATTAAAATCACCAATTATAATTTCACATAAAATTTAATTGAGGTCATTGCCCTCTTGGTAGGTTATTTCAAAAATCTTTCTTATAATAAGATTTGTTATTTTAACATTTTCCACATCAGTGCCTTCCACATCTATATGCTTCTTATCTATTTATAAAGATAATAGAAGTCAACCATCATTTGCCTGTATTATTAACAAGGAAGCAAACTATTTAAATGCTCATATAAAAAACATGATCTTAATTGTATTCCAATTGAAAGAAAAAAAACAGTCATCAGTATGGGATAATATAATTCAGTACCTTAAAAACAACTCAAACTGTACCAGGCATTTTTTTTTTGTTACACATTTGCAAATGTGCTGAAAATACCTTATGCAAATCTATGTTTGGTAGAAACAGAGAACTTAAACAGAAGCTTTGCACAGTTTTAAATACCAAATTTAGAACTCTTATATATTAAGGCAATGGGTTATTTGTAATTGATAAACACCATGGGCTTGTTTTATTACACTTTTTCCATATAAACAAAAAATTTAGATTCAATCTGGAATACAATTCCATTCAGCAACATACAAAACAACATTTATGATCAAAACAACAAAATACAACACAGAACATACACAAACATATCCAAACACCACATGCACAATAATTGAGAAAATGGCAGAAAAACTGCATATCTAAAAGAAAGGTTACAAGTAAGGCCAAAGTACAGTTAATTGAAAGTAGATTTGATTAGCTTTATTATGCACATTTCTCATACTCATAGGGGGCCTTTTACTAAAGTGCATTAAGGAGACAAAGTACATTCTCCCTTATAAAATGACCCGACGTGGTAAAGACTACAGCTACCTGAAAGTACACATTCACATGACAGCATGTACTTTACCGGAGTATGAGCAGAGCATAGGTAAGCATATAAGTATGTGCATAGATTCTAAAATAGTATAATTTAAAGGAATAGTTGAAAAAAATATTGACATGGAGTATTTACCAGCTCTAGAGCCAATATAAAGGTCTGCGCCTGAAATACAGGTTATATTATGCCACTTATGCTAATATTTTCTAAGAAAAATGTGTGACTGCTTGTCTTTATAAAATAGGTTTAACGTAGTTACCTTAAAATATACTGCCAACATAGTTTAAAGGTGAGGTCAAACAGGCTGTTGTAGCCAAAAAAGCATCTTTCAGGAAATAGAAAAAGGAGCCAAATGATGAAAACTGGAATCATCATAAGCATTGGCAAATTAGATGCAAGGCATTGATAAGGCAAACAAAGAAAATAAAAAAAAAAATACTGTGGAAGCAAAGACACATAATAAAAACTTTTTCAAGTACATTTGTAGCAAAAGACCTGGAGAAAGTCAGTTGGACCATTGGATGATAGAGGGGTAAAAGGGGCACTAAGAGGGCACAAGGCCATAGGATTGACTGAATTAATTCTTTCCTTGGGTCTTTACTGAAGATGATGTAGGGAAGCTACCCATGCCTGAAATGGTATTTAAAGCTGATGCAGCAGAAGAATTGAAAGAAATATTGATAAACCAGGAAGATGTATTACAATATTTGATAAAATGAAGAGTAGCAAATCACTTGGACTGGATGGCAGACATCTGAGGGTATTGGAAGAATTGAAATATGAAATTGCAGACCTACTATTACTAATTTGTGAACTATCGTTAAAAAATCAGTAATACCTGAAGACTGGAGGATGGCCAATGTAACAACCAATTTTTAAAAAGAGTTCCAGGGGTGATCCATGAAACTACAGACCGGTGAGTCTGATGTCAGTACCGGGAAAAATGGTAGAAACCATTATTAAGAACAAAATTTCTGAACATCTAGATAGTCATGGATTGATGAGAGCCAGCCAACATGGCTTTAGCCAGGGAAGGTCTTGTCTTACTAATCATTTATATTTTTTTTAAGGTGTGAATAAACAAGTAGACAAAGGTGGGTCAGTCGATTTATCTGGATTTTCAGAAAACCTTTGACAAAGTCCCTCATGAGAGACTCTTGGCAAAATTAAAAAGTCATGGGATAAGAGGCAGTGTACTATTGTGGATCATGAAATGTAAGGCCGCGGGCCCCGTGCCCTTGGCCGCTTATAACCGGGGGGGGGGCGGCAGTTCGCTCGCGCCCCCGCGTTCCGGCGGCGCGCGGGATGTGGTGAGTACCGCACGGCCCGGCGACCTCATTGGCTCCCGTGGCATTTTGAAGCACGCGGGAGCCAATGAGAGGGCTGGGGCCTTGACAGCAGGGGGGGGGGGGTGGTGCGGGGACTCTGCTCTGCTCCGGCCGTTGTCGGTTAAGCAGGAAGGCGCCGGACGTGTCTGGGAGCTGCTGCTGGCGAACCGGGAGAAGCTGAGGCCTCAGCGGCGGGATCGGCGTCCAGGGTGGCAGCAGTGGGGGTTTCGACGGCACCGGTGTTTTCCTGGCAGCGGTTGGTCCTGGCTGACGGCGGCGGCCCGGGCAGAGAGGCGGGGTTTTTTTCTTCCTGGCAAGTGGTTCCCATTCCTTGTTAAAAGCATATATATTGTCTGTGGCAGCACGCGGCGGTTCTCTGTGGGCTGTGTGGTACGGGGTGGTAAAGATTTAAAAAAAAAAAAAAAGAAACCCAGCAGAGAAGTATTGAAAAATATAATAGGCATAGCTACACACATAATTAAACTAAATAGCCTCGTTCCAGGGTTCCTCCAGCTTGCGTGTGCCATGGCCGGCAGAGGGAAAAAAGGGGGTTCCAGGCTGAGGAAAGGTTCAGTCAAGGGCAGCAGGGGATCGGTAGGGGCGGGTGGGGCAGCTGCCTCGGGGTCTGACGGGGCGGGCGACCAGCTCAGGTGGGCGGAGGGGTGTCTGGGTATGGTGCTGGCCCCCACGGACCAGACGCTCCGGGTGTCAGAGGGCGAGGGGGGGCCCGGGGTAGGGCTCCTAGCGGTAGCAGGGTAGCCAGACAGGGCACCAGCTCCGGGGGTGGTTCAGGGCATGAAGGGCAAGTGCGGAGGGGGGTTTCGGCTGACCCTGTAGCTCGGGGTAGTCGTGGCAGGTCTAGAGGGACGGCAAGAGGTATCTCGGGGCTTGGAGTGGCCCACGGGTCTTTTGACGGCCCGGGTGTGTGCTCGGTGCCTGCGGAGGGTGGTGAGGGTTTAAACCTGCCAGGGGGTGGTACGGGTTTGGCGGAGGCAAGCCTGGGGGGTTTGTCGGCTGCTGCGAGGGGTGGTTACTCGCCTGCTTGGGCGCATTGGCAGAGCGGGGGTCAGGGCTCTTCCGGTGCGGAGTGGCTAGGGGCATGGCAGTCCCCGTGGGCTATGGCAGGTGTCCCTTCGCCTTTTCCTGTTTTTTCTCCACAGGTTTCTCCAGGATGGCACTACGTGGGACATACTTTGATGGCTGCTGCTGGGCGGTCGGATGGTGTGACGGCGAGCACAGGCGGAAGCCCCTTGCTTGTCGGAACCGGGGGAGAATCTGCAGCTTCGGCGTCGACGCGACAGGTGACAGGCGCGGCTACCGCGATGGAGTCAACTGCTGCAGGTGAGTTGGATGCTGGTGATGCGGTGCGGGCTGCTGGCACTGCGGTGCGGGTTGATGGTGCAGCGGTGGGAGGTGGTACTCGGTCAGCCGAGGGGGGTAAGAAATGTGGGAACAAGAGGAGGCGGCATTCTTGTCACCGGCTTAGGCGTTCGGAATCCTCCTCTTCTACAACCTCTGAGTCTTCGTCCGGTTCTATTTCGGACAGGTTCGGCCTTGGTCGCGAGGCCAATGGTGCTGCGGGGCGTGCCGGGCAGGTTGGTGCGGTGCCCTCAGTGGCGGTTTTCTCTGAGTTATGGGAGGGAGTGCCGAAGAATCTTCGGAAGAAGATTGTGAAGCGTCGCTACTTAGATATATTTCGTTTGCTCGAAGGTCGCAAACGGTCAGGGGACAGTCGGAGGAAGCGTAAGGAGGGTGAGAAGGCTGGTAGGGTGAAGAGAGTGGCGCGGAATGTGGTCAATTGGACTCGGGCCTTCCTGCGTTTGGCTAGTGTATGGGGACATTCGCACCCGGAGCAGTATGGTATGCTTCTGGCTTACGCGGATTCCATCTTAGAGGCATCACAGACTCATGAGAGTTGGGCTTGGCTCAACTATGATGAGAAATTCCGTGATAAGATGGAGGAGAATCAAATGCTTTCCTGGGGAACGCAAGACATTAATCTGTGGCTGACGCAGATGGCGCTCAGACCGGTAGGCGGAAGTGTGAGCGGGCAAAACGGTGGATTGTCCGTCACCACGAGGGCGGATCTGCCCTTTCGAGCGGGCGTGCCCCCGGTTGTGCAGGGAACTCCAGGGGGGGGGGAGCGGGGGACTTGTGCTGGCAGTTCAACAAGTCTTCATGCCCCTTTCCGGATTGCAAATTCCGTCACGCTTGCTCCATCTGTAATGGGGGCCACTCAGCACTCAAATGTGTCAAAAAGAGTGTTGGGGGAGCTGCGGTCCCCCCCCCCACAAGTAGTAGAGGCTCGTGGAGTTTGGCCCCCACTCCAGTTGCGATTGATGTTTTAGGTCCGTGGCTTAGGAGATATCCGAGGAGCCAGGTCAGCTGCATTTTCGAGAATGGGTTTCGGGAGGGGTTGCCTATACCGGTAGTAGGTAGGGTAGGGGCGAACAAGGCCTGGAATTCGCCGTCTGTTCGGCGTTTTTGCGCAGCTGGTATGGGATAAGTTGGCAACCGAGATGGAGTTAGGTAGGGTAGCGGGCCCTTTCGGAGAACAGCCTTTCGCTGACTTTGTGGTGTCTCCTTTGGGTATCATTCCAAAGCAGGATCCGGGAAAGTATCGCTTAATACATAAGCTTTCCTTTCCCATTGGTTCCTCGGTCAATGATCACATTCCTCGGGAATGGTGCCTAGTACGTTACGCCACCTTTGATGAGGCTGTCGAGCTCGTGCGAGCAGGTGGGCCTGGGTGCTTGCTGGCGAAAGTGGATATTGATCCGCCTTCCGTTTATTGCCGGTGCACCCGTCAGCCTTTCATTTGTTGGGGTTTTGCTTCGAGGGACAATTTTACTTAGATAAGAGCATGCCTATGGGTTGTTCGATTTCCTGTGCTTATTTCGAGCAGTTTAGCTCGTTTTGAGGCCGGGAGGTGACTTCTGCGGATCTGCAGCTGTATAATGATGCGGCTGAATCTTGTGATTAAGGCTTGTCACGTGGGTAGCTTATCAGCGGGGCTGCTGCAGTGTGGTCTCCTTTTTGGTACTGCACGGATGGGTGGAAGGTCCAGCCGTTGATGAGCTGGGTCAGTAGGTGTCGGCAGCTAAGGCTGCGGAATTGTCGCGACCTACTGTTTGGAGAAATCTGGCGGGCTTCTCCTTTTTTGCTCGGGCCCTGGGGTGGGGAGGGGCGGGTGGGGGTTTTTTCAACGCGTGTGGTTGGAATGATCCTGCCCTTCTTCGGGTGATTGGCGGCTCCCCATCACGCACGACCTGTGGCGTTTATGCGGCGCATTGCCCCAGGTGGTTTCGTCATCGTAGGAAAGGGTGTTTTTTCGGGCTGTCTTTTTAGTAGCTTTTTTCGGCGCGTTTCGGCTGGGTGAATTGGAGGCGGAGTCAGGTCGGATTCGCGATGGGAGGGAGGTCCAGCTAAATCAGGTGCAATGGATCGGGGGTGGGGTTCATATCCGCCTTGCCCGTTCCAGGACGGATCAGGCGGGGAGTGGTATGTGGGTGGAATTGGCAGCGGTTCGGGGCTCCCCCTCGTGTCCTGTGGCGTTACTGCAGGCATACTTATGCGTGCATCTGGATACCGCCATTAGCCTTTTTATACATCAGGATGCGCGGGTTCTTACGCGTTTTCAGTTTGCGGCGGTCCTTCGGCTGTCCTTGCGGCTGATTGGTGAGGACCCTGGTGCGTTTGCCCCTCACTCCTTCTGGATTGGGACGGCGACTAGTGCAGCGGCTGCTGGACTGCCTAACAGGAGATACGGCGGATAAGGAGATGGCGGTCGCGGGCCTTCCAACACTTCGTGCGTTTGTAAGGGTGTGGGGGGGGTGATAACTGTTCTGTTTTTTCTGTTGCAGATGCACGGCCAGGATCGTCTTTTTGGGTGATTGGCCACTCCTTTGTGTGCTGGGCTGGTCGGAGAGCAGCGATGTGCCCGGTGGGGCCAAATTTGGGGCTTCCAGAGCGTGCGGTGACCGTCACATGGCTGGGTGAACGTGGGCTTCGGTGGATCCAGCTTTTGCCCTTGCTTCGGCACCACCAGCGTTCAAGAGGCACAACAGACATCTGCTGCTCCACTTAGGTGGCAACGATCTGGTTTCCTGGTCGACAGTTGATTCGTGCAGTTGTAAAGGACTTTGGGGTGGTGTTGGGGATGTTCAGGTGTCATATTGGTTTGGTCTGATATCATTCCAAGGCCGGCCTGTTGGGGTCAGCGACGGTGGTCACGGGGTGTGACGAAGATTAACCGTCAAATTGGCAGATGGGTGGGGGAGCAGGGAGGCGGGCAAATCCTGCACCCTTGGCTGGACCTTCAGTGCGCGGGCCTCTACAGGTCTGATGGCGTGCACTTGTCCCCGGTGGGGTTGGATTTACTACTTAACGATTGGCAGGAGGCCTTGGAAGTTATTAAGTTGGGGGTGAGGGCTGGTCGCAGCTTACCTTTGGGGGGCGGCTCTGGTCGTGGCTGACCTGAGCCGGTGGCGGGATCCCGGAGGTTTCCGGGGTCCGGAGCCGGTGGCAAGCATGAGGGCGGGGGTGGGGTACCCCCGACCCGGTTAATCCCTCAGGTTTTTGCTAATAATATGGCGAAGCCAGAAGAGGGAGGGTGTGGAAAATTGTCGGGCCTGTACCCGGTGGAAGCGGATGCGGCGTCACCTTGCTACTAACATGGCTGGTGAGGGCTCGCTCTGCTTGGGGGGGGGGGAGTTATAATGTGTTGCTTTGTATTGGTTGATTTGTTAAAAAGGTTATTAAAGCTGCGACCAGTTTAAGTCCATGATTGTTGTCATGTGTTTTGTTTTGAATGCAGTGTTGGAGGGGAAAGTTAGTGGGGGGGGCGGAGAAGGGCGAGAGGCGACGTGTCCGCCTTACCCGGTTACTGGTTAAAAGATAGAAAGCAGAGAATAGGACTGAATAGCCAATTTTCCCAATAGAGAAATGTGAATAGTGGAGTCTCCCAGGGATCTGTGCTAGGTCCACTGCTTTTTATGCAATATATATTTATTGCATTTTATCAGATTAAATACAACAACAAAGACAAGTTAATCAATCATTTCACAAAAAAATGTAAACATATGGTCAGAGCTACATGAAGTGGAATCTCGCAACTTATAAGTTTCCCCGTGATATATAAAACAGGCCAAAAATCTGGTACAAACTTTCAAGAACAGAGAATATCCCATTTCGACCATTAAAATGGCTTACAAATGGGCTTTGTACAACAACAGAGACCTATTATTGCAGCCCCAGAATAAAACAGAGCAGTTCGATGCAGATCACATTAATCTCATTACCAAATTTTCTCCACTCAGTGGTAGTATTAAACATATTATAAAACGTCATCAAAATGTATTAAGCACTTTACCCGGGTTACAGAATAAATTCATATGATGTGTTTGGACACGCCATCAAAATTTAAAGGAGAAACTCAGCCCTGCTAAGCTACGGCCGAATCTAACTACTGTACAGGGGAAGGTAATTGGCCACAAAAAATGTGGTAGCTGCAAAATTTGCTCTGTAACCGAAGAGATTACCAGTTTTATATATCACGGGGAAACTTATAAGTTGCGAGACTCCACTTCGTGTAGCTCTGACCATATTGTTTATGGGATTAGGTGTCCATGCAGCTTGATGTATGTTGGTAAAACTATCAGGCAATTTCGGGTTCGCATGAATGAGCACCGAAGCAGACTTAAATGCCATGCCCAGGAGGCTCCCCTGGTAGCACACTGTGCACAATACCATCACACGTTTGAGGAGCTAAGATGCTTTGGTATCGAACTGGTCACAGCTTGGAGGGCGGGAAGATCCAGAGAAAAAATCTTACTCATTCAAGAACAGATGTGGATTAAGTGGTTTAAACAATATGATAGAGTGGGGAGCCTGTGTTTAATCTGGTGAGCCTGAATTGATGGGACACGCCGGATCACTTGTTTTCCGTACACGTCAGTGTGCAGTTATTTAAATTTTTGTTACAACAGCGATACACATGCGCGGCGTTTGAAGGAAAGCCAGTAGGCTAGTGGACAGCCATGAGATTGTTCATTGCTCTAAGACATTCGACATACGGAATCGATGGTAAGAACATACTGCTTTAGAATATCTTCCACACCAATATTTTTTGGCAAATAGACTGAGATCCTTTTGTACTCATAACCTTTTTATTTCATTTATAGACAGTGCTACACTACGAACTAATAGTTCCCCCTGAGGAAGAGTTGAAACGCAAAGCCGGTACCCGTATGGTGGCGTTGGGGAAGTTCATTACTCTATTTTTGAGATAAGCACATTTGTTTAAGATATGGTGACAGCAATTTAAAATCTTAGCAGTGAATGAGTTGAAATATTAATTGTCAAGACTTGGATTTTGAATAATATTAAGAGATATTTAGATATACCTGCTTGGTTCAATAATAATCTGGAACCAGAGAGGTCACTAATGTGAAAAAGCAACACATTCCTTAAGAAAACACGTCTAGGAAAGTTGCTGCTATTGTCTGAGACCCCGGGTCCTTTTCATCCGCTGTGATCAGTACATGGTCATAGTTGATAGCAGTTGAATTCAATACTTATCTCTTAATTACATTTGGAGGGATATATTTTTTTTTTCTTTTGGGTTATCCAAATCCCTCTGTTTAGTGAGACCGAGATTACTGTGTATGTACACATAAGAGAAGATAACATATTAATCTGTCACCACAAGTAACTCTGGTAACCCAGAGGCCCACCTCGCCTCTGCCTAGCCCCACCTTCCTCCTTGACACCTACCTCCTCCGTACAGCCCCCCCCCTTTTACACAAAACACCCAGGAGACAGAATATGGTACAACTTTGGTCGCAGCTTTATTAATATGTCACAACCGCCCAACATGGGCAAACATATTCAACATTCCAACAAAATCCCCCACCCGTCACCGGACAATGCCCCCACCAGCCATATTAGTAGCAAGGTGGAGCATTCTCCTCTCCTGACCCCCGCCGCCTGCCTCGCCATGTTAGTAGCAAAGGCTGGCCCCCACCCACCTGCACCGGGCCGAGACCCCCAACCGGGATGTCTCGCCCCACCCCGGGGAGCTCCATCGCTCCCTCCCCACTGATCCTAAATCGGTTAAAGCCCCGCCGCCTTGGCGAGCGCGGGCTCTCTACCCCGCCACCGGCGCGAGGTGGTTTCCCTATCCTCGCGCAGCCCCACCCCCATAAAGCTGCGACCAATGCACATTTCCAATGCCTCCTGCCAATCGTTCAGCAAGAGGTCCTGACCCACCAGAGACAAGTGCACCCCATCCGTACGGTACAGACCCGCACATCTCGGGTCAGCCCACGGGTGCTGCACCTGCCAGCCCCCCGTTTGCAGAAGCCAACGCCCAATCTGCCTGTTAAGTTTCACCAGGCCTCGCGACCACCTCCTCTGCGCCTGGCAGGACGGTCTTGGAATAATGTCCAAGCATATAATCATCAACTCAGGCCACTGCTCCTGCAGCACTCGAATGTCCCGCTGCACCGCTCGAATGAGCTGCCGGCAAGTCCAACTGGAGAGATCATTGCCCCCTAAATGTAGTAACACCCCCACCGGACGCTGCCGCTGTTCAGCCTGCCACCGTATCCAAGGAAGAAGTTGCCACCAGCGCATGCCACGCTCCCCCATCCATAGCAGCCAGACGTTGCAGGCTGCCAGTCCCAAATGCAGTCCGAGCGGGCACAGCAAGGCTCTCCTTTCCACCCAGTAGACAAAGGAGTGCCCGATAATCCACCAGTCTCCCACCGGGCCTGTCCCCGTATCATCGCTCCAGGGGTGTAGACCCGGCTGCCTCCCTGCAACAAGAAACACAGCATTAATAACCTCCCCCAGCCCCCCCCCACCCACCGACGCCCTCACAACCGATCCATGCGGACATAACCTTCATATGCCCCGGACTGCCACCTGCCAATCCTTTTAATCACCTCGCCCTCCAAGCCCGCCGCGGCCGCGCTGGTCGCTGCCCCAATCCTGAAGGAATGGGACGCAAACTGCCGCTCCTCATATCCCAACTGCCACAACGCCAAGCGAAAAACTGCCATAAATTGAAACTGCGTGACCGGATTCCCGTCCGCGTGCCGAAACAGTAAACTGCTTGCACAAGAAAATACGTTCAAGTATAACTGGATGCTTACTTTATCTTCAAAGATTATAACTAAAAATATATCTACTTATTTAAACTATTGAGGTCTCAGACTTATTGTAGCTCTGCCATAAGGACTAAACGTCCGTTATCGTGGCAGCGAGCCCTTTTGCATCAACGACCTCGTGAGTGTGAGTGGGTTAAAAAAGCACAGCCCTAAAGACCCAAATCAATAATTTAAAATTCCAAAACTCGTGTTCTTATCTGTGCTAGAAAACAGCCCACTCTCATGGATTTGAGCATTGATCCCGACGCCTCCCTTTGGTACCAGTCTAGCGTTTCACAACGCTAACTTTCATCAGGGGATCTGTCCACTACTCCGATCCAACTCTGCAGTTCCTTTTAAAACTCCATAGCTGCCCACGTTTCACCAAGAAATCTCCGAATCAATGAAATGGTAACACGAAACGCCGCGCAACGAGTTTTGGAATTTTAAATTATTGATTTGGGTCTTTAGGGCTGTGCTTTTTTAACCCACTCACACTCACGAGGTCGTTGATGCAAAAGGGCTCGCTGCCACGATAACGGACGTTTAGTCCTTATGGCAGAGCTACAATAAGTCTGAGACCTCAATAGTTTAAATAAGTAGATATATTTTTTGTTATAATCTTTGAAGATAAAGTAAGCATCCAGTTATACTTGAACGTATTTTCTTGTGCAAGCTGTGATTAAGACGTTCAGTAATTCGACCATAGAGGAAGTGAAACAGCAAACTGGGCATCTCGGGCCGCCGACCCAGGTAATCCCTCAAACTCCGCACTGGGCAGGAACAGAGCCCCGGAATTGCCCTCAAGGAGACCCTTCTGCCGACCCCGCGCTGGTCCGTCTTGGAGCGCGTCAGCAAAATCTGCACAGACGTCTCTGTAAGCTCCACGTGTTGGACCTCCAGCCCACCCCCAACCCCGCTCCTGCGGGACTTCAGAACCAGCTCACTGACCCAAAAAGCCCCGAAAAAAGCAATTACGAACAACGCCCGAAACAATACCATCTCAGACTCGGACGCCGCCACCTCCGGCAATATGCCCCAAATACTGGTGAGCAGGTCATGGGACAGTGGGCGACGCCAGTCCCAGCCCGGCGGCCGTTCCTTCACCCACCCCGCCATAAGCCTCTTCACCAAAAAGGACACGCTAGGACTACCCCAGCCTGCCACTCTGCTAAAGAATGAAAACCCCGCCAACGCCGCCCGTACTGCTGACCTAGACCACCCACACCCTTTTGCCCGAACTATGAATGAACCCACAACCTTGTCATCCAGGCTTCCACCCCGCCAACCACACCCCCACAAAAATTCCCGCACCTTGGCGTATCTGCCCTCGTACAACGCCCACGTACCTTGAGCTACTGAGGACCGCAACAACTCAAACTTCTGGGTCCCAATCCGCCAAAGGTGATCCGGCACCACCGCCGATGATTCGTCCGCCCCCGGGGCCAAGGCTCGAAACTGCACCCACTGAAAACGGGATAAAGCATCAGCAATAGCATTCTGCGCGCCCGGCACATGCCACACTCGGGCCGTGACATTGAGACGCAGACAGGCTAACACAAATAACCTCATTAACGCTGCCACTCTAGGGCATTTGGGCGACTGCCTATTAATCACCTGCACTACCGCCGCATTGTCACACCAAAACACGACCTTCCTGTCCCGTAACCTTTCCGGTCACACCCAAAATGCCACCACTATCGGGAACAACTCCAGGAACGTCACATTACGCGTCAACCCACTCTCAGTCCAAGACGTCGGCCATGCCGCAGTGCACCACGCACCTTGACAATACAACCCAAGCCCGGTACAACCCGCAGCATCCGAAAATAACTGCAAATCAGCATTGGTCAACTCGGCCGCTTGCACCAATGCACAGCCATTAAACTCGGAGAGAAAGGCTTGCCAAACCCGCAGATCCTCCCTTATTCCCGACGTAACTCGAATGCGGTGATGAGAACATCACACCCCCACCATCGCCAAGGACAGCCTCCGCGCAAACGGCCTCCCCATGGGAATGACCCGGCATGCAAAATTCAAGTGCCCCACTAACTTCTGTAGCTCCTTCAGCGTCACTTTCGAAGCCGACCCCACCGCTGCCACTAACTCCCTCAACCGCTCCACCTTATCCAGCGGTAAGCGCACCATGAATGCCACCAAATCGATCTCGATCCTCAGAAAAGAAAGGCAAGTCACCGGCCCTAGCGTCTTCTCCGCCGCTAGCGGGATCCCGAATTCCGCCGCCATATTCTGAAATAGGTCTAACAGAGCCCCACAAGCCTCAGTCTGTGCGGGCCCCACAAAGAAGAAATCATCCAAATAATGGACCACCGACGCGCAAGCAGAGCGCTGCACCAGGACCCAATGCAGGAATGAACTGAAGGCTTCGAAATGAGAACAGGAGATTGTGCAGCCCAATGGTAAACACCTATCATAATAATACTGGTCGTCAAACTGAAAGCCCAGTAACGGATATGCCGACGGGTGCACCAGCAGCAACCGAAACGCTGATTCGATGTCCACTTTCACCATCAGCGCCCCCCTACCACAACGCCGAACCAGTTGCAGTGCCTCATCGAACCGCGTATGTATAAGCCGATAACCCCCGCGCTTTCTTCGGGATAACTCCCAGCGGCGATATCATAAACGGCGAAAAGGGGGGCTGACCGAATGGACCCGCTATTCTACCCAGCGTACACTCCGCCTCAATCTTCTTGCGGGCCACCTCCTCCAGAAGGCGCACTGAACTAGAATTGCCGGCCATCACATCAGCCACCTCCCTGGTAAATGGTATCTGGAACCCCTCCGAAAAGCCCAACCACAACAGCCTACCCGCCGGACCGTGCCTAGCCCGTACATAACCCTCTAGCCACGGCCGCAATGCCTGTAGTTTTACGGGGGTAGGCGCCAACCCCCCCAAACCCCGCCTTATTTACTGCCCCCTGCCGCCCCAGCCACTCCTTTCCAACTGCATTTTGCGGCCGAGTGACCTGCTCCACAGAGCGAGCAGGCGTGCCGGAACTTACAATCCAGGAAGGGGCAAGAGGCTTTATTAGGGGAAGTGGTTGCAACTGCTTGGTCCTTCAGCTCCTTACCCAAGCCCTGATCAGAGCTTCCAATCCAACCCTCTCCCCCCCCCCTCAAATACAAACCCCCTTATCTGACTACCCCTTCACGATCAACTTTTTGGGACAGAAATCCAATCCCGGAGGGCTTCATATGAGTCCTTCCATTCCTGATCAACCTCCCAACCTTCTTCAGACTCTCTCCCAACCTGTTCCCCCCCCCCCCCCCAGGTCTTACCCAAAGTCTCTGGTGACCCTTATGGTCAAACCTGGCAGGAATGGTACCCCTCACTTCTGACCCATCTCCAGCAACCCTCAAAATGGTACTAAAAGCCTTATGTAGTTGTCTTACGTCCACTAATAGTGACATTTTGAGAAAGACATGAGCTGGGACAGGTGTGCTGCTCCTGCCCAGTTGGCCATGAAGAGAACCAGGGACCTATCAGTTAAGATCAGGAGCTGACAAGGTAGGGGAAGGGTCCATTGTAGGGTCTAGAGAGGGGAGGCCTGATCAGTAGTGGAGGGCCTCACATAAGGCCCTCCATGATTGGCTTGCTATCCAGGCAGGTTGGTTTTGAAAGGTGGGTCAGATTGGAGGGGGGTCATATCAGAAGGGTTGGATAGGGGGAGCCTGATGTCAGTGGGCTTCAGTCAGGATCCATGGGGAGAGGGCCCCAAAATGCTGCATTGTGCATGGGCAGGGCTCACACTACTGGGCTACTAGTGGTGCGGCTGCACTAACCTCTACTAATGCTCTGCAATGCCTCTCATGCTAGCTGTCAGTAAATGGCATCACACTCTCTTCCCTGCCCCTTCCTGGATCCTGCTCCAACCCCACCCCGCAACTCCAAGGGCAGGTAGAGTTGGATTTACCCCATGCTGTCTGCTCTTGATGCTCAGTAGCAGTTAACTGAGGGCCTCTTTATGCCACCTCATTAGATGTTAAGCACATCCGCATTATATGCAATGCAGTTTATGCACAGTAAGGGGCCTTTCTACAAAGGTGCGTCAGCTGTAATGAACTGATAGCTTGGGAAAAGCACGCTGCGATAACAGCTAGCATAGGACAACTTCAGATGGTGCAGAGATTTCTTGCACTATCTGCAGACAGCATGTTAGTGACGCAGGGTGCAGGTAGAGATTGGGAGCATCTGCAATGAATGGATACTGCAAGTGACGGCAGTGCACGGTAACCACTGGTTTTGCAGACATCACGGGTGCAATTTACATCTTAATGGGTGGCATTAGCTGTATTCACTGTGCTGCCATGCTGTGATCTCTGCTTCTTCCATGCATGAAATGCTGTGCATGTCCCAACAGATAATGCAGGGCTTCTGCAGCTAATGCAGCCCTGTTTGCACGAACATGCCATCTTAACAGCAAAAACCTATTGTGATTTGATAGACAGACTCCTAAGTGTATTGTCTCTCTGTTAACTTTAAGGGAAGATCTTGAACATTCACTGAAATTCCTGTGCAGACACTTTCTCTTTACTTCACATTCATTTTTGCAACTAATGCTCAGTCACTGCAAAACTGTAATGTACTTTATTAAAAAGCCTCATAGTGATTGATACTAGAAAAGAATGAAATGCAAGACAATTTTTGGAGTCAACTCAAGGTGGACATTTCAGTGAATTTGAGGATGAGGCAAAGTAGTATTTAGAAAAGTTGCAAAATCAAATAATTGTTACTCAGAACCGAAGCATAGACTGCACAGCTGTCCGAGTAGTAATAAAATAGGAAATAAAAAGCATACAGGAGACATTTTTTAAACTACCCATGCTGCGAATTTTCGGAAAGGAAATTCCTCACACATCTTCCTATGAAAATTCTGGCCAAAAGGGGAATATGGAGACTTTCATACTCATATACCTTGACCTATTTTTTTCTTTTGCATACATGTTGTTAAAGACTTAAAGTATAGAAAACCACATGAAAGTACAATTTAACTTCCAACATAACGAAGTCCATCCACTTTGAAGCCAAATAGTGAACAAAATGTAAGAGATACCATTACAAACGTCATATGGATACCTCAGTTTACAAATGAATATACTTTCCCTTAGAATTAAGCTACTGTGTATTTTTTACAAGACAAGGTATAATCAACACCATACTGAGAGGGATGGTTTCTCGAACTACCACCAAAACAAAATAAAAAAACAAATAAAACAATGCAGATCTCACCCCTACAAAGATCATGGAAGAAAAAGGTAATATTTTATGAATATCTGTTCTGGTACCAAGGGTAGTCATGTGAACAGAATGCAAGTAGATCAGTTCAGGGGTACTAGCAGAGGCAGCCCCAGTTCCAGGTGGTCAAAACTGCACAAGTTCAACCTATTGAATAGCTCCTAAATCTGGCTTGCCCACACAATATCAATAGAAAGGACTCCACAGCTTATCTAAGTGGAGGATTTCCCCCCATTTTATTTCAGCTTTAAGTTTCTACATTGAAACTGAATCCCAAATCTGTTTCAATCACTCCAGCCTATAAGGAAGTACATCCTGCTTCTTTTATCTGCCAACAAACTTTTAGCCAAAAGAAATATACTAATATCAAAGGAGATCACAGTGTGTAAAAATGCTATGATAACCACGAGGCCGCGGGCAGGGTCCCGGCGGCCGACTTTAACCGGGCGCGCAGCCCGGCGCAGGGACCCTGCGCGCGGCCGAGTCAGGCGCGCGGGGGCATCTTTTAAAATGATTGGCTCCCGTGGGTTGCGGCTGTACGGGAGCCAATCATGCAGGCCACTATTGCGAGGTGGGGGGGGGGGTGATTACCGGCCGGCAGCCTCCGCGTGTCAGTTCTTGCGGAGGCTGCGTTCGGGGTGCCGGCGTTGTCTTTCTCGGAGCTGCGGCGTGCTGTGCGGAGGCCTGCGGAGCGTCGGAGTTTGCTGGATAGCAGAGGGGCTGCAGCGTCTTTTCTGTTGGTGGTGGGCAGCTGCGGAGCCCCGGAGGTGGTTGACTTCGGGCGGTTCGCGGCAAGTACGGGCAGTTTTTGGGAGGTATTTGAGGGAGGAGCGTGGTGGTGGGTCTCTTTGCGGTGGCCCGTTTTCTCCGGGTGGGTGGCAGCCGGCTGCTGTAAAGGAGCAGGGGGTTCTGTTTTGCAGCTGGTTGCTTCAACAAAAAGCGATCAAATACCAATTGCAGCTAAAATAAGGGATCCAAGCCACTTTCAGGAAGGGTTAAGGGGGCAGCAGCTCCATTCAGCTGGGTGGTGTCTTTTCCCAGGGGTTTGCTTTTCAGGGCCTGTTAGGGGATGCCTGGGCCACGCGGTCAGGCAAAATCAAGGGGCTTGGCCCCGGCAGGTGCTTCGGTGTCTGGGGTGCGGGGGATGGGCGGGTCGCGGTCTCACGGGGAGGCGGGGTTGCCTGACATCGGGGGTGGTAAGGGGCGGAGGGGTCGGGGGGCTGCTGTGGGGGGCAGAGGGGGGCAAAGGGGGTCCGTATGCTTGGCAGGGGTGGGGGAGGTGCTCAGCCCCCCAGCGGAACATTGGGGGTGAGTGGGGGGCTTAGGGCGGCTGGGGGGACAATGGGGGGTGGGGAAAGTGATGCGGGTCCATCGGGGGGTGGGGGTGAGTCGGGGGCTGTTTTGGGGGTACAGGGGCCGGGGGGAGGGTTGTGGCCGGCTGGGGCCCAGTGGGACACTGGCTATAGTGTGCCCACTGGCTGGCTCACGGGTACCGGTGGTTATGGTGCCTCTGGGGGGCCGTCACCTTGGGAGCAGTGGCTGAATGGGGGGCAGGGTTCGTCTCGGACCGACTGGGGCGGTCCTTGGCCTCCGGCTTGGCCCCTGGCTGTTCCCCCCCCCTGTTTTTCCTTTCATGTCTCCTCAGGGGCAAGTCATGGCGTAGCCGACATGGACGTCAATTCCAGGATGCGAGAGCTGGTTGGGTCCAGTATCGGGAGCAGTGTCGCAGCAAGGAGTGGCGGCGGAGTCAGCGCGGGGGCGTCCCCTAGAGGTTGAGAGTGCTGGCGTCGAGGACAATTCTGCGGCAGCTGGGACGGATGCGGCTTCAGCACCTGTTCGCGGTGAGCCTGGTGAGTTGCTTGGGGACGGGGGGGATGGGAGGGTCCAGTCGCCCGAAGGCAGGCCGGGTAGGGGTTCGCGTAAGAAGCGTAGGGGTCTTGTCGGCGGCGGCATAGCTCGGGTTCGTCCTCGTCCTCTTCCTCTTCGAGTGGGTCGTCTTTGGAGTCTGGTCGACGTGACGGGGATGGTGGGCGAGGGCTGGCTCCTGGTGTGGGTGGAGGGGCCGCATCGGTGGTGGTTTTTCCGGAGCTGTGAGAGGGTGTGCCGCGTAAATTGCGGCGAAAGATCCGGATGCGGCGCTATATCGATATCTTCCGATTGCTTGAAGGGAGGAAGCGCTCGGGGGAGAGTCGGAAGAAGAGGAAGGAAGATGAAAAAGCTGGGAGGGTTAAGAAGGTGACGCGTAATGTGGTGAATTGGACGCGTGCCTTTTTGCGGTTGGCCAGCGTGTGGGGTTGCCATGAGCCGGGGCAGTATGGTATGTTGCTTGCCTATGCCGATTCCATCCTAGAGGCGTCTCAGACGCATGATGGATGGGCTTGGCTGAACTACGATGAAAAGTTCAGGGATAAAATGGAGGAGAGTAGATCGCTGTCGTGGGGCACGCAGGACATTAACCTGTGGCTGACTCAGATGTCGGCTAGGTCTGGGGTCAGTGGGGGGGGTGGAGGGAAGGGTAGTGGCGGGGTGGTGGGGGGGCCGCTCGTTCCTTTCGCACGGGGGGCGGTTGGGGTGCCGCAAAAGGCGGGCGCGGTGGGGAACAGTGACCTGTGTTGGCGGTTCAACCGGTCCACTTGCCCTTTTCCCGACTGTAAATTTCATCACTCCTGCTCCTTGTGTGCAGGTTCTCACTCCGCCACCAAGTGCGTTAAACAAGGCGCCGCCGGCGCTGGCGGTCCCGCTCCTAAAGGGCACTGAGTGGTTGGGGCGGGCGCCTTCGCCGATTCGGCTGGAGGCTTTGGAGGGCTGGCTAAGTCGCTATCCTCGACGGCGGGAGGCAGTGATTCTGTCCTTGGGTTTTTGTTTCGGTTTTGTTATCCCGGCGAGGGGTGTGGTGTTAGCTCCGCGTGCGCGGAACTCCCCGTCGGTACGCTGATGGGCCCAGATCGTACAGGACAAATTATTTGGGGAATTGCGGTTAGAGAGGGTGGCGGGCCCATTCGTGGAGCCCCCTTTTCCTGGCATGATGATTTCTCCGTTGGGTATAGTTCCCAAGAAGGAGCCAGGGAAGTTCCGGTTAATTCATAATTTGTCCTGTCCGGTAGGTGCTTCTGTTAATGATAGCATTCCGTGAGAGTTTTGTACGGTCCGTTATGCGTCCTTTGATAAGGCGGCGCTGCTGGTGAGGGGGGCTGGGCGGTCGGCCCTCATGGCGAAAGTGGACATCGAATCGGCGTTTCGCTTGCTACCGGTTCATCCTTCCTCCTTCCATTTATTGGGTTTTTGTTTTCAAGGGGGGTATTATTTCGACAAGTGTATGCCGATGGGCTGTTCGGTCTCTTGTGCTTATTTTGAGATGTTCAGTACCTTCCTGCAGTGGGTGCTGGTTCGGGCGTCCGGATCGTCGCGTGTGGTCCATTACCTCGACGATTTTCTGTTTGTGGGTTCGGCGCAGTCGGGGGAATGCACGGAGATGTTAGCTGCGTTTGTGCGGCTGGCGCGTGAGTTCGGGGTACCATTGGCGGACGGGAAGACGGAGGGTCCGTCCACGCGGTTGACCTTTTTGGGGGTGGAGTTAGATTCTGTGGAGATGGTCGCGCGTCTGCCGCAGGAAAAGGTTGATCGTTTGCGGATTTCGGTGGCTAACGTGTTGTCGGCCCGCAAGATTTCCTTGAGGGATTTGCAGGCGCTGTTGGGGTCTTTAAATTTCGCATGTCGGGTGATTCCCATGGGGAGGGTGTTTTCGCGTAGGCTGGCATGCGCTACGGCCGGGGTGCGGAAGCCACACCACCGGATTAGGGTCACGGGGGCCATGTGGGCGGACCTGATGGTGTGGAGTCGTTTCTTGGTAGACTTTAATGGGACTTCTGTTTTGATGGAGTATGAGGTGTCTAGTGAGGCATTACAGTTGTACACTGATGCGGCGGGGGGAGCGGGATTGGGAGTTTATTTCCATGGGGCCTGGTGTGCGGATCGTTGGCTGGCATCCTGGCACGCTGCGGGACTGACCAGGAACATCACATTCTTAGAGCTCTTTCCGATTCGTGTGGTTTTAGAGCTATGGCCGGAGCGGCTTCGGAACCGAAGGGTGCTCTGGTGGTGTGATAATGCAGCGGTGGTCAGTGTGGTTAATCGCTACTCCCCTAGGTGCTTGAAGGTGTCGGGCTTGATGCGGGAAGTCGTACTGGCTTGTTTGCATTTGAATGTCTCGGTACGAGCGCGGCACATCCCGGGATGCACTAACGAAATCGCTGATGCTCTTTTTCGTTTTCAGTGGGAACGATTCTGGGCTCTGGCCCCAGAAGCGGACAAGGACGGATCGGTGGTCCCAGAGAGCTTGTGGAACATTGGCCTCGCGAGATGCTAGACTTGCTGAAGAACTCGATGTCTGCGGGGACTTGGTCTGTGTATAAGCGGGGTTGTGACCGGGTGGTTGCCTTTTTGGTGGCTCAGGGGTGGCAGGCGGGTGGGGTTCCAGAGGGTTTGATTGGGCGCTATATTGTGGATGCCAAGCGTGCCGGTTTCTCTCGTTCAGCGGTGCGGGCGCACTTGGCAGGATTTAACTTTTTTGCGAGCGCGGTGGGTTGGGGTGTGCCTGCGGGTTTTTTTTTGCCGTGGCGACTTTTGCTCGGGTGGGAACGCGTTCAGCCTACACCGCGGGACTCGAGATTGCCCGTTACGCATGAGCTCCTGGTGAGGGTCTGCGGGGTCTTAACGCAGGTAGCCTCGTCTGCGTACGAAGCTTCTTTGTTTCAGGCGGTGTTTTACATCGCCTTTTTGGTGCTTTTCGGATCGGTGAGTTGGTCGCGGACTCTGGGCGGGGGGGGAGGGGTTGGGGGGTTGCAGGCGCGGCATGTTCGGGTGGAGGGCGGGCGGTTGCAGATCCTTTTGGCACGCTCTAAGACGGATCCACGGGGTAAAGGTTTGTGGGTGTTGCTGGGCGAGGTTGGGGACCCGCGGGTTTGCCTGGTTCGGGCGGTGCGGCGGTATTTGTCGGTGCATCCGGGGTTAGCGGATACTTTTTTCGTGCATTCGGACGCGCGGGTTTTGACCCGTTTCCAGGTATCGGCGTTACTGCGCCTGGCATTGCGTGCGGTGGGGGAGGACCCTGTGAGGTTTGCGCCTCACTCCTTTCGTATTGAGGCTGCTACCACCGCGGCGGCGGCGGGCTTGCCTAGTCAGGTGATTCAAGACATAGGTCGGTGGCGCTCTTGGGCTTTTAAAGGCTATGTGCGGCTGTAGGAACCCGGGGAGGGGGTCAGGTTTTAACTGTTTATTTCTTTTGCAGATGGGGGTATCGGGCCTGGCGACTGCTGGGTTGCTGGCCATTCTTTTGTCCACTGGGTGGGTCAGCGTGCGGCTGACCGGCCTATCGGAGTTAATTTGGGACTGGACCCGGTGGTGGTGGCTGTGACATGGCTGGGCGTTCGAGGACTTCGCTGGTTGCAGTTGCTGCCTTTGCTACAGCGCCATGGGAGGACGTCCCGGGGTCCGGCTGCCCTGATTGTGCACCTGGGGGGCAATGACCTGGTGTCCTGGTCTTGCCGGCAGCTGATTCGGGCTGTTCAGGACGATTTGGGGGTGGTTCTTCGAATGTTTTCAGGTGTTATATTGCTGTGGTCGGACATTATTCCAAGGCCGGCCTGCTGGGACCAGCGTCGCTGGTCACGGGGCTTAACCAAGATCAATCGTCATATTGGTCGCTGGATTTGTGAGGGGGGGGGGTTACCAGATCTTGCATGACTAGGTGGATGTGGGGTGTCCAGGGCTTTATCGGGCTGATGGGGTCCACTTGTCCCCAGTTGGTATGGACTTGCTCCTTAATGACTGGCAGGAGGCCTTGGAATATATGTCTGTCCATGATGTGTGCTGGTCGCAGCTTCGGGTGGGGGGGGGGGGCGGCACATGAACGAAGTTATGTGCCGGTGGCGGGATCCCGGAGGTTTCCGGGGTCCGGAGCAGCAGTTTATAATTGGGTGGGGGCGGGGTGCCCCTGACCCGGTCGAACCTCGAACGACTTTTGCTAAGGGCATGGCGAAGTCGGGAGAGGGGCATGGCAACTTGCCGGGTGGCAAGTATGGCATTAGCGGTGGCAGGCGCTTTGCTATGGTATGGCTGGTGCAGCCGGGTGCCGCTAATGGGGGATAGGAAGTTTAATGTTATCTTGTTTTAATTGCTGTTGGGTAATAAAGCTGCGACCAGTTTGTGTTCCATGAAATTATGGTGTTATGTCTTTTGTCGGGGTGGGGAGGGGTAGGGGTGGGGGGGGGGGGGTTGAAAGGGTGGGGCCCGGAGTGCCGGGTCCGCCTGCCCCGGTTACATTTCATACTAAGCTCCCTAAAGTTTCATTTTAGAATAGAGCCATTATATATAGTCAAAAGTACCCATCTGAACAAAATTCTTCTATGAAGTACCCATTTTGGGTTTTCCTGAAGAATCAGAAACAGGCGCATCATAATTTTGAATTTGGACCTTAAAGTATATAGAACATTTAAAAGTATAATTCCAAATTTTCCCTACAAAAGCTAGGCACATTTTACTCCCCCAGAATTTTCCTCCAGGTCAACATGTATCTATTGTTACTAGACAAGATTTCTTTTATTAGAGTTTTATATAATCTGGAGATCAGCTTCCTGACTTCCTCCTCCATGAAACATCTTTTCCAACAAGAACGGTCTGGAAGTATGGTAAAATGCTTTATTTGAAAGCTTTGAAAGAAAGGCAGCTGGAGGTCCAGTCTTGTCTCCAGCACCATCTTTCATTGAAATTTCTCGTTGCCAAAAAATTTGACAAAAAAGAAAGCTGCTGTAATTCTTCACATACGCTCCCCAAAATGAACTCCCCATATTCAACATAAAACTTGTGAGAGGGTGGCAGATATTGTCAAGCATTTACAAACCTTTCTCTGTGTTTGTAAAATATTCTGGACAAATGGATACTTTGAATGGTCTGAAGCTAAGGGACCTCAAATCAGTAAATATACCTTTTCGCAAACTGAAGTACTGAATGATAATGGTTTCTAGATCATCTCATTGTGCTCATTTTAAACCCCATTAATAATACCTAGATCAAAGACAAGAGCTCCAATAGAATAAAGATATATTCTGGAGTCCTAAGCAGCATAGAGAATTGGAGGTTTTCATAGTGGCAAATCGTAGTCTGTGCTTCCTACTCTGTCACATAAAATTAGTTAAGCACTTTCTGTAACGGAAAAAATGTTTCATGGAATATTTATAGACAGATATGACAATAGAAGTAGAACTATTGGTAACATTTTAATGATATTTACCCTCCTCGGCCAAGCTATCCAAAATCTTTACATATCTCAAGCTCCAATTTAACATGCTGAAACAACTTATCATAATTCAATCTATAGATCTTTGAGAGGACAGGATAAAAATCAAACTAAAAATATCAAACTGCTCAGGGCAGGTTACCAATTATATACATAACAAATAGCATAGTACAGACTTACAAAATCTCTTCATAACACATGAAGGCCAACTCTGAACCAGGGCCGTCCGGATGTCACAAATATGTATGGCCCAGATCTGGCCCCTATTCTGCAACCACAGGAGCTAGCTATTCCCACGGGAGCAGAATCAGGGGACTTGGGCGGCCTGGATGCGGCCTGATACAGGCCTGCTGCACATCCGTAAAACTCCTCATCTAGGCTGCCTATGCACCTGCATGGAGCCATGGTGCCATCGCGTCCCTTCACCATGGCACTTGGACGCCATGCAGGAGCCCTGGTGCCCTGTAAAACCTACATTCAGCTGTTCCCTTGGAAGGGCCTGCCAGGGCTGAGGTCAGGTGGAGGGGTCCTCACCTGCTACTGTTTGCCACTTTGGAAGGGCCAGCCTGCCCAGACTGTCGACGTCAGGAGGACTTATTCCACCTCCAAGGTGTAATAAGTCCCCCATCTATCTGCACAACCCCAGACATACAGGGCTGCAGCCAGAATCATCCCTGTATGTCCAGAGTCATGGTTCCAGGTCCACTCCGCCCATGCTGCTCCTCCCGCCCTCCCCCCCTCCCGCCCCCATCCAGAGCTTTCTGCACATCTCCTCTGTGTGTGGAGCTTTGGGCAGGGAATCGGGAACAAGCATTTGGCGGGGAATGTACGCCCAAACCAGACATATATCCTGGCTAAACACTGTTCAGCATGACCCCCATCATATCTATTCTTCAGAAAGTTAAAAAAATAAATAAATAAAATAAACGGGGCAATCCTACGATGTCCACCATGTCTTAGGAAAAAGGTATGATTTTAGCGCCCATAGAACGGTAAAGTTTTGGATAGCTTCTTAAAATCCATAAATTCTTAGATATCAAAATTTTGATGTCACCTGAAAATGACCTTATTTCAGCCCCCTTGGGTCCTTTCCTACATCCAACCCACAGGGGCAAAATAACTAATTTAGGGAAGTTGACTGAGTAACCCAATAAGGAACCAAATAACTTTAGCAGCTGCATAAGGGATCGGGATAAGTGAGATAAAGTACTCAAATAAAGTAAGGCATTATCTGGACATAATAAAATACTGTGCAAAGTCTCTCCCAGCTATAATCCCCTGTATCTCTGCACTGCTTTTCATCACAACTGCAAGTGCCTTAATTGCTCAAGCAAATAAATAATAAGGGGGATGAGGGGCAGCCCTGACAGTATCTCATGCAAACAGAAAGAAGGCTGACATACTTTCATTTGATGATACCATAGCCAAAGGGGAGCTACACATAACTTTAATCCAAATTAAAAAAGAATTGTTGTCCAAATTTAATTATTCTACGACAGCCATCGCATAGGGTCATTCTACTCTACTGAAGGTTTTTTTCCTATGGCTAGTGAAAGTACACTGAAACCCCGTTCAATGACTAGTAATTAATTAATCAGGCTTACAACATCCTCCACCCTATATCTATTTTTAATAAATCCAATCTGATCTAGTAGATAACTTTAGATAGGTGGTTTTCAATATACAATCAGATTCTTAATAAAAATTGTATCTACATTTAAAAGTGACATCTGCCTGTAGTTTGCGTAGATGGTGAGGTCCTTTTCTTCCATGGGTATAACAGAATGGTAGTCTTGTTCAAAGATAGTGATAAGGTGCCAAAATGAGCAATTTCATTAAAAACCTTTGTTAGAAAAGGGCTCACCTGATCTTTTAGACTCTTATACAGCTCTACTGGTAGACCATCTGGCCCAGCAGACTTACTTTTCAACAGTGGAGTGGAGGAGTGGCCTAGTGGTTGGGGCAAGGTACTTCAGGCCGGAAGGTCAGGGGTTCAAATCCCACTAGAGGACAGCAACCTTGGGCCGGAAGCACTGGGGTTTCTAGTCCCACAGGTGCTCCTTGTGGTCTTGGGCAAGCCACTTAACCCTCCTTAGCCCATGTTCCCTGTAAAATAGTTATCTCCAAGTTATAATGCCCTGTTCAATGTAATTTCAGTTTGTTCAATGTAAACCGCACTGATGCATAATAGCGCGGTATATAAGAGAATGTAAATAAATAAATAACAGTGAGATAACCAGTGCAGCTCATCTGCTGTCAAGGATCTATCAAATCCCTAGCAACTACATGAAGCAATCATAATTTTCACTACTCTATGCTTGCTTCTGATATGCCTCAGTTATCACAGAGGTAACATATATGTTTAAATATCTATTTTTTTAAGTGCAATCAAGTCAGTGCTGACTTCTGTTAACCTAGCAGCCCCTGCCTGGGTTTTCTTGGCAAGGTATGACTAAAGGTAGACTGCCAGGGGAGGCCTGGAGGGTAAAGTGACTTGCTCAAAGTATGACAGTGGGATCTGAACCCTGATCTCTTGGGTACTAGGGCTACTCCCCCACTTGTGAAATAAGACACCCAAAATATCTCTAATTTATTCAATTTTTGTCATCTAAGATAGGTTTTGTCCTACCATGAAAATAGAACAAGTTATAAGTGAAAGCTAGTAAGAATTTCCAGGTTCAGAGCTTGCAGATGATTACATTACCCCATAAAAAATTACCTAGGGGCATGTTTACTAAGCCCCACACTGGTAAAGTGAGTGTGGGCTGCCTTACCAGCACAAGGCTTCTAACTGCATGGGAGCATGTGCATCTGGCCCCCTGCAGTTAGTGCAAGAAAGCTGTGACGTACTGTAGGAATTGAGCTGTGAGTGCAATTAGCACCACCCATCAAGGTTACATTAGATGTACTGTACCCACGCTTCCTGCGCTGAGCACGGTTAGCACAAGTCACTAACTCCCATGCTTTCCATGGCACTCTGGGAAAGTCCACACCACTCAGTTCCCACACTGCTGTCTTCTACCAGGGTAGTGAGGAACTTTTAGCACAGGGTCCTCATGCTAAATTTTAGCATAGTGCTGAAATGGTGATCTAATTCCCTGCTGCCCTGGTAGTGCAATTTAGTAAACACATCCCCTAATGCAGCAATAGGGCTCCTGAGAATTATTGTGGCTGTGTTCCAAACACAGAAAATTTGGGTATATATATTTTTTTTAAAATTATATCCAAGGTATTCTTTCCAATATCAATGGGGAGGGGGTGGGGGTGTGTATTTGAAAGGGGTTAAAATTGGGCCGGTCTGCGGGTGGAATGGTGGTGGTCTCAACAGCTATCTGGTTAGCAACGATATTCAGCCACTAACTGATAGCTACATGGGATAAAGTTAGGACAGGTCAATGGCTCTTCTAATTTTATCTGGTTTATGCTATTCGGTTAGTAACCGAATATCACCACAAACTGGAAAGGCAGCATTGGATATTCAGTACTGGACACCGGATACGTTCCAGTGCTAAATATCAAGTTTCAATTAAAGTGGTAGCAATCAAGAGTTCTAAAAGAACAGACTGATACCACTGGATATTAAGATGCCCCCTATAGTGCAATCAGAAGAATCACTCAACAACTCATAAGATAAAACCGAAAATCAATTCTTGAACAGAAGATTTTTTCTCCAATGGAACATTCCTGTCACACATCTGCTATCCATAGCTCTTTCAAGTAAACCCCAAGCAGCCTAGTCCCAAGTCTAGTAGCTATTTGTTCTTCCGTCCTATCCAGTAGGGAAAGGGAGCAATTAAAATTCCCTCCTACATAAACTAGGCCATAAGTAGAATATAAATTTTGACAAATATCATCATAGTAAGGTTAAAGCCACCTACAAAGAACACATTTACCCTCATTGTCCTGGGGAGAAAAATGTAGCTATATCCCCTCTTTCTATTCAAATGATCTCATCTCTTTGGCCACACACTTTTAAAATGAACCACTTTAAATTGTTATAACCCTTAGAAAATTTCAAAGACAATAGTTCATATCATGGCTGTGATATTGTATATGATGTGACTGGATCGTTCAAAGAGATGAGATCATTTGAATAGAAGGAGGGGATATAGCTACATTGAATGATCAGTATATTTGAATGTATAAACTATATGAAATATTGTATTTGAAGGTATAAATTCCATGAACTATTGTCTTTGAAACTTTCTAAGGGCTATAACAATTTAGAATGGTCCGTTTTAAAAGTGTGTTGCAAATATTGAGTGGTATTTATATGATTGTTTGTTGTGTCTTGTGTTTATTGTATTTTGTATAAAATGAATAATGCAATGTAATAAACAATAAATTGAGAAATTATTAAACATGGTGGATATTGTATCATTTTGGTTATAATAAGAATTTTTTCGGTTTATGTATTAATGTTTGTTGATATAATTTTGATAATTGCATTGGGGTTTGGATTGACACATATTGTGATCCATCACATGATGCTCCAGAGAAAGTCCAGCCTATTGATAGGTGAAAGAAATGCAGTAGGGCCACCCACAGTGAGGGGGTGCACTTGGAGACTGACCTCCAAGTCGACTGGGGTCGAAAGAGGCAAAAAGCTGCGCAGAGTGGTGATGGGGCTGCATCCTCTGGATGTTAAAGGACAATGCACGTTTGCAGTCCAACATGTGTAAGGAGGCTCTGCCTTAAAGGAATGAGGCCTCGGAAAGAATGTGAGTAACACCACATCTTCATTCAATTGGAAAGCAGAGACAACCTTTGGTAAAAACTTAGGGTGAGTCTGAAGGATGACTCTATATCTGTAGAACCTGGTGTAGGGCATGTGTGCCACTAGTGCCTGCAGCTCGCTCACACGCTTGGCCAAGGTAAGTGCCACCAGGAACACGATCGTCCAAGAAAGGTACTTGAGATGGCAGGTAGTTAGGGGTTCAAAGGTGGAGCCATGAGTTTCCCCAACACCACATTAAGGTCCCACACCACTGGTGGCAGACGGATCGGGGGCCAGGAAAATAGGAAAAGAGGTGGCCTCGCATAAACTGGCCCACCAAAGGGTGCATTGATACATCCTGACCATTCACTGCGTGGTGGTGAGCCGAGATGGCACAAAGATGCACTCTGACCATTGGACTTTAGGCCAGCTCCTGACAAATACAATAGGTATCATATGATATTTGACATTGAGCAGGAGAAGAGGTTAAGACCTTCCTCCACACACCAGTGCAAAAACCCATACCACTTAAAGGTATATGCCCATTGTGTGGAGTCCTTACATGAGATAAGCAGAACATCTTCAACCAATCTGGAGTGGCAGTGATGCACTATAGCTAGTCTCTCAGCAACTAGGCTGTCAGGGCAAGAGACTGGAGGTTGGGGTGCAGTAGCGTCCTGTCTTCCTGAGGCAGCAGGTCTGGGGCTCGCCCCAGCAGCAAAGGGTTCCGCTGGGACAGCTGCAGGAGCAGGGGGGACCAAGGCTGCCTGGGCCCAATGAAGATGACTGATACCACCTCTTCCTGGATCTTAAGGAGGGCCTGTGGCACCAGGACCATGGGCAAGAACGCATACAGGAAGCCACGGGACAAGGTGAGGAGGAAGGCATCCACAGCCTCCCATCCCTAGGCTGGCCTCCGAGAGAAAGCACAGTTACTTACCTGTAACAGGTGATCTCTGGGAACAGCAGGAATTAGTCCTCACATATGGGTACGTCGGTACCGATGGAGCCTGCGCGGGAATGCTCCCCAGCTTCCCAGAATGAAAGCTTTTGGGGCATCCCACAGCGCATGCGCGCTGCCTTCCCGCCTTTCCTACCAACTCTCCTCAGTTCAAGTTTAAAGCTGAGACAATAGAGAGAGAGAGAGGAAAGGAAAGACAAAGAGAGATACAACTCCAAGGGGAGGTGGGAGGGTTGTGAGGACTAATTCCTGCTGTTCCCAGAGATCACCTGTTACAGGTAAGTAACTGTGCTATCTCCAGGAACAAGCAGGAATAAGTCCTCACATATGGGGACTCCCTAGCTAAGATGCCTGGGAGATCCCCAAGGGTATGAGACCCTGAAAGGTTCCTCGTCTTCCTATGGATCTCAGGCATCCATTCAGGGAAGGAGGGCAGGAGTTGTTCAAGAATGGAACAGGTGTCTGAGGACAGCCTGACCAAACAAGGCATCCCGGCGGGAGTCCTTGTCCAAACAGTAATGGGCTGTGAAGGTATGAACCGAGGCCCAGGTGGCTGCTCGACAATGAAGGCCCTCACATTGTGAGCTGTGACATGGCCCTCCAGAGAAAGGTTCTTACTCAGGCAAGCAAAAGAAATACACTGAGCAATCCAATTGGACAGTGTTCTTTTAGAGACTGGAAGTCCTAAATGAGAAGGATCAAAAGCAACAAAAAGTTGGGAAGACTTTCTATGTTGCTGTGTCCTGTGTAAGTAAAAAGCAAGAGCTCTTTTACAATCTAGAGTATGAAGGTTCCTCTCTGCAGTGGATGCATGAGGAGCTGGAAAAAAGACAGGTAAATATACCTCTTGATTAAGATGAAAAGGTGAGACCACTTTAGGCATAAAGTGAGGATTTGTCCTAAGGACTACCTTATCATGATGGAACCTTGTATAAGGTGGATTAGCCACTAAGGCCTGCAGTTCACTGATGCGGCGAGCAGAAGTGATTGCAATAAGGAAAATAACCTTCCAGGAAAGAAATTTCAAGGAGGTAGTGGCTAAGGGTTCAAAAGGTGGCTTCATAAGCTGACCAAGAACCAAATTTAAGTCCCATGCCACCGGAGGAGGTCGAATGGGAGGTTTAGTTAAAGTTAGGCCTCTCATAAATCTTGCAATAAGAGGATGAGAGGAAATAGGTTGTCCATTGATAGGCTTAAGGGATGCTGCAATAGCACTTAAATGGACCCTTACTGAATTTGTCTTAAGGCCTGCATTGGAAAGAAGCAGGAGATATTCTAATAGAGAACTCACAGGAAGTGCCAGAGGGTCAAGACCCTGTTGAGCACACCAAATGGAAAATCTTTTCCATTTAAAAGCATAGGAACGCCTAGTGGAAGGTTTCCTGGAAGCATGGAGGATATCTCTCACTTGCTGCGAAAGATTGAAGTCTTGAAGGTCTAGGCCTTCAGTAATCAAGCTCTGAGGTGAAGGGACTTGGGGTTTGGATGCCACAAAGTCCCCTCCTCCTGAGACAGAAGGTCTGGAGCAGCTCCCAAGTCCAGGGAGGGGGCTTGGGAGATGCAGAAGTAGAGGGTACCACACTTGGCGTGGCCAGCGTGGAGCTATGAGGATCATAGATCCTTGATCCCTCTGAAGTTTGAACAGAGTCTTGGGAATCAAAGGAATGGGTGGAAAGGCATACAGGAAGTCCTGACCCCAATGAAGGAGGAAGGCATCCTTGGCCTGAACTCCCTGACACGGAATTCTGGAACAGAACCGGGGAAGTTTGGCATTCCACAGACTTGCAAATAGGTCTATGTCCAGGGTTCCCCATTCCTGGAAGATTGAGTACCTGATCCATGTGCAGGGACCATTCGTGTGGAAGCAGAACTCGACTGAGTCTGTCTGCCCAAGAGTTTTGAATTCCTGGGAGGTATACTGCCAGGAGATGGATTTGATGCTCTCTGGCGAAGGCCCATAATCTTAGAGCTTCGTTGCAAAGCGACAGAGAGCCAGTTCCTCCTTGCTTGTTTATGTAAAACATGGCTACCTGATTGTCCGTTTGAATGAGGACTGTCTGGTAGCTGAGGAGGGTATGAAAGACCTTGAGAGCTAGGAACACTGCTCGAAGTTCCAAGAGGTTGATATGAAGAGAGGTCTCTTGTGGGGACCAAGTGCCTTGGGTGGAGAGGTCCTGTAGATGAGCTACCCAACCTGTTTGGGAGGCATCTGTTGTGAGGATTGCTTGGGGCAACAAAGGTTGGAAGGGGGACCCCAGCAACAGATTTTGAGTGGACATCCACCATTGTAGAGACCAAAAGAGACGTTTGGAGTTTGCTATTTGGTCTGAGAGAGCTCCTGAAGCTTGAGTCCACTGGGTGGACAAAGTCCATTGAGCTGCTCTCATGTGTAGGCGAGCATAGGGCACCACATGTACTGTGGAAGCCATGTGGCCTAGTAGTTGTAGCATCTCCCGGGCAGTTAAGTGGCTCTTTGACTGAATCTGGGAGGCTAACTGCACTAGACGTTGGCAACGAGCCTGGGGAAGATAGGCTCTTGCAGTAGTAGTGTCCAACCAGGCCCCTATGAATTCTAGGGACTGAGTAGGGGTGAGCTGAGACTTTGGGAGGTTTACCACAAGTCCCAGGTATTGCAGAATGCGCCTGGTGCGGTCTAGGGAGATCTGAGCCTCTGACTGGGTTGGAGCTCGGATGAGCCAGTCGTTCAGGTATGGGAAGACAAATATTCCCAGAGTGCGTAGAAATGCAGCAACTATTGCCATGCATTTGGTGAACACTCTTGGAGCAGAGGCTAGACCAAAAGGAAGCACTCTGTATTGGTAATGTTTTCCCTGGAACAGAAAACGTAGGAATTTTCTGTGAGATGGATGGATGAGGACATGAGTGTACGCATCCTTGAGATCTAGAGAACAAAGCCAATCCTGACTCTGTAGGTATGGAAGGACAGTGCCTAGAGAAAGCATCTGGAACTTCTCCTTGCATAGAAATTTGTTCAATTCTCTGAGATCTAGAATGGGTCTGTATCCCCCTGTTTTCTTTGGAATGAGAAAGTAGGGGGAGTAAAACCCTGACCCCTGTTGAAGAAGAGGAACTTCTTCTATGGCCCTCTGGGCCAGAAGGGTGGTTACCTCCTGATCCAGAAGGTCGAGGAGAGATGTGGGAGAATTGAAATGTCTCACCATGGTGAAGGGAGGAAGGTCTGAGAAATGAAGTTTGTAGCCCTCTCTGATGATGGAGAGGGTCCACTGCTCTGATGTGATTTGCTCCCATCTGGGAGCAAAATGAGCTAACCTTCCTGGAATGGTGAGAGGTTCTGGCTGTTGTAGAGCCAGAAAGGTTAAGTTCTCTAGTATTAAGTCAAAAACCCTGAGGGGCTTGGGACTGCTGGGTTGCAGCAGCCCCTGCAGGTTTAGGCCTGGCCTGTTTAGGTTGCTAATGCTTAGTAGCAAAGCGACCTGTAGAAGATTGTTGACCAGAAGTGGAAGGAAATCTGCCCTTCTTGTAAAAAGACTTTTTAAAAGATTTCTTCTTGGCCGGAGTGGAGGTAGACTTAGAAAGTCTATCCAGAGCAGCATTTTCTGCGTCCATTTGAGTGGCTTTAATTTGCCACTCTTTGCCAAATAGATTTTCACCTGTACAGGGCAGATTTCCTAAACCATCTTGAACCCAGGGTTCTAGATCAGAAGCCTGGAGCCAAGCAATTCTACGAGCAGCTATAGCAATGCCTGAGGCTCTGCTGGCACCTTCAAAAGAATCAAAGGCTGCCCTGTTAGAAAACTTTGAAATGTCTTGAGTATGCTTAAGCCAAAGAAAGAACTCATCCCTTTTATCCTCTGAAATAAAAGGGAGAAAGTTGTGCAGTTTTTCTGCAACCTCCTTCAGAAACATACCCATATAAAGGCTTATGAATTGATTCTGGCAATAAGCATGCTAGCTTGGAAGATTTTCCTACCAAAAGCATCCAAAGTCCTGCATTCTCTTCCTGGGGGAGTAGAAGAGTGTCTTTTGGTACTCTTTATCCTCTTCATAGCTGACTGCACCACAATGGAGTGGTGAGGAAGCTGAGTTTTTTGAAATCCAGGAGAAGGAGGGACACGGTACATAGTGTCCAATCTACGAGAATGAGGAGAAAGGGTGAGAGGAGTCTCCCACAATTCAATCAAATGTTCTTGAAGAATTTCATGAATTGGCAAGGTGACTGCCTCTCTGGGAACCTTAGAGTATCCCAAAATATCTATTTTTTTTTTTTGCTCTAGGTTCTTTTTCAGAGGTTACTGAAATAGAGAGTCCTTTAGCTACTTCTATTATGAAGTCTTGAAAGGACAAATCCTCTGGAGGAGACATTCTCCTTTTTGGAGAAGAAGGCTCCTCAGGAAGGGTGACAGATACTTCAGGGGACTCATCCGATGACTCAGAATCATCAGAAGAATCAAAATATCGTCTGTTCGATTCTAAAGATCGATAGGCGTATCGATTGGTACCGACATCGGGTGTCCCCGGTACCGGGTCGGTACCGAGAAAGAGCCCAGGACAGGGAGCCGGAATCGGTATCCTGGCCGATGTCGATACAGCCGGTACCGGTATCGAAGTTGGTACCGGTACCGGCGCCGGTACCGACAACAGAGCTTGTTGTGGTACCGACGGCGTCGCAGCCTTGATGAAAGCCAGTATAGCCTGCTGCATGGATAGCACAGTGTGATCCATGAACACCACGACTGCCTGGATGTCGGTACTGGGAGATTGTGCCGGTACCCCAGAGCAGTCTAACAGGTGATCGGTCGAGGCCGTGCCATCGATGTCAACCTGTAACCCCATAGGAGGAGCTTTGGAAGCCGGAGCTTCCCGCCGGGGTTGTTTGGCTGGGGCAGGATCCTCAAGGGCAAGCCCGGAGGCATCTCGATGCTTAGAGGGAGATTTGCCCTTCGAGGACCTGCTAAAAGTATGTTTGGTTACCTGAGATCCATCAGGAGAGGAAGACCTGGAAGATGTCGATGCTACCGCCGGTGCATCCGTGGGAAACAGCACATGGAGCTTGGCTGCCCGGTTCTGTAACCCTCGTTTAGACATTAGAGAACAGGACTGGCAATCCGGGATGGAGTGTTCAGGCCCCAAACATTTAAGACACCATTCATGGGTATCTGTAACAGAAATTGTACCGCTACACTTAGTGCATTTTTTGAAGCCGGAGGCTGGTTTTTCCATGAGGGAAAGTTTCTTGTGGGCCTGGAGGCCTAAGAAGAAAATACACCAAGTGAGGAAAAAAGATAGTTTTTTTTTTTTTTTTAAAGAAAAGAAAAGAAAAAACCGGCGGTACCGGTCCGGCGTCGGGGAAGGCAGACACGCGACCAAAGAAATAAATTAAAATAAAGAACTTCTTCAGCGGTGACAGGAACACGACCTGCTGGCTCCGCGGAAAAGAAGAACTGAGGAGAGTTGGTAGGAAAGGCGGGAAGGCAGTGCGCATGCACTGTGAGATGCCCCAAAAGCTTTCATTCTGGGAAGCTGGGGAGCATTCCCACGCAGGCTCCGTCGGTACCGACGTACCCATATGTGAGGACTTATTCCTGCTTGTTCCTGGAGATGAAGCATGGCAGCTATGTGTCCTCTGGATCTCCGGGGTCCCCAGTGCCGGAAGACCTCCCTCAAAATGGCCAGATTCAGCCTCCACTCATGGGGCTGGAGGATTCGGCTCAGGGGGTTGGCCAGTACATTGTCTTGGCCCGGCAAGTACACCGCCTTGAGGGATATGCTTTTTCCTATAGAAAAGTTCCAGAGGCACACCACCTGCCAGGAAAGGTGATATGAGCCTGTGCCCCCTTGCTTGTTTATGCCACCTGGTTATCCGTCTTGACCTGAACCCCATGTTCTTCCAGATGATCCTGGAAGACCCATAAGGTGTGATAGACTGCTCCAAGTTCCAGCAGGCTGATCTGTGAGGCACTCTCCACTGGAGACCATGAGCCTTGCGATTGCAGGTAATCACAGTGGGTCCCCCAATCCAACTTGGATGTGTCTGTTGTAAGGATACATTGCATTGGTGGGCCAGGAAGGGCAGGTTGGCTCTGAGGTGAAGGAGATCCTGCCACCAGGCCAGAGATGTCGCCAAGGCCAGCATGACTTGGAATCATTCCTCCAGCTGGCCTGAATCTCATGTCCACTGAGCGCTGAGCGTACAGTGAGCCTGCCGAATGCGGAGGTGGGCAAAAGGGGTTACCTGGATGGTGGATGCCATGTGCCCCAAGAGGCAGAGATCTGCCTAGCAGTCACCAGAGAGCCATTCGATCCAGTGGCAGAAAGGCTTGTGCCTGAGTGGAATCCAGTAGGGTGCCGATGAACTCCAAAGCACTGGGTGGGCAGAAGGTGAAACTTTGGGAAGTTCACCATAAAAGCCCAGGTGCTGGAGTAACCCTACAATGCATTGTGTGGCGTTGCACTCTTCCTCCAATGAGCTGGGTCATATGCAATAAAAGAAAAGTGAGCGATACAAATAGGAGGGAACAAGGGACAAGATAACCTGAGTCAAGAGATGATTTTACTGATTAGATGACTATATTGTCCCTTGTTACCTCCTATAGTTCTCAGATTCCCCACATTATGTGCAGCTATTTATTTAGCTATTTATATCACTCGCCTTTTTTTATTGCATTTTATGTTCCATTTTAGTTGTTAATATTATGATTGTTTTCAACGCTAATATAATTACAATATATATGCTTTATGTTCATATATTACTATTGATTTTATTTTTTAACTTCATATATTTTTTTGTTTTGGAGATTATTCCCCCTGATAAAGGCATCATGTCAAAATGTGGCCACGTCGCGGCATTAATAAAGACTGTTGGTTTCTACTACAGTGATTAAGGGGTTTTATTATCTATTCTCACCTCTCCCTTTTGCCTGTGTCCTTCTGCAAGTGTGTATGCTTCTGCTTTTGGACCCCATGTTTGTGGATAAGCCATTTGTTTGAAATATCTGGCTTCATAGATTGAAAGTCCTTTGGATTGCTTCTGACAAAAATGGGAATGGAGATATCAACATAAGATAAGTTATGCGATATTCCGCTGAAGCAGAACTTATTATAGATGATTAGTTCAAAACACAATGCTGTGTCAGGATCAGTTGTGATTTAGATATTTACAAAAGAATAATCTTGAATACAGTATGGGAACTGCATGAATTTTTAAGTATACTGCAAAGTTAAAAAGATGAAAATGGACTAATCGTATGTTTGGCTTGGAATTGAGCTGGTACGTTTGTAATGGTCCATCAAAAAATTGTTTAAAAAAAATAGGAGGGCTGGTTTTGGCTTTAACATTTTGTGATATATTTGTCGTCTTGGGTGTATTTGGCGGGGGGGGGGTGTTCTTTTTTCAAAATAACAAAGCATATTTGTCTTGAGTGATTCTTAATTTAAAATGATATAGAACAAATATCCTAAAAATTGAAAAAAATTGAATTATTGCTTGCAGAATTCCAGCAGGAGTAAATAGTCTAAACTAATCCTAGCTTTAAACGGAAGCCAATGCAATTTGTGCAATAATGGAATTATGTCACTACTTGCCTTACTCTTAAACATCAAATAGGCTGACATATTTTGTAATCGGTGTCTTCTCAACTTTTGTTTAGCTGGTAATTCCCAAAACAAGATGAGAAATAAAGCCTGAATAATCAGCCTACACTGTTTTTTTCATAAATCAAGATCCGATTTCCCTCAATTGATACAGCTTAAGAAATGATTTCCTAACTATAAATGAAGCCCTGTGATTCATCATTAAGGATGAATCCATTACAATTCCCAGTAATTTGAGAGAGGTGACAAACAAAAGACTGTTTCCTGTTGTAATTAAGGCATCTTAGGTCAATCATCCATTGATCATCTTAATCATAATAAATTTGTCTTATTCACATTTAATTTCAATCGATTCAACTCCATCCAGAATGCCACGATCGAAAAACCCTATTCAACAATGCACGGTTCAATTGAATGGTCTATCTTGAACAGGTACCAGCAGTACATTATTATCTGTATATAGAAACAGGGGGGGGGGGGGCACGAGAGAAGAGGTTCGCCTACGATGCTTTATACCCTTGCACCAGCCCTGTGCTTTGGGTGTGGTTTTATTCATTTTCACTCTATAAGTACAATGTGATAAGAATTCATGAAGCAATTTGAGCACTGCTTAATGACCTTTATCCAGTATTAAACGGATCGCATGAAATAATGTTGCCAGAAGTGTTTCTGTGCTTAAATTTCTCTGATAAATTAGTAAAATGTAATAAATCATGATCTTCCAAGAACTGTTGTAACTGAAAAG
The DNA here is from genome assembly GCA_033557465.1 of Ichthyophis bannanicus. NCBI lineage: Eukaryota > Metazoa > Chordata > Amphibia > Gymnophiona > Ichthyophiidae > Ichthyophis > Ichthyophis bannanicus. The sequence goes on from CM066032.1 coordinate 1,630,034,987, forward strand.
CTACTATTTCCTTAAGTAATTTAGCCACAATTGGAAGTCTAGCTATTGGTCTATATAGTTAACAGGTAGGGAGGAGTGGCCTGGTGGTTGGGGCAAGTTGCCTCAAGCCAGAGGGCTGGGGGTTCAAATCCCACTGGAGGACAGCAACCGCAGGGACAGGGGTTTCTAGTCCCACAGGTGCTCCCTGTGGCCTTGGGCAAGCCACTTAACCTTCCATTGCCTCAAGTACAAAATGTAGATTGTGAGCCCTTCAGGGACAAGGGAAATATGTACCATACCTGAATGTACACCACTTTTGAACCAGTGAAAAGCATTGCTAAATAAATACTTTAAGCTCTGATATTTAGGGATAGGAGTTAAATATTGCATACTTCTAATTATTACTAGAAACTCTCTTTTGCAGCACTTTTAAAACAGGAAATACAATCCAACACACTATATCTAATGGACGATTATTCTTTATATGCCCTTCTGTTTTATGGAGCAAAGTGAGAACTTGAAAATTTCATCTGACAGATTCAAATTGATCACGATCAAAAAAACATCCAAAAATAGTAACAGTAGTGAAGGAGATCTTGAATGATTTTCAGAAGACTGTGTTCAAAAGGAACTAGCTAAACTAAAAGTAGCCAAAAATGATGAGGTCGGATTGGACACATCCCAGAATATCAAAGCAACTTGGGGAAGTTCTAGCGGCTCCACTAACTGACCTTTTCAGTGCTTCTTTGGAGCTGGGAGTGGTCCCAGAAGACTGGGGAAAGGCACATGTGGTCCCTTTACACAAAAGTAGAAGTAAGAATGAGGTTGAGAACTACAGGCCGGTTAGTCTGACCTCTGTAGTTAGTAAATGGAAACACTGCTAAAACAGAGGAAAGTGAGATTTCTGGAGGTCAATGGATTGCAGGATCTGAAGCAGCATGATTGTACTAAGGGCAGGTCTTGTCAGACAAATCAAATTTCTCTGCCTAGGCAACCAGAGAGTTGGACTGAGGGAGATCCCTAAATGTGATACTTAGGATGCTCAATTTATTAATAAGTCGTCTGTGGGGAATGGTGTCAAAGTCTGAAATCTAAGAAAAGACCCTAAAGTGATTGACTGGGCTAGAAACTGGTTGAGTGAGAGGCAACAAGGGGTACAGGTAAATGGAGCTTACTCTGAGGCGAAGGATGTAACCAGTGATGAATCACAGGGATCTGTCCTCTGTCCGATTCTTTTTAACATTTTTGTTAGTGACACTGCTGTAGGGCTGTTGGGTAAGGTTTGCCTCTTTGTAGATGAGACCAAAATCTGCAATAGAGTAGACACCCAGGAAGGAGTAGATAAAATGAGGAGGGATCTTGCTAAGCTTGAAGAATGGTCAAGAATTTGGCAGCTGAGATTTAACACTAAAAAATGCAGGGTCATGTATTTGGGCTGCAAAAATACAAGGGAGCAGTACAGTATAGGGAGTGAAGTACTTCTCTCTCAAAAGAAAGTGTGGACTGCTGCAATTTTTTCTGATGACCTTAAGGTGGCTAAACAGGTAGAAAAGACAACTGTGAAAGCCAGAAGGATGCTTAGGAGGAAAGGGAGTGATGACCCGGTGAAAAGCGGGATATAAATACAGTTAAATAAATAAATAAATAAATGGTATAAATGCAAAAAAGGAGAGCCTCTTTCTTTAAAAAAAAGCTCTGCAATGAAGGTGCATAGGATGAAGGTAAAAGTGGATAGACTGCAGAGTGATATGCAGAACTATTTCTTTATCGAAAGAGTGGTAGATGCATGAAATAGTCTCCCAGTGGAGATAGTAGAGACCAGGATAGTATCTGAATTCAAGAAAGCATGAGACCACCACAGAAGATCTCTAAAGGGGAAAAAAAGGGACAATAATAGTTGATATGGAAGGGCAGTCTGGATAGGTCATATGATCTTTTCTGCTGTCATGTTGGTATGTTTCTGTGTTTCTATATGCAGTCCTGACAGCACGCTCTGTGTTTCTTACAGTTTTAGACTCAGGATGCATCTGCAATACATTTTCTTACCTTTGCAAATTATAAAGGAAAGATCTAAATTTTGCAACCTTTTCTTTAAAATAAACCACTAAGGTCTCTGCAGCTGGCCTCAGCTCGCTCTCATCACTATCTTTTCTTTGTGGAGCTATTAAGTTTCTAGATTTTTTAAACAAAAGTTTTACATTACCAATTATTTTAGAAAAATATATTCTTTTTGACTCCTTAATATTTTTTATATTTTTTCATAATTGCCTCTTTCCAATGCAGCTTCATTATAGGATCATTCGTGGCTCGCCACATAATTCAGTCTTCTAAAAGATCTTTTCTCTTAACTCAACACATTAGTATATCATGGGTCACTGTATTTTCTAGAAAAATACTTTTGCACCAATACATCTTCTCTTTCTAAGGTATCATACATCACTTTACTGGAATAAATCAACTTCTTAACAGAATCCCCATTATCTAGCGGTTTCAAATTCAAGGTAGCCAAGGGTCAAAGGGACCCTTCTACTAAACTTTGCTAACCAATTAACATAAGTTTTAGCAAACTGTAACTGGCCCCAGTGAACTCTAACACACGGACATGCCAGCTGTTGACTGTTGAGTGCATGTTAACTTGCATGTACCTGCTGATGTGGATAGTGGGCAAGTTAAAGGCTGAGTGTGGGCGTGGTGAGCACATCAGCACAAGAGTGCAGTAAATGTCACTCTTAGCATGGGTTCACCTAGCAATATTTGGTACACACATGTTACTCTGTCGCTTGTAATGACACCCAGTCACATATCAGCTGCTGGAAACATACTGGTTATCCCCCTGTCAGCTAATGCAAAGGCTTTGCACTTAAGATGTGTTGGTAATGTTCCTTAAGTGTGAAACCTTCAGCGGCATTTAGTAAGAGGGCCCCAAAATATACTTTCATCTATCTTCCCTCTCTAGAGAAGCATTTTTCTCTTCTGATTTTCTTTTAAATGCAGTATAGTACATATTAAGAGAAAATTCCACAGATGCAGTTCATGACATGAGTTCTTCTATTGTTCAAAAAAGCAGAGCAGGACCTAGGGGTGATTGTTTCTGATAATCTTAAGGTGACTAAAAAGGTAGAAAAGGCAACAGCAAAAGCTAGAAGGATGCTTGGGTGTATAGGGAGAGGAATGGGCAGGAGGAAGGAGGTGGTAATAGTGCCTCTAAGTCTTTGGTGAGACCTAATTTATTCTGTGGAATTCTGGAGACTGCACCTTCAAAAACATATAAATAGAATGGAATCAGTGCAGAGGGTGGATACCAAAATGGTCAGAGGGCTTCATTATAAGGCATATGGAGGCAAACTTAGGGGTATGTTTACTAAATGGTGGTAAGGGAGCAGTCTTTTCCATGCATTAATGGCAGCGATAAGGGGTTACCGTGTGGTAAGTACGCTGGGTATGTCAGAGGTATTCCGGCATTAAGGGGTAGTAGAGGACACTTACTGTGGGGTAATAGCACATGCTGTGGGAAGGTGTCTGGCATGCACCATAATGCAGAAAAGCCACTGAAACGCTATAAGGGGGGCAGGGAAGCCATTGGAGAAGGTATGGATGCAAGCACAATTGGTAGCTGATGGAGTTGACTCACCTGATGCCTGGCAATGTGGCTAGGCAAGATAGGTAGCTGCCTAGTGATGATGGTCAGTAGGAGTGTTGGCTGTGTCATGGGTGGGTGGGTAGGTGGTTGCGGCAGTGGAGTCAGCAGAGGGGATGCAGCAGTGGGGGGACACTGTGACAGGCATGCAATCTTAGATGCACCTGAAAGCAAACACTGTGCCGTAAGCTACATAATAATATCTGTGAGGTGTGGACATGTATCCAGATGTACTGTCAGTGTGTGGCATGCCATAGGCCAGGACAGTGTCTGGGTGGAGGCAGCATGTTCCTGATGTGGGCAGCAAAGTGAGGATTGTCCATGAGTGCTCATGTGAAGCAGTCACAAGAGAGGTGTGCATGATATGGCTAAATGCTGCAAATGACCCCTGATGGCCATGGTGGGGCAGCTTAATGCCAATAAGCTGTCCCATCATGAATCTCCCTGATGGTCAAATGGTGGGTGCAGGGCTGTGCCATGGATATTCCAAGTACAGAGTTTGCAATGTGTGTAGTGGGTGGATGTATTGGATCATATAGGCCAAAAGCATTTGATGTGTGTGAACCAAAAGTAGCAGTGCCATGGGCTACATGAAATACCATTTGTGCAGGTGGGATTGGTGTCTCAGCCTGTGCAACTGCAAGACAATACACCAACAGAGTGGCATGATAGAAAGGGACACGTTAAATCTATTTGCTCCATGTGGGGCAAGTAATGATGGCAGAACAGTGCAGGTAATGGCTATGCAATGAATGTTAGGTGCCTGAATGTACAAGATATATCCTCTTTAAGTAAAGCTGGGGGGGTCACAATGATGGCAAAACAGAAATTGCATCCCTACCAATTGACCCCAGAATCTGCTGCGTGTACATCACTGACTGCTGCAATGTGGCACGACACAGCCACTAAATCCATGTTCACAGATTTCCATGATGGGGAATGCCATGTTGGACAACCCAATGTGTGGCCATAATGCATAGAAATGTAGAAGAATGATTGTCTGCAGGTCACAGCAGAGCCACAGGACAAAGGGGAGCCATATACACACACGCATGCACTCCCATTGGCGCACTGTGTAAAGTGGAGATGGTTGACATTTCTGCTTGACACTCCTGTCTCAATGTCAGCTCAAGGACTGATATTGTGTGCTCTGTTTGTGGGTGCTATTACCATGACTTGGCCTCACCACACGTTGTTATCGTGTACTATTAGCCTCCAACCAGCTATGAATAGTGGAGCCTGTCAGTACTGCTGGTGGGTATTTCCACCCTTGCTGGCCATCTCCTTGGGGATTGCACATGCTGGATTTGTACTTACACTGTCAGCTAAACCTTGTCCACAGGAAAATGCAATACAGAAACCCCAGCAGGGACCTGAACCTGTGACCCTCCACACATATACACACCAACTGTGTGTGTTGCACAACAGTGCTACCTTATGGGGATAGCAGCTCCTATTGCTGACATGCTTCCCTTCAGCTGGCTTTTGGCATGTGCTGCAATGCACATGGTGCACATGACCAGGACAAGGCTTCTGTCTACTGCAGGCTGGTGACACTTCCCACACCACCACTAACACCCCACCATGCAGACATGCCCATGCACTGTCAGTGGTGGTGGTCTCAGTCTCAGCATGTTAAAATGTGGGTTTGGTGGGCACCCTGGGCACAAGGGCCAGATGATGGGGCAGGGGCACACATGGACAACCATACAGCCCCCCACCAGCTGCCCATACAGGGGCCCCATCACCACATGCCACTGATACATCTCAGGGGGAGGATGGCAGCCACTGCTGTGGTATTTCCCCAGGCACCTGCATTTTACAGCTACCTGGAGGGCTACAGCATCTGGCACTATCGGCCTCTTCCCCCACAGCTGGGTTCTGAGGCAGCAGGGGGAGGAGGCAGCTTGAATCTCTGCATGGGGTGCAAGGACCCTTGGATCACTCCATGTGGCACATTGCCTTTCCGCAGCAGTAGCAGGACTCTGTGCTGCCACTGTTACTGTGAGATTATGATGAACATCACAGATGGTACTGCAGATAGCAGAATACCCCTTTGTGGAGAGGCTAAAAAGGTTGGGGTTCATCAACCTGGGGAAGAGACAGCTGAGGGGAGATACAATAGAGGTCTATAGATTGACTGGAGTGGAACAGGTAAACATAGGTCATTTTTTAATGCCATTAGACTGTGGAGAGACTAGGGGACCTGCAATGCGGCTACAGTGTAACCCATTTGGGTCTTCTAGGTGAAAATACTTTTTCAGTCAATGCATAATCAAACCCTGCAATCCATTACCGGAGGATGAGGTAAAAGCTGTTAGTGTAGCTGGGTTTAAAAAGGTTTTGACGGGTTTCTGGGTAACGGTCCATAAACCATTGCTTAAGAGGACCCGAACTATGCACTGCTTGCCCCATTACAGTTATTGGGGATCCTGTGTGCCTTTTGGTTTAACTGCTAGGTACTTGTGACCTAGATTGTGCACTGTTGGACACAGGTTACTAGGCATGATGGACCTTGGTCTGACACAGTTTGGCATATTTTGTAGTCTTATGTTCCTATGTGCCATCTAGGCAGCTGCCTGGTCCCCCCTGTGCACCAGCAGCCCCCACTGCATGGCCCATATGCTACCTCCTTTGCCTCCATTTGCACTATCAACATAGTGCCCTTTCATACTTGGGCACTATGCTGTTGCTGCTAATGGAGCACAATCATCACTCTTTCGGCTCCCCTGTGTGTGCATCACATTGCAGATGTAAAATGGGCTCTATCTCTTGAAAAAACACCCTTTCCGCAAGGTTCTGAATTGCGTTAGGATTCCTGCCGTTAAGGTGCCTGCATTAAGGGAGCAAGCCTTGTTCCCGCCCACTCCCCACCCATTGACCGCTACTCTCCGCCCCATGCATGCCTTCTCTCCACCCACAGGTACTATTAGCACATGCTAAAGTGTCTTTTTTCACGCGCTAAGGGTGCAAATGCACAGTTAGTGTGTGCTAAAAGCACACTTGCTCCTCTACCGCAGTTTAATAAACATACCCCTTAGAGAGATCTCAATATGTATACTTGAGAAACAAGACATTTAAATACCTCCATGGCATAAATGCACCGGAGGAGAGCCTCTATCAAAGTTCTTTAATAAGGGGTTATAGGATGAAGGTGAAAGGAGATAGACTCAGGAATCATTTGCGGAAATATTTCTTTACAAAAAGAATGGTAAATGCATGGAATAGTCTCCCAGCGGAGGTAGAATCTGAATTCAAGAAAACATGGGATAAACACAGAAGATCTCTAAAGGAAAAAAGGAACTATAGAGCTTAGGGGTTGGTATGGAAGAGCAGACTGAATGTTTTTTTTTAAATCTGTTGTCATGTTTTTATGTTTCTATGTTTAATAAAGTCTAATTGATAACCTTTTACATGAGTGCTGTCAGACGGCTGCCTAGGGTGAGAACTTACACAATCTTGACGATGCATATATTCATATGATTCTTGCAAGGTATTGTGGGTATTGTAGTTCATTCACTCCCAAACACAGCTGATGACAATAATTGAGTTGTGAAACCAAGTGGTAAGGCCAATAAAATACTTCTTTTATTGATGGGGTTTAATTCACCCAGCACATGTATGCTTGATAGCAATATAAATGAGGTTACATGCTTGCAGTATTCACAACGGGCATGATTTCCTTTTAAGCACCGGTTTTTAGTTGTTGTTTTTTATATATATTGTTTTTTATATATATTGTTATTATTTATTTGATGTTTTTAGTTTTTTATGATTTTAATATGTTTTAAGGTTTAATACCTTTAGTATAATTGTGCACAGATGATTTTCCTTCTCTTCTTCTTTTGGTTCATGGTTATTGCACCTTTTAAAAGAACTCCCCCTTCCTTCCTCAGTCTCTCTTTTATATATAATTTTTTTTATATATATTTTTTATATATATTTTTATATATATTTTTCATATATATTTTCTTTTATATTTATTTATATATTTATATTTATATTTATGTATTTATGGTTATAATGATATTTATTTATATTATATTTATTTTTATAGCGTTCCAACAATATTTTAGGTACATATATATGAGTGGTTATTTATTTATCTATTATGATTTTAGTTATTTATATTTTTTATGCATGTTCTAATGTTATGTACATTTGAGTGTATTTATTGGATATTTTTGTTTTTAGTTGCCCTGTACCCCTGATGAAGTTTTATTAAACGAAACACGGCCTGTGTCGGGTGGGCATCATCCATTTGGTATTGCAAATAAAAGCCTCTGTTTCAACATTATATGATCAGTTGTTCTATCCTTGGACACATCACGTTTCCCTACTGTGTACTGTTTCTGACGTGACGTTTGCTCTTAGTTGGACCATAACTTCCAGCATGTTTACCCCATGGAAGGACATCTTAAGTTTTGGGGATGACGCACTTGAGAAATTTGCTTCACAAGAACCTTTAATAGACCATGATTTAGAAGATGATGATAATATCTCCAATCAATGGGAAGAAGTTGTTTTGCTGACACAGAAGATGGTCAGAGAAGAAGTACATGCGTCATACCTTTTAGAATGCTGTAAAACTAAGATTATACCTAGAGGCCTGAGAGTAAATAAGGCCCCAGGCTTGTACCGTAATGAGGAAGGTTTTATTAAGTGTTGGAACGCTATTTTAAATAAATGTTCTCTTGACCTTATGATTTTATTGATTTCTACGGCGAATAAAAAATCAGAGTTATTTAAAAGTGACTTAGATGTAAAATTAGGCAATCTTAAAGATCAGGATAAGAATTTTAATAAAGTACATGGAGATTATGAACGTAACATTCAATTTTTTAAGAAAGAGATTAAAGACAAGAAGGTTGATAAATTTAAGAGAGATGAGGAAGATTATAAAGTGGAGTATGTTTATCATTGGAGCAAAAAATTAGATAGTGATAGAATATGGATTAAGAAGAAACCTTCACCTTTTGATCGAAAAGAAAGCATAGCTTTGGAACCTCTTTCCCCTGAACCTAAGAAGAAGAGAAGTAGAAGTGAGTCTGTGGAAGGATTCAATCCTTCTTCGTCCTTGTTTTCTACAAGGAAGTCACCTGAGAAGGTGGACCAAGCCCCTAAGAAAAATCCTTTTTTCGATATGGACAAATTTTGGAAGGGAGGTGGTCAGGGACGGTCCCGGTACCTGACCCCTCCAGTGCAGCAGGATCAGTCCAGACAATTTCGACAAGACAGAACATACGGTCAGGCTCCCCCGCCATGGGGACAGGAGAAGGGACAGGGGAGAGGACAGGGTCCACCTCGGTATCACAATCAAAATCAGCAATATTATCAAGATCGGCCATATTACCACGCCCCAGCCACGAGGGGTCGCGGGCGGGGACGAGGCAAGAACTTTTGGATTTAGGTTTGAAAGAACGAGAGCGGCCTCCTTCCATTTCTAATGTGATTAACATTTCAGATTATTCACTGTCCCCAGAAGAAGAGTCTTTGCTTAATAAGGGTCTGTCTTTCATCCCTACTAGGAATCCTGATAAGTTTGAGATTAATTTGGATCTTTACAAATTTTTTCGGAAGATTCGTATTAAACATTATTTTGATGGGCAATCTTCTGGTTCCTCGGATGGCTCTGTTGTCAGTAGAAAGTCTACGTGGTATCCACCAGCACCCACAGATCCGTTAATTATTGCCTTTGAGAAAACGGTAACAAGAGAAGTTCATCGGTTATGTTCTAAATCGACGGCTCCATACAGCAATCTTTCTAAAGGTGAAAGAGAGGCTATTGTATCTTTACAGAAAAACAATTCTATTATTATTAAACCAGCTGATAAAGGTGGAGCTGTTGTGGTTATGAACAAACAGGCCTATATTGATGAAATAGAAAGGCAATTAAAAGACCGTACTTTTTATGTCCGATTAACGGAGGACCCCACAGTAGGTTTAAAGAATAGGATCGATAATTTAGTCCAAACCGCTTTCGAAATAGGATATATTACGAAGAAAGAAAAGGATTTTCTTACTGTTGCATCACCTGTGACACCCACTATATACATCCTTCCAAAGATTCATAAATCTCTCAGGTCACCCCCTGGAAGACCTATTGTTGCCGCAATTGGTTCTTTATTGGAACCGATATCCAAATTTTTGGATGTTTTTTTACGGCCCTTTATAACATCGATGTGGTCTTATGTCAGAGATTCGTCCCATGTGATTGAAATCCTTAGTACATTTCAAGATTTGGATTCTGATACTATTCTAGTCACCATGGATGTTGAATCCCTTTATACCAATGTTCCACAAGCAGAAGCTTTACTTATTCTCGAACAGTATTTATCCACAAGACTCTCCAATAAACGTATACCTACATACTTTTTGTTGGAATTAGCTAAGATTGCTCTTTGCAATAACTTTTTTTGTTTTAGGGAGTTGTTCTACCAGCAGATCAAGGGGGTGGCCATGGGCTCCTCCATGGCCCCCGACATTGCTAATCTTTATATGTTTGAGTTTGAAGAGAGGTTTATTAAGGATAATCCATATAAAGAGAACATTACAATATGGGTGCGTTATATAGATGATGTTTTTATTCTATGGAGAGGGTCTGAAGAGGTTTTATCTCGATTTAATGGTTGGGTTAATGAGTTAGACAGCAACTTGAGATTTCAACTGACTTATGACTTTTCGTGTATCCCCTATCTGGATCTTTTGATCCAGGTTGAGAATCACCGGTTGATAACATCCCTTTATAGAAAACCTACGGATCGGAATACACTTTTACATTTTGACAGCTTCCATAACCCTGCTCTTAAAAGAAACTTACCAGTGGGTCAATTTCTTCGTGCAAAGCGCGTTTGCACTAAAAGTAAGGATTTTGAATTTCATGCTCAAGCCATGGAAGATAGGTTTCTTCATAGGAAATATCCCTCCAAGTATGTTTCGGAAGCATACATAAGGGCACAGAAGTCTGAACGAGAAGATTTGCTCATCTCTAAGCAGCGGAAGGAGAACATAGGCATGGTTTGTCCACTATTATATACCACTCTATCTCGTGATATTGTTAAGATTCTTAAAAGAGAGTGGCGGTTGATTCAGTCATTAGAAGGCTTTGAAGATACACAACTGACGGTAGCACACAAGCGTAATGTTAATCTTAAGAACCTTCTGATCCCTTCGGCTTTGACTGAACGATCCTTTGCTCCAAGGGTTAAGGGTCACTACCAGTGTGGCCGATGTTCAGTTTGTGTACATGCCCTGTCTATAAAAGAATTTATACATCCTGTCTCTCGAAGGAGGTTTTTATTAAGTGATTTCTCGAATTGTGAGACTACCCATGTTATATATGTTGTTGTATGTCCATGTGATAAACTCTATATAGGCAAGACCTCACGTAGTGTACGTACTAGGATCATAGAACACAGGAGTGCCATCAAGAGAGGTAACATAGAAAAACCCTTAGTAGAGCATTGGATTCAATCAGCACATAAAATTTCAGACATCAAGTTTTTTGTCATCAAAAGGGTAAAGATGAATTGGAGAGGTGGAGATATCAATAAAACCATTTTACAATTGGAGCAGAGGTATATTTTCATGTTGGATTCTATGACACCGCATGGGCTCAATTTAGAACAAGATTTTTCCATTTTTTTATGATGTACTTTTATGATGTTTCATGGTCTTATGAATTGATTTGCGAATTTTGGGTAATAACTAAGTGCAAATTTTTTTATAATTTTTTATCGTTGGGTTTTGGTTGCCTTGGTTGTTCTTTTGTATACCACACTATGTATTTATGAGTGCTAATATGTGTAATTTATGGATGTACATATGTTATTTACATGGTGAATTTAGGATGGAATGCTTGTTTTTTTTCCCCCCCCCCTCCTTTTTTTAAAGAAGGAGTTACACTCCGGTCTCCTAGAGAATGGATTTATGCTTTTAGGATTTAGTAAGGTTTTTATTGTGAATGTTGCACCGATTGGGACTCACGATGGTTCTAGTTTACGAGTTTTTCAATTCGGAGTGAGATCGTGGTTTTAGTCGCTCTGTTTTGACGTCATTTTTGTGAGCCCTTCATTACCTCTGATGCACATGCGTCGGCGTTTTTAAAGAGTGCCTCAACGATTCCGTACAGCTTCGGCATTTTTTGAGTCATGAAATGAGATGCAGGATACATCGTGGTAAGGTTCCCGTTTGAGGATTTAATGGGTTTTTGGTTGAAATTTTACTACATTTAAAATATTACATTGTTGTATTCTTTTAGGTGATTTTTAAAGGATTTCACGTTTAGAGTGCCGCGGATTGTGCAGCAAGTTTAGGCTTGATATGAAATGTAAGTAGTTGGAGTTTTGGTTTGAATTAGTTTTTTGGCTTGTACACTGCACCATTAATGGTACCCTTTGGCTTTTTTGATGCAGTTGTGGACAAGAAGAGTCTTTTACAGCTTTTGCCATTGAGAGATTGGTTAGTGAGTATATGGCTGTTTTCACAACGGGCATGATTTCCTTTTAAGCACCGGTTTTTAGTTGTTGTTTTTTATATATATTGTTATTATTTATTTGATGTTTTTAGTTTTTTATGATTTTAATATGTTTTAAGGTTTAATACCTTTAGTATAATTGTGCACAGATGATTTTCCTTCTCTTCTTCTTTTGGTTCATGGTTATTGCACCTTTTAAAAGAACTCCCCCTTCCTTCCTCAGTCTCTCTTTTATATATAATTTTTTTTATATATATTTTTTTATATATATTTTTCATATATATTTTCTTTTATATTTATTTATATATTTATATTTATATTTATGTATTTATGGTTATAATGATATTTATTTGTATTATATTTATTTTTATAGCGTTCCAACAATATTTTAGGTACATATATATGAGTGGTTATTTATTTATCTATTATGATTTTAGTTATTTATATTTTTTATGCATGTTCTAATGTTATGTACATTTGAGTGTATTTATTGGATATTTTTGTTTTTAGTTGCCCTGTACCCCTGATGAAGTTTTATTAAACGAAACACGGCCTGTGTCGGGTGGGCATCATCCATTTGGTATTGCAAATAAAAGCCTCTGTTTCAACATTATATGATCAGTTGTTCTATCCTTGGACACATCACGTTTCCCTACTGTGTACTGTTTCTGACGTGACGTTTGCTTTTTGCTTGATAGCAATATAAATGAGGTTACTTGCTTGCAGTGTTTAAATGGATAACAAAGTCACAAAGCAAATCAGAAAACAACCTTCAGCTTATCAGGCAATTAGCTAATGTTTTCTTAGCAAATAATTACCAAATAAAAAGGCACAAAGAAATGAATAAACTTTGCTTGTTAGGTTAACTTCTGCTTATTTTCCACACAGATCCTGCAGTGATTCTCTCTTGCTCACACACACAATCAGGTGCAGCTTTAATTACTATCAATTGACCAGCTGAAACCCTTTAGCTGGCTGGCTGCTACTGTGTGAACCCAAATCCTGCTTTAAGAGCTGTTTTGCAGTGGAAATAAGAACAAAGTTAGGTTTCTTTGTGATGGCTGAGGTGTTTGCTCACAGAAAACTAGCAATAGCATTTAGATAGAGAACAGTCCATGTAATGAATAGTTTCATCTGCTGTATCTCCCCCTTCATCAATCCACATAGGGTCACTATCATACATTGGCACAGACGAGTCTTTCCATAAGGCACTATCATGAGAATGCTTATTCCCTTGCTGCCATTCTCTATTATAGATAGGGTCTGGATCAGTGTTCATACCTGAGCCTCTCCTGCCATCATAATTCCTCCCTGTAAAGCCTGGCCAGTATGTAATCCAATTCTGATGTCCAGCCTTCCAATCTTGATCCCTGGACACTGGATCTCCTCTCACATACCTTCCGGCCTTGGTCTGAAAGTCCCTTCCACGTGCAGTCTTCTCTCTTCCAGGTAGCCACTGGTGATTCCTATCTCTGCCATTCCATTCCTCTGGCTGAATCCAGTCCAATGGACTCTGCTGGCACTTGGAATACCTCCCAGTATGGGTACTGCCTTGGACTCTCCCAGACCATCCAATGGGCTTTCTTCTCTTCCTTCCAGAGAGTTTCCTTCTTTCTCTATCCGCTTGGCTTGGCTTCTCTTCCTCCAGGTGATACTGGTGCTTGAGCTTGTAGCCGTTGCTGTCTCTGTCTCTGTATCTCTTCCTGAAGCTCTTTCTGTAGCTGTTCTTGAAACTGTTATCTGAAGAATAAGCTCTATTCTTATTCTTTCCTAATGTGTGCTCCTCCCTAACACAGTGCACCTGTGTTGAATCAGGCCCTGCCCTTTGAGATGAGTGCTTAGTGATTACCTCATAGCTCTCTTGATTGCACACACATTTTCTCACTTCAGCCCCTCTCATGGCTGCTGGAAACCTGGTGCATTCTGGGACTGGTAGTCTTTTATATGAAAACTCTGTTTTCTTGCTTCTACCAGAACTGACAGGTTGCTTGTTCAGAGTCACATCATCTTTTCTATAGCTCCTACCTGAGCTATGATAAGCTTCCTTATCACAGTGCATACAAATTCTTCAAGTCACAGTCATCAGTGAGATATATATAAAGAAACCCTATATTATGGGAGCATCCTTCTTTTTTAAATGCAAGTTTTTATCTCCCAATGTTAGAGTTCTCTCAAATATTATTTGTTATGCAATATATATTAACTTCATAAGTTGTTATCAAAATCCCTGATGGTTTATAAATTAATAGACTCATCTTCTATAAGCTTGGTCATTAAAACAGTCATATGTCATTTCTAAACCTGGAAGAATTAAAGCATTTACTAATGTACATTAAAAAAAAACGATTATAAATTGCAACCAAATCTCCTCCTCTTTTCTCCTTTCTAAGGTGATGAATAAGCCTATAGCCATAAGGAAAAAGCTCATTTAAGGCAGAATCTTCCACTTTGGTCGGTCCTGTCACCATTAAAACTGTGCATTATAAATCTCCAATTACTTCTCATAATAAAAAAAAAACTCTTTCAAACTCATCTAGCACTGAATTAGAGGCATGGCACCAGGAGAGAACTGTGGTCCTGTTTATCCAGGGATATCAGCAGAAACATGTATTAATCCTTCTCTAAGATTACTCTTCCTAGTTTTCAATTTCCCCTTAGTTGAAAAATATCCTTCTGAAATTGTAACACTTAATGAACATATCCTCCCTCAGATCCTACCACACATACTCACAAGTTCCTGGTGACCTGAGTAGTATATTCCTATGTACAAATAAGGTTCATGCAGTACTATTTTAAAGAATGGTGTTATCATGGCAAGCATGAATGAAGATTCATCTTGCTCTCATGCCCCAGACCACCATAGTTTTTTTTTGTTGTTGTTGTTTTTAGTGTGGTCAGGGTCTAGAGGGAGGAGAGGAGGAGATGGAGGAAAATTGTATTTATTTACTCAGGGGCATGTCTACTAGCATGTGCTAACCATTAGCATGCTGTTTGTCACATAAGTGCATTGCACTCTTAGTATGGAGCCTCACCATAACAATCCCTTACTGAGTAGCATGCAATTGGGCAGGGACTGGGCATGCTTGGGGCAGAATGTAGGCATTAATGGTGCATTGCAGTTAGTATGGGAATTTTGGGCACACCCAAACCGTGGATGTTGCATGCTACATTAAAGGGTGACAGTAACTATACCTGTATGCTTGTTAGTGTGGTGCAGCATGTTAGCAATGAGCTAATGGAAGGGAGACAGGTGCACATGCCTCCTAAAATTAGCATGGGCCAATGTGCTAAAATTGTGCTACAAATGTGTACTACTGGCACACTGTTTAGTAAATATTCCCCTTAGTCATTGTATATACATAAACATAAAAATCAAAAGCATAAAACAAACATAAAAATACCTAAAAATAAACAAAAATAGAAACATAAAAAATAAATATGCATGACATAGCATATCTCTAATAAAAAGTGGGTAATTACTAAAGTGTGCTAAGGGAATAATGTACAATGTTTAATGGAAATTATCTTGTAGAGTTGAAGAGGGCTATTGTATGTCCAGTTTTGAAATGTGGGGTGTCTGGCAAATCAGCATTGAGCAGTTTTCTTCCAGTATCCAATCTGTCAGCTTTGAGTAAAGTTGTTGAAAAGTGTGTATTTTATACAAATGGATGATGATTGATAATACCTAGCGAGAACACTGGCAATGTAGTTTCCTTAAGAGCCATAGGTCTCAGTACTGAATCATGATATCTAAGAGCTGATAATATAGCTTATCACTACTAATATGGGTGTGATACCATCACTCGGTTTTACTAAGAGAATGCTTTTAAGCACCCAATTGCCCCAGAGTATCATGCAGGTCATTGCACTTTTTAGGGGGGCAACCTCATCCAAAGCCTCCCAAGTGGCACTTTTCAGCTCCTCATTATGGCATTAGGCAACCAGGAGCTAATCACTTGTTTGAGTGAACTGCTCATTCTCAGTCTTGCCTCTGGTTATATATACCACCATATTTTAATGTTGAGCAGTTATCCTTCAAGTCTATACACTGCTCATAATGAGACAGTGGTCCTACCAAGATATGGGATAACATTTATTTATTTATTTCGCCAGTTTTGTATACCTCCTTATCCTTCAATCAAAGTGGTTATGGACACGACAGGGGGCTACATTGAACATAGGGGTGGCACGACATACATGTATTTCTTGGGGTTGAGTCCAGGGGCTGGTACTTTGGCGTTTGGTAGCTGTATCAGCCAGGCTGTGGGGGTTGAGGTTATGGTACTTGTTCAAATGAGTCCATGACCATGGTTACAGTTGCATGCACATTTCCCTATCCATGAATACATCCAAAATATGCCTTATATGGCAGTCTGACCCTGCCCAGTGCATCCCAGGACACACTGCGTGGTGCTAGTCACCACCATTTTTCAAGATGGTGGCGCAGGGGCGGGAGCATGTGGCAATTGTTCCTGCTCCTGATTAAAGGTACTGGGAGGAAGGTTGGGTGTTTTGGAGGCCATGGGCCACCGGGGATTTTTATTTTAGTTAGTGGATGGATCAGGGCCACTGGGCCACCGGCCACCAGAGAATTTTTTATCAGGTGGGTGGGGAATGCCTAGATCATCTGAGCAGAAGTATTAAACTTCCCCTCAGATAACCCTGTTTCTCCAGGACAGCATGCAAACTTGTGCCAACGTTTTTGGCTTGCTCTCCCAGTTTAACACTACTTGCGCACTGGGTAATTTGAATATTGCATTCTAGCACAAAGAGTCAGTGTTAAAGTCACACTATGAAAATCTATGCTAGAGCTTTACGCACTGGAATCTAGTGCAGAGTTTCTACATTGGCCTGTTTGGTAGCAACCCCCCAAAAGAAATCAGATATTTTTCTTTTGATAAAATATTTAGAGGCCAATTCTGTATTGGCCGTCCAGCCCCTGTACGGCTGATCAGAATTGGGGTGTACAGAGATAGACCCAATTCTGATCCCATTGGCATTTCTAGCCCCTGCGGGATCAGAATTGGGTCTACCGGCCTGGACACCCCGGCCTGATCGGCTGCAAATCCTGCCAATCCCAGTCTGGCACAGACAGGCTCCTTAATGGAGCCACAGTGCCATGGTATTCCATTGCCATGACCCCATGGATCCATTCAAGAGCCACGATCCCCAGCCGCCAGAGAAAACATACTTTTCCTGCAGCCCGACTCCCGATCTGGCCCCCATGGTCAGGGTCAGGCTGCAGGAATTCCCATGCAACCCCTCACCTCTTGTCTCCGCCCAGCACCACGGTCTCATGACTTCCAGGGGGATTTAGTCCACCTCCGAGGTGGAATAAGGCCCCCATCTCAATGGCAGACCCCAGACATATAGGGCCAACCTCAAAATCGTCCCTGTACGTCTGGGGTCACCTCTGCCCACCACATGCCTTTGCTCTGCCTCTGCCACAACTCCTCCCTCCCGAAAACAGAGCTTCCCGAACAAATTGCCTGTTCGTATGGGTAGCTCTGTCCCTGGAAGGCTACCCGGCTGTTTAGCAAGTCTGGACAGCAGGATCGGACATCCAGACCCGATAAATGGATTTCAGAAGACCCCCATAGACTTTGCCTGCACATGGTCACAAACAATTTGTGATAAAGAATAATAGATGGAAGAAGTGTGACCAGAAACAGAAATGAGACTCCCACAATCTTCTCATTACATAAGCAGTTGCAATATATCAGTGCCCTGTCTAGGGCTATACATTTCTTGGTGCACATATGGTATGTTAGCACACTCTAAAGATATTAATGACCTGTTGACTGAAATATGGTAAACATTTACCACACAAATTAGTGCGTGCTAGAGCAGTTACCACACTGCTATGTCACTTTCCATGTGCTAATTCACATGGTAACTGTATGCCACAGGTGGGCTGTGGACTTGGACACTTTGTGCAGTTATTGCACAGTACGTTAGCAGGCACTAAAACGTTATTTGTGAGTTACATGCCTAGGTCCCTATTTTTAAGGACTTACATGCATGATTGGCACTTACATGTGTGCTTCACCCAGGTGCTATTCTGTTAATGTGCATGGAAGTGCCCATCGCGCATATGTTCTGGTGACCTATAACCAGCAGTGGCGCTTGGGCATGGCCTTTGCCAATGCACATAAATTAGAAAATACTGTGACTTAGGTATGTTGGATCGCTGATCTAGGCATGGCAAGTTGCACCTGCTCTTCAGCACCTTTCTGTGCCCCCATTTTATAATATAAAGCATGCATACTTTACCTTATAAAATAGGCCAAACTGTGAACGCTGAATCACGCATTGCCACAATGGGGAAATACAAAATGACCCTCCATGTGTCACTGCTCCAGAAAGTGTGAATGCACTTACTGCTCTCCCCAAGAGGAGGAAGTAAGAAAACAGCCAGATGCATTAACAAAGCAAATTCAACCCCCCCCCCCCATAGGCATTCTTACACTCTCCTGACCCCTCAATCCCTCTCCAGAACTTACTGGGGATATCCCTAGTGGGTTAGTCAGGCGGGGAGGCAGGATTGATCACCAGGTGTTCCTGCCCTTTTGCTGGCCTGGGATGAAAATGGTAGATCTGAGACCTAGTGGTAGCTTCACATTACACCATAATGAAAGAAACAGGGGGCCCTGCAGAAAATTAAAACAACAAAACAAAAACAACCCACTATAAAAACCCTTATCCTCCCAGCCCACACTCAAAGGATTTGTCTGCATACCCGTGGGAATTACCTGAACAAGGCTTTACTTTTTAAAATCCCCCTCTCTCCCACTCCCCACCAAAGATGACATTTAAATTGTTTTCTAATTTAGTGTCAAGACAAAATTTAGCCAGCAACAAAGAGGCAGTGTGGGTGGTGGTCATGGGCACAATTTGTTATCCAGCAATGTTGAACTCGAGTGAGCAGAACAAGTCTGATCAGAGCTTCCAGCATTCCTAAAATTAATCAGATGCTTATGGACGTAAGGATTTCCTCTGGTTTATTTTTTTTTTTTTAATGGAGCCCTTTCACTGTCACCTTAGATAGAGAGGATTTACATAAAAATGTGTGCCCATATCATATTCTAGACATTTGGGGGGTAATTCACACTTTTCTCATGCATAAAATTCTGTTTTGCACATTACTCCATGGGTTGCACATGTAATAGTATGTAAGGTGACAAGAGGGCATGTATTTTTATGCAAGTCATGTGAGATGGAGTTTGAGAGGAGCGCATTCCGAGTCACTACTTATGTGCACATTTCATACAATCCATTCGTACTTTACAAGAAAGCATCGATGTCTGGCTTCAATCTAGCTGCGATTTCTGCCAGTTCTTCTCAATGTGTATTTATGAAATGGGCAAGAAATAGGCACCTACTTGGCTTTAATAAATAGGCAACCAGTTATAAAACTACCCTCTTAGAGAGTAATTTGTCACAGGTCACCTAGGATGAGACGTCAAGCACACACCTACAGTATTTTAAGGCTCTTTTGAAAAAAAGACTCACAGGCACTTATGTGCCTTTCTAAAATTGCCCCATAAAAGCTGAGGAAATCACAGCTAAAATGAAGCAGATACAAATGTTTATGCAAAACGTATGCATGAACATGCATAGTTTATAAAGTATGGGGCATATTTACTAAAGCGGGTAGCTCGGGGTTAGGATATGCTTTTTGGACCGTGCCCTATGCTAAAAAACCCACGCAGCCTAGGCAGCACACATGTGGGCAGTGCCCAGATATTGCCACCACAATGTTGCTAGGGTGGACCTTGAAAGACCGTGTTGTTGGCGCTTGGTGGGAAGCAGCTACTGCCAGAACAATGGGTGGTGGTACTTGCTCCGTGCAGTATTTCTTTAATTAACATTTCTTATATACCGCCTTTCATGATATCAAGGCGGTTTACATTGAACAAACTGAAATTACATTGAACAGGACATTATAACATTACAACAGTAGTTTTAACGTGGTGAGTTGTGCTAAATTCAGAGGGATAGCTGTCCCTGTCTCCTGTATCTAACCCGATATCTAACCCGCGATACTAGCACTGGGCTTAGTAAGCATGTCCCTATGCATAGTGACTCCACCCCTCAATACACTTCAAATTTGTCCTCCAACTTGCCTATCCCTGAATTACCTAAAAATGTGTGATGACAAATATCACTTTATATGGGAATAACTTTAGAAGCAGCAATTTACAAGGCAGCCATCATAAAATTACCCTTTTGGGTTCAATACTCCTTCCTGCTCCTTGAACTCGTTTATCAGAATAATACATTGCATACTGCTTTACCTCCGTAAAAGAGGAGATATAGATTTTGTTCAAGTTCTTTTGATTCTGTGTGCATATCCTATTTCTGAAAATTGGGTTGGTTGTGTGTAATCATGCTTTTTAATTAACATAACACAGACATACTAATTAGTAGTGATGTCATAATCATAAGTTAATATATGCACTAATAGAAGCCCGTTTATACTTGACAGCTTCTGTTTTACTAATTTGAATTTTTTTCTTTTTAATTTGCTCATCACATAAAGGAATGTAAAAAAAAATCCTGTTTTGATTTGTATTTTTAATTAAGCCCTGGATCACAATGATAATTTACAGTTTAAATATCATAAATATGTTTCAAAATGCTAATATAAATAAAATATGAAATACAGTCAAAAGAAGGCTCAAATACATTTAACATGGACATTTCAAAGAAATTTGATGCTAAAGATCATGCTGCCTTGGAATGAGAAAACTGAAGTAAGCCTTTAGAAAACAGCATGTGAAAGAGAAAGACTGCAAAAATAAGAACATGGCTTTAAGTGTTCCCAGCGATACGCTTTCAGGATGATCATCTCCCAGGATTAAAGTCAAACTAATTCTAGCAATGCAGCACTTCAACAGATTTTCCTCCGCAAAATCTGATAAGCTAAGAACAGATGTAGTAGGAGGGAAAAATGGAAAGCACCCTGGGAAATAAAAAGAATCTTTTGAATAAAATAACTTGACAGTCTTACAAGGAAACCTTTGATTGCCTTCTATGCTCTGCCATTGCTGAGAACAAATACCTCTACATCTACTTAAAGGTGACATTTCCCATATAAGCATGGTTGAATGTTTCTGCATTGAAAATATTTATTGTTCTTTCCCATTCTCACTGTAAGTTATATTTTTTTGTTTACATACAAGCAATATAGCTCAGTAGTGAAACAAGTTTCATCTCTTATTAGTAAGCATCTATTTAAATGTACCAATAGGATCAATAAAAACAGATTAAAAGGAACAGCAAAAACACTCTTGAGCCCAATATTCAGCTAGTCAGCACACAGCTGAGTTAGTTAGCTAGATAACATTCTCTGGATATGCAGTGTGAATTGAATACGTCTGAATGTGTGTGCCTAAAGTTATGGAGGTACCTTTAGGACAGCAATTTACCTACTTCGAAAACTTTAGCCTCTCAGAACCGAATATCATGACTAACTGGCTAAAGTTTTACAATGCCCCAGGAATATCTCCAGCCCTCCTCACTTTTTATGCAGAAAACGTTTATGCAGGAAGCAATTTTCCCAGACATCCTTTACCTATTCTTTGGGATCATTTACACTATGAACACTTCTCTACATAACTTCCATCCATAAAAGCCATCGAAAAGAGGTAGGCTTCCATTTTCCATCAATAGGCTACCAAAGTAACATAGTAAGAGCAAATAAAGACCTTCATGGTCCATCTACATGCCAAGTGAGGTGATGAGGGTTGAATCTGCCATTCCGTGCAGGTTACTCCTTTTGTGCCATTGTTTAGGGCTGTACTCACTGCTTATGTAAGTTACTCCCCTCTGTTGTTTAGAGTTGCACCTGCAACGCCGAACAAGTTACTCTTTCTATTTTTTGAAGTGTAAAAGTTTGCTTTGATTCTATTCTTTTGCTGTAAAGGGGTCTTCACCTTCCAAACAAGTCCTAAAAGGTGCACATTTCATAACTAAACACCAGCCTCTGAAAACCCATCACTGGTACACTCCTTTTGGACCTTTTTTTCACAGGTTCTGCTGGCTCAAATGTAATGAGCAAATTGAACGATAGCGCTCTATCAACTGCACCAATGCTGATGGTGTACTCTTTTGAACAGCCTTGAAATACTAACATTTTAAAATAGATGTGATAAAAGTAGGCTGTGAAGGCTAGGTATAATCTGATCCAATATGTTGCATCTTAAATCGGAGCTTCAGCATTTTGTGTCAAATGAAGTGATCACAAGACTCTCACTGGAAGACACATACACAATGAGTTACAATAGTCAAATACCTAAACCATCATTGCCTAAACTACCCTCCAAAAATACTGTGCAACCAATAATAGTTGAAGTCCATGTAGTAATCTAAGTTTAAAAAGGCAAACTTCAGTAATCTTCACAACTTGAGAAACCATGGCTAGCCAAACATCCAATAAAACTCCTCACAGGATCATTCTGTGTGCCTCTTCCAAGTCCTGTTTACCTTTCCCACATCTTGTATGGGGAAGGTAGACGGGGTGGGAAAGGGGCGTATTGGGTGAGATGTTAGGATGGGCAGTGGGCGGTCATCGGACCTGGACATACAAGGCCAATTCTAATGCCAACCCTGTATGTCCGGGGTCGGCGACTTGCATGGAGAACGTTTATCCCACCTTGGAGGTGGAATAAGTTTCCCTAGTTGCCAGGGATCAGTAGGCCTGGGGCACATATGAGGCAGGGGGAGGGACAAGGACAGTCCCCGCAGCCCGACCCTGGACTTAGGAGGCCAGATTGGGGGTTGTGCTGTGGGGAAAATCACTGCTGAAGCCAGCAGCCAGGGATTGCGCCTCTTCAATGGAGCCATGGTGCCATGGCGCCGCAGCTCCATTGAAGAGCCCTGACTGAGTTAGCTAGGAAAGGCCTGTACATGCAGGCTGGATGGAATCAGGGTCCTGACCTGCATGTACAGGCCTGTTGTTATTCTGATCTCACGGGGCTAAACATGCCCCACGGGATCAGAGTCGCAACTCCTTCTGTGCATCCGGTTCCGGCTGGATGCACAGAGGGCCCAGACATGCGGGATGTAATCGGTCCCTAAGTAACTTCTGCATGAAAATCATTTCATTCAAAACAATATCCTCTGGTGGTACATAATTATAGGACCCATTAATCATTATCTGAAGGCCATTATATGTCAACCAGGGCACAAACACTGAAAATCCATCCACTATCTACACAAAATTCTAGTTTTTATTACAATCACAAAGGAGAGAAAGCTTATAAAGGGGCAATACATAAATATTACACAAAATGGGCAATAACCCTTGCCCCTGTCTAACTTGCTGTAAGCGGTCCATCAAAAAGAGGAACAGCAAGCTTACACTGTCACCTCTATATCCTACAGTAGCCAACTTCTCCAATGAAACTGAATGACAATGTATCAAATGCTACTGAAATGTCTGCCAACAGCATACGACCTGCTCTATTACCATCTTCCAAGTCTTTTAACAAAGGTCTATTGAAGAGTTTCTGGGGTACAGACAAAACAAATCCCAAACTGATGAGTGTCCAAAACATCATGGTCTACTCCAACTGATAAAGTTGTATGTGCATGGCCCTCTTGATGAATTCTCCTACAAATGAGAGATTTGAAATTCGGCAAAACTTCCCTTGGACCAGTATCCAGAAGCTCTTCTACATTCAGTAGCAGCTGCTATATATGTAAACACCTTTAATGGGAATATTCAACTGCACTATACATGTTGTGCCACTGAAAATTCATACCAACCATCGTTGTACTATCCAGATAGTGCTGCACAGAGCATTCCGCATACTGGCTGAACAGTTTAATTTAGGATAGCAAAACATTTGTACTAAATTAATAGGGAAAGATATGCATTCATTAGTGCAAATCTGGTTCATTAGAGCACCTTGAAATATTTAATGCAGACTAAATTTATTCAACACATGTTTATCACCTCTGCATGCCTTATTTCATCAATTAGGAGCACTGTGGTGATGGCAACGGAAGACTACTGTAATATAATTTAACTGCAACATTGTGTGTACAGTTTCAAAGAGGGTCTTTTACTAATGGGTGCTACCTGGCAACATGTGTTCTGGCACTTGCTGAAGGTGCTGGGACACTTGTGGCCAGGTAGTGCAGAGCCATGACAGCAGAGGATGAGTCTAGTGCTAACTGCACAAATTACATTAAGGTCACCAGTGGGTCAGGTAGGACAGAGAGGGGGCATGGTGAGCTCAGCACAATTAGCTCTGTATTCTCACCGCACGCTAACTGCATTAAGCATGGGTTCACCTACCACCACCTCAATGTACCATGCACTGTGGGACAGGGTTCCACATTAACTGCTGGGGAAATGCTTTCCACATCCGCTACAGTTAATGTGGTGGTGTTGCAAGTAGCATGCCATGGTTTGGTGCTATTTGCATGTTAGGTACAACAATTTATTGCCCATTAGCAAAAGACCCCCAAAGAGTTCTCACATTCAGGATAACAAGTACTGTATTCTCTTAGATTCTCGTAAATACAGGATGTTTTTTGTTCTCTTAACCACTAATTTATATTCCCCTAGCATATGAAGATATGCCTTTTTGACATCTTTTTCCTTGGTTTCTCACCATTTCTTTTCCAACCTATACAAATCTCTCTTTCTCTACCAGTTTAGCTAAGAATGACAACAACATAGAAACACGATGGTGGATAAAGACCATGCAGCATATATACTATGTTCTTCCATGCTACCTACTTAAATCTTTCAGATAGTGCTTGAGACAATGAAGGTAAGCAACATTGCCCCCTCAATCTCTGGTAAAGACCCTAGGACTAAACAAGCAGATAGGCATGCCTCTAAGTGTCAGCTATTAGAGTGCATTGGCTACTTTCACTAGGCTAACATGGATTTATCACCCTGCAGTAGCAGCTAACATGCGAGAAAATCAGTTATTACAGGCACTTTTCTGTGATATCTGCTTTTTGCGCAGTGCGGTGGTGGTGGGGTGGGATTGGGTGGATTGGGGCAGGGAGTAGACATGCCAATTGTTGGCAGCCATCATGAACAACATTTTTCCGTGGTGAGTGCCAAAATCGAGCCACCTCAAGAGGTAGCATTATTTGCCTGAGAGCCTGGTAATGCAGCAGTGCAGCTGCTGCTTCAATTGGCAGCAACCATCTGCCCGACCACTGGAGGCCCGATCGCGTCATTGGAGGCGATCGGGCCTCCAGTGCTGCGATCGGGCCTCCCAGCCAATCTAAGAATATTGTTGATGCTGTGGGGGATCAGTGCTGCAAAGGAGAGGGAGTAAAGTTATCATCATATTGTTGGTGCCACATATCGCTACAGTACATCTATGCCACCAACAATATTATTAAGGAGGGTGGCTGACAGATTGTGGGGGGCCCAGGGTAGTTAGTGAGAGCTATATGTACCTGATCACTCCCTATCTTCCCTATCGACTTTTATCATGCTTCCTGCTGCTGCAGATATCATGGATCTCCACAATAAATCCAAAACTCTGCTTTTCAGGGAGAAAGCTGGGAACGCACCCTGCAGATATCATGGAGATTTCAGACTTATCATGGGCCTTTTTCAGTTATTTCAGCATAATAGCTGCAAAAGACCATTGCAGTTTAGTAGGGGGGTCCATAGAAGAGCATACATACTTGCAGCTAAACCAGCACAACAGACAGAAGCGAGGTGAATTTGGACAACCTTTATTTGAAAAAAACAAAAACCCCAATATGTCATGTTTCGGTAAACCTGCCTTCTTCAGGGAGGTGTAATTCTCAAACAGATACAAACAGACATGTTAAAACATAATACATTGGAACTAAAAATATGGAAAAGCAATATAAATAGAACTTAAGATCTATAAAACTATAATTGTACCAATTGCATAAACATAAAAACAGCTGTCATAATATAAATAAAGTAGAAATAAATGAAGATTTACAATTTTTTTTTAATGTAGCACATAAAGCAAAGAGAGTAATAAGAAACCATAAACACATGTCGCGGCCTGCGTGGCATGATCTAAGGGCCGCGAACCAAGGGGCAGGACACGCCCCTTTTGTGCCCCTTCGGCACATGTGAGGAGCTTGTATTGGTGCCATGAAGCTGGGTGTTTTCCGTGTGAAATGGGCAAGCGGAAGGGTAAAGTTGGTGTTAAACTGGGAGAGACTGCTAAAGGAAGTAAGATGGTGGGCCCTTTGGATAAGCATCTGAATTCCCTGCTGCCTGGTATTCCGTCAGCAGAAGGGGTCTCATTGAGCCCTGAATCTCGGTCTCCTCCTCCTCTTCCACATGCTCCCTTTTCATCTACATTATTGGAAAGCCCCCGTTTCCCCCCCGCTACCACTTCCTGTCTATCCGGCAACCTCTGAAGGTTTGATTACTGCTCCCCCCTTGGGGGAAGTGACTCTTATAGACATATGCACTGCTATTCAAAGTTTTCATACTCATTTATCCTCTGCAGTTTCATCTCTTTGTAAATTTTCTCAAGAAACTGTCGGTAAATTGAAAAGTATAGATCAACAATTAGGTTCTTTTGCTACGTTGGTCGCTCAAACTGAATTCCAGTTTCAGTCTTCTCGAGATAGTAATGTTGCTTTAATTCGTGACTCTAACCCTTTCCTATCGATTAGACGTGCTGGAGAATCAGTTTAGAGCATGCAACTTACGATTCCTTAATTTTCCTCTAACCCACCCATCTTCAGATATTTTGCTTGAAAAGTATTTTACTGAAGTACTGCATTTAAATGGATTTCTGATATTCATCAAATGTATTATTTACCTGGTGGTTCTGTTCCTTTACTGTCGGCTGAAGGGGTTTCTGTTCCCTCGGCTGGGTCGGTTGGTCAGAACCTCACAGCTTTTCTGGAGGATTCTGCAGATGTCATTTCCAAACATAGTACTTTAGTGGTGCAGTTTGGTTCTGAATTTACTAAATTGCGCATACTGAGAGCTTACTTTAAATGTAGAGAGGCTCTTTTTTGTGGTTATAAACTCCAGATATTTCCGGATGTAGGCCGCACTACCCAGATTTGGCGTAAGCAGTTCCTGGGTTTGAAAGATCGTGTAGTGGCCTTGGGGGCTTCTTTCTTCTTGAAGTTTCCATGTTGTTGTATTATAACGTTGGGGGGACAAACCTATGTATATACTGATGTAGCTTTGTTGTTAAAGTTTTTGAATGAAAAGGAAGTAGTTGGGATTTAGTGGGGGGTATGGATATTCAATTTTGCTCCCAATTGTGGAGTCTGTGTATTCTTATTTTCCTTGTTTATTTCCATGATTACTATTGGCTGGCTCATCTTCCTTGATGTGTTTCTTTTTATGTAGATTTAACATTTTTCTTGGATTGTTGTAATATTGTTTCTTTTTCCTTTTGTGTATAGTGTGTTCAAGAAAAAATTATAAATAAAATATTAAAAAAAAAAGAAACCATAAACATACAATGAAAAACAAAACATGGTATAAATGGAATGTTGGGAGGACTATAGGAACAAAACTTGGATCTAGAGGAGAAGATCACATACTTTCGGAGTAATCAGAGAACATAAGAACATAAGATATGCCATACTGGGTCAGACCGAGGTCCATCAAGCCCAGTATCCTGTTTCCAACAGTGGCCAATCTAGGTCATACGTACCTAGCAGTATCCCCAAAAGACACAGGTTCCACAATGCTTGTACTGGGTCAAGCATTGATTATCCTGGGTCCCTTTTTAATAGTGGTTTATGGACCTTTCCTCCAGGAATTTGTCCAAACCTTTTTTTAAACCCAGCTACACTAACAGCCCTTACCACATCCTGCGGTAACAAATTCCAGAGTTTGATTACACGTTGAGTGAAAAAATATTTTCTCTTATTTGTCTTAAATAGTTTACCCTGTAGTTTCATTGCATGTCCCCTAGTCTTTCTATATTCTGATAGCGTAAACAATTGATCCACGTTTACCTGCTCCACTCCATTCATTAATTTATAGACCTCTATCATATCTCCCCTCAGCCGTCTCTTTTCCAGGTTGAAGAGCCCCAACCTTTGTAGCCTCTCTTCATAGGAGTAGCCTTCCATCCCCTTCACCATTTTGGGGGCTCTTCTCTGTACTTTTTCTAATAATGCTATATCCTTTTTAAGATACGGTGACCAGAACTGCACACAATATTCAAGGTGCGGTCGTACCATGGAACGATACAGAGGCATTATAATATCCTTTGTTTTATTTTCCATCCCTTTCTTTATGATACCTAGCATTCTATTTGCTTTCTTGGCTGCCGCTGCACATTGGGCAGAGGGTTTTAGCATGTTATCCACAATGACTCCTAAATCTTTTTCCTGGGTGGTGGTTCCCAATGTGGAACCTTGCATTGTGTAACTATAGTGTGGGTTATTCTTTCCTAGGTGCATAACTTTGCACTTGTCCACATTAAATTTCATCTGCCATTTGGATGCCCAGTCTTCCAATTTATCCAGATCCTCCTGCAGTTTTCCACAATCCTCTTGGGTTTTAACAACTTTAAACAGTTTTGTATCATCTGCAAATTTGATAAACTCACTCGTTATTCCCTTTTCCAGGTCATTTATGAATATGTCAAAAAGTAGCGGACCCAGTACAGATCCCTGGGGTACTCCGCTATTCACCTTTTTCCATTGGGAATATTGGCCATTTAGCCCTACCTTCTGCTTTCTATCTTTTAACCAGCTCCCGATCCACAATAGTACACTGCCTCCTATCCCATGACTTTTTAGTTTCGCCAAAACTCTCTGATGAGGGACCTTATCAAAAGCTTTCTGAAAGTCCAGAAACACTATATCAACCGACTCACCTTTGTCTACCTGTTTATGCATACCTTCAAAAAAACATATCAGATTAGAAAGACAAGATATTCCTTGTCTAAAGCCATGTTGGCTGTCTCCCATTAGGCC
This sequence comes from Ichthyophis bannanicus, assembly GCA_033557465.1. Taxonomy (NCBI): domain Eukaryota; kingdom Metazoa; phylum Chordata; class Amphibia; order Gymnophiona; family Ichthyophiidae; genus Ichthyophis; species Ichthyophis bannanicus. The sequence goes on from CM066032.1 coordinate 1,630,064,008, forward strand.
ATGACTATCTACATGCTGTGTAATTTTGTTCTTTAAGATGGTTTCTACCATTTTCCTCGGTACTGACGTCACACTCACCAGTCTGTAATTTACCGGGTCACCCCTGGAACCCTTTTTAAAGATTGGTGTTATGTTGGCGACCCTCCAATCTTCAGGTATTACAGATGATTTTAATGAAAGTTCACAGATTACCAATAGCAGGTCCGCAATCTCATATTTCAGTTCTTTCAACACTCTTGGATGTATACCATCCGGTCCAGGTGATTTGCTATTATTCAGTTTATCAAATAGTTGTAATATATCTTCCCGGTGTAGCGATATTTCTCTCAATTCCTCTGCAGTATCACCTTTAAATACCACTTCAGTCTTGGGTAACATCCCTACATCTTCCTCAGTAAAGACCGAAGCAAAGAATTCATTCAGTCTCTCTGCTATAGCCTTGTCTCCTCATACTGCCCCTTTTACCCCTCTATCATCTAATGGCCCAACGGACTCTCTCACAGGCCTTTTGCTATGAATGTACTTGAAAAAGTCTTTATTTCGTGTTTTTGCTTCCGTAGCAAGTTCCTTCTCAAATTCTCACTTTGCGAGCCTTATCAATGCTTTGCATTTAACTTGCCAGTGCTTGTGCTGTTTCCAGTTTTCTTCGTTTGACTCTTTTTTCCATTTCCTGAAGGATGCATTTTTGGCAGCAACAGCCTCTCTGACCTCACCTTTAAACCATGCTGGCAGTTTTTTGGACTTTCTTCCACTTTCCTTAATACGTGGAATACAGCTGGTCTGGGCTTCGAGGATAGTATTTTTAAAAAACACCCAAGCTTGCTGTAAGTCTTTAACCTTTGCAACCGCTCCTTTTAGTTTTTTCTTAACTATATTCCTCATTTTATCATAGTCTCCCTTTTGAAAGTTAAAAGGTAGTACTGTGGATTTCTTTACTATCCCTCCTCCACTAATTAAATCAAACACGATCATGCTATGATCACTATTGCCAAGTGGTCCCAACACCCTTATTTCTTGCACCAGATCTGGCGTTCCACTAAGGACTAGGTCCAGTATGGCTTCCCCTCTGGTCAGTTCATGAACCAGCTGCTCCAAGAAGCAGTCATTTATTTCATCTAGAAACTTTATCTCCCTAGCTTGTCCTGCCGTAACACTGACCCAGTCGATACCAGGGTAATTGAAATTACCCATTATTACTACTCTGCTGTGACTTTTGTTAGCTTCCTTGATTTCTTTGAGCATTTCATCATCCATTTGTTCATTCTGGCCAGGCGGTCGATAGTACACTCCCACTGCCATCGCCTTCCCCTTTTTACATGGAATTTCAATCCATAGAGATTCTACAGCAAATTTTGTTTCCTGTAAAACATTAATCCTTTCTGACTCAATGCCCTCTCTAACATAGAGCGCAACCCCTCCACCAATTTGATCAGTTCTATCATTACGATATAGTTTGTATCCAGGTATCACAGTGTCCCACTAGTTATCCTCCTTCCACCATGTCTCTGAGATTGCAATCATATCTAACCTCTCATTTAGTGCTATATATTCTAACTCTCCCATCTTATTGTTTAGACTTCTAGCATTTGCATACAAGCATTTTAGAGACTGTATTTTATTAATATTAATCTGACTATTGGTAGGCATGGGTAATTTGGAATCTTTACGCTCTGTCTGCACCTTACTCAAGGCCATTTGGGCTACTATACTCTTTTTTGGAACCTCACTGCTTTTGGTAGTATCCTTCAAGGATACCTTCGTCTGAACCATGCGCTCCTGGGCGACTGTCGGCTTTCCCCTATTTTCTAGTTTAAAAGCTTCTCTATCTCTTTTTTAAAGGTTAATGCCAGCAGTCTGGTTCCATCCTGATTAAGGTGAAGCCCATCCCTTCGGAAGAGCCCCTCCTTTCCCCAGAATGTTCCCCAGTTCCTAACAAATCCAAAACCCTCATCCTTGCACCATTGTCTCATCCACGCATTGAGACTCTGGAGCTCTGCCTGTCTTTTGGGTCCTGCACGTGGAACAGGAAGAATTTCGGAGAACGCTATCCTGGAAGTTCTGGATTTCAACTTTCTACCTAAAAGCTTAAATTTAGCCTCCAGAACTTCCCTACCACATTTTCCTATGTCATTGGTACCAACATGTACCAAGACAGCAGACTCCTCCCCAGCACTATCAATGATCCTATCTAGGCGGTGCGTGAGGTCCGCTACCTTTGCACCAGGCAGGCATGTTACCAGGTGATCCTCACGTCCACCAGCCACCCAGCTATCTACATTCCTAATGATTGAATCACCAACTATGACAGCTGTCCTGAATATCCTCTCATGGGGACATGGCCCTGGAGAAACGTCCTCGGTGCGAGAGGGTTTTACATCACCTGGAAGACAGGTCCTAGTTACAGGATCACTTCCTGCTACACCAGAGTGATGCTCTCCTGTCACGTGACCTCTCTCCTCCATGGCAACTGGGATGCTGCCAGACTGGAGGTGGGACTTCAGGTCTATATCCCTGTAGGTCTCGTCCATGTACTTCTCTGTCTTTCTTATGTCTACCAGGTCTGCTACTCTAGCCTCTAGAGAACGGACTTGTTTCCTGAGAGCAAAGAGCTCCTTGCACTTAGTGCATACGTAAGACCTCTCACCAACTGGGAGAAAATTATACATGTGACACTCAATGCAAAAGACCAGAAAGCCCCCATCTCGCCGCTGGACCTTTGTCTGCATCTTAGTTTAAAGCTTTTGTTTAGGTCTTTTAAATTCTGTATTTCATAAGGGCTGGTGTAGATGCTTATACTAATAAAAGTGTATCTAACACCCCCAATACACCTTGTTCACCTGAAGCTTAATTAATCTCAGGTCCTCAGTGTATGACTGATATGGATAAAGAGCTGCACCTGAGAGCAGCCCCTTTCCTTCAAGATGGGTAGGTACCTATAAAGCTACAATTACCCCAGGGGTGGGTGGGTGCTGGGGAGGGAGGGAGGGAAATAAGTCCTATTAAAGAGGGCAGTTACAAGGTACCCTGTCCTGAACCCTCAGCAGGGGGGGAGGGGGGGGTACCACACAAAGCCCAATTAGTTGAGAGAGGCAAGGTAAGTTATACAGCTGAGAAAGCTGAAGCAGCACACCAATAAACAATAAATAATTAAATAAACAGCTAGAACTCACTGCAAGTTGTCACAGGAGGTAATATCCACCTCTCTAGCAGAGCACTGTTAGAGCACTGCTCTTCCCAGAGAAGGGAGGAGAGAGGCCAGATAAAACCAAAGTTGCGGACTTAGTGTAAAGAATAAACAAAAGGTTTAAAGGCTGAAAACACTTTGTTGTAACTAAGTCACAATCAACTCTGGGTACAAAAATAAAAAGGGTAGAATCATTACAGTTGTAAAATTATAAATAAAGTGACAACTTAAATGAGGCTGAATTGATAGCAAATAAAAATATATAGGACCCAATTTTTGAAGACATTTACATGGGTAACTGCTTTAGTTACTGATGTAAATGCCGTACCTGGGATTTTCGAAAGGCACCTGCACGGATAATGCCCTTCAAAAATCCCAGATATGTCACTAACACACCCAGATGCTATGCAGTTAGCATCAGGGTGTGTTAGGTGCATTCCGGGGGCAGAGGAAAGGGCTAACCAGGTAGCACAGATTTTCGATGCTACCTGCTTAGCCCTCTGTGCTTTAAAGATAGGTGAGGTGAGCACAGGGGCTAAGCAGGTAGCATCAAAAATTGGTGCTATCCAACTAGCTCCTGCAGCTTCCAGGTTGTGCGGCGAAATCCATATTTTCAATGCCAGGCCGCATATGACCCCGACCTTGAAAATATGGGTTAGGCAGAAGGGGGGCGGGCTACATGCCCAAGTGGCACATAGCACCGCCCAGATGAAAATCGGACCTATGATATATAAAAAATATCATAAAGATGTCTAAAAAAAAGCTCAAATAGAAAGAAAGGCGGGCTCAGGATGTGCTCAAACTTATCACAAACGTAACAAATGTGTATGAAAATAGTATAATCCATATGGTTAAACACATTGTTTATGTAAAACTGCCACATAATAAAAACCTTCATAATAAAATTATTTAAAAAAGGGCATAATTTAATCTAATCTTAAACGAACACGTTGCTTGAAAAGTTCAATGTGCAAACAAATAAAACTAAGATAATCAGGGAAGGCATAAAAATGACTCATGTATTTGCCTAAGATACAGAAAGGGATAGCTCCATCTCTCTGGATGCCATTGTAAAATGTAGTGGTAAGCAATGCTGCAATTTAAAGCTCGCTTTGGCACGAAAGAGTGTTGCAGACAATCAAATCATATTATAAGGAGGATCACATTAAAAAATATGCTTATGCTATAATATGAAAATAACTTAAAAACTGTTTAAGAACATTAAACCGTGGTCATGCAGGATCAAAAAATAAGACTGGCTCACCTGGTGAAAGATATTGCAATATAGATATATAACTAGACGTGCCCCGCAGGATCAGAACTGGGTCTAGTGCCTGTATGTGCAGGCTGGTACCTGATTCAGATCAGCCTGCATGTACAGACCCCTGCCTGGCTAACTCAGTTAGGCTCCTGAATGCAGCTGCAGTGCATGGAGTCCTGTTGCCATGGCACCATGGCTCCATTCAGGAGCCGCGATCCTCAGCTGCCATCCACAATCTTCTTTCCAGGGTTGGGCTGTGGGGAACCCCCTCACCTCTCTGCCGCTGCCCAGGCCTGCTGTCCTCCGTCTAGATCTAAGGCCCCAGAGGTACAGGGCAGGCTTCAGAATCGGCCCTGTACATCTGAAGTCACGAACCACCCACTGCTCGGCCTCACTCCTCCTCCGCAATTTCCCCTCCTGCCCCGGTCTAAGCCTTCCTGTTCAACCTCCTTGTTCATATGAGGAGGCTTTTGCCGGGGATGGAAGGAGAGTGAATTCACAGTACAGAATAGGCCCCATTATGCCCAGTTCGCCTGAGTGTAAAAATGTAAAAATCAATCATAGCACTTAAACTACTAAAATCCAAGAGTGCCCGATAAAGTAAAAATGTGAAACATCAATTGGTAAAGGAGGAGCCACAGATAAAATCCTGGAGGATAAAGTAGACACCAATCATAAAAACAGATATTTAAAAAAAAACTATAAAAAAAGAAAATAAAAAAAGTAATGATACTGTGCTTGAAGAGTTAAAAAAGTAAAAAACTGCAAACCAAAAAAGCTGGGAGGGGGAAGAGGAAAGAATAGGAGGGGAAAAGGGAAAGGGGAAGGGGAAGGGGAGGAAGAGGAAAGGGGAACGGGGAAACCAGAACATTTAATTAATTAATTAATTAATTGTATGTATTTATTTATTTATTAATATATTTTATAACATGTTATAAAATATATTAATTACCAGGACTTATAAAATCATGCTTAGCTTGGAACAGGTGTAAATGCCCAAGGAGAAAATTGTTGAAATATGAAGGCATTGGTAGTGTAAAATGGGAAAGGCACAAAGTTTTTTAAAAACCCCAAACCACACCAAGAGCATGCCTTCATAAAATCTACACATCCCATGGCTTCTATATGTACAAATTGTGGTACTGAGAAATAGGCTTCTATACATGGATCACATTTATGCATGCAGATGCTACATGAACATTATAAAATGACCTTAGTATATGTGGAAAATTTATTTTTATTTATAGCTGACATTTACAGTAAAACTGCTTATCCAATAAACTGGTTCAGAAGAATATAAAATATATAACTGTACAATATCAGATTAAACAAAGCATACCATGCATTTCAAAGAACAAAATAAACATACCAGACTGAAAGCTCTGGAAACCAGTATTCACTGCTTAGTCGAAGAACATGTGTGCATAATGAGTAGCGGTGCAAGGACCCCCTCCCAGTATGCCTTAATCCTCCGAATAGTCCACTTCCCAGGATAAGCTGGCCATTCAGTATTTCCTCTGCTGTGAAAAATATCAACAGTTCTGCCAATTAGTTGAAATTTGCAAAATGCATTGCTTTCTTTTTTAAATCTATATTTTTGCATTTCTATCATTTCATTTTGGTTTGTTACATTTTTAAATAAGGGATTTGTATATATATGCCAATTTTATGCATAACACACAGATTTTTACGTGCATTTAAAAAAATTACGTATGTTAAGGCAGAGATGTCAAACTTCGGTTAAAGGGGCCGCAAACCAGTCTGGTAGTGCATGCAAATATATCTCATGCTTATTCAGTAAAATCTACCTAAGCCAACACACACACTAGTCTGGAGACAAATCACAAAATACTACTCTACACACCCAGACCACAAACACTTCTCTTGAAAATTATATAATAATGGAAAGAACACCCTTATCATAGAACAAATCCAAACCAACTTACATTCAATAGAAAGAACTCCTCAACAGGTGGATAAACACAACAAATATACCATGGGTAGGAGAAAAAGCCTCAGATAACTTCATCCTGCTATGTAACTACTGAAAGCTATAGGGGAAAAACAGCTCCACATCACAGGCTTGAAAAACTCTTTCCCAAACCAAATTTGATTATTATTTTTTTACTATATTACAAAAAGAACTAATCAAAAGCATAGTGGTGGATAATATGTGTGATATTGGAAAGCAGTAGTTGTAGTGTCGGCGTTTGGAGCAGGAGTTCTCCCATACTAACATTGGTGTTTAATGAGTGGCTGTACTGTTGGCGTCCTGTGCAGGAATGTTTTATCAACGGAGAGAAGGAGTGATTTGAAGATCAGCTGTATTGAGCTAAGTATGGGGATATTGGCAAGTTCTTGAACTGTGCTTGGAAGTCCTTTTGATTAGTTCTTTTTTCTTCTCTCTTATAGGTGGCCATTGTGTTGGTCTGTGAGTTTTGCCTGATAGCTCCTGCTGAGTTAGTGATTTAATATCCATTACGCGGCTCTTGCCCTCAAGGCGCCTTGGGGTACTTCCTGCTTTAGATGCTTTCTTAAGGGATTTTAAGAACTTTGTAATATAGTAAAAAAAAAATGAATTTGGGTTGGGAGGAGTTTTTTTAAAGTCTGCGATATGGAGCTGCTTTTCCCCTATGGCTTTGAGTAGCCACATAGCGGGATGATAAGTTATCTGAGGCTTTTTCTCCTATCCATGGTATATTTGTCTTGTTTGTCCACCAGTTGAGGAGTTCTTTCTATTGAATGTAAGCCAGTTTGGATTTGTTCTATGGTAAGTGTGTTTTTTTCCATTATTATATAATTTTTGAGAGAAGTGTTAGTGGTCTAGGTGTGTAGGGAGTAGTATTTTATACTTATTCAGTAGGGATATCTTAAAAATCTGACTGGTTTGTGGCCCTCAAGGACTAGAGAGTTTGACGCCCCTGTGTTAAAGAAAGCAAACAAGCACAAACACTTAGTCCTAGAAATATATGCGGTTTTTACTTTGTTCTATTCTTCTATTCATTATTTTACACACACATATATATATAAAGTTCAGTATTTTTATAATAAAATAGTAGTCTACAGAAGAGAAAACATTCACAATGCTACTCTAAAACATATGGACCTATTTAGTAAAGTGCAATTAGTGTTTGCACTTATTTAACCATACATGCAAAACTCAAGTGGTAATTGTAAAACCTGTGCCGTAAATACAGGGGGCTAGCATCTTCCCTGAACTTACCACGGAGGGCGAACACTTTTAGCACATTCCATGCTTCAGTACTGTCTGCTAATACATGTAAATTTATTTATTTATTTATTACAAGTTCTTATATACCGCACTATTCGGCATCAGCGCGGTTTACATTATAACATAAAGACCATAACAACAAGCTGTTTGGTTTACATCGAACAGGAGTACAAACTTGGAGAACCGGGGTAAACTATATACATGAGATAATTACATAGAACAGAATAGAGTCTTAGTAATATAAAGAACGGTATGGTGTGTTCATGAGTGGGTCACTTCCTCTGGTTCAATTGCTGGTAGGGTAGTATTGAAGGAAGAGGTGGTATTTGAGTGCCTTCCTGAACTGGAGTAGGTCAGTAATGGCCCTTATGTCGGAGGGTAGAGCGTTCCAGCATTTGGGGACATAGAAACTGAAGGCTCTGTTTGAGGTTGTCATGTTGCACTTTGTCGACGCCTTCGAGGTAGTCAGTAGGTTTACGGCTGTTGCTCTTCTGGATCTGTTGGGGGGTACAGTGTGAATCAGATCTGTGAGTGAGGAGGATGAGATACCCTTGATTGCCTTGAATGATAGGACTAGGGTTTTAAAGATGGGCCTGTGCTAAAATAAAAACCCATCCCGATCCAATTTCTCCATCTGATTCTCCCAAACTGACCTCGTCTACTATGACACAGGCATAACAGCAATGAACATTGGAACAGTGCGTGAATAACCCAGGAGCATCTGAACATGTAGGGCCACATGGTCCATGGCCTGTTAAGATTTTGGACCCCTCCCACTACTGCTGCTACCAGTGCCACATATTATCATGCCTACTGCGGCTACAGCAGCAGTAAAACAAACCATACGGGGTAATTTTATGACATTTCACCAAGGCTGAAGGTGCTCTCAGAAATTTGCTTTTGCTTTTCCTGCAGATATTCTTATAACCAAAACAAAATGGGTAGTTTTAAAAATACAAAACTATGTGTGTTGGCACTTCCCCAAACCTAACACAGCACCAGGAATTCTGGCATGAAGATGTAGATTATTGACCTAGTTAACTAGTCATGTACACGGGAAAGTGGCAGTTCAATGCCTCCAAGGACAGTCCCAAGCTTGGCTGCAAAAGGAGGAGTGTGGTCAATCTGCTGTGATGACCAGAACTGGGATATCAGGGAAATTAGGCAGGAAACCACATGGAAATTTAAACAAACTCATTTGCTTATGCTACCGCAGCTGGGGTAACTGATGCACCAGCATTGGGAACACAGGGTGCTAGTAAGAAGCAGGCTACTGGTCAAAGCAGCAAATTTATGACATCAAAACCGGAAATTTGCATCGCCGCGTGGAATGTATGAACTGGACACCATGTTGGAAAAAAGGAAATCATTTCCATGGAATTGTTGAAGTGCACAATCTTGATCGCTGCAGTATCCAAACTATGTCTCACTGGATCCGAAACACTGACCATTCAACCACCAATGATCAACAAAACAATGATGCTATTCTACTATGGTAGTGAAAAATGAGAAGCTGGCATTGGGTTTATGGGGTGACTACTCATCACCTGAAACTCCAGCTTCATTCCGCCACCCTCCATCAAGGTCAATAACACAACAATACCCATAAAACCGGAAGTGAAATACCTCAGAGTGACTCTCGACAAGGAACCAAATCTAGTGTCACACATCACCAGAACCACCAAAAATGCATACCTCAAGATGAGACTAATCAGTCGCCTCAAACCCCTCCTCGCTCATGATCATTTCCGCACAGTCTGTCAAGCACTAATAACTCCCATCCTAGACTTCTGAAACCCAATCTATCTGGGCCTAACTCAGCAGACACTCAGGCCACTGCATATGGCTCAATATACAGCAGCATGCATAATATCTGGTTCATCAAGACAAGATCACATCACCCTCATTCTAAAACACCTCCACTGGCTCCCAATCAGCGACCGCATCAGATATAAGACAGTCTTAAACATATTCAAAATCAAACACCGGACATCAGTACTCAGCCTAAAACCACTCATACAACCCGACATCAGCACAAGACTGAGTAGGAGGGGCACCTCGGACACCATAAAGACACCAAGACTTCACCAAGGCTCTTAAGAACACCACAAGAAGAGCTCTATTGATGGCAGCACCTGCAATATGGAATGCCCTCCCTGACGACCTACGATCAACAGAAGACATTAAGGACTTTCGAAAACTACTCAAGACAACGCTCTTCATTGAGCACTACGGTGATAGCACATAGTTGTGCCCACCAACTCCTGGCCTAATACCAACCCCCCACCCTTACTCCCTCATGTACATAAGATTGTAAAGTAGCTCATGCTGTAAATAGCCCACCACGAATCAACGCCAACTTACACACACACACTCACTCACTGTATAACACTGCATGATCACACAAATATCAATTTATTCGATTGTTTGTTGTGTACACCGCTTTGATTAAAGGAGAAGGCAGGATATAAATCCTTTTAAATAAATAAATAAAAATTTAATGGTGGACAGAAGACTGCCAAAAGTAAAATTGCCTTCCAACCAATATCGGATCCTCTGGTAGTTCTTACCATTGTGAGGCAGACTGCATGATCTCTGGAGTGCTCAGAAAGCCATCAGCTAAGACTATAATTTTCTTTATTATCTCTGCTGGTTTCTAGCTACCAATATAGAGTTTAAGTGTTTGCTTTTTTGGGATATCGCTAATATAAGGTTTAACTGTGGCTATACATTAAGTTTGAGGATAGTCAGACTACTGGGGCCTAAGTATCCATATAATGAAGGGTTAAATCTGTTGCACTGCTTGGAGAATAACTTGCTCCCAAGGGAGAGACTGATTTTAGACCATCTCACACCTGGACACACAATACCGGTCTAAGGCAGACTGCATGAGCTCTGGAGTGCTTAGAAAGCAATCAGCTAAGACTATAATTTTCTTTATTATCTCTGCTGGTTTCTAGCTACCAATACAGAGTAATAAGTGTTTGTTTTTTGGGGATATCAGTAATATAAGGTTTAACTGTGGCTATACATTACGTTTGGGGATATTCTGACTATATGCTTTCCTGTGTAGCCTTGGAAAAGATATCTGTGGGTTCCCCAGAAATCTGCTCCAGACTAGTTAGGAACAGCCTACAGGCCAGAGACACTTAGGTTTCCGCCCACGCTACCCCTCATCCCACCCGCCCCAGGGGCTGCATTGCCTATATAGTGGTCGCATACGTTGCCATCTATCCTTTTAACTTGGGGTAAGGCCCGACCCTTCTTCTTCCTTTCTTCTACTTCTAAGACTGCTTATTTAGCATGTCGTGTATTCAGTGCAATAACTGAGGTACATTCATTCCAAGACAAATCATTTGGAACGTGAGAGCTTGTCCTCTGTGCTTCAGGTCAGCTGTCATGCATAGAGAACTGACTCTACTATGGGAAGACCTAGCTGCCATACATAAAGAAGTGACCCTACTGAGGGAGGAACTGGCTGCAATGAAGCGCACCTCTTCTAAGATACAAACTGAACAACGTCCACCACAGCTCCCACAAAGAACACAGGTACACTAAAAACATTTTTTTTTAAACTGCCTCTAATGTTTCGATTGATTTTTACGTTTTTTGGTGCGCTGAATCCAAATCTGGTAACCAATTTGCTCCATCACGTACAGATTTTTTGCTACATTGTGTTAGCAGTTTGAGGTGAACGTTTCAGATTGAGTGCGATCGAGATAAAAGTTTCTTGGATGAATTCTTTATACTAATTGTTTAGTAGTTATTCAAATAAGAATAAAGAAAATTGTAACAAGGCAGCACATAAGAGTAGAGTAATGTCAACAAAACACACTGTGATGGTAGCAAAATTGTCTGCACTTAAAACAGCCACATACATGTGCACAAACATTGAGCATATAAGAGCGAGGTTAGACACAAAGCAAAGCAAAGAAATGTGCAAAAAATGTTGTACAGGTATGTATGTAAGAATAGAAAACGCAAACTGCACCATTGCAATACATGAAGACAAACACCTGATGGTGTGAAAATAAAATTCTAATAAATGAAATCCGACACTGTGGTAATAACTAGCAAATTTTTATTTCAAAGTTTAGTAAAAACACGATATTTGTCAACACAGTTTAGATTTTAAAGTCATTCTTGGGTCAATCAATCTCCTGGTGGGCCCGTTTCTTCTTCCCCCGAATGCTTCTCTTGGTGCGCTGCTTGGCGTATTTTTCATCTGGGGTTTCCCGCAGCAGCAACCAGCAGTAGTGGTGTTCCATCTTCCTTGGTACCTTCTCTCTGCGTCCTTGATGTCCTGGTGAAACCTTTCACCTTGTTCTTCACTGTACGCCCCCAAGTTTTCGGGAAAGTAGTTCACATGGGAGTGCAAGAAATGGACTTTCAGGCTCATGTTACAGCCTTGTTCTTTGAAGGCATTGAGCATCCTGGCAACAATATCCTTATAGTTCTCATCCCGCCTGTTCCCCAAGAATTTGAGAACATCATCCTTGAAGGAATCCCAGGCTTCTTTTTCCTTCTCAGACATCGTTTCAGCGAATGCTCCATCTGAAATGAGTTTCCTTATATCAGGGCCAACAAACATTCCTTCCTTTAGCTTTGCTCCAGAAAGTCGGGGGAACTTTGAGCAAAGGTACCGAAAGCACTCACCATCTTTTGGAAGGGACTTGATGAATTGCTTAATGAGACCCAACTTAATGTGGAGAGGTGGTAATAGAATTTTATCACGAGGTACCAAGCTCTCATGAAGAACATTTTTCTCACCGGGTCTCAAATACTCCCGAATTGGCCAGTCTTTTTTCCCCCAGTGTAGGTCACGGGCCCGGCTATCCCACAAGCAAAGGAAGCAGGGATATTTGGTGAAACCGGATTGCTGCCCTAATAGCATGGATAGAATTTTAAAGTCTCCACAAATCATCCACTTATGCTCATCATAACGAATCTTCTGAAGAAACAGGGCCAAATTCTCGTATTTTTCTTGGAGAATAACAGAGTGAGCAATAGGAACTGAAGCGAATGTGTTGCCATTATGAAGAAGAACACCTTTTATGCTGTCTTTTGACGAATCAATGAACAGCCGCCATTCAGCAGGATCATACTTGAGTTTAAACTTTTCCATCACTCCGTATATATCGTTGCAAAATACCAAATCTTCCTCTTTGCTGAAATACTTCAAAAATTGTGTCTCGCGGTTGCGGTACCAATAAAAAGTTGTTCCTGGTGACAATAGATTTTTCTGTTTAAGCCGAGAACCTAGCAGTTGGGCAGCATCTTTTGGGAGTCCTAAATCCCGGACTAAATCATTCAATTCAGCTTGAGAGAAAAGTTCAGGTTTTGGATCTGGTTCAGTTTCAAACTCGAAGTACTGGACTCATCGGGAAAAGCCATCTGATGAGTCTCATCATGATCAGAACTGTCCACACAAATATGATCCAAAGATTTTGGTGGTTCAGGCACAGGTACTTCGTTGCTATGAGGCATAGGCCTAATTGATGAGGGAAGGTTGGGGTAACTTATTACGTTCTTATTTTTTAAGTTGTATCCCTTCACAATGCAAGAGCAAAAATAGCAGTCACTGCTGTGGTCTCTTTGTTCACGCCACATCATAGGTATTCCGAAACAAAATGCTTGTTTTTTACCTTTCATCCATAAGCGTAGATCTTCCTCACATGTCTTGCACACTTTGTGAGGAGCCCACGGTTTGTCTTGATCGCCTAACTTCAAACCGAAATAGGCGAAATATACTTTTTTAATAAATGCAGAAATGTTCCTCTGCCGCTTTTTCACGGTATATTCCCCACAAATAAAACAAAAACTGTCCGGAGAGTTGACGCAACCTCTGGCTCTGTGAGCCATCACAAATACACAGCACTGCAAACTACAACTGTAGTGAACCACTTCGGAATAAAGCTGGATTACGACTGAGCAAACAAAAGGTAATAATGAACTTGCAAGAAACTGAAATTTGACAGGAACGTTCATGTCGCAACCACCGTGTTTGAGCGAGCGAGCGAACGAGGCGAGGCGAGGCGAACAGGAAAGAACATGCGCCAGCGCGAGTACTGGATTTAGCCCCCCGCTTCCCAATTGTCCTGTTAATGTATAAAATGAATACAAAACACTCTAAAATATCATGAGGGAGTGTTTCTAGTTAGTTAACCATTACAACCTCTATTTTGGGCCAAGAAAATAAACTGCAGTCGGCTAAAAAGAAATTATGTGAACATTCCTTATATGGGTAAGAAATCTAATTTTGCAAGAAAACGTGACGTGATGGAACATTTTGGCTATTTTTCCTGGATTCAGCACCCCAAAATCTATAGGAATCAGTTGCAAAACTGGAGGCAGTTTTTTGGTAGTGTACCTGTGGAATCAAACACCCCAGGGACAAATGGATCACAATGGGTTCTGGTAGATTGCGACCTGTAACACACAGACATCCTATGCATCAAGAGATATCCCTGCATAATGCCTCCTCTGCCTTGCCTAATGAGGATGTGGAACTGAGGGAGAAACTGGCTGCAATGAAACACACCTCTTCTAAGATACAAACTGAACAGCATCCACTGCCACTCCAACAAAGAATCAAACACCCCAGGAATAAATAGATCACAGTGGGTTCTGGTAGATTGCGACCTGTGACACAAAGACATCCTATGCATCAGGAAACATCCCTGCATAATGCCTTCTCTGCCTTGGCTAATGAGAATGCCCAATCCAAAGAAACTGAAGGGCCCTTAAATGATACAGACAATGCCCAATCTCCTGCTAGAGGACCATATATGAAGAAAACCTCACCAAACAGCAAACTACTAATACTTGGAGATTCCATCATCAGAGGCACCAACTTGGGAACACAGTTCAATGGAGAGAAGATAGTCAAGTGCCTCACAGACTCTTCAGCCAGCAGGAATACAAACCAAGTTGCTTAAGTACTTAGAGCAGAAAGTGAACACAGATGTGGAAGGTCATGCTCTGGATGTCACCCTCTGCAAAAACAGAACAACATCAGAAACAGCCACACTTTTAATCCACACATCAAAAACAAGCAGGAAGATGTGGGCAGAACAAAAGCAATGCAAAATACACACAAGCCAGTAAAATCCTGGAAAGCAATGAGCACTAATGCTCGAAGCTTAGCCAACAAAGATCCGGACCTGGAAGCCCTAATGGTGGAAATGGATTTGGACATTGTGGCCATTACAGAAACTTGGCTAAATGAATCACATGATTGGGATATAGCCATAGCTGGCTATAATCTATTCAGAAGAGACAGAGAAAATGGAAGAGGAGGAGGAGGAGCCTTGTATGTCAAGGGCAATATTAAAGCTACTGAAATGCAGGGGGCATGGGGAAAAGAAGAAGCGCTCTGGACTGTGTTGGAAAGAGGAGATGGCACTGTCATCCATACTGCTTTAGTATACAGACCTCTGACACAAACTGAAGAGATAAATAACAAATTGATTATAGATATTGCCAAGATAGCCACAAAGGGAGAAGCAATCATATTGGGTGACTTTAATCTACCTGATGTGGATTGGATTACTCCTTCTGCACATCTGGAAAGAAGCAAAAAAATTGTGGATGCTCTCCAAGACGCATTACTTAGACAAGATAGAAGCAACCAGGGAAAGCTCAACGCTGGATTTAGTGCTCACCAATGGTGATAGCATGTCAAATATCTGTGTGAGTGCCCCTGTGAGCAGCAGCGATCATCACACGGTGTGGTTTGAGATAAAAGCCATGATACAGGCCAATCATAGCAAGCTTAAGGTCCTAAACTTCAAAAACATAGACTTCAATAAAATGGCCAAGTACCTAAAGGAGGAGCTGACAGGATGAAAGGAGATAAGGGAAGTGGAACTGAAATGGGCTAAACTAAAGATGGCATTAAAAGGGGCAACAGATAAATATGTAAGAAAAGTAAACAAAAACAATAGGAGAAGAAAACCTATTTGGTTTTCCAAAGAAGTGGCTGCTCAAATAAAGGCAAAAAACACAGCTTTCGCAAAATTCAAAAGCTTGCAAACAGAGGAACATTGTCTCTGAGTTTGATCCTGTATTCATTTCTAAGAGAGAAATAAGGATAGCAAAATCGAAGGCAGAGGAAAAGATGGCTAAAGATATGAAGTGTGGCGACAAAACTTTCTTCAGGTATATTGGAGAAAGGAAGAAGATCAGAGGTGGAATTGCAAGACTCAGAAGTGCTGGAAACGCATTTGTGGAAAGTGACATTGAAAAAGCAAAATTGCTAAATGAATACTTCTGCTCTGTTTTTACTAAGGAAGGTCCTGGAGAAGGACCACCTGTGACTCCCAAATATAGAACTGGGAATGAAGTAGATACCACACCATTCACAGAAGATGATGTGTTAGAACAACTTGCAAAACTGAAAGTGGACAAGGCCATGGGACCAGATGAGATACGTCCCAGGATACTGAAAGAGCTCCGAGAGGTTAAAGGATGTTTTCAACAGATTCTTGGAAACAGGAGAGGTTCCTCAGGACTGGAGAATGGCTGATGTCATACCTCTACACAAAAGTGGTGACAGGGAAGAAGTGTCAAGCTACAGGCCTGTGAGCCTTACCTCAGTGGCGGGAAAAGTAATGGAGGCACTCCTGAAAGTGCGAATTGTGAACTTTCTCAAAGCCAAAAGGTTGCAAGATCCGAGGCAACATGGTTTTACCGAAGGATGATCTTGCCAAACAAATCTGATTGAGTTCTTTGACTGGGTGACCAGGGAACTAGATCAGGGGCATGCGATGGATGTCATCTACCTGGATTTCAGCAAAGCCTTTGATACTGTTCCTCATAGGAGGCTTATCAATAAACTCAGTAGTTTAGGGATAGAGCCCAAGATAGTAAATTGGATCAGAAATTGGTTGACTGACAGACAACAGAAGGTGATGGTACAAGGAGCTCACTCGGATGAAAGGAAGATGATTAGCGGGGTGACCCAGGGGTCGGTCCTGGGCCCAGCACTGTTCAATGTATTTGTGAGTGATATTGCTGAATGACTGCATGGAAAAGTGTGTCTGTTTGCAGATGACACAAAAATTTGCAACAGAGTGGACTCCCCTGAGGGAGTGGTTAACATGAGGAATGATCTACAAAAGCTGGAAGAATGGTCTAATGCTTGGCAATTAAGATTTAATGCGAAGAAGTGCAGAGTCATGCACCTGGGAAGCAGAAATCCAAGGGAAATGTACGTGATAGGGGGCGAGAGATTGGTGTGTACTGATAAGGAGAAAGACCTTTTAGTGATTATTTCTGAAGATCTCAAGGTGGCAAAACAGTGCGACAAGCCGGAGGAAAAAGCCAGGAGGATGTTGGGCTGCATACGAAGAAGAATTACCAGCAGAAAGGAAGAGGTACTTATGCCACTGTACAAGTCACTGGTGAGGCCTCACTTGGAATACTGTGTTCAGTTTTGGAGACCATATCTTGCAAAGGATGTAAAAAGACTGGAAACTGTTCAGAGGAAGGCGACAAAAATGATTTGTAGCCTGCATCAGAAGCTTTATGAGAAGAGACTTGAGACCTAAACATGTACATTTTGGAGGAGAGGTGGGACGGGGAGATATGATTCAGACCTTTAAATACTTAAAGAGAAATAATGAACAAACCAACCTCTTCCAAAGACGGAGAAGCTGCAAAACTAGAGGGCATAACATGAAGCTACAAGGTGGTAAATTGAAAGGCAATGTCAGGAAATACTTTTTCACTGAAAGGGTGGTGGATGCTTGGAATGTGCTCCCGATGGAAGTGGTGGGGGAAAATACGGTGACAGAGTTCAAAAGGGCATGGGACAGACACAGTGGATCCCTTTACAGCAACAAGAAAATATCAAAATAATCTGAACCATCTAATTCCTTAACAAATAGGGGTGTACTACAAGGAGTGGTGGGATCACCCCTAAGCAAAGACATGGGAAGGGGGGCCTGCACAGAGCAGCAGGTGTACCTACTCTTGACATTGTACTGGGCAGACTAGATGGACCATACTGGTCTTTATCTGCCGTCATTTACTATGACAGCACAGTCAAGACTCATATTCTGTCCACCTATGCTCCAACTGAGACCAGCCTGGATGCAGTAAGGATGACTTCTACAACCAGTTCCAACACACACTGGATTCAATCCTGCAGACAGAGTTGATCATTCTGGCGGGAGATTTCAATGCTCACATCTGTGCGGACAGGACTGGATGGGAAGAAACGCTGTGCAGTTTTGGTCATGTGAGATCAATGACAATGGAATGTGGCTGCTGTCTTTCGCTGCATTGAACCACTTGGTAGTGGGAAGCAGTCACTTTCAGCACCCTCGCTAACACCAGTTTACATGGCGCAACCCATCTGGCAAAGATTCAGACATCCTGAACTACACCCTGATCAGCTCCCGATTCCGATCATCGCTCAAAGATGTATGTTCAATGAGGGGGCCCAATTGTGGATCTGACCACTATCTCGTCCATGTCAAGGTACAGCTGTGATTACAATGGACGAAGCGCAAGGCACCTCCAGCAGCCAAACTGAACTGGGCATGTCTGAGGGATCTGGCACTCAGACAAGAATTCCAAATCACCCTATTCAGCAAATTTGTAGCATTTGAACCATCGGATTATGTCGATGTCCACCCATCTGATGTCAGACACAACCATGGATTTCGGATGAGTACCTTGATCTGGTGGATAAAGGGAAATGAATCAAACACATCAATTTCAAGCAGTACCAGTAACTGAACAAAGAGGTCAGACAGAAGATGAAAGTGGAAAGAAAAACCTACTGGAGTGGTGTCACAGCCAACCTGGAAGAAGTAGCATCCAGATATGAATATTGGACTCTGTATCAGACCCTCAGGAGACTGAGTGGTAAAACAAAGTTGACCAATGACAACATAAAGAAAGCGGATGGTACCTTCGTGAGCTCTCCTGGTGAATGCCTGCAGTGGTAGAAATAATTCTTCAAACAGCTATACAACCATGATCTGCCCTAGGGACCACCACCAGAGCCATCACCCATTGACCTGCTTAAGAATCCATTCCTCAATGGTGAGTCAACAGTCGATGAAGTGAAGAATGTCATAAGATCATTGAAGAGTGGAAAGGAGCCCAGAGTGGACCAAGTCACTGCCAAAACGATCAAAGCTGGGGAAGACATCCTGCTGCAATGGTTTCACATCCTGTATATACTCATCTGTTGCATAGAATGAGTTCCATCAGTATGAAAGAAAGCCATTATCGTGCCAGTCCTGAAGAAAGGTGATAGCTGGGAATGCAAGAACTACTGTGGCATCAGCCTCCTTTCAATCATTGGCAAGGTGTTCATGAATATCATACAATCGAGGCTGTAGAAAAATCAATAACAGACCATTCGAGAAGAGCAAGTAGGATTTAGGTCACTTCAAGGCTGCACCAATCAAATATTCACCATTCATCAACTGGCAGAGGAAAGGATCAGGTGTGGAAAGTGAACCATTATTTTCTTCATTGACTTAAAATTTGCATTTGACTGTGTTCACTGGCCCACCCTGTGGAGGCCATTAGAGAATGAGCATGTATCGTTGAAGATCATCCAACTTCTCCAAGTATCATACAATGGTTCAACCAGCAGTGTGAGGATTCAAAATGAACTATCCAAGGAATTTCCTATCCAAACTGGAATCCGCCATGGAGATGTTACCTCACTCTTGCTTTTCAATATTGTGATCAATGATATTATGAGGTGAACATTCAAGGACATATGCAGGGTCCAGTACAATGCGAACAACTTCCTGACCAACTTGATGTTCACAGATAACAGTGCCATAATGCTGACACGGATGCAGAGGCCACCAACATCCTTGCCTGCACTGCTCAATCTTATGGCCTGAGAATCATTGCTAACCAGATGAAAGTTATGACCATGGGTAGATCACAGGCCAATGCTCACCTCAATGGAATCCAAATTGAGAAGGTCCCAGAATTCAAATACCTGGGATCGCTGGTGCAGGAGAAGGTGGTGTCATCCACCATGAAGTCCACAGCAGTACTGGCCAGGCAACAGTAGTATTCACTTCACTCAAATGGTGCCTCTGGAAGAAGGCCAATATCTCTACCAAGACCAAAATTTGCCTCTTCCAAACATTGATCCTGCCAATTCTCCTGTATGGATCAGAAACATGCACTCTGCTCAAACCTGACATGAACAAGCTTGAGGTCTTTCAAATGTGGTGCCTGAGACAGATTTTAGGTGTCTCTCTTCATGACTGCCATCAAAATGACACAATTCAGACAATGTGCAACCATCAACCTTCAAAAGAACAAATCTAAAAACACAGACTGCAATGGTTTGTTCATGTTTGCAGAATGACTACCACTTGGCTGCCATACAAACTCATCTGGTGAGAGCGACCTGTCCATTGGAAGGTTCAACGAGCAGCACCGAAGAAAATGTGGATCAAACACACTGAGGAAGACCTAAGGAACCAGTGACTGACTATCGATGAGACCAGACATATTGCCACCGATCGCCAAGGTTGGAAGCCTATTGTGAACCCCACACAGAATCCAGAGGCACTTAAAGCACCGTATAGGTTGAGGGGGATAACCTGTTCCCCAATTGCCAGCTAAGGATTAAAGAAGAAAGAAGTGGCAGTTCAGTCTATGCCCAGGGTCACCAGAAATTGCCATGCAAGGCCAAACACCCCCCTAAAACAAATAAAAATTCCCTCCAGGTTGTCACAGCCCCAGTCGGAAGATTTATACTCCATCCTCAGCTTCAGGAAGAGATTCCATTTTGGTTGCTTTCAGTGTAGCTGAGTTTAAAAAAAGGCTTGGACAAGTTCCTGGAGGAAACATCCATAAACCATTATTAAGGAAGACCTGGGAAGTCCACTGCTTACCCCAGGATAAGCATCGTGGAATCTGTGTACCTTTTTGGGAACCTGAAAGGTACTTGTAACCTGGACTGGCCACTGTTGGAAACAGGATACTGGGCTTGATGGACTCTTGGTCTGACCCAGTATGTCATTTCTTATGTTCCCCAGCCTGAGTGAGCAGGTGAACCCCTCTAAGCCAATCTGCCACCCCCACTCTTCAAGCCAACTCTCTTGGTGGTCTTCTACACAAACGTTAGGGGGAATGCCAGTGTTCTTTCATCCTGCAGTTCAGGTATTAACTGTTGTGATGGTGTTCGCTGATCTATGCACTATTGCATAGCTCACTCCTCACCAAATGTGTCCGCTACAAAAATATTAGACAATTCCTTTTCTGAGTACAAAATCTTGCACCTGTGCAAAGAAAAGGCAATTCTTTTAGTCTGCTATAAACTGTGGTTGACTAAAACCCAAATATTTTCTAAGAGAAAAAAGTATTTTAATATTTTTTTCTTGGCATTTATTTTAAGATGTAATATTTTACTTCAGTTAATATTTTATTAAAGTATAACATTTTTCTCTATAATGGAATTCTTTAAAGTAGTGTTAAAACTACAATATTCTATAAATCATTGCAGTGTAAATATGACATCCAAAATACAAATATTCCCTTTTTCCTCTAATCGTTCATATTTTAATGAAAGTACACAAAATTTCTAGACTTGAAACAACCTATTTCTCTTAGTGAAAGTTCTATGGTAAGAACGCAGGAAGGCAGATCAATCATCAAAAGATAAACACTTAGCGAATGATTTCATAAGGGACATGGGAAAAGTTAAGTGCCATTTATGCATATAAGTCCCTATTTTAAAAGGACTTATATGTGCAAATAGGTACTTACACACACACTTTGGGCAGTTGTTATTCTGTAAGCACACACATAAAGCTGATGATGCATATTTTCAGTGTGGGTATGCACAAGAGCAGTGCTGGGGCAGAGAGTAGACAGTGTGTAACTTTACGCACAGAAGTTATGAAATCTTAGAACATATATAAATTTCTAGGCAACCTAGGCATGGGTACTTACACCTGCTCTAGAGCAGGCATAAATGTTACGACTAGATTGAGTCGCGTCTTTACTTGTATTCTTCATTTTATAAAGCAGGCCCCAAATACACAGCTGGAAATGCATATAAAGAGGGGGAATTTATAAAATTGTCCTCCTCATGTTCGTCAAGACCATGAAACCTCATTACCATAATTATAAATAATGTTATGATTGCTTGGACTATGGTTATGAAGTCTTTCAAATGAATCAACGGTCGTATTTGTTTCAGTGTCTTGAGTATAGCAATAAGAAGCTAAAAATATAGCAATAAGAAGCTAAAAATTGCTGACAGATTAAAGATGTGTAGCTTTAAAAAAAATATGCACCAAGGGCCCCATATTCGAAGGCCTTCATTACCCATGTAAGGGCTGTATCTGGGATATTCGAAGGGCAAATACACAGGTAGTGCCCTTCGAATATAAGTCCCTAACGCGCCCAGATGCTATCCGCATAGCATCGTGGCGTGTTAAGGGGATTCTGGGTCGGAGCGGGAGCGGAGGAAGGGGTTACATAGGTAGCAGCGATTTTTGATTCTACTCGCATTGCCCTCCAGCACGGAAGTGAAAATCCGGTTTAAGGAGGTCGGCAGGCAGGCTATGCGCTGCCATGGTGCATAGCCTGCACAACTCAATATTGCGCCCCAAAGCATTTAACAAACACTTTTAGTGTAATCCGATAGCAGAATTTTCAACATGCCCTATTTGTATTCATTATAGTAGGATCATTTTAAGAACATAGCCTCATGATTTCTAAAATACACTAAGTCAGCATGCATTGAGGTCCATTTTTGAGCAGGGACAAGGCTCAGACCCATGCTAGTTGATGGAGACATACCTGGTATGTCCCCATAAACTTACCCTGGGTTCCGCAATGCACTCGCACTAAGCCATTTGCCATGATTGAGGTTGCAATAAATGCACCCACATTAACTGTGCCATTGCCAGTTATACTGCACCAAAGACATCTACGTTAATCACAATATGTATACTCGGCACCTGAATTACACTGTCTCCAGCCCAACCCACACTAAGTGATTAGTGGTTAGTGATTTTTACTACAGCTGCAATTTTTGGGACGGCCTTTTAAGTTGGTGATTGGAACATTGGGCTTGTAAATAAATGGGTGGCTGGTGTGGGCCTGGTTTCCCCACAAAAGGTTCCCCAACTACTACCTAGGGACAGCACTCCCTTAACCTGGTGGACATGAGGATCACCTGGTAACTTTCCTGTTTGATGCAAAGGTGGCAGACCTCATGCACCACCTAGATAAGGTTTTAGATAGTGCTGCTGACTTGGAAATGTGGGACCGAAGTTCAGGAAGCCAAATTTAAGCTTTTAGATAGAAAGTTGAAATCCAGAATTTCCAGGGTAGTGATCTCAGAAATGGAGGGCCAGAACCTAAAAGGATGCAGGCCCCATAACTGGGCTGCCAGGAAACAGAGGGTCGAGACAAGGGAGCTCTGATTGGTAGGGGGCAGGCGAGGGGTGGGGGAGCTAAACCGAGGTAAAGGGAGGGAGACAGAGGACTGCCCTCCCTTTCCCAGATGGTTGAGGGAGAGTTTTTCCAGGGAAGTATTATATATTACCTGATCCTGACAGCTGACTGGCAGGGTTGTCAGCATAACCTGGGGACATTTCAGCAGAAAGCTACAGAGCTGAGGATTCCCCTAGTAGCCCATAAGACCAAGGGACTGGCACTTTCTGGAGATTGAGATTGAGATTGACACTACAGAGATGGTGATGGACCTAAGGGCAGCAGGCCAGGAAACTGTAATGGAAAAGAAGATCACGCTGTGACAAATTCAGTCACTGATAGGGCACCTGAATTTTGCCTGTTGGGTGATGCCCATGGGCAGGGCCTTCATATGGTGCCTTGTGGATACCATGAAGGGTGTCCGCAAGAGGCACCATCAGGTTCATCACCCCATTAGGGAGGATTTGCATATGTGGCAGCAGCTCCTGCTGCATTACAAAGGGAGGAACACATGGAGTGCCCCCACCATGTGTATCAGGGACCTGGAGCTGTTTACGGACATGGCGGGGGGTTGGGTTTTGGGATCTTTTTTTGCGGATCAATGGTGTCATGAGAGGTGGCTTGTTAAGTGGCAGGAAAGCGGTGTGACCCAAGATATAACATTCCTAGAGAGGTTCCTGATTGTGGTGGCACTGGCCATCTGGCAGCCCCAGTTTGCTAATAGGTAGATAGTTTCTTGTACAGCTAACATGGCAGTGGTGTCTGCCATCAACAAACCGAATGGGCAGAGAGGGTGATGTGGCTGATCTGGAGAATGGTGCTGCTGAAGCCTAGAATTGAATGTTTATCATGGCCAGTCATGTCCCGGGGGACAGGAACAAGATAGCTGACACCCTCTCTCATTTTCAGCTCCAGCGTTTATGGCAGATCGCCCCAAATGCCATGCCCAAGGTGACATCAATGTCCGAGGAGATGTGGACATTTGGAGTCTGAGCATCACCTTGCTCATGCTAAGGGGGGGCCTACTACAGGCAACATCATTTGCATACATGCATTTCAAAGTTTGTAGTTTGTTCATATTAACAATCTGGTTATCAGTTAACAGAGGTAATTTGGTATCCTACAACATACTGTTCTTTACATCTAGTTTATTTTTACCTGTTATTGGAATCTCTCTATCTGGATGCCCTAACTACCCTATTTTGCTAGTATCTTGCAAAGATATATCATTCTGAATCATGCACTCTTAGGCGACTGTCAGTTCTCCCTTTTTATAGATGGAAAAATGCTGTATCTCCTTTTTTAAAGGTTAATGCCAGCAGCCTGGTTCCACCCTGCTTAAAGTGGAGACCGTCCTTTTAAAAAAAGCTATCCCCTTCTCCAGAAGGTTGTCCAGTTCCTAACATTTCTAAAATCCTCTTCCTTGCACCATCACCTCATCCGTGCATTGAGACTACGGAGCTTTGCCTGTCTCTTGGGTTCTACAGGTAGCATGTGATGCATAATCTGGGGCAAGCCGGAGTGGCTTTGGGCCCCTTTCCTTCTCTGTCCACCCCCCTGCACCGTTCCCGCCTCATCCACATGCATGTGAATAAACAGGCCCGATCCATCTCTCCAACTCTTTACGTCGGCCACAGCATGTGGATACAACAACCATAGCAATTATAATCTGCAAACATGAGCTTAACATCATTAACAGTATTAACAATATTAACAATGGTAGAAAATGATAGGCTAATCAGATTACCCTGAGGGGTTTCACGCACTCCTTCCCTGCCTCTCATGGCACCAGGTTTGGTGACCCTGGCCCGCTTCATAGCCAGGACAATACCCCTTATTACCCCATCACCGCCACTCCGTGCGAGTGTCCGGGGTGAACCTATTTTCTATGCTCCTGGTGACCGGGGCCAGGCATGCCTGGGCCCTGGTACCTGGCTCCCCCTGTCACCGGGCCCCTGCACTCCATAATGTTACCTATCCACCTCCACATTTTTGTGGCACCTCTCCTCTCCCCTTCCTGGTGAGGTCCTGCCACAAAGAGTGCCCGCGGCCCGACTCACTACTCCATAATGAGTACCGCACCAATGGCCCTCTGCAAGCCTTCAATGAACAATTCTTACCCAATCTCATTTAAATGGATCCTGTCTCCCATATAAACTGTTGCCCACTGGCCACTATACCACACTGCTCCACAACTTCCCCCCCCCCAAGCACCCACACAAAGCTCCCGATTTCTTTGTTCAATTTCTGCCTTCTTTTCTCAATGCCCTTCGACCATTGAGCCCTCACCAATGTTGGTGGGGCATGAACTTGGACCAGATGACCCAAGCCCCCAACTCAATCCGCAGTCAGACTATACGCACCTTGATCATGATGATGAGGACTATGCCCTTGGTGGACATGAGATCATTACCCCCAGGTGCAGAACTATAACTTGCGGCAATTGGCTGCCTTGAAGATGGCCAGTGAGTGCCAGTCTCAGCTGGTTCCATCACATCCCACACTTGCCCATCCATTGTATGCAAAGGCTGTTGGGGTGGAAGCCGATCTGCTGTCCAAAATGCCTACCGGCTGCCCTTCGTCTTTCCCAGTAGATATAGGAATGCCCTATGATCCAAAATGACATCACTCCATGATCTAGTGGGCAAGAGTAAAACAGCATTAGCAATCCACCTTACTGCCTGATGTCAAGCCTGTACCTGTTTGACTCATCTCCCAATGCCCTGTATTGGTTCTGCCCCAACATGGCCCCTATTCAAAAGGAGTGCAGTGTAAGCCTCGAGAACCTAAACAATACCTCCTCTACTGCACTTAGTCACATGGTCCTGAACTGATACTGAGATAAAGAGGACACCTCACCATGCCACAGCAAGGGGCTTCCCACCGACGGGCACATCCATTGGAAATCCTGCATGATCGCAACCAGACATAGGTTCTGAACTGTTGCGGCGTTCAGCCACACCGTCTTTTCCTTCCTAAGGCAGTCCATGTTGGACTGAGCCAGGAACAAGTGTAACCTGTCCCCAACTATGCTGTGCCCCTACCTGCATTGTGCTGCTTGTCGTGTCTGTCGTGGATTAGGGCAGGACCTCGCTCATGCGGAAGGCCCCAAAAAACATCAATAGTGTCGTTAGCCTAAACAGTCTCTCCTCATACTTGTTCCTGGTGATGGATGCCGCCTGTAGTAGGCCCCCCTTAGCATGATACTAGCAAAACAGGGAAGTTAGGGCATCCCGATAGAAAGATTCCAATAACGGGGGCGGAGCCTGATGTCCAGCGGGTAGGACGCTTTGCGTTGAAGCTCCCGAGAGGCCTACTCAGAATCCTGACTTAATACCTATATAAATTTACTATTTTGCTCCGAGCTGACCGGGGCACCTCGGGGGGATGGCGGCCCACAAACCAGCGCGCTTGGACTTCGGGTCTCCTTCTTCTTCTCACGGAAAACGCTCCAAAACGGAGGTATCCTCCCCGCAGAAGATGGTTCCATTTCGTGAAAACCCCGCTATGCACCTGGAGATTTTGGAGGAAATACGCGGCGTGAAGGAATTGGTGCAGTCTAATGGAGAAGCGCTTCGAGCCATGCGGGAAGACTTTGGAGTGCTCCAAGACCGACTTGAAGGTCTTTCATTGCGGCAGGACAATATGGCGGGGGTCCTCGACTCGCACGAGGTGCGCTTGGGCAAACTGGACGAGGCTGAGCGCCAGATACAGAATCTTCAAAAGGAGTTGGAAGATAGCAATAATCGCGCCCGTCGCAACAATGTGAGGCTCCTTGGAATGCCGGAGGGAGTGGAAGCAGGAGACATAAGAGAATTCTTGCTCAAAACTCTTCCCTCCTTGCTGAAGATTACTTTTCACAGAGAACTGGAAATCGATCGAGCACACCGTGTTCCTGCCCGCATGGCGCTCAACCGCACGACCCCCCGGCCTATTATCTTTAGCTTGCTACGATATCAACAAGTGGAACAAATTTTACATGCTGCCCGAGCGAATCATCATTTGGAATATGAAGGTCGTAAGGTCTCCTTCTTTCCTGATTTGGCAAAGCCTACCGTTGACCGTCGGAAGAAACTCCTTGCTCTTCGCCCTCGACTTCAACAGCTACAGGCTCGCTTTGGCCTGTTGTATCCAGCGAAGCTCCGAGTGACTCTCCATAACCAGACCAGGACGTTCGAGGATCCTGATCTATTATCAACATTTTTGGACTCCAAAGAAGCAGAACAGATGCGCTAATCCCAAATTTTGGACTCTTATCTGCCGGCTCTGTCCGCCATTTTGAAGGGCCCGATGCGGCGATCATAGCCCAGCACAGAAATAGCCTGGACTTTCTTTCTTTCTCTGTATGACTTTTGTCTTTGGTCTCCTATCCCTTCATGATGTGTGCCTCGGTCGGATTCGGAGCACGCACAGTCCTACAGGTTATATGTTTTTTCAATTCCGGCCTTCTCTGGGGTTTCTCCCCGCAGACACATGGTCGCCAGTAATTTTGGGGTTTTGCTTCTCCTCTACCGTACTGCGGTTATCTTTGTTAATGTGGGGCGCTTCATTGTATTATATTAGCTTATTTTCCTATGTCATGTGTACAGCCAGATACAGTCAGTTTGAGGGACACAGTGAAATTATGTGTGCTATCATGCTCAGAATTTTAACTTTACTGAATGGCCTCATGTAAAATCTTATTATTCATCGTACAAGGCATTGCTGGTCCACTCAGCAGAAAGAAAATCCTTAGCTATCTTAGCCACGAGTACGTTGATTAGGTGTTTCTTCAGGAAACGCACTACACTCTGCTGAAACACTGAAACTCAATGCTAGGCCTCACATGGTAGCTGCCTACTCTCCCACCGTTTCCAAATGGCACGGGATAGTCATTCTGGTCAAGAAGTTTTTGCACGCTACTGTACCTGATATTAGCGCTGACATGGAGGGTAGATGGGCCCGTGTACACCTTGAGGTTGGAGATAGTGAATTCACGTGTATTTGCACTATGTCCCGAATGTGGACAACCCTGCTCACTATGCAAGTTTTGCGCAGTTGGCCTCGGCCTCCGCTAATGCTCCATTAATACTTGGTGGCGATTTTATTCAAGTGCTCCCTCAATCTTTTCTTCTCAAACAAGGTGCTTGTTGGTTGGAAGCTCCAGTACCGAGCAGACCTGTGTGGCTAGATATAGTAGCGGGCCTTTGCTCACCGATTCCTTTTACCTTACTCCCTGGTATGACTCTCCCATTAGACTCCCACTATCCACCAATGTTTTTCGACACTTTAGGTGCCTTTAATATTCCTATGCAATCTTTCGACTCCCGACTCTGGTCAGTGTAACTTCAGCATTGCATTCGGAGCATTAGAGTACTCCCGCCATCGGCACTCTCTGCATAAGGTTGATTGGAAACTTCCGATCTCTCGGTAGTTTACCGGGTGTGTAGCATCCAATTTTACTAAACCTTATGTAATGCTATCACTAGAGATACCTCTATAGCGCAGAAAGTATGGGAGAGAGAATTGCATGTGACTTTAACCTCGGAGCAATGGAGCCTTATCTGGAGCAGAGGGACACGGGTTTCCGACCCGCCTCACTCACTCAGACCCTCTTCTTTCTAGCCCACCGGTGTTTTTACACTCCTCACAGTTTAGACATATGGAACACTACTCAGGGTAATGGTTGCTGGACACGTCCTGTGGCCATTGGTTTATTACTTCATTTCATGTTATGCATGAATATCCCGCACTACAGTATAACTGGCGTCGGGTCTGGGGTCGTATTTAGTCTATATTGCACTCTCAGGAGTCCCTTTCTCGGAGGGTAGTGGGACTTCGCCCAGTTGCGGGGATCCCCTCTCTCCCAAGAAATGGCTTATCTCCTTTTGAACTTTATGCTTGGCATTGCTGTTTCCCTCATTGAGTAATATTGGGAAATTAGTTCCCATCTGAGCCTCAATGAATGGTGGAATCATGCCTGTTTCTACAGTAAATATGAACAAATACCTCGTCTGTGTGCTTCCTCCGTTCAGAATCTTTCTTATTGGTCTTAATGGAAGATGTTCAATGAATATGTACATTTTGCTAAATGCTCTCATCTGACTGTCTAATTTTGTATATATCTCTGTCTCATGATCATGCTGTATTGTGGATATTTTTTGATTGTTTGATGTATAATCACTGTTAACTGGAAGCGCTCACATGCTGATACATACGGGTAGAGAAGAAGCACCGGGGTGGGGGGTAATGGGTTTACTTTTCCTTATTGTATGCTTGTTTTATATCTTTTGGTGTGTTGTTTCTTCGTTTGTTGCAAAATGAAAATAAAAGTTTCAAAAAAAGAAAGATTCCAATAACAGGTAAAAGTAAACTAGATGTAAAGAACAGTGTGCTGTAGGATACCAAATTACCTCTGTAAACTGATAACCAGATTGTTAATATGAACAAAATACAAACTTTGAAATGCATGTATGCAAATGCTAGAACTTAAAAAGCTAAGATGGAAGCATTAGAATATAAAGCACTGAATGAAAGGTTAAATATAATTGACATTTTGGAGACCTAGTGGAAGGAGGACAACCAATGAGACACTGAGATACCTGAGTACAAATTATATTGCAATGATAGAAATTCCATGTAAAATGGGGAAGGAAACGTTAGGATGTACTACCATCCAGCTCTCCAGAATGAAGAGATGAATGACAAAATGCTAAAAGATATTAGGGAAGCTAACAAAAGTTACAACCCAGTAAAAATGGGTGATTTTAATTACCCCAGTACTGAGTGGCCACATAGGACATGCTTGGGAGATAACATTTCTAGATTAAATAAATGACTGTTTTATGGAGCAGCTGATTCAGAAACCAACACAAGGGGAAGCTATTTTAACCTGGTCCTGAGTGGAACGCAAGGACTTGTATGAGAGATAAAGGTGTTGGGGCCACTTGGTAATAGTAACCATAGCACAATCACATTTGATTTAATAAATGGAGGGAGGACTAACATTTAACTTTCAAAAGGGAGAAAATGATAACATGAGGAAAAAGGTAAAGAAAAAAAAAGGAACATGAAGTTTGCATGAAGCCTGAGCAATGTTTGAAAATACTGTCATGGAAGATCAGATTAGATGTATTTCACGCTTTAAGAAAAGTGGAAGGAAGGCCAAGTGACTGCTAACATTGTTTAAAGGTGAGGTAAGAGGTTGTTTTGGCCAAAAAAGCATCTTTAAGGAAATGGAAAAAGGAATCATTTGATGAAAATAGGAAACAAGCTCTGGCTGGTTAGATGCATGGTACTGATAAGGCAGGCAAAGAAAGAATTTGAAAAGAAGCTGGCTGTGGAAGGAGCAACTCATAATAAAAACTATTTCAAGTACAGTTGGACCATTAGATGATAGAGGGTAAAAGGGGCAGTAAGAGAGGACAAGGCCATAGTGGAGAGACTGAATGAATTCTTTGCTAGTCTTTACTAAAGAATACATAGAGAATTTACCCATGTCAGAAATTATATTTAAAGGTGAGATACTGGAGGAATTTAAACAAATCTCGATAAACCAGGAAGACGTCATACAGCAATTTGATAAACTAAAGAGCAGCAAATCTCTGGGATCACACAATACAGTACATTCAAAGGTGCTGAAAACTCAAAAATGAGATTAATGTAAGCTATGAACTATCATTAAAATCATTTATAGTACCTGAAGATTGGAGAGTAGCCAACGTAAAACCAATTTTTAAAAACAGTTCTAGGGGTGATCCAGGAAACTACACACCAGTTAGCCTGATATCAGTACCATGCAAAATGGTAGAAACTGTTATAGAGAACAAAATTACTGAACATCGAGAGTATCATGGTTTAATGGGACAAACCCAACATGGATTTAGCCAAGGAAAGTCTTCTCTCTCTAATCTGCTATATTTTTTTGAAGTTTTGAACAAACAAGACAGGTAAATAAAAGTGAGCCGGTGTATCTGGATAGGAGGCATTGAAGTATTGTGGATCAGGAACTGGCTAAAAGATAGAAAACAGAGGGTAGGTTTAAATGGCAAATTTTCTTAACCCTGGAATTACCGAGATTTTTTGCATACACTGAATACCATTGGGGTCATAAATGACCCCATGATAAATTTTAATTGTTAACCATGAAAAATTTAAATTAAACAGACAAATTATTCCGAATTAATTATTTATTATATGAGGGTTAAATGTTTTGAAATGTAATGCTTTATCATAAAATTACATGAAGAAGAGTTGCCATGAAAGCAGTTTTTGCATGCACTTGATGAACACAGTAAAGTACTATAGTCATTTGCATGAGACACAGACAATTTCTGAATGTTCTTTGCAAACATTGTGCTTGCAGGAGGTGCAAACTATGTTGCTTTTCTTGTCCTTTTTCTCTGGAACAGCAGTGACACCTCGCCCTTTTCTTTGGGATCCTGACATTGCAAAAAGCATCAATGGTTTCTTCAATGCTGGAAGAAGTCTCGCTGCAATTACTCTGAAGCAGCTGCTTTCCTAATTCCAAGAGGAACAGACAACATCTATGCTTTGACTTGGACTGCCATTCTGGATTTAGTGACATCCAAACAATGAAGGAGTTCAAAGCACTGATGTCCAACATGTTGTTGAAGATTGTCACTGGCCAGCGTCTTCTCATTCGTTTTGTGGTATACGTGCGCAATATTTCATCTGTCGTATCTACTCCACCTTTACTAGAATTATAATCCAAGATCGTGCGTGGTTTATTTATCTGGATGTGTGTTATCTACTTCTTCTTGATCATGCAAACTGCTCAGAAGAACAACCACTTTTCCTTTCTTCAGGCGATAGGAAACCAGAGTGGCGTCATCGCGAAAGGCAAACAGTGAAGTGAATACTTCTCAGCCCTTTGCTGTTACAAATTCTGGAGGTAATTCTTTTCTGTTCTTTCGAATTGTCCCCAAAAGTGTCATTTGTTTTCCTAGCTATTTCTGTGACAGGGATAAACTGCAGAAGAAATTGTCAACAGTAACATTTCTGCCAGATCGCGTCAATCCTTCAGTGAGTTGCAGCACAACCCTTTCACCCTGATTCTGTTCCCTGTTTTGTCTGAGTTCCCTTCCTGTATATACTTGAAGACGCAGAACATATGGCATTGCACTGTCACACAACATCCATAGCTTTATGCCGTATTTCCCAGGTTTGCTGGGAATATATTGTCTGAACGGAACACAGCCACGAAATGTAAGCAGTTGCTCATCCACGGTAACATTTTCACCAGGAACAAAGGCGTCACTTAGAGTTGCTTCCCAGGTATCAAAAACGTGTCTGATTGGAGCAAGCTTATCCACACCTCGTTGTTCACGTCTGTTGGTTGCAACATCACATCTGAGAGCACAAGAAATTTGCTGAAAACAGTTACGGGCCATATTTTTGCCGAAAACAAAACAACCATCTTCAAGGTTCCACAACTGAACTATGGATTCATTTTGTGACTTGTACACGCCTGAGAGGATCAGAAGTCCAAGAAAATGTTGAAATTCTCCGTCTGTCAAATCTTTCCAGGTGTCGTCATAACTTTGTCTTCCTTGTTCGCTCATCCACATCATGATTTCATTCAATAAGTTCTTCCTCATGAACAAGTGTAATACTGCGAGAGGGCCATCAACATTTCGTACAGCATACCTTGTAGGACCTTGTTGTATGGGCATGACATTAGCTCTGGCGTATCTTCCAGCAGATTGCTTTATAGGTTTCCTGTTCCATGATGTGGCATTCTTAGATACATAGGCTTCAATAGCAACATCTGTGCTTATAGTTAATGACCTCTTAGCTCCTCTATGACCACAACTAAGATTCCTCACAGATGATACTGACACCGAGGACTCCTGCCTTCTTCCCCGTCCAGCACAGCCTCGACCTTTGCATCGACCTGTAACTTGACTCTTTGCTGCAGGCGATGTTACCGGCTCAACATCAGTCTCACATTCACTTGGCGACCAACTGCTCTCGCCATCTGAATCATGACTGTCATCATCATATTTATCGCCTGAACTTGGCTGATACGCTTCTTTGCTTGCTGAATATGCTGCATCATCAGACGACTCAGAGCCGTCACTGTCGGCATCTCATTGCAATATTTCTCTTACTTGGGCAGCTGAATACTTTCGTTTTAACATCATAAACAATAACCTAAAATAAATAAACAAAGATAAAGTTGAATAAAACGCAAAGCAGTTTTACTATAGGTGTACAATAATCGTGATGAAAGTGCTGAAAGCCTTTAGATTTCATCAGAAATAATGAGAGAACATATGATATCAATTACAGAAAATGTATAATTTTCATAAAATAATAGTACAAAAAATAAATGACACATAATTAATGATAAATACCTTTGTCAGATCAAAAAATTCACAAAACTGCAAATTGTATCACGATCCAAACCGGACGTAAGCAACTTGGGTCAAAAATGACCCCACTGGTACTCTGTGCTGCAATTCATCACTAGCATCACCTAGTGGATGAAAATTATTCCTCTCATGGCACAATATAAAGAGAATATTGACATGTGAAAAGTCATAAAAAGATTGCATTCTTGAACAACTAGTTTACGAGATACGCATTGCGAAACTTGCAATGGGGTCACTTTTGACCCCATTGGTACTCCCAGGGTTAATGGAGTAAGGTGAATAGTGGAGTACCATAGGGATAAATGCTGGGCTCACTGCTTTTTTATATATTCATAAATGACCTGGAAATGGTAATAATGAATGAGGTGATCAAATTTGCATGTGATACAAACTTTTTCAAAGTTGTTAAAACACGTGGAGGCCAATTCACAAAGGTGGATGGCCATGCCGTCACGACACCCAAAAAATGGACAGGGCCCTGTTGTACCCGATTCCACAACTGCAAGAACTATTCATTACCGTGATTGTGGAATCAGGCATTTAGATGGCCCGGTGTGCATCTGATTCCTTGCTGGGAGATGTCCTGGCATCTGCCAGTCTCCACCGCACAGCACTTCGGGTGGTGTGCCAGTGCAGTGGCATCCCATCACCATGGCATCGACACATCCAGTTGGAGACACTGAAGTCTGGACATAAGGCTGGGACTGGGTGGCTTGAGCCCTCCCGCAGCATCACAATGGGGAAGGTGGGCTGCAGGCCGTGCATGCAACAGCGCCCAGCACTTATTCCACCTTCGGGGTGAAATAAGCTGTGCGACTATCGCAGTGCTGGGGGATGTAAAGAGGCATCAATTGCCTCTGTACGTCCTGGCAGAAGGCCACTTCCCTGCTCCACCCCGGCATCACCCCCTCCCACCCCTGTCCAGCACTCCCCACACAAATGCATTGTACGTGCGGGAAGCACATGGGGACAGACTCGGCATTGGGGACTGAGTGCAGATTGGACGTCCAACCCAGACATCGAACCCTGCTATTCACGGGATGGAATGGCAGCCATAGTAACATGGTATATGACAGCAGATAAATACCAGTAACTCTGGTAACCCGGAGGTCCTCCTCGCCTCCTTCCCAAGTCTTGACATCCCACCATAATATTCCCCCCACAAATTCACCAACAACTGTAATTTGGTACAAACTTTTGGTCGCAGCTTTATTAGAACCTATAACAACCGACCCAACACGGGCCTGAATATAAAACAATCCAACATAACCCAGCCCCACACCCCTTTGCCGGAGGATGCCCCCCCACCCGCCATCTTAGTAGCAAGGCGGAGCATCCTCCTCCCCCAAAACCCCTCCGCCTGCCTCGCCATACTCGTAGCAAAGGCCGGCTCCCACCCCCCCGCTACCGGGCCGAGACCCCCAACCAGGCTGTCTCGCCCCACCCCGAGGAGCACTTCGCCCCCCACTGCTCGTAAACCAGTTCAAGCCCGCGCCGCTCCTGCGAGCGCTGGCTCTGTACCCCGCCCCCGCCAGCTGCAACATCCCAAACCCACCTCCAACCGGGGCGGCGGGGCGGTAACGCGTCCGCTTCCCGAGGAGCCGCGGCAAGAAGGAGACGGCCACGCGGCTCCTCGCAGACACTGCTCCACCCCCCCCCCTTTGCACGCGGCCAATGAAATCGCTCCGACAACGCGACGGAGCGATTTCACATGCCGCACGCACAGCCTCCTCTCTCTCACCCCCCCACCCCCCGTCACGTGCTGGAGGCCGAGGCCGGGCCCGGGCCCAGGTTACTGACGGCCGCGGGACCCGGCCCGCGGCCTCGAGCATTATGGTCCATCTATTATGCTCAGCAAGGTGGCTAGAGTTGTTGTCGCTCCATGCAGGTCACCTCCCTCTATGGCCTTGCTTAGGATTGTACCCTGTGCTCCTTCTATTTGTTGAGGTACAAAAGCTATTTAAGTTTGTTTTTATTTCATCCTGATGCTACAAAGGGATCCACTCTGTCTGTCCCATTCCATTTTGAATTCTGCCACTGTATTTCCCCCATCACCTCCATCGGGCAGGAATTTCAAGTATCCACCACCCTTTCAGTGAGAAAGTATTCCCTGACATTACTTAGGATTACCTCCTTGCAGCTTCTTGTTATGCCCTCTAGTTTTATAGCTTCCCCTTGTTTGTCCATTAGTACCTTTAAGTATTTAAAGATCTGTGTCATATCTTCCTTGTCCCTTCTCTCTTCTGCGGTATACATATTTAGGTCTTGAAGTCTCTTCTCATACATCTTCTGATGCAGGCTCCAAATCATTTTGGTTGACTTCCTCTGAACCATTTCAAGTCATTTTATATCCTTTGTGAGATATGGTCTCCAAAACTGAATACAATACTCTAAGTGAAGCTTCACCAATGAGTTGTACGGGGCATTAATATCTCCTCCTTTCTGCTGGTTACCATGTTCCTCTCTATATGCAACTCAGCATCATTATGGCTTTGCCTACCGCCTTGTCACTATCACCCCTTGTCCTGGTCCATGCACACTAACCTCTCACTCCCTTTCACATGCAATGCCTTTGGATTTCTGTATCCCAAGTGCATAACTCTGCACTTCTTTGCATTAAATCTTAACTGCCAAGCATTAGCCAATCTTCCATTTTTTGTAGATCTTTCATCATGTTGTTTCACAAGAGGATTGTGAAAATTTTCAAGAGAACCTTGAGAAAGTGGGAGACTGGGTGTATAAATGCAGATGAAATTTGATATGGACAAGTGCAAAGTTATGCACGCCAGGAAGAACAATCCAAACTAGTTACACAATGCAAGGTTCCACATTAGGACTCACCACTCAGGAAAAGTATCTAGGTATCATTGTGGATAATATCTTGAAACCCTCTCCTCAGTGTGCGGTGGCAGCCAAGAAAGCAAATAAAATACTAGGAATCATAAGGAAAGGGAAAACAAAACCAAGGACATTTTTTCACTTCGTGCATTATCAAACTCTGGGATTTGTTGCTGGAGGATGTAGTAAAAACTATTAGTATAAGTTGGATTTAAAGAGAACCTGACAGGTAAATTGTGACATAAATTGTTGGAAGCAGGATACTAGGCTTGATGGACCTTTGGTCTGGTCCAGTATGTCAAATCTTATGTTCTTAGTCAACCCCATGCTGACTATTACCATACAGGCCCTATAATGTTTCATAACTATGTCCTGTATTATAGATATTTTTTACATGAATACAGGAGGTTAACAAGTAGTGAACTTGTATTTTAATAATGAAGTGATTACAGTGATAGTAAGACTGAACTAAAAAAAAATTCAAGCATTTCAGACTACATTCAGACCAGATTCATCAATGTAATTTCCCATATAGAATGGGGAAAAGGACAATGAAAATATCACATAATGTCTTTAGCTACAGTAATGTCCTTTAATTACAGAATTTAATGAAATCACTAAAGGATCAATTTAAGATCAATAACATAATATGTTAGGAAATTAGTCATATTTTCATTGTACCATCATCTATAACATGCAGCTCTTACATGTTATTATACAGTTCTTTTCCAACATAAATAATTCCTCGGACTAAAAATGACTTCTGTATTAATAGCTTCAAGAAAGACCACTTGGTAGGCATGTCACCCTATATTTATGCACTGTAGATGGACTACTGTGCACTAAAAAATGATAATTATCAGAACTAGATTTAAATGCTGTTCATCAAAATGTAGCAATACAGAAAGATAGCTAGGAGCAATACTGAGCTTCTGATAAGGAGAATGCCAAACTATACATTGACATTATATCCAGAGCATGATTTTTCATGTATAATACTCTAACTTAAAGGTGATCTGTAATTATTTGTAGAATGAATGCAGACATTTCTGTGCTGTTCAAAGAAACCTCTATTAGGCTTACACAAAATAGCATGAAATAGCTTCATAAATTGAAGTGGTGCAAATTACTGCTGACCAACCTAAGAATTATTAATCATGTTGCTGCAAATGTTAAGGTTGCAATAGAAGAATACCCTGTTAGACTTGAATGAATAATAGACTGAAAATCTTCTGACTGCTCAAACCTAAAAGAAAGTAGCAATCACGTCACCTTTCATTTTCCAGAAAAAAAAATATAACTTAGGAGCCCACTTGCTTAATGTTATCTGGACTGTTATAGAAAGACTCTCTCTTCCTTTGACCATCTTCCATGATGTTTCAAAGAGTTTGCCAAGACTCATCAAGACTACTATTATCCAATATTTCTCATCCATGTTGGCACAAATTATACTACTAGGTATCCCTCTGAGTGTATCAAGAGAGATTTCATGACTGGGATAGAGGGTGAAGCAGATAGATGGGTGGTGGTCTCTTCAATCTTCTCTGTTGAGGGTAAAGGCTGAGGCAGAGAAGCTTGCATCCTGGATATGAATGCATGGTTGTGTGGATGGTGTCATCAAGAGCGTTTTGGTTTACTGGACCATGAGATGATGTTCCAAGGGCTGCAGAGCAGAAATGGATTCCATCTGTCCAATAAGGGTCAAAGTGTCTTCTGCAGAAGACTGGCTAACCTACTGAAGAGGGCTTTAAAGCAGATTTATTGGGGATGGGTGAGGTAAGTGAAAGATTAAATACTTCTGTAGAAATGGGTAAAAGGGGCAACATCTGGAAAGTGGTGTGTATAAATGCCGTAGCATGGGAAATAAGATCCCAGATGTTGAGGCTTTAATGGAAGAGGCTGACTTGGATTTAGTGGCAGTTACAGAGACAAGACTCAAGGATAACCATGACTGGGATATAAATATACAGGGTTATACTTTATTCAGGAAGGACAAAGTAGGAAGAAGGGGAGGAGAAGTGGCACTATAGGTAAAAAATATTATTAAAGCTATAAAAAAAACAGGACTTAAAAGGGAGCTAGGAAGCACTGTGGGTTAAACTAGAAAGAGGGAAAGAGAAATCCATTTGTATTGGAGTGATATATAGATCCCCATCACAGGGAGAAGTAGTGGACAAAGATTTAACGGAAGACATACACACTATTGCCATGAAATGAGAGGTGCCTTTAATATTCCAGATGTTAACTGTCAGATCCCTGCTGCAGTGTCACTAGAAGTACAAAAATCCTGGATTCTCTACAGGAAGAACTATTCAGGCAATTGGTAACAGAACCCACACATGAAGGGGCCATACTGGACTTGGTGCTTACCAATGGGGAAAGAGTTTCTGATGTCATAGTGGGAGATCATCTCACATCCAGTGAACAACAGATGGTGTGGTTCAGTATTAGGACTAGGGCTGATAAAATTCATTCAAAAGTGAGGGACTTAGACGTTAGGAAAACCAACTTTTCCAAGATGGGACAATATCTCAAGAAGTCGTTAATGGGATGGGAACACTGGGGGATGTAGAAAAGCAATGGGCAAAACTAAAAGGGAATATTTTAAGGTCAACAAACCTTTTTATAAGAAACGTAAATAAATGTAAAAGGAAAAGGAGGCCACTATAGTTCTCAAAAGAAGTAGCTGAAAATGTGAAGGAAAAGAGGGAGGCCGTCACAAGAGATCCCAGAGAGAGGAAGACAGGCATCTGTATTTGGAAAAAAAAAAAAAAAACCTTTAGAGAAGCTAGTAAAGTAGTTGGGAAAGTAAAAATACAAAAAAAGAAGAAATAGCCAATGCAATAAAATGGGGGTGGGGTGGGGTGGGGGGTTTTACAATATTTTTCAGATATGTTAGTGAGAGGAGTAAGGGCAAATGTGGTATTGTCAGACTCAAGGATGGAGAGGAGGTCTATATAGAAGCTTAGGCGGATGAAGCAGAATTACTTAACAAATATTTCTGTTCTCTGTTCATAGATGAAGGGCCGGGAGAAGTGACCAGGATTTTGAACAATGTTCTGAAGACTGTGTTCATGGGGAACTAGCTAAACTAAACATAGACAAAGCAATGGGAACAGATGAGGTACATCCAAGAATACTGAAGGAACTTGGGGACATTCTAGTGGCTCCACTGATTGACATTTTCAATGCTTCTTTGGAGTCAGAAGTGTTCCTGGAGGACTGAAGAAAGGCACATGTGGCTCCTTTATCTAAAAGTGGAAGTAAGAATGAGGTTGAAAACTACAGACTTGTTAGTTTAATCTCTGTGGTGAGTAAATTATTGCAAATGCTGCTAAAACAGAGAATATTGAGGTTTCTGGAGTCCAATGGATTGCAGTATCTGAGGCAGCATAGATTTACCAGAGGTAGGTCTTGTAAGACAATCTGATTGATTTCTTTGACTAGGTGATCTGGGAGTTGGAGAAAGGGAGAGCCCTAGATGTGGTGTACTTAGATTTCAGTAAAGCCTTTGACACTGTTATTCACAGATGACTTTTAAACAAATCAAGCACCCTAAGGATGGACCCTAAAGTGACTAACTGGGTTATAAATTGGTTGAGAGGGAGGTGACAAAGGGTACAGGTAAATGGAGCTCACTCTGAGGAGAAGGAAGTTATCAGTGGTATGCCACATGGATCTCTCCTTGGTCCGATTCTTTTGAATATCTTTGTTAGTGATATTACAGAACGTTTGTCGAGTAAGGTCTGCCTGTTTGCGGATTATACCAAAATCTGCAATAGAGTACACACCCAGGAAGGAGTAGATTAGAGGAGGGATGTAGATAAGCTTGAAGAATGGCCAAGAATTTGGCAGATGAGATTTTATGCTAAAAATGCAGGATCATGAACTTGGGCTGCAGAACTGCAAAGGAGCCATATAGTGTAGAGCGCAAAGTACTTCTGTTCATAAAAGAAGAGCGGTACCTCGGTGTGGTTGTTTCTGATGATCTTAAAGTGGCTAAACAGGTAGAAAAGGTGATTGTGAAAGTCAGAAGAATGCTTGGGTACTGTGAGAGCCAGTGGGAAAGGGTTAATACAGAACATTTGAAAATGCTGTCCAAATTGCTGCCATTTGCATTGGATGTGCTCCATGAGGTGCTAGAGGTGACATCAGATGGAAGAAATGTGAGAAAAAACTCACTTATCTGCATAGCACAAAGAGAGAAGGCATAATCTAGAGCACAAGCATAAATATGCCAGTTTAGCATGAGGCCTAGTGTAAAAACTGTCAGACGATATCAGAGAACTAATAAGATATATTTCCTTGAAAATAAGGGACGGGAAGGCAAACCAGGTGAAAAATTTAATAAGTGGGAAAAGGGTCAGATAACAAGGAATAAATATGACAAAGGTCTGAGCAAATGGTTATACACAAGGCTATAAAGGGTCAACAGATCAGCAGGAATGGGAGTGCAGATATGACAGGACAAAGGAAGGAATGGAAGAGAGAATCCAGATGCCTGGAATAGAAATTAAAGGGATTAATTGGAAAAGAAAACTATATAACAGGACAGAACTTTTAGAGATCGGGAATTTACACCCCATTTTCTGAAGAAATTGTCTTGTAAATTTCCACTGTATGTATAATGAGTGAACGGGTATGATTCTGATTTTTTGTGCTGTGTGAAAGGTTTCCCTTAGTGTATCTTTGAGTGCAGCTAGGAACCATATATCCTTCTCTTTTACTGTGCTAGGATCTTTCAATGGAAAGGAAATCTCTTAATTACTTTATAGCTATAAACTTGTAAGAGGAGGGTGAGGGAAATTCTCCAAATTACTTTGTATTTAGTTTTTGTTATGCTTCCTGTATGCTTGCTTCTGTGATATAAGAAAGAAAAAGGATTTTTTTGTAAAAAATAATCTGTGAGAATATTATGCCAGGTACGAGTATAATCTGCAGGACATGTGGTCTATTGTGAGGTGGTGGTAATCCCTCCCTGTATGCGTGCTAGTTTGTAAGGTTTTGTTCCCCTCTTGCATGGAGAAGGAAGGTGGTAATCCATCAGGCCAATGGAATCATCCCCTCCCCCCTTGGTCCATACAGTACATAGGGAGAGGAATGTCCAGCAGGAAAAAAAAATAAAAGAGGTGATAATGCCTCTGTATAAGTCTCTGTCGAGATCTCTTTTGGAGAATTGAGTGCAATTTTGAAGACTTCACCTTCATAAGGATATAAACAGAATGGAATCAGTGTAGAGGGTGGCTACTAAAGTGGTTAGTGGCCTTCATTATAGGGCATATGGAGAAAGACTTAAAGATATTAATATGTATATGTTTATTTTATTTATTTATTTAAAACTTTCTTATATACCGCCTCTTCCATAGATCAAAGGCGGTTTACATATAACAAGTGTAACAAGAACAGGTTTTACATAGAACAGATTTTTAAATTATTTACAAATCAACTTTTAGATAAAAGCGGTTTACATATAACAAGTGTAACATGAACAGGTTTTACATAGAACAGATTTTTAAATTATTTACAAATCAACTTTTAAATCAACAGTTTTTAAATTATTGACATTCAACATGATTGTGAGTAACTATATTATTAATTGTAAACAACTATATACAGGAGTAGTAGAGTAGGTAGCTTAGGTAGACATTTGTTGGATTCAATCATCAACGTTGAGGTTACGGTGTGATCGTCTGCATTTAAGGTGGGTTTGTGATCTGTATTGTGTTTGAGAAGTGTTCTGTGAATAAGTGGGTTTTAAGTTCTCTCCTGAATAGATGGAGGTCTTTTATCATTCGGAGATTTAAAGGTAATTTGTTCCATATGGCGGGTGCAGCATATGAGAATGCTCTGGAGCTCGTGGTTTTTTTTGTTTTACGGATAGTGTTTTGTATGGCTAACGAGTATGTTGCATTTTGTCTTCGTGTTCTGGTGGGGCTTGCAATAGGGTGGTTAGATGAGATGGAGAGATGTCATTGATGAGTTTAAATGTGGTTATGATTATTTTGTATGTTATTCTGCTATTTATGGGGAGCCAGTGCAATTCAAATAAGATGGGAGTTATGTGGTCGGTCAGGCGAGCTTTCGTTGTTACGCGAGCGCAGATATTTTGGGCTCTTTGGAGGAGGTTAGTGTTGCTAGTGGTAGACCGTTTAGGAGACTGTTACAATAGTCGAAGTGGGAGTGATGAGTGCACTGATGACCGATCTGAAATCGTGGAGTCTAGGAGTGGTCTTAGGTGTGTATGGTTTTAGCTTGAAGAATATTGTCTTAACTGTTTGCTTTATGTGAGGGATCATACTGAGGGTATGGTCTAGAATTATTCCTAAGTATTTCACCTCTTTCTTGATTGGGATTGTTGTGTTGTTTTATTGTGATGGTTAGTTTTCTTGCTACAAACATTGCTTCCGTTTTTTTCAGGTTGATTTTTGAGGTGGTTTTTTCTCAAGCCAGGTTGTCTGTCTCTTTGATACATTCAGACATTTCTGGTAGTGGGGTTTTGTGTTAATTGGGAGGGTGAGCATGATGTCGTCAGCGTAGATATAATGGCTAACTTTGTATTTTTTGAATATACTTGTGATAGGTTGGAGGTAAAATGTTGAAGAGGAGTGCTGAGAGAGCTGAGCCTTGGGGTATGCCTTGGTCTTGTGTGAAGGGTTCTGATGTTTTGGCCTAGTTGAAGGCGTATTACTCGGGGTGGGTTATATATGAGATGAAACCATTGGAGGATTGTCCCGCTAATGTCTATATCTTGGAGTCGTTAATTAGGTATTGTGGTTGACACTGTCAAAAAGCGGCTGATATGTCTATGAAAATGAGGAGAATCCTTGATTGTTATCGTCTGTGCCTTTAATGAGGTTATCTAACAGTGTTATTAGTAGGGTTTCTACCCCGTGAGATGGGCGGAATCCAAATTGGTGGGAGTCAAGGGGGGCATGAGAGTCAATATGGCCTGGAGTTGAAGTTGTATGATTTTTTCAATTATTTTGGCTACGGAATGGTATGCTGGCTATAGGCCTATATGAGTTTGGATCCTTTGGGCTAATTTTTTGTTTTTTAAGATGGGTCGTATGGAGGTGAGTTTTAGGGGATCGGGCATTAAGCCTTGGGCAAGGGATTGGTTTACTATCGGTTGGATATGTACAGCGAGTTCAGTTTTTGAGGCTTTTATCCATGAAACTGTGCATGGGTCAAGGGGGATGTTGTAGTATGATCATGTTATGACATTGAGGAGGTGTTTTGGTCAATTTCGTGGAAGGTTGTCCATTTAAATGGTTGTTTTGGGTGTGAGTGCAGAGTTATAGTTTGGATGCTCGTTCCTGTTTTTTAGCTTCTCAGCAAAGTGTGTAGCTAGGGTTTGTACTTTTATGTCTAGTGATCCGGTTCATGTGTTGGGTGTTTGGTAAGGGATTTTACGATATTGAATAGTTTTCTTGGGGCGGTTGATCGCCATATTATCACTTTAGAGTGGTAGTCTTTTTTAGCTTTGTTGATTGTGTTTTTGTATATATTGAGTAGTGAGAGATATTGGGCTTTGTTGTCTTCAGACTTTACTTTTCTCCAAATTTTCTCTTGTTTTCTCAATTGTTTTCTTAGAGTCGAGAGATTTTTAGTAAACCATTTTTCAGATCTTTTTGGAGGTTGTTTTTGTGTGAGCTGGGTGGGGGTTGCTGCGCTTTTTATAGTTGAGTTCCATTGGTCTGTTAATTCATTGGACGTTGGTTGTGTATGTTGTGAGAGTTTAGGTATTACTTCATTTAGGAAGGTATCCTTGTTAAAGGGGGTGAAGCGAGATTGTGTGGAGGGATGGCTGGTGTGTGTTGGAGGGTGCTGGGGTGTGTGGTGAGGTTAAAAGTTATTAGATGG
Organism: Ichthyophis bannanicus; assembly: GCA_033557465.1. NCBI lineage: Eukaryota > Metazoa > Chordata > Amphibia > Gymnophiona > Ichthyophiidae > Ichthyophis > Ichthyophis bannanicus. Next base: position 1,630,108,203 of record CM066032.1, read on the forward strand.
ATGTCTGACCAAGGTACATTGGTTATTATTGGAGGGGTATGGAGTTGTTGTTTATTGAGTATTGCAGGAAGGAAGATGAGGTCTAGGGTGTTTCCTTGTATGTGTGTGGGGGTGTGTATGATCTGTATATAGCCCATTTCTGTCATGGTGGTCCATGAAATTTGTCGTGTGTTGTGCATTGATTGACGGTAGATTCAGGTCTCCTAGTATGATACGAGGTTTTTTTAGGGAGGCTGTACAGGCAGTTCTAGGATAGGGGTGAGGTTTTTATGATCAGCATGAGGGGGGTCTGTAGATAAGGGAGAGTGCGAGGGGTTTATTTTCTATACAGATGATGTCTAGACCCTTTAAGTTGTTTATATCTGTTAGAGTGTATGGAGATCTTTTTTTAGCGAGGATGAGGGTTCCCCCTCCTCTCTTCGCTTCTCTGTGGCTGGAGAAAAGGTCATATTGTTGTATATTGAGTTGGTTTATTATGATTGTATCGGTGGGGGGTTAGCCAGGTTTCAGTGATGAGGAATACGTCAGGTTTTTCGTCTCTGATTAGGTCATTGGATTATAGGTATTTGTTTTTTATGGATCTGGCATTTAAAAGGATAAACTTTCTAGGGGGGTGTGAGTTAGAAGTGGTGTTTATATCGTTAGGGTGGTTGCAGGTTATTTGTATCAATCTTGAATGAGGTCTGTGGGGGTGGGCTCGGTGGGTTGAGTTAAGTGTGTAATTGTGTGTTTGTAATGTATTTCTGTATGGATTGTGTATAAATAGGGATGTTGTTGTGTGTAACATAGCTTGATTTGTGTGTGCATATGATGTGTATTAGTTGGAGGATAAGTATAGTGAAGAGAATGGTGGTCTGAGGTCTTGTGAGAGTCATTATTGTGGAGTTATTCCAAGGTAGTAAGGAATATTTTTATTGCAGTTGATGAACCTACGTAAAGATATATCGTTTTCGGTGGGGTAAATATAGATTGACTGGTGTTACTATGGCAACAGTGTCTCACAGTGACAATGTGTAAGAAGGGTAATTACTACTGGCAACAGTATTTTTAGTGACAAGGCAAGAAGGGGAATTACTACTGGCAACAGTATTTTATAGTGACAATGCAAGAAGGGTAATTACTATTGGCAACAGTATTTTACATTGACAATGCAGGAAGGGTAATTACTACTGGCAACAGTATTTTATAGTGACAATGCAAGAAGGGTAATTACTACTGGCAACTGTATTGATAGTGACAATGCAAGAAGGTTAATTACTACTGGCAACAGTATTTTATAGTGACAATGCAAGAAGGGTAATACTACTGGCAACAGTATTTTACATTGACAATGCAGGAAGGGTAATTACTACTGGCTATATGATATCAGTTTTTTCTTTTTTGTTGTATACTTGCTGTTGGTAGCGTGGTTGAAGGATGCTCTGAATCTTTGGGATGGTTATCAGCGCTATCAAGTTTCTGGTCTTCTTATCGTATTGCTGCAGCGGGTGCTTTCCCGTTCTCGAAGAGCTGAGGCTGCTAGATGCTTGGGTATCACTGTCGCTGCTTTGATGTGTTTTGTGATCGTGAGCTCAAGCCGATGGGAACTCAAGCTGTTTTTTAATTGAGAAGGTTTGAGTAGCGATGGGTCCATCGGATGTTGTTCGGGCGTTTTTAATTAGGCCTCTGCCTAAGGGCCGTGCCAAAGGGCCCTCTGGCGAGGCCCTCAGGCGCGGGCCCGACAGGCGCGGGCACGCCTAGGCAGCGCTGCTTTAATCGCTGAGTCTGTAGGCCCGGATTGGGCAGCTCGTGCTGGGGGGGAGGTCTGGTGCTCCGGCGTGCTCGATCCTCGCGCCGGTGGAGAGCTGCGCGTCGCCGGAGTGCTGGGAGGGAGAGTGGGTGAGACCACTGTGCAGCGCTGCTTTAATCGCTGAGTCTGTAGGCCCGGATTGGGCAGCTCGTGCTGGGTGGGAGGTCCTGGTGCTCCGGCGTGCTCGATCCTCGCGCCGGAGGAGAGCTGAGAGACGCCGGAGTGCTGGGAGGCAGAGAGGGAGAGACAACGGTGCAGCGCTGCTTTAATCGCTGAGTCTGTAGGCCCGGATTGGGCAGCTCGTGCTGGGTGGGAGGTCCTGGTGCTCCGGCGTGCTCGATCCTCGCGCCGGAGGAGAGCTGAGAGACGCCGGAGTGCTGGAGGCAGAGAGGGAGAGACAACGGTGCAGCGCTGCTTTAAAGCGCTGAGTCTGTAGGCCCGGATTGGGCAGCTCGTGCTGGGTGTGGAGGTCCTGGTGCTCCGGCGTGCTCGATCCTCGCGCCGGAGGAGAGCTGAGAGGGACGCCGGAGTGCTGGGAGGCAAGAGGGAGAGACAACGGTTTGCAGCGCTGCTTTAAGCGCTGAGTCTGTAGGCCGGATTGGGCAGCTCGTGCGCTGGGTGGGAGGTCCTGGTGCCCGGCGTGCTCGATCCTCGCGCGGAGGAGATGAGAGACGCCGGAGTGCTGGGAGGCAGAGAGGAGAGACAACGGTGCAGCGCTGCTTTAAAGCGCTGAGTCTGTAGGCCCGGATTGGGCAGCTCGTGCTGGGTGGGAGGTCCTGGGCTCCCGGCGTGCTCGATCCTCGCGCCGGAGGAGAGCTGAGAGACCGCCGGAGTGCTGGGAGGCAGAGAGGGATAGACAACGGTGCAGCGCTGCTTTACGCGCTGAGTCTGTAGGCCCGGATGGGGCAGCTCGTGCGGGGTGGGAGGTCCTGGTGCTCCGGCGTGCTCGATCCGCGCGCCGGAGGAGAGCTGAGAGACGCCGGAGTGCGGGAGGGAGGCAGCGAGGGAGAGACAACGGTGCAGCGCTGCTTTAAGCGCTGAGTCTGTAGGCCCGGATTGGGCAGCTCGTGCTGGGTGGGAGGTCCTGGTGCTCCGGCGTGCTCGATCCTCGCGCCGGAGGAGAGCTGAGAGACGCCGGAGTGCTGTTAGAGGAAAGGCGGGATAGAGATATGATAGAAATGTTTCTATACCTCCATGGCATAAATGCATAAAAGGAGAGCCCCTTTCAATTGAAAGCAAACTCTGCTTCATGGGGTTTCTCAGATGAGTGTGGCCATGATGCCTTGGGATGGAACTCAGTCTACGATCCCTCTGGAAGGTAAACTTCAGAGTTTGTTTGGTCAACTGAGTGTGTTAGTCCAGGCTGAGGGTGGTGGGATTTCTGGCAAAAAAATCAGAGGAAGAAGAGGAAGAGGGCCAGGGCTCATAAGCGTGGTAGCTCAGACTTTTCTTCTGATTCTGGGTCTTCCTCTTCTTCTACTTCGAGGTGCGGGGTGTCCATTCTGGCGGTGTTGAGGGAGGCAGCAGTGGTGAATCAGAGGGTTCAGCCTGCCTTTGTTGCTCTGACAGAGTTATGGGAGGCTGTTCCTTGTTCATTACATAAAAAATAAGGAAAAGGAGGTTTATTTACTTATTTATTTTATTTATTTATTTAGCTGTATTTATAGCCCACTTTTCACCGGGTCAAAGCGGTGTAACATTAAAAGTGTGTGTGTGTGGGGGGGGGGGTGGACAGTAATCAAATTCTGGGGTTGGGGCCATCACCAGGTGGCCAACATTAATGATTTCAACAAATATTTGGGACATAGACATTGTATTACAGTCTCTTAGAACATATGTTCAGGAGGATGAATTAGGGGGGTTAGGAGGTAGTCAGTGGCGGGTGCTTGTTTCTGGTCTGAGGTGTTCCTGGAATAGGACGGTTTTTAGTTGTCTCCTGAATGATAAGGGATTTCTGTTGCTTCTGATGTGACTTGGTAGAGAGTTCCAGAGGGATGGTGCATACAATTCGAAGGCTCTGTTGCAGGTCCGTTGATTGCATTTGGTTTGTTTATGGGGGATGGTGAGGGAGTTGTTGGTGGTTTGTCTGGTTGTTCTGTTGTGGGCTGGTCGGGGCAGTAGTGTGCGGAGCTGGGACGTCTGAGTTTGGTAGAGAGCTTTGTGAGTAAGTAGGGTAGATTTGTATTTGATTCTTGCTTCGAGGGGGAGTATGTGTAGCTCCCTCAGGATTGGGGTGATGCATTGATACTTTTTGGCTAGTAGAGGCAAGATGGAAGAAATCGGATGTTAAAAAAAGAAGAAAAAAGAAAAGGCCACATAATATCTAAGAATATTGTTAACTGGACTAGGGCCTTTTTGCAATTGACAAGTATGGTTGGCAGATATGAGATTTTGCAGCATGGGTTGTTTTTGGCTCACTTATTGGAGTCCGCAAGGATGGGCTTGGTTGAATTATGATGAACTTTTCCATGACAAGATGGAAGAGAATGCTCATATGTCTTGGGGCATGCAAGATGTGAACTTGTGGTTGACAGATGTTTGGGAAAATGCAGGTTATAGCAGGGCTGGGTGTGGTGAAACCTTTGGTCAGAGCTGGTAAAACATTTCGGACCTTGGGAGGGCAAGGTGCTGTGGGTAAGGTGGGGTTATCCAATGTTTGTTGGCGCTTCAATCAATCCTCCTGCAGTTTCACAGACTAAATTTAGGCATGCCTGTTCCATCTGAGGGGCATCCCATCCAGCATCTAAATGTGAGTGTACAAAGTCCACAGGTGACGTGATGCAGGGGAAATGAGTATTTGAAGTTAGAGCTCCTGTGGTAGTGGATCATGTCTTGAAGGACTAGAAAGGGGGACTGTTACTTCTGGAGAGAAATCTGCAACTGTGAGTATATACTTCTGGTAATTTTCTAAAAAGAATTCTTTGTATTAAAGCTACTTAATCTGTGAACCCACTGTTTTTTGTTGGATCAGTTAGGGCCTAGTAGCAGCAATTAAAGTTTGAATTTAAAACACAGAGGAGAGCTTTCTGGTTACATTTCATACCCAGCAGAGAGCTTGTAGTTTAAATTTAATAGTCACTCAGGGCCAAGTAACAGCAAAGTACTTTTAGTTTAAATTCAACACACAGAAGAGAGCTTTCTGGTTAAATTTAGTACCCAGCAGACAGCTTGTAGTTTAAATTTCATAAGAAGTTAGAGCCTAGCAGCAGCTAAGAGCTATAATTTAAATCAAATCAGAATTTAGCTTACCTCAGCAGCACAAGACAGGGTACTGTGTAGCAGCCCTCTTTTAATAAGTGTTATTTCCCTCCCTCCCCTGGGATAATCATAGCTTTATAGGTACTTACACATCTTAAAAGACAGGAGGTGCTTTCAGGTGAAGCTCATTACCCAAATCAGTCATACACTAAGGACCTGAGATTAATTAAGCTTCAGGTGAACAAGGTATATTAAACGTATTAGGTACAGTTTTATTGGTATAAATACCCATAGCAACCCCTAGTAAGTAAGAACTTAAAGATCTAGACACAAACTTAAAACTAAGATGCAGACAGCAGTCCAGCAGTGGGATGGGGGCTTTCCAGTCTTTTGCATTGAGTGTCACATGTATGATTTTCTCCCAGTTGGTGAGAGGTCTTACGTGTGCACTAGGTGCAAGGAGCTCTTTGCTCTCAGGGAACAAGTCCGTTCTCTAGAGGCTAAAGTAGCAGACTTGGAAAACATAAGACAGAGAGGTACATAGATGAGACCTACAGGGATATAGTCCTGAAGTCCCACCTCCAGTCTGGCAGCACCCCTGTTGCCATGGAGGAGAGAGGTCACGTGACAGGAGAGCATCACCCTGGTGTGGCAGGAAGTGATCCTGTAACTAGGATCTGTCCTCCAGGTGATGTAAAACCCTCTTGCACAGAGGAAGTTTCTCCAGGGCCATGTGCCCATGAGGGAAGGGTTCGAACAGCCATTATAGTTGGTGATTCGATCATTAGGCATGTAGATAGCTGGGTGGCTGGTGGACGTGAGGATCGCCTGGTAACATGCCTACCTGGTGCGAAGGTAGCGGACCTCACGCGCCACCTAGATAAGGTCTTAGATAGTGCTGAGGAGGAGTCTGCTGTCTTGGTACATGTCGGTACCAATGATATAGGAAAATGTGGTAGGGAGGTTCTGGAGGCAAAATTTAGGCTTTTAGGTAGGAAGTTGAAATCCAGAACTTCCAGGGTAGCATTCTCCAAAATGCTTCCTGTTCCACGCGCAGGACCCAAAAGGCAGGCAGAGCTCCGGAGTCTCAATGCGTGGATGAGACAATGGTGCAGAGATGAGGGTTTTGGATTTGTTAGGAACTGGGGAACATTCTGGGGAAAGGAGGGGCTCTTCCGAAGGGATGGGCTTCACCTTAACCAGGATGGAACCAGGCTGCTGGCATTAACCTTTAAAAAGGAGATAGAGCAGCTTTTAAACTAGATATTAGGGGAAAGCCGACAGTCGCCCAAGAGCGGATGGTTCGGAAGAATGTATCCTTGAAGGATACTACCAAAAGCAGAGAGGTTCCACAAAAGAGTAAAGTAGCCCAAATGCCCTCAAGTATGGAGCAGACAGAGCTTAAAGATCCCAATTTACCCATGTCTAACAATAGCCAAATTAACATGAATAAAATACAATCTCTAAAATGCTTGTATGCAAATGCTAGAAATCTAAAGAATAAGATGGGAGAGTTAGAATATATAGCACTAAATGAAAGGTTAGATATGATTGGAATATCAGAGACATGGTGGAAGGAGGACAACCAGTGGGACACTGTGATACCTGGGTACAAACTATATCGTAATGACAGAGCTGATCAAATTGGTGGAGGGGTTGCGCTCTATGTTATAGAGGGCATTGACTCAGAAAGGATTAAAGTTTTGCAGGAAACAAAATCTGCTGTAGAATCTATATGGATTGAAATTCCATATAAAAGGGGGAAGGCGATGGCAGTGGGGGTGTACTATCGAGCACCTGGCCAGAATGACCAAATGGATGATGAAATGCTCAAAGAAATCAAGGAAGCTAACAAAAGTTACAGCGCAGTAATAATAATGGGGGATTTCAATTACCCCGGTATCAACTGGGTCAGTGTCACGTCAGGACATGCTAGGGAGATAAAGTTCCTAGATGAAATAAATGACTGCTTCTTGGAGCAGCTGGCTCATGAACCGACCAGAGGGGAAGCCATATTAGACCTAGTCCTTAGTGGAACACCAGATCTAGTGCAAGAGATAAGGGTGATGGGGCCACTTGGCAACAGTGATCATTGCATGATCGCCTTTGATTTAATTAGTGGAGGAGGGATAGTAAGGAAATCCACAGTACTACCTTTTAACTTTCGAAAGGGAGACTATGATAAAATGAGGAAAACAGTTAAGAAAAAACTAAAAGGAGCAGTTGCGAAGGTTAAAGACGTACATCAAGCTTGGGTGTTGTTGAAAAATACTATCTTGGAAGCCCAGACCAGCTGTATTCCACGCTTTAAGAAAAGTGGAAGGAAGTCCAAAAAACTGCCAGCATGGTTTAAAGGTGAGGTCAGAGAGGCTGTTGTTGCCAAAAAGGCATCTTTCAGGAAATGGAAAAAAGAGCCAAACGATGAAACCTGGAAACAGCACAAGCACTGGCAAGTCAAATGCAAGGCATTGATAAGGCAGGCAAAGAGAGAATTTGAGAAGAAGCTTGCTGCGGAAGCAAAAACATGAAATAAAGACCTTTTCAAGTACATTCGTAGCAAAAAACCTTTGAGAGAGTCAGTTGGTCCATTAGATGATAAAGGGGTTAAAGGAGCACTAAGAGGCGACAAGGCGATAGCGGAGAGACTGAATGAATTCTTTGCTTCGGTCTTTACTGAGGAAGATGTAGGGATGTTACCCATGACTGAAGTGGTATTTAAAGGTGCGGAAGAATTGAAGGAAATATCGATACATCGGGAAGATGTCTTACAACTATTAGATAAACTGAAGAGTAGCAAATCACCTGGGCCGGATGGTATACATCCAAGGGTGTTGAAAGAACTGAAATATGAGATTGCAGAACTGCTATCAGTAATCTGTGAACTATCATTAAAATCATCTCTAATACCTGAACAACCTCCTTTAGAGGCGGGACAATGCTGCACGGAGCCCGTCAAGACAGGAAGGGCTCCGCGATGATTTTACAAGCACAGCTGCGGTTCCCTAAGAGTCAGGGAGCCGCGGCTGCAGAAGAAGGGAGGGAGCTGACATGGAATAATTTTCAAAGCAGAAGTACAGGTATGAGCATTGTTTTTTTTCACGGGGGCGGGGGCGGGGAGAAGGGGGGTGCGGCCCGCGAGTCTACCGGTAGTCGGCTGTGCGGCACGCGGCCCTCTGGAGGTTGGTGACCCCTGCTTTAGAGTGTACATTGGTCAACAGTGTGCAGAATGCAGCATCAGTCAGTTGGTTAGTGGAGGTTGTGGGGGAAAAATTGCAGATGGAGTTGGCATTGGGCAGAGTGGGGGGACCTTTTAAGGAAAGGCTTTTTCCCGTTATTTATTTATGATTTTTTTATACTGCTATATCAGGGAATCAAAGAAGTTTACAATTAAAACAGGTACATTAAAATGTTTCAACAATATAACTGGTGCTGGAAAAGGTAATCAAAGTTTACATAATTCCAAAAGCAACTTATTTATAAATTACAAGTTATGTTTGTATTCCGTTTAGAGATTGTGCCCATGAAGGAGGCGGACAGTTTTATGATAATATGTAACCTTTCTTACCTTCCATGACTAGGTCAATAATGAGTTGCATAGGGTGCGGCATGCTTCCTTTGATGCAGCGATGAAGCTGGCACAGGATGCTGGCCCTGGTGCTCTGCTGGCAAAATTGGACATTTAGATTGTGTTTCATTTGTAATCAGTGCATCCTTCATTGTTTCCATTATTGGGGTATTGCTTTCAAGGGCAGTATTATTTTGATAAAGACCTATGCCTGGGTTGTTGTGTGTATTGCTGCCTTTTAGAGCTGGAGCAAGTATCTGAGTCTTGTAATGTAGAATATTGCTTAGATTTTTTGCTTGTTGGTCCAACAGGTTCAAATCTGGACATCAAGCTGTTACAGACATTTCAAGGCTTGGCAGACAGTTTTGGTATTCCTTTGGCAGATGGCAAGACTGAGGGTCCTGCTTCGGTACTCACACTTTTGGGTATTAAGATTAACATGATACCTATGACATCAAGGTTTGCTAGCGTCTAAGGTGCAGTGTTTGCGATCGCTGGTGCTGCTGCAATTAAAGTGACGCTGCATCAGATACAGGTTCTGATCGGCAGCTTGAACTTTGCATGTTGGACGATTCTGATGGGACAGGTTTTAATCAGGCATTTGCCCTGTGCTACATAGGATCACTTCAGCCATTCAGCAGGACCTACAGGTCTGTGATGATTTTATGCAGGAGATTAATGAGCTTTCAGTTTTTAGGACTTCAGTAATGTCCATTTATGAACTTGAGCTCTTTTCTGATACAGCAGAGTGGGCATGCCTTCCTCTGGGGCTCGTATGTGATGCAGTGGCCAACATTATGGGTCACCGCTGGCATTTCTTGGAACATTTTGCTTCTGGAACTCTTCCCTATTGTGGTAGCTTTAACTGTCTGGCCAGTGGTTGAGAGATAAGAGCGATGATTTTCTGGTCTGATGATATAGGTGTGCTGGAGGTTATTAACAGGCAGTCTGCAAAACGTTTTCTGGTTTCTAATTTATTGAGGGAGATTGTACTGCTGTATTTGCATTTGAATGTGTTGGCTTATTCTAGGCAGGATCCCGGTGTTGATAATCGTGTAGCTGACTCTCTTTCTCCTTTTAAGTGGTATGTCTTCCATGCCTTGGTCCTGTGTGCGGACAAGAATAGAGCAGTGGTAGTGGATTATCTTTGGAGCTTTGGAGCCCTGAGGTCTGAATGTTGCTGCCAAGATCCGTTGCACCAAGCATCAGGATGACATACATGGGAGCCTTCTGTAAAGTGACAGCCTTTTTAAAGCAGATGGGTTGGTCTTGTAGCTGGGTAAACCCAGCCTTAGTTGCTGACTATATTATTTGGGCAGAGTCTAGGTTATTCTAAAGGTGCAGTGAGTATGCAGGTTGATGGATTTTCTTTTGGTTTTTTTAACAAAGAATTTTGGTTGGGGCAATCCACTGTCATCATTCTTGGTGAAGCAACTCCTGAGTGGATGGGTGCCTCAGATTGTGGTTCTGTGTGATTCACACAGGCCCATTACCTGTGATCTGTTAGTTCATATCTCAGCAGCTTTAGAGTGGGTTTGCAATTCAAAGTTTGAGGTTTCTTTTTTCCATGCAGCTTTTTCTTTTGCCTTTTTTGGAGACCTGTGGATTGCAGAGCTCCTGGAGTGTGTAAAGCAGTGGGGTTTTGATGAGCGGACTTCAGGTGCGACAAGTGAAGATGGGGTGGATACCTTGACAATTTTCATTTCAGACAAATCAGGAGGCAAAAAGTGCCCTACTAGTATTGGGAGGTATGAAAGGTGATTGTGAGGTGTGGATGGTGTGGTTACTTGCCCTCTGCAGAATGTGAGGCAATATGTGGTAGTGCACCCTGCTGTGGAGGGAATTTTTCTGTGGCATGCGGATGTCACTTGTCTCACCCATTTACCAGTTTATCTTCATATTGAGGTGACCTGCATCCTGGAGAAAACAGTGGCACAACAAAAGAAATTCATGAATAGGTACCGCAGGACAGAACCTCAGTTCAACATGGTTGACAAAGTCTGGCTTTCTACAAGGAATATGAATTTGAGGCTTCCATCTAGTAAACTGGTATCCAGATTTATTGGGCCTTATGCTCTCACAGAAATCCAAACAAAATTCCTTGAAGATACCCTTCATGTTCCACGTCCCTTTGTTGAAACCTATAATTTCTGATAGTTTTGGTCAGTAATGGTCTCCCACAGATTCCACTCTGGTACACAGAAAGACAGAATTTGAGGTGAGGGAGATTCTGAATCTTAATGTATTCTATAAGATAATGCAATATTTAGTGCACTGTAAAGGCTTTGGTCCAGAGGAGAGGTCTTGAATCACTGTTGCTGACCTTAATGTACCTATCATCCTGAAGACATTTTTGACCAAACATTCTGTGAGTCATCCTTAAGCTGCCCCTGAGAGGAAGGTCTATATAAGATTCTGCCACCAGTATGCAGATATCTCTCATCCTAGAAGAACCTTACTCAGATGAAGATCTGACTTCCAGCCAGCAGGTGTCAGTAGGTTCCAGTCAGTTGACTGGCTGTCTTAACTTAATATACATATGCTGCTTCCTTTCAGGGGCCATTTTATTTCTGCCCCACATGTGTATTTATACTCAGCTCTGGCTGGACCTCTTTGTCAGAGTACGGTGTACATCATTCCAGTGTCTCCTTGTGCATAGTCTCCTAGCCTTGTCTGAAACTGCTGTTTTGTCTAAATCTTGCTGCATTTCAGAGTCTTTGTGGTAAGATCCTGTTTGCCTGTTTTTTCCATCCTCTTTATGTTTTTGTTTTTTCTGTCCCTAGCTTCCCACCCTGGGTTCTTGGCACTGGGCATTGGGCATCCAAGTCTTGGTGCCTTCCATTATTTCTTAGTCCATTAAACCAAAATGATGCCTATAATACCTAAATTCCAAATTACATCATTCACCTTTCCTTAACAAATGGAGATAATTATTACCTCACATCAATAAGAGAGAAAAAGAAATTCAGCATCCATGAGCTCAATGTCCCGGCTTAAAAAAATTAGGCCATGGACTAGCTCTATGACAAGAGTCCAAAAAACTCTCTTCAGATGTGATACACATCTATTCAATACAATCAGTATACCCTTAAACCCATCACACAAATAAAGGCACATCAAAAACCCTTATGCCTCAAACCATTAGATATTCGTATATTGTACAAAGCCCTTATGCCTTAAATAAAACATATACAAGCTCTATAATATTCTATGTAGTACACACACCCCTTAAGCCTCAGCACTTCTGCCTCAACTTATCTATTATTCTTTAAAAAGCTTTCTCAAAGGTGTCACTGAATACCACTTATCTCAGCACTTGTAATATCAACTGATCCCAACGCTGCAATGGGCGTCCAGATAGCGTCTCGCTTCCATTTCCTCAGGGGGAGGGTCCTTGCTGACATTTTACCAGTGGGTCTTCTCTTTCTCAGAGGAGGGTCCTGGCTGGCATTTTAACAGCAGGTCACTAGACCCAGTGAAACACAAAACAAAGTATCACAAAATCCCATTAAAACACATTCTCCATTAAGAGACCTAAACTAAACTCCTATCATAGCCAAACTTTTTAGCATACCTCCAAGGTCGGCAGCATTTCATTCCACATAGGATCCCACAATCACGGGCATGCCTACTAGCCTTTTCTTCAGCTTACTAAGTATGCTCAACAGTAACAGCTTATATCTACCATAGAATCCAATCAGAGCACATCTCTCTAAAACCTACTGGCCCACCAATCACAGCCAGTATTGCAGCCACAGCCAGTATTGCAGCCACAGCCACTCCCAGCTGATGTCATTCATTCTATACCGGTGTATCATATACCACATACCCAATGCTCTTCTCAAAACCAAGCCCACAAACCTCCAAACTAGGGTAACGTCAATAGTACATTCCACCAACAAGGTGTCACCTGAGAGACAGCAATTCACCAGCAAATGAAATTGCCAATATCGTGTTTCTCGGGCCAAACATTCAGGAAGGGAGTTGAACACCACTCCACTCGAATAATTGTAATGCCCTTTTATTATTTTAATTTATAAAGTAAATTAACTTATCTGAAGAGATGGCAAAAATCATAGAGTGAAACAATCCCTCCAAGGCTTCTAATTCCCACAACATGCATGTTTCGGGCCGACCCCGGGCCCTGCTTCAAGTGTCAGGCAGGCTATACACTGGGATCCATAACGCCATTTTACTTTTTATTTTAAGCATTTTTCTATACCGCTCCTTCCAGAGATCAGGGATGGTTTACATTGTAACAAAACCTTTACATGGAACAATATAAATGGATTAACATATTTACATGGAACATATGCGAGAGTTATAATAATAATAAACTATTTACATCAACTATATACATTCATATTACAGTCAAAAAGTTGTTTTCTGTATGGGAGAATTTTGATTTATATTCAATAGGATATGTCATAAGGCTATTTGAATTGGTTTTACTTAGAGGGGGCAGAGGAAGAGCGGGTAAAGGGGGAGAGGTTAGGTGATGGGGGTGGTGAATGTGGTGGGGTTGTTTTTGGGGATATGGTTGCTGTAGTTTTCAGTGAAAAGGTATGTTTTTAATTATTTTCAAAAAGTCTGAAGGTCCTTGATTATTCTTAGGGATTCCATTGCGTGGGGGAATGTAAGTGAAAGCCCTATTACTAGTAATCTGTTTAGTTTTCTGGACTGCAGGAGGAACTGTGAGGTTATTCTGGTTGATTCTCCTGGTTCTATTGTCTGACTGGAGGTGAATTAAAGTTGAGAGGTGGGATGGGGATATGTTGTTAATTAACTTGAAGGTGGTCATAACTTTATACTTTACTGGCAATTGGGAGTCAATGGAGCTCATAGAGAATGGGTGTGATGTGGTCTGACAGTCTTGCTTTGGATATGATTCTGGCTGTGTTGTTTTGGGCCATTTGAAGAATACTGGGCTTGAGGGACCTTGGTCTGACCCAGGATGGCATATGGCATATCTTAATACTTAAATTCTTTTTGGTTACTTCATGTAATATACTGTTGCAATAATCAAAGTGAGGTGTGATTTGGGATGGTTTTGAAGTCTGTAAAGTCAATTAAGGATCATCCAACACATTAGACTCCTTATTTGAAGAATTTGGTTCTGGATATGTGTTTTAAGTGGGGTACCATGCTGAATGTTTTGTCTAGAATGACACCTAAGTATTTCACCTCATGTTTTACTGGGATGGATGTGTTGCTTGTGGTGGGGTAAAGTTTGGGTTCCTTGATGTGATCTAAGCTTCCATTTTCTTGTAGTTTATGTTCATGTTAATTGATTGGAGCCAGTTTTCTGCTTCATTTAGGCAGGATGTTAGCTTGTTATAGAAAGCATTATGTATGTCCAGGGGGGTAGTAGGCCATAATATTGTCTGCATATATGTGGTAGTTTAATTTCTATTTTTTTAAATATTGAGCACATTGGCTGTATATATAAGTTGAATAGTAAGGCGGAAAGGGCAGAACCTTGTGGTATTCCCTGTTGTTGAGGGAAAGTTGTGGAGGATTTGTGTTCTATTTGTACATATTGAAATATGTTGGTAATATATGATTTGAAACATTCAAGAGTTTGTCCTTTTAAGCCTATGAGATTAAGTCTAGAAAGGAGGGTGTTGTGGTTCACATTGTCAAACGCAGATGTGATATCTAGGAATATGAGGATAAATACTTATTTAGCATTATTCATTCCCTGGAAGAGTGTGTCAAATGCTAATATGAATGTTTCTACCCCAAAGAAAGGTCAGAATCCATAGTGATGTTCATCTAGCAGAGCAGAGGAATCCATTAAATCTTGGAGCTGTCACTGGGCTGCTTTTTCAATGACTTTGGCTACGAAAGGTATGCTGGCTATTGGTCTATAGGAGAATGATTCATCCTTGTTAAGGTTTTTGTCCTTTAGTAGGGGATGGACTGTGGAGAGTTTAAGTGAGTTTGGCATTATACCTTGCTGTAGGGATTGGTTGACTATGTTCAATAAGGTGGAGGCAATTTCTATTTTTATTGCTTTGATCCAAGCAACTGGGCAGGGATATAGGGGGGAAGTGGTAGTACTGATATTTGTGATTATGTCTATTGTTTGTCAGCAGTCTAGGCTGTGAAAAGAATGCCAGCTCTTTGTATTAGCTGAAAGTGTGGCAAGGGGGGGGGGGGACAAGGGATTCTTTCATTTTAGCTTGTTGTCATATAAGTCTGCAAGCAGTTGGGGTTGCATAGATAGTTTTGAAGAATCGTCATGTGGGAATTTGGTTATGGACTTGACTTTTTCGAAGAGCTCTCTTGGTTGGTTAATGGCTTTATTTAGAACTTCTTTGTAGCTGTCATGTAGAGGGTTTTGTTGTCTATGGTCTTTTTCAATCTCCATTTGTATTCTATTTTCCTGCGGCCTTTTTTTCATTTTGAGTAATTCTGTTGTGTACCATTTTTCAGATTGTTTGTGAGGAGAATTCAAAGTTTTGATTGTTGGTTTTGCTGCTGCAGTGATTAATGCATTCCAATTTGTTAGTAGGTCATCAAGGTCATTTTGAGGAGGAATCAAGTTTTGTAATGGTGGAGTTTATGATGGCATCTCTATCAAAAAGGGTTTGAATCTTGGTTTAAGATGTAAATTAGCTGGTGTGGGAGGTGTGGGAGGTGTGGGAGGGGGAAAAGGTAATGACTAGGTGAAGCGGATTAGAGAGTGGTCTGACCAAGAGATCTGAGAGATTTGCGGAGGGGAGGTGTGAGTTGAGTATTCAGTAGTTTGTTTCAGTAGGAAAACCAGATCTAGTGTGTTTCCCTTGCTGTGGGTGGGATGATGTATAATTTGCTTGTAACCCATCTAATCCATTGAGTCCAGGAATGCATTTATTTGAGTGTGGGGGAAGGATGAAAGGTTAAAATCACCTAGTATTATATATGGTTTCCTTAGCAAAGAGGAGCAGGCGGATTTGAGGATTACAGTAATGTTCAATGAACAATGGCTGGGAAAAATTGTATCGCTAAAGCTGATGCCCCCAGTACAGCTTCTGCCTCGGTCCAGACAGAGGTCCTAATGCCAGTTGAAGGACCGGTTCCATGTGCAGGGTGCCTGCATGCTGAAGCTCTGAGGAAACAAGTGGAGGAACTCAGAGAGGAGGTGGCGAGGCTGAGGAGCATTCAAGACAGTGAGAAGTACATTGATGAGATGCTTCTTGCAGCAACCAAGCTCTCCAGCAGAGGAGAAGATGGGTGCGAACAGAATGTCGATAGCTGGACACAAGTCACCAGGGCCTGAAAAATCACCAATCCAACTTCTCCAGCCCTTGAATTGAAGAACCATTATACACCCCTAGAAGTGGAGGAGGTGAAAGCATCCCTGGAAAGGGAAGAACCAGAGCTCAAGTAACCCAAAGTTGCAGAATCAGTGACCACAAGGAAACGAAGGGTAGTGGTGGTTGGAGACTCTCTTCTGAGGGGTACTGAGGCGTCCATCTGCCGCCAGACTTGATGTCCAGAGAGGTATGCTGTCTGCCTGGTGCCAAAATCCAAGATGTTATGGGGAGTTTGCCGAGACTCATCAAGCCCACTGACGCAATGTTGCTAATCCATGTTGGAACAAATGATACTGCCAGATACTGTGGTTCAGTATTAGGACTAGGGCTGTTAGAATCCATTTAAAGGCAAGGATCTTAGACTTTAGGAAGACTAACTTTGCGAAGATGGGCCAATACCTCAGGGAGTCGTTAGTTGGATGGGAACAGCTGAGGGATGTAGAAAAACAGTGGGAAAAACTGAAAGGGGATATTTTAAGGGTAACCAACCTTTTTGTCAAAATGGTAAATAAAGGTAAAAGGAAAAGGAGACCACTATGGTTTTCGAAAGAAGTAGCTGAAAAAGTGAAGAAAAAGAGGGAGGCCTTCATGAAATACAGGAGATCACAGAGAGAGGAAGACAGGCATCTGTATTTGGAAAAACCTAGAGAAGCTAGCAAAGTAGTCAAGAAGGCAAAGATTCAAAAGGAGGAGGAAATAGCCAATGCAATAAAATGGGGGGACAAGACATTTTTCAGATATATTAGTGAGAAGAGGAAGGGCAAAAGTGGTATTGTCAGACTCAAGGGTGCAGGGGGGGGGGAATATGTAGAAGCTGATAAGGATAAAGCGGAATTGCTTAACAAATATTTTTGTTCTGTGTTCACAGATGAAGAACCAGGAGCAGGACCTCAAAAAACACCCACAAATAGGAACAGAAGCAAAGGACATCTTGAACAATTTTCAAAAGACTGTGTTCGTGAGAAACTATCTCAACTTAAAGTAGACAAAGTGATGGGACCGGACGGGATACACCCGAGAATACTGGGGGCGTTCTAGCAGCTCCAATGACTGACCTTTTCAATGCCTCGTTGGAGTCGGGAGTGGTGCCAAAGGACTGGAGAGAGGCTCATGTGGTGCCTTTACACAAAAGCGGAAGTAAGGATGTGGTTGAAAACTACAGGCTGGTTAGTTTAACTTCGGTGGTGAGTAAATTATTGGAAACGCTGCTGAAAGAGAAAATATTGAGGTTTCTGGAGTCCAGCGGATTACAGGATCCAAGGCAGCGTGGATTCACCAGAGGCAGGTCTTGTCAGACAAATCTGTGATTGTTTGCTGTGAAAACCGCCTTGATTCAATGAAAAAGCGGGATAGAAATCTGTTTAAATAAATAAATACAGAACGAGCCCTTTCCCTGGCTGCACCGACAATTTGGAACATGCTAACAGATGAACTTCGACTAACTACAGACATCAAAGACTTCCGGAGGCAACTAAAGACAACCCTTTTCATTGAACACTATGGGGATGTCACATGATAGACACACCATTCAGATATCTTGACACTGTCACACTCACACACACTCTGGAACACTGCATGACCCTCCCCTAAAACACACTATTGTGATTGTTTGCTGTGAAAACTGCCTTGATTCAATGAAAAGGCGGGATAGAAATCCGTTTACATAAATAAATAAATCTGATTGATTTCTTTGACTGGGTGACCAGGGAGTTGGACCGAGGGAGAGCCGTAGATGTGGTGTATTTAGATTTCAGTAAAGCCTTTGACACTGTTCCTCACAGGCGACTTATAAACAAACTGAGCACCCTAGGGATGGACCCTAAAGTTACTGCTTGGGTTAGAAATTGATTGGGTGGGAGGCGACAAAGAGTACAAGGAAATGGAGCTCACTCCGAGGAGAAGGATGTTATCAGTGGTGTGCCCCAAGGATCTGTCCTTGGTCCGATTCTTTTTAACATCTTTGTTAGTGATATAGCGGAAGGGCTTTCAGGTAAGGTTTGCCTCTTTGCGGATGATACCAAAATCTGCAATAGAGTAGACACCCAGGAAGGGGTAGATAACATGAGGAGGGATCTAGCTAAGCTTGAAGAATGGTCTAGAATTTGGCAGCTGGGATTTAATGTTAAAAAATGTAAGGTCATGTATTTGGGCTGCAGCAATCCAAGGGAGCAATATAGTATAGGGGGTGAAGTACTTTTGTCCACTAAAGAAGAGCGGGACCTAGGCGTGGTTGTGTCTGATGATCTTAAAGTAGCTAAACAGGTAGAAAAGGTGATGGCAAAAGCTAGAAGGATGCTTGGGTGCATACGGAGTGGAATGGCTAGAAGAAAAAAGGAGGTGATAATGCCTCTGTATAAGTCTTTGGTGCGACCTCATTTGGAGTATAGTGTACAATTCTGGACACTGCACCTTCAAAAGGATGTGAACAGGATGGAGTCGGTGCAGAGGGTGGCTACTAAAATGATTAGTGGTCTTCATTATAAAGCATATGAGGACAGACTGAAGGATCTTAATATGTACACTTTAGAGGAAAGGCAGAATAGAGGTGATATGATTAAGATGTTTAAATACCTCCATGGCATAAATGTTCAGGGAGAGAGCCTCTTTCAATTGAAAGCGAGTTCTGCTATGAGGGGACATGGGATGAGGGTGAAGGGAGATAGATTCAGGAGTGATATGCGGAAATATTTCTTTACGGAAAAAGTAGTGGATCCGTGGAATAGTCTCCAAGTGGAGGTGGTAGAGATGAGGACAGTAACTGAATTCAAAAAAGCATGGGACAAACACAGAGGATCTCTAAAGGTAAAAAGGGGACTGTTGTAGTTGTTATGGAAGGACAGACTAGATAGGCCATGTGGTCTTTTTCTGTCGTCATATTTCTATGTTTCTATGTTCTAGTGATTGGGTGTGGGTGGTCTGTACAGAAGGCAACAGTACTTCACACATTACCAGATTATCATTCAAACATACTGGGTCAGACCAATGTCCATCAAGTCCGATATCATGTTCCCAACAGTGGCTAAGCCAAGCCAAGTCACAAGTACTGGTCAGGTTCCCAAAATATAGAAAGATTCCATACTGTTTATCCCATGGGTATGCAGTGGATTTCCCAAGTCCAGTTTAATAATGGTTTATAGAAAAAGTGGTGCATTCCCTCATTCATACTGAGTTATTATCTATGTGGCATTCATATGGGCCATCATGCATTTTATGGTGTGCTGCAGGATTTATTACCTATTCAGGCACATTTTTAGACACCAATGATGGTGATTTTGGGCATGTATTATTGATGTTTGAAACTGGTGAATGCTCTCATTCTGATGGCTTCTTATTATAGAAGGGGATATGGTTTGACCTTTAGCTATAGAGAACCTTTTCTGATTTTTTTTCTGGTCCATACTTAGCATCGTACAGCCTGTTTTCAGAGATGACCAATGCAGGAATAATTAAGAAGTTCTTCTGCTACCGTGTATGTTGTGATGCAAGGTATGTCATGACAAACATATCACTTTCTACTTGCTTTTATGCTATATTTGAGTGTATTGAGATTACTTTGCAGTGTTATGGGACATGCAATGAAGCTATTTAAGACTAATAAGAGAAAATATTTTTTCACTTTAGGTGTAATCAAACTCTGAAATTTGTTACCGGAAGATTAGTAAAAGCTGTTAGAGTAGCTGGATTTAAAAAAAGGTTTGGACAAGTTCCTGGAGGAAAGGTCCATAAACCATTATTAAAAGGGACCCAGGATATCACTGCTTGACCCAATAAAATCATTGTGGAACCTGTATCTTTTAGGGGAGACTGCTTGGTACTTATGACCTAGATTGGAAACAGGATACTGGGCTTGATAGACATTGGTCTGACCCAGTATGGCAGATCTTATGTAAACAGTAGTATATATAGTAAAGTTTGCATCAACATTTATGTATCATCGGAATTCATGTGTAGTTTGCATCAGCACAACACGGTTAGTGAGAGGAGCAGCTTAGGAGATGCAAGTTTTACAGAGGAGGCGTGGCTGTCCACGGGTTTATGATGGAGACGGGCAGGATCAGAAGCATCCATCTTTTCAGAATAAAGTGATGACGGGGATATCCATGGCCATTTACCATGTATACCCGTCTCTCATGCACCATATTGCTTTGTTTGTACTGTTCCAGAAACATCTATGTCCCCGATTCCAGGACCGCGGACACATCTATAACCGCGGGTGTGGAATTAGGTTTAAATTGGGCCCATTTTTTGTTTGGATGTGCCTGAGGGCCCGACGTGCAGGTTATGGAATTAGGCTCTATATAAAAATGAAATACAAGTCATGAGTTGATTAACTTAGAACAATATTTAAGGTCTAATAATACCCATTGTACCTGACTGTAATGTGTCTTGAACTGCTGGAAAGGCATAAACTAAATAATACATAAACAAACAAGTACATATATTGCATGTTTGAAATGAAAGCTTACTACATCTAGCTTCTAAGCAGTAAACAGCATCCACGTCTTGAAACACCAGAAAGCTCGCAATACTACAGCAGTAACATTAAACCCAAGGCGACAGAAAACAAGATAAACAGGGTATTTCTATTCCCTTATACAAAAAGTAAAGCAATAGAATAAATCTTGAACTCTCATTCAAACCTGTGTTTCCTTAGAGAATTATCTTACCAATATTTGTTACAGTCTCCTCTTTCATTAAAAAAAAAAAAATGCCACACTTCATACAGTTGTTACGTTGTAAGATTGCCTAGTCTCAACTCCAGGTTGAATAAGACGCCTCTTGCAACATGCATTTTGACAAAATAATGCCTGCCTCTGGGAGAAATAAATAATGGTGTGCACTACTAGTATCCTTATGGTACTGTAATTGCTATCACTGCTACAGGATCATTGAGAAGCATTGTTATTATGTGGAGAAGGAGCCTCAGACCCTTCAATTTGTGTTTATTAGAAAGCAAGGGTGAGGAAACATTCCTGTCATATTCACTTTTCATTCTGTTCAATGAGCATATACCACCCAGCAGAAAATACAATTAAATGATTAGCACTCCGACAGCACTGGCCGATTCTGCATTAGATTGCATTACACTGTGGATCTATAATAAATTGTACTCGTTTTTGAGCAAACCTGTTAGCCCTTTGGGGACAGGGAACTACTTACTGTATCTGATTGTAACTTACCTTGAACTGCTATTGGAAAGGTGCGAGCTAAATACTAAGAGGCCGATATTCAGAGTCCTTAGCTGGCCAGGTGCTGATGGTGCTATCCTAGTAGTTCTGCCAAGTGTCCCATGGATGGTGGCACTATCCAGATAAGTGCCACGTTTATCTGGTTAGTGGGATTTTCAGTTGTCACTTATCCAGGCAACTTAAGCCGCATGAAAAGCTGCCCAAGTGTCTGTAGTTCTGCAGATAACACTACTCCGATTCAGCGGCAGTTCCTATTCAGACCCTGCCTTTGAATACCTTGCCAATATTTAAGCACCGCAGCTGATTTCTGTGGTGTTTAAATTTTTATCACTTCTGAAAATTGACCCCCTAAATAAAATAAGTACATGAACATTATTCCCTAGTACATGCACAGATACAGTATAACCCCTCCCCCCCCACACACACTCACAAGTGTGTGTATCAGTGGGGGGAGGGTGTATATAGGTAAGAGATATATTGGCTCGTGCATGCTCATCTTTAGGGCCATGTTTATAAAGTGTAGTAAATGCAAAGCCTGTGTGATGAATGCAGGAGATGTGTCCAGCATCTGCTGTAGATTTACTGCACAGACAGACATTTGCCATATGGGAGTCGCACTCCTTGCCTTGGGTGCTACCATGCTTCTTGACTTTACAGGGGTTATGGGCCAGGTACCAAAAAGGAAAGCAGCATCAGCTGTAATTTTTAAGAACATAAGATTTGCCATGCTGGTTAAGACCAAGGTCCATCAAGCCCAGTATCCTGTTTCCAACAGTGGCCAATCCCAGTCACAAGTACCTGGCAGGTTCCCAAAAAGACAGGTTCCACAATGTTTTTTTAGCTCCCCATGCTTCCTTGATTATAACCTACCCCTCCCCCCTCCCACAAGCATCCTCCCCAATTAATCTCACTCCTCTGTGGACACTCCTCTGAGGATCAATACCCCTCCACACTGATCCCCACTCCAGAGCACCCCCCACCATTGATTTTCTCCTCCACACTGACCCCCAAAACACCTTCCCTTCAGGCTCCTTTGGAAAGCAAAGTTGGTGTCAAGCTATTACCTCTAGTGGTGCACTCTCCCACTTCTCACCCATCCTCTGGAATGCCCTCCCAGATAACCTTAGAGCCATAAAAGATCTTAAAGACTTTCATAAGCAATTGGTAACATATTTATTCATAGTACATTTCGGTAACAGAAAAAAAAAATCTACCCAACATAACAGCTTCAAACCTAATTAAATTTCGTCCAGACTGATCAAACACTTTCCGTCCATCCATTTAACCACTATTGACTGAAGCTAACCTATGATACATACTGCATTGTAAATATGTTCATTAGATTATTGTAAATAAGGAATGATCAAACCTGTATACCCCCTTCCTCAAAGTTTTATGTAACCTTATTATATTAGATCAATCACAAGTTCTATGTAATGGTTGTTTGCTTGTGTTAATTGTAAACCACCCTTGCTCTCTGGAAGGGGCGGTATATAAAAATTTCAAATAAAAAATGAATAAGAGCGAAGGCTACCATTTTGGATGGCTTGCCATCTGTGGCAAACGTGTAGGGGCACCACTTCTGCCCTGAAGCTACTGGGGATCAGAGATGCTCTGGATAATACCTGTTGGGCTTGGGCGGGTGGGGTACTGTGTGTGGGGTGAGGTCCATTTCAGGGGCGTCTGGGGAGGACTTTGATTTGACATTAACTTTGCCTTGTATGAGGGGAGAGTCTAAAGGGGGGGGGGTGCTCAGCAGGGATAAGATGGAGGATATGGATGAGATCTGAAATCAGGGGGATTGGAGTGTGGAAGGTCTGTGCCAGGGGCATTGCGACTGGGAGGTGAATGTGCTCCAAGGAAGTGGTGGTTGGGGGGTGAAACTATGGCTGCCACAACGTTTGCCTTGCTGGGCTGAACAGCTACTAGGATGTCTACACTTAATGCCACCTCTTGATGTGTAGTCATGCTATCAGAAGTCATGATCATGACGGCTAGCATGGCAATGACCTGTGCACTAGCTGTCAGTGGCCAACATGTCCACTCTCTGTCCTGCCATCCTCAAAGCATTTAGTGTGGTATTTTTGCCATATTGCCTGCCTTAAGCACACAGTAGTGATTACTGTGGGGCTGCACCAATACTTAGTGCATGCAAAAAGGCATGCTAACCATTACCCACCTTAGCTTCTCGTTCATACAAATTTTGGATGGAAGGCTTCTTCTAATGAAAGGCTAAGCAGGTCAGGGCTCTTCAAGCTTTAAGAAGAAATGGCTGACAGGAGATATGATTGAAATCGATATGCTTTTAAGATAGAAGAAATAAATGAAATTGAAAGGACAAAGATGTTGGAAGTCCCAGGGCCTAGCTGACTAATATCCACAGATATATTAGAGATTCAGGGCCAGTATATGCAGATAGTAACCATCACGGAATATCCGGATTCAGCACTGGCCCTCTGTGCTATCCAGATAGGTTATCCATATCGCAGCACAGAAAACTGCTGCTATCTGGATAATTTTGGACAGCTTTTTTGATGTCCCACGTTCCACAGATAACTGCTTAGATAGAGCCACCGCGGTCTGTGGTGATATTTAGCAGCTCTGTCTGAATAGTGTGCTGAATATCCCCTCTTGGCAGAGCTTTTCCGATGACAAGGTGCTGCTAACCAGATAAGTCCTTTTAAGTATCAGGCTAATGACTCTTTAGTTTAGCCTTCTTAGACAGTTAATATATTGCTATCAATTAGACATTACTTTAATTTGACTTTATAGATTTCATTATTTTGTTAAATATTGACTTTAATTAGCCCTTTAAAGTTTTTGATTTTGTCTGGGATAAACACATTTTAATTTGATTGTAACTTTAGTTTTGGGCCTCGTCATTTTTGATCCTGGTGGGTTTGTTCTATTCATTTTCCCCATTGGTTCATGCTTTAGGGTTCATTTGTTGTGTATGTGTTTTGGTTGTTATAATCCTAGTACTGTACACCACCATGATACCAATATTTGTCTGAATGAAAGTTTATCAAATAAACTAAACAAATATTTTATTTGTAGATATAGATAAGAATGATTACATTGTATACAATATTTGATTTTGTAATGTTATAAATAATTCAAATTTATATAAAATCATCAGTGTCGGTTGGAACTGGCTGAGAATCCTTGTGATCAGTGAAAATATAAACCAATTCCCTGTATTATGTAAGAATATATATATAAAAAAAAGTAAACACAAAACTTCAGGAAAGCCTCTACTTACCATATAGCTACAAGATAAATTTATTGAAAAAAGAAAAATATGCGTTCATAATATATACACATCTATAGAAAATTCCATTGAATAATCATATTTTTAAAAAGTGTATCATTAAGGAGGTACTGTAATTTTATAATAGGTTATGTATGTGTGAAGGTCATATAGGTAACTATTTGTCGACTATTATATAGATATCTATGGAGCATGTTTACTAAAGGGCACACTGTTAGCATGTTCTTGACCTGCTAAAGTGGGGTGGAGGCCTACTCTAACCTTTTGGGCAGGTGTCCCCCTCCTCCTGCCATTAGTGCATTGGTAATGTGTCACACTGCACTAACCAACATGCAGGTGCACTTATCCCATAGCTCTCAACCCTTCCCAACTCTTACCAGCAGTTTACCTATTGGCTAGTGGAGGTGTGGGGGGGGGGGGCAAGAGTGATCCCAAAATGCCCTTGCCTATCAGCACTAGGGTTCAGAATTGTGCATGACCCCTAGCTATAGTCTTGCAGTACTAACTCTGGGGGAAAGCTGCCAAATAAAGTCATGCTCCCCTTATTTGGCAGCTCAACTCCTAGAATACTGCTAGAGTCACTCCTGCTTCTCACTAATCCCCAAAGAAACCCCAGATAGAGCCAGGCAAGTTTGAGGGGTAGAGGGATCTTTGTTATGTCTTGTGGAGTGGGGGGATGGTAGGGAAGGGATGCCTTGAGTTAGAGGTTTGGAGAGGTTCTTTGGCACTGCAACTCCCAAGGTAATTGTTTTGGCAACACTGAAGATTCAGCCATGTTATCAGTATTAGGAGGTAATTTTATAAAGTCCTTCTTGCATGTATGTGGTCATGCATAAATGACGGCTTACATAATATTGATCACTGTAAACGTTTGCACTTCGGCATGAAGGTGTGTGCTTTGCTGGTATGTGTAGATGAGAGTGTAGACAGAATTCCAGCGTATGTGCATAGATTTGGAATACCTTAATTTGTATGTTTATGCTTTTAAACTACTTGCAATCATATATACCTGATTGCTAGCAGGCACAAGTCAACGTGCCTACACTTAAGGCATGTTCTTAGCCACATAGAGTAATAGTTTATAAAGACAAGTAGTCAGCTGTCTGTCTTTATAAAATGATGTTTACATGGGTGCCTCTGTAGTTACCTCCTCAGGACACCTGGTTACAAAATTACCCTCTTAGCATGCAGTAAATCTTAATACCCAACAATTAGTGCCAAGATTTTGCTCTTAACATGCATTAATTTTGGCAACTAGCATGCACTAAAAGAAAACTTTACTACTCTTGAGTGAACATGCACCTTAATGTACGCAAAACTGATTTGTTCATTATCTAGGAAACAATGCATATGAACAATATTTTATGTATACAGATGTGTGAAACCAGCTGATAAAAAACACAGGTCTGTGACTAAAAAGCTGTTTGATTATTTTCATCTAATTTCCATGTATTTTGGTGTGCTGAAAACAAATAAAATATTGAAAAAACTCCTAGACGTCATGATTTGCCACAACATGCAAAATTGTCTTCAAATTTATCAATTTTTTTCCAATTACTATTAATTAATGCAAATTACTATTAATTAATTCACTATTAATTAATTCACATAAGTGCATTTAAGATATAAAATGCCAAAAAAACCTTAAAGGGGTTGTCCGAGTTTGTAAAAAAAATATATCACTGTAAATCTGATGGTCAGCAATATATACATAAGCTAAGCAAGTTTTAAGTCCGTGCTTCTAATGGTAGAAGGGGTTAATCTTTCCTGAAGAATCCAGTGGGAGGGAGACACAGGGCAGATAGCAGCAGCTCCGGTCAGTGCAGGGGGGGCATGGCCAGCACCGTGAAGTCTCGTGTACAGACACAGAGCTGCTCTCTCCTGCATGCCACACTTGTGCATGAATCATCATCAGGTTCTTGGTTCCAGGTTGTTCACACTTTTTCATCGCAATTCGTGTTAGCTCGTCATTCTTCAACCGTTATGTTATGGCTCCGCGAAAGTGTATTAATTCGCCAGACAGTTTCTGTTTCATCTGTGGTGAATATACAGTGTTGAAGCAACAGCAGAATATTACAGACTTTGTGAAAAAAGTATACTTTGCATACTTTGGACTAAAAATTGGAGATCAAGATAAAGTCTGGGTGCCTCATAAAGTGTGCAAACGGTATGTTGAGGACCTCCGAAACTGGTTCAAGGGTAAGAAAAAATCTTTCCATTATGGGATTCCTATGGTATGGCGAGAGCAAAAGAACCATAGTGACGACTGTTACTTTTGTTCATGTGATGTGAAAGGGTTTAATTCCAAATGGAAGCATTCCATTTCATACCCCAATCTTCACTCGGCAATTCGTCCCATCCCCCATGGCAAAGATATACCAGTACCCAAGCCCCCAGCTACCTTGGAAGAGATACCTAGCTCCGATGAAGGTGAAGTCATACCTGAACCAGATGACGAATCAAGTTCTGACTTTGAAGATGATACAAGACTAAAATTGTTTTCTCAGGAGGAGATGAATGATTTGGTAAGAGACTTGGATCTTCCCAAAGATGTCGCTGAGTTACTCGGATCAAGGCTGAAAAGCAGGAATTTATTGTTGCCAGGAGTGTCATCTTCATGGTTCAGACATCATGAAAAGGAGTTTGTTTCTTACTTCGCCCAGGAAGACAAGTTGGTTTATTGCATCGATGTTGAAGGTCTGATGGGTCAATTTAAAATCCAATATGATTCAGAGCAATGGCGTCTTTTTATAGATTCTTCAAAAAGAAGTCTCAGAGCAGTTTTACTCCACAACGGTTTTTACGCTTCCATACCTGTAGGTCATTCCATACACTTGAAGGAAACCTATGAGAACTTGGAATTGGTTCTTCGTAAACTTAAATATGAAGACCATGGTTGTCAAGTGTGTGGGGACTTGAAGGTCTTGTGCATGCTGTTCGGGCAACAAGCTGGGTATACGAAATATCCTTGTTTTCTGTGTCTATGGGACAGTCGAGACTGACAAAATCACTGGACCAAGAAGAGTTGGCAGCCGAGGGTGCTAACAGTCGGTGAAAAAAATGTCCTCTAAGAAACTTTGGTACCTTCCCATAAAGTTCTTCTACCACCTCTCCAAATAAAATTGGGATTGATGAAGCAATTCGTAAAATCACTTCCAAGAGATGGAGAATGCTTCAAATACTTGGTCACCAAATTTCCAGGCCTGTCGGAGGCAAAATTGAAGGAAGGTGTGTTCGTCGGACCAGACATTAGAAGGCTTATAGTTGATCAAGAATTTGTCAATACCATGACGGATCCTCAAAAAGAAGGGTGGATTGCATTTAAAGAAGTCGTACAGAAAGTTTTAGGCAATAACAAAGATCCTCACTACAAAAAGATCGTCGGACGAATGCTGAAAGCATTTCAAGCTTTAGGCTGCCTGATGAGTTTGAAAGTGCATTTCCTCCAGTCCCACCTTGACTACTTTCCTGAAAATTTGGGAGCTGTGAGTGAGGAACAAGGTGAACGATTCCACCAAGACATTAAAGAGATGGAAAGGAGATACCAGGGAAAATGGAGCATTACAATGATCGCAGACTACTGTTGGATGCTTCAGAGAGACATTCCAGATGCTACTCACAAGCGTAAATGCACCAAGAGGAGCCTCACAAGGAAGAAGAATCAAGTTTAGTGTGTGTAGGTGAGCTCATTTCAGTTCAAATAAGGATTTTCATAAAACTATTGTAATAAAACTTTAATTTTATAAGTCTATTTCTATTTATTTTGAGGCATTGCCTTATTTAACATAGTTACCTAAATTGTCAGGAAACATGATGTCCTATGACAAAATGGAGGTCATTTTCGGATTCAGCGCACCAAAAAACAAAGATTATGTGTAATAACCAAAACAGCTCTCGAAAAAAAACATTTTGCAGACCTGTGAAATCTACAAAAATTGGAAAGCAAGCCACATTTTCTGAAAACTAATCGAAAATATGTTTTGCCTGTTGTGACAAAGGTCAGTTATACTAAAAGTCCCAGAATCCCTTAGGGTATGTGGCAGGGTCAGAAATACTACAAGTCCTAGAATCCCTTAGGATAAGAAGGTCCACCACAGAAAAGATCTGGTGATCTGATTAAGAGAACACACAGATGGCAGAGGGTCAGCAATCAGAAACCAGAGGAGAAGAGCCAAGGGAAGCCAGTTTGATGGGAAAACCCTGTTAAGCAACGGCCACCCCTTAATGGAGGAAGGAGGCAAGCAACCAAGGTCTTAAGTTGTGGCCGGTGTATGTGTTTAAAAAGCAGTACAGGAGCAGTTGCAGAGGAAGCCATGGGAAGGAAGGAACCACAGCCTTCAGGAGCTAGTGTCCCTGCTGCTGAAAAGGTCCCTGTGCTTCTGTCAAGGAGAGGCAGAGGAGCAGACCAGGGGGAACCCATGGGAGCACAGGAATATGAGGCCAAGTCCCTTGTACATACTGTACAGCTATACATTCCCAGCCCTGCTTTATATAGAAAAAGTGAATCCACTAATCCAAATGGATTCACTTTCATCATTAAGCCTTCTGGACTGTATCATTTTGACCAGTGAAACCTCCCAACTGCTTGGAGAAAATAATTTGATAACCAGGATTGGCATAGAGCATCCCAGATGTCTTAGAATTAGGGGCAATTCAGGATTTTGATTAGGAGGAAATGAATACCGTGTCCGGAATGCTTCCTTTAAAGACAATTAGAATACTACACTAAAAACACATTCTGTGTTTTAATACAACTTTTTCTCAGCTTTGAACAAAGCACAATAAGTTGTTGGGGTTTTTTTCCTAGATTTCAGACTATGTTGAACTTACCACATAAGGATCCTTCACACAGCATTTTAATTAGATAGAATACAATGAACATGTTTGACTTCTATTAAAGTCTAATTAACCAAAGAGCAAGGGTGTTGAAAATGAGTTGGTAATTAAAATTATTAGATGTGATTGGTAATTAACTGGGAATATGTTCTGGTAGTGATGGTGACTTATATCATCTTAATGAAATGATCTTCCTAATCCTTAAACATAGCTATAGGTGATTAGCTTGCTATACTATTTCCTGTGAAGGAGTTTCATTTTCTATAATAGGCTCTTTACCTTTAGGTAACCTCATCCTGAAAGTTCTGACAGATGAGTGAATACATAAAATGATGCCATTTATTTTTTGTATTTTGCTTTTGTCATGGAGGTTATAACGATCTCTCTGTTCAGACTAATTGAACCTCCAGGTGAAAGGCCCAAAGCAAAAATTCTGTGCCCACAGGGTTTTGCAGTCAGTCATTAACTGTTAGAAATATGTCTGACCCTTCAACTCCTGCTGCTTAAATTAGTCACTAAATACTTGCAGTGCCACCAAAATTGTTCACGCTTTCTTTTTCCATTTTTATACCATTGTAACTCCAATAATGTGAAACAAAACAAAATGCAGATCATTGTGTAGTACAAATTAAACTGAGGTGCAAATTAAAAATCTTCGGCCCGATATTCATCTTGTGGCAGTTGGTGTTTTTTACATGCCTGTTGCCATGGGCAGAAGTGTCTGGGTAGCGGCTTCCGCTGAATGTCAGCTATCTGGATAGCAGAGATGTTCAGTCACCATCTGGATAGCCAAACTACATGTTTACTAAAGGTTTAAGGGGTATGCTTAAGACAAGTTTACTAAAGATAAACATGTGTTAATGAACACGTGTTAAGGGTTACCCTGGCCCATAGAAATATAAGGGCAGTGGCAGCACATAACATTATCATTAATGTTCGTTAACCATTTGTGAACATGCCCTATAGTTCGGGCTGTGGTTTTTAAGCCTATCTTTCTGCAGTTTCTTGTCCATTTAGCAGACTGACAATCACCACTAACTGGATAAGCCAGTGGACTGCAGTTGCCCACCCACAGACAGGCTCAGTGCTATCTGGAGAGATCCAGTATGGTTGGAGGAAATATGTAGTGGCAGTAGCTGGGGAAAGGTTGCTGAAAAAACTGTATATGATTTTAGTAGGGGATCCAAAAGTGATTTGCAAAATACTGCATACTACTGGAAAAATCATTAGAGGAAGAGAGGAACCTAGGGGTAGAGTTCTGTGGTGTGGAATGACCAGGACCCCCAAAATTACCCATGTTGTTCTAACTATATCACTTGACCTCTCTGCAATATTTGACCAGATGGATAACAATATCCTTTTCGCTCGGCTTCATGATGTAGGTACTCGGGACACTATTGCATTGGTTCTCCTCTTTCCTTTCAGCCCAATCATTTTCTGTTTGTACCAGTAATGATAGATCCAATCCCATTTTTTACTTTGTGATGTTCTACAAGGGTTTGCTCTAGCTCTGCTTCTTTTCAATATTTTCCTCAGCCCATTGGCCATACTAATTCATGCACTGGAGGTCATTTCCTTCACTTACACTGATGATATTTTACTGGTTGTATAGACAGATTTCTCTACTCCAAACCAGTCTTATCTAAGCAACCATCTAGAGAAAGTTTCATAAAAGTTTAACCCTGTATGAACTGCTCTACAGCTGCTCCAACTTCTCCAGAGATGTTCAATATATTGAACTCACCGATACTTTCAAATACCTTGGAATTAAAATTGATTCTGAATTATCCTTCCAGCATCAAATCACTGCATTGATAAAATCTGTTTTTCTAGCACTCCACCAGTTTTGGGCTCTTAGCTCTTCTCTAGATGCTGCTGTTCACAGCACCTTGAATCCTGCACTTATAACGTCACAGTTAGATTACTGAAACATTGTTTACTCCAGAATACAAGCATCTGAAATAAAATATTTACAGATGCTTCAGGTTAGCATTCTCAGAAATGCTTCCTGTTCTATGTGCAGGACCCAAAATGCAGCCAGAGCTCCAGAGTCTCAACATGTGGATGAGATGATGGTGCAAGGAAAAGGTTTTGGATAGGTTAGGAACTGGGCAACATTCAGTGGAAGGGGGGATTTTCTGAAAGGAAGTGCTCTGTCTTAATCTGGGAGGAACCAGAATGTAGGCATTAATCTTTAAAAAGGAGATAGAGCAGCTTTTAAACTAGATAATAGAGGAATGAAGGTAGTCGCCCAAGAGCACATGGTTCAGAGTGATGTATCCTTGAAAAATATTAGCAAAAGAGCGAAGTTAGGGCATCTTGGCAGAGAGGTTCCAGTAAAGGTAAAAGTAACCCAGATGCCTTTAAGTACCAACATGAGGGGATGCTATTTTGGACCTAATCCTTAGTGGAGCACAGCAACTGGTAAGAGACATAATGGTGTTAGGGCCACTTGGCAATAGGGATCATAACATGATTGCATTTGATTTAATAAATGGAGGGAGAACAGCAAGAAAATCCACAGCATTAGCTTTTGACTTTCAAAAGGGAGACTATGATAACATGAGGAAACAGTTAAGACAAACCAAAAGCAGCAGTTGCAAAGGTTAAAAATTTACATCAAGCATGGGCATTGTTTAAACATACTATCTGGGAAGCTCAGACCAGATGCATTACATGCTTTAAGAAAAGTGAAAAGGAGGCCAAATGACTGCCAGCACGGTCTAAAGGTGAGGTCAGAGATGCTGTTGTAGCTAAAAAAAAAAAAAAGCATCTTTTATGAAATAGAAAAAGGAGGCAAATGATAACATAAGAACTGACAATTTAGACACAAGGCATTGATAAGGCAGGCAAAGAGAGAATTTGAAAAGAAGCTTGCTGCGGAAGCAAAAACAATGAAAACTTGCAAGTACATTCATAACAAAACACCTGTGAGAGAGTCAGTTAGACTATTAGATGATAGAGGGATAGAAAGGTGGCTAAGAGAGGACAAGGCCATATCAGAGAGATTGAATGAATTCTTTGCTACTAAAGAAGTAGAAAAGTTACTCATGCCTGAAATGATATTTAACACTAGAAGCCCCAAAAGGAATTTTACCTAGAAACCCCAAAGTGCGTCAATTGACGCATTATCACGACGACTGCATTTAGCATGAAATGCAGATGTGAATTAATGTGACGTTACTTATTTGTTAAATACATGCAGTATGTGACATAGATAATTTAAACACAATATCCAAATAGATAAAAGATTCCAAAAATATAAAAGATTTAAAACACTTATTGAATAGTATAAAGACTGAAATTGGACAATATCACGATCTAAGAGATAAAATAGAGCGTGGTTCAGTAAGAATTAAACAGGAAATTCCACTCTGAAATTAGACCGTATAACTTTTATTGTTGGGATACATCCATGGAAGGTCAAACTTATGGAAGGAAACTTTTAGTTTCACAGAAGATTACATATTGAATCTAAGCAAAGAAACAACACCTTTCTCATTAGAAGGGGCGATTGCAGAAACATCAGACACCACCAGTTGGGAGGCAAAATGATTCGACCTTTCAGAGTGAGAATGAATGAACATTGTAGCTGATTAAATTGTAAAATGAGAGATGCACCAATAGTAGATCATTGTTTGGAACAAGGACATAAGTTTGAAGAGCTACAATGTTTCTGCACATATCAAGTTGTTGCTGAAAGCAATGGCAAATCAAGAGAACAGGTTCTATTAATCTGTGAGCAAAGGTGGATCTACAATCTACAATCTGTAATCCCAGGAGGTCTAAACACCCAAATAGATTGGGGCGTTTGTGTATGAAGTTTGAAGGCAGTAATATAGCATAAAGATGGGATAAGGATTGATTAACCTTAACTAACCACAGTCAACCTATAGTTCATCCATGATTAAATCATCCGTTACAGGGAATGAGGAAAATTAAAAGAGCACAGGGGAATCAAAAAAACACAGGTGAACTAAGAAAACACAGGTGAAAGGAAGGAAATGATCAGCAATATTTAAATGTGGAACATAGACGGTAGTTCACATGAGTGGCACAGCTGGGAAGTAGACAAGCTCAGAGAAAAACAGTTGGATAAGAAACTGGCAACGTTCATAGCACATTTCTAATGGAGGTAATAGCCAAAAAACACAATGATGTAGTAAGGTTTACTTGATAGATCGATAGTAATCATCAACAGTTACAAAAAATATACAAAAAATATGTATAGACGTGATTAATCAGCAAGATTTCTACTTTGTTTTGTTAGTAGTGCTTTTAAAAGAAAACCCCCGAATGAAACTCAATGTGGTGAAACGCAGATCAGGCACTGAGGCATGATGTTGGGGAAATCACATAAAAGCTAAGCACTGTTTTATGTTTTGTAAAAAAAAGAAAAAAAGAACTTTGGATATAGAAAGAAGATTTTTGGATAAAAATTGAGGATATATGGACAAAGGTCATTGATGCGATACGACACACAGTCATTAGACATGATATAAGTCTGAAAGTTGGCGTCTTTAAAAGTCTGAGACCTTTTTGTCCATAGATAATTTAAATGCAATATCCAAATAGATAAAATATTCCAAATAGATAAAAGATTTAGAACACTTATTGAATAGTATAAAGATTGAAATTAGACAATATCACGATCTAAGAGATAAAACAGAGTGTGGTTCAGTAAGAATTAAACAGGAGTAAAACTGTAAACAGTGATTGAGATGCGCTACCTAGTGGGAACATGAATTTATACCTAGAAGCCAGAAAGTATGCCAATTGACACATCCAAGACAATTGAGTGCATCAATTGACGTACTTTGGGGTTTCTAGGTATAAATTCATTTTCCCACTAGGTGGTGCATCTGTGATTAATTTTCAATGCACATATTTGAACATCTTGACCTTGCTAACAAAGTCATGGAACATGATTGACATGGTTCTAGCAGTGGTGCTGGTATACAACTTTGAAGATGCATTTGCGTCATTTGACGCACTTTGGGGCTTCTAGTGTTAAAGGTGATGTATCGGAAGAATTGAAACATCTCAAAAAACTGGGAAGAAGTATTACAACCATTTGATAAAGTAAATAATAGTAAATCACCTGGGACAGATGGTATATTGTTTGAGGTGCTGAAAAAACGGAAATAAGTTTGCAAATCTATTTTGAGTAATTGGTGAACTCTCATTACAATTACCTATAGTACCTGAAGATTGGAGAATGGCCAGTGTAGCACCCAGGGGCGGCCCAAGGGGGGTGCGGGGCCATATGCGGAGACTCGGTGTGGGGCCTCATTTGCATAAGGGAGGAGTAGCCTAGTGGTTGGGGCAAGGTACTTCAGGCCGGAAGGTCGGGGGTTCAAATCCCACTAGAGGACAGCAACCTTGGGCCGGAAGGACTGGGGTTTCTAGTCCCACAGATGCTCCTTGTGGTCTTGGGCAAGCCACTTAACCCTCCATTGCCCATGTTCCCTGTAAGTATTAGTGTATGTGTCTCATATCCCCGCGTGTTAAATGTATCCCCCAATTGTGTTGTGACCGCTTTGATTGAAGGATAAGGCGGGATACAAAACTGTCTAAATAAATAAATAAATAAATAAATAAATAAATAAGTGGCCTCATTTGCATAAATATTTGCATAATGTTACCATATACTAACTTTTAGTAAACATGCCTCTTAATGAGCGTATGAATAAAGAAAGACTAAAAGATTTCTACATTACTATAATCCAGTGCCAACCGCCAGACACATTAGGAACTACTACAAACACTGCCCATTTAGAACCCATAGCAAACCCGCCGTATCCTGACAGCACTACCAGAACTCACAAAGCACCATACCCTACCTATCAAAAGGAAACTTACAAATATTAAACCAGTACATTTCAGAGAATACCAATACATGACCTACTGGGGAAAGAGAACAAGTGGCAATGTCAAATAGGAATTATATAAACAGAATACCTCAGCTCAGTTACACATGAACAGAACATAAACCATCACCAAACAAGGAATCACAATTTAGAAACAGAACGACAATAATTAAACTGGGAATCCCAAAAGCCAAACTTGGAATGTACAACACTGTAGAAATAAAACTATACATTAATTTGCTCTTGTACTAAACAAAGCGCAGACGTTAATGATGCACATTTACCAGAGCTGACATATTCCAATTAATAAATTCAAAATAAAGAGATATTTTTCTACCTTTTGTGCATTTTTTTTCAGCTGCAATTGCTCCAGCCACTTTCTGGTTTCTTCGTGTTGTGATGCAGCAGCCCAGCAGGACATAGAAGAAAATGTTTTAAATGTGAAAAAAGACGTGCACAAGCTGCAGTATTTGCAGGAGCCTGATAGGGGGAGCAAGAGGGAACTCTGGAAGACTGAGGATCCACGCCCTACAGGGTGTAACCTAAAACCAGCCAGCCTCCAATCCAGGAAGACAGGAACTCCTTTTAAAGGAAGTCAGGAAGACTGGAGAGGGGGCAAGGAGAGCAAGGAGAACAGGAGGAGCAGGGAGTACAGGAGGAGCAGGAGGAGAAGTAGGAGCAGTGAGAGCTCTGGAAGAAGTGCTGCGCCGAGCAGAAGTGACAGGACAGGCATAAGTAGCCTTAAAGCCAGAAGCAGCAGAGAAGGCCGCAGAGAAGCTGCAGAACCTTCAGAAGCCGAAGGAGCGGCAGGAGCTGCAGAAGCTACAGACACTGCTGGAGTGCAGGAAAGAGGTACAAGCCAAAGGAACCTGAATGGACAGAGACTACAAAAGGGTCCAAGAGATTCAGGTACGCAAAAGCTGCATTGTGATTGCTGTGGGTAGAACCCAAGCCATATTGCTGGAGCAAGGCAGAATCTCCCTAGGAGTAGGCCCCAAGCCTCATCCTCAGGAAAGAAGCAAGAGTTACAAGGTAAACCATATTGTATTGGAAACAGCCTATGGAAAGGGCAAGAGACAGAAGCTCCCTGTACATGTCCCACTGCTCAAAAGAAAAGGTATGAAAAGTTTTTATTGAATAAGAAACTTTTAAGTAAGCCAGGTTTGCAGGAAGTGCATGTAAACCCTTGGAAGAAAGAAAGAGATTCACACTGTAAAAATGCTCATGGCCGACGCCCCACGCTAAACTCCAAACACTGGGAGGTCATACAGCATTTGGATGAGAAACCTAACTATAGCTTGCCGGGAACTGTTGACTTTGTCTCAGATACTCTGCTGGAGGAACCGATGCAAGTGGAAGAGGTAGAATCCCTTTCAGAGGAAGACATGGATTGCAGCTATTGCATCACGGGAAGCGTAGAATGCTTGTGTAACCAGTGAGCACTAAAACCGGTGTAAATAGGAATGCCTGCCTTTGTAACCTTTCTGTGAAAAGAACAGTTTTTGTTTAGAATCTGAGTTGTGATTTTTATAACCTGATGTAAGGAGATTTCTGTTGGTGTTTGAAGCCGATCCTTTGAACCTTTGTGCAAACCAGGGGAAATAAAGCCTTATTTTTCCCTACACTCGATGACCTTTTGTTCTCTGGGTATTTTTGGTAATACAGGATGCTACCGAGGTTATACAACCTTGGGTCCTAGAAAGAGAAACTTACCAAACCCAACTTTACTTTTCTTTATGTCCGACCTGCCTTGACCACCATCAACCGCCAGGGCGGCGTCGTGACATAAAAATGGCGTAGTTTTTGGATGCTGGATCAGAGCCTTCAAACTGCTTTACATTCCCTTCTCTACCGAGCATCTGGACCTCTCCCCACTGACGAGTTGCTTCAATGCAATATCTGACTGGCTCCTGTCTCAAAACCTCAGAATACAACATAAGAAAACAGAAGTACTCTTCATTACAAGGAATCCCAATTTTACCCCCCCACAATATCTTAAAGTAAAAGAAGCGGAGTTACAATCTAAATCCTCAATACGATATTTGGGAGTCACCCTAGATCAACGCCTTGACATGAAGGCCCACGTAGGAAACATAGTAAGATCAGTTTACTACAAGATCCGCTCACTTAGACATTTACGTTCCATTCTTGATCCAACTGATTTCCGTACAATCTTCCAGGCGTTGGTTATACCTCATTTCGACTATGCCAACGCCATATTACAAGGTCTTCCCCAATCTACATTAAACCAGCTTCAGCTAGCCATGAACGCGGCAGCAAGAGTCATCCACGGAGCCTCCAGGAACGACCACGTGACGCCTCTGCTGATACAGTTACATTGGCTACCCATTCAAGCTAGAATAGTTTTCAAGACCCTGATAATTACTTTTAAAGCTGTTAATAATCTCACATCTGCATCCTTATCCTCCCTCATCCATATCACATCTCCAAATAGAGCAAGAAGATCCATGGCTATAAACTCCCTAAAAATCCTGAAGGAACTTACTGTTTGCACTAAATCGACAGCCAACAGAGCCTTCAGTCTCAGTGCCCCAAAATGCTGGAATGCACTACCCCTGATATCCGGGCTATTAAGAGCATAACACAGTTTAGGAAAGCCCTCAAATGCCACCTCTTCAACAAGTACCTTATAGAACCCAATGGCATCACCTAGAGCTCAATAGCACCCACTGATACCAGTCCCAGATAAATTTATGGTATTTCAACAACACACCAAGTTTGATATTCAATCCTATAGTGGGCTGGTGTTTTCCTATGAAACCTCTGTGCATATGATTCCATGTAGTATGTTTTGTAAATAGTTACCCCGGTTATCCAAGTTATTTATGCCCTGTTACCTGTAAACTCATACGTGTTAAATGTACTGAGCATTTTGTTCCATGTGAACCGCGCTGATGATGAATAGTGCGGTATATAAGAGATTGTAAATAAATAAATAAACTACCAGAAAAAGAAAAAGAAAACTCCTGAATTTAAAAGGAAAAACTCAGATGGTTCTGCTGAAAAACCTGGAGTAAAAACAAGACCCGGAGCGGAACACTTGAAAAACCCGGAGTGGAAGAAGAAAGACCCGGAGTGGAACAGGTGGAATCCGGAGCGGCTTGTGAAAATCCTGGAAGCAGAAAATCCTGTTGCCGGTTTTCGGAGTGGTGAGCTGCGGAATGCAACAGCATCAGATGTTCCCGAGCTGAATTCAACACTTACCTCAGGTAAAACGTAATTAATCCGGGGCAGTGTTGGATGTTAAGGGAAGTTTGAAAAAAAACAAAAACAAAAAAAAAACTAGTGTTGTGAGAGCCACACTTGGTTTTCGTTTTTCTTCTGTTTGTCTCTCTATACAGGTTCACCATGGAGCCAAAGGAGCTCTGTGCATGGATGGCGCATCAGTTCGACAAGCAAGCCGAATTTGTCCAGGTGAACCAAGCGCAAGCTGTGCGAGCCATGCAGGAACAGCAACTGCCGGTATTGCAAACTATGGAAAACTGGTTAGCATTACAGCGGGAGGCGATGGCAAAGGCGAGCGCTGAAAAGCTGCAGGCTGCCGGACCGACTAACCCAGCGAGCG
The DNA here is from genome assembly GCA_033557465.1 of Ichthyophis bannanicus. NCBI lineage: Eukaryota > Metazoa > Chordata > Amphibia > Gymnophiona > Ichthyophiidae > Ichthyophis > Ichthyophis bannanicus. The sequence continues at coordinate 1,630,146,808 of CM066032.1, forward strand.
GACAATGGACATGCCACGATCAGATCGTGGGGAAGCTAAGTCCCAATGATAATATTGATGACTTTTTAGATTCGTTCACTAGGATTGCAGGTTCAGCAAATTGGCCGCCTGAACATTGGGCCATTCGACTCACAGTGTCCCTTACAGGGGAGGCCCTTGCTGCGTATAGGTCAATGCCCCCAGCCTTAGCTAACAGCTATGAGGAAGTAGTCACCGCCATAAGGGATCGGTTAGGCCTTACACCATTATCTTACAATAAAATGTTTAGAGCCACCACCCTTAGAGCCGATGAAACCCCAAAAGCCTTAGGCCATAGAATACGGGGTCTGGCGAATAAATGGCTACAGCCAGAAAAGAAAAACGTAGACACATTAATGAACGCGATAGTACTTGAGCAGTACATGTTCGCAGTACCAAATAGGGTACAGAATTTCTTGATTTTGCAAAATTGCTGTACAACGACAGATGCAATAGCTCTCACGGAGCGCTATTTAGAGGCCGAGAGAGTCACCCAACCTAGGGTAGGGACTCCCAGACTGACACTGGGTATGAAGGCCCAAAGAGTGGAAAACCCCTCACGGTCCCCATATGGTGTTGTGAAAAGTAATAAGCCTCTAGCAAAAGAGAATGTGAAGAAATGCTTTGCAGGTGGGAAAAAGGGTCATCTGAAAAGTGACTGTTACTCACGTACTGCTCTGGTAGGGGAAGCCCCGAGAACAGTACGGGAGGGTTTCATATTAAATGTAAAGATTCATGGGGTAGGCGTAAAAGCACTCCTGGACTCAGGAGCTGACCAAACCATGATTTCGAAGAGGTTATGGTCTGTGATCAGAGATCAGGGATGGTCAGTTCCGGTGTGTCCAGAGGGTAATGTTAAGATAAAGTGTGTCCATGGAGCGGCTACCCGCTACCCTGTGTATAAGCTGTGGGTGAAGGGATTGGGCATTGAAAAGGAGATGTTAGTAGCAGTCGTGCCTAGGCTACCACAAGAATTGGTATTAGGCCATGACTGGCCACAATTTCGGAAGAGTATGAAAGAGGGTTTAGCCTCTCAGACAATACCAACTTCCACTTGCATTCGGCATGAGCCTGTTGAGAGTCCCAAGCCACAGCCAAATAACCTTAAGAAGGGTACCGATCCTAGGGAAGCCCTAGTTTCTACGCGGTCACAGGGCCAAGGTGCTGAAAAGCCCTCGTGTTCAGGAGAAACTTCCTTAGGAGATCTTCCTTCACATGAGGAACTAATAGGTGATCCCCCGAGGAGGGACCGAAAATCCAAAGCTCAGTGGAGGAGAGAAAGGACGTGCCGTTCTCAGGGCAGAGCGGAGTTGGAAGCGGGAAGAGAGATGCCATGGGTGCCTGCGGACCTGATGGAGAGGTTCCCCTCCTTTAAGATGGAGCAGAGAGCAGACCCTGCACTAGCCCGTGCATTTGAGCATGCGCAGGAAAGAAAGGATTCTTTCCCCAGATTCCTCACGGAAGAAGACATACTTTATCGGGAGACTAAGGACCTTCGTACCGGAAATATTAGGAAACAGTTGGTGGTCCCAAATACCTTTAAGTCCCTGGTTTTGCGGCTGGCCCACGACCATCCAGTAGGGGGCCATAAGGGAGCACGGAGCACCCTTGAACAGATTTTAGCCCGATTTTACTGGCCAGGAGTCTTCCGGGAAACATCTCGCTTCTGCGAATCTTGCGCATCATGTCAAAGAGTCACGCCTCATCGACCGACTGAAGTACTGCTGGTTCCGATGCCCATAATCTCGGAGCTGGTAAGGAGACTTGCCATGGACATAGTTGGACCCCTCATAAAAACACCCAGAGGATTCCAGTATATCCTGGTGATTATCGACCAAGCTACCCGCTTCCCCTGGGCGGTGCCCCTGAGAAACATTTCGGCAAAGTCAATTGCCATAGAATTAGTCAAGTTATTCTGCGAGATAGGGTTCCCGCAGGAGGTCCTGACAGATAGAGGGAGTAACTTCTTATCAAAGTACCTCGCACAAGTTTGGGACGCTTTTGGCATCCATCATGTGAAGACAGCCGCCTACCACCCCCAATGCAATGGTCTGGTGGAATGACTAAACCAGAGCATAAAGCAAATGCTTCGTCGTGCATTGGGTGGCCAAATGACGGAGTGGGACACCATGTTGCCATTTATCCTGTATGCCTGTCGGGAAAGAAAACAGACTTCCTTGGGTACCTCGCCGTACGAACTTATGTATGGACGACCACCCCGAGGTATATTGGACGTCCTAACAGAACAATGGATTAAACCCGTTGAGACGGAAATAGGCGTACCTTTATTCTTACAGAACTTAAGAACCCGCCTGAAAAGAACCTCCCGGTTTGCAGGCGAAAGTCTACAGGAGAGTCAACAAAAACAGAAAAGATACTATGATAGGCATGCCAAACCCCGGCAATTAAAGGTCGGAGAAAAGGTGATGGTCTTGATATCGGGCACCACTCCTAAGTTTGAAGCACGGTGGAAGGGGCCTCATACAGTGGTTAAGCCTATAGGATCAACCTCCTACTTGATCCAGGATGAAAAAGGACATTCACAAGTATATCATGCCAATATTCTTTGGCCCTGGCTTGAGCGGTCAGCTTTGCTGGCTTTGGCTGAGAACATATGCCACCCTGAACTGATACCGGTGGGCAACCGACGAGGGAAGTACGGGACCAGTCAGCTGCAGAAGAGCGCGGTATCGTGTATTACGTGCTGTGTAAAAGAAACTTCACCAGCCCGTAATATTTTAAGAAGGGGGATGTGTGATGCAGCAGACCAGCAGGGCATAGAAGAAAATGTTTTAAACGTGAAAAAAGACGTGCACAAGCTGCAGTATTTGCAGGAGCCTGATAGGGGGAGCAAGAGGGACCTCTGGAAGACTGAGGATCCACGCCCTACAGGGTGTAACCTAAAACCAGCCAGCCTCCAATCCAGGAAGACAGGAACTCCTTTTAAAGGAAGTCAGGAAGACTGGAGAGGGGGCAAGGAGAGCAAGGAGAACAGGAGGAGCAGGGAGTACAGGAGGAGCAGGAGGAGAAGTAGGAGCAGTGAGAGCTCTGGAAGAAGTGCTGCGCCGAGCAGAAGTGACTGGACAGGCAGAAGTAGCCTTAAAGCCAGAAGCAGCAGAGGAGGCCGCAGAGAAGCTGCAGAACCTTCAGAAGCCGAAGGAGCGGCAGGAGCTGCAGAAGCTACAGACACTGCTGGAGTGCAGGAAAGAGGTACAAGCCAAAGGAACCTGAATGGACAGAGACTACAAAAGGGTCCAAGAGATTCAGGTACGCAAAAGCTGCATTGTGATTGCTGTGGGCAGAACCCAAGCCATATTGCTGGAGCAAGGCAGAATCTCCCTAGGAGTAGGCCCCAAGCCTCATCCTCAGGAAAGAAGCAAGAGTTACAAGGTAAACCATATTGTATTGGAAACAGCCTATGGAAAGGGCAAGAGACAGAAGCTCCCTGTACATGTCCCACTGCTCAAAAGAAAAGGTATGAAAAGTTTTTATTGAATAAGAAACTTTTAAGTAAGCCAGGTTTGCAGGAAGTGCATGTAAACCCTTGGAAGAAAGAAAGAGATTCACACTGTAAAAATGCTCATGGCCGACGCCCCACGCTAAACTCCAAACACTGGGAGGTCATACAGCATTTGGATGAGAAACCTAACTATAGCTTGCCGGGAACTGCTGACTTTGTCTCAGATACTTTGCTGGAGGAACCGATGCAAGTGGAAGAGGTAGAATCCCTTTCAGAGGAAAACATGGATTGCAGCTATTGCATCACGGGAAGCGTAGAATGCTTGTGTAACCAGTGAGCACTAAAACCGGTGTAAATAGGAATGCCTGCCTTTGTAACCTTTCTGTGAAAAGAACAGTTTTTGTTTAGAATCTGAGTTGTGATTTTTATAACCTGATGTAAGGAGATTTCTGTTGGTGTTTGAAGCCGATCCTTTGAACCTTTGTGCAAACCATGGGAAATAAAGCCTTATTTTTCCCTACACTCGATGACCTTTTGTTCTCTGGGTATTTTTGGTAATACAGGATGCTACCGAGGTTATACAACCTTGGGCCCTAGAAAGAGAAACATATCAAACCCAACTTTACTTTTCTTTATGTCCGACCTGCCTTGACCACCATCAACCGCCAGGGGGGCGTCGTGACAGTGTCTTCCGCTAACTCTCCATCGTCTGCTGTCCATTTGTCCTTTCTTCTCTCCTAGTTTTTTTTCCATTCTCTCTCTACATCTGCTTTAACATACTAATCTTTCTCCTTTTGCTCTTTCCTCATTCCTATTTCATCCACTCAAATTTTACCCCTCCATCCTGAATCCCCACTTGTAGATTTTTCATTCCTCCCACACAAAATATTTTTCCCCTCTCCATTTTACTCTCCCAGCCCCATCCCATTCTAATCCTCCCCCAACATCAGCTCCCTTCTAGTTCCAGCCTCACCCAGCATCCATTCCCTTCTAGTCCCTGCATCAGCCCATTTCCAGTCCTAGCCCCCCATCAGCCCATTTCCAGTCCTAGCAACCCCCCAACCCAATACCAGTCCTAGCCCCATCAACCCACTTCCAGTTCTAACCCCCATCACCCCATTTTCAGTTTAAGCCCCCCTATAACCCATTACCAGTCTTAACCCCCCATCAGCCCATTTCCAGTCAGCCCCCCATAGCCCATTGCCAGTCCTAACCCCACCATCAGCCCACAGCCCATTACCAGTCCTAACCCCATCAGCCCACCTCAAGTCCTAACCCCTCCCCATCAGCCCATTTCCTGTCCTAGCCCCCATAGCCCATTTTCAGTCCTAACCCCCCCCCATGGCCCCTTACCAGACAGCCCCCATCAGCCCAAAGTCAATTACCAGTCTTAACCCCCCCATAACCCATTACCAGTTCTAAACCCCCCAACAGCCCACAGCCCATTACCAGTCCTAACCCCACCCCCATCAGCCCACCTCAAGTCCAAACCCCTCCCCCTCAGCCCATTTCCTGTCCTAGCCCCCCCTTAGCCAATTATCAGTCCTAACCCCCCATAGCCCATTACCAGACAGCCCCCATCAGCCCACAGCCCATTACCAGTCCTAACCCCCCCAACAGCCCACAGCCCATTACCAGTCCTAACTCCATCAGCCCACCTCCAGTCTTAACCCCCAGCCCATTTCCAGTCCTAGCCCCCCCATAGCCCATTACCAGTCCTAACCCCCCGATCAACCCACAGCCCACCTCAAGTCAAGTCCTAACCCCCTCCATAGCCCATTACCAGTCCTAAATCCCCCCCCCCCATCGGTTCAAGGAACATTAAAAAAAAAAATAAGCTGGCTGCTACCGCTGCCGCCACGGCAGCAGCAGAATGGAGTGTCCCGCGGGGCCCCCTCTGCCCGGCTGAGTCCCTCCCTCCCTCCTTCTGCGACGGCTGAGCCCCTCTGTGCCGGTTTCAGATATGCGAAGGGAGAGTGTCTCCCTCGTGCCTTAGTTAACCCCGCAGGGCCTGATGGGACAGTTCCCATCTGCCCCTGCAGGCTTAACAGAGACGCGAGGGAGACTCTCTCCCTTCGCGTATCTGAAAGCCGGCACAGAGGGGCTCAGCCATTGCAGAGGGAGAGCTCAGCCGGGCAGAGGGGGCCCCGCGGGACACTCCATTCTGCCGCTGCGGCAGCGGCAGCGGTAGTGGTAGCAGCCAGCTTTTTTTTTTTTACTTAATTTTGAAAAAAAGCAGAATGTTCTTTGCGTGGGGCCCCCTGAAACGCGGGGCCCTGTGCAAAAAACATTCTTACTCAATGGACGGGCCGGCCCTGGTAGCACCAAAGTTTAGAGAGGGTTCCAGGGGTGATCTAGAAATGCACAGACCAGTGAGTCTGACATCATTAATGAGCAAAATGGCAGAGACTATAATAGTTGGTATGGAAGGCCAGACTGGATACAGACTGGATAGGCCATATGGTCTTTTTCTGCTGACACATTTCTGTGTTTGTATGTGAACCATTATAAAGAATACATTTACTGAACAGGTAGACAGTCATGGTCTAAGGGGAGAAAGCCAACAGATTTAGCCAATGAAGGTATTGTCTTACTAATCTGTCATATTTTTTTGAAGGTGTGAATAAATAGGCAGATAAAGTTGAGACAGTTGATATAGTGTATTTGGATTTTCAGAAAGCTTCTGACAAGGCCTCTGAGAGACGTTTGGCAAAATTAAAAAGTAACGGAATAGGAGGTAATGTACTATTGTGGATCAGGAAATGGTTAAAGAATAGAAAGCAGAGAGTAGGACTAAATGGTCAATTTTCTCAATGGAGAAAGATGAGGGATCTTTGCTGAGCCCTTTGCTTTTTAACATAGTCATAAATGATTTGGACATGGGAATAACGAGTGAGGTGATCAAATTTGCAGATGACACAAAATTATTCAAAGTTGTTAAAACACAAGAGGATTGTGAAAAATTGCAAGAGGACCTTGATAAACTGGAAGACCAGATATCCAAATGGCAAATGAAATGCAATGTGGACACATGCAAACTTATTTACTTAGGGTCAGATCTTCAAAAGGCATTTACACGGTTTACAGTCCAGTAAACCATGTAAATGTCTTAAACGGTAGCATTCAATGGCACCTACATGGTTAGTGTAATTGAAAATCCCCGTCCATGTCCCCTACATGCCCCAATGCTATCTGGATAGCATCGGGGCAATGTTGGGGGCATTCCGGGACAGAGAATGCCAGTAACCAGGTAGCGGTGATGTTGGACTGCTACCCGGTTAGCGATCTGCGCCTAAAACTAGGCAAGCTTTTGGCCTGCCTATTTCTAGCCGCTGATACTAACTGAGTAGTGGTCCAACCCCACAAACAAACCAGAACATTCAAAGCCCCTTGCCATCCATAATCAAACAAGGAGGGAGGGTGGGTGTCAGCCACGAGCCTCCTTCCTGCCTCCCCTAAAAGCCACACCACACTGCTTGCTCAAAATAAAGGTAGCATACTTGCCAACATAACTGAGCCAAATGCCACCATGAATCCTTCCCCAATCACCAGCTGCTGAACTAACAGAATGTGTGGGCTCATCCAATGTTCTCAGCCTCTCTCCCGATGCGATTGAGGACTCAATTGTATGACCTTAAAACCTTGTAAATCTTTAAGTTATGCAATACTAGAGAACAATAAAATGTAGCAACAAAGCAATACAAGTAAAATTTGAAGATCAATTCTTCCCAATTAGCACTTGCTGCTAATTAGATTTTATTTAGAGAACATACTGAATATCCAAGACATGGGAAAGAAGTTCCATTCAAAATTCTACAGACAGTCGGCATTTAAGAATGTTTTTAAATAAACTTCAACAAGTATATGTTTAACATTTTTCTCTAATTTCTAGGTTTCTAGACAGAACATTTGAGCCTTATAAATCTTAGAAATCTAATTAGACAGTGTTAAGTTCTCTCTCCAACTGAAGCTGCAGATGTTTCACACTGGGAAAATCAGCAAGCCCTAGGGTTTGTTTGGTCTAGAGCGGTGTCAAATTTTCTTGGATAATTTAATAGCTAATAACTCTAATTCTTTCCTGTAAACCAAGAGATGATAAATAATGATTGCCCTAAAACAGTTGCATTACCCCTCCGGGCTAATGAATTTTCTTCAGGACCCACCAAAGAAATTAATTTTTGATAGTTAATGTTTCCTTATTGCCGTTCTTCACAGAGTTGCGCAATATCTCATAAGGTGACAGAAAATTCAGATAAACACATTGCAATGATCCAATTCAAATGTAGCCGACTGCCTAATGAAGCAGTATCTGTCACCTACTGTATAGTGCTGCCTGATTAATCCATAGTGAGAACAAAATGTTTCCTTTCATATACTGTAATATATATAATGAAAGGCTCCATCATCTTCTTCATTGCTTAGCCCTTCAAAATTTTAGGAGATTTAATAAGGAAGATGTGCTTCCCTTGATACAAAAATAATCTATTTGATCCACTGGGATCTATACAGTAGCTGTGCACCAAAATAAAACTGGGCAGATTATATCGGCCTTATAGTTCCTAGCTGCCTTCATTTTCTTTGTCTTACCTTTATTCTAAGGCAGGAAAGACATTGCTTTCTAATAGATCCCAAACAAATTAGTCAAGTGTAGGAAAAATCATGATCACCAGCTCTAGTGAATATTGTTGACATATAAAATGAATCGCAAAAATAAAATCGAACTTTGGAATTCAGCAAATAGTATCATGATACCCCATGCATTCAAATTATAACGTATGTAAAGATCCCTTCAGGACGCTCACTACTCCAGTATATTCCTTCCCCATGACCTTACCATTGCTAGGGCGGTAAGGTGGTTTATACCATTTTACTGCAGTATCTCAGTATCTCTCTTCTGGAATGGCTACAATGGCTCTGGCTGCCCCTTTATAAGCCAGAGATACCTAGTAATGGTGATGGTGTTACTGTATATGGTAGTTTTGCAGTTTTCTTAAGTGAAGTAGTGTTTTGTTTTTGGCTATACTCTAGGGTCCATTTCTGTTGTACAGTGTGAAGTCTTTCAAATATTAATTTAGCATGTGTGTGTGTAATGCGTGTAGAAGTCCAAAGTTTTAATCACTCCTCTATCTACTTGTTGGAGAGGAAAGAGACATAGGGCTCAAGCCACAAGCCCATGGACCAGAGAGAGAGACGTGCCAAATAGGAGACTGCCTAAAAAAAGAAGATATTTCTAAAGATAATTCCCTAACAGTTGGAGGCTGTATGAGAGTGGATTCCATATAGGAGGGAAGAACCATTTATGCAAGGGTTTAGGTTTGCTCAGCCATTGAGAATCCTCTTAATCCATCAAAAGACTGACAGAGAGAAGGATCGTAGACGCAAATTCAAGAGGATGTCCACTTATATTTATAAAATATGAGTTTTTTGGCTGCCTTAAACCAGGCACTTGGTTACAAAATTACCCTCTTTCGAGGTCTTTCTGAACAGCAAATAGCGGGAATGTACGTACCACCCTCACTATTTGCTGGAAGTATATTCAGTCTCCCTAGCTCCCCGCACACACAAGGAGCTGGTGCAGGGAGTGTTGGATGGGGGCTGGAGGAGGAGGGCCAGAGGCAGATAGTGTGAGGAATGGGGGCGGCCGACTCACCCGCATGTACAGGGTCTATTTTGAATATGGCCCTGTGCGTCCGGCATTGGGAAGATGAACGTGGGGCTTATTCCAACTTGGAGGTGGAATAAGTCCCACTGATGGCGGCGATCAGACTAGGCAGCCCTAACAAAGAAACAACGCAGGAGCAGGAAAGCTCCTGGCCCTGGCTACCCCTGCCGAGAGTCTGGCCATGGGGAAAGGAAGCCTGCAGTGATGTTGGCTTTTCTGCGCTCCTGCTGGGCATCTCAGTGCCATAGCGATGGGATGCCATGGCACGCACACGACACACCACACCAGGTAGGGCAATGGATGTCCTCTGCTGCTGAATAGAGGCAATGCCGGGCTGTCTAAGTGCCTTATTCTGTAACCGCACGAAGATCTAGTTCCCGCAGTTGCAGAATTGGGTACATATTGGGCCTGTCAATTTTTTGGATGTCCCAATGGCCCAGACGTGCCCCGATTAGAATTGACCTCTTTATGTTTTGCATAAACTACCAGTAAAGTGATTGGAGTACCTCATTTCAGAGTCTGAGTATTTGGGTAGTGAGTGGAATCTATACCTGATCCTTGAAGAGAAATCGCTGTCCCCCCCAACCTGGAAAGACCCATCCCTCTTGAAGAAGAGTGTACATATACTGAGTGAAAAGAGAAGAGAGGACCAGGGTAACAAAAACTGTTTTTTTTGGGCCCTTGTAGTATGAAATGCTGGAGGTAGTTGAGCTAGTACCGCGAGTGAGATGTACTGGCTTGTAAGGTGAGAAGACGTGGGCAGCATGTTTTGTGTTTTAACGGTCCCCTGAAGAAATCGTTCTGAAACGTCCGACTGGTACCGGGGCTGTACGTTGGGATTATAATAAGACAGGAAGAGTCAGTCCCCCATTTTTTGAAGCTGAATTTATTATTATTTATTTTTTGATGTTATTTTGTAAGGGTTCTGGCTTCTTCTTAAAGCTTTGTCTTGAAGGACTGGAAAGGGGGGCTGTTACTTCTGGAGAGAAATCTGAAATTGTGAGTATATACTTCTGGGAATTTTTCTGAAAGGAATTTTTTTTTTCTTTTAAAGCTAATTAATCTGTGAACCCACTATTTTTATTTTTTTTATTTATTTATTTTTTTTTGTTAAATCAGTCAGGGCCTAGTAGCAACAGTTTAAGATTCAATTTAAAAACACAGCAGAGAACTTTCTGGTTACCTTTCATACCCAGTAGACAGCTGTAGTTTAAATTTCATAGTCACTCAGGGCCTAGCATCAGCAAAGTACTTTTAGTTTCAAATTAAAACACAGAAGAGAGCTTTCTGGTTAAATTTAGAATCCAGCAGAGAGCTTGTAGTTTAAATTTCATAATAGGTTAGAGCCTAGTAGCAGCAAAGAGCTATAATTTAAATCAAATCAGAATATAGCTTACCTCAGCAGCACAGGACAAGGTACTGTGTAGCAGCCCATTTTTCATAAGTGTTATATCCCTCCCTCCCTCCCCACACCCACCCTCCCCTGGGAAACTCACAGCTTTATAGGTACTTGCACAACTTAAAAGACAGGAGGTGCTCTCAGGTGAAGCTCATTACCCAAATCAGTCATACACCAAGGACCTGAGATTAATTAAGCTTCAGGTGAACAAGGTATATTAAACTTCTTAGGTACAGTTTTAGTGGTATAAATATCCATTGCACCCTTTAGTACATATAGAACTTAAAGATCTAAACACAAACTTAAAACTAAGATGCAGACAGCAGTCCAGCAGCGGGATGTGGGCTTTCCAGTCTTTTGCATTGAGTGTCACATGTATGATTTTCTCCCGGCTGGTGAGAGGTCTTACGTGTGCACTAGGTGCAAGGAGCTCTCTGCTCTCAGGGAATGAGTCCGTTCTCTAGAGGCTAGAGTAGCAGACTTGGAAAACATAAGACAGACAGAGAGGTACATAGACGAGACCTACAGGGATATAGTCCTGAAGTCCCACCTCCAGTCTGGCAGCATCCCTGTTGCCATGGAGGAGAGAGGTCACGTGACAGGAGAGCATCACCCTGGTGTGGCAGGAAGTGATCCTGTAACTAGGACCTGTCCTCCAGGTGATGTAAACCCCTCTTGCACCGAGGAGGTTTCTCCAGGGCCAAGTGCCCATGTGGGAAGGGTTAGGACAGCAGTTATAGTTGGTGATTCGATCATTAGGCATGTAGATACCTGGGTGGCTGGTGGACGTGAGGATCGCCTGGTAACATGCCTGCCTGGTGCGAAGGTAGCGGACCTCACGCGCCACCTAGATAAGGTCTTAGATAGTGCTGGGGAGGAGTCTGCTGTCTTGGTACATGTTGGTACCAATGACATAGGAAAATGTGGTAGGGAGGTTCTGGAAGCTAAATTTAGGCTTTTAGGTAGGAAGTTGAAATCCAGAACTTCCAGGGTAGCGTTCTCCGAAATGCTTCCCGTTCCACGCGCAGGACCCAAAAGGCAGGCAGAGCTCCGGAGTCTCAATGCGTGGATGAGACAATGGTGCAGAGATGAGGGGTTCGGATTTGTTAGGAACTGGGGAACATTCTGGGGAAAGGAGGGGCTCTTCCGAAGGGATGGGCTTCACCTTAACCGGGATGGAACCAGGCTGCTGGCATTAACCTTTAAAAAGGAGATAGAGCAGCTTTTAAACTAGATAATAGGGGAAAGCCGACAGTCGCCCAAGAGCGCATGGTTCGGAAGAATGTATCCTTGAAGGATACTACAAAAAGCAGAGAGGTTCCAAAAAAGAGTAAAGTAGCCCAAATACCCTCGAGTATGGAGCAGACAGAACTTAAAGATCCCAAATTACCCATGTCTACCAATAGCCAAATTAATATGAATAAAATACAGTCTCTAAAATGCTTGTATGCAAATGCTAGAAGTCTACAAAACAAGATGGGAGAGTTAGAATATATAGCACTAAACGAGAGGTTAGATGTGATTGGAATATCAGAGACATGGTGGAAGGAGGACAACCAGTGGGACACTGTGATACCTGGGTACAAACTATATCAAAATGATAGAGCTGATCAAATTGGTGGAGGGGTTGCACTCTATGTTAGAGAGGGCATTGAGTCAGAAAGGATTAAAGTTTTGCAAGAAACAAAATTTGCTGTAGAATCTCTATGGATTGAAATTCCATGTAAAAAGGGAAAGGCGATGGCAGTGGGGGTGTGTACTATCGTCCGCCTGGCCAGAATGAACAAATGGATGATGAAATGCTCAAAGAAATCAAGGAAGCTAGCAAAAGTTACAGTGCAGTAATAATAATGGGTGATTTCAATTACCCCGGCATCGACTGGGTCAGTGTCACAACAGGACATGCTAGGGAGATAAAGTTCCTAGATGAAATAAATGACTGCTTCTTGGAGCAGCTGGTTCATGAACCGACCAGAGGGGAAGCAATATTAGACCTAGTCCTTAGTGGAACACCAGATGTAGTGCAAGAGATAAGGGTGTTGGGGCCACTTGGCAATAGTGATCATAGCATGATCGCCTTTGATTTAATTAGTGGAGGAGGGATAGTAAGGAAATCCACAGTACTACCCTTTAACTTTCGAAAGGGAGACTATGATAAAATGAGGAAAACAGTTAAGAAAAAACTAAAAGGAGCAGTTGCAAAGGTTAAAGACGTACATCAAGCTTGGGTGTTGTTGAAAAATACTATCTTGGAAGCCCAGACCAGCTGTATTCCACGCTTTAAGAAAAGTGGAAGGAAGTCCAAAAAACTGCCAGCATGGTTTAAAGGTGAGGTCAGAGAGGCTGTTGTTGCCAAAAAATCATCTTTCAAAAAATGGAAAAAAGAGCCAAATGATGAAACCTGGAAACAGCACAAGCACTGGCAAGTCAAATGCAAGGCATTGATAAGGCAGGCAAAGAGAGAATTTGAGAAGAAGCTTGCTGCGGAAGCAAAAATGCGAAATAAAGACCTTTTCAAGTACATTCGTAGCAAAAAACCCGTGAGAGAGTCAGTTGGTCCATTAGATGATAAAGGGGTTAAAGGAGCACTAAGAGGCGACAAGGCGATAGCGGAGAGACTGAATGAATTCTTTGCTTCGGTCTTTACTGAGGAAGATGTAGGGATGTTACCCACGACTGAAGTGGTATTTAAAGGTGTGGAAGAATTGAAGGAAATATCGATACATCGGGAAGATGTCTTACAACTATTAGATAAACTGAAGAGTAGCAAATCACCTGGGCCGGATGGTATACATCCAAGGATGTTGAAAGAACTGAAATTTGAGATTGCAGACCTGCTATCAGTAATCTGTGAACTATCATTAAAATCATCTCTAATACCTGAAGATTGGAGGATCGCCAATGTAACACCAATTTTTAAAAAGGGTTCGAGGGGTGATCCGGGAAACTACAGACCGGTGAGCCTGACATCAGTACCGGGAAAAATGGTAGAAACCATTATAAAGAATAAAATTACTCAGCATGTAGATAGTCATGACCTAATGGGAGACAGCCAACATGGCTTTAGACAAGGAAGATCTTGTCTTACTAATCTGTTATGTTTTTTTGAAGGAGTGAATAAACAGGTGGACAAAGGTGAGTCGGTTGATATTGTGTATCTGGACTTTCAGAAAGCCTTTGACAAGGTCCCTCATGAGAGACTTTTGGCAAAACTAAAGAGTCATGGGATAGGAGGCAGTGTACTACTGTGGATCAGGAACTGGTTAAAAGATAGAAAGCAGAGGGTAGGGCTAAATGGCCAATTTTCCCAATGGAGAAAGGTGAATAGTGGTGTACCCCAGGGATCTGTGCTGGGTCCGCTGCTTTTTGACATATTCATAAATGACCTGGAAAGTGGAATAACGAGTGAGGTTATCAAATTTGCTGATGACACAAAACTATTTAAAGTTGTTAAAACCCAGGAGGATTGTGGAAAATTGCAAGAGGATCTTGATAAATTGGAAGACTGGGCATCAAAATGGCAGATGAAATTTAATGTGGAGAAGTGCAAGGTTATGCACCTAGGGAAGAACAACCCAAACTATGGTTACACGATGCAAGGTTCCACATTAGGAACCACCACCCAGGAAAAAGATTTAGGCGTCCTTGTGGATACCATGTTAAAACCCTCGGCCCAGTGTGCAGCGGCGGCCAAGAGAGCAAATAGAATGCTAGGTATGATAAGGAAAGGAATGGAAAATAAAACAAAAGATATTATAATGCCTCTATATCGTTCCATGGTGAGACTGCACCTTGAATATTGTGTGCAATTCTGGTCGCCGTATCTTAAAAAGGATATAGCGATTTTAGAAAAGGTTCAGAGAAGAGCCACCAAAATGGTAAAGGGGATGGAAGGCTACTCCTATGAAGAAAGGCTAAAAAGGTTGGGGCTCTTTAACCTGGAAAAGAGACGGCTGAGGGGAGATATGATAGAAGTCTATAAATTAATGAACGGAGTGGAACGGGTAAACGTAGATCGATTGTTTACCTTATCAGAATATAGAAAGACTAGGGGACATGCAATGAAGCTACAGGGTAAACTATTTAAGACTAATAAAAGAAAATATTTTTTCACTCAACGTGTAATCAAACTCTGGAATTTGTTACCGGAGGATGTAGTAAAGGCTGTTAGTGTAGCTGGGATTAAAAAAGGTTTGGACAAGTTCCTGGAGGAAAGGTCCATAAACCATTATTAAGAAGGGACCCAGGATATCAATGCTTGAACCAATACAAGCATTGTGGAACCTGTGTCCCTTGGGGAAACTGCTAGGTATGTATGACCTAGATTGGCCACTGTTGGAAACAGAATACTGGGCTTGATGGACCTTGGTCTGACCCAGTATGGCATATCTTATGTTCTTATGTTCTTATGTTCTTTATACAAAGAGGTCATTGATGTGATATAACACGATTGCTGTGAGCGGGTGAGAGCCTCAAAACAGCAGTGTTCTTTTATACTGAGACCTCTGGTGTTATTGTCTGATCCTTTTTAATGGTGAATTTGAATGATATCATATTTTTTGTGTTTTGCTGGTTGAAGACATGATTATTGGCACTCTTATAAACACTTCAGATTAGTTTGAACAGAAGAACCACATTCCCACTGCAGTAAAACTAGACACACCTGTGATAAACTGTCAGTACTCACATGACTTGAATCAACCAATGAATGATGGCTCTAATGTTTAAAATGATTACATTCACTCCTTGTTCCATTTTCACAATGGGGCAGACAAGAGATGTGCCTGATGCCATCAGAAAAGCCATCATCACCAAACAAACTTCAAAGGGGTACAAGCCCATCTCCAAAGACCTTGGGATTTCTGTGTCTATAGTTCACAGTGTTAATTAAGAAGTTTTCTGCTCTTTAAACTATCAAGAAACACCCAAGAGGAAAATTAATCCAAGTAGTTTCGATGGTTAGTGTGAGCTGTTAAAAAAACACCATGTACAACATCCAAAGAGCTTAAGGCTGACCTAGAGCAATCCGGAATGGTGGTTTCAACCCACATCATATGCCATGCACTAAAGAACGAAGGACTTCATAGACGAAGGCCAAGGAGGACCCCACTGCTCAAAGACAGATATAAAGGCACCCCTGATTTTTGTCCAAACCCACCTCGAGAAATGACAATCCTTCTGGGATTTTTCTGTGGACATAGGAAACCAAACTTGACCTCTTTGGCAATTCAGACCAGCAGTATTTTTACAGGCAAATAAATGAGGCTTATATAGAAAACACACCTTTCCTATAATTAAATATGGTGGAGGTTCCATAATATTGTGGGGCTGAGTTTCTGTCTCAGGAACTGGAGGCCTGGAGTGTATTAAAGGAATCATTATGTCAGAGGACTACCAAGGTATTTTGGAGTGAAATGTGCTACCTAGCATCAGAAAACTAGGTCTGCATTGAAGGTCATGGGTCCTCTAGCAGGGCAATGACCCAAAACATATATCCAAAAGTACAAAAGAATGGTTAAAAAGGCACAAGTGGACTGTTTGTTAAACTGGCCAGCAATGAGTCTTGATCTCAATCCAATCAAGAATCTTTGGAAAGAGCTGAAATCTGCCATTGGTAAAAAGGAATCCTTGAAACATTCAAGAGCTGGAACAAAACACAATTGAAGAGTAGGAGAATCTACCAGCAGACAGATGTACGAAACTTATAGATGGCTACAAGAAATGTTTGGAGGCTGTCATCACTGTCAAGGGCTGTGCAACCAAGTACAGTCAAACCTCGGTTTTCATGATTAATCCGTTCGAAAAAGTCTGACTAAAACCGAAACGTATGAAAACTGAAGCAATATTTCCCATAAGAAATAATGTAAATCCAATTAATCCGTTCCAGACACCCAAAAATATTCACAAAAATACATTTTATAGAGAATAACTATATTTTTACATACAGAAAACAATGAGAAATAAATATAAATGACTAATGAAATGGATAAATGAACATTTAACATCACTGAAAGCAAGCTAAGTTCAGTACTGTACAGTACAGTATGTTAACATCTGGCCTTAGCCACCCCTGACAAGCTGCTGTGCCCAGCTCTCTTCGGAATCACATTGGATTCAGCCCATTAAAATGCCTTTACATTATCTGCTCAATGCTTCAGAATGGCAGAAAATCTTAATGATATAGCTTCAGACGTACCATGCAAGAGAAAGAACTGCCTCCCACATTCATGCAACATCTCCTGCTTACGTTGACAGCTTTTCTTCCCTGCTACCTCTGAGCCTGAGGGGGCGCTCCAGAGAACAGGCAGGCGGTGGACGAGATCGGGGCCTTCCTCTCTGCGCAATCCTTGCCTCTCTGACTCTGACCAGGCTCGAGGATGTGTTTCATTTACGTGCTCAGGCGTTCTGGCAGTGTATACAGAATGGTGTGCAGCGCGAGGGTGTATGTATTTACAGTACTGTACTTTACGAAAACCGAGGCGATGTACGAGAACCGGGACAAAATCTCAGTCAAAAGACGTTGAAAACCGAAGCGATGTATGAAAACCGGGACAAAATCTCAGTCAAAAAAGACGTTGAAAACTGAAGTGTATGAAAACCGGGGCAAATGAAAACCGAGGTTTGACTGTATTAGTGAAGGGTGCCATCAATCATGTCTAGATCATATTTTGTTTTTGTTTTTTTTCTCAGGAATTACTCTAAGTTACACAGACTGACTGTTTGTATACCTTTGAACATACTATTAAAATTTCATGACATATTGTTGAATTATTTCAAATTATTTTTCAAGATATTGTAAACATACCTAGAATGCAAGGGTGCCAAAAATGTAGACCACAACTGTATGCACTTGACTTAAGACAGAGCATAATGTGTAAGTGCTTGTGTATGTTAATGTGCAATGACTTGCACTAGCTTTAAAGCTCTGTAAATTACTGCACCTACCTTTGCAGTTAGGCACCTAAAAAATGTTAAAATACATGTGGGTAATTTCTCACACCACTGAAGCTCTGCCCAGGTACGATGCAAATTAGGCAAACGTGCAAGCCAGTTAGTACATGCATAAATGACTAGAATATTAGTATTTACGTGCGTTGTTCATGTGTAAATCTAGGCCGCTCCTTATAAAATCACACACTGAAATTCTAATGCTAAGCTTTTGCAGGTAGTGCATGTTGAGGGTAGAAAGCAATGTGCGTGTTGTGAAACAGTCATGCACGGCTACAGCATGGGCCCTAGCAGCTACCACATTGATTTGGATTTTAACATGCATAGACAGCAATCACTCAATGCAGATGTACTTAACATCACCCAATGAGGTAGCATTAAGTGCATGTATCTGTGCCAACTGCAGAATTGACAGTGAATGCGCATTGTCAAGCCCTGCGCTAAACCATTATGTGCAATCACACCCAATTTTCTCCCCGTCATGTGCTAAGCAGATACTAGCAGATACTAGCAATAGAGCGTTCTCATACGCAGCACCTACACTCTGGAATCATCTGCCGCCAGAGTTACGAGATTGCAAAGACCTAACTGTCTTCAGGAAAAACCTCAAGACTCATCTTTTCCAGAGTCATTTTAATTTGAATTAACCTAAGGGGTCTAAGTCCAGAACATATTTATGTACTCCTGCTCGCATATTGTATAATGTATATATGTATATGTAATTAGTACTCATATACCTAACAAACCCCTCGTGTGATGTGCCTACCCTCCTGATCAACCTGTACACACCCAAATTTTACTGTACTGATTGACAGTCCTCTTTATGTTCCCCTTGTGTAATCAGACCGCTGCTGATCGCTGGAAGCAGCGGTATATAAATGTTTGCTAAATAAAATAAATAAATAAATAAAATAAATAGTGTACACTTATCCTCCTGTTAACATTACAGCTTAGTAAACATGCCCCTAAATCTTTGAACTTTGCATTTACCTCTCTCTCCATTCTCAGTTGTAGGGGGTTCTAGCTATTTAATTACATATTTAACTGGAATGTTCAGCAGTTTTGATGTATTCCAACCTCAGGTTTGATAGGCACATATACTCAAGAATGGTTATCTGGCTATGTCACACATCTCCAAAGAAAAAAGAAAAATCCCAAATCCTTTTTATATTGACAATTTATCATTATCAGATCTACAGAACCTGTAAAAAAACAGCCAAATATATTTTTTTTATTACAAAACATAACACAGGGAAAAGTCTTAACTTTATGGTTTTCAAAGTTTGTGTAACAAAAACAGTATTTCTTTACTAGATTCATAAATAACCTTTTTTCTACACCAAACTTAGAATCCTTTTGTCAAAACAAAATAAGTCTATCACTATTTAATACGAGGAGATCTTTCCTGACATGAGCAGTGCATTCTGCTAACCAAAATGATACAGAAACTATATGTAGTCTATCAAGAAATTGGACAAAGTAACACTAACTGGGAAGCTCTTGAGCTCCACCTAGTGGTTATGAATTTAATATAGCATCAGAGTTCATGAACTCTAGCAAAAAAAACAGACCAATGATGCTTGAGATGAAATGAAAGTTGGTCAAATAAAGCTTATTGGCCTTCATAAGGTAGGAAGACACTTAAGAGAACAATCTAGGAGAAAGATAACAAATACTATCTTGACAATGTGTATATATATATATCCACGTGAAAGAACCAGTATGAGAAAGATAATTGACAAAAGAGATTAAGATCAGGCAAACCAAGGACCTTACTTACTGGGAAAATACAGTGTTAGAAACCTTAAAAAAGCTTTTAAAAGGAAAGCTGAAGCTCTTTTAAAAGGAAAGCTCTTTTAAAAGGAAAGAATAAGTGAAATAATTAGATGTAACAAATAAGATTTATTGACTAAACTGAAGCTGATGAAAACCTTAACTGGACACTCAGAGAAAAGCAGTGAAGGAAACAGTTTCAAAACAACAAAAAGATCCTCTCCAAATAATTGTATTCTTTTATATTAAGTGGCTTGAACACTAAACAGTCTATTTTTCATTCTGAACAAATGTTGTTTCTAGTCTATCAGGATAAATAGGGATGTGCACAGAGGAAACATTTTCTGTTTGTTTTCAGTTTCTTTGTACTCTATTTTTATTTATTTATTTGGGGGGATGTTTTCTGATTCATTTCACAAATTCATTTTAATAAAAGATGTTTAATATGTCTTAAAACTTTTTAAGATGTGCTAATCAACTTGATACATTTTAATTCATAGGTAAATGGGAATTAACATAATTTAGCATGTACACATTTAAGGCACATTAAAGGTCCAAACATCCCTAAGGATAATTCTCAAAGAACTTTCTGAATCAATTAAAATTGTATGATATAAATAATTGAATCATGACTGACTTTACAGTAGAAGTATATTTGTGTACAAGTACTGATGGTTTATAAAAAGCTGTACCTCTTCCTGAGGAAAGATAGATGTTTAAAATTTAACAGAATGCTAAGAGACCCTTTTACTAGAGTGCATTATCAGTTAACATATGTTTTAGTGCAGGACCATGGTAATGGCTACTGCATGCTAACAGCAGCCAACACAGTAAAAGTCCTGCTTAGTGTGCAAAGGGATAGGGATGGGGACTGGGCAGGTTAGCAGCAGAGAGTGGGTGTGGACTGCGTTTAAAGCAGAGGTCATTAGTGTGCGCGAATTGTCAATGTTGAGCTGTAAATGCATCCGAGTGTGTTCAGAATGATGTTGCTGTGCTTTAAGGAATTTGTCAGTGTGATATCTGCTGAGAATATGCTTGGCATGCCCCCAAAATATAGAGCACTACTTTTGCACTTACTGCATGTTAATTGTTCCTGCTGATGTATAGTAAGTGCAAAAACTTTCCACACCTTAGTAAAAGGTGCTCTAATTCAGTTAATGTTCAGCAGATTTTTAGCCAACATCCAATTAAGGGGAACAGTTAATGATTATTAAGGGACTTAACTTCGAGAAAATAGTGAGCAAGTGGTAGAAGTTACTGTATCAACATGTATTCCACAGCAGAAGCATAAGATACAGTGCAACAATATTTTCCATTTTCATTACCATATCTGTTCCATTCAACTGTTCATAGAACAGTAAACATTGAAGCTAAAAGAATGAAATGTAAATGCAAAAAGTTGCAGTAGTATAACAGCAGTTCTTTGGTAGCCACCAGTGTCATAAGAGCCTTATTATAGCTGTGAGACCTTTCAAGAGTGGCTGCAGAGGCACTCAGCCTTATTCAGCAGGCTCTGTAAGGCAGAGTTGGTGCTGGCCATGGGCCTCTGTTAAATTTCTCAGGCAGGGTACAGGGAGTCTTACTGCACAATATCTGTTTCATCCCATTGTTCATAGAACAGTAGACTTTGAAGCTAAGAGAAAGAAAATTTAAAAATAAAACGGAGTACTACAGGAGCATTCTGTGGAAATGCACCAGTGCCATTTGAACATTATTATATCTGAAAGTGCAGCATAGCTGGTGGACAGTGGACTAACACCTCCCTCCCCCTCCTTGTCATTTCCCGAGTTTAAGCAGAGGACATAGCCTTGGGGTAGCCACTGCAGGGCAAAGCCAAGGCATACAAAGGGTACATCTGGAAAATGAATTGGTTGTGGAAAGAAAGAAGGAAGGGAAGGCAAAGTAGTACTGACACGAGTGCACAAAGGGAGAGGCAATGCCAGGGTAAGATTACAGTCTGCCATCCAAACTAACATGGGATTCCTTTACAAGAAGATTAGAAAGAGCTACAGTTATGGTGAAAATTTAGGCATGAAGGTGCCTGTATCTGGTGCCATTTCCACAGAGTGGCAAAGGGGGAGTGACACAGTGCAGGATAGAGGGACAACATCTGGGGCATCTACATGCATAGGACTTACATCCAAAAGTGTACTGGTTGAGGCTGTTGAAGAGGTTGTAGCTAATGGGCTTACTTGTAAAGAGGTAGAAAGCTATCCTGGCATTGTCTTGAAAGACTAGAAAAGGAGGCTGTTACTTATGGAGAGAGATCTACAATTGTGAGTATATACTTCTGGGAATTTTTTGAAAGGAATTCTTTGTATTAAAGCTAATTAATCTGTGAACCCACTATTTTTGTTAAATCAGTCAGGGCCTAGTAGCAGCAGTTTAAGTTTAAATTTAAAACACAGAAGAAAACTTTCTGGTTACATTTCATACCCAGTAGAGAGCTTGTAGTTTAAATTTAATAGTCACTCAGGGCCTAGTATCTGCAAAGTACTTTTAGTTTAAATTTAAAACACAGAAGAGAGCTTTCTGGTTAAATTTGGAACCCAGTCAGTCCAAACAACCAGCATAACAGAACTAATTTTTTTGTCGGAATAGGCCAGCACAGTGAAAAGGAAAAATCCTCTCACCACCGTGGCCCGTCCATTTTAATTAGAGAAAACTCATTTTGAAAAACAGCGTTTACTTAACTGAATCAATAGTAAGCTGCTCCAACAATTTCGCAAACAGCAGGTTTATTAAACAACGTGTCACGTTTCGGGGTAAGCATGGTAGTCCCCCTGCTTCAGGTCACACCACTGCTCGGTGAAGAATCAGCCTTTTGAAAGCGTTACTGACTGAATGAAGCGTTTTTATACCCAAGCACCGCAAATATTTGCTCAGCTGTGACAAAATCCACCTCTTTGGTGAGTTTAAACTAGAAAAGCCAATCAGAACAACCGGAGGAGGAACCACCAAACAGAGAACTCCTCCCTTGCTGAAAGGCTATGTGCAATCATTATAATATGGTGTGCCAATTTAATTGCATGTTCAAGCCTCTTGGATGGACGGTGTTAAGCTTAAAAATCAGATCAGCATATCAATGGCTCGTTATACACATAGGGAATGGTTGACTGAGCCTTCAATTCCAGCATTGCCCCAGGACAAGATTACAGGTATATTTCCTTATATGAAAGGATCAGCTGCAATTACAAGATTAGTTCACAAATACCGGCCTATTTTGGGGCTGCATACCTGTTTTAGGAAACAATTGCAGATTGCTTATTCCCAGAAAGCTAATTTATGGGATTTATTGGTGAAAACAACGGCATCGATAGATCGCCCTCCAATTTTTCATGATAATGCTGGTCATTTTTCATGTGGAAACTGCAGTTTTTGTTTGAATACTATATAGGGCCCAGTTTGGCTGGATAACCATACTCTAAGGACATATCAGGCTCATTGGCGAACTGACTGTACTTCAACGTTTGTTGTGTATCTTATTATATGCCCTTGTAATTTATATTATGTGGGCCGGACATCAAGATCTTTCAAGATACAGTTAGGCGAACATGCCTCCCGGTTTCGTACAAAATCTTTGACAGCCCCAGTAGTAGATCATTGTTTGAATATGTCACACACTTTCAAAGAGCTTCATTGGCAAGTACTTGATCATGTACCACTCAACCCTCAGGAAGGGGATCGGATTCAGTTTTTGCAAAATTGAGAACAAAAATGGATTTTTAAGCTTAACACCATCCATCCAAGAGGCATAAACATGCAATGAGATTGGCACACCATATTATAATGATTGCACATAGCCTTTCAGCAAGGGAGGAGGTCTCTGTTTGGTGGTTCCTCCTCCAGTTGTTCTGATTGGCTTTTCTAGTTTAAACTCACCAAAGAGGTGGGTTTTGTCACAGCTGAGCAAATGTTTGCGGTGCTTGGGAATAAAAAAACGCTTTATTCAGTAATGCTTTCAAAAGGCTGATTTTTCACTGAGCAGTGGTTTGACCTGAAGCAGGGGGACTACCGCGCTTACCCCGAAACGTGACACGTCGCTTAATAAACCTGCTGTATGCGAAATTGTTGGAGTAGCCTACTATTGATTTAGCTAAGTAGACGCTGTTTTTCAAAATGAGTTTTCTCTAATTAAAATGGACGGGCCACGGTGGTGAGAGGATTTTTCCTTTTCACTGTGCTGGCCTATTCAGACAAAAAAATTAGTTCTGTTATGCTGGTTATTTGGACTGACTGGGTTTAATTTTAGTCATTGATATCTTTTGTAACTAATTATAGGTTTTTCTTCACTGTTTTGGCTTAAATTTGGAACCCAGCAGAGAGCTTGTAGTTTAAATTTAATAATCACTCAGGGCCTAGCATCAGCAAAGTATTTTTAGTTTAAATTTAAAACACAGAAGAGAGCTTTCTGGTTAAATTTGGAACCTAGCAGAGAGCTTGTAGTTTAAATTTAATAGTCACTCAGGGCCTAGCATCAGCAACGTACTTTTAGTTTAAATTTAAAACACAGAAGAGAGCTTTCTGGTTAAATTTAGAACCCAGCAGAGAGCTTGTAGTTTAAATTTCATAATAAGTTAGAGCCTAGCAGCAGCAAAGAGTTATAATTTAAATCAAACAAGAATATAGATTAGCACAAAAGGCAAAACAGGGTCAGTACTCTTTGAGCAGCAAATAAAGTCTTCTAGAGACCTTTACAAAGAGGCCTTCTACCTAGGAGGCAAGAGACCTGTGAAACCTTTTCAATAGGTGTTAACACCAGGTGGCAGGTCAAAGAGAGCAAATAGAATGCTAGGTATCATAAGGAAAGGAATGGAAAATAAAACAAAAGATATTATAATGCCTCTATATCATCCATGGTGAGACAGCACCTTGAATATTGTGTGCAATTCTGGTCGCCGTATCTTAAAAAGGATATAGCATTAGAAAAGATTCAGAGAAGAGCCAACAAAATGGTAAAGGGGATTGGAAGGATACTCCTATGAAGAAAGGCTAAAAAGGTTAGGGCTCTTTAACCTGGAAAAGAGACGGCTGAGGGGAGATATGATCGAAGTCTATAAATTAATGAACGGAGTGGAACAGGTAAACGTAGATCGATTGTTTACATTATCAGAATATAGAAAGACTATGGGACATGCAATGAAGCTATAAGGTAAACTATTTAAGAATAATAAAAGAAAATATTTTTTCACTCAACGTGTAATCAAACTCTCAAATTTGTTACCGGAGGATGTAGTAAAGGCTGTTAGTGTAGTTGGGTTTAAAAAGGGTTTGGACAAGTTCCTGGAGGAAAGGTCCATAAACCATTATTAAGAAGGGACCCAGGATATCAATGTTTGACCCAGTACAAGCATTGCAGAACCTGTGTCTTTTGGGGAAATTGCTAGGTATGTATGACCTAGATTGGCCACTGTTGGAAACAGGATACTGGGCTTGATGGACCTTGGTCTGACCCAGTATGGAATATCTTATGTTCTTATGTAAGACTGGGCATCAAAATGGCAGATGAAATTTAATGTGGATAAGTGCAAATTTATGCACCTAGGGAAGAACAACCCAAACTATGGTTACACAATGCAAGGTTCCACATTAGGGAACCACCACCCAGGAAAAAGATTTAGGCGTCATTATGGATAACATGTTAAAACCCTCCGCCCAGTGTGCAGCGGTGGCCAAGAGAGCAAATAGAATGCTAGGTATAATAAGGAAAGGAATAGAAAATAAAACAAAATATATTATAATGCCTCTATATCGTTCCATGGTGAGACCGCACCTTGAATATTGTGTGCAAATTAATGAACGGAGTGGAAGAGGGTAAACGTTGATCAATTGTTTACGTTATCAGAATATAGAAAGACTAGGGGACATGCAATGAAGCTGCAAGGTAAACTATTTAAGACTAATAAAAGAAAATATTTTTTCACTCAACGTGTAATCAAACTCTGCAATTTGTTACCGGAGGATGTAGTAAAGGCTGTTAGTGTAGCTGGGTTTAAAAAAGGTTTGGACAAGTTCCTGGAGGAAAGGTCCATAAATCATTATTAAGAAGGGACCCAGGATATCAATGCTAGACCCAGTACAAGCATTGTGAAACCTGTGTCTTTTGGGGAAACTGCTAGGTACGTATGACCTAGATTGACCACTGCTGGAAACAGGATACTGGGCTTGATGGACCTTGGTCTGACCCAGTATGGCATATCTTATGTTCTTAGGCTAAGAGCACTGCACAGGTAGAGGGAAAAGCAGAGAAAGGGAAGGATGACATTTGTTTTTCATCCTCTCTGCCCTTAGCAATAGACTCGGCAGTAGCACCAAGATCAGCTCCCTCACCCCCAAGAAAGTACAAGGTAAGACACATGAAACCTCACACATTTAGAAGCATTTTAAAAAGATTGATTACACACAGTATGCAAAATGCAATAACTCTAGAGAGCAGATTATCTGAAGGAAGCTAATGGGTCATCTTGCAAACAATAGCATGCTGCGTCCTTTGGAAAACCACCCTTTCTAGCTGGGTCCTAAGGAAGGGTCTGATACTACACTGGGCACTCCACCCAGGAATGGAAACTAATGGTGGTAGAAAAGATACAGGAAATACAAAATCCAGTTTCCAAGCAGAGTCCCCACCCCCTTCGCCAGTCAGATGGCATGGCAGCAGGTCTGATGTGCATTGAAGCAAGCCACCATGGAAGACGTGCTGTGCTGTTTGATAGTACTGCCAAGGGGCGGGCAGCATTCAGATGGTGACCAGTGCATTAGGAAAATATAATCCTGGATAGTCATCTCCTGAAGATGGTTAAGAAGGTAATATTTAAGAGGCTGCTGCATCTCATAGTTCCCATTTACACAATACTACTAATAGTAATCATTTGTTTAGCACTTAGAATCTAAATCAAGATGATAAAACATCACAAACTAGGGACTAGAATATGGTAAGATATACATAAGTAGTGAACAAGAGAGTGAGGAGCATCAGGATCCAAAATCAGCCTGGAGGACATTTAGTAGGCAGGTGAGACCCAACTTGTATAATCAGTTGAGTCACAAGCTGCAGGCAGACCTGGCAAAAGCAGAGGCTAGTACATCTGGACTAGTCAGAATACTGCATATACCTACCTAACCCTACTAGAACACTGGTGGTAGTCAGTTGAGATAGGAACAGTCTGCAGGTCTAACTGGAGAGCAACAGCAGGAGGGTACCAATGGACTGTGTTACACAGCAAGGTAATAGATAATGGTAACAGGTGGATCCATATATTAGAAGAAATAAGGCTAATTTGTCAGAGATGGCACATAGGGCACCAAAAGAACACCATTAATCCAGGTTTCATTATATCAGATGGCAGGATAAACATGGTCAAAGCAGTGAAGGAGGGAGGCTTCTTGGGATTAGAAATTTTGCACATTTGCTGCTTTGTCCTGAGGGAATTGAGAAGTACTGAAAAATAGCAGAGTATTTTCACCAGAATTTAAAGGGTAGGCGGGAACTGCATGAGAAGCAGAAAGCATTAGGGCTACTTGCTCACCAGCTCAAGCAGTGTATTGCAACCAAGTGCTGAAGAGGTTAGTAGAGCAATGGATGGGCAGCCCTGCATCAGATGTTATCAGAAACTGAGACTGGTATCGACAGGGCCCTGGGTCAATAGGACTGGGCTGCTGTCACACAGCTGATGGAAGTTTTAAAGCCTCGGAGGAACCAAATTTCATAAGGGCTACCGTGAACCTTCTCATCCCAATAGTGAATATGTTACAGATCAAGTTAGAGGGTTTTCAGCAACAGGGATTCACTACAGAAGTTTTGGTAATGGTGGATTTCTTGCATGGTCAAGTGGAACCCCTTATGAAGGAGGATACTGATATGCTAGCCGTTTTCTATGACTTCCAGATGTAGAACTTTTAATCTGCATTGTAGTTCACGGACATACTGGAAGCTGGTGAATGAGATGGAGGAAAAGGAAGAAAGGAAGTGCCAGAGGCAGGGCTGTGGTAACAGTGGAGATGTAGCAGGGGAAAACACCAGACATGCCGACAAGCAATATTGCTATCATGGAGTACCACCATGTCACCTACCAATCCTCCTTTCAGCCTTCCATGCCTGTGGCCCATGAGCCCCAATTAGGGACACTCTTTGGTGACTAAAGCTCTAGTTACAATCATTCGTCTACAAGTTGGATTCCTGCATGGATGTTGACAATGTGCTACCTTGCAGAGGCCACTCACACAGATCAGCAGTCTGGCCAGACCTGGGCAAAGTTACACTGCATTTCTTGTCCTGCCCTTCAACCAGTGTGCCCAATGAACATATTCATATATTCTCCATAGGAGTGGATATCAGAGCTCTACTGAGGGGCAGGGGCAGTTGCCCACACTCTCTGCCTTCAGAGTGTCTACTAGCTGTGCTTTTGACAGTTGTCAATGCAGTCTCTCCAGGATGGCGCCCATTTCCAGTGACTACCTTTCAGCTTCCCATCAAAAAGCAAGGAAAAGAAATAACGTCTATAGTCTAAGAGATTCAGAGGGAGCAAAGGCATTCAGAGGTCACTAGTGACCCTTTTGCATTCGGAAACTGTTAGTCCCTCATGTTGTGCATCCCACTTGGTACTTTGGTTGGCAAAACACAGTGTCGGCCTATCAACAGAAGGCTATTGCTAAGTAACTCATGTAAACTTGACTTGCTGGCTTCCTCTGCTGCACTCACTTCCAGATGCTTTTAAAAATCTGAAAAGTGGGTAGAGAATCCATGGACTATTTTGGTATTGGTGGAAACTGTACCAGAGAAGACTCTAGTATGGGATGGTCTCTTCTCCCCCAGCCCCAGGGGCTCTTCTTCAAAGGGACAGATGTTTGGAAACACACACAGAACCATATGTACAAAAGCTGTTTCAGTCTACTGTTTGATTTGAGCAGGAGTTTCTTCATGGTCTACTCTTGAAATGTAACAACCCTTCTCTACAGCAGGAAGAGCTCTGAGGCAGGATGAATGCCAGTCCTGACTCCTGAGCCCCCTGAGTGAGCAAAGCTTAGATGGAACTGACTGGAAGGCTGGTAGAGGTATATTGTACAGCTGTTGCTGTTCATAGTCCCATATCTGCTTGCTGTTCATGTATGAGAACAACATGGCATATGCCTGAGAATTATGGATGCTGCTACTATTAAACTGGTTTAAGCCCTTAGCGTAGGATTCAATTATCCAAACGTCATCCACTTACTCTCAGATAGTCTCAGGAAAGCACTGTTACTTACCTGTAACAGGTGATCTCTGGGAACAGCAGGAATAAGTCTTCACATATGGGTACGTCGGTACTGACGGAGCCTGCACGGGAATGCTCCCCAGCATCCAATCAGAAAGCTTTTGGGAGCATCCCTCGCGCCTGCGCACTGCCTTCCCGCCTTTCCAGCTGCCTCTCCTCAGTTGAGTTTCATAGCTGAGACAAAAGGAGAGAAAGAGGAAAGGAAGATAGATAGATAGATACAACTCCTAGGGGAGGTGGGTGGGTTGTGAAGACTTATTCCTGCTGTTCCCAGAGATCACCTGTTACAGGTAAGTAACTGTGCTATCTCCAGGAACAAGCAGGAATGAGTCTTCACATATGGTGACTCCCTAGCTATAGATGCCAGGGGGAGATCCCATAAAATGTGTGTCCCTGGATTAGGACTGCACTTCCCACACATGGATCTCCGGCATCCCATGAGGGATGGTGGGTAGGAGTTGAAAAGAGAGGAGCTGTAAGAAAAAACAGCGAATACAGGAGAGGAGTCCTTGGTATGTATGATAAGTGCCATTAAAATTATGCAATGGACAAACACAATATGGAGCTTACCTACTGGATTGTAGGAAGTGGAGAGTGTGATGGAGTCTACTGGAGATTCAGTAGAGGAATCCTCAAGGTAACCTCACAGCAGTGAGGGTGAAGGTCCAAATCTGGAACTGGCAGGTGACCCAGGTGTGAACTGGGGTAGTATAAGAACGGCAGGTCTTCAGTGGAAAGCTTTATGAGAAAAAGCTGAAACTCTTTTAGCTACAGAGTCATTAACATTGAGGAGTAAAAGAGGAAGACTGACCGATTTGGACAACTAGCCCAGTCCTGGAGGGAAGAAGGGGTATGGAAAAAAGCCCGTATTCCCAAGGAGGACAGACGTGTGAAGGGCTGAAGCCTCAGAATTACTGAAGATCTACATTGTCTTTCCTAGTTAGTGAGAGATAGGAAAGATATTGAAGCATGATGCTTCAGGGATAGCGAGATCTAGAGTAAAGTGGAAGCTGTTAGTACCACAGTAGTGGTTGTGTGCATAACAGCCCCCACATACTGAGGGACAGTATAAAGATATGTAAGTCCACTGTCTGGAACCTCTAAGAAGGTAAAAACCTTTATAGCATAGACAGTTAGGGAGATAGTATGTAAATACATATCTACTTATAAAAAGCATCTTGACAGATATACATATATAGGGATATATAGATAGATATAGATATAGATATATAGATATATAGATATAGATATAGGATATGTGTAGATATATAGATATATAGATATAGATATAGATATATAGGGGCATAACCTATGCACACACAGCTTACAGACATATGTATCTATAGAAATAACTAGAGATCTATACATACATGAATATGTATGTCTGAAGATACATGTCTGCAACTAAGCCCCATAAGAATATTCACATGAGAGATGTGAAGAAGAAAGATTCATCTAAGAACAAGAAGGTGGAACCTACTTGAGAAGATATATAGAGAATCTATTCCTCCAGGCTAAGAAGGTGTAGGAAAGCTATCCAGTGAAATAACCAGGATGGTTGCGTGAAAAAACAGAGGATAAAATCAGTCTGTAAACAGCAAGTCCTGAGTTTTGTAGAACTCTGACATGGTAAATGGTATTTACGCCGATGATATAATGTTCTACCTCCCATTTAAAATCCCACACCCCCCACTACAACAAATAACAGAATGTTTTAAAGAACTAACAATATGGCTCAAAGATCAGAACTTACACATTAATTTCTCAAAAACTGATGTGCTATATATCACTAAAAACCAAACATACACACCCCCAAGCACCATCACCCTTGATAACCACGAGATCAACATAAAAAAAGAAATAAAATACCTAGGTGTGATACTTGATAATAAGCTTAACATGGATTCACACATAAAATATCTAACAAAAAACATACACTACAAACTTAAGACATTGAGACAACTAAGACCTTTAATTCACTTACAAGACTTCATAACCATAATTCAAGCTATCATAACCCCACACTTTGATTTTGCAAATTTAATCCTTAATGGCATCACAAAGCAAAATATTAAAAAGATACAACTAACCCAGAACATAGCAGCAAGAATAATAATGAATATAAGCGCAATAGAACATATCACACCGATCCTGGCTGAACTCCATTGGCTACCTATTTACAGCAGAATAAAATACAAGATTCTTCTAACCACATTTAAGCTAATAAATAACTTAGCACCATCTGTACTCAATACACTCATAAATGTAGAAATTGATAAACGCTCACAAAGGAGTAGAAACACAAACACTATAGCAGTACCAAAAGATTACACAAAAGCTAGAAAACAAACCAACAAGAGAGCCTTCTCACATTCAGCACCTATCCTCTGGAATAACCTTCCTGACAACATTCGCTTACTGTCAGACATAAAGGAATTTAGAAAAAAACTGAAAACCCACTTATTCTCATTACACTACAAAGGAGCAGAATCTAACCAGACTACACAAAGAGACACAGGTTAACAACCATACTACAAATATCTATAACTACGTGCTTTGAAGTTTAGAATAATGTATACAACCACAAGTGATAAATGATATAATTTGTAAATATCTACAATGTAAATATGTTCTAATAGTTTAATGTTCAAACTTTTATATTGTTCTAATAGTTTAATGTTCAAACTTTATATTGTACCTGTATCTAGTTCCACCTGTTCTATGTAAAATGACTTGGTATAATATTACCCATACCATATTACATACTGTTCATTGTAAACCGCACTTGATACTTGGGAAAGAGCGGTATAGAAATAATTGTTAAATAAATAAATAAAATAAAATAAATGGACAGAAAACGCATAGGAGGAGATACCAGGATGACCCACTGGAGGGACACAAGGGAATCATGCATTACTAGTAGAATATTTGCTGTCCATGAGGAGTAGGATACCATGAGGACAAGCTGTAAGGAAAAAAAGAGTATATTCCTGCAGGATTGGAAAACTCTTTGGACATTCACGCAGAAAAGGCTTATATCCTGTATTATAACAAGAGACAAGAGGGTGTGGAGAACCCTCACAGTCATGGAAAATGACTGATAAGCCTTTTCTACCATATAGGATAGCCATCAGAGACAAGTCCAATGCTCTCTAGCAAGGGCCCATAGTAGAAAGCTTCTCTGAAGATTGCAGAGAGCATTATGCAGGAGAATTAGGAGATAATGTGAGAAGCCTGAAGTGATTAGGATTATCCAAGATAGATGAAGCACTATCTTGGAATCACTACTAAGGCTAGACAGAAAGTAGTGGAAGACAGACTGGAAACTTGTAGGAAAGTAGCAGTAGTTCAATCACTGGAACTCCTGCATGAACAGCAGCTGAAAGAGACAGCAGAGAGAATCTTCCTGTGTAAAAACAGAGAGAACAGATAAAGGGAGAGGAAATATTCCTGTCCCTGTCTGATAAACTGTGCAGAGAATTTATTCAAGGAAAAAACTCTACACTGGAATGAAAGGCTAGAGAAGCTGTACAGTATGGTACCACTCATTCAGGGGAAAGCCTGGATGAGAGGGTAGAGAAACAGGAGCTGAAGGGTGACTTACCATATGGTGAGTCAGCTGAAGGAAAAAAAAATTATGTTGGGACAGAAACCATCATGGGATAGTTGTGAACTTCTCTTCTTGATAGGAAGAAGAGGAGAAATCTGTAACCCATAGATCAGAATATCCTGACAGCTTAGCCTATCCTGAAGAAAGGAACCACGTGTAGAGGTTTAAAGTGAACAAACTTCTGTTAAGAAGAAGTTAACTGTAGGTTGCAACCTTCAGGAACCTATGGTTGCTGGGTATGCTCAGAGTTTGGATTCTTCAGACCAGGAGGAGGTGTCCCCTGCTTGGGTACATCTGGATGATGGGCAGGAGAAGAGTGAAACCTTCTTTTCTTAGGGAAAGAAGGTTTGGTAGGACATTTCCTACCTCCTGGGGAAGAAGGCGGCTTAGGATGGTCCCCAGAACCAGGGAAGTCAGTGGAGCAATGAGCAACCTGACGTAAAGCCTCCCTATTGAAGAGACTTTCCCCAGTGCAAGGAGAATTACCCAGTGTGTGTTGTGCCCATCTGCTCAAGTCTGAAGCCTGGAGCCAGGCTCTACGTCGTGCTCCTATGGCTATAGCAGAGGTTCTGCTAACAGACTCAAAAGAGTCTAGAGAAGCACGAGAAAGAAACCAAGAGATATTCTGGCTATGATTAAGAAGTAAGGAATAGTCTGCAGCTTTGGGCTCTGACAGAAAGGGAGTCAAAAGAGATAATTTCTTTGTGACCGCCTGGAGAGATAGACTCATATAAAAAATATAAGAGATAATTCTTGTTGCCAGCATAGATGTTTGGAAGGTTTGACGTCCAAAGGCATCAAGTGCTCTAGATGCACGACCTGGCAGATAAGAAGAATGCTTTTTCTTGCTTTTCACCTTCCTCATTGCAGATTCCACTACAATGGAATGATGGGGAAGCTGAGTCTTTTGAAACCCTGGAGAGGGGGGCACCTGATACAGAACATCAATTGCTGTAGAAGGTGAGGAAACCCTTAAAGGAGTTTCCCATATTCTCAGAAGAAGATCCTGCAAAGAATGATGTAAAGGAAGCATTATATTTTCCTTTTCTGCAGGAGAGTCTCGAGTAGGATCACAGTCAGGGATAGGAATAGCAAGGAATGTTGCCATGTCAAGGAGAAATTTCTGAAAAGAAGGATCTCCAATGGGAACCATCCCTGGATAGGCTAAAGCTGAAGTAGCAGCCTGGGCACCAGAAGATGTACTGGTCTGGTGCAGAAAAAGAGCCCCACTAGATGGATACTGGTGCTGACAGTCACGATTTGAGACAGTCAGTACTGTATCGTCCATGCCAGGTATCGACTCCAAGCTAGGCATAGAAAGGAGTGATGTAGAAAAAGACATGGAAGTGGCTGGTGCCGATGTAACTGCAGGAACCGGTAACTGAGTCGGAATCGAAGGCGGTAACGTCATCGAAGCAGTCATCGGAGGCTGCTCAAGCGGTACCAAGGCAACCAGAAACGCTTGGTGAATATCCTCGGTACTGCGTATCCGGAAACGATAAGGGTCGGTTCCGAGACGCGTCGGCACCCAATCTTCTAGACTAGATATCGATTCCAGACTCGGCATCGAAGGGAGCGAGGCTATCGATGCATGTCTAGAGGGTACCGACGTCGGTGGTGGTATCGGCGATGTTGTCGATACAGGAAAGTCAACTTGGAACATATCGATCGGTCCCGAAGGTACCGAGGATGCCAGATGACGATCCCTGGTGAAGAGTGGGTCACTCAACACCGGTGTCGATGCCGGGGTATCGGTACCGCTCGAAGCGGATGCCACCACCGAGCATGGCTCAGGTATGTTCTGTGAGGGGTGAGCCCCAGGAACAACCTAAATCCCCTGAAATGCTTTGGAGCCCAGAGACTCCCGCCGGGGTTTTAATGCCAATGGGGTCTTGAGGGCAAGGCCGGGGCCGTCAGCATGCTTGGTATGAGACCTACCACTCAAGGATTGGCTAGTCTTAACAGACTGTTTGTGGGTTACCTGATCCTGTAGAGAAGAAAAAAACGGTGCCCTCACAGTTTCATAGCCTGATTGTTCAGGGGGAAAAGGGTCAGGACCCAAACAGGTTAGACACCAGGCATTTGAGTCTAAAAAGAAAACTGTGTTTCCACAGTGAAGGCACTTCTTAGGAGAAGAAGGCTCCATAATGGAGAGGCCTTGCAGGCCCAAAAAATTTTAAGACAAAAACTGAGGGAAAAACTGCCCCTGAGTTTAAGGAAAAGAAAAGAAAAAACCCCACCGGCGGTACCGGTGGCGGCGGGGAAACAGCCGCAACCACAAGAAAACAAAAAATAAAGAATTAAGAAAAAGGTTTCTGCGGTGACAGGAGGACGAAAAACGAAAACTTAGGAGAGGCAGCTGGAAATGCGGGAAGGCAGTGCGCAGGCGTGAGGGATGCTCACAAAAGCTTTCTGATTGAATGTTGGGGAGCATTCCCGTGCAGGATCCGTCGGTACCGATGTACCCATATGTGAAGACTCATTCCTGCTTGTTCCTGGAGATGAATAAATCCCTGGGATATAATCACTTCTGGCAAATCCTAACAGAGGAGGCTGCTACAGCCTGAAATAAGATATGCTTTTACCCCAAAACTTTTATATATAGAACATCTGGATGAAGCCTTCTCATACTGCTGCTACCTGTTGCACTTGCTGCATTCCTCTGTAATAAGAACTTAAGAAATGACATACTGGGTCAGAAAAATACCACATGGCCTATCTAGTCTGTCCTTCCATATCAACAACTACAACAGTCCCCTTTTTACCTTTAGAGATTCTCTGTGTTTGTCCCATGCTTTTTTGAATTCAGTTGTTGTCCTCATCTCTACCAACTCCACTGGGAGACTATTCCACGGATCCACTACTCTTTCCATAAAGAAATATTTCCGCATATCACTCCTGAATGTATTTCCCTTCACCCTCATCCCATGTCTCCTCGTAGCAGAACTTGCTTTCAATTGAAAGAAGCTCTCTCCCTGAACATTTATGCCACAGAGGTATTTAAACATCTCAATCATATCACCTCTATCCCATCTTTCCTCTAAGGTGTACAAATTAAGATCCTTCGGTTTGTCCTCATATGCTTTATAATGAAGACCACTAATCGTTTTAGTAGCCACCCTCTGCACCAACTCCATCCTGTTCACATCCTTTTGAAGGTGCGGTCTCCAGAATTGCACACTATACTCCAAATGAGGTCGCACCAAAGACTTAAACAGAGGCATTATCACCTCCTTTTTTTCTGCTAGCCATTCCCCTCTGTATGCACCCAAGCATCCTTCTAGCTTTTGCCGTCACCTTTTCTACCTGTTTAGCTACTTTAAGATCATCAGACACAACCGCGCCTAGGTCCCGCTCTTTAGTGGACAAAAGTACTTCACCCCTTATACTATATTGCTCCCTTGGATTGCTGTAGCCCAAATGCATGACCTTACATTTTTTAACATTAAATCCCAGCTGCCAAATTCTAGACCATTCTTCAAGCTTAGCTAGATCCCTCCTCATGTTATCCACACCTTCCTGAGTGTCTACTCTATTGCAGATTTTGGTATCATCCGCAAAGAGGCAAACCTTACCCGACAGCCCTTCTGCTATATCACTAACAAAGATGTTAAAAAGAATCGGACCAAGGACAGATCCCTGGGGCACACCACTGGTAACATCACTCTCCTCAGAGTGAGCTCCATTTACCTGTACTCTTTGTCGCCTCCCACCAAACCAATTTCTAACCCAAGCAGTAACTTTAGCTTCCATTCCTAGGGTGCTCAGTTTGTTTATAAGTCGCCTGTGAGGAACAGTGTCAAAGGTTTTACTGAAATCTAAATACACCACATCTAGGGCTCTCCCTCGGTCCAACTCCCTGGTCACCCAGTCAAAGAAATCAATCAGGTTTGTCTGAGAAGACCTGCCTCTGGTGAATCCATGATGCCTCGGATCCTGTAATCCGCTGGACTCCAGAAGCCTCACTATTTTCTCTTTCAGCAGCATTTCCAATAATTTACTCACCAGCGAAGTTAAACTAACCGGCCTGTAGTTTTCAACCACATCCTTACTTCCACTTTTGTGTAAAGGCACCACATGAGCCTCTCTCCAGTCCTTTGGCACCACGCCCGATTCCAACGAGGCATTGAAAAGGTCAGTCAGTGGAGCTGCTAGAACGTCCCCAAGCTCCCTCAGTATTCTAGGGTGTATCCCATCCGGTCCCATCGCTTTGTCTACTCTAAGTTGAGCTAGTTTCTCACGAACACAGTCTTCTGAAAATTGTTCAAGATGTCCTTCGCTTCTGTTCCTATTTGTGGGTATTTTCTGAGGTCCTGCTCCTGGTTCTTCATCTGTGAACGCAGAACAAAAAGATTTGTTAAGCTTATCTTTATCAGCTTCTACATATTCCTCCCCTGCACCCTTGAGTCTGACAATACCACTTTTGCCCTTCCTCTCTCACTAATAAATTTGAAAAATGTCTTATCCCCCCATTTTATTGCATTGGCTATTTCCTCCTTCTTTTGAATCTTTGCCTTCTTAACTACTTTGCTAGCTTCTCTACGTTTTTCCAAATACAGATGCCTGTCTTCCTCTCTCTGTGATCTCTTGTATTTCATGAAGGCCTCCCTCTTTTTCTTCACTTTTTCAGCTACTTCTTTCGAAAACCATAGTGGTCTCCTTTTTCTTTTACATTTATTTACCATTTTAACAAAAAGGGTGGTTGCCCTTAAAATATCCCCTTTCAGTTTTACCCACTGTTTTTCTACATCCCCAATCTGTTCCCATCCCACTAACGATTCCCTGAGGTATTGGGCCATCTTCGCAAAGTTAGTCTTCCTAAAGTCTAAGATCCTCACCTTTGAATGGATTCTAACAGCCCTAGTCCTATTACTGAACCACACCATCTGGTGATCACTGGATGCAAAATGATCTCCCACTACAACATCAGAAACACTTTCACCTTTGGTAAGCACCAAGTCCAATAAGGCCCCTTCACATGTGGGGTCTGTTACCAATTGCCTGAATAGTTCTCCTTGTAGAGAATCCAGGATCTCCTTACTTCTAGATGATACTGCAGCAGGAATGTGTCAATCAACATCTGGCATATTGAAATCTCCTATCAGTAGCACTTTCCCTTTCCTAGCAATGCTGCGTATGTCTTCAATTAACTCTCTGTCCACATCTTCCTCTTGTGAGGGAGGTCTGTATATCACACCAATGCAAATAGATTTCTCTTTGCCTCTTTCTAGTTTAACCCACAATGCCTCCTCTCTCCCTTTTAAGCTCTGTAATTACAAATCTTTAATAGTAGTTTTTACATATAGTGCCACTCCTCCTCCCCTTCTTCCTACCCTGTCCTTTCTGAATAAAGTATAGCAAGGTATACTTACATCCCAATCATGGTTTTCTGTGTACCATGTTTCTGTAACTGCCACTAAATCCAAGTCAGCCACTCCCACCAAAGCTTCAAAATCAGGGATCTTATTTCCCATGCTACGGGCATTTATACACACTGCTTTCCACATGTTACCCCACACTGCTTTTCATATGTTATCCCTGTTAACCATTTCCATAAAGGTATTTAATGTATCACCTACCTGGGGGCTTACACCTATCTGGGGGCTTTCTTCACCCATCCCCAACGAATCTAGTTTAAAGCCCTCTTCAGTAGATTAGCCAGTCTACTACCGAAGACTCGTTGACCTTTTTTGGACAGATGGATGCCATCTCTGCTCTGCAACCCTTGGAATGATACAGAGGCATTATAATATCATAAGAACATAAGAACATAAGATATGCCATACTAGGTCAGACCAAGGTCCATCAAGCCCAGTATTCTGTTTCCAACAGTGGCCAATCTAGGTCATATGTACCTAGCAGTTTCCCCAAGAGACACAAGTTCCACAATGTTTGTACTGGGTCAAGCATTGATATCTTCGGTCACTTCTTAATAATGGTTTATGGACCTTTCCTCCAGGAACTTGTCCAAACCTTTTTTAAAACCCAGCTACACTAACAGCCTTTACTACATCCTCCGGTAACAAATTCCAGAGTTTGATTACACGTTGAGTGAAAAAATATTTTCTTTTATTAGTCTTAAATAGTTTACCCTGTAGCTTCATTTCATGTCCCCTAGTCTTTCTATATTCTAATAACAAACAATCGATCTACGTTTACCCGTTCCACTCCATTCATTAATTTATAGACTTCTATCATATCTCCACTCAGCCATCTCTTTTCCAGGTTAAAGAGCCCTAACCTTTTTAGCCTTTCTTCATAGGAGTATCCTTCCATCCCCTTTACCATTTTGGTGGCTCTTCTCTGAACCTTTTCTAAAATCACTATATCCTTTTTAAGATACGGCGACCAGAATTACACACAATATTCAAGGTGCGGTCTCACCATGGAACGATATAGAGGCATTATAATATCTTTTGTTTTATTTTCCATTCCTTTCCTTATCATACCTAGCATTCTATTTGCTCTCTTGGCCGCCGCTGCACACTGGGCCGAGGGTTTTAACATGGTAGCCACAATGACGCCTAAATCTTTTTCCTGGGTGGTGGTTCCTAATGTGGAACCTTGCATCGTGTAACCATAGTTTGGGTTGTTCTTCCCTAGGTGCATAACCTTGCACTTGTCCACATTAAATTTCATCTGCCATTTTGATGCCCAGTCTTCCAATTTATCAAGATCCTCTTGCAATTTTTCACAATCCTCTTGGGTTTTAACAACTTTAAATAGTGTTGTGTCATCTGCAAATTTGATCACCTCACTCGTTATTCCAATTTCCAGGTCTTTTATGAATATGTCAAAAAGCAGCGGCCCCAGCACAGATCCCTGGGGTACACCACTATTCACCTTTCTCCATTGGGAAAATTGGCCATTTAGCCCTACCCTCTGCTTTCTATCTTTTAACCAGTTCCTGATCCACAATAGTACACTGCCTCCTATCCCATGACTCTTTAGTTTTGGCCAAAAGTCTCTGATGAGGGACCTTGTCAAAGGCTTTCTGAAAGTCCAGATACACAATATCAACCGACTCACCTTTGTCCACCTGTTTATTCACTCCTTCAAAAAAACATAACAGATTAGTAAGACAAGATCTTCCTTGTCTAAAGCCATGTTGGCTGTCTCCCATTAGGTTGTGACTATCTACATGCTGAGTAATTTTATTCTTTATGATGGTTTCTACCATTTTTCCTGGTACTGACGTCAGGCTCACCGGTCTGTAGTTTCCCGGATTTCTCCTGGAACCCTTTTTAAAAATTGGTGTTACATTGGCGATCCTCCAATCTTCAGGTATTAGAGATGATTTTAATGATAGTTCACAGATTACTGATAGCAGGTCTGCAATCTCATATTTCAGTTCTTTCAACACCCTTAGATATATACCATCTGGCCCAGGTGATTTGCTACTCTTCAGTTTATCTAATCGTTGTAAGACATCTTCCCGATATATCAATATTTCCTTCAATTCTTTCGCACCTTTAAATACCACTTCAGTCATGGGTAACATCCCTACATCTTCCTCAGTATAGACCGAAGCAAAGAATTCATTCAGTCTCTCCGCTATCGCCTTGTCGCCTCTTAGTGCTCCTTTAATCCCTTTATCATCTAATGGACCAACTGACTCTCTCACAGGTTTTTTGCTATGAGTGTACTTGAAAAGGTCTTTATTTTGCATTTTTGCTTCCGCAGCAAGCTTCTTCTCAAATTCTCTCTTTGCCTGCCTTATCAATGCCTTGCATTTGACTTGCCAGTGCTTGTGCTGTTTCCAGGTTTCGTCATTTGGCTCTTTTTTCCATTTCCTGAAAGATGCTTTTTTGGCAACAACAGCCTCTCTGACCTCACCTTTAAACCATGCTGGCAGTTTTTTGGACTTCCTTCCACTTTTCTTAAAGCGTGGAATACAGCTGGTCTGGGCTTCCAAGACAGTATTTTTCAACAACACCCAAGCTTGATGTACGTCTTTAACCTTTGCAACTGCTCCTTTTAGTTTTTTCTTAACTGTTTTCCTCATTTTATCATAGCCTCCCTTTCGAAAGTTAAAAGGTAGTACTGTGAATTTCCTTACTAACCCTCCTCCACTAATTAAATCAAAGGCAATCATGCTATGATCACTATTGCCAAGTGGCCCCAACACCCTTGTCTCTTGCACTAGATCTGATGTTCCACTAAGGACTAGGTCTAATATGGCTTCCCCTCTGGTCAGTTCATGAACCAGCTGCTCCAAGAAGCAGTCATTTATTTCATCTAGGAACTTTATCTCCCTAACATGTCCTGACGTGACACTGACCCAGTCAATACCGGGTAAAATTGAAATCACCCATTATTATTACTGTGCTGTAACGTTTGCTAGCTTCCTTGATTTCTTTGAGCATTTCATCATCCATTTGTTCATTCTGGCCAGGTGCTCGATAGTACACCCCCCACTGCCATTGCCTTCCCCCTTTTATATGGAATTTCAATCCATATAGATTCTACAGCAGATTTTGTTTCCTGCAAAACTTTAATCCATTCTGAGTCAATGCCCTCTCTAACATAGAGCGCAACCCCTCCACCAATTTGATCAGCTCTATCATTAGGATATAGTTTGTACCCAGGTATCACAGTGTCTCACTGGTTGTCCTCCTTCCACCATGTCTCTGATATTCCAATCATATCTAACCTTTCATTTAGTGCTATATATTCTAACTCTCCCATCTTATTCTTTAGACTTCTAGCATTTGCATACAAGCATTTTAGAGAATGTATTTGATTCATGTTAATTTGGCTATTGTTAGACATGGGTAAATTGGGATCTTTAAGCTCTGTCTGCTCCATACTTGAGGGCATTTGGGCTACTTTACTCTTTTGTGGAACCTCTCTGCTTTTGGTAGTATCCTTCAAGGATACATTCTTACGAACCATCCGCTCTTGGGCGACTGTCGGCTTTCCCCTAATATCTAGTTTAAAAGCTGCTCTATCACCTTTTTAAAGGTTAATGGCAGCAGCCTGGTTCCATCCCGGTTAAGGTGAAGCCCATCCCTTCGGAAGAGCCCCTCCTTTCCCCAGAATGTTCCCCAGTTCCTAACAAATCCAAAAACCCTCATCTCTGCACCATTGTCTCATCCACGCATTGAGACTCCGGAGCTCTGCCTGCCTTTTGGGTCCTGCGCGTGGAACAGGAAGCATTTCGGAGAATGCTACCATGGAAGTTCTGGATTTCAACTTCCTACCTAAAAGCCTAAATTTTGCCTCCAGAACCTCCCTACCACATTTTCCTATGTCATTGGTACCGACATGTACCAAGACAGCAGACTCCTCCTCAGCACTATCTAAGACCTTATCTAGGTGGCGCGTGAGGTCCGCTACCTTCGCACCAGGTAGGCATGTTACCAGGCGATCCTCACGTCCACCAGACACCCAGCTATCTACATGCCTAATGATCGAATCACCAACTATAACGGCTGTCCTAACCCTTCCCTCATTAGCACATGGCCCTGGAGAAACTTCCTCGGTACGAGAGGGTTTTTCATCACCTGGAGGACAGGTCCTAGTTAAAGGATCACTTCCTGCCACACCAGGGTGATGCTCTCCTGTCACTTGACCTCTCTCCTCCATGGCAACAGGGGTGCTGCCAGACTGTTTTATTCTCCATTTCTTTCCATCTGATTCCTAGCATTTTTTTTGCTACACACTGAGCTGAGGGATTCAACTTATTATCCACAATGACACCTAAATCCTTTTCCTGGGTGTTGGTTCCTAATGTGGAATCTTGCATTGTGTAACCATAGTGTGGGTTGTTCTTTCCCAGGTGCATAATTCTGCACTTGTCCACATTAAATGTTATCTGCCATTTGGATGCCCAGTCTTCCAATTTATCAAGGTCCTCTTGCAATTTTTCACAATCCTCATGGATTTTAATAACTTTGAATAATTTTGTGTCATCTGCAAATTTGATCACCTCAGTCATTCTCATTTCCAGGTCATTTATGAATATGTTAAAAAGCAGTGGGCCCAGCACAGATCCCTGGGGTACTCCACTATTCACTTTTCTCCTTTGAGAAAATTGGCCATTTAGCCCTACTCTCTGCTTTCTATCTTTTAACCAGTGTTGTCACTATCCAGGCTGCTCTCCTCTTTGGATGAGAGATAGAGATTCTCTTCAGAATGGCAGTGATCTTCCTTCTTGAGCTGCCCTTATTTCTTTGTTGGAAATGCAGGGGCAGATCATCAGTGCAGATGGGATAGTTGGGTTCAAGCAGATGACTCCTGTGTTGCTTTGGCTTTTCCTGGTCACTCTTCCTCATCCTTCTTTGAAGAAGTGAACTAGGCATAGGACGAGAACACTACAAACCTACCACTGGAAATGAGCTCTCTTTTTCCAGCAAGGGAGTGCAGCTACTGTTATGCCCTTGACCAAAGGAGAGTGCTTCTATCAGGAGGGATGACCAGATTGCTGACAGCGGAAGGGAACACCTGCCTAGCTAAAACTGATAGCTGAATCAACTCTAGCTTTCAAGGGGTGACTGATTGCCCTCACCTCCACCATCCTCTATTATATTATTTGTCAACTAAAAAGCTGTAGATTGTTCTGAATGACTGGTGTGCACTCCATGGCTTCCTCTTCCATCCCAGAGGGATATTCCACTGTAATGCCATGATTCTAACTTGCAAAACCTCAAGATAGTTAAGCTTGCTCCACGTTTGCATTCTTGGACAGCACCATGGGTTAACTGGGCAGTGACAAATATCGCTGCTTACTAGATTGCAAAATCACAATCTGGGCAACCCGAATATTCAATGTCGGGGCCCGGCTATGGTCCTGGAATCAAATATCTGGGGCAAAGTTAAAGCGGCAATGGCCAACCACTTTAACTGTGCTGGCTACTGCCACTAAAAATCCCCCTGAGGCTTTGCAGTTACCACACCTTATAATTTGCTGGTAACTGCAAATGTTTAACCCAATTTAGTAAAAGGGCCCCTAAATTATTTTTTTGTTGTTTTTTTTTATTATCTATGATCATTTCAGTTGAACAATCAAGTAGCATGTTTACAGTAAAGTTGAACCAATATAACCAATACATAAAAAATACAAGAACAAATTCAAATCTCTTTCCCTGGAGCAACTAAAGCCCATAATAAGGGAGAACTCCAAGTTCAAAAATAAA
Source organism: Ichthyophis bannanicus (assembly GCA_033557465.1). Taxonomy (NCBI): domain Eukaryota; kingdom Metazoa; phylum Chordata; class Amphibia; order Gymnophiona; family Ichthyophiidae; genus Ichthyophis; species Ichthyophis bannanicus. The sequence continues at coordinate 1,630,190,067 of CM066032.1, forward strand.
AGGAAAAAGAACTCAGAAAAGAGTGACAGATGACAAAAGCTGCAGAGTATTCCGAAAGACTCGGATAATTTATAACATTTCTACAGTTGCAGAACTCAAAATTGAGGCTACAGATGATCCAACAAGTAGGATACACAAATGCCAATAACTGCTTTGGATCAACAATTTCATACATCATTGAATGAAATTTAACAATGCATCAAAATGAAAAGAAAAAAAAAGCTTCAGACACCTCTAGAATGCCACACAACATTTTTGTTAATGTAGCTGTGCCTTGAGCTTTTACCTTTAATGGTTCTACACAAAACCATTAAAGGTAAAAGAGAGAAATATTAACCAGCAGAAAAAAAGAGCAAAAGGCAGAATGTAGTTTTGTAAATGCATTACAGTGTTATTTATGAATCTCTTAATTTCTATTTTTTTATGAGTATACCTTTTAGCAAACTACAACACATCTACAAAATTGAAAGAGTTCTATTATTATTATTATTATTATTATTACTAAGGATTCTTCATTGGAAGACAGTGTAAGACTGGTTTTAATCCTATCTTGGAAGGCTAGACCAGCTGTATTCTTATCCTTTAAGAAAAGTGGAAGGAAGTCCAAAAAAACTGCCAACATGGTTTGAAGGTGAAGTCAGAGAGGCTGTTGCCAAAAAAACATCCTTCAGGAAATGGGAAAAGGAGTCTGATGAACACTGGAAACAACATAAGCATTGGCAAGTTGAAAGCAAGGCATTGATAAGGAAGGCAAAGAGAGAATTTGAGAAGAAACTTGCCATGGAAGGAAAAAACTAAATCTTTTTCAAGTTCATTCATAGCAAAAATCCTGTGAGAGTCAGTTTGACCACTGGATGATAGAGGGATAGAAGGGGTGTTAAGAGAGGACAAGGCCATAGCTGAGAGACTGAATTAATTCTTTGCTTTGGCTTTACTAAAAAAGAAAGTAGAGAAGATACCAGTGCCTGAAATGGTATATAAAGGTGATGATGCTTAAGATTTGAACAATCAATAAACCAGGAGGATGTATTTTAACTGTTTGATAAGCTGAAGCGTAATAAATCACCCTGACTGGATGGTATATATCCAAAGGGTAATGAAGGAAATGAAATATGAGAATGCAGACCTATTATTAAAATCATCTATATTACCTGAGGATTGGATAGTGGCCAATTTAACTCCAATTTTTAAAAAGGGTTCCAGGTGTGATCTGGGAAATTATAGACCAGTGAGCCTGACATCAGTACTGGGCAAAATGGCAGAAACCATTATAAAGAAGAACATTACTGAACATGTAGAAAGCCATGGTTTAATGGGAGAAAACCTACATGGCTTTAGTCAAGGAATGTCTTGTCTTAATAATCCGTTATATTTTTTTGAAGATGTGACTAAACAGGGTAGACAAAAATGAGCTGCTTGATATAGTGTATCTGGATTTTAGAAGGCCTTTGACAAGATCCTTCATGACAGACTCTTGGCAAAATTAAAAGTGTGTGTGGGGGGGGGGGGGGTCAGAAAGTGGTTAAAAGACAAAGCAGAGAGTAGGGCTAAATGGCCAAATTTTCTCAATGGAGAAAGGTGAATAGTGGAGTACTTCAGGGATTTGTGCTGGGCCTGCTGCTTTTTAACATAAATGTTAACATGTATACGTGTATACATGTTACGTATATATACATGTATATACGTATACGTATATACATGTATATACGTATACGTATATACATGTATACGGATATACTTATACTTATACAGATACACTTATTTACTCCACTAGTGTGATGTGCCTACCCTCCGAATCATCCTATGCGCGCCCCAAATTCTACTGTATTTATTACTCTTGAATTTGTTTTGTGTATACTGGTTATTTGTATATATGTACATATTGTGTGATGTGATGTGCCTACCCTCCGAATCAACCTATGCGCGCCCCAAATTCTACTGTACTGATTTGACAGTTCTCCTATTGTAATCGGACCGCTGCTGATCGCTGGAAGCAGCGGTATATAAGTGTTTGCTAAATAAATAAATAAAATAAATAAATAAATAAATAAATGACCTAGAATGGGAATAACAAATAAGGTGATCATGACACAAATTTATTCAAAGTTGTTAAAATGCAAAAGGATTGTGAAAAATTGCAAGAGGACCTGCTCAGTAAAATTTAATGTGGACAAGCGCAAAATTATGCATGTAGGAAAGAACACAAACTATGGTTACACAATGCAAGGGACCACCTTTGAAACCACTACTCCTACTGCCCTCCGTGTTCAGCCTTCAGTTAGGTGGATAATTACTGAAAGTGGCACCCATAGCTGCTGTTACTGTATAGATCCATCATTTTTCTGGCCTTCCTCTTTTGTGTTGACCTTCAATCTTGACAAGCATAATGTTTTCTCTAATGATCTCTCTCTTCGCATGATATGTCCAAAGTATGATCATAAGTTCATAGGACTAGGACATGATTTAAAATAAGGGATTCCAAAACCAGAGATGCCAGATTTGAAAAGAGAAGAACCCAGATTCAACAATCTCTGACTGGATTTCTGAAAAAGCCCCCCCCCCCCCTAAGGTGGGGGGTGGGAGGTGCCATCTCATACTTCTCCTCAGGCAGCAGATTGCCTTGAGCTGCCCCTGGGTCAACTGATAGAGCAATTGCCATGTCTGATCTTACATCTATACATTTTTTTCTTCTGCTGATTTTGCACCTAATAATGTGGATACTCCTAATGTGACTTTGTAAGATATGTGAAAAATGGTTTCAAAAAGCTAATTTCATGTTGAAAAGAGTGATGAAACAGCAGCATTCTCTCAGGATGAGATATCAGAATTTAAGATACATGATGAGAAATATAATTTTGTTACCCAGAAGGTTGAGATGTTATCTAGCAAAAATAATACTTTGTAGGCTACAGGTGTTTCAAACATTAAGGCTAGTATAGGTAAGCAGTAGTCTTCATAGTACGAACTTGCTTTTTTTTTTTTTTTTTTACTTTAAGACACATTACCGATCACCTATTATTTTGTCAAAAATTTTTTTTAAAGTAGTATTACTTTCAAATTATGACCAGGTTGGTATTTCTAATGCATAGTTTATTTCATATGAGAAGTTGGCAGAGGCTCCAGAGGGTGAAGGCCCAGATCTTAACTGATCCAACAAGTATTTTGGATCTTTCTAATTCCTTAGAATTTTTTTCAGACGTTATTTCTTCTTAGGCCACCTTGCTCGCTACCTTTGCCAGTTAGCTATTTTTGAGGTGAGGTGGTGATGATTTTTCCCAATGTATTATGTGCCATTCAGGCATGGAGAAAACATTTTCTGCAATTAAAATCTAAAGTCATTGCCTTAGAGGGAAGATTTTTCTACTTTTCCCATGTAAGTGTATTTCTGGAGGTCCTTCAGTTGGAAAATTTGTTAATGGAAAAGGAAAAAGAGAATCCTGCTAGTTAAGCTGACTGGCAATCTTTTCAGATCTTTCCTTATTTTAGTTTTGTTACAGTATATGGATAGATGTGTCCTTATATTACTATGGGGCATGTTTGCTAAGCCGCAATAGGCTTTTGCAGCTGCCACGGTGGATTACTTCAAACAGCAATGTGCTAACCGCAGAAGCTGTGCATTATCTATTGAGGGCATGCACAGCATTTCTCCAGTAGATAACACTGCAAAAATGCAGAGATCATGGTGTCAAAGCACAGTGGATACCACTAATGCCACCAATTGGGATGATTTAGTTGTACCTGCAATGTCTGTAAAATGTGTGGTTACCACATTCTGCCAACGCACATGGTAACGGCTTGTTGCAGACATACCCACTCCTCACCCACTCATGTGGCAAACACACAGTATGCAGATAGTACAGAAAATTCCCTATGCTATCTTCATCTGGCCTTCGTTAGCTGTTACTGTGGTACACATTTTCAGTATTATTGCCATGTTAACAGCTAACTTGCCTTAGTAAGCATGCCCCCTATTGCAGTTTTGTTACCAATCTAGACATTATGGTTAGATCTTCTCTTCCCTTGATGTGGGCCAGTATGGATTTGTTTTCCATGTTTTCATTGGTTTCCTAAGAACATAAGAACATAAGAAATGCCATACTGGGTCAGACCGAGGTCCATCAAGCCCAGTATCCTGTTTCCAACAGTGGCCAATCTAGGTCATACGTACCTAGCAGTTTCCCCAAAAGACACAGGTTCTGCAGTGCTTGTACTAGGCCAAGCATTGATATCCTGGGTCCCTTTTTAATAGTGGTTTATGGACCTTTCCTCCAGGAACTTGTCCAAACCTTTTTTAAACCCAGCTATACTAACAGCCCTTACTACATCCTCCGGTAACAGATTCCAGAGTTTGATTACACGTTGAGAGAAGAAATATTTTCTCCTATTTGTCTTAAATAGTTTACCCTGTAGATTCATTACATGCCCCCTAGTCCTTCTATATTCTGATAGCGTAAACAATTTATCCACGTTTATCCGTTCCACTCCATTCATTAATTTATACACCTCTATCATATCTCCCCTCAGCCGCCTCTTTTCTAGGTTAAAGAGCCCTAACCTTTTTAGCCTCTCTTCATAGGAGTAGCCTTCCATCCCCTTCACCAATTTGGTGGCTCTTCTCTGTACTTTTTCTAATAACTCTATGTCCTTTTTAAGATACGGTGACCAGAATTGCACACAATATTCAAGGTGCGGTCGTACCATGGAGCGATACAGAGGCATTATAATATCCTTTGTTTTATTCTCCATCCCTTTCCTTATGATACCTAGCATTCTATTTGCTTTCTTGGCCGCCGCTGCACACTGGGCGGAGGGTTTTAACATGTTATCCACGATGACTCCTAAATCTTTTTCCTGGGTGTTGGTTTCTAATGTGGAGCCTTGCATCTTGTAACTATAGTGTGGGTTGTTCTTTCCTAGGTGCATAACTTTGCACTTGTCCACATTAAATTTCATCTGCCATTTGGATGCCCAGTCTTCCAATTTATCCAGATCCTCCTGCAGTTTTCCACAATCCTCTTGGGTTTTAACAACTTTAAACAGCTTTGTGTCATCTGCAAATTTGATTACCTCACTAGATATTCCCTTTTCCAGGTCATTTATGAATATGTCAAAAAGTAGCGGACCCAGTACAGATCCCTGGGGTACTCCACTATTCACCTTTTTCCATTGGGAATATTGGCCATTTAGCCCTACCCTCTGCTTTCTATCTTTTAACCAGTTCCCGATCCACAATAGTACACTGCCTCCTATCCCATGACTTTTTAGCTTCGCCAAAAGTCTCTGATGGGGGACCTTGTCTAAAGCTTTCTGAAAGTCCAGATACACTATATCAACCGACTCACCTTTGTCTACCTGTTTATGCACACCTTCAAAAAAAATATCAGATTAGTAAGACAAGATCTTCCTTGTCTAAAGCCATGTTGGCTGTCTCCCATTAGGCCATGACTATCTACATGCTGTGTAATTTTGTTCTTTATGATGGCTTCTACCATTTTCCCTGGTACTGACGTCAGGCTCACCGGTCTGTAATTTCCCGGGTCACCCCTGGAACCCTTTTTAAAAATTGGTGTTACGTTGGCGACCCTCCAATCTTCAGGTATTACAGATGATTTTAATGAAAGTTCACAGATTACCAATAACAGGTCTGCAATCTCATATTTCAGTTCTTTCAACACTCTGGGATGTATACCATCCGGTCCAGGTGATTTGCTACTATTCAGTTTATCAAATAGTTGTAATATATCTTCCCGGTGTAGCGATATTTCTCTCAATTCCTCTGCAGTATCACCTTTAAATACCACTTCAGTCTTGGGTAACACCCCTACATCTTCCTCAGTAAAGACCGAAGCAAAGAATTCATTCAGTCTCTCTGCTATAGCCTTGTCTCCTCTTATTGCACCTTTTACCCCTCTATCATCTAATGGTCCAATTGACTCTCTCACAGGCCTTTTGCTACGAATGTACTTGAAAAAGTCTTTATTTCGTGTTTTTTGCTTCCGTAGCAAGTTTCTTCTCAAATTCCCGCTTTGCCTGCCTTATCAATGCTTTGCATTTAACTTGCCAGTGCTTGTGCTGTTTCCAGTTTTCATCATTTGGCTCTTTTTTCCATTTTCTGAAGGTTGCTCTTTTGGCAGCAACAGCCTCTCTGACCTCACCTTTAAACCATGCTGGCAGTTTTTTGGACTTTCTTCCACTTTTCTTAATGCGTGGAATACAGCTGGTCTGGGCTTCGAGGATAGTATTTTTAAATAACACCCAAGCTTGCTGTAAGTCTTTAACCTTTGGAACCGCTCCTTTTAGTTTTTTCCGAACTATATTCCTCATTCTATCATAGTCACCCTTTTGAAAGTTAAAAGGTAGTACTGTGGATTCCTTTACTATCTGTCCTCCACTGATTAAATCAAACATGATCATACTATGATCACTATTGCCAAGTGGTCCCAACACCCTTATTTCTTGCACCAGATCTGGCGTTCCACTAAGGACTAGGTCCAGTATGGCTTCCCCTCTGGTCGGTTCATGAACCAGCTGCTCCAAGAAGCAGTCATTCATTTCATCTAGAAACTTTATCTCTTTAGCTTGTCCTGCTGTGACACTGTCCCAGTCGATACCGGGGTAATTGAAATCACCCATTATTACTACTCTGTTGTGGCTTTTGTTAGCTTCCTTGATTTCTTTGAGCATTTCATCATCCATTTGTTCATTCTGGCCAGGTGGTCGATAGTATACTCCCACTGCCATCACCTTCCCCTTCATAAATGGAATTTCAATCCATAGAGATTCTACAGCATATTTTGTTCCCTGCAAAACTTTAATCCTTTCTGACTCAATGCCCTCTCTAACATAGAGTGCAACCCCTCCACCAATTTGTTCAGCTCTATCATTACGATATAGTTTGTATCCAGGTATCACAGTGTCCCACTGGTTATCCTCCTTCCACCATGTCTCTGAGAGTGCAATCATATCTAACCTCTCATTTAATGCTATATATTCTAATTCTCCCATCTTATTGTTTAGACTTCTAGCATTGGCATACAAGCATTTTAGAGACTGTATTTTATTAATATTAATCTGGCTATTGGTAGGCATGGGTAATGGGGAATCTTTATGCTCTGTCTGCTCCTTACTCAAGGGCATTTGGGCTACTATACTCCCTTTTGGAACCTCACTGCTTTTGGTAGTATCCTTCAAGGATACCTTTGTCCGAACCGTGCGCTCCTGGGTGACTGTCGGCTTTCCCCTATTTTCTAGTTTAAAAGCTTCTCTATCTCTTTTTTAAAGGTTAATGCCAGCAGTCTGGTCCCATCCTGATTAAGGTGAAGCCCATCCCTTCGGAAGAGCCCCCCCTTTCCCCAGAATGTTCCCCAGTTCCTAGCAAATCCAAAACCCTCATCCTTGCACCATTGTCTCATCCACGCATTGAGACTCCGGAGCTCTGCCTGTCTTTTGGGTCCTGCACGTGGAACAGGAAGCATTTCGGAGAACGCTATCCTGGAAGTTCTGGATTTCAACTTCCTACCTAAAAGCTTAAATTTAGCCTCCAGAACTTCCCTACCACATTTTCCTATGTCATTGGTACCAACATGTACCAAGACAGCAGACTCCCCCCCAGCACTATCTATGATCCTATCTAGGCGGTGCGTGAGATCTGCTACCTTCGCACCAGGCAGGCATGTTACCAGGCGATCCTCACGTCCACCAGCCACCCAGCTATCTACATTCCTAATGATTGAATCACCAACTATAACAGCTGTCCTGACCCTCCCCTCATGGGGGCATGGCCCTGGAGAAACGTCCTCGGTGCGAGAGGGTTTTTACATCACCTGGAGGACAGGTCCTAGTTACAGGATCACTTCCTGCCACACCAGGGTGATGCTCTCCTGTCACGTGACCTCTCTCCTCCATGGCAACAGGGATGCTGCCAGACTGGAGGTGGGACTTCAGGACTATATCCCTGTAGGTCTCGTCCATGTACTTCTCTGTCTTTCTTATGTCTTCCAGGTCTGCTACTCTAGCCTCTAGAGAACGGACTCGTTCCCTGAGAGCAAAGAGCTCCCTGCACTTAGTGCATATGTAGGACCTCTCACCAACTGGGAGATAATCATACATGTGACACTCGATGCAAAAGACTGGAGAACCCCCATCTCGTTGCTGGACCTCTGACTGCATCTGAGTTTAAAGCTTGTGTTTAGGTCTTTTAAATCGGTATATAATAAGGATTGGTGTAGATGCTTATACTAATAAAAGTGTATCTAATACCCCTAATACACCCTGTGTACCTGAAGCTAATTAATCACAGGTCCTCTGTGTATGACTGATTTGGATTAAGAGCTGCACCTGAGAGCAGCCCCTTTCCTCTAAGATGTCCAAGTACCTATAAAACTACAATTTCCCCAGGGGTGGGTGGGTGCTGGGGAGGGAGGGGGGGAGATAAGTCCTATTAAAGAGGGCAGTTACAAGGTACCCTGTCCTGAACCCTCAGCAGGGGGATGGGGGTACCACACAAAGCCCAGTTGAGAGAGGCAAGGTAAGTACAGCTGAGAAGGCTGAAACTTGCACACCACTAAGACAAACACTAAATAATTAAACAAACAACAGTTAGACAAACAGTAAATAATTAAATAAACAGCTAGAACTCACAGTAAGATGTCCCAGGAGGCAAAAATCCACTCACTAGCAGAGCTCTGTAAAAGTTCAGCCTTTCTCTGATCAGAGAAAAGCAAACTAAAACAGCCTATGCACACGTGGAGAAAACAGGAACAAGGTTACAGGATACCTCAGGGGGAGGGGGTCAGGGGGAGGAGTCACTCAGGCAGGCAAGGACAGGAAAAAGCTTAACAGCAGGCTCTGGGGAGAGAGATTAATTCAAAATGGCTACCACACACACAGGGGGAGGAGTCACTCAGGCAGGCAAGGACAGGAAAAGCTTAACAAACAACAGGCTCTGGGGAGAGAGATTAATTCAAAATGGCTACCACACAAAGCCAGTTGAGAGAGGCAAGGTAAGTACAGCTGAGAAGGCTGAAACTTGCACACCACTAAGACAAACACTAAATAATTAAACAAACAACAGTTAGACAAACAGTAAATAATTAAATAAACAGCTAGAACTCACAGTAAGATGTCCCAGGAGGCAAAAATCCACTCACTAGCAGAGCTCTGTAAAAGTTCAGCCTTTCTCTGATCAGAGAAAAGCAAACTAAAACAGCCTATGCACACGTGGAGAAAACAGGAACAAGGTTACAGGATACCTCAGGGGGAGGGGGTCAGGGGGAGGAGTCACTCAGGCAGGCAAGGACAGGAAAAAGCTTAACAGCAGGCTCATGGGAGAGAGATTAATTCAAAATGGCTACCACACACACAGGGGGAGGAGTCACTCAGGCAGGCAAGGACAGGAAAAGCTTAACAAACAACAGGCTCTGGGGAGAGAGATTAATTCAAAATGGCTACCACACAAAGCCCAGTTGAGAGAGGCAAGGTAAGTACAGCTGAGAAGGCTGAAACGTGCACACCACTAAGACAAACACTAAATAATTAAACAAACAACAGTTAGACAAACAGTAAATAATTAAATAAACAGCTAGAACTCACAGTAAGATGTCCCAGGAGGCAAAAATCCACTCACTAGCAGAGCTCTGTAAAAGTTCAGCCTTTCTCTGATCAGAGAAAAGCAAACTAAAACAGCCTATGCACACGTGGAGAAAACAGGAACAAGGTTACAGGATACCTCAGGGGGAGGGGGTCAGGGGGAGGAGTCACTCAGGCAGGCAAGGACAGGAAAAAGCTTAACAGCAGGCTCTGGGGAGAGAGATTAATTCAAAATGGCTACCACACTCACAGGGGGAGGAGTCACTCAGGCAGGCATGGACAGGAAAAGCTTAACAAACACCAGGCTCTGGGGAGAGAGATTAATTCAAAATGGCTACCACACAAAGCCCAGTTGAGAGAGGCAAGGTAAGTACAGCTGAGAAGGCTGAAACGTGCACACCACTAAGACAAACACTAAATAATTAAACAAACAACAGTTAGACAAACAGTAAATAATTAAATAAACAGCTAGAACTCACAGTAAGATGTCCCAGGAGGCAAAAATCCACTCACTAGCAGAGCTCTGTAAAAGTTCAGCCTTTCTCTGATCAGAGAAAAGCAAACTAAAACAGCCTATGCACACGTGGAGAAAACAGGAACAAGGTTACAGGATACCTCAGGGGGAGGGGGTCAGGGGGAGGAGTCACTCAGGCAGGCAAGGACAGGAAAAAGCTTAACAGCAGGCTCTGGGGAGAGAGATTAATTCAAAATGGCTACCACACACACAGGGGGAGGAGTCACTCAGGCAGGCAAGGACAGGAAAAGCTTAACAAACAACAGGCTCTGGGGAGAGAGATTAATTCAAAATGGCTACCACACAAAGCCCAGTTGAGAGAGGCAAGGTAAGTACAGCTGAGAAGGCTGAAACGTGCACACCACTAAGACAAACACTAAATAATTAAACAAACAACAGTTAGACAAACAGTAAATAATTAAATAAACAGCTAGAACTCACAGTAAGATGTCCCAGGAGGCAAAAATCCACTCACTAGCAGAGCTCTGTAAAAGTTCAGCCTTTCTCTGATCAGAGAAAAGCAAACTGATATACAGGGTGGCCCAAAAAAAGTGAGAACATTTTGTAGCATATAAGTTATTTAAAATTTCAAAAAGACAGATGTAAACGACTGACAAATTAAAAGAAAAAAGATTGCGACCGGAAATTGTCGAAACAAAGACGTTGTACAGCTAAAAAAGGTAAATATTTAAACTATTTAAGCTTTCAAATTACGAGATGTTCTCACTTTATTTTGGGCCACTCTTTATAATCACGAATGCTCGTATTTTGCTTTAATATAAATTGTGAAAATTAAAAAAAAAACATTTAGTGCCAATATCTCTATCATTACCAGGTCCTTAGGACCTGAATTAATAAAGTTAAAACCAGTCTAATTGGCTGTGATGTGCCACATATGAAGTCATCATCATAATACTACTCTTAAATTATATCATTTTTAGACTTTTTGTACAATACTTTCTTGACATAGATCATTCAGTGATTGCACAAGCTAAAAAAAAAAAAAATCAAAGTACTGTGATATTTTTTCCTAATACGTAAGTTCCTAACCTTACATTAAGAGGATTGTGGAAAATTGCAAGAGGATCTTGATAAATTGGAAGACTGGGCATCAAAATGGCAGATGAAATTTAATGTGGACAAGTGCAAAGTTATGCACCTAGGGAAGAACAACCCAAACTATGGTTACACGATGCAAGGTTCCACATTAGGAACCACCACCCAGGAAAAAGATTTAGGCGTCATTGTAGATAACATGTTAAAACCCTCGGCCCAGTGTGCAGTGGTGGCCAAGAGAGCAAATAGAATGCTAGGTATCATAAGGAAATGAATGGAAAAAAACCCAAAATATATTGTAATGCCTCTATACCGTTCCATGGTGATACCGCACCTTGAATATTGTGTGCAATTCTGGTCGCCGTATCTTAAAAAGGATATAGCGTTATTAGAAAAGGTTCAGAGAAGAGCCACCAAAATGGTAAAGGGGATGGAAGGATACTCCTATGAAGAAAGGCTAAAAAGGTTAGGGCTCTTTAACCTGGAAAAGAGACGGCTGAGGGGAGATATGATAGTAGTCTATAAATTAATGAACGGAATGGAACGGGTAAACGTAGATCGACTGTTTACGTTATCAGAATATAGAAAGACTATGGGACATGCAATGAAGCTACAGGGTAAACTATTTAAGACTAATAAAAGAAAATATTTTTTCACTCAACGTGTAATCAAACTCTGGAATTTGTTACCGGAGGATGTAGTAAAGGCTGTTAGTGTAGCTGGGTTTAAAAAAGGTTTGGACAAGTTCCTGGAGGAAAGGTCCATAAACCATTATTAAGAAGGGACCCAGGATATCAATGCTTGACCTAGTACAAGCATTGCAGAACCTGTGTTGTTTGGGGAAACTGCTAGGTACTGTGGTGAGGAGGAGGAGGCAGCCCAGCATGAAAATAAAGGAGAAAGAAGAACTTTTTCTTCTTCTCGGGGGATGGGTTCACTAGAACACAGACAGCATAGTAAAATCCCTGAGAGAAACCAAGAGAGTAGTGCTAGGTTTAAGCCACTCCCAGACCCCATGACATCCTCAGGCAAGAGTAGGAGGTACAAGTGGGTGGAGTCAGGAAGGGAGTTGCCCTGCTCAACGTTTAAGTTTGAAAGAACAAACAAAGTTAGCAGAGAGCCAAGCAGAAGCAGCAGAGAGCCAAGGAACTGCAGAGGCAGCAAACACAGCAGAACCAACAACCAGGAAAGAAGCAGTTACAGAGTGAGCAGCAGCAGAGACAAGAGCAGCCAGCACTGCAGCCCAGGAAGCTACAGGGAAGGTTCCAGGCAAAGGACCAAGCTAGCAACAGGGAGAAAGAGAAAAGGTTGGCTTTAAGAAGGCGAAGGCAAGAGTGCTTAGACTCACCGGAGGAAGGGTCTATCTGCAGGCAGCAGAAGCCCCAGGAAGGGAAGTGGAGAGCTTACCCTGAGTCACTGTCTAGCTCAGAGACAGAGGGAGTTCCAAGCCGTAGAAGCCTCAGCAAGGAAGGTGCTGCAACCAGACTCCAAGGTAGGAGAGATAAAGCCATAAAGCCAGAACCCTGTGTTACTTGCTCTGACTCAGAAGAGAGGTTAAAGCCTAGGAAAACCCGGAATAGGAGTAAGGGGTTTGCCAGGGACACTGAACAGGAAAAGCCCAGTGAAAGCCTATCTAAAGGAGAAAGGGTCATTCAGTGGCATAGGCTTTTTAACCTGCTAAAGAATATTAAGCATAAGCTGCCAGAACGCTTACAAGCATTGCCAAGTTACAGCTCAGTTGAAAGCATGGAAGTTGCAGGCCAAGAAAGTGACCTAACTTCAGTTTGTTCTGAGATGGACTGTAATGTGTGCATGAAGGCTGAGTAATGGAAAGCCTGAGAAGAGAAGCTTGTGTAAATAGCTCTATTGCAACACTGGTTACAAGTGTTACCTTAATAGGAGAAGAAGTATCCTGTATTTTTCTTTGACCTGAATGTATACATTGGCTTTGAAGATTTTGTTACCCATTTTGACACGGATGCTAATAAAATTCCTGTGTGCTTTAAAACAACCACTCGGTTCATAATCTCCTTAACACAACTACAATCCTTGGGAAAGAGGAAATTGAGATGGCTTCCCGTCCCTACTAGGCAACCGCCTGGTAGGGGCACGACCGCCACAGTACGTATGACCTAGATTGGCCACTTTTGGAAACAGGATACTGGGCTTGAAGGACCTTGGTCTGACCCAGTATGGCATATCTTATGTTCTTACAGATTCAATTCACATAGAGGTCAATATTCAAAGAGACTTATCCTGGAAGCTAGAACTTATAAGTCCTTGTGAGAGTGATGTTGGGCAGCATTATCTAGATAATGTCACTGGACAACCAGGATCTGTATTAGGCTTGGCAACTGTCACTGATAGTATACTTAGACATGGTTTCACAGAATTTCTGGAACACAAACACAGCAAAAGAAAAGTCTTTGGAGAAAGTCTATAAAAGAGTTTTATAAAAAAATTCCAGTTAGCATTTCCCATAGAGCTCTAGTCCAGACAAACATTGGGGCAATCAGGAAACAGGAACAAAGATCACCAACAATACAGAGTTAAGAGCAGGCTGGCTATAACACACTCCTCCCCCCCAAACCATGGAACTATAATAGCTCTACTTGCAAAGCACTTGTCTTCTATCCCAGATATCACTGCTTTGAGGCAAGCTTTTGACTGTGATAATAATAACATAGTAATATAACAGTATATAACAGCAGATAAAAAACAGTATGGTCCATCTAGTCTGCCCTGTAAGGTGGCAAGAGTAGGTGCACCTGCTACTCCATGCAGGTCATCCCTCCCCAGGCCTTTGTTTAGGGGTGTACCCACCACTCTGTGCAGGTCATCCCTATTTGTTGAGCTATAAGAGATAGTTAAGTTTATTTTGATTTTATCCTGTTGCTATAAAGGGATCCACTGTGTCTGTCCTATACCATTTTGAATTCTGTCACTGTATTTGCCTCCACCACTTCCATCGGGAGGCATTCCAAGCATCCACCACCCTTTCAGTTAAAAAGTATTTCCTGACATAGATTTTCAGTTTTACCTCCTTGCAGCTTCATGTTATGCCTTCTAGTTTTACAGCTTCCCCATCTTTGAAAAAGGTTTGTTTGTTCATTAATACTCTAAGTATTTAAAGGTCTGCATCATATTTTCACTGTCCCTACTCTCCTCTACCATATACTGTACATATTTAGGTCTTCAAGTCTCTTCTCATAGGTCTTCTGGTGCAGGCACCAAATCATCTTGGTCGCCTTCCTCTGAACCATTTACAGTCTTTTCATATCATTTGTGAGATATGGTCTCCAAAATTGAACACAATATTCCAAGTGAGGCCTCTCCAGTGACTCATACAGTGGTATTAGTATCTCCTCCTTTCTGCTGTTAATTCCTCTCTGTATGCAACTCAATCTTTCTGGCTTTGGCCACCACCTTGTCACACTGTTTCGCCACCTTGAGATGCTCAGAAACAATCACTCTGAGTCCTTCTCCTGGTCCATGCATACCAACCTGTCTCCCCTTATCACATACAATTCACTTGGATTTCTGCATCTCAAGTGCATGACACTGTACTACTTCATATTAAATCTTAACTGCCAAGCATTAGACCATTCTTCCAGCTTTGTAGATCTTTCCTCAGATTATCCACTCCCTCAGGGGAGTACACTCTGTTGCAAATTTTCATGTCATCTGCTTTAACTCCACTCTCCTGGTCAACACCTCTCGGCTCAAATCTCCCCATCACCCCTCACTACCATCCTTCCCATCTATGTCCCACACCTGGTCCACTTTTCAACCTCTCTCCATCAGAACTCTAAATTAATCTCCACTACCCAGAAAACAATCTGCACCCTTGACCCAATTCCATCCAAATGGATTCCGGAGCCCTCACTAACACTCCTTCCTATCCTTTTGTTTATGCTTACCTCCTGTCTTTCATCTGGGTCTTTCCCAAGCTCTTGGAAACATGCCCTAGTTCGTCCCCTTCTCAAGAAGCCCTCTATTGACCCGAATGACCCTGCCCATTACTGCCCCATATCTAACCTCCCTTTCATTTCTAAGATCCTTAAAAAAGTAGGTTTTTTCCCAGCTCTCCACTCACCTGGACTCCACTCACTTTCTTTACCCATGTCAATCCGGTTTTCGCCCTGGCCACAGCACTGAGTCTTATCCTTCTGTCCTTTCTTAATGAGCTTCACATCTCTCATGACCAGGGTGATGTCTCTTTAGCTGTCTCTCTAGATCTTTCTACCGCCTTTGATCTTGACCATTATCTTTCTCCTCTCTCGTCTCAGGGGCGCTGGTCTCTGGGGCACAGTCTTTGGCTGGTTTCACTTCTTCTTTCACTCTCATTCCTTTTCTGCCACCACTGGCTCCCAAATCTCTGCCTCCCTGCCTCTGCACTGTGGGGTTCCCCAGGGCTCCGTGCTTGCACCGCTCCTCTTTAACATCTTCCTGGTCCTCCTCACTCTTTTAGTTCAACAGACTGATATCTCGGCATATTATGCCAATGATATCAGTCTCCTCTATCACACCTCCCCTACCAGCCCCGATCTCTCACCCCTCAATACCTGTTTATCACTCATTGCAGTTGACTGACCATGAATCTCCTTCATCTCAATCCTTCCAAGACATCCGCGATGTGGTTCACTTTTGGTAGCTCTTGTCCTATACTTGCCCCTCTTCTTCTTGATGCCGATCCCTTTGTTGCCTTTGCTGCATTACCTTTGTATAACATAAGACCCTGACCTATCCTTCCACACACACATTTCTGCTCTAACTCATTGCTCATACTTTTACCTTTGACAAATCCATTCTGTCAGTGCAGTTCTGCTTCTGCATCTCTCACCACTCTCCTCTCCCTGGTAATCTCATAAATCGACTACTGCTATATAATGTATGCCAACCTCCTTCAATATTAACGCCACTGCCTTCAGATGATTCAAAATACTGCTGCCCTGATACTCTCCCACACCTCCCGCCACAGTCCATATCACACCCCACCTTATTAAGTTACATTGGCTACCAGTCATTCATTGCATTATCTTCAAGCTTTTGATTATGACTTGCAAAGCTCTTTATACACACACTCCTCAGTACCTGTCCGACTCCATACAGTTTTGGTCGATGCACCGTAGCCTCCGGCCCATATATGTCAACTGCTTTGTTGTCCCTTCCCCAGCCTGTGCACATCTTGAGCAAACCCGACATTCAGCCTTTTTCTTTTTAGCTCCTTCCTTTTGGAACTCTCTTCCCACGACACTTCGCTAAGAACGGTCTTACTCCAAGTTTAAATCACTTCTAAAGATCCATCTTTTTAGTGCTGTCTATGACCTTCCTCCTCCTGGCTCTCCATAACTCCCCCCCCCCCCCTTTCCTGAAAAAAATATTTTCTGTTCCTCTTCTCTTCTTAACTCTGGTGTGACGTTTTGCTTTCCTATCTGAAGTTGTAGTTCTTTTCTATTTCTGGGATTGGCCACTTTCTGTCTTGCTTTATTGTAAACCACCCTGATGGTTCCTGAAGGTGCGGTAAATCAAGCGCTCTAATAAAGATAAAGACAAAGACAGACTTTTCTATTCTGTCCTTCCAGAATATCACTTACAAATACATTGAACAGTATCACCCCCAGCACCAATCCCTGGGACACGCCACTAATCACCTTCCTTTCATCTGAGTGAGTTCCATTTACCATCACCTTCTGTCATCTGTCAGTCAACCAATTTCTGATCCAGTTCAGCACCTTGGGACTCATTCTCCAGGCTGGTCAGTTCATTGATAAGCCTCCTAAGAGAAGCAGTATCAAAGGCTTTGCAATGGATGTGATCTAGATAGATCACATCCATTGCATGCCCTCGATCTAGTTCTATGGTCAACCAGTCAAAGAACAAAGATTTGTTTGGCATGATCGGCCTTTGGTAAAACCATGTTGCCTTGGATCATGCAACCTATTGGTTTTGCAAAAGTCCACTATTCTCTCTTTCAGGGGTGCCTCCATTACTTTTCCCCATCACTGAGGTAAGGCTTACTGGCCTGTAGTTTGTCACTTCTTCCCTATTGCCACTTTTGTGAAGAGGTACCACATCAGCCCTTCTCCAGTCCTGTGGAACTTCTCCTGTCTCCAAGGATCTATTAAATACATCCTTTAAAGGTCCTGCAAGAACCTCTCTGAGCTCTTTCAGTATCTTTTGATATATCCTATCCGGTCCCACGGCCTTTTCCTCTTTTAAGTTTTGCAAGCTGTTCAAACATCTTCTGTGAGTGGTGTAGTATCTACTCCATTCTCATTTTCATATTTCTCAATCACAGGTGGTACTTCTCCAGGGTTTTTTTTACTAAAAACAGAACAAAAGTATTTATTTAGATACCAGTTCTAAGTTGTGCATCTCCAAGCCTTCCAGACATCCGGTCGGCCTGGGGAAGCACCCGATTCTGCTACCACGGAAGCAGGAATGTGGCATAATGGCTGGATGTCTGGGACATGCCCTGATTCAGGCACCCCAGACATCCAGTCACATTACCAGCTAGCACAGGAGACTCCTGTATGGCGTTGCAGTGCCATGGTGAATGTTTGGCCTTTCACTTTCATGCAAAATCCTGCTGTGCTTTCCATTGAAGTGCCTTGTTTTTACAAGTTTTTTCAAGGAAAATGTATGTCTAAATAACTTGCAAAAACAAGACAAAATACTTGAGTTCACACCCAGTCCTTCTTTCCACAGAACATATTGGGGCATGTCTACTGAACCATTTATTTAGCTGTATTTATATTCCGCTTTTCACTGAGTCAAAGCGGTCAATTGGGGGATACATTTAACATGAGGGGATATGACACACATACGTTAATACTTACAGGGAACATGGGCAATGGAGGGTTAAGTGGCTTGCCCAAGACCACAAGGAGTGCCTTTAGGACTAGAAATCCCAGTCCCTCCGGCCTGACATTGCTGTCCCCAGGTGGGACTTGAACCCCCGGCCCTCCAGCCTGAAGTACCTTGTCCTAACCACTAGACCACTCCTCCCTCATAGCCTTTTGCTGCTATTGCGGTGCAAGTTATGGGGTATCACAGTGCAATAGCTGCAAAGGTCTTTGGTACATCAAACCTCTGCAGTTACCTACAGGGGACTTTCCCAGCTTTCCAAATGCAGATACCACGGAGATTTTGGATTTACCATAGAGACCTGTGATACCTGTCTTGGTAGGCAGTGTGGGAAAAATCTGCAGTGCCTACAATGCAGGTATTGTAGGTCCCCACAGTAACTCCAAGGGGAGGAATGGCAGTGACTGGGTGCACAGAGCTCTAACTCCCATCAATACCCCTATCAGGCCCTCCCTAAACAATTTTGTTGATGCGGTGGAAGAGATCTATGGCACCGACAATATTAAAACAAGCCTTCCCCTCAGCACAGATTCCCCTGGACAGCTCCCTGACTGAAGGGGGCAGATGGGTTGACTGGGGGCTCAGGTGGCTTCTCAAGATGATTGGAGAGCCTGGATTTTTTTTTAAAGATATCAGGGGTGCACGGATCTCTCTTCCTGATGGGGGATCTGAAACTGTCCAAGGGGGATCAGTGCTGATGGGGGAGGAGGCCTGTTTTAATATCATTGGTGCTGTGGATCTCTACATCCATGGCACCAACAATATTCTCCGAGTGTGTGGGGGAGAAGGGTCTGATCGCCTCCAGGGTAGATGGCTACTGCCAATTGCATTAACAGACTCTCAGGTAGATAACACCATCTCCTGAGGTGGGTGTGATCTGCAGCTGTGCTGGGGCCCTATTTTGGCAGCCACTGCTTGAAAATGTTTTGTGTGATGGCTGCCAACAATTGTTATGCCTATTTTCCACCCTACCACTCCTTCACCACACCAAAAAGATAGATATCACAGAAGAGTGCTTGTGATATCTGCTTTTCTCGCGCATTAGCTGCTACCGCAGGGTGATAAATCTGTGTTAGACTCATGGTAGCAGCTAACAGACTTTCGTAGACATGCCCCATTGAGTTAGCAGTGCAAGGCTAAAAAAACATTTATTTTTGAGGCTGGTTAAAGATGTGCCACAAACTTATAAAGGAGAGAGATCAAATTGACTTAATGCATTTAACCTGTTCTTAAATTTCTGCAGATATGCCAGCTTGGAGTGCACCCCTCTGCCCCCATCACAAACCTTGCTTTTCCGAAACCTTTCTGGACATTAAATGTTCTCTTGTTCCTGCCCAAGATCAACTAGAGAATTGTTTACTAGTCTATCCTCTGCTGACTTACCGGAAGATCACGAATGATAATTCCCTCTCCGCCCCTTATCACTCACCATGTGGTGTTCCATAAGGTTCAGTTCTCTCTCCGCTACTTTTCAATATTTTTCTCACCCCCCTTGGCCACTCTCATAGTGTCTCTGGGCATATCTTTTTACATGTACGCTGATGATATCCTGTTCCTTACTCAAATTGACAGCGTATCCCCTGATCTTTCCACCATCAACTCTGCATTAGACTCAGTTTCGGCTTGACTTCAGACTAACACACTAAAACTTAACCCCGCAAAGATCACCACCACCTGGATCACCGGTTCTGACACTTCCCCCTTGATTGCCCCCTCTTGGCCTTACTCTTATTGCCCTCTTTACTCCATTCAAATACCTAGGAGATTATATTGACTCTGCCCTCTCTTTCTCCCCCCACATCAATTACCTCACCCGTTCCACCTTCACTGCTCTGCAAAGAGCCCGGGCCCTCTGGCCCCTCTTCAATCAAGATGCTGTGAATATCCTCATCCTCAGCACATCATATCATGATTGGATTATTGTTACATCATCTTTTCTGGCCTCCTTCAGGACCAGCTAAAATACCCCGTTTCAAGGCAATGCTCAAAACCCACCTTTTTCCCCCCGCCCCACATACAACACATGTTTGTTGCATCTACCTCTTTAAATTTCTGCATGTCCTCTAATCTACTGCTTTCCTGTCTGAATGTTGGCGTTCCTTTCCTCCTTTGTTTTTCTTTGTGGCCACATTGATTGTACACCGCTCCGATGCAGCAGACTCCAATAAAGATAAAGAAAAGGATAAAATACCACTCTTCATGCAGTGTCTTTTGCCAGGAAATATGACCATATCACTCCTCTATTTATTCAGCACCATTGGCTCCTTTTTCCACAACCTATCCACTACAAAATCCTCATCTTGACACACAAGGTGATTCACAACCATGCACCTCAATACTTCTCGGCCTTGACCATTCCTTACATGCCACATTGCAATCTGCGATCTCTCTATGACAGTCGTTTAGTACATCCTCCTCTGAATCAAATGAACTATGAATCCACGCACCGCTCAGCATTTTTCTGCTCTTTGGAACTGTTCCTATCCTATTTATGCCATCCTTTCCCAACTTAAAGTCCCTGCTAAAAACATATTTGTTTGCACGTGTATTTGGTCTATGCAACACACAGGGCACTGCATTAATAAAATGGCTTCCATATCCTGCTTACCCTCCTCTCTGTTGCTCTTTTTCTCTCTCTGTCCTATCAATTTTGTAGTTCTTTTCTCACCTAATCCTTTATTGTTTTTATCTACTCCCCCTCTTTGTAATTGTAAACCTCTCTGTATGCACCCATCAAGGACGGTATATTAAATCTGAATAAATTATAAACAATAAGATAGCTATCTAATTTATCTTTTCCATTCAAGCTACTGGCTAAGCTCACCATTCCCTAGCCTGGTTGTTCCATTCCACAGTTCTCTCATCTACTCTCCATCATATTACTCAATTTCCCAGGGAGTAGATAGCTGACTTATACATGGGCCAGGGGTTCTCAATCCAGTTCTCAGGACACACCTAGCCAGTCAGGTTTACAAGATAACCAAACAAATATGCACAAGAGATTTGCATACAAATGGAGTGGAGGAGTACCTAATGGTTAGAGCACTGGCTTGGGAACGAAGAGACCAGGGCTCAATTCTCACTAGCATTCCTTGTGGCCTTGGGCAAGTCACTTAACCCTCCATTGCTCAGAAAAATCCAAATTATCAACATACCTGTTTAATGTACATTTCCAAGTTTAAGTTACAATGTAAACAGCTTTGATTGAAATGATAAAGCGGTATAAAAAACAGATAAATAAAATACAAATTGAGGCAGTGCATGTAAATCTCTCATGCATGTTCATTTTGGTTATTCTGAAAACCTGACTGGCTAGGTGTGTTCCAATGACTGCGTTGAGAATCCCTGATATAGGCCAAAATGTCATATTATCCTGTAATTCCAAGATGGTCAAGAATTTTGCACAGGCTTAAATCACCACAATACAGAAATGGATTTCTACTGGCCTGATTCAAATATTTTGTTTTGCAGCATGAGAATAATTGCCCTGGGCTAAGTGTTTCCAGATATTCAGCTGCTTGCACAGCTCAGGAGTTTTGGGAAATTGTGTTCAATAGGAATAGCTTGTATCCTTTTGATCTATGACCTTATATTTTGATGTATGGATTTTCAGAGGCTTAAACTATCACTGATGTATTTCTCAGCATTCAAGAAAGATTAACTAGTATAATATTTGTAGAGAATAGACTCATTAGACTTGAAGGTGCCTAAACAAATGATGGATGTGCAAGAACATAATTTTACATACAGAAATAGGCAACTAACAAAAATCAAATTTTGGATTAAAAATGATTGGCAAATAGATATTCTTTTCTGAACTACTGTCAGAGTTGTAGATAACATTTAAAACCTTTGTATATAGGAAACCCGCTTAGGGAAAAGCACTGAAGCAAAGGAGTTTTATGAGTGAGAAAATAGAAACATTGCCTTTTTTCAAAACTAATAAAGAAAATAGCTATTGCAATGAAAGAGAAAGTCTCTGTGTATAGTGCATTTTTAAGGGACTGCACTGCAAAAAAATGTCTATTTTACATGTAATCGTGTATGTAAGCTCCAATTGAAAGCTTCAGTTCTGCAAAATTCAAAGCTACATAAATGGCCAAATATACAGAGATATTCAACCCGATGCAATAATTCTTATGTTGCAAAACATGTAATTTGGGTCTGCTCAAGGGATAGCATAGTTACTCACCTGTAACAGGTGATCTCTGGGAACAGCAGCACATTAGTCTTTACCTATGGGTATCATCAGTACCGACGGAGCCTGCGCGAGAACGCTCCCCAGTGTCCAATTAGAAAGCTTTTGGGAGCATCCCACAGCGCCTGTGTGCTGCCTTCCCACCTTTCCCAACTGCCTCTCTCCAGTTGAGTTTTAGAGCTGAGACAAAGAGAGAGAGAGAGGGAAAGAGAAAGAGATAGAGTGATACAACTCCTAGGGGAGGTGAGTGGGTTGTGAAGACTAAATTCCTGCTGTTCCCGGAGATCACCTGTTACAGGTGAGTAACTATGCTATCTCCAGGAACAAGCAGGAATGTAGTCTTCACATATGGGGACTCCCTAGCTTTAGAAGCCAGGGAGAGGCACCAGAAGTTGTGTGTGCCCCTGTGTGTGCCGCTGCAGCCGCCGAGGAAACAACTCCCCTCTCAGCGCTCCTGCCCAATCCGGGCAGTGGGAGAGGAGGGGAAAGGCAGCCCGCCTGCTCAAAAGCGGCGTCCCTCGCCACCGGAGGGAGCCGCTGCAGCCGCCGAGGAAACAACTCCCCTCTCAGCGCTCCTGCCCAATCCGGGCAGTGGGAGAGGAGGGGAAAGGCAGCCCGCCTGCTCAAAAGCGGCGTCCCTCGCCACCGGAGGGAGCCGCTGCAGCCGCCGAGGAAACAACTCCCCTCTCAGCGCTCCTGCCCAATCCGGGCAGTGGGAGAGGAGGGGAAAGGCAGCCCGCCTGCTCAAAAGCGGCGTCCCTCGCCACCGGAGGGAGCCGCTGCAGCCGCCGAGGAAACAACTCCCCTCTCAGCGCTCCTGCCCAATCCGGGCAGTGGGAGAGGAGGGGAAAGGCAGCCCGCCTGCTCAAAAGCGGCGTCCCTCGCCACCGGAGGGAGCCGCTGCAGCCGCCGAGGAAACAACTCCCCTCTCAGCGCTCCTGCCCAATCCGGGCAGTGGGAGAGGAGGGGAAAGGCAGCCCGCCTGCTCAAAAGCGGCGTCCCTCGCCACCGGAGGGAGCCGCTGCAGCCGCCGAGGAAACAACTCCCCTCTCAGCGCTCCTGCCCAATCCGGGCAGTGGGAGAGGAGGGGAAAGGCAGCCCGCCTGCTCAAAAGCGGCGTCCCTCGCGGGCGGGCCCGCGCCTGAGGGCCTCGCCAGAGGGCCCTTTGGCGTGGCCCTTAGGCACGGCACAGAGGCGCACAAAAAAGCAAGCACCCAACATTCCCTCCCCCCCGAAAAAGCCACGCTATGTTCAACAGACACCTCCACCACCGAACCGAAGATCAACGACTCTGCAAGGAAAAACCTCACCATCCCCGAACCCCAGCCGAGGCCCGAAGCCAAGCAGCAGGAAACAACTAAAATAATCAGCAACGCCGACAGGAGCACAGGAGAACCCAACAAGGAGCAGATCGAGGCGAAGGACGTCATAACCGCAAGTAGAACTCTCTCAGTACACCACACATTCCCCACCTCCAAGCTCACACCTCCACTACACACACTCCAACAGACCCGGCCCTCCTCCCCCACGGGACAGGCTCCCGCACCAAGACGCCCTACACGAATCCGGCTCGCCCTCCACGGGACAGGCTCCCCCCTCGGGACAGGCTCCCGCAACAAGACGCCCTACACGAATCCGGCTCGCCCTCCACGGGACAGGCTCCCGCAACAAGACGCCCTACACGAATCCGGCTCGCCCTCCACGGGACAGGCTCCCGCAACAAGACGCCCTACACGAATCCGGCTCGCCCTCCACGGGACAGGCTCCCTCCACGGGACAGGCTCCCGCAACAAGACGCCCTACACGAATCCGGCTCGCCCTCCACGGGACAGGCTCCCTCCACGGGACAGGCTCCCGCAACAAGACGCCCTACACGAATCCGGCTCGCCCTCCACGGGACAGGCTCCCGCACCAAGACGCCCTGCACAGATCCGGCCATCCCTCCACGAGACAGGCTATCTCACCAGATACAACTCTCTCCAAACAGCCAACAGACGAAGACTTAAGAAAACAGGCATCACCTTAACAGAGCATCAAAAAAACAAACATGCACGCCACATACTTCCTCCCACTCTACCTACTAGTTACACAAATCCTCCCACCAACCACACACCCCCACCACCCACAAGCAAACACAACATGGCACCCACCAACTGTATTGTCATATTTAGAATCACGGCACATATACAAAGAGACACTCAGAACCTCCCATGCAAAACGACCATACAGACACAAACCAAGCTCCCACACCTGCTCAAAGGAAACACATGTAACAGCAACCTCCTCAACAGAGACAACCACGATAGAGCTCATAAATGCCAGATCCGTCTGCAACAAGATACACATGCTTGTAGACCACATTGAAGAGCGACAGCCCGACATAATATGCATCACAGAGACATGGCTCAACAAGACGGACAATGTTCTACTCAACCAACTAGTACCAAACAACTACTCAGCGTACAACTGCCCACGCACCAACAAACGTGGAGGAGGAGTCCTGATAATAGCGAAATCAAAACTAAACTTCAAGACACAGAGCCTCACCGATACACAGCACTGTAACACAATTAGCATCAAGAACAAGAGCATTGCAATCTGCCTAACATACAGGGCACCCAGAGCTCCACCCGACGAACTGGCCTTCACACTCGAAGAAGCCTGTGCCATAACAACAAACAACAAACCAGCGCTGCTGATTGGAGACTTCAACCTAAAATCCACCAATGCCAAAGACGCAGAGGCCTTCCTTCAAGCAATGTCCTCACTTCAATTCACACAAATAATCAATGCACCAACACACAGACATGGATCATCGCCAGACCTCATATTCGCATCCAATTACCTAACATCAAGAGACCTGATTTCTCCACCCACCATTACCCCAGTACCATGGTCTGACCACTACTTAATCGAGACAAGGCTGCGGTCACAAGAGGCCCAGACGATCGAAAGAGCAAACATCTCACACACACAAAGACGATTCAAGCGTTTTGACAAGGACGAATTCATACAGGACACAATACAACACCAGAACACTTCTACAGATGACCTGGAGGAACAAGTCTCCAGCTGGAACAGCATTTTAGCCAACGCTGCCACACCATCCAAGGATGGGACCGAGAAACAATACCACAACAGGAGACAAAACAAACCATGGTACTCAACAAAAATACGACAGGAAAAGAGGGAACTCAGGAAGATTGAACGGAGATGGAGAAAAAACAAAACAACTGCCGACCAGCATCTTTATCTAACGAAGCAAAAGCAATACAATGAACACATCAACCAATCAAAGAGGGAATTCCACACAAACATGATAAATACCTCCATCAACAAACCCAGAGAGCTTTTTGAAATAGTAAAGATCCTCACAAAAGAGCAAACAACGGAAGGGGAAGCACAAATTGATCCACAGGAATTCGCCGACCACATCAAAGAGAAATTTCACTCCACAGAACAAACAACGCCTAGTAGAACCACAAGAACGGACGTATACCCCAAAACCTGGGGCACATTCTCTTCACCCTCAACAGAACAGATATCCCACATCATCTCTACAATCAACACTAGCACCGCTCCTACAGACCCATGCCCAGTGTCATGGGTCAAAGCCACCAAATCAAGCCTCATCCCCACCATACATAAAATAGTACACGACTCACTCACTCAAGGAATCATGCCAAAGCAACTAAAACTTGCATCAGTAAGACCAATCACAAAGAAAACAACGCTCGACAAAAAAGATCCAGCAGCGTACCGACCAATCTCCAGCATACCCTTCCTCGCAAAAATCATTGAAAAAGCGGTTCAACTACAACTTCAGGATCACATCGACAAATATGAAACACTCGACGACAACCAACACGGATTTCGTCCCAACCACGGTGTCGAAACGCTACTGATCTACCTCTTCGACAGCATCCTAAGAATAATTGACAACACCAGGAATGGAATCATAATGATCTTCATCGACATCTCCTCAGCATTCGACACAGTGGACCACAACATACTCCTGGAAAGACTAAAAAACACTGGTATACACGGCATCACACTGAAATGGTTCCACTCGTACCTAACCGAAAGACAGCTACAGGTCAAGGTGGGACACATCACCTCCCGACCCATCAAAATCCATCAAGGAGTACCTCAAGGATCTGCGCTCTCAGCACTCCTATTTAACATCTACATCCAACCAATATGCAACATCATGAAAGAGAACAACATTCAATACACAATCTATGCGGACGACATCATGATATACACCCCGATATCAATCGACAACCCGGACTTCTCTAAGATAACAGACTGCCTTACACAAATGACCAATTGGTGTCAGGACAACAACCTCGCAATAAACTACAACAAGACTGAAGCTTTAATCATCACTCGGAACCAAAGCTTCATACACCCACCGAATATAAAGATACAAAACACTACTATACCAATAAGGTCAGAAGTGAGATACCTCGGGGTTACGCTGGACAATAAACTCAATCTCAAGCCACACATAGGCAAAACAATACAAAAAGCCTACTACAAGATGCGAATCATCAGGAGACTGAAACCACTCCTCGCCCCAGAACACTTTCGTACCGTATGTCAAGCTCTGATAACCCCACTACTGGACTTCTGCAATCCGATATACCTTGGTCTACAGAAACAAGCCATCAAACCACTCCAACTGGCACAAAACACCGCAGCACGAATCATATCCGGAACTGCAAGACAGGAGCACATCACACCCACCTTAAAGGACTTACACTGGCTTCCAATCAGTGCACGCATCAGATACAAAACTATCATAAACCTATACAAGATAAAACAGCACACATCAGCCAACAGCCTGCACACCCTCATACAACCAGACACCAGTACACGTCCAAGAAGAAAACAAACTCACAACCGAGTCAGCACCCCAAGTGAATACAAACACACACGCAAGGACACAACAGACCGAGCACTCTCCATGGCTGCTCCAACAATATGGAACAAACTACCGGATGATTTGAGGGCAACTACAGACCTCAAGGACTTTAGGAAACAGCTGAAAACCATGCTGTTCATAGAACACTATGGACACATCACATAGTCTAAGTAGCTGTATATCAGCACACGTCACCGCCTAACACTGTATGTATATAAGATGTTTTTAGCACCACTATATATAGCCCACATTGTACATAACTCAAACTAATCTAGCACACAACACAACACGCACCCAACTAAATTTTCACCCCCACTGCATGTATAACACACTCACACTACCAGATTGTTTGCTGTGATACCACCTTGATTATTATGATAAGGCGGTTTAGAAATACTGTTAAATAAATAAATAAAGGGCTCCACTTCCCCTCATGGATCTCTGGCATCCAACCACGGATGGTGGGTAGGAGTTGATTAGGTATGGAACAGGTGTTGGAGAACAGCCTGACCAAACAAGGCATCCAGGCAGGAGTCCTTGTCCAAGCAGTAATGAGCTGTGAAGGTATGAACTGAGGCCCAAGTGGCTGCTCGACAGATGTCATCGATAGACACAGAATGCAGATGAGCCATTGAAGTTGCCATGGCTCTCACATTGTGAGCTGTGGCATGGCCCTCCAGAGGAAGATTCTTACTCTGATAGGCAAAGGCAATACACTGTGCAATCCAGATGGACAGTGTTCTCTTGGAGACTGGAAGTCCCAAATGAGAAGGATCAAAAGCAACAAAGAGTTTTGAGGACTTTCTATGTTACTGTGTTCTTTGTAAGTGAAAAGCTAATGCTCTTTTACAGTCCAAAGTATGAAGATTCCTTTCTGCATTTGATGCATGAGGCCTTGGAAAAAACACAGGCAGGTAGATCGCTTGGTTAAGATGAAAAGGCGAGACCACCTTTGGCATAAAGTGTGGATGAGTCCTAAGGACTACCTTGTCATGATGGAACCTTGTATAAGGTGGATCAGCCACTAAGTGCCTGCAGCTCACTGATGCGACGTGCTGATGCGATTGCAATGAGAAAGATAACTTTCCAAGAAAAGAATTTCAATGAGGCAGTAGCTAAGGGTTCGAAAGGTGGCTTCATGAGCTGACCAAGAACCAGATTCAAGTCCCATGCCTCCGGTGGTGGCTTAATTGGAGTGGAGGTGGTGGTGGCTTAATTGGAGTGGAGAAGTGGCCTAGTGGTTTGGGCAAGGTACTTCAGGCCAGAAGGTCAGTGGTTCAAATCCCACTAGAGGACAGCAACCTTGGGCCGGAAGGACTGGGGTTTCTAGTCCCATAGGTGCTCCTTGTGGTCTTTGGCAAGCCACTTAACCCTCCATAGCCCATGTTCCCTGTAAAATAGTTATCTCCAAGTTATAATGCCCTGTTCAATGTAATTTCAGTTTGTTCAATGTAAACTGCACTGATGAAGAATAGCGTGGTATATAAGAGAATGTAAATAATAAATAATAATAATAAAAAAAATAATAAATAATTAATGGGAGGCTTAGAAGAAGGCCTCTCATAAATCTTGCTATAAGAGGATGGGAGGAAATAGGTTGTCCATTTAAAGGCTTGAAAAAAGCCGCAATAGCACTTAAATGGACTCTTAATGAGTTAGTTTTAAGTCCTGCATTGGATAAATGTAGGAGGTACTCCAGTAATGATTCCAGAGGTATCGCAAGGGGACTAAGGCCCTTCTGCGAGCACCATATGGTAAACCTTTTCCACTTGAAAGCATAAGAGCATCTTGTGGACGGTTTTCTAGATGCATAAAGGATATCCTTTACTTGCTGAGAAAGGTTAAGATCATGAAGATCTAGGCCTTCAGCAACCAAGCCCTGAGATGCAGAGACTGGGGATTGGGATGCCATAACATTCCATCCTCCTGAGACAGGAGATCTGGAGCAGACCCTAACTCCAGAGAGGGAGCTTGAGAGAGATGTAGAAGCAGAGGGTACCACACTTGCCGTGGCCAATGTGGAGCTATGAGAATCATACAGCCTCAGTCTCTCTGAAGCTTGAACAGGGTTTTGGGAATTAGGGGAATGGGTGGAAAGGCATAAAGGAAGTCTTGACCCCAATGAAGGAGGAAAGAATCCTTGGCCTGAGAGCCCTGAGACGGAATTCTGGAACAGAACTGGGGAAGTTTGGCATTCAACGGACTTGCAAATAGGTCTATGTCCGGGGTTCCCCAAATTTGAAAAATCTTGGCCACCTTGTCTGCATGTAGAGACCATTCGTGTGGAAGCAGAACTCGACTGAGTCTGTCTGTGCAAGAGTTTTGAATACCTGGAAGGTACACTGCCAGGAGATGAATCTGATGCTCTCTGGCGAGGGCCCATAGTTGCAGAGTTTGTTGCAAAATGACAGAGAGCCTGTTCCTCCCTGCTTGTTCATGTAGAACATGGCTACTTGGTTGCCTGTATGAATGAGGACTGTCTTGTAGCTAAGCAGGGTGTGGAACACTCGCAGAGCAAGGAAGATTGCTATGAGCTCCAAGAGACTGATGTGTAGATGAGTCTCCTGTGGAGTCCAAGTGCCTTGGGTGGAAAGGTCTTGCAGATGAGCTCCCCAACCCATTGCAGAAGCATCTGCTGTGAGAGTTGCCTGCGGTAAAGGTTGTTGAAATGGGGACCCCACCAACAGGTTTTGAGTGGACTGCCACCATTGGAGGGACAAAATAAGGCGATTTGTGCTTGCTATTTTGTCTGACAGGCACCCTGATGCCTGGGTCCATTGAGTGGATAAAGTCCACTGGGCTGCTCTCATATGGAGGTGAACATAAGGGACCGCATGCATGGTAGATGCCATGTGGCCTAGTAGATGTAACATCTCTCGAGCAGTGAGATAAGGCTTTAGCACTGCTTTAGAAGCTAATTGCACTATGCAAAGGCAACGGGACTGGGGGAGATAGGCCCTTGCTTTCCTGGTATCCAACAAAGCTCCTATGAACTCTAGAGATTGAGTGGGAGTTAGGTTGGATTTTGGAATGTTTATGACCAGACCCAAATATTGCAGGATACGCATTGTGCAAGATAGA
Organism: Ichthyophis bannanicus; assembly: GCA_033557465.1. Classification (NCBI taxonomy): domain Eukaryota; kingdom Metazoa; phylum Chordata; class Amphibia; order Gymnophiona; family Ichthyophiidae; genus Ichthyophis; species Ichthyophis bannanicus. The sequence goes on from CM066032.1 coordinate 1,630,220,301, forward strand.
GAAATCCTGGCCTCTGACTCTGATGGGGCTCGAATGAGCCAGTTGTCTAAGTAGGAGAAGACAAATATTTCCAGAGTGCGAAGAAATGCTGCTACCACAGCCATGCATTTCGTAAACACCCTTGGTGCTGAGGCCAGGCGCAAAAGAAAGCACCCTGTATTGGTAGTGCTTTCCTTGAAAAAGGAACCGAAGGAACTTTCTGTGAGTTGGATGGATGAGAACATGAGAGTACGCATCCTTGAGATCTACAGAACAAAGCCAATCCTGACTCTGAAGGTACGGCAACAGGGTTCCTAGAGAAATCATCTTGAATTAGGGGGAGTAAAACCCTGTACCCTGTTGAGGAATGGGTACCTCTTCTATTGACCCTTGGGCAAGAAGCATAGTGACCTCTTGATCTAACAGGTTGTTGAGAGAGGTCTGAGAATTGAACTGTCTTACCATTGTGGGAGGGGGCATGCGGATAATGTGAAGCTTGTACCCCTCTTTTATAATGGAGAGAGTCCAATGTTCTGCTGTTATTTGCCCCCATCTGGGGGCAAAATGACATAACCTTCCTGGAATGGTGGAAGGTTCTGGTCAGTTGAGGGCCAGGAAGGCTAGGTTCTCTAGATGGAAGTCAAAGGCCTTACGGAGGCTGAGACTGCTGAGACAATTGAGGCTTAGCAGTCTTTGCTTTCCTTTGTTTAGGTGGTTGCTGAGTCTTCTGGACATGCTGACCTGCAGAACGTCCCTGCTGGGAATAAGAGGGATAAAATCTCTTCTTTTTAGAGAAGAATGGTTTCTTGAAAGATTTCTTCCTCGCAGGATCAGCTGCGGCTTTGGATAATCTATCCAAATTGGAGTTATCAGCATCCAACTCATTGGCCTTTTCTTGCCAATTTTTGCCGAATAGATTCTCACCTGTACAAGGAATATTGCCCAGTTTGTCCTGCACCCAGAGCTCCAAATCGGATGCCTGGAGCCAGGCAATTCTACGTGCACCTATGGCAATGGCAGAGGTTCTGCTTATGCACTCAAAACAGTCAAAGGCTGCACGATTGACAAATTTAGAAACATCCTGGGCATGTTTAACCAGTTTGAGAAAATCCTGCCTCTTATCTTCAGGAAGAAGAGGGCTCAAAACCTCTAAATCTCCTGTGACTTCCTTGAGGAACATTCCCATATATAAAATATAGGAACTGATCCTGGCAGAAAGCATGGAAGCCTGGAAGGTATGACGTCCAAAGGCATCCATAGTTCTACACTCACGTCCTGGAAGATTATAGGCATGCCTCTTTGCACTCTTGATCCTTCTCATAGCTGACTCCACTACAATAGAGTGGTGAGGCAGCTGAGTCTTCTGGAAACCAGGACACGGAGGAACCCGATACATGGTATCCAGTCGACGAGAGTGAGGAGAGGTGGTAAGGGGGGTTTCCCACATTCTTAACATGAGATCATGTAAGATCTCATGGATAGGCAAAGCAGCTGCCTCCTTAGGAGCCTTTGGATACTGTAGAATCTCCAACTGCTTTGCCTTGGGCTCTGTTTCAGGAGCCACAGTAATGGCAAGATCTCGAGCCACCTCCCTGATAAAATCCTGAAAGGAGATATCTTCTGGAGGAGACATCCTACATTTTGGAGAGGAAGGCTCCTCAGGGAGAAGTACTCCGGTACCGACAGAACTGTCAGAATCCTCAGACTCTTCCGAGGATTCAAAGTACCTACTGTCCGGATGCTCTTGTAGAGCACGATACCCATACCGATCGAAGTCGGCGCCGTGGGGAATCAGTACCGGTGTATCGGTACCAGAAGGCATGGCTTGACTGGGTGCCGGGAATGTGGACACTGATGTCGATGCCGATGCTATTGGTACCGGTACCAGTTGTACCATCTGACGCGGTTCTGAGGGTATCGATGCCGCAAGGAGAGCTGCCAGACTGCGTTCAATAGCTAGGAATCTCTGGTCTATCGATGTTGCTGATGCCTGGGTGTCGGTATCGGCGAAAACAGCCGGTACCCCAGAGCATGGCACCAGTAGTTCTGCCGAGGTTGAGGCCTCAAGAACATCCTGGAGCTCCGATAATGCTTTGGAAGCTGAAGCCTCCCGCCGGGGCAATTTTGCTGGTTCAGAACCCTCAAGGGCAACGCCAGAGGCATCTCGATGCTTGGAAGGAGATCTACCTTTTTGAGGACCAGCCAGACTTATGTTTAGTTACCTGAGATCCATGGGAGGAAAATGAAGCCCTGGAAGACTTCGATGCCACAGAAGCTGCATTGGAGGGAAAAAGGGTACTGAGCTTAGCAGTTAGGTTTTGTCGACCCCTCTTGAACATCATGGCACAAGCCATATACTCCGAGGTGGAGTGGTCAGGACCTAAACATTTAAGACACCACTCATGGGTGTCAGTGACGGAGATGGTACCGCCACACTTTGTGCAATTCTTGAAACCTGAAGTGGGTTTTTTACATAATGGAGGAAATTTTGGGCCTAGGGCCCAAAATGGCACATGCACCTGAGGAAGAAAAAATTTGAAAAAAAAAAGACCTAAATATATATTTTTTTTTTAAAAGAAAGAAGAACCACCGGCGGTACCGGTATAGCGTCGAAGGCAGATGCGAACCACAAAAAAGAAGAAGAAGGAAAAAAAATTCTGCAGTGATAGGAACGACCACCTGCTGGCTCGGCGGAAAATGAAGAACTGGAGTGAGGCAGTTGGGAAAGGCGGGAAGGCAGCACGCAGGCACTGTGGGATGCTCCCAAAAGCTTTCTAATTGGACGCTGGGGAGCGTTCCCACGCAGGCTCCGTCGGTACTGACGATACCCATATGTGAAGACTACATTCCTGCTTGTTCCTGGAGATATTCAGCTCTCTGCTGCAGAAGCTTATTCCTGTTCCTCACTGTTTGCACAGTTTTTGCAGAATTGAAAGTTATTTCATTATTGTATTGTTCAGCCTGTTCGGAGAATGCCTATAGTCTGCTTTAAATACTGTATGTCATTGAATTCTTACATAAATCCTTGCTTTTTCTGATATTTATTTTCCTGTCTTTGGACTAACTCTACAGTACAAGATGTCTGAACATCTCTTTAAAAGAGATTTCTTACCTAATATTAGGCATATTGTGGTACGCTCCTCAGATTGCTTCAGAATTTAACAAGATCGAATTTCACTAGGTTTGGTTCCGCTGGACAATTCTGCATCTCCCTACTTAGGAAAGGGAGGGAGGAGTGGCCTAGTGGTTTGGGCAAGGTACTACAGGCCGGAAGGTCGGTGGTTCAAATCCCATTAGAGGACAGCAACCTTGGGCCGGAAGGACTGGGGTTTCTAGTCCCGCAGGTGCTCCTTGTGGTCTTGGGCAAGCCACTTAACCCTCCATTGCCCATGTTCCCTGTAAGTATTAGTGTATGTGTCTCATATCCCCTCGTGTCAAATGTATCCCCCAACCACTTTGACCCGGTGAAAAGCGGGATATAAATGCAGCTAAATAAATAAATAAAGATCATAGATTCCAAAGCCTGTACTGCCAGCCAATCTAAGCTGGGGTTGAGTTACTGATAAGATTAAGAACACTCCTTAGGTGATCCTCTATATTAGTAGTTCTCAACACAGTCTTCAGGCACACCCATCCAGTCAAGTTTTCAGAATATCGGCAATGAATATGCATGAGACAGATTTGCATACCAAGGAGGCAGTGCATACAATCTCTCTCTCATGCATATTCACTGTGGATTTTCTGAAAACCTGACTGGATGGGTGTGCCCTGTGGACTAGGTTGAGAACCACTGTTACATAGGGCCAGTTTGAGAAAAAAACATTAGCTTCCTATAAACTGTAGTGGCTGAATTTTTAAAGATTTGTTAGTGAAAATTACGTTCCCTGTCAGTGTTTATATTCATGAAATAATTACAAATTGTTTTCCTGGACTCGTAAATTAGTAACCACTAGACCTGAACCACAAACATGTTGAAGACATTGAATCTAATCACCAGAGATATATCTTACAAGAAAAAGAAACAAGGTCAGAAAATCTAAACAGTTAGCTTATTCAGATAGTGGCCAAATACTGCTGTTAACAAGATCATTTTTACCGCTCTCCTACTCCGCCCCTAACCCATCTCACCTCTATACAGGCAGTATTGGACTGTTTAGTGATTTTGTTACTGTTATTCTATTTTAATAGTTAAAAAAAGAAAATATTTCCTGCTAGATCAACAATCTTATATCCTTAGCCTTTTTTGAAGTGTTCAAAGGGAAGAATAAACTTCAGAATTGCGTATAAAGCCCTTCTCATGACCTTTAAAGCGATTAACACAATAGCCCCTTCATCAATCTCAAGTCTCCTCAATCACACTCCCAACATCAGATCCAGGAGGTCAGTAGCTGCAAATACCCTAGCTGCACCACCAGAAGCCACATAATGCACACGCACAACCACAGACAGGGCTTTCACGCACTACGCACCCAGATGTTGGAACAACCTACCTCCCACCATTAGAGCAACCACGGACCTCAAGCAATTCAGAAAATCCATAAAGCACCACCTCTTCCTTCGACACTTCTCCCAGTTCCAGTGCCCATCATCAACCCTCTAACACATTCCAAGCCCTCATAGTCAAATTGTAAATATCATATTTACTCAAGATGTTAACAAGAAATGCTATTCATTGTATATAGGTTCATAACATGTATGTACAAAGTTCCCCAAAGTTGAATGTGCCTGTTACATGTAAACTCACAATAGCCTGTTGCTTGCTATGAGTACACCTGTTCAATGTAAACCGCGCTGATGAAAAAGAGTGCGGTATAAAAGAACTATAAATAAATAAAATAAATAAATAAGAAATGATAGTAAAAACTTATACTTTGTTATATGACTTCTTTTTTTTTCTACAGCAAGAAATGCTACAAGTTTTGGTAATTTGCTTAAACATTTTGGAGTCAGTTTTCAATAGAAGTTAAATGTTTACCAAGCAGGTGATAGATATGTGAAGGCATATTTGAGAAAGGCTGTGTAGGCCACCCTGGAGACTTACAGCTGGGAAAGGGATGATGATTTCATAAGAACATAAGATATGCCATACTGGGTCAGATCAAGGTCATCAAGCCCAGTATCCTGTTTCCAACAGTGGCCAATCTAGGTCATATGTACCTAGCAGTTTCCCCAAAAGACACAGGTTCCACAATGCTTGTACTGGGTCAAGCATTGATATCCTGGGTCCCTTCTTAATAATAGTTTATGAACCTTTCCTCCAGGAACTTGTCCAAACCTTTTTTAAACCCAGCTACACGAACAGTCTTTACTATATCCTCCGGTAACAAATTCCAGAGTTAGATTACATGTTGAGTGAAAACATATTTTCTTTTATTAGTCTTAAATAGTTTACCCTGTAGCTTCATTGCATGTCCCCTAGTCTTTCTATATTCTGATAACGTAAACAATCGATCTACGTTTACCCGTTCCACTCCGTTAATTCATTTATAGACTTCTATCATATCTCCCCTCAGCCGTCTCTTTTCCAGGTTAAAGAGACCTAACTTTTTTAGCCTTCATAGGGGTATCCTTCCATCCCCTTTACCATTTTGGTGATTCTTCTTTGAACCTTTTCTAATAAACATGCCCATGAGATTTTGCAGTATGTGTAAAATAGTAGCGAGGATGTCCGTGCAGGAAGAGTTCTGTGCCAGCAGAAATTGCTAGATATGTGTGCATTGTTGTAAGATGAGGCTGCACATGCAGCAGAAAGGGAGAGGTGTGCATGCAGCAGGAAATGGCTTCCCTCACTCCCCTCCACCCACAGAACCTCACCTCAGTCTTCAGAGCACATGGAGGAACACCATGGTCTCTAGGCAAGCCAATTTCATTAGGGAGGATAGCTCCCCTGCAGGCTTATGCTAAAGGATAAAGAGCTACTGTTTCCCCGTCATGTCAATGCAAGCCCCCACACACTGCAGTTAAAGGATCCTGGCACATTAAGTCAACAAAGGGTACTGCACACTGAGGGACATGTAGAAGCAGGCAGGTGCACAGTAGTCAGGCTGAGAATTGTGGCACACAAGTGATGGTTAAAAAGGGGAGCTACAGTATGAAGGCTGAGGCCTCTCTGAGACATCACTGTAGGAGTCTTGCAGAGCCACTTTGGCAAGCTGAGAGGCACATGCAATGAGAGAGGTGTGTACATGGATAGACTGATGCATGAAAGAATGCAGGGTAAGAGTCAAGGCAGGTGTGGTGGTGGCATGGGATCTGGGAGGAAAGTGTAAGTATGCTAGGAACAGTTACAGAACATGGAAAATGAGTTTACATGTGGTAGCTGGAGCACCAGGGTAATGTTGCAACTGCCATGTCACATGTCTATGCAGTGGCAATGGCAACGATGACGACGACGACACTGGGGCCAATGAGGATGTCATAGCCCTGCTGGCACCACAGCATGATAATGTATATATAGATGCAGGTGGGGCAGATACACAAGTGCAGCAACTTGATCCGGTAGCCACAGTGTGGTTAAAGATTGACTGATAGCAGCCCTCAGTGATGGGTATGGTTTCACCAGGGGATGTGCAGGGGACAGGCATGTCAACAGGGAAGGAAACAGGATGCAGGATGACCCATAGCTGGCCAGCCAGGGCCTGGATTGGGCGGCGGTGGTGGCGGCGGCAGGCAACCCCCCCCCCCCCCTGCACCCAGGCCTGATTGCCGGCTCACAGATACATAGAAAAAGACCACATGGCCTATTTAGCCTGCCCTTCCATATCAACTACTACAACAGTCCCCTTTTTTCCTTCAAAGATCATCTGTGTTTGTTCCATGCTTTTTTAAAATTCAGATACTGTCCTCATCTCTACCACCTCCACCGGTAGACTATTCCACACATCTATTCATTCTGTAAACACATATTTCCATATATTACTCCTGAGTCTATCCCTTTATTTATTTTATTTATTTTATTTAGTAAACATTTGTATACCGCTGCTTCCTATGATCAGCAGCAGTTTACTTTACAGAATCATAATGCATTGTACAGTACATTGAGATTTTTCAGATTTACATTTTGATTAGTCAATGATTTACATAACACGGGATAATCAGTTGGATGCAATATACATTTGATTGTAGCACACAGATCTGGGTATACATTTGATTACACTAGGTTGGGAGGGTCCCCATATATACAATTTATACAGAGTTATTTGCCAAAGAGTACAAGCTATACATGAATACATGCTAGTAGACTTTACGCCGCCGTGGGAGGCAGAGGTCATCTGGTTGAGGTAGGGTATTGCAGTTAGATCAAGTTGTAGTGGGTTTGAAACAAATAGGTTTTAAGTTTTCGTCTAAATTCACTCAGGTTTTTTGTGAGTCTCAACTCATGTGGTAGTTGGTTCCAGTGGGTTGGCGCTGTGTATGTGAACGCCCTATTGCTAGTTTCGGCCTTGACAGATCTTATGCTTGTCGGCATACATAGGGTGTTGAGATTCATGGTTCTCCTGCTCCTGTTGCATGGTTGAATAGCGATTAGGTTATTGAGGTAGGATGGTGCGATGTTATGGATGAGTTTAAACGTTGTGATGAGCAGTTTGTAGATGATGCGGGCGGCCACTGGGAGCCAATGCAGTTCCATTAGTACTGGGGTTATGTGGTCTGTGACTTTCTTTTCCATGATGACTCTTGCAGCCACATTCTGAGCCATTTGCAGGATGCTTAGGGTGTTCTTTGGAAGCCCTTGTAGAATGGCATTGCTGTAGTCCAGGTGGGGAATGATTAGTGCTTGAGCAACAGACCTAAAGTCAGATTTGTCGAGGATATTGCGAAGTGGTTGTAGAATTTTCAGTTTGTAAAAGATGGCTCGGTTAACTGTTCGGAGGTGTTTGTCCATCCTAAGGTTGCAGTCTAGTAGGACTCCTAGATACTTTATTACAGGCTTCGTATAGTATATGTTTTTGTTAAGTGTGACTGTGGTGGGCGGGATGAATTTGGCTTTCTTGGAAATAAACATGACCTCTGTTTTCTTGTGGTTTATTGACATGATGTTTTGTTGAAGCCATGATTGGAGCATGTCAAGGCATTCTTCTAGCGGACTAAAGTTTGGCTGTGTTATGTCGAGTTGTGTGTATAGCATCACATCGTCGGCATATATGTGGTACTTGATGTTGCATTTCTGAAAGATATCGCAGACCGGCTTTATATACACCCTCATCCTATGTCCCCTCATAGCAGAGCTTGCTTTCAATCAAAAGAGGCTCTCCTCCTGTGCATTGATGTCACAGAGATATTTAAATGTCTCAATCATATCACCTCTATCCTGCCTTTCCTCTAAAGTATACATATTAAGATCCTTAGATCTCTCCTCATATGCTTTATAACAAAGACCACTAACCATTTTAATAGTCACCCTCTGTACCTACTCCAACCTGTTTATATCTTTTTGAAGGTACAGTCTCCAGAATTGCACACAAATGATGTCACACCAAAGACCTATACAGAGGCACTATCACCTCCTTTCTTCTGTTGGCCATTCCTCTCCCTATGCACCCATGCATCCTTCTAGCTTTTGCCGTCACCTTTTCTACCTGTTCAGCTACTTTAAGATCATCAGACACAATCAGGCTCTTCTTTTGTGGACAGAAGTACTTCACCACCTATACTGTATCGCTCCCTTGAATTGCTGCAGCACAAATTCATGATCTTACATTTTTTAACATTAAATCTCAGCTGCCAAATTCTAAACAATTCTTCAAGCTTAGCTAGATCCCTCCTCATGTTATGTACTCTATTGCAGATTTTGGTAAAATCCGCAAAGAGGCAAACCTTACCAGACAGCCTTTCCACAGTATCACTATCTGAGAATCGGACCAAGGACAGATCCCTGGGGCACACCACTGGTAACCTCCTTTTCCTCAGAGTAAACTCCATTTACCTGTACCCTGTATCGCCTTCCACTCAATTTCTAACCCAAGCAGTAACGTTAGGGTCCATCCCTAGGATGCTCAGTTTGCTTATAAGTCGCCTGTGCGAAACAGTGTCATAGGCTTTACTGAAATCTAATTACACCACATCTAGGGCTCTCCCTCGGTCCAACACCCTGGTCACCCAGTCAAAGAAATCAGATTTGTCTGACAAGACCTGCCTCTGGTGAATCCATGCTGCCTCTGATCCAGTAATCCGCTGGACTCCAGAAACCGATTGTGACAACGTCCTCTTGAATCAGATGCTGCCACCAGGATTTGTGCTATACACATCCCACAGATCCATTCAGAAAGGAGGCGGGACCCTCATCCTTGCCAAATCTGATTTACACTTCAAGATGTGCAACTCCTCTAGCTCAACCCACCTGGATTCCCTCACCATATCTAATGAGCTCTGCACAATCAACCTTTTCTATAGGGCACCCACTCCTTCACCAGATGACCTTCCAACAATAATTGAGCATGCATGTACCACATCCACCTCACGCTCACCAAGTTGGTTAGTTGGTGACTTCAACCTCCCATCTCTTCAAGACAGCCACTCAGCAGCATTCCTTGACGCCCTGGAGGACCTAGGTTACAAACAACATGTCGATTCCCCCACCCACACTAAGGGTGGCAAACTAGACCTCATCTTCGCACCTCTCGCCAACGTCACAGCACCCCAAACTCTTGCACTGTCTGTAACACCAGTGCCCTGGTCAGACCACAGTCTACTCAGATTCAATATACCCATTAATACATCCCGCAAGAGCCGAAAGTCTTCAAACACATCTGGAACCCACACAGCCCGCTTCCGACCACTCAACCAGAGCGTAGTCCTAGAGAATCTCCGACCACTCATGGCCAACACAACCCTTAAATTAGATGATCTCATATCCAAATGGGACGAGAACCTGAGAGCTGCCTCCTGTCCATCACTCACCGAAAAGAAAATTCAAAAACGCGAACATACACCATGGTTCTCTACAGACCTTCGTACATCTCTCCACCATCTACGCAAACTTGAGCGACAGTGGCGACGAACTCACTCCCCTGAGGCGCTGGCAACATACAACTCATACTTAAATACCCACCATGCGAAGATAACACAGAGCAGGAAAATTTACCATACAGACTTATTAAAACGCTCTATCAATAAACCACATGCCCTGTTCAGTATAGTAAAATCCATAACAGGAGAACCGGTTTCAGCCCAACCCCCTATGCCTCAGCCGCAGGACTACGCAAACTACCTGAAATCAAAGATGATTAAAACCAACACAAACATAAGTGTCAATAACGCCTCCACTTCACCTAAGGCATCCCAAGTAATGCCACTACACAATTTCTCTACGGTATCAAATAGAGAGATTGTGAACATTATTGCCTCTATCAATCCCAGCACAGCACCTAACAACCCCTGCCCAGCCAGCTGGATCAAGGACCTGCGACATGACCTAAGTCAAATATTGAGCAAAATACTGAACCAGTCCTTCTTAACAGGCTCATTCCCGCAGAGTCTGAAACACACCTCCATCAGGCCCCTACTGAAGAACAGCAGGCTTGACCCATCCAAAGTTGAATCCTTTAGGCCTATCTCGAGCATCCCCCAGCTTGCAAAAATCATTGAGAAAGCCGCCCAACAACAAATCCAGCATCATATCGACACTGAAGCACCACTAGATCCATCTCAACACGGCTTCAGGGAAGCACTTGGAGTCGACACAGTCCTTACAACCCTATTCAATGTTTTGGTAACAGGAATAAATAGCATACAACAAGGATTCGTTCTCATCTTCCTGGACATCTCCGCCACTTTCGACTCTGTGAGTCATGACATACTCCTACAACGCTTGAAAGATAAGGGGATTCAAAGCACAGCACTTGAATGGTGTAAATCCTACCTATCTAACAGGTGGCAACAAGTCAAAACAGGCCACACATCCTCAGAACCATTCCTGCAATCACAGGGAGTACCCCAAGGATCGTCCTTATCGGCACTGATGTTCAATATCTATATGCAGCCGATATGTGACTTGATCCGATCCTTCAACGTACAATGCCTTGCTTACGCAGATGACATCCTCCTATACATGCCATTCGCAATTGACCATCCAGTGTTCTCTCCAATAATTAACTGCTTCGAAGCTGTAGCCAAATGGTTGCTATCACAAAACCTACGGATTAACCATAGCAAAACTGACGTTCTTTTCGTCACGAGGAACCGTAAGTTCATACCTCCCCCATCACTACTCGTCAACAATGTAGAATTGAAATCAAAAGCTACAATCCGTTATCTCGGCATCACATTGGACCAGCACCTGGATATGACAACACATGTGAAGAACGTTACAAAGACTATATATCATAAGATCAAAACGTTACGTCACCTCCGCCCCCTACTAGATCCCACCGACTTCCGAACAACCTTCCAGGCATTAGTCCTCCCACACCTGGATTTTGCCAACATCATCCTCCATGGTCTCCCTCAATCAACTTTAAATCCGCTCCGCCTGGCTATGAATACAGCTGCTAGAGTCCTCTCTGGTTCATCAAGATCTGACCATATAACACCTATCATGAAAGATCTGCATTGGTTACCTTTACATGCCAGACTCCAATATAAGTCATTAGTCCTTACTTTCAAGGCCCTAAATAACCACCCCCCCACGCCAATCAGCAAGCTTATTCACAGCACCCTGGAAAATAGAAAAAGGAGACCCACTGCAATGAACACCTTAATAGTCCCCAAAATGATAACGAAGTGCACTAAGGCCACCTCCAACGGGGCCTTCTCCATATTTGCTCCTTTAAACTGGAATGCGCTTCCCCATGAAATCCGTGCCATCAAAAGCCTAATCCTATTCAGAAAAGCACTGAAATACCATTTGTTCACAAAATGCTACCCAGAAGCCATCCTAGACAATCCCAAAACTAGCACCTCAATACAACCAGAAAAGGGTTAGCCTACACGCTAGTTGGTCAACCTACTCACTAGTTCTACGGCGAACCACCTGAAAAGCACATGCAATATCCAAACGAGTTCATAATATTGTATATAGCATTAAGTTAACTTGTACATAGTTCTCCCGGTTGTCCTTTGTTTAATTCCCTGTTCATTGTAAACTCAATGTTGCCTGTATGCATTGTAGTATGTTTCTTGTTCAATGTACACCGCACTGATTGTAATAGCACGGTATAAAAGAAATGTTAAATAAATAATAAATAAATAATAATAAATAAACCTCACTATTTTCTCTTTCAGCAGTGCTTCTAATAATTTACTCATCACCGAGGTTAAACTAACCAGCCTGTAGTTTTCAATCATATCCTTACTTCCAATTTTATGTAAAGGGACCCCATGTGCCTTTCTCCAGTCCTCTGGCACCACTCCTGACTCCAATGAGGCACTGAAAAGGTCAGTCAGTGGAGCCGCTAGAATGTCCCCAAGTTCCCTCAGTATTCTAGGATGTATCCTATCCGGTCCCATCGCTTTGTCTACTTTAAGTTTAGCTATCTCCTCACGAACACAATCTTCTAAGAATTGTTCAAGAAATCAGAATGTTCAATAAAGTGCAGTGTGATAATAGCATTTTTGAATTAAATTACAAATGTGTAAAGTATTTCTGCATTAGGTACTTAAACATTTATAATGAATTCCGTAATTACTGGAATGCTGGCAAATATTTTATTAACTTTTAGTATATACTTCACTAAGAGTATGAGAAACAGTAAAGAATACTTCATCCATGGTGAGTTGAGAGACCACGCTGTTCAGTAAAAAAAAAAAAAAACACAAATGAGAAAAATGAGTGATTAATATGCTGCATAATTTTTTTAGTTCAAAGTTGTGAGTTCTATGCTTGTCTATGTTTGAATGCACAAAAATAAAGATCAACTAAGAACATAAAGGCCTAACATCTTACTGACTTTACAATAGATTTCTCAACTAAGGGGCCTTTTTACTAAAGGGTGCTAGGGTGTTGCACCGAATGTCTCAACAGCACTGGAATGATGGCATGTTAGGTGCAACACCACTGCGTTAACTGTTGCGGGCATGGAGAGCATTTCCCCGGCAGTTAACATGGGGCCCTGTCCCTTAGCACATGCCACATTAGCGCGGGTGCAGTGAACTCCACTTATTGAGGTGGCATTAGGTGATCGCATGCTAGAAACATAGAAACATGATGACAGAAAAAGACCACATGGCCTATCTAGTCTGTCCTTCCATAACAACAACTACAACAGTTAGCACACAGTGTGAGCCCGGCACTTACTGCACGGAACACACCACACTCAATTTCCGCCCCTACCCCACCTACTTACACAATCCTAACTTGAGTTAGACAGTGCAGGAATTGTCTTATGCTGTCATGGCCCTGTGCTGGTTGGCAATGCATGTCCCAATGCACATTCAGCACATACTAGAACACACCTTGTCAGCTAATGTCCTTTAGTAAACCCCCCCCCCCTAAGTTTTGTCATGTATGCTTTTTGCCATGTCAATTCAAAACACATAAAGGCACATACCAATGCATCTGCAATATACAAAATAATCACAGCATCACATAGATAGGATTTAGGACAATGCTGGTGAGGACCCAAGTCTTAATTGATATGTCTGTGACATAGGAAAGGGCTCTGGAAGCCAAATTTAGGTTTACAGGTAGAAAGGTGACTCCAAGCCCTCAGAAATCTTCCCTGAACCATATGCAAGACCCACAAGGCAGGCAGAGCTCTGGAGTTTCCATGTGGATGAGACAATGGTGTAGAAAGGATGGATTTATATTTGTTAAGAACTGAGCAAAATTCTGAGGAAGGGGGAAACCTTATACAAAAAGATGGGCTTGACTATAATCAAGATAGAACCAGGCTTCTGGTGATAACTTTTAAAAAGAGCTAGGTCAGCTTTTAAACTAGAGCTTGGGAGAAAGCTGACAGTAGTTCCGGAGTGCATGATTTGGAGTTAGTTATCTTCAAGATATATTGGATAAAATTTCAGTAGAGGAGGTTATGATAAAAGCTGAAGTAGCCCAGAAGTAGTTAAAGATCAGAACTAATATTTCCAAATAAATCCAGTCAACTGCTACATAAGTTATAAACCACTATCTGAGCGATCACTGACCTCACTCAATTCAGGAAGTCATTAAAGCACCATCTTTTTCTTCTACATTACTCACATCCCAATGATACAAATCCACCCTCCATACCCCCACCCACACTGACATCACCACCAGTACACGGTAGGCAGGTTGAGGCAACCACACTCAGCAGCCCAGCTATCTAAAGTATAAATATCTGACAATTCTGTACATAGTTATTAGAGCATGCTATGTTGCTACAACAGCGTAGTGACAAATTGCTTAGTTTGTATATAGTTAGCCCAGTTCTAAATCCAAGTTGCTATACCTGTTCAATGTAAGTCCAAAGCAGGTCCATCTGCTTTGTACAAAGAAATTGTACTTGTAAACCGCACTGATTTTAAAGTGCGTGGTATAGAAAAGCTTTAAATAAATAAAATAAAAGAAATACAAATAAAAAATATATATTTAAATTGTCTGTATGCAAGTGCTAGAAGTAAAAAAAAAAATAAGATGGGAGAGTTAAAATGTATAGCAGTAAATGGAGTTGGTCAGAGACCTTTGAGATTTGATGGCAAGAGGACAAACAATGGGCTAATGTGATACCAGGGTACAAACTATACTGAAATGTCAGGGTGAAGGGGGTATACTAGACAGGATGAAGAGACAATGAAATTCTAAAGAAAAAGGATTGCTAACACATTTGGTAACACAATAATGGTAGATTTGAATAACTGAGGTAGGTCAGACCCGGTGCTCAACTTGGCTATCCTCCCAACCCCTATCTCCTCCTACCGCACCCCCCCTTCCACTGTCCCCCAACTGTCCCCCCCTCCCCACACCCTAACAGTCTAGCATCCCAACAAAATACAAACAACCATTTTTGGAATCAACTGGTCACAGCTTTATTAAACATTCCAAACATTCAATAACATTCTGTTAAACCATAATCCTCGTAAGCTAACCAGCAAAACGAGGCTTCACCAGCCATACTATTAGCAAGGTGACCTCGTTCCATTATCCGGCGCGGCCAGAACAGCGGCAAGCTTACCTACCCCTTTTTACTTGACTTTGCCATATTAGCAAAAGCCATCAGGGGTTATCCGGGTTGGGGGTAACCCACCCCCGCCCCAAGTTTTGTCTCAGGCTCTGGACCCCAGAAACCTCTGGGTTCCCGCCAGCCCCTCCAGCTGCAACAACCCTTCCTTGCCCAACATCCCTACTACAGGGCAGGAGGGTGGGACACCTGCGCCGCAAGAATCCCCGTCATACTGCACGAGGCCACCGAGAGCCGTCCAGTGCCTTGTTCCTCCCACCTCCTTGCAATCGATTGGCCCCCGCCATTGTCTATCACGGAGGGAGCCAATAGCTTCAAAAAATGCTCCCCTTGCTGGACTCCACGCTCAAGTCTGACGTTGCCGGCAGGGTCCCCGCACAGGGCTGAGCACCCGGTTACCAACAGCCTGCTGGGACCCTGCCCCGCAGCCTCAAACTAACCAAGATAGGTCAGACCCGGTGCTCACCTTGGCTATCCTACCCCCCTTCCACCGTCCCCCAACTGCCCCCCTTCCCCACACCCTAACTGTCTAGCATCCCAACAAAATACAAACAACCATTTTGGGAATCAACTGGTCGCAACTTTATTAAACATTCAACAACATTCTGTTAAACCATAATCCTCATAAGTTAACCAGCGAAACGAGGCTTCACCAGCCATACTATTAGCAAGGTGACCTCGGTCCACTATCCGCCGCGGCCAGGCCAACAGAAAGCTTACCTACCCCTTTTTACTCGACCTCGCCATATTATTAGCAAAAGCCAACAGGGGTTATCTGGGTTGGGGGTAACCCACCCCCGCCCCAAGTATTGTCTCCGGTTCCAGACCCCAGAAACCTCCGGGTTCCCCCCACCGGCGCAATCAATGTCCCTGTGTCACCCCCCCCCCCCACCACCATCAAGCTGAGACCAGTAAGCCTCCCGCTGCAAAACATTACAAAACCTCTTGCCAATCATTATTTTTTTTAATTTATTTTATTTAACATCTCTTATATACCGCACTATTGACATCAGCGCGGTTCACATGGAACAAAACATATACATACAGGGTAACTGTTGTGTATTTTACAAGTAACAGGGATTAGATAATTAGATTACATTGTTTTCCAAGTTAAGCAACAAATCCACACCCACTGGAGATAAATGCACCCATCCTGCCGATATAATCCCCCACAATCAATATCCACCCAAGAGTGCAGACCCAACGACCAATTTGCCGGTTAATCTTTGTCAAACCCCGAGACTAATGTTGTTGATCCCTGCAGGCCGGCCTTGGAATGATGTCAGACAATAGTACAAAAGCTAATAGAAAAGATTTCGGAAGACGAACTGGAGCAAACCGGAAGGCATTCTCCAATAGCAATAAAGCCTCATGCTGGTCAATATTTGTATATAATGCAACGACATCTAATGTTACTAAAAAAGCTCCCGATGGCAATCTAAGATTTGAAATCAATTGCAAAAAATGTGTAGAATCCCTCAAGAAGGACGGGACTGCCCCGGCCTCCTGTTTCAGGAAAAGGTCACAGTCTGATTCCCCTCTGATTGGTTCATCCCTTCTTTAAAAAACAGGTGTCATCTTCAGCCATTTGTAGAAAGTGATCCCAAGCCATGAGGACGGCGTTTTTGTTGCCAAAAAGAGAAGTGTTTTGCACTTGATACAGGGGTCCACCCGAAACGTGCACGTCGTGCAGCTTCATTTATGGCAGCTACCCTTTGGGTGTGAATAAGAATTCTATTGGGAAAGGATGAGACTTTCATTGAAGATAAGTGACTGAGTAATATATTTATATGGGGTGATAAAAATAATAAAAGGAGGCTACCGTCTGGAGGGTGTTGGTTCTACACTTCCAGCCCTCCCTCGGTTGGCTCCGACAAGAGTATAAAAAGATTTACTGTGGGATTTGGTATGTTCGGTGGATGGGTTTTGATTGATTTCCTCTAAAGTGTACATATTAAGATCCTTAAGTCTGTCCTCATATGCTTTATAATGAAGACCACTAACCAACTTGTCACTTGCCTTATCTTTGTATTCTTCATCTCTTTGGAACTCTTTGTCAGGGGAATTAAGGTCCATATCTGATAGCAAGGATCTTAGGAAAGATCTGAAGACTCAGCTCTTCAGGGAACATTCAGTCTATGTTAGCCTAGTCTCCATTTGTTGTTTATCCTCTAATTCTGTTTTTGTAAAACTCCAAGTTAACATTGCCTGTTTAATGTATCTATTTTGTGTTGACGTAACTCACATTGAATTTAAGAAATGCGTTATAGAAGACCTGTCAAATTAATCAATCAATTTCACCTGATGAGAAGAGTCCCTATGGAGACATGAGCAACAGCTGACTTGGACTGCCAGAGCTCTAACTGCCCAGCAGAAGCAGCAAACCCAAAGGGGTCTACTCCCAGAACATTAATGAAAACATTTTCTCTGCAGAAAGAGAGCATCCACACTCAACAAAACAGCATGCCTATCTGCCTGCAACTCCTCGCAGAATACTCTCTATAGGTGTATTCCCCCAAACATCTGCCTGTAAACCAGTGTTACAAGCAGCTGGAGCCCCATGCAGAATACGTAGCACCTGCCTGCATACCAAGGGCATGGCCACCAAGCTCCCCCAAATTACCAACAGGGAGGATAACTTCTAACCACCAGCCCGGCAGCACAGCAAACTGCCAAAAGTATACCAGAAGGTTTAGAGTATGGGCCACACTGAACTCCTAATTCACCACAGAACCTTAGACCCCCGAGAAAGATATCTATATTTTTTTTTTAACTGCCTGCTACCACCACCCCCTTAACTCACCAAAAAAATCCAAGTGGCTTTGTTTTTTCCTTTTTTGGAGAGGGAGGTAGGTTTACACTGAGTTCCAGACAGACCCTACCATCCCAGCAACCAGCCACCTTCGATCCAATCCATCCCCCCACTCCTTAGTCACTACAATGGCACTCCAAATATTAGGCCTGCTCCTCTGCCAGCCTACACACACAGTGATGTGTCTCTGCTCCTGATGGCCACTAAGAGAAAAAAATGGGACTTCCCGTTTACCTGGACCCCAATGACCAACCAAACCAAATCAGTGCTTTATCCCCCTGGCTGACAGTCTTGCATAATGCTCTACAAAAACACACCTCCTGATAACTGCTGAACAGCAAACAGGCTAAGCTCCCCTGCCCCCCCATCCACACCCAAGATCCTACCAAACCATGAGCCACCTACCTACAGACCTAACTGACCTTCTTGATGTAAGACACCAAGGCGAGAGGAACACACGAAGCAAGAGACATATGTTGGTCAAGGGTGCCTTTATTAATGAACCCCAACACGTTTCGGCAATGCCTTCTTCAGGGGGAATGCAGCTCATAAAATAAAAACAATACATAATATAATAAGAACCAAAACATAAATATCTAAAAATTATATAAAACATATATATAAATTATCAAATCATCAAGGTAAAATCACATTAAAACCATATGTAAACAATGAAACCAAATGTAAAACAGAAATTAAAAATGCAATGATGACTAAGAACGTAGGGCAGAGGATAAGATTTAAAAAAAACAAAGTAGAAAAGAGAAGGGACCAACATGTATTGAACAAAATATATATACTTACTGAATGCACCCTGTACATAGACTTGTAGAGGAATACAAGCTGGACTTTCTATATAAAGGAATTTTATAAATAATTAATTGACAACTAACAAACACAAAAGGGCATTACAACTAGAGTTTAAACAGGTAGAAGCCATGATAAAGAAGGTGGTCAATATTGTGGAAATATTAAAAACGGAGACCTGGTACTGTATATTTTAAAACAGAAAAGTGAACCATGAGGTGGAGATAAACAAGGTAGCACGCTATATCATTTTAACAGTCTTAAAAAATAATACAGTTGAACCCGCAAAACAAAGTTCCACAGGAGCAACATAGAGCATTTAAGCTTTGTGAACATAAACATAAACAAAGGAGGGTAATCTATCTAAAATAGTGGAGTGGAGGAGTGGCCTAGTTGTTGGGGCAAGGTACTTCAGGTCAGGGGTTCAAATCCCACTAGAGGACAGCAACCTTGGGCCGGAAGGACTGGGATTTCTAGTCCCACAGGTGCTCCTTGTGGTCTTGGGCAAGCCACTTAACCCTCCATACCCCATGTTCCCTGTAAAATAGTTATCTCCAAGTTATAATGCCCTGTTCCGTGTAATTTCAGTTTGTTCAATGTAAACCGCACTGATGCAGAATAGCGCAGTATATAAGAGAATGTAAATAAATAAATACAATACTAACAGGCAGAAACTAACATAGTAGGCTTTGACAAAGAAGGTGCTTAGTATTGTGGAAATGTTGAAACAGAGCACTGGTACTATGTTTTTTTACTAATACTGTGTGCTTTAAAACGGAGAAATCAACCGTGAAGTAGAGATAGACACTGAGGCGAGCCATCAACATTTGTGGGGGCATACTAGCAAGGTAAGGGTACCATGCCCAAAAACAGCTACCATAACGTTGCAAGCCTGTTCAATAGATTCCTCTCAAGGCTAAGTGAGGCATGGGAAGGGAGGGGATGCCAGCAAGAGGGTCCCTAAGGAAATTTAAACTTCCATCTCCCACACTGCTTCCTAATCTTAGGCCTGATCCCTACCAAACTGAACTTAAGATAGGGTTGCCAACTTTTTCACCGAGAAAAACCCGACACCTTTGGCTCGCCATGCTCCACCCATTCTCCGCCCCTAGTCCCACCCCTGCCCCGCCCCCAGCCCCACCCACAAAAATTACTGAGGATACGTGTAGGCTAACTTCCTTGGTCAGATAATAATTAAACTGGGAACCCCAAAATCCAAACATGAAATGTACAACACTGGAGAAATAAAACTATAAAGTCATTTCCTCTTGCACTAAAGAAAAACGCAAAGATGTTAGCAATACACACTTCCCAGACCAGACATATTCCAGTTAATAAATTCAAAATAAAAAGTATTTTTCTACCTTCTGTTTGGGCATTTTAATTTTCAGTTGCAATTGCTCCAGTCACTTTCTTCTGGTTTCTTTGTGTCTTCTGTGAGCTATCCATTTGTCCTTCCTTCTCTTTTCCATTCTCTCTCTATTTCTGCTTTAACATATTTATTTATTTATTTATTTATTTATTTATTTAACTTTCTTATATACCGCGTTCTTCTGCATCAACGCGGTTTACATTAAAACATAACCGTCCAGCACAGATGGTCTGCACTGGCTTCACAATATAACAAGGGGTGTATGTACAGGTAATAACATACTGATTGTTTCCCTTTTGCTCTTTCCCCCAATTCTTTCCTTATTCCTTTATCATCCATTTAAATTTCACCCTTCCATTCTCAAGCCCCTCTTACTCTCCCAATACCCGACCCATCATAGACTTTTCTTCCACACAAAATATTTTTCCCCTCTCCATTCTCATTCCCCATCTATTCTAGTCCTCCCCCAAAATCAGTTCCCTTATAGTTCTAGACCCACCCAGCATCCACTCCCTTCTAGTCCCATTCTCCCATGCCCCACATCAGCCCATTTCCAGTCCTATTCCAGCTCTTCATCAGCCCATTTCCAGTGCTAGCCCCCCCCCCCCCAATCACAGCCCATTTCCAGTCCTGGGCCCCCCACCCTCACATCCCATTTGCAGTGTGAGTCCCCCCGCACCATCACAACCCATTTGCAGTCCTAGCCCCCCCCCCCCCACCATCACAGTCCATTTGCAGTCCTAGCCCCCCTAATCACAGCCTATTTCCAGTCCAAGTTCCCCTTCCCTCCACCATAGCCCATTTCCAGTCCAAGTTCCCCCCCCTAGCCCTTTTCCAGTCCAGGTCCCCCTCCCCATCACAACCCATTTCCAGTCCATGTCCCCTCCCCCCCATAGCCCTTTTACAGTCCAGGTCCCCCCCCCATCACAGCCCATTTCTTTCCAGTCCACGTCCCCCCCCCATAGCCCTTTTCTGCCTTTAACCTTTCCCAGCAATCGCGGCTTTACAGAAACAGCCGCCAGCGTGAAGGAAAAGGCTCTTCATGCTGGCGGCTGTACAGAGGGAGCCGGGGCCTCGCGCGGGCTTCCCTGGCTCCCTCTGAAGCCCTCCGGTGTGTGGGCCGCCCCGGGGAAGGTTTTTTTTTTAGGACGGGTAGGGAGAAAAGCCGGTTTTGAGCAAAAAACCGGCTTTTCAATGGCCGGTTTTACCTCTGCGCCGGCAGCCGGCCTGGCCATGGAATAAACGGCCAGGCCGGCTGAAAACCGGCCAGTTGGCAACCCTACCTTAAGACCACCAAGCATCTCCCTTCTACTTCCCCTATTGCCCTCCGTCTCATTTTTAACCGCCCAATCATAAGCCCCTTTTTTCTTCCCCCCCCCCTTCATTAGATCAGTTCCTGTTCCTCAGAGGGGGCTCAGCCATCTTATAGGACCAGTGGTTTAATCTGCTGACTCTATCATTTCTGGCTGTGACTTCAAAAGGTTATTTATTGCTCTGTGCTCAAATCTCTGTTTCTATTATTTTCAAGCTGTGATTTTTTTTTATTTAATTTGTAAACCATTTTGAATTCCGGAGATCACTAAGATGGTATATAAAAACATTTAAATAGATACATAAAAGTTGAGCGTCCCAACTTGGACATTCTTTTTGTCGATGAATATGACTAATACAAAGTTGGGCATCAAAGAAGTTCAGTTGAAGAGTATTCGGTGCCCTAAGTGAACCTTCAGCCTTAACCCCCTCCCCTCACCAGAGATTTTAATAAACGAGACAGTACCCCTCCCACAATAATCCTGACAAAATCCATATTTCAATATCATACTTTTGAAGTATTAAAAATTGCTTTGTGTGTATGTGTACCCTCTCTTCCTGGTATGTAAAAGAATGTGCTGAAGGCTCTTTGAGTTTGGCTTTCAGGATCTATTGTTTTGCTTTCTGCTGCCCCTCAGAATCATATTTATAATTATAGGGCCCGATATTCAGCATTGGCGGCTAGCCGATCTAAAGTGGCTAGCCATCGCCACTGATGCTAAGACGCAGATATTCAATTCTGAGGCCATATCTGGCTACTGGCATTGAACATTCGGGTCGACCGGATAGCAGCAAAGCTAACCCCCATAGTAAATGGTTACATCTAGTTTATTTTGTAAACCAGAAAAACTGGACTGGCAGCTGATGATTCATCAGGTAGAGCTATACAGTAAACAATACAGTTTGTGGCACAAAGTTTATATATTAAAGATAGGATATTGTAAGATTCAAAGAGGGAACATGCTGTCCCCGAAGGTTTAGAAAGTATTTCACAACTAACATTAATGTTTGCTGTTATTGCTTTCTTATCTAAACAAATTATGTTGAGTAATGTCTGAAGGAGAGAAAGAGAGAGAGACGGGCTGCAAGACAAAATATATCTTACTCTAAAACAGTGGCTTATCATGCGTTTCTGGCAGTAAGAATGGGAGAAGAATGAGCCTCCAATTGATGAACTAAAAGTACCAAGAGTAAAACAATTTATAAATAGGAATAAAATTTTGCTTTCTTATTCCTCCTATATCAGTATTGCATTCATTAATTCTGGAAAATAACAGGACACGATAGAAAGAAAATCACAGAGGAAATGGAAATAGCAAAATAAAACATTTTTTAAAGGGATGTTCAAGTAAGCTGATCAAGCAATGCACAAAATTCTGCAGAAGACATCATTTTGAAATGGCAATGTCTCATTAACACATGGATTTATGGCTAGAGTGCTCTACACATTTGCATATGTCCACAGTAGACACTGTTGCTATCTAAAGTGTAGTAAGGATTGTTTACTAATGGTGAGCGTATGTTATCTGCCATAGGGCCCATAGTAATAAAAAGGGCCCTGCAGCAAAGAGTGCACGCTAACACTATGAGGGATATGATTATTAATTTGTGTTAATATTCAGCAAGTATTGGGAATTGAGTGCAAACTTCAATGCACAATATGTGCAACAATCAGGGTCTATCTATTGGGGGCATGTACAGAATGGCCCCAGGAGATACCATATCGCTTCATACCCTAATGCAGGGGTTCTCAACCCAGTCCTTGGGACACAGTTAGCCAATTAGGGTTCCAGAATAACTACAATAAATATGCATGACAAAGAATTGCATACAATGGAAGCATGGCATGCAAATTTCTCTCATGCATATTTATTATGGTTATCCTGAAAACGTGACTGGCTAAATGTGTTACAAGAATTGGGTTGAGACCCCCTGCCCTAACATATGCCAGTAGCAGTATCGAGGATGCACTCGTGCTAACTACAATATTGCCAGTGAATGCACAATAAAACCCCATGCTAGTCACATTATGCAGTCATTGCCCATGCTCCACCCTTACCACACCCATTTCCCTCCCAGTCATGCGCTAACCAGATAGTGCGGAATTAATCACATGCTGTGTTTTGCGTGCATATTAGCACAGCTTGTAAACATGCCTCTACGTTTGTCCATACATGAGCCCTATTGTATTTTCATGTTGTCCTTTACTGAATATTTCTTAGACGTCTCAATCTGAAAAGATATATATTTTTAAATGCAGAAAGAAGCTAGATGGAGCTCAGTATCAGACTGCATACCTTCTATATACCGCACTGAGCTTTAAATACTATGACCTCTGCAGTTTTGCAGGGTCAAGGTGAATATTCTCAGAGATAATCAAAATGTAAAAATGTACATATTTCCTGTACACAGCTCACACTGTATATAGCCCAACAAGCAATCAAATGTAAAAAATGTAAAAATGAAAATACTTCATGTACACAGCTCACAATGTATATAAATCACCACACAATCAACTTCAAACCTCTCACACACACGTATCACTGCATGCCCATGTATCACTGCATGCCCACACCCAAGCACCCTGACACTTGATTTGTTTGATGTGTAATCCGCTTTGATTTCAGGATAAAGTGGTATATAAATCCTTTTAAATCAATAAATAAAAATAAATAAAATAAGTTAGTTGCATGGGGAAATCATCTACTTGGGGATACAGGTCAAGGCATACTCCAAAGATCAGTCCTCTCGGCAACATTACACTGGTCAACATTGAAATCGTTACTGACTTTAAAAGGCCCTAATCTGTAGTATCTTGGTGAGCTGAACATGAATATAACATTAAAAAAAAATTATTGGCTCTCATTTTGAAGATATTGCATATAGTTCATTTTTGACGTTTCAGCGTGTAAATTTATCCAGTAGGACATCAACAACATCCCAAATAAGCCTTGAATGATGTAATATTGCATCACATTGCATAATACCAGCATGCACACAGCATCCAGAGTTGATTGCATCATTTTATGATGCAATGCAATACTACTGCCAGACGGCTGCTGAAGCCATCTGACGTCAGCAGTGTACTCTATGCAGTCGGAAAGGTTGAGCATTTAAAATATTTCAGACTGTATGCAAGACAGTTTAAGCTACTGTTACATGTAACTTTTATTAATCATATAATTTTAGCCATTTAGGTACAATACGAACAATAATGTCTCAAAAGTGCGTTAATACCATTGACAATTTCTGCTACGTTTGTGACATTTGCCAACCAGAAGAAAAGTATCACTTCTCAACTGAAGAAGGCATATCATCTTTACTTCGGATGCAAGATTAGTGACCAAGACAAGCCTTGGGCACCGTATATATTCTGCGCTACATGTACAACACAACTTTCACAGTGGTTGAATGGCAAAAGACCATCAATGCCATTTGCAGTCCCCATGATGTGGAGAGAGCCAAGCAACCACATAAATGACTGTTACTTCTGCTTGGTTGCTCCTCTTTCCAGCGGAATAACGAAGCAAAAGAAGTCGAGCATAGTCTACCCAAACATTCCGTCTGCATTGAGACCAGTTCCACATGGTGAGGGACTTCCTATTCCAGAACTTCCATCAGAATATTCTCTTGATTCATCTGATGAGGACAAGGGTGAACCGACCTGTTGTTCTTCTGGTCCGTCAGCATGCAGTGACCCAGATTTTCACCAGGATGCATCATCAACTCCACACAGAATAACACAGGAAGAACTAAATGACCTGGTTCATGATTTGGACTTATCCAAGAACAAGGCAGAATTGCTAGGATCAAGACTCCAACAATGGAATCTTCTAGAAGAAGATGTCAACATTACTTCATATCGAAAGCACCACCAGCAGTTGGAGCCTTTCTTCAGAAAGGAATGTAATCTGGTATTCTGTTCTAATATTGAAAACCTCATGAATGCCTTAAAAATCACTCATGACCCACAAGACTGGAGACTATTTATAGACTCTTCGAAACTGAGCCTGAAGGCTGTGCTTTTGAACAATGGAAACAGTCTTCCATCTATTCCAGTAGCGCATGCCATCCACATGAAAGAGACATATGATAACTTAAAGCATCTACTGACTTCAATTAACTATAACAAGTACAGCTGGCACCTCTGTGGTGACTTTATTTTATTTATTTATTTACATTTCTTTTATACCGCGCTATTCAACATCAGTGCGGTTTACATAAAACATAAAACATACACGTTGCATATAATGAACTGTGCCGAGCAAGGGATTGGCACTACTTGCAGAAGGAATGGAATCACAGACAAAATGTAACAATTGGAGAGAAGAATATCCAGCACCCAGCTCTGGTTGAGGCTCACAAAATCCTGCTACCACCCCTTCACATCAAACTAGGTTTGATGAAAAACTTTGCGAAAACCATGGACCGCACTTTGCCAGCTTTCCGATACCTGCATGAAAAATTCCCTTGACTCAGCGAAGCAAAGATTAAAGAGGGAGTTTTTGGGGTCCTCAGATTCGAGAGCTCTTCAAAGATGACTGGTTCAACAAGTAACAGGGCGCGGGCAAGGTCCCAGCGCCCGCACATAACCGGGTGCTCGGCCCGGCGCGGGACCCTGCACGCGTCGTGGGCAGGAGGGGAGTGAAGGCACATCGGCGTGGTGGACGCTGCACGCATCCTTTGAATTGATTGGCTCTGCTCGGTGGATCGGGCGCGAGCAGAGACAATCAGTGAGAAGGCTTGCATGTGCTCTGGCGTTGGCGGCGGTTGCCGGAGCACATGCATTGGAGGCCGGAGGGTGAGCAGCATCGGGAGGAGAGAGAGAGAGAGATTGTAGGCCGTGTTGGACCTCGGGCTGATGGTCAGTCGGTGGTGCGGCGGTAGCGGGCCTGCCAGATCGGGCGAGGATCGTTGGCAGCGTGTGTGGAGTGGGTCTGTTCTGGCAGCCGGTGGCAGCAGCGTGCAGGTGAGTGGGGTATAAAAGATTAAAAATAAATAAGTAATTTTTGCCAGAGCGGCGGGTTGGGAATTCTCTGGTGGCGGGTTCCTGGCTCGACAGTTACTACAGGGGTGGGAGCGTTCACGGCCGACTCCTCGGGATCAGCAGCAGCCGATTACGCATGACTTACTCCTGAAACTGTGCCAGGATCTACCCAGAGTGGCGGAGTCGCAATATGAAGTCACACTCTTTCGGGCAGTTTTCTGTTTGGCCTTCTTTGGCGCCTTCCAGGTCGGTGAATTGATAGTCGATTCGGTGAAAGGAGTGGGTAGTAGTTTGCGCTGGCAGCACGTGCGGGTAGAAGGGGGGCAAGTACGCTTACTGCTAGCGAAATAAAAAACGGACCAGCGGAGGAAAGGGTTGTGGGTGGTCCTGAAAGAGATTGGAGGGCTTACATGCCCGGTGGCCACCATGAGGGACTACTTACGTGTGCGCCCTGGGGGGCTTTTTGTCCATGTGGATTCCCGAGCGGTGACGCACTTTCAGGTAGCGGCAGTGTTGCGCATGGTGTTGCGGCAGATAGGGGAAGATCCGTGACATTTTTCTGCCCATTCTTTTTGCATCGGTGCGGCAACAAGTGGGGTTGTCAGCGGGGCAGATCCAAAGTATCGGCAGATAGCGGTCTAGGGCATTTATGGGATATGTTTGATTATGAGATGCATGCCTATGGCCAGGGGATAATAATGCAATTTTCTTTTACAGATGGGGGTCTGAGTGTGTGGGGTTGTTGGATGTTGGGGCACTCCTTCATGTTCTGGGCCAGTCAGCGAGCGGCAGTGTGGCCTATCGGGCTGAACCTGGGAATTGATACAGTGGTGGTGTCGGTTTCATGGCTGGGCGAGCGTGGGCTATGGACGACGCAGCTGATGCCTTTGCTCCAGCACCACGAGCGCATCAGGAAACAGCCAGCGATTCTACTGTTGCATCTGGGGGGCAATGATTTGGAGGCTTGGACCTGCAACAACTGATCAGGGCTGCAAAGAAGGACTTTGCCTCAGTGCTCCATATGTTTGTGGGGGTGGTGTTAATATGGTCGGATATTATCCCAAGGCCGGCGTGCTGGGGGCAGAGGCATTGGTCTCGGGGACTGATGAAAATTAATAGGCAGATTGGGCGGTGGGTATGTGAGCAGGGGGGGTATCAGGTACAGCATTCCTGGGTGGAGATGGCTTGTGCAGGCTGTATAGGGAGGATGGTGTGCACCTATCTCCTGTGGGGATGGACTTGTTCCTGAATGACTGGCAGGAGGCTGTGGAGCGAGTGATGCATGGTGAGACACACTGGTGACAGCTTCCTTTTGGGGGGGGGGCGGCTCAGGCAGGTCAGGGAGCCTGTGCCGGTGGCAGGATCCAGGAGCATTAGGCTACTTGGGACGGGGGCGGAGTGCCCACGACCCGGACAACCCCTGGAAGACTTTTGCTATTAATATGGCGAAGTTGGATAGGGGTGGTAGGAACTTTACCGGTGGTGTGACCATGGCAGGAGCGGAGGCGAGGTCACCTTGCTAATTGCACGGCTGGTGAGGCATCGCTCCGCTGGGGGTTTGTTGGATCATTATTCCTGTTATTATGTTCAGTATGTTGAATTGGAAAATAAAGCTGCGACCAGTTGTTACCAAGAATAATTGTCTGTGAAATTTGTGGGAAAGGAGGAAAAGGGGTTTAGTAGGGGAGAGGGACTCTAAGATGGCAGGGGTGAGCGGCAGGTCCGGCTACCCGGTTACTTGCTGCAGGTTGATGCGAAACAAGCATGGAATGCTTTTCGCTTAGTGTCAAACTTTCTCAGGAATGTTAGGGCAGAAAACTACAAGGAACTAGTAGAAGACATGCTGATGTAGTATCAGAAACTTGGCTGCAATATGTCTATAAAGATCCATTTCCTTGATTCCCATCTCGATTTCTTTCCTGACAACTGTGGTATGGTTAGTGATGAACAGGGCAAACGTTTTCACCAGGATATAGCAACGATGGAGCAAAGATACCAGGGAAAATGGTCCTCTACAATGCTGGCTGAATACTGCTGGACACCCCCCAGAGAAGCTCCCAAACAGCTGTACAAGAGACAGGTGAAAAAATCTAAGAAATAGTCTATGACTTGTTTTTTTACAGGTATTAACCGAAGGCCTATTATATTTACTATTGATATGCATTTCATGATGTAAACATTAATTCTTGTAGATTACAAAAAAACTAGAGCCAACTTTGCAATTTCACTGTCATATTTATGTTCAGCATATAAAAATTGATAAGAAATGACTATTTTTATTTCAGTAACATGACTTTTGTAAAAATTTGTTCACCATTAAACTTTACTTGGTTCCTTTTTGTAGACTTCTGTGACACATCTAGAATTTCAGATGTAATCTTTGAGAATTTAAAACATTTTTATTCCACTGAACAGTGGTTAACTGACAATGAGCTGCAGATTACCGTATTTTTCGGACCATAAGACGCACCGGACCATAAGACGCACCTGGTTTTTTGGGGTAGAAAAATAGGAAAAAAAATATTTTGAACCAAAATTCGTTCTACACTCAGCACCCAAACAGTTTCTTTTTAAAAGTTGTTCCCATCTGAAATTGCCATAAATCATGTGAGATTATATCACCAATTTGACTAATCCCACTATTTTAAGAAGAAGTTTACATAAACCAAACTCTCCCCTCCTGATCTACCGTCCTGCTGACTATAGTGTTCCCTTCCAGCAGCCAGTAATATCTGAGAAGACGGGAGCTCCGTAAGCCTCTTGCACTATTTGCAGCTGCCACTGGATGGTAATGTGGCTCTCGAGCTGGGACAACTCTATGGTTTTTGGACAGTGTTGGGGGTCATGGGGTAGGAAGTGGCTCTCGCGTTGCACATCCTTTCTCTGGCGTGCAGTGGGGAAAGAATCGCTGCCGGGCATTGAACTCTGTCCTCGCGCTCTCTGCTGCTCGTGAGTCCCCCGATTTCTCTGGCACGTACATTTCCTGTATTTCCGTGCAGGAGGACTGTGCCTTGCTAGTTTTCTACTTCCTTATAAACTGCGTGGGCTAGAGGGAGGTTGGACCTAATCTGAAAGGCTAAGAAGAGATCGAAATTTAGAAGTAAAATGAAACTGAATGGCCATGTAGGCATTTTCCCCCCTTCGGAAGTTAGGCAGTAGGTTTACTTGTATCTTCTGTGCTACGTTTGTTTGCGCTTTGTAGCAAGAGCTGTCCTTGGCCCAGTGTGGGGGATGTATTTGGCAATGTCTGGTTTACGAACCTAGTGTACTATAGGTTTCAGCGTGAGGGACAAACTTGCTCTTTAAAGCGAAAACTTCTTCTATTCGCACCATAAGACGCAGGCACTTTTCCTCCCACTTTTTGGTGAAGAAAAAGTGCGTCTTATAGTCCGAAAAATACGGCAATTATAAAAAGACAAAGACCTTGATTGATTTCAGGGATAATTCTTATCCCCCCCCCCTCTCCCATCAGCCCTTTTCCTTGGTTCTCAATCTATTCCGGTTTGCGATAAGGATAGATACCTTGGGATCTTACTCAAAGCTAATTTATCTTTTATTTATTTATTTAATTCACATTTATATACCGCATCTTCCAAAGTTCAGTTGCGGTTTACAGGTAACAATAATTTACAAATCAAGTTTGTTTTACATGGAACAATGAAATATAACAGAACTTATTTACAAGGAATATCATGAAATATAGAACAAATAATGTGGTATAATACCGAACAGTGTGAAAAACTATATACAAGTTATCTATGAATATATATATATGGAATACTTGAGGGGAGGTCAAAGGATCATCATTGGAGGGTGCTAACTGTGTAGGTTAAAGGTTTATTGCATGGAGTAATCGATTGTCTGTTTAACCTTTGTCTAGTGTAGATGATGAGTTATCTCTGTTATAATGCTTGGTGAACAAGTAGGTTTTCAGTTTCTTGCGGAGTTCTGTGATCTCTGTTAGCTTTCGTAGGTCCTCTGGAAGGGAATTCCAGATAGTAGGGGCTATGTGCGAAAATGCTCTATTGTTTGTTTGTTTTATCAACCAAATTAAAAATGTGGTTTTGATGTTTTCTTTAAGTTGCATTCTGTTTGCAAACTTTGTTATTTAGACATCCTCCCCACCCACCCAACCCCCTTATATTCGGATAGTCATACAGACCCTTGACTTGCATTAGCTAGCTTATTAGAATGATATTTATTTGGGTTTACCACAATTGGCATTGAAACCCCTTCATCTGATACAAAATGTGGCTGCTCAGGTCATTGCTGGTGTTTGCCAATCCAACCCTATCACATCAGTACTCAAGGAACTTCACTGGCTGCTAATAAATACACTGGATACTGTTCAAATCCTTGTGCTGGGTCTTTAAAGTGGCATAAAAAGTTGAGAGAATTTATCTCTGTTCACTGTTGTCGCCTTTTATCCCCAGTTGAATCTTACACTTTAGTTCACAAAGCCTATTGATAGTCTCCAGCAGGGTAGAGGGTTAGGCAAGAGGAGTTAGGACCCACATCTCTTTTGATTGTCCCACATTATAGAACTCATTACATCTAGTCGTGCAGAAAACTATGGATTACCTGGATCCTGTATCTGAAGGAGCTTGGACTCTTATCTTTCCTGCCTTTTTTATGCCTAACTTCTGTTCCTATGTTTGAGTCTTTTTCTGTGATATGATTATGCATGTTTTTGTCCATAACCTACTTAGCAAATGTTAATGGGCAGACTATAAATGCCGCTAAATAATAAATAAATACTATTACTGTTCATTTAATATATTACCGTACAGAAAAAGAGCTTACAATCTAGTCAAGATGAACACAACAGCTGGGCACATGAATATGTCTAGGGGAATGGTAAGGAATCACATAGTTGGAGAGCAGGAGATTAAATAGATCAGGATCCATAAACAGCATTGAAGAGCTGAGTTTTCAGCCTGGATTTGAAAAGAGCCAGAGATGAAGCCTGACATACTAACTCAGATAGTTTGTTCCAGGATAGGAAGCCAATGAAGGAAACTGAGAAGAGGGGTTATATGAGCATATCGAGGCTGGCAGAAGATCACCTGCTCAGTTGATCTGCCAGATGAGCAGAGTTTCTGAGGAGGGGTGTAGGGAGAGATAAGAAAGGAAAGATAGTGAGGAGCAGCACAATAAGAGCATTTATAGATCAGTAGAAGTTTGAACTGGATACGGAAAGAGATGGTTGAGCGTGGTTAAACTATGACGAGGAGTTCAGGGATATGATGGAGGAAAATGGGCACCTCTCATGGGGGACAAAAGACATCAATTTGTGGCTAATGCATATGTCTGCAAAAAGCAGGGTGGGGGTGCGGGGGGAGGCAGGGTCAACGCAGGGGCTCAAACGGCTCTAGCGGGCTCGCGGTCCTTTCGAGCGCCAGGCCATGCGTCTGTGGCTGGTTCGTTATGGGCGATCCCAACAGGGTAAGGCGTGGAGGGTGATTTTGTTGGGGTTTTTGGAAGGCTTCCGTATTCCGTTTCATGGTGTAGTAAAAGGGGAGTGGGCGGGCTAAGAACTCTAGTTCAGTAAGATCACTGGCCAATGCAGTGCATAAGAAGATCAAAGCTGAATGTGCTTTGGGTCGGATAGCCGGGCCTTTTCAAGAACCCCCATTTTCCCCTTTTATGGTTTCTGCATTAGGAGTAGTACCCAAAAAGAAGCCGGGTAGTTATAGATTAATTCATAATTTATCCTGCCTGCCTGGCAATTCCGTGAACGATCACATTCCTCGCGAGTTGTGCACGGTGAGTTATGCTTCCTTCGATGTGGCAGTTCGGCTTGTACAGCATTGTGGGTCTGATGCCCTGATGGCGAAGGTAGACATCAAATCAGCATTCCGATTGTTGCCGGTTCACCCTTCGGCGTTTCCATTGTTGGGATTTCAGTTTTGTTCAGTTCTACTTCGATAAGTGTA
Organism: Ichthyophis bannanicus; assembly: GCA_033557465.1. Lineage (NCBI taxonomy): Eukaryota > Metazoa > Chordata > Amphibia > Gymnophiona > Ichthyophiidae > Ichthyophis > Ichthyophis bannanicus. The sequence goes on from CM066032.1 coordinate 1,630,252,600, forward strand.
TGCCTATGGGTTGTGCGATATCGTGTGCTTACTTTGAAGCCTTTAGTACCTTCTTGCATTGGGTCTTAGAGCAGCGGACGGGGTTCTCCATCATAGTGCATTACCTCGATGATTTTTTCTTTGTGGGGCCCGGTCAGGTTGGGATTTGTGCCGCATTGTTGGATGCTTTCCATAGATTGGCAGGTGACTTTGGTATCCCTATAGCGGCGGACAAAACAGTGGGTCCAGTCACGTGCCTCATCTTTTTAGGAATAGAGATAGATTCGGGGAGGATGGTAGTGCGTCTGAGGGAACTGGTCGTGTCAGTCGGATCTTCGGGCAAAACTACCCTCAGGGTTCTGCAGTCATTGGTTGGGCATCTCAACTTTGCGTGCCGGGTCATTCCCATGGTGCGCCCCTTCACACGGCAGTTGTCCTTGGCAATGGCGGGGGTGCTGCGGCCACATCACCGTATTCGTGTGTCACCCAAAATGCACGACGACTTGCAGGTGTGGGACGCCTTTTTAGCCGACTTCAATGGTTGCACGGTATTGCAGTTGCCGGAGCTTTCAAACGCGGACTTGCAATTGTTTAAGGATGTGGCAGGCGGTTCTGGATTCGAGGCATACTGCCAAAGGGCTTGGTGCACAGAGGATTGGCCTATCGAATGGGGGGTGTCCGGGCTGACCCGCAACATAGCATTTCTGAAACTATTCCCCATCGTGGTCGCACTGTGGGTGTGGCCAGAGTGATTATGGAATAGGAGGGTGGTGTTCTGGTATGACAATGCCGCAGTGGTAGAAGTGATCAACCGGCTTGCGCCCAAGTGCCTGAGAGTGGCGGCATTGACGAGGGTATTCGTATTGGCTTGCCTATGGCTGAATGTCACGGCAAGAGCGCGGCATGTGCCGGGTACCCAGAATTCCATTGCTGATGCTTTGTCCCATTTTCAGTGGTCACAGTTCCGGCTGCTGGCTCCGGACACGGAAAAAATGGCCTCGGTGGTGCTGGAGCATCTCTGGCAGGTTGGGATCCTGACATGATGGCGTTGTTGGCCGCGTCGGTTGAGCGAGGAACATGGGCGATGTACTTGCGAGGATACTCCCAGGTGAGTGGGTTTTTGAGCGTGAAGGGGCGGGGGGGGGGGGGAGGGCGAGTTCCAGAGAAGCTAGTGGGCCAATTCGTGTTGTGGGCAAAAAGGGAGGGCTGGGCCAGATCAGCGGTCATGTCGCCGCTAGCAGGGTTTTCCTTTTTCTGTAAGGTGGCCGGGTGGGGTAACCCTCTTGTATCGTTTTTGGTGACTGGCAGGTTGGGCCAGGGCAGGCCCCAAGTTGCAGGACTGGCGACTCCCGGTGTCTCATGAGCTACTACTCCAGATTTGTGAAGCGTTACTGAAAATCGCAGTTTCGGATTTTGAGTCCATCCTGTTTCGGGCATTGGTCGTGACCGCATTTTTCGGAGCATTCCGCATGTGCGAGCTTGTGCCAAGGTCAGCAAGGGCAGGCACATTCAGGGGTTTGGATATAAAACATGTGACTCTGGATGCGGCGCAGGTGCGCATCTTTATCCTGCAATCTAAAACAGACCAGATGGGAAAAGGGGGTTGGGTGCTATTGAAGGCAATTTTTCCCTTGCCATCCTATCCGGTGCATAATATGCAGAGCTATCTGCAGCGGTGATCAAGGGAGGCGGTTTATTTATTTGTCCATGAGAATGGTAATCCGGTAACGCAGTTTCAGTTTACTGCTGTCTTGCGTTTGGCTTTGTGGCATCTGGACTGTGAGGAGAGGAGATTCACCTCGCACTCCTTCAGGATCGGTGCTGCTAAGAGTGCAGCGGCAGCGGGACTCGATAGACGGGTAATTCAGCGGATCAGCATGTAGTGCTCGGGCGCTTATGCGGGATACATCCGTCCGCCCGCAAGAGTCGGGAGCTGGGTTGCAGGCAGTAGGGTATGTCTGCGGAAGTCCTCGGGAACGATAATGCAGTTTAATGCTGAAGCTGGGGGGTGTACTAACATTTTCATTCCTTTTGCAGGGTTGCCTGCTGGTGGCAGTCTGATTTGTCTTCTTGCGGATGGTGCGTGCTCCGGAGAGTGGTGGATCATCGACCATTCCTTCATGTATTGGGCCAAGCGCAGGGCCTTGTTGCGGCCACTGGGAAGGCACCTTGGGCTGGCAGCTTCGGGAATCTGGCTGTGTTGGATGGGAGAGCGTGGCATGAGATGGTGGCAGCTGGTACCCTATGTGCAGTTGAAAATCGGACAGCGGCAATGGCCAGTCGGGCTGCTGCTTCATCTGGGCGGCAACGATCTATCGAGCTGGTCATGTAGGCAGCTCATTCGAACTGTTCAGAGGGACAATGGGCTTGTGCATGAATTATTACCTGAGGTCGCCATTATTTGGTCTGATATCATTCCGTGCCCTGCTTGCTGGCTACAGTGTCGGTGGTCCCGAGGCTTAGTCAAGGTTAACAGGCAGATTGGGCGCTGGGTCCAGCAGACCGGCAGGATCCAAGTTTTTGCAACCTTGGGCTGAGGTGAAGTGCGTGGGACTGTATCACATGGATGGAGTGCACCTGGCTCTGGTGGGGCAAGACTTTGTACTGAATGACTGGCAGGAAGTGCTGGAGGGTTGGTGTTGGTCGCAGCTTTCTTCGGGGTGGGAGGCGGCACAAGGATAGGTGGGCTACTTTGTGCCGGTGGCAGGGTAGCAAGCTAGCACTCATCGACCCGGCGGGGCATATACGGCTGATGCCGCATTGAGGGGAGCGGAGTGCTCCTCAGGTTGGGAGAGACATCACCGTTGGGGTCTCTGCCCGGTGGAAGGCAAATAGAGCCTGCCTTTGCTAATAACACGGTGAGGCGGGCAGTAGGGGGAAATGGGGGAGGATGATGCACCACCTTGCTAATAAATGGCTGGTGGGTGGCATCATCCAGATTAGGGGGGAAGTGGGGGGGCAGTTGTTTGGAAATAAGAATGTTGTGTTGGCCCATGTTGGGCCGGTGTTATAATATGGTTAATAAAGCTGCGACCAAATGTTGTTCCAGAATTTAGTGTACGCATATTTTGTGGGAAAACGTCAACGATGGGGGGGGGGGGAGGGGGAGGGTGTTGGGTTAAGTGGTCGGGCGTGTGGGGAAGGGTGTTCCTGCTGCGGCAGGCAAAGCCGGGCCTCCGGATACCCCGGTTAATCCAGACACGCCGCAGGGTCAGGTCCCGAGGCCGATCTAATAACCGGGTCCCTGGGGCCCGAGCCTTCGCTGGCAGTTTTGCGCGGGGGCGGGGGGTGGGTGAGGGACGAGCCGCGGCATCCGTCGAGTTGCCCACACATTGATGATGTGGGGTGATGGGATTGGTGGCCAGCGGCTGGTGGGGGCGGAGCGGCAGGAAGTGTGGGAGATCGGCAGTGCGTGGTCTCCCTCTTCCTGCCAGCTCGCAAGAAGAAAGGTGTCCCATCCCACCCACCCATGCCGTTGTGGGTGTTGGGGCAATTGGGGTGGGGTTGTCGCAGCTTGGTAGGGGATGGTGGGGGTAGAAGGTGTTTTGGGGTATGTGTGCGGGGTAGCGAGCTAGCGCTCGTCGACCTGGCGGGGCATATATGGCTGATGCTGCATTGAGGGAAGCGGAGTGCTCCTCAAGTTGGGAAGAGCATATGTTCATCTGTGTGTACTTTATGCACAAACATTTACCCATTAGGCATGATTTCTACAGGATTTGTGCTTGTATTTTGTAATAACAGGTAGGCTCCTATGTGATTTTATAGAATAGTTCTGGTATAGACAAATATTTGTCTATTCTATTGTCGGCTTCTATTGTAGTGTGCAATAATTGCAATGGCAGAACCAGGATAGGGGGCAACTTGGGTACTGATGCCCCAATATAGGTGGCATCGGCATATGTACATGCATACTCTGGCAAACAGCAAGCCACTTCTTGATAGACCAGTACAAAGGAATTACCTACAACTTGCTTCTTGACCCTTATTTTACATATTCAAGTGGGCTAACACTGCAACTATAAGACTTTTCTTGGGAATTCATTTAAAAGCTATTTAAGAAATGTATTGCATTATACCAATAAGAAGGAGTCAATTAAACAACTTAGCCTTTTTTTTATTGTTGACTTATTTCAGTACATTCAAGTTGCTTTACATGGCTTCCTCACTACTATATCAGTTAACATGAATGTGATTAGTAGACTCGGCAATCATGAGGCTTTAAATATAATACAGGGCTTTTAAATGAAGTGAAATAATGATGTCCCAAACAGCGCTCTGCTAGAACTGTTAACTACTTTATTAACAATTCTAAATAAGCTGTGTAGGCATGAACAGATAAAGATGACTTCAGCTTATTTTATTAAATTAGAATGCATGCTTATGATAAAGACATGCTCAACTATCTCTCGTTCATTTGCTGATGCTACTGATAAAAAGTTTGGTCAAGCTACTGCTTCATTAATGAACTTTTATTCTGAAACACTATAGTCTGACGATTTCTCATTGTTTTTTTTTTTAGGGAGTGAAACTAAAATAGTACCAACTTGCAGGTTAAAGGAAGAAACAGAACTGAAGTTTATTTCTGCTTCATTTGCAGTTGCAATATTCCAACAAGGAAAGAAAGTATTTTTGTATCCCTATCCCTTTATTCTCCTGCTCACCACCTACGTGTATCTTTATCATTCCCCTAGATTTCCCCTAGTACCTAATTTATTGTGTTGCCTGTCTTGATTAGATTGCAAGCTCTACAGAGAAGGGACTGTTTCTTACATGTATATGTGTGGCGCTGTGTATACCTTGTAGTGCTATACAAATGATAAGTAGTAAAAGTAGTAGTACTAGTAAAAGAAATTAGGTATAAAATAAACTCATCATACAGCAGGAAAATGAAAACAAGCTGGTAACATGCAGTATACATTTTTGTATGCTAATTTGATTATTATATGCCCAACAGGGCTGAATACTTTCAACAAGGTCAGAACGGTGACAAAGTCACTTAGAGCAAACTTTCAGTGTAACTGTAGGTGTTGGGTGTCTGATTGATGTGGTAGTCCTTTGTGCAAAGTGACAAAAAAAAAAAGACTACGGTGCTGACAATCATCACATCATGGCCATCATGTTGTCCTCTTTGGCAGTTCCTCAGAATTCATGAACAAGCTCTCCCAGGCTATCTGTGCTCTTTTATTTATTTATTTATTTATTTAGACAGTTTTGTATACCACCTTATCCTTCAATCAAAGTGGTCACAACACAATTGGGGGATACATTTAACACGAGGGGATATGAGAAACATACACTAACACTTACAGGGAACATGGGCAATGGAGGGTTAAATGGCTTGCCCAAGACCATAAGGAGCACCTGTGGAACTAGAAACCCCAGTCCTTCTGGCCCAAGGTTGCTGTCCTCTTAACTGCCTCCTTTTAACTGCTTCTCTTTCTGCTACTGAAAGGAGTGCAGAGATCTCCACCCAGATTGCTTGGCAGTGTCAAAAAGGGATGGACTCAGCTTCCATCCATGTGGCAGAAGGAATCTGGAAATTCTGAATGGTGCTGTTGTGTTGGTGCACTATTGATGGTACTCCCCTGGAGTGTAATATATATTAGTTTGCCATTTTAAGGTTGCATACAAGGAAGCACTGATGTGACAATGTGTTATCATTGCAACTGCATCAAATGGAGTTTAGGGGTATTCACTACTCAATGGCATAGAAAGAAATATAATGGGCCATAGATGCAGGTGTCAGGGTCAATAGAGAGGTAAAATTCATAGTCCCTTAAGGGGAGGGCAAGTCATAAGGATCTGCCTTTTTATGAAACATGGGGAATATTAATGAAATGTTATTTTTAACCCAGAATGACAAAAAATTTTCAAAATGTAAATTTTTTCCCAACATCAATAGTGTGCATCATTGCACAATAGTGCACTCTATTGCTCTTTAGAGAACCCTATTGCTCAATAATGCACACATTTATCAGTAGTGCACACTATTCATCAGTAGGAACACTACTAAAGAACAATGTGCACTATTAGAAACATAACATAAAAATGACATTTCCCACAAGAAAAAGGAGTGCCACAGGGATCATCACTCTCAGCCCTACTGTTCAACGTATACATGCAACCCATTTGTGATCTCATATGCTCCTCCAACATAAACTGCCTAGTCTATGCCAACGACGTCTTGCTATATCTGCCCTTCTCTACAGAACACCCAGATCTCTCACCACTGACAAACTGCTTCGATCCAGTCGCTGATTGGCTACATAGGCAGAGGCTCAGAATAAACTTCAACAAAATGGAGGTCCTCTTCATCACCAGGAACCCAACATTCACGCCGCCCACCTCACTGAAGGTACGGGATGCAGAGCTCCTCAGCAAGTCCACAGTACGGTACCTAGGGGTCACGCTAGACCAACAGCTCAACATGAAAGCCCAGATAAGCAAAATGGTCAAAGTCGTCTACCACAAAATTCGGACGCTCCAGCATTTGCGACAGCTGCTTGAGCCAGATGACTTTCGGACAGTCTACCAAGCCCTAGTAATCCCACACTTTGATTACGCTAATGCAATACTACACGGTCTTCCAAAGAACATACTCAATCCTCTACAACTTGCAATGAATGCAGTCGCCAGAATTCTGCATGGAGCCCCCAGAAGAGAACACATAACCCCCAATATTGAAACAGCTGTACTGGTTGCCAGTCCACCACAAACTCTCCTTTAAAGTCCTACTGATGACCTTCAAAGCCATCAAGAAGTGCTCCTCCACCTCCCTCATGGACCTCATCCAGCCCCCCCCCCCCAACAGAGCTAGGAGATCAGCCGCCACCAACACTCTGGTACTCCCGAAGGTGATTACGAAATGTTCACAGTCAACCAGAAATAGAGCTTTTGTGCTATGCGCCCCCACATGCTGGAACGCCCTTCTACCTGCCATCTGTGCCATCACCGACCTCGCCCAGTTTAGGAAGGCATTAAAGCACTACCTTTTCCTCCAGCATTATACCGATGCAGATGTCATCTCACAGTCAGTCACACTCAGGGTCCAGGTCCCAGCACGCCCACCCTGCATGACTGCACCCCTGCCCTCTAGATCTTGATACCCTCGACAGGTTGCATGTAACCATACTCTGACCTGTCAATTTGTATATAGTTGAACCAACCTGTAAATAGTTGTTAGTTGACCACGTAACCTGTAACAAGTTTGCCGGTCCATAGTTATCCTGTTGAATTCCCATTCATTGTAAGTCCAGTGTAGGCCTGCCTGCCTGCACTGCACAAATTTTGTTGTATGTAAACCGCACTGATTCTAAAAAGTGTGGTATAAAAAAGACAGTAAACAAACAAACAAATAAATAAAATAAAATAAATAACAGCATAAAAAGACCACATGGCCCATCTTGTTTGCTCTTCCATAATCAACTACTACAATAGTCCCCTTTTTTCCTTTAGAGATCCTCTGTGTTTGTCCCATGCTTTTTTGAGTTATATAATAAGGAGCTTTACTTAGTAATAGTGCATTAGGGAGCATAGGTATGCACTACTGTGCACTATTATCCTCTGAAACACAAAATAAAAAAGATAAATACATAAAAAATATTTTATAGACAAAATGGGAAACTAAACAAAAACAAAAGTTGGCCTGCATACCCTTAGGGAGTCATGGTCATCAAAAAAGGAGATATCCAATGGCTAAGGTTACCAGATTTTTTGCACGCAAATCTGGGACACTTATCCGAAATGTGTGGAGGGAGGGAGAAAGTAATACCTTAGTTTCAGGTTTGATCAATAATACATGGGGGGGGGGAGAGGAATCATTTCCTTGCTTCCTCCATCATCTCATGATGGCAAAAAGATCAATTCCAAGCAGATAAATCAACAGAGAAATAGAAAGTGATGCATTTTCCCTGTACTGTGCAAAACAAAGATAATGGATGCAAATTCACTAAATATAAAATAATTTTCAAGGCCCTCTATCCTTATTGCTGGAATCATGGACAGGAGGCTGCCAAACAGGTGAAAGTCAGGGACAAAGCTCTAAAATTGGGAACAATTCCCAAAAATCGGAGACATCCCGTAAATCTTACCAATGGCTGGATTTAAAAGCAATAATACAGAAGGAGACGTAGTTTCAGTTTCCTGATCTCAGGAACACTGCTGCAGTGACCGGACTATTAAACATATAGTAGTCCATTTAGAGCCATCAACTGTTGCTGAGTAGCCAATTTTGATTTAAGTTCTTTGAGCTTCAGTTTACGAATTTCACTTTTGGGTGGAAAATCAGCAAACTTATTGCTATGCAGAGCCTTATAATGACATTCCAGATTATCCTTTTTGGGCAAGGATACTGGGGCGTTACAAATTAGACAACACCACTTGTCTTTCACCATGATGAAGTAGTAATCCATTTCCCATTCATCATGAAAGTGGTAGGTTTTGCTCTTCTTTGGAACACTCATCTTTGTTATACTGGGGTGGCTGGATGTAAGAAGGCCAAGTCTGCTAAGTTAGTACAAACACTGGCTGAATCTGGTCCAAAACTGTCACTGTCCCAAAGTATTAAAGATCAACAGGAGCTGAAGACCTCTGGATGATGTGCAATGCAAGGACTGGAGATGCCAAAACCACACATGCAGTTCTAAAAGTAAAAAGAAGAATTCATCATACTGGCACCAATAATCAAATACCACCAAACAATCATCAAAAATACTCAAACACCTGTCCAGCAAACCAGATAAAATCAAATACCACCACATGCGATTTCATAAATTCTGCACACAGTGTAGAATCAACGCAAAGGCAAGGCAAAATAAAATTGCAGAGGCAAGCAAAAGTCACAGTGGTTTGAACCAATTTGAAGGCAAGGCATAGGCATGTTAGAACAAAATTGGAAAAGCCCGCCAAAATCACCAAATTCTTGACACTTTGTTGTGTCTGCCTGAAAACGTCTAATGAAAGTGAACTATAAAGCGACCAATGACCAGCACATGACACAACTAATACGGTAAGTGTATTCAGGTAAAGCCTGGATGAATGGATATCGCCCGGTATATAACACACTTCTAAGGGTGTTGGGGCGGGGGCAGGAATGGGTGATTCTGAGAGGCAGGTATGATGCCGGGCCTGTGGCGTCTTGTCGCGGGGTGTGGACAGCGGCCCCCTGGGGTACCCATAAACTATTGGCATGAAAACAACAAGCGCCCCAGTACACCTGCAGGCAAGATTCCTGCAGGCAGGGAAAAAGACAGGCAAAGGATCAGCAGCGACGGCAAGCCCTCGGCAGACGACCTGCCGGCACGAGCTCTCTCCTAGCGACGGGGCGAGCTGCTGGAGAGATGGAGCCAAGTGGGGCTGGCGATCTACCTCTGACCCCTCCGCAATCTACAGGTAGATCTCAATCTACCTGTTGGACATGCCTGTTATACAGTAAGGGCCCGATACTGAACTGGCCATCCTCACTGGCCATCTTCACTGCATAGCCATCTTCACTGGCCTCTAACCCCGGATATTGAATGCCAGGGTCATATGCACAAGCCCTGAAATCACACAAGCCCTGAAGTCACACTTGACCCAAAGCAGCAGAAGCTAAATAGATAGCGGCAATATTGCACAGCTGCCCAGTTACTTCCCGTGGGTAAACTAGGCCAGCTTTTGCTTTGCCTAGTTTTACCCGCAGGTCGCTAACCAAGTAAGAGTGCAATATCGCCGCTACCCGGTTGGCGACTGTTACCACCTTTGCTCCGTCCCGGAATTCCCACAACATGCCCCAATGCTAAGTGGTTAGTATCGGGGCATGCAGGTGAGATAATCAGGAATATTTAGTGCACTAACCATGTTAGTGCCAGTGAATATCTCATTCAGGGGCATTTACATGGTTTACAGATTTGTAAACCATGTAAATTCCTTTTGAATATTGGGCCCTATGTAAATAGGTCTCTAACATACTTTAACATTTCATTTCCTTCTTTTATACTGCACTCCTAGATAACTGCCTTCTAGCAATTCCAGCCTTAAGTTTCTTCCTGAGGAAACAGAGGTCATAACATCCCAAGGAGTATCAGCAAAATCTGAACCATCGCTCTTCTACTCACACTCTTCCACACTCTTCTAATAACTGGCCTAATCTAAAATGTATATAATTCAGAGTGTCATGTATCCACAGCCATAACTGTGGCATGCCTGTGCACAAACAGCTCCGTTGTACATAGTTACCCCTGTTAAACCCAAGTTGTAATACATGTTCTCTGAAATGTGCATTGCATGTTCCGCTGCATTGTACAAATTGTTGTTACCTGTAAACCACGCTGATTTTAAAGAGCACAGTATAGAAATAATTTAAATAAATAAAATAAATATAAATAATAATATCGGCCCTGTACACCCAGGGCCGGCGACTTGTACGGGGAAATTATTCCACCTCTGGGTGATGGAGGGTAATGGGCTATCGGGGGTGGCTAGGACTGGAAAAGGGCTAATGGGGGGGCTAGGACTAGAAATGGGCTGATCGGGAGGGGGGGCTAGGACTGGTAATGGACTTATGGGGGAGTTAGGACTGGTAATGGGCAGATGGGGGTCTAGCACTGGAAATTAGCTAGGACTGGTAATGGGCTGATTGGGGGGCTAGGACTAGAGTGGGCTGATAAGGGGGATAGGAGTGGAAATGGGATGGGACTGGAAATGGGCTAATGGGGGAGGGGAGGAGAGTGCTGCTGACCCTGGAAGAAAACTGGGAGCTAGGGCTGCAAATGGGCTGATGCGATAGGATGGTAGAATAGGACTGGAAGGGAGCGGATAATGAGAGGGTTTGCCGGGGGCAGGAAGGGAGCTGACACAGGGGAAGGAGAGAGCTAGAAAGGAGCTGACATCTGGGCTGTACTGAAGGGGGACTGGAAGGGAGCTGACACTTAGGGATGGGAGTGGTAGGTGGTTGGGTAATGGGGAGGAGGCTGGAAGGGGACTGACATGCAAATGGCACCGGAAGGGGGATGGACAGAGGATAGGATGACTGGAAGGGAGCTGAATGGGGGGGGGGTGGCACTGAGAGTGGACATGAGCTGATTTCTGGGGTGGTATTTGGACTAGAAGGGTCTGGGCAGTGGGGAAGGAGGTGGACTAGAAGGGAATGGACACCAGTAGCAGTCATGGAAATGCAAGGCGGTTGACAGTGGAAGATACTGGGAAGGAAGGACTGGAAAAAGGGGCTGATACTGGGGAGAGTTACTGGAACTGGAAATGGGTTGATGGAAGGAAGTGAAGAAAACTAAAGAAGAGATAAGAAATGGCAGATGGATCATGGATCATGGACCATAGACCACAGAAAGAGTGCTAAGAGAAGACAGGAAAGCAGAAGCCTCAGATCGGGACCAACATGATCAGAGAATAAAATGGTCAGACAACAAAGCCTCTTATTTATTTAATTTTAGTGATTGGACTTTGTGCTATTTTTATATTTAATACAGTATTGCAGTGCAGCATCAGATAAATAAGAGATGCCATTCCCCATGTGGACTCTGGCTTCTTGGGGTTTCAATTTAAATTTTGTCTACATATTTTTACTTTTATTTTAGATGGTGGTTTCTTATTCTGTACTTGGTAAGGGTCGATGTTGTGACTGTGTGACTGAGGTCAGGTGTTCTGTTAACATGGAGTTTGTACATAAAGATCTATACTGTACTGTAGTAATTTGACTTGTTCAGCTTTTCAAATAGGTGTATGGATGTTCCAGGGCCCACTGTAGTATTTACAGTGATGCTTTTTTTTTGGATGGGCTCCTTATGTGAGTTTTGGAAGTTTGTGCTGATATGGTATGGTATGGTAGGTTTGCTTTTTGTTGTAGGGTTTTGTATTAGTTCACAATTTATTCACATTCTCTTATATACCGTGCTATTCTGCATCAGTGCGGTTTACATTGAACAAACTGAAATTGCATTGAACAGGGCATTATAACTTGGAGACAACTATTTTACAGGGAACATGGGCTATGGAGGGTTAAGTGGCTTGCCCACAATATGCCTGGCACTGGAGAATAGTGGTGGTGGTTGTTAGTGAGATGATCAGAATCAGATTTTTTTTTTTTATATTGAGTTCTAAGGGTGAATGTCCTGGTTCTGCTCTGCACCTACTGTGGATGCAAAATATATGTTGAAAAAGAAAAAGCAAGAACCATAATGCAGTTTATAACAAAATAAAAATGAGTTATAATTTAGTTTTATAAACTGTGCTGTTGGTTCTTGCTGTCTTTTAGTTACTTGGTGTGCAAATGGGACTATATCTAGATCTGTGCAAGTGGTGCAATCACACAGGGCAGAAAGGCTTGGGGGGGGCGCATTTCGGCTGTCTGCTGTTGCCCTGCCGCTGCTGGCAGGACAATAGCAGGCAGCCGAAATGTGCTCCTCAAGCCTTTTCGCAGCACTTTAAGCAGGTATGGTCCAACTCCTCCTCCGACGCAATGTCAGAGTAGGGAGGGACAGATCTGCTTAAAGTGCCAGCGCCTCCTCCTCCCAATCCATCCATCCAGCGCTGCCTGCTCTTTCCCTGATGCTGCCACTACCGTGAAAAAAAAAAACAGAGGGCAGCAGCAGCAGGGAAAGAGCAGGCAGTGCTGGATGGAGGTATGGGGGGTGAGGGGGGCGTGCGCCCGAGCTCCAAGTCGCACACGGTGTGATTGCAGCTTCATACGGCCCTGTGTGCGAACATCTTGTATTTCCTCCATGTAATGTAATCGGCTTTTTGGTTTGGTTCAGTCTCTAATTGGATTTCTGAGAAAGCCCCGCCTCCTCTAAGGTGTGTGGGGGGTGGGGCGCCATTTCATACTCCGCCTCAGGCAGCAGATTGCCTTGAGCCGCCCCTGAGTGTATGTACTTACTATAGTACGTCTGCCAAAGGACTCTCAGAGGGGCCACAGTATCAGAACCAAAATACCCAAGTAGACATCATAAGTACCTCAGACTGTAGCATTTTAAGGGACAGGACTTTGAGTAAAGTCACTAACGTCATTCAGGTACTTACTACTCCTAGGGTAAGTAGTAGCAGCAGCTGGAGGAATAAGAATCTAAGTTTGGATAGTTCACAGACAAATGGTGGAAGCCAAAACCCATGTGGTGTTACAGGTAATATGGGGCCCAATATTCAGTTGGGCGCTGCTATGGCCCATAGCCCTGCCCACCAACCCTTAATTCTGGATATTCAATGCCGGGGTCATATGCTGCCCTGGCACTGACTATTCGGCGATTGCCGCATTACGCCGGAAGCCGCAGTAGCTAACTGGGCAGCAGCGATATGGAATAATGCCCAGTTAGCTCCTACGCTTGAAAGATAAGCAAAGAAAAACCTCACCTATCTTTTAGGCACAGGCTGCTAACTGGACAGCATGCAATATCACCGCTACCTGGTTAGCGAGTCTCCATCTCCGCTCCACCCCAGAACGCCCCCAGTACATGTGGATGCTAGCCACATCACAAAATATCAAAACAGCACTCAAATAAAACAAAATTGTAAAAATCTTCTATCTTTGTGGTATTCGTCCTCCAATACTTAATATACCATTCTTGTTAAAGACTTATATTCAAACATATTCAAATGGGAAAGAAGGTCTCAGTGACATAGGGCTAATGTTTTTAATGACTATCAAAAGTTCAGTCTTAAACACCAACGTTCAAGCCCATTTCACATCAGTGACCAGCTTCCCATAAAATCCCCGGTGTGAATAAAAGGACAGCCAAGCACATAACTTATCTATTTCAGTGCAATCCCGGCAGTCCAACCCCCGACGCTTCAAACCAAGCACTCTTCAGCATTTCGCGAATACAATCGCTTCTTCAGGGGAATGCTTAAACACAAATCAGTGTTCCTCGTAGTATCAGCTGTACTACCAAACGGCTCTATCCATTTCGGCCGACAAGTACCATACAGACGCGCTAGCCACATAGCATCAGAACATGTAGCGGGGTTAGAAGGCGATATTCAATGGCACTAACCATGTAAATGCCTTTGAATATCGGGTCCATTATGTCTTATAATTCCCGAACACTTAAATATCTTAATTCTTTTTGCAAAGAAGCAACCGCCTTGAGACAATTTGACGTTGAAATGGTATGTTTATCTTACAAGAAAACATTAAATTTCAAATCATTGTGCATTAGATGTTAGAGCAACACAATATGCAAGGAATGTTATTACACAACAGTTTGTCAACAAACCTTTTCTTTCAATGTAGTTTACAGCCAACAAAATTAAATATAAGTAAATATACTTTTGAATAGTAAATAGTATTGTAAATCCCAGAGAAGCAATGAACACAATATTTTCTTTCCTGATAATCACTACTCAGTTGGTACAATGCATGTTTAAACCTTCTGAGTGTTTTAATAAAACACTGATATTTGAGCTCAAATGTCTGAGAGCTTAGGTATACCCGAAATACCAAAACGTTGGTAGAGCTACTTGCTGACTGCAGTCTGTCTTATCATTAGGACTCTGACAGCAGTTTCTCCGGATGACATCACTCTCTTCAGGAATCCCTCTGGTCACCGATACAGTTTAAGCCCACAGTCACAAAACCTACTACCTAACTTCAAGAAATCAATAAGAAAAACCTTAACTAGCTATTTTCAGGAGACACACATTCGTTTTTTTCTCTTTTAAACTGACTCCAGCTGAAGCAGGAAATTCAGCTCTAAAAATATTAAGTGGAATAATTCCCTAAGTCCCATCTACAGAAAAAAGGATAATTAGTATGCCCACAGCTAAACCCTCCCCCACAGATATACACTCAAACAATGGGCTTCCAAGATCACTACCAATTCACAGACTGACATAGAAAATTATGTTTCTCCCAGCTTGATCAGGACTGGATTCTTCTCACATGAAGCCAAAAATTTAAGCAGAAATTCTTTGAAACTGACCATTCCCTTGAAAAACAAGAAACACTTCCTAAATGGAGCCACAAGTCTACTGCTGCATAAACATTCTCCTTTTCCAGAAGAAATTGCTTTTGGGTAGCAAAGGACACATCCAGGCATTCACACTCACCAGCATGGTCTAAAACCACTCTTAAAAGCTGTGGGCTTCTGTGCTTTTATACAAAGTTTAATAGAGTTTTAGCCTCTAATACGTTCAGCAAATGCACCTATCTGCCGAAGGGAGACAAACTAGCTTTATAGCCAAACCTTTCTGAACAGACAGCAAATCTCAGATTTCCATCCTTTAAAACAATCTGGTTATCCAACAGGAATTATTGCCAGTTTTAATGGTAGCTCTAATCATCACATAAGCTCACCTTTGGGCAATCACTGCTTTCTCTTTTTTTGTGAAGCATAGCTTTCAATCTGGCAAACACCGCACTTCATAGATATTCACTAAAAAATACCCAGAAGAACCTTTCACAACAGTTTCACTCTGGCAGCCACAAACACTTACAGTAAATGTTTTTACGCTTAACTTTTCTACTTTACAGAGTTACCAAATTACCCAGTTCCAGGAGTGAGATTTTAAACCAGTACTGGATTTTGGAGAATCCCATTCTGATGCCTTATGGGAACTGCAGCACTTAGTCCAATGGGTAAATTTAGGGACTATAAATAGCATAATGCATTGCAATGCAAATTTAAACCAGAACTGACAAAAAAATCTTACTTCTGGAACTGAGTAACTTGGCAATTTTGATTTTAGTAGAGGTGCCTAGTTATCCAGTTCCAGGAGTGAGATTTTCAGGCAGTCTTGGATTTCTGACAAATTCATCATGGTGCATTATAGGACCTGCAGCACTGATTTCAATAGATAAAATCAGGGATTACTAGGATTGCCATCTGACTCCAGATGCGACCGACAGGCTTGATCCAGTCCTGGGTTTACATCATTTCATGCAGTGACTTGTAGTCGGTTTTCTTATAGTGCAATGGGGAAATCAGAACTACATGTCCCTGCATGCAATGGAGTAAACCCAGGACTAGATCAGGCCTGCCGGGCCCATCTGGAGCCAATTGGCAACCCTAGGGATTACAAATACCACATTGCATTGCAATGCAAATTTAAATCCAGAACTGGCAAAAAAATCTTACACCTGAAAACTGTGTAACTTGGGAACTCTGCTGTAGGTCCCAAATTCTCACCACAATACAGCATACACCTTTGGAGACGCTAGGGTTGCCAACTGGCTCCAGATGTGCCTGACAGGTTTGATCCAGTCCTGGGTTTACCTCATTGCATGCAGGGATATGTAGTTCTGATTTCTCCATTGCATTCCATAAGAAAAGGAAAACTACAAGTAACTACATGCAAAGGGGTAAACCCAAGCCTGGAGCAAGCCCGTCGGGCACATCTGGAGCTAGTTGGCAACCCTGGGAGACTCTGAAGCTCAGGGATTTTTTTTCGGGGGGGGGGGGGGGGGGTTAAGTGCTTTCAAGTCAGTGCTGACTCCTGGCCACCTAGCAGCCACTGGGTTTTCATGGCAAAGTATGACCAGAAGAAATTGCAAGGCCTTTTTTTCTGAGGCAATTGAGGGTAAAGTTAGCTGCCCAAGGCAACAAGGAGTGTCAGTGGAAATCAAAACCCAGATCTTTTGTGTAAATAGCTGTTGTGCTAACCACTAGGCTACTCCTACACTCACACTCATCCACACCCTTCTCCGCTCTAAAGAGAAAATGGAATGTCCATCCACTGCTCCCTGAAAAAAATAGTTCCAAAAACAAACTCCTCTCTTTCACAGTTAAACTGCAACATTTATAGCAGCACAGAACAAAAGACTACTACATGCCCCCACAGGTTTTGAGCTGATGCCCAAAGCATATCAGTATAGCTAGCATGTAGTTTACAGATGGAAGGGAGAGCATGTAGCATGTGATGTGATTATGCAGTTTGTTTATTCTGCTTCCTGGAGGCCCCATGTGAAATGGGTGTGCTCACTGTCAAATCAATGGAGGGTAAAGTGACTTGCCCAAGGAGCACCATTGGAAATCAAATTCTGGTCTTTTGGTCACCACTAGGCTACTTCTCTCAAATAAAAAGCAATCACAAGACTTTGGCTGGGAGAGCAGTAAAAGGGCTTGCATTTGAGGCAGTGTGATAAGCCACCCGGCTTTAAGGTAAGCTTGCTGTGCTGCCTCAGAAGGGGGGGCCCAGTGGGGTGTACGCCCTTCCTGCCCAGCACC
This sequence comes from Ichthyophis bannanicus, assembly GCA_033557465.1. Taxonomy (NCBI): domain Eukaryota; kingdom Metazoa; phylum Chordata; class Amphibia; order Gymnophiona; family Ichthyophiidae; genus Ichthyophis; species Ichthyophis bannanicus. The sequence continues at coordinate 1,630,269,729 of CM066032.1, forward strand.
CAGGACAGGCTGCACCCTGGGTGTTGGCCACTGGGAACGCATTACCTGATTATATCAGTTTGCAGTCCTCATTAAAAAAAAAATAATAACTACTGCCCTCAAATCCCATTACCTTAAAAAGGCTTTCTTGAAACTAGGGGTGCGGTGATAGCTCGGTTTTCCTATATGTTTTTTTATTTTTTTCTCTTTGTTTCTATTCTGCTTGCTTTTTTCCCCACTGCTGCTCTATTTTTTTATGATTTTATGGAGTTCCTTTTCTTAACTGTTCCTATTTTAATTTATTTATTTATTATAAACCACTGAAGTACCAAACCAGATTTGTGGCACTATAACACGTTTCTTTTTTTAAACAAACTATCATAAGATCACAAAGAGCAACACTCAGAGCTGAACACTGGCTCCCCTACTCTAACCAGGAATCTATTACACCTGCCTTTTCTGAAACACTACATCTATGCAGACATCTCCATAGACATTCATTTCAAGCATGTCCACATTTGTGAAATAGTGCTGGCATTTATTTATTTATTTAGACAGTTTTGTATACCGCCTTATCCTTCAATCAAAGCGGTCACAACACAATTGGGGGATACATTTAACACGCGGGGATATGAGACACATACACTAATACTTACAGGGAACATGGGCAATGGAGGGTTAAGTGGCTTGCCAAGACCACAAGGAGCATCTGTGGGACTAGAAACCCCAGTCCTTCCGGCCCAAGGTTGCTGTCCTCTAGTGGGATTTGAACCCCCGACCTTCCGGCCTGAAGTACCTTGCCCCAACCACTAGGCTACTCCTCCCTCCCAGAGCCTGCTTTTTTTTCCCATTCTGGCTTAGACATCCCTGATTGCACATGGATGCCCCTTGTAAAATGTGCCTTCACATATCTAAGTACCGATGTTTAGCACTTTTGTTAAAGTCTACTTATAAAATGACTCCAGCAGTACATGCTTACAAGTATGCATGGTGACCGATGCCTGCATGCTTGTATGTGGCCCGTGTGTAGGCGTGTCCTGGGGGAGAGTTTGAATGAAGTATGGGAGGAATTGTGAAGTATGCACACAGGTTATAAAATATACACTTGCATATGTACTTCACCCATGTATTTACCCTTGTTCAGGGGCAGGGGTAAATGTATGCAGGTGGATTCTAACCACAATTTCTAAGGATTTGTGCTAGTATTTATAAATATAATAAGCACTTTTGCACCTCTATCAAACAGGCTATAAATAGCCACCTACTTGCCCTCTCAAACTAGATGGCTTACAAAATGACTCTGGAGGGTACTTTTGTAAGACAACTAAATTTTGTCATGTTTCTATATGTAAATCATGGAATTTTCGTGGTCTGAATGCATGAATGTCCACCTACTTGCGGAGTTCAGTCAGTTGCTATTCTGCAAGTACGCACCAAGGACAGATAGGGAGTACTTTCACTGTGGGCGGTAGGATGGGTGGAGCACAAATGTATGCATGTACTTTATCAAATATATCCCAAAGCTTGTAAGATGTGTACAGTCATTTATAGCCACTCTAGAGCCGGTGTAAGTGACTGTGGCTTCATTTAAATGTGCTTGTGTCAGAGGGGGGTGGAAGTGACAGATAATAGCAGGCAGGAACTTCAACACAGCGCCAGAGCTTTAGATAAGTGCTGCGTCACGGTTCTCTTGCCACTGTTGACCCTGGAGAGGGGTGGCAGCAGCAGCAATGTGGAGCAGGAGGGCGGCAGGATTGAGGGCTCACCTAGAGCACCTCCAATCCTTGCACTGGCTCTGCTTTTAGTCACACGGTGGAGGGTTTGGTTGGGGAGCAAATATGCACACATAGATCATATTTTCGAATTTTTGTGCATACTTTTGGATCAAAAACCTATCTGTAAAAAGAGCAAGTGTAAGTGAGCACTTGCTTTTTTACCGATGACAAATTTCAAAGTAAAAGTGCGCCCGTATCTCTGAGAATTGGGCTTTATCATAATGCAGGGAGTTTGGAAATTGACCCCTAGGATCATGTAATTTTCTAATGCAGTATTGACTTGGCTAAATGTGCAAGCTAGCATTATCACGGGGAAAACATCCTTCCAGCTATGCCAACTAACTTGAGGGATTCTGATCACAAATAAAACTTACAATCACATACATTAATATTACAGTTCAGAGATATGTCTGTAGTTTTGACAAAGTAATAGATCCCTATCTGACTTTCTTAAGAGAATAACTATAGCTTCTGAAAATTACCTGCAGCACTGTCATCTTTAATAAAACCCTGATATAGTTTTGGTAATTTAAGTGATATAAAAGAGTCCCAGTGAAACTCAGCCATAAGTCATCCACATCGAGATAGTCATAACTGTTTCCTTTTCAGAGAGGAGGCAATCTAATTTAACAGCAGGAGATCTTCTAAGAAAAGATGAGGGAGAGCTTTAAGAAATAGGTCAACTGCAGAAGAATAAATCTTTTGAGAACATTACAAAATTGAGCAAGCATTTACCTACTGTTGGAGAATATCTTAATCCTTAGATAAAACTATGGGATCCTTCTTTAAGTGTGGTAGGTGATCAAATTGCCACATGGTAAGTGCAAAGCCTGCTCTCTAACCGTTGGGAGAATTCCTTGCATCTCCCCGTGCAGGTACCAGACAGGAGTTTTAGCACATTGTAAGTGCAGTTGCAGATAGCAAAGACTCCAATTCCGCCTTTTATTTAGGAGGTGGTAAGTTCATCTGCACCATCTGCATGGACGACAGTGTGTGGTAAAATACCATATACCATCTGCAATGCAGAGTTCATGCCTATTCCCGTGGCATGTGCTAGGTGGTTTTAGGACCCATTATTTCTGTCCTCAAAGGAGACAGCACATGCTAATGTTGTTAATGTATACTAACCATTAGTAATTGTTCCCTCTAAAGCCCAGTTTTGCATTGGGGCTCTACATGGAACATGGAATCTCGAAGTTGGGACATTCATTTACAAATGGTTCTACTAAACAGGGAACCTTCTGTAGAATATGTATAAGGATGCTGCCAATACACATGGATTTGCCTTGTGCAGCAGGAACATCGATTTCATAAACTTACACATGCAGAAAAAGAGCAGCGGCGGCATTGCCATTTCTATATGTAAGTGCCAGCAATTATAAGACTAAAAGTTGTTTTTCTTTGCTTCCACATAGATGATTGTGTGCTGTTAGGTCAATGCTGATTCCTGATGACCCTGTGGATAGTTAGGGGTTTCATTGTAAGATGTGAAGGAAGTAAATTACCAGGTTTTTTTTCAGTGCAGTAAGTCTATAGTACCTGGTAGCCAAGGTACTACTAAAACTACTACCTATCAGTTGTGTAGTGCTACAAGGCACACATAGCACTGTACATGTACAAGTAAGAGACAGTCCCTGCTCGTCACAGTCTTGCAAACTAAAAAAGACAGGCTGCTAAATCTACGGGAATGTCAAGATACAGATAGGCAATCATCAGGAAAATAAATGGAACAGGATCTAAAAGCAACCGTAAAAGGTGTTGGTTTTTTTTAGCCAGGATTTGAATGGGGTCAGAGATGAAGCCTGGCATACTAACTCAGGTAGGACGTTCCATGCATATGGAGCAGCAAGGTAGAATGAAGAAAATCAGGAGCTGGCAAAAAAGGGCACGTATAAGAGGGATCTGCCAGAGGAGTGGCGTTCCCAAGCAGGGGCGTAGTGGGTGATGAGAGGAAAGGTAGTGAAGAGCTGCAAAATGAATGCATGTATACTGTAGGTCAGTAGAAGTTTGAACAGAATGAGGAAATGGATAGGGAGTCAGTGATGTGATTTGAGAAGAGGGGATATGTGAGCAAAGCAAGACTGGGAAAGATTAGCCATGTGGCTGAGTTTCAAAAAGACTGAAGGGGAGAGAGATGATTCAGAGGCAGGGCCGTACCGAGTGTGACTCACGCCCTGTACAACTTGCACATTGGGCGCAATCCCCCTCCCCCCCCGCAGCAGGAGAGAAGAGGCGCACCCACTGTGCAAGTCGCCGGCATGCTAAGCAGGGAGGGACAGATAACATAAGAACATAAGATATGCCATACTGGGTCAGACCACGGTCCATCAAGCCCAGTATTCTGTTTCCAACAGTGGCCAATCTAGGCCATATGTACCTAGCAGTTTCCCCAAGGGACACAAGTTCCACAATGCTTGTATTGGTTCAAACATTGATATCCTGGGTCCCTTCTTAATAATGGTTTATGGACCTTTCCTCCAGGAACTTGTCCAAACCTTTTTTAAACCCAGCTACATTAACAGCTTTTACTACATCCTCTGGTAACAAATTCCAGAGTTTGATTACACGTTGAGTGAAAAAATATTTTCTTTTATTAGTCTTAAATAGTTTACCCTGTAGCTTCATTGCATGTCCCCTAGTCTTTCTATATTCTGATAAGGTAAACAATCGATCTACGTTTACCCGTTCTACTCCGTTCATTAATTTAATTTAGATCTGCTTCGCGTGCCATGAGAAGGCTTAAGGGGCACATTTTAGCTGTTTGCCGTTGCCTGCCGCTGCTGAGAGAAGAAAAAGTGGCAGCACAGGCAACAGCAGACAGCTAAATTGCACCCCTTAAGCCTTTGCGCCCAGTGCGGCCACACCGTTCGCACAGGGCTAGGTACGGTCCTGTTCAGAGGGAGTCCAGAACACAGCAGCTGGCAATAGTTTAGATGGGAGGTGACTAGAGAGTGGATAAGGGTCTTAGTAGTGTGTCATAAAGAAAGTGAAAATGTTGCTGGTGTTAAAGAGAAAAAACAACAGGTTTTAGCTGTTGGATATGTGCAGAAAAAAAGAGAAGAGTCAAAGATGATTCCAAGGTTGCGAGCTGAGGAAACAGGGAGATATGGAGGGTTATCCACAGAGACAGATAAAGAAGGAATGGGGAGGTGGGTTTAGGGGGAAAGATAAGAAGGGTTTTTTTTTGGCCATGTTCAATTTCAGAAGGCAGTAGTACATCCAGGCAAAAATGTCAGATAAACAGGCTGAGATATGTGCATGGATTCCAGGAGAAACTTCAGGTGCAAGGAGGTAGATCTGAGAATCAGCAGCATAAAGACGATACTGAAAACCATAGAAACAGAAACATAGGAACATGACGGCAGAAAAAAGATCCCATGGTCTATCTAGTCTGCCCTTCCATATTACCCACTACAAGAGCCCCCTTTTTCCTTTAGAGTGCTTCTGTGTTTGTCCCATGCTTTTTTGAATTTAGATACTGTCCTCATCTCTACCACCTCTACTGGGAGACTATTCCACACATCTACCACCCTTTCCGTAAAGAAATATTTCCGCATATCACTTCTGAATCTATTCCTTTTCACCCTCATCCTATGTCCCCTCGTAGCAGAGCTTGTTTTCAATCAAAAGAGGCTCTCCCATTGTGCATTTATGCCACAGAGGTATTTAAACTTCTCAATCATATCACCTCTATCCCGCCTTTTCCTCTAAAGTATACATATTAAGGTCCTTAGGTCTGTCCTCATATGCTTTATAATGACGACCATTAATCATTTTAGTAGCCACCCTCTGTACTGACTCCATCTTATTTATATCTTTTTGAAGGTGCGGTCTCCAGACTTGCACACAATACTCAAAATGAGGTCGCACCAAAGACTTTTACAAAGACACTATCACCTCCTTTCTTCTGCTGCCATTCCTTTCCCTCTGCACCCAAGCATCTTTCTAACTTTCACCGTCGCCTTTTCTATCTGTTTAGCTACTTTGAGATTGTCAGACAGTCATGCCTAGGTCCCGTTCTTCTTCCTTGGACAGAAGTATGTCACCCCTTATATTGTACCCCTCTCTTGGATTGTTGCAGCACAAATGCAGGACCCTACATTTTTTAGCATTAAATCTCAGCTGCCAAATTCTAGACCATTCTTAAAGCTTAGCTAGATCCCTCATGTTATCTACACCTTCATGGGTGTCTACATAATTGCAGATTTTGGTATCATCCGCAAAGAGGCAAACCTTTCCCAACAGCCCTTCCGTAATATCACTAACAAAGATGTTAAAAAGAATTGGACCAATGACAGATGCCTGCAGCACTCCACTGGTAACCTCCTTCTCCTCAGAGTGAGCTCCATTTACCTGCACCCACTCATCTTCCCCCACTCCATGGGAGAAGATGAGTTCATCAAGAGACCGAGTATAGATTCTGGCAAATATGAGGGTTATTTTAGAAGCCCTATTCATGTTTGGATGTCTGAAAACCGGCATAGAGACATTCTAAGCATGGAGACATCCTCGGAGACATTTCAGATATCAGCTATATGGACGTCCCCGGCACGGGTATGTCCAAGTTGGAATGGGGCATTTTATAGGGGAGTCCAGGGTATTCCTCAGAACTTGTACATTCTCATCTGATTTCAGTAATGCTCTGGACTTCCCGAGCTGTGTCCAGGTATTACCCTGCTCCAGGCATGAATAGTTTGTTTTGCCAGCTAAAACATCCAGAGTGTGGAGGGGGGTGGTACACTCGCATTCCCTATATTTTCCAAGTTGACAACAAACACAGATGGGGAATGAGGGCTCTTGTTTTGCCACACTGTTGGATGTCCATGTGCTGTACACAACCTTGCGTGAGATGGATGTCTCCATTCCATGGTTTTGTAGCAGGCTATGTGGATGCTGGCATGAGCGTCCACAGCTGTTGTTGGAAACGGGATACTGAGCTTGATAGACCCTTGGTCAGACCCAGTAAGGCATCTCTTATGTTCTTATGGCATCTATGTTTCCAAAATCAGGCTGAAACAGACATCTCTGGCACATTTTGCCCTGGATGTCCCAGACTGCATTTGGATGCCTTTTCTAAAATGCCACTGCACATGTATAGGAGCCAAAATTTTAGACAATTAGATGTATAAATTCAGTCAGTTAAGGAGCAACAGCCAAATAAGCACATTTTTACATTTTAAAACTGGCAGAAATTACCCAAGAGCTAAGCTGAACTGCTACCTCAACCAGCTGTTCTGTCCAAAATGAGCACTGTCCCAAAATGTATGCATGCCTTAGAGGTGGAGGAAATGTGTATAATTTTTAGTACTGTGCACACCAGCCCCCTTTAAAACTGCATTCTCAGCCTTCTACACAAGCCAATAAATGCATTCTGAAATAGCTCCCAACACACATGTAACCTACATGTATTAATACTGCTGTTTACCTGTGTAGATGTCACACAAGGCTTTAAAATGTTCCATAATGTGCTCTTTTTCTAATTTAATTATTTAAAATTGCATAGACCACTTTCCCTAAACTTTAGCAATGTTCAAAGCAATGTACAAAATAAGATTTTTTTTTCTAATTCTAAGTTATTAGGCACTAGAATACTTTTGGCTCTGGAATTCTTTATAAACATCCCAAGCAATGCAAAAAGAACGATTTTCTTGATTATTAGAAAAAACATCAGATGATATTCTATGAACACAAATTAGTAAAATCAGAATCAAAGTAGAAGAGAAATAAATCTCTTCTGTCAAAATGAGCTCTATGAGTGGCCAGTATGAAAAACAAATAAAATAAAAACGTGACGATATCAAAATGAAATAAGTATCAGACTGAACTGCTTTAAAAAAAACACAACACAACTATTTGGATTGCCAAAACTAGTCTAATTATCAGATTGATGGGGAAATCAATAAAAAATAGAATGTTAATCCACTTTCTATAAAAAGAAGTTATCATTGCAGGCAAGCCAGATCAGGAGGCTTAGCATAGTGGTTAGAGCAAGTGCCTAGTACCCAAAAGACCAAGGGTTTGATTTCCACTGGCACTCCTTGAGACCTTGGGCAAGTCACTTTACCCTCTGTTACCTCTGAAGAAAAGGCCTGTGATACATTACCAAGATGCAGCTGCACCAAAAAAAAAAAAAAAAAGGAAAAACTCCACACACTCCAGATCCTTGTCTTCCATGAAAGAGTGATAGGGGTACCCCTCCCCCCCCCTGCTGAGGTATTGTGCAGCCCTTCTTCCTGTCTCCTCTTCCCAGGTGTGCATAGTTCTGTTTGCCTCTCTCTGCTCTGGGAAGAGCAGTGCTCTCGCAGTGCTCTGCTAGAGAGGTGGATATTTAACTCCTGTGACAACTTTGCTGTGAGTTCTAGCTGTCTGTTTAATTATTTATTGTTCTCTTTATTGGTGTGCTACTTCACCTCCCTGTTCCCTTTAGGTTTGCACTTCAGCTTTCTCAGCTGTATAACTTATGTTGCCTCTCTCAACTAACTGGCCTTTGTGTGGTAGCCAGGTTAACTGTTACATTAAATTAAATATCTCTCCCTGCTCTGTCTCCAGAACCTGCTGTGTTTTAAACTTTTTTTCCTGCTCTAGCCTACCTGAGGGACTACCCCCCCCCCCCTGCTGAGGTATTGTGCAGCCCTTCTTCCAGTGCTCTCACAGTGCTCTGCTAGAGAGGTGGATATTTAACTCCTGTGACAACTTTGCTGTGAGTTTTAGCTGTTTATTTATTTATTGTCTTATTGGTGTGCTACTTCACCTCCCTGTTCCCTTTAGTTTTGCACTTCAGCTTTCTCAGCTGTATAACTTACCTTGCCTCTCTCAACTAACTGGCCTTTGTGTGGTAGCCAGGTTAACTATTTCTTTAAATTAAATATCTCTCCCTGCTCTGTCCCCAGAACCTGCTGTGTTTTAAACTTTTTTTCCTGCTCTAGCCTACCTAAAGGACTACCCCCCTCCCCCCTGCTGAGGGTACAGGACAGGGTACCTTGTAACAGCCCTCTTTTAATAGGTCTTATTTCCCTCCCCTCCTCCCCAACACCCACCCGCCCCTGGGGTAACTGTAGCTTTACAGGTCTTAGATGAAAGGGGCTGCTCTCAGGTGCAGCTCTTTATCCAAATCAGATATACATTGAGGACCTGAGGTTAATTAAGCTTCAGGTGAACAAGGTATATTAGAGGTATTATATACACTTTTATTTGTATAAGCATCTACACCAACCATTAGTAAATACAGAATTTAAAGACCTAAACACAAGCTTTAAACTAAGATGCAGACAACAGTCCAGCAGCGAGATGGGGGCTTTCCAGTCTTTTGCATCGAGTGTCACACGTATGATTTTATCCCAGTTGGTGAGAGGTCTTACATATGCACTAAGTGCAAGGAGCTCTTTGCTCTCAGGGAACAAGTCCATTCTCTAGAGGCTAGAGTAGCAGACCTGGAAGACATAAGAAAGACAGAGAAGTACATGGACGAGACCTACAGGGATATAGTCCTGAAGTCCCACCTCCAGTCTGGCAGCATCCCTGTTGCCATGGAGAAGAGAGGTCACGTGACAGGAGAGCATCACCCTGGTGTGGCAGGACGTGATCCTGTAACTAGGACCTGTCCTCCAGGTGATGTAACCCTCTCGCACCGAGGATGTTTCTCCAGGGCCATGTGCCCATGAGGGGAGGGTTAGGACAGCTGTTATAGTTGGTAATTTGATCATTAGGCATGTAGATAGCTGGGTGGCTGGTGGATGTGAGGATCGCCTGGTAACATGCCTGCCTGGTGCGAAGGTAGCGGACCTCATGCACCGCCTAGATAGGATCTTAGATAGTACTGGGGAGGAGTCTGCTGTCTTGGTACGTCGGTACCAATGACATAGGAAAATGTGGTAGGGAAGTTCTGGAGGTTAAATTTAAGCTTTTAGGTAGGAAGTTGAAATCCAGAACTTCCAGGGTAGCGTTCTCCGAAATGCTTCCTGTTATATGTGCAGGACCCAAAAGGCAGACAGAGCTCCGGAGTCTCAATGCGTGGATGAGACGATGTTGCAAGGATGAGGGTTTTGGATTTGTTAGGAACTGGGGAACATTTTGGGGAAAGGAGGGACTCTTCCGAAGGGATGGGCTTCACCTTAACCGGGATGGAACCAGACTGCTGGCATTAACCTTTATAAAGGAGATAGAGAAGCTTTTAAACTAGATAATAGGGGAAAGCCGACAGTCGCCCAAGAGCGCATGGTTCAGAAGAAGGTATTCTTGAAGGATACTACCGAAAGCAGTGAGGTTCCAAAAAAGATTAAAATAGCCCAAATGCCCTTGAGTATGGTGCAGACAGAGTGTAAAGATTCCAAATTACCCATGCCTACCAATAGCCAGATTAATATTAATAAAATACAGTCTCTGAAATGCTTGTATGCAAATGTTAGAAGTCTAAACAATAAGATGGGAGAGTTAGAATATATAGCACTAAATGAGAGGTTAGAGATGATTGCAGTCTCAGAGACATGCTGGAAGGAGGATAACCAGTGGGACACTGTGATACCTGGATACAAACTATATCGTAAAGATAGAACTGATCAAATTGGTGGAGGGGTTGCGCTCTATGTTAGAGAGGTCATTGAGTCAGAAAGGATTAAAGTTTTGCAGGAAACAAAATTTGCTGTAGAATCTCTATGGATTGAAATTCCTTGTATGAAGGGGAAGGTGATAGCAGTGGGGGTGTACTATCAACTGCCTGGCCAGAATGAACAAACGGATGATGAAATGCTCAAATAAATCAAGGAAGCTAACAAAAGTCACGGCAGAGTAGTAATAATGGGTGATTTCAATTACTCCGGTATTGACTGGGTCAGTGTCACGGCAGGACATGCTAGGGAGATAAAGTTTCTAGATGAAATAAATGACTGCTTCTTGGAACAGCTGGTTCATGAACCGACCAGTGGGGAAGCTATACTGGACCTAGTCCTTAGTGGAACAACAGATCTGGTGCAAGAAATAAGGGTGTTGGGACCACGTGGCAATAGTGATCATAGCATGATCGTGTTTGATTTAATTAGTGGAGGAGGGACAGTAAAGAAATCCACAGTACTACCTTTTAACTTTCGAAAGGGAGACTATGATAAAATGAGGGAAATAGTTAAGAAAAAACTAAAAGGAGCGGTTGCAAAGGTTAAAGACTTACATCAAGCTTGGGTGTTGTTTAAAAATACTGTCCTGGAAGCCCAGACCAGCTGTATTCCACACATTAAGAAAAGTGGAAGAAAGTCCAAAAAACTGCCAGCATGGTTTAAAGGTGAGGTCAGAGAGGCTGTTGCTGCCAAAAAAGCATCTTTCAGGGAATGGAAAAAAGAGCCAAACGACGAAAACTGGAAATAGCACAAGGACTGGCAAGTTAAATGCAAAGCATTGATAAGGCAGGCATAGCGAGAATTTGAGAAGGAACTTGCTACGGAAGCAAAAACACGAAATAAAGACTTTTTCAAGTACATTCATAGCAAAAGGTCTGTGAGAGAGTCAATTGGACCATTAGATGATAGAGAGGTAAAAGGGGCAGTAGGAGGAGACAAGGTTATAGCGGAGAGACTGAATGAATGCTTCGGTCTTTACTGAGGAAGATGTAGGAATGTTACCTAAGACTGAAGTGGTATTTAAAGGTGATACTGCAGAGGAATTGAGAAAAATATCGCTACACCGGGAAGATGTATTACAAGTATTTGATAAACTGAATATTAGCAAATCACCTGGACCAGATGGTATACATCCAATAGTGTTGAAAGAACTGAAATATGAGATTGTAGACCTGCTATTAGTAATCTGTGAACTTTCATTAAAATCATCTGTAATACCTGAAGATTGGAGGATTGCCAATGTAACGCCAATTTTTAAAAAGGGTTCCAGGGGTGATCTGGGAAATTACAGACCAGTGAGCCTGACGTCAGTACCGGGGAAAATGGTAGAAACCATCATAAAGAACAAAATTACACAGCATGTAGATAGTCATGGCCTAATGGGAGACAGCCAACATGGCTTTAGACAAGGAAGATCTTGTCTTACTAATCTGATGTTTTTTTGAAGGTGTGAATAAACAGGTAGACAAAGGTGAGTCAGTTGATATAGTGTATCTGGACTTTCAGAAAGCCTTTGACAAGATCCCTCATCAGAGACTTTTTGCAAAACTAAAAAGTCATGGGATAGGAGGCAGTGTACTATTTTGGATCGGGAACTGGCTAAAAGATAGAAAGCAGAGGGTAGGGCTAAATGGCCAATTTTCCCAATGGAAAAAGGTGAATAGTGGAGTACCCCAGGGATCTGTACTGGGTCCGCTACTTTTTGACATATTCATAAATGACCTGGAAAAGGGAATAACTAGTGAGGTTATCACATTTTCAGACAACACACAACTGTTTAATGTTGTTAAAACCCAAGAGGACTGTGGAAAACCGCAGGAGGATCTGGATAAATTGGAAGACTGGGCATCCAAAAGGCAGATGAAATTTAATGTGGACAAATGCAAAGTTATGCACCTAGGAAAGAACAACCCACATGATGCAAGGTTCCACATTGGGAACCACCACCCAGGAAGAAGATTTAGGAGTCTTCGTGGATAACATGTTAAAACCCTCCACCCAGTGTGCAGCAGCGGCCAAGAAAGCAAATAGAATGCTAGGTATAAGGAAAGGAATTGAAAATAAAACAAAGGATATTATAATGCCTCTGTATCGTTCTATGGTACGACCGCACCTTGAATATTGTGTGCAATTCTGGTCTTAAAAAGGATATAGAGTTATTAGAAAAGGTACAGAGAAAAGCCACCAAAATGGTAAAGGGGATGGAAGGCTACTCCTATGAAGAGAGGCTACAAAGGTTAGGGCTCTTCAACCTGGAAAAGAGATAGACATAGACATAGAAACATGATGACAGAAAAAGACCACATGGCCTATCTAGTCTGTCCTTCCATAACAACAACTACAACAGTCCACTTTTTACCTTTAGAGATCCTCTGTGTTGGTCCCATGCTTTTTTGAATTCAGTTACTGTCCTCATCTCTACCACCTCCACTGGGAGACTATTCCATGGATCCACTACTCTTTCTGTAAAGAAATATTTCCGCATATCACTCCTGAATCTATCTCCCTTCACCCTCATCCCATGTCCCCTCATAGCAGAACTTGCTTTCAATTGAAAGAGGCTTTCTCCCTGAACATTTATGCCACGGAGGTATTTAAACATCTCAATCATATCACCTCTATCCCGCCTTTCCTCTAAGGTGTACATATTAAGATCCTTAAGTCTGTCCTCATATGCTTTATAATGAAGCCCACTAATCATTTTAGTAGCCACCCTCTGCACCGACTCCATCCTGTTGACATCCTTTTGAAGGTGCAGTCTCCAGAATTGCACACCATACTCCAAATGAGGTCGCACCAAAGACTTATACAGAGGCATTATCACCTCCTTTTTTCTGCTAGCCATTCCTCTCCGTATGCACCCAAGCATCCTTCTAGCTTTTGCCGTCAACTTTTCTACCAGTTTAGCTACTTTAAGATCATCAGACACAACCACGCCTAGGTCCCGCTCTTCTTTAGTGGACAAAAGTACTTCACCTCCTATACTGTATTGCTCCCATGGATTGCTGCAGCCCAAATGCATGACCTTACATTTTTTAACATTAAATCCCAGCTGCCAAATTCTAGACCATTCTTCAAGCTTAGCTAGATCCCTCCTCATGTTATCTACACCTTCCTGGGTGTCTACTCTATTGCAGATTTTGGTATCATCTGCAAAGAGGCAAACCTTACCAGACAGCCCTTTCGCTATATCACTAACAAAGATGTTAAAAAGAATCGGACCAAGGACAGATCCCTGGGGCACACCACTGGTAACATCCTTCTCCTCAGAGTGAGCTCCATTTACTTGTACTCTTTGTCGCCTCCCAGCCAACCAATTTCTAACCCAAGCAGTATCTTTAGGGTCCATCCCTAGGGTGCTCAGTTTGTTTATAAGTCGCCTGTGAGGAACAGTGTCAAAGGCTTTACTGAAATCTAAATCTAAATCTAGATGGCTGAGGGGAGATATTATTTATTTATTTATTTATCTATTTCTTCTATACATGGAACAAGTAAACATTTGTATACTGCTGTATACATTACATGGAACAGAGATTTTTAACCTTATACAGATAATAGATACTATATTACATGGAACAGAGATTTCTAACTTTATACAGATAACAGTGCATTAAACTGTCGGAACTATTTACATTTTGTATACTTTTATAAATTCCTGTATTATAATATTGAGCAGAATTTTCTAACTTTTTACAGGTAGTGAGGCGAGGAACTGCCGAAACTATTACAATGGTTATTTACCAAAAGGTTATATACAATGAATTACAGGGTGAAGCATTCGTTAGTCATGTGTGAGTGGTGAAATTTATTTCCATTTTTTTATTCGTGTGTTTTTTGGGGTGTCTGTGGTGGGTGTCTGTGTGTGGTTGGTTGAGTGAGATTTTAGGGCTTTGTGTTTGTGGGTCTGGGGATGCTGTGTGGATGTAGTTGGGGGTAGGGGATTTCAAAGTGTTTGGAGAATAGGTATGTTTTGAGTTCCTTCCTAAATTGGGTGAGGTCTTTTATGATACGAAGGTCTATTGGGAGATCATTCCAGAGCATGGGGGCAGTGAATGTGAAGGCCCTGCTGCTGGTGGATTTTTTAGTTTTCTTGAATGATTTTGGTATTTCAAGTGAGTGTGCTGCGTTTAGTCTGCGAGCTCTTGATTCAGATGGTGCGTGTAATAGTGTGGATAGATATGATAGAGGTCTATAAATTAATGAATGGAGTGGAACGGGTAAACGTAGATCTATTGTTTACGGTATCAGAATATAGAAAGACTGGGGGACATGTAATGAAGCTATAGGGTAAACTATTTAAGACAAATAAGAGAAAATATTTTTTCACTCAACGTGTAATCAAACTCTGGAATTTGTTACCAGAGAATGTAGTAAGAGCCGTTAGTGTAGCCCGGGTTTAAAAAAGGTTTGGACAAGTTCCTGGAGGAAAAGTCCATAAGCCATTATTAAAAAGGGACCCAGGATATCAATGCTTGACCCAATACAAGCATTGTGGAACCTGTGTCTTTTGGGGATACTGCTAGGTACGTATGACCTAGATTAGCCACTGTTGGAAACAGGATACTGGGCTTGATGGACCTTGGTCTGACCCAGTATGGCATATCTTATGTTCTTAAGGGTATGTTTACTAATCGGCGGTAGCAGCTTCCATGCGATATCAGAGCCACAGCCACATAGCAGGACTAGACTGCCTGTGAAGAACCAGGTCTCCAGAAAGACTGAAGTCTCTTCGAAGACCAATTTAATTGTAGCCCTTAACTAATATTTCTTAATAAAAGGAGAAAATAATAAATCAGGACATACCATTAAGAGGATCTTTGCAAAAAAACCCAGGGATTTACATGCAAAAATAGACACTTTGGAGCCTATTTACCAAGTTATATTAGCGGTTAGCATGGAAATGAATGTGTGTTAACAGCTAACATGATTGCTGCATATGGATGGTAATTTTATAAAACAGGTCAGTTATGCTTGAAGGCCATATAGGCACCTGGGTTTTGCCTATTTTATAAGCATCAATGAATCTTTATAAAATAAAAGCACTCATCTGGTAAAAACAGTGGCTAGATTGAAGCCGCAGACACTCACACCTACTGAACACCTGTTTGGGAGCAGGCATAGATGTTACAACGTAAAGTACACATGCATTTTATAAAATATTCCTGGAAACTGCAACTCTGCCCATGCTGCATTGTCCCTAAAAATTCCTACTCTTAGGTTGAATATTTGTATGGGCCTAATTGCTCTATGCTTACCTTTTACATGTCAGGTTCTTTTATTTTGGAAAAAGCTAAAAGCCTACTTTGTTAGGTTAGCTTTTACTGTAACAGACTGATTTGCAGTTATGTGGGAGGAAGATATATATTTATTGAGTTTTTATAACAGAATATTTGAGTTTATTTGTATGTCTGTAATTTTGTGCATGCAAGCTATAACCTGCCTAAGATTTTAGATTTTTTTTTTTTTTTTTTTAGTGCTATCAAGTCAGTGTTGACTCATAGTGACCCAGCTACCTCTGGGTTTTCTTGGCAATGTATCACTGGAAGTAGATTGCCAGCCTTTTCTTCCGAGGCAATGGAGGGTAAAGTGACTTGCCCAAAGTCACAAGGACTGCCAGTGGGAATCAAACCATTGATCTTCTGGGTACTAGGCAGTTGCTCTAACCACTAGGCTACTCCTCCACTCCAAAATTTTAGTAACCGAAGGAGCGTGGACTCACCGCTCCTCCATTTCCCCCAATTAGTTCTTCCCTTCACCCTTCCTCGGGACCTTTTAACCCCTCCCTAACCCCAAATCCGAAGAGGCACAAATGCACAGACAATCAGTGTTTGGTAAACCAACTGGTCGCAGCTTTATTAACTTTTAATGCATGAATATAACATCACATAACAAACCCAGCGGACCAATCCCATCACCAGCCATAACAGTAGCAAGGTGATAGCGCCTCCGCTTTTCTCAACTTTCCCCACCCTTAGCCCCCGGCTTCACCATGTCATTAGCAAAAGCCCAGCCAGGGGGTTGTCCGGGTCGGGGGTACCCACCCCCGTCCCAAGCTTATCCTAAGCGTCCGGACCCCGGAAACCTCCGGGATCCCGCCTGCACCGATCCTCCTCCAACTGCGACACCCCTCACAATCCCTCAACATAACAAGCAAATCAACAACAGAAGGTGGGCGGGTGGGACGCCGATCCTGGATCCGCACTGCTCGCCCCGAGGCACGGAACCCGAATGTGCCCTCACTTCACACCTTTACACTCATTGGCTCCCCCGCGTTCACGTGGGACAGGAGCCAATGAGTTCAAAGGACGCCGACTCCTCTCCCCCAGCAACCTCCCCCCCCCATCCCACTCACGTTGGCGCGCGCCGCGCCGCCCGGTTACCCGCGGCCGGCCTGGACTTTGCCATGCGGCCTATACTAACCTAAGGAGCGCAGACTCACCGCTCCTCCATTTCCCCCAATTAGTTCTTCCCTTCACCCTTCCTTGGGACCTTTTAACCCCTCCCTAACCCCAAATCCAAAGAGGCACAAATGCACAGACAGTGTTTGGTAAACCAACTGGTCGCAGCTTTATTAACTTTTAATGCATGAATATAACATCACATAACAAACCCAGCGGACCAATCCCATCACCAGCCATATCAGTAGCAAGGTGATAGCGCCTCCGCTTTTCTCAACTTTCCCCACCCTTAGCCCCCGGCTTCACCATGTCATTAGCAAAAGCCCAGCCAGGGGGTTGTCTGGGTCGGGGGTACCCACCCCCATCCCAAGCTTATCCTAAGCGTCCGGACCTCGGAAACCTCCGGGATCCCGCCACCGGCGCAGACGTCCTGCACGTCACTGCACCGCCCCCCCTAAACAAAGCTGCGACCAGCGAGCATCCTGCAGAACGACCCACTCTATAGCCTCCTGCCAATCATTCAATAATAAATCCAACCCCACTGGGGATAAATGTACCCCATCCCCGCCGTACAAACCGGCACAGCTCACCTCCACCCAAGAATGCAGGATTTGGTATCCCCCATGCGCACAAACCCAACGGCCGATTTGTTGGTTTATCTTCGTTAGACCCCGCGACCAACGCCGCTGGTCCCGACAACTCGGCCGTGGGATAATGTCCGACCACATTAATATTATTCCTGGGAATAAATGTAAAACACACCCCAAGTCCTTTTGCACAGCTCTAATTAATTGCCTGCAAGTCCATGCAGATAAGTCATTGCCACCCAAATGCAGTACGATTAAGCTCGGTGGCTTCCGAAGTCTTGTATGGTGCCGAAGCAAAAGGAGCAACTGCGTCCACTGCAGGCCTCGCTCGCCCAGCCATGAAACGGTCACCACTGCCGGATCCAGGCCCAGATTCGGCCCCTAAGGACGCACAGCCGCGCGCCGACCCGCCCAGAACACGAAAGAGTGGCAGATCAGCCAGCAGCTATGCGGAGCGCACTCTTGGTCTGCAAAAGAAACACATTAATTAGTCACCTGCCCTCCCAGAAACCTCCCCTTTAGAAACGGACATAACCTAGAAAGGCCTTGGACCGCCATCTCCCTATGCGCTGCACATCCTGAGCCGACAAACCCGCCGCAGCCGCACTAGTTGCTGCACCTATGCGGAACGAATGCGCAACAAAATGAAGTGGCTCCTCCCCTACCTTCCGCAGAGCCATGCGTAATACCGCTGTGACCTGAAACAGAGTCACATTTTTTGCATCCGCATGGACAAACAGCAAACCCCTGCCCGGAGGGCGACATTGAAGATACTCCCTTACTGCAGCTACTGGACATGTCAACCCGCCAACCATCTCCCGCAGAGCCACCCACAGCCCACGCCCCAGCTGATCAGTCTTAGACCGAGCCAACAAGACCCGCAAGCTCCCCTTTTCAAGCAGAACATGCCGAAACTGCAAACCTCCCACCCCTTTTGACCCTCCCGAAGTGGCCACTAACTCCCCCACATGAAAAGCCCCAAAGAATGCTAAAGAAAAGATAGCCTTAAACAGTACCCTTTCGTAACTGGACGACGCCACGTCCGGTAGAACAGCGCACATCCGCACTAACAAGTCATGCGAAATAGGCCGCCTACGGTCCCCTGGCGTCGGCTCTATACACTCCCAACCGTGCATCAACTTCCTGGTTAAGAAACCGGTCCGTTCAGGAGCCCAGCCCACCGCCTTTGCAAAAAACATAAACCCAACCAGATGAGATCGCACCGCTGTCCTGGAGATCCCGCTCGATTTTGCGGCCAACACATACTGCGCCAGCATCCAATCAGAAACAGCCTCCAGCCTCCATCCATTCGCCCCGCAGAACTCCTCAATCTTGCCACAACCACGATGATAAGCCAACCACGTTGTGCGCGCTACTGAGTTCCGCAGCAAAGTCAACATCCCACCAGGCCAACCTGCCACAATCGCTCTGGGACCTGGCACACTTCTGTAGCCGCTCCTGGTGCAAGCTTGCGAAAACGCTCCCACTGTAAACGAGAGAGCGTCAGCCAACTCATTACAGCAACCTGGGATATGTCTTGCTCTGATCACTACATTCAAACGTAAGCATGACAATACCACCTCCCGCATGAGTTCCGCCACCTGCCCGCACCTGGGGGTAAAATGGTTAATGACACTAAACACCGCGGCATTATCGCACCACCACAAAATCCTCCTATTACTCAAGCGGTCAGGCCACAATTCCAAGGCAACCAATATTGGAAATAGCTCCAAAAATGCCACATTCTTTACTAAATTCGCATCCCGCCACTCCTGTGGCCATCTCTCGGCACACCAAGCCCCGGCAAAATAAATGCCCAGCCCTATTCCCCCTGCCGCATCCGTGCGCAACTGCAAATCGTCCGAGGAAATCTCCTCCCCGAGCAGGACCGAAGTCCCATTAAAATCTTTCAAGAATGTATCCCAAATCCTTAAGTCCACCCTCATTGCTCCAGACACCCGGATTCGATGATGCGGTCGCAGGACCCCTGCTGTCGCCCTTGCCAAATGACGCAGAAAGACCCTACCCATCGGGATGATCCAGCACGCAAAGTTTAATGAACCTAGCAATGCCTGCAACTCCCTCAAGGTCAACTTCCTAGACGCCCTTGCATTGGCCACCAAAACCCGTAAATGGGCCACCTTATCCCACGGGAGTCGAACCATCATTTCTGCCGCATCCAACTCTACCCCTAAGAACGTCAACTGCCGCGTGGGACCCTCCATCTTCCTTTCAGCCAGCAGCACACCCAACTCAACCGCCAAGTCCATAAACCCATTGACCAGTGATTGGCAATCCTCCGACTGATCACTGCCCACGAACAAGAAATCATCCAAATAGTGAACTACATTAGTACAACCGACCTCCTTCACTAAGGCCCAATGCAAAAAGGTACTAAACTTCTCGAAATATGCACAGGACACCGAACAACCCATCGGCATGCACTTATCAAAATAAAATTGGTCCTCAAAACGAAAACTTAACAATGGGAAACTATCCGGATGCATAGGCAGTAGCCTAAATGCTGACTCAATGTCAACTTTAGCCATACACGCCCCTCTCGCCGCAAGCCTCACCAATTCCACTGCCCGATCAAAGGAAGCATAACGGACCGCACACTTATCCCGTGGAATTTGATCATTGACAGACTCCCCTAAAGGGAAGGACAGGTTATGAATTAATCTAAACTTACCAACTTCTTTTTTTGGAATAATCCCCAATTGAGAAACCACTAAATTCGGGAACAGCTTCTTGGGAAAGGGGCCTGCCACACACCCAAGCTCCAACTCCGATAACAACTTTTCCCATACGATCGCTGCTAACCGCCGAACCGAAGGTGCATTGCGTGACAACCTGCCTCTCACTTCGCCCAGAACCGGAATGACAAAACCTTCCCGAAACCCTTTGTCTAACATAACCCTGTCCCCCTTCTTCGGATAACCGGCAACCTCGCCCGCAACTCCGTTATTCTAATTGGAGTAGGGGCCAAACTGCACAACTCGCTACTTATGCACCGGCCCTCCTGGGGGGGTAGCGACCTTCTTGATGCACTTGGCGGCTGAATGTCCCGCCCCCCCCACAGTCTGAACATGCGTGCCGAAACTTGCAATCGGGAAAGGGACACGATGCTTTATTAAATCTCCAGCACATGTCCCCCCCTCCCCCTGCCACCCCTTTCTGTTGCAACCCAACGCCAGTAGTCCAAAAGGAATGACCCCCGCCCCCTTGAGCAGCGCCCCCTCTGCGCCCGCCACCTGGTACCCCCACCCCCCCTTTCGCCGACATCTGTGTTAGCCATAAGTTAATGTCCTGGGATCCCCAAGACAGATATCGATTCTCCTCCATCTTATCTATAAAACGCTCATCGTAGTTCAACCACGACCAGCCCTCATGCGTTTGCGCCGCCTATAAAATAGCATCCGCGTAAGCCAGCAGTATACCATATTGCTCGGGATGATAGTGTCCCCACACGCTCGCCAAACATAAAAACGATCACGTCCAATTCACCACATTTCGGCAGACTTTCTTCACTCTACCCGCCTTTTCATCCTCTTTCCTCTTTCTCTTACTATCTCCGGAACGCCTCCTCCCCTCCAACAATCGGAAAATGTCAATATACCAACGTTTCTGAATTTTTTGACGTAATTTCTTGGGGACCCCCTCCCATAATTCCACATAAGCTGCTAGAGAAGGGGCTCCCCCAACCGGTTGATCAATTGCCCCGACACCTACCGATGGCCCCGCGTCAGTTCCCATTGAAGAGGAGGACGAAGACCAGCTGGACGAAGACGAGGACGAATCCGACCCATGTCGCCTTTTCCCTCCCCGCTTATGTTTCCTATGCCGTTTTGCTGTCTTCTTTGACGACCCCTTTCCTTCCCCTGATGCATCCATTCAGACGGCGGGGAACTCACCTTAGTCCGCATGCCCTGCGACACTCCCAACTGCCCCAGCCGCCGCATTGCTGCTCTCCTCCGTCAGCTGCTGCTGCTCAGTAGGTCATGAACATGCATGAACACCTTCCCGCTCTGGATAAAGCTCCGTTTGCCCAACTTCCTGTGAGCTTTCTCTTCCCAGCGCTGCAGTGCTTGCATCCCGAAGAAGCATCTGTGGAGACAAAGAAGGAAAAACAGGGGGAGGAATCACCGCAGGCCAAGCTGGCCGCCAAGCCCCAAGCCACTCGGCACCCGATGACCCCTGCCCCCCCCCCCTTGCCCAATGATCCCAAGAATTAGAGCTCCCCGTAGGCCAAACTCCTCCTTGCTCCCCCCATCCAGCATATAGCATGCGCGGATCTATCCCGACACCGCTGTCATAGACATTACCTTGGAAACCCATATTCCCCATCCCTCCAGAGCCCAACAGAACCCTATCGCCCCTAGCTGCACCCCATTCTCTGGAACCAGCTGGCGCGCCCCGACCACCGCCCCTTTGCACATCCAAATTCTCCCCCCTCTGTCCCCCCTCCTCCTTGCCCGCGAGCCTGACCCCCGAGCAGATCCACCCAAGCTCTCCTCTCCCAAGGCTGCCACACCACTCCCCACAGCCCCCAGGTGGAAGGAACCCCCCTTTGAGCAGGCCGCCCCCCCCCTTGCGCCTCTGACAATCTGACCTGCCCTCACACCTCGTGCATGCACCCCCACACCCCCCGCCTCAATACCCCCCCTGGTCACGCTATCCCCAACCCCCAGACCCATAGATCCCCCCTTGACAGCCTCTCTTGCCTCCCCGATACTGCCGCAGCCCTCCCCGGCGCTTTGCCATGCTGTTTTTTGCGAGCCGGCATTGTACAGCCTCACTCACACGCTGCTTATGCGCCGGATAAAGGTTTTATTTATCTAATTGTTGTTGTTTTTTTTGTAACCTTCTCTTCCTTCTCTTCTTTCCCTTTTGTTTTTTTTTGTTGTTTTTAAATAAATGGTTTGCCACTTGCCTGCTTGTCGTGCCAGGACAAACTGCGTCGCAACTACCGACCCAACACGTGCAGACCACGCTTCTCCCTCGCCCGAGCGGGACCCCACAGAGCTGCTCTCTTCACTCCTCCGCAGCGCCGAAGAGGCCCGTCCAAACCAGCCATGCTGCTCACCGCAATCTTCAAGAGGCCCGCCGACACCAATCTTTTAGCCCGCCGACGCCGATCCTGGATCCGCACTGCTCACCCCGAGGCACGGAACCCGAATGTGCCCTCACTTCACTCCTTTACACTCATTGGCTCCCCCGCGTTCACGTGGGACAGGAGCCAATGAGTTCAAAGGACGCCGACTCCTCTCCCCCAGCAACCTCCCCCCCCATCCCGCTCACGTCGTCGCGCACCGCGCCGCCTGGTTACCCGCGGCCGGCCTGGACTTCGCCATGCGGCCTATACATAGTATGGGCCAAAAATGTTTAAATAAATAAATTAGACATCTCTTATCCACATAGTCTGCCATACACATAAACAATGATTTTATAAAATTACCTCCTAAGCATTAATGTGATGCCATACACACTAGGGCCCTTTTACTAAAGTGTGCTACGTAGATAATGCGGGTTTAAACTCACGGTAACTGCTGTGGCCTGCAGTGAGGCATGGCTTTATGACAGCATGGGCTGATTTTCATGCCAACTGCAACTCATACGTTGGAGTGGTAAATGGGCAATTTAGGAATGCAGAGTGTGCATGGTGAGCACCTCACAGTCTGCGACATATTTACCTCTGCACTATCACTCTTGCAATTAGCATAGGTGCAACTATCTGCACTTCAATGGATGGAGTTAAGTGCACCTACGGAAACAGTGCCCCGTGTTAGTGTTTGGAGATGCATATTAACTGTTGTGAGCATGCTGTTCTAGCCCCTGACAGTTAATGTGTGAATAATGCAAAAAACTTGCACACACTAAGAGCAAAGCCACCACATTATGTGCAAAGCCACAGTGTACTTTAGTAAAAGGGTCCCATTATCTCCACATGGACAACTAATGAGGAACGGGATGGAGAATGGATGGGAATTGTGCTTTACATTGAATGCAGAGGTAGCTACTGCATATTAACTGTTAATGTGGCAGATAAGGTGCAGTTAATGTCACTTCAATAGGTGCATCTCACGGCATCGCAATATCTGAAATGTAGTTTATGTGCAGTAATATTTCCTTTGCATTAACTGAATGGAAAATGGCAAAGAGCACCTCCAACATTTAATAAAAACATTTTCTAGTTACAGTACCTTGCATTATTTATGAGAATTAACACACAGTAGCTGCAAACTCTTACCACACTTAGGTGGAAAAGTTACACTTGGCTCGAAACAAGATGTGAGCCTTCATGGAAGATGTTTAATCCAAGCACATATTTTGCCTATATAAAATAGGTACAAATATAGTACGTGCTTTCATAGCTTAGGCATCTTGTTATAAAATTAGCCTCACCTGGGGCAAACAAACAAAACTGCCCTCAATGGTACAAACCTAGAGGATAATTTGACCACTACCAGCAAACAATGGAAAATTCCACACAGACTTACTTTGATTATTCCTCTCAGAAAATGACACAGAGATTGTGCCTGAATTTCTGCACAATATGGGAGTCATTTGCTAAGGAGGTGCCTACTGTAAGCATGAAAGTAGGTGCCTAAATGGGGCTATTTTAGTAATTTCTGTGCACATGTAAATGGCCTCATAAAATATCACCCAGCATTAAAGTACACATGTTGATCTGATGGCCCATACTTTGCCAATGGGCATTTATATTAGTAGAGTTTGTGAATAAATTCGTGACAAACCACACTTTGTCACAGCAAATAAATGAAATGCCAAGGGACTAATCCCATAAAAAATAATGGAAAAAGCCTTAAGGAGACAAAGACGTAATGGAAGTCAATTTAAACACAGATTACTTTAACCGCCATCCTTTCATCTGTTTCCTAGGCCAACAAGAGTTCTTAATTTTATTTTTTGTTCTTGCAGAAGATAATGATCTCTCTTCAAATAGTAAATACCAACACAGACAGAAACAATGAGCTTATTTTAGCATCTTGTTCAGGTTGGATCCTCCATATTGTCCAATGGCAAACATCACAACTGCAGCTCCCTTAGAGTGTCGTGAATGGAGCTGCATGCCCACATGGTAACGCCAATGGTTACCTTGGCTCCCGCATTCACGATTACAGCATTCTAAAATTGTGTTCACCTCACAGTGCACTTCAGTAAAAGGGCCCCATAGTTACTAATAGTTCATGTTAACAGGGAATTAATGTGTGTTAATGTTAGCATAATTTAGTAAATAGTCCCCCTAGGCTATATTGTTCACTCATTTGTTTAGTCACAGCATTATGAGGGTGCCCAAGACTCATATGAGTCATGAAGCAAGACAACACTCAATGACTAATGACTGGATCACTCAGTAATGCTCATGTGGACTCCAGTACAGCACTGGGATAGTACATTCCCTCTTCTCAACTCACATCCTCTTGAAGAGATGTGTTTTTAATGAGTTCCGAGAAGAGAAATTGCCATTGTAGCCGAGTACAGCAGTGCTCTTCTCGGCTTCTTGGATCCCCATCAGGTTAAATATTGGCTTAGCTTCTTCGAATGTCTGTTTCCTTTCATAACTTAATCAAGCTGACATCTGCTTATGGAAAATTGATAAATAGAGTGTTATGTTTCTAATTTTACAAAAAAACATAACATCTGCTGGACTCATTAGCAGATTTATTCTTAGGTCCACAGAAATGTGTTCTTTACCAGCAGGTGTCACTTAAATGCATAACAAATAAGTTGGTATGATTTTCTTGAATTGCATGGTATTCTTATATAAACCATTCTGATTTGATCTGCTCATATAGTTTTAAAGACCAGGTGATCCAGGACAAGACACATTCTAAATCAAGAAGGCATGTTATAGGCCCTTAATTTTAGTACAAAACAAAACAGCAAATCCCACAAGTACTCAGATCAATACAATAATCCAATCAACACAAAACTGATCAGAGAAGAGCATGAAATCTTAACTAGTGTGGATGAAACATACTTTTAATATATTAATACTTACTTTTTGTCGGACCGTTTGTGACGAGAACATTTACTCATTTGCAAATCAGTCCTTTTTATTCTTCTAATAATCAAGCATATAACTTCAAATATTCATTGAAAACACTAAAAATAGTTCACTTAGCTCAAAACAAAATAATTGTCAGGAAAAATCCACATGGACTAGACCTGATAGTCAAATGCCACTGTCTCTGCCCCCAACTTATAATCGATGCAGTATAGATTTTCAAACCATTTCCTTCAAATGTTTTTCATCAGGATGAGTACATTATTGTTTCACATATAAATTACTCTCTCCAAATATCAATAACACAGGTCTGCGACTAAAAAGCTGTTTGATTATTTTCATCTAATTTCCATGTATTTTGGTGTGCTGAAAACAAAGAAAATATCGAAAAAACTCCTAGACGCCATGATTTGCCACAACATGCAAAATTGTCTTCAAATTTATCAATTTTTTTCAAATTACTATTAATTAATTCAAATTACTATTAATTAATTCACATAAGTGCATTTAAGATATAAAATGCCAAAAAAACCTTAAAGGGGTTGTCCGAGTTATGTAAAAAAAAATATAGCACTGTAAATCTGATGGTCAGCAATATATACATAAGCAAGTTTTAAGTCCGTGCTTCTAATGGTAGAAGGGGTTAATCTTTCCTGAAGAATCCAGTGGGAGGGAGACACAGGACAGATAGCAGCAGCTCCGGTCAGTGCAGGGGGGCATGGCCAGCACTGTGACGTCTCGTGTACAGACACAGAGCTGCTCCCTCCTGCATGCCACACTTGTGCACGAATCATCATCAGGTTCTTGGTTCTAGGTTGTTCACACTTTTTCATCACAATTCATGTTAGCTCGTCATTCTTCAACCGTTATGTTATGGCTCCGCGAAAGTGTATTAATTCGCCAGACAGTTTCTGTTTCATCTGTGGTGAATATACAGTGTTGAAGCAACAGCAGAATATTACAGACTTTGTGAAAAAAGTATACTTTGCATACTTTGGACTAAAAATTGGAGATCAAGATAAAGTCTGGGCGCCTCATAAAGTGTGCAAACGGTGTGTTGAGGACCTCCAAAACTGGTTCAAGGGTAAGAAAAAATCTTTCCGTTATGGGATTCCTATGGTATGGCGAGAGCAAAAGAACCATAGTGACGACTGTTACTTTTGTTCATGCGATGTGAAAGGGTTTAATTCCAAATGGAAGCATTCCATTTCATACCCCAATCTTCACTCGGCAATTCGTCCCATCCCCCATGGCACAGATATACCAGTACCCTAGCCCCCTGCTACCTTGGAAGAGATACCTAGCTCCGATGAAGGTGAAGTCATACCTGAACCAGATGATGAATCAAGTTCTGACTTTGAAGATGATACAAGACCAAAATTGTTTTCTCAGGAGGAGATGAATGATTTGGTAAGAGACTTGAATCTTCCCAAAGATGCCGCTAAGTTACTTGGATCAAGGCTGAAAAGCAGGAATTTATTGTTGCCAGGAGTGTCATCTTCATGGTTCAGACATCGTGAAAAGGAGTTCGTTCCTTACTTCGCCCAGGAAGATAAGTTGGTTTATTGCATCAATGTCGAAGGTCTGATGGGTCAATTTAAAATCCAATATGATTCAGAGCAATGGTGTCTTTTTATAGATTCTTCAAAAAGAAGTCTCAAAGCAGTTTTACTCCAACGGTTTTTATGCTTCCATACCTGTAGGTCATTCCGTACACTTGAAGGAAACCTACGAGAACTTGGAATTGGTTCTTCGTAAACTTAAATATGAAGACCATGGTTGGCAAGTGTGTGGGGACTTGAAGGTCTTGTGCATGCTGCTCGGGCAACAAGCTGGGTATACAAAATATCCTTGTTTTCTGTGTCTATGGGACAGTCGAGACCGACAAAATCACTGGACCAAGAAGAGTTGGCAGCCGAGGGTGCTAACAGTCGGTGAAAAAAATGTCCTCCGAGAAACTTTGGTACCTTCCCATAAAGTTCTTCTACCACCTCTCCACATAAAATTGGGATTGATGAAGCAATTCGTAAAATCACTTCCAAGAGATGGAGAATGCTTCAAATACTTGGTCACCAAGTTTCCAGGCCTGTCGGAGGCAAAATTGAAGGAAGGTGTGTTCATCGGACCAGACATTAGAAGGCTTATAGTTGATCAAGAGTTTGTCAATACCATGACGGATCCTCAAAAAGAAGGGTGGATTGCATTTAAAGACGTCATACAGAAAGTTTTAGGCAATAACAAAGATCCTCAGTACAAAAAGATCGTCGGACGAATGCTGAAAAGCATTTAAAGCTTTAGGTTGCCTGATGAGTTTGAAAGTGCATTTCCTCCAGTCTCACCTTGACTACGTTCCTGAAAATTTGGGAGCTGTGAGTGAGGAACAAAGTGAATGATTCCACCAAGACATTAAAGAGATGGAAAGGAGATACCAGGGAAAATGGAGCATTACAATGATGGCAGACTACTGTTGGATGCTTCAGAGAGACATTCCAGATGCTACTCACAAGCGTAAATGCACCAAGAGGAGCCTCACAAGGAAGAAGAATCGAGTTTAGTGTGTATAGGTGAGCTCATTTCAGTTCAAAAAAGGATTTTCATGAAAATATTGTAATAAAACTTTAATTTTATAAGTCTATTTCCATTTATTTTGAGGTATTGCCTTATTTAACATAGTTACCTAAATTGTCAGGAAACATGATGTCCTATGACAAAATGGAGGTCATTTTTGGATTCAGCGCACCAAAAAACATAAAGATTACATGGAATAACCAAAACAGCTCTCGAAAATGTTTTTTTGCAGACCTGTGTAATTTAGCACCTGGCAATGAATCGTGATAAGTGAGCTTCCCCCACTATAATGGCGCTCTTTAATAGTGACGACGTCCTCATCATCCAGTTTTTAAATAGACATACTTGAAACTTCCTGGATACTATCGGCCATTTGACAATCAAAATGTCACAGCCATTGTAACCAGCACTTTCATAAACAGACAAATGAGAAAAAAAAATCACCATTATATTAAGGAATGCCACTTGATTTCCAAATTCAAACCCCCAAGGTTAACCTATGCCCAGATTGAAAATCTAATTTTGTTCACAAGTCTGATTTGAAAATGAGTAAATGTTTTTGTCATGAATGGTAGGACAAAAATAAGTATCAATATATGAAAAGTATGTTTCATCCACAATAGTTAAGATTTTTTTCACTTTCCAGATCAGTTTTGTTTTGATTTTAAATTTAGTACTTCATAAAATTCCTTATTTGGATAAAAAAAAAATAAAACAACCCATGGAGAGTAAAGCATAGTTACTCACCTGTAACAGGTGATCTCCGGGAACAGCAGGAATTTAGTCTTCAGATATGGGTATTGTCGGTACCGACAAAGCCTGTGCAGGAACGCTCCTCAGCGTCCTATAGGAAAGCTTTTGGGAGTATCCCACAGTGCCTGCACGCTGCCTTCTCACCTTTCTCAACTGTCCCTCTGCAGCTGAGTTTAAAGCTGAGACAAAACAGAGAGGGAAAGAGAGAAAGATACAACTCCTAGGGGAGGTGGGTGGGTTGTTAAGACTAAATTCCTGCTGTTCCCGGAGATCACCTGTTACAGGTGAGTAACTATGCTATCTCCAGGAACAAGCAGGAATGTAGTCTTCACATATGGGGACTCCCTAGCTGCAGATGCCAGGGAGATGGCCCCAGAAAGTTGTGTGCCCTTGTGAATGGGCTCCACTTTTCTGCATGGATCTCTGGCATCCTACAAGGGATGGTGGGTAGGAGTTGATTAAGTCTGGAACAAGTGTTGAAGAACAGCCTGACCAAACAAGGCATCCCGGCAGGAGTCCTTGTCTAAGCAGTAATGAGCTGTGAAGATATGTACTGAAGCCCAAGTAGCTGCTCGACAGATGTTGTCGATAGACACAGAGTGAAGATGAGCCATTGAGGCTGCCATGGCTCTCACATTGTGAGCTGTGACATGGCCCTCAAGAGGAAGGCTCTTACTCTCATAGGCAAAAGATATACACTGTGCAATCCAGCTGGACAGTGTCCTTTAGGAGACTGGACATCCCAAATGACTAGGATCAAAAGCAACAAAGAGTTGAGAGGATTTTCTATGTTGCTGTCTCCTTTGCAAATAAAAGGATAAAGCTCTTTTACAGTCCAAAGTATGAAGGTTCCTTTCTGCATTTGAGGCGTGAGTCCTTGGAAAGAATATAGGAAGGTAAACCGCTTGGTTTAAATGAAAGGGCGAAACCATCTTTGGCATAAAGTGTGGATGAGTCCTAAGGACTACCTTATCATGATGGAACCTTGCATAAGGAGGATCAGCCACCAACGCTTGCAATTCACTGATGTGACATGCTGATGCGATTGCAATGAGAAAGATGACCTTCCAGGAAAGGAATTTCAAAGATGTAGTGGTTAATGGTTCAAAGGGTGGTTTCGTGAGCTGCCCAAGAACCAGATTTAAGTCCCATGCCACCGGTGGTGGCTTAATGGGAGGCTTCGTTAAAAGAAGGCCTCTCATAAATTTCACTATGAGAGGAAATAGGTTGTCCATTTAGAGGCTTGAAAGAAGCTGCAATAGCACTCAAATGGACTCTCACTGAATTTGTCTTAAGCCCTGCATTTGATAAATGAAGGAGGTACTCCAGTAATCATTCCAGAGGTATCGCAAGAAGGATAAGACCCTTCTGCGAGCACCATATGGTAAACCTTTTCCACTTAAATGCATAAGATCGTCTTGCGGAAGGCTTCCTGGAAGCATGAAGGATATCCTTTACCTGCTGGGAAAGGTTAAGACCGTGAAGGTCTAGGCTTTCAGCAACCAGGTCCTGAGATGCAGAGACTGGGGATTGGGATGCCACAGATTCCCATCCTCTTCAGAAAGAAGATCTGGAGCAGATCCTAACTCCAGAGGCGGAGCTTGAGAGAGATGTAGGAGCAGAGGTTACCATGGTTGCCGTGGCCGACGTGGAGCTATGAGGATCATATGACCTCTGTCTCTCTGAAGCTTGAACAAGGTTTTGGGAATTAGGGGAATGGGTGGAAAGGCATACAGTAAGTCCTGACCCCAATGAATGAGGAAAGCATCCCTGGCCTGACAACCTCGAGCCGGAATTCTGGAACAGAAGCGGGGAAGTTTGGCATTCAGCGGACTTGCAAAGAGGTCTGTCCAGGGTTCCCCAAATTTGAAAAGGTTGGGCCACCTGGCCTGCAGGGAGAGACCATTCGTGTGGAAGCAGAACTTGACTGAGTTTGTCTGCCCAAGAGTTTTGAATGCCTGGAAGATACACCACTAGGAGATTAATCTGATGCTCTCTGGCGAGGGCCGATAGTCGCAAAGCTTCGTTGCACAGCGACAGAGAGCCTGTTCCGCCCTGCTTGTTCACATAGAACATGGCTACCTGATTGTCCGTTTGAACTAGGACTGTCTTGTAGCTGAGCTGGGAGTGAAATACTCAAAGAGCAAGGAAGATTGCTCTGAGCTCCAGGAGGATGATATGGAGATAGGCCTCCTGTGGAGTCCAGGTACCCTGGGCAGAGAGGCCATGCAGGTGGGATCCCCAATCCACCTGTGAAGCATCTGTTGTTAGAGTGGCTTGGGGTGGGGGGTGCTGAAATGGAGACCCCACCAGAAGGTTTTTGGGTGACTGCCACCATTGGAGGGACAAAATAAGGTGATCTGAGTTTGCTATTTTGCCTGACAGGCAAGCTGACGCCTGAGTTCAATGAGTGGATAAGGTCCACTGGGCTGCCCTCATATGGAGGCGAGCATAAGGAACCACATGCACGGTGGATGCCATGTGGCCTAGCAACTGTAACATTTCCCGAGCAGTGAGGTGAGGTTTTAGCACTGCTTGGGAAGCTAACTGCACAATGCAAAGGCAGCAGGGCTGTGGAAGGAAGGCCCTTGTCTGTCTGGTATCCAGAAGAGCTCCTATAAACTCTAGGGACTGAGTGGGAGCAAGGTTGGACTTTGGGAAGTTTATGACAAGTCCCAAATACTGAAGGATGTGCATTGTTTGAAACAGAGGCATCCTGGCCTCTGGCTCTGAAGGGGCTTGAATGAGCCAGTCGTCTAAGTAAGGGAAGACAAATATTCCCTGGGTGTGGATAAATGCTGCTACCACAGCCATGCTTTTTGTGAACACCCTTGGTGCAGAAGCCAGGCCAAAAGGAAGAACCCTTTATTGGTAGTGCTTCCCTTGAAACAAGAATCGAAGGAACCTTCGGTGAGTTGGATGGATGAGAACATGAGTGTATGCATCCTTGAGATCTAGAGAACAAAGCCAATCCTGACTCTGAAGGTATGGTAGCAGAGTTCCTAGAAAAATCATTTTGAACTTCTCTCTGAACAGGAATTTGTTCAATTCTCTGAGGTTTAGAATGGGTCTGTGTCCTCCTGTTTTCTTTGGAATAAGGAAATAAGGGGAGTAAAACCCTGGCCCCGTTGGGGAATGGGCATCTCGTTTATTGCTCCTTGAGCAAGGAGCATTGTGACTTCTTGACCTAACCCGTCATTGGGAGAGGTCTGAGAATTGAACTCTCTTACTATTGTAGGAGGGGGCATGCTGAGGAAATGAAGCTTGTACCCCTCGTACAATAGACAGAGTCCAATTTTCTGCTGTTATCTGACACCATCTGGGGCAAAATGACATAACCTTCCTGGGATGGTGGAGGGTTCTGGGCCGTTCAGGGCCAGGAAGACAAAGTTCTCTAGATAGGAGTCAAAGCCCCTGGAGAGGCTGAGTCTACTGAGCCGGTTGAGGCTTAGCTGCTTTTGGCTTCCTTTGTTGCCTAAGTTGTTGCTGCTATCTCTTTTGGGCAGATTGACCTGAACGATATCCCTGCTGGGTATAGGAGGGATAAAACCTTTTCTTCTTACTGAAGAATGGTTTCTTAGAGGATCTTTTCCTCGCAGGATCAGCTGTAGATTTGGATAATCTATCCAAAGCGATATTGTCAGCATCTATCTCATTAGCTTTTTCCTGCCAATTCTTGCCAGATTCTCTCCTGTGCAAGGTATATTCCCCAATTTGTCCTGTACCCAGATTTCTAAGTCAGATGCCTGGAGCCAGGCAATTCTACGTGCACCTATGGCAATAGCAGAGGTTCTGCTTATGCATTCAAAGCAGTCAAAGGCTGCACGATTCACAAACTTAGAAACATCCTGAGCATGTTTAACAAGAGTAAGATAATCTTGCCTTTTATCATCAGGAAGGAGAGGGCTTATAAGCTCTAAGTCTCCTGTGACTTCCTTAAGGAACATTCCCATATACAAGATATAGGAACTGATCCTAGCAGAAAGCATGGAAGCCTGGAAGGATCGACGTCCAAAGGCGTCAAGAGTCCTACACTCACATCCTGGAGGATTAGATGCATGCCTTTTTGCACTCTTCATCCGTCTCATGGCTGATTCCACTACAATGGAATGGTGTGGCAATTGAGTCTTCTGAAACCCAGGACAAGGAGGAACTCGATACATGGTGTCGAGCCTTTGAGAGTGAGGAGATGTGGTTAGAGGTGTTTCCCACATCCTTAACATAACATCATCCAAGATCTCATGAATAGGTAAGGTAGCTGCCTCCTTGGGAGCTTTACGATATTGTAGGATTTCTAGTTCCTTTGCCCTAGGCTCTTTTTCAGGAGCCACAGTGATGGAAAGACCTCGGGCCACATCTCAGATAAAATCCTGAAAGGACATATCCTCTGGTGGAAACATCCTACACTGAGAAGAAGAATCCTCAGGAAGAAGTACTCTGGTCTCGGCAGAGCCTTCGGAGTCTTCCGACTCATCCAGGGATTCAAAGTATCTCCGATCCGGGTGATCGTGCAATGCACGGTACCGGTACCAATCAAAGTCGGCATCGGAGTGGTCCGGTACTGACTTGTCGATGCTGGATAGAGACGCATGACTCGGTCCCGGTAGAATACCTGTCGATGCAGTCGGTGCTGGTACCAGTTGAATTGTCTGAAGTGGTTTCAGGGGCATCAAGGCTGTGAGAAGAGCCACCAGACTGCGTTCAATAGCCAAGAATCTCTGGTCTATCGACGCTGCCGATGCTTGGGTATGGAACAACCTCCCAGATCAAATAAGAGAGATAAAAGATCTACAAAAATTCTGAAAAGACCTAAAAACATATCTGTTTACCCAACACTACTCCAACACAGTTTGTGACTTGGGTATGGCCTCCCAACCTCCATAACTCGACATGAATACACCCATTCAAATTGACTCACTACAATTTTGATTACAGAACTTAAGACGATTCTTTAAATATATGTATATGTAAAAACTGTGTAGTAACTTGTAATTAGTTCTAAATCTGTTATACTACTTGTATATAGTTGTTTACAGTTCCATGTATCTGTTATATAGTTGCACATTGTTCCATGTACTTTAACATTGTTTGATGTAAACCGCCACTGATCCTGGGAATTGGCGGTATATAAAAGTTTTGCAAATACATAAAATAAACAAATAAATGAGGCTTGGGAAAGAGGAAAGAAATGGGAGATGTTGGACCACAAAATTCAGTAGACTCAGGGCAGGGGTGGAGGTGGAGAAGAAAGAACAGTGAGATTATTTTAAACATTTTAGTTAGTGATATTACAGAAGGCTTTCAGGTAAGGTATGCTTCTTTGTGGATTATACCAAAATCTACAATAATATTGACACCCAGGAAGGAGTAGACAAAATGAAGAAGGATCTAGCTAAGCTTGAAGAATGGTCAAGAATTTGACAGCTGAGATTTAATGCTAAAAATTGCAGGGTCATGCATTTGTGATGCAGCAATCCAAGGGAGCAGTACGATGTAGGGGGCAAAGTACTTCTGTCCACGAAAGAAGAATGGGACCTGGGTGTGATTGTTTCTGATGACCTTAAAGTGGATAAACAGGTAGAAAAGGTGATGGCGAAAGCCAGGATGCTTGGGTGCATAGGGAGAGGAATAGCCAGCAGAAAAAAAGGAGGTGATAGAACCTCTGTATACGTCTCTGGAGCAGCCTCATTTGGAGTAGTGTGTGCAATTCTGGAGACCACACCTTCAAAAGAATATAAACAGGATGGAGTCGGTGCAGACGGTGGCTACGAAAATGGTTAGTGGTCTTCATTATAAAGCATATGAGGACAGATTTAAAGATCTTAATATGTATACATTAGAGGAAAGGCAGAATAGAGGAGATATGCTAGAGACGTCTAAATACCTCTGTGGCATTTGACTAGCTCTCTTGCCTCTGACCCCAGACGTCTCTTTTCAACTCTCAACTCTCTTCTTAAGGCACCTCCACCTCCAATCCCTCCTTCTCTTTCTGCCCAAACCCAGCTGATTATTTTCATGACAAAATCCATAAGACTGCACTCCAATTTCCCACTAAATCTTCTTCACCCCCTCCTCAATATGAACTTTTCTCCTCAACCTCTATCACGCTTTCAACCTTTTCTAAGATTTCTGATGAGGAAACCTTTCCTCCTCTAAATTACCTGTTCCTCTGATCCTATCGCAACTCATCTCCTTAACTCCATCTCCTCCTCCATCATCCCTTCCATCTCACATATTCTCAACCTTTCAGTCTCAACTGCAACTTCCCCTGCAACCTTCAAGCATGCTGCCATTACACCTCCCCTCAAGAAACCTTCACTTCACCCTGCTTGTCCCAACTACTGACCCATCTCCCTCCTTCCCTTTATTTCCAAACTTCTTGAACATGCAGTTCTCCAGAACTGCCTTGAATTTCTCTCCTCTCAAGCCCTTCTAGATCACTTCAGTCTGGTTTTCATCCCTTTCATTCTACTGAAATGGTTTTTGCCAAAGTCTCCAGTGACTTGTTCCTGACTAAATCCAAGGTTCTTTACTCAGTTCTCATTCTTCTCAACCTTTCTGCTGCTTTTGATACTGTTGACCATCTCCTTCTCCCCAATACTTTGTCCTCTTTTGGTCTTAGGGGCACTGTGCTGTCCAGGTTCTCTTATTATCTATTCCATTGCTCTTTCATTGTTAGTTCTGGTGGATCTTCCTCTACTGCCATCTCTCTCTCAGTTGGTGTACCCCAAGAGTCTTTTCTGGACCTGAACATATAGAAGACTGGCCCCTTCTTGTTAAAGCTTACAGTCTAATCAAGACAGACAATACAATAAAAGAGAAACAAATGAATTATCCAAAACTTGAGTAGCTAATGCAGACATTTGTGGAATCAAGGCTACAGCTAATGACACAATGGTTGCCATATAGCTTCCAGCATAAAGGTTTCAGGATGTACCAGATCAAAGCCAATCCAAGTCTGCAGTGAAGCAGTCTCACCTTCAATAATGTTCAATGCCAATCCTCAACCCACAGCAGCAGCCAAACTCACTGTTACCTACCCTCCTGCTGTCAACAAAAATCTTGTGTGCTGAGTAGAAGCTGAAGCAGAAACCCCAACTTCTTGTGCCCTGGTGTCTGACCAAAGCAGGTCCACTTCGCCAGGCAGGCTTAGGTTTCTCTACAGGTTCCCATCAGGGCTCAAATACAGGTACATAGATTTGAAGACTGGTCGTGAATCAGGGGAGTGAGATGAAAGGCCTGAAACAGATGCAGAGTCCACCAACTAGGCAAACTCAGAGCAAGGCTTTCCTCCCCCTGCACTATTGCCGGTTGCTGGAATGGGCGAAAGTAAGCATCCAAAGACCCAGACACAAAGCAGATGTTGACTGGCACATCCCTGCTGCAGTGTCATCTAGAAGTAAGGAGATCATGGATTCTCTAAAGGGAGAACTATTCAGGCAACTGATAAAAGAACCCAAACGTGAAGGGGCCATACTGGACTTGGTGCTTACCAATGGTGTAGGGGGAGATCATTTTGCATCTAGTGATCACCAAATAGTGTGGTTCAGTATTAGGACTAGGGCTGATAAAATTCATTCAAAAGCGAGGGTCTTAGACTTTAGGAAAACTAACTTTGCAAAGATCGGACAATACCTCAGGGAGTCGTTAGTGGGATGGGAATATCTGGGGATGTAGAAAAATAGTGGGCAAAACAGAAAGGGGATATTTTAAGGGCAACCAACCTTTTTGTTAAAATGGTAAATAAAGGTAAAAGGAAAAGGAGAACGCTATGGTTTTTGAAAGAAGTAGCTGAAAAGGTGAAGAAATAGAGGGAGGCCTTCATGACATACAAGAAATCACAGAGAGGAAGACAGGCATCTATATTTGGATAAACTTAGAGAATCTAGCAAAGTAGTCAGGAAAGCAAAGATTTAAAAAGAGGAGGAAATAGACAATGAAATAAAATGGGGGGATAAGACATTTTTCAGATATGTTAGTGAAAAGAGGAAGGGCAAAAGTGGTATTGCCAGACTCAAGGGTGAAGGGGAGGAATATCTAGAAGCTGATGAGGATAAGGAGGAATTGCTTAACAAATATTTCTGATCTGTGTTCACAGATGAAGAACCAGGAGCAGTCCTCAGAAAACACCCACAAACATGAACAGAAGTGACAGGGTATCTTGAACAATTTTCAGAAGACTGTGTCTGTGAGAAACTGCAGTAGCTAAACTTAAAGTAGACAAGCAATGGGACCAGGTGGGGATACACTCAAGAACACTGAGGGAACTTGGAGATGTTCTAGCAGCTCCACTGACTAACCTTTTAAATGCCTCAGTGTCAGGAGTGGTGCCAGACTGGAGAGGTGCACATGTGGTCCCTTTACACAAAAGCGTTAGTAAGTATGTGTTTGAAAACTACAGGTCGTTTAGTTTAACCATGGCGGTGAGTAACTTATTGGAAGTGTTGAAAACAGAAAATAGTGAGGTTTCTGGAGTTCAACTGATTACTGGATCCGAGGCAGTATGGATTCACAAGAGGCAGGTCTTGTCAGACAAATCTGATTCATTTCTTTGACTGGGTGACCAGGGAGTTGGACAGAGGGAGAGCCCTAGATGTGGTGTATTTAGATTTCAGTAAAGCTTTTGACATAATTCTGCACAGGCAACTTATAAACAAACTGAGAACCCTAGGGATGGACCCTAAAGTTACTACTTGAGTTAGAAATTGGTTGAGTGGGAGGCGAAAAATGGTACAGGTAAATGGAGCTTACTCTGAGAAGGAGGTTACCAGTGGTGTGCTCCAGGGATCGGTCCTTGATCTCATTCTTTTTAACATGTTCTGTTTACCTTTACTGCTGTTACATGTAACATGTTTGCTTTTTGTAAACCGTCCCTGATCTCTTGAAGGTGCAGTATCGAAAAATGTAACAAATAAATAAATAAAATAAACATCTTTGTTAGTGATATAGCGGGAGGGCTGTCAGGTAAGGTTTACCTCTTTGCAGATGATACCAAAATCTGCAATAGAGTAGACACCCAGGAAGGTGTAAATAACATGAGGAAGGATCACGCTAAGTTTGAGGAATGGTTTAGAATTTGGCAGCTGAGATTTAATGTTAAAAAATGCAAGATCATGCATTTGGGCTGCAGCAATCCAAAGGAGAGATATAGTATAGGGGGTGAAATACAATCCAAAAAAGAAGAGCAGGATCTAGGCGTGATTGTGTCTGATGATCTTAAAATATCTAAACAGGTAGAAAAGGCAATGGTGAAAGCTAGAAGGATGCTTGGGTGCATAGGGAGAGGAATGGCCATCAGAAGATAGGAGGTGATAGTGCCTCTGTATAAGTCTTTGGTGTGAACTCATTTGGAGTATTGTGTGCATTTCTGGAGACCACACCTTCAAAAGAATATAAACAGGTTGGAGTCAGTACAGAGGGTGGCTACTAAAATGGTTAGTGATCTTCATTATAAAGCATATGAGGCCAGATTTAAGGATCTTAAGATGCATACTTTAGAGGAAAGGCGGGATAGAGGTGATATGATTGAGACGTTTAAATACCTCCATGGCATAAATGCACAGGAGGAGAGCTCTGCTATGAGGGGACATAGGATGAGGGTGAAAGGGGATAGACTCAGGAGTAATCTGCAGAAATATTTCATTATGGAACGAGTGTTACATGTGTGGAATAGTCTCTCCTAGTGCAGGTGGTAGAGAAGAGGACAGCATCTTAATTCAAAAAAGCATGGGGCAGACACAGAGGATCTCTAAAGGAAAGAAGGGGACTGCTGTATTAGTTGATATGGAAGGGCAGACTAGATAGGCCATGTGGTCTTTTTCTGCCGTCATGTCTTTATGTTTACTTGTGAGTCTATCCCCTTTCAAACTCATCCTATATACCCTCATAGCAGAGCTTGCTTTCAATCTAAAGAGGCTCTTCTTCTGTATATTTATTTAAATGTCTCTATCATATCTCCTCTATTCCGCCTTTCGTCTAAAGTATACATATTAAGATCCTTAAATGTGTCCTCATATGCTTTATATTGAAGACCACTTATCATTGTAATAGCCACCCTCTGCCTCGACTCCAACCTATTTATATCCTTTTGAAGTTGTGATCTGCAGAACTGCACACAATACTCCAAATGAGGTCACACCAAAGACTTATACAGAGGCATCATCACTTCCTTTTTTCTGCTGGCCATTCCTCTCTCTATGCACCCAAGCATCCTTCTAGCTTTGGCTGTCACCTTTTCTACCTGTTTAGATACTTTAAGATCGTCAGACACAATCATACCCAGGTCCCGCTCTTCTTTTGTGGAAAGAAATACTTCACTCCCTACACTGTACCACCCTCTTGGAATTTTGCAGCCCAAATGTATGACCCTGCATTTTTTAGCATTAAATCTCAGCTGCTAAATTCTTGGCCATTCTTTAAGCAAATCTTACCCAACGGTCCTTCTACAATGTCACAAACAAAGATGTAAAAAAAAAAAAAAAAAAGGGTTGGATCAAGGACAGATCCCTGTGGCACATCACTGGTAACCTTCTCCTCAGAGTGAGTTCCATTTACAGTACCTGTACCCTTTGTCGCCTCCGATTCAACCAATTTCTAACCCAATGAGTAACATTAAGGTCCATCTCTAGCATGCTCAGTTTGTTTATAAGTCGCCTATGAGGAACAATGTCAAAGGCTTTACTAAAAACTAAATATACCTCATCTAGGGCTCTCCCTTGGCCCAAATCCCTGGTCTCCCAGTCAAAGAAGTCAATCAGATTTGTCTGACAAGACCTGCCTCTAGTGAATCCATGCTGCCTCCTATCCTATAATCCATTGGACTTTAGAAACCTCACTATTTTCTCTTTCAGCAATGTTTCCAATAGTTTATTCACCACAGAGTTTAAACTGGCCTGTAGTTTTCAACATCATCTTTACTAATGCTTTTCTGTAAAGGGACATGTGCCTCTCTCCAGTCCTCTCGCACCACTCCAGACTCCAAAGATGCATTGAAAAGGTCAGTTAATGGAGCTGCTAGAATGTCCCCCAGT
Source organism: Ichthyophis bannanicus (assembly GCA_033557465.1). NCBI lineage: Eukaryota > Metazoa > Chordata > Amphibia > Gymnophiona > Ichthyophiidae > Ichthyophis > Ichthyophis bannanicus. Next base: position 1,630,309,457 of record CM066032.1, read on the forward strand.
TCCTTCAGTATCCTTGGATGTATCCCATCTGGTCCCATTGCTTTGTCTTTTAGTTTAGCTAGTTCCTCACAAACAGTCTTCTGAAAATCGTTTGAGATCCCGTTGCTTCTGTTCCTATTTCTGGATGTTTCTGAGGTCCTGCTCCTGGCCTTTCATCTGTGATCACAGAATAGATATTTGTTAAGGAATTCCACTTTATTCTCATTAGCTTCTACATATTCCTCCCCTTCACCGATAAGTCTGACAATACCACTTTTGCCCTTCTTCCTCTCACTAACATATCTGAAAAATGTCTTATCCCCCCATTACATTTCCCCCCCATTATTTCTTCTTTTTTTTTGTATCTTTGCTTTCCTATGTTGCTAGTTTCTTTAAGTTTTTCCAAAAATAGATGCCTGTCTTCCTCTCTCTGTGATCTCTTGTATTTCATGAAGGCCTCCCTCTTTTTCTTCACCTTTTCAGCTACTTCTTTTGAAAAACATAGTGGCCTCCTTTTCCTTATACCTTTATTTACCAATTTAATAAAAAAGGTTGGTTGCCCTTAAAATATCCCCTTTCGGTTTTGCCTACTATTTTTCTACATTCCCCAGCTGTTCCCACACCAGTAATAACTCCTTCAGGTATTGGCCCACCTTTGCAAAGTTAGTTTTCCTAAAGTCTAAGACCCTCGCTTTTGAATGAATTTTATCAGCCCTAGTCCTTATACTGAACCACACAATCTAGTGATCACTGGATGCTAGCTGATCTCCCACTATAACATCAGAAACACTTTCACCATTAGTAAGCACCATGTCCAATATGGCCCCTTCACGTGTGGGTTCTGTTACCAGTTGCCTGAATAGTTCTCCCTATAGAGAATCCAGGATCTCTTTACCTCTAGATGATACTGCAACAGGGATGTGCCAATCAACATCTAGCATATTGAAATTAGCTATCAGTAGCACTTCCCTTTCCTGGCAATGCTGCGTATATCTTCTATTAAATCTCCTCTCTCTTTGAGGGAGGTCTGTATATCACGCCAATGTAAATGGATTTCTCTTTCCCTCTTTCTAGTTTAACCCACAATGCCTCCTCTCTCCCATTTAAACCCTGTAATTCTATAGAATTAATGTTTTACATATAGTGCCACTCCTCCTTCCCTTCTTCCTACCCTGTCCTTTATGAATAAAGTATAGCCTGATATAATTACATCCCAGTCATGGTTTTCCATGAACCATGTCTCTGCAACCCCCACTAAATCCAAGTCAGCCTCTTCCATTAAAGCTTCAACATCTGGGCCCTTATTTCCTATACTACAGGTATTTATACACACAGCTTTCCAGATTTCGCCCCTTTTACCAATTTCTATAGAGGTTTTAAAAGCATCGATTTTCTTATCTTTTTTACTGTCCAATTTTTGCATCCATATGATGTTATTGAAGATCCCATGGCTTGGAGAAGTCAAATCTTTGTATTGAGAGAGATATCTCTGCTCTTGAGAAACTGGTCTAGGTCCTTCATTGCCATTCTGCCAAGAGCAATGTGTCAGATTTCTTGACTACTTGTTTCTTTATTGATTATTGATCCAAGTAGGTTAAAGTTGTCCACTGTTTCAATTTCTTCTCCATCCACAATGAACTTATTGAATTTACCAGTTGTCAGGATCTTTGTATTCTTTACATTAAGGTGCAGACCCATTTTAAGACTGTTACTTGATATTGGGAAGGAAATGTTTCAGATAGTCTTCAGTTTCAGCCATATTATGGTGTCATCAGCATAGCGAATGCTGTTGAGTCTTTCACCAATCTTCACACCTCAGTTATCTTCAGACAGTCCTGCTTCTCTGAAGATTTGTTCTGCATACAAGTTAAACAGGTAGGGGGAAACGATACAGCCTTGTTGTATACCTTTGCCGATCTTAAACCATTCTGTTTCTCCTTGTTCAGTTTGAATCAAATATTGTTACTTGTTATTGTGATTAATTATTGTGGTTTAAATAAGTACATTTCATAAATAAAAACATATTGCAAAAGCCTATAATATATTAATAATTCAACAAATGATTACAGCGACAATGCGTTAACGGTAAAGGAAGAGAGACACATTTGATTTTATCATTGGGGTCACCACAAGTTGATCAATGGTAAAAGGGGTCACAGTACAAAAAAGGTTGAGAACCATAATATGGCTGAAACTGAAGACTATCTGAACCACTGCACTAGGTGAAGTCCATGTATATAGTCACAGCTTGTGTTGCTGGAAAGTGTTTGAGATGAATAGATCTTTGGTCTTACATTATTCTATTAGTCTTTCTCCAGCTTCATTTCTGTTGCCAAGCCCATAGTTTCCAATCACTTTGCCGCCTTCTTTGTCACCAACTTTTGCATTCCAGTCACCTATCCTGTTTGCATACTCTGTTAGTTTCAGCTTGTACTTTATTTATATACTGCCTCTTCCTTTAATCAAGATGGTTTACATTTCAACTCCGTTTACATGATAACAAGGTTAATCAGTTCATTATAACATAGAACTGATCCATATCTTCCTCTTCTGCAGCTGTTGTAGGGGCATATAGCTGAATAATAGTTGTGTTGATGGACATTCCTCTTAGACAAATAGAAAATAAGCATTCACTTGATTACATTTGTATTTCATTTGAGTTCTTGCAAGTTTTTTCTTAATTATAAATGCAACACCATTTCTTCTTTGTCTTTAATTTCAGAATAGTATACCATGTGATCAGATGCAAAATGCCCAGTCAGTCCATTTCAGTTCACTGATACCCAAAAGATCAAGTTGTACACGTTCCATTTCATTCTTGACCACTCCAACTTCCCTAGGTTTATGCTTCGTACCTTCCACGTCCCAATATGTAAGATATTTTTACAGCTTCTGACTCTAATTTCATGTGCAGCTGCATCAGCAGTCAGATGTTCTGAGGGTTTTGATCCAACCACATCATAAATGCTGGCTTTACTCTGAAAAGTCTTCAGCTCATCCCCAGTAGCCAGCTGAGTGCCTTCCGACCTGGGGGCCTCATCTTCCAGCAATGCAATGTGTGTCTTCAAGTCAATGCTGACTCCTGGAGACCTAGTAGGCTCCTAAGTTTTCTTGGCAGTGTGACCAGAAGTAGATTTCCAGACCTTTTTTCCCAAGACAATGGAAGGTTAAGTAACTTGCCCAAGGCCCCAAGGAGTTCTAGTAGGAATTGAAGCCTAGTCTCTTGGTTACCAAGTCAGTGCTCTAACCACTAGGCTACTCCTCTACCCCAATCATCTTTCAGCACTAAAGTGCAATTTGTTTTGTTGTGACTATCCACTGGGTTTTCGTGGCAAAATACGCAAGTAAATTGCCAAGCCTTTCCTCCGCACAGGTAGTGCTAGTGTTACAATTGACACAGAAATGTGATCCTCCTCTGCTGCTGTCCAGATGTATAAGCATATTTAGCAGGGATGTGCATTCATTAGTATGCATTCAGGGGCATGTTTACTAAAGTGTACTAAGTTAGTTCACTTTCAACCCCAAACAATTAGTGTGAGGACCTGCTCTTACTTTTAGGAGGGTGTCTGCATGTCCCCCTGAGCTAACAAGCAAGACCTGCTAACCAGATGAACTCCTCGAGATGATATTCCAGTGGAACTATCCAAATAGTACCACTGAATATCCCCTATTACTCCCGCAACACTAACAGATAGTGCTAGGGAGGTCTGTGGGTCAGGCAAGGAAGGTAGAAGAACTTATCTGGTTAGTGGTGATCTTCAGTCTATTAACAAACTAAGTAGCTGCATGATGTTAGGCCTAAAAAGGAGACCAAATTATCAGCAGTGTCTCTTTCTGGATAACTGCTGAATATCGCCACAATGCAGATATCTACTGGCAGTCATCACTGAAACCAGATGTAACTATACCTTGCTATACTTTATTCAGAAAGGACAGGGTAGGAAGAAGGGGAGGAGGAGTGGCACTATATGTAAAAACTACTATTAAAGCTTTGGAATTACAGAGCTTAAAAGGGAGAGAGGAGGCATTGTGGGTTAAACTAGAAAGAGGGAAAGAGAAATCTATTTGCATTGGAGTGATATACAGACCTCCCTCACAAGAGGAAGAGGTGGACAGAGAGTTAATTGAAGACATACGCAGCATTGCTAGGAAAGGGGAAGTGCTACTGATAGGAGATTTCAATATGCCAGATGTTGATTGGCACATTCCTGCTGCAGTATCATCTAGAAGTAAGGAGATCATGGATTCTCTACAGGGAGAACTATTCAGGCAATTGGTAACAGACCCCACACGTGAAGGGGCCATACTGGACTTGGTGCTTACCAATGGTGAAAGTGTTTCTGATGTTGTAGTGGGAGATCATTTTGCATCCAGTGATCACCAGATGGTGTGGTTCAGTATTAGGACTAGGGCTGTTAGAATCCATTCCAAGGTGAGGATCTTAGACTTTAGGAAGACTAACTTTGCGAAGATGGGCCAATACCTCAGGGAGTCGTTAGTGGGATGGGAACAGCTGGGGGATGTAGAAAAACAGTGGGCAAAACTGAAAGGGGGTATTTTAAAGGCAACCAACCTTTTTGTTAAAATGGTAAATAAAGGCAAAAGGAACAGGAGACCGCTATGGTTTTCGAAGGAAGTAGCTGAACAAGTGAAGAAAAAGAGGGAGGCCTTCATGAAATACAAGAGATCACAGAGAGAGGAAGACAGGCATCTGTATTTGGAAAAACTTAGAGAAGCTAGCAAAGTAGTCAAGAAGGCAAAGATTCAAAAGGAGGAGGAAATAGCCAATGCAATAAAATGGGGGGATAATACATTTTTCAGATATATTAGTGAGAAGAGGAAGGGCAAAAGTGGTATTGTCAGACTCAAGGGTGCAGGGGGGGAATATATAGAATCTGATAAGGATAAAGCAGAATTGCTTAACAAATATTTTTGTTCTGTGTTCACAGATGAAGAACCAGGAGCAGGACCTCAGAAAACACTCACAAATAAGAACAGAAGCAAGGGACATCTTGAACTATTTTCAGAAGACTGTGTTCGTGAGAAACTAGCTCAACTTAAAGTAGACAAAGCGATGGGACCGGATGGGATACACCCTAGAATACTGAGGGAACTTGGGGACGTTCTAGCAACTCCACTGACTAACCTTTTCAATGCCTCGTTGGAGTCGGGAGTGGTGCCAAAGGATTGGAGAGAGGCTCATGTGGTGCCTTTACACAAAAGCGGAAGTAAGGATGTGGTTGAAAACTACAGGCTGGTTAGTTTAACTTCGGTGGTGAGTAAATTATTGGAAACGCTGCTGAAAGAGAAAATAGTGAGGTTTCTGGAGTTCAGCGGATTACAGGATCCGAGGCAGCATGGATTCACCAGAGGCAGGTCTTGTCAGACAAATCTGATTGATTTCTTTGACTGGGTGACCAGGGAGTTGGACCAAGGGAGAGCTCTAGATGTGGTGTATTTAGATTTCCGTAAAGCCTTTGACACTGTTCCTCACAGGCGACTTATAAACAAACTGAGCACCCTAGGGATGGACCCTAAAGTTACTGCTTGGGTTAGAAATTGGTTGGGTGGGAGGCGACAAAGAGTACAAGTAAATGGAGCTCACTCTGAGGAGAAGGATGTTACCAGTGGTGTGCCCCAGGGATCTGTCCTTGGTCCGATTCTTTTTAACATCTTTGTTAGTGATATAGCGGAAGGGCTGTCGGGTAAGGTTTGCTTCTTTGCGGATGATACCAAACTCTGCAATAGAGTAGACACCCAGGAAGGGGTAGATAACATGAGGAGGGATCTAGCTAAGCTTGAAGAATGGTCTAGAATTTGGCAGCTGGGATTTAATGTTAAAAAATGTAAGGTCATGCATTTGGGCTGCAGCAATCCAAGGGAGCAATACAGTATAGGAGGTGAAGTACTTTTCTCCACTAAAGAAGAGCGGGACCTAGGTGTGGTTGTGTCTGATGATCTTAAAGTAGCTAAACAGGTAGAAAAGGCGACGGCAAAAGCTAGAAGGATGCTTGGGTGCATACGGAGAGGAATGGCTAGCAGAAAAAAGGAGGTGATAATGCCTCTGTATAAGTTTTTGGTGCGACCTCATTTGGAGTATGGTGTGCAATTCTGGAGACCGCACCTTCAAAAGGATGTGAACAGGATGGAGTCGGTGCAGAGGGTTGCTACTAAAATGATTAATGGGCTTCATTATAAAGCATATGAGGACAGACTTAAGGATCTTAATATGTACACCTTAGAGAAGAGGCGGGATAGAGGTGATATGATTGAGATGTTTAAATACCTCCGTGGCATAAATTTTCAGGGAGAGAGCCTCTTTCAATTGAAAGCAATTTCTGCTACGAGGGGACATGGGATGAGGGTGAAGGGAGATAGATTCAGGAGTGATATGCGGAAATATTTCTTTACGGAAAGAGTAGTGGATCCATGGAATAGTCTACCAGTGGAGGTGGTAGAGATGAGGACAGTAACTGAATTCAAAAAAGCATGGGACCAACACAGAGGATCTCTAAAGGTAAAAAGGGGACTGCTGTAGCTGTTGTTATGGAAGGACAGACTAGATAGGCCATGTGGTCTTTTTCTGTCATCATGTTTCTATGTTTCAGCAGAGGTCTCTAGTTGGGCACCTCTGCTGAATATCTGGTTTCATTTTTGCCTGTGGCAGTCAGTACTTTAAAAACACTGACTGTTGTGGGCTGAATATCAGGTCAACACACCTATTTTAGGCTGCTTTAAAGCCATGAACCCAGTTGTTCCAGGACATGGTCTCTCTACCTCATGCCTTCTTCATCTTAAAGACTCTCAAGCTGCATCACTACTTACAGCTTGCCTGGCTTTTCTAGTACAGGCCCTGTTTTGCCTCTGTTTCTTGACTGTCTGCCTTTAGTAGACTGTAAACTTCAAGAAGCAAGGACTTTCTATTATATGTGTTTGTGAAAGGCTGTGCATACTAAATTATACTCTAGGGGTTCATTAAGATTTACATTTGAAGGACTACCAAGAGGGACTGCTATTGCTCGGAAGAAATCTGTACTTGTAAGAATTTACCTGCAGGGAAATTCTCTAAATCTTGGGGAAAGGGGAATTCTTTGAGTTAAAGCTGATAAAATCTTTGAATTTTAAAATTCAGTGTTTTTGTTAGGTCAGTCAGGGCTTAGTAACACCCAACAGCTTTCAGTTAGTGTTTCTTTACAGCCCACCCACTCCAGACAAAGTTTGATTTATAGCTTCCAGTTAAGGGAAAAGGAGTAATCTTGCTGACTTTCAGGTTTAACAGATTATCTAAATAAGCAAGTTACTAGGAATAGATTAAGTCAGTCCTTGCATTTTACCTTGAGTCCCTTATACTTATTAGGTAAAATTGTATTGGTTCAGGAATCCCTATTCCCCTAGTAACTTTAAACAACTGAACTACTAAGTAGCTAAAATAAAATCTTTAATTCTAAAATGCAGATAGCAGTTCAGTAGCAAGATGAGGGCTATCCAATCTTTTGCACAGAGTGTTACATGTATGGATTTTCTCCTAGTTGGTGAGAGATCTTGTATGTGCACTAAGTGTAAAGAACTCTGCTCTCAAGGAATGAGTCTGATTTCTGGAGGCTCGAGTAGCAGACTTAGAGCAGCTGAGGCAGACAGAGAGGTATAAAGACGAGACCTACAGGGATGTAGTAGAGAAGTCTTACCTTCAGTCTGGCAGTTTTTCTGCTGCCATGGAGGAAAGAGATCATGTGAACGGAGATCACCACCATGGTGTGGCAGGAAGTTTCCCAGCTATTGCTAGATCTTGTCCCCCAAGTGATGTAATACTCTCTCACACCAGGAATGTCTCTCCAGGGCCATTTGTTCATGGGGAAAGGGTTAGGACAGCCGTTATAGTTGGCAATTTGATGAGGCAAGTAGATAGCCGGGTGGCGGTAAGGATTGCCTGGTTACCTGCTTGCCTGGTGTGAAGGTAGCTGACTTTATGCCCCATCTAGAAAAGATATTAGATAATGTTGAGGAGCCTGCAGTCTTGGTACATGTCGGTACCAATGATACAGGAAAGTGTGGCAGGGAGATTCTGGAAACTGAATTTAGGCTTTTAGGTAGAAAGTTGAAATCCAGAACTTCCAGGGTAGCAGTCTCAGAGATGCTTCCTATTCTATGCATGGAACACAACAAGCAGGCAGCGCTCCAGAGTCTCGATGTGTGGATGAGACAATGGTGCAAAGAAGAGGATTTAGGATTTGTTGGGTACTGGGCAAAATTCTGGAGAAGGGTGGGGGGGGGGGATGCTTTTCCAAAAGGATAGGAGGGAGGAGTGGCCTAGTGGTTGGGGCAAGGTACTTCAGGCCGGAAGGTCGGGGGTTCAAATCCCACTAGAGGACAGCAACCTTGGGCCGGAAGGACTGGGGTTTCTAGTCCCACAGGTGCTCCTTGTGGTCTTGGGCAAGCCACTTAACCCTCCATAGCCCATGTTCCCTGTAAAATAGTTATCTCCAAGTTATAATGCCCTGTTCAATGTAATTTCAGTTTGTTCAATGTAAACCGCACTGATGCAGAATAGCGCGGTATATAAGAGAATGTAATAAATAAAATAAAATAAAAAATAGGCTCCATCTTAACCAAGGTGGAAGCAGACTGATGGCATTAATCTTTAAAAAGGAGATAGAGCAGCTTTTAAACTACATAATAGGGGAAAGCAGACAGTTGCCCAAGAGCACATAGTTCAGAATGGGGTGTCATTGAAGAGTACTAGCAAAAGAGGGACGATAGGGCATCCCAATAGAGAGGATCCAATAAAGGGAAAAGTAAACCAGGTGCCTTTAAGTAAAAAACAGAATTGAAAGATTTGCCCGTTATCTGATTGCCAGACTGTTAATATGACAAACAAACATTGAAATGCCTATATGCAAATTCTAGAATTTGAAGAAATAAAATGGTTAAGTTAGAATATATAGCACTGAATGAAAGGTAAGATATAATTGGCATCTCATAGACCTGGTGGAAAGAGGATAACCAATGGGACACCATGATACTAGGCTACAAATTATATCACAATGATAGGGTGGATCACACAGGTGGAGGGGTGGCGCTATATGTTAAAGAGAGTATTGAGTCCAACAGGACCAAGGGTTTTCAGGAAGCAAAATACACTGTAGAATCTCTATAAAAATTCCATGTAAAAAGATAAGAGAAATGCTAACAGAAGTTAGGGAAGCCAGCAAAGTTTACAACACAGTAGTAATGGGAGATTTCAATTACCCTTTGTATTGACTGGGTCAATGTTAGATGTTGCATCAGTCCGGGAAAAGAAAACAACACCTGCAGACACCAAACAGGATACAACCGATCAGGGTGATGTAACACACCATGTCTATCCTTGAAATATATAAAGGAAATCAAAAAAGGGAAATTATTGAAGTTTTTCATTTTTGTCCTTTTTCTAATTCCTTTATATGTTTCAAGGATAGCCAGTCAGAGGATCATTGATGTCTTAGCCACTTTCAAAGTATCTGATAGGTTTTAGTGGTATTTGTTTTAGTCCTTCTGATTGTCCTTTTACGCTTTAAGGGTAGCCTAATATGGTATTTACAGATTACGAATGCCTTAGCCTCCTTCAAAGGACTCAATATGCTCTTTATGCTTTAAAGGGAGCCAATCAAAGTATTTAAAGTACTTGATATGCTTCATTGTTATTCCTTTTCCTCTCCCCCACCCCCATTTCCCTTCCTTCTGCTAACCACCCCAACCCCCCTCCTTTCCTTGGCCGCTTTTAAGTTGGTTCACTTTATTTTCACATGTTTTCAGCTGATCTTCTAAAGCCAGATCTACCCTGCAAAGAGACATATCCTTTAGAGTGAGTATCATTTTGTCCATAGAAAGGGTTTATATTTAGATCATGTTCCTATGGAGATTTTACTCTACCTTCTTTTCCTTATGCAGCTTTGTCAATCAACACTTTATGTTATGTGTATACTTTTGACATGTATTATGTTCTTAGATAATTGTCCCATAGATCTTTATATATTTATTTTGTTTCAGAAGTATGATTAGTAATGCGTTCTCTATGTTGATGGTTTTATACATGTATGTATGTATGTATTTGATATATTCTTTTATATAAGGTCCCGTTACCCATGCTGAAGGCTCCCACCAGTTGAAACATGACTTGTGCAGGGAGAGACCTTTGGTTACCTAACAAACACTCTGATCCATTCTACGGTGTGTTTCATTACCCTGCTCAGTTGTATCCTCAATGTTACATCAGGCCATGCTAGAGAGATAGAGTTTCTAGATGAAAAAAAGGACTGCTTAATGGAGAAGCTGGTTCAGGAAACCATTCTTAAAAAGGGACCCAGGATATCACTGCTTGACCCAATACAGGCATTGAGGAACCTGTGTCTTTTGGGGAAACTGCTAGATACCTATGACCTAGATTGGCCACTGTTGGAAACAGGATACTGGGCTTGATGGACCTTGGTCTGACCCAGTATGGCATATCTTATGTTCTTATGTTCTTATGTTATTTTAGACCTAGTCCTTAGGAGAATGCAGGATCTAGTGTGAGAGGTAATTGTGTCGGGGCCGCTTGGCAATAACGAACGTAACATGATTACATTTAATTTAATAAACGGAAGGAGGATAACAAGGAAATCCACTGTGCTAGCATTTAACTTTCAAAAAGAATACTATGATAAAATGGTAAAAAAAATAAAATAAAAAGGAGCAACTATAAAGGCTAAGAGTATACAACAGGCCTGGATATACGCTGGGAGTCCAGAGTATGACCACTGGATATACAGTGCTCTGACCATAAATAGATCCTGTATGTCAGGGTGCTTTGGCCCGCCCCTGCTCCACCCACTCTCTGCCTCCAGTCTTCCCCTCCCACCCCATCCAGTGCTCCCTACACAAACCCTCTGTACGTGTGGAGAGGGCTGGACTCAATAGTGTGCTGGGCCAAAATGAGAGTTGGACCAGTGCGTATAAACCTGCTATTCACATCTCTGTATTAGGCCATAATGTACCTAGGTTTTCAGAAAGCTTTTGACAAGGTCCCTCCTGAGATAATCTTGGGGAAATTAAAAAGTCACAGGAGTTGGGGCGGAGCCTGATGTCCAGCGGGATGGTCGCATAACGCTGAGGCTCCCGAGAGGCCTACTCAGAATCCTGAATTAACACCGTACATACTTGGAACTTCTACTCTGATCTTGCCGGGGCACATTGGTGAGATGACGGGGACCAAACCCTCGCGCCTGGAATTTGGATCTCCAGCGGCTTCTCACGGCAAACGTTCCAAAACTGAACCTCCGTCCCCGCAGAAGGGGCTGGCCTTGTGCGAGGGCCCCGAAATGCAGCAGGAAATCCTCGCAGAGATTAGAGGGGTCAAAAACCTAGTGCAGTCAAACGGTGAAGCACTCCGAGCGCTGCGGGAAGATTTTGGTGTGCTGCAAAGCAAGCTAGAAGGGCTTTCTTCGCGTCAGGACAAAATGGAGAGCATATTGGACTCCCATGCGGCCCGGTTGTCCAAACTCGACAAAGTTGAACGTCAGGTGCGGGCCTTGCAGAAAGAAGTGGAAGATGGCAATAATAGAGCGCGCCGCAACAACATACGACTCGTGGGCATACCGGAGGGAGCGGAATCGGGAGACATGAAAGAGTTTTTATGCAAAATCCTCCCTTCCCTGCTCCAAATCACCTTTACCAAAGATTTGGAGATCGATCGCGCTCATCGTGTACCCACAAGCATAACGCTCAACAGGAAGACCCCGCGGCCTATCATTTTTCGACTTTTGAGATATCAACACGTGGAGCAAATTCTAAGTGCCTCTCGGGCAAAGGGCCATATGGAGTTTGAGAGCCACAAGATCTCCTTCTATCCCGACTTGGCTAAACCCACGGTCGACCGCCGAAAGCGCTTTCTGGAATTCCGGCCGAGGCTTCAACAACTACAAGCACGCTATGGCCTGATGTACCCGGCCAAGCTCCGAGTCACGCTTCACAATCAGACAAGAACATTTGAGGACCCTGATCTACTAGCGGAGTTTTTGGATTCCAAAGAAGCCGACTTGATGCGCTGACTTCCAGAATATTCCTGCAAGTATTCTCATATCCGCTGTACCTGCCATATTGGATCTGCCGCAGCCCAGCAAAGAGTCTGGCGAGGGCAGTTTGTTGCCTTACTTTTGATGATATCTGTGACCCGACTCCATCTACCCACAGTAGCCTCGATGAGTATCAGAGACAGTGTTAATTATGGACTCTGGTGTTTCTTTTCTTTTTTTTTTCATGTCTTTCTATTTCCTCTCTAGGGCCTCCTCCCGCAGACATATGGTCGCCATATTCTTTGGGGGTTTTGCTTCTTCTCTAAGATACTTTGGTACATACTTTTCAATATGGGGTGTATTAGCTAGAATACTCGGTGATTATGTCATTGTTGCACAGATTCTGATTATGTTGTATGTTTTCAAGCGCCCTTACCTAAAATGTCTATTACCGATTGATGGCACCATGTAAGATTTTCTCATTGAACGTAAAAGGAATTAATAATCCGATAAAACGGAAGAAAATCCTAAGCTACCTAAGTCAGGAAGCTGCGGATCTGATTTTTCTCCAAGAAACGCATTTAAATTCGAAGGAAACTCTTAAACTCAATATTAAACCTTACATGGTGGCCGCCTATTCCCCAGCCGTTTCTAAGAAATGTGGGGTTGCCATACTGGTTAGGAAATCTTTGCATGCTACTATTATTGCGACTAGCTCAGATACAGAAGGTAGATGGTCCAGAGTTCATCTCAAGATAGGTAGCCTGGAAGTTACATGTATATGCCTTTACGCTCCTAATGTGGATGACCCTGCCTTTTTTGCTACCATTGCTCAGGTTGCGCAGGCCTCTGCTAATACTTCATTGATAATTGGGGGGGATTTCAATCTAGTCCTTGATCCCCTGATTGACAAACAGCCGCCTAGGACAAGTGGTCCCCCCAAGAGTCACCACGCTTACCTCCCTGATCAAAGATCTTGCTTTAGTTGATCTATGGAGGTTACTACACCCCAATGAGCTTGACTTCACCTTCTTCTCTTCCCCTCATAAATCCAGTCTCGCATAGACTTCTTTCTAATATCAAAACTGTTAGTTCCTCAGGTGGACACTGCAAAGATTCACTCCCAACATATTTCAGATCATGCTGCCATTTCCTTTCAATTACACACTACTGCACCCCAAGCGAATTCGGGGGCCTGGTTCTTTGATAGAGCCCTGTTAACTCAGCCAGAGTTCCAGTTAGAAATTCGAGCAGCCATAAAGGATTACTTCCATTTTAATCTACCCCAGGATACTGCGAATTGGGCTTGGTGGGAGGGCTTCAAAGCGGCCATTCGAGCAACGATCACTAGCTATCAAATCCGCCTGCGGAAACAACGCAAACAGCAGCTACTCATACTAGACCAACAAATAAAAGCAGGCGAACGAGTTCTAACTTCACGTACTGATCCATGTGTATTAATTCGATTACAGCGTCTCCGTTTTCAATATAATTCAATCCTCTCAACTGTAGCTTTTAAGAGTATAGAGCTTCAGCGAGGGACATATTATCGTGAAAATAACCGAGCCGGTCGACTCTTAGCCAACGCCTTGAAAGGTCAAAAAGAAGCCAAACGCGTAGCGGCCCTTCGAGCTCCACAGGGAGGGGGCATAGTGACCACGGACTCCGACATTGTAGAGCTCTTTCGGGATTTCTATACCCGCCTATATCAATTTGAATGTGAGTTCTCGTCAGAGACATTCGAGCGATTGCTTTCTGGCATTCAGCGGCCGACCCTCTCTGAAGATGATAGGGATGCGATGGATGAACCCTTCTCTACTTCAGAGATCCAATCTGCCCTAAAACGAACAGCCTCGGGCCGTGCCGCAGGGCCCGATGGTCTCCCGACCGAATTCTACAGAACGTTCAGTGCAGATTTAGTTCCCTATTTAAAACTCTATTTTACTGCCCTTGCGGTAGATACATCCTCTTTGGGATCCTTTTCTGCAGCTAATGTGGTAGTATTTGAGAAAGAAGGCAGAGACCCGCTACTAACCGCCAACTACCGTCCAATCTCCCTACTTAATGCCGATTATAAGATCTTCGCAACGATCTTGGCCACCCGGCTATCTGACAGGATGGCCACCCTAATTCACCCCGACCAATGCGGTTTTATACCCGGCAGATCAACTGCTGACAATGCTCGGACCTTGTGCCACGTGCTATCCAGTGCTGCCAATCTAGATCATCCCTGGGTGGGTCTTTCCCTGGATGCCGAAAAAGCCTTTGATCGTCTGGAATGGCCCTTCTTATTTGCAGTTCTCCGATGGTATGGCTTTGGGGAGGGCTTCCTCCGATATCTCCAAGTCATGTATACTCAACCCGTCGCCAGTATTTGTGTAAATGCCATCAAGTCTCAGCCATTTAATCTCCAAAGAGGCACGCGTCAAGGTTGCCCCCTATCACCGATGCTCTTTGATCTAGCTCTTGAACCCCTAGCCCTCCTTATTAGACAGTCCGCACGTATTCGAGGTGTCCCCTTCAGTCATAGGGAGATTAAACTCTCTGCATATGCAGATGACCTTATGCTTTTCGTATCCCTCGATTCGGTTCCAGCTGTCTTGGATCTGATTGACGGATACTCACAATTATCGGGCTATAAAATTAACTGGACCAAATCTGTAGCATTCCCACTGAACCGCTGGGTACATGAGGCTGACATGCAGGCCTTTCCCTTCCTTTGGCAATCCCGCATGGTGAAGTATCTCGGGGTCCATTACTGTTCTCCTTTAGAAGACACTATCAGTTTTACTGCCAAAGAGGTAGTCTCCAAAGTCCGTGAGCTCACTAATCGTTGGTCTCCCTTATCTCTTACATGGTGGGGCCGCTTAGAAACTGTGAAAATGATGATAGTCCCCAAAGTGAACTACATTTTAGAAATGCTGCCATGCTTACTCCTGCTACATACTTATAAAGATATTGAGGGCCTTCTCGTCCGCTATCTCTGGCAGGGCAAGCCACCAAGGATAGCTAAACAAAAACTACAATCTGCAAAGGAAAGAGGGGGTACCAGATTTCCTGATTTTCTTAGATATCATCAAGCCTTCCTACTTAAGCAAGGTGCCCGATGGCTAGATGCCTCAACAGACAGCAGACCAGTTTGGCTTGACATAGAAGAGGAGCTTAGTAGCCCAATTCCGGTGACCCAGCTCCCGGTATGTCCTATCAAGTAGACACCCGCCATCCACCAATGATTGTCGATACTCTTGCGGCCTTTAACACTCTCATTCTATCACTGGGCCCGAACGCATGTCCTCAGGACGGACTCCTGCTATGGAATAACCCCAGAATTCAGTCCTAAATAGAACGATAGCATGGAAACCCTGGTACTCAAGGGGGATCTGGACACCCCAACAGCTTTTCTCTGCAGCTCGTTGGAAAACCTTTTCTGATTTACAAAAGGAATTTGCGTTACCAGCGAAACACTACTTTCAATTAATGCAGCTTCAACACTGCCTCAAAAGTGCTCGAATCATGCCGCCCTCTGCCCCTACTGAGGACGGGCTATTAGAGATAGTTCACTCTATTAGTAGTACACATGGGGTAGCCTCTAACTTTTATAAAATATTATGTCAGGGCACAGACACGGCCACTTTTAGAGCCCAACAAGCCTGGGAGCGCGAACTGCAAACCACTTTAACCCCTGTGCAATGGAGCGTTTTCTGGAGCAAAGTAGTGCGGGTTTCCCGGTCTGTCTCTGTTACCCAAACTCTCTTCTTTTTTGCACACAGATGCTTTTATACCCCAGAAAAAATAGCCAAATGGAACACAAATGCTGGGGACCAGTGTTGGTCTTGCCATACTGCTGTGGGAACCTTCGCTCATGTTATTTATGAATGTCCTCAACTACAGGTTTATTGGGGGCGGGTCTGGGGTTGTATTCAATTTATCTTACACCTTCACGAGCCTCTCTCTTGGAAGATCGTGGGACTCCGCTCTGTGGCGGAGGTCCCCTCTCTTCCTAAGAAGGGTCGCTTTCTCCTTGATTTCATGCTGGGTATAGCCATATGCTTAATCACGAGGAATTGGAAGGATAGCTCTCGACTTACTGTCAATGAATGGTGGAACCTCGTCTGCTTATATAGTAAATATGAGCAGATACCTCGGAGAGCTATTCCCCATGCCCAAACTCACTCTCGCTTGTCTAAATGGCAGATGCTTAATGATTATGTACAATCTGCTCATTGTTCCAACATGCCTGTATAATGCGCACTCATCATGTTTCAGATCACCGTTAGGTTTTGTAACACAATAATGTAAGTACACGCCCGCTTCGGGTATGATTAGTTTTCTAGAGAAGAAGCAGGGGGGAGGGGGGTGGCAGGGGTTTACTTTGGTGTATGTATTACACTTTATGTATCTGTCTTTTAGCTGTATGTCTTCCTTTTCCTTTGTTGTTATAAAACGAAAATAAAGAATTAAAAAAAAAAAAAAAAAAGTCACAGGAGTTATATACAGATTCCCCTTCACAGGGCGTAGAAGTGGATGAAGATTTAATAGAAGACATACACAGTATTGCCAAGAAAGGAGATGTGCAACTGATAGGTAATTTCAATATGCCAGATGTGGATTGGCACATCACTGCTGTGGTATCATCTAGAAGTAAGGAGATCCTGGCTTCTGTACAAGGTGAGCTATTCAGGCAGCTGGTAACATGTGATGAGGCCATACAGGACTTAATGCTAACCAATGGGGAAAGTGTTTCTGATGTTACAGTGGGAGAACACCTCACATCCAGTGATCACCAGATGGTATGGTTCAGTATTAGGACTATGGCTGATCCATTCAAAAGTGAGGGTCTTAGATTTTAGGAAATCTAACTTTGCCAAAATGGGAGAAAACCTCAAGGAGTCGTTATGATGGGAATAGCTGGGGGATGTAGAAAAACAGTGGGCAAAACTGAAAGGGGTTTTTTAAGGACAACTAATCTTTTTGTTAGCAAGGTAAATAAAGGAAAGAAGTAGCTGAAAAGGTGAAGAAAATGAGGGTGGCCTACATGAATATAAGAACATAAGATATACCATATTGGGTCAGACCAAGGTCTATCAAGCCCAGTATCCTGTTATCAACAGTGGCCAATCCAGGTCCCAAGTACCTAGCAGTTTCCCAAAAAGGCACACAGGTTCCACAATGCTTGTATTGGGACAAGCAGTGGATTTCCTGGGTCCCCTTTAAAGATGATTTATGGACCTTTCCTCCAGGAACTTGTCCAAACCTTTTTTAAACCCAGCTACACTAACAGCTTTTACTACACCCTCCATTAAAGAATTCCAGAGGTTTTTTACACGTTGAGTGAAAAAATATTTATTAGTCTTATATGGGTTGTTCTGTAGCTTCATTGCATGTCCACTAGCATTTCTACTTTTTGATGGTGTAAACAAGCGATCTATGTTTACCCTTTCCACTCTATTCATTAATTTATAGACCTCTATCATATCTCCCCTCAGCTATCTCTTTTCCAGGTTGAAGAGCCCTAACCTTTTAAGGCTCTCCTCATAATAGTATCCTTCCCTCTCCTTTACCATTTTGGTGGCTCTTCTCTGTACCTTTTCTAATTCTGTTATATCCTTTTTAAGATATGGCAACCAGAATTGCACACAATATTCGAGGTGCGGTCGCACTATGGAACAATATAGAGGCATTATAATACCCTTGGTTTTATTCTCCATTCCTGTCCTTATGATTCCTAGCATTCTATTTGCTTTCTTGGCCAATGCACACTGGGCAGTGAGTTTCAATGTGCTATCCATGATGATGCCTAAATCTTTTTCTTGGGTGGGAGTTCCTAATGTGGAACCTTGCATCGTGTAACCATAGTTTGGGTTGTCCTTTCCTAGGTGCATAAATTTGCACTTGTCCACATTAAATTTCATGTGCCATTTGAACATCCAGTCTTCCTATTTATTAAGATTCTCTTGCAATGTTTCACACTCCTCTTGAGTTTTAACAACTTTGAATAATTTTGGGTCATCTGCAAATTTGATCACCTCACTCATTACTCGCATTTCCAGGTCATTTACAAATATTTAAAAAGCAGCAGACTTAGCATAGATCCCTGGGGTACTCCACTATTCACCTTAATCCATTGGGAAAATTGGCCATTTAGCCCTACTCTCTGCTTTCTATCTTTTAACCATTTCCTGATCCACAATAGTACACTGCTTCCTTTCCCATGACTCTGATTTCACCAAGAGTCTCTCATGAGGGACATTGTAAAAGACTTTCTGAAAATCCAGATACACTACATTGACTGACCCACCTGTATCTACCTATTTACACCTTCAAAAAAACATAACAGATTAGTAAGAGAAGACCTTCCCTGTCTAAAGCCATGTTGGCTGTCTCCTATCAAACCATGACTATCTACATCAGGGGTCCTCAAACTGCGGCCCGCCGAGGACATTTATCCGGCCCGCCGTGTGTTTTTGCCGCCACTGCCTGTCCTCAGGGGCGGCTCTACCATGAGGCGAAGTGAGGCGGCTGCAGTTGCTGGTTGTGTGGCAGGCTTTCCCTTCATGCCTAGAGGTGCTTTGCCTTTCTTTGGTGTTCCGGTGGCCTGATTGGTCTTGTGAGGGTGATCAGGGAGGGGCTTCGTTTCCCACTCACCTCCCCGATGCCGATCGGGACTGCTGCAGTTGCTGGTTATGTGGCGGGATTTCCCTTCGTGCCTAGAGGTACTTTGACTTTCTTTGGTGTTCCGGTGGCCCGATTGGTCTTGCGAGGGTGATCGGGGAGGGGCTCCACTTCCCGCTCACCTCCCCGACGCCGACCATAGAAAAGATAGGGGGTATTAGAATACCTTCTTGTCTATGGCAGAATGAGAACTTTTCTGATGCGTATTCATGTCCTGGAGGAGGTACTGTATAAACTTGGATTCAATATGTGAAGGGCATTGCTGAAATTGGGTGTGGACATCCAAGGTCTTGGGAAAGCCCCAAACATGCCTCTATTCAGCCTTGGATGTTTTCGCGCTGGTGACATCCTTAGAACTGCTTAATAAAATGGCTCCAGGGATGCCTCTATGCTTTGAACATCTGTATGTCCATTTTCAAAGCAAGAATAGTGTTCCTAAAATACTCCCCCCCCCCCCGATATGTATCATCTTGATTCAAAACATCTCATTCAAGTTTATTTCAGAAGTAAAAATACAATTAGGTCATACTTCTTCCTAAAGGACTTTAGCTTCCTCTTTCCTATAGAATTTATTAGTTGACTGGAGAGCAAAAGTGGGCAACAAAGAAGAAGGCAAAGTGGTTGGAAAATTTGGACTTGGTAACATAAATGAAGCTAGAGAAGGACTGATAGAATTCTGCAAGACCAAAGATCTATTCATCTCAAATACCTTCTTCCAGTAACACAAGTGGCAACTGTACACATAGACTTTCCCCAATGGATTGCACAAATATCAAACTGACTACATCTGTGGAAGTCAATGTTGGAAAAGAAACATAGAAACATGATGACAGGAAAAGACCACAAGGCCCATCCAGTCTGTCCTTCCATAACAACTACAACAGTCCACTTTTTACCTTTAGAGATCCTCTGTGTTGGTCCCATGCTTTTTTGAATTCAGTTACTGTCCTCATCTCTACCACCTCCACTGGGAGACTATTCCACGGATCCACTACTCTTTCCGTAAAGAAATATTTCCGCATATCACTCCTGAATCTATCTCCCTTCACCCTCATCCCATGTCCCCTCGTAGCAAAACTTGCTTTCAATTGAAAGAGGCTCTCTCCCTGAACATTTATGCCACGGAGGTATTTAAACATCTCAATCATATCACCTCTATCCCGCCTTTCCTCTAAGGTGTACATATTAAGATCCTTAAGTCTGTCCTCATATGCTTTATAATGAAGCCCATTAATCATTTTAGTAGCAACCCTCTGCACCGACTCCATCCTGTTCACATCCTTTTGAAGGTGCGGTCTCCAGAATTGCACACCATACTCCAAATGAGGTCGCACCAAAGACTTATACAGAGGCATTATCACCTCCTTTTTTTCTGCTAGCCATTCCTCTCCGTATGCACCCAAGCATCCTTCTAGCTTTTGCCGTCACCTTTTCTTCCTGTTTAGCTACTTTAAGATCATCAGACACAACCACGCCTAGGTCCCGCTCTTCTTTAGTGGACAAAAGTACTTCACCTCCTATACTGTATTGCTCCCTTGGATTGCTGCAGCCCAAATGCATGACCTTACATTTTTTAACATTAAATCCCAGCTGCCAAATTCTAGACCATTCTTCAAGCTTAGCTAGATCCCTCCTCATGTTATCTACACCTTCCTGGGTGTCTACTCTATTGCAGATTTTGGTATCATCCGCAAAGAGGCAAACCTTACCCGACAGCCCTTCCGCTATATCACTAACAAAGATGTTAAAAAGAATCGGACCAAGGACAGATCCCTGGAGCACACCACTGGTAACATCCTTCTCCTCAGAGTGAGCTCCATTTACTTGTACTCTTTGTCGCCTCCCACCCAACCAATTTCTAACCCAAGCAGTAACTTTATGGTCCATCCCTAGGGTGCTCAGTTTGTTTATAAGTCACCTGTGAGGAACAGTGTCAAAGGCTTTACTGAAATCTAAATACACCACATCTAGAGCTCTCCCTCGGTCCAACTCCCTGGTCACCCAGTCAAAGAAATCAATCAGATTTGTCTGACAAGACCTGCCTCTGGTGAATCCATGCTGCCTCGGATCCTGTAATCCGCCGGACTCCAGAAACCTCACTATTTTCTCTTTCAGCAGCGTTTCCAATAATTTACTCACCACCGAAGTTAAACTAACCAGCCTGTAGTTTTCAACCACATTCTTACTTCCGCTTTTGTGTAAAGGCACCACATGAGCCTCTCTCCAGTCCTTTGGCACCACTCCCGACTCCAACGAGGCATTGAAAAGGTCAGTCAGTGGAGTTGCTAGAATGTCCCCAAGTTCCCTCAGTATTCTAGGGTGTATCCCATCTGGTCCCATCGCTTTGTCTACTTTAAGTTGAGCTAGTTTCTCACGAACAGAGTCTTCTGAAAATTGTTCAAGATGTCCCTCGCTTCTGTTCTTATTCTTATTCTGTTCTTATAACATTAACAAAGATAAAACCTGAAGCCAACTATGGTACAGATCACCAAAATATGTGCAGTGTGCATAGGAATTTGTTCATAGTTTGTTTGTTTTTTTAACTATAGTCTGGCCCTCCAGCGGTCTGAGGGACAGTGAACTGGCCCCCTGTTTAAAAAGTTTGAGGACCCCTGATCTACATCTTCAGAAATGTCCTTAATAGTTTCTACCATTTTTCCTCGGTACTGACGGTCTGTAGTTTCGAGGATCACCCCCTGTTTAAAAATTGGCATTACATTGGCCATCCTCCAGTCTTCATGTATTACTGATGATTTTAATGATAATTCACAGATAAGTAAAAGTAGGTCTGCAATCTCATATTTCAGTTCTTTCAGCGGAGAGAGGAAGACAGGCATCAATTTTAGTAAAAACTTAAAGTTAGCAAAGTAGTCAGGAAAGCAAAGTACAAAAAAGGAAGAAATAGCCAATGCAATAAAATTTGGGGATAAGACATTTTTCAGATAGATTAGTGAGCGAAGGAAGGGCAAAAGTGGTATTATCAGAGTCAAGGGTGCAGGTGAGGAATATGCAGAAACTGATGATAAAGCAGAATTGCTTATCAAATATTTCTGTTCTGTGTTCACAGATGAAGGTCCAGGAGCAGGACCTCAGAAAACAATAAATAAGAACAGAAGTGACGAGGATCTCAAAAGATTTTCAGAAGACTTAGCTAAACTAAAGTAGGCAAAGCGATGGGAACGGATGGGATACATCCGAGAATACTGAAGGAACTGTGGGATATTCTAGCAGCTCCACTAACTGACCTTCTCAATGCCTCTTTGGAGTCAGGAGTGATGCCAGAGGACTGGAGATTAGCACATGTGGTCCTTTACACAAAAGCGGAAGTAAGGGGGTTGAAAGCTACAGGCCGGTTTGTTTCATCTCTGTGGTAAGTAAACTATTGGAAACACTGCTGAAAGATTAAATAGTGAGGTTTCTGGAGCCCAATGGTTTCATCAGAGGCAGGTCTTGTCAGACAAATCCGATTGATTTCTTTGACTGGTGACCAGAGAGCTAGACCGAGGGAGAGCCCTAGATATGTTGTATTTAGATTTCAGTAAAGCCTTTAACACTGTTCCGCACAGGTGACAAAAAAGCTGAGCACCCTAGAGATGGACCTTAAAGTTACTGATTGAGTTAGAAATTGGTTGAGTGGGAGGCAACAAAGGGTACAGATAAATGGAGCTCACTCGGAGGAGATGGTTACCAGTAGTGTCCCATAGGGATCTGTCCTTTGTCCAATTCTTTTTAACAACTTTGTTAGTGATATTGCAGAAATTTTGCTCATTTGCAGATGATACCAAAATCTGCAATAGAGTAGACACCCAGGAAAGAGTAGATAATTTGAGGAGGGATCTAGCTAAGCTGAAGAATGGTCTAGAATTTGGCAGCTGAAATGTAATGCTAAAAAATACAAGACCATGCATTTGGGCTGCAAAAAATCCAAAGGAGTGGTACAATGTAGGGGGTAAGGTACTTCTGTCCACAAAAGTAGTACGGTTCCTGGGCATAATTGTGTCTGATGTTAAAACAGCTAAACCAATCTAAAAAATGAACCTCCAGAGATCAAATGACTACCATTAAAGCTGGAGTTGGTGCAGAGGGTGGCTACTATAATGGTTAGTGGTCTTCATTATGAAGCATATGAGAACAGACAAATATCTTAATATGTATACTTTAGAGGAAAGGCAGAATAGCAGCAATATGGCAGAGACATTTAAATACCTCTGTAGCATAAATTCACAGGAGGGCCTCTTTCAATTGAAGGCAAGCTCTACTACAAGGGGATTTAGGATGAGAGCAAAGGGGATAGACTTGGGAGTAATATGTGGAAATATTTCTTTACGGAAAGCATAGTAGATATGTGGAATAGTCTCCCAGTGGAGGTGGTGGACATGAAGACAGTATCCGATGTCAAAAAGCATGGGACAAACACAGAGGATCTCTAAAGGTAAAAAGGGGACTACCGTAATTGATATGGAAGGGCAGACTAGATAGGCCATATGGTTTGCATGTTTCTAGGATAGAAAACAGTATACTACAGTGAAAAAGGAACTGGTTAAAAAATAGAAAGCAGAGAATAGGGCTAAATGGCCAATTTTCTCATTGGAGAAAGATTAATAATGGTGTACCCCAGGGATCTGTGCTAGGCCCGCTGTCTTTTAACAAATTCATAAATGACCTGGAAATGTAAATAATGAGCGAGGTGATCAAATTTGCAGATGATGCAAAGTTTATTCAAAGTTGTTAAAACACAGAAGGATTGTGAAAAATTGCAAGAAGACCTTAACTTAAAATGGAAGATGGAATTTAATATGGGCAGGTGCAAAGTTATGCACTTAGGAAACATACATAGAAAACGACCATATGGCCTATCCAGTCTTCCCCTTCATACCAACTACTATAGCCCCCCCCCCTTTTTTTTTTTGTTACATTAGAGACCCTCTGTGTTGGTTGCATTCTTTCTTGAATTCATCTACTGTCCTGGTCTCTACTACCTCCACTGGGAGACTATTCCATGCATCTACAACTCTTTCTGTAAAGACATCTTTCTGCATATTACTCCTGAGTCTATCCCCTTTTACCTTCATCCTATACCTCCTAATTTCAGTTTTCTTTCAATCAAAGGATGCTCTCCTCCAGTGCATTTATGCCATGGAGGTATTTAAACATCTCTATCATATCTCCTCTCTCTTGTCTTTCCTCCAAAGTATGCACATTGAGATATTTAAGTCTGTCCCCATATGCTTTAAGATGAATCCACTGATCATTTTGGTAGCCACTCTCTGCACAGACTCCATCTTGTTTATATCCTTTTGAAGGTGTGGTCTCCTTAATTGCACTTAATACACCAAATTAGGTCACATCAAAGATTTATACAGAGGCACTATCACCTCCTTCTTCCTGCTGACCATTCCTCTCCCTATGCACCCAGCATCCCTTAGGTAGAAAAGATGACTGCAAAGCCAGTCTAGCCACTTTAAGATCACCAGAAACAATCACACCCAGGCTCCGCTCTTCTTTCATGGACAAAATACTTCACCCCTATACTGTACAGCACCCTTGGATTTTTCAGCCGAAATGCATGACCCTGCATTTTTTTAGTGTTAGATCTCAGCTGCCAAATTCACAACCTTTCTTCAAGCTTAGCGAGATCCCTCCTCATGTTATCTAATCCTTCCTGAGTGTCTACTCTTTCAGATTTTGGTATCATCTCAAAAGAGGCAAACTTTATCTGACAGTCCTCCCACAATATCACTAAAAAAATGTTAAAAAGAATCGAACCAAAGACAGATCCCTGCAGCTCATCACTGGTTGCATCTTATTCCTCAGAGTAAGCTCCTTTTACCTGCACCTTTTGTTGCCTCTTACTCAACCAATTTTTAAGCCAGCTACGTTAGGGTTCATTCCTAGGGTGCTAAATGTATCTATAAGTAATCTGTGTGGAACGGTGTCGAAGGCTTTACTGAAATCTAAGTTGTTGGGATATTTTGGCTTAGGGATAGTTCTGCTCAGATCTGCTTCATATGCCTTCTATGTTTATACTCCTGCTGGCCTGCAACGTACACAAGCATCCTGTTTATGGCACAGAATACAGCATGTGGGCTATAAGAGAAAGTATATGTTATGAGGCCTGCTATAGTCTGGGAAGCCATGTTTTGTGCAGAAGTGTTCAGAATGTGGGCCCAGAGAAATACAGGCCAATCTAAAACTAATTATCAGAAATACTTTCAGCCTTGAAGATTTTAGTGCCAAGAAATAGAAGAACACAGGCCGGACACAGGAAGGCAGAGAATGACATGCCTGACAGCACCAGATAAGCGAGGACCTTGAAGAAAAACAGTTGCTGGCCCAAATAATCATGGGGAGGGTCCCAAGTAGAAACTTTTCAGACTTTGCAGAAAGCTGCACGTACTCCATAGAAAAAACCCTGCATATGACATCAGAAGCTATGCAGTACTTTCTAGAACTTTGTGACAGAGAAAGATGTATATAAGGAGGCAGCTCTCTAGCTCGGCGGGCAATCTGCTCTCTAACTCCGGTACAGAGAGTAGGTTGTCTGCCACCCTTTCAGACAGAGTCTTTTGCTATCTGCATTTGCAAATTGTTTGTTTTGGTACCCAAATAAAGAGCTTTTGTAGCTAAGCAGAAGTTGTCTGAGCAATTTGTTGGTGATTGGCAATATTTGGAGAACCTTTGTGGGATACAAGGCCCCACAAAGTACACCACAACTAAGTCTCTCCCTTGGTCGTACTGTCTGGTCAACCAGTCAAAGAAATCAATAAAATTTGTCTGACAAGATCAGTCACTAGTAATACCATGCTGCCTCATATTCTGCAATCCATTGGACTCCAGAAACCTCATTATCTGTTTAGCAGCATTTCCATTAATTTACTCACCACAAAGGTCATATTAACTGTCCTGTAGTTCTCAATCTCATCCTTACTTCCACTTTTGTGTAAAGGGACCGCATGTGCCTTTCTGCAGTCCTCTGGGACTACTCACAACTCTAAAGAAGCATTGAAAATGTCAAACAGTGAAGCCACTAGAACTTTCCCAAGTTCTTTCATTCCTCTGGGACGTATCCCATCTGGCCTCATCACTTTGCCTACTTTTAGTTTATCTAGTTCCTTTATGAACACTGTCTTCTGAAAATCGTTCAAGTTCCCCTTCACTACTGGCCCTATTTGTGGGTATCATCTGAAGTCCTGGTCATGGTTCTTCATCTGTGAACACAGAAGAAACATTTTTATTAAGAAATTCTACTTTATCCTCATCAGGTTCTACATATTCCTCCCCTTCACTTTTGAGTCTGACAATACCAGTTTTGCACTGTCTCCTCTCACTAACATATCTGAAAAATGTCTTGTCCCCCCATTTTACTGTACTAGCTATTTTTTCTTCTATTTATATCTTTGCTTTCCTGATTACATTCCTAGCTTCTTTGAGTTTTTCAAAATAATGTCTTACTCTTTCTATGATCTCTTGCATTTTATGAAGGTCACCCTCTTTTTTCTTCAACTTTTCAGCTATTTCTTCAAGAACCATAGCGGTTTCTTTTTTCTCTTATTTACTTTCCTAACAAAAAGGTTTCTTGCCCTTAAAATATTCCCTTTGAGTTTTGCCCATTGCTGTTCTACATCCCCCAGTTATTTTCATCCCACTAGCACCTCCTTTAGGTATTGTCTCATATTGGCAATGTTAGTTTTCTTAAAGTCTAGGACCCTCACATTTAAATGGATTTTATCAATCCTAGTCCTACTACTGAACATACCATGTGGCAATCACTGGATGTGAGTTCTCTCATATAACATCAGAAACACTTTCTCCATTGGTAAGGACCAGATCCAGTATAGCCCCTTCATGTGTTGGTTCTGTTGACATTTCCTGGAATAATTCTTCCTGTAGAGAATCTAGGATCTCCTTACCTCTAGAGGACATCACAGCAAGAATATGCCAATCAACATCTGGCATATTGAAATCACCTATCAGTAGCATTTCTTCTTTCCCAGCAATACTACAAATGTCTTCAGTTAAATCTCTGACCACTTCTGCCTGTGAAGGGGATCTGCATATCACACCAATGCAAATAGATTCCCTGTTTTCTACTTCTAGTTTAACCCACAGTGCCTCCTCCTGTTATTCTGTAGCTTTAATATGATTTTTATTTATAGTGCCACCCCTCCTCTCCTTTATCTGCACACTTTTTATACCACCCTTTATGGCATCAGAGCAGTTTACAATCAAAACTCAAAAGGACTCCTACCCTGTCCTTCCCAAATAAAGGATAACCTGGTATGATTGCATCCCAGTCATGGTTATCCATGAACCATGTCTCCATAACCACTGCTAAATCAAAGTCAGCATCTTCCATTAAAACCTCTACATTTTGATCTTATTTCTCATATTATGGGCATTAATGCACAATGATTTCGAGACATTGTTCCTTTTACCCATTTTCTGCATAGATATTAAATGTTTCACTTATTTGAGGGTTTCTACTTATCTAAAGGATTTCTTCACCCATCCCCAATGAATTTAGTTTAAAGCCCTCAAGTAGGTTAGCCAGTCTGTTGATGAAGACACTTTGACCCTTCTTAGTTTGGTGAATACCATCTCTGCACTGCAGCCCATGGGAAATCATCCCATATTCTAGGAAATCAAAACGCTCTCGAAGTCACCATTCATGCAGCCATGCATTCATCTCCAGGATGTGAGTTTCTCTGCCTCTGCCTTTACCCTCAACAGGGAGGATTGAAAAGACTACCACCTGCGCACCTATTTGCTTCACCCTCTCTCCCAGAGCCATGGTTATACTTGATAAGCTTGGAGGGATACCTATCAGTATCATTTGTGCCAACGTGGATGAGCATCATCAGATAATAGTCAGCAGACTTGATGAGTCTAGGCAAACTCCCCGTAACATCTCGGATTTTGGCACCAGGCAAACAGCACACCTTTCCGGACATCAAATCTGGTCAGCATGTGTTGCCTCTGTACTCCTCAGAAAACAGTCACCAACCACCACTACTCTTTGATTCTGCAACTTTGGGGTGCGTGAACTCTGGCTCTTCTCATTCCTGGATTGGTTTCACCTTCTCCATGTCCATACTGGTTCTTCATTTCAAAGGCTGAAGGAGTTGGATCATTGATTCTGCAGGCTCTGGTGACTCTTGTCCAACTCTCTTCATTTTGTAGCATACCATCTACACCTCAGTCAGAGAACTTGGAGGCCTCAAGAACCATCTCATCAATGTATTCCTCACTGTCATGGATGATTCTCAGCCTTTCCATCTCTTCTTTGAGCTCCTCCACTTGTTTCAATAGGCTTCAGCTTGTAGACATCATGCACACTGAACTTGTCCCTTGGCTGGGATTGGGATATCCATCTGGACAGAGGCAGAAGCTGTAACAGGGGCAACAGCTATGGCAACACAATTCTTCCCAGCCATGCTCCAGTTATTGAAGCATTGGTACCTGTTGAAGGAAATGAGAAAGACCTACCAAAGTTCCTAACTTTCCTCAGAGAAAAAGCAGAACACAACAACCCAAACTACAGTTACATGATGCAAGGTTCCACATTAGGAACTACCACTCAGGAAAGGGGATCATCATGGATAATACATTGAAACCCTCTGCCTAGTGTGCAGCAGCAGCAGCAGCCAAGAAAGCAAATAGAATACTAGGAATCTTAAGGAAAGGAATGGAGAATAAAACCAAGGATATTATAATGCCTCTCTATTGTTCCATGTTGTGACCGCACCTTGAATATTATATGCAATTCTGGTCACCATATCTTAAAAAGGATATAGCAGAACTAGAAAATGTACAAGGAAGAGTCTCCAACATAGGTAAAGGGGGTAAAGGGATAATCCTATGAGGGAAGGCTTAAAAGGTTAGGGCTCTTCAACTTTGCAAAAAGACAGCTGAGGGGAGATGTAATAGAGGTTTATAAATTAATGAATGGAATGGAACGGGTAAACATAGATCAGTTGTTTACTCGTTCAAAAAGTAGAAAGAGTAGGAGACACACAATGAAGCTAAAATATAGCCCAGAAATTATTATTTCACTCAACGCATAATCAAACACTGGAATTCGTTACTGGAGGATATAGTAAAAGCTGTTAGTGTAGGTGGCTTTAAAAAAAAGAAGGTTTGGACAAATTCCTGGAAGGAAAGTTCATAAACCATTATTAAAGGGGATCAGGGAAATCCACTGCATACCCCTGGGATAAGCAGTATGGTATCTGTGTACCTTTGTGGGAAACTGACAGATCCTTGTGATCTGGATTGGCCACTGTTGGAAACAGGATACTGAGCTTGATGGACCCTTGGTATGACCCAATACGGCATCTCTTATTTTCTTATGTTCTTACAGCTAAGTTAATTTGTGATCTTGATTGATAGGAGAAAATTACAGTATTTATAACACTAATATGCAGGCAACTACATCATGCAGACAGTCCTTTAAATTTTATCACTGTGCCAATCTCCTATTCAGATCTGACTTGATAGTGACTGGAGCCATTTCTGTTTGAAAATTAGTTCAGAACTTATGATCTGTCTTCAATAGGCAGGTATACTATCTGCAAAACTATCTAGCAGGACATCAGCAATAGAATAAATAAATAAATACAATTTTAAAAATTCCTTAACAAACAACTTTTTTATATCACTGTATCTACTAGGGATAATTATATATAGTTATCCCCATGCATATGAAGAAGTATGTACTTTATCATGAAGGCATGTACTTTGCTGATGGGCATGCACATGGTTGGAGCATAGGCAAGGAGACAAGTACACGTGTACTGTAGATCAATAAAATGCTATCATTTGTTTGCATACTTGAAAACTATATGTATGGGAAAGCTGATGTAAATTTTCACGATGGCAATGTAGGCACTGCTTAGGCCACTTATGCTAATATTTTATAAAGAAAAGTAGGCGCTAACTTGTCTTTAAAACAAATGAATATGTAGGTGCTAGGGATGTGCATTTATTTATTTTATTTACATTCTCTTATATACCGTGCTATTCTGCATCAGTGCGGTTTACATTGAACAAACTGAAATTACATTGAACAGGGCATTATAACTTGGAGATAACTATTTTACAGGGAACATGGGCTATGGAGGGTTAAGTGGCTTGCCCAAGACCACAAGGAGCACCTGTGGGACTAGAAACCCCAGTCCTTCCGGCCCAAGGTTGCTGTCCTCTAGTGGGATTTGAACCCCCGACCTTCCACCTGAAGTACCTTGCCCCAACCACTAGGCCACTCCTCCACTCCACTTTTGTAATGAAAATGGCAATCTGGGCAAAATAGGAAGTGACAACATTTATGTCATTTTGCGGTTGCCATCAGTAGTGCTCACCAGTGTGCAATAGTACCCATTCTTTTGCAAGAGTGCACACTTTTGAGCAATAGTGTGCACTGTTATGCAACAGCATTTACTATTTGCGTATACATGAATGGTATGGGTGCAATTACTTAATAGTGTGCATTTTTGCAAAATAAATGCACACAATTGCTAGAATGCACACTATTGCTCAATATTGCACACTTCTGAGGGAAAACAATATGAGTTGAAAATAAATAAAAACTGAAAATGACACAAGTTTTTGGCTTGCATACTCCTAGTCAATATTCCCTCTAATTTTCTGTAGGCTGTGTGCGCTTAAAATATCAGCTGTGCAGCTTTTGAAGGAAGGTTAAATTTTTGTGCGCCACATAACACTCGGAGTTATATACTTTAAAATTTGACACCACGTCAGAATACAGTATGTACACCACATTGATTGCACTAGAAAATATTGTAGAACTTGTGAAAACCATAAATACACAACAACTTTTCAATTTTAAGAAAATCTGTGTTGTTTTCTATCAGAATCAGAACCGTAATTTTTGTGCGCTCTGTTGTAAAGTATGTGCGCTCACTCGGCGAGGTGTGTGCGCGCGCACACGCGCACAGCTTAGAGGGAACAGTGCTCCTAGTAGGTATTTATGTGGGCAACTGTTCATGGTGCTCTGTTATAAAATTACACTTCACTAGCACAAACATAATGCTATAAGGCATTTTAACTGATTACATTAACGTTCGGTAATTATGCTGTATTAAAATGCTTCTTTGATCATATTGTGTTGACGTTTTGCTAGATATTTAGAGAGTGACTGTGTCCCTCCATTTCATTCTGCACACTATTGTAATTTAGCACATTTGACACTCCAATACATCTGAAAGTATAATATCACATCTGGCACTAATTAGCAACTTTGATTACTTAAGATATTCCATAATTTTCTGGGAAATTCTGCATACTTATCCTATTTTGGCTTCTGTTGATTTGGTACTATTCTAATCAATGGAAAGTTCCTTGCATTTGTCAGAATACATACATTGAAATTATAATGTGAATGAAAATATTTGGGACTGTGGTTGAACTAGTTTTCTAGAATTTGTAGGTATGTTAGATTTAAACTTTTTTTTAAGATACTTATACTTGCCTGAATGCTAAAACCTTGTGAAACAAACAAATTTCTTTTTGCACAACCACTTCTCATTAATTCTCATAGTTTCAGGAAATCTGTCTTTGGGCCGATGCAATAAAGTTTGCATTCAAAAAAAGTTTAGGAAACATGTGCTAATACATTTGACATGCTTGTTCAAATGCCATTTAACAAGTATTGCAAAACAATTAAGGGTGGGTATGTAAAAAAAAAAAAAAAGTCTCCAATAGAGTGCTCATACTATTATGATAATCAAAAATTAGATATTATGAAAAAAATCATCCATTGGAAGCCAAATAGCGTAATCAGGGTACACTAAGCATGATTAGTTCTTCCTTCCTATTGGCTCCTTCTACTTGCATCTAAAGGGTAGACCAGTAGATCTGGAACATTAAGATGCCTTGTCATTAGTAACAGAAAATGTGGGAAAGCTACTAGACCCTGGGAGAGGGGGTGAAAAGAGCATAAAGTTCCAGTATAGCAGAGAACCTACATGAGTACATGGTTATAATCAGTTGTCATCTGGGCCACTAAGGAGGCAATTGTATAAGTAGTGCTCCCCTCCATCTGGGGGCTAGGGGACACCATAACGTGGCCAAGTGCCCAGTGCCATTGTTGGAGGGTGAGTGGGGTGGAGGATTAGTTCAGGCAGCGAGGGAAGTGATGTAAGAGAAAAGGTGGGGGGTTGGCAAGGGCAGGCCAATAGGAGGTGGGCATAGCTTGAGGAGAGGGAAGTAGTATTGGATTGAGGTTTTGACAGGCATTTGGGGGTTGGAGGGCAGGGAGTTGGGAATGGGAGTGCTGTCTTCCATCCCATCCACTCTTGCTTAGGATTGGGTGGGAGTGGAGGGTGTGATTGCAGCTGATGGGGGCTGAAAAGAGTGAGTTGCTAGCAGATTGGTGAGAATGGGGTGGGGGGGGTAGGCAGGGAAGGGGAAGGAATGACTACTGTGGCTGGGAGGGAGAATGGAAGTGTCTGAGTTGGAAAAATGTTGTTTGCATACAGTTGTAAATGTTGGAAGTGCTGAATAAAGATGCAGCCACTTAGTTGACACTTATGGGAATGAGTATACAGTGTGTTTATTAGGAGTGAGTGTGGTGAGGAAAGTGTAAGTGCCTATGTGAAATCATTCCTGTGCATATGTGGCCACGTTTACATATAAATGACCTCTTGTAAAATATTTACTGGCAAAAAATGGCATACTTTGGTATCAAGATGCACGCCTTGTTGGTGGGTATGCATATGAGCAAAGTTTTGGTGGAGCATGTGCGGAGTGTGCAAGTACACAAATAGATTATACATACCTGATAAACATAGGCACAAGTATTTACACTGGCTCTAGGGCTGGTGTAAATGTCTACACCACTAATGTACGATTGCATTAGGCTACTTATGCTAGTATAAAATAGGCTTAACAAAGGAACATTAAAATATGCTTTAAATAGTTGCCCCCTTATAATAGTATCCTACACAAGTCTTCAAAGCAGGACCGGTACTAACGTTTCTGGGGCACCCCCTCCCTCATTACTATTAATGGTAGGCTATGATCTACCCTCCTTTTGCCCAACATTTGTGAACTCTGTTCACATGATGCTAGTATTTCTCTTTCAAATTCAATGTTGTAACAAGAAAATTGCAGTGAAGGGGCAAATGCATTGCTGTAATAAAGATAGGTACTGAGCAGTAAATACTCAGCATCGTATTAACAGGCAGTGATAGTCCAAGGTTTAATGTGATCAAAGCAAACAAAATCTATTTATTTATTTAAATGGTTTTTTTTTAACAGAGGTTATATAAAAAAGGCTATAACCACTTAGTTTTTGTGCTTTTATGTTTACAAAATTAGCAGCCAATTCATTAAATGTCTAACTGGGCACATATATCTCTCTCAATAGCAGCCATGCCTAAATCCATTCAACAAAGTCACCCAATGGCTCAGCTGCAGGACTGGTTCAAATTTTATCAAATCTTTTCTTCCCTTACAGATGGTCAAATACCTTTCCAAACTCTCACTACCATTACCAGCTGTTATTCTTTTCATATATAAACATAAAACTTTTCTATTATGAAGCTGATGGTAGAGAATGACTGCAGCTCACCAGTTTATGATCTAGGCCTGCTCTTTGAATTTAGAATAACTAAACGCTACTACAAAAAAAGTGTGTGTGTGTAATCCAAAAATTTAATAAGCAATAAAACACCACACTCACACTTTGAATTTTGAAGGCAATAGAAACTTAAAGGGAGGTCACTAGAGCAGTGCTTTTCAAGCAATGTGCCAGGTCACACTAGTGTGCCTTGATGGTGGCAGCCAGGGATGTACCTAAGCATGGACTCATTAGGTGCTTGCCTGTCTCTATTTGACTGTACTCTTGAGAACAGCCATCTGCTTCCTGCTCCAGCTATATTTTTTCCCAAAGCAAAACACAAAGACCAAGAGAACATGGTAAGCTTGTAGCAGATAGAGCAGCAAGCTAGTCTGCCTCTTAATCCAACCATCTCAAATCCCCCCCCCCCTTCCCATCATTACAGGACAGCAGGAGAGGAGCATGACTGACCGAAGCACACACTCCATATGAGTAAGGGCGCAGGCAGGGTCCCGGCACCCGTGGGTAACCAGGTGCTTGGCCCGGTGCGGGACCCTGCACGTGCCTCACTTGTTTGTGTGGGGAGGGGGGGGGGTGTGTACGCGGCAAGGATGCAGTTCATCCTTTAAACCGATTGTCTCTGCCATGGGAGCGTGCACGGGGGAGCCAATCGGATCCAGGTTGGGCATGTGCTCAGGACTGCGGCGGTGGCCTGAGCACATGTGCGGGAGGCGTCTCGGTGGCTTGGCTGGAGCGCGGACATTGGGCTGCTGCGGCTTTGCGGTCTGAGAGAGCGGAAGACGAGGGGGAGCCGGCGGATTGTGAACTCGGAGCCGTGCAGCGGAGAAGAGTGGGGCTTGTGGGAGCGTGCAGGCCATGAGGGGACCCAGCCTCAGCATGCTCGGCGGAGCATGAGGTTCCCAAAGCCCGGTAGGAGGGGAATGGGGCTGCGTTACAAAGAAAAAAAAAAGAAGAAGAAAAAAGGACAAAGGAGGGGAGACCAGAAGGGGTAGTTGGGCAAAAGGCAGGGGTTACAAAAAAAAAAAAAAAAGGAAGAACAGGATGAACGGCAGGAAAGGACGGAGCAGCAAGGGGCAGGAGGCCAGCACGGCAGACATGCACAGGCCAGGCGGGGGTCCCAGAGGTCGGGGGTGGACAGGGGGAGGCAGTGGGGACAGAATGGTCAGGCAGAGAGCCCGGCATCGTGGCAGGGGGTGGCCAGGACCAGGTGGTCGGCTCGTGGGCATAGTGGGTCCCCTGTGGTGGCAATGAGGTCAAAGGGGCCGCCGAGCTCGGGGACGAGGAGCGGGGGGCCAGTTGAGGACAGGGGGTCTAGTAGTCGAGGATGCCATTCCTCCATCAGGTAGGATGCCATTCCTCCATCAGGGGTAATTGGACAGGGGGGTCCCCAGGAGGGGTGTGTGGCCGATATGGCGGGGGTTAGGGGGCAGCTATAGGGCAAGCGGTCGGGACTATGGGCCCCCCTGGGCTGGAGGGGAGAGCAGGTCAGGGGGACAGGTCTGGTACGGGGGTAGACAGGGTGGGGGCGGGAGGTGTTTTTACCTCGAGGGAGCGGGCCAGTGGGTACGATGGACTATGGTTCGGTGGGGCGTCAGTATGCCTGGGATCATTGGATGGGGGGACAAGGCCCATCGAGGGCCAAGTGGATGGGGGCGTGGCAATCAGCATTGTCTGCAGGTTTTCTCCCCCCTGCTTTTCCTTTTGTTTCTCTGCAGGTGCCATTTCTGGCATCTCCAGGATTAGAGCACGGGCCAGTGGGACAACCACTGGGAACTATGGATGCACCAACCGTGGCTCCGCGCAGAGGCTCGGCGGCGGAAGTGGAGGCACGAGGGGCAAGTGAGCAGCGGTTGAGTGAGGATCCTGCGCAGGAGGTGCTTCGCCTGCTGGTGATGGAGACGGGGCCCGTGGCTGAGATAGGTGAGTTGCAGGTTGAGCGAGGTGCAGTGGGTAAGGGGAGTGGTGTGCGGGTCGAACGGTTGGGTAAAGCCAGCAGGAAGAGGAAGCATGCATGCCGGCGGTGGAGTTCGGAGTCGTCATCCTCTTCATCTTCTGGTTCATCAGGGCTGTCCTCGGGGGATGAGGGCAGAAGGCTGGGGGCTCAGGGTGGGGCTTTAATGGCGAATAAGGCGGTGGGTGGGACTCTGACTTTAGCAACCTTATCTGAGTTGTGGGAAGGGGTTCTGAGGAAGTTGAGACAAAGAATTCACAAGCGGAAATATAGAGACATTTTCCGCTTGCTGGAGGGTCGGAAGAAGTCTGGAGAGAGCAGGAAAAAGCACAAGGAGGACAAGAAGGCGGGCTGGAATAGGAAGGTTTCTAGGACGGTTGTGAACTGGGTGAAGGCGTTTTTGCGGCTGGCTAGTGTGTGGGGTTGGCATTATCTGGGACAGAATGGGATGTTGCTGATATATGTGGACTCGATATTAGAAGCCTCGCAGACCCATGAGAGTTGGTCGTGGCTTAATTATGATGAAAAGTTTAGGGATAAAATGGAGGAGAACAAGTCGTTAACCTGGGGCACACAGGATATCAACTTGTGGCTCACCCAGATGTCGGTTCAGGCGATAGCTGGGGGGCCAGTGACCAATGCGGGGGCTAGCCGTTCCTTTCGGGGTGGGAGAGTTGTATTGCAGGCTAAACCGGTGTCAGGTGGAGGGGGGACGTATGCTGGAGGTGTAATAAGTCCTCATGCCCGTTCCCAGATTGCAAGTTCAGGCATGTGTGCTCAGCCTGTGGCGGGGGACATGCAGCGGCAAAATGCATTAGGGAAAGTACTGCAGTGCCCCCCCACCTGCCCCCAAGTAGAGGGGAGGAATTTGACTTGGCCCCTATGCCAATAAGGGTGGAGGTATTAAGTTGGTGGCTTAAGCACTACCCGAAGCAAAGGGATAGCCAAGTGTTACAGGTGGGGTTTCAGTTGGGTTTTGTTATACTGGTTCAGGGTGTGGTGGCAGCTGTGGCGGTGAGAAATTCCCCTTCGATGTGGCGCTTTGCGTCCATTGCACAAGAGAAGTTGGCAGTTGAATTGAAGTTAGGAAGGATAGCAGGTCTATTTACGCAGCCACCCTTCCAGAATTTTGTGGTATCTCCATTGGGAATCATACCCAAGAAAGAACCGGGGAAGTTTCGGATGATCCATAATTTGTCGTTTCCATTGGGGGCATCGGTGAATGATCATATACCGCGCGAGTGGTGTAAGGTGCGCTATGCATCGTTCGATAGAGCAGCAGAGTTGGTCAGAAAAGCTGGGCTCAGAGCATTGATGGCGAAAGTGGATATTGAGTCGGCATTTCATTTGTTGCCGGTGCACCCCTCTGCCTTTTATTTGTTGGATTTTCGTTTTGCAGATGAATTTTATTTTGACAAGTGCATGTCGATGGGCTGTGCGGTGTCGTGCGCCTACTTTGAAAAAATCAGTACCTTCCTCCAGTGGGCGGTGATGCTGAGGGTGGGTCGGTCTGATGTGGTGCACTATCTCAACGATTTCTTGTTTGTGGGCGCGTCGCAAACGACAGCGTGTAAAGAACTGTTGGACAGTTTTGTGAGTTTGGCAGGCGAACTGGGGGTGCCGTTGGCTGAAAATAAGATGGAGGGACAGTGTATGAGGATCACCTTCTTGGGAGTAGAGTTGGATTCGTAGCAAATGGTAGCGTGCCTGCCGATAGAGAAGGTAGTTAAGTTGCGGGTTTTGGTTGCTAATGTTTTGGCCTCCTCGAAGTTAACATTGAAAGAAATGCAGGCACTGATTGGATTGTTAAATTTTGCCTGTAGAGTGATTCCGACGGGTCGGGTATTTATACGCCACTTGGCGGCAGTGACGGCGGGGGTGGGGAAGCCACATCACCGCATTCCAGTATCCAGGGTTATGCGGGAGGACTTGCGGGTGTGGGATGCCTTTTTGAGGGACTTTAATGGGACATCGGTTATACAGCTTTACACAGATGCGGCAGATAGTGTAGGTATGGGAATTTACTTCGGTGGGGCGTGGTGTGCTGATAAGTGGCCGCAAGTGTGGCATGAGGTAGGTTTGTCAAAAAATATCACGTTCTTGGAACTCTTTCCTATACTAGTGGCATTGGAGTTGTGGCCTGACAGGCTGCAGAACCGCAAAGTGGTATGGTGGTGCGACAATGAGGCAGTTGTGAACGTCATTAATCATTACACTCTGCGATGTATACAGGTGGCGTCACTGATGCGAGCGGTGGTGCTTTCCTGGTTTGCATCTGAATGTGGTGTTGAAGGCCCGACATATCTCAGGACATACTAATGGAATTGCTGATGCTCTTTCCCGTTTACAGTTGGACTGATTTTGGCAGCTTGCACCGGAGGCGGACCTGGAAGGGTGCAGTGTCACTTGGAGCTCATGGAAAGGCGGCCTGCTGAGATGAAGGAGCTGCTGCGGAGTTCGGTGGCAGAACGGACCTGGGATGCTTATCGGAGAGGTTGTGAGATAGTGGATTTTTTGCAGGCGTGTAGTTGGCGGACGTGGGCAATGTCGGATCAATTGATCGGGCAGTATATCCTTAGTGCTAAGAGTCAAGGGGTGGCTAGATCATCTGTGCGGGGTCATCTCGCTGGTTTTGCCTTTATCGCGAGAGCCGTCGGATGAGGTTCAACAGGGGGGGGGTGTTCCTGGTTTGGAGGCTCTTGCAGGGGTGGGAACATATGTATTGAGTTACCTAATGCTGCAGAGTCGCGATAAGAAGCCATACTTTTCCAGGCAGTGTTTAGTTTGGCTTTCTTTGGAGCATTCTGGGTGGGGGAATTGGTGGCAAGCTCTGGGAAATTAGGAGAAGGGAGTAGTTTGCTATGCCAGCACTTACAGCTCGGTGGTGGGCAATTACAGGTACTCCTGGCCAAGTCCAAAATGGACCAGCAAGGAAGGGGTCTCTGGGTGGTCCTGAAGGAGATAGGGGGGCTGACGTGCCTGACTGCTGCGATGCGGGAGTACTTGCAAGTGCATCTGGCGGCAGTGGGTGGTTTATTGGAACATAGGGACGCACGGTTGCTGACACAGTTTCAGGTGTTGGAGGTGTTACGGATGGTGTTGCATCGCTTGGGGGAAGACCCAAGCCATTTTTCGGCACATTCGTTTTGCATAGGGGCGGCAACCAGTGTGGCGGCGGCGGGGCTATCTGGAGGGCAGATACAAAGTATTGGCAGGTGGCGATCCAAGGCGTTTAAAGGATATGTTCATTTATGAAGGGGCTGGGCCCAAGGGCCGGGGTCGATACTAACTGTTAATTTCTTTTACAGATGGGAGACTTGGTGTGCGGGATTGTTGGATGCTGGGGCATTCCTTCGTGTTCTGGGCTGGTCAACGAGCGTCAGTGTGGCCTGTAGGGCGAAACCTGGGCCTCAATCCTGCATTGGTGTCAGTTTCATGGCTGGGTGAGCGGGGTCTGCGGTGGACACAGCTGCTGTCCTTGCTTCGACACCATCGGCGTATGCGGAAGCAGCCAGTGATTTTGTTACTGCATCTGGGTGGAAATGAGTCGACTTCCTGGACATGCAAGCAGCTGATTAATGCGGCAAAGAAGGATCTTGCTGTGGTGCCGAGGATGTTTGCGGGGGTTGTGTTGATATGGTCAGATATTATTCCTAGACCGGCATGCTGGGGGCAACGGCGGTGGTCTAGGGGTCTGACAAAAATTAATTGGCAGATCGGGCAGTGGGTGTGTGAGCAAGAGGGGGTATCAAGTGCAGCATGCATAGGTTGAGGTGGCTTGTGCCGGATTGTATAGGAGCGATGGGGTTCATCTATCTCTGGTGGGGGTGGACTTACTGTTGAATGACTGGCAGGAAGCATTGGAGCGAGTGGTACAAGATAATACCCGCTGGTCACAGCTTGATGTTGGGGGGGGGGGGCGGCACAGGCAATTCAATGGGCCTGTGCCAGTGGCGGGATCCCAGAGGTCTCCAGGGTCCGGAGCCTTAGGCTACTTGGGGCGTGGGCGGGGTGCCCACGACCCGGATAAGCCCTGGCAGACTTTTGTTAGTGATATGGCGAAGTTGGATAGGGGTGGTAGCAACTTTGCCAGTAGCTTGACCGCGGCAGGGGTGGAGGCGAGGTCACCTTGCTAATTGCATGGCTGGTGATGGATCGCTCCGCTGGGGTTCAGTTGATCTTTATTATTGCTCTGAGTGTTTAATATGTTAAATTGGTAATAAAGCTGCGACCAGTTGCTTCCAAGAACAGTGTCTGTGAAGTTTGTGGGTAACAAGCATGGGGGGGGTGGATTTTGGAAGAAAGGTGGTGTGTGATGGAAAGGGGAAGCATCTGGTCCAGCTACCCAGTTACAAAGTAGTGCCCCCTACTCTCTTGGCTCCAGTTCCTTTCTCTTCTATCCTAAAGGTAGGAAAACAACTTTTTTTCAGGTTAGCGATTGTTATCTATGATCTAGTAGCTGGAGTAAGCTGGATGCCCTGGAACCCAGTACAAAATCTCTGCATGGAACCTTTCTCCTACATAGAATTTACATGTTGGATATAGTTTGATTCTAAGAACATAAGATCATAAGATATGTCATACTGGATCAGACCAAGGTCCATCAAGCCCAGTATCTTGCTTCTAACGGTGGCCAATCTAGGTCATAAGTACCTAGAAGTTTCCCCAAAAGACACAGGTTCTGCAATGCTTGTATTGGGGCAAGCAATGGATTTCCCACATCCCTTTAATAATGTTTTATGGACCTTTCCTCCAGGAACTTGTCCAAGCCTTTTTAAAACCCAGCTACACTAACAGTTTTTACTACATCCTCCAGTAATGAATTTCAGAGTTTGATTATAATCAAAGGGACCTGGGAAATCCACTGTTCAACAGCCCAAAATGTTTCAGACACTAAAGCATCTGTTCTAAACTAATTTAAGGCTGCTGAACACAGAAATCATAATGAAAATGGCTGATTAGGTCTAATTGCTAAGATATATGCTATTAATTAGTCATTAGGGGCCATTAACGGTGTTTTATGCAACAATTGCGTGAGATTGCATAATCTCTACTTGCAATCAATATAAATATCTG
The DNA here is from genome assembly GCA_033557465.1 of Ichthyophis bannanicus. Lineage (NCBI taxonomy): Eukaryota > Metazoa > Chordata > Amphibia > Gymnophiona > Ichthyophiidae > Ichthyophis > Ichthyophis bannanicus. The sequence continues at coordinate 1,630,349,763 of CM066032.1, forward strand.
TCCAAAACCAGATGATGCAATCAGTATTTAAATTTGCATCACTTGACAGTATAAATCTTAAGGTGTATTAGTCACAGAAAAATTAAAAATATTTTGCATTATTTTATGCCGATAGGTCAATCACAGTGTATTCGGCGATGCATCGTACTTGTGTTAACAATGCAGATAATTTCTGCTATATTTGTGGTGAAGTGACTTTTGCATCACAAAAACAGAATATGACTGTGGCAGTTAAGAAAGCCTGCGACTTATATTTTGGCTGCAGAGACATATGCTGCAATACATATGCAACAAATCTCAGGCAATGGATGAATGGGAAAAGGCAATCAATGCCTTTTGTAGTTCCAATGATGTGTAGAGAGACCACGGATCATGTTAGCAATTGCTACTTCTGCATGGTTCCTCCAATTCAGAAAGGCTTATCCAGAAAGAGTAAGTGGACCGTGCAATATCTAAACATTCCATGTGCAATACGCCCAGTGCCTCATAGAGAAGGGTTGCCAATTCCCAAAATGTCAGAATCATTATCATTAGAATCAAGTGAGGAAGAGGAAGAAGTTTGTAGTCATGAACCATCAACCTCACATGACCCAGAGTTTCTTCTGGCCACTGCTAACAAGCCACACCTCATAATACAAGGTGAATTGAACGACCTTGTCAGGGATTTGGATCTCCCGAAGAATAAAGCTGAGCTTTTGGGTTCCAGACTACAGCAGTGGAATCTTCTGGCTGGTAACATTCGAATTTCCTTTTTCTGGGACCGTCAGAAAGACTTGGTGTCATTCTTTTTCAAAGAAGGTGATCTTGCTGCATGCAACAATGTAAAAGGTTTAATGGCAGCTCTCAATATCAATTACAATGCAGATAATTGGAGGCTCCTCAGAGATTCATCCAAAGCAAGCCTTAAAGCTGTATTGCTGCATAATGGCAACTTTCTACCATCAATTCCTATTGGCCATGCAGCTTTTATGAAAGAGACTTATGACAATATGAAACAACTTTTGAAATGTATAAACTATGATCAACATCTATGGTCAATCTGTGGTGACTTCAAAGTGGTCGCCCTCTTGCTTGGTCTTCAGAGTGGATACACCAAGTACTGCTGCTTTCTGTGTAAATGGGATAGTCGTGCTAAAGACTGTCATTTTGTCAAAAGGGACTGACCACTCCATCAGTCACTGGATCCTGGAAGCAAAAATGTTCTGTTTCCAGCACTTGTAGACAGCAACAAGTTAGAACTTATGAAAAACGTTGTCAAGGCAATGGATAAAACTAAACCTGCTTTCAGGTATCTTAGTGGTAAATTTCCTAGACTGAGTGATGCCAAAGTTAAGGAAGGAGTTTTTGTTGGCCCTCAGATTTGTGCACTTCTTCAAGATGACGAATTTCTTTGTTTATTGCGTGGAAAGGAAAAGGCTGCATGGATAGCATTTGAATCAGTGACACAAAATTTTCTTGGAAACAACAAAGCAAATAATTACCAAGAGATTGTTCAAGATCTTCTCAAGGCATACAAAATCCTTGGTTGCAACATGTCCTTAAAGATTCATTTTCTACACTCTCATCTAGATTTTTTCCCACAAAATTGCAGAGCTGTAAGTGATGAACATGGAGAACGATTTCACCAAGACATTGCAGCCATGGAAAAGAGGTATCAGGGTAAATGGAGTCCATCAATGCTTGCAGACTACTGCTGGACAGTGACAAGGGATATTCCATTGCTTCAGTACAAGAAATAGATCAGGAAGAGTCGTGAAGCCACTGAATGAGAACAAAAATTGCTAGAATGTACTTACAAATGTTCTTAATGAAAGTTAAATTGCAGACATAATTACTCCTCTGTTTCTTCTAAGTACGTTTATGAACTTTATTTTATAAAAACATGCTTGTTGTTGTGCAAAGTTTAATTTGTAATAAGATTTTGATTTACATCTAAGGATTTAGGCTCGATTTTCACCATACATAGTGGTGAAATGTACATTCTTCAACATATCATAGAAACAGGAGCTAATTGACCAATTTCACTATCATATTTGAATTCAGCATATCAAATCCATTAAGAAATATCACATTTAATTTCTGAAGCAAACAATTTTTGAAAATTTGTAGAACAGTGAATTATGCATTGAGTAAAAAATATGATCTTATTAGTCTTAAATAGGTTACACTGTAGCTTTATTGCATGTCCCCTAGTCTTCCTATATTTTAATAGCATAAACAATCGATCTGCATTTACCGTTCCACTCCATTCATTAATTTATAGACATCTATCATATCTCCCCTCAGCCGTCTCTTTTCCAGGTTGAAGAGCCCTAACCTTTTTAGTCTCTCCTCATAGGGGTAATCCTTCTATCCCCTTTACCATTTTGGTGGCTCTTCACTATACCTTTTCTAATAATGCTGTATCTTTTTAAGATATGGCGACCAGAATTGCACACAATATTCAAGGTGCAGTTGCACCATGGAACAATAGAGAGGCATTATAATAATATCCTTTGTTTTATTTTCCATTCCATTCCTTAGATTCCTAGCATTCTATTTGTTTTCTTGGCCACTGTTGCACACTGGGGGGAGGGTTTCAGCATGTTATTCACGATGACACCTAAATCTTTTTCCTGGGTGGTAGTTCCTAATGTGGAACGTTGCATCATGTAACTATAGTTTGGGTTGTTCTTTCCTAGGTGCATAACTTTGCAACTGTCCACATTAAATTGCATTGCCATTTGAACATCCAGTCTTCCAATTTTTAAGTCATCTTACAATCCTCTGTTTGTTTGTTTTTTTTAATTTAGATTTTTAGTCTGTACTGCACACATTGTTACATCACTTTTTCTCATCATTTACAATCATTGTTATATCATACATCTGCTTGTCTTCATCCGCCCAGCAGAAAGTTGTGAATTATGAACGTAAACCTATCTTCTGCTTCTTATCTTCCAGTTATTACCAAATTACCATTTTTCCTCTTACATCCCATTATGTATTCCTCTCCATGTACCTATAGATTTTTGATATTCCTCTCATTCCCCCACCCCCTCTGGATCCTGTAATGCACCCTCCCTTATTTTGCTATCACTTTCCCTAATCATGATTAGATTCATCCTCTTATTTTGATGTCCTCCTTTTGTAACCATGCCCCATACCTTTCCCCATCCTCTTTGAAAGACCTTTATCCTGTGTGTTTTATATGCAGTAATTTCGCTCATCCTATAGATGCAGGACAATATGCTTAATATTCTCTCAGGGGCTGGTTCTCTCTCTGACCTCCACCCCTTCGCTATTTCCATCCGCACTCCAATCGCTAACATCTTTAGCATATACACCAGTTCACTCTTCATATCTCCCCCTCATTCATTCAATAACACTCCTTCTGGTGTAATAGGGCCAATCTAACCCACCATATCTTGAGCCAATTCAGACAACCATTGCCATGTTTTCTGTAACACCGGACACACCCACCACATATTCATATAATCCCCTCTCTCCACAACCCCTCCAACACACGGAATCCTTATATTTTCCCATCTTACACAGATGCACTGGGGTTAAATACATTCGGTACAACATCTTGTAACAGTGTTCTTGAATTGCTGTCGAGGCCACTGGTATTTTTACCTCTTCATATATTTTTTCCCATCTCTGATAGTCCCAGTGACCTCCCAAGTCCTCCTCCCATGCCTGCATATGTGTTCATTGGTCCATTGGCCCACTCAGTGCTTTATACAATCTAGAAATTGTGCCCCTAGATAAATCTCCCATCCTAAACATCTTTTCAAATTGTTTCTCCTTGTTACCTAAGCATGCCTTTATTTGTTTTCCCCCCAGGAAGTGTGCTAATTGTAAGTAGCCATACCAATCACTTGTCTCTATTTGAAATTCTTGCTGAAGCTCCCTGAATGATTTTAACTGGCCCGCAGCTGTTAATACCTGCCCCATATATTGTAGCTCTTTCTCATGCCACTTTTGGAATATACCAGAGACAACTCCTACCTTAAAGTCCTCACACTGTATAATCCACTGTGCTCTTATGTCTCCCCCCATCTGTGTCAGTATCTGATGTTTCCAATCCCATATTCAGAGTGTGCATGCCAAATATGGATTTCTATCCTGGCCCCTTCCTCTTCCCTGCCACATCACGTCAATAAGACACTTTGGTCTTACCATCTCCTGTTCTATTTTTCTCCATTGTGGCCCATCTTTCTTTAGCCTCCATCCCATTAACGCTCTTAGCTGTGCCACCTCATAATATCTTGCTATCTCAGGAACTGCCAGGCCCCCTTCCTTTTTCTCTCTATGATAAAGGGCGCGGGCAGGGTCCCGGTGACCGGCGTTAACCAGGTGCTCGGCCCGGTGCAGGACCCTGCGCACGTCTTGGCAGAAGGAAGGGGGGAGGGGGGAGAGCATTGGAGGTGGACGCGGACGCCGGCACGTCCTTTAAAATTATTGGAGCTCAGCGCGTGATCGCGCATGTGAGAGCCAATCAAGGGGGAGACTGCGCATGTGCTCGGATGGCGGCGGCAGTTGCCGAGCACATGCGGAGAGAGCGGTGAGCTTGGCGGAGAATGGATCCTCGGTGCAGGGGCGGCTCAAGTGTGGAGTGCTCACGGCGAGGACCGACAGGCTTCTTCTGAGGCGAGTTGGAGGGTTGAGTGTGGTGGGTTGGCATTACCAGCTAGTATAAAAATTAAAAAAAATAAAAAAACAGTGAGAACGCAGCGGTGCGGGGCCGCGTAGCTGAACGGTGGGGTGTTTGAGCCAGGCCACTTAAAGAACTCAAAGCGGAGGGCACAGAGCAATTCCTTAAAAAAAAAAAACGCTATGGAAGTAGTGCCAGTGCTGCGTGGCTGGCAGGGTGGGGGTGGGGAGCGAGGGGTTGGCCCAGACACATCTTAATTTTAAACGCAGTTGCCAACGATCAGTATACAAAAAAAAAATAAATAAAAACACAGCAAAAGGGGGTCAACCAAGCAGTAGACCACAGAGTCTCAGACAGAGGGGCTAGAGGTATGGCACTCAAGCGCCCTCAGTTGGGAGGAAGTAGAGGTGGGAGAGGGGACAAGAGGGAGGGTGGCAAGGAGAGTCGGGGGTCAGACCGCGGATGGTCAGTGGGGGCACGGAGAGCAGGTGAGGCCCCATTAGGGACGAGAGGAGGTGGAGGGGCGAGGCACCCGGCCCGTGGTCAGCATGCTACTGTAGGCAGAGGCGGTAGAGCCATTGCGGTTAGGGGACATGGAGCGCCTCCTCCTGCAGTGGGCGGTGGAGGTCCTAGTCAGGAGGGCAGCTCAAATGGGGGGATCTCGGAGGTGAGCAGGGAGGAAAGGGGGGAGCCAGGTTGGGAGTTGGGGGCTGGCTCTAATGTTGGGGGGGTCAGATTTTGGGGGGGGGAGCGAAATGCGGGGGTACGGGCCCAGGGGCTGGGACAGAAGGGGTTCCTTGCCCTTGGCGAGCGGAGTGATGGTGCCGACGAGGTATGGCCTTTCAGGTTATCCGTCCCCTACTGAGTTGTGGGCGAGTGGGGGTCAAGGGTCTTCAAATACAGCTTGGGTGGGTGCGTGGCAACCGGCGTGGGCCCCAGGATGTTCTTCTCCTGGCGTTCCTTTTTTCTCTTCACAGGTCCCTTTAGTCGCGTCGCCAGGATTCCCGCCTGGTACAGCGGAGCCTTCGAGAATGATGTCCAGGGACACAGGGCCTGGTGCTGCTTCGGAGATGCAGGCGGTGCTGCAAGAGGACAATGAGAGGCAGCGGAGTACGAATCAGTGACAGACCGGACGGAGCCAGTCACAGTCACGGGCGGCTTTGGACACAGAAGCGGGTGAGTTACGTTTGGATGAAGGGGCGGGGCAGGATGGGGCAGTGCACGGAGTGAGCGCGCGCGGTTAAGGTGAGCAGGAAAAGAAAGCACGTCTGTCGTCGACGGCATAGTTCAGAATCCTCTTCCTCCTCGTCGTCGGGCTCGTCTGCGTCGTCTTCGAGCGAGGACGGAGAGTGTTTGGGGGCACAAGGGCAGGAAAGGGGTGCAGTGCCATCGGTCGGTGGTACTTCTTCTGCATCGCTGTCGGAGTTGTGGGAAAGGGTCCCGAGGAAGTTACGGCATAGAATACGTAAGAGGAAATATATAGATATCTTCCGTTTGCTCGAGGGCAGAAAGAGGTCGGGGGAAAGCAGAAAAAAGCGGAAGGAGGACGAAAAGGCCGGGCGGATTAGAAAGGTTTCGCGGTCAGTGGTAAATTGGATACGGGCTTTCTTACGGTTGGGCGAGTGTGTGGGGTCATCATCGGCCCGACCAGTACGGTAGTCTGCTGGCTTATGCAGATTCCATTCTGGAAGCCTCGCAATTCCACGAGGGATGGGCGTGGCTTAACTACGATGAAAAGTTTAGGGATAAGATGGAGGGCACTAAAGGCTTAACGTGGGGTATGCAGGACATCAACCTTTGGCTGACGCAGATGTCTGTCAGAACGGGGTCCTGTCCGGGGAGCGGAAGTAAGGGAGGGGCAGGGTCCACAGTGGCAGCACGTCGTTCCTTTCGGAGCGGTGGCCCCCTTTTGCAGACCAAGCCAGGTGGAAGTGGGGGTGGGGACGTGTGTTGGCGGTATAATAAGTCCGTTTGCCCCTTCCCAGACTGTAAGTTCCGGCACGCTTGCTCGAACTGCGGTGGGGGGCATTCGGCGGCCAAATGTGTCAAGAAAGTGGGAGGGGTCGCTCCTGGGGCGACAGCTAAGTAGTGGCAGGGAATTTGGTAGTGCTCCGTCCCCCATTAAGGTGGAGGTGTTAAAAAGATGGCTTGAGTACTACCCGAAGACATCAGTTAGGGCGGTATTGCAGTTCGGTTTTCAGTTTGGTTTTGTTATCCCAGTTCGGGGTGCGGTCTTGGGTTCGTCGGCACGGAACTCTGCGTCGGTGCGTCGTTGGGCCTCAATCGCACGGACAAAGTTGGCAGTTGAGTTGAGTTTGGGTAGAATTGCAGGCACGTTTCGGCAGCCACCTTTTCAGCACTTCGTTTCGTCTCCATTGGGGATTATACCCAAGAAAGAACCTGGCAAATTTTGCTTAATACACAATCTGTCGAGTCCAACCAGGGCATCGGTGAACGATAGCATACCGCACGACCAGTGTACGGTTAAGTATGCCTCGTTTGATGGAGCGGTGGACCTACTTAGGAAGGCAGGTCGGGGAGCGTGGATGGCAAAAGTGGATATCGAGTCGGCTTTTCGCCTGCTCCCGGTACATCCTTCCTCTTTTCCATTGCTAGGCTTTCAATTCGAGGGCGGATTTTATTTTGATAAGTGCATGCCTATGGGTTGTGCAGTGGCGTGTGCTTATTTCGAGATGTTTAGTTCCTTCTTGCATTGGGTGGTAGCACGGAGGGTCGGACGGTCGGAAGTGGTGCATTATTTAGATGATTTTCTGTTCATCGGGGAGGCACAGTCAACGTGCTGTCGGGAGCTTTTAATGGGATTTATTGATATGGCAGGAGAACTAGGTGTTCCTTTGGCTGAGACTAAGACAGTGGGTCCGGTGACTAGGCTTACTTTTCTTTGGATCGAGCTCGATTCGGAAGAAATGACATCTCGGCTGCCAAACGATAAGCTGGACAAATTGCGGGTTCTGGTGGCTAATGCAGTGGCCTCTGTGAAGTTGACCTTACGGGAAATGCAGTCTTTGCTGGGGGTCGCTGAACTTTGCGTGTAGAGTGCTTCCAATGGGCAGAGTTTTTCTTCGACGGTTGGCGGCAGCAACTGCAGGGGTGCGTAAGCCTCATCACCGCATACGAGTTACTAGATCGATGCGGGAGGACTTAAGGGTGTGGGATACTTTTTTGAGGGATTTTAATGGTATCTCAGTGTGGATGGAGGCCGAGGTTTCCAATGGAGAGCTACAGCTTTATTCAGATGCTGCCGGGGGACTAGGATTGGGCATTTACTTTGCAGGAGCATGGTGTGCGGACTGATGGCCGCAGGCTTGGCTTACGGCCGGTTTAATGAGTAACATTACCTTCCTAGAACTGTTTCCCATGTTAGTAGCGCTGGAATTGTGGCCAGATCGTTTCAGGAATTGGCGGGTCAGATGGTGGTGTGACAATGAGGCAGTGGTGAGTGTGGTGAATAATTACTCTCCGCGTTGCCTCCAGGTTGCATCTTTAAAGCGGGCCTTAGTTTTGACATATTTGCGCTTGAATGTCAGTTTGAGGGCGCGGCATATCCCGGGGCATACTAACGGAATTGCTGATGCTCTTTCCCGTTTGCAGATGGAGTGGTTTCCGAGACTGGCACCAGATGCCGACATGGGCGGGCGTGTGGTCCCGTCGAACTTGTGGATGCTTGACCTGCAGAGATGAGGAGTCTTCTGCGCAGTTCGGTTTTCTCAGAGGACATGGGAAGCCTATCGACAAGGTGGGAGTAGAGTGTCTCAGTTTTTATTGGACCGGGGATGGCAAGGTGGAATGTACCAGAGCCTTTACTTGGGCGGTTTATCATTAGTGCAAAGGAACGCGGGGTCTCGAGAGTGTCGGTGCGTAGCCAGTTGGCGGGTTTCATGTTTTTTGCGAGAGCGGTGGGTTAGAGCTCCGCTGGGGTGGGGTTCCTAGCGAGGCGGTTATTACAGGGTTGGGAACAGTCTCTTCCTTCCTTGCCTGACCGGCGTCGTCCGATCACGCACCAGTTGTTAGCAAAATTGTGTGAGGAATTGCCGCGGGTGACTGAGTCGCACTATGAGGCTGTTCTTTTTAGGGCAGTGTTCAGCTTGGCTTTCTTTGGCGCATTTAGGGTGAGTGAATTGGTAGCAGACTCGAAGAAGGTGGGAGCGAATGGGGGGTTACAGAGGCAACATGTCCAGGTCAGTACTGGGCAGTTACGAGTCTTCTTGGCAAGATCCAAGACGGATCAGCGCGGTAGGGGACAGTGGGTGGTTTTGAAGGGTATACCGGAGGCGACATGTCTGGTCAAGCTGATTTCGGCCTACATGGCCATTCGGGCGGAGCTTGAAGGGTGGTTTTTCATTCATGCAGATGCGCGGGTGCTTACGCGCTTTCAGGTAGTGGCGGTGTTGCGGATGGTATTACGGCTTGTCGGGGAGGACCCTTTACTGTTTGCAGCTCATTCATTTCGAATTGGGGCAGCAACCAGTGCGGCGGCAGCAGCAGGCTTGGCTGGAGGGCTGATACAGTGTATAGGCAGACGGCGGTCTAAGGCCTTCCAAGGTTATGTTAGGCTTTAACAGATCGATGCTGTTTGCTCAGTACTAATACAAATTTTCTCTTACAGATGGGGGACGGAATGTTTGGAAGTGTTGGCTGCTGGGGCATTCCTTTGTGTTCTGGGCTTGCGAACGAGCAGATGTGCAGCCAGTCGGGCGGAATCTCGGGCTGGATCCAGCGGTGGTGTCGATCTCATGGCTGGGTGAGCGTGGGCTAAGATGGACCCAGTTGCTGCCTTTGCTTCGGCACCACCAGCGTATCAGAGTACAGCCGGAGATCATCTTGTTGCATCTTGGGGGGAATGACTTGGTAGCCTGGACTTGCAAACAGTTAATTAGGGCAGCCAAGAGGGACTTGGCGTTGGTCTTGAAAATATTTGGGGGGGGGGGGTGGTATTAATCTGGTCTGACATTGTCCCGCGGCCGGCTTGCTGGGGGCAGCGTCGTTGGTCGCGGGGGTTAACCAAAATTAACAGGCAGATTGGGCGATGGGTGTGCGAGCATGGGGGTTATCAGGTTATGCATACGTGGGCGGAAGTGGAGTGTGGTGGATTGTATAGAAGTGATGGAGTGCATCTTTCTCTGGTTGGAACAGACCTCCTGCTAAATGATTGGCAGGAAGTCTTGGAGTGTGTGGTGCAGGGTGGCGAGATTGGTTCACAGCTTGGGGGCCAGGGGGGCGGCCCAGCCAGTTGGGATGGCCTGAGCCGGTGGCGGGATCCCGGAGGTGTCCGGGGTCCAGAGGCGTAGGCCAATTGGGGCGTGGGCGGGGTGCCCACGGCCCGGACAACCCCGGGTAGACCTTTGCTAGTGATATGGTGAACTCAGACAGTGGCTTTAGGAATTTGGCCGGTGGAGGTGAATGCAGCCGGTGCGGAGGCGAGGTAACTTGGTTAATAGCATGGCTGGTGACACATCGCCCCGTCTGAAGGGTTTGGGGGGAGTGTTCATTGTTGTTGATTATGATGTTTTGGCATGTTATTGTTGTTAACTTGGCAAATAAAGCTGCGACCAGTTTTCTTACCCAATAACGTGTGTCAGTTGCATTATGAATGGAAAATGGCGGGGGGGGGGGGTGTAGTAAAAAGGGGGAGATGGGGGGAAAAGGTTATAATAAGCAGGTGGGAGCGCCGGGTACGACTTCCCGGTTAACATTATCCTCCTTTGAACCCTTAGAAGTCTGTGTCTCCAGATAAAGGAAAAAATTCTTCTCTGCACCAAGTTTAACATTGTGGTGGGGATCTCTATGGGCAAAGACATAAATAAAAACAATCGAGGTAGTATGTTCATCGTAACTATGGCAATTCTTCCCATCCATGAGAAAATGGATTTAATACAATGGGATAAACCTGTTAGCACTTTTTTTTTTGTTGGGTCATAATTCATCTTATATAATTCAGAACCCTCCGTATTAATCTGAATCCCCAGGAGTCTCACACTTTTGTTAGCCCACTTAAACGGGAATGTGGTTCATACCTTGCCTTCTTCCTGTGGGTCCAACTGGATTTTTAGAACTTCTGTTTTCCCCATATTCATTTTGTACCCAGATACTTTACTGTACTTCTTGATTTCATCTACTAAAGCTGGTATGAATTCCATAGGTTGTCCTAGTGTATATATATCATTTGCAAATAATGAAATTTTGTATTCTTCTTCACCCACCTTTATACCATGGATCTCCTTATTCTGTCTAAATCTTTTTGCTAGCAGTTCTATCACCACCTCAAACAACAATGGGGGAATTGGGCACCCCTGTCTTGTACCTCTATCCAATTTAAATAACTCTGAATGTGCCCCATTTATCCGCATATGTGCTTTAGGCTCTCTATAAAGAGCCTTTATCCATTTCTGGAATTATCCCCTAGCCCCATCTTCCACATAACTGCAAACATAAAAGTCCATTCTACTCTATCAAAAGCTTTCTCCGCATCCACCACCATCATTATAGATGATGTCTGTTCCTTACGTACTAGCCATATTAAATTCAGCAACCTATGGACATTATCACTCGCTTATCAACCCGGGATAAATCATGCTTGGTTCTTTTGTATCAATTGTGGTATGTGTTTCTGCAACCTGGACGCTAGTATTTTAGCTAATATCTTTGCATCCAAATTGATGAGAGAAATGGGCCTATATGAATCATACTTCCCATGGTCCTTTCCTGGTTTGGGTATTACTACTACTCCCGCCACCTCCATTGAGCATGGCAGCTTTTCTCCTTTTAATACTTCATTGAAAACATCTCTCAAAATAGGGCTAACCTCCTCACAGAATAGTTAATAAAACCTGGATGTTAAGCCATCCAATCCTAGCGCCTTGCCATCTTTTAAGCTCTTTATAGCCTCTACTACTTCTTTTCTTTCAATCTCTCTGTTCATCCACTGCTGTTGTTCTATATCTAATTGCTTCAATGTGAACTCTGCCAGATACCAGGGCTGGCCCATCCATTGTACGAGAATGTTGTTGGCATGGGACCCCCTGAAGTGCAGGGCTCTGTGCCAACAACATCCTGCACACTCTCGGCTCACCTCCCTTTAGCGGCTCGCGGCTCCTGGCAGGCTCAGCAACAGCTCCTTACAGCCGCCGAAGTGAAGAGCATTGTTTCCTTCACTTCAGCAGCTGTGTTATAATGAAGATCGCAGGCGTGCTGAATGCCGGAACACAGGAAATGTCCTTTGACCTCCGGCGCGCCAGCAATCTTCATTATAACACAGATGCCAAAGTGAAGGAAACAATGCTCTTCACTTCGGCAGCTGTAAGGAGCTGTTGCTGAGCCTGCCAGGAGCCGTGAGCCGCTAAAGTGAGGAGAGCTGGGGCCTCTAAAGCAGCTGAGTCAGGGCAGGGGGCTAAGATTTGAAATGGGCTGAATGGAGGGGGGGTTAGGATTGTAAATGGGCTGAGTGGGGATGGTGGCTAGGAATGGAGATGGGTTGAGTGGGGGTGGTGGCTAGGAATGGAAATGGGCTGTGGGGGGGGGGGGGTGGATAGGATTTGAAATGGTCTGAGTCGGGGGGGTGGCTATGATTGGAAATGGGCTGGGTGGGGGAGGGCTAAGAATGGGAATGGGCTGAGTGGGGGGGGGGGTGGCTAGGACTGCAAATGAGCTGATGGGGAGGACTAGGACTGGAAATAGGCTTTTGAGGGGGTAGGATTGGAAATGGACTGATGTGGTTCTGGAACAGGATTGGAAATGTCAGATGGGGGGCTAGTTTTAGAAATGGCTGATGGGGGCTAGGATTGAAAATGGGCTGATGGGGGAGCTTGGACTGGAAATGGGATGGTGGGAGCTGGAATAGGACTGGAAATGAGCTGATTGGGGAGTGGCTAGGACTGGAAATGGGCTGAAGCTCCCCTACACTCAGCCAATTTCCAGTCCAAGCCCCCCATCATCTCACTGGAATATGACTGGAATTGGTTTATGGGGGGGCTAGTATTGGGAATGGCTGATGGGGGAGCTTGGACTGGAAATGGGCTGATGGGGGGTGGAATAGGACTGGAAATGAGCTGATGGGGGGCTAGGACTGGAAATGGGCTGATGCGGGGGGAAAGCAACTAGAAGGGAGAGGATGCTGATTGGGGCTGAAACTAGAAGGGAGCTGATTTTGGGGGAGGACTAGATGGGGATGGGGCTGGGGGAATGAGGATGGAGGGGGGAAATGATTTTATGTGGGTGGGAAGAAAAATCTACGAGTTGCCTGGTATTGGCAGAGTAAGTAGAGATTGAGGATGGAAGGGTGAAATTTGAGTGGATGATAAAGGAATAAAAAAAAAAGTGGGGAAAAAGCAAAAGGGGAAAGACCAGTATGTTAAAGCAGATGTACAAGATAGAATGGAAAAAATCTAGAAGAAAGAAGAAAGGACAAATAGACAGCAGACAATGAAGAATTATCAGAAGACAGAAGAAACCAGAAGAAAGTGATTGGAGCAATTGCAAATGAAAAATAAAATGCCCAAACAACAAAAGGTAGAAAAATACTTTGAAATTTATTAACTGGAATATGTCAGCTCTGGGAAGTGTGTATCACTGACATCTTTGCATTTTTGTTTAGTACAAGAGGAAATTAATTTATAGAGTTGCTGTACATTCCAAGTTTGGATTTAGGGGTTCCCAATTATTGTCTTCTGATTTCTAAATTGTGATTCCTTGTTCTTTGTTTGGTGACGGTCTATGTTCTGCATATGTAACCGAGCTGAGGTATTCTGTTCTTGTAGTTTCTGTTTGACAATGCCACTTGTTCTCTTTCCCCAGTAGGAGATGTATTGGTATTCTCTGAGATGTATTGGTTTAATATTTGCAGTGTTGCCTTTTTAATAAGCAGGATTTGGTGCTTTGTGAGTCCTGGTAGTGCCGTTATGATATGGTGGGTTTGCTATGGGTTCTAATTGATCAGTGTTTATAGTACTTCCTAATGTGCCTGGCGGTTGGCACTGGAGTATAGTAATGTAGAAATCTGGTAGTCTTTCTTATCCAGACACTCATTAAGAGGCATTTTGGACCATTTTGGACCAGCGTATGTTTTACAGACATAAGGTTTCCATACTTACTACTCAACTGTTTACTAATTAATGGCTATGAATTCAATTGAACTATGTTTAGCTATTATGTCAAAAAGCGTTATATACAGATTTTTTGTTTGAGATTTATTTAGTTTAATAGGTATTCAAAGTTTGCTGATTTTGACGTTACTGGTGGCTCAACATAAAAAGATCACAAAAAATAGTAAGTAGCTTATAATGCTGTAATAGCTACTATTTTGCAAATAAAAGTATTTGTAGACTTTGGAAAATAGGTTTAGATAACTGTAAGTTACTTAGTGTCAGAGTTATTGGTGCATAAATCGGCCTTGCATGTTTCTCATACGCTGGGATAATATGTTGTCGAGACTAATTGCTGTCACGCATTCGGTTCTAGGTGTTTCAATGGTGCAATATCGACGCACTACATCAGAGGTGTTTTCACGTATATCATATTCCGCCATCAGAATGGACCGTTGACAAACTATATTATATCATAATAAATGAAATGAAATGAAAATTGAAGTTTCAATAGTATCATACAGTATGTTTATGCCAATGAATATTGATACTGAATCATAACGTTTCTGATCACTTGGAAGACGGACATTGGACCAGTGTATGAAAAACAAACTATGTGAAACTTCTATTTTCTGCAAAGTTTTAATATTTTTTTTTATTATTGCCTGTATTTCATGGTTGTTTGAGTGTAACAAATCTAATAAATCATCCAGAACAGAGAAAGAATATACGAGCTGTCCAAAACGGGTTAACATTATGCTAATATTTATGCAAATGATGCTTCTTATGCAAATAAACCCCGCAATAAGTCTCCGCACATGGCCCCGCACCCCCCTTGGGCCACTCCTGCCAGATACTGTTCTATATCCACTCCCTCTCCCTGTTCCGATTCATAAAGTTTACCATCATATTCCCAGAATACTTTTTGTATTTCCTCAGTATCATTAACCCATCTACCCTGCTCATCAGTTATTCGCAGGATCTGCTGTTGCATCCTTCTTTCTCTAAGTTTTCATTCAAGGTATTGGCCTGGCTAATTTCCCTGTACATAAAATTTGTGTCTGAGTTGATTCAATTTAAATGCTTCTTCCTTCTTTAGTCTTCCTAATTCCTCCTGTAAATTTCTAATATGTTGCAGCCTCTTCTTTCCACCTCTCTTTTTGTGCATAGTCTCTTCTACTCTCAACTTTGTTAATAACTCACAATCTTTTTGTTCTTTTTCCCACTTCTGCTTCACCGTCAATGCTATACATTGCCCCCTTACCACCGCTTTTAATCCATCACACATCCCAGCTAGTCCCACCTTTCCCCCATTATTAAACTGCATATACTCCCCTATAGTGCTCTTAATACATCTTATCCCCTCTTCCTCATCTATAAGGGATTCATTCAATCTCCAGAAACGCAGAACTCCTCCCTCTCTTTGGAAGTTCAATGAGACCACCACTGGTGCATGATCCAACCAGCTTATGGGTCCTATATCCACTCACTTTACCTGTTCTACTATCCGTCCATCTACCCATATCATATCCTGTATCGCCAGGCATCCACTGTGCCCAATTTGTGCAGCAATTTCCCTAAATTTTTGCTTATACCCTTAGTGCCTTGCTTATTACCCTCGATGGTGTCTATTCTGGGGTTTAGCGTTGCATTATAATCCCCTCCTACTATCACTGGATTTTGCATATGCACTTCCACCGCTTCATATAGCTTCCCATAAAAATCCCCTTGCTGTGTATTTGGTGTGTACACGCTCCCTACCTACTAAGAGTCTCCTTGCTTTTTTTCCCTTCCACATCCCTCACCACTTGTTGTTCTTCCAGACTCAATCCTTTTGCAAAGAGAATTCCAACTCCCCCCCCCCCTTTGGCGAGTCCTGATTATGTGCCAAGAATACTTTATCATAGTCTTTGCTCATCAACCACCTTTCTTGTGTATTTTTCTAATGTGTTTCTTGTATAAGCACTACATCAGCTCTTAATCTATTACCCTCTTTTAATAGGGCCTGCCTTTTATACCAGGAATTAAGACCTTTAGCATTAATGGCTACTACCTTACATTCATCAACTTCTTTTGTTTACTCCCCATGATTTCAGATCTCTATATCTCCTCTTTGTATATTCACGGGATCCAGTTCCTCCCCATTTTCCCTCCCTTCCCTTCCCTCCCCCCTCTCAGCCCCCTCCCCCCAACCTCCCCCTCTTTCCTCCCCTCCTTAATGCTACCATTTAGTAGCTTCTCCTTCTGCTGTGACATCATCTCTCCCCTCCCACTCATGACTCACATTTCTGAACATTATCTCTCTTATCTCAATCTCCCCTTTGCACTCTTCCTTACCCACTTTGCACCACTCCTTGCTCCCCTTTCAAGTTATATACTCAGTCTTTCTGTGAAGCTTATTTTTTCTTGCTGTTGTCTTCAGTTCTCTCTCATTTCACCAAATGTGCTTCCTTCCCCTCTTTCTTGACTCTGGGTTCCGTTCCATTTCCTGTCATCTCACCGCTGCTTACTTACTCACTCCCAAGTCCTTTCTTTTTTGCATTACACATTTAATTTTCCTCTTTGCTCTCTACTTTCTGCCATCCTGTTGTCTGTCCATGTCCCGGTTTCCTCATTTCTCCCACCTCTGGTAAACGTGTTACTCCTGCTTCCTTCATTGCAGCCGCCAACTGTCACTGTTGTTGCCCATCTTGTAATGCCATTTCTGGTAAATGCAATTCCTGCTGGGTAAAGCCATTTATATTTAATGTTCTCTTCCCGCAATCTCATTGAAATCCTCTCCATTTTCTTCTGCGATGTAGCATGGTCGTAGCCAAGTCCGCAAAGATTGCTACCTTGTTTCCCTTCCAATCCAGTTGACCTGCCCCCCTCACCTTGTTAATTATTCTCTCTTTAATTTTAAAGTCCTGGAGGCATATAATTATATTGTTCTCCTTGGGCCCAGCATGCGGTGCGCTGTCGATTTTAACTTCCTGCACCATCCCTCTTTCCTTGAGGTCTTCCAGCACCGCCTTACATATTTCTCAAGCCGTTTGCTCATAGTCTCTGTACTAATCACTTTCTGGTAACCCCTTTATTCTTAAATTGTGTCTTCTCAATAGGTTTTCCAAATCCTTAATTTTCAACTCAATCTGTTCCTTCACTGCCTCCAAATTGTTTACTGCCTTATTTATTGCGCTCACGTTGCTTCACCCTTCCTCTACTTGACCTTCTGTCTCTTATACTCTTTTTCCCAGTTCTTGCACATCAGCATGGAACTCTGTTAAGGCTGCCTCCATGTCCACCCTAAATCCCGCCATTTCTAATCGCAATTCGCAGAATCAGGAGCATAGCTCTTCTTTTGATATTTGTATAACGGCGCTTTTACACTGCACCCCTTCCCAGGTATCAAGCTGTTCTTCGCTTTCTGACTCCAAGTTTGCCTCGCCTCCCATTTTTTATCCTTTTCTGCTCACCTCGCACCACTGGGAAAGTATATTCTCTTATATCCGCTGTTTTTTTTCATGCCACAATCATATCCCCTGGCTTTGGATCTGTTTCCTAATCCTGTCCACACTGGGGTATTTGTTTTACCTTTTTAGGGGAGATTTTTTATCGCTCTTGTGGGTTTTTTTGGCAGAGCTCTTCTTCAGCTGTCTATGCGGTTCAGTGATGTCACCGGAAGTCAAGCCTCTTGGGTTTTAACAACTTCAACTAATTTTGTGACATCTGCAAATTTGATTATCTCACTCATTATTCCCACTTCCAGGTAATTTACAAATATGTTAAAAAGCAGAGGACCCAGCACAGATCCCTGGGTTATTCCACTATTCACCTTTCTCCATTGGGAAAAATTAGCCATTTAGCCCCACCCTCTGCTATCTTTTAACCAGTTCCTGATCCACAATAGGTACACTGTCTTCTATCCCATGACTTTTTAATTTCACCAAGAGTCTCATGAGGGACCTTGTCAAAGGCTTTCTGAAAATCCACTACATTGACCGACCAACCTTTGTCTACCTGTTTATTTATATCTTAAAAAAAATATAACAGATTAGTAAGACAAGACCTTCCCTGGCTAAAGCCATGTTGGCTGTCTCCCATTAAACCATGACTATCTACATGTTCAGAAATGTTGTTCTTAATAATGGTTTCTACCATTTTTCCAGGTACTGATGTCAGGCTCACTGATTTGTAGTTTCCAGGATCACCCCTGGAACCCTTTTTAAAAATTGGCGTTACATTGGCCATCTTCCAATCTTCAAGTATTACAGATTATTCTAATGATAGTTCACAGATTACTAATAGTAGGTCTGCAATTTCATATTTCAGTTCTTTCAATACCCTTGCATGTATACCATCTGGTCCAGATGATTTGCTACTCTTCAGTTTATAAAATAGTTGTAATACATCTTCCCAGTGTATCAATATTTCTTTCAATTCTTCTTCAGCATCAACTTTCAATACCATTTCAGTCATGGGTAACATCCCTACATCTTATTTATTTATTTAACATTTCTTATATTTATTTATTTAGCTGTATTTATATCCTGCTTTTCACCAGGTCAAAGAGGTGGAACATACAATAATCAATTACAAGGGTTTGGGGCCGTCACCAGGTGGCCAACAATAATGATTTTTGACAATTAATTGGGACATAGACATAGACATTGTGTTATGGTTACATAGGACATATGTTCAGGGGTTGAGATATGGTGGTTGGGAGGGAGTCAGTGGTGGGTGCTTGTTTCTGGTCCGAGGAATTCTTGGAATAGTGTAGTTTTAAGTTGTTTCCTGAAAGATGATGGGTCTGTGATGCTTCTGATGTGATTCGGTAGAGAGTTCCAGAGGGATGGTGCATATAGTTCGAAGGCTCTGTTGCAGGTCCGTTGATTGTATTTCGTTCTTTTGTGAGGGATGGTGAGGGAGTTGTTGGTTTGTCTGGTTGTTCTGTTGTGGGCTGGTTGAGGCAGTAGAGTGCGGAGCTGGGAAGTTTGAGTTTGGTAGAGAGCTTTGTGGGTGAGTAGGGCGGATTTGTATTTGATTCTTGCTTCTAAAGGGAGTATGTGTAGCTCCCTCAGGACTGGGGTGATGTGGTCCTGTTTTTTTGCATACTTGATAATTCTTACTGAGGTGTTTAAGGCAGTTCGAAGTGGGTTGGTATGAGTGGCTGGAAGTCCATGGTATATTATATTGCAATAGTCCAGGTGGGGGAGTGTTAAGGCTTGCATTACTGTTCTGAAGTCCTGTGGTTCAAGGAGAGGTCTGAGGCGTTGTACTGTTTTAGCCTTGTGGTAGATTGTTGCGGTGGTTTTTTTGATCTGTTGATTGAATGTGAGTGCTTGGTCTATGATGATTCCTAGGTATCTTATTTGTGGTTGTATTTATATTTTTGTGGTTCCAATGTTGAGGTGCGTAGGTGGTGTGAAGTCTGGGTCCTTTGTTACTATGAGGGCTTCAGTTTTCTTTATGTTGATGGATAGGTTGTTCTTATATACCGCCTTTCATGATATCAAGGTGGTTTACATTGAACAAACTGAAATTACATTGAACAGGGCATTATAACTTGGAGATAACTATTTTACAGGGAACATAGACAATGGAGGGTTAAATGGCTTGCCCAAGACCACAAGGAGTACCTGTGGGACTAGAAACCCCAGTCCTTCTGGCCCAAGGTTGCTGTCCTCTAGTGGGATTTGAACCCCTGACCTTCAGGCCTGAGGTACCTTGCCCCAACCACTGAGCCACTCCTCCCTCCCATCTTCCTCAGTAAAGACCAAAGTAAAGAATTAATTCAGTCTCTCCGCTATGGCCTTGTCTCCTCTTAGTGCCTCTTTTATCCCTCTATCATCTAATGGTTCAACTGAATCTCTCAGGCTTTTTTGCTATGAATGCACTTGAAAAAGTCTTTATTATGCATGTTTGCTTCCATAAGTAATCGTCTTGTAGGCAGGACATGCCCTCCCTGCCCCAAGGCTTTTTTATTGAACCCAAAAAGTATAGTTTGAGAGTAGATTAATACAATGTTTCATGGAGAGAGTCCCCTGGACTACACTCATTCCCATCAAATTCAACTGATCGTTTACACTCCCTCCTATCAGTAGGACACAGCAGCACTTCTTAAAGGGACAGGTTTTCAAAATGAGTTAGTTTTGTACATGCCATGGCAGTAATGAGGGGTACATGGAGAGGTTTTACCTGGGGGCTTCCTCTGCTGGCTTCAATCTGGTGTCTGAATGCATTGAGCCCTACCATCTCCCATGACTTGCTGGCTTCCTACCAAATTTTAAGATGTGAGATTAAATCTGTCAGAACAAGGCACCCACAGGTAAAAAATTCTGCTCTTCTCTCGGTGGGAGGGACTGAACAGTGAGGATCATGCAAACAGGGCCAGCAAACCAGGTGGTTGCTTAGGCAGCAGCTTCTGGTGGTGAGGGGTGAGGGGAAGGCAACAAAGAGCAGCTACAATCAAAGTTAAGCAATGTGTCCTATTTATACTCTTTATTATATGGAGTGTGGGGGAGGTAATTTTAAAAGGCCTTTCCATGGTTAAAACATTGTATATGCAGAACTTGCCTTTTCTATAATTGCGCAAGGTATAGAAGATGAAACATATGTGCATACATCTTGTATAAGCATGTTTATATAATGTGAGCAGAGACGTTTGTGGGCACAGGGTAGGAGCAGGCTTCGGATATATTTAACATACAAGTATGAATGCAAACTGGGAAATTTGTGTATGAGAAAGAGCAAGTGTAAATGGGTGCACATCATTTCTGAGTGATAGTTTTAAAAGGGAAAGTATGCACACATTTCCCCTTCAAAAATTTGTGCAACTTATGTGCAACTTAGGTAGCCGTTTATAAAATTATCCTCTCTGTCTATAATGTATTTCTTGTATTTCTTACAAAGATCAATAGGCAACTTTGCTCTCTTTTTAACATAATTAATCTCACACAGAGAGGATTTGCAAGCTAAAAAGGGTGAATCAGCCAGACTGACTAATATGACCTTTTCTGGCTCATTAATTCTTTCCATGCTACAGACACATGCGGGTCAGTAAAGGTTAACATAGGTTTATAGACAATTACCTATAGGGGGTGCAAGAGCCCCTCCAGTACAAATTGTAGAGGTTTTGCAATGCTGTTTAAAATGTGCTACATTTAAAGTTAGAATTTTTGTGTCAAAGTAGATGTCGGCATACTTAAGAGAAGAAGCATTTCTTATACCGCAGTGCATGTAACCAGTTTTACTAAAGGATTAAGAAGCCCCTTGTTATTTTCCCCCTCAAAAGTCTTGAGATAGAGGCATTTGATGTTAACTGGCGGCATATACTTGTAGGCTTGCACAATGGCCAACATACATGTATTGGCTATGTTGCCCTATTGCTTTTTCCCAGATGTACAATTTCAAAATGGCTCCATCATCTCCACATATCAGCACATACACATGCATTCCGGCACCTCTGTATTCAGTATTCTAGAGAAGGCTCCAGGTTTAACAGAGCCTTTTCTAAAATAACAGCAGAACTGTGTGCATCACCACTGCCATGTCTCATTCTGATCCCCGTGTGGCATGTAAAATGTGATTCTTAATGCACGTTAAAGAAGCGTGCTGTGCACTAACAACATGGTACATGCTGGGCATGTCCCCATCAGTTAATGCACAGCCTTTGCATTTACTGTATGTCAGTGTTGCAGTTAAAATCACAAATTGCAAAAACATATCCCTTAGAGTTTATCACTTACTCCTATGACTATATAATCGAACAGCCTTGGCTATCTATATTAAGTAGGGTTCATTTTATAATCCTCCTGATTTCGCATCATTCCTTTTTCTCAGGTCTTCCACATTACAGTACTTTTTTGCATATCTTATCCCATATGTCACATCCAGACACCTTTTATCATTTGATTACACCATACGCTAGGAATTTAAGTTAGTCTGGATACCGTCTGCCCTTGGATGGGTGTGCAGAGAGCTCATCTGCAAAGTTCAAAGAGCTTTTAACACTTAGTTATTTCACTGTTCAAACACTACCAAACTTTATCCTTCTTCCAGATGTTTATTATAGCCGACTCTCTTCCATGGCTCCAAATCACAGCCTTCTTTCCCTCCTTATGTATTTCCTTCCTCATGGCTTCATTGTCGGTCATTATGTCTGTTACACATAATTATATTTAATGACTGTATTTCATTGTTTTTTTTTAAATTGTAAAGCGCCATGACGTTAATTATTTTATGCATGGCAGTATATCAAATCTTCCAAAATAAATAAATAAAAATAAAACTATCAAATTCTAGCACATGGAAATAAGCAGCTTTTCTCGATAGTTCTAGTTGGATCAGGGTGGGCTAAACTAGGTCACACAAAAGTGTGCAAAAGACACCGCCATGTCTGTCTATTTATTTTAATAAAAGAAAAAACTCCAGTACCTTCTGAAGGCATGCTGCCTGTTTAAGATGAAGCAATCTATTTACGCTGCTAAGTGTGCTTGCTCTTAGGAGGTTTCCTTGCAAGGAGCACTCCACTGGAAATGCAAGAGCCAGCCTTCTTGAAATATTCATGTGGCCACTTGCTGCAGGGGAGTGCTAGTATTGAACTGTGCATCTGTAACAAATTTCAAACACCACTGAACAATCATGATTTCATGTTGTGCATAATTACTGATGTTTTTTGCACCATGTCATTATGAAAACAAAATACTCTGCATGAGGCCCTAAAGGCTATTTTGCTTAGTGTATTCTGAAGAAAAATGCTTAGTACATCAGACCAACAGAGCTTTTCCACTATTAAAGAATTCTACTAGGAAAAAAATAAGCAGGATGTTTTTCAAATGTTTAGGCAGTGATGTAGATCCAATAAATGAGCTTTGGACTTGAAGACAGAAAAAAGTTTACATCTAAAAGTTAGACGGTGGACGTACATATTATTATTATAATAGAGCACTACTCACTGCACTCAGCACTGTACATTCACAGATGAAGGCAGGCCCTGCTCGTTAGAGAGCACAATCTAAGACAAAGGAGGGGTCTGGTAAATACGTCTTGGTAAATCAAAGTTCAAGGACACTGCACATCGCAGGATAACTTATAAAATATCCTCTGGGACAGGGAAAGTATAGTTACTCACCTGTAACAGGTGATCTCCGGGAACAGCAGGAATTTAGTCAACACATATGGGTATCATCGGTACCGACGGAGCCTGCCCGGGAATGCTCCCCAGCGTCCAATTAGAAAGCTTTTGGGAGCATCCCACAGCGCCTGCGTGCTGCCTTCCTGCCTTTCCCAACTGCCTCTCTCCAGTTGAGTTTTAAAGTTGAGACAAAGAGAGAGAGAGGGAAAGAGAAAGAGATAGAGAAATACAACTCTTAGGGGAGGTGGGTGGGTTGTGAGGACTAAATTCCTGCTGTTCCCGGAGATCACCTGTTACAGGTGAGTAACTATGCTATCTCCAGGAACAAGCAGGAATGTAGTCTTCACATATGGGGACTCCCTAGCTTTAGATGCCAGGGAGAAACCCTATAAGTTGTGTGTCCCTGAGAAAGGGCTCCACTTCCCCCCATGGATCTCTGGCATCCAACCAGGGATGGTGGGTAGGAGTTGATTAGGTATGGAACAGGTGTTGGAGAACAGTCTGACCAAACAAGGCATCCCAGCGGGAGTCCTTGTCCAAGCAGTAATGGGCTGTTAAGGTATGAACCGAGGCCCAGGTGGCTGCTCAACAGATGTTGTCGATAGACACAGAGTGTAGATGAGCCATTGAAGCTGCCATGGCTCTCACATTGTGAGCTGTGACATGGCCCTCCAGAGGAAAATTCTTACTCTGATATGCAAAGGAAATACACTGAGCAATCCAGTTTGACAGTGTTCTCTTGGAGACTGGAAGTCCCAAATGAGAAGGATCAAAAGCAACAAAGAGTTGAGAGGACTTTCTATGTTGCTGTGTTCTTTTTAAGTAAAAGGCTAAAGCTCTTTTACAGTCCAAAGTATGAAGATTCCTTTCTGCATTTGATGCATGAGGGGCTTGGTTAAAATGAAAAGGCGAGACCACCTTTGGCATAAAGTGTGGATGAGTCCTAAGGACTACCTTGTCATGATGGATCCTTGTATAAGTTGGATCAGCCACTAGTGCTTGCAACTCACTGATGCGACGTGCTGATGTGATTGCAATGAGAAAGATAACCTTCCAAGAAAGGAATTTCAAGGAGGTAGTAGCTAAGGGTTCGAAAGGTGGCTTCATGAGCTGACCAAGAACGAAGTTTAAGTCCCATGCCACAGGTGGTGGCATAAATCTAACTATAAGAGCATGGGAGGAAATAGGTTGTCCATTTAGAGGCTTGAAAGAAGCTGCAATAGCACTCAAATGGACTCTCACTGAGTTAGTCTTAAGTCCTGCATTGGATAAATGAAGGAGATACTCCAGTAATGATTCCAGAGGTACCGCAAGGGGGTTAAGACCCTTCTGCGAACACCATATGGTAAACCTTTTCCACTTGAATGCATAAGAGCGTCTTGTGGAAGGCTTCCTGGAAGCATAAAGGATATCCTTTACTTGTTGGGGGCGGTTAAGACCATGGAGATCTAGGCCTTCAGCAACCAAGCCCTGAGATGCAGAGACCGGGGATTGGGATGCCACAACATTCCGTTCTCCTGAGATAGGACATCTGGAGCAGACCCTAACTCCAGGGAGCTTGAGAGAGATGTAGAAGCAGAGGGTACCACACTTGCCGAGGCCAATGTGGAGCTATGAGAATCATATGGCCTCTGTCTCTCTGAAGCTTGAATAGGGTCCTGGGAATTAGGGGAATGGGTGGAAAGGCATAAAGGAAGTCTTGGCCCCAGTGAAGGAGGAAAGCATCCTTGGCCTGAGATTCCTGAGCCGGGATTCTGGAACAGAACCGGGGAAGTTTGGCATTCAACGGACTTGCAAAGAGGTCTACGTCCGGGGTTCCCCAAACTTGAAAAATCTTGGTCACCTGGTCTACATGTAGAGACCATTCGTGTGGAAGCAGAACTCGACTGACTCTGCCCAAGAGTTTTATATGCCTGAAAGATACACTGCCATGAGATGAATCTGATGCTCTTTGGCGAGGGCCCACAGTCGCAAAGCTTCGTTGCAAAGCAACAGAGAGCCAGTTCTTCCCTGCTTGTTCACGTAGAACATGGCTACTTGGTTGTCCGTGTGAATAAGGACTGTCTTGCAGCTGAGCAGAGTGTGGAACACTCGAAGAGCAAGGAAGATTGCTCTGAGCTCTAAGAGATTGATATGTAGATGAGTCTCTTGTGGAGTCCAAGTGCCTTGGGTGGAGAGGTCTTGCAGATGAGCTCCCCAACCCATTGGTGAAGCATCTGTTGTGAGGGTTGCCTGGGGTAAGGGTTGCTGAAATGGGGACCCCAGCAACAGGTTCTGAGTGGACTGCCACCATTGGAAGGACAAAATAAGGCGATTTGTGTTTGCTATTTTGTCTGACAGGCACCCTGATGCCTGGGTCCACTGAGTGGATAAAGTCCACTGGGCTGCTCTCATATGGAGGCGAGCATAAGGAACTACATGCACGGTAGATGCCATGTGGCCTAGTAGTTGTAGCATTTCTCGGGCAGTGAGATGAGGCTTCAGCACTGCTTGAGAAGCTAACTGCACCATGCGAAGGCAACGGGCCTGGGGAAGATAGGCCCTTGCTTTTCTGGTATCCAGCAAAGCTCCTATGAACTCTAGAGACTGAGTGGGAGTTAGACTGGATTTTGGGATGTTTATGACCAGACCCAAATACTGAAGGACACGCATTGTGCAAGATAGAGAAGTCATGGCATCTGACTCTGATGGGGCTCGAATGAGCCAGTCGTCAAAGTAGGGGAAGACGAATATCCCTAGAGTGTGGAGAAATGCTGCTACGACAGCCATGCATTTCATGAACACTCTTGGTGCTGAGGCCAGGCCAAAAGGAAGCACCCTGTATTGGTAGTGCTTTCCTTGAAAAAGGAACCGAAGGAACTTCCTGTGAGTTGGGTGGATGAGAACATGAGTGTATGCATCCTTGAGATCTAGAGAACAAAGCCAATCCTGACTCTGAAGGTATGGCAGCAGAGTTCCTAAAGAAATCATCTTGAATTTCTCTTTGAACAGGAATTTGTTCAATTCTCTGAGGTCCAAGATAGGTCTGTACCCCCCTGTTTTCTTTGAAAGAATAAGGAAATAGGAAACCCTGTGCCCTGTTGGTGGATGGGTACTTCATCTATTGCCCCTTGGGCAAGAAGCATAGTGACCTCTTGATCTAACAGGTTGATGAGAGAGGTCTGAGAATTGAATTATCTTACCATTGTGTGAGGGGGCATGCACAGAAAGTGCAGCTTGTACCCCTCTCTTATAATGGAGAGTGTCCAATGCTCTGCTGTTATCTGCTCCCACCTGGGGGCAAAGTGACATAACCTTCCTGGAATGGTGGAAGGCTCTGGTCCATTGAGGGCCAGGAAGGCTAAGTTCTCTAGATGAAAGTCAAAGGCCTTGTGGAGGCTGAGACTGCTGAGACGGTTGGGGCTTAGCAATCTTTGATTTCCTTTGTTTAGGTGGTTGCTGACCTTTCCGGGCAGGCTGACCTGCAGATCGTCCCTGCTGGGAATAAGAGGGATAAAACCTCTTCTTTTTTGAGAAGAAAGAAGTCTTTCAAGAAGCCTTTCTCGCAGGATCAGCTGTGGCTTTGGATAGCCTATCCAAAGTTGCGTTGTCAGCATCCAACTCATTGGCCTTTTCTTGCCAAACTTTACCAAACAGGTTTTCACCAGTACAAGGAATATTGCCCAGTTTGTCTTGTACCCAGAGCTCCAAATCAGATGCCTGGAGCAAGGCAATTCTACGTGCACCTATGGCAATGGCAGAGGTTCTGCTTATGCACTCAAAACAGTCAAAAGTTGCACGGTTGACAAATTTAGAAACATCCTGGTCATGTTTGACCAATTGGAGAAAATTCTGTCTTTTATCCTCAGGAAGAAGAGGGTTCAAAACCTCTAAATCCCCTGTAACTTTCTTCAGGAACATTCCCATATATAAAATATAGGAACTGATCCTGGCAGAAAGCATGGAAGCTTCTAAAGTCCGACGTCCAAAAGCATCCAAAGTTCTGCACTCGCGTCCTGGAGGATTAGAGGCATATCTCTTCACACTCCTGATCCTTCTCATAGCTGATTCCACTACAATAGAGTGGTGAGGAAGCTGCGTCTTCTGGAAACCAGGACAAGGAGGGACTCGATACATAGTATCCAGTCTACGAGAGTGAGGAGAGGTGGTAAGAGGCGTCTTCCACATTCTTAGCATGAGATAATGCAAGATCTCATGGATGGGTAGAGTAGCTGCCTCTTTAGGAGCTTTGGGATATTGTGAAATTTCCAACTCCATTCTCTGGGCTCGGATTCAGGAGCCACAGTAATGGACAGACCTCGAGCCACCTCCCTGATTTAGTCCTGAAAGGAAATATCCTCTGTAGGAGACATCCTGTGCTTAGGGGAGGAAGGCTCCTCTGGGAGAAGTATTCCTGCATCGACAGAACTGTCAGAATCCTCAGATTCTTCTGAGGACTCGAAGTACCGTCTGTCCGGATGCTCTTGAAGAGCCCGATACCCGTACCGACCGAAGTCGGTACCGGTATATCGGTACCGGAGGGCATCGCATGACTGGGTGCCGGCAATGCGGACACCGATGTCGATGCTATCGGTAACGGCACCGATACCGGTGCCAGAGTCGGTGCCAGTACCGGTTGAACTGTCTGACGCAGTTCCGAGGATGTCGATGCCACAACAAGAGCCGCCAGACTGCGTTCAATAGCCAGGAACCTCTGGTCTATCGACGCTGCTGATGCCTGGATGTTGGTACCGGAGAAAACAGCCGGTACCCCAGAGCATGGCACCAGTAGTTCTGCCGAGGTCGAGGCCTCGAGAACATCCTGGAGCCCCGATAATGCTTTGGAAGCCGAAGCCTCCCACCGGGGAAATTTTGCCGGTGCAGAATCCTCAAAGGCAACGCCAGAGGCATCTCGATGCTTAGAAGGAGATCTACCCTTTGAGGACCGGCTAGAATTGTGTTTAGTTAACCGAGATCCACGGGAGGAAGAGGAAGCCCTGGGAGGAAGAGGAAGCCCTGGAAGAAGTCGATGCCACCGAGGCTGCATCAGAGGGAAACAGGGTACTGAGCTTAGCATCTCGGTTCTGCCGACCTCTTTTAGACATCATGGCACAGGCCATACATTCCGTGATGGAGTGGTCAGGACCTAAACATTTTAGACACCACTCATGGGTGTCGGTGACGGAGATGGTACCGCCACACTTGGTGCACTTTATGAAACCCGAAGAGAGGTTTTTCCATTGTGGAGGAATTTTTGGGCCTAAGGCCCAAAAAGGCACATGCACGTGGAAAAAAAATACTAAGTATTATTTATTTTTTTTTTTTAAAGAAAAGAAATAAAGAAAAAACAGCGGTACCGGTAAAGCGTCAGGGAAGGCAGACGCGACCACAAAAAAGAAGGGCAATAAGGAGAATTTTCTGCGGTGACAGGAACAATGTCCTGCTGGCTCTGCGGAAAATGAAGAACTGGAGAGAGGCAGTTGGGAAAGGCAAGAAGGCAGCACGCAGGCACTGTGGGATGCTTCCAAAAGCTTTCTAATTGGACGCTGGGGAGCGTTCCCACGCAGGCTCCATCGGTACCGATGATACCCATATGTGAAGACTACATTCCTGCTTGTTCCTGGAGATATACCTACTGCAGTTGTAAAGCTCACCTTGAGCTTGGATTTCGAAATCCCAAAAACCTTTTTTCTGGCTTTGTTGACCAGTCCCTGCTGGAAAGCATACTTTATAATTGGGTATGTGTACAAAAGAAGCTGCTGGGTCACCAGGAGTGAGCAGTGACTCGAAGGCACATATTGAATTTTTGCACAAGGAATGCCCATCATCACAACTATTATTAGGAATATGTGCCAATAACAGCTGCAGAAGAACAAGAAGTTGATCGCTTCTATGAACAAGAACAAATGAAATTGACAGAACATGCAAACAAGATATTCTGATAGTCATGGTTGACTGGAACACAAAAGTTGGCAACAACGAAAACAGCAAAGTAGTTGAAAAATATGGACTTGGCAACAGAAATTAAACTGGAGAAAGACTGATAGAATTCCGCAAGACCAACGATCTATTCATCTCACCTTATTCCAGCAACACAAGAGGTGACTGTAGACATGGACTAACCATGTCAGTGCCGCAGAATATCCCGGCCAAGGGGATTAACATGGTTATCTTTATCTTTATTTGTTTCTTGATATACCGCACATGCCAAAGACACCAGCACGGTTTACAACAAGCTTAAAATAAGAGGCATAACATTGCTGCTAGAAAGAGAGGATAGAAGAAACAGAACTCCATTAGTGCAATAGGAAAGGGACAGAGATAGAGAAAGGAAAGAGAACAGAAGAGCAGGTTAGAGATAGACATACCCACAAACTGAGGAAAATGAGACAACCTATGAGGGGTCTGTAGGGATGGAGGAGGGAAAGGGAAGGTCGTAGGCAGTACAAAAAAGGTGGGTCTTCAGACCGGCTTTAAATTTACAAAAGGATAATTCAAGACGGAGGGCGGGGTGGAGCGCGTTCCAGAGCCTGGGACCAAGGAAGAAAAAGGCAGAGGAACGGGTGGATTCGAGGTGAGCAGAGGCGGGGGGGGGGGGGGAAGAAACATACGGTTAGCATGGATGGAGCGCAGGGAGCATTGAGGGGGATGGAGACGGACCAAGTTAGAAAGATAGCATGGGACACCAGTATGTATTGCCTTTTGAACGAAAGTGAGGATTTTAAATTGAATCCGGTAGGAGATAGGAAGCCAGTGGAGACCAATAAGAAGGGGAGAAATGTGATCATAACGGGAAGCATTAGTAAGTAGCCGGGCAGCAGAGTTTTGGATAAGCTGTAGCCTTCGGAGTTGGCGTTGGGGGAGACCGGCAAAGCAGACGTTGCAATAATCCAAGCGGGAAAGAGTGAGGGAAAGAAGTAGGGTGGTCAGGGCAGAAATAGGAAGAAAGGGGCGAAGAGCTCGCAACTGTCAGAGAGAGAAAAGAACGCTGGACTACAAGAGACAGATGTTCATGGAAGGAGAGGGCTGAATCCAGGACGTCCCTTTGAATATCAGGCCCCCTGTTTTTTCTCTTTGTTGCAGATTTTTTTTATTTTGTATTTATCAATTTACACATTTTCCAAGCATAATACACTTGCACAAGATAAGGAAAGGGCATAAGGAAAAAAAATAGAAACTTAGTACAAAACAAAAACAAATCAGATAATCATACAGTAAATACCCAAATCTCTCAACAATGGAGCCCCCCAAGAAGGAAAACACATGATACATTACAAACATGTCAGGAAAGCATTATAAAGTCAGCCTGATCAGCAGATCTATAACAAACACGCTGCACATTATTCTACAATGCCCTGGGAAATGATGGTGAGACAAGTATTGAAAGGAGCCAGTTGAGGGGGATAAAAAAATACACAATTAACAGATTAAAGCCTAACTAGGCATTTACACAGAAATTTGAGGAAAAATAATTCTCCCAACTGGACCACCGCTGGCTTGAGAAGAAGGAAATACCTTCATCTTTGGCTTTCTCGAGCCAGGCCTGAATATATACAAACAAATAACCCCTTAAAGGGCAAGGAACACTTCTTAAACAACTTAAATGGTCATTCTTGATCCAAAGGCAAAGCTAAAGTTAACAATGTAGAAGGCACAATAGTTTCAGAATCGCTAGATTCAAGGATATTTCAAATAATTAAGAATATCTGTGTGTTGTGTGTCTGCATGAGAAGGATGCTGTGACCCAGCAGATACCTTCTTGTGATTTGGGAACATAATAAACCTTAGATAAAGGAGGCTGAGATTCGAAAGGAACTCCAAGCACTTCTACTAAATACAGTTGGAGCATAACCCGAGGTTTGGGATGATCTTGGAAAATTAGTCAGTCGAGGATTGGTGTACCAGACTTGGTTTTCCAGCAACTCTGTTTTAAATTTAATAGCAGTAAAATCTTTAACTAAAGCAAAACAACTCATGTTTTTGAGCCATGAATTTCAAATCCTTGACAGTCTCCTTCACAGAAACCAACTCCTTCACATTGGTATGAGACCTTGAACTGGATAGCCATCTTGTTGGGTTGTTGAACGAGAACTTCACCTAATTTTAATATAACACTCCAGATCAATTCAAATGTAAATGATTCAGGTCATTCCAATATAAACACTAAAGAAAAATCTGGGCCAGATTTATCTGTATTTCCAGAGGAAGAAGGAAGACCTCCTGTTGCATCAAAGCCGTCATCTTCTCGCTCTCCAGGATTCTCTGATATTTCTCCCTTCTAACAGCCAAACCAGAAGTCTCAATTGTCAGCTTTAGCATTGGCCCTGACCTGGTTGCACTCCAGAATAGCTTCTCTACCCAATGTGGGGGTCGGCCAACCTAGAAGCACCAGGGTAGGGTGAACCAAGTGATGTGGGAGGAAGACACAGCCCCAGTGATAATTCACATCCTGAGGGCGACGTCAAACTTTCCAGCCTCAGCATTGACACAGTCAGGGTAATGCTGGGTTTCTTCTGCTGACTCCCGGGATGGGCCACAAAAGTGTCCATAAGACCAGAAGCAGTAGAGGCAAGCTGAGCAGAAGGGGTTTTCAATGGCTCAGGAGATTTCTTGCCCAGTTTCTCCTTTTTGCATTTCAGGTAAGACATATCCGACAACACAGCTGGCTAAGCCACTCTCTGCAGATTCAAGATCTGAAGAAGCAAGCCAAGTTCCTATGCCTTAAATTTAAAAAAAAAAAAAAAAAAAGGAAGCAAGGAGTGAAAAAAGTCCTTTGTTCAAAATTGCCCCAAAATGGCCATGTTTCGGCACTGTTGCCTTCCTCAGGGACCTCAAGAGACAAAGATAAACAAACCATCAAAACAACACATTTAACACACATAATTAAAAACAAATACATAAATGAGATCATGAATGTGTTATCATGAACTTATTTAAAAGCTCATTGAAATATTTAAAATTATAAATACAATAAAAGAACCATGCAAAATGCAATGTGTGCCTTCGAGTCAGTCCTGACTCCTGGCGACCCAGAAGCTCCTGGGTTTTCTTGGCAGAGTCACCGGAAGTAGATTGCCAGGCCTTTCTTCCGAGGCAATGGAGGGTTAAGTGACTTGCCCAGGCCACAAGGAGTGTTAGTGGGAATCGAACCCTGGTTGCTTCGTTACCAAGCCAGTGTTCTAACCACTAGGCTACTCCTCCACTCAAAAGAACCATACTAAAAGGGAAATTGACATAAATTAATGTGGATACTAACAATAATAAATATAATGCATACTAAAAAATAAAACACGTGGAGAGCAATTCTATTCTGGCTGTCCTGCCCCTGTACGGCTGATCTGAATCTGGGCGAACAGTGGTAGCATCCGATCCTGATCCCGTGGGGGCTAGACATGCCCATGGGATCAGAATCAGGTCTGCTAGCCTGAACGTGCAGGCCATGGCCCAATTCTGAATGGCCGCACGCCCAGCAGATCCCCAGCTACCTCCGCCAGGATCCTGAATGGAGCCTCAGTGCCATGGTATCCCATTACCATGGCTCCATTCAGGAGCCGTAATCCCTAGCCACCAAAGAAAAGGCTCTTTCCCCCGCAGCCTGACCCCTGATCAGGCCTCCCATGGCTAGGGTTGGGCTGAGAGGCTCCCCCTACACCCCTCATCTCTTTGAGGTCACCAGGCTCCATGGTTCCCCAACGTCCAGGGGGACTTATTCCACCTCCTGGGTGGAATAAGTCCCCCATCTAACTTGCTGACTCCAGACATACAGGGCCAACCTCAGAATCAGCCCTGTACGTCTAGGGTTGCGTTCCCACCCATCACCTGCCCTCGCTCCTCCCACAGGCTTACCCCTCTCTCCCACGAACATGTGTTGGCATTCCCGGGGACAGAGAATGGGTAAAACAGGGGCAGAATTGGGGCTTATGCATGAATCTTATAAATACATATACTGTATCTGAACTATACTGACTGATAGTGGAATGACAGATCCAATTTAAATTATTGATATTGTTTTTTAAAACATGGCATAAATGGGACCTACAGTATTTATCTAGCTAATTCTTTGTACCAGCTAGAGTGGTACCAGCCAGAGTGGGTGCCATGGTGATTCCAGTGAAATTTGCTCATGGTACCATCTTAACTGGACATTCATCTTGAGTTCATTAGACAAAGTTGTGTGGCATCAGATCTTTAGAACTCTGTCCCACTGGGGATTTGACTGTAGTCAAATTTGTGAGTTAAGATTGTGACTTTCATTGAGTCGTCAGGATTTTCACGATATATTTATACTCGAGACTTCTAGAATTTTTAGAAAGAGTACTTTGGGACATATCTACTAAACTGTGGTAAGGTTTGGTAACTATCGTGGTGCATTAGCTGCCAAAACTGCACGGTAAGGCAAAATCCCCAGCAGTATCTTCAGGGCATTCCAAAGTTAGCCCCTGCAGATATCACAGTCATTCTACATTTACCACATACACCTGCATTTTATGCCTTGATAGGTATCACAGGAAAAGTCCCATGGTGCCTACTGAAGTAGATACCACGGGTCGCTGTGGTAAATCCTAGGGGTAGGAGTGTAGTGATCAGGTGCACAGAGTTGTGACCCAATCTCTACCAAAGGAGTGATCAGGCCTTCCACCTCACAGTATGGTCAGTTTCATGACATTGTGATCTGTGGGACAATGTGAATAAAAAAAGTCCTGGCCACTCTGCTGCACCAATCCCCCATAAACAGCTCCCAAACCCCATCGGGAGCTGCCCAGGAGGGATTGGTGCACCCCCAACCAATCTAACATCCTGGCTAGCTAGTTGGGGCAAGTCCCCTCCCTCTCCACCTCCTGATCCTCTAAAAAGAGTCCTGGTTAGCTATTTGGTAGCCCTCTCCATCCTCCATTGTAAAGTAAATAGCACAGCAATCCATCTGGGAAAAGGGGGGTCCCCACAAACCTCTCAATGTCATACCTGTTGAAATCCCAGTGGTCTAGTGGAAAGACAGGGCAGGAGAAGTCCTCTCCACTCATGCCCCCATCATAGGGCCATTTCAAAATGGCTTCCATCACAAACTGCTGCCCTATAGTCTCAAGCTAGGAGGCAGTACCACAAGATCATAGTCATCTTTGTAAAGACCATTGAGGAGGGCAGCAACACATTATAAGACTTCAGGCAGATAATGCCACCTCTTGGGGTAGCATTATGTGCCACCGTGATCAGGCTAGATTTTGGCAACCATCTCACACAAATGTGTGTGGTGGCTGCCCAACATTGCCACCACAACTCCCTGCCCTGATATACCCCGATTCCACACAACCACTCCTGCATCATGTGTAAACCAGATGATATAGAAAAGTGCCTGTAATATCTGATGATCTTGCATGTTAACTGCTACTGCATGATGATAAATCTGCATTAAACCCGCAGTAGCAGCTAATGCCCTTTAATAGACATACCCCTTTGTATCTAATATTTGATCTTGTCAAAGTTTAGGTGTTAGATGTTTTCCAGTGAGAGCATTGGGAAATTGCAGTTGCATTCTAGGTTTGCTGAATTTGCAATTCCCTTGTCAACTAAGGCAAGCTTTAGGGTGAAAGGAGGAATGTGGAACCCCCATATCTCAACAGGAAAAATGAAGGAGAGAGTATCCATCCAATACTATATCAAAAAATTCAAGATGGTACATCAAGGGGAAAGAGGAGCAGTGAGGAGAAACAGCATTGGATTTCCAAGGATACCTTGGATCAAAGGAGCCAAAATTACAATCCTATCTGGAGTTTTAAAGAAAAAAACAATTAAGAAAATCCCAAGAGAATGTGCAATGCATATATCAACATTATATTGTGGATTCATCATTCAGTAATATAGGCATTTGTACACAGGCCCATTCATCCAAATTAACACCAGAAAACAGGTATAAAAGGATAAAATGGGGCTATAGCTTTATTTATGCAAATACTATTAACTAATAACTAAACCAACTTTAACAATAATGCTACACAAATTTTACCTAGCCGCAAATACTCCTCCGAGTACCACTGCCAAATTGGCAACCTGATCAGTTGGTGACAATCTGATCAAAATGAGGCCGTTGTACTTTTGGTTCTTGAGTCTTTTCCATTGTCTGTGGTATTCCTAGGTAGTAATTACAAAATGCCCTTAGTTATTCAGTAACAAAATTCTATGGCAGTCTCTTTCATAGAACTTGAATTACCCAGAGGCATCTCAGATTATTATTGGATTTTTCATATTACCGATATCAAAGGGGTTTACTCACTAACTCACTGCTGAAACAACTTTAAAAAACTCTCCCGCGCTCTATATCTCAACTAACTTAAAATCCCCTCTTTTGGGAAGGAAGACTGGGGAAACATGCCATACAGCCAATTACCTTGAGACTCTGAAGGGCAATAGAAAACAAATCTGGCCGATCTTCTCTGAGCCCTATTGACCAATTCCATTGGCTGAAAGACATGTGGGCACAGCTTCCCTCCCAACCTCTGCCCTCCATACCCACAAGTGCTGATGAATGGCCATGTTACAATGTTCACAGCCTTTTACTGTGACCGTCAAAATCTTTGTAACGTTTTAAATAGTTGCAAACGAAGTAATATTGAAGTTTTATTTGTTGAAACACCACTTAAAGTCAGAAGAGTGATTTATTGAAGGCAAAACTAAGAAAATGTCTAAAGAGCTGAAGATTAGAGTAGCAGGCAAAGCACAGAGAAGCCAAGATTCAAATTCCATTGGCCCTTCTTGTGAAAATGGGCAAGTCACTTAACTCTCTGTTGCCTCAGATACAAGCTTACAGTGCAACTGCTCTGCGAATAGGAAAATATCTGCTATGCTTGAATGGAAATTGCTTTGAACTACTCCTAAAAAAGGTGTGGGCTAAAACCCAAATCTCTTCTCCTTTGTTCAGAGTAAATCCAGGAGGGCACAGTAGTGAGTAGTCAGGCCTCAACCAGCTAAGTAGCATATCTTGGCTTTGAATGTCACACAGATCTTCTGCAGTCGCTTCTTTGAGACTGTGCCTAGCCTCTGGGCTTTTCTTGTTGTGCACTTCCAGCACATTGAGTTGTATAAGAGGGTACTACGGATGGTGCTGCTAAAAAATATTTATTTTTTCTTTTCTTCCTATTCACATTGACAGCCAGATGTTCCTAAGCATGAAATATTACAGGTTAGCTTTAATGATTTTTGAGTTGACTTCTCTCACTCAGTATCTCCATCTGTTGCAACTTTCATACCCAGGAAGATGAGCTCACTTCTTTATGGTGCTGTTGTTTATGGTGACAGGATTATTTGCCTTCTAGGGATACATGGGGATATATTTACATGTTCTCATATATTGAGAAATCTTGTAGGAATAAAGCTGTTTATTATTAAAGAAAGTATCCCAGAATCAAACATTTACAGTTGGCAATTTATAAACAGTGAGTACTCCTGGGGAAAAAATGCAGGAATACTATTTTAAAGAAACAGATGTGAAAGTAAGAGCTATTCTATAAATAGTGACTTAAATAACCTAATAAAGTTGCAAAGATAAAAGTACACTATATATACCTCACCTGATTCTAAGTATTTGGGGGAGGGGGATATTCTGAGGCAAATTGCCGCCTAGCTGGCTTTTCAGTGGCACTAACATGGATATCTGTGGGAACTGATGCTAACTGGGGTGTGTTGGGGGCATTCCAGGGTAGTATCTGTTGCTAACTGGGCAGCGGTGATTTTGAACCACTGTCCGGTTAGTGACACATAACTAAATTAAGGTGCAGCAAATGCTGGTCTTCTTTTAGCTGTGGAAGCTAACCGGGAAGAGGCTCAAAATCACCGTGGCCTGGTTCGCTTCCAGATTCTGCGGTCAACCTGGATATTCAATACCGGTGGCCAGATATGGCCCCAGCATTGAATATTCAGGATTAAACTTCAGCGGTGACTGCTAGCCACTTTACAAGTGCTCGTCGTCACTGAATATCCCCTCCTGCATGTTTAAGTGTAATTAGTTTGTTATAGTAACAAGCATGAAACCTGGCATCTAGCTGGTCTAAGGCCACAAAATGATCGGTGCACCTGCCAGCCATTACCTGGGTTCAAATTATCTGCTGCCTAATAACTGGCCTTCCCCATCCCCCGTCAACCGTTGCCTTTTTCTCTCTAACTTCAATGAGATGATCAGGGGCTACGGAGCTGTGAGTCCATAGCTGCAAAAAATATTCCCATTGCAAAATTAGAGTAGATATTGGCTGAATGAATGAGACAAGCCAATCCGTGGCTTTCCCCTCTCATCTTTCTATTTCTTGGAAGATCATCCCACTCATCCCATCCTAAGGAGCAGGGGTTCCCATTATGCTATATGGACAGGAAAAGAAGTGTAGCACAACAAATGTGGGCACTAATAAAGGACAAATAGCTGAAAAATATAACTTAAGTTGTGTAAATCTGGGACTCTTGCAGACTTGTTCATCCAATTTTTGCCTCTTTTCTCAGGAAATGATTGACTAAATGACATGTGAGGAGGCTTGGCTTCACCCTAACATCTGTAGCCTTGATGGGGCCTTCCCTGTATAAAATAGTTTAACAATGGAGAGTTCAGACACTTTTGTATCTAAAATAGGCAAAGTGGGGTTTGGCTGTAGCTGCGGCAGAACTCCATAAGCAAGAGATGAATGCAATGGGAAAAAAAAATCTGGTGATTGCTTGGATGTCCACCTCAATTCATCTCAAAGAAAGTGGTTTCTACAGTTTATGTTTATGTTTAATAACTTGATTGACTGCCCTTCATTGGTAAGCAGAGCGGTTTACAAAAATATTTCTTCATTACAGTAGGCACAAGGCCGGAAAGAGAAAAGAAAGTTACAATTCAATAAAAGTGGAGAGGCAGGGACAAGAGAGGAGGGTCAGCAGAGGAAAGGAGAAGGCTAGGAGGGAGAGAGGTTGAAGGCAAGGGAAAAGAGGTGAGTTTTCAAGGCGTGCTTAAAGGTAGGGTGGTGGGGCTCCAGACGGAGAGTGGAAGGGAGGGAGTTCCAGAGAGCCAGACCTATAAAGAAAAAGGCAGAGGAGCGGGTGGACTGGAGGTGAGCAAGTGGGGGGGGGGGGAAGAGTGAGGCGGTTGAGGTGGAAGGAGCGAGGGGTGTGCCGGGGGGTGTGGAAGTGGATGAGGTCAGCAAGGTACTGTGGCGTGGTGGTGTGAAGAACTTTGTGAACGAGCGTGAGAAGCTTGAATTGGATCCGGAAGGAAACGGGAAGCCAGTGGAGACGGAGGAGGAGGGGGGTGACATGGTCTCTGTGGGAGGAAGAGGATACGAGACGGGCAGCGGTATTCTGGATGCATTGAAGACGAGAAAGTTGGAGCTTAGAGAGGCCAGAGAAAACGGAGTTAGCGAAATCGATACGGGAGATGACAAGGGCTAGTAGCAAGGTGGCAAGAGCGGAGGGTGAGAGGAAGGGGCGAACGGCGCGAATCTGCCTAAGATAGAAAAAGGAGGATTTGGACACGTGAGAAACATAGGCAGAGAAGGAGAGATCAGAGTCGAAAATTACCCCAAGATACCGAAAGGTGGAGCCCAAAGAGATGGGAGTGGCAGGGAACGAGGGGGCAATTGAAGGGGGCTGGTGACCGTGGGGGAACCAGATAGCTGTGGTTTTTGAGAGGTTGAGATGCAGACAGTTATGGGTCATCCAGTCAGAGATAGCGGCGAGGCAGGAGTTGAGGGGAGTGAGATCAGGACGGGCTGGGGAGGTATTGTAGAGAAGGAGGATGTCGTCTGCGTAGTAGAAGGCTGAGATACCAGATTGTTGGATGAGAAGTGTGAGAGGAGTCAGGAAGAGGTTGAAGAGGAGGGGAGCCAGCACAGAACCCTGGGGGACCCCACAGGGGAGGGGAAAGGAATCAGGGGAGGGGCAAGAAGGGGAGGAGGACAGAACAGCACCCGACTGGGAGGAAAGGAAGGAGTGGAACCACCGGAAAACAGTGCTACAAAATAACACTACAACAAAATCAGAGTGTCTTTATTTAAAGACAGCGAGTTAATATTCAAACAGTCATACTGTCAGCAACAGGGCCGATTACTTAAGCACTTTTTAAAAATATTTGAGCCATTTGAATAGATAATTTTGGATGCAGTAATCATTACGTAGCCAAAATTATCTGTGTGGAAGAGGAACTAGAGTGGGGTATCCTGTGGCATCACTACTCGGATATAAAACGTGTATGTTAAAGTACCAATATTCATCCAATAAACATACAAATGATGCATCTTGGTAGACCACACAAATAGCTGGTATACTAACAGTAGATGATTCAATTTGTACTCTGATCAGAGAGCATTACTGACTATTAATATCATTTGAAAACACCTAAGTTAGATGCCTCAAATTATACATTGACTATGGGGATAAATATTTGCCTGTGTATATTTATAGGATGTTTGAAAGATATTGCTGTATATCCTGGGTTTACTCTAATACATAATGGTCTCGGTTGCTCTAGTTTTGTGGAACTCATTACCAGCATTATTGCGAGGGATGCATGAACTCAGTTTTTCAGAGGCAACTGGAAGTTAAGCTGATGTTTTACAGGACATAGCATGGGATACTGTGTTTTATGGGTATAACTGTTTTGTATTGTGCTATTTATTATGGATGATGTTTGTATTGTAATCCCCACCCACCCCCATCCAGGGCAAGATAGCATAGACTTCCCCTTGTGTAGGAGTTGCTCATGGTAGCCGGGATGTTTCCATCCAACTCACTTCGGGTGTGATGGAGGGTACAAAAACACCTTCCATCTGGACTGGACTACTCACAACAGGCACATAATTAGGATTAAAGTAACATAGTATGAGACACAGATAAAGACCAGTATGGTCTATCTAGTCTGTCCAGTAAGCATAGTAATAATAATGGGTGATTTCAATTATCCCGGTATCGACTGGGTCAGTGTCACGGCAGGACATGCTAGGGAGATAAAGTTTCTGGATGAAATAAATGACTGCTTCTTGGAGCAGCTGGTTCATGAACCAACCAGAGGGGAAGCCATATTAGACCTAGTCCTTAGTGGAACACCAGATCTGGTGCAAGAAATAAGAGTGTTGGGGCCACTTGGCAATAGTGATCATAGCATGATCATGTTTGATTTAATTAGTGGAGGAGGGATAGTAAAGAAATCCACAGTACTACCTTTTAACTTTCAAAAGGGAGACTATGATAAAATGAGGAATATAGCTAAGAAAAAACTAAAAGGAGCGGTTGCAAAGGTTAAAGACTTACATTAAGCGTGGGTGTTGTTTAAAAATGCTATAAAATAGCCATAAACCAACTAGTAACACCAAAGGAATCGTCAAAATGCAACATATCAACCACAAACAGGGCGTTCAGTTACTATGTACCTAAATGCTGGAATGCTCTACCCCCTGACATTAGGGCTATTGCCGACCTATCGCAGTTCAGGAAGGCACTCAAATACCATCTTTTCCTCCAATGCTACCCAACCACCAATGGCACCTAGACATCCCCTCTGAAGAGACTACCCAACCACCAATGGCACCTAGACATCCCCTCTGAAGAGATGACCCACGTTCACTATGATAATTTTACTCATTACCATGTAAATATCTCATGTATATAATTGACCCCTGTTATCCAAGTTACTCCTTACCATGTAAATATCTCATGTATATAGTTACCCCTGTTATCCAAGTTTGGTCCCCTGTTCGATGTAAAACCAAACAGCATGTTGTTATGGTCGTTGTGTTATAATGTGAACCACGCTGATGCCAAATAGCGCGGTATATAAGAGATTGTAATAAATAAATAAATAAATAAATAAATCTTGGAAGCCCAGACCAGCTGTATTCCACGCATTAAGAAACGTGGAAGAAAGTCCAAAAAACTGCCAGCATGGTTTAAAGGTGAGGTCAGAGAGGCTGTTGCTGCCAAAAAAGCATCTTTCAGGAAATGGAAAAAAAAGAGCCAAATGATGAAAACTGGAAACAGCACAAGCACTGGCAAGTTAAATGCAAAGCATTGATAAGGCAGGCAAAGCGAGAATTTGAGAAGGAACTTGCTACGGAAGCAAAAACACGAAATAAAGACTTTTTCAAGTACATTCGTAGCAAAAGGCCTGTGAGAGAGTCAATTAGACCGTTAGATGATAGAGGGGTAAAAGGGACAGTAAGAAAAGACAAGGCTATAGTGGAGAGACTGAATGAATTCTTTGCTTCAGTCTTTACTGAGGAAGATGTAGGGATGTTACCCAAGACTGAAGTGGTATTTAAAGGTGATATTGCAGAGGAATTGAGAGAAATATCGCTACACTGGGAAGATGTATTACAACTGAACTGATAAACTGATAAACTGAATAGTAGCAAATCACCTGGACTGGATGGTATACATCCAAGAGTGTTGAAAGAACTGAAATATGAGATTGCATACCTGCTATTAGTAATCTGTGAACTTTCATTAAAATCTTCTGTAATACCTGAAGATTGGAGGATCGCCAATGTAACGCCAATTTTTAAAAAGGGTTCCAGAGGTGATCCAGGAAACTACAGACCAGTGAGCCTGACGTCAGTACCGGGGAAAATGGTAGAAACCATCATAAAGAGCAAAATTACACAGGATGTAGATAGTCATGGCCTAATGGGAGACAGCCAACATGGTTTTAGGCAAGGAAGATCTTGTCTTACTAATCTGATATGTTTTTTTGA
Source organism: Ichthyophis bannanicus (assembly GCA_033557465.1). Taxonomy (NCBI): domain Eukaryota; kingdom Metazoa; phylum Chordata; class Amphibia; order Gymnophiona; family Ichthyophiidae; genus Ichthyophis; species Ichthyophis bannanicus. Next base: position 1,630,391,292 of record CM066032.1, read on the forward strand.
AGGTGTGAATAAACAGGTAGACAAAGGTGAGTTGGTTGATATAGTGTATCTGGACTTTCAGAAAGCCTTTGACAAGGTCCCTCATCAGAGACTTTTGGCAAAACTGAAGAGTCATGGGATAGGAGGCAGTGTACTATTGTGGATCGGGAACTGGTTAAAAGATAGAAAGCAGAGGGTAGGGCTAAATGGCTGATTTTCCCAATGGATAAAGGTGAATAGTGGAGTACCCCAGGGATCTGTACTGGGTCCACTACTTTTTGACATATTCATAAATGACCTGGAAAAGGAAATAATTAGTGAGGATATCAAATTTGCAGACCACACAAAACTGTTTAAAGTTGTTAAAATCCAAGAGGATTGTGGAAAACTGCAGGAGGATCTGGATAAATTGGAAGACTGGGCATCCAAATGGCAGATTAAATTTAATGTGGACAATTGTAAAGTTATGCACCTAGGAAGGAACAATCCACACCATGGTTACACAATGCAAGGTTCCACATTGGAAACCACCACCCAGGAAAAAGATTTAGGAGTCATCGTGGATAACATGTTAAAACTCTCTGCCCAGTGTACAGCGGTGGCCAAGAAAGCAAAGAGAATGCTAGGTATCATAAGGAAAGGAATGGAAAATAAAACAAAGGATATTATAATGACTCTGTACCGCACCTTGAATATTGTGTGCAATTCTGGTCGCCGTATCTTAAAAAGGATATAGCGTTATTAGAAAAGGTACAGAGAAGAGCCACCAAAATGGTAAAGGGGATGGAAGGATACTCCTATGAAGAGAGGCTACAAAGGTTAGGGCTCTTCAACCTGGAAAAGAGACGGCTGAGGGGAGATATGGTAGAGGTCTATAAATTAATGAATGGCATGGAACGGGTAAACGTAGATCGATTGTTTACGCTATCAGAATATAGAAAGACTAGGGGACATGTAATGAAGCTACAGGGTAAACTATTTAAGACAAGAGAAAATATTTTTTCACTCAACGTGTAATCAAACTCTGGAATTTGTTACCGTAGGATGTAGTAAAGGCTGTTAGTGTAGCTGGGTTTAAAAAAGGTTTGGACAAGTTCCTGGAGAAAAGGTCCATAAACCATTATCAAAAAGGGACCCAGAATATCAATGCTTGACCCAATACAAGCATTGTGGAACCTGTCTCTCTTGGCGATACTGCTAGGTACGTATGACCTAGATTGGCCACTGTTGGAAACAGGATACTGGGCTTGATGGACCGTGGTCTGACCCAGTATGGCATGTCTTATGTTCTTATGGCTAGAGTGGTTGTAACTGCAGGTCATCCCCCTCTATTAAAATATATTTAAGTTTGCTTTGATTCTATCCTCTTGCTGTAAAGGGATCCACTGTGTGTGTCCCATGCCATTTGAATTCCATCACTGTATTTACCCCCACCATCTCTGTCAGGAGGGCATTCCAAGCATCCACCACCCTTTCAGTGAAAAGCTATTTTCTGATGTTGCTTTTACCGCCTGTCGGCTTCATCATATGCTCTCTAGTTTTACAGCTTCCCCTTCTTTGAAAAAAGGTTTGTTCGATACCCTTTAAGAACAGTATTTAAAAGGTCTGTATCATGTCCTCCCATCCCTCCTCTCTCCTCTAGGATATACATATTTAGGTCTTCAAGTCTCTTCTCATACGTCTTCTGACATAGGCTCCAAATCATTTTGGTTGCCTTCTTCTGAACCATTTCAAATCTTCTTTTATATCTTTTGAGAAATCAGGTCTCCAAAATTGAATCAGTATTCCAAGTGAGACCTCACTAATGACTTCTACAGGGGCATTAATACCTCCTCCTTTCTGCTGCCTCTCTGTAGGCAGTCCAGCATCCTTCTGGCTTTAGTTACCACCTTGTCACACTGTTTCGCCACCTTGAGATCCTTAGAAATAATCACTTTAAGGTCCTGATCCGTGCACACCACCCTCTTGCCCCCATCACATACAATTCCCTTGGATTTCTGCTTCCCAAGTGCATGACTGCATTTCTTCACATTAAATCTTAACTGCAAAGTATTAGACCATTCTTCCAGTATTTTTAGATTGTTCCTCATGTTGTCCACTCCTTCAGAAGTATCTACTCTGTTGCAAATTTTTGTGGCATCTGCAAAAAGGCAGACACTTCCATTTAGTCCTTCAAGAATATCACTCACAAATACTTTAAACAGTACTGGTCCCAGGACCGATCCCGGAGGCACATCACTATGCACTTTCCTTTCTTCTGAGTGAGTTCCATTTACCACCACCTTCTGTGGTCTGTTAGTCAACCAATTTCTAATCCAGTTCACCACCTTGGGACCTATCCCCAGGTTGCTCAATTTCTTGATAAGCCTCCTATGAGGAACAGTATCAAAGGCTTTGCTGAAATCCAGGTAGATCACATCCATCGTGTGCCCTTGATCTAATTCTCTAGTCACCCATTCAAAGAACTCAAGCAAATTTGTTTGGCCTGATCATCTTCTGGTAAAACCATGTTGCCTCGGATCCTGCAATCGATTGGTTTCCAGAAAGTCCATTATTCTTTCTTTCAAGAGCACCTGCATTACTTTTCCCACCACAATGGTAAGGCTTACTGGCCTATAATTTGTCATCTCTTCTTTATTACCACTTTTGTGAAGAGGTATCACATAAGACCTTCTCCAGTCCTGTGGAACTTCTCCAGAATCCAGGTATCTTTGAGAAAGATCCTTTAAAGGCCCCGTCATAACCTCTGAGCTTCCTCAGTATCCTGGGATGCATCCCATCTGGTCCCATGGCCTTGTCCACTTTCAATTTTGCAAGCTGTTCAAAAACATCTTCTATGAATGGTGTGGTTATCTACTGTATGTTTGTCAGTCGTACATGGTCCTTCTCTAGGATTTTCTTTCATGAATATAGAACAGACACAGCCGCGCGACTGGCATGACCGCCTCGGGTTCTTGCCTACCCCTCCCCCATCCCCTCCCTCCCCCGCAAAATCAACACGCTTCAAGATGTTTTCTTTTCACAACCTTATTTCTATTTATTTGTCAACAATGGTTATAACAGTACAATCAAAACTGTTGGCCACAGCATGCACGTAACATCAACCAAATCACTGTCCCACTTCTTTCTGCCCCCTCGAGAGACACAGCCGCGGTCCCACAGTCGTTGTACGTGGCATGAGGAAATCCGCCGTCAAAGCTTTTCCTCGCTCCTTCTTCTTCTCTATATCCTTCATCCGAAAAGTTGCTACGCCTGCCGTTCAAGCAGACTTGGCAACCTTTCTTACTTTACCCCCCTTTTGCCCGCCGTCAAAGCAAGGCAAGGGGCCCTCTGCGTGGTGTTCTTGTCGCCTTCTCACTCTCTCCGGGGGCAGGTCCGTGTTTCTCTCCTGACCCCTCTCCCCCTTTACTTAAAGCCTAGGCTGTGTTCTCTCTCACCGGGTGCATTTTTCCGCTACCACACATGCTGCGACTATTCCCCCCCCCCTTTGCTAATTAGGGTGGGTCGGGAGGGTGTCGATCCTTTTGCAAGGCGTGGGGGGGGGAGCGGCAAAAGAGGCCGAAGCCGCGCCGGGCGCGCTTTTTATACTTGGGCCTTCTCGCCCGCCCCCCGCCGCCCCCCCGCCCCCTCCCCCACCCTCGGCTAGCTCGCGCACGTCTGTGCCCGGCCGCGGCGATTCGCAGCCGGGTCTCAGCCGCGCGACTGGCATGACCGCCTCGGGTTCTTGCCTACCCCTCCCCCATCCCCTCCCTCCCCCGCAAAATCAACACGCTTCAAGATGTTTTCTTTTCACAACCTTATTTCTATTTATTTGTCAACAATGGTTATAACAGTACAATCAAAACTGTTGGCCACAGCATGCACGTAACATCAACCAAATCACTGTCCCACTTCTTTCTGCCCCCTCGAGAGACACAGCCGCGGTCCCACAGTCGTTGTACGTGGCATGAGGAAATCCGCCGTCAAAGCTTTTCCTCGCTCCTTCTTCTTCTCTATATCCTTCATCCGAAAAGTTGCTACGCCTGCCGTTCAAGCAGACTTGGCAACCTTTCTTACTTTACCCCCCTTTTGCCCGCCGTCAAAGCAAGGCAAGGGGCCCTCTGCGTGGTGTTCTTGTCGCCTTCTCACTCTCTCCGGGGGCAGGTCCGTGTTTCTCTCCTGCCCCCTCTCCCCCTTTACTTAAAGCCTAGGCTGTGTTCTCTCTCACCGGGTGCATTTTTCCGCCAACCCCGACAACAGCGAACCCTCGCTTGTTGACGGGGCCCCACTTCTCAAAATGCTGCTGTGGCCAACCCCTGCTTCCGCCATACCAGTTCCACCATGTCCTGTACGTCGCACAAGAATATGTCCATTCCTATGTCCGACAAATGAACTCCATCCGCTCGATACAATCCTGGGCATCTCTCTTCTATCAGGTCATGCTTGATGCTGTATCCCCCTATCGCCACCATGAAGCGGGTCATCCACTTGTTCACCTTTTGTCTCGTTCTCTCTAATGCCTTGTGTGAGTTCTCGCCCCTCCATACCCGCCGCGGTATGATGTGCGACCATGCCAGCGCCGTCCTTGGAAAGGTGTTTGCTAGTGTCAGCATATCCTTTTGCATCTTTTTGGTGAGTTCCACGCTTCGCGTGGAAGCCAGGTCATTGCCCCCCAAGTGGATCACTAGCATCGCTGGGCTCCCGTGAGATCGCTGCCTTTGCATCAGTGACGGTACTAGCTGGTCCCACATCATACCCCGTCGTCCCAGCCACACCACTGAAACCTCGGTGCTGGGTAATCCCAAGTTCAACCCCAGTGGCCTGCTCTGCGCCTGCTTTTGCGCCCAGTGAACAAATGAATGGCCACATATCCATGCTTCATGCGGCCATAGGCAGCCCTTCGTTCCTGCATTGGATCACAATCAAATTACATTATAATAACCGCACACTGTTATCATGTTTTTATACAACTGTTACCACATTGCCTGATACATGTTTTGTTCCTCCTTATTGATACATTTTTAAGCAATCATTATCATTCTTTTTTTTTTTTTTTTTGTATCCTATCTACCCTCATTGCGCTGGACGTATATACAGTTTGTATCTATCCGAGCGCCATCGTCCAATATGCATGATTTGCTCCCTGGACATGCCGTTGAAGCAGCTCCAATGCGAAAGGAGTGTGAGCCGTAAAAGCCTGCCTCCCGTCCTGTTAGTTCTATTACCAGTTTGAGTACTCTGCTGAATTGAAAGCGTGATAGGGGGGCACCGTTGGCATGCACGAACCATTGATTTCCTGATTGTGCCCGCACTTGTTGATAGGCTAAGGCATTCTTCAGCGGGCATGAGGGGTCGTTGTGCAACGCATGCAAAACCACCTGCGCCCCTTTTCCTGTCGTGTCCGTTTTGGATCTGCGCAACTGTAGTACTACTGCCCCCGTGCATATGCTCACATCGCGCGTTTCGATGCCCCCCCCTGCTGCCCTTTGCTTTGCGGATGAGGCAGCCACTAGCTCCCCTACCCGAAATGCCCCATAAAAGGCCCAGGAAAAGGCACATCTAAACAGCCTCGTCTCATACTCATCATAACACACTTGGCTAGTCGTTACCATGAGCTGCTGTAGCATCGCATGGGTGATCGGGCGGCGTTGGTCACTTTGCCGCGGCTGCCCCAAAGACCAACCTCTCATTACTTTCTTTATGACAAACTCTGTTGCTGGACCCCGTTCACCCATTGCCTTTGCGAAAAATGATATCGCTGCCAAACGGGCTTGCACTGCCGCTTTTGTATAGCCGTTGTTTTTGCAATGCAGGATCCAGTTTGTGATTGTTTCCACTTTAAGTCTGTCTTCTTGTCTTATCAGGGCCGCTCCGCAAAATGCTAGGTACTGCTCCCAAGCAGTTATATATTTACGTCTGGTATTCTCAGCTAAGGATCCTAGCAGGAGTTCCCATACCTCGGTGGACCATACTCCCAGATATTCTCGGGCACTGCTGTCTTGACTGCGTCTGCCCCGGGCGCCAGTTGGTGAAAGAGCTTGATCTTAAAACGAGAAAGAGCATCGGCAATGTTATTACTTTTGCCCACAATATGTTCCGCTCTCAAGGTTATGTTATGTACCATGCATAGCAAAACTATTTGTCTCAATAGTGCCACTACCCTTGGTGTCTTAGCGCTCATACTGTTCACCGCCCATACCACCGCTAGGTTGTCGATATGGAAGGTGATGGCCCTGTTGGCCAGCCCGGGTGCCCAGATGCTTAGTGCTACCAACAGCGGGAAGAGTTCCAGGAATGTGATATCCTTGGTGGTCCCTTCCGCTTGCCATTCCCTGGGCCATGTCTCGGAGCACCACGCCCCTTTATAGTAGATGCCGAAACCCATTCCCCCCGAAGCGTCGGTGAAGAAATCGAGCTCGGCATTGGATACTGGAAGCACTTGCCAGAAGGCCAGGCCGTTAAAGGTGCGAAGGAATCGTAGCCAGATCTGCAAGTCTTCCCGGATTTCCCTGTTAACCCTTATGCGGTGGTACTTTTTTGTGACACCTCTCGTTGCCCATGCCATACGGCGGCAGAAAACCCTGCCCATGGGTATCACCCTGCATGCGAAGCACAGCATGCCCAACATTGCCTGAAATTGTTGCAATGTCGCCTTGCGCTTGCTGTGCATCAGTTGCATATCTCCCCTCAACTTCATCACCTTATCGGCTGGCAAACGTGACCTGTGCTCTGGCACGTCTAACTGGATTCCCAAGAAAGTGATGATCCCAGCCGGTCCATCCGTCTTTTCTTTTGCTAGCGGGATTCCAAACGACTGCGTTATTCTCACAAAGATATCCAGTATCCTTTTGCAGTCATCATAGTCTTTTCCTATGAAGAGGAAGTCGTCCAGATAGTGCACCACCGTGTTGGGTCCAGCCAGGTCCTCGATTACCCAGTGTAGGAATGTACTAAATTGCTCGAAGTAGGCGCATGATATTGCACATCCCATGGGCAGGCATTTATCATAGAAGAATTCCCCATTAAATGAGAAACCCAATAAGGGGAAGGACTCAGGATGTACCGGCAGTAGCCGAAAAGCGGATTCAATGTCCGCCTTCGCCAACTGTGCTCGCGGTCCTTTACTTCGAAGCAGCATGATCGCTTGGTCAATGGTTGCATATTTTACTGAGCACAAGGCTGGATCGATATAATCGTTAACTGACTTGCCTTCGGGGTATGATAGGTTATGTATTAACCGGAATTTGCCCGGCTCTTTTTTTGGAATGACCCCCAATGGGGAGATGATGCTGTCCCTAAATGGGGGTGACTGGAAAGGGCCAGCTATTCTCCCCATGCCTATTTCTTTAGCTATCTTACTGTGCGCTATGTCATTATGTTTTTGGACTGATGGTGGGTTATTTACACAGCTGGTTGGTGCTTTCTTTATTGTTATCGTGGATGGTATGCGGAAACCCTTCGCGAAGCCATCTTCAATCCTGATAGCCAATTCACGCTTAGGGTATGCTCTCAGCCATGGCCGCATATTCTCAAGCCTGATGGGCGTTGGGGCCAACTCCCTCGGCTGTGCGCTGCTGCAGCCCTCGGAATGGCCTGGGTTCCCTTGATGTCCTGCAGGTGAATGCGGGATGTGCATTTCCGCACACTGAGCATGAATGTTTGAATTTGCATGGCTGCCATGCACAACTCCCTGCATTATATTGTCGGCAAGTCTTTTTTCCTGCCCATTGCTGTGCTGGTCGCCATTGTGTGTTATGCGCCGGCTGCTGCCACTGAGTACTCTGCAGAGTCTGCGGCAGGCCGTCTTGCCACAAAGGCCTATTGGGCGCCATCTCTTCCGTCCACATGTCCAGAATCCTGTGGTGCCATGCTATGGTGTGATCGTCGGCCATGCTTCTCCTGAACCTCACATCATAGTTCAGCCAGGCCCATCCCCTGTATTACTTATGTGCCCTGGTGATAGTGTCCAGGTACTTAGTGAGATATGGTCCCGATTCGGGTTCCTTCTCCATTACCACGCTCATAAAGCTATGGAATGCTGTCACCCAATTGTTGATTGATTTGGGAATTTTGGGTTTTCTATCTCTCTCACTTCGTTTTTCTTTATCTTTTCCATTGCTAAATTCATCTTCCTGCTCCCTAAGCAAGAGTGAGAACATGTCAATATTCTCGTTTCCAAATCCGCTTCTTTATCTTTTTTGGTACTGACACCGCTAGGGAGCTCACTCCGCATCGTGGATCACGACTGGAATCGCGCCAATCCATCTGCGTTCTTTGGGACGCCCCAGTTGGCACGCTCCCTAGGTCCTCCCCCCTCTGATTCTGCCCCGCCCATGCCTGCTTTAGGGGGTTTGGTTGCTTTGAACTTTTCTTCCTTTTAAATTTTTTTAACGCGTATTGCATCACTTCTGTCCATGTTGTGTCCCTATCACTATCTGAGGAAGCATCTTCAGATGATGAGGTGGACCACTCTGGCGCCCCTCTCTCACCCCCGGACTTACCCTGAGCCGCGTTAGGTGTTGCTGTGCTGCTGCTCGTTGCAGGCCTCTCCTCCTCCATGAAGCCTGTCAGCCCCAGTCGTTGTCCCACTGAGGTCAGGCCGTGTTGCGCCACCTGCTCCCGCACTTTCTGGATCAGGTCGTCCAGCCCGTGGCTCTGCTGGGGTGCCACGTTGTCCTGTGGCACCTTCTTCCTATTGCTGCGTCTGGGCTTCCCTGCTGCCACGCCTCCAGTTGCTTCCTGGGTGGTCTTCTGAGTTCTTCTTCTTCCTGCACTAGCCTCTGCCTGTGCTCTTGATGCTGGAGCTGCCTTCTGTGTAGCCTTGACGCCTCGTGCCCTGGGGGCTTTTGTGACTCCTTTCGTGGCATCTTTAAACTAGAACAAATGACTATGCAGAGGCAATGGAAAGTGTCATTACCATATGTCCCTTTACGCCCTCAATCCCGTGCTCCCCCCGAGCATGTGAATGAGGCAATGAAGAATAATATCTGCCGCTACAGCTCTATCTACATCTATCTGCATCCCTCTAAACCACACATCCCTATATCTCCTTCTATCATCTACATCCGCCTATGATCTACACTTTAAATAGCATAAATTTCATCAAAATATATCCTCCATATCATATATCTATATATTGTTATATTTCCACATTTACACATCACGTACTCTCAGATACATATATCATTTTTCTTTTGTCCTCTTGACCTGAACATACCCAACCACACAGAATAATTTTAATTGCCTGCACTCTCGCCTTTGTCCATTAGATGGCGGCCACCCTCCATTATTTGTTCATTCTTTTTTTTTTTTTTTTTTTTAATTAATCCACTTTAACGTTTGCTTTTTTTTTTTTTTTTTTTTTTTGCATATGAACCCCTCTAGTTGTGACTACCTCACTTTTCTTACGGCTTTTGTCATGGTGGGATATCTTTACAGGAACTCCTCTGTGCTGGATCACGTGTACTTGCATTATCATTGTATCACCCACGTGGCTCACATAACTCCCCCGACATCTTTAATCGCCATCGGATTCTCCCCGGCGCTGCCCTCATCGGCTGTACTCCTGCTAAGAGGCTTTTGTGTGTGCCAGAGCCTCCCCTTTAGCTGGCGTATCCCCCACTGCTTATCATCATCCAATCACCTCCCCCCCCCCGGCGCCGCACAATCTATTACCCGCTCTCCGGGACCATCGTTCTGCTCCCTCCCGCTCTCTATCCTTGCGCCCAGCCTTTACCTCCTAGCGTCCTTCCCTCTGTCTTTTCGCGTTACCGGATCCTCCGTCGCTTGTGGGTCCTCGATCCTCCGTTGTCCCTGACCGTCGCTACTGTCGATCCTCTTGCAAGGCGTGGGGGGGGGGGGAGCGGCATTTTTCCGCCAACCCCGACAACAGCGAACCCTCGCTTGTTGACTTGGGCCTTCTCGCCCGCCCCCCGCCGCCCCCCCGCCCCCTCCCCCTCCCCCACCCTCGGCTAGCTCGCGCACGTCTGTGCCCGGCCGCGGCGATTCACAGCCGGGTCTTTTCTTTACTATTTTGTTTTTTTCAATGTCACTTTCCACAAATCCATCCTTGCACTTTTGAGTCTGACAATTCCACCTCCGATCTTCCTCTTCTCCCCAATATACCTGAAAAATGTTTTGTCTCCAGGCTTCACATCTTTTCCCATCTTTTCTTCTGCATTTGCTTTTGCTATCCTTACTTCTTTGTTTCTTTTAGCTTCATCCTGTATTTTTTTTTTATTTTCCTCTTTTTGTGATCTTCTGAATTTTGTGAAAGCTGAGTTCTTCACCTTTATTTGTGCAGCCACTTCTTTGGTGAACCATATAGGTTTCCTTTTCCTCTTATTTTTATTAATTTTCCTTACATATATATCTGTTGCCCCTTTTATTGCCTCTAAGTTTAGCCCACTGCAATTCCACTTCCCTTAACTCCTCCCACCCTGCCAACCTCTCCTTCAGGTACTTTCCCATTTTACTGAAGTCAGCATTTTTGAAGTCTAGGACTTTTTGTCTGCTGTGATTGGAGTCTGCCTTGACCTTTACCTCAAACCATACTGTGTGATGATCACTGCTGATGAAATGGGCTCCCACCCGGCCATTCAACATGCTATCTCCCTTTGGTGAGTACTAAATCCAGCGTCAAACTTCCCCTGGTTGGTTCTATCATCAATTGTCCGAGCGATGCTTCTTGGACGTCATCTACAATCTTTTTACTTCTTCCCAGATTTCCAGAAGGAATGCTCCAATCCACATCTAATAGGTTAAAATCACCCAATATAATCACTTCTTCCTTCATAGCTACCTTTGCAGTATCAATAATCAAGTATCTGTCCATTTCCTCATTTTATGTTCAGGGCCTGTAGACTACACCAACGTGTATGATAGTGCCATCTCCTCTTTCCAACACAATTCACAGCACTTCTTTTCCCCACATTACCTGCATTTCAGCAACTTTAATACTGGTTTTGAAATATAGGGTTACTCCTTTTCTGACTTCCCTGTCTCTTCTAAATAAATTATAGCCAGCTATGGCTACATCCTATTCATGAGACTCATTAAACCATGTTTCTGTAATGGCCACAATGTCCAAGTCCATTTCCACCATCAGGGCTTCTAGGTCTGGAGCTTTGTTGGCTAGACTATGAACATTTATGCTCATTGCCTTCCAGCAATTGTCGGTTGGCTTGCTTGTATTTTGGATGAATTTTGTTGCATATTCCACTTCCCTCTTGTCATTGATGTGTGGATTAAGATGATGACTATTACTAATATTATATTCTTGCTTGGAGTGACATCCTGAACTTGTTTTTTCCTATCTGTCACCCCCCTTTCCCTAGTTTAAATGTTTGTCCATATATTGTCTGAATTTTTCACTTAGGCTCCTTTTCCTGCCACAAAGAGATGCAGTCCATCAACACAGTACAGGCTGTTCTTGTTCCATCTTTTGCCCCAGTTGCATATATATCTAAATCTTTCTAGTTTACACCAGGTTTGGAGCCACATATTAAAGATGGTATATGATGCATCCTTTCTATCCCCTACCGGAGGATGTACTAAAAGCTGTTAGTGTAGCCAGGATTAAAAAAATGTTTTGGACAAGTTCCTGGAAGAAAGGGGCCATAAAGCATTATTAAAGTGGACCCAGGATATTACTGCTTGACCCAGTGCAAGCATTGTGGAACCTGTGTCTTTTGGGGAAACTGCTACAGTAGGTACTTATGACCTAGATTGGCCACTGTTGGGCTTGATGGACCTGGGCTTGATGGACCTTGGTCTGACCCAGTATGGCATATCTTATGTTCCCTTAGGAGCAGAATCAGGTACAAAGGACCTGGGCAGGCAGGGCCAGACCCTATTCACTGCTACTGGACATATGCTTCCCACTCCATTTAACCCGTCTAGGGCGCCTGCATAGGACCATAGTGCTGTGGCATCCTGTCACCATGGCACCAGGTCACCATGCAGAAGGCCAAAAACCCCGCGACTGCCTTGACATGCTTTTTCCTACTGCCTGACCCCTGATAGGGCCTCCCAAGGCCAGAATCTGGCTGAAGGGAACCACCTAGGCATCCTTACCATTTCAGGGGGGGGGGGTCCACCATCACTGACTGCCTCCCATGGGATGAGTTATTCTATCTCTGAGGAGGAATAAGTTACCTGGCCAGCCATAATGCCCCAGATGTACAGGGCTGCGACTGGAATCGGCCATGTACATCCGAGGTCAGAGTCCCTCCTCCGCCCCACCCATCCTCCTCCTCCTCCTCCGGTGCTCTTCCGGTGCTCGCCCTCCCACTCCATCCAGAGCTCCCCGCACATCTCCTGTGTACATGTGGGGAGCTTTGGGCATGGAATCAGACGCAAGTATTTGGTAGGAATGTACATCCAAACTGGATATTTATCCCGCTAAAAGCTGATCGGAATGACTCCTTTAGTATACAGTATAGGCTCTAAAAATGCCTGGGGGGATGCAGGTTATAAATGTTTTTGAAAGAATAATTTTCATGTCATAAGTATTTTAGGTATTTGAATGTTTAGTGCTAAATAGGATATATGTAGAGAGTTATAAATTTACAGTAGCTCTGCTAGAGGAGAAATTGCTTTGTTGTTCAAGGTATTCTTACCTTTTTAGGGAAGTTACATTTAAAAAAGCTTGTAGTGAGAAAACAGAATATGGTTGAAGTAAAGCATGCTAATTGCTTCTTTTCCTTGTAAATATACAAAAAGAACTTCTGATTCCAATTGGCAGCAATATTATTGAGAAATAAATCCATATGATCATGGTTTTATTAAATTGTTTAAGATTTTGTAGAGATCCTTGATTTAACAATTGTGATAGAGGGGGGAGGAAAACCCACAAAGATTAACCATTTATTTACTCATGTTAGTATAGTAAATATGCTTAACCCATGATAAGCAAGTTTTGTTTTCTGGGTTATGGGTCTGAACTTGTCCCAGTTAAGATAATTTGTCTGTTGATTTTATTCCATGTGTGCAAAATTCAATTAGTAGTTATGCATGAATGAATGGATGGGAGGATCTTCTATGTAAGGGTACTTAGATATCTTATAAGTTGTGTGAATTTGCATGACATAACAGACTAAGAAGAAAAAGTATGAAGGTGTTTAAAAGAAAGATACAAGTTAACAGCTTTGCTGAAAAGTGAATTGTGTGTCAAAGTCAAAACAAGTTTGTTTGATTAAAGGGAATTGTGAAAATATGTCTGGGGTGCAGATTCTTGTTAAAATTGATATCCATTTTTCTTTTTGTTTCTCATTGTGCAAGCAGCGTAGTGATATGTTTAATATTAAAGAAAATATCTTTAGATTAAGGACTTAGCTTTTACAAGTTACAAATAGTGAATGATACAACTTCATTCTAACAAGTGATAAATGTGATAAATGTGATAAATGTGTGTTAATGCTTTCTTTTTATGTTACTAGATTTACTGAAAATCCTGGCACACATCACATCCATGAAAGTGTAAGAGTAGAAATATCCCAGTTTTTTTTTAATCTACCTTGCAAGTGTCCATTGGAAGAGTAATCATGTTGAGTGCTTCAGTTATTATTGACCCGTCTCCTAATATCACAAACACAAAGACTGATTAACTAAATTAGTATCACTGATTGAGGTAGATTCAAGATGGAAATATGAGACATTTACCTTGTGACTGCACCCACCCCGGAAGTGATGTGGCCAGCTGACCTGTGGCTGTGTTCCCTAAGATTGCCCCAGAACCATTTAAACCAGCCCTCTGTGGCATTCTGACTGTTGCTGCTGCCATGCTTTGCCTATCTGCTGCTGTTTCTGCTGTTTGCTTGCTGATTACTTACTCATACTGTCGCTTCTGTGCCTGACCCATTGCTTGCTGTGCTCCTCTGCAGGAAACCATTATTCCCTCTGCTCCCATTGTGACTCCACCCAACCCGGAAGCGATGTGGCTTGCTTTCCTGTGGCTGCATTTCCTCAGACTGCCACGGAGCCCCCTGTGGTGTTCCATGCCGTGGCAGTGTGGGCTGAAGAAGCATGCCAAAGGAGCAGGACGTGCTCCTTGGGAGAGCTCCTTGGGGCGACTCCAGGGGCATCTGCACTGATATGCACACATCTGGTTTCATCTGGTCATTGCCTCTGCCTCCAATCCACCTCGGTAGGTTTGTTTGTTCCATCATATCCCTGTCTATACCCACCATTGCCCTTATAGTTTGCTTGCTCATGCTTTTTATTCAAGTCCACTGGGGTTGGTACCCTGTCGTTTCCACTGCCTCTGTTCCCTATCGCTCCGGCAGTCTCTATAGAAACTCTGCTACTACCCTGTCATCCTTTACCTTCTCAGTCTTGCTGCTTTCTCCCCCTCCCCCTTTAGTTGGCTCCAAACTGCAGATCCTTGTGTTCCAAAACCCTCCTTATTCATGACTTAGTCATGCAACATGCCTTGGACAACCTCTTTCTCACTGAGACATGGATGTGAGATAGGGAGGAGCCCCTGCTCAATTGCTGTCTGCCCCACAGCTTCTCAGCTTTATCCATTTTGTGAGGGGGCCAAAACGGTTGTGGGATTTTAATCCTACACCACCCTACCCTGCCTATTACTGAACTTTACTCCCCTGCCCTCCATCATACAGAATCTCTGCTACTTCAACTAGACTCTTCTCTGCCTCTTTTCTTTCTCTTGGTCTACTCGCTACCCTCCCTTACCTCTGCCTCATGGGACTCCCTTCTGCTTACCCTCTCAGAGGTCTCTCTCCTCTATTCACATCTACTTATTTTAGGTGACTTCAATGTCCACCTGGATTCCCCTTCTAGACCTTGTGATCTTGCCTTCTACTCACTCTTTACAACCTCTTCCTCTATCAACATGTCTCATGTCCCACCCACATTTCTGGGCATATGCTCAACTTAATCTCTCCCACTGACTCCCCCTGTGCACCTACCTCTTTCACCTCCATCCCAGTACCATGGTCTGATCATTGTTTTCTTCAGTTTCCTATGCAGCTCCCCTCCACTCTGATACCCTCCGGGAACCCTACTGAACTTGCTTCTGCCCCTCTCATGAGACATATCACAACAGCTACTCTTGAGCAGTTTCCCCCTTCTGATAGACCTTTTGCCCAGGCTTTGCTTCTCTCCATTGACCTCCAAGTGCAAACCTGGAATTCAGTCCTATCTGCCACACTAGATGACCTTGTACCACTCTGTCCAATTCTCCATTCCACTCCTGCTCCCTGACACACCTGGTATCATCCAGGTCATCTTCTCCACTGGTCAAAGCTCCATCATGCACAGCATATCTGGCGCAAACTTCCTGCTCCAGAAATGAGGACCTCCTTTCACCTTTGTCATGTTCACTATCATTCCCTTATTCACACAGCCAAACAGTCCTACTACACTGACCTTATTGCCCCTTCAAACTCCTCACATCAGCTATATTCTGTTCTTTGCTCCCTCCCCACCCCTCACTAGTCCTCCCCGACTGTCCCTCCTTCCCCCTCTCCAGATCCCGCTCTACTGGCCAGCCATTTTGCTAAGTATAAACCTTCTGCTTTTCCTTTTCCAACTGTCCTCCCTCCTTTCCCCCCTCCTGATCATGTGCCCTCCCCACCATCTGACTACCCTATCACTTTCTCATTCCTATTTTCCTTTTACCCCATCTTCTCTGCTGAGCTCACCAGGACTATCTCCTCCTCGCACAAGACTACCTGTCCTTTAGACCCTATTTCTTCCAGCTGGTTTTCTGACCCCACTCTAGTTCTTCTTCCATTCATTCTCACTATCTTTAATACAAGTCTCACATCTGGTTCATTCCCCTCCCTTTGGAAACATGCTGTTATCCGATCTATCCTCAAGAAGCCCTCCCTGGCTCCTTCTAATCTTACACACTGGCGCCCAATCTCCAATCTTCCCTTTCTCTCCATGTCCTCAAAAAACGTGTCTTTGCAAAGCTATTGTCCCATCGACACCACTTTTGCCCTTTACCCCCGGCAATCCGGCTTTAGGCCTGGATATAGCACTGAGACTATGCTTTTCTTCCTTAACGAGCTGCATATCTCTCACGATTGTGGTGACATCTCTCTGGCTGTCTCCTTAGATCTGTCCTCTGCTTTCAATTTAGTTTATCACCCTACTCTTCTAGCTCATCTTCACCATTTTGGGGTTCATGGTGTTCTCCAATGGTTTCACTCTTACCTTTCTTTCAGATCCTTTTCAGTCCTATCCAGTCCTTCCTCTTTTCCTATCACCCCCTTGCGTTGTGGTGACTCCTAGGGCTCTACTCTTGCTCCCCTGCTCTAACATTTTCCAGGCCCCTTTGATGCTCCTAATTCATCACCACTGGATTTCTCCTATTACTATGCAGAAGATATTCTACTACTTCACACTCCTTACCTCTCCTCTGAATGCCTGCCTTGCTTCCATAGATTCTTGGATGACCGCCAATTTCCTTCACATCAATCTTTCCAAGACTCATGCTATCTGATTCACCTTCTATAGTCCTTCACTGTTTCTTGACCCCACCATCTTTCCCATACCCCCATCCCACTAGTATCCACCTTACGCTATCTGGGTGTCACCCTAGACTTCTCTATTATCATCCAAGCACATTTCGTCGTTCCTTTGCTACTCTTTGCCAGCTTTGCACTGTCTGCCCTTTTCTTTCCATCTCAGCACTAACTATTCTTTTCCTTTCTCTTGTAATGACACACCTCAATTACTATGTTACCCTCTCCGGCCTCCCCCTATATCAACTTCATAGATTACAACTTTTGTAGAATACTGCTACCCACTCCAAACATCATGATCACATCACTACATGCCTCATACACCTTCAGTGGCTCTCCATCAAGTACTGGATACAGTTTAAGATACTTATCTTGGTCCATGAAGTTATTTACACATACACACCCCACAATATCTTTCTGATTTGGTTGGTCTTCAAGCTTCCCACTGCTCACTCAGTTTCATTCATTCCAACCACCTGTCTCTATACTCTGTTTTACAGGTGCATCTGGAGTCCACCCTTCATTCTGCATTCTTCTTCATTGGCCCTCTCCTTTGAAAGTCCCTTCCACTGGGACTCCACCTACAGCCTCATTCCCCAGATTCAAAGCTCTCCTGAATGCTCACCTCTTTTGCACCTCCTTTAACCTCCCTCCTCCCTGACCCATCCCCCATCTATGTGTTCCCTCCCTTCCTGACCCAGCTGCCTCTCCCATATCCTCCTTTACCTAATATTTATCTGGCATAAACTGTCTCTCTCTTTCCTATTATAAATGGCATTCCTTTTCCTTTTTCTGATTTTTGTAGTAGCCCGATTGTTTCTTTGTAAACAACTCTGGTGCTTGAGCAAGAGTGTTATATCAAAAACCAAATAAAGAGAAAGATAAAAGATAAAGATTAATTGATCTGTTATTATACTGTTCTATGCTGAGAACAGTGTAACAAAGAGAAATATTAAGCAATGACAATTGAATTTCTGATTGGTTAAAATTCTGTATTTTAAAAGTTTTATGTTTATGTAATGATGCTTATGTATCTTCTGCTTCCTATTTCCTCAGTCATAAAATTCACCCTTTCCTTTCTGAACACACTATTAAAACACTTATCCACTCTTTAATCACCTCTTGCTTAGATTATTGCCTGTCTCCTCCTTGCTGGTCTCCCTCCGAGTCATCTTTCTCCCCTTCAGTGTGTTCAAAACTCTGCTGTGTGGCTATTCTCCCATCAGTCCCATTATACTCATATAACGTCTCTTCTTAAATCACTTCATTGGCTTCCCTTCTGTTTCTGTATCCAATACAAACTTCTCCTTCTGAACTATAAATGCATTCATTCTGTTGCTCTTCACTACCTTTCTTCTCTCCTCTCTCCCTACACCCCTCCTTCTGAATGCCGCTCTTCCTCTGACTTTCTTCTTTTTACTGCAAATTGCATACTTCAATCCTTTCACCTTACTGTTCTGTATGCCTGGAACAAACTACCTGTATCTTTACATCAGGTTTCATCTCTCCCCCTTTTCAGATCCATGACAAAGGCTCACCTCTTTCAGGCTGCTTTTGGATCTTAATCTTTTGCTCTCCTTACCCTTCCCTATTGTACCCTTGTTCTCATCTATTGTATTGTGTTTTGATTAGATTGTAAGCTCTGATGAGCAGGAGACATTTTATTTATGTATGCCATGCAGCGCGATATAAACCATTAATAGTAGTAGTAGTAGTATCTGCTTTTGTTTTGTTTCCTGATTCCCTTCTTTTGCGAGCTGAGATGTCTATGTTAATCAGATAGTTATATTACTGGCAATATTAAAAGTAATGTGAGTTAAATTATTACCTAAGATATGAAACCCTTCCTAAGAATTTGTTGTCAACACTTGAAACGAGTAATTTATTTGCCATAAACTGCTAATTATATTTTAATGTTTGTTAACCCTTTAAGTAATAAAATTAACTATACCTTGTACAGTTGTGCACCTGACAAGAGAAGTGGGTCTATTAGCATGTGGCATAAAATTTAATTAGGTAGATAAGAGAATAACTTGGGGAATGTAGAGGCAAAATATAAGTATGCTACAAGTTAGCTTAGTCTACATATAGTCAAATAATTTGGAATAATTTAGTGCTTGCAATAGATGTATTGTAATTAATTAGCATTCGATAAGATAATTCTGCTCAACAATTCTATATTGCCATTAATAGTGAGGAATCAGAGGAGTGTTGTAGTAGCGAGTTTGGGTTCTGAAAATTATATATTGCATGCACTGAATCCTACGGACTGAAGGCAACAACTATTGTGAATGAAAAGTCGTCTGCAATACTACAAGTTACTAAAAGCCAGGTAGGAGCAAAGGTCAGCAATTCCAGCAGTTCTACTCATGTATATGCAGCCATGAAGCCTGAGTGGGCAGTCCCTGACACTCTGTCTAACATGTGCATAGCCTGGCCCATAGTGAAAAGATGCTGCTTAAGAATTTGGAGTTGTGACCAGTGCTATGATGTGAATGTGGCTGCAAGCTTCTGAACTACTGAAAGATCTATGAAGAGCAGTTGGCCACTGCCAGCAAGTAGTGCTTGCAAGAATAACTGGTAAAGCCTTACTTTCTGTACACATTCTTATTGAGACCTAGCAAGGACAAACAGTGTCACATAGCTTTGTTTGATTTACAGGATGATTGTAATCGTTTTCTATAATGTCAAATGAAGCATAGGTATAAATACCTCTCCCAACCAGCAAGATGACGTTCACCTATGGACCAGACTCTGAAGGGGGCATCAACAGTGTCAAGTGGAAGATGTTCCCCACTGTGTCAGAAGATTTATTTTGGACTTGGACATGTTTTATAATAATTCTTTATAGAATCAGAGGTGGTGTGGGGGGGGGGAAACTTTTGACAGGGACTTTAAGTGGGGTACCAGGACCCTCTGAAAGAGTTAATATGGAGAATGGCTAGGAATTTTATTAACAGCCTAGTGCAGTGGCCTTCAGGACTAAAGTTGGAAATCCCCTGACCTAGTAGAATGTGATACAAGCCAAGGCTGTATTTGTAGATGTTTGTGAAAAAAACAAGACAGAATGTTTTTGCTCAAATTGATTAAGCTGAGCAATGTCTATGCCTAGTTTGACCTAAAACATATAGGACCTGATATTCTGCTGTCTGGATCTTTGAAGGGCTATGTGCCCATCGGCGCATAGCCCTCCCCGCCAACCCCTAAACTGGATATTCAAAGCCATGGCAATGGCATCGAATATCTAGTGACTGCTGCCAAAGCTGAAAGCCGCCGAGGTTAATCATGCAGCAGCAATATTGGATGCTGCCCGGTTAGCGATCATTGTCTTAAAGATAGGCAAGAGTTTTCCTCACCTATCTTTAAGGCACTGATTGCTAACCGGGCAGCATCCAATATAACTGCTGCATGGTTAGCACCATTCTCCACCTCTGCTCTGCCCTGGAATGCCCCCAGCATGTCCCAGTGCTAACTGGATAGCATCATGGCATGAGGAGGACTTAGATGGGGATATTCAGTGGCACTAACCTTGTAAGTGCCATTGTATACACACATCTAGGGTATTTACATGGTTTACTGGGCTATAACTAAACAATAACAGCTCTTAAATAAACACTATCTACAAAAACAATTACTCTACCAATAATTCATCCACACATATCCCTCCAGGCAAAATGACCTCAGATTAGCTCATGCCCTACATTTAGTGAGAATTCACTATAGGGAGCAGCAGACGCTTGCATCACCGCTCAAAAAGCCTCAACCATTACCATTACCCAATCAAAACAGTAAACACCACAACATTACCATTGGGAAAAAAACAGTCAAACACTTATCACCAAAAAATCACAACACATACATACTACAAATTACTCACAAACACATACAAACAAGCGTCCTTCCAACATCACAGAACTACACGGAGTCCTGTCAGACCAGCAGGTTATTACCTACAAAAAGAAATAGAGAAGATAAAGAAACCAATAGAATTAACAGCACAGTATAGTACACGTTTTACTTATCTTCAAACCAGATCTTATAACCAGCCAGTCTCCAGACGCTCCACTGTGATTCGAAATGTAACAGGATCAGAAGACCTCAAAGTTATACAGCGGGGAACAACATTAACTGCAAAATGTTCCACTAGTCAATCTCAATTGGCTCCGCAACCCGACAACCCATGATGGCGAGGTTGATGTGAGTTGCGAGGGAGGAAATTGAATGTTATTGCGCCCCTGAAGAAGCTATTTTTTGGCAAAACAAAAGCTTTTGTCGGGTTGCGGACAGGGCTCTGCACTGACTGCTGCGGCAATGCTTTTATGCCCCCAACAGTTAACACAGTGGTGTCGTACCTGATGTTCCATAGTTTCAGGGCTATTGGCGTATTACATGCAACACTTCAGTTCTCATTAGTAAAAATACCCCTTTGGCCTGCTTTGTTTACTCCCACGCTGATTGCAAGGTGCTTCCCACACCTATTCTCTGCTCCTGACACACCCATTTACTCTCCCAATGTATAAGTCATAGTTAGTGCAGAAATTGGCCCATGCTGTCATGCCCCAATTCTAATAGTTACTTAGCTCTCTTTAGTAAAAGGTCCCCTTAATTTTTTAAGCAAATTAACATTTCCTATATCATCTCAACCAAATGCACATCCTTAAAAGCCACAGAGTCATTTTCAGGAATTGAAAACTAACTTTATTCTTATCTTGTAAAGTATCTTGATACCTGATCTCTCTCTGCTACTATTCCCGAGTCTCTGACTGTTTCTCTTCGCCTCCTCACCTCCTATTCATTCTTACTACTCTGCTCTGCTGCTATTAATAGTTCTAATTCAAATACATATATTACTACAGGAGGGATATGGCTTAGAAAGCATACTAAGCAGCTCTTAAATCTTCTTCTATCTCTTCCATAAAAAGACTAAATTCCCCTTGACTTCTTAAATCTTTTCTATATGAATTTATGACAAAAACAAAGAGAAGAAGAAAAATGGGCATGATGAATGCTAAAGCTAAGAGAAATTAACTGTCCCTAAGTCTATAACTTGACATGAATAAAGTATTCCTGGAAGGCTCTATGGATTTTTAAATGTCTTGTGAATTCGATACAAACACATTTATTTGTTTGAAAATATACTGAGATTATTCTGACATTCCCTTGGAACCCAAGTTGCACACTACAACATGAAATGAATATCATGTTATATAAAAGCAATTGTCAACACCAAACATGAAATACCAGGGAAAGCAAGTTTTACAAGTTTTCAGTGCTTGTTAATTAAAAACGTGAAGGCCAATTCTAACAGGGGCACGTCTGGGCTGTCTGAACAACCAAAAAATGGATGGGCCCAAGTTGTACCCGATTCTGCAACTTCGGGAGCTAGACATTCCTGCGGTTACAGAATCTGGCACTTAGATGGCCCAGCGTGCCCCTTATTCTGCAAAGGGAAACATCCTATCTTCTGCCTGGCCAGCCCACCCTACACTCCTGCTGGTATGCTGGTGCTGTGGTGGCACGTTGCCATGGCACAGAGACACACAGCAGGAGCACTGAAAGACTGAGACAGATAAAAAAGTATTTTCCACACTGCCCAACGCTCTGCAGGATCTGCCAGGGCCGTGATCGGGCAGAGGGGCCTCATTTGTCATGGCTCCTTGATTTGTGGGGGCTGCCGGGCCTGATTGCCACCTTTGGTGGGACTTATTCCATCTCAGAGGTGGAATAAGTCCCACGTCCATCCTTCCACAGCCAGATATACAGGGCCCTGATCAGAATAGGCCCTGTATGTCAGGGTGCAATGACCCACCTCTACTCCACCCACTCTCTGCCTCCATCTCACCCCCATTCAGTGCTTCTTGCACAGCAGCTCTGTGCATGCGGGGAGCCCCGACTCCAGAATATGATCCCTGTAAATGGTGGGGGTTGCATGTCCAACCACATATGCATCCTCGCTATTCACAGGTCGGAATGACCGCCTAAGGGAGTTATTTTAAAAGCACTTTTCATGCTTTTGACATCTGCAAACAAGCACGGACACCCCAAATCACAGGTGTGTCCAGAGACATTTTACAAACAGGGTTTGTGGACATCTCCAGCACAAGCATGTCCATTTTTGAATGGTGGCCTGGTGGAGGAATGATCAACGCATTCCCAAGAACTTGTATGTGCCTCCCTGATCTTGGAAACATAAGAACATAAGAACATAAGATATGCCATACTGGGTCAGACCAAGGTCCATCAAGCCCAGTATTCTGTTTCCAACAGTGGCCAATCTAGGTCATACGTACCTAGCAGTTTCCCCAAGGACCACAGGTTCCACAATGCTTGTATTGGTTCAAGCATTGATATCCTGGGTCCCTTCTTAATAATGGTTTATGGACCTTTCCCAACAGGAAACTTGTCCAAACCTTTTTTAAACCCAGCTACACTAACAGCCTTTATACATCCTCCGGTAACAAAATTCCAGAGTTTGATTACACGTTGAGTGAAAAAATATTTCTTTTATTAGTCTTAAATAGTTACCCTGTAGCTTCATTGCATGTCCCCTAGTCTTTCTATATTCTGATAAGGTAAACAATCGATCTACGTTTACCCGTTCCACTCCGTTCATTAATTTATAGACTTCTATCATATCTCCCCTCAGCCGTCTCTTTTCCAGGTTAAAGAGCCCCAACCTTTTTAGCCTTTCTTCATAGGAGTAGCCTTCCATCCCCTTTACCATTTTGGTGGCTCTTCTCTGACCTTTTCTAAAATCGCTATATCCTTTTTAAGATACGGCGACCAGAATTGCACACAATATTCAAGGTGCGGTCTCACCATGGAACGATAAAGAGGCATTATAATATCTTTTGTTTATTTTTCCATTCCTTTCCTTATCATACTAGCATTCTATTTGGCTCTCTTGGCCGCCGCTGCACACTGGGGCGAGGGTTTTAAACATGGTATCCACAAGGACGCCTAAATCTTTTTCTTGGGTGGTGGTTCCTAATGTGGAACCTTGCATGTGTAACCATAGTTTGGGTTGTTCTTCCCTAGGTGCATAACCTTGCACTTCTCCACATTAAATTTCATCTGCTATTATGATGCCACGTCTTCCAATTTATCAAGATCCTCTTGCAATTTTCCACAATCCTCCTGGGTTTTAACAACTTTAAATAGTTTTGTGTCATCAGCAAATTTGATAACCTCACTCGTTATTCCACTTTCCAGGTCATTTATGAATATGTCAAAAAGCAGCGGACCCAGCACAGATCCCTGGGGTACACCACTATTCACCTTTCTCCATTGGGAAAATTGGCCATTTAGCCCCCTACTCTCTGCTTTCTATCTTTTAACCAGTTCCTGATCCACAGTAGTACACTGCCTCCTATCCCATGACTCTTTAGTTTTGCCAAAAGTCTCTCATGAGGGGACCTTGTCAAAGGCTTTCTGAAAGTCCAGATACACAATATCAACCGACTCACCTTTGTCCACTGTTTATTCACTCCTTCAAAAAAAACATAACAGATTAGTAAGACAAGATCTTCCTTGTCTAAAGCATGTTGGCTGTCTCCCATTAGGTCATGACTATCTATATGCTGAGTAATTTTATTCTTTATGATGGTTTCTACCATTTTTCCCCGGTACTGATGTCAGGCTCACGGTCTGTAGTTTCCCGGATCACCCCTCGAACCCTTTTTAAAAAATTGGTGTTACATTGGCGATCCTCCAATCCTCAGGTATTAGAGATGATTTTAATGATAGTTCACAGATTACTGATAGCAGGTCTGCAATCTCAAATTTCAGTTCTTTCAACACCCTTGGATGTATACCATCGGCCCCAGGTGATTTGCTACTCTTCAGTTTATCTAATAGTTGTAGGACATCTTCCCGATGTATCGATATTTCCTTCAATTCTTCCACACCTTTAAATACCACTTCAGTCGTGGGTAACATCCCTACATCTTCCTCAGTAAAGACCGAAGCAAAGAATTCATTCAGTCTCTCCGCTATCGCCTTGTCGCCTCTTAGTGCTCCTTTAACCCCTTTATCATCTAATGGACCAACTGACTCTCTCACGGGTTTTTTTGCTACGAATGTACTTGAAAAGGTCTTTATTTCGCGTTTTTGCTTCCGCAGCAAGCTTCTTCTCAAATTCTCTCTTTGCCTGCCTTATCAATGCCTTGCATTTGACTTGCCAGTGCTTGTGCTGTTTCCAGGTTTCATCATTTGGCTCTTTTTTCCATTTCTTGAAAGATGCTTTTTGGCAACAACAGCCTCTCTGACCTCAGCTTTAAACCATGCTGGCAATTTTTTGGACTTCCTTCCACTTTTCTTAAAGCGTGGAATACAGCTGGTCTGGGCTTCCAAGATAGTATTTTTCAACAACACCCAAGCTTGATGTACGTCTTGATGTCCAGAGTTGCATCTAAGGTTACACCTGCTCCAGGCACAGGCATCTGAAAAGTGATGGTTTTGTCAGGTGAACATCTAGAGAGTGTGGAGAAGGTGTCACACTAATGCCCATTTAACTTTACATTCTGTTAATGAACACTGACAGAGAATGGGGGCTCATGTCTTCATTCCACAATGCTGTCTGGCATCCCTTTATCCTAGCTTGCATGAGATGTTGTCCCCATGTCTATGTGGTTGCCTGCATGGTTATCCATTTCTGTGTTGCTAAAATCAACTGGAGACAGACATCCCTGGTGTTTTACTGCATGTTCTGCCCTGGATGTCCCTGATTTGACTTGGACATCCTTTCTAAAATCCCCTTCTAGAAGTTAGAGTTTCCCATAATTTTCTCTTCAATTGACCTTAGAGATCTATTTACCAAAGGATATTAAAATGACATCCTATTTTGCAGCCAGATGTCCTCTGAAAAATGTAGAAACAGCACAAAAGGCAAGGGTGTAGAAGGTCACTGGTTTATTGAAAGTAAAGCCCCAATGCGTTTCGGCAGGGATGCCTTCTTCAGGGGGCACACATTTTGAAGATAAAACATATAATAATGTAAAACAAGCATTAAAAATAAAAAGAAAAGTACAATATTGAAAGTAGACAATTAAAAAGTATAGGAGAAATAAAAATATAAATAGATCATAATAAATCTATAAAAGTATGATAAAAAATATATGTATATAGAAATGTATAACCAATTTGAGCGAACATAAAAACTTAAAAATAATGGGCGTACGCTTCACGCGGTAGCGCCCCTTCCCCCTGCCTCATCCCCCCCCCATTTCCCCCTCACAAACCAAACCAAACACATATTGGGTATTAACCGGTCACAGCTTTATTAACATTCCAACATCAATAAACTCATATTTCAACATAACCTCATAACCCTCTTTGCCTGGCGGAGCCCTGCCTCACCAGCCATATTATTAGCAAGGTGAACTCCTCTCCACCTCCACCATGGACAAGCCCACAGCTTATTACGTACCCACCCTTCTCCAACCTCGCCATATGATTAGCAAAGGCCAACCAGGGTTGTCCGGGTTGGGGGCATTCCGCCCCGCCCCAATCGTACCTAAGGCTTCGGACCCTGGAAACCTCCGGGATCCCGCCTTACCCCCCCCCCCCCGCTGCAACATCCCCAACTCCTGTCTCCCCACTGAACTCCGCAAAGGGGAGGGAGGGCGGGACGCCGCTTCCTCAGCCTTCCACCTCGCCAACCCGCTCTCACTGTCGGCGCTCTCACTGTCGGCGCTCTCCGTCAGCCCCCACCATGCGATGCTCTTCCCCGTGATTGGCTCCCCTGCCCCCCGACACCGGTAGGAGCCAATCACTTTGAATAACGCCATTCCCCCATGGCCAATCCAGCCTCACCTCTCTCGCAATGCGCTCGCTTGGGGGCGCCACGGGAAGCTCCCCCATTAAATGTGGCCGTCCCGGACTGCACCGCCCGGCCATGCAATTACTCCAATTGAAATTATAAGATATCATGGAAAAGCAGAATAAATAAATAAAACACACTGTATTACATATAAAATCAGATAGATACTAATGGTAATTATAAAACAATTAAAATTGTGAAAGAACCATATAAATAAATGAATGTGTATTAAAAAACTGAAGAGGAAGTACTTACAGGAGGCATGTGAAGATACTAAAAGAAACAAATGTATCCCAGAGCCAGAGGGATGTAGTATTAAGTGCAATTTGGACATACAGGAAAACAGAAACAAAGGTACTCATTAATAATATAACTAGAATTCAAATATATTATAGAAATTATTGTAAAAGATCAATTGTATGACAGCTAAAAAATGGGGACATTAAGATAAACAGTAATAATGTAAAATCACATTATGGATAATATAAAAAGTATTTAAAAACGTGGAAAATTAAAAAAATTAAAAATGGGGGAAATATAACCAAAGAGGAGAGCAAAGGAATTCAGAACAGGAACTCCTACAAAAAGTGTGATACAACATAAGATGTATTGTGAATCTAGCAGGCGCATAGTAAGCACAATGTAAAAAGGAATTCAGAGTTCATAACATTACTGGGCATAGCACAAATTTGAAAGCCGTTCTATTTTAAAACCAAAACTTGTAGGTCTGGCTTTGCATGGTAGCGTTGGAAATCACAGGGTGCTCCTAGAAACATATTGAAATACACGCTCATTTTTATAAAAAATTAGTCCGTATAACCAGCGCATTTAGCCTGAAAAGGGCATATGTCTGAAACTGTGTAATGATAACCTTACAGGGAAATTTTTAAACTCATGAGAAACTCATCAATATCTAATGTGTGTGGATCCAATCAAAATGGCACCGGCAACAGACAAAAAAGCAGTAAAGTGTGAATATCTGAGATATGTGATTTTTAATGGCTCAGCCCCAAATGAACTCACACTTATCCGGATACATTTATATAGCGGTTCAAATGCATACTGAGTGTAAGCCATTGCACGGTATACATTGGTTGAAATAAACCCGTATATTGACAGTATTGAACCAAACTTTAAACAAAGTATAAATACTTGAGGAATGTAATGTTTAAATACTCAGCGTCAAAGCAGCAGCTCAACAGTATGAAGTTGTGCTCAAACCGGCACATAGCGATTCCGTGCTCATCCGAGTATATTTATATAGCGATTTCAGACGCATGCTCTGTATAAGCCAATGCAGGCTACAAATTAGTTGAGAGTGAACCTGCTGATAAACGCGTATGCTGACTGTATGGATTCAGACATTAAATTTGGAAAAAAACGTACAATTCGATAAACTAATTAAAAAACTATGTACCCATAATAATATGAAAACAACTAATGACAATGTGGAACCAGGCATAAAATATGGAGAAAACCATATAAATGAATAGATCAATTGATAAACTATGAACCAAGATAACACAGACATCCAGTATAAAAAAATTAAAAATTAAAGAGCCCTAAAGGGGGACAACTATAGCAAAAGAACAATAAATGTGATGCTTAAAAATGAGCAATTTGTCGTCTCACAAAGTAAAAAGTACTTCATGCGGCACAGAAAAATCAAGTGTTAATCTGAGTACAGATATAGACCGGTTAAGACTCATGTCTAAAGGAAGTTATAAGAAGAAACCGGGCCAATAACAACGTAAAGCAACATTGATAAACAATTGTGTAAATGAATGGATAAAAACAAATTGTTTATCAATGTTGCTTTACGTTGTTATTGGCCCGGTTTCTTCTTATAACTTCCTTTAGACTTGAGTCTTAACCGGTCTATATAAATAACCAGTCTATATAATAACTTCCTTTAGACATGAGTCTTAACCGGGCTATATAAATAACAACGTAAAGCAACATTGATAAACAATTGTGTAAATGTCCCCCATTGTTTTTATCCATTCATTTAAACAATTTTATTTATTTATTCTGCTTTTCCACAATATCTTATAATTTCAATTGAAGTAATTGTTTTAAGTTTTTATGTTCATTCAAATTGATTTTATATTTCTATATACATATATATATATTTTTTATCATACTTTTATAGATTTATTATGATCTATGTATGTTTTTATTTCTCCTATACTTTTTAATTATCTACTTTCAATATTGTACTTTTCTTTTTATTTTTAATGCTTGTTTTACATTATTATGTGTTTTATCTTCAAGATGTGTGCCCCCTGAAGAAGGCATCCCTGCCGAAATGCATTGGGGCTTTACTTTCAATAAACCAGTGATCTTCTACACCCTCGCCTTTTGTGATGTTTCTGGCTTTCTGCTGCGAGGGCCTTTGTTTGCTCTCTTTGCGTTTCCCCTCTCTAAAATGTATCCAGGCACTTCCACCCCCATGTAAACAGGAAGTAAAATCAGAGGCAACAGAAGCAGAAATGGCACTACAGCACCAAAGGTTAAAGTAAGTGTGTGGTGCCATTTTAAAGATATTGCTGCCACTGCAGGTTCAAGAGAAAGGCATCAGCAGCAGCAATGGGGGTGGGAGCAGGGGAGCGCCAGATTATCACATAAGAACATAAGAAATGCCATACTGGGTCAAACCAAGATGCACCAATCCCAGTATCCTAACAGTCGCCAATCTAGGTCACAAATACCTGGCAGTTTCCCCAAAAGGTACACAGGTTCCACAACGCCTGTATTGGGTCAAGCAGTGAATTTCCCGGGTCCCCTTTAATAATGCTTTATGGACCTTTTATCCAGGAACTTGTCCAAACCTTCTTTTAAACCCGGCTACACTAACAGCTTTTACTACATCCGCCGGTAGCAAATTCCAGAGTTCGATTACAGGTTGAGTGAACAAATATTTTCTCTTATTAGTCTTAAATAGGTTATCCTGTAGCTTCATTGCATGTTCCCTAGTCTTTTTATATTCTGATGATGTAAACAATCAATCTATGTTTACCCATTCCACTCCATTCATTAATTTATCGACCTCTATCATATCTCCCCTCAGCCGTCTCTTTTCCAGGTTGAAGAGCCCCAACCTTTTTAGCCTGTCTTCATAGGAGTATCCTTCCATCCCCTCTACCATTTTGGTGGCTCTTCTCTGTACCTTTTCTAATAACGCTATATCCTTTTTAAGATACAGTGACCAGAATTGCACACAATATTCAAGGTGCAGTCACACCATGGAATGATACAGAGGCATTATAATATCCTTTGTTTTATTCTACATTCCTTTCTTTATAATACATAGCATTCTATTTGCTTTCTTGACTGCCACTGCACATTGGGCCGAGGGTTTCAACATGTTATCCATGATGACAGCTAAATCTTTTTCCTGGGTGGTGGTTCCTAATGCGGAACCTTGCATTGTGTAACCATAGTTTGGGTTATTCTTTCCTAGGTGCATAACTTTCCATTTGTCCACATTAAACTTTATGTGACATTTGGATGCGCATTCTTCCAATTTATCAAGATCCTCTTGCAATTTTTCACAATCCTCATAGGTTTTAACAACTTTGAATAATTTTGTATCATCTTCAAATTTGATTACCTCACTCCTTATTCCCATTTCAAGGTCATTTACAAATATGTTAAAAAGCAGCAGACCCAGCACAGATTCCTGGGGTACTCCACTATTCACCTTTCTCCATTGGGAAAATTGGCCATTTAGTCCTACCCTCCACTTTCTATCTTAAACAGTTCCTGATTCCAATAGTACACTGCCTCCTAGCCCACAACATTTTAATTTCGCCAAAGTCTCTCATAAGGGACCTTTTCAAAGGCTTTCTGAACATCCAGATACACTATGTCAACCACCTCATCTTTGTCCACCTGTGTATTCGCATCTTCAAAAAACCATAACAGATTAGTAAGACAAGACGTTCCTTGGCTAAAGCCATGTTGGCTGTCTCCCATTAAGCCAGGACTATCTGCATGTTCAGTAATTTTCTTCTTTCTAATGGTTTCTACCATTTTTCCTGGTACTGATGTCAGGATCACCAGTCTGTGGTTTCACCTCTGGAACCCTTTTTAAAAAATTGGCATTACATTGGCCATCCTCTAATCTGCAGGTATTACAGATGATTTTAATTATCGTTCACAGATTACTAATAGTAGGTCTGTAATTTCACATTTCAGTTCTTTCAACACACTTTGATGTATACCATTCAGTCCAGGTGATTTGATAAATAGAAACATAGAAATATGATGACAGAAAAAGACCACATGGCCTATCTAGTCTGTCCTTCCATATCAACAACTACAACAGTCCCCTTTTTACCTTTAGAGATCCTCTGTGTTTGTCCCATGCTTTTTTGAATTCAGTTACTGTCCTCATCTCTATCACCTCCACTGGGAGACTATTCCACGGATCCACTACTCTTTCCGTAAAGAAATATTTCTGCATATCACTCCTGAATCTATCTCCCTTCACCCTCATCACATGTCCCCTCGTAGCAGAACTTGCTTTCAATTGAAAGAGGCTCTCTCCCTGAACATTTATGCCATGTAGGTATTTAAACATCTCACTCATATCACCTCTATCCCGCCTTTCCTCTAAGGTGTACATATTAAGATCCTTCAGTCTGTCCTCATATGCTTAATAATGAAGACCACTAATCATTTTAGTAGCCACCCTCTGCACCGACTCCATCCTGTTCACATCCTTTTGAAGGTGTGGTCTCCAGAATTGCACACTATACGCCAAATGAGGTCACACCAAAGATTTACAAGAGGCATTATCACCTCCTTTTTTTCTGCTAGCCATTCCTCTCCGTATGCACCCAAGCATCCTTCTTTAGTGGACAAAAGTACTTCACCCCCTATACTATATTGCTCCTTTTGATTGCTGCAGCCCAAATGCATGACCTTACATTTTTAACATTAAATCCCAGCTGCCAAATTCTAGTCCATTCTTCAAGCTTAGCTAGATCCCTCCTCATGTTATCTACACTTTCCTGGGTGTCTACTATATTGCAGATTTTGGTATCGTCCACAAAGAGGCAAACCTTACCCAACAGTCCTTCTGCTATATCACTAACAAAGATGTTAAAAAGAATTGGACAAAGGACAGATCCCTGGGGCACACCACTGATAACATCCTTCTCCTCAGAGTGAGCTCCATTTACCTGTACTCTTTGTCGCCTCCCACCCAACCAATTTCTAAACCAAGCAGTAACTTTAGGGTCCATCCCTAGGGTGCTCAGTTTGTTTATGAGTCGCCTGTGAGGAACAGTGTCAAAGGCTTTACTGAAATCTAAATACACCACATCTAGGGCTCTCCCTCGGTCCAACTCCCTGGTCACCCAGTCAAAGAAATCAATCAGATTTGTCTGACAAGACCTGCCTCTGGTGAATCCATGCTGCCTCGGATTCCTGTAATCTGCTGGACTGCAGAAACCTCACTATTTTCTCTTTCAGCAGCGTTTCCAATAATTTACTCACCGCCGAAGTTAAACTAACCGGCCTGTAGTTTTCAACCACATCCTTACTTCTGCTTTTGTGTAAAGGCACCACATGAGTCTCTCTCCAGTTCTTTGGCACCACTCCTAACACCAACGAGGCATTGAAAAGGTCAGTCAGTGGAGCTGCTAGAACGTCCCCAAGTTCCCTCAGTATTCTAGGGTGTATCCCATCCAGTCCCATCGCTTTGTCTACTTTAAGTTCAGCTAGTTTCTCACGAACACAGTCTTCTGAAAATTGTTCAAGATGTCCCTCGCTTCTGTTCCTATTTGTGGGTGTTTTCTGAGGTCCTGCTTCTGGTTCCTCATCTGTGAACACAGAACAAAAATATTTGTTAAGCAATTCCGCTTTATCCTTATCAGCTTCTACATATTCCTCCCCTGCACCCTTGAGTCTGACAATACCACTTTTGCCTTTCCTCTTCTCACTAATATATCTTAAAAATGTCTTATCCCCCCATTTTATTGCATTGCATTTTATTGCATTGGCTATTTCCTCCTCCTTTTGAATCAAATAGTTGTAATACATCTTCCCGGTGTATCAATATTTCTTTCAATTCTTCTGCGATATCACATTTAAATACCGTTTAAATCATGGGTAACATCCCTACATCTTCCTCAGTCAAGACCAAAGCAAAGAATTCATTCAGTCTCTTCGCTATGGCCTTGCCCCCTCTTAGTGCCCCTTTTACCCCTCTATCATCTAATAGTCCAACTGACTCTCACAGCTTGTTTGCTATGAATGTACTTGAAAAAGTCTTTATGAGTTTTTGCTTCCACAGCAAGCTGCTTCTCAAATTTTCTCTTTATCTGCTTTATCAATGCCTTGCATCTAACTTGTCAGTGCTTATGTTGTTTCCAGTTTTGTCATTTGGTTCCTTTTTCCCTTTCCTGAAAGATGCTTTTTTGGCAACAGCCTCTCTGACTTCACCTTTAAACCATGCTGGCAGTTTTTTGGCCTTCCTTCGACCTTTCTTAAAGCGTAGAATACAGCTGGTCTGGGCTTACAAGATAGCATTTCTAAACACCCAGACTTGATGTACATCTTTAACCTTTGCAACTGCTCCTTTTAGTTCTTTCTTAACTATTTTCCTCATTTTATAAGTCTCCTTTTTGAAAGTTAAAAGGTAGTATTGCAAAAAAAAGAGCAAGCCGAAGCCAGCAGGATCCAAAATGGCGTATAACAGAGAGTGATGTACCGACGTGTTTCCTTCTGCCATGTAAAAGGAAAGTAAGACTGGGAAAAGTACCCCAGACTGCTCAGCTTTCTTCCTCTATGCTTTCCCCTAGTGAACCGTTGGATGCCTTTGTTCGTCGGGAGATTCAGCCACAGTTTCTGGGGGTGAGTAGCCTGGCTAAGAGGTTACAGGAGCAGGAGTGCTCAGCGTCTCTCTCAGGCAGTGATCTGATGCTCCCAGAATTGTGGAGGACTCTGAAGCAGGTGTGTTCAGAGGTTTTGGAAGCAGTGGCGGCATCCAAAGCTGGTGCTACTGCTCTTTTGCTGGAGACGAATCTGAGCAAGAATGTGAGAGCAGGAGTAGCTCCTCGGGATTTTCCTTGCCCCTAGACGCTGATTGGAGGAGAGACACTGCCGGACGTGGCGAGAAGAGCCACTTCTTCCCCTCCCCGGGATCCCACGATGGCAGTAGTCGCAACGGACACTGTGTGGGAGGTTTCTGCTTTTTCCTTTGATTTACAGCGACCAGAGCAGTTTACCTTGGAGGCAATTTGGTCCACCATTAAACAACTTGGTGAGGCCATTATTCCTCAGGTACCACTTTTACAAACAGAAGTGTTGCAGAATGAAAAGGCTTGTTCTTTTCGAATACTGAGTTGATTGAGACATTTAGAGCCTCTGTGACTGATTTATCATTAAAAATGGATAGTTTGCATTCTCAAGCTAAGGCATTAATGAAAGACTTTAGTAATGTGAGTCGTCGGCTGGAATATCTAGATAATCATTCAAGAATGACTAATTTACATTTGATTAATGTTCAAAACGTATTTGTTGGAAATATTGGGGGCTTTGATTTATGCTCCCCCATTAGTGAAGATATATTATATTATATTCCTAGTGGTCAGAAAGTTCTGACTATATCCTCCTCCTGCAGCCTGGAGAATGGATTCTTCAAAATCATGACATCACTGGAGGTATTCCGCTGGTCTCTCCCATCAACCCCCAGTGTGTCCAGTCCCCATGCAGCAGGAGGATGTAGTGAGCCTAGGTGCAGGGCTCACTAGAGGAATGGATAAGGAGCAGTTAGCTACTTTAGTCAGGTTTTACTTTTATTTGGTTTCCCTGTAATTTAATTTCTGAGGGGGGGGGAATCTCTCTTTAGATTTGTTAAAAAAAAAAAAAAGCTAGTCGGGGGAGGGATCAAACCGGGGGTTTTCCTTCTCTCCTCGGTTTAATTGGATTTTATTATTTGGTCTGCTCTCCCCTCCTTGTGTGGACGGAGGGGAGTTGTGCAGGTTATTCAAACGGCTGCCTTTAGACATTACAAGGCAGTGGCGGTTTGAGCTTCTTATTACCAGTGCTGCGACTGACAGAACTGCCGTTTTTAATGGCAAAATTGAAGAGGAAGTGAATTTAAGCTTAGGTGTGAGTTTTCAGTGAAAGGGTAAGCTGTCAGACATTTTTTGGTGTATGCTCCATTTTTTTCTTGTCTCCGGGGCTTAAAGCATATTGTTAATTTGATTTTATGAGATTTTAGTGTGTATACAGTGGTTTCTTGTTTGTTTTAACTGTTAAATTTCAGTTTAGATTATTTTTAGGTTTAAATTTATTTATTTAATTTATTTATTTAATTCGGTGTGTTTATTTTTAAAGGTATATATATATTAAAAAAAGAGAGTCAGGTTTTGGGTTTTTTTGAGCTGATTTCTATTTGCTAGTGGCTAATGCCATCGCGTCCACAGTGTCTCGTGTGCGGGTCACGTAGGGGTGCAGATTTGAATGCTGGGGTTTGTCGGGGCTGTGCTGTTGAATCAAGCAATATGAAGCAGGAGATTCAGGAGAGGACTCAGACTTCGCCTAGAGCGGTAGAGGAAGAATCTCTTCTAGATGCTTCATCTGCACCTTTAATGGAGAATCCGACAGTGTCAACCAGTACTGGTGCTCTGGCAGGCCAGGCGTTGATCCTAGGGAGTTTCTCTCCAGATTTTGTGTTGATAATGCATCAGGATTATTGCTTACATCAGCAGGATCAGTCACCACTGGCACGGTCAGCTTCAGACAAGCTGGTAAGTGGTCTAGTATAGTGCTGAGATACATTTAATACATCAGCCACTTGTGGTCCAGGTAACTGCTTTGTTAGAGAATTCAGATGTTGAACTGGTTACTTCTGCCACCTGTTTGGTTACATTTGCATTGGCTTCAGATAGGGAATGGCTTTTTAGAATGTTTTTTAGGAAGAGGAATGTGCCTTTTAAGGATTGTCTGGTACGCATATTTCCTGACCTTGCCAGGGAAACCCAACGATGCAGAAGAATTATTTTGCTTCTGCACCCGAGGGTTTTGCAATTGGATGGGGTATTTCTTCTAAAGTATCTCTGCAAGTGCATTGTGAAACTGGAGGGCATTTTCTATATTTTTTTATTTTCCATCTCAGTTAATTTCTTTTTTGAATGCTCGTGGGTCCGCAGGTGAGGGGTCTGCCAGTTGTTCTACACCGCTTTAATTTGCTCTATTGGCTGATACTGTCTCTGCTAATTTCCTGCAAGAATAGCTATTATGTTAGTATTTCCTTTCTTATTTTTGGATCCTGTATTGTGGGCTAGAGCGGGTTACTTATTTGATGTTTTCTTCAGATTTTTATTTTAAGTTTCTTAAAAGCATTGGTTTTCCCCCGTTTCCATGCAAGTGAGTATCCTTGAAATATATATTGTAATTCTATAAATATAAAATAAAAAAAGGTAGTATTGTGGATTTCCTTACCGCCTTTCTCCATTTATTAAACATGATCATGCTATGATCACTATTGCCAAGTGGCCTCAACACCCTTATCTCTTGCACCAGATCTGGTGTTCCATTAAGGACTAGGCCCAAAATTGCTTCCCTTCTAGTCAGTTCATGAAACAGCTGCTCCACAAAGCAGTCATTTATTTCATTTATAAATTTGGGGTTTGTCTACTTAGCTGCAGTAGCGGCTTCTGTGCAATATCGAAGTTGCAGCTCCTTTGAATTCAATGGGACCGCGGCTCCGATATCGCATGGAAGCCACTACTGCAGCTAAGTAAACTAACCCTTTTATCTCTCTAGCATGTTCCGTGACACTGACCCATTCAATACCAGGGTAATTGAAATCACCCATTATTATTACTGTGCTGAAACATTTAGCTTCCTTGATTTCTTTGAGCATTTCATCATCCATTTGTTTATTCTGGCCAGGCAGTCAATAGTACACCCCACTGCCATTGCCTTCCCCTTCTTACGTGGAATTTCAATCCATAGACATTCTACATTGAATTTTATTTCCTGCAAAATTTT
Organism: Ichthyophis bannanicus; assembly: GCA_033557465.1. Lineage (NCBI taxonomy): Eukaryota > Metazoa > Chordata > Amphibia > Gymnophiona > Ichthyophiidae > Ichthyophis > Ichthyophis bannanicus. Next base: position 1,630,427,574 of record CM066032.1, read on the forward strand.
TATCCTTTGTGACTCAGTGCTCTCTCTAACAGAGTGCAACCTCTCCACCAATTTGATCTGCTCTATAATTACGACATGATAATGAGGTTTGCGTAGGGGGCCTCATATACTTGCATTGGTCCCGGATGCAGTATTGTTTTACTAGAGGTAGGTCTTGCCAGACAAATCTAATTAATTTTTTTGACAGAGTTGGGCTAAGGGAGAACATTAGATGTGGTATACTTGGATTTCAGAAAAGTCTTTGACACAATTCTGCACAGGCAACATCTAAGCATACTGAGAGTTGGGAGGGTCCTTAAAATTACTGACTGTGTTAGAAACTGGTTGAATGGAAGGTGACAAAGGATAGTGATAAATGGTGTTCACTCTGAAGCTAACAATGTTACCAGTGGTGTGCTGCAGGGATTAGCCCTTGGTCTGGTTCTTTAACATTTTTGCAAATGATATTATGGAAGGGCTGTCAGGTAAGATTTGCCTCTTGCAAATCATAATGTCTGCACTAGTGTAGATACACAGGAAGGTGCAGATAACATGAAAAGGGATCTAGCAAAACTTGAGGAATGGTCTAGAATTCAGCAGCTAAGATCTAATGCTAGAAGATGTAGGATCATGCATTTGAGCTGCAAAAGCCCCAGACAGTGGTACAGTATAGGAGTGACATACTTATGTCCATGAAAGAAAAGCAGGCCGGGGGGGGGGGGGCGCGGGGTGAGTAGTTCTTTAGGTGGCTCAGCAGGTAAAAATAAGTTGATGGCAAAAGCCAGAAGGATGCTTGGGTGCATAGGCAAAGGAAAGACCAGCGTGATAGTATATTTGTGTAAATCTCTAGTGAGACTTTATTTGGAGTACTGTGTGCAATTCTAGAGATCACACCTTCAAAAATATATAAATAAGATGCAGATGATACAGAGTGGCTACAAAAATGGTTCAATGGTCTTCATTCTGAAGCATATGGTCACACACTTAAAGATCTTAACATTTATACTTTGGAAGAAAAGTAGGAGAGGGGAGATATAGAAATGTTTAAATACTCCAATGCCATAAATGCAAAAAAGGAAAACTTATTTTAATGGAAAGGAATCTCTGGAATGAGGGGCCATAGAATGAAGGTGAAAAGGGATAGACTCAGGAGTAATATAAGGAATTTTTTTTTATGGAGTGTGTGGATTCTGTACATGCAATTGCCTCATAGAAAAGGTGGCTTAAATAATGATTGTACAGTCAGTTTATGCATTCAAGAAAGCATAGGACATGCAGAGAGCATATGTAAAGGGGATGAGGGGGATTGTATGGATGGACAGACTGGATAGGCCATATGGTCTTTATATGCCATCATTTTTTCTGTGTTTCTATATTTCTTGTTCAGGATTTCTTTCTATATTTTCTGATCAAATCTTAGTTCATAAATATTCTGAACATTATCTATGACTGGCCTTGGTGTCCATACCTTAGAATCAATGATAATCACACTGAACAATGGCTCTAGGATACATGGTGGGAAGGCATGTGTATCGAGGGAGGAGGGCATCGGAACAGCATTAAGTAGAGGGTCTCATGGTAAACATAAATAGAAATCCTAGCCAAAATGTAAGCATGTATGCACCCAGATCTCTCTGGCAGGTGAATGGAAGCAAACAGATTGGATGTTTAGGCAACATCCATACTAGAACACAATTAATAGATGGAATTGTCTAGCAGGTGCAAGTATGGTAAACACTAAAAATTATTAGGGATGTGCAAGGCAAAAAATTGTTTTGTTTCATTTTTTCTTAAATAGTGCACCCTAGTGCACTGTACTTGCATTTCTATGCCTGCTCTGTTGAGTGCCTTTAGTCTAAATCCCATTCCATTTCTGACTTCCTACATTTCATGCTAACCTATTTCCAATTCAACACTACTTCTGCTTTTGTTTCGTAACTAAAGCACATCCCTTAAAATCAGTGTGTTAATGAAGATAATTGCATATCTGGTTCTGTCAGATTAGCTATGCAAGGAACATAGAAGTCTGGGTATTTAAGGAAAAACCATCATAGCATTTGGTAGCTAATTTGATTATTAAAAATCTCTGTGCTAGATATTAAAAGAGCCACCAAATAGATATATACCAGGCTCATTTTATCCAGTCAAGTTGGGTGCATTTTGAGCTGAAAACTAAGTCTTAACAGTAAAAATTTGACCAGGTGGAATTTTTGTGATTGCATATCCATGCCTACATTTTGAAAATATGCTTGTAAAGTCCATGACAAAGTCTATAAGATTATACTCCATTTCCCATCCCTTCTTCCCCCTCTTCATTCCCAACTCTCCCACCTCAATCTCTGCCACCCTTTCTTCCTTTTCTAAGATCTCTGAGGAGGAAATCACACATCAAACTCACTACCTGCTTCTCTGTTCCTATTTCCACCCATCTCCTAAGTTCCATTTCCTCCACTGTCATGCCTTCCATCTCTCATATTCTCAACTTCTCCACTGCAACTGTTCCTGCAGCCTTCAAGCATGCTGTGGTCACACCTCTCCTCAAGAAATCCTCACTTGACCCTGTCTTTCTAATTATTGACCCATCTTTCTCCTTCCCTTTGTTTCTAAGCTACTTAAATCTGCAGTTCAATGCTAATGCCTTGACTTTTTCTCCTCTCAAGTCCTTCTGGATCCACTACAATATAGCTTTTGTCCTTTACATTCTACTGAAAGCTCTTGACAAAGTCTCCAGTGACCTGTTACTGGCAAAATCCAAGGGCCTTTACTTGACCCTCATCCTTCTTGACTTCTCTGCTGCTTTTGACATTGTTGATCACCACATTCTCCCAGATACCTTGTCCTTGCTTCATTTCAAGAGCTTTGTGCTATCCTGGTTCTCTTCTTATATCTCCCATCACACTTTCAGCATCTCTGCTGGTGGATCCTCCCCCACTGCTATCCTGCTGTACCCCAAAGGTCTGTCTTAAGCCCATTCCTTTTCTTCCTCTATACCCAGTCTCTTGGTACACTCATCTTCTCCCATGGTTTTCAGCACCATCTTTAAACTGATCTCTCTCATATCTACCTCTTGACACCTGAAATCTGACAATCCAGGCCCAGATCTCTGCCTGCCTATCACACATTGCCACCTGGATGTCTCGGCACCATTTGAAATTGAACATGGCCAAAACGGAACTTCTTATTTTTCCCCCTAAACCCACCTCCCCCTTCCTCTTTTCTGAATCTCTATGGATAACACTCTACTATTCCCTGTTTTCTCAGCTTGCAACCTTGGGATCATCTTTGACTCCTCCCACTCCTCCTACATACACATCCAACTGATAGCTAAAACCTGTCTCTATAACATCAGCAAAATTTGCCCCTTTTTTCTGAACACTACTAAGACACTTATTCACTCGTTAGTCACCTCCCATTTAGACTATTGCAACTTCCTCCTTGCTGGTCTCCCTCTGAATTATCTCACTCCCCTTCAAACTGTTCAAAACTCAGCTTCCACCAGCCTTGATATGCTCATATAACCCCTCTCTTCAAGTCACTTCATTGGCTCCCTATCCGTTTCCATATCCAGTTCTAACTTCTCCTGCCAACCTATAAGTGCATTCATTCTGCTGCTCCTCAATACTTTTCCTCTTATCTCTCCCTTCTCGGGAGCTCCGCTCTTCTGGCAAATTGCTTCTATCAGTTCCCTTCTCTTCTACTGCCAAGTCCAGACTTTGATCCTTTCACCTTGCTGCTCCTTTTGCCTGGAACAAACTGCCTGAGTCTGTACGGCAGACTTCATCACTGATCCTTTTCAAATCCAGGCTGAGAACTCACCTCTTCGAGGCCACTTTTGGATCATGATCCACTCAGTCTCCTATGTGTTTTCTTTCTATTCCCTAGTTATATCCCTGTTCTCAACTGTTACGGTATTTGTTTTGACTAGATCTTAAGCAATGATGAGCAGGAACTGTCTCTTGGATGTGTCTGTAGAGCGCTGCACATGCCTTGTAATAGTATGCAAATGATCAGTAGTAGTAGCAGTAGTAAATTGTTTGTAATCTACATGCATACTTGCTTGCACTACCCATGCTCCACCCAAACTCTACCTATGTGCCCACCCACAGTGAAAGTATGCATCATTAAATTCACATACAGACTTAGACTGGTTGATATTTATACACGTAAATGATATCTTGTGAAATAACTAAAATACCGGTATTCAAATGTGCTCTTAGCACCTAAAAATAGGCATCTCCTTTTAAAATTACCCCTAATTGGCTAAGTTCTCTTAAAAGGAAAAAATATTTTACATATAAAATTTAAAACACTAGTCTCAAAAAGTGGTATGGCTTCCTTCTTCTTTTATAGACAAAAAGGAGGAAGGACAGTTAGAATGTTCACAGTCACAGTTTCTTTTGGATTAGCAATGATGGAGAACAGAAAATCCCCAGTGGCATGTTCCTTAATTGGAAATCAAGGTAATGGGAATCCCCCTGCCAGGAAGACAGTTTTTCAAATACAGAGTTGTGAGGGAAGGAGAGACAAGGGATACCACTGGGAATTAAAGGCTTAAAAGGTTAGAGCTGGAGAAGATATGGCTGATGGGTGATAAGATAAAAGTGTATAAAAAAACAAGTGAAGTAAAATAAGTAAATGTAGTGGTGGGATTTAGCCATTTCAGCCTGGTTCACCTGAACCAGTTCTTGCTAAGGGCCACGTTTGCCAAACTGTGCCAGAAATGGTATCCCGATGCCACCACAGCATTGACAGGAATTCTCCCACCTGTGGCATCAGGGGAAGCCCCCAATGACATCAAACCACTGGCAGGTGGAGGGGATTGGGCTGCTGGGCCACCAGGGATTTGCTGCCTTGTGGTGGCCACCAGTGGCCCAAGTGTGCAGTGCCGGCAATATAAACACATGCCGGGCTGCCACCCCCTTGGTTCTGTCAGTGGCAGGATCGATCTGAACCAGTTCCTGTTCAGAATGAATCCTGCCACTGAGTAAACGTGAATCAGTTGTGTACTCCATCAGGCCTGGGCATTCTTTAAAAATACCATATTGGAAGCCCAGAACAAACGTATTCCACTTTTTAAAAAAGGTGGAATGGATATTTAAGGAAAAAAGAGGCCCCTACTGCCAGAACATGGGATTTTAATGCCAAGAAAGCCTTCCGATGTTTCTGCATGAGTCGACATACATACGGCCCAGCTCTGTTAATATGGTTATGTGTTATATCTTGTTATTGGTCCTTTCGCTTCCCTTGATGTGGACTTGATTGTAATGCCTTTTTCTTGTTTGAAATAAAGATTTTTAAATGGAAAAAAAAAAGGTGGAATGAAGGACATATGACTTCTAGCATGGTTTGAAGCTGAAGTGAGAGTAGCTTTTAAAGCCAAAAAAGATCTAAATAAAGAAAAAAACAAGAGACATCATAAGTACTGGCAAGTTAGATTCAAAACACTAATAAAGCAGACAAAAAATTTGAAAAGAAGCTTACTGCAGAAAAAAACAACCTTATAATAAAATCTTTATCAGGTACATTTGAAGTCCGTTGGACATTAAATAATATAGGAGTAAAAAAGGCACTAAGGGAAGGCAAGGCCATAGAAGAGAGACTAAATGAATTATTTATTTTATTCTTTATTAAAGAAGATACAAGGGAGATACCCATGCCAGAAATGATATTTAAAGGGAATTAATCAGAGGACTTGAAACAAATTTCAGTGAACCTGGAAGATAAAATATGGCAATTTGACAAATGAAAGAGTAGCAAATCATCTATTCGATGGCATACATCCCATAGTGCTGAACAAACGTAAAAATAAAATTTTAGACCACGTTTAGTCATTTTTAAACTAATCATTAAAACTGTTTATAGCACCTGAGGATTGGAGAATGGCCAATGTAACATCAGTTTTTAAAAAGGATTCCAGGGGTGAGCCAGGAAACTTCATACTGATGAGCCTGATGTCATTGCCAGAAAAAATGGTAGAAAACATCACAAAGAATTAAATTATCGAACATATAGATAGTCATGGTTTAATGGGACAAAGCCAACATGGATTTAGTCTTGCCTCACCAATCTGCTACTTTTTTTTTTTAAGGTAGATAAAGGTGAGCCAGCAGACATAGCAGGTCCGATATTCATTTGGGCAGGCTATGCGCTGCTATGGCGCAAAGTCATACCCACTGATCCTTAACCCTGGATATTCAATGCCAGGGTCAAATGCGGCCCCAGCATTATAAAAGAACAGCTCTGGGTTTGCCACACATGACCAGAAGCCGCAGTAGCTAACCGGGCAGTAGCAATATTGCATGCTGCCCGGTTAGCTCCTGCGGCTAAAATATAGGTGAAGAAAATCCTTGCCTATCTTTTAGCCATGGTCCCTAACTGGACAGCATTCAATATTGCTGCTGCCCGGTTAGGGACTGTCGCTGCCTGTGCTCCTCTCTGGAATGCCCCCGACACGCCCAATGCTAAGCAATTAGCATAAATGTATTTATGTATTTTATTTATTTACATTCTCTTATATAACGCACTATTCTGCATTAGTGTGGTTTACATTGAACAAGGCATTATAACTTGGAGATAACTATTTTACAGGGAACATGGGCTATGGAGGGTTAAGTGGCTTGCCCAAGACCACAAGGAGCACCTGTGGGACTAGAATCCCCAGTCCTTCCGGCCCAAGGTTGCTGTCCTCTAGTGGGATATGAACCCCTGACCTTCCAGCCTGAAGTACCTTGCCCCAACCACTAGGCTACTCCTCCACTCCACATAAAGGCATGTAAGAGAGATAATCATGGATATTCAGAGGTACTAACCATGTTAGTGCCATTGTATATCTCAATTAGAGACATTTACATGGTTTACTGGACTGTAAACCATGCAAATGCCTTTTGAATATCAGGCCCAGTATATCTGAATATACAGAAACCTTTGACAAGATCCCTCATGAGAGACTAATGAGGAAATTAAGATGTCATGTGATAGGAGGCAATGTCCTATTATGGTAATGGAACAGATTAAAAGATAGAAACAGAGTAGAAGTTAAAGATCAATTTTATCAATGGAGCAAGGTGCCCCAGGGATCTGTGCTGGGCCTACTGCTTTTAACATTCATAAATGACCTGGAAATGAGAGCAACAAGTGATGTCATCAAATTTGCCGACGACACAAAATTATGCATAGTTGTTAAATTGAAAGAGGATCTTGAGAAATAGCAAATGAGAGGTCAGCGGTGGTAGAACTTTGAGGAGAGAGTTGAGTGTTGCAAAGAGATGGGGAGGGTCAGAGCAAGACAGTCAGATGAACATAGTACTCTTGCTCGGTGAGTGCTATGTTGAACTGGAAATAGGTCTGCATGAAACATAGGAAGTTAGAAATAGTATGGGATTTAAGCTAAAAGCACTCAGAGCAGGCATAGAAATTCAGGTACAGTGCACCCCACAGAATGTCAAATGGGAGGAGCGAGTGCATCCAGAGCAGAGGAGAGTATGGTGTTGTAAGGAAAAACTGCCTCATTACACTCAGATATCAGTGGAGAAAAGATATGAGACAGCGATGGGAAAAGCTGAAGGACAGATAGTCTGAAGATTCCTAACCATGTCAGTAGAGATTGGATGATTGAGGTGGGGTGGTTAAAAGTGAAGGCTAGCAGATGATGGTTGGATAGGGGAAGAACGGAGGTGGAGCAGTTTGAGGGCAAGCAGCTGTAGAAAAAAAGACGAGGTTGAGACAATGGCCATGCTGGTGAGTAGGGTCAATAGAGTATACTGTAGCTGGAGGTTGAATGAGGAGTTAGAGAAATAAGCTTTAAGGCATTAGAGTCAAAGAAGTCATCAAAATGAATGTGAAAATACCCAAGAATAAGGGAAGGGGAAGATGCATCCAGAAAGGAGGAAAGCCAGGAGTCAAAGTCAGTGAGAAAGGTAGAGGTGGACTTCTTGGGGGTCAATAAATGGCAGCTACCTGGAGAGGAAATGGAGCAAATAGGCGGATGGAGTGGATTTTAAAGAATTGAGGGATTAAGCGTGCTTTGGGAATGGGAAAAAAGTCTAGGAGGATCAGGGTTAGGATTGATATCATCAGATGAGAGGAGTAGGAGCAGGAGAATTCAGGAAGAGAGAAGCCACACCCAGAAAATTAACACGCCAGTGGTAGTTAGTGCGTAGATCAGCATGCACTAACTTTCATGCCTCCGTAATAAAAGTTACCATGGACTTGAGCAAGCAATTACTGAGCATGAAGACGCACATTAACTGCTTGGCACACTTTAGTAAAAGGGTCCCATAACTGGGTATTTAGATAGATATGAATGCAGCTATGTCTATCTATATAGTACCTTGTGAAAGTATTCATCCCCTTGGTTTCTGTCGGTTTCTGGGTGTGGTGGGGCAGAGAGTGGGTGTAGTGAGCCCATTGTATTTAGCACAGGAAGACACAGAGTGTTGAGAGAACCTCACCCTTGTCACCACTGTGCCCCCTTCTCTCTTACTGTACTCTCCTCTGATGATATCAATCCCACGCTTAACCCCTCAATTCTTATTCACATCCCTCTCTTTCCTCCCTGTTTTCTCACTTTCTCATGTGCCTTATGGAATGTATGCTCTCTCTCCAATAAATTTGGCATTGTTCATGACATTTTTATCTCTAGTTCTCTGCATCTCCTGGTTCTTACTAAAAATTGGCTTCTCCTTGAAAACTTAGCCTCCATGATGGAGTGCTAAATCTGAAGCAATCTATTCTCCCATACGCCTTGTCCCATTGGCCATGGTGGTTGTATTGGGTTGCTATTCTTTCATTCCTGCCAATTTCAACCCCCTCATTCTGCCTCTCTCTTACTCCTTTTTGTCCTTTGAAATCCACTCACACAACCTTGCTACTCTCAACCCCTGAAACAAATGAAGAGAGATTTAAAGAAGGACAAAAGGAAATGGTGATCTATGAAAACTGATCAAGATAGGCTCTCAAATACACAATCATGCTAAAACTATGCCACCAGAGCATCTCAGACTCAAAAAAGGAATACTATTCAAAATGTCTGGCAAAATCCATTAATCTTCCAAGGGAACTATTCCTCATTGTACAAAACCTAGCAAGAAAAGCAAACTCTGAAAACCCACCAATAAGTGACCTAAGTGCACAGCAATTAGCAGATCACTATATTGAAAAACCCAAAGTCAAGACAACATGCAACACTACATTCTCATTCCCCGAACCAACCACCATTTGCAACTTGAAACTCTTTTTCATCAAGATTCAAACTAACACCATACATACAAAAAATAGTCAACCTCTATCTCAGTGATACCTACCAAATGACTTACAATGAGCATCCATCCGTCCCATCTTGAAACAAAATGTAAACAAGTCTCGCCCCAACTCCTACAGACCAATATCAAGTCTCCCCTTCTTATCCAAAATCGTCAAAAAATAAGTACAGCTGCAACTTCCGGACTTCATTGACACAAACACCAAACTCAACCCTCATCAGTATGGTTTCAGAGTTTACCATGGAGTTGAAACATTACTAACATCCCTACTAGACTCGGTCATACAAGGAATCGACAATATGAAACATGCATTTGTCCTCTTATTTGTAGATATATCTTCAACCTTCCGTTCTGTAAATCACAATATATTAATTAATTGTCTAAAACACCTGGGAATAGGTGGTATTACACTACAATGGTTTCAAGACTATCTGACCAACCGCACCCAACAATTGTGTTTCAACACCACCCTCTCCAACCACTTCAGCCAGCAACAAGGTGTCCCTCAGAGATCTGCATTATCCACCCTACTGTTCAACATACATCTACAGCCCATCTGCAATGTCATAAAAATCTCATTATGTTGACTACAGAATATATGTGGATAACAATGTTGTTTACAGCCTTCAACAGTACAAATCCCAACTACACGAAGATTATGAAGTGCTTCAATAAACGTCTAAGAATGGCTCAACTCAGTTAATTTCTCAATAAACTTAAAAAAAACAACAGACATACTCTATCTCTAGGAACAAAGCATTTGACCCTCCTAGTTTATTACACGTAAACAATGCCTCACTGGAAGTAAAAAAAGAAATAAAATACCTTGGAATCTACCTCGACCAAAACCTCAATGACCAAACACATACACATGACAACTCATGCAATATACAGCAAAACCAGAATGATCCAACATGAGACCTCTCCTCTCACATACCGGTTTCAGATATGCAGCTCAAGCACTAATATGTACACATTTAGACTACAGCAACAGCATTTTACAAGGGCTGCCCAAGAAAACCATAAAGCCCTTAGAACTTGCCCAAAATACGGTTGTGTGCACAATAATGAAAGCTGAAATATTAGAACATATAACACACATTTTGTTCCACCTCTTCTGGCTCCCAGTACTTCAAAGAATAAAATTCAAAGGACTATTGACCATCTTCAAATTAACATAGCTCCAACATACCTCAGCACAAGGATAAGCATGCAGCAACACACAAGATCAAAAAGAGAACTTGAAAAACATACTAAACACTCAGAAAAATGCCAGAAAAAGCAAATCAATCCACAACAAACATTCTCATTTTCCATAGGGCTGGGGCATTCTCATTTTCCATAGGGCTGGGGCATTCTCATGTTATGCCCCAGCCCTATGGAACAATCTACCTAACTTTTTAAGATAAATTATAGACTTAACACAATTCAGAAAGCATTCATCTTCACAGACTACTATCAGTGTGAGCAACATACCATTCCAATGACCATCCCTACAAATGAATGCTGTTATAACACACACTCATATAATCTGTCACAGCCCCTCCTAGTGGCAGTGTGCCATAGGGTCAGGGTGGACATTTTAATTTTGTTGAAGAAAGAAAAAACTTTTAGACCAAGTGCATTCTGGTCCTTGTAGTCCCTTCTTCACAAGAAAATAGATGTGTGAGCCTTGAGCAGGGTGAAACAAAAAGGTTTTTATTCCCTTGTTACGCAAAAGGTTCTTCAGGAAACAAAGTAGAATTACTTTACTTCAGGTTTAGTGCCAAGAATATTTACAAAAGGTCAGCAACTGTTACAAATACTTCACAGTTCTCTGTATCCAAACAAGTTTCTCAAACAGCAAGAAAAACAAGACAAAACTTCTTCATTCAGTGTTAACAGAAGCAAAAGGTACTTTAAAACATGTGCTGCTGCTATATCTCGGTAAGAGATTCCAGGCTCTCGGAAATACACAGAGAACAGTCCATTGGTTCAAGCATCAATGGTTCTGGTTCTGCAAACTCAATTTGCATGGGTTCTAGCTCACTCGTGGAGTCTTCTAATCCTGAGCTTTCCCTGGTTAACACAGGTTGCAGCTCAGTATTTCTTTCCCCCACTTTCCAGCCTTGCTAGCTTGAGTTTAGCAAATAACTATTAAGGCTTTTCCCTATACCTCTCTGTACAGGGTTACAAAACTTCCTCCAGCTTTGTTTCTTCTCAGAATGGCTTTTTAGGTTATCAGCCTTCCTAGGACCTGGCATCCATTTAATAAATGAAGTATCACTATACCTTGGATCTCTGTAGCGTTTGCTGCTGGTGTTCTCTCCACCAGAGACTCTCCCTTTGTCACCGTCTTCCTTGAAGACTGGCTTCTGGAGCTTTCTAAGCTGGGCTTGTTCTCCCTGGAACTTAGCTCTGCTTTTCCATGTATCCAAGCTTCTCTGCCTTGCAGTGTATGAGGTTCCTTCTTCAGGTCCTTCCTTCAAAGATCCTTTCTCTTTCTCTCTCAAAGGTCCTCCCTCGAGTTCCTTCTCAGATCCTCTCTCGAGTTGCTCTTTAGATCCTCTCTGTCTGCTTCCTTGTGAGCACTGCTTAAAAAGGCGTTCTCCAACTGAGTTTCCTGGCTTTCTACCCAGGTGCCTTTGATTAGGTACTGCATTGCTACACCCTGGGTGTGTCTGCTTAACTTCAGGAGCCTCGTGCCTGCTCCCTCTAGCTGCACTTCTAGGTAATTGCACCCTCTGTAACAGTTGCTTCATAAGAAAGAGTTTTTTCCTACATCCATCGCTTCAATGGCTTCAGCTCCATCACAAATCCTATCATATCAACACATCAGCAATGTTTATGCCACATGTAAATAGTTAAAGCAACATTATTGGCATTTGTTATTTGTAACTGTTATCTGTATTGTTCTCTGTAAACTGCCTCATGATGTAGTAGAATTATTCTCGGTAAACCGCTTTGATTGCCAAGATATAACGGTATATAAATCAAATAAATTATGTACAACCTGGAAGGAAAATGGAGGGTCATTTGGATGTTAGGTAATGGACCTAACAATATAGTCCAAATTGGTGAAGTGAAATGACAATAAAATACCTTGTATACATAAACAAATTAGTAAAAACTGAAATGTTTTGAGTGTATATGTTTATTCATCCCTTTTGCTATGAAATCCCTAAATATGATCTGGTCCAACCAATTAACCTCAGAAGTCACATAATTAGCTGATTAGGGTCCATCTGTGTACTGTGTCACATGATCTGTCACATGATGACTAAATAAATATACCTGTTCTGAAAGGCCCCTTACTGTGCAACACCACTAAATAAGCAACGTGAAGACCAAGGAACTCTCCAAACAGGTAAGAGACAAAGTTGTGGAGAAGTACTGTATAGATCAGGGTTGCATTATAAAAGAAAATCACAAATTCTGAATATCTCACAAAACACCTTTAAATCCATTATAACAAAATAGAAAGAATATAGCATCACTACAAACCTGACAAGAGAAGGCCACCCACTAAAACTCACAGACCAGACAAAGAGGACATTAATCAGAGATGCTACAAAGAGACCAAGGATAGCACTGAAGGAGCTGCAAAGATCCACAGTGGAGATGGGGACATCTGTCCATAGAAGCACTTTAAGCCATACACTCCACAGAATGGGGCTTTATGGAAGAGTGACCAGAAAAAAAACCTTTGCTTAAAGAAATAAGAAAACATGTTTGGAGTTTGCACAACAGCATGTGAGACACCCCCCCCCCCCTCCACAAACACATGGAAGAAGGTTCTCTGGTCAGATGAGATGAAAATTGAACTTTTTGGTCATCATGGGAAATGCCATGTGTGGCACAAATCCAACACTTCCCACCACCTCGAGAAAACCATTCCCACAGTGAAACATGGTGGTGGCAGCATCATGCTGTGGGGGTGTTTTTCATCTGCAGGGACAGGAAAACTGGTCAGGATTGAAAGAATGATGGATGGCACTAAATACAGGGCCATTCTTGAGGAAAGTCTGTTTCATTCTGCAAGAGACTTGAGACTGGGATGAAGGTTCACCTCCCAGCAGGACAATGACCCTAAACATACTGCTAAAGCTAGTTTAAAGAGAAACATTTAAATGTCTTGGAATGGCCTAGTCAAAGCCCAGACCTCAATCCAATTGAGAATCTGTGTCATTACTTAAAGATTGTGCACACCAACGCAACCCATCTAACTTGAAGGAGTTAGAGCAGTTTTGTCTTAAGGAATGGGTGAAAATCCCAGTGGCTAGATCTGCTAAGCTAATAGCGACATACCCCAAGAGACTTGTAGCTGTAATTGCAGCATAAAGTGGCTCTACAAAGTATTGACTTTGGGGGGTGAATACATATGCACACTCCTGCTTTCAGTTTTTTTCAATTTTTTGTCTTAATTATTGTTTTTGTCACAATAAAGGATATTTTGCATCTTCAAAGTCATAGTCATGTTGTGTATATCACATGGTGCTAACCCCCAAAACTCCATTTTAATTCCAGATTGTAATGCAACAAAACAGGACAAACACAGAGGGGATGAATACTTTAGTAATGCACTGTATCTACAGATACCTATATACACATCTCTGAACCTACACACGTTCATATGTATGCACTGTATATCTTATTCCCCCAGAAGAATCTCAAAACTCGATACAGCTTTTATGGATATACAAAATCATTTAAACAATCACTGATGCTGTTTTACTCATTCCTCACTTAAAAAATGCAAAATGTTTTATCTTAGTTCATAGGCCTGATGACCACCAATGACCACTCCGTCATGCAATTGAAACGAGACAGGCTGTATTATTTTAAGATGAAAGCTCAATCTGATTCATACACACAGTATTAATTACTAATTTTATGCAAAATGGCATGCCAAATTAATTACTGATGAGCCATTTCAAAGGACATACAAAGCAGCAAATTGCTGTGGACAAAAATATCTTGTTACCTGCTGTGGAGCATACTAGTGGCACGGGTCAATGTTTTATTTCTTTTGACAAGGAGAAGCTAATTCTTTTAGCAGTCATGTGTAACTAATTGCAGACATCAAATTTTTTTAATCCAGGCTCCTACGGAATATTTTCTCATTTATTTTTCATCTGATTGAACCTATCTGTATTATGAAACACAGCCAGTCCTGCAAGGATTCCTTTCCTGTTTTTGATTCATATTAAACACAATGGCCATTAAATGCACCTAGAGTTTTAATATATTTAATATTCATTTTAGTGAAGTAAAGTGGCTATTTCCCTACATCTTCAGAATTTTGGAAGTTACTAATGCTCTGTTAATATAAACCATGCATGAAACAGTTATTCACAATTTTCAACATGTGCTTATTAATGGACTGTAAGAATCTATTAGAAATCTATAAGACAGGGCATGTTTACTGAAGGTTAACACGTGCTAATGTCTTTTAGCATGCGTTAAGTGCTGCAATGACCTATTATATTCCTATGGCATCACGGCACTTAATGCCCTCTAATGGATGTTACTGTGTGTTAACCTTTAGCAAACATGCCTCTATTTGCTGCAGGAATGATAACACATACCTGGCTAGATATACTGAAATGCACTATCATGTTATCACAAACTGACACTTTGGGGGTTATTTTAGAAGCATTCCCACATGCAAATAGGAACATTTACACATGCAGGTTGGCATACACTTGCAAAGGGCATTTTAGAACAGGGGTTATTTACCCATGGGGATGTTCAGTGTGTTCCAGGGGGCATGGAGAGGGCAGGGAGAGAGAGAAGGAGTGATTAAGGCAGGCCTACAATATAGATGTGGATTCCACATGTTACAATCATTACTACCAGCTTTTTGATGATATGTTAGGATATATAGTATGTTGTTACTGTTACCCTCGTTCTTGGTTCTCTCCTTAAAGTTAGACTATAAGATACTATAATAGCTTTATGAAATACTGGTCACGTCAAAAGGGAACCATGTTATTTTTGTGAAAGCTCTTGTTCAAATGGATTAGAGGAATTGGAAAGAGTGATTTAAGATACATGTGGAAAGATTCATTGGGCATAGTTGAGAGTTTTCAACCCTTTGCACTTTGCTCATACATTGTAGAGGTTACTTATGCCGATTCATTTTTTAGGAAAACAGAAATAGTGAATCGTTAGTGCCCTGTGATTCTCCCATTGTTATAAACTGAACAGCAGATTACTGCCTTTAAACATTTGCATCCTGGGTGCCTGGGATTTCTTTCCTCCAGCCAAATCTTGCATGAACTCTTCTCCACCACGATCCATCTCACGTGAACCACAGTGCAGGAAGCTCTGTCTGGTCTTGTGGTCTGAGTCTCACACCCTCCGCTTCTCTCCCCTCTCTCTTCCTCTGACGGAGCTGCGATCTGCAGAAACCAACACCTCTCACTTCTCACCTCTGCCAAGCTGTCAATGGCCAGGCAGCTGCAAGAGCTACACACATACAGCAGTGAGGTCCTAAACTTGTGAGCTCACAAACAGCAGATATCCTCACAGTTCAGGCTGGTCTCGGTTTCAGAAACCATAAGAAGTGGGAGGCACTGGTTTCCTGCCAATCACAGCCCCACTGGAAGAAGAAAGGGGGGAGAGAAGCACAGAGTGTCAGTGAGACTCTAACGCCATGAAAACTTACTCCCGAAAGAGATGGCACTGTGGAGGAAGCAGCTGCCACCACCACCACCTGACTGAGCGCTGCCCGGCTGCTGCCACCAGCATAGCAACTCTCCCATTTCTGGACAGCATGAAAGGTTGGCAAGCACACTTGACAGGGTGCCCCGGGACTGCACCAGTAGTTGGAGAAGGTCATTGCCTGCCCATGCTCACTGCAGGGAGGGGAGAGAGCTACAGCCAAATGACGTTTTTGTAAAATGAATGGAGCCAGAAGATTTTCATGTACCAAGAAATGCAGAGACCAACATCACTGGTCAAAAAAAACTCCACAGTAATGAAAGATTGCATAATTAATGCTTCAAAAATTTGCATGATCTGAGCTCAATGCAACGTATTGCCAAATGGCATCAAAAATACTTATAGGGCATAGAAATGATATAGGTACTGCTTAAGCTTAGCTGTAACACAGGTTCTAACGCTGTCCTGAATTCAATACCAGGTGTTTTGCCGGAGCTGCATCAGGGAGTAGGACCTGCCTGATATCACCAACCAAGACCATTGCACTCAACAATCAACTTGTACCATTGGATGCTATAACTTGTGTTACAGTTAAGTTTAAGCATTGCTCCATTCAGGAGAAGTGGTGCCATGGTGATGGGATGCCATGACTGTGGACCCATTCAAGAGCCTAACTGAGTTAGCTGGGGATATGTAAGTTCAGATGGGTTTCAGGGTATCCACAATGAATATGCATGAGATAGATCTGCATGCACTGCTTTCATTGTATGCAAATGGATCTCATGCATATTCATTGTGGATATCCTGAAAACCTGACTGGCCTGGGGATCCCAGAGGACCGGGTTGAGAACTACTGGTCTAACATCATTTGGACTGTGGCCATACCTTTTCACAACTAAGCTGGCAAGTAATAGATCATATTCCCCCATTGCCATGAGCAAGCAGTTGTGAAGAAATATTAAATAGATAAACAAACGTGGCTATTCAGACTTCAAACTATCCACCCTAGAGATTTCAATTTGGATGTAGAATGGTCCTCCTCACTGTGAGAAAGCACAATTGATTGGTACACGGCTTTGTATAGATGGCCATAAGATGATTCGGTCAGATGTGTGGTAAAATTCCAAATGGAGGCCATTGGAAGCACGGCAGGAATGCCAGCGTATTGTTTTTTAAACAGGAGAAAATGATATTTTGGGGAAAGCTGTGGACAAGCTAAGTGATAAAAACTGTTCTTGCCGGGGGGCGGAGCCTGATGTCCAGCGGGATGGTCGCATAACGCTGAGGCTCCCGAGAGGCCTACACAGAATCCTGAATTAACACCGGACATTCTTGAATTTATGCTCTGATCTTACCGGGGCACATTGGTGAGATGGCGGGGACCAAACCTACGCGCCTGGAATTTGGATCTCCAGCGGCTTCTCACGGCAAACGCTCCAAAACCGAACCCCCGTCCCCGCAGAAGGGGCTGGCTCTACGCGAGGGCCCCGAAATGCAGCAGGAGATCCTCGCAGAGATCAGAGGGGTTAAAGACCTCGTACAGTCAAACGGGGAAGCACTCCGAGCGCTGCGGGAAGACCTTGGTGTATTGCAAGGCAGGCTAGAGGGGCTCTCCTCGCGTCAGGACAAAATGGAGAGCATATTAGACTCCCATGCGGTCCGGCTGTCCAAACTCGACAAAGTTGAACGTCAGGTGCGGGCCTTGCAGAAAGAAGTGGAAGATGGCAATAATAGAGCGCGCCGCAACAACCTACGACTAGTGGGCATACCGGAGGGAGCGGAATCGGGAGACATGAAGGAGTTTCTATATAAAATCCTCCCTTCTCTGCTCCAAATCACCTTTACCAAAGAATTGGAGATCGATCGCGCTCATCGTGTACCCACGAACATAACGCTCAACAGGAAGACCCCGCGGCCTATCATCTTTCGACTTTTGAGATATCAACATGTGGAGCAAATTCTCAGCGCCTCTCGGGCGAAGGGCCATATGGAGTTTGAGAGCCACAAGATCTCCTTCTATCCTGACTTGGCTAAACCCACGGTTGATCGCCGAAAGCGCTTTCTGGAATTCCGGCCGAGGCTTCAACACTTACAAGCACGCTATGGCCTGATGTACCCGGCCAAGCTCCGAGTCACGCTACACAATCAGACAAGAACATTTGAGGACCCTGATCTACTAGCGGAGTTTTTGGATGCTAAAGAAGCCGACTTGATGCGCTGACTTCCAGAGTGTTCCTACCAGTGTTCTCATATCCGCTGTACCCGCCATTTTGGATTTGCCACGGTTCAGCAAAGAGTCTGTCGAGGGCGGTTTGTTGCCTTATTTTGATGATATTTGTGACCCGACTCCATCTACCCAGAGTAGCTTCGATGAATATCAGAGACAGTCTTAATTATGGACTCTGGTGTTTCTTTTCTTTTTCATGTCTTTATCCTCCTCTCTAGGGCCTCCTCCCGCAGACATATGGTCGCCATATTCATTGGGGGTTTTGCTTCTTCTCTAAGTTACTTTGGTACATGCTTTTCAATGTGGGGTGTATTAGCTAGCATACTCGGTGATTATGTCATTGCTGTACAGATTCTGCTTATGCTATATGTTTTCAAGCGCCCTTACCTAAAATGTCTATTACCGATTGATGGCACCATGTAAGATTTTATCATTGAACGTAAAAGGCATCAATAACCCGATCAAACGGAAGAAAATCCTGAGCTATCTAAGTCATGAAGCTGCTGACCTGATTTTCCTTCAAGAAACGCATTTAAATTCGAAGGAAACTCTTAAACTCAATGTTAAACCTTACATGGTGGCCGCCTATTCCCCAGCTGTTTCTAAGAAATGTGGGGTTGCCATACTGGTTAGGAAATCTCTGCATGCTACTATTATTGCGACTAGCTCAGATACCGCAGGCAGATGGTCCAGGGCTCACCTCAAGATAGGTAACCTTGAAGTTACATGTATATGC
Source organism: Ichthyophis bannanicus (assembly GCA_033557465.1). NCBI lineage: Eukaryota > Metazoa > Chordata > Amphibia > Gymnophiona > Ichthyophiidae > Ichthyophis > Ichthyophis bannanicus. Next base: position 1,630,446,421 of record CM066032.1, read on the forward strand.
CTTTATGCTCCTAATGTAGATGACCCTGCCTTTTTTGCTACCATTGCTCAGGTTGCGCAGGCCTCTGCTAATACTTCATTGATAATTGGGGGGGATTTCAATTTAGTTCTTGATCCCCTGATTGACAAACAGCCGCCTAGGACGAGTGGTCCCCCCAAGAGTCAGACTACGCTCACCTCTATGATCAAAGATCTTGCTTTAGTCGATCTATGGAGGTTATTACACCCCAATGAGCTTGACTTTACCTTCTTCTCTTCCCCTCATAAATCCCAGTCTCGCATAGATTTCTTTCTAATATCAAAACTGTTAGTTCCTCAGGTAGACACTGCAAAGATTCACTCCCAACATATCTCAGATCACGCTGCTATTTCTTTTCAATTACACACCACTGCGCCCCAAGGGAATTCGGGGGCCTGGTTCTTTGATAGAGCCCTATTAACTCAACCAGAGTTCCAGTTAGAAATTCGAGCAGCCATACAGGATTACTTTCACTTTAATCTACCCCAGGACACTGCAAACTGGGCTTGGTGGGAGGGTTTTAAAGCGGCCATTCGTGCAACGATCACTAGTTATCAAATTCGCCTGCGGAAACAACGCAAACAACAGCTCCTTATACTAGACCAACAAATCAAAGCAGGCGAACGAGTTCTAACTTCACGTACTGATCCATGCGTCTTAGTTCGCTTACAGCGTCTCCGTTTTCAATATAATGCAATCCTCTCAACTGCAGCTTCTCAGAGTATTGCACTTCAGCAAGGGACATACTACCGTGAAAGCAACCGAGCCGGTCGACTTTTAGCTAATGCCTTGAAAGGTCAAAAAGAAGCCAAACGCGTAGCGGTCCTTCGCGCCCCACAGGGAGGGGGCATACTGACCACAGACTCCGATATCGTAGAACTCTTTCGGGATTTCTATACCCGTCTATATCAATCTGAATGTGAGTTCTCATCCGAGACCTTCGAGCGCTTGTTTTCTGGTATTCAGCGGCCGACCCTTTCTGAAGCTGATAGGGATGCGCTGGATGAACCCTTCTCTACTTCAGAGATCCATTCTGCCCTAAAACGAACAGCCTCGGGTCGAGCCGCTGGGCCTGATGGTCTCCCGACAGAATTCTACAGAACGTTCAGTGCAGATTTAGTTCCCTACTTAAAACTTTACTTTACTGCCCTTGCGGTAGATACATCCTCTTTGGGATCCTTTTCTGCAGCTAATGTGGTAGTTTTTGAGAAAGAAGGCAGAGACCCGCTGCTAACCGCCAACTACCGTCCAATCTCCCTACTTAATGCCGATTATAAGATCTTCGCAACGATCTTGGCCACCCGGCTATCTGACAGGATGGCCACCTTAGTCCATCCCGACCAATGTGGTTTTATACCCGGCCGCTCCACCGCTGACAATGCTCGGACCTTGTGCCATGTGATATCCAGTGCTGCCAATTTAGACCACCCATGGGTGGGTCTTTCCCTAGATGCTGAAAAAGCCTTTGATCGCCTGGAATGGCCCTTCTTATTTGCAGTTCTCCGATGGTATGGCTTTGGGGAGGGCTTCCTCCGATACCTCCAAGTCATGTATTCTCAACCCGTTGCCAGTATTTGTGTAAATGCCATTAAGTCTCGGCCTTTTAAGCTTCAAAGAGGCACGCGTCAAGGTTGCCCCCTATCACCAATGCTCTTTGATCTAGCTCTTGAACCCCTCGCCCTCCTTATTAGACAGTCCGCACATATTCGAGGTATCCCCTTCAGTCACAGAGAGATTAAACTCTCTGCATATGCAGATGACCTTATGCTCTTTGTATCCCTTGATTCGGTCCCGGCTGTCTTGGACCTGATTGATGGATACTCGCAATTATCGGGCTATAAAATAAACTGGACCAAATCCGTAGCATTCCCACTGAACCGCTGGGTACATGAGGCTGACATGCGGGCCTTTCCTTTCCTTTGGCAATCCCGCATGGTGAAATATCTGGGCGTCCACTACTGTTCTCCTTTAGAAGACACTATTAGCTTTAATGCCAAGGAGGTAGTCTCCAAAGTTCGTGAGCTCACAAATCGGTGGTCTCCCTTATCCCTTACATGGTGGGGCCGCCTAGAAACCGTCAAAATGATGATAGTTCCCAAAGTGAACTATATTTTAGAAATGCTGCCCTGCTTCCTCCCGCTACACACCTACAAAGACATAGAGGGCCTTCTCGTCCGTTATCTCTGGCAGGGAAAACCACCAAGAGTAGCTAAACAAAAACTACAGTCTGCGAAGGAACTGGGGGGTACCCGCTTTCCTGATTTTCTTAGATATCATCAAGCCTTCCTACTTAAACAAGGTGCCCGATGGCTAGCTGCCCCAACAGACAACAGACCAGTTTGGCTTGACATTGAAGAGGAGCTAAGTAGCCCAATTCCGTTGATCCATCTCCCCGGCATGTCCCATCAAGTAGACACACGCCATCCCCCAATGATTGTCGATACTCTTGCGGCCTTTAACACTCTCATTCTGTCACTGGGTCCAAACGTATGTCCTCAGGACGGACTCCCGCTGTGGAATAACCCCAGAATTCAAGTCCTAAATAAAACGATTGCATGGAAACCCTGGTACTCTAGGGGGATCTGGACACCCCAACAACTCTTCTCTGCAGCTCGTTGGAAGACCTTTTCTGATTTACAAAAGGAATTTGCGTTACCAGCGAAACATTACTTTCAATTGATGCAGCTTCAACACTGCCTCAAAAGTGCTCAAATCCTGCCGCCCTCTGCCCCTACTGAGAACGGGCTATTAGAACTAATTCACTCTATTAGTAGTACACATGGGGTAGCCTCTAATTTTTATAAATTATTATGTCAGGGTACCGATACTGCTACTTGTAGAGCTCAACAAGCCTGGGAACGCGAACTGCAAACCACTTTAACCCCTGTGCAATGGAGCGTTTTCTGGAGCAAAGTGGTGCGGGTTTCCAGATCTGCCTCTGTCACCCAAACTCTCTTCTTTTTTGCACATAGATGCTTTTATACTCCAGAAAGAATAGCCAAATGGAACATAACTGCTGGGGACCAGTGTTGGTCTTGCCATACTGCTGTGGGAACCCTCGCTCATGTTCTTTATGAATGTCCTCAACTGCAGGTTTACTGGGGGCGGGTCTGGGGTCGTATTCAATCTATCTTACACCTCCACGAGCCTCTTTCTTGGAAGATTGTGGGACTCCGCTCAGTGGCGGAGGTCCCCTCTCTTCCTAAGAAGGGTCGCTTTCTCCTTGATTTCATGCTGGGTATAGCCATATGTTTAATCACGAGGAATTGGAAGGATAGCTCTCGAATTACTGCCAATGAATGGTGGAACCTCGTCTGCTTATATAGTAAATATGAGCAGATATCTCGGAGAGCTATTCCTCATATCCAAACTCACTCTCGCTTGTCTAAATGGCAGATGCTCAATGATTATGTACACTCTGCCCATTGCTCCGACATGTCTGTTTAATGTATACTCATCATGTTTCAGATCACCGTTAGGTTTTGTACCACAATAATGTTAGTACACGCCCGTTTTCGGGAATGATTAGTTTCTAGAGAAGAAGCAGGGGGGCGGGGGGTGGTAGGGGTTTACTTTGGTGTATGTATTACATTCTATGTATGTATTTGTCTTTTAGCTGTATGTCTTCCTTTCCTTTGTTGTTATAAAACGAAAATAAAGCATTAAAAAAAAAAAAAAACTGTTCTTGCCCCGATGCAGAACTTTGTAAATAAGAGTTTGAAATGCAGTACTGTGTCAGCAGGCACTATAGCATATAGGATGTTGAATAAATGTACCTAAATTGTTTTTCAACTAATTTTAATACTTTAATATAATTAAATAAAGCAAAATGGACTATGTTTCTAAAGTGAATTTAATTGAGTAGATTCATTTAAAATACAGTGTGACAAAAAAATCTATTTGAGGGGGTATTATTTATTTATGGGCAGTATATCAAAAAGGCAAGTAGGCACTAATTAAAAAAAACAAGTAGGGTTAACATAGGCACCTTTAAAAGGCTCCTTATAAAGCCACCCTCAGAATGTCCTCCAAAATGTGTTATCAAGGTGCATGTTTTGTTTTCAACCTGCTTACTTTTTAATGTCCTGCAAGATAAGTTCATTCAGATCTTACCTTCATTTTCCAGATCACTGCTACATTCAGCAGAAGTGAAACTTTGCACAGCATATACAGGGTGGCCCAAAAAAAGTGAGAACATCTCATAAATTAAAAGCTTAAACTGTTTACTTATTTACCTTTTTTAGCTATATAATGTCTTTATTTTCACAATTTCCGGTCGCTATCATGTTTTTTTTAAATTTGTCAATCGTTCGCATCTGTCTTTTTGAATTTTTAAATAACTTATATGCTACAAGATGTTATCACTTTTTTTGGGCCACCCTGTATATGATTCTTTAAGCATGTTTCGATAACTGTCTACACCTCATCTGTTTTTCTTTCTACTTATTGAAGTATTGTTTTCTTTCCTTTCCGTCATATTGCGACTTGTTCTTTCTTACAAAATTTATGGACTCAACAGGACATTGATTAAATATATTTTTCTCTATTTTTTGCATGATTTATTTTTTCTTACTTATTTCTTACCTTATATCATTTCATTTCAAGATGTTTCCTCAGATTTGACTTGTGTAAAGCTTAATAAAAAAAATAGCTGTTGCACCACAAGGGAAATTTAGGGAAAGGTTTTAAATTTTGCAGCAGATGTTTATTCCTCTGGCATACCAAACCAATAGGTTATTTTTCTTCAATCTATTCCACATGGAGGCCAATTTCATAATATGCACGTCCAGCCCGTGGACATGCCCAAATCAAAAACAGGTCTGATTTCATCCTAATTACGCAGCCGCGGGTATAGACACACCCATGTTTCTGGAATTAGGGACATAGGCGTTTCCAGTGTGGCATGAGCAAACCACTATGGAGAAATGAGACACAGGTATACACTACAAACAGTTTGGATGCCCCCGCACTCACGGTATTCTAAAAAAGATTTACATTTCTGATCCTGCCAGTTTTCACCATGGCCATGCCTCCTAAGCTGCTCCCCTCATTGACGTTGTTGTGCTGATAGAGAGAAAGAGACTAAATTCCTGCTGTTCTCGGCGATCACCTGTTACAGGTGAGTAACCATGCTATCTCCAGGAACAAGCGGGAATGTAGTCTTCACATATGGGGATTCCCCAGCTAAGAGATGCCAGGGAGATGACCCCAGAAAGCTGCAAAACCCAGGTTGAGATGGGTCATGCTTCCTCCCATGGATCTCTGGCATCGAAACCTGGGACGGCGGGTAGGAGTTGTTCTAAGTCTGAAAGAGATGCTGGAGAACAGCTTGACCAAACGAGGCATCCCGACAGGAGTCCTTGTCCAAGCAGTAGTGGGCTGCAAAGGCATGTACTAAAGCCCAAGTGGCTGCTCTACAGATGAGGTCAATGGAAAATGAGCGAAGGTTAGACACAGAGGCTGCCATTGCTCTCACATTGTGAGCTGTGACATGACCTTCAAGAGAGAGTCCCTTGCTCTCGTAAGCAAAGCGTATGCAATTTGCAATCCATTTGGGCTAGAATTAGTTTAGAAACTGGTAGTCCAAGATGACTAGAATCAAAGGCAACAAAGAGCTGAGAAGATTTTCTATGTTGCTTAGTTCTTTGTAAAAGAGCTTTGGCCTTTTACCTGCAGCCTAGAGTGAGTAGATTCCTTTCTGCACTGGAAGCATGAGGCTTAGGGAAAAATACAGGAAGGTAAACTGACTGGTTTAAATGAAAAGGTGAAACCACCTTTGGCATAAAATGTGGGTGAGTTCTAATAACTACCGTATCATGATGGAACCTTGTATAAGGAGGATCAGCCACTAAAGCTTGGACTTCACTGATGCGTCTCGCAGATGTGAGCGCAATTAGAAAGATTACTTTCCAAGAAAGAAACTTTAGGGATGCAGTGGCTAGCAGTTCAAAGGGCGGTTTCATGAGTTGCCCAAGGACAAGATTTAAATCCCATGCCACGGGTGGTGGCTTAATGGGAGGTTTAGTTAAGAGTAGTCCTCTCATAAACCTTGCTACAAGAGGATGAGAGGAAACAGGTTGTCCATCTTTCTAAGGGCTTGTGAAAAGCAGCAATGACACTAAGGTGGACTCTTATTGAATTGGTCTCAAGACCAGAGGATGATAAATGGAGCAGATACTCAAGTAACTACTCTACTGGTAGTGAAAAGGGGTTAAACTCCTTTTTAGAACACCAAATAGAAAACCTTTTCCATTTGAAGGCGTAGGCTCACCTTGTGGAGGGTTTTCTTGAAGCCAGAAGGATATCCTTTACCTGTTGAGAAAGGTTGATATCCTCTAATTCTAGGCTCTCAGGAGCCATGCCCTGAGGTGTAGAGACTGATGATTTGGGTGCAGTAGCATCCCGTTGTCCTGGAAAGCAGATCTGGAGCATATCCCAACTCCAGAAGTCTGGCTTGAGAGAGACGTAGAAGCAGAGGATACCACGTTTGTCATGGCCAGTGTGGGGCTATGCGGATCATATGACCTTTCTCTCTCTGAAGCTTGAATAGAGTTTTGGGAATGAGGGGAATGGGTGGGAAGGCATAAAGGAAGTCTTGACCCCAGTGGAGTTAGAAAGCATCCCTTGCCTGACAGTTCTGAGCTGGAATTCTGGAGCAGAATCTGGGAAGTTTGGCATTCTGAGGACTTGCAAAGAGGTCTATCTTTGGGGTTTCCAAGATCTGAAAAATTGGAGGGGCTTTTTCTTGATGAAGAGACCACTCGTGTGGCAGAAGTACTCGACTGAGTTTGCCTGCTAACAGATTTTGTGTGCCTGGAAGAGGATCTGAGAATTCCCGGCAAAGGCCCAGAGGCATAAAGCTTCATTGCACAATGCTTGAGAACCTGTTTCACCCTGCTTGTTCACGTAGAACATGGCTACTTGAATGTCGGTTTGGACTAGAACCGTCTTGTAGCTGAGGTGGGTTTGAAAGACCTGAAGAGCATAGAAAATGTCTGAGTTCCAGGATGTTTATATGAAGGCAAGCCTCCTGCTGGGTCCAAAGATTGTCCAAGTAAGCCCCCCAGCCTAACTTGGATGCATCTGTCATCAAGGTGGCTTGGGGCAGTGGCTGCTAGAAAGGAAAGCCTATGAGAAGGTTTTCCAGTGACTGCCACCACTTTAGGGACAAAATGAGACACGTGGAATTTCTGATTATGTCCGTCAGGCAACCTGAAGCCTGTGTCCACTGAGAAGTTAGGGTCTACTGGGCTGCTCACATGTGGAGTCGAGCATAGGGAACCACATGTACAATGGATGCCATATGCCCCAGCAGTTGAAGCATTTCTTGAGCAGTTAACCTGGTTTTTAGTGCTGCTTGAGATGCCAGCTGAAGTATTTGAAGACAATGTGGTTGTGGCAGGAAAGCCTTTGACTGCCTTGTGTCCAGACAAGCCCCTATGAACTCTAGGGATTGAAAAGGGGTGAGGTGAGATTTTGGAAGGTTTATGATCAATCCCAAGAACTGCAGAATGTGCATTGTGTGGGAGAGGGTGAAGCTGGCTTCTGGAGCTGTTGGTGCTTGGATGAGCCAGTCATCCAAGTAGGGGAAGACAAATATTCCCAAAGTTCTTAGGAATGCTGCTACTACTGTAATGAATTTTGTAAAGACTCTTGGGGAAGAAGCCAGTCCAAAGGGAAAAACCCTGTACTGGTAATGCCTTCCCTGAAAAAGGAATCAAAGAAACATTCCGTGATCTATGTGGATAAGGAAATGCATGTATGCATCCTTTAGATCTAGAGAACATAACCAATTCTGGCTAAATATGTAAGGGAGAAGTGTTCCGAGGGAGATCATTTTGAATTTTTCTCGGAACAAATATTTGTTTAACTCTCTGAGGTCCAGTATGGGTCTGTATCCCCCTGTTTTCTTTAGAATGAGGATGTAGGGGGAGTAGAAACCCATGCCCTGTTGGGATATGGGTACCTCTTCTATTGCTCTGTGAGCCAATAGTGAGGTGATATCCTGAGACAAGAGAGTGGTGGAGGGGCCCTGAGAATTGAACTGTCTTGTTATGGTGGGAGGGGGCATACTGTGAAAATGAAGTTTGTACCGCTCTCAAACAATGGAAAGGGTCCAGTTTTCTGTTATTTACTGCCATCTTCTGGCAAAATGACAAAGTCTGCCTGGGATGGTGAGAGGTTCTGGACCTTTCAGGGGCAGGTTGACCAAGTTCTCTAGGAAGGAGTCCAAGCCTCTGAGGAGGCTAGTCTGCTGAGCTGGTTGAGCTCTGGGGACTTGGGCTTTTCTGTGCTGTCTGGGTTGCTATTGCCCTTCTGGGGAGCATGAAGTGGATAGTGGCCCGCCTGGGCGTAAGATGTGTAGAATTTTTTTTTCTTGTTGAAAAAGGGTTTCTTAAATGTCTTTTTTTTTCTGGATTGGCTGTAACCCTTGACAGTCTGTTCAAGGTGGTATTTTCAGACTCAATCTGATTAGCCTTGTCTTGCCAAATAGATTTTCTCCTGTACAAGACATATTACCTAACTTATCTTCAGGGGCGGCCCAAGGGGGGTGCGGGGCCATGTGCGGAGACTCGGTGCGGGGCCTCATTTGCATAAATATTTGCATAACGTTACCATATACTAACTTTTAGTAAACATGCCTTTTAATGAGTGTATGAATAAAGAAAGACTAAAGGATTTCTACATTACTATAATCCAGTGCCAACCGCCAGACACATTAGGAACTACTACAAACACTGTCCATTTAGAACCCATAGCAAACCCGCCGTATCCTAACAGCACTACCAGGACTCACAAAGCACCATACCCTACCTATCAAAAGGAAACATGCAAATATTAAACCAATACATTTCAGAGAATACCAATACATGACCTACTGGGGAAAGAGAACAAGTGGCAATGTCAAATAGGAATTATATAAACAGAATACCTCAGCTCAGTTACACATGAACAGAACATAAACCATCACCAAACAAGGAATCACAATTTAGAAACAGGACGACAATAATTAAACTGGGAATCCCAAAAGCCAAACTTGGAATGTACAACACTGTAGAAATAAAACTATACATTAATTTGCTCTCGTACTAAACAAAGCGCAGACGTTAATGATGCACATTTACCAGAGCTGACATATTCCAATTAATAAATTCAAAATAAAGAGATATTTTTCTACCTTTTGTGCATTTTTTTTCAGCTGCAATTGCTCCAGCCACTTTCTTCTGGTTTCTTTGTGTCTTCTGCTAACTCTCCATCGTCTGCTGTCCATTTGTCCTTTCTTCTCTCCTAGTTTTTTTTCCATTCTCTCTCTACATCTGCTTTAACATACTAATCTTTCTCCTTTTGCTCTTTCCTCATTCCTATTTCATCCACTCAAATTTTACCCCTCCATCCTCAATCCCCACTTACTCTACCAATATCCGGCCAATTGTAGATTTTTCATCCCTCCCACACAAAATATTTTTCCCCTCTCCATTTTACTCTCCCAGCCCCATCCCATTCTAATCCTCCCCCAACATCAGCTCCCTTCTAGTTCCAGCCTTACCCAGCATCCATTCCCTTCTAGTCCCTGCATCAGCCCATTTCCAGTCCTAGCCCCCTCATCAACCCACTTCCAGTCATAACCCCCCATCACCCCATTTTCAGTTTAAGCCCCCCCCTATAACCCATTACCAGTCCTAATCCCCCATCAGCCCATTTCCAGTCAGCCCCCCATAGCCCATTGCCAGTCCTAACCCCCCCCATCAGCCCACAGCCCATTACCAGTCCTAACCCCATCAGCCCACCTCAAGTCCTAACCCCTCCCCATCAGCCCATTTCCTGTCCTAGCCCCCCCATAGCCCATTATCAGTCCTAACCCCCATAGTCCATTACCAGACAGCCCCCATCAGCCCAAAGCCTATTACCAGTCTTAACCACCCCCATAGCCCATTACCAGTTCTAACCCCCCCCCAACAGCCCACTGCCCATTACCAGTCCTAACCCCCTCAACCCACCTCAAGTCCTAACCCCTCCCCATCAGCCCTTCTCCTGTCCAAGCCCCCCCCCCCATAGCCCATTATCAGTCCTAACCCCCCATAGCCCATTACCAGACAGCCCCCATCAGCCCACAGCCCATTACCAGTCCTAACCCCCCCACAGCCCACAGCCCATTACCAGTCCTAACCCCATCAGCCCACCTCCAGTCTTATCCCCCCCAGCCCATTTCCAGTCCTCGGCCCCCCATAGCCCATTACCAGTCCTAACCCCCCCCCCATCGGTTCAAGGAACATAAAAAAAAAAAAAAGCTGGCTGCTACCGCTGCCGCCGTGGCAGCGGCAGAATGGAGTGTCCCGCGGGGACCCCTCTGCCAGGCTGAGTCCCTCCCTCCCTCCCTCTGTGACTGCTGAGCCCCTCTGTGCCAGCTTTCAGATACGCGAAGGGAGAGTGGTCTCCCTCGCATCTCTGTTAAGCCCGCAGGGGCTGATGGGAAATTTCCCATCTGCCCTTGCAGGCTTAACAGAAAACGCGAGGGAGACACTCTCCCTTCGCGTATTTGAAAGCCGGCACAGAGGGGCTCAGCCATCGCAGAGGGAGAGCTCAGCCGAGCAGAGGGGGCCCCGCGGGACACTCCATTCTGCCGCTGCCACAGCGGTAGCAGCCAGCTTTTTTTTTTTTTACTTAATTTTGAAAAAAAGCAGAATGTTCTTTGCATGGGGCCCCCTGAAACGCGGGGCCCTGTGCAAAAAACATTCTTGCTCAATGGATGGGCCAGCCCTGCTTATCTTGCACCCATAGTTCCAAATCTGATGCCTGGAGCCAGGCAATATGACGTGCACCGATGGAAATAGCAGAAGTTCTGCTAATGCATTCAAAGCAATCAAAGGTTGCACGATTCATGAACTTAGACACATTCTGAGCATGTTTGATCAGAGTGAGGAAGTCTGTTCTTTTGTCATCAGGAAGAAGTGGAGCCATGAGCTCTAAATCCACTGTAACTTCTTTAAGAAACATTCCCATGTAGAGAATGTAAGAGCGGATCTTGGCTGACAGCATCGAGGATTGAAAGCATCGACGCCCAAAAGCATTAAGTGTCCTCGATTCTTGGCCAAGAGGATTGGAAGAGTGCGTTTTAGCACTCTTGATCTTATGCATTGCCGATTCCACTACCATTGAATGGTGTGGTAGTTGAGTCTTTTGAAACCCAGGGCATTGTGGAACTCGGTACATGGTATTGAGTCTCCGAGAGTGTGGAGACACCGTTAAAGGAGCTTCCCAGATTCTTAGCATGAGATCATGCATGATGCGGTGAATGGGAAGAGTTGCAGCTTCTTTAGGGGCTGCCGGGTATTGAAGAATTTCTAATTCTTCTGCTCTCAGTTCTTTCTCAGGAGTCACCGTGATTGAAAGTCCTTTGGCTGCATCACGTGTGAAGTCTTGAAAGGACGTCTTCCGGAGAAGACATCCTTCACTGAGGAGGAGGAGAGGGATCCTCTGGTAGAATCACTCCGGTATCGACAGAGTCATCAGAGTCATCGGAATCGGAGTACTCGAAGTATCTCCGTGCCGTGTGATCTTGCATTGCTTGATGCCGGTATCGATCTAAGTCTTTATCAGACTGTCTCAATACTAGTCCCTCGATACCGGTTATTGATTCAAGAACCGGCATGGGGGGAAGCACATTGGTTAAAGTAGGTGCGGTCAGTACCGGTACAGATGATTGCAGAACCGTCTGAAGTGGTCTTAGCGGTACTGAGGCTGCTAAGAGAGCCTCTAGACTGTGTTTGATGGCCAGGATGTGCTGATCCATAGCCCCTGCCGATGCCTGGATGTCAGTACCAGTGGAACAGGCCACAACACCAGAACATGGCACCAGGAGTTCCCCCAATGTGGAAGCTTCGGGAACATCCTGGAGCCCCGTTAATGCTTTGGAGGCCGGGGCCTCACGCCGGGGCTGTTTTGCTGGTATGTTTTCCTCAAGGGCAACACTAGTAGCATCACGATGCTTCGAAGGAGATCTACCCTTTGAGGACCGGCCGATCTTGGAAGACCTGGATTTAGTTACCTGAGATCCATGGAAGGAAGATGAAGCTCTGGAAGACATCAATGCAACGGACATCACATCTGCAGAAAAGAGGGTGCCAAGTTTTGCAGCTCTGTTCTGCAGGCCTCTCTTGGTCATCTTTCTACAGAGGAGACACTCCGATGGTGAATGGTCAGGACCTGAACATTTAAGACACCAGTCATGGTTGTCAGTAGCAGAGATGATACCACTACACTTTGAACATTTTTTGAAATCACTAGTTGGTTTCTCCATTTTAGAAGAAAAGAGGGGCTAGTGCCCAAAATGGCACCTGGCACCTAGAGGGAACAGACCCTCGAAAAATAAGGATTTTTTTTTCTTTTTCTAAGGAAAAGTAGTAAGAAAATGAAGAAAAGACTGGTGGTACCAGTGTAGGCGTTGACGGTGAAGGCAGACGCGACCACAAAAAAAAGATTTTCTGAGGTGTCAGGGTTTGCTGCCTGTCGGCTCTGCAGAAAATGAAAAACTGAAGAGGGAGAGTTGGAAAGGCACAAAGGCAGCGATGCAGGCACAGTGGGATGCTCTCAAAAGCTTTCCTATTGGACGCTGGGGAGCGTTCCCACACGGGCTCCATCGGTGCCGGAGATACCCATATGTGAAGACTACATTCCTGCTTGTTCCTGGAAATACAAAATCATTGTAGAATCTCTGTGGACAAAAACTTCATGCAAAAAGGAAGGTAAGGGCAGTGGGGGTGAATCACCATCCACCCGACCAGAATGGACAGACAGATGATGAAATGCTAAAATAAATCAGGGAAGCTAACAAAAGTTACAACATGCTAATCAGGGTGATTTCAATTACCCAGGTATCGACTGGGTCAAAGTCACAGCAGGACAAGCTAGGGAGATAAAGTTTCTAGATGAAACAAATGACTGCTTCTTGGAGTATTGAAACCCATTTATGAAGGTTTTGCAAGAAAGTATGGGACAGACATAGGATCTCTAAAGGACAAAAAGGGGACCATGAAGTTTAGCAGTTGGTATGGAAATGCAGACTGGACAGGCCATATGGTCTTTATCTACCATCATGTTTCTCTGGTTTTATGTTTCTTAATGTACATCAACAACTACAGTTAACTTACATTAGGTGCAAAACTTCTTAGTTAATTATTGGGGGTATTCTTGGCACTTTTGAGAGGACTGCTGTACAGTAAATGCAGAACTAAATGATAAACCACCCTTCACTCTTATCAAAATCTTATCCCACCAATCGAGTGAATCCAAAGTAACTGATATCCAAATACTAGATTTGTGTGTAATATTTTTTTGTCGGAAGTTATTGCCCTGAGAGATTTCTCCCTCTTGAAGCGTAACTTCCCTTTTAATTACTATTGTGGTAACCAAACCACCGTATAAAAACTGTGAGGTAATTGCATTCAAACCTGATGCTACATCACAAACATGACTAGATTAAAGTTCCACACTGCAGATCTCGACGAACACAGCACTGCGTTTAGAGCCGCACTCTTTCTTTCGGCTCTGCCTCAATGCTTAAATATCTGCTATTCATACTCATCTGGGTTAATATCGGATCCCCATCCGTTCACAAGGCTGTTCTCCTTCTTTCAGCTCTTCTTACAACGAAATTTCTTCGTCTCCGAAACCGGACCCCTCCTTTGTTGCAGTCATACTACGATAAAACAGACATCTAAATGGATAACTACATGTTCTACACCTTATGTAGTTTATATTTTAGTTTGCCCTTGTACAAAGGTATATGTAGGACGAACTATTAGGAAAGTAAAACTCCGTCTACAGGAGCATGCATCCAGAATACGTAACTCGGTAATTACAGCTCCTCTGGTACAACATTGCATAGAATTAAATCATTCATTCTCCGATTTCCACTGGCGAATTATTGATCATGTTCCACAAAACCCCAGGGGGGGAGATAGAGAACAACGGCTCCAGTGGGTGGAACAAAGTTGGATTTTTCGGATTGACTGTTTAGAGCCAAAGGGGTTGAACTTGGAACAAGATTGGTTGAGCTTAGTCTGACATCATAATGGCGGGTAGTTGAAGCCTTTAAAAAACTTTTCACTATGCTTTGGACTCAGAAAAGTATGACTGAAACAACGGAGGGGTCCGGTTTTGGAGACAAAGAAATTTCGTTGTAAGAAGAGCTGAAAGAAGGAGAACAGCCTTGTGAATGGATGGGGATCCGATATTAACCCAGATGAGTATGAATAGCAGATATTTAAGCGTTGAGGCAGAGCCGAAAGAAAGAGTGCGGCTCTAAACGCAGTGCTGTGTTCGTCGAGATCTGCAGTGTGGAACTTTAATCTAGTCATGTTTGTGATGTAGCATCAGGTTTGAATGCAATTACCTCACAGTTTTTATACGGTGGTTTGGTTACCACAATAGTAATTAAAAGGGAAGTTACGCTTCAAGAGGGAGAAATCTCTCAGGACAACTACTTCCGACAAAAAAATATTACACACAAATCTAGTATTTGGATATCAGTTACTTTGGATTCACTCGATTGGTGGGATAAGATTTTGTACAGTAAATGCAGAGCAAAGTTTGCTACCACATGCAAACTATAGGGCAGATAATTAAGAATGAGTTACTTCTACCTCTGGAAGTGTAACTAACCAGACCATGGTATTTGCTGCATTAGCAATTAACGCACGGCAACGATCCCTACTTTATCTGCAAGGTACAGTCTAGGGATGTGCATTCCAGGCTCATTTGGCCACTTACAAATTAAAGGTAGGCAAATTACTTGTGCATCTGTATACCTATGAATTACTGTGTGTACAATAGATTTGTATGCACCAAAACGTTGCAGTGCACAAAGGCAGCACACAAGACAAACACAAAAATCCCCCACAAAAATTGCTAAAACGTAGCTTTAAACAAATACTAATCAAACCTTCTTTGGCCCTGCACATCCATAGTTCAGTCCTTATTCATTCCCCACCCATTATATACCCCAAAATGTCAATTTCTGGATTATCTGTTTAATGTGGCAATTAGCATGAGCTAACAATGAATGTGCTGCATTCATTGTTAATGTGATGTCATGCTGTTAGCAAATGATAATGTCTGTGTTAAACAGCAATACTGTTTATTAATTAGGGGCCTACATTAAGCGATTCACAATGAATATCAAATCCAAATGAAGATATGTATTTAGCATTTGTTTCCATTAAGGCTTTTAAGAATATATCAATTCTGTGTCTTTTTCTCTCACTCATACAAACCATTTCAACTGTAGTAACAATAGCTAATCTAACTTAGAAGACACCATAAAATGAACATAGAAATGCAAATAGCACTTTTTTAGGAAGGCCAATTACAGGGTAAATAGGACGTGGAAGTAAAATGGTTTGAAAATCCTTGCCAATTTTAGAAGAGAAGGTGTTCATGTTGGCGCTAGTTCTGAAATCAACATATCTCAGCCCCTTGAAAATTGACATTTTTAAAAATGTACAGCATCAAAATGACAGCAAGGCAATAACCTAACTTTTCTAGGGCAGATAGTCTCTAATGGATGACATCTTGCACTCCACTGGAGGTCACAGGGTGCCCCATGCTGCAGCCTAAAGGGCTTGGGAGAGGACCCACATGCCCCCTAGCCAGATAAGAGATGTTGTTTTACACCTATACCTACATCTCACAGTTGCAGCTGACACCCAGTCTACAGGCAGTGAAACATGGAAATCAGGTGTGGTCCAAACATTGGGCACGACTAGTTTAGTTTCCTAGAACAGCAGCTTTTGAGTGCAAGCAAAGAGCAGCAACTGTCAAAGCCCCCCTCCACCTCCCCAAAAAAGGATCCTGACAGTCACATATACTCAGAGCTATCAGCACAATATTTGACTTGAAAGGTGGATTAGCCACATGCAAATACAAAGGGCTCAATACTGAACAGCATTTACATGGTTTAAACGCTTGCAAACCATGTAAAGGCTGCTATAATGTGATATTCATTGCCACTAACATAGTTAGTGCCAATGAATATCCCCTGGATCCACTGCTACATGCCCCGAGACTATCTGCATAAAATCTGGGAATCTGTGTACACCTTAGAGGAAAGGTAGGATAGAGGTGATACGATTGATATGTTTAAATACCTCCATGGCATAAATGTTCAGGGAGAGAGCCTCTTTCAATTGAAAGCAAGTTCTGCTATGAGGGGATATGGGATGAGTGTGAAGGGAGATAGATTCAGGAGTGATATGCGGAAATATTTATTTACGGAAAGAGTGGTGGATCCGTGGAATAGTCTCCCAGAGGAGGTGGTAGAGATGAGGACAGTAACTGAATTCAAAAAAGCATGGGACAAACACAGAGGATCTCTAAAGGTAAAAAGGGGACTGTTGTAGTTGTTGATATGGAAGGACAGACTAGATAGGCCATGTGGTCTTTTTCTGTCATCATATTTCTATGTTGTGGGTATTCAAAGGTGGAGAGGAGGCGGCAGTATTGTTAATCGGGCAGCGGCAATATTGAGCCACTGTCTGGTTAGCAAACCAGCAGGTAAAGGTAGGCGTGGGAAAACCTTGATTGTTTTAACCCATGGGAGCTAACCAGGCAATACTGAGCCGCTGTCTGGTTAGCTTCTGCGGCTTGCAGAGTGTTTTGGCACATTGTGGAAGACTCAGATATTCCATTCTGGTGCCCAGATATGGCCCCGGATTGAAGTTTGGAGGCGACGGCTATGCGTCAGATGCATAGCCAGTGCAACTGAATACTGGGCCCAAAGTAAATGTCACTTTAGACAAGTATGATGTCCAAAGACACAATCCATTGTTATGGAAGGATTGATATTTCCATAATCATTATTGAGTTTAAATATCAGGGGAGGGGCATAAGGCTGAAGAATCTCTTTGCACTGGTTCAGATGGAACTGCCAAGAACAGTTTTGCTGCCTAGAAAAGAGCATCCCCCCCCCCCCGACCCACACAATATAGAAAAAGTAGGGCAGGGTTGCCAGATGGTGAGAGGGCAAAGTATCCCAGGTGGTGCCACATGGAGATGTATGGAAACACCATGAGCCAAGAACACATAGGGGCTTGTTTGTAAACAAGCTCCATAGTGACAAGGTAATGCATGCACACAAGCCTCTCGGCATGTAGATCACACTGATCCATAGGATGAAATATAGTCAGAGCTTCTATAAGGACCCCAACCAATATATATAATATAGAATAGGGGGTGAAGTACTTTTGTCCACTAAAGAAGAGCGAAGCCTAGGCATGATTAAGATCATCAGACACAAAGTAGCTAAACAGGTAGAAAAGGTGACAGCAAAAGCTAGAAGGATGCTTGGGTGCATAGGGAGAGGAGTGGCCAGCAGAAGAAAGGAGGTGATAGTGTCTCTATATAGGTCTTTGGTACAACCTCATTTGGAGTATTGTGTGCAATTCTGGAGACCACACCTTCAAAAGGATATAAACAGGCTGGAGTCCGTAGAGAGGGTGGCTTCTAAAATGGTTAGTGGCCCTCATTATAAAGAATATGAGGACAGACTTACGGATCTTAATATGTACACCTTAGAGGAAAGGCAGGATAGAGGTGATATGACTGAGACGGTTAAATACCTCCATGGCATAAATGCACAGGAGGAGAGCCTCTTTCGATTGAAAGCAAGCTCTGCTACATGGGGACATGGGCTGAGGGTGAAAGGGGATAGATTCAGGAGTGATATGTGGAAATATTTATTTATGTAGAGAGAGAGTGGGGGGATCTGTGGAATAGTCTTCCAGTGGAGGTGGTAGAGATGAGGACAGTATATGAATTCAAAGAAGATTTCTAAAGGAAAAATAAGAGAATGATGTAGTAGTTGATATGGAAGGACAGACTAGATAGGCCATGTGGTCTTTTTCTGTCATGTTTCTATGTTTCTAATGCTCCTTCGGTGACACGGTTGGCAGAGGTAGTTTTCAGCAAGTTGCAGAAGAAGGAGCTCGAACTGGGCAGAATTGCGGGTCCATTTGAGCTTCCTCCTTTCAGCATTTTGGTGGGTCTCCATTGGCGGTTTTGCTGAAGAAGGAGTTGGGCAAGTACTACTTCATTCACAATTTGTTGTATCCGACTGGGCACGGCGTTAATGATTTTATCGATCCGGCTCTTTGTTCGGTACAATATGCTTCTTTTTATTCTGCTGTCCTCTTGTTGCAAAGGGCGGGACAGGGGACACTGATGGCAATGACGGACATGGAGTCAGCATTTCAGTTGCTCCCCATTCACCCTAGTTCCTTTTATTTGCTGTGCTTTCTTATTCAGGTGCAGCTCCTTCCCAATCCCAAGCATTTGGTGGGATGTCCTTCTGCCGTACTTGGAGGCTGTTGAAGGTGGTGTTAGCAGTGACTACATGGAGGGCATATGCAGTTGGATGGTGGCATTTCCTGACCTTGATGCCCATTGGCATTTGGAGGATAGCACAGGAGAATGTATTGCGCTTCCTGGAGTTGGCGGTGGAGCATCGTTTATCACCACATGCACTTACTGGGGTGTTGGCAGCAATGGCATTGGTGGCAAAGTTCTGCGGGTGGCCAGACCCTACAGCATCAGAAATTGGTAATGGGCTTCACCAGAGTGCAGTCAGCATTGGTAGGGTGGCCACTGCGGCAGCCCATTTAGCATGAGACCCTTTTAGATCTCTTGGCAGTCTAGCCAAGAGTATGTACTGCCACATTTGAGATGGAGCTGTGCCATGTTGCTTTTGTGTTTGCGTTCTTTGCAGCGCTGAGAGTGAGAGAATTGGTGGCCTCCTCTAAGTACTCCTGAGGTGAGAGAGGCCTCCTGGTGGATGATTTACTGCTCTTGGATAAAGAGGTATGGATGTGGATCCATCGGAGTAAGATTGATCAGCTAGGTCAGGGCAGGTGGGTTCATTTGCGGAGTGTTCCGGGTCTGGTGTCCTGTCCAATTCAGTGTGCCCACAGTTTTTTTATGCACTCAGCCAGTCGGGGATTATTTTGGTGGATGCATTTCCAGTTTGCTGCTATTTTACAGCGGGCATTGGATGTTGCAGGTTTCCACCCTAAGGCATTTGGAAAACATTCATTCCACATAGGAGCGGCCGCCCTTGCAGTGGCTCAGGGGTCAGGACCGATCTAGAAATACAAATCGTTAAGGGCAGCATTACACATTCACTATACTGTTCTTACAAGTATTTCAAAACAGTGGGATCATGAGCAGAAATTAAAATGCACACTTGCAAGATCAATGTTTGATTAAATGCTAACATACTCACTGAGGTTATCGTCTTAAAATTGACTGGGTCAGTTAAGAGCAGCGTCCAGTTGCTAGCAGCATTAGGAAGCCCACACCTAGAGAGGCTGTTTTTAAACAGACAGTTTTACGCCAAACCCAGTTCAAAGTTCAAAATTTCAAAGTCACCAAAGTTCCATAATGGCTGCTGTATATCAAAATATTTATCAATCAGTATACCGAGACAAGGATGTTTTTATGATAGGAAGTCTATTGAGGTTACTTCCCCGATCTATTATTTAAAATGTGGGAGAATTATCTCACAAGTCTTAGTGTGCTGTAGAGTGATGTTTAATATATGTAAGATGGGGAAAGGAAAAATATCCATAAAGGACTAGTGCTATCAAAACATCCTACAGCAACTAGATAGCTCAAATGTTATGGTTCAGTTAATGACTATAAAGTGACATTGATGGTATGAAAAATATATGGCGATAAAATTAAAACTGATTCTGCTTTAGGGTTACTTCTAAGTATATCAAAACATAGGATGCCCTGTATTACAAAAAAACAAACAAACAGGTAGAAAAAAATACATTATGAAAACCACAAAATATGAGCAAAAACTATATATTAAAGGAAGTGGGGAAGGGAGGGAGGAAGGAAGTGGGTGAGAGATGAAGGAAGGGAAAGGGGTGGAGAGAAGGAGGAGGAGGAGAAGGGAAAGAGGGGGGAGGTGGGGGAAAGGAGGGAAGAGGGATAGAGGGAAGGGGATAAGGGGAGAGGGAGGGGATAAGGGGAGGGGGAGAGGGAGGGGGTAAGGGGAGGGGAGGCGAGGGGAAGGGGAAGGAGGGGGAGAAGGGGAGAGGGAGGGAGGAAGGAGGAAAGAAGGGGAGAAGGGGAGGAGAAGGGGAAGAGGGGTGAGTTGTCCATGAGCGGAGACAAAAACTAAAGAATGTAAAATCAGCAGGGAGGTGGCTGAAGTGCAAAAGTGTCTCAAAAAATTAAAATTTAATTTAATAATTGTAGCTTCAATAAATAATCATAACTGAAACACAAAACCAAACCATATAAAAACATGTAAAACCAAAAGAGGAGGACTGGGAGTAATGATCATAAAAACATAAAAGTATTACATCCTGAAACTAAATCAAATAAATAAATAACCAAAAATGGGCCATAAACACTGTTACTGGAAGGGAGGAATAGGAGTAATGATCATAAAAACCTAAAAACATTATGGGCTCGATTCTGTGCCACAAATAGCAGGGATGAATGTCCCAATGGGACATCCATCCCCGCTATTCGTGCCTTCTCCGTCCATGTCTAACCTCCCTGCCGGTTGTGCGGGGAAGTTAGATGGGGGCGGGGAAGGGATTGCTTGGGGGCGGAGTCTGGGCAGTCACCAGCCCTGGACATACAGGGACGATTCTAATGTCAGCCCTGTACTCCCAGGGCCAGGGACATATGCGGTGAAGTTATTCTATCTCTGAGGTGCAATAACTTCCCTGGATGTGTCATTTTTTAAATGCTGGGACGCAGATGGGGCAGGGGTGCCATAGGAGGCCAGAGCAGGGGATGGGCTTCAGGGAATAAGCTTTAATTTCCAGCAGCCAGCATTGTGGCTCTTCAATGGAGCCGCAGTGCCATGGCAACATATCACCATTGAAGAACCTTGACTGAGTTAGCCAGGTACAGTCCTGCACATGCAGGCCGGACTGAATTGGACTGTTTGTGGTTCTGATCCCACGGGACAGAATAATCCTGAATATGTTAAAAGTAAACCAGATAAGTAACTAAAAAAAACCAGCCCATTAATAAAAATCTAACAGAGGGGATACAAAAAGACAGACAAATCAATTTCTTGATTCAGGCCATTTGATTTCAGTGTCAACTCAAAAATATATTTGTTCTAAACATAATAGGAAACTATCCAAATCTCCCCCTTGCCAGTGTGGTCTGAGCACTTTGATCACCATAAATATGAGATCTGAAACGTCATCGTTTGCAGCAATCCAATGTTCTACTAGTGGCTTATCCGTGACTTTGCATTTAATACCCTTTTTATTTTCAATGATGCGAGTTTTGATAATTTGTTTAGTCTTTTCCACATAGCACATATAGCATAGTTACTCACCTGTAGCAGGTGTTCTCCAGGAACAGCAGGAATCAGTCCTCAAATATGGGTATAGAACCTGGTATAAGCGAGTGGACATCAATGCCACCAGGAAGGCCACCTTCCAGGAGAGGTGTCTCAGGTGGCAGGTGGCCTAGAGCTCGAATGGTGGCCTAGTGAGATGGAAGAGCACCACATTGAGGTCCCATTCCGCTACCAGAGGGCAGAGAGAGTGCTTGGATAGTAGGAGGCTCCTGAGGAATCTGGAGACCAAAGGCTGGCCTGAGAGGGGCTTTCTCTCTATAGGGTGATGGTTAGCCACTACAGTGCTGAGATGCACCCTCACTGAGTTAGATTTCAAGCCCAAGTGCAAGAGATGCAGCAAGTACTGCAGCATGAGCTTTACCTGACAGGAGAACAAGTTCTCTCATTCCTCTTCTGTACATCAGATGGAGAACCTCCTCCACTTGAAAGCATAAACCCTTCTGGTGGATGGCTTCCGGGAGGCCAGGAGGATCTCCTCAACCTCACCTAGGAGGTTGAAGGGGGCCAAGTGCTACCCTTTCAGCAGCCATGCTGTCAGCATTAGGGACCCCAGGTTGGTGTGTAGCAGGGAGCCCCCCTCCTGAGACAGGAGGTCCGGGTCCCGGCCCAGTGGTACTGGGATTGCCACCGACAGGGAGAGCAGCAGGGTGAACCAAGGCTGCCTGGGCCACCTGGGTGCAATCAGGATCACTGAAGCGTGCTTGTTCTGGATCTTGAAAAGGTACTCGGCTATCAGAGATGTCGGTGGGAATGCATAAAGCAGGCCCTGTGACCAGGAGATCAGGAAGGCGTCTGCTGCCACCCTCCTGTGGTGTGGCTGAGGAAAGCAGAATTTGGCCAGCTGTGAGTTGTCCAGGAAAGTGAACAGATCCAGACAGGGTCTTCCCCAGAGGCAAAAAGGCCTCTAGGTCACCTTTGGGTCCAGGAGCCACTCATGAAGGCAAAGGACCCTGCTGAGGTTTTCCGCCAAGCAGTTGTCCTGGCCCGGTAAGTACACCACCCTCAGAAGGATCTTGTTGCACACTGAAAAGGAGTAGAGGGCCACTGCCTCCTGACAGAGGGAGCAGGAGCCCGTACCCCCCCTGCTTGTTCACATAGAACATGTCAACCTGATTGTCTGTCTGCTGGAGGACCGGAATGTCACTCAGGAGGTGGCGGAAGACCTGAATGGCCAAGAAGATGGCCCTGAGCTTGGGAAGATTGATTTGCAGGAAGGATTCCTCCAGGGACCAGGTGCCCTGGGTGCACTGGCCCTCGCAATGTGTGCCCCAGCTGACAAGTGAGGCATTTGTCATCAGGACCCTCTGAGGGGCCTGGAAGGGCATCCCTGCCCTGAGGTGGTGGAGGGACTGCCAACAGGTGAGGGAGGCCACCAGCTGGTGGGTGACCCTCACTCTGTCCCTCAACCTGCCTGTTGCCTGCATCCACTGGAAATGGAGGCACCACTGGGCTGCCGCATATGCAGGTGGGCCAGAGGCATAAAATGAAGTATTGAGGCCATGTGGCCTAACAGGCAGAGAAGTAGGCAAGCTGGCACTGAATTGGAGCTCTGCACATCCCTTGCCAGCTGCATCAGGCAGTGGGTTCTTTCCACAGGGAGAAAAGCCCTGACCCACAGAGTGTCCACCTGGGCCCCTATGAATTATAGGTCTTAGGCCAGGGAGAGGCTGGACTTGGGGTAGTTGATGATGAACCCCAAATGCTGCAAGGTGTGGATAGCGAGCCTTGTGGCCCACCTGGTCTCGAGAGATGTGCTGCCTCTGACCAGCCAGTCATCCATATAGGGAAGAACGTGGGTCCCCTGGAGGCACACACGGGCAGTAATGATTGTCAGGCATTTTGTAAATCCCCTTGGAGAGGAGGCAAGGTCAAATGGCAGCACCCTGTACTGGTAGTGCTACCTCCCCAACCATGAATCTCAGGTAATGCCTGTGGAAGAAGTGAATCAGGATTTGGATATAGGCATCCTTGAGGTCAAAGGAGCAGAGCCAGTCGCCCTGACAGAGATAGGGCAGCAGTGTCCCAAGGGAGAGCATCTTGAACTTTGCCCTCACCAGAAACTTGTTCAAGTTGCGCAGGTCCAGGATGGACCGAAGACCCCCTGTTCTTTTTGGGACAAGGAAATATCTTGAGTAGAATCCCTTTCACCAGAGGTGGTATGGTACAGGTTCCACTGCCCCATCCCTTAGCAAGCCTGCAATATCTGTGGCAAGCAAGGCATGGTGGAGGAGAGGCTATGGTGGCTTTCCTAGAAAGAAGTATGGAGAGTTCTGCTGCAGATGGAGGAAGTTCCCCTCCTGCACCACCCACAGAACCCACTGGTCTGTGGCGATGCTGGCCCATGTGTGGGCGAAAGAGAGATAGAGTCAACTCTGTGGGCTGGAGGTGGGGCTCCTGGGGGAGGAGAGTCAAAAGCTTCCCCCCGGCTGGGTGGGAGCTGGTGGCTTGGGCTTGGCTTCCTAGGCCCGTGCCCCTGGCCTTTTGGCTGTGGGGCCTGGTGAGGCTGCCCCAAGTAAGTTTAGTAGTGGCCAGCCTGGGAGTAGCCCTTTTTGCTCAGGAAAAAGGGCTTTTTACCCCAAGGATTTTTTCCTTGGGAGAGCAGAGGTTTTTTTGGACAACCTCTGACGGGTCACTACCTTGGCCTCAATCTCCGTAGACATATCTGACATTGGTTTCCTAAATAGGTTCTCACCATTGCAGGGAACATCCAGGAGCTTTTCCTGTACCCAATGCTCCAGGTCAGAGGTCTGTAGCCATGCCTGGCGCCGATGCCCACAGCAACAACCCTGGCCACAGACACGAACCCGTCGTAGGCAGATGGGAGAGACATTTGGAACAGTCCCGGATGCCTGCTGCCAGGGACTGGAACCTCTGCATAGGTTCCCCGGCAAGAACCTCCAAGAGCCCTGAGAGTTCCTGTATCAGGCACTTAAGGTACATTCCAATGTACAATTTGTATGCCTGTATTCAGCACATGAGCATAACGACCTGGTAGCACATGCGCCCCATGGCATTGAGGGCCCGGGCTTCCCTGCCAAGGGGAACTGAGGAGTAGGTCTTTTGACACTTCAGTTTTTGCATGGAGGACTCAACCACCATCAAGATGTGGGGAAGTTGCAGCTTATGGAACTGGGGCCCTTCTGGATGCAATAGATGGCATCCAGGCACAGACTGACCACTGGCACCAAGGTCGGGGATTCCCATATCTGGAGAAGCAATCTCTCAAGAATGGGTGGAAATGGCACTGTGAGTGTCTCCTTGGGAGAGGACTCATATTGTATGAACTTGAGCTCCTCGGTGCGTGGGTCCTCCTCTAACTCTGTCTAGATCAAAAGAGCCCAGGCCATGCCACGAACAAAGTCATGAAAGGCCACATCCTCAGGTGGGGCGTGGCACCGGGGTACCAGGGAAGATAGGTTGGAGGGGATGTCCTGGTGTTAAGTGGTCTTGGTCTCCCAGTTGGAGCCAGAAAGCATTGAGAAGTCCATCCTGGGGGTGGCTCTGAGGAACTTTACCCCTCCATAGGACCTGGGGTCAGACTCCCAGAAAATCACCTGAAAGGATCGGAACACAGAGGAGCGTGATCGAGACCTTGAGACACGCCGAGGACTAACCAGAGGCTGGTGGCATTTGGTGCCAAGTTCAATGCCCAGATGCTCCCCTGAGGTCAGGGGGCCTGTTATCGGGGTCAATGATGCCAGGGGGCCTGATATCAATGCTTGTTGCAAGGCCAAGATGGAGGAGAGGCTCTGCTCCTTGGCTGCCATGCGGGACTCGAGGTCAGATGGCTGTGCAGCACTCGACGTGGACACCAAAGCTCTCGGTTCTGATACCAGCACTCTGGAGTGCGCGTCCTTGAGGAGAACTAAAGGTTCATGAGTCCTAGAGCGGTCTCTGCCAGCCAAGAACTCTTTTCTCGAGACTTTGAGGGTTCTGCTCAGTCTCCCAAGTCCCGTTGAGGGACCTTGCCAGATTTGATCAGAGGCACCTCCTTCAGGACCTTCTTTTTGGGAGGATCCAGGGCCGCTCTGGAGGAGCCATCGCCACAGGACTCGAGGACGCCTGGACCTCTTGCGAGGGGCTGGCTTTGGGGCTCAGTGATGGGAAAGCCAGGGCAGAGTCAGACCTCAGGAATAGCTTCCCCTGCAACTCAGACCACCTCCTATTGGTTTTAGGGGGTCATGGCCTGACACCGGTTGCAGGAAGAACTGTTGTAGTCTGGGTTCATGCAGCAGATGCAGCAGTCGCGAATATAAGTGACTGAGATAGTCTGGCTGCAGCGGTCATATTTCTTGAACCCTCTGGGAGTCATGGTAGGAGCACACCTGGCTGGGGGTCGAGGACCCCTGGGCAAAAAAATGTGAAGGCCAATTGAGGTGGAACCTCAAGGAAACACGAGAAAAAAGGGGAGCAGAGATTGGCACCAGCAGTTACGCCTCAAGGCGAGAAGAGAACCAGTACACAAAACAGACAAAGGAAGGAATTAAGGAACTTTTTCTGGGAGAGTAGAGTAATATGTCCATTGGGCTCCATGGAAAAAAGGAGACTGAGCAAGATGGCGCCCTTGGAAGGGAAGGGGACCACACATGTGTGGTAGCATTCCCAAAGGCTTTCTTTGAAAGCTGGGGAAATGTTCCACGCGGGCTCAGTCGGTGCCGACGTCACCCATATGTGAGGACTGACATCCTGCTTGTTTCTGGAGAATGCATGGGCACATGATCAAGTAGATCACGTGTTGTGTCTCCAAGTTTGAGAAATCTTCCATTCTGAAAGCACAAAAATCAAAGGGATGTTTAAACTTATCCTTCACCATCAAGGAGTTAGGACAAACTGAACACTGGCCACATCTAAAATGACCCCTAATTCTAGGATTGGTATGGGATTTAAATAATGCTGAAGGTACCAAAATGTTGGCAAGGCTCCAACTCTTCTTGTAAACCATGGCGACATGTGCAGTTTTCAAAGACAGAACAAACAAAAGGAGCCGCCATTCTTCTTTTATAATAAGTGCAATGTTATGTGCGTAATTTGAAAAAGTGAGTGCACAAACAAGCTTATTTTCATGTGTGCGTTTTGTGCCCTGAACTAGCATGGCCCTATTGAATGGCCAGGCCCGATAGGCTGTCTATACACATTCATCTGGATAGTCTTTAATTTCAAACTGTCATCTCATCTCCTTTGCTTGAATTTCAAAATCAGTATCCGAAGCACAAAGGCCACAAATCCTTAGAAACTGACTGATCAGAAGATTTGTCCTAAGTGATCTGTTGTGGTAGCTTGTAAAGTCTAATAGAGAATTCCTATTTGTAGACTTATGGAACAGACTAATCCATCCGGGCTCTTGCAAATCAGAATATCTAAGTAGGAAATCTGATAGGTACTATATAATGTTGAAGTTTCAAATTCTCATCGAAACAATTCAACCATTCCAAAAAATCCAGATCAGACTCCAACCCAAATTTAAAAAAAAGTCATCAATATACCTCCTCCACATTTTCACCTGTTTGTGAAATGGGTGTTTTGTAAGATGTTGTTTTTTTAAAATGAGATACATATAAATTGGCCACATCCAGTGCCATAGACGAGCCCATGGTCACCCCTTTAATCTGCTTGTAAAACACCCCTCTAAAACACAATCAGTTCTCCATCACGGCTAGTGTAACCAACTGTGTCAAGAAACATGTAGGGGTGCTAACCGGCTTAGCACGGTACAACAGAGTGTCTTCTATAATGTACAAAGCAGCAGCCTGAGGAATGTTGGTATACAGTGAATTGATGTTTAGAGTAACCAAAATAATGTCATCATGATATTTCTTAAACCCATCCAATAGTTGTATCATATGCAAGAAGCCGCGTACGTACAATGGTGGCACTGTCACGAATAGTCTTGGGAAAGATATCTAAAAAATTAAAACCAGTTCAAATAAAGAACCTATGGCCGAAATTATTGGTTGTCCTGGGGGATTCTATAGAGATTTATGTACCTTTGGCAGTATGTAGATGGTTGGAGTTAGAGGGTAGCTGACTGATTAAAAAAACACACACCACACTTTTTTATTTTAAGTAAGGAAGCCTGTATGTTGGCCTACATATAGTAATGTATCCAACTTGCTCTTGAGCCCAATTGTAGGGTCCTCATACAACCTGGTGTAGAAGGAGGTATCATGTATTTGGCAGTATATTTCCTTGATATATACTGCCAAATACATGGCAGTATATATCCATCGAGTTGGATGGCCCGCTCATCATTTGGGCCCTGCTGCCTTAAGAGGAGGCACCATCAGGTGCTCCTCCATAGATTTGGATGGCCCGCTCATCATTCGGGTCCTGCTGCCTTAAGAGGAGGCGCCATCGGGCGCACCCGCACCTGGTGGGCCCACACCAGAGGGCCCTTAGGCGGGGACCAAGGCGCTTTAGCGTGCCGCTCCTCTACACTTTGCCGCCTGACCTATCCAACTTCCTCACGAGGTAAGCACCCCTCTCCTAGTGCTACCCACAGCCATTTGACTCCACAGCTACCCATCACTCCCTCACTACCTCTCCCCTGTACTGCAGCTAACCCTGCATTGTACTAATCAGGTTACCTACTGCTTGCACTGAACTGGTCACCCTCTGCTGAACTGGCTACCCATTGCTTGAACTAATCTGGTCACCCGCTGCTTGCACTGAACTGACTATCCACTGGTCACCCGCTGCTTGCACTGAACTGGTTACCCACTGCCTGCATCGAACTGACTGTCCACTGGTCACCCGCTGCTTGCGCTGAACTGGTTACCCACTACTTGCACTGAACTGACTATCCACATTGCTTAAAATCCAAAGCCATCTCGTCACCTGCAAGATAACTCATGCTGCTTTGTTCCCTCTACTCCCCTACTATGGCCCCACATCACATTGTCCTTCTCTTCCTCATACTCCCAGTCTCCCCTCCTACCAACACCTTCACTCCCCTCCCCCTACTCTCCCTCTAGCTTCCTCACTACTCCCTCCATTCTATCTTCCAACCTAGCATCAGCCCTTGAGCTACATCTCCCCCTCCCCCTCATTCAACCAACCCCTCTCTCGGTAAGACAACCCCACTCTCGCTTCTGCCGTACTGTCTCAACCCTACCCTGCTCTCTACTACTCCTCCTTTTTCTCTCAGGAGGTAATATTAACCCCAACCTTGGCCCCCCTCAATATTTTTCTCATTCCAAGAAGAGCTCCTCACACACCTTATCTAATCTCATCCATATCCTTCTACTCTCCCCTTCTGCACTCCTTCACTCATGCCCCAGTCTCTCAACCAGAGATATCGACCCCAACCTCAACCCTATCCCCTTTAGAGTTTTGTCCCACCCTAAAAAGAAATCCACACATACCCTGATATCATCAATGCCCCCTCTCACTCCCCATTCACTTCCCCTCCCTCAAGTCTCTCTTGGAGGGCACATTCATCCAGAGACACCCACCATACCCTGGTCCATACAGACCTCTGTATTGCCCTGGCAATAGATCCTCATGTAACAGTCCCCCTAGACCGCTGCCTCATTGTCAAAAGAAGTCCTCACATAACTTATCCAACCTTATCCATATCCTTCTCCTTTCCCCCTCCGCTCTCCCATTCTCATGCGCCATATGGAATGCATGCTCACTCGCTAGCAAACTTCCTTTTACTCATGATCTCTTCATCTCTAATGCACTACACCTTCTTGCCCTAACTGAGACCTGGCTCCACCCAGACGATACTTCATCCGCTGCTGCTCTCTGCCATGGGGGCTACCAATTCTCCCATACACCTCGCTCCACTGGCCATGGTGGGGTTGGTGGGCTCCTACTTTCTCCCTCTTGCCAATTCAAACCCCTCCTGCTGCCTCAATCTCACTCTGCCCTCTCCTTTGAAGTCCACTACATTCATCTCCTCACACCACTTCCTCTCCGTGTAGCTGTTATCTATCGCCCACCCAACAAATCCATCGCCCACCCAACAAATCCAAATCAACCTTCCTCACCGACCTTGACGCCTGGCTTTCCAACTTTCTAGATCCCTACTCCCTCACTCTTATTCTTGGCGACTTTAACATTCACGTTGATAACCCCTCCAATCCCCATGTTTTAAAGCTCCTTGCCCTCACCTCCTCATTTAACCTCCAACTTTGCTCCACTGCCCCCACCCACATGCACGGCCATTGCCTTGACCTGATATTCTTCTCTAACTCTTCACCCTTAAACTTCCACAACTCAATCCTTACCCCATCTGACCATCACCTTTTAACCTTCAATCTTCAGCTTACGCTGCATCAAGCCCGGCCCGTCTCCTCCGACCTATTCAGAAACATTCATAATATTGATCCCTTAACTCTCTCCTCCACCATCTCTTTCCTCCATTTTGTCCTCCAAATCCATCGACGAGGCAGTAGCCTCTTATAATGCTGCACTATCCTCAGCTCTTGACACTCTTGCCCCACCCACCCCTCGTCCCGTTAGACGTTCTACTCCTCAGCCCTGGCTCTCATCTACAACCTGCTACTTACGCTTCTGTGCCCGTTCTGCTAAACGTGCCTGGACCAAATCCCGCTCCCCTGAAGACCTTCTACACTTTAAATTCATGCTTGGCTGCTTCCAGTCAGCCATAGCACTTGCCAAACAAAACTACTTCACCCATCTGACCAACTCCCTAGCCTCTGATCCTCGCCACCTCTAACACCCTCAATTCTCTCCTCAAAGTCCCCCCTCCCCCAGTTCCACCGTCACTTTCTGCCAAAGCCCTTGCTGACTACTTCCATGACAAAATCCAAAAGATTACCCTCCAATCCCCCACACCCTCATCTACCTCCCCCTCCCCATTTCTCCCCCCCATCCCAACTTTCTCTGCTACCTTCTCCTCCTTCCCTACGATCTCTGATGAGGAAACCGCACTTCTCCTTTCCTCCTCCAAACCCACCACCTGTTCCTCTGACCCCATCTCCTCCACCGTTATCCCCTCCATCTCTCATATTCTCAACTTATCACTCTCCACTGCAACTGTCCCCATCAAGTTCAAACATGCCGTTGTCACACCTCTCCTCAAGAAACCCTCACTCGATCCCACCTGTCCCTCTATTTATTGACCCATCTCCCTCCTCCCCTTCATATCTAAACTTCTCAAACAAGCAGTCCACCAACATTGCCTCAACTTCCTCACCTCCCAGGCCCTCCTCGATCCACTCCAATCTGACTTCCGTCCCCTACACTCCACTGAAATGGCTCTTCCAAAGTCTCCAATGACTTGTCCCTCACTAAATCTAAGGGCCTTTACTTTGTCCTCATCCTTCTCGACCTCTCTGCTGCCTTTGACACTGTTGACCACAACCTCATCCTCTCCACCCTCTCCTCGCTTGGCTTCAAAGGCTCTGTACTGTCCTGGTTCTCATCCTACCTTTCCCATCACCCCTTTAGTGTAAGCTCTGGTGGCTCCTCCTCCTCTCCCACCCCACTCCATGTTGGTGTACCCCAGGGATCCGTCTTGGGCCCCCTCCTCTTCTCTCTCTACACCCAATTCCTTGGCGCACTTATCTCCTCCCATGGCTTTTAATATCACCTCTATGCTGACGACTCCCAACTCTACCTTTCTACACCTAATATCTCTCCAGCAATCCAAACCAAGATCTCTGCCTACCTTTCTGACATCACCGACTGGATGTCTCATCGCCGCTTGAAGCTGAACATGGCCAAGACTGAACTCCTCCTCTTTCCCCTGAACTCCTCTTCTCTTCTCCCCCCCTTCTCAGTCTCCGTGGATGGATCTACGATCCTTCCTGTTCACTCGGCCCGCAATCTGGGGGTCATCTTTGACAGCTTTCTCTCCTTCTCCTTACATATCCAGAATGTTGCTAAAACCTGTCACTTCTTTCTCTACAACATTAGCAAAATCCACCCCTTCCTGTCGGAACACACCACCAAAATGCTTATCCACTCCCTAATCTCCTCTCGCCTCGACTACTGCAACCTACTCCTTGCTGGTCTCCCCATGAGCCATCTCCTCCCCCTTCAATCCATACAAAATTATGCTGCTCGATTAATCTTCCGCCAATCCTGCCATGCCCACATTACTCCTCTCCTCAAGTCACTTCATTGGCTCCCCATCCAATTCCGCATCCAGTTCAAACTTCTCCTACTCACCTATAAATGCATTCACTCTACAGCTCCTCCGTACCTCTCATCTCTTATCTCTCCCCACATCCCTGCTCGGGATCTTTGCTCCGCTAACAAATTACTTCTATCTAGGCCTTTCACTTGTACCGCTAACTCCCGACTTTGCTCTTTTCACCTTGCTGCACTCTATGCCTGGAACAGCTTACCAGTGTCTATACGCCAGGCACCTTCCCTGGCCCTCTTCAAATCCACGTTAAAAACCCACCTCTTCACTATCGCGTTCAGATCCTGACCTCTATCCTTCATCTTAACCTAACCCCCATCATTTTCATGACCGAACTGTAAAACCCATCGAATTGACTAATGTTTTGTATTATCTTGTTGATTAATGCTTTGTATTATCTTGACTAGATTGTAAGCTCAGACGAGCAGGGACTTTTTCTGGTACTTTTGGTTGTACAGCGCTGCATGCGTGGTGCTTTACAAGTATTTAATAGTAGTAGTAGATATAGTCTGTCCTGTCTTGTAAAACTAAGTCTCCCCCCCTCCCCCCTTTGTCCGTTGGTTTTATTACTATCTATGTGTTGGTATTCAAAGCTTGTAAAGCCTGTTTCTCACGTTTGGATAAATTAAAATGTATCCACTGTTTTTTCTTATAAAGTGATTCTACCCTTTCCAATACTACTTTCTCATATGCTTCTATCAGAATGTTAGCAGTATTAGTTGGTATCCAGCTTGGAGGTTTCTTAGTTACTGATGTATCTACTGGAGATGTATCAAAAGAGTCAAAATAATCTTTAATCTTAAATTTTCAAAAATAAACTTATATAATTCTACTTGAGTAGTAAATGCATCATGTTTTCTGGTGGGTACAAAGAATAATTCTTTCTGTAACACTCTAATATCTTCCTCTATCAGAGAGTTCAGAGAGAGGGGTGTACTGTGATCTTTGAAAGGCACTGGAAGAATAGTTTGGGAAAGAACAGGAAGGAGTGGAGGGAAACAGAAGGTAGCACAAAACACACCTACATGGTTAGGCCAAGGTATCACAAGCAAAGCTCCTCCAGTCATCAGCATCAAAAGCACTCCCGATATTCCACTCTGAATATTGCCTGCCTTTGTGAAATACATAACAGACATACGAATGCCAGCTCTACGCAAGCTATGCCCTAAAAAGCCCCTCAGAAAAACCAGCAAAGAACAATATGCCTGGTGCAAAAATGTGGCTCTTGTAGCTCTTGTAAAATCATGTTTCCACATGAATGTGGCTTCCCCATTTTTCTGTCATTGCATCCACATTTAAAATGCAAATAGGACTTATAAAATAGCCCCCATAGTGAACTGAAGCAAGTACACCATTTCATGGGACTTCATTAGTTCAAATATTGTTCAACCTTAAATTCCAGATCAGGCGATCGTAGAAAAGTGGGTATTCACAAATATCATTTCTATGAAAAATGATGCTGAATGTCATTTGCTAGTATGGCAATGTGATCAGGAAAAGCCAGATGTAATTAAGTACTAACAGTGCTTACTGATCATTCTCAGTTGTGCTTTTGACATCTTTACCCTCCACTGGCTAACATGCTTCAAGTCTACAATAACAAGATAAAAGTAATAACCTACCAAGTGGTGCTGCAGGCTACAGTTTTAGCTGACGCAAACCATCTTGCACTTGACATACTTCATGGTTAGTAGCATAAAAATGACTTTGTTACAAAGTCCTTTTCCAAGCCTCTTTATGGACTTGTATACGGCAAAAATGCCAATTCCTACCAGTTTATATTTTCAAGAATTGGAAAAAAAATATTTACAGTATCATTGAAAACACACATGTATTTTAGCACTTGAACAACCACAGAGTTATTTTACTCTTTAGCTGCAAGACCCTAAAAGGCATGTTTACGGAAGTGCAGTATGTTTTTTCACTTATTGCTGTTTGAGTACAAAACTTTAGGTGTGGTAAGTGCAAAGCCTGCGTGGTAAGCATCTGCCCTGCATTTACTACATAAGACAGGCAGTTATCAAATGGGCCTACATCATATACATCATTAAAGAGCTGGTTGCATTTGCACTACCTGCCAATATATGTAATGTGGGCCATTAGTGCTGTCCATAGCAAACCGCAAAAAGGCACATTAGTAGCTATGATCACCAAGCTCCCCTATTTGATCCTCGCAAACAACCCCCCCTGTGTGATGCAGCAGACCCCCTCTCTGGTATGCCCTGTTGATCAGCACTCCATCTCTGATCCTCCTTCCCTGATAATGACCTCCCAATAGCTGACTAGCACCCCCGCCCCCTTCACTTACAGAAGCAGCCCCTGGCAGTTTAGTGTAGGGTGCAGGAGCAGTTCCTCTGGAGTTCAAATTCAAAAATGTGACTCCTAGTAGTAGTCTTGCAGTATTGTCACTAGGAGTAAATCTGCCAATTAAGGAACAATTTAACTATTGGACTATTAGGCTATTCAGTGCTCAAAAAATAATCACACTGAGCAACAGGGCATACTATTTACCAGTAGGGTGCACTATCGCATATTATTAATGACACTAGCCCAAGAAAAAAAAAAAAGGTCAGAAAAGTGCACACTTATGGTGTGCTTCCTCTCTATGCTTGCAGACTCCCCCCAACTCCCTGGGTCTAGCATTGCTTTGTCTCTCTCTCTCTCTCCCCCCTATTCTCCCATTGGCAAGCAAATCCCCTCCAACCTTTTTTATTCCTGCAGGGAATTCAACAATGAAAAAAAAGACAAAACAAAACCCACCCATGCCTGTGCCCTTCATTCACAAAGCCTCTCAGACCATGCAGTCTTGAGCTCTTCCATTTCCTGCCCCCACAGCAATTGGAAATGGGCATCAGGGGTGGGAAGCGTAAGAGTTCAGGACTATATGGGCTGAGAGAATCATGGCTGGCTGCCACAGACATGTATTATCAGTTTTCTTTGCCAAATTATTATTATTGTAGTCACTGCAAGAAAAAAAAATGTTTGAGTTGAGCTGCTGGCCAAGGGACGAATTGGGGAAAAAGTAAGATGCTGTATGAGGATGTGTGCGGCGGGGGGAATGTCAGGAGGTAGTGGTGATAGTTCAGCAGCAGTGGGCAAACAAGGAGGGACCATGGCCCTGCAGATCTGCTGCATTGGGAGACATAGGCATCTGTTTGTGCATGCACACACATGTGCACATACATAGAGACAGATAAAAGTCAAAACAAAAAATGAGTGGTCTCCCTAATAGGCGCTATCACTTAGTGAAATGCACCTATAAAAATATTAAAAACCTCAAATAAAAATTCAAATCCCATAGAAACACAGAAAGCTAAACAAAACAAAAGCTTCATCCCTTGTATCTTGTAACTGGACCCAGAGATAATACTGTGGAAACCTTACTGGGATCAGATCTCAAAGTGATAGTATACTGTACATATATTTACAATTTGAAAATGACTCAGATAAGCAATGCACTTTCATTCATCTGAGGTGCTCATATTTTTCAGAGTTAATTTATGCATATATGCTTGAATTAAAGACATTTAGAAAAGTTAAAAAAAGACAACACTTTTCCCACCCTCAACTCTAGGAATGATTCTGTCTGGTGTAGATGAAAGTATACACATACGGGCTGTGCATATCTGCTCTGCCGACATATCAGACAGGAAATTTAAAGAAACAAACAAAAAAAACCCAAAAACACATTTCTGCAGGTAAAGCACCGCTTTACCATGATAACGAGTTTAAAAATTACCTTCTATATTATCAAACTTTAAATGAGTAAGAGCAATTTCCATTCCCCGTTTTCTTTAGAATGATGAATTGCTATCAAAATTGCTCCCAAGGGAAGGATCCGAGTGTGATTACTTCTGATGGTCTCAATGTTGCCATGACAATATGGCAAGTAAAGGCTAGAGTCAGTGGAATGGTACAGTGCATAGAGAGGGATAACCTGCCGAACAAGAAAATCAACAAACCTCTGTAGAAGTCTGCAAGCTCACTTGGAATGTCGTGGGTAATTCTATAAAGTTGTGACTACTTAACGCACATGTCCGCATGCCTATTTTATAAAATCGAGTGTGTACTTGACTTTATAAAACAGAGAACTTGCCTTAAATTAAGGCATGATCACTTACACCAGACCTAGAACTTGTATAAAGGACCATGCCTGCTTTTTGCAAGTAGACACATAAATCTAGTATTCTATAATCAGCGTGTGTACTTGCACGCACCATCTATGCTCCTTCAAACCTCACCCATGTGCACATCCCCAGTGAAAATACATGCAATGCGAACATGTGGACTTTTAGTCTCATTGGCATTTTATGAGATCCCATTTACACATGTAAGCTACTTGTGTGTAAATGAGCACAATACCAATATTTAGGAGTGTTGTTGGCATCTAAAAAAATAGGTAGCTCCTTATTACCTCCATTGTACCTAATCCTAGAGGTAAAATCTCTGAACGAGATGATGCAGTGTCTTCACCATAAATCATTTTAGATAAGACTTGGAGAACAAGCAGGAAAGAGCAGGGAGTTTCCTTTGGAAAAAGTAGATGGTGTGCACATCACGGTTACTTTTGTACCCCTTAAGTTTGCATTCCCATGGGCATAGGTGTACATAAGAAAATATTTCTTAATAAAATGTCCAAATTGAGTTAATAAAGGCAAAAACAATATTAGTCCTGGAGAAGTAAGAATATAGTCTGAGATCAAATAGGATCTACTATATTGCAGTGGAAACAGAAAATGAAAGAAAAAAGCCACAACCCAAGATGGATCTTTTGTTATAATCTGTGCTATATGTAGAAGGTTTGGATTTCTGCAAATCTGGTAGTAGGATGTGATGGGGCATGATATACCAATGTGCACCAAATGAGAAATATACTGGGGTGATTATATCTAGTGATCGCATGGATGCTCAGTGTGATGATGCACAATTTAAATGTCTTAATCTTTAAGATATTAAGAGGAATTTAAGTGGTTTATATAATTTAGTTTTGAAATAAAAAATCCAACACTCAGTATTCATTAGAGTTGTTAGCAGTAGTGTTGACTTTAAAAAGGACAACACTAATATAATAATTGGGCAAAATAAACTGAATGAATTTTGTACACAAAGAAATTCCTCAACATTTCTCAGTCATCTGTTACTAGTCAAGCAAGGAAAAGTGCAAGGAAAAAGTAGTCATGTTATAAGAAATACAAGATTTCAGAGTTAAAGAATGCAGGCCCTGTGGCCAGTCATTTTACATTGCTGCTCAATCAGAAACTGAATGATCATTGCTCATATTAACTACAAAGTAACATTTTATCTCCATCAAGTAGGTTACTTCAGATACTGCTGTTCAGAAATGATACTCGGACTGGATGATCTATAATCATATACAGTGTCCAGGAAATTAAATTAGAGAACTGTGCTAACAGATCATGTACTTTTAAACAGAACATGCATTAAAAAGGCACATTATTGACGACAGTCAATTTTGATATAAAGAACATTAGTATTAAAAAGCAGAACTGCTTACCATTTTGAAGACGCCTGCCTGGCTTCCTTCTACCTCCCTCTATTTAAATTAAATTCTAAATTGCAATGTTCTTATATACACGGCAGCTTCAATAATTTAACATTTTGGCATGCATTTGATACGTAAGCACTGAATATTCTTAATTAGTTGGGTATGGGAGAATCCGTATACATTCCCAAATCATTTTAAACATGTTTTTAAATATTTTAAATGAGAACTTCCAATTAAAATTGCGCATGTCATCCTGGATCATTTAGGTCCACTGTTGTTTTTAGCAGGCACAGCCTCAGCTGAGCAAACTGCATTGATGTGTGCTGAACTAGGTTCATTTTTGATGCTCTGCCAAATTGCCTCATTAACTGCCATACTAACACCACCGACACTTTTAACATGAAGCTATTTGCATTCACATTATTCTCTTTAGACTAACCATAATTATTCTCATTAGACCAATAAAAATAAGTAATTTACTAATATGCAATAAAGCCATATGTTTTTGTAATATAATTAATATGAAAAAAAGAAATGGTGAGGGATGTAAATTCAGCCACACAAAAACTAATAATTTCCAACCCGTCCCAAATGCCACCATTTCATCCTCAAGATTTATACGTATATATACATCTTTCTTTCTTTTTTTTGCTGTTGGCCCTTACATAACATGAAACCAGAACAGGAATGTTTACTAAACCCACATTAGCTCTTAACGTGGCAGATAACGCAGTGCACTTTGCAAGTGTTAAGAGCGAACACAGGACAAGTGCTGATAGTGCAGCGATTTTCTGCACTGTCTGTAGAACGTGCATTGGCTGCAAGTGTGAGCAGGACAGATAGTGTGCGTGTCTGCATCAGGCAACTACCATGTATGGCAACAGCATGTGGCAACCATCGGATTTGCAGACAGCGTGGGTGCAGCTAACGCCACCTCCATCAGTGTAGTTTTCCTTCTTACTTTGGGGGGGCAGGCAAAGGATAAGAAAGTCATTCTGATAGTGAGGGCAGGGGTACTATACTAGATCACCATTGGTGCCTATATAACATTGGGGGGAGGGGTGTTAGCTCATCCTGGCTACAGTCCAACTGTGCGCTCTGAAGTTTTGGTGCAGTATCTGCTGAGTGAATGTTGTGCATACCCCCATACAGATACCACATGGCTTTTTCAGCTAATGTGCTGCTATTTGCACTAGCATGCCGTGTTAGCTGCAAAAGCTGAGCATGGTTTTAGTTAGCACACCCCAAAGTGTATGGGTGCAATACGTTTATGTAGGGCTTTTGAGAAAAATTAAGATTGAATGAAGTATTTTGATGAGTAGAGAAATAGGGACATTCCAGATATATTTCCTCTATATTATGAAATGTGATATATGCTATTTCATAACAGTAGATGTATACATTACTTATATATACAGTAAGAGTAGTTTTGTAAAGCCTTTTCCACATCTAAGGTATGTTTTATGTGTGATAAATGGCACTTATACAACTATAAGACCTCATAGGCATATGCAGCATGCCATATTTGAACTTTGTGTTGGCATTCCTAGGAGCATAATGTGGGTACATCTGAGGTGGAGTTATAATACAGATTCAGATTTTGTAAACTACATGTCTACAGGCACAGATTACATGCACACATTCATTCTTCATTGGCATGCGTGTTAATTTGTAACATAACATAGTAACATAGTATACGACAGCAGATAAAGACCAGTATGGCCATCTAGTCTGCTCAGTAAGGTGGCTAGAGCAGTTCGACCCACCGCTCCATGCAGGTCACTCCCTCTTTGTTGAAGTATAAAAGGTATTTAAGTGTATTTGTATTTCATTCTCTTGCTATAGGTGCAAGAGCATTTTGGGCCTTATTTTACTAATGCAGTGGCGTACCGAGGGAAGGGTGATGAGTGCTGCCTGACCCGGGTGCCGACCGTAAGGGGGTACACTCCGCCAGGCTCATGGAAGCAGTGCATAAACAATTTTGCCATAAAGCTGGCGTGCCGTTATGCTGTCTGTGTGCCCACTGCTCTCCTCTCCTGGCCGAAGTCTCATGAGTCCTGAGACTTCAGCTGGGAAAAAGAGAGCACTGGGCCCACAGAAAGAGTGGCAAACTGATTTTTTTTTTTTAAACGTTTATTTTCATTTTACAACAAACAAAGTAACAACACACCAAAAGAAACAAATACACACATACAATAAAGAAAGCAACCCCAATTACCCCCCACCCCAATGCTTCTTCTCTAAGCTGATAAGAATCATCATATGAGCGCTTACATACAACAATTATTGTACATCAAACAAACAGAAGTAGAATCTATGATACCGGATGAGCATGTGACAAAGATTAATACAGAATCAAACAGTCAACTGAGAGCATTGAAATTTTGAACATAATCGTTGAGCGTCTTCTAGCCAGACCAATAGGGAATAATTGAACGGAAGAGGCAGCCATACTAGGTATTTGCACATATTTACAATAAAGACAGATATATTTCACCATTCAATAGAACTCAAAAGAGCTATTTTCCCAATATTTCGTGATTAAGGAAATAGGAAATAGCAATACCCAGCATAAAGGCTAAAAGAAATAAGCCA
This sequence comes from Ichthyophis bannanicus, assembly GCA_033557465.1. Taxonomy (NCBI): domain Eukaryota; kingdom Metazoa; phylum Chordata; class Amphibia; order Gymnophiona; family Ichthyophiidae; genus Ichthyophis; species Ichthyophis bannanicus. The sequence goes on from CM066032.1 coordinate 1,630,486,048, forward strand.
ATTTAGGAAGAGAGGGGAACCCCGCAACGAAGCGGAGCCCCACAAACTTCCGAAAAAGGGAATCCGGAAATATAAAATAGAATGAAGACGACCCCAGACCCGACTCCAGTAATACTGTAATGCGGGACATTCATACTTAACAGGAGTTTAGTAGACCAAAGGCCACATGGCATGCCCAGCATCAAGCGCACTGGATGGCATTCCAATTGGCCAACCTATCAGGAGTATTTGTCTACTTGGGATAGCAGTACTGAGGAGATAAGAAAAAAAAAAAAAAATCTGATCTAGATTATGAGTGGTGGGGGGGGGGCTGAGAAAAGATGAGCTCTAAGTCTGAGGGGTGAAGCAACTTCCATATATCAACTCACGCAAAATCTTTCATCAGGGCTGGCAGGGTGTGGAGACTCTTGGGCGGACCACTCGTTCTAGGCGGCAGTCTATCTATCAAAGGAGCAAATACTTGGTAGAAGCACCGCCGGGTAACAATAGCAGGGTCATCCACATTCAGAGCATAAATACCAATACACGCAAATGCACTATCTCCAACCTTAAAATATACACAGGCCCAGCTACCCTCCCCATCAGAGCTAGTATCCACTACAGTGGTTGGCCAAAATTTCTCAACTAGGATGGCTACCTCGCCCTGCTCAGAAACGGCGGGAGAATAGGCAGCCACCATATAAGGTTTGGCAGCAAATTTCAGTGGTTCGACAGAGGTGAAATGGATTTCCTAAAGAAACACTAAATCAGTATGGTCATGATTAAAATAACTAAGGATGGTCATTCTATTGATTGGACTATTGAGGCCTCTTACGTTCAGTAATAAGAGCATACATAAGGCCATACAACAAAGTCAAACATTCTGAGAAAGGAACATGATGGCGCACCGAGTTGCGCAATGTCCCTCATATCAACTATAAATGACTGTACACACGATATGATAGAAAATAAGCTAATGAAAAATCATGAAGCGCCCAATATAACAATAGGAGCACCGAAGTGCCTTAGAGAAGAAGCAAAACCCCAGAAATTACAGGCGACCTGATGTCTGCAGGGTGAAACCCCAGAGAAGGCCTAAATTGAAGCATATAACCGGTATAGCTGTGCGTGCTCCGAATCCAACCGAGGTGCACATCATGGAGGAAAAGGAGACCAAGAGAGGTAGAAATAAAAGAAAGGAAGGTCCAGGCAGTCTCTATTCCAGGCAATGAGCACCGCGCCGGGCCATTCAAAATGGCGGGCAGTTCCAGCGGAGTCTATCCGAATTGTTGACTTAGCGCATCTGGTCTGCCTCTTTGGAATCTAAAAATGTTGCTAGCAGAGCAGGATCTTCGAAGGTTCTAGTTTGGTTATGGAGAGTCACTCTGAGCTTCGCTGGCTATAAGAGGCCAAAGCGAGCCTGTAACCGTTGAAGTCTAGGACGAAAAGCAAGGAGTCCCTTCCGCCGGTCAGCTGTGGATTTTGCCAAGTCGGGGAAGAAAGAGACTTTATGATCGTCAAACTGCAGATGTTGCATCACCCGGGCGGCTTTGAGAATTTGCTCAACTTGCTGATACCTCAGCAAACGGAAGATAATGGGCCGGGGGGTCGTCCGATTGAGTGCAATGTTAGTAGGAGCACGATATGCTCGGTCAATTTCCAGATCTCTGCAAAAGGTAATCTTCAGCAAGGAAGGGAGAGTTTTGACCAGAAATTCTCGGATATCTCCTGCTTCCGCCCCCTCTGGAACTCCTATGAGCCTTACATTATTGCGACGAGCACGATTATTGCAATCCTCTAACTCTTTTTGAAGATTCTGTATGTGACGCTCAGCCTTGTCCAGGTTCACCATGCGCACCGCGTGCGAATCGAGGACCCCCGCCATATTGTCCAGCCGCAGTGAAAGACCTTCAAGCCGGTCCTGAAGTATACCGAAATCTTCTCGCATGGCTCGGAGCGCTTCTCCGTTGGACTGTACCAGTTCCTTCACACCACGTATTTCCTCCAGGATCTCCTGTTGCATTTCGGGGCTTACCCGAAGTGGAACCATCTTTAGTGGGGAAGACAACTCTGTTTTGGAACGTTTTCCATGCGAAGAAGAGGGAGACCCGAAGTCCAAGCGCACTGGTTTGTGGATCGCCATTCCCCCCAAGGCACCCCGGTAAGTTCGGTGTAAAATATTAGGTTTATGCAGATATTAAGTCAGGATTCTGAGTAGGCCCCTCGGGAGCTTCAGCGCGAAGCGTCTAACCCGCTGGACATCAGGCTCCGCCCCCCGGCAAACTGATTTTAAGGTATGTTGCAATGCCTCCAAGTTGGAAGGGGTGGTTGAATAATGGCGCTCAGCGCTGCAGTGCACACGAGGGAGGCACTTACCCTGGGTGGTGAGGGGGCCAGGAACTCCACTGCTAATGCACGATATGATTTTACAGTTATGACAGGTTAATTGCCAAAACTAATGTACATAACCCGTGGCAAGCTGGACAGACTCCAGACTTCTTCTACCCCCCACCCCCTTTCCTCTCCCCTGACCCACATGCCAATCATGAGGCCCGATCCATCTTTTTCACAACTGGTTTTATTGGTGGATCTCACAGGCCACAGCATGCAGATACATAATTATTGCATTGCTAACAATTATATTCTAACATAAGTTTACAAAATTATGCAATCCTTCATTAACCCTCAATACACACACTGTAACAATCACCAACATCATCACAAATATCATAATACATATCATAGGTTGATGTGGAGGGGTATCAGCCCCTATTGCCTGGTCAGCGACCCTGGTCTGCTTAGTGGCCAGTGGCCCGTCCCCTTTTCCTATCACCAACTGCTCCGTGTTGGTGCCCAGGTGGCCCATTTTGCCATGTTCCTGGTAACTGAGGCCAGGCACCCCTGGCCCCTGATACCCGACTCTACTGTTACCAGGTTCCAGCACCCACATTTTCAGGACCCGGAACCCCCCTCCTTTTCATGGTACCCCTCCTCTTCCTTCTCCTTTGGAGAGGTCCTGCCACCAGGAGGGCCTGCGGCCACATCCAAGGGATCATATCTCTGGGGGCATGCAGGTCACCTCCGGTGCTGCAACTGGGGCCAGGCGCCAGAGGTGTTCGACCTGCAATAGAGAAAGAACATCAGCTATCTCATTGCTCTTCCCCGGGACGTGCTTGGCCATAATAAAAGCATTCAGTTCCAGACTCGGGAAGACCAATCTTCTCACCAATTGCATCACCCACTCTGCCTTTGCTGACTGCCTATTTGTGGCAAACACCACCGCCTTGCTATCTGAGTGGAAAACTATCCTCCTATTAGCTAAGTGATGTGGCTATATGACCAAAGCTACCACAATTGGGAACATCTCCAGGAATGTGATATCCTTGGTTATGCCACTTTCATGCCACCAAGAGGGCAACCGCTCTTGACACCATTGCCCATTGAAATAGATACCAAACTCTACTCCCCTGTCACATCTTATTACTGACTGCCGGCGCCCTCCATATATTCTTGCCATTGTATTGTGACAGGAACCCTTGCCATACCCCTAGGTCCTCCCTCATAGATGCGTTGACCCTAATGAAATGGTGCCCTCTGCGCATGCCCTTAGTGGTGTCTGCCAGATGATGAATAAATGCCCTCCCCGTGGGCATCACCCAGCAGGCAAAGTTCAGGTGTCCCATCAGTGACTGCATTTTTTGCAATGTGACTTTCTTTGCAGCTACCACCGCTTGACCATGGCCCGCAAGTCGGAGACCTTGTCTGCCAGGAGACATGTCACCATGGTGTCAATTTCTATCCCCAGAAATGACAGGCACTGTGCCGGCCACTCCATCTTTTTCTCTGACAGAGGATCCCCGAAGTTCTGAAGCCTTCCTCCAGAAAACTTGTAGAACACTGCACACCTGGCTTGAGCCAGTTTTGCAGAAGCTGGGGAGCCTCCATTACGCTAAGAGCACATTTTTCTATTTTCTCTGCTGGCTTAAACCTATCAATTGTAACTGTTGGTTTTTTTTGGGGGGGGTCACTATTATAGCTGTTAACTATGGTTTTAGATTAAGCTTGGGGGCATCTGGACTGCTTTCCTTGTATAGACTTACATCAGTTAGCAGTGTGTGCCCACGGTTCAGGAACAGCCTACTGGCCAGAGACACTTAGGTTCCCGCCCACCCTACCCCTCACCCCACCCACCCCAGGGGCTACATTGCCTTTATAGTAGTCACATAAGTGCCATCTACCCTTTCTTAGTTGGGTTAAAAGTCCACATCTTCTTTATCCTTTCTTCTTCTTCTTCCTATTCTGGGACTGCTTAACCAACATGTTGTGTATTCAGTGCAATAACTGTGGTACTTTCATTTCAAGATGAATCATTTGGAGCCTAAGAGCTTGTCCTATGTGTCTCAGGTCAGCTGTCATGCATGACGAACTGACTCTACTAAGGAAAAACCTAGCTGCCATGCATAAAGAAGTGACTCTATTGACGGAGGAAATAGCTGCAATGAAACACACCTCTTCTAGGATACAAACTGAACAAAGTCCACCACCGCTCCCACAAAGAATCAAACACCCCAGGAACAAATGTATCACAGTGGGTTCTGGAAGATTGCGAATTGTAACGCTGAGACATCCTATACATCAAGAGATATCACTGCATAATGCCTTCTCTGCCTTGGCTAATGAAGATGCTCAATCCAATGAAACTGAAGAGTCCTTAAATGAGTCAGACACTGCCCAATCTCCTGCTAAAGCACCAAATATGAAGAAAACCTCACCAAACAGAAAACTACTACTACTTGGAGATTCCATCATCAGAGGCACCAACTTGGGAACACAGTTCAAAGGAGAGAAGATAGTCATGTGCCTACCAGGCTCGACAGCCAGCAGGAATACAAACCAAATTGTTGAAGTACTTAGCACAAAAAGTGAACACTCCAAACTTGATGTTGTTATCCACTTGGGCACAAATGACCTGGCTAGAAACAGTGCCTCTACAGTCCAAAAGGACTTCCAATCTCTGGGAGAGAAACTCAAGCCCATTGTTAACACTGTTGCATTCTCAGAGGTTCTGCCTGTTCTTGGTAAGGGGACAAAAAGGCTGCATCGCATTAACAGCTTTAATACATGGCTCCAGACCTGGTGCAAACAAGAAGGATTCAGATTTATTGGCGACTGGGAAAACAGGTAGACCAACAAGAGACTATAAGGTGCTTATGGACTACATCTCTCTGTCGCAGGGAAAAGAATATTAAGTGAAAAATTCAGGCAGTATGTGGATATGCATTTAAAGTAGGAAAAGGGGGTGACGGATGTAGAAGGTCAAGACCGTCATGCCACCCCCTGCAAAAGCAGAATAATATCAGAAACAGCCACATTTTTAAACCACACATCACAAACAAGTGGGAAGATGTGGGCAGAACAAAATCAATGCAAATACACACAAGCCAGGTAAATGCTGGAAAGCAATGAGCACAAATGCTCGAAGCTTAGCCAACAAAGTTCTGGACCTGGAAGCCCTAATGGTGGAAATGGATTTGGACATTGTGGCCATTACAGAAACACGGTTCAATGAATCGCATGATTGGGATGTAGCCATAACTGGCTATAATCTATTCAGAAGAGAAAGAAAATGGAAAAGGAGGAGGAGTGGCCTTATATGTCAAAAGCAATATTAAAGCTACTGAAATGCAGGGGGCATGGGGAAAAGAAGAAGCGCTCTGGATTGTACTGGAAAGAGGAGATGGCACTGTCATCCATACTGCTGTAGTCTATAGACCTCCGACTCAAATTGAAGAGATAGATAACAATTTGATTAAAGATATTGCCAAGATAGTCACAAAGGGGGAAGTAATCATTTTGGGTGACTTTACCTGATGTGGATTGGATTACTCCTTCTGCACATCTGGAAAGAAGCAAAAAAATTGTAGATGCTCTCCAGGATGCATTCCTTAGACAAATGGTCATGGAACCAACCAGGGAAAACTCAACGCTGGATTTAGTGCTCACCAATGGTGATAGCATGTCAAATGTCTGCGTGAATACCCCTGTGAGCAACAGCGATCATTACACAGTGTGGTTTGAGATAAAAGCCAAGGTACAGGCCAAACATAGCAAGCTCAAAGTCCTAAACTTCAAAAACACTGACTTCAATAAAATGGCCAAGTACCTAAAGGAGGAGATGACACAGTGGAAGGAGATAAAGGAAGTGGAATTGCTATGGGATAAACTAAAGGTGGCAATAAAAGGGGCAACAGACAATTATGTTAAAAAAGTAAACAAAAACAAGAGGAGAACGAAACCTATTTGGTTTTCCAAAGAAGTGGCTGCTCAAATAAAGGCAAAAAACACAGCTTTCGCAAAATTCAAAAGCTTGCAAACAGAAGAACACAGAATTGAATACAGGATTGAACTCAAATAGTCAAAAAGAGAAATAAGGATAGCAAAATCAAAGGCAGAGGAAAAGATGGCTAAAGATGTTAAGGGTGGCGACAAAACTTTCTTCAGGTATATTCGGGAAAGGAAGAAGATCAGAGTTAGAATTTCAGGACTCAGAAGTGCTGGAAAAAGACTCACGGAAAGTGACAGAAAAAGTGAAATTGCTAAACAAATACTTCTGCTCTGTTTTTACTAAAGAAAATCCTGGATATGGACCAGCTGGGACTCCCAAATATAAAAATGGGAACGAAGCAGATACCACACCATTCACAGAAGATGAGGTGTTGGAACAACTTGCTAAACTGAAAGTGGGCAAAGCCATGGGACTGGATGGGCTACATCCCAGGATACTGAAAGAGCTCAGAGAAGTTCTATCAGGGCTGTTAAAGTATGTATGGAGGAGTGGCCTAGTGGTTGGGGCAAGGTACTTCAGACCGGAAGGTCGGGGGTTCAAATCCCACTAGAGGACAGCAACCTTGGGCCAGAAGGACTGGGGTTTCTAGTCCCACAGGTGCTCCTTGTGGTCTTGGGCAAGCCACTTAACCCTCCATAGCCCATGTTCCCTGTAAAATAGTTATCTCCAAGTTATAATGCCCTGTTCAATGTAATTTCAGTTTGTTCAATGTAAACCGCACTGATGCAGAATAGCACGGTATATAAGAGATTGTAAATAAATAAAATGTATTCAACAGATCCTTGGAAACAGGAGAGGTTCCTCAGGACTGGAAAATGGCTGATGTCGTACCTCTACACAAAAGTGGTGACAGGGAAGAAATGTCAAACTACAGACCCGTGAGCCTTACCTTGGTGATGGGAAAAGTAATGGAGGTGCTCCTGAAAGAGCAAATAGTGAACTTTCTCAAAACCAACAGGTTGCAAGATCCGAGGCAACATGGTTTTACTGAAGGACGGTCTTGCCAAACTAATCTGATTGAGTTCTTTGACTGGGTGACCAAGTAACTAGATCAGGGGCATGCAATGGATGTCATCTACCTGGATTTCAGCAAAACCTTTGATACTGTTCCTCATAGGAGGCTTGTCAAACTCAGTAGCTTGAGGATGGGTACCAAGATAGTAAACTGGATTAGAAATTGGTTGACTGACAGACGACAGAGGGTGATGGTACATGTAGCTCACTCGGATGAGGGGGAAGGTGAATAGTGGGGTGCCCCAGCGTTCAGTCTTGGGCCCGGCACTGTTCAATGTATTTGTGAGTGATATTGCTGAAGGACTGAATGGAAGAGTCTGTCTTTTTGCAGATGGCACAAAAATTTGCAACAGAGTGGACTCCCCCGAGGGAGTGGATAACATGAGGAAAGATCTACAAAAGCTGGAAGAATGGTCTAATTCTTGGCAATTAAGATTTAATGCAAAAAAGTGCAGTGTCATGCACTTAGGTAGCAGAAATCCAAGGGAAATGTACGCGATAGGGGGCGAGAGGTTGGTGTGCATGGTTCAGGAAAAATACCTTGGTGTGATTATCTCTGATGATCTCAAGGTGGCAAAACAGTACGCCAAGTGGTGGCAAAAGCCAGGAGGATGTTGGGCTGCATACAAAGAGGGATCACCAGCAGAAAGGAAGAGGTACTTATGCCACTGTACAGGTCGCTGGTGAGGCCTCACTTGGAATACTGTGTTCAGTTTTGGAGACCATATCTTGCAAAAGATGTAAAAAGACTGGAAAGTGTTCAGAGGAAGGCAACCAACATGATTTGGAGCCTGCGTAAGAAACCTTATGAGAAGAGACTTGAAGACCTAAATATGTACACTTTGGAGGAGAGGAGGGATAGGGGAGATATGATTCAGACCTTTAAATACTTAAAGAGGAACGATGAACAAACAAACCTCTTCCAAAGACAGGGAAGCTGCAAAACTAGAGGGCATAACAAAGCTGCAAGGTGGAAAATTGAAAGGCAATGTCAGGAAATATTTTTTCACTGAAAGGGTGGTGGGTGCTTGGAATGCTCTTCTGATGGAAGTGGTGGGGGCAAACACGGTGACGGAATTCAAAACAGCATGGGACAAGTACAGCGGATCCCTTTACAGCAACAGGATAAAAACAAAATAAACTGAACCATCTAACTTCTCAACAAATAGGGGTGTCATACATGGAGTGGTGGGTCCACCCCTAAACAAAGACATGGGGAGGGGTGACCTGCACAGAGCGTCAGGTGCACCTACTCTTGCCGTATTACTGGGCAGACTGGATGGACCATGCTGGTCTTTATCTGCCGTCATTTACTATGTTACTATGTTGGCAGCTTGGCTTATCTCCTGCCATGAGCAAAAAGTCATCCAGGTAATGAATGATTCTGCCCTGACACAACTCCTCCATAACAATCCATTGAAGGGCAGAGCTGAACTCTTCAAAATAGGCACAGGAAATTGAGCACCACATGGGGAGGCATTTGTCTACATAGTACCAGCTCTCAAAATGCAGCCCCAGCAACTGAAAACTGTCAGGGTGTATAGGGAGCAACCGAAAAGCGGACTCTACGTCAGTCCTTGCCAGCCATGCTCCGGAGTAACTCCAGCACATGGTCTATTGAGGTGTATTTAACCGAACAGACAGCCGGGTCCAAGTGGTCATTCACCGAGGCACCATTGGGAAAGGACAGGTGATGTATGAGCCAGAACTCCCTGGCTCCTTCTTAGGGACCAGGCCCAATGGGTAAATAATTAGGTAGTGCAGCGGCCTACTCTCATATAGGCCTGCCACCCTACCGAACTGCAGCTCCTTGGGGAGCTTCTGTTGGACCACTTCCCTCCAATCAAGGGTGGATTTTAAGTTCCCAACCATTCGCAGGGCCCGGCAGGCCATTGTAGGGAATGACAAACCCCAGCCTATAACTATTGAGCAATCATTGTGTTTTCTCCCTATTGTACCCCTGCAAGTTCCTCCCCAGAACCTCAACCATGATGGGCGTAAATGCCCAATTCAGCCCTATGACCTCAGTGCAGGCGCAGGTTGTTGCCCCCTTGTTTCTTAGCACATCAGATCTGGCATATATGGCGCAAGCATGGTGGCATTATTAAATCTGCAATACCTGCCGTTGAACAGCCTGCAGACCCCCTGGCACCCGGTATAATTTGGCAGCAGGGGGATGTTGGCACCATTCATCCAGGGGAGGGAACTGCCCTCCCCCGGGTCGAGCCTGCTGTCCCCCCAAAAGTGCTGTTGGGGCCCCATGAATTTGCTGGGCCCCCCACTACCCAAGGCCCCGCCCAGTCGACCTCCCTGCTGACCCTGTGTCATCAGCCAGATCCACAGGTCAATGTCCTTCCTGTCCCAGCCCAGCCCTTGGTTGCCAGCCATGTTTTGACAAAACTGCTCATCGTACTCTAGCCAGACATTTCCCTGCCCCACCCCATATACCCTATAAGCCTCGCAGATGCTGTCTTGGTACTTCAACAGCCCCTGCACTGCTCTGGGTGTCTTTCACCCAACACGCTGGCTAGTACCCTAAAAACTGCACACCAGTTCACGATCGTCCAAGAGATGCTGTCTGCCAGAGCAATCACAATTCTCATCCCCATCCCAGATAAGTAGCGAGAAAATGTCCACATACTCACCCCTCCAGATTTTTGTTTTTTGAGCGAGTGGGACGTGGCTGTCTAACATACTCGTAAGGCGCACGTACTAGTCCCCTTTCCCTGGGTACCGCCCATCCCCTGTGACCCCCAGAGTAACATGTGTTGGGGGCCCGCCTCTGGTGTATTTGGGGTGGGGTGCTTGGGATCCCATTAATGGTCATCCTAGCTGCACTCTGGGTCGCCTCCAACCTGCCCGCTGCCAAGTCTGAACTACAGCATGGCCTGCAGCAATCCCTCAACCCCATAGTGGACCCCTTCAGCCCCCCTACACCACAAACCTGCACTGCCACTGTGACTCCCTCGCCTGCCCACACCCCAACTTCCCCCTTTCCAACCCCGTACCCCCACTGCCACCTGCCCTATGAATCCCAGCCACCCCTCAGATAGCAAAGAAACATGATCATACTCACCCCTTAGTTCCTCTCCTCTGGGTGTGACTGCCTGAAGCTGACCCGCCTCCTCCATGGTTGTCCCTCCCCTGGCTAGCACTCCATCTAGTGAATTCATGAGAGCCTGCACACATCCTGCTCCATGGACCACGGCAATGGCTCAGACCTGGTTCATGAGGTCATGCATACCAGGTGGATCATCCCCCTGTCTTATGCCGCTAGGGTTGCCAACTGGCTCCAGATGCACCTGACAGGTTCAATCCAGTCCTGGGTTTACCTCATTGCATGCAGAGATATGTAGTTATGATTTCTCCATTACATTCCATAAGAAAAGGAAAACTACAAGTAACTGCATGCAATGGGGTAAACCCAGGACTGGAGCAAGCCTGTCGGACACATCTGGAGCCAGTTGCCCACCCTATATGCTGCCGTACAGCGGGGGCAGGCTACTGGTTAACAATGCTGACTGACCTGCCCCTGTAGCGAGATCCATGTGCTGCAGAGCACCACAGCGTCCTGCTGGGCCATGCCAGGACTGGGTCTCTTTTTGGTGTCCTTGCGCTTATTCTCTTTTCCTTTTGATGCCTTCCAGGTTGTCCCATCGGCCTTCTTTGTCATTTTCTATGCTGGTTCACCTTCCCCGCCTCTGGCGTGCTGTTTTTTTGCCATAGCGTCTGTTCCCCCGTGCACCCTCCCCTGCTTAAATCCCCACTGCTGCTCCGGTACCTCTTTTCCTTGTTACCCCGCACGGCTATGCCCAGAGTCTATAATGTTTAAATGGTGCCTTGCTGCTCTTAAAATTGTTTCTTTATGCCCCAATCCGCCACGAGGTGACATACTTGCTCAATATTTTGGCTGATATAGCTGTCTGGTCGCGTTCCCCCATTATTCACCAAGAGGTGCCCTTTGCTCTACTCCCATGTGCACTCCAGTCTCTCAGCCTCCACTGTGAAATCAGTTACCTCCCCTGGCCACTCTGCTCATGCTGGCCTGCAGGTCCCCATTGCATCTCCTGCCACCTCTCTGTTGCTGCAGTCTCCACTGGGACAAGTCCTCCTTCTGCTTATCTACTGCTCTCGCAGCCCGCTGCTTTCTCTCCCGGCTTCCTCACCACACCGCACAATCATGGTGCTACAGTATGCGACACCAAACTAACTGGCAAGCAGGGGGGAGCCGGGGCCGCTGCTCTTGCCAAAATGTGCAGGGGCCTGAAATCTCTATGTTCCAGTCACGATGCTCCAGAAAAAAGGAAGGGGTGGCTTCTACCCCCTCCCTTTAATTGACAGGACTGCCCTTCCTCCTCCATCTAGCCTGTTCTCCCCACACCCTTCCTCTTCCGGCGGCCCATATTATGGGGCCTGCACCCTATCGGTGCTGGCCCACCATTAACTGTAAAACGTCTCTATTAACTGTTGAAGGTGCTCCCATTGGTTTCCCATTCAGTTAATGTAGATAAACATTCTTTTATGTTTGTTAATTGCATTGCAGATAAAGCATAGAGTTGGCTACACCTATTTAGGTGACGTTAACTCACCTGCTTTATCTGTTCCATTGAGATACATTCCACAGCAATTGCTAGCCCTGTTTTGCATTTGCTGCTAGCATGGAAGATAAGTTCATTAATTGCTAAGGTACAGTCAATGCAGCTTAGAACCTAATATTCAAAAGCTCTTATCAGATAACAGCACCTACTACTGTATCTAGATAACTGGCATTGGCCATGGATATCTATTGAAATTCAGTAGCACTATATGGACACTGCCACTGAATATCTTACAGACTGCCTTGACACTATCTGGATGGTGCAGGAGTGGTCTGTGGGTGAAGCGTGGGTACAGCAGTGAATTATCCACCCAGTCACATTATATTACTGCTATCCAGATAACACTGCCGGTCATTGCTCTGTATGGATACTGACCACTATCTAGGTACCAGTGAGGAATATCCAGATCTTTTTAACCACTGCAGATGTCATTTAAAAAACATTGACTGTAGCAATTTAGTATTAACCCATTAGTAATAGGCCCCTTTTTGTGCTATTAGGGATAGTTCTGAGAGCTTATTTTATAAAGGCAGATAGGTGCCCATTGTCTTTATAAAAAAATGATTTTTTGCATATTTTACATACAACGTTTCAAGAGCAAAGATGTTTTTCTCCATACAAAGATTCAACTTGTCCAGGCCCTGGTATTTTCAATAACGTCATATGGATGCAAAAGTTGGACAGTGAAAAAGATAGACAGGAAGAAAATGAATGCCTTTGAATTATGGTGCTGACGACGAATACTGTGTACATCATGGACTACTCAAAGAACTAACCAGTCAGTACTAGAGGAGATCAAACCTAAACTTTCCATAGAAGCTCAGATGACAAGACTTCAACTTTCATATTTGGGCACATCATGCAAAGAGAGAGATCATTGAAGAAAGACAATGCTTGGCAAGGTAGAACGTCACCATAAAAGAGGAAGGCCGGCAATGAGATGGATCGATACAATACAAGCAGCTCTGGATACCACTCTAACAACAATGAGCCGCTTGGCTGAAGACCAAACAAAGTTTAGGTTAACTATCCAGAGGATTGCCAGGAGTCAACACCGACTCAATGGCACTTAACAACAATGCATATCTATATAAAGTTATTTTTATTTATTTATTTATTTTATTTAGCTGTATTTATATCCCGCTTTTCACCGGGTCAAAGCAGTCAATTGGGAGATACATTTAACACGAGGGGATATGACACACATATGCTAATACTTACAGGGAACATGGGCAATGGAGGGTTAAGTGGCTTGCCCAAGACCACAAGGAGTGCCTATAGGACTAGAAATCCCAGTCCCTCCGGCCTGACATTGCTGTCCCCAGGTGGGACTTGAACCCCCGGCCCTCCAGCCCGAAGTACCTTGTCCTAACCACTAGGCCACTCCTCCCTATAGGGGGTTGATATTCAATGATGGTGGCCAACACGTTCAAAGTGACTAGCCATTGCCACTAACTTAAACCTGGATAGTCAATGCCAGGATCATATCCACCAACCAGCATTGAATATCCAGGTTGCCCGGTTAGTGATCTAGCTAGCCAGTTGTCTGTGATATCCATTCAATATCTGATTAGAACATAAGAACATAAGAAATGCCATACTGTGTCAGACCAAGGTCCATCAAGCCCAATATCCTGTTTCCAACAGTGGTCAATCCAGGCACAAGTACCTGACCAAAGTCCACAGCTTTCACAATGCTCATCCTGGGGTAAGAAGTGGATTTCCTCTTTAATAATGGTCTATGGACCTTTCCTCCAGGAACTTGTCCAAATCTTTTTTAAACCCAGCTACACTAACAGCTTTTTACTACTTCCTCCAGTAACAAATTCCAGAGTTTGATTACATGTTGAGTGAAAAAATATTTTGTCTTATTAGTCTTAAATAGTTTACCCTGTAGCTTCATTGCATGTCCCCTAGTCTTTCTATATTCTGATGATGTAAACAATCAATCTTTGTTTACCCATTCCATTCCATTCATTAATTTATAGACCTCTATCATATCTCCCCTCAGCCGTCTCTTTTCCAGGTTGAAGAGCCCTAACCTTTTTAGCCTCTCTTCATAGGAGTATCCTTCCATCCATTTTGATGGCTCTTCTCTGTACCTTTTCTAATAACGCTATATCCTTTTAAAGATATGGTGACCAGAATTATACACAATACTCAAGGTGCGGTCGCACCATGTAACGATACAAAGGCATTATAATATCCTTTGTTTTATTTTCCATTCCTTTCCTTATGATACCTAGCATTCTATTTGCTCTCTTGGCCAACACTGCACACTAGGTGGATGGTTGTAACATGTTATCCACAATGACACCTAAATCTTTTTCCTGGGTGGTGGTTCCTAATGTGGAACCTTGCATCGTGTAACCATAGTTTGGGTTTTTCTTTCCTAGGTGCATAACTTTGCACTTGTCCACATTAAATTTAATCTGCCATTTGGATACCCAGATCTTCCAATTTATCAAGATCCTCTTACAATTTTCCACAATCCTCTTGTGTTTTAACACTTTAAATAGTCTTGGGTCATCTGCAAATTTGATAACCTCACTCGTTATTCCCTTTTGCAGGTCATTTATGAATATGTCAAAAAGCAGCGGTCCCAGCACAGATACCTGGGGGCTCCACTATTTTCTTTTCTCCATTGAGAAAATTGGCCATTTAGCCCTACCCTCTGCTTTCTATCTTTTAACCAGTTCCTGATCCACAATAGTACACTGCCTCCTATCCCATGACTTTTTGGTTTGTGATAAGGAAGCTTATCATAGCTCAGGAAGGAGCTATAGAAAAGGTGAAGTGACTCTGAACAAGCAACCTGTCAGTTCTGGTAGAAATAAGAAAACAGAATTTTCCCATAAAAGACTACCAGTCCCAGAATGCACCAGGTTTCCAACAGCCATTAGAGGAGCTGAAGTGGGGAAACGTGTGTTCAATCAGGAGGGCTATGAGGTAATCCCTAAGCACTCATCTCAAAGGGCAGGGCCTGATTCAGCACAGCTGCACTGTGTTAGGGAGGAGCACTCATCTAAGCAGAATAAGAGTAGAGTTTATTCTACAGATGACCATCTTCATGAACACCTTGGATATCCAGAGAATTATCCTCAGTTTCATCTGAAGGATTATCAGAAGCAGAAGCCAAACCGGACGGACAGAGAGGGAAAGAGACCCTCTGGAAGAAAGAGGAGAAAAGCCTTTGAGAGGTCTAGAAGAGTCCAAAGCAGTACGTATACTGAGAGGTATTCCAAGGACCAGCATACACCATTGGACTGGGGAAAGCCAGAGGAATGGTGCTGCAGAGCTAGAAATCTCCAGACGCTACCTGTGAGGGAGACGGCTGCACGTGGAAGGGACCCTAAGACCTGTGCCAGAAGGTATGTGAAGAGAGGATCCAGTGTCCAGGGATCTGGATTGGAAGGCTGGACATAAGAACTGGACTACATACTGGCCAGGCTATATAGAGAGGAACTCTAGCAGCAACGGAAGCTCAGGTATGAACACTGATCTATGCCCTAGCTATAACCTTGAAAGACAGCAGGGAAACAAGTATTCTCCTGAAAATGCTCCATTGAGAGATTCATCTGTGCCAATCCATGATATTGAACCCATGCTTGTTGAACAAGGGGGAATAATAGCAGATGAGGATCCTGTTTATATGGACTGCTCTCTATCTAAACTCCGTTGGTAACTTTCTGTTATAAAGTACAGCAACCATCACAAAGAAATACAAATTTGTTCTTTAATCTACTCAGAAAAGCTCCTGAAGCAGGATTTGACCCACACAGTGGAAGGCAAGCCAGCTAAGGGGTTTCAGCTGGTAACTGCTAGCAATTAAGCCTTACCTAATTGCTTGTGAGCTAGGAGAGAATCACTTCTGTATCTATGTGGGAAGTAATCAGACGTTAACCTGAAAAGAACAGTTTGTTTCTTGCTTTGTGGCTTTTCATTTGTTGTTTTCCTGATTTTAACTTTGTTTTTCCAAGTTAGCACTGAAAGCAAGTAACCTAATTTATGTGCTACCAAGCATATCTGTGTTGGGAGAAATAACCCCATAAATAAATATCTTATTGGCTTTACCCAAGAGCACAACTAAATTATTGTCAGCAGCTGTGTCTGGTGTGAATGAACTACATTGCCCACAATACCTTGCAAATCATATAGATATATGCACTTGCCAAGAGTGTGAAGATTCTCACCCAGGCAGCCGTCTGACAGGTTTTGCCAAAAGTCTCTGATGAGGGGACCTTGTCAAAAGCTTTCTGAAAGTCCAGATACACTATATCTACTGACTCACCTTTGTCTACCTGTTTATTCACATCTTCAAAAAAACATAACAGATTAGTAAGATAATATCTTCCTTGTCCAAAGCCATGTTGGCTGTCTCCCATTAAGCCATGACTATCTATATGTTCAGTAATTTTGTTCTTTATGATGGTTTCTACCATTTTTCCTGGTACTGACGTCAGGCTCACAGGTCTGTAGTTTCCTGGATCACCCCTGGAGCCCTTTTTAAAAAATGGCGTTACATTGGAATTCCCTCCCAAAGGAAGTGGTGGGGGCAAATACAGTGACAGAATTCAAAATGGCATGGGGCAGACACAGTGGGTCCCTTTACAGCAACAGGATAAAATCAAAATAAATTTAACTATCTAATTTCTCAACAAACAAGGGTATCCTACATGGAGCGGTGGGTTCACCCCTGAACAAAAACAATGGAAGGGGTGGCCTGAACAGACCAGCAGGTGCACCTACTCTTGCCATCTTACTGGGCAGACTAGATGGACCATACGGATCTTCATCTGCCATCATTTACTATGTTGCTATGGTACAATACTACACTGCCTCCAGTCCCATGGCTTTTTAATTTCACCAAGAGTCTCTCATCAGGGACCTTGTCAAATACTTTCTGAAAATCCAGATACACTAGAAACATAGAAATATGATGACAGAAAAAGACCACATGGCCTATCTAGTCTGTCCTTCCATAACAACAACTATAACAGTCCCCTTTTTACCGTTAGAGATCCTCTGTGTTTGTCCCATGCTTTTTTGAATTCAGTTACTGTCCTTATCTCTACCACCTCCACTGGGAGACTATTCCACGGATCCACTACTCTTTCCATAAAGAAATATTTCTGCATATCACTCCTGAATCTATCTCCATTCACCCTCATTCCATGTCCCCTCGTAGCAGAACTTGCTTTCAATTGAAAGAGGCTCTCTCCCTGAACATTTATGCCACGGAGGTATTTAAACATCTCAATCATATCACCTCTATCCCGCCTTTCCTCTAAGGTGTACATATTAAGATCCTTCAGTCTGTCCTCATATGCTTTATAATGAAGACCACTAATCATTTTAGTAGCCACCCTCTGCACCGACTCCATCCTGTTCACATCCTTTTGAAGGTGCGGTCTCCAGAATTACAAACTATACTCCAAATGAGGTCGCACCAAAGACTTATCTTGATGGAAAATTGCAAGAGGATCTTGATAAATTGGAAGACTGGGCATCAAAATGGCAGATGAAATTTAATGTGGAGAAGTGCAAGGTTATGCACCTAGGGAAGAACAACCCAAACTATGGTTACACGATGCAAGGTTCCACATTAGGAACCACCACCCAAGAAAAAGATTTAGGCGTCCTTGTGGATACCATGTTAAAACCCTCGGCCCAGTGTGCAGCGGCGGCCAAGAGAGCAAATAGAATGCTAGGTATGATAAGGAAAGGAATGGAAAATAAAACAAAAGATATTATAATGCCTCTATATCGTTCCATGGTGAGACCGCACCTTGAATATTGTGTGCAATTCTGGTCGCCATATCTTAAAAAGGATATAGCAATTTTAGAAAAGGTTCAGAGAAGAGCCACCAAAATGGTAAAGGGGATGGAAGGCTACTCCTATGAAGAAAGGCTAAAAAGGTTGGGGCTCTTTAACCTGGAAAAGAGACGGCTGAGGGGAGATATGATAGAAGTCTATAAATTAATGAACGGAGTGGAACGGGTAAACGTAGATCGATTGTTTACCTTATCAGAATATAGAAAGACTAGGGGACATGCAATGAAGCTACAGGGTAAACTATTTAAGACTAATAAAAGAAAATATTTTTTCACTCAACGTGTAATCAAACTCTGGAATTTGTTACCGGAGGATGTAGTAAAGGCTGTTAGTGTAGCTGGGTTTAAAAAAGGTTTGGACAAGTTCCTGGAGGAAAGGTCCATAAACCATTATTAAGAAGGGACCCAGGATATCAATGCTTGAACCAATACAAGCATTGTGGAACCTGTGTCCCTTGGGGAAACTGCTAGGTACGTATGACCTAGATTGGCCACTGTTGGAAACAGAATACTGGGCTTGATGGACCTTGGTCTGACCCAGTATGGCATATCTTATGTTCTTATGTTATACAGAGGCATTATCACCTCCTTTTTTCTGCTAGCCATTCCTCTCCGTATGCACCCAAGCATCCTTCTAGGTTTTGCAGTCGCCTTTTCTACCTGTTTAGCTACTTTAAGATCATCAGACACAACCATGCCTAGGTCCCGCTCTTCTTTATTGGACAAAAGAATCGGACCAAGGACAGATCCCTGGGGCACAACACTGATAACATCCTTCTCCTCAGAGTGAGTTCCATTTACTTGTACTCTTTGTCGCCTCCCACCCAACCAATTTCTAACCCAAGCAGTAACTTTAGGGTCCATCCCTAGGGTGCTCAGTTTCTTTATAAGTCGCCTGTGAGGAATAGTGTCAAAGGCTTTACTGAAATCTAAATACACCACATCTAGGACTCTCCCTCGGTCCAACTCCCTGGTCACCCAGTCAAAGAACTCAATCAGATTTGTCTGACAAGACCTGCCTCTGGTGAATCCATGCTGCCTCGGATCCTGTAATCTACTGGACTCCAGAAACCTCACTATTTATTCGTTCAGCAGCGTTTCCAATAATTTACTCACCACCGAAGTTAACTAACTGGCCTGTAGTTTTCAACCACATCCTTACTTCCACTTTTGTGTAAAGGCACCACATGAGCCTCTCTCCAGTCCTTTGGCACCACTCCTGACTCCAACGAGGCATTGAAAAGGTCAGTCAGTGGAGCTGCTAGAACGTCCCCAAGTTCCCTCAGTATTCTCGGGTGTATCCCATCCGGTCCCATCGCTTTGTCTACTTTAAGTTGAGATAGTTTCTCATGAACACAGTCTTTTGAAAATTGTTCAAGATGTCCTTTGCTTCTGTTCCTATTTGTGGGTGTTTTCTGAGGTCCTGCTCCTGGTTCTTCATCTGTGAACACAGAACAAAAATATTTGTTAAGCAATTCCGCTTTATCCTTATCAGCTTCTACATATTCCTCCCCTGCACCCTTGAGTCTGACAATACCACTTTTGTCCTTCCTCTTCTCACTAATATATCTGAAAAATGTCTTATCCCCCCATTTTATTGCATTGGCTATTTCCTCCTCCTTTTGAATCTTTGCCTTCTTGACTACCTTGCTAGCTTCTCTAAGTTTTCCTCTCTCTGTGAACTCTTGTATTTCATGAAGGCCTCCCTCTTTTTCTTCACTTTATCAGCTAATTCTTTCGAAAACAATAGCAGTCTCCGTTTCCTTTTACCTTTATTTACCATTTTAACAAAAAGGTTGGTTGCCCTTAAAATATCCCCTTTCAGTTTTTCCCACTGTTTTTCTACATCCCTCAGCTGTTCCCATCCCACTAACGACTCCCTGAGGTATTGGCCCATCTTCGCAAAGTTAGTCTTCCTAAAGTCTAAGATCCTCGCCTTTGAATGGATTCTAACAGTCTTAGTCCTAATACTGAACCACACCATCTGGTGATCACTGGATGCAAAATGATCTCCCACTACAACATCAGAAACACTTTCACCATTGGTAAGCACCAAGTCCAGTATGGCCCCTTCACGTGTGGGGTCTGTTACCAATTGCCTGAATAGTTCTCCCTGTAGAGAATCCAGGATCTCCTTACTTCTAGATGATACTGCAGCAGGAATGTGCCAATCAACATCTGGCATATTAAAATCTCCTATCAGTAGCACTTCCCCTTTCCTAGCAATGCTACGCATGTCTTCAATTAACTCTCTGTCCACCTCCTCCTCTTGTGAGGGAGGTCTCTATATCACACCAATGTAAATAGATTTCTCTTTCCCTCTTTCTAGTTTAACCCACAATACCTCCCCTCTCCCTTTTAAGCTCTGTAATTCCAAAGCTTTAATAGTAGTTTTTACATATAGTGCCACTCCTCCTCCCCTTCTTCCTACCCTGTCCTTTCTGAATAAAGTATAGCCAGGTATAGTTACATCCAAATCATGGTTTTCTGTGAACCATGTTTCTGTAACTGCCACTAAATCCATGTCAGTCACTCCCACCAAAGCTTCAACATCAGGGATCTTATTTCCTATGCTACAGGCATTTATACACACTGCTTTCCATATGTTACCCCTGTTACCCATTTCTATAAAGTTATTTATTGTATCACCTACCTGGGGGCTTTCACTTACCTGGGGCCTTTCTTCACCCATCCCCATCGAATCTAGTTTAAAGCCCTCTTCAGGAGATTAGGCAGTCTACTACCGAAGACCTTTCTTGGACAGATGGATGCCATCTCTGCTCTGCAACCCTTGGAACAGCATCCCATGGTCTAGGAAACCAAAACGCTCTCGATGACACCATCCACGCAGCCATGCATTCATCTCCAGGATGCGAGCCTCTCTGCCTTGGCCTTTACCCTCAACAGGAAGGATTGAAGAGAACACCACCTGTGCACCTGAAGTCACTTTTGATACGTTCCGAGGTATACCTGGCAGTATCATTTGTTCCAACATGGATTAGCAACATTGGGTAATAGTCAGTGGGCTTGATGAGTCTCGGCAAACTCTCCGTAACATCTTGGATTTTGGCACCAGGCAGACAGCATACCTCTCTGGACATCATCTGGTCAGCAGATGGACGCCTCAGTACCCCTCAGAAGAGAGTCTCCAACCACCACTACCCTTTGTTTCCTTGTGGTCACTGATTCTGTAACTTTGGGGTACTTGAGCTCTGGTTCTTCCCTTTCCAGGGATGCTGTCACCTCCTCCACTTCCAGTGCTGCATAATGGTTCTTCAATTCAAGGGCTAGAGAGGTTGGACTGGTGATTTTGCAGGCCCTGGTGACTTGTGTCCAACCATCGACATTCTGTTGGCACCCATCTTCTCCTCTGCTAGAGAGCTTGGTTGCTGCAAGAAGCATCTCATCAATGTACTTCTCACTGTCTTGAATGCTCCTCAGCCACTATATCACCTTTATCTACCTGTTTATTCACACCTTCAAAAAAAAAAGATAAGACTTTCCTTGGCTAAATCCATGTTGGCTTTCTCCATTTAAACCATGACTATATACAGTAATTGTATTCTTTTTTTTTCCTTTTATTTATGAGATTAATCAAATACAGCAAGAAAAAAAAATTCCTTACATGAAATACAGTGAATGAGGTAACATTTTACAGAATAAGAAGAAAAAATACCTATTACATGCACTGTATATAGACCACATAGTGGAGAGGAGGAGAAAGCAAACTATCTAACCACAACAGAGACTGGAAAGATACATTAGGAAACTAGCAAAACATAAAACCAAAATGGTGGTAGGCCTCCGAATTACATACGTAGAGTACAGAGATAGAATTATAACCACCTTTTACTCAGTTGGTGACAATGCAGCAAGCCTGGCATTAATAAATTTGTTCAAATCTACCGGATCCGAAAAAATATACTTAACACCATCAATAAGAACCAAACATCTGCAAGGGAACCGTAAAAAGAAAATACCCCCAATACTTAACACCCCAGGTTTATAATGGAGAAACTGTTTCCTCCGCTTTTGAGTATCTTTAACCAGGTCTGGAAACATAGAAATCTTACAACCAAGAAATACATCTAATCTTTTCTTAAAAAACATTTTCAATAACCAGTCCTTGTCAGAAACCAAAGTGCATTGGACTATAAGCGTGGAAGCAGTAGGAGTAGTAGTGGCATCACGCCCAGAATTCTCCAGTAAAGCAGTCACATCCAGAACACCAAAATTAACAGTAGAGACAGGTACAGACGCCTCAGTTTTTTTTGTAGGTAGATAGTACAACTTACTAAGAGGTGGAATCAAATCTGAAGGAACTTTCAAAATATCCATCATATATTGTTTAAACATGTCTATAGCCGACACGTCGGAGAGACGAGGAAAGTTCAAAACCCGCAGATTGGCAGCTCTAGAAGCGTTTTCCAACACCTCCAGCTTATATTTTAAAATAGCATTTTCCTTCACCAAGGCCGAAGTCGTGTCTGAAAAAGTATCAAGCTGAGTACTCAGTAGTATAATCTGTCTTAATCTGTTCACACGTAGATACAACAGCCTGGATAGTTTCCACATTCTTCTGGATATTAAGAGCGTTCATCCGAATCTGAGTAGATAGCGCCACAGTCTGAGAATTTATCGAAGAAGAAAGATTTGTGATGGCATCCCAAATCGCCTCCAGCGTAAATACCTTGGGGCGAGTAAGAGGAGGCAGGTCCGGCAAAAGAGATGACTCCAAATGCAAAGATCTATCCAACGGAGTATTCAGCTCCAAGCTGCCGCCCGAAGTCTCACCGAAACTATCGGGGGTCCAAGAGACCACACTCAAAGCGCGTGCTCACTCCTCAGCCAGCGCCCCCCCCCCCTCGGGGAGTGCCGGCGATACACAGGCTGGAGCGGCCTCGAAGGCAGTGGGGAGTGGTGGGGGAGTCCTTACTGCAGGAGAGAGCGATGTATCTACCTCCGACGGAGGCGTCTGATCCTCTGCAGTCAACGCCGCCAAGCTGGCTCGAATATCCTGGACCCTCTCCGGAGGAATCTTAACAAAACGATCCATAGGACCCAACTGGGAAGTTGAGGTGAGGAGGGAACAGCCCTCAACTTTCCCTTTCTCTTAGGCATAAGCTCAATAGAACGCTTCCACCGCCATCTTGGAATAGCTCCTCCCCCCCCAGTAATTGTATTCTTTATAATGGTTTCTATCAATTTATTGGGTACCGATGTCAGACTCACAGGTCTGTAGTTTCCCAGATCACCCCTGGAACCCTTTTTAAAAGTTGACGCTACATTGGCCATTCTCCACTCTTCATGTACAACAGTTGATTTTAATGTTAGTTCACAAATCTCAAATTTCAGTTCTTTCAATACCCTTAGATGTATATATCCAGTCCAGGTGATTTTGGTACTCTTCAGTTTATCAAAATTGTAATACATCTTCCCATTTTATCAATATTTGTTTCAATACATCACCTTTATATACCATTTCAGGCACTGGTAAATTTCCTACATTTTCTTTAGTAAAGACTGAAGCAAAGAATTAATTCCATCTCTCCTCTATGGCCTTGTCTTCACTTAGTGCCCCTTTTACTCCTCTATCATCCATTGATCCAACTGACTGTCTCATGGGATTTTTGCTGCAAATGCATTTGAAAACGTTTTTATTGTGCATTTTTGCTTCCATGGCAAGCTTTTTTTCAAATTCTCTTTGCCTGCCTTATCAATGCTTTGCATCTAACTAGGCAATGCTTATGTTTAACGTTTTCATCATTTGGCTCCTTTTTCCATTTCCTGAAAGATGCTTTTTTGGCCACAACAGTCTCAATGACCTCTCCTTTAAACCATTTTGGTTGTTTTTGGACTTCCGTCCGCTTTTCTTAAAGCATGGAATACATCTGTTCTGGGTTTCCAAGATAGTATTTTTAAACAATGCCCATGCTTTATGCAAATCTTTAGCCTTTGCAGCTGCTCCTTTTAGTCTTTTGTTAACTATTTTCCTTATTTTATCATAGTCTTCCTTTTGAAAGTTAAATGGGAATACTGTGGATTTCCTTGCAGTCCTCCCTTCATGTATTAAATGAAATGCGATTATGCTATGATCACTTTTGCCAAGTGGCCAAATTGCCCTTATTTCTTGCACCAGATCCTGCATGCCATTAAGGACTAGGTCCAAAAAATCTTCCCCCCTTGTTGGTTCATGAACCAGCTGCCCCATGAAGCAGTAATTTATTTCATCTAGAAACTTTATCTCCCTATCATGTCCTGATGTGACACTGACCCAGTTAATACCCAGGTAATTGAAATCACTACCTGTATTATTATAATATTACTTTAGTTAGCTTTCCTGATTTCTTTCAGCGTTTCATTATCCATCTGTTCAGTCCGGAGGGGCCATCAGTAATACAGCCCCAATGCCATTGCCTTCCCATTTTTTCAATTCTATAGCGTATTTTGTTTCCTGCAAAACTTTAATCCTATTTGACTCTATGCCCTTTCTAACAGAGTGCATCCCCTCCACCAAGTTGATATAGTTTGTACCCAGATATCACAATATCCAATTGGTTGTCCTCCTTCAACCAGGTCCCTGAGATACCACTGAGAGACCCCACACATCTGATCATGCAATAATTAACTCCATCAACTCACTACTCTTATAGTTGCCAACACAACTCCCCTCAGCTATTGCAATTGTGAATAATCTGAATTTATCCTCCTAAATAGCCATCAAATAGTACCTAAAATGCATTTGTACTATTTACACATCTGTCTGCTGATACCATACCTTATCTCCCACATCCAAACTCACCCATACACATACAACCAGTGCCAAAACATCCTTATGCTCAATAGACAAACCCCATATAACTTAAATACCAGTTGCTATAGAATAGCTAATGGAAACAAACATAACATCAGTAGACTCATTAATGTCATCATCCAAGACAGACTTCCTCCACATACTCTCTCAGCAAACCCCAACTCTGTACCTCTCAAGTGCTACATGGTTAATGCAAGATCAATAAGGAATAAATTACCGGTATTCCTTGACGTTATTAATGACAACAATCCCGACATCATATTCATCACAGATACCTGGCACTCTGATACTGACACCATCCCACTTAATCAACTTAAAGTCCCAGGATATCACATCTTCCATTGCCCCAGAGACAATAAGCATGGAGGAGGTATCCTCAATATCATAAAAAATGAGCTAAGAACCTCTCTCCTCCTATCTAGAAACATAGTGTAGTGGTTGCACTCTGTTAGAGAGGGCATTGAGTCATACAGGATTACGATTTTGCAGGAAAAACAAACAAACACTAGAATCTCTATGGATTGAAATTCCATGTAAAAAGGGAAAAGCAATGGCAATGGGGGTATACTACTGACTGCCTGGCCAGAATGAACAAACGGATAGTGAAATGCTCAAAGAAATCTGAGATCCTAACAAAAGTTACAACACAGTAATAATAATAATAATGGTTGATTTCAATTATCCCTGTATCGACTGGGTCAGTATAACGGCAGGACATGCTAGGGAGATAAAGTTTCTAGATGAAATAAATGACCGATTCTTGGAGCAGCTGGTTCATGAACTGAGAAGAAGGGAAGTCATTTTGGACCTAGTCTTTAGTGGAACACAAGATATGGTGCAAGAGATTTATTTATTTATTTAACAGATTTTCTATACTGCACTCTTCAATATTAGTGCGGTTTACAAATAACAAATTCTGCAAAGACCGGGGGAACAGCTTTGCACATACAGAGAACAGGATCATTTAACTTGGAGCTGAACTAGTGAACTATTTACATAGCCAACCACTCAAGTGGTGGTAGGGTAACTATTTACAGGTTATACATTGTGGCAAAGTCAACCATTTTGAGCATGGGGGAGGTGAATAGCATAAGGAATTCACCATAATCAAGGGACCTCTGTTAGGTGTGCAGGGTTAAAAAGCCAGAGCCACAGTTCAAAGGCAGAAAAAAACCAGTTGGAACAAGTTCCAGGAAATGCTTGACAGTGTAAGAGGGATAGATAGTGACTATATCCAAGAGCATGGAGCTTTTGGATGAGAGCGTCTGAAATTGAAGATCTGTTTTTGCTAGAATGAGGACTCCACCGCCTCTCCTGTTAGCTCTGTGGCACGTGTGTATTGAAAAGTCGGGTGGAATGATTTGATTTAGGAGGACTGTGTCAGTGTCATAAAGCCATGATTCTGTGATCATTAAGATGTCTAGGTTGTGGCTTGCTGTGAGATCTATGATAACAGGCCATTTCTTGTGAATTGAGCGTGTGTTTATGAGGGCACAATGGAGGTTACTGTGACCATGTAATAATTCAGGTTTGGAGTTGTCAGGGTGGTTGAGAGATATGTAGAGTAGGTGTGAGTGTCTGAGACGAGCTGTGGATGGTGGTGGATGGTGCGGTATGTTGTAATTCCTTCTTCCAAGAGTATATAGGATGGGGATGTGGTTGTAACTAGGTGAAAGTGCCAAGGCAGGATGGCTAGTATTGGCTAGGAGGTAGATGCTGATAAGGGCTAGCAGGAAGAGAGCCATGCTGGGTTGCTGAATGTTGTGTCTACCTTAGTGGTATCGGTGCAGTGTAATTGGTTGTCTAGCCTCAGTGGAGTGGTAAGATAAGTAAAAGATCTATAGTAACTAAGGGTGTTGGGGTCACTTGGCAAAAGTGATAATAGCATGATCACGTTTTATTCAATAAATGGAGGAAGGACAGCAAGAGAATCCACAATACTACCTTTTAACTTTCAAAAGGAAAAATATGATAAAACAAGGAAAATAGTTAAGAAAAAACTAAAAGGAGCAGTTGCAAAGGTTAACGATTTACATCAAGCATGGATGTTTCAAAATACTATCTTGGAAGCACAGACCAGCTGTATTCCACACTTTAAGAAAAGTGAAAGGAAGTCCAAAAAGCTGCCTGCATCATTTAAAGGTGAGGTCAAATAAGCTGTTGTAGCCAATAAAAGCCAATTTAAAGGTGAGGTCAAATAAGCTGTTGTAGCTGCGCATGAAATGAGAGTCAGAAGCTGTAAAGATGTCTTACACATTGGAACATGGAACGTACGAAGCATGAACCAAGGGAAGTTGGATATGGTCAAGAATGAAATGGAACGTGTACAACTTGATCTGTTGGGTGTCAGCGAACTGAAATGGACTGGCATCGGGCACTTTGCATCAGATGATCACATGGTCTACCATGCTGGAAATGAAAGACAAAGAAGAAATGGTGTTGCATTTATAATAAAGAAGAAACTTGCAAGAACTGTAATGAAATACAATGCAGTCAGCGAATGCTTAATCTCTATTCGTCTACGAGGATTGCCTATCAACACAACTATAATTCAAGTATATGCCCCAACAACAGCTGCAGAAGAGAATGAAATTGAAGAGTTCTATGAACAAGTACAAGCTGAAATTGACAGAACATGCAAACAGGATATCCTGATAGTCATGGGTGACTGGAACACAAAAGTTGGCAACAAAGAAGAAGGCAAAGTAGTTGGAAAATATGGACTTGGCAACAGAAATGAAGCTGGAGAAAGACTGATAGAATTCTGCAAGACCAATGATTTATTCATCTCAAACACATTCTTCCAGCAACACAAGCGGCGACTGTACACATGGACTTCACCCAATGGATTGTATAAAAATCAAATTGACTACATCTGTGGAAGTCAACGATGGAAAAGCTCTGTAACATCAACAAAGACAAAACCTGGAGCTGACTGTGGTACAGATCATCAACTACTAGTATGCAAACTCAAGCTAAAGTTGAAAAAGAGCAAACCACTCATGAAGGCAGCAAAATAGGACCTTGAGAATATACCACTGGAATTTAAAGACTGCCTGCAAAATCGATTTGCTGCTTTAGATACAAATGACAGAGCTCTGGAAGAGTTATGGAATGACATCAAGAAGGTTGTGTTGGAAGAAAGCGAGAAGTCTCTACAAAAGGTGAAAAAGCAAAAACGGCCAAAATGGATGATGGAAGAAACTCTGAAAATTGCCCAGAAACACAGAGAAGCTAAAGTCAGAGGAGAAAGAAAGACAATCGCAGAACTCAACAGAGATTTCCAATGTGCAGCAAGACAGGACAAGGAAAAGTACTACAATGACACTTGCAAGGAAATAGAAGCAGAAACTATTAGAGGAAGAACAAGATTGGCTTTCCTAAAGCTATGAGAGTTAAAGAAAAAGTTCCAGCCTCAAATTGGAATGTTACAAGATGCTCAAGGTTCCATGTTGAATGATGCTGAGAAGATCAAGAAAAGGTGGAAGGAATAAACAGAGTTTTTATATGATAAAGATCAAGTGGACCAACAGCCGTTTCAACCTGTACCTTATGATCGGGAACCATTGGTGATGAAAGAAGAAGTTGAAGCAGCATTGAAAGCCTTATCAAAGAACAAAGCACCAGGCATTGATAGCATTCCCATAGAAGTATTACAGCAATCTGATGCAGCTGTTACCATACTTACAAGGCTCTGACAAGAAATATGGAAGAAAACATCATGGCCAACTGACTGGAAAAGATCTGTGTTTATACCAATACTAAAGAAAGGTGATCCAACTGACTGTGGAAATTATCGAACAATCGCTCTGATCCCACATGACAGCAAGATTCTACTGAAGATTGTTCAAAAGAGACTACAACCATACCAGGAACAAGAACTACCTGAAGTGCAAGCAGGGTTCAGGAAAGGGCAAGGAACGAGAGACATCATTGCGGATGTGAGATGGATCCTTGAAAAAACTAAAGAATACCAAAAGGATATATATTTGTGTTTTATCGACTATAGCAAGGCTTTTGACTGTGTAAACCATGAGAAACTCTGGGCCACATTAAGCAGCATGGGTATACCAGAACACCTGATCGTTCTCTTGTGCAATCTGTACATTGATCAAGAAGCAACAGTTCGAACCGAATAAGGAGAAGGAGAATGGTTTAAAATAAGCAAAGGTGTAAGACAAGGCTGCATACTTTCCCCCTACCTGTTTAATTTATATGCAGAACAAATCATCAGAGAAGCAGGATTGTATGAAGACAACAGAGGTGTGAAGATTGGTGGAAGACTCATCAACAACCTTCGCTATGCTGATGATACTACATTACTGGCTGAAAGTGAAGATGATCTGAAACATTTGCTTCTCACAATCAAAGAACGTAGTCTCAAAACGGGCCTGCACCTTAATGTAAAGAAGACAAAGATCATGACAACTGGCATAATCAACAGGTTCATCATTGAAGGAGAAGAAATTGAAATTGTGAACAACTTTAACCTACTTGGATCAACTATCAATAAAGAAGCAACAAGCAGTCAAGAAATCAGATGACGCATTGCTCTTGGCAGAATGGCTATGAAAGACCTAGATAAGATTCTCAAGAGCAGAGATGTCTCTCTCCATACAAAGATTCGACTTGTTCAAGCCATGGTATTTTCAATAACATCATATGGATGTGAAAGCTGGACAGTGAAAAAGACAGACAGGAAGAAAATTGATGCCTTTGAATTATGGTGCTGGCGGCGAATACTGTGTATACCATGGATTGCCCAAAGAACAAACCAGTTGGTACTAGAGGAGATCAATCCTAAGCTTTCTTTAGAAGTTCAGGTGACAAGACTTTGACTTTCATACTTTGGACACATCATGCAAAGAGAGAGATCATTAGAGAAAGACATCATGCTCGGCAAGATAGAAGGTCAACGCAAAAGAGGAAGGCCAGCAATGAGATGGATTGATACAATAACAGCAGCTACAGGTACCAGTCTGTCAACAATGAGCTGCCTGACTGAAGACCAAACACAATTTAGGATAGCTATCCAGAGGGTCGCCATGAGTCGACTCCGACTTGACAGCACTTAACAACAACAGCCAATAAAAGCATCTTTCAGGAAATGGAAAAAGGAGGCAAATAATGAAAGTTGGAAACAAACACTGGCAAGTTAGATGCAAGGCATTGATAAGGCAGGCAAAGAAAGAATTTGAGAAGAAGCTTGCTTTGGAAGCAAAAATGTGTAATAAAGACTTTTTCAAGTACATTCATAGCAAAAAACCTGTGAGAGAGTCAGTTGGGCGATTATATAATAAAGGGGTAAAAGGGGCACTTAGAGGGGACAAGGCCATAGCAGCGAGACTGAATGAAGTTTTTTCTTAGGTCTTTATTGGGGAAGATGTAGGGATATTGCCCATGACTGAAATGGTATTTAAAGTTGATGCCGCAGAAGAATTGAAAGAAATATCGATAAACCGGTTAGATGTATTACAACTATTTGATAAACTAAACTAAAAAGTAGCAAATCACCTGGACTGGACGGTATACAATTAAGGGTGTTGAAAGAACTGAAATATGAGATTGCAGATGTACTATTAGTAATCTGTGAACTATCATTAAAATCATTTAATATCTGAAAACTGGTGAATGGCCAATGTAATGAAAGTTTTTAAAAAGATTTCCAGGGGTGATCGGAAGAACTACAGACTGCTGAGCCTGATGTCATTACCAGACAAAATTGTAAAAACCATTATAAAGAACAAAATTACTGAACATGTAGATAGTCATGGTTTAATGGAAGAAACCAAGTTGGCTTTAGCCAAGGAAGGTCTTGTCTTACTAATCTGTTATATTTTTTTGAAGGTATGAATAAACCTGTAGAAAAAGGTGAACCAGTTGATATAGTGTATCTGGATTTTCAGAAAGCTTTTGTCAAGTTCCCTCATGAGAGACTCTTGGCAAAAGTAAAAAGTGATGCTATAGGAGGCAGCGTATGTTGTGGATCAGGAAATGGTTAAAAGATAGAAAGCATAGGGTAGAGCTAAATGGCCAATTTTCTCATGGAGCATGGTAAATAGTAGAGTACCCCAGGGATCTTTGCTGGGTCTGTTGCTTTTTAACATTCGTAAATGACCAGGAAATGGGAATAACCAGTGAGATAATCAAATTTCCAGATGAGACAAAATTCTTCAAAGTTGTTAAAACCCAAGAGGATTGTGAAAAATTGCAAGAGGACCTTGATAACTTGGAAGACTGGATGTCCAAATGGCAGATGAAATTTAATGTGGATGAATGCAAAGTTGTGCACCTAGGAAAGAACAACCCAAACTATGGTTACACAATGCAAGGTTCCACATTAGAAAGAACCACCTGGGAAGAATGTTTAGGCATTTTCAAGGATAACATTGGCTCTGGTAGAAGTCTTTCAGTCAAAATATACTCTTGTCTCTTCATCTGCCTCTCACTTCCACGACTGAAATTCCATTTTGCATGTGCAGCCAGTAACAATAAAATAGATTCAGCAGCTACAAGAAACACGTCTTCTAAATCAGAGCTGCAGTACTCTCCATAAGCTCATTACTTTATAACCACTTTCTTCAAATAATCTCTCCAAGGTATATCCTCTTACTCTGTGACCTCTCCTTATCAAAGTAGCAGGATGTTACAAACACAAAATGCACCTTAGTAACATATCAATTATTTTCAGAAAAGGTTTTAAAAAGGTGCTAGATTATAAACCGCTGCTTGTGCAGTCTTTTCACTGCTGGTACTGTGGTCTGCGTCTTTATTCTTTTATTTGCCACTGCTATTACTACTACTATTAAACATTTATAAAGCATTACAAGGCATAAGCAGCGCTGTACAAACACAGAAAGAGACAGTCCCTGCTTGTCAGAGCTTACAATCTAAATCAAGACAAACAAGACAAAAGATAGGCATAAGGACAGAATAGGGAAGGGTAAGGAGACACAAGGAAATAAGAGATCAGGATCCAAAAGCAGACTCAAAGAGGTAAGCCTTTAGCATAGATTTGAAAAGAGGCAGAGATGAAGCCCGACAGACTCAGGAAGTTTGTTTCAGGCATACGGAGCAGCAAGGTGAAAGGACCAAAGTCTGGAGTTAGCAGTGGAAGAAAAGGGTCAAAGAGGACCAAGTCAGTAGAAGAATGGCGTTCATGAGGAGGGATGTAGTGGGATAGAAGAGAGGAAAGATAGTGAAGAGCAGAAGAAGAAATGCATTTAAAGGTCAGTAGCTGGAGTTTGAATTGGATATGGAAATAGAAGGGAAGCCAATGAACTTACTTGAGAAATGGGGTTATACGAGTATATCAAGGCTGGTGAAAGATTAGTCACACAGCAGAGTTCTGAATTGATTGAGATGACTCCGAGGGAGACCAGCAAGAAGAAGATTGTAATAGTCGAGACGGGAAGTAATTAGAGAGTGGACAAGTGTTTAGTAGTGTGTTCAGAGAGGAAGGGGTGAATTTTGTTAATGCTATAGAGTAAGAAATGACAGGTTTTAGCTATCTGTTGGATATGTGAGGAGAAGGAAAGGGAGGAGTCAAAAATGACACCAAGATTATGGACTGAGGAAACAGGAGGTAGAAGAGTGTTAACCTCATCACCCACCTTCCCCTCCCCACCTACAACACAATATCCAGCCACGTCCCCCCTACTCCCGCAACACCAAACACCTCATTACCATCCCAACACACAACTCTGCCCCTCATCACATCCAAACTTTCCCACCTCAGCACCCCTCAACTGTATCCTCATTAACACATGCTGCACAAACAACAAAACATCCATAAGAGATCTTGTCTTCACCCACAACCTAAACATCCTTTGCATTAGTCATGGCTCACAGAAACAGACTCAATCCTCCTAAACCAAATGTGACCCCTAAACTTCAGCCTCTGCCTTGATTAGCCTCTTCTACTCCCCACACACTCATAAAAATGGGGTGGCATCATCATTCTCCTCACCAAATCAGACCTAAACTTCACCAAGAAAACTGCCAAATCTACCACAACCCTGGACACACTCACCATCTCAAACAACTCACCATCTGCCTTGCCTATCACTCCCCATCCGCACCAGCCAACAACCTCTCTGACACAATTCATTCTACCCTCGAGAGCACCACAAAACTCAAAGACCTTATCCTTTTAGGGGACCTCAACCTACAATCAGCCCCAACCAACCATGTGACAGCCTTCATGGACGTAATGACAGCAATGGACCTCTTGCAAATAGTGAACTCCCCCACACACTGCAAAGGCAACATCCTGGACCTTATCTTCCTCAGTATCAACCCCACCCGCATTGCCTCTCCCACCTCCAGTTCAAACCATACCAGAACTCTGGTCAGACAATAAGGTAGTAGCCTCCAAGCTGCCCCTAAACAACTTCACAAACCAAAAAACAACCCCCAACCTGCACAGGAATAGATTCTGTGAATTCCATAAAGATTCCTTCCTTGCCCATATTGCCCCAATCATCACCACAGAACCTCAAGATATAGACTCTCACAACCCTGCTCATAAACAGACCCCATGGTACATCCCAACCTCCAAAAGCTCAAATCCCAACTAAGAAAACAAGAATACAGATGGAGAAAATCACAGCTGCCTACAGATCAAGCTCTGTACATGACCTTGCTGAGAGAGAGTATGACCAAGCTGCCAACCTTTCGAAACAAAGCTACCATACAAAACTAAACCACCCAAGAGAACTATTAATCCTTGTAAAAGAACTCACTTCAACATCCACCAATACCACAAATAACTGCCCCATTCACTCCCAGCAGCTGGCAGACTACTTCTCTAATCGCCATCCCCAACTGACAGCTCAACATGATCCACCCCCACCACATGCCAAACTAATGCGCTCTTGGACCACCTTTTAAACTATCTTAGCTGAAAACATCCAAACCACCATCTTGCCCCTCAACATCACCACCTTCCCCCTCGACCCATGCCTAATCAGCTGGACCAAAGCCACCATACCTGATCTCACACAGTTCCTAGCCAAACTCACCCAATGTTCTCTGCTACATGGCTATCTACCAACTTTCCTAAAAACCTCCTCAATGGGTCCTCTTCTAAAAAGCCTCATCTCGACCCATCAGACCCCTCATCCTACAGACCTATTGCAAGCCTACTTTTCTTATCCAAAATAATAGAGAAATCTGTTCAAACCCAACTCCAGGAATACCTTGACACATATGCCCCACTCGACTCTCAACAGAACAGATTCTGACCTCAGCATGGAGTGGAAACCCTCCTAACTTCACTTCTCAACAACCTCATAAAGGGAACCCGAAACCTCCATCAAGGTTTCATTATTGTATTTTGACATTTCTTCTGCCTTTGACACCATCAATCATAGCACCCTCCCTACAGCGCCTCAATCAACTGGAATAGAGGGCACCATACTAAGATGGTTCCAAGGCTACCTCAACAACAGATCCCAGCAAATAGATGCACACCACTATCACCAGCCCTATGCTTTCAAACTTGGTGTCCCCCAGGGGATCTACACTCAACTCTCCTCTTCAATATTTACCTGCAACCACTTTGCAACATCAAAGCACACATCAACTACCACATTTATGCAGATGACATTATGATCTACACACTCAACCTCAACAATCCATCATACCATGAGCTCCAGCAATGCTTCTCAGACATCTCACAATGGTTATCTGAAAATTGTCTGTCCATAAGCTGAAGAAAAACTAAAGCTCTAATCACCAGGAATGCCTCCTTCATATCTCCCACCCCTCCATCACCCTCAACACCATTGAAATTCAAACCAAAACAGAAGTAAAGTATCTGCAAATCACCTTTGATAACCACCTCATGCTGAAGACTCAAATAGCAAATACAGCAACAGCAATTGACTACACAACACATACGCCACCTACAATATATCAGCACTTGGTATACCTAAGAAAAAATAAATAAAAATACCTTCAGCCTTACTATTCTTTCAGTGCTATTAGAACTCTAGTGCTCTTAAAAGCAAGTCTCATACATTGTTGAACTTTTATCAAAACAGTGCTCAAATTAAATTGAACTGTCAGACAAATCAATTCAAATTGTAATTCAGCTTGATTTCAAAGCTCATTGAATGAATTCTAGGGCTCCCTCAGCCTTGTTCCAGTTACTAAGGAAAACATTCTCATTTACATTTAATTTTTCTCTTCAACTTTCATTCAAGCTTCTTACACACTTCTCCAACAAATTCTTAATTACTCACAGTTCTGACACCAAGCAAATCTTTTCACAGTTCTTCCATACAGACGTTCACTCTGGCACATCTTACCCCAACAAAATCTTCTTTCCAACCTTACTGAAATTCCTGCACCAATATAATATCTTCATGTAAAAGTGTTCTACCTAGTTTGGTTTGAAACTAGTCCCCTTTTACTAGTTTCATTTCAACTCAAACAGCAGCCTTTTAGTGCTGTAAAGCTTCTAACAGACCTTTTCAAACATAAAAATAATTTTCTTTAGTTTTCTTTGAATCTGTATTATTTAACTTACATCATGCTTTTAGTCTCCTGTGAGCTCTTCCCATGCTTTCTACAGTATCAGCTGTTCCCTGCCTTCTGCTGCAGCAGGCAACACCCTGTACATGGGCAATAACCCATGTACATACCGTATAAACACACTCAAACAAGCACACAGATATTTTACTTTAAGTGCATGTTGTTTTTTTGTTTGAAACTTTTCAGGCACTTTTTATTTATTTGTACTGTTACTTTCACTTTGTTTTTAATTATTTTCAATTCAGACTGTTTTCCTTTTCAAAACTGCCCTCGAGTGTTCATCTTGCTCCTTTGACCCAATTCTGGTCAACAACTAGTCCTTTTTCACTTTATTTTTATCTATCATTTTTGACTTTACCAGGCTTACTGCTCCTTTTGGGCCCCCCACCTTTACCCAGAGTTCTCTTCTGCACATGCATGCGATCACACATGCACATTTACTTCCAGGTTCGGGCCAGGGCAGAAAAACTTTAAATTTGGACAGGCACCGGAGTAGTGGGGGAGCCTCAGGATCACCTTTCCATGGCTGTCTGATATCCCCCAAACCATTTCTGGGCTCTGAGTGAGATCACCACAATCGTGGGACTTCTGCGATCATGGTAGCTATACCCCCCCAGCACCAAATTGGCTTTAGACCTGCCCTGCTAAAAACAATGGCCAGATATTTTTAGTTAAAATCTCTCTA
This sequence comes from Ichthyophis bannanicus, assembly GCA_033557465.1. Taxonomy (NCBI): domain Eukaryota; kingdom Metazoa; phylum Chordata; class Amphibia; order Gymnophiona; family Ichthyophiidae; genus Ichthyophis; species Ichthyophis bannanicus. Next base: position 1,630,521,858 of record CM066032.1, read on the forward strand.
CCATTAGACTATCAATAAAAATGTATCCACTCAATTTCTGTGTTATCGTCATCAGGTGCCTGAGGATTTAAATTAAATATCCAGTGTTTTTCTTTCCAGCAAAGTTTTACATTTAAATCTCCTCACAGATGGTCAAGATGGGGCTGAATCTATCATCCCCAGCTTTAAATCGGCAAAAATAATGTTGCTGTGTTACACAATGCACTACCAGCAATGCAGGTCGGTCGCTGTTGATAATCCTGCTCTTGTGCTCATTCATTCACAAGCAAAACATCCTACGGAGTTCAAACTTTCTTTCAAGACTCTTTTAAAGGTGACATTTTGTTGCATAGCAATCATATTAAACTTTGTCTTACATGGTGTTCATATACTCACCAAATAATATATTCAAAATTAATAGTTATTTGCTTTTTCAATACCTGGAAGGTGGCAGTGCAGATGCATTTCGTTTTAGAAATTAAATGTATACTTAATGCTTGAATGGCTTGGTAATGTTCATCTACAAGCATTCCACAATGATAGTGAATAAACTGCATCCTATTTATATCAGTCCTCTTCACAAAGCATTCAAGAAAATAAGGTCTAATTTTCTACTCCATATTCTGTTTATTCATTAGCTCTTTGTCAAACACAGTTTTTTTCATCCAAGACAGACAGACTTTAATATTAATCTAGAGATGGGTCAATATTTAAACCTTATGGTGTTTTTTGTAAACTCCAGCCACAGCATTTAAATTATCTATGTATATTCAAGACTACTATCTGGATAGCATGCAATGCTGAATAATACATGGAGATGGTGACTGCCTCTGCTTATCAGATAGGGGTGATATGCCATACTGAGTCAGGCCAAGATCCATCAAGCCCAGTATCCTGTTTTCCAACAGTGGCCAATCCAGGTCACAACTACTGGCAAGTTCCTAAAAAGGCACACAGGTTCCACGATGTTTGTGCAGGGGCAAGCAGTGGATTTCTTGGTCCTCTTTAATAATGGTTTATGGACCTTTACTCCAGGAACTTGCCCAAACCGTTTTTAATCCCCGCTATAGACAGTTTTTACTACATCCTCCAGTAACTAATTCCAGAGTTTGATTATGCATTGTGTGAAAAAATATTTTCTCTTATTAGTCTTAAATGGGTTACATTGTAGATTCATTGTGTATTCCCTAGTCTTTCTACTTTTTGATGGGATAAAACAAATCTACCTTTACCTGTTCCACTCCATTCATTAATTTATAGACCTCTTTCATATCTCCCCTCAGGTCCCATCTCTTTTCCAGGTCAAAGAATCCTAATCTTTTTAGCCTCTCCTCATAGGGGTACCCTTCCATCCCCTTTACCATTTTGGTGGCTCTTCTCTGTACTTTTTCTAATTCCGCTATATACTTTTTAAGATATGGCAATCAGAATTGCACACAACATTCAAGGTGCAGTTGCACCATGGAACAATACAGAGACATTATAATATCCTAGGGCTTTATTCTATATTCCTTTCTTTATGATTCCTAGTATCCTATATGCTTTCTTGGCTGCCGCTGCACACTGGTGGAGGGTTTCAACATGTTATCCACGATGACGCCTAAATCTTTTTCCTGGGTGGTGGTTCCTAATGTAGAACCTTGCATTGTATAACTATAGTTTGGGTTGTTCTTTCCTAGGTGCATACTGTAACTTTGCACTTGCCCACATTAAATTTCATCTGCTGCTTGAACGTCCAGTGATCTTCATCTATGATCCATTTTAGCTAAGCACTTTGATTTAGGACCAACTTTTCACTGTCCTAAATTAAACCATAGTTATATGGATAGCAATTGAACATCAGCAACTACAGGGGCATGTTTACTAAGCTTGGCTAACAGTTAGCATGAGCTATCTGTAACTAGATGCCATTGAATAACAGGGAACCTAGTTACAAATAGCCCATGCTAACTATTAGCCCAGCTTAGTAAACATGCCCCATCTGTGGATTTAGGAAGAAAATCTACTCTGCCCTGGCTTTACCCTGGCACTATCTGGATAGTACACAGGCAGTCTCTAAAGGTTTTCAGAGGCAATATACAGATCCTGCTGCTGCAAATTCAGAGATAGGGCACTTATCTGTATAGCTGCAGATGCAATAGAGAAGTGCTTGTGATTACTGGACTGAGAAAAATCAGTTACACAAACCTCTTCCTATTTCCTTCAGTAAAATGACATACTAGCAGATCTTTAAAAGCTTCTTTATTTACACATACAGCCAGTGCCGGATTTGTATCTGAAGCTCCAATAGGCCTGCATTGGAGGAGAAGGAAAAGGAAGAGAGCCCTTCCCCCTCACTATTCACCGCCACTGTTGCCCCCACCCAGATATTTTCCAGTTCCCTTATTGTAGATACACAAAAAACACCTAACTAAATAACCACTCACAGAGATTTCACAGGGGAATTGTTTGGGCTGGCATAGGGCATTGTTTGGATGGGTCTAAAACAGACATGAATTCTATGTTTTGCAGAGGAAATACATATGAACCAAAAAAAATTTATGAATGATAAGTTATCAAAAAATCAGTGTCAGGTCTAGAAGCTTAGAGGGGATATTAGCGAGGTTTTTTGATATCAATCTAAATGGGGAGGCCGAGTTGGCAGTAGTCTGGGAGGCCTTTAAGGCTTATATCCAGTGGCATTTGTATTGGTTGGGGGTGTTCCAAAAGAAGTAGAAGAAACAAGAACTGGAAAGAGTGTATGCCCAGTTAAAATACCTGGAAAAGGTACATGGATGCAAAGGAGACCAAATATCCAAGCAGACCCTTGAAGTCACCAGACTAAGGGTGCGAGAGATGCAATTTTGTACCCTGGCCTTCCAGCTTTTGAGAGCAAAACCAAAGGTTCTACAAACATGGGAATAGACCAGGGAAGTGACTAGCAAGAAGCTTTAAGGTACAACAAGTGTATATGTGATCACAAAAATTTGATCGTACCAAGGGGGTTTGGGCCTAGGGGGATGAAAACAAGAGCAGAATTTGGGTAGTTCTATGAAAGTTTATATAGAAATGAAGCTAGTGGAACTTTTGGCAAGCTAGACCAGTATTTACCAAGAGTTGTCTTGCCTAAACTCTCAAAAAAGGCAGAGGAGAGCCTGGACCAGCCCATAACAGCTGAGGAGATGACAGTGGCCATCAAGACATTGGAAAATGGCAAGGCTGCAGGGCTGGATGGATTGATGGCTAGAGTATATAAGACATTTAAAGGAGGAGTTAATACCCTGGATGGTGATAATTTTTAATGAAGTTAGAGAAAACAGAAGTTTGCCAAACACGATAGGACAGGCAGTGATAAATGTCCTCCCCAAGCTGGGGAAGGGTGCATCGTGTTCCTTATATAGGCCAATTTCATTGATTAACTTAGATACCAAGATTAGGCAATCACATGCCAGGGCTGATCAATTCTGACCAAACAGGATTCATCCAAGGCTGCCAAGCTGGGTATAATGTCAAGCAGGTGGCATCCTTAATGCAAACTATCCAACAAACACAAGAACAGGCAATACTATTTGCAACAGACACCGAAAAGGCTTTTGATTGGGTTAGATGGGACTTTTAATGGGCTAGTATGGCAAAACTGGGCATAGGATCCAAGTTCACTAGTTGGGTCAAAGCTCTCTATGCCTGCCCAATGGCAGCAGTGAAGGTTAAGAGGGGTGTTCAGGATTTTTACCCCTACATCAAGGCACCAGGCAGGGCTACCCTTTATCACCCTTGTTATTTGCCATCTCCCTGGAGCTCTTTGCAGGACACATCTGTCAAAATGAGGAGATACAGGGGATACGAGTAAATGGTGAAGCCTACTATTTGCAGATGATATTTTACTCACCCTTACCAATCCTGAAAGATTATATAAACAGTTGAATATTTATCAATCAGTGTCTGGTTTTAAAGCTAATTTAAATAAAACAGAGACACTGAATATTACAGCACAGAGACAGGAGGAAGAGATTTCGGAGTAACTTCCATTTAAGAGGGCAAGGGGGACCATGAGATATTGGGGGGTTCAGTTGAGTGCGCACACGTCACAGCTACATTGACTAAATTATATCCTCTTGTGGGGAAAGGTGGGCAAAGAGCTGGGCACAACAAATTGTCATGGCTGGGAAGAGGCGCTTGTAGCAAAATGACCATCCTACATAAGATATTATATTTGTTTCAGACACTACTAGTAGCAGTACTGAGGAAAGATATTTGTATAATTCAACGTAAGGTGTTCACTATATTTGAAATCAGACCCCACCCCCCCAGGGGGTGCTTGACTCTTCTGTCCTTACTCTCTTCCTGTTCTATCATTTATTGTAATCTTTCTTTTTTTCTTCTATAATTGCTATTGATTTTGTTTTTGTAAACCGCTTCGATGTTATGGGGGGGCGGTATAACAAGTGTGAAATAAACAATAAACACCCCCCCAGGTGGCAAGAATAGTTATGTATAAGCAGAGGCTAGCAGGGGGGCTTGGCAGTAACAAATATTTGGTGGCATTATCTTGCAGCTCAACTGACCAACATAGTAGTACGGCAGGATAACACTGATTGCAAGTGGGTTAAACTAGCAGAAGCAGAGGTAGAGGGAACCCCCTTGAAATTCAGATCCTGGATGACAAATATCCATGGGGAAATAAAGAACCCTTTTGTACAACAGGTGGACCTGCTATGGCAGAAGTGGAGAGAGGCACAATGCCTATGGAGGGATAAATCCCTGTTGCAGCTGATTAGGGGAGATCCATATTTCCCCCAGGTATCATAGACCCCCATGTTCTGGGAGTGGGAGAGCAAGGGCCTACAGAGGTTAGGTCAACTATGGAAAGGAGGGGTTGGTTGTTTCATTTGCAGATCTGGTGGAAGATTATGAGCTTTAAAGACATAACTCCTATGGTTACTTGCTAGTTCATCATTGGCTGACTTCCGAACCATGGCACAAAGTGCTACAGAAGGGCCTCTCAGAGTTCGAGACTTTGTGCTGGGTGAAAGGAATAAAGAAGAAGAGACTGCTGTCATTCATTTATCAATTGCTAATGCACTTTCACACAGCAGGGAAATCCACTTATCAGTTGCAATGGGAAAGAGCTCGAGAGGGACATAGCCTCCCAAACTTGGAACTTTATTTTTAAGGAATGAGGAGGGGGCACGTCGTCAGCTAATCATACTGAAAACACTTATAAAGTAGCTTTCCAATGGTACCTTATCCCGGTAAGCCTGCACCAAATGAAAGATGGGTAGTGCAAACTGCTGGAGAGGATGCACTGAATAGGGCACTTACCGACGCATGTGGTGGGATTGTAGCTATATTGCAGACTTATGGGTGAAAATTCACCATTAAGTTGAAGGGCTGGTGGGACACGCAGTGGAATGGGACATTACCAATGTGCTATTGGGAATTAAGGGAATAGGATGGGAAGGTAAAGGAGGGGGGGTGAATTAATTAGAATGTGTGTGCAGTGGCCAAGTGATAAAAGATTGCCTTGGGTGGAAGTGTGCTAGATCCCCAACAGTTGATGCATGGAAGGATCACATGCAGAATGAATATGTGATGGAACAACTGACGGCAATTCAAAGAGACAAGGTATCCCAGTTTAAAGATGTTTGGGAACCGTATGTACAGAACTATTTGGCACTATGCTGGGGAGGGGAGGAAGGAGGGAAAGGGGAGGGAGGGATAAGAGAAAATTAGATTTAAGTGGAAGTTGATGTTTGTTATGGATAACTTAAGGATTTAAATTTTAAAAATTACATTAAATAATAAACAATCTTATAAAGGACATCCACTTAACAATAAATAATAATTAATAAACCATAAAACAATAAAAGATTATAATGAATAAATAATGATCAATAACCCAAAGTAAAAAATATAAATAAAAACCAGAGCTGAACAACATTTTGTCCACAAGTTGATTTGAAGTAAATGGATGAATATAATGTATCCAGAGAAACTCACAGTGGCAGGGTACTTTGGATACGCTCTCTAAAGTATTTGTCACCTACAATAGGTAAATATAAGTGGAGAATGAGAGATGTTACTCAAAAAAAACCTCTTAGGAACCAGGGAAATAAAAACAGAATACAAATATCCTTAATGGCGTCAGACAACCAATACATCACTTTTTGTAGCAGGGGGTCGAAGACAATAAATCATATTATGCTAGCTGGCATTCAAATACACCAATTCATAGCGGTATCAGAGGCAGACTGGCAGAGGGACCTAAATGCTTGAGCTACGAACCTTGGAGTGATCATAAACTACAAAATGCAGAATGTGAAAAGAAAACTTTATTCTAGCAATATACGGGTATAGATGACCTGAGTACAAATCGGAATGTATGAAGATTGTGATAGAGAACTAGGTTAAAGGAATGCGTAAAATAGATTTTTTTTTCCTGCAGAATGAATAGTAGAAGAGCATAGTACTCCAGGGGTTCCCCTTTTTAATACAGCTATGCATACTTTTTCATCACTTTACTGTGGACAGTTTTCAGACAGGTTAAGCTATCCAGATACAACAATATTTACCTGGATGAATTGCTTTGAACATTGTCTTTGCTAGGCATATGGGCAAAGCTCTTGGTACTTTGGCTGCGGAAGCTAAAAATGATGATACCGTTTTACCCAACATACCTTCATAGCTAATATTGAGAAAGAGGAGATATTTGTAACCTGATAAAAAGAGACTCCAAAATATAAGGCCATTGAACTATAAAGCCCATCAACATAAGGAGGAATTTGAATTTTGTGCCAGTCCCATGGCAGGGGTAAATGCCCAGGCCTAGAGTTTGGAAGGATTGCCCATAGGTTATAGTATTCTATAACCTGTGTGTGCATCTCCGCGCTCCTCCCCAGTGCCACCTTTGTGGTACATATACACATTAACCGTGGTAGGTCGGATCCGGTGCCCTTAACCCCATCTCCTCCAAACCCCCTTCCCCCTCCCCACTCCCCCAGCCCTCAAATGCACCGCCCTTAAAAATTCCACACACAACAGTTACTTATTGGAAGTACCAACCGGTTGCAGCTTTATTATATTTATAAACAATTGAAACATTACACACCAAAAAACAGTCCTATTAACAATCTCCCACCAGCGGAGCGATGCCTCACCAGCCATACAATTAGCAAAGTGGGCTCGCATCCGCTCAGGCCGTGTCCGGCCACCGACCAATTTCCTACCGCCCTTTCCCCGACCTCGCCATGTGACTAGCAAAGGCCAGCAGGGCTTATCCGGGTCAGGGGCACCCCGCCCCGCCCAAGTATGTCCTAAAGGCTCCGGACCCCGGAGACCTCCGGGATCCCGCCTTTAACCCCCCCCCCAACTGCGACACCCCGAAAACACCAACCCTCTCCATATCAGAGATGAGGGAGGGAGGGCGGGAAGCTGTATCGCCACCGCACCCGCCGCCGAAAAGGGAAGGAAACAGCCAGCCCCCACTTTTTAAGCTGACCCGGACACCGGTACTTCTGATTGGCTCCGCTCCTTGCCCTCCGCGGAGCCAATCATTTTAAATGATGCTGCCAGCGTCATCCAACTCCCGCTCCCCTCATTTGGACCCCCCTCCCCCCCCCAAGCCGGAAGCATGGGCCGGGACCGGGCCGACCACCCGGTTACCGGCGCACTTCGCCCTCCGCGCTCGTACTTTTAATTACAGAAGAGCGACCAGCTGATATATGCCTGTTTTTGCCCATTCACACATGGAAGTCACTAGAATACTGAGACTTATGCGTGTGGATAGAACATGCCTTCAGCGCCCTCTTTTTGGATTTATCCCCCCCACCCCCAGATGAAGCACAACAGAACAAATAATCAAGTGGAAACAAGTGGAAAAAAGTTATAGTATAAACATTATAGATGGAAATATGTGTGAAAACCCACTTTGTATATGACCTTTAGGTCACAAAAGGAACATCAAAATTTGCAAGTTATTTATGAAAAGGTTTGCTGAACATGGAACGTTTTGAAAAATATATATAAATCTACAGACCAAGTGCCTGTATTTGGTGACATATAAAGTGGAATTAGCCATTTTACAAGAATACCACTCGCCAGACAAGAGCAGCAGCACTTGTAGCTTTGAACATGTTCTCTAAGTGTTAACACCGCCACTTAAAACTAAGTGACAGGCTTTGCAAAATTATACGGCTAGGAGGAAACCATTAAAAAGCAAAGTCCAAAATGATTTTTTTTGTTGTTTTTCAGATTGTTTTTAAACCTCAAGAGGCTTTTTCTGATGTTTCTTATCCCCCTCAATTCCTTCTCCAAAGCCTAAGTCTAAAGAAGCAGATAACATTTATGTATGACAGACTAGGTAGAAATTCCGATAGGAACATTTTAAAAACATGTGCCTTCCTAGTGCAAAATAGAGGATACGTATAACCTTTCAAAGTGTGTCCAAAGCATGCCAAGAACACCCTTCTCTTTAAATCTCTGATTTTCGCATGTACATATGAGAAACATGTCCTCTAAAATTTGTACTTATACTTGCATGCCAATTAACATATGTAAATGTTTATTTTTAAATCTGTAAACATTCTAAAATTGCCTCGTTAGAGGTCAGAAAAGACAACCATAGTGAAGGTCAACCAAATAGTTTCAATTGAGATTGGAAAATGCAGCATTAAGAACTTTAATAGCATCTAGGATGACATTCATGAACATATATTAAGACATTTGGGGCTGTTTCATCTCCAAGTCATCTATTACAATATAGGCACTGATAAAATTAGCATAAACCTAATTATCCTTTTTTTTGAACATATAAAGTCACTATGACATTGATCCTCTAAAGAAAAAGGCAAAAGTGGTGCACAGAGAAGTCTTGACAAAATCTGCATGAATTAAGATTTTAAAAAGCTTGTTCATTCTTTTGTCTCTACATTTAAATACTGTATAATCTTTTGTCTGATTCATAAAATATCAAGGGCAAAAACAGCTATCAAACTTAGAAAGGATTTTTTGAGTAGAAAACAAAACAAAACAGTAGTCTAGTAAAGTAGAAAGAATGATGTACCCCTGGCAAGCAAGGTCAGCATGTGCCAAAAAAGTTAAACTGCCTTAGGTCTTCTAAGCAATTGTTGTTTTCTTTACTGAATAGCAGCTGTCCTGACCATTAAAGTAGAAAAATGGCACTTTAGTTGCCAAAATACACTTTCCCCATATACAAAACCTTCAGTACTGACCACAGTACAGGAAAGCAAAGGCTGGGTCTTTGGGGGCAGATTGTTATCCGCGTTGCATAAGAGCTTGATCAGTGAATCAACTACCATGTAGGATATTCACAGAACATCCCTAGCAGTCATATACTAGTACTGGCTGTTGTACCATCATATATGTTCCGTTTGAACATCATAAGGGTCATTTTAGATGCTCTGTTCATGAAAATGGGCATTCAGACATGCAAATCACAGAGATAGCCCCAGACCCATTTTAGAAAGTTGGGCATACAGACGCCCCTGAGGTGAGCATGTCCATGTAGCACAGGGAGTATGATAGAGGTGTGGTCTGGGCAGTGCAAAGGAGATGCACAGCATGGTGCAATGGCACGTCTGGTCCCGATTGTTCATGCATTTGTGCCTATACCTGCTTCTCACCTAAATACATTGCCAAAAAGTGCTCATTTCATGCAGCAACACTTGCTGAGAGAAGAGCGAAATGCACTCTCATCGCCACAGTTAATGTTTCTAGGCCAAAGAAAGCTTCATGTTAATTTATATTCCAAACATATTACTGACCTGCTGCCACACATCTTATCTGACAATGCTGGCCGAGACATGTCTGTCTTCTGAACTATTACTGCTGGCAGGTCCAAGTACTCGTTTCTGCTACCATGAAATTAAGGGACTTCCTGCAATTGTGCACATAACTAGTCTTGCTAGACCCGAAGTGGAGACTGAACGATTTCAGAAAGCACTCAGACATTCCTCCCTTCAGTGCTACCGCTCCCCAGATTTCTAAAATCCCGCTCACAGGAATAATTTTATCAAACCTTTATTGTGTACAACACACTGATTTATGTGTGTAAAAGGCCTCTTATAAAGTCATGCCATGCCTAAATGCCCGGGCAAGTAGTCATGTACTTGTAGAGTATGTATGCTTAAGAGAGGAGTTTGAGCACAGCATGCACTGAGTCATGATTTGCACACTTGTTTTTATAAAATACACATATGTGTGTGCTTTATGCACTAACATTTATGCCTGTGCTTGGGTAGGCATAAATGTCACCACCCATAATCTAGGCAGGGTTAATGCAAGTATTTTACAGCATAAAGGTACATAGATGCCACTCTATCAATAATGAGTTGCCTGACTGAAGACCGAATATAGTCTAGGACAGCTATCCAGAGGGCCATCATGAGTCAATATTGACTCGATGGCACTTAACAGTTACCTAAAAATAGGTGCCTCCTCCATCTCACAATCCAGAGGCCCTGTTATAAATTTACCCTCTATATGGGTAATTTTGGAACAGAGCAACTAGATTTGGGAATGGAAAAGACACTATTTTATAAAGGCATATTGGTGGGTCTTTATAAAATTCTAGTACGGATGCTGTAGAATCAAACCTAGATTGAAGGCTCAGACATTATGTCTTTTTCAGTAAAATGGCCAAGTGCCTGAAGGAGGAGTTGGTAGGGTGGGTGGGGGGGGGGGGGGATAAGGGAAGTGGAATTACAGTGGGCTGAACTAAAGGAGGCAATAAAAGGGGCAACAGATACATATGTAAGGAAAGTAAATAGAAACAAGAAAAAGGAAAACTATATGGCTCTCCAAAGAAGTGACTGCACTAAATAAAGGTGAAAAACACAGCTTTCACAAAATTCAGAAGCTTGTAAACAGAAGAACACAGAAAAGAATGCAGGATAAAGCTAAGAGACAAAAAGAGTAATACATATAGAAAAAGCAAAGGCAGAAGAAAAGATGGCTATAAATTTGAAACATGCTGACAAAACCTTTTTCAGGTATATTTGGGAGAAAGGGAAAATCAGATGTGGAATTGCAAGACTCAAAAGTGCCAAGAACAAATTCATGAAAAGTGACATTGGAAAAGCAAAAATGCTAAACAAATGCTTCTGTTTTTATTAAAGAAAATCCTGCAGAAGGACCACCTGTGATTGACAAATATACAAATAGGAATGGAGTAGATACCACACCATTTACAGAAGATGATGTGTTTGAAAAGCATGTAAAACTTAAAGTGGACAAGGCCTTCGGACCGGATGGGATACATCCAAAGATACTGAAAGAGCTCAGAGAGGATCTGTCAGGGCCTTTAAAGGATGCTTTTAATAGATCCTTGGATCCAGAAGTTCCACAGGACTGGAGAAGGGCTGATGTAGTACCTCTTCACAAAATTGGTAATAGGGAAGAAGTGGCAAATTACTGGCCAGTAAGTCTTACCTCAGTAGTGAAAAAAGTAATTAAGTTGCTCCTGAAAGAGAGAATACTGGACTTTATCAAAACCAATAGGTTGCATGATTCGAGGCAACATGGTTTTACCAAGGAATGATCATGCCAAACAAATCTGATTGAGTTCTTTGACAGGATGACCAGAGAACTAGATCAAGGGCATGTGATGGATGTGATCTACCTAGATTTCAGCAAATCCTTTGATACTGTTACTCACAGGAGACTTATCAATAAACTGAAGAGCCTGGGAATGGGTCCCAAGGTGGTGAACTGGATCAGAAATTGGTTGACAGATGACAAAAGGTGATGGTAAATGGAACACACATGGATTAAAGGAAGGTGAGTAGTGGTGTGCCCCAGGGATTGGTCCTAAGTCCAGTATTGTTCAATGTATTTGAAAGTGATATTGCTGAAGGATTGAATGGAAAAGTCTGCCTTTTTGCAGATGACATGAAAATTTGCAACAGGGTAGATTCCCCTGAGGGAGTGGACAACATGAAGATCTACAAAAGCTGGAAGAATGGTCTAATGCTCAATAGTTAGGATTTAATGTGAAGTACAATGTCATGCATTTGGGTTGCAGAAATCCAAGGGAATTGTATGCGATAGGGGGCAAGATGTTGATGTGCATGAACCAGGAGAAGGACCTCCAAGTGATTATTTCTGAGGATCTCAAGATGGAGAAACAGTGTGAAAAGGTAGTATAAAAAACCAGAAGGATGCTGGGTTGAATACAGAGAGAAATTACCAGCAGAAAGGAGGAGGTATTAATGCTACTGTTCAATTCTCTGGTGAGGCCTCGCTTGGAGTATTGTGTTCCATTTTGGAGACCATGTCTCACAAAGGATATAAAAGGATTTGAAATGGTTTAGAAGAAGGATACCAAAATGACTTGGAGTCTGCGCCAGAAGACATATCAGAAAAGAGTTGAAGACCTAAATATGTTTATGCTAGAGGAGAGGAAGGACAGGTGAGATAAAATGCAGATTTTTTAAATACTTATGGCCCAATATTGAGTTGGACTGGCTATGCACCCCTATGGCACATAGCCCTGCCCACCAACCCTTAAACCTGAATATTTAATGCCAGAGTCACATGACATTGAATATCCAGGGATGGCCGCACATGCCAGAAGCATGTCTTTGAGGACCTTCAGCCAGACCAGTAGCAGCTCAGCCACACAGACAGCTGAGCTGCTTCAGTTTTAGTGAGAGGATTTGGGAAGTATTTGCTGCTGTTTTATAGACTCAGTGTCCATCAGACTTCAGAGAGTGATCGCTGATGACGGAGGTGATCAGTGCTCCCCCAATCACTTCTGGCATCTGTGATCGCTCTTTGAAAGTCTGATTGACACCAAAGGCATTTCTTTACTGACAGAAATGTCTAATTCCCCCTACCAATTGATATGAAGATCCTGGAAAAAACAGAGAACTATTTGTTAGAGCTCAGACTGTGCCGGAAATGATCGGTGCTGAACCATTGCCGCAGAGGCAGTGAATTTCCTAGGCAGCGGGTTGCCGGGTGCCATGCATTTTCCCCCAGTTAAGTACTTCTGTCATGAAAAACAGAATTAATCCACATAGGTCATAAGAAAACTCCAAGTATCAACTTTACTCATAGAATTAATCATTTTTATAAAACCATATGCAGCCATAATTATTATAAATGTATCTTATTTAAAATAACTCTGCTCTAATATGAGCACCCAACGGTGGCCAAACTTTTGCATTATCCGTTATATAAGGGATGCAGTAACTTTGGTTCTTTCATCAAGAAAGCAATGTTTGGTTCTCTCTGTATTATTCTAACCTTTTACATGAAAAAGGCTAACTACAGTATGGTGCCGTATCTTAGAGAGACACCAAAATGACTCCTAATAGAATTGCCCTCTTTAGGTGTGTTAGATATCTGCATTCTGTGATGAACTGTAAGGATAGATGCTGGTCATGCCCCCTACATAGATCATATAGGCTCTGTTACCTGTAGTCATTTTTTTAATGTAGGGTAAACCCACAACTTTATGCACATTAGTAAATAGGCCCCTTAGAATTATTGTCTCTTGTACTGCTGCTAACCTTTAGTGACAGACCTACATTTGTTGTAATATATTGAAGTGCTTAACTGTGTTTCTTACTACTAAAATGTATTTATATTCTTAAGTAAATATTCCAGTTTATTTTTATAATCGCAAAGTGTTTAGGCTGTGTATTTTTAAAATATCTCCTATCAAGCACTACGGGGTGTGATCAAAAAGTATCGAGACTTGCATAGCTATAACACAATATATCGCACCATGATGCTATTAAGCATGCAGTGAACTAGTTTTGATTTCTGCATGTGTAGAGTGTAGCGGGGCTGCAACACACCTGTACTTTTTTTTAATCATGTGATGTTTGGTATTGTGTAAAAAGGTTTGTCAGATTTATGATGAGTGAAAAAATTGAACAGTGAATTTGCATTAAATTTTGCCAGAAACTTGTAGATTCATGCAAAGAGTCTTATAACAAGTTAAAGCAAGTGTATGGTGATGAATGCAGGAATCGTGCTCAAGTTCATGACTAGTACAAATGTTTCCAAGAGGGCCGCCAAAGTGTTGACAGTGACAAAGTTCTGGAAGGCCATCCATGTGCAGGAATGAAGACAAGGTTGAAGCAGCTCAAATCATCGACTGAGTATCAGGGAGCTTGCTGAAGACATGGGCATCAGTTTCAGGCCAGGGCAGTCCATTATTACTACTGATTTAGGGATGAGATGTGTGTCTGCAAAATTCATGCCAAAACTCCTGTCCCTTGATAAAGAAGATTGACAGCAGGCAGGAAATTGTTGGAATGCATTGAAAATAACTCAGATTTCATCAAAAAGATTATTACTAGTGTTGAATCATGAGTTTATAGTTATGACCCAGAAACTAAGGTTCAATACTTACAATGGAAGACTTCTTCAAACTCTCCCAGACCCAAGAAAGCCTGTCAGGTGCGGAGCAATGTCAATCATGCTCAGTTTTCTTTGATTATCACGGTATTATTCATCATGAGAATGCTCCAAAAGGCCAAATCATCAAGAATGACTAACCATCTTGAAGGTCTATAAAAAGGGACTGCTACATCTGGAGAGAGATCTGTAATTGTAAGTATTTACTTCTGGGAATTTTTCTAGAACTTGGGGAAAAAGGAATTCTTTAGATTAAAGCTGATTAATCTGTGTAAATTAGAATCCAGTGTATTTGTTACATCAGTCAGGGCCTAGTATCAGCAAAGAGCTTTTAGTTTAAATTAAAAACTCAGCAGGTAGCTTTCAGTTTAAATTCAGATTCCTGCAGAGGGTTTTCAGTTTTAATTCAGAACCCAGCAGAGAGCTTTCTGGTTAAATTTAAAACCCAGCAGAGAGCTTCTAGTTTAAATGTTATACTTAGTCAGTGCCTAGTATCAGCAAAGATCTTTAATTTAAATCAAATCAGAATATAACTTAGCATAAAAGGAAAACCAGGGTCAATATTCTTTGAGCAATAAATTGTTTCTAGAGACCTCTACAAAGATACCTTCTAGATAGGGGGCAAGAGACCTATGAAATTGTTTTAAATAAGTGTTAAAGCCAAGTGACAGATCATAGGGACATTTTGAAAGACTCCCTCTATTAAAGTAAGGGATGTGTGAATCACCCCAGGAAATTGGTCACAGATTACTTTAGAAGCACAGGTCTGGGACCTGCATAGCAAGCCAGCCTTTGCTAAGTATTAGTTCCCTCCCTTCCACCCTGATTCCCACTCACCCCAGGAATAATTTTAGCTTTATAGGGTCTTACACCTATTAAAGGGAGAGTGGTATTCAGATCCCCTTCTAGTTTCAGCTGATTATCCTCACCAGGAAATGATGAGTTAAGGCCATGAAAAGAATCTTGAGATGAACAAAGTCCCTTAAACTTATTTGGTATAGTTGTATTAGTATAAGTATCCCTAGCAAATAAAAACAACTTAAATAACTAAACAAAACTTTAAAACTAAGATGCAGATAGCAGTCCAGCAGTGAGATGGGGGTTATCCAGTCTGTTGTATTGACTGTCACATGTACGATTTAGTCCCAGTTGGCGAGAGGTCTTACGTGTGCACTAAGTGCAAGGAGCTCTTTGCCCTCAGGGAATGAGTGTGATCTCTGGAGGCTAGAGTAGCAGACTTAGAAGACATAAGAATTCAGAGGTACATAGACGAGACCTACAGTGACATAGTATTGAAGCCCCACCTCCAGTTTGGCAGCCTCTCAGCTGCTATGGAAGAGAGAGGTTTTGTGAAAGGAGAGCATCACCATAGTGAGGCAGGAAGTGATCCTTCAGCTAGGACCTGTCTACCAGGAGATGTAACACCCTCTTGAAGAGAAAAGGTTTCTCCAGGGTCATGTGCCAATGAGGGAAAGCTTAGGATGGCCGTTATAGTGGGCGATTCAATCAGACATGTAGATAGCTGGGTGGCTGATGGATATGAGGATCGCCTGGTAACATGCCTGCCTGCTGGAAAGGTAGCAGAGAAGTCTGCTGTCTTGGTATATGTTGGTACCAGTGACATAGGAAAATCTGGAAAGGAGGTTCTGGAGGCCAAATTTTAGATAGGAAGTTGAAATCCAGAACTTTCAGGGTAGCATTCTCTGAAATGCTTCCAGTGGCACACATAGGGCCCAAAAGGCAGGCGGAGCTCCAGAGTCTCAATGCATGGATGAGACAATAGTGCAAAGAGGAGGGTTTTGATTTGTTAGGAAATGGGCAACTTTCTGGGGAAGGGAGGTGCTCTTCTGATGGGATGGGATCCACTTTAACCGGGATAGAGACAGGCTGCTGACATTAAGATTTCAAGGAGATAGAGCAGCTTTTAAACTAGGTAGTAGGGGAAAGCCAACAGTCGCACAAGAGCGCATGATTTGGAAGAATGTATCCTTGAAGGATACTAACAAAACAGGGAAGTTAGGACATCCAAACAGAGAGGTTCTAATAAGGGAATCTAGATAACTTTTATCTTTAAGTATAGAGCTGAAAGATTTTAAATTTTCCTTATCAACTGATAACTAGATTAATATGATTGAAATACAACCTCTAAAATGCCTGTATGCAAATGTTAGAAATCTAAAAAGTAAGATGGGAGAGTAAGAATATATAGTGCTAAATGAGAGATTAGATTGATTGGTATCTCAGAGACTTGGTGGAAGGAGGACAGCCAATGGGACACTGATACCTGGGTACAAACTGTATAGTAATGACAGAATAGATCAAATTGGTGAAAGGGTTGTGCTCTATGTTAGAGAGGGCATTGAGTCGCATAGGATTAAAGTTCTGCAGAAAACAAAATACACTGTAGAATCTCTATGGATAGAAATTCCATGTAAAAAGGGGGAGGCAGTGGCAGTGGGGTGTACTACCATGCACCTGGCCAGAATGAAAAAGACAGACGATGAAATGCTGAAAACAATCAGGGAAACTAACAAAAGTTACAACAGAGGGAGGTGAGCATTTCCTGAATTGTGTGCTGTGCTTCAATTGGTTCCTGACTGCCTACGGGGACCTTTCTGATTGGACTGGTCTGATAGTTTGGGCTATAACATCTTTGCCCCGCCGCGGGACGTGGCCGTGGGCGCGTGCCCGAAGGGGAGTGTCCAAAGGGGCAGGTCCTGTCCCCTTTGGTGCACCTTCGTGCACATTGTTGCACTTAGCACACTGAGAGCTGTAGGATATGGGTAAGAGGAAGAAAAAGAATATATCATCTGCTCAGCCTAAAGTGGTGAAAGTTATTGGTCCTATGGATGCTCATGTATGTATTAGCGAAGCTTTGAGATTGGAATCTAAATCAATCATTGATTCCTCAGACGGCTCAACACTGAGTACGCCCATGTCTGCTTGCTCTCAGCGTGATAGGGGTGTCACTCCCCCCAGTCAAAAAAATGTGATTCCCCTGACGCGCCTAGTGCCCCTGTGGTAGAAGGTAGTGGCGATGTCGGGGACGTTCTGTTGCCAGCTTCTTTTTTAAAATTAGATAATGTTGTGGATACTTTATCAGCTCCGTTCCCTACAGTTATTTCCTTTTCAATGGCTATCCCTGATTTGGCTCCGCCTTTGGATATTACCCTCTGAGATATTTGGAATGTAGTGGCTCACATTGAATCCTCTCTGGCTGCTTCGCTGCAAAGAGTTTCAGATTTCTCTAAAGAAACGGTTTCTAAGTTTAAAGATCATGAAAATCGTTTGTTGTCTTTGGAGAATTCCGTGATGGCATCTGATGCTCAAAAGAGTGTGCAGTCAGAGTTGGTTTTTAAGTTTACTCGTGATGTTGATTTTTTGTATCGTCAAGATGAGAATTTGGAGAATTTATTGCGTGTTAGAAATTTAAGATTGTTAAATTTTCCTAAGACCCATTACCTGTCTCCCTCTATTCTTTTTTATATGTATTTGAAGGAGGTATTGTTATTTACTAATCCGAAGTCAATAGGATTGTCGAAAATTTATTATATACCTTCTAGTAAATCTATCGTTGAGTGTACTGGGGGAGGTGAGGGGGGTATAGGAGAGCAATGTGGTCAGATAGCTTCTTCTACCCTTGATTTATCCGGGTTCTTGGAGACCTCTAAGGAGGATATACCTACTCGAGCTACTTTGCTGATTATTTTTCTATCTGAATTGGATAAGGATAAAGTTTTGTGGGCTTACTTTAAGAAAAAGACTGAGAAGTTTTATGGTCAGTCAATACAAATATTTCCTGATGTTTCCAAGGCCAAGCAAAAACGCCGGAAGGCCTTCTTGGAAGTTCATCCACGCGTTTTGTCCTTGGGAGCTTTATTTTACCTAATGTCATGTGGTGTACCAGGGGAAACGGTATATTTTCCTTATGGTGGAACAATTATCAGATTTTTTAGATGGTAAGGCTTAATGCAGGACTGTTAAATCTATGGTGTTTATATTTTTTTTCAGTTTTTTGACTTGATTATAATAGGAGTCTATATTATGTATTTTCAGGGCCAATAGATGCTTTTCTTCTTTGTTTGAATTTGTAATGTTCATCTCCTTGATGTGGGCTTGTATATTTTCAAATTAGCGATTCTGTTGTATATGAAGGAATCGGCTATATTTGATTTTCTTTATTGTTAATTAAAATTTCAATAAAAATAAAATTAAAAAAAAAAGTTACAACAGAGTAATATTGGGTTATTTCAATTACCTGGCTATCAATTGGGTCAGTGTCACAGCAGAACATGCTAGGGAGATAAAGTTTCAACATTAAATAAATGACTGCTTCTTGGAGCAGCTGGTTCATGAACCAACCAGAGAGGAAGCCATTTTGGACCTACTCCTTAGTGGTGCACAAGATCTGGTGCAAGAGATAAGGATGTTGCGGCCACTTGGCAATAATGATCATAGCATGATTGCATTTTATTTAATAAAAGAAAAAATAATAGAAATGAAAGGAAATCCACAGTACTCCCATTTAACTTTCAAAAGGGAGACTATGATCAAATAAGGAAAATAGTTAACAAAAGACTAAAAGGAGCAGCTGCAAAGACTAAAGATTTGTATAAAGCGTGGACATTGTTTAAAAATATTATCTTGAA
The DNA here is from genome assembly GCA_033557465.1 of Ichthyophis bannanicus. NCBI lineage: Eukaryota > Metazoa > Chordata > Amphibia > Gymnophiona > Ichthyophiidae > Ichthyophis > Ichthyophis bannanicus. The sequence goes on from CM066032.1 coordinate 1,630,540,853, forward strand.
AGCCCAGAACAGATGTATTCCATGCTTTAAGAAAAGTGGAAGGAAGGCCAAAAAAAAAATAAATAAATAAAACCCTGCCAGCATGGTTTAAAGGCGAGGTCAGAGGGGCTGTTGTGGCCTAAAAAGCATCTTTCAGGAAACGTAAAAAGGAGGCAAATGATGAAAACCTTAAACATAAGCATTGCCAAGTTAGATGCAAGACATTGATAAGGCAGGCAAAGAGAAAATTGGAAAAAAAAGCTTGCCATGAAAGCAAAAATGCCTAATAAAAACTTTTTCAAGTACATTCGTAGCAAAAAACTGAGAGACAGTCAGTTGGACCATTGGATGATAGAGGAGTAAAAGGAGCACTAAGTGAAGACAAGGCCATAGCGGAGAGACGGAATGAATTCTTTCTTCGGTCTTTACTAAAGATGTAGGGAATTTACCCGTGCTTGAAATGGTATATAAAGGTGATGTATCAGAAAAATTGAAAGAAATATCAATAAAACAGGAAGATGTATTGCAACTATTTGATAAACTGAAGAGTACCAAATCACCTGGACTGGATAGTATACATCCAAGGGTATTGAATGAACTAATATATGTGATTGCTTACCTACTATTAGTAATCTATGGACTATCATTAAAATTAACTGTAGCACCTGAAGAGTGGAGAATGGCCAATGTAATGCCAATATTTAAAAAGGATTCCAGGTGTGGGGCGCTCATGAGCCCGAGAAGGAATGGCCGCTTACTAAGACAGCTCCGTCCTGGGAATCCCCCTACCTTAAGCTAGCGCAAGCAAAAAGCAGCATTTTCCCCCGTAAACACCCACCCAAGGTTGGAGACAGCAAGTGGATCCTTTCGGGAGCGGGAGACAGCGAGCGGCGGTGTTTCCGGTGGGCTGGGGGACGAGGAGTCTGCCCGCGATACCTTGAGCCGCCCCGCACTAATTGCACGCTGCTGCACAGAGTGCCGGAGGAGCAGGCGCAGATCCCCGCGACCAGAGCCGCGTTGCAGAGCTCTTCAACCGCGACGTTCCAGCCGGACCCGCTCCTCTCCAACGACCTCGGGGGAGTGCGGGAAGGGGCTTGCGAGCCGGCGGACAAGCAGACCATCGCATCGGGGGACAGAGGTCGGGCCTGGCGGTAGAGAGGATCGCTGTGAGTACTCGGGTCCTTCATTAACGTAGCCAGTCGTGGCGATCTCTCTGCCTCCCGACTCAGCGGCAAGATAGACTAAATCCCGGAGGCCTGCTGGAGCGGGCTGGAGGCCATTGCCATGTGCTCCTGGAACGCACAAGCATTTTTTACGTTCCAGGCACTTTTGGCGGGAGCAATTTAACTAGGGGCCCAGAGCTGAACCAACTCTAACAAATTGCGCACAGAGTGCAGATCAGTGGACTGGAATCTCCTCAGACATTCTGATCTCCAATTCAACCCTGCTGAGAATTGGCATATGTATAGCTGACAGAACAGCAATGGAAATGCTAGCAGAGCCTTCCTGCAACTACTGATCACTGCTACTTCGTTTTCTTCTCCTGGGTGGAGAGCCATCTACTGGTTAAGACTGGAACTTTATTTCATCTTACTTTCAACTGCCCCTAATAAATAGCTCCTCAGTGCTCTGAAGCTACGAGTGGCGGATCTCATGGCTGCTAAGGCCAAGGGGCTTGAGACTCGAGATGGCTTGCGGGCCTCGCAACGCATGCAGGGCAAAATTGGAACACAAAACACCCCGCCCCGAAAAACACTGTCGGAAGGATCAGGGGACGAAACAGCGAGTGACCTCGAACAAGCTACAACAGCTTCATCATCACACGCGCTTTTACAGAGGGAACTTCGTAGGGGCTTTGAAGACCTAGCGAGTGAATTTCGCTCCATGCGCGAGGCAGTGATGAGCACAATGGCAGAACTCCGATCTGATATAAAAGACCTAGGCACGCGAGTGGAGGAGGTCAAGACCAAAATGGAGGACTATGATAGTACTCTTGTGGATATACAATGTGCAGCTGATAGACAACGCTTGCAAGCAATGGAGCTGACCTATAAAACTGATGATATAGAAAACAGATCTCGCCGCAACAACGTCCGCTTTCGAGGCGTACCCGAAGCGGTGGGGGGTGCTGAGGACCTACAGGTAATACTTCAGACTTTGATAGAGCAACTGCTTACGCCCGAGGAAGTCGCATCCCGGGGCCCTGGGATGGAGATTGAGAGGGTGTACTGCGCCTTGGGAAAGCCGCAAAACAACCAACCGCGGGATGTTATTGCTAGATTCCTGAGATATACGGATGCAGAGCTTCTGTTGCGGAGAGGCCGAGAGAAAAAAGTGATTCACTTCCAGGAGGCAATGGTGCACGTGTACCAAGACCTGTCGGCCTTCACCCTGGCCCGTCGCAGAGAGATGAAACCAATTACGGCGGTACTGAACAACAAAGGGATTTGCTACTCCTGGTCTTTCCCCTTTCGAATGAACTTCCTCTTGGGAAATAAAAAAATTTCAGCCAAAGACCATACGGAGGCATGGAGAGCGTTGCGGCAGGTGGGCCTGGTGGATGACAATGCACTGCCGGAAACCCCGGCAGCCAGGCCTCAGCGCTCGAAATGGACCCGAGTGGGAAGGCCAACTTGAGACTCTCTGGACCACTCGAGAAATTCTTCCAGGCACCGAGGGAGTACTAATTAACTCTCTAGATACTGTTAAGAGCTTGCTGTTTTATGTTTGCATAGTCTGTTTTGCATCACACTGATGGTTAAAGTTCAAAAAGTATACTGTTATCCTGAGGTTTTGAAAAATTGTTTAGTGTTAAAAGGGGGTACGAGGACACTGTAAGTGTGCTAAGGAAGGGAGGGTGAAAGGCACCTAACTAGGTTTACATATGCTTCAAGGGGGACATCACATCACAGTACATGTTAGTATCTTTTTGCATGTGGAACCGGATGGAGAGGGACAAGGGGTTAGCTTTACCGTGTCCTGTCCTTCTGACAGGCAGGTGGTACAGCTGGGAGGGGAAGAGGGGTGGGATAGGAAAGAAGTACAGATAGGACTGATATGGGGGGTAGGGAGGGGGGTGTCAATAATCTCAATGGATGGTAGGGAGGAGTGGTGGTGGCAGGGACTGCTGTTGATAACTGTTCAGCGATGGGTAGGTGAGAGGATGTTTATAATGTATCAAATTAATGAGTGTGCGGGGCGGGGGGGCTATGGAGGCGCAACACTTGATTAACCATGTTGAAGTTAATCTCTTTGAATGTGAAGGGTCTCAATTCCCCAGGAAAATGCTCCTTGCTGTTTGCGGAATTGAGATCCTTGAGAGCAGATATGGTGTTTTTGTAGGAGACACACCTCTGTTCTAGCAAACAAGGGTGGTTAAAATGCAAACCCTACCATGAAGTATGGGTGGCTTCAGACACCAATGGGCGCAAGAAGTGTGGCGTGGCCCTCTTTTTCCATCAAGGGTTATCTCTCAAGGTAGAAAACGTTAAGAGGGAGAAATGGGGAGATGGCTCCTACTGAATGTTCGCTTGGAAGGCCGTTTGCTGACATTGGCTAGCGTGTATGCCCCCAACACAGGCCAAGTGATATTTTTTGCTCAGCTCAAAGCTCAGCTGGCCGAGTTTGCAACCGGCCCTATTATACTGGGTGGGGATTGTAATGTTCATTTGACCCCTCACTTGGATTCGACGAGTAAGGTTGGGGGGATGTCGCGAGGGCCTAGTAAGGCACTGTGGAGTTTAATGCATGACTTAGGCTTACGTGATGTATGGAGAGATACACACAAGGGGGAAAAAAGTTACACATATTACTCACCCGTGCACCAGGTACACACCCGTATTGACTATTTTCTATTAGATCAACGCTTGTTGGACGAGAAAATCGAGGCCGGGCACGGGACATTGACGTGGTCGGATCATGCTCCGTGCTGGCTCACCCTCCCGGCGGATTTTTACAACGAGCAGCACCGGCTCTGGCGTTTAGATATCCGTTTTTTGTGGCGGCAGAGTGCTGTTCAGGACCATGGTCACTTTATAAACGAATTTTTTGAGCTAAACGATACAGGGGAGGTTCCCTTGCACACGGTCTGGGACGCCTTTAAGGCTACCGCGCGGGGTCACTTGATAGCCGAAGCAGCCCGAACTCGGCAGGCCTGGAAGCAGGAATCTTGTCAGAAAGAGGAGGAATCTCGACGTCTTCAAAGGGAGCATGCTCGGACAGGCTCTAAACGTATCCTGTGCCAATGGCGGGCAGTGCAGGCTAAGTTGGGGGCATGCAGGCAGCGTGACTTGGATAACATAAGACGGAAAATGCGCCAAACCTTTTACGAGCGGGGGAATAAAGCTGGTCAGTATCTGGCCCTAAAGCTCCGACAGCAATACATCTCAAGGGTAATCCGTGAACTTCGAGATTCTCGGGGGCATAAGAGGGTGATCTCCAGGGAGATTCGCGAGGTATTTGCTGACTTTTTGGAACAATTGTATAAAGCTGAGTCAGTGGACAGGCAACAGATGCATGAGTACTTACGTGCGGTCACGCTGCCACAGATGGCTGAGTCAGATGTCGCTCAATTAGACGCTGAACTCACCGTAGAAGAGGTGGAGACGGCAATCCGGCGACTGAAATCAGGGGGGGCGCCGGGCGTGGACGGCTTTCCCGCTGAATATTATAAAAACTTTAGAGCACAGCTGGCGCCGACCTTGATGCTGCTCTTTAATGAGGTGTTGAAGGGGGAGGCGCTGCCCCCTTCTCAGCGCGAAGCACTTATTGCAATGATACCTAAGCCAGGTAAGCCCCTGCAGGAGGCAGCTTCGTATCGCCCAATCTCCTTGCTAAACACGGATGTGAAAATTTTGGCATCGGTGTTGGCTGCCCGACTGAACCGGATTCTGCCAGCTTTGGTTCACCCAGATCAAGTAGGGTTTGTGCCAGGCCGCCAGGCGGCGGATAATATCCGACGAATGCTACAGGTTATCCATGTGGCTCGGCGGGACGCCCAGCAGGCGCTCTTAGTGGGAATTGACGCTGAGAAAGCATTTGATCGCGTTAGCTGGGACTTCCTGTGGAGTGTGCTGGACGCAATGGGGTTTGGCCCTAATTTTCAACGGTGGGTCCATTGCCTCTACCAAGAACCTAGGGCTCGAGTCCACATTAATGGGGGTCAATCTGCGAGTTTTCCGTTGGAAAGGGGCACTTAGCAGGGATGTCCTCTGTCGCCGCTGCTATTCACGCTGGTGATGGAGCCCTTGGTGCAGCGTTTTCGTGATCATATAGAAATAGTGGGCGTTCGAGTGGGACCGGAGGCGTATCGAATAGCGCTTTTTGCGGACGATATCATACTATCCCTGGTGGACCCGGCTGCGTCTCTTCCGGCCGCAATGCAACTTTTTGCTGCCTTCTCCCGGGTATCTGGATTCCGGATTAACTACACTAAATCCGAGATTCTAACTGTTGGGGTCCCGGAAGCAGTCTGCTCACAACTGAAGACCACATAAGAACATAACATAAGAACATAAGATATGCCATACTGGGTCAGACCAAGGTCCATCAAGCCCAGTATTCTGTTTCCAACAGTGGCCAATCTAGGTCATATGTACCTACCAGTTTCCCAAGAGACAAGTTCCACAATGCTTGTACTGGGTCAAGTATTGATATCTTCGGTCACTTCTTAATAATGGTTTATGGACCTTTCCTCCAGGAACTTGTCAAAACCTTTTTTAAACCCAGCTACACTAACAGCCTTTACTACATCCTCCGGTAACAAATTCCAGAGTTTGATTACACGTTGAGTGAAAAAATATTTTCTTTTATTAGTCTTAAATAGTTTACCCTGTAGCTTCATTGCATGTCCCCTAGTCTTTCTATATTCTGATAACGTAAACAATCGATCTACGTTTACCCGTTCCACTCCGTTCATTAATTTATAGACTTCTATCATATCTCCCCTCAGCCGTCTCTTTTCCAGGTTAAAGAGCCCTAACCTTTTTAGCCTTTCTTCATAGGAGTATCCTTCCATCCCCTTTACCATTTTGGTGGCTCTTCTCTGAACCTTTTCTAAAATCGCTATAATCCTTTTTAAGATACGGCGACCAGAATTGCACACAAAATTCAAGGTGCGGTCTCACCATGGAACGATATAGAGGCATTATAATATCTTTTGTTTTATTTTCCATTCCTTTCCTTATCATACCTAGCATTCTATTTGCTCTCTTGGCTGCCGCTGCACACTGGGCCGAGGGTTTTAACATGGTATCCACAATGACGCCTAAATCTTTTTCCTGGGTGGTGGTTCCTAATGTGGAACCTTGCATCGTGTAACCATAGTTTGGGTTGTTCTTCCCTAGGTGCATAACCTTGCACTTGTCCACATTAAATTTCCATTTTTGATGCCCAGTCTTCCAATTTATCAAGATCCTCTTGCAATTTTTCACAATCCTCTTGGGTTTTAACAACTTTAAATAGTTTTGTGTCATCTGCAAATTTGATAACCTCACTCGTTATTCCACTTTCCAGGTCATTTATGAATATGTCAAAAAGCAGCGGACCCAGCACAGATCCCTGGGGTACACCACTATTCACCTTTCTCCATTGGGAAAATTGGCCATTTAGCCCTACCCTCTGCTTTCTATCTTTTAACCAGTTCCTGATCCACAATAGTACACTGCCTCCTATCCCATGACTCTTTAGTTTTGCCAAAAGTCTCTGATGAGGGACCTTGTCAAAGGCTTTCTGAAAGTCCAGATACACAATATCAACCGACTCACCTTTGTCCACCTGTTTATTCACTCCTTCAAAAAAACATAACAGATTAGTAAGACAAGATCTTCCTTGTCTAAAGCCATGTTGGCTGTCTCCCATTAGGTTGTGACTATCTACATGCTGAGTAATTTTATTCTTTATGATGGTTTCTACCATTTGTCCCAGTACTGACGTCAGGCTCACCAGTCTGTAGTTTCCCGGATCACCCCTGGAACCCTTTTTAAAAATTGGTGTTACATTGGCGATCCTCCAATCTTCAGTTATTAGAGATGATTTTAATGACAGTTCACAGATTACTGATAGCAGGTCTGCAATCTCATATTTCAGTTCTTTCAACACCCTTGGATGTATACCATCCGGCCCAGGTGATTTGCTACTCTTCAGTTTATCTAATAGTTGTAAGACATCTTCCCGATGTATCGATATTTCCTTCAATTCTTCCGCACCTTTAAATACCACTTCAGTCATGGGTAACATCCCTACATCTTCCTCAGTGAAGACCGAAGAAAAGAATTCATTCAGTCTCTCCGCTATCGCCTTGTCGCCTCTTAGTGCTCCTTTAACCCCTTTATCATCTAATGGACCAACTGACTCTCTCGATGGGTGTCAGGGGCCCTCCGCTACTTGGGCGTTAATCTAACGGTTGAGCGTGCGGCACTTTATAAAGAAAATTACAACCCGCTCCTTCAGCAGGTTAGGCAAGACTTTGAGTCCTGGGCGAGGTTGATGTTGCCCTGGTTTGGGCGGATAGCCGTGGTCAAGATGGTGGCTCTTCAAAAGTTCTTATATCTTTTTCAGGTACTCCCTATCCCACTCCCGCGGGGAGTTTTGGCTAAGTGGCAAGCAATGCTTATGAAAGAAGGCCGTGAGAACTTTGCCTGTGAGTCCCTAGCAGTTTCGCTTGGTATTGTATATTGCTTGTAAGTCATGCTATGACTGTCTTATTGTAATTTTGTGTTGCCTTTAAATAAAAAAAAAAAAAAGGATTCCAGGTGTGATCTAGAAAACTACAGACCTGAGTGCAGCATCAGTACTGGGAAAATGGTAGAAACCATTATAAAGAATAAAATTACTGATCATGTATATAGTCATGGTTTAATAGGAGAAAGCCAACATGGATTTAACCAAGTCTTATTTTACTAATGTTTCATTTTTTTGAAGATTTGTCTACCTGTTTATTCACAGGTTAGTCGGTTGATATAGTGTATCTGGATTTTCAGAGAGCCTTTGACAAGGTCCCTCATGAGAGACTCTCGGTGAAATTAAAAAGTCATGGGATTGAAAGCAGTGTAGTATTGTGGATCAGAAACTGGTTAAAGATAAAAGGCAGAGAGTAGGGCTAAATGGCCAATTTTCTCAATGGAGTACCCCAGGGATCTGTGCTGTGCCCACTGCTTTTTAACATAATCATAAATGACCTGGAAATGGGAATAATGGGTGAAGTGATCAAATTTACAGATGGCACAAAATTATTCAAAGTTGTTAAAACCCAAGACGATTGTGAAAAATTGCAAGTTGATCTTGATAAATTGGAAGACTGGGTGTCCAAATGGCAGATGGAATTTAAATGTGGACAAGTGCAAAGTTATGCACCTAGGAAAGAACCACCCAAACTTTGGTACACGATGCAAGATACCACCTTAAAAACCATCACCCAAAAAAAGATGTAGGCGTCATCATGGATAATACATTGAAACCCTCCGCCCAATGTTTAGCAGAGGCCAAGAAAGCAAATAGAATGCTAGGATTCATAAGGAAAGGAATGGAGAATAAAACCAAGGATATTATACTACCTCTGTATTGTTTCATGGTTCAACCACACCTTGAGTATTGTGTGAAATTCTGGTCGCCGTATCTTAAAAAAAAGATATAGTGGAATTAGATAAGATAAGATACAGCGAAGAGCTACCTAAATGACAAAGGGGATGGAAGAATACCCCTAAGAGGAAAGGTTTAAAAAGATTAGGGCTCTTCAACTTAGAAAAGAGAAGGCTGAGGGGAGATATAGAAGTCTATAAATTAATGCATGGAGTTGAATGGGTTAACAATCAATTGTTTACGCCATCAAAAAATAGAAAGACTAGAGGACACACAAAGAAGCTACAATGTAATCCATTTAAGACTAATAAAATAAAATATTTTTTCACTCAACGCGTAATCAAACTCTGCCATTCCTTACCGGATCTAGTAATAGTTGTTAGTGGAGCTGGGTTTAAAAAAAGGTTTGGACAAGTTCCTGGAGGAAAGGTCCATAAACCATTATTAAAGAGGAAATCCACTGCTTACCCCAGGATGAGTACTGTGGAAGCTGTGGACTTTGGGTACCTCCCAGGTACTTGTGACCTGGATTGGCCACTGTCATAAACAGGATATTGGGCTTGATGGATCTTGGTCTGATCCAGTATGGTATTTTTTATGTTCTTATGAGTACTACGTCCAAGTTCTGACTCATTTGAGAGATGCAGTTCTTAAGTAGCCAGAGTTGCCAGAGGAATGTGAATGATTGCTTCATCATGACAACGCTCCAGCTCACACATCACATCTTCTCCAGCATTTCTTGGACAAACACCAAATCGAGCAAGTCCATCAGCATCCATACTCACCTGACCTTGCACCCTGTTTTCCAAAACTGAAATTACCACTGAAAGGAAGGAGATTCGGTGACTTGGAGACCATTAAGCAAAATTCAACACAGCAGATTCACAGCTTAATGAAAAAAGTATTTCAAAATTGTTTCAAAATACTGGAGAAAGTGTGTTTTATCAGAAGGGGACTACTTTGAAGGAAACAGAGTGCAATAACTGTTAGTGTTATACTTCTTATATTATTGTATGAGTCTTGATACATCTTGATCTCATTTCATACCTCAAGTACTCTTTCAAGGAAGGTGAGGTGTCATTGGTGGTGCTAAGTAAGAACAGAAAAGGAGGGAAAGTGTCATTATGAACTGTGGCAAAGAACCTATGACACGGGGCACTGCAGAGGGAACAGGTGTAGAGTGTGGTAGCAGAAATCGGGGACTAGATTTAATAAGGTACACTACTGTGTTAGTGCATGCTAAATAATAAGGGCGCGGGCAGGGTCCCGGCGCCCGCGCGTAACCGGGTGCCCGGCCCGGCGCGAGGACCCTGCTTGCGTGGGTGAAGGAGGGAGGGCTGAAGTCGCCGCAGCGAGAAGACGCTGGGTGCATTTTTTGAAGGGATTGGCTCCGCTCTAGGGGGGGAGCGAGCGGAGCCAATCAGAGGGAGGATAAGCCATGTGCTCCGGCGTGCGTGGTCTGAGCCGGAGCACATGCAGCAAGTCGGCAGGGCAAGCAGGAGCTGTGTGCGGAGCAGCAGGGAATTCTGATAATTTCCGCGGTGTCGGGATCCCGGAACGGCGTCGGTTGAGCAGCAGCAGAGTGCTTGGGAGTCCGTCGGCAGGAGCGTCCTCCGGTTCAGGGAGCAGGCGAGTTGCGGGCAGAGCAGTTTGCTGAGGGATAGCAGGTTGGGAAAAGGGGGGGGGCTTGTGAGGTTGATGGAGTTTTAAAAAAAAAATGCGAAAACAAAAACCACGCAAAACACAAAAGGGGGGATAGGAAGGCCTCAGGACTCGGTAAGGGACTCAAGTGTAGGGGTTTGCTCCACAGGCCGGGGGGGGGGGGGCTGAAGGGCAGGCTATGGCCGGGAAGCAGTCTCACAGAGGCCGGGGAGCTAGCAGGGCTACTGTAGGCAGGCAGTTAGGCAGGCAGAGGGGGCGGGGGTCTGACAAGGGGGGGGGAGGCCCAGGCCACGGTCTAGAGTGGAGGGTGGTAATACAAGGAGGGGGGCTGGGAGTGCCAGGCGTGCAGGGACAGGGTGTGGAGGGCCTTCCGTTCCTGGTAGGAGAGCGAGTAGGGGGGCAACTTGCTGGTTAGGGGTGCTGGGGCCCAGAGGTCATTGCCAGGCCCCTCAGAGCAGGCGGCCGAGCTCCCTACAGAAGTAGTTGGTCAGAGGGGAGATCAGACGGGGGTGGCTGAAGGGGTGGCGGGTTTGCATGGATCGCAGCAAGGGCAGGGGTGGGGTATAAACCCGTGGTGCCAATGGGGGGAAGGGGCTTCGCCGGGGTTTGGTGCTGGGGGGGGGGAGAGTGGCGGCTGGGTATCCCCCGGTGGGAGCACGTCCTCTCCAAGGGGATATGGGCTACCGGGGCAGCGGGCATTATGGGAGCATTGGTCGAGTGGGGGGCAAGGCTCGTCCAGGTCGCACTGGGCAGGAGCATGGCATCCGTCTTGGGTTCCAGGTGTCCCTTCCTTGGGTTTCCTGTTTTTGTCTCCACAGGTCCCCTATATGTCCGCTCCTGGATGTGCGCCATCGGCTGGGGCGTCTGCGGGTGTGACCACCTCGGAGCTGAGAGCCACTGCAGCGGGGGTAACATCGATGGACGGCGACCGTGTGCAAGGAGTGGATGATCAGCAGCGAACTGAGAGTTCTCTGGTTGGCGTGACGCCATCGGCAGACGGGAAAGCAGATGACGACGGGACGGGTGAGTTGCTGACAGCTGCGGGGGTGATTTCGATGGGCGTGGGTCGCGAGCCGATCGGTCTGGAAAGGAGCACAGAAAAAGGAACCACGTGTGTCGTCATCGGCATAGCTCGTCGTCGTCCTCCTCCTCGTCTTCGGATTCGTCGGAGTCATCTGGTCGGGGTGCGGGGGGCCGCGGCGGGGCGTGGGTCTGATGGTCAGCGAGTAGTTGCTAGCTCTTCTTTGTCGGCCTTATCGGAATTATGGGAAGGGGTCCCTAAGAAGTTGAGGCGGAAGATTCGTAAGAGGAAGTATATTGATATTTTTCGTTTTCTAGAGGGGAGGAAGCGTTCGGATGATAGTAAGGAAAAGCGTAAGGAGGACGAGAAGGCCGGTCAGCTTTGCAAGGTCTCGCAGAATGTGGTCAATTGGATGAGGTCTTTCCTGTGGTTAGCGAGTGTGTGGGGTCAGCATTTTCCTGAGCAATATGGGATGTTGTCATACGTGGATGCGATTTTGGAAGCGTCACAGGTACACGAGGGTTGGTCGTGGCTTAATTTATTTATTTATTTATTTATTTATTTAGCTGTATTTATATCCCGCTTTTCACCGGGTCAAAGCGGTCAATTGGGGGATACATTTAACACAAGGGGATATGAGACACATACACTAATACTTACAGGGAACATGGGCAATGGAGGGTTAAGTGGCTTGCCCAAGACCACAAGGAGTGCCTATAGGACTAGAAATCCCAGTCCCTCCGGCCTGAGATTGCTGTCCCCAGGTGAGACTTGAACCCCCGGCCCTCTGGCCTGAAGTACCTTGTCCTAACCACTAGACCACTCCTCCCTGTATTATGACGAAAAGATCCGGGATAAAATGGAGGAGAACAAGTTGCTGACTTGGGGTACACAGGACATTAACCTGTGGTTGACCCAGATGTCGGTCAAGGGCGGCGCTGGAGGGGGGAGTGCGGGAAAGGTTGGGACAGGAGTTGCGTTAGGTACAGGTCGTTCCTTTCGCGGCGGTGTATCCCCGGTGCAGTCTCGACTGGCCCCCAGTGGGGGTGGAGACGTTTGCTGGAGGTTTAATAGATCTATGTGTCCCTTTCCAGACTGTAAATTCCGTCACGCGTGTTCGGGCTGTAGTGGTCCCCACTCGGCGGCAAAATGTGTCAAGAAGGGGTCAGTTGCTATGCCGGTGCCGGGGCCTAAGTAAGGGGGTTCTGTGGGAGTTGGCTCCTTCTCCCATACGGGTAACGGTGCTGTGCGGCTGGCTTCGCTGTTATCCGAGGAAAAAGGATAGGTTAATTTTGCAGTTGGGGTTTCAGTTTGGCTTTGTTGTTCCGGTTCAAGGGATGGTGGCTGGTTCAACGGCGCGGAATTCCCCAAGTGTGCGGCGCTGGGCGTTGATAGCTAGAGAAAAGCTGGCGGTCGAGTTACGATTGGGCAGAATAGCGGGTCCTTTTCGTCATCCTCCTTTTCGGAATTTCGTGGTATCTCCGTTAGGAATAATCCCTAAGAAGGAACAGGGGAAATTCCGGTTGATCCACAATTTGTCTTGTCCTGTGAGGGCCTCCGTGAATGAATGTATCCCACGCGAGTTGTGTACGGTTCGTTATGCCTCTTTCGACAGGGCTGTGGACTTAGTTAGGAAGGCTAGGAGGGGTTCGTTACTGGCGAAAGTGGATATAGAATCAGCTTTTCGCTTGTTGCCAGTGCATCCGTCGTCCTTCCGGTTGTTGGGTTTCCAATTTGAGGGGGAGTTGTATTTTGATAAGTGCATGCCGATGGGCTGTGCTGTATCTTGCTCCTACTTCGAGAAATTTAGCTCTTTCCTGCACTGGATGGTGGTACAGAGGGTGGGGTGCTCGGAGGTGGTGCATTACCTTGATGATTTCTTGTTTGTCGGTGCAGCAGGGTCGGCGCGTTGTAGCGCTCTTTTGGAAGGTTTTGTCGGTCTAGCCAGTGAGTTGGGGGTGCCATTAGCTGAGAGTAAGACGGTGGGCCCCACGACAAATCTCACCTTTTTGGGAATTGAGTTGGACACGCAGAGTTTGGTGGCGAGATTGCCATCTGAAAAGGTGGAAAAATTGAGGGTTCTGGTGGTGAATGCCTTGGCCTCTACTAAGTTGACCTTGAGGGAGATGCAGGCGCTAATTGGCTCGCTGAACTTTGCCTGTAGGGTGATTCCAATGGGGCGGGTGTTCATTCGGCGTTTGGCGGCGTCGACGGCTGGGGTGCGCATGCCTCATCACCGAATACGAGTGTCCAAAGTACTGCGGGAGGATTTGTGGATTTGGGACGTCTTTTTGAGGGACTTCAACGGCATTACTGTGTTGCGGGAGCCAGAGATCTCCAGTGCTGAATTGCAGCTGTACACGGACGCGGCCGGAGGTGTCGGACTCGGGATATACTTCGGCGGGGCATGGTGCGCTGACAAATGGCCGCAGGCCTGGCGGGATGAGGGGTTATTAAGTAATATCACCTTTTTGGAGCTCTTTCCCATACTGGTGGCTTTGGAGTTGTGGCCGGACAAATTGGCCAACCGTAAGGTGGTTTGGTGGTGCGATAACGAGGCAGTAGTGGCAGTCGTTAATCGTTACTCTCCGCGTTGTTGTAAGGTAGCGTCTTTGATGCGTCGCGTCATACTTGCATGCTTGCGGATGAATGTTGATTTAAAGGCGCGACATATACCAGGGATTGCTAATGAAATCGCGGATGCTCTTTCCCGTTTGCAGTGGGAGTGGTTCCGGCAGTTGGTGCCGGAGGTAGACAGAGATGGGCTCGTAGTCCCTTGGAGCTTGTGGAGCTGTGGCCTGCTGAGATGAGGAACCTATTAAAGAATTCGATAGCTGATCGCACGTGGGCGGCCTACCGACGTGGGTGCGAGCGAGTGCTGGCATATTTGTACGGTAACGGATGGGCTGGGGGGGAGTTGCCTGAGTACCTGTTGGGGCAGTATGTTGGGTGGGCGAAGGGAAGAGGGGTGGCGAGATCGGCCGTCAGGATTCATCTGGCAGGGTTCGACTTTTTTGCCAGGGCGGTGGGTTGGGGAGTCTCGGGACACGGGCGCCTGGCTCGGCGGTTACTGCTGGGTTGGGATCGTTTGCAGCCACGGCCGCTCGACCAGCGACTGCCGATTACGCACAACTTGCTAACGCGGCTGTGCCACGAGTTGCCGGGTGTGGCGGCGTCGCCATATGAAGCCGTACTTTTTCGTGCGGTCTTCTGTTTGGCATTCTTTGGGGCCTTTAGGGTCGGCGAATTGGCAGTCGTTTCGGCAAAGGCAGGTTTGGGTAATTGTTTGCGCCTACGGCATGTATGGAGTGACCAGAGGCTCGTCCGCGTGTTGCTGGCGAAATCTAAAACGGACCAGAGGGGGAAAGGATTGTGGGTGGTGCTCCAAAGGATTGGGAGGATGAACTGCCCGGTGTCCGCCATGGCGGCTTACCTGGGGGTGAGGCCTAAGGGCAAAGAGGGGCTTTTTGTGCATGAGAATACCCGTTCGGTGACGCGATTTCAGGAAACTGCAGTGTTGCGCATGGTCTTGCGTCAGATCGGGGAGGATCCGCGGCGGTTTTCCGCGCACTCTTTCCGCATTGGGGCGGCGACCAGTGCGGCTGCTGTGGGTTTGTCAGGGGAGCAGATCCAGAGTATTGGTAGATGGCGGTCCAAAGCTTTCCGGGGATATGTGTGACTGTGAAGCGCATATTTGCGACTGTGCACTGCCTGACGACGGTGGGGGGGGGATATTAATGATGTTAATTTCTGTTGCAGATGGGGGGCTGATGGCGAGGGGATGCTGGATGATGGGGCACTCCTTCATGTTTTGGGCTGGGCAGCGAGCGGCAGTGCGGCCTATCGGGCAGAACCTTGGACTGGATCCGGCGGTAGTGACTGTATCATGGCTGGGCGAGCGGAGGCTGCGAAGGCCTCAGCTGATGCCTTTGCTTCATCATCATCAACGCGTCAGGAATCAACCAGCGATTGTTCTCGTGCATTTGGGAGGCAATGATCTGGCTGCGTGGTCCTGCAAGCAGCTGATCAGAGCTGCCAAGAGGGACTTTGCTGCACTGCTGCGTTTGTTTACCGGTATCGTGTTAATATGGTCCGATATCATTCCGAGGCCGGCATCCTGGGGGCAGAGGAGATGGTCCCGAGGACTGACTAAGATAAATAGGCAGATTGGGAGGTGGGTATGTGAGCAGGGGGGGTATCACGTGCAGCATGATTGGGTCGACGTAGCCTGTGCTGGGTTGTATAGGGCAGACGGTGTGCACCTATCTCCCGTCGGGATGGATTTGCTCTTGAACAACTGGCAGGAGGTGCTGGAGAGGTCGTTCATGGTAAGGCTCACTGGTCGCAGCTTCCTGTCGGGCTGGGGGGGGCGGCACAGGTAAAGCTTTGTGCCTGTGCCTGTGCCGGTGGCGGGATCCCGGAGGTTTCCGTGGTCCGGAGCCTTAGGCGACTTGGGACGGGGGCGGGGTGCCCTCGACCCGGACTACTCCTGGAAGACTTTTGCTAGTAATATGGCGAAGTCGGAAAGGGGTGGTAGGAACGTTGCTGGTGGTGCGACCATGGCTGGAGCGGAGGCGAGGTTGCCTTGCTAATTGCACGGCTGGTGATGCATCGCTCCGCTGGGGGTTTGTTTGGGCATTGTTACTGTTAATGTTCAGTATGTTGTTGGAAATAAAGCTGCGACCAGTTCTTACCACGAATACGTAGTATGTGTAATTTGTGGGAAAAGGTGAAAGACGAGTTGAAGGGGTGGGGGGGTTTAATTGCAGGAGGAAAGCGCCGGGTCCGGCTACCTGGTTATGCTTTTAATGCACACTATTACTAAATAGGTCTTAAAATAACACATTAGCAGCATTAGCATACGCTTACATACTATTGCACTTTAGTAGATCTGATTGTGTGTGTACTATTGTAAATGGATGTGACTAATGATCTGCGCTATAAAATAACTTTTAAACTTTAAACATTGATCCCAGGAGTGCAGCAACTTTTCAAAATCTCACTCAACAGGTAAGATAACAAAATAATGTAATTCGACTTTCCTTATCCAGAGTTCAACCATATCAAGCCAGCTAGACAAAGTTAGTTAACACGAAAAATCCATGCCAATTAAAACTACCCTTGGAATGCCTCTGATCTAGCCCTTTTTTTTAGTGGTCCATTTTAGGGGTAATTTTAGAAGCCCTATTCATGCTTTGGCTGTCAAAAAATGGGCATAGATATGTCTAAAACACAAAGATATTACCAGAGCCATTTTAGAATCTGGGTCTGTGGATGTTTCTAGTGCAAGGACATCCAAGTCTGAATGGGGGCATGACAGAGGCATAGCCAGGGCATTCCCAAGAACTTGGATGGCTATGCCTGATCTCCAAATTGTCCTGGACATCCAGAGTCATGCTTCAGTTTATACCTGCTCCAGGCATAAATAGGCATCTGAAAAGTACTCATTTTGTCAGGCAAATGTCTAAAAGATGTGGGGAATTAGCTACACTCATACCCTCTGGACCTGATGCAGAGCCCCGTGTTGAGGAGCTGCACTTCCTTGCGGGATGTGCAGTCCCACAAGTCATCCTGGACCAATTCCTACTGTCCAGCACTCCCCACACGTCCTGAACAGCAGGACAGGTAGAGCCAGTGGGAGGGGAAGGGGGTGGGGCTGGGGCGAAGCTGGAGCAGTCAAGCCCAGCAGTACATACAGGGAAGATTCAGGTCATGGCCCTGTATGTCCTGCCAGATCAAAGGGGACATGCAACTTATTCCACCTTGAAGGTTGAAGCAGCAGCACAAATACAGCGATCAAGCCCAGGGATCCCCTCTGGGGCCAGGGCCAAGTGCGGGGGGGATCCCCACCATATGATCCAAGCCCCGGTTGGCCAGCCATGGGTTGGGTGGTGGGGAAGAGGGAGGCCAAGCTACAGCAGCCAAAGAGGTCTGCGGGGATGACATCCCCGCAGGCAGGCAGGGGCACCCTGGGCCGTCCTTAGGCCCGATTCTGTGTACCATGGGAATGTTTTGTTCTCGCGATCCAGAATCAGGTCCTAACAGGCCCATCCTGCACAGGGACATCCAGACATACCCCTTTTGTAATCAGGCTCCACATCAACCAACATTGATGCAGAATAGATGCTCATGTTTTCACTTTGCTATGCTGCTGGATGTCCCCTTATGATAGCTTGCATGAGATAGATGTCCCCCTCCCCCATTTTCCAAAGTGGGTGTCTATCTGGTCCCCCTGTGTGGAAATCCACATCATAGACATCTATATTGCTAGAATTGGCTGGAGACATAGGGGTATGTTTACTAATCGGCGGTAGCAGTTTCCATATGATATCGGAGCCACAGCCCCATTGCACGGTATTGCAAGGAAGCCACTACTGCAGATTAGTAAACATACCCCCATAGATGCCCCTAGCATTTTCCTGCATGTTCTTCTCTGGACATCCCTGATTTGACTTGGATGTCCTTCCTAAAATGTCACTTTTTGTATCTCTCAATTTTAGATGCTGACATTTAGCAAGACAATTTCTATCCAATAAGATCTACTTGGCTACATTCAAAAACAGCCAGAAAGATCTCAGAAAATTCATCCAATTATACTGTAATTTCATGTTTTACAAATCAACTCGGCTTATTCATTCACCTGCACATCACCACAAAAAGAATAAAATAGTTGCTAAAGTTAAAGGGTCTACTACCAAAAACCAAGAGCCACAGAGAAGACCAGGGAATAACAACAGGCACGTGTATATATACATCATTTGTGCTCTGCAGTCTCTCTCCACACACTCCTGTTTAATCTGCATTTGAATTATTATACATTGGAACTAATATGTGTGACCCTCGTTATTCCCTGGTCTTCTGCAGCTCTTAGTTTTTGGTAGTATTTAGTGAGTAAGAGTCGGTAGGGATTTTTGTACTTTTGAAAGTAAAAGGGTCTGGCATAATTACTTAGGGTAGGGGTTAATAAGGGAAGACGAGCATCAGTGTGCTTACATTATGCTTTTTAAAACAGTAAAAATATATGTTTTACTTCTCAAAATGTAAAGCATGATTAGTGTCACTTAGCTATTTATAGTAAGGCAAGAAATTGAGTTATTTGAAAATGCTGTCCTTTGCTTGGGAGGAGGAGGTTGCTTAATATAGTTGCTAACCACAAACACCATATTAAATCAAACATTCTAGGCCTATAATAAATATTAATTCAGTGTTAAAAGTTCAGTATTCATGTTTAGAGAATACTTAATTTTAAATCCTTGTGTTTCCTTCATTTATTCCCTTTTGGGTTTTAAAATGCATTAATCTCATTCTATCAGACAAAAGTAAATTTGTATGTACTTAAGATAATCATGATTAAACTACCAGCTCAATGTGTTTATATCTATGCTGAACAAGCCGTAGGCAAGTTTTAGAATTTTGAATTGGTTTCTGCAGAAGAAAGTTATAGATGTTAAGAAATTGTCAAGTCATTTCCTCTCTTTTAACTATAATGAAATCCAAAAATAGTCTGAAAATTAAAACATTCAAAATAAGAGGTTCAACAGTAAAGGGCAGATCCAATGAACAACAAATTCTACAGACATCTTAATTAGAACTAGGTGTTTCTAGCTGCTTTTTCTCTAATTTTAATTTCTACATACTGTTCTATAAGGAAGAGAGATTCTTAAGTCATTTAGAAGTTATTGAAAATCCATCATTTAGTAGTGGTTTCCTTTTATTCCATCTTTGTCGTCTTCAAAGACAAGAAGGATCTCCATTTGCTTATGACCAACCAGTGTTATATTTCAAAAAGAACCCTACAGATCTGGTAAGATACAGGAATGGTTCCAAGGATTTCAAGGGGATTCAGGTATGCAGAAGATCAGTGTTCTTTTTATTATTTTTGATGGCACATTTGACCAGGGAGGGGGGCCCTGAGTCTGGCTTTTAATGTTTTTTACCTTGTGTTAAAATCATCATGTTAGCCCGAGTATAAGATGACTCAAATATAAATCAATGTCCCTTATATTTGGACAGTATTATACAAAGAGCAAACAGAAGCATTGCTAGAAGTGAGCTAGAGGCTGGTCATTGTCAAGTCCTTTGCTTGGACCAGCAGCACATCGATCTTCCTTTTTCCAAGTCACCAACTCCACCATTGCTGGGCTAGTTTTTGGCACAATGCTGAGAAAAAAAGTTTCTGAATGTCATAGAATGGTATATGTATTTTAGCACAATTTATACTTGAAACATGGTTTAGATTCTAATCTAAACATCAATAAGAGACAACAATAACCTCATTGAATATATCTCAGAGAAAGCGGATATTATATTTTTTATTCAGTACAAAGATTCAATAATAATCTTTGTGTGGAAAAAGTATGGGAACTGTTTCATTTACCAGCTGGTGACACCTAGTTGGGCAGCAATAATTTCAATTAAATGTTTTCTGTAACTGTTGATCAGTCTTTCACATCACCCTTGAGGAATTCTGACCCATGTTTCAACTCTGTTACATTTGAAGGCTTCCTTGCATGAACAGCTCACTTCAGATCGTGTCCTGAGTACAGATCAAGATCTTTACTTGGCCAGGCCAAAACATGAAATCTCTTCTTCTCCGGTCATTCTATGGTATAATTACTTGAATGTTTTAGGTTCATTGCCTTTTTGCATGACCCATTTTTGGCTCAGCTCCAACTCGCAAATGGTCTCACATGCTCCTCTAGAATTTTGAGATAGAAAACAGAATTAATGGTTCCATCAATGAAGTCAAGTCATCCAGGTACTGCAGTAGAGCAATCCAATCCAGGACATCTCCATCACCATGCTTGACAGTAAGGATGATGTTCTTGTTTTGAAAGGCAGTGTTTGCTTGTCCACTAACAAAATGTTTGTTATAGCAACTAAAAAGTTCAATTATTGATTCACTTTTAGAGATATTTGTCTCACATACTTGCTGATTATCCAGGTGTTTTTTGACAAACTTGATTTGGATAAAATTGTTCTTCAAAGGATTAGAAATTCCTTCATAGCTATTCCTCTCATGAATACATCATTTAACTTTTTCCTGATGGTTGATAAATGAACCCTCACAACAGCCACAATGAGAGAGGTCAGCAGATCTTTATATTAGTCTGTTGTTCTTTGTGACTTTGTAAATGATTTTCTGCCTTGTTTATGGGGCGATCTTTGCAAGATGTCCACTCAGTGACAGTAACTGCAGTATTTACATTTTTTTCCATTTACAGAGACTGAAAGATGAAGCCCCAAATGTTTAAAAATGGCCTTGTTACCCCATTATGAAGACAGATGAGCATCAACTACTCTTTCATGGGTCTTCGGAAACTTCTTTTGATCATGGCATACAGTACAAGCTGACTTTTATACTGAAAACTACATTCAAACTTTCAGATCTTGATAAAAGACAAGTTGCCCAAAATAGGACATGCAGATTTACTCTGCAGGTGGTTTACTTGTTTCTCAATTATTTATGCACCCAATTGATTTTAATTAGCCAATTAATTCTGCTATGAAAACTAGGTATTCACTTACTATTTCACACAGCAATTCTAAATTAGTTCTATTATTCACACTTTATACATTTGTGTGTCTTAACCCATTCAGACCGTATGTCCACTGTAAATGGACGTCATGTTATTCATTGAATTCCATGTATGTATATATATATATGGTGCCTGTGAAAAAATTCAGGTCTGAAAGGGTTAAGTAACACACAGATATCAGTTTTGCAATTCTCAATAATATACTAGGGGGTCACACATTTTTTCTCAGCACAGTGTACATTCAGTGAGATGGTTCATCATTCTGGTCATTCAAACTTCTATTTTATGAAATTTTCATTAGTTTGAATCATATGGATCTGACATGTCCATCATCTCTTACCTTTCCTTCCATCTATCCATCACCTAAAATGTGACTTTCACAGGGGCTCCCTTATCCTGTCTTAAGGTGACTGCCATTTTCGGGTGTTAAGGTGCGCACTTGGCACCTTAACGCCCCGGTGTCCTGTTAGAGCCTAATAAGTGGAGCCAAGCGGCCTTATCACTGGAACGCCTACTCCTTGCCCCGGACTTTGCATGATAACACCCATATCACTGTCATTAACGCTTGCTAACTGGTGCACCCTTAACACTCTTTAGGAAACATACCCTGAAGTCTTTGAATCTTGGAGCAAAGCATTTGTTAAAAGTGTAATCGGCATAAAAAAATAAATAAAACTACTTAAAATGGAATTTATTTATTTATTTATTTTTATTTTATAACTTTTATATACCGCGCTATTTGTTATCAGTGCGGTTCACATACAACAAGGGTGCACAGTCAGAAGTCTGTTCTGTGCTTACATTGTAACAGGAGTTTAAACTTGGAACATACATTGTAACAGGAGCATAAACTTGGAGCAACAGGGGTGCAAGACTGGTCTGATATGGGGGTCTGTTTAAAAGATGGGAAACTGAAAAAAACGTTTAGAGAAATAAAACACTCTCTCACTTGATTTGCAGCTTGTCGTGCTGTGAGGGCTTGCGTGCATCAGTGATGCTGAGAGCTAAACTATCGGTAGTTTAACAACAGCAACAGTTCGAACGGAACAAGGAGAAACAGAATGGTTTAAAATAAGCAAAGGTGTAAGACAAGGCTGCATACTTTCCCCCTACCTGTTTAATTTATATGCAGAACAAATCATCAGAGAAGCAGGATTGTATGAAGACAACAGAGGTGTGAAGATTAGTGGAAGACTCATCAACAACCTTCGCTATGCTGATGATACTACATTACTGGCTGAAAGTGAAGATGATCTGAAACATTTGCTTCTCACAATCAAAGAACATAATCTCAAAATGGGCCTGCACCTTAATGTGAAGAAGACAAAGATCATGACAACTGGCATAATCAACAGGTTCATCGTTGAAGGAGAAGAAATTGAAATTGTGAACAACTTTAACCTATTTGGATCAACTATCAATAAAGAAGCAACAAGCAGTCAAGAAATCAAACGATGCATTGCTCTTGGCAGAATGGCTATGAAAGACCTAGATAAGATTCTCAAGAGCAGAGATGTCTCTCTCCATACAAAGATTCGAATTGTTCAAGCCATGGTATTTTCAATAACATCATATGGATGTGAAAGCTGGACAGTGAAAAAGACAGACAGGAAGAAAATTGATGCCTTTGAATTATGGTGCTGGTGGCGAATACTGTGTATACCATGGACTGCCCGAAGAACAAACCAGTCGGTACTAGAGGAGATCAAAGAGTAAATTAGACTTACCTGCTAATTGTTGTTCCTTACGGAACTCTAGTCCAGTCCCGGAACCATAGAATTGTCAATCCCATCCAGCAGCTTTGGAGACTGAATGACATCACTTTAGCACCTCTGGTATAACTAGGCAAGGACCGCCCACTATCCTCAGTACCTATTGACAAAGCACAGCTAAGCAGAGCAACAAATAAACAAATTAGAAGACAGTAAGGGAAAAATAGAAACCCACAGGAACTACGGACCAAAACGGTCTATTACCCCCCAGCCAAGCCACGACCAAGACTCCCCCATGGCTCCAGTCTATGCCCATGGGAGAGCCCCCGCCGACAGCCGAAGGGCAAGCTGCTCAGTAGGGAAAGGCCCCAACAAGGAAACAAGGCTTACTTACCGGTGCCTTTCCACTTTGCTAAACCCGGTCGGGATTTCTTACCCTACCGTCCGCTTAGCACTTTAGAGGTCGTTCGGTTCGTTTTTTTGGGGGGTTTTTTCGCTGACATGCTTGAAACACAACGAACCCCCAGCACAGGCTAGCGAGCTGACGATATCCAGGGAGGGCTCCGGGACTGCACTAGAGTTCCGTAAGGAACAACAATTAGCAGGTAAGTCTAATTTACTCTTCCTTTTCGTCCCTCTAGTCCAGTACCGGAACCATAGAGGATGTAACAGAGCAGTGCAGTCACCGGGAGGGAGCAGCGAGCCCAGCCTGAAGAACCGCAGACCCGAAGCCACTATCCCCCGCTGCCTGCACATCCAATCGATAATGCTTCACAAAAGAATGCAACGATGACCAGGTCGCCGCTCTGCAAATGTCCCCCACGGGAACCAGACTGACTTCCGCCCAAGATGCCGCTTGCGCCCACGTGGAATGCGCCCGGAGCCCGTCCGGGACAACTCGACCCTTCAAAACATAAGCTGACGCAATAGCCGACTTCAGCCAACGGGAAATCGAAGCCTTCGCCGCCACTTCCCACTTGCGCGGCCCCCCGAAGGCGACAAACAACCGATCAGATTTTCGGAAAGGTTCTGTCCTGGCAAGGTATTTCCGCAGAATGCGCCGCACATCCAATAAACGCAGCCGACCCCCAGAATCCTTATTCTGTTGCGCCGAGAATCCGGGAAGCGTAACTACCTGATTAACATGAAAGGCCGAAACCACCTTAGGCAGAAAAGCCGGCACGGTACGTAGTACGACCTTCTGCGGAAAGAAAGACAGATATGGCTCCCTACAAGATAAGGCCTGCAACTCGGAAATGCGACGCGCCGAGCCAATCGCCACCAAAAACACCGTTTTCAAGGTAAAATCCTTAAGGGAAGCCTCCCCCAAAGGCTCAAATGGCACCCTAACCAACGCCTCCAACACCAAATTCAAATCCCACGCCAGGACCGAGGCACACACAGGAGGCCGAATAAGCAAGACCGCTCGTAAAAATCTGCGAACGTCCTCCAGGGACCCCAAGGATCGGCCACGAACCTTACCCCGATAGCAGGAAATGGCCGCCAACTGCACCCTGAGGGAACTAGCCGCTAAACCTTTATCTACCCCCATCCTGCAAGAACTCCAGGATGTGAGGCACAGACGCCTCCAAGGGCCGAATGCGACGTCCCGCACACCAAGACTCAAATATGCGCCAGACTCGAATGTACGCTAAGGAGGTGGAACGCCGACGTGCCTGCAGCATGGTGGAAACGACCACGGGCGAGTATCCCCGAGCCCTCAGCCTAGCCCTCTCAAGAGCCAAGCCGTAAGAGAGAACCGACTCACCTGAGGCATACGCAACAGACCCTTCAGCAACAGGTCTGGCCGACACGGAAGACGCCACGGGCTGTCCACGAGCAACCGCACTACGTCCGCATACCAAGGCCGTCGCAGCCAGTCGGGGGCTATCAAAATCACCAGACCGCGGTGCCGCTCGATGCACTGCACTACTCGACCTATCAGGGCCCAAGGCGGAAACACATAAAGAAGACTTGCCGACGGCCACTGCTGCGCCAACGCGTCGAGACCTTCCGACATTCGCTCCCGACGCCGGCTGAAGAACCGCGGTACCTGAGCCGACTCGAAGGTTGCCATAAGATCCATCCACGGGAGGCCCCAGCGCCGGACTAACAGCTCGAAGATGCTCGGATGCAGCTGCCACTCTCCCGGATCCAGCCTCCGGCGACTGAGAAAGTCCGCCTCAACATTCTGAGCCGACAGAGCCCGGAGATGGCCCTCGGCCCACTCTAACAGCTGGGCCGCCTCGGCCTCCAGGGCAGCACTGGCCGTGCCGCCTTGACGATTGATGTACGCCACTGTCGACGCATTGTCGGACAGCACTCGCACCGCCTGCTGACTCAGAGTCCCCTGAAACTCCCGCAGCGCAAAGAAAACCGCTCGCATCTCCAAGCAGTTGATGGACCACGTCCTCTCCTCCGACGACCAGCCCCCCTGGGCAAACCGGCCGTCGCAATGAGCCCCCCAGCCCAAGAGGCTCGCATCCGTCGTAAGGAGTCTCCACGCCGGTGGCTCCAGCAGCATGCCCGCGGAGAGACTGCCTGGATGCAACCACCACAGAAGTGCCTGCTGTACTTCCAGAGGACAGACCAACCGTCACGACAATTCGTCCCGTTGAGGGGACCACCGACGAAGCAACGTCGCTTGTAAGGGCCTCATATGGGCCCGGGCCCACGGCATACGCTCTATCGCGGCTGCCAGCGTGCTTAACAACTGCAGATATCGCCACGCTGTCGGAGCCGGGGTGGATAAAAAACTTCTGAACTAACCCGTGGAGACGCTGAACCCGCTGATCTGGAAGGAACACCATCGCTTTCCGAGTGTCGAAACGGGCCCCTAAAAATTCCAGGGACTGCGACGGAACCAAGTTGCTCTTCGCTAGGTTGACCACCAAGCCCAGACTTTCCAACAACTCCACTACTCGGGCTGTGGCCAGCGCGCTTTCTTCCCGGGACTTGGCCCGTATCAACCAGTCATCCAGGTACGGATGGACAAGCACCCCCTCTTTGCGAAGAGCCGCCGCCACCACCACCATGACCTTGGTGAAGGTGCGCAGAGCCGTCGCCAGGCCGAAAGGCAATGCCTGAAACTGGAAATGCCCCATAGGAAGAGCAAACCGGAGATATCTTTGGTGCTCCGGACGAATGGGAATATGCAGGTACGCCTCCGTCAGATCCAGAGAGGTAAGAAACTCCCCCGCGCGGACCGCTGCTATCACAGAGTGCAGGGTCTCCATCCGAAAGTGAGACACGCGGAGACAACGATTGACCCGCTTCAAATCCAAAATGGGCCGAAAGGTGCCCTCCTTTTTTGGCACCACGAAATAAATCGAGTATCGACCAGACCCGCACTGAGCCTCGGGAATGGGAACTACCGCCCCCAGCTGCACCAGCCGCGCAAGGAGAACGAACGAAGGAATCGTGCACGGGCTTGTGAAACTCCAACGTGTAACCCTCATGAATGACCTCCAGGACCCACTGATCCGACGTAAGACGGACCCAAGCCGGGTAAAATTCCCGCAACCGACCTCCCACGGGAACCACCGCAGCCCGAGTCCACCTCATCTCATTGCTTCTTCGGCGTCGAGGACTGGAAAGGAACGAAACCGCGTCCCGCGCCCCGGAAACTCCGAAATGCCTGACCGCGGACAGGGTACCTACCCCGCTGAGAAGAGCTCCCTCGAAAAGGCCAAGAGTGACAAAATTCTTTCGCCGACCCCCGACAGCCCGATGCCATGCGTGGCTGCTTCGGCTTATCCTCCGGCAAACTTCCACCTTTGGACTCACCTAAATCCTTCACCAACTTCTCCAAGTCCTCACCGAACAACAGCTTACCGCGAAACGGCAACTTACTAAGACGAGCCTTAGACGAACTGTCGGCCGCCCAATTTCGCAGCCAGAGACAGCGCCGCGCCGCCACCACCGAGGCCATGCCCTTCGCCAAACCTCGGATAAGATCGTAATGGATGTCCGCGATGTACGCCGTCCCAGACTCCAAACGGGCAGCCTCCTCCAGACCACCCTCAGGGCGATCCCCCCGCAAACGCTGGGACCACCGCAAACAGCCCCGAGCCACCCAGGCCCCCGCTATCGAAGCCTGCATGGAAAGGGCGCAAACTTCAAAGACTTGCTTCAGGACCGACTCCAAGCGCCTGTCCTGAACATCCCTCAAGGCCGCCGCTCCTTCCACGGGAATGGTAGTCTTTTTAGTAACTGCCGAGACGGCCGCATCCACCTTCGGGCAGCGAAACAACTCTCTATCACTCTGAGCAAGCGGATACAGGCGAGACAAGGCCCGAGAACCCCGAAGGGCTGAATCCGGAACATCCCACTCCTCCTGAATCATAGCCTTAAATACCCGATGCAAAGGAAAAACTTGGTGGGACGAACGAACCACTTTCAAGACCGGATCCTCCAAGGCCTTCTCGGAATCCGGCTCTCCCGTCTGAACATTCAAGGCCTTGAGGGTCTCTGCTATCAAGGCCGGAAGCTCCTCCCGTCGGAAAATCCTGACCACGCTACTCTGCTGCTCAGAGTCCGGTAACTCACCGTCCTCCAGCTCGTCCTCCGACAAGCTGTCGAGGGCCCCCTCCAAAGGGGACAAATCACCATCCCCGAGAAGGGAAGCCAACCCCTCCGCCCCCATAGTTCTACCCAACTTTGCCACCGGGGCACCCTCGGATACTCCTGCGAGGGACCCAGCTCTCTTAAGACCACTAGAGTCTTGCGCCGAGGGCGGAACCGCCGGCTGGAGCAACGCAAAGGCCTGCTGCATCAGGGCAAAAAACTCCGAGGGAAGCCCTGCAGCAGCAGCCCTGAGCCCCTGACCGCCAGGAACCTCGGAACCCCCCGCAGAGGAGGGACCTGCCACCGGCTCCTCCTGCGCCAGAGAAGGTGGCTCCTGCACCTCCCGCAGAACTAACAGCGGATCCGGATCAGAGTCCATTCGCCCAGAGAGCAAGTGACACCCTGAGCACACACCAGACTCCAGCAGGGAGCTGCTCTTCAAGCCACAAAGTATACACCGTGATTTTGAAGGCATAGCCAATAGTAGCAGATAAGGCTAGCACCCGCTGCCCCTTCAAAGGGCTCCTGTCCCAGGTGCTGCACAGAAATAGAGAGGAATCACTGTTCTGCAGTGTGCCAGAGAAGCTCCGTTATTATAAAAAACTTTTTTTTTTTCAACTAAAGAGTCCTGCAGGACCCAGCCATGCAGGCAACCACTTTAAAAAGGTTTGCCAGCCAAAACGAAGCTTGTAGGCCACCAAAAAACATCAAAATGAAGGAGAAGAAAGAAAAGGAAAAATAAACGCGATTTTTCAAGATGGCCGCCGTCAGCGATTCCCGCCAAAAACACCCGAGAAAAAAACAGCTCCCCAAAGCTGTAAGAACACAAACTAATAGAAAAACACCCCCAGAAAACCAGAAAACAAAGAAATAAAGAAGCAAAAAAGCAAAGAAAGCCACAAAAGTGCGGTTTCTCACTCACCCCAAGTGTACTGACAGGCAGTGACTTCTCTGCAGCAGCTCCTTATTGCTCTGAGAGACACTCTCCCCTGTCAGGAGGTAGCCAGCAGTGCTGACCGCCCAGGAGGTACCTGCCAAACCTGCTACCTGCTCCTCACCCTTTGTAGCGGGTTCTGGCAGCAGGGAGGTAAGCCCCCTTCACAGGTGTCCCCTGCACACAGCAGGGAAGCAAACCAGGAGGAGGGGGGAGGGGGAAGGAACTCAAGACTGGAACCAGAAGGGAATCTTCTTCACAGCTGCGCCCACTAAAAAAATAAAGAAACAATCAAATTGAATTCCCCAAAAGAAAAGAGAACCCAAAAAACCCTCTAAGCTCTGCTGAACCGCCCTGAGCCACCCTAGGCTCAGACACCCCACAGCTGCTTGGAGACTGAATTACTGAGGATAGTGGGCAGTCCTTGCCTAGTTATACCAGAGGTGCTAAAGTGATGTCATTCAGTCTCCAAAGCTGCTGGATGGGATTGACAACTCTATGGTTCCGGGACTGGACTAGAGGGACGAAAAGGAACCTAAGCTTTCTTTAGAAGCTCAGATGACAAGACTTCAACTTTCATACTTTGTACACATCATGCGAAGAGAGAGATCATTAGAGAAAGACATCATGCTTGGCAAGATAGAAGGTCAATGCAAAAGAGGAAGGCCAGCAATGAGATGGATCGATACAATAACAGCAGCTATGGGTACCAGTCTGTCGAAGACCCAACACAATTTAGGATAGCTATCCAGAGGGTCGCCATGAGTCGACTCCGACTCAACGGCACTTAACAACAACAACATTATAAAGTTAAATTAAAATGAAATGTGACACCTTAAATGGGTAAAATAAAATAAATAAGAGAAGCCTTCCATATGTAAAACTTAAATTAAAAAAGGGATAAAAACTAGATCTGATAAAATGACTAAGTAAGGTGGCCATGATTGGTGACCTATTAAACCTAGAGTTTGCATAGATTCTGATTTAATTATGTTAAAAAGGCTAATATAAAATCATAAAATTATCATAATACCATTAAGATAAAATCCCAGATAAAACTACCACTAAGAGAGTAAGGGATATCATGGACCTAAATAAGGTTGGACTAAAAGTTCATTGAATTAATTATGCACAAATTGTGTTTCAAGAGGGAGACGTTTTGGCCAGTCTTGATTTTGAACTTTCATCCCAAAGCAATGTAGATTTATTGTCTCAAATTCTGTCCATTGAAATCAGTGTTTCGAGTCCCACAGTGCATAAGGATAAGGTTATTAAAAATCCAGGACTGGCCTTAAATCTCCCTCCTGGAAGTGAGTAATACAGCAGTTCTGTCAACTTGACTGGTGAACTGTCCCCCAACCCCCTCCCCCCCCCCCCCCCCAGGCAGCTGCAAAGTGCAAAGACTTAACTCATAGTGTGCAACATACACCCACACAAAAGTTATATCACAATTCTTTGTTTAGGGTATGATTCATGGGTGTAGTTTGACTACTTCATTTAGCCGGGGCAAAGGGTGGCGTGCATATTCATTTGCGTGTTTGTACATTCATTGTGGTGATCTTAAAAAAAAATACTAGATGGATAGGAAGCTAGCATATCAAACAGGCAAGGGATGAGCTGGCGCCTCTAAGATACGCAAAGAGGGCGCAGAGGCTCTCTTCAGTGGTTTTGCCAAAAAGAGAGGACGCAAGATATTCCCAGGCTATAGAATTAAAATGCAACAAAAATTGTAGCTGTTTAATTATTTAGCCTGGCATTCTAAGATTAAAAATCTACCAACACCTGTAAATATATATTCTGCAAAAAACAAAAGAAATGTAAGGTGCTCACACGCCAAGGGACAAGAAGAAAAAGAGCCACAACACTATTTCTAGTACCAAAATAAATTATAACTAATTTTATTTTGGCATTGGAAACTGTGTTATGGTTCTCTATTTTTTTAACATCTATTTTGCATCCAATGAAACCCCCCTCAAAGAGTAGGTGCAGAGCACAACTAGGACAATTTCATCATCAAATGAAACAAACAAGAAAAAAAACCATCTGATTCTGGTGTCATTGCATTAACAGCTTCTCCAGTAGCAGGCAGATTGTGAACTAACACAAAACCCTACAGAAGTCACTGAAGACCTATAATGCAAATCTACCATACAATAATGACACCAGCTTCTAAAATTAACACAATGAGGAGCCTACCTAGAAAAGAGCAGCACCATATGTCAGGAAATACTTTTTCATGAAAAGAGTAGTGGATGCTTGAAATGCCCTCCCGATGGAAGTGGTGGGGGCAAACAAGGTGACAGAATTCAAAATGGCATGGGACAGACAAAGTGGATCCCTTTACAGCAACAGGATTAAATCAAAATAAACTGAACCATCTAATTTCTCAACAAATAGGGGTGTCCTACATGGAGTGGTGGGTTCACCCCTAAACAGGGACATGGGGAGGGGTGGCCTGTACGGAGCCGCAGGTGCACCTACTCTTGCCATTGTGCTGGACAGACTAGATGGGCCATGCTGGTCTTTATCTGCCGTCATTTATTATGTTATGTTATGTTACTATAATTACCATCATTTACAATGTTACTATGATTCACTTTACTATTTTCTGCAACAAATTCACTCACAAAATAACCCAAAAATAATGTCCACCTGAGACTGAGAAGATTTGCAATATCTAGAAAATGGATATGGACCAAGTATAGAATAGTTAAAAAAAAAACCAGCAAATTGTGCCTTTTGCCTGTTGGGAAAATAATCAATGATTTATTTCACTTTAGTCTCTAAGAAAAGTTCAAATGTTATAAATTAACACACACCAAAAGCAGCAAGGTTTATAGCAATATAGTATATTAGAGAGAAAAGGGAGAAGAGTAGAAACAGAAACTAACATTGAAATAGAGAAATAAGTTAGATGTTTCTTATAGAAACAGAGAACATAACATGGCAGAAAAGGACCTTATGCTCCACCAAGTCTTTCCATACTCACCTGCCTATTGTGTTCTTGCAAATCTGACTTCAATTATGGTCCTCCCTCCCCTCACCAATATAATTCTTTTGGGGTCCTTACTGAAAGCCGTAACTGTCGCATAATATAAATGGATGGTTTGTGTGTATATCTTTATACCTCCTATTCAGCTGCCTTATCTGCTGAATAGGAGGTATCTGCTTAGGCAGGGCAGCTGAATATGCACTCTTAAACTTATGGCCCACTATAAAGTGTGGTTACAGGTTCTGGAAGGCTTTCCCTATTTCTTGGGATTTGGAAACTATATACAATTTTGAAAGGGATATAAGCTTATTTGCATAGATTGCAGATGTATATTTAGATAATTATTTTCTCAATGCATTTTTAGTGTGTGTGTGTGTGTGTGTGTGTGTGTGTGTGTGTGTCTGTCTGTGTCTGTGTGTGTCTATTGTGACAATGAGAGCTATGCTGAGCCGATGGAAACAGAGGAAAATAGTGAATATGCCTTTAAGACAAGAGACAGGCAAGGCTTTCACAGGGCTAAAACTACAGCCAAGCAAAAGAAGCACATACTTGCTGAGGCTAAGCCACACCCAAGTCCTAACGTAGGTGCAGGCTTAGACTCTAATGACAACAACCTGTGCAGAGATAAGGGTATGGTAGCTAGGAAGCAGCTTTTTAAGCCTGCTTCAGTGCAGAGAGAAAGGAGAGCGGAAGGAGGAAGGAGCGAAAGAAGGAACAGGAGAGAAGGGAGACGTGGGAAGCTTAACTCCACGTGGGAGAACAGTTCCAGCAACAGTGGAAACAGTTCTTGTGTGAGAGGTACACTTGAACCGGAGACCAGCAGATGGGTAGCTGGGAAGGTTGGTGACGAGGTGGAACTAAGTGCAGTGCAGAGTGTGCAAGAGTCAGTTCAGAGAACCCAAGCTGCCAGAAGGTGGGTGAACACAGTTACAAATGGAGGTGACCAGAACCCAGCCAAGGGCAGAGAAGCAGAGCTGAGCACAGGTGAAGCATTAAGGCAGTTGTTCCAGGTTAAGAAGCCCCACTCTCAAGATACAACCATTTCTTACCAGGGAGAGCAACTCTGGAAAGAACTCCTGAAGTTTCTACAAAATAGTAAGTTGGAAGGAATTACTGAGAACCCAGAAAGAGACAAACAATTTGTAAGACAGGAGGGCATGCAAATTGACTCTTTTGAACCAGATTCTGTTTGTGATGAATCTCCAATGGATTGTTCTTTATGCAAGAGGGAAGGCTTGAAAGTTGCTAGAAAAGGACTGTGAAAAGAAGTTTTTAAGAGCAATCTTGGATGTCCTCGCCCAATTTCAGAAATGTACTGGACATCCAGCGCAGTGTCAAAGGTTATGCCTGCTTCAGGTATGAATAGCCATCTGAAAAGTGCTCATTTTGTCAGGCAATCACCTAGAGGGTGTAGAAAAGGAAGTACACTCATATCCCCTTTATTTTACAATTTGACAATGAGCACTGACAGGGAATGGAACTCATGGTTTGTTTTTTCCTCCATGCTTCTGGAGATCCCCATATGCAATCTTTTCTGAGATGGATGTCCCCACCCCATGCTTTCATAGCATGGATGTCTCTATGGATTCCGACATGGGTATCTGCATCAGGGGCATCTATGTTTATAAAAATGAGACATCCCAGATTGCACTTGGATGTCCTTTCTAAAATGCCACTCTACTGTATATGTTCATAGATCTAATGTTACATTGTTACCCACTTAGAAATATTATGATAAGAGGGCTATAAACATGTTTTAAATACATACAAATAAATAAATAAAAGTAACTCATTTAAAGTTATGACTGCTATTTGTGTGGTCCCCCTGAACAGACACATTTATCCATATAGCAGCAATATTCAGCCAGTTATCTGGCATTAATTTTTGCCCTACCCATGGAACATCTCTGGGTACTCCTAAATATCAATTGTGACCATCAGTTGTCAGCCTAAAATGTATCCTTTAGATGGTGCTGATTTTTTTTAAATACATGTGGTTAACATCAAGTGCTGACCACATAAGTGCCTTTAGTAGGGATCTGCTGACTGGATACATCATGCAAAGAGAGAGATCATTAGAGAAAGACATCATGCTTAGCAAGACAGAAGGTCAACGCAAAAGAGGAAGGCCAGTAATGAGATGCATCGATACAAGAACAGCAGCGACGGGTACCAGTTTGTCAACAATGAGCCACCTGACTGAAGACCGAACACAATTTAGGACAACTATCAAGAGGGTCGCCATGGGTCGACACCGACTCGACAGGACTTAACCACCACAACAACAGGGGCCTGTTTTCTTGCATCCCTTTCAACAACTCCCTCTGCTACTTCATATGATGACCCTTGTCTTTGAAACCTTTACTCTGTGGATAGCATTTCCTTCTGAAGAAGTACTTTAATGAATAGTGCTAGATATGTTGATGTTTATATTATATTAACCTCTCTCTTTTTTCTTTTAAAGAGTTCTTCCAATGATTAGTACAAAATAATTCTCTTTTCAGTTGGTTATACTTCTCCCTTTGAAATCTAGCATCTCTTTAGCTTTAGCCATACCTCTTTCCTGTTTTGCAGCCTTGAAACCTTACAATCCTTTGGTTTCTTCATCAAGAATACTGTCCTACAAATCTTAGTATAATTTGCAAGAAGATAGGTTGGGATCCATAAGAAATAACCTCATGACAGTTTCATAAAACTTGATGCAAAATACTAAGGATATGAATTCACTTGAAATAACAAGGGAACTATCAGTGAAATTAATTTCATTTTTTTTTAATCCAAACATGACACTGAAAAATCCACAATTTGTTTTCCTCTCCAGTTTTATCACAGGCTGCCCATAAACTGTAACCTTTTGGTTTGAAAGCGGGTATCTTTCAATAGAGTCATCATATCTCCATAAGACCTAGCTCTAGCCAGTCTGCTCTTATGTTTATGTTTATTGCATTTGATAAAACCGCCTTTCTATAACAGTCAAGGCGGTGTACAATTGACAAACAGTCGGAGAAATGGCCAAAGGCCAGTGAAATAGAAAAGGAAATTTACAATTCTCTGATAGAAAAGTAGGAGAGAAAGAAGAGACAAGACAGGACATAGGAGAATATATTCCTAAAAGGGAGGAGTGGCCTAGTGGTTGGGGCAAGGTACCACAGGCCGGAAGGTTGATGGTTCAAATCCCACTAGAGGACAGCAACCTTGGGCCGGAAGGACTGGGGTTTCTAGTCCCACAGGTGCTCCTTGTGGTCTTGGGCAAGCCACTTAACCCTCCATTGCCCATGTTCTCTGTAAGTATTAGTGTATGTGTCTCAAATCCTCTCATGTTAAATGTATCCCCCAACCGCTTTGAGCCGGTGAAAAGCGGGATAATAAATGCAGCTAAATAAATAAAATATATAAATAAATAAACACGAAGGGGGGGGGGGAGAGAAGATCACACAGAGGGGGAGGGAAGGTCAAAAGCCAGGGAAAAAATATGAGTCTTTAGATTTTGTTTAAAGGTGACATGATGGGATTCCAGACAGAGGGAGGAAGGGAGAGTATTTCAAAGAGCAGGACCAGCAAAGAAGAAGACAGAGGAACGAGTGGAATGTAGGTGGGCACATGAAGGGGAGGGTAGAGTAAGGCGATTAAGATGAAAGGAACGAGGGGTGTGCCTGGGAGAGTGAAAGTTAATGAGGTCTGTTAAGTACTGTGGAGTGCTGGTGTGGAGAGCTTTATGAACCAATGTGAGCAATTTGAATTGGGTACGGAAGGGGACAGGTAACCAGTGAAGATGGAAGAGCAAAGGTGTTACATGATCCCAGAGAGTGGAATGAGTGACAAGACGAGCCGCAGTATTTTGGATCCTTTGGAGCTGAGACAATTGGGACTTGGGGAGACCAACGAATATCAAGTTAGAAAAGTCCACACGTGACATAACCAGGGATAGCAACAGTGTGATGAGGGCTGAAGAAGAGAGGAAAGGACGAATTGCACAAATTTGCTGAAGGAAAAAAAAAAAGGAGGTCTTAGTAACATGTGAAATATGAGAGTGAAATGATAAGTCAGAATCAAAATGTACTCCAAGGTAATGGAAGGTGGAAACTAGAGGTACCAGAAAAGGAGGGGGCCAACGAGGGGGGTGGGCTGCCATGAGAGAACCAGACTGCAGTGGTCTTGGTGAGATTAAGATGGAGGCAGTTTTGTGTCAGCCAGCTGGCCACATCAGACAGGCAAGAATTCAATGCAGAGAGGTCTTGGCAGGAAGGAGAGGTGTGATGGAGCAGGACTATGTTGTCTGCATAGTAGAAAGCGGATATACCAGACTGTTGTATTAGAAGAGCAAGGGGGGCCAGAAAGAGGATGAAAAGAAGGGGGGCCAGGACAGAACCCTGAGGTACCCCACATGGAAGGTGAAGTGATTCCGAGGGTGGAATAGAGGACGAGGAAGAGAGAACTGCGCAAGACCGAGAGGAGAGAAAGGAGTGAAACCAGCGATAGACAACACTACAGAGCCCTGCTTCTCGTAAGCAGAGAAGAAGAAGGGAGTGATCAACTAAGTTGTATGCAGCGGAGAGGTCGAGGGCTACCGCCACCGAGATGTCTCCATGATCATGAGCTATGTGCAGTGCGTTAGTGAAAGCAAGTAGAACCGTTTCAACACTGTGACCCTGACGGAAACCGGACTGACGGGGGTGAAGGTAGTTGGTAGAATCAAGATGGTGTGAAAGCTATGCAAAGACAAGTTTTTCCAGAAGTTTGGAGAGAAAAGGAAGATTGGAAACAGGATGGTAGTGGGCGGGGACTGAAGGATCAAGCAAAGAGTTTTTGAGGATAGGACGGATCAAAGCATGCTTCCACGTGCAGGAAAGGTCCCTGAGGAAAGGCTAGAGTTGAACATAGAGGATGGAGGGGAGGAGTGCTAGGGAGGGGGCAAGTAGCCAGGAGGGAGGGATAGGATCAAGGGAACAAGAGGTTTTCCTGGAAGAGGAGATGGGTTTATGGAGCTCGGGGCAGTGGGCAGGGAAAAATAGGCCCAAGTGTGAGAGAGTTGGGAGACGGGAGGAGGGGAGGCGACCGGGGGAGGAGAGTGAATAGGGGCAGGACAAGAGGGTAGAGATGCTCTTAAGGAGGAAATCTTTCCACTAAAGAAAGATGCCAGTAGTGGAGGAGGAGGAGAGGGACGAGCCAAGACAGCCAAAGTTGAGGTATGAAGGGAGGTAAGAGACCTTAGTGTAGAGCTCTTAGCTCTTGTATTGCTGGTGATCTTCCTTCCTGTTTCCTGATTGGCACAAAGTTTGTCTGGTCTGTAGCTCTATGGAAAATGTTAACTGGATTTTTTATCTTGTGATTAAAATGACTTCTGATGTAGAGATTTACTCCAAAGATATTTCTTTTGGCATGTTCTTGTTCCAGAAATTCTGTGAAACCATATCTAAGTATGCTATCAGAGACATTTACCAAGCCTAATCCAGATTCTAGTTGTCCAATTAGTAATTATGGACAAAGAACCAAGGAGTAGTCTAGTGGTTAGGGCAGCAGCTTATAGCAGGAACGACCAAAGTAACACTCCTTGTAGCCTTAGACAAGTTACTTAACCCTTTCCAGGCCAAGCACAAAACTCTCAGGATCCAAAATTCTGACTAAATATTCCTATCAAATGGTATATAATACATGAACATAACAGAAGGAAAATCACTATTGGAACATATTGAATAAGAAGGGTACAATTTTCCTGAAATATGCAAAAATTAACCCAGTTGCAGAATGTGGATTAAAAATTTAAAGTAGGCCTTCAAAGGGTTAATCTTCCATCACCTCGGGTACAAATTTAGATTGTGAGTCCTTTGGAAGCAGGGAAATACCTTCAACCTTTACTGGAAAAGTGTGCATCAAAGAAAACTATTATCCATTTTAGTTTACTATTCTTAGGGGCCCTTTTACTAAAGTGTGTTAGGTTTTTGAATGTGTATTAATTGCAAAGCCTCCACGGTACCTTTAACTACTGAGGTGGTGTTAGGTGCATCATGTTAACGACAATACTGACAGTACACAATATGTCTCCCATGCTAATTGCAATGCACTCACCATACCCACTCTCTACCCCGACCCTACCCATTCAGCAGTTAGTACACAAATTAGCTTGTGGTAATGTTCATGTCCCCACAGTAACTGTTACTGCAGCCCCAAGCCAGCAATTAACATGCACAAAAAATGTGTGTTAACTGTTTAACCGTTTTAGTAAACGGGCCTCTAAGAATGTCTTCAATACAGGACAGTGCACAAAAATTAATGAGTTAGTTTTGATCAGTAGTATATTACGTGTTAAATCACATTAGCACATATTGATTTGCATTAATGCATGTTAACACATTAATAAAAGTTAGTAAATGAGGACCAAAGATTGGACAAGGCAGTGAACAATGCTTAAAACAGTCCAATTATTTTCACAGTATAAAACTGTAAAATAAACACCCTAAAAATCCAATTATTCCTGTGAATACTTATAGGTGGTTATTTTTAGAAATCGTATTTGCAATTTCCATATAGAAAGTCAGGAAGCGGCACAGAAAATATTACACTAGGATCGAGAACATCAATATATCTCCTAGTGGGAACAGTGCACCATGGAGTCCGACTGTGCCACCTGCTGGAATGCCCAATGGAGAAAGGAAGAAAGGGCCTCAAAACAGGCACAGACCACCTAATACCACATGGGCATGCACTTGTCAACAATATACTGCTCTTGGATCCATAAGTACAGCAGATAAAAGGAACTGGGGTGAATAGGGAGCAACCAGAAAGCAGATTCCATGTCTGTCTTTGCCATCAGAGCCCCCCCCCCCCCCCGCCCCACTCTTTGCAACAGGAGTATGGCGGAATCAAAGGAAGCATATTGGACCGGATAAAGAGCCGAATCAATAAAGTCATTCATGCTGCACCCCGGCAGATATGACAAATAGTGAATGAGTTTATATTTGCCTGGCTCCTTCTTTGGCACAACCCCCAATGGAGACACCATCAAGTTGCTCAAAGAAGCCCAGAATTCGACCCAGTTCAAGCTCCTTCTGCAACTTGCTGGAGACTACACCTTGCAGTTGCTTCACCGAAGGTGCATTATCATCCCGGTGTGAAAAAGGCGGGCCAACAAAAGGAATCATGAACCCATCCTGAAAATTATCTAGTAAGAACCAGGTGGCATCCACATCCGGCTACCCCTCCAACCATTCCTCCAAGACCTGCAGATTAATGGGCAAGAGAACCTTGTCCAGGGATCGTTGCAGAAGACAAACCACCCATCCGGGTCAGTCTGATGCCTCTGCTGAAACACTGAAAGGCCAGATGCCCTCCACTCAAATGACATCCTGAAATGACACCCTGAACCACAACCCAGGGTGATCTCATCGACCCGCGTTGAACTGGAAACAAGTCCTGTCCCGCAGAGTTCCAGAACCCATTTGACTAAGGAAATTTCCTCCCACTACCCGAGAAACCAGCCACCCACCCCTTGCACTCCATCCCACCCACTTCCTACCCCTGTTGACCCAGACACCTCAGTAGAGGGCCCAAGGAAACTCGCACTCCCCAGTTTCCCCCCCAAGGCCAACAACCAGTTATTAATGGGTTAGGTACCTGAGCTCACCCTTCTTTCTCTCGTCCTTGGGACCATCCCCTTTCTTCTTATCCCCAATGCCCTGATCACGAGCCAGAAGTGAAAATATAACCACATACTGCCCGTACAACACCTTCACCCTCAGCTTCCATGACACTTGACAATCCAATGGAGCAATCCTGCTAAATGCACAGCTGCTTGCGCCCAACAGCGGGGCGGTACCATCCCCTGCAACTGACCCATTGGCCTCATGCCCTGGATGGCCAACACCGTACTGCCCTATGCCTTCATCCTCAGAGTCATAGCCTTCAAACGACGACATATCTGAAGAATCCCAGAGATGTGACGAATCCTACACCTGAACAGCCAACTCATCCCCTAAGCGACACATGCTCTTCTCACAGCACATGCAACGCACAACCTTCATTAAGCTCTTCATAAACTTTCTATCCCGTAATGTCCGATTAACCTACATCCCACTGTCATGACCCTCCCGGTCCTTCTCCCACTCACCCCCCTCCCTCCCCAGCATCTGATAGATACAGGCCTGCATCCTCTGCCATAGCAGCCTGCTGTTGCTGCTCTGCACTGGAACACAGCTGCTCACCAATGATGGTCTGATCTTCCTCCCATATGTCCAAATCCACCCTGATGTACCTACTAGGACCCCACCCCACCGCCCCACTTGCTCCCCTGCCACTGACCCCAAGAAGCCCCCTGACCTGGGCACCTCCTCCTACTGCTCCCCCTGGCGTCAATCCTCTTTTTCTCCAAGCAGAGCCAGCCCCATCACCTGCTGAACCCTCTGGACTAAAACACGCCAGACGTTTCACCGGCTGTGTAGAGGGACCGTGCACTGGCTGAACCGACACCTTGCCCCATTTTGGCTTGCTGGAGCCCATGTCCCTTGCTGCTGCTGCCCCCCACCAAACCACCCCTCACACCACCTGCCCTACACATGCTCTGCATCCCGCTCCTCCCACCCCTACCACCCCCCCCCCCACACACCAACTTCACTCTAGACTCTAACCAAACCCCCCCCTCCCCGATCACCAAACCTCTCATAGTCCATCAAGAAGATCCCTAACATCCAAAAAGTCTACAAAAGCATCTACTATTGGGCCCACAGAGAGCCCCACACTCTCTGTTGAAAATCGGTCCCTCACACCACCCAAATCCAAACAGTGGCACTAGAACCCAACCACTCATCCCCAAAAGTCCAGTGATGCACCAACGATACTGCAGGCCGAGACTACTACCAGGAACCAGGCCTTTGCTGCTGCTCTGTCCATGGCCAGGCACCACCTACCCCATAGCTACCAGCAGCCAATCATAGGCCCGCCCCTCCATTAAGCCCCTCATGTGCCGATGAACAAAATTCACTACACCCCAGCATCTGCCAAAAACCTGATACTCCTCATGCACTGGCACAGATCCATACTGCCATAGACTGCCACGCAGCAATGATGATGCCACCAAGCCTGCTACCCTGGCTCTCCCCTGATGAGCCTGCCAACCACAGGAATGCCCACCAAGCCTGCAACGCCCCTCTTGCTCTGCCTCCCCACTACCCTCGCCTTCCTGCCAACTCCTTACCCTTGCTTCCACCCCCCCCCCCAAATGGATGGCAGGACTCAGCATGGTTATCAGCCCCGCTTCTGATTCATCCGGATGGTGGGAGCTCGGGCCCCTTATAAATGTGCTTAGAAAACAGCACTTCTCTTCATACAATGCTGTTTCTAAAAATCTCCCTCAGGGAATGACATGCAGTATATATTATATATACACTGAATGAACATTTAATACAAACATCTTGATTGACAAATGAAAATGTCTGCAAAAGATATAGTCAGTCAAAGTATCTACCATTAAAAAATATGGAATCAATAGAACCCAAAATTCAGCAACATTAATAAAATCACAATTAATCATTTCTAAATAGGTTTTGTTCCATTCAGGTATAAAGGGTTTTCAATATAATACTGTAAAACAAAGTTAATGGGGCAAATTTCAAATGGATATTCATAGGAGGGCACTGGAAAAGGGGTTAGGTGGGCCACCAAAAGTACATAGCATACAGTACATAGCATAGCACAGTAACATAGCATATGACGGTACATAAAGACCAGCATGGTCCATCTAGTCTGCTCAGCAAGGCGACAAGAGTAGGTGCACTTGCCGCTCCATGCAGGTTACCCATCCCCATGCCTTTGTTTAGGGGTGTACCCACTACTCGTCGTAGGTCACCCCTATTTGTTCAGATAAAGAGATACATATGGGCACTTCTTTTTGAAATCCCCTTGCATTCCTTCCCCAACTTTATCTTTGATGTTTTACATTTGCACAGTATACATGATATGGAACCATTTGTTACGCAGGTCACATGGTGTACTTCGAAAGGGGACATCTTCAGAGTTTGGAGAAGTAGTCTACTGCTTAGAGCAGCAGTCTGAAAACTAGAAGAGTCAGTTAAAAATCCCACTTTTCTTGCTGATGCTCCTTGTAAACTTGGCAAGTCACTTAACTGTCCTCCACTGTCTCAGGCACTAATTGAGCACCGGATGTTCTAAACCGCAGTTATTTTGCAAAAGAGGCATTTGTGTCAACACAGTACAAAAACGGTAATATTCTGGCATTTTGCAAGTTCTTTGCTGGAGTGGAGGAGCAGCCTAATGGTTAGAGCACTGGCTTGAGAGCCAAGAGGCCAGCATTCAGTTCCCACTAGCACTCTTTGTGGCCTTTGGCAAATCACTTAACCTTCAACAAAGAACTCATACTTGCACAAACCAACCCTCTCTACAATGACTCTACTCTCAATCTTGATAACCTGATTGCATCATGGAACAATAACCTCAGCTCTATTGCACAAAAATCACACGATAGCAAGACCGCAAGCAACAGAAAACATACACAATGGTTCTCTCCTGATCTGCGGACCTCCCTTTTATACCTTCGAAAACTCGAGAAACGATGGCGTCGATCTCGCTGCACAGATGACCAGACAGCCTACAACATACAACTTGCGGCCCACAGAAAAGCTGTCCTGACAAGAATGAAAACAATTACAAACTGATTCACTCAAAAGATCCCTAAACAAACCACGGGATCTTTTCAGCCTAGTCAAATCCCTATCGAAGGAACCGTCACCATGTCCTCCTGAGGAGATCCACCCACAAGCCTTCGCGGACCATCTACAATCTAAACTATTACAAACAAACAAAATCACTCACCTGCCTTCAAGCCTCAAGACACCACCTGCCTAAACTATCTCTCAATGTTCTCCACACCACCCAAGAAACATGTGGAAGATACCATTGCCGCCATCAACACTACCACTGCTCATACTGACCCTTGCCCAGCTTACGGATAAAAAATATACGCAGCGATATCAGTCCATTAATCACAGAATGATAAGACTATCGTTCACAACTGGATCCTTCCCCTCAGCACTCAAACAAACATCAATTAGACCGCTTCTAAAAAAAACCAAGCTTGACCCCAGTAAAGTGGAATCGTACAGACCCATAGCTAGCATACCATTTCTAGCTAAAATATTTGAAAAGTAAGCACGACGAAAAATACTAGACCACATCGACACTGCATCACCACTAGACCCCAATCAACATGGATTCATTGAGTTCCATGGCGAGGAAACCCTTCTTATCTCACTTCTCAATAATATCAACACATGTATTGACAACATCCACCAAGGTTGTGTACATATATTCAAAGACCTAGCAGCAGCAATAGATTCCGTACACCACGGCCTGCTCAGAGAACGCATAAAAGAAAAAGGCTTAATGGCCTCGCCCTTGATTGGTGCAAATCATACCTTGAAGGAAGATGGCAACAAGTAAGATCAAGATCAACAAAATCGGAGCCCTTCCACCAAGATCAGGGTTGTTCCTCAAGGCTCATCATTATCATCTCTCATGTTTAACATTTACGTACAACCTTGTCTGCAACATCATCAGATTCTTTCAATGTCCAATGTCAGATATACCGCCGATGAATACCTTCTTTACATGCCATTTTCCACAAAGCAAATGGACCTTCACCTCTCATTGAATGTTTTGATGCAGTATCAGAATGGATTCTATCTCAAACCTCCGTATTCAACATAAGAAAACGGAGGTACTCTTCATCACAAGAAATCCGAATTTTACCCCCACACCTCATATAAAGTGAGGAGAAGCTGAACTCCAAACAAAAGTCTACAATTCGATACTTAGGAATTACTCTAGATCAACACTTGGACATGAAGCTTACATATCCTACATTGTCAAAAGCCGTATATTTCAAGATCCGGACACTCAAACACCTCAGATCTTTATTGGACCCAAGTGACTTCCGGACTGTATACCAAGCTCTTATCCTAACCCACTTTGATTTCGCCAACGCCATTTTCCAAGGCCTCCCACAGTCTACTCGGATCCCCCTTCTGCTAGCCCGGATCGCCGCTGCTAGAGTTCTTTCTGGAGCTTCGAGTTTTGACCACATCACACCCATCTTAATTCCACTCCACTGG
This sequence comes from Ichthyophis bannanicus, assembly GCA_033557465.1. Taxonomy (NCBI): domain Eukaryota; kingdom Metazoa; phylum Chordata; class Amphibia; order Gymnophiona; family Ichthyophiidae; genus Ichthyophis; species Ichthyophis bannanicus. The sequence goes on from CM066032.1 coordinate 1,630,583,954, forward strand.
CTCCCAACCCACGGAAGAATACTATTCACGACTCTGACGCTTACCTTTTAAAGCCATCAACGGCATAAAACCGCTTCACAACTAGTGGATCTAATTCAGCCCACCCCACCTAACAGATCCGAAGATCCACATCAGCAACACACTCTAACTATCCCAAGTGCATCAACAAAATGCACACTAACAACGTCAAACAGGGCTTTCAGTCTTTATGCTCCCAAGTGTTGGAACATATTACCACCAGCAATCCGAGCCATCACGATCTCACACAATTCAGGAAAGCACTAAAACATTACTTATTTATACAACATTACCAGATCAACCATACTCCACCATAGCCACATCTTCCTTCCAGAAACCTCTAATATTAGTCCCTATACTTAATATCTTTCTGTAGGTTCATAACCCACCTATGCAAAGCTTACCTGCTACATATGTAAATAGTTGATGTGCTGTTTCCCTAAGTTATCCAAGTTGTATTTCCTTGTTCTCTGTAAAACTAACGTTTGTTCATTATGTTTCACTGTTCCATGTAAACCGCGCTGATACTAAATAGTGCGGTATATAAGAAACTAAAATAAATAAAATAAATAAAAATAAATAAAACCCTCCATTGTCTCAGGGAAAATCCAAGCTATGTCCCTGTTTAATGAATATTACCAAGTTTAAGTTACAATGTAAACTGCTTTGACTGAAATGATAAAGCAATATTTTTAAAAAATCTGTTAAATAAAACTGCCCCTTTTATGAAATAACTTGAAAAATTCTCCTTCATAATGATAAATTGTCACGTCCTTTACTACATATGAATGTTTATTAAAAAACTTTTTACTGAGCTGCTCTGAAGCAATATCATAGAAAGCAACTCCTTAATACAGAATTCAGCAAAAAGTGATATTTGTACGCCAGTTTTTACAAAAAAATACATATACACACCTCACTGAGGAATAGTTACCTTTTCTGACCTTTCTTATGAAAGTTTGGTATGGAGCAAACTTGTATTCATAGTAAACTTTAGCAAGAAATGAGCCATCAGGTGTTAGTACATCAGCTCCTTTGATTGGTATGCCCTCTGGCTGTATCTGAATGTAACTCGCCCTGAGCTTGGATATGGAAAACAAGTGATTAAATCTAAAATCTACATCCAAGTTCACTTGCAGGCCCATGGGTACCAAACATACAAATACCGAGTACCAAGCAGGCCTGCAAGCTAAGAGGAAGAACCAAAAATAACCCTAACATTTGGAACAGCAATATTACTTATGGCTACAATCTTCAAAGTATTTGTTTGGAATACATATTCTACAAAATTTTATTTGACTACACCTGTTCTACTTAAAACTTTTCTTCCCTGAATTCATCAGTCAGTGATTTATGTCATATTGTCTTGTAGATTCCCTGTGATGAATGCAGTAAGGTTTGCTGAGCATTAATTTAGAAAAAGTTACATTTCGTTAGAATGAAATGGTTGTAATGATGAAAGGGAATGTTTGCTGAAGTGTGGTAAGTTATAAGTTACAAATCTTGATTAAACTTTGCAAGTTAATACCTGTGGATGATTTTAGAGTGATTTTGTAAGCACTGGTGCTATCAGAAATTGTTCATTGTAGTTCATTGCATTTAGGTCTCCCGGAGCACCACAAAGAGTCCAGAATTCTGCAGTGTTTGTGCTGTCAGGTATCCCTTGGACAGAACATATATATCCTGTTTTATGTTAATTGCACTGGCTTCTAGTAGCCTGAAGAATAGTGTTTAAAGTTCTGACCTTGATACATAAGGCAATGAGTGGATTGGCACCAATTTCTATCAATACAGTAATACAATAAATCTACGTGCTTTGAGGTCAATGGATAGTCAGCAACTCAATGTCCCGACTATTCATGATGTTCAGTACATTTGAGTGAATAAAGGAACAGGCTATTCTCTGTAGCTGGGCCAAATAAATGGAATTGTCAGTGCCACTTCAGTCCATGTTTACTGCCATTGATTTTCAGAAGTAGCTAAAAGCTTTGTTTTCAGTAGGCTTTGTATCACTGCTATCATGTCGTCTTATATCTGTATGAGCTGTTACTTGCCTAGAATTTATGATAGGTGTGTGCTAAATGTTTTCAGTGGCTAAACAAACCTTTGGTAATTGCATATCCTATGCAGTAAATGTTAGGGACATGGTCAGCATGCCCCTGACATTTAACCCCTGTCATATGGGACACTAACCCCTCCCAAACCCACTTTGAATGCATCATCAGATAGGGCATATGCACCAATTCATGAAGCACATTCCATGGCCACTGCCCAAACAAACATGTCTTAACCTTCCCCCGATGCAATCCCACATCCTAATTACAACACCCTGATCTGATACCCCTGGACACAAACCCACCCAAACAGAAACACCGCCCATCTGATCCCTTAAGGCACAACGCCTCCCAACGCAAACAGCCCCCCACCAATCTGACCCTTTCAAAACACAAACATCTCCCAACTAACCACCCCCGAAGACAACTCACTCCTTAACACAAATACCCCCAAACAGGCAGAAAAGGCGACAGCAAAAGCTAGAAGGATGCTTGGGTGCATACGGAGAGGAATGGCTAGCAGAAAAAAGGAGGTGATAGTGCCTCTGTATAAGTCTTTGGTGCGACCTCATTTGGAGTAGTGTGCAATTCTGGAGACCGCACCTTCAAAAGGATATAAACAGGATGGAGTCCGTACAGAGGGTGGCTACTAAAATGGTTAGTGGTCTTCATTATAAAGCATATGAGGACAGACTTAAGGATCTTAATATGTACACATTACAGGAAAGATGGGATAGAGGTGATATGGTTGAGATGTTTAAATACCTCCATGGCATAAATGTACAAGGGGAGAGCCTCTTTCAATTGAAAGCAAGTTCTGCTACGAGGGGACATGGGATGAGGGTAACGGGGATAGATTCAGGAGTGATATGCGGAAATATTTCTTTATGGAAAGAGTGATGGATTCATGGAATAGTCTTCCAGTGGAGGTGGTAGAGGTGAGGACAGTATCTGAATTCAAAAAAGCATGGGACAAACACAGAGGATCTCTAAAGGAAAAAAGGGGACTGTTGTAGTTGTTGATATGGAAGGACAGACTAAGATAGAAATATGATGACAGAAAAAGACCACATGGCCTATGTTTCTATATTTCTAAATGCCCCTTCCAAAAATAAAACCCCTTCAGTGCAATAAAACCCTCTCCTTATCTCTGCCCCCCCATACCACTTACCCAAACCTTTCTGGGGTAGTCTAGTAGACAAGACAGGAGCAGTCCCTTTCCATTCCCACCCCATTATTGCTCATGTTCCAAAATGGTGGCTCTAACTCCTATCGGTAATCTTGTGATACTACTACTAGGGGGTCAATCTGCCAAATAAGTCCATTTTAGTAAACACCTTCCTAAGTATACCATTTTAATAGATAATTAATCACCTCTACTTAGAACTTAAAATAATTTAATACAATTTTAAAACAAAAAAAAAGCATTTCCACCTTTTTCATATCCAATTATAATGATCCCCCTATCTGCTAAGTCCCATTCATTTCTTTATTGCCATGTATTCAAAGCTGTTTGCCATAACTCCATTATATTATTAAAGTAATTAACTTCTTTGGACAATTCATTAGGGTGTTTGTTCCATCTAATTGGCCCGATGACCAAAAACACTTGCTTTCTAATCCACTGCACATGTATTGTCTTATTCTAGGAGAACTGAAAAATATCCTTAGATGCTGAGCAAAATGTATATGGCTGGTTTCTAATAAATAAGACTATCCCTCAAACAAGAGAGAGCCAAATCATGCCTCACCTTGAAAACCAGTTCAAAAGCAAAGAGTGGAGGTAGACCAGGGAGTATAAAGAGTCCTTTAGAAAACTCGACTTGGCCAGGTTTCAGATAGCTGAAACTTCTTTGATTCCAGTTTTCTAATAAAGGTCTCATCCTTTTATTTTCTCCTTGCTTAAGTCCTCTTTCACCTCCAGTTCAGTACCCTTGGAATAGAACAATGTCCTCATCCATCTGCTCCTGAAGGGTCCCCCAAGCTTGACCCATTTCTGTCCAGTTACTAATTTGCTATTCCTGCAAAACTAGCTGAAAGACTTGTCTTTCATCAACTCTCTGATCACCTTGAACAGGCTCTTGTGTTTCATCCCTGCTAATCAGGATTTCATCCCTTACACTGCACGGAAACCATCATTGCTTCAATGCATAGTGACATTCATATCTTGACCAGGGATACTATGTTCTTGCTATTTCCTTAGCTCTCATGGCAGTCTTCAACCTAGTCTATCACAATCTCCTTCTCTCGTCTTTTTGACGTGGGTCTTATGGGCTCTGTTCTTTTGTGGTTCTCTTCTTTCCTTCACAAGTGCTCCTACCAGGTTTCCAGCTGAGGTCACCTCTGCCCCTTTTACCTTCCCTTGCAGAGTTCCTCAGGGTTCTTGCCCTGTCCCCATTCATTTTAAATATTCTTCTATCACTTCTTGCTACCCTTATTCAATCTTTGGGACTTACTTTCTACTTCTACGTGAATGATATTCTTCTGTTATCACATTTGGACAGCTTATCTCCTGATCTCTTGGCCTTTAACTCCTCACTCGCTACTATTTTGTCCTGTTTACATGACAATATGCTCAAACTTAACCCCAATAAAACAACTCACTACTTGGTTTATTGGTTCATCTTGAACCCCTTTCTTAGATCCGGTCCTGGGTTCCCACCCCATTTCTCTTTGCTCCTCCTGTAAATATTTAGGAATACATTTTGACTGATTTGTCATTCTCAACTCACATTTCCTGTCTATCGTGTTCCATGTTTGCTGCATTGCGAAAGTGTAGGGATATCCGACCCTTTCTACATAAATCTGCTATGACTGCGTTATTGTTTAGCACTGAAATTGCATGCATTCATTATTGTAATATTTGTCTGGCCAGTCTCACAGCAACTAAAACTCAAACAATTCAGAATGCCTCCATTCTGTCTCACTTCAGCAAAGAAGTTCAATCATGTGTCAACCACTCTTGATACAACAGAATTCAAAAGCTCTTCATAATAATGCTCTGCTTTACTTATCCTCTGCTGTTATCCCTTATATCCTGACTCATTGCTTGAGTTCACTACGTGAAAATCGTCCGATTCTTCCACCTCATGCAAAGGCGAAATACGAGTCTACTCATCATTCAGCCTTTTTTTCCCTAGCCTTGGCCCTCTGGAATTGTCTACCTACTCAATTGGGATTGAAATCTTATTTTACTCAATTCTAAAAGCAGTTAAAAATGCACCTCTTCATAAAAGCCTTTGGGGTAGAGCCACCCACTTGATCTGCAGATTAGACAGTGGTCAATCGCATGGTTTTTGTGTGCCCCCCCCCCCGCCCCCCACCCCTTGCATCTCTCTCTTTCCTTGCCTGTATAATTTTTGGAGTTATTTTTCTGTGTGTTATAATTTATGTTGTTTTCTTTTATTGTAAACTGCTCTGTATGCCTGGCAAACGGAAGTCTATCAAATATAAAAACTATAAATTATACTCCATAATCTACCTCTGCTCTTTGCTTTTGGACCGATTTCCTTGTGCAGAAGCTGATACCTTCTATCCAACCTTTGTTTTGCTTTGAAAAACCAACATCAAAACCTTGAAAATATCACGATATTCAGTTAACAGCAAATGTAAATCCTGAAGTACTGTGGTCACATGGTCCCTTAACCCTAACTCCCCTCCTCCAATATTTTAGCTGCAATATTAGGCAGCAATTGCAAATATGGAAAAGATTTTTCTGTCAATCCTACCAAAAAAGGTAGGAGGTGGCACATAAAAAACTAACAGTATCATCAAGGCCTCAGTCTTCTCAAATGCCACCTGCAGCATTCTAGGTATCTCTAGTGAAAAAAAACACACAAAATACAGAAGACTTCTCTCCTTGTCGAAGAGCAGACCACATGAGAATTCAAAGTCTATTGAGCTAGCTAAGAAAGAACATTATTCTAGAATTACTAAGAACTGCGAGAATCCTGCCAAGCAACTCTCTTGTGAGAAATCTCCTGAACCCCTTCTGCAGGTTCAACTCTAAGCCCTCAGAACTAGAAGATTTTGTTAAATTTGTTCTTATAAAAGCTAACACCCACTACAACCCCATCAAGGACAGAAGCTAAGCCGCCCAAAATATCTGCTGCCCAGTTCCTAACCCCTTTTAGGGAAGAATTTTCTGTTGAGTTATCTGTTCACTGTAGTTCACATCTCCACCTTACTACAATGCTCAATTCTCTCACAGTTTCCATGTCACTTCCAGACCCCATGCCATCGAGTCTTCTTAAAAAAAAACTTGAGCCATGTCTATCCTTGATCTCACTAATTGGAGTCTGACAGAGGACCTCTTTCCTGACTGCTAGAAAGCTGCTATCATTCATCCACTCATTAAGAAATCTTTGCTCAACCACAACTTCTTAAATAACTACTAATCTATACTAATACTTCATTTATCGCCAAGGTTGTGGAGTAAGAGGTCATGTTCCAGCTGCCAGTTTGATTTTCAACACCACCAGAGCGCTGAAACCTGCTTAGTCACACTTGTTAGAGGGATAGACAAACCTGGACTCAAAATAAAATTGCTATTGTCCTACATATCCCTAGATTTGTCTTCAGCATTTGACACAGTTGATCAAATTCCACTGTTATCACAGCTATCTGATTATGGACTGGTAAATACAGTTCTAAAGTGGCTTACCTAATTTCTTAAAGAAAAAAACCTTCAGTCAGTTCTCATTATTGCCTCAACTGTGGAATCCTGCAGTGATCTGTTTTGGCCCTATTCTTTTTAACCTGTGCTTCAGCCCACCGGTTACATTGATATAGTCTCTCAGCATTAGCCCATACATTTTTGCAGATGATATCTAGCTTCTTTTCTATAATAATTGTAAGACCTCCAAGCTTTCTTTACCTAATTCATGCCTTGCTCAGATAGTAAAGTGGCTTGATCAGAACCAACTTAAGCTTAACGTTCATAAATGCCAGTCTATGTGGATCATTTCTTGGGATGACACTCCAACCCTTGCCCCTCAACTTAATAGTCACTCAAATATGATGAAATAATGGCAAAGCCACAGGGCAGGGTCCCCGTCGGCCGATGATAACCGGGTGTGAAGCCCGGTGCGGGGACCCTGCGCGTGGCAGCCAGAGTGGGCGGCGTCTCGGGTGCATTTTTTAAACCCACTGGCTCACTGGAGGGTGAAGGCCAGGTGAGCCAATGGGAGGAGGGTAGCCCAAGGTATTGTGGGGAGATGCGCAGGCAGCGCTTGTCTTTGGCGGAGAAGGGGGAAGACATATGTGGAGGCTTGGGCTGCCCAGGAGTCGCGTTCTCCTTGCCGCGCGAATCGGGAGGAGGGGAGCGTAGAAAGCCGGTGTCAGACCCAGGGCAGGTTGAAGTTTTGTGGCGGCACATGTGTGGAGCCGGCGTTGTGGGAGCTGCAGATGTTGGGAGCTGACGGCATGGTGCTGGAGGCTGGCAGGTTTGTGGTTTGGCTTTAGGAGGCAAGTACGGTTGGTTCCTGTGTGGGCGGGCTACAGGGTAGGGGAATTAATTAATTTAAAAAAAAAAAGAAAAAAGGGGAAAAGGAAGAATAAGGAGTAACTCACAAGTGTTTGTCGAGGCACAGAATGCCTGCGCGGAGGCAGGGGAGGGTCAGTGAGCCTGGCAGGAGGGGGCAGGCGGCAGCGGACAGGGCAGCACTTCCGCTTGGGGATTTAGATGGAGCCGTGAGGGAGGTTGAGAGGGTCACGGTGGAAAGGAGGGGTCTGTCTGGCCGTGGGTTGGTGGTTAGTGGCACCCCGAGCACTAGGAGGGCTGGGATGCGAGGGGGGGGGCAGTAGCCCCAGCCAGGCCGGGTAGGGGGTGATCCTCACACCGGGGGTCAGGGGACTGGGTGTGGGCAATGTAAGGCAGCGTGCTGGTGGCACTGGGCTCCAAGTGCAGGCGATGGGGTCCGGCAAAGCAGGAGTCACTAATGATGCCATTCCTAGCCAGCGGGTCGGGCACCCTTGGGGCAGAGGGGAGTGCAAGGAGTTCTGTGGGAGGGGTCCTGGGGCACGGCACAGGTGGGAATAGGCTGGTGGGGTGGGGTGGGGTGGGGTGGGGGGTTGGGGGCTGGGTCACGCCATGGCTTGGAGCCCCCAGCTGTGGAGGTCAGGGACTTCCTGTCCCGATAGATTGGTCGGGTGCACAAGGGGGTGTGGGGACACCTGGTGCACCTGCGTCTTGGGAGCACTGGGTGGGAGGAGGGCAAGGTTCTTCTAGGGTGGAGTGGTTGGGGGCTTGGCAACCCGCTTTGCCCCCCCATTGCCCCCCCTTCCTTGTCTTTTTTGTCTCCACAGGATACGGTGATGTCTCAAACAGGATTACCATCTCGGTGCCCACAGAGGCCAAAGGTCAGCATGATGGACAGCAGGGGGATGCAGCTGCCGGAAGCGGGGATCCGCGAGCCAACGACTCTTCTGAGCGAGGCTCGGGACGTGGCAGTAGTAGGTGAGTTGCAGGCGCGGGGGGGGGCTTGGGATGAGCAAGTTGGCGCACAGGAAGGAGTGAGGTTTAAGGTGAAAAAGAAGAGGAGGCACTCGCGCAGGCGGCAGCACAGTTCTGAGTTGTCCTCTTCCTCCACATCCAGCTCCTCGTCCTCTTCATCGGGAAGGGAGTGCGTGGGTCATGGAGTAGGCGTGGTACAGGTTTGTTCTGCAGGAGAAAAGGGCACGCCTACGTTGGTCTCGTTCTCGGAGTTATGGGAAGGGGTGCCTAAAAATTTGTGTCGTAAGATCAGGAAGCAGCGGTACATAGACATTTTCCAATTATTGGAGGGCAGGAAGCGGTCGGGCGAGAGTAGAAAGAAGCAAAAGGAGGATGAGAAGGTGGGTCGGATAAGAAAAGTGGCACGTAATGTGGTAAATTGAGCCTTTTTGTGGTTGGCAAGCGTTTGGGGTCAGCAGGCTCCTGGGGATTACGGAATGTTGTTGGCATACGCAGATTCCATCTTGGAGGCGGCGCAGACATATGAGGGGTGGGCCTGGTTGAACTACGATGAAATGTTTAGGGACAAGATGGAGGAGAGTAAAGTGTTGACCTGGGGTATGCAGGCATCAATTTATGGCTGACCCAGATGTCGGTTAGGGCGTATTCCCAGGGGGGGGGGAGACGGAATGAGAGGTGGAATGGGGAACGAGGCGGGAATGGGTCATTCCTTTCGTGCAGGGGGTACCCCCTCACACACAAAAAGCGGGGGGAGGGAGGCTGGGGACATCTGTTGGCGATTCAATAAGTCCTCGTGCCCGTTCCCCGATTGTAAGTTCCGACATGCCTGCCCGGTCTGTAGTGGTGGACATTCAGCCAGTAAATGTAGTAAAAAAGGGACCACGGTCGTGCCCTTGCCGGCTCCCAAGTAATAAGGACATTCTGGGGTTGGCTCCCACCTCAATTCGTTGGGATGCAATGAGGGCGTGGTTGCGATGGTATCCAAGGAGGAAGGACAGGGAGGTGTTGGAAAGGGGATTCCAATTTGGTTTTGTGCTGGGTGGCGGGATCCCAGAGGTTTCCGGGGTCCGGAGCCTTAAACTGGAATTGGGGCGGGGCGGTTGCCCCCAACCCGGATTAACCCCTGGCCGGCTTTTGCTAGTAATATGGCGAGGCCGGGTAAAAGGGGGGGGGGTTGGAGTTTGCCACTGGCCCAGCCACGGCAGAAGTGGAATGAGGTCACCTTGCTAATGGTATGGCGGGTGAGGGCTCGTTCCGCTAGTTGGTTTACTAAGAAGTTTATCTTGTAAGCAAATGTTATGGAATGTTATGATTGTTAATAAAGCTGTGACCAGATGATGCCCAAAAATGGGAGTCAGTTGTATTTTGTGAAGGGGTGTGGAGCCTTGGAAGGGGCTGGTGAGGCTGGGAGTGGGGGGGGGGGGTGAACGAGGTGTTCTCTCGGGGGGGTGCAAGGGGAGCACTGGGTCCCTCCTGCCTCATTTATGGTGTGGCCGCGGGGCAGGGTCCCCATCGGCCGATGATAACCGGGCGTGCGGCCCGGTGCGGGGACCCTGCGCGTGGCAGCCAGAGTGGGTGGCGTCTCAGGGGCATTTTTTAAACCCATTGGCTCACTGGGGAGTGACGGCCGCGTGTGCCAATGGGAGGAGGGTAACCCGAGGTATTGTGGGGAGACGCACGGGCAGCGCTTGTATTCGGCGGAGAAGGGGGAAGAAGTGTGTGGAGGCGTGGGCTGCCCACCCTCCTGCCCCCCCCTTTGTTGTTTGGGTGGGGTGGAGAGCAAGAATGGGTTGTCGTAGCTGGGGGGGGGGTTGGCGGGATCCCGGAGGTTTCCGGGGTCCAGAGCCTTAAACTGGAATTGGGGTGGGGGCGGTTGCCCCCAACCCGGATAACCCCTGGCCGGCTTTTGCTAGTAATATGGCGAGACTGGGTAAAAGGGGGGGTTGGTGTTTGCTGCTGGCCTGGCCGCGGCGGAAGTGGAATGAGGTCACCTTGCTAATGGTATGGCGGGTGAGGGCTCGTTCCGCTAGTTGGTTTACTAAGAAGTTTATCTTGTAAGCAAATGTTATGGAATGTTATGATTGTTAATAAAGCTGCGATCAGATGATGCCCAAAAAAATGGAGTCAGCTGTATTTTCTGAAGGGGTGTGGAGCCTTGGAAGGGGCTGGTGAGGCTGGGGGGGGGGGGTGAATGAGGTGAAGTCTCGGGGGGGGGGTGCAAGGGGAGCACCGTGTGTCATGCCTCGGTTATGCCTCAAAATTATGGGAGTTATTTTAGATGTGCATCTTATACCTTCAATGAGCAAGTTTATTTTGTTGTAAAATCTTGCTTCTTTGCCTTGGGGCAAATGATATCTATGAGAGCACTATTTGATAAGGATGCTCTCATACAGTGCCTTGTGAAAGTATTCATCCCCTTGGTTTTTGTCTGATTTGTTGCTTTATGTACAACCTGGTATGAAAATGGAGGTTCATTTGTCTGTTAGGTAATGGACCAAACAATATAGTCCAAATTAATGAAGTGAAATGACAATAAGATACTTTGTATATACAAAAAATAATTAAAAACTGAAAAGTTGTGAGTGCATATTGTCACCAGCAGGAGCTGGACTGTGGCCTAAGCTAACAGCCAGACTGCTGGGCCTGACCTTTCTTGTAGAAAGTTGTAGTTGTAAGTCAAGTGGTCAGGTTTTTCAAAAGGATTTTTATTCCCCTCCCGGGGTTGAATTTTCAAAAAGGTTATAATACAAAAAACTCAGGATACAACCATACTTCTGGTAAACTGAAGAAAACTTAAACATAGCATCTTGCTTCAACAGAACTCATAAATCACAGTATAAAGCTTATCCGATATGCTAGCTGTCTCTTCTTAGCTTTCTCAGCACTCACGAGGCACTCTTATCCTGGATTCAGCATAAGGAGGAAACCATATCGGATAACAACAGCATACAATCCATGGCTTCATCACATGAGCTTTCCATACCAGCCTCTGTAATCATAGGCTCACACTTTGCTTTATCATTCACAGTATTTTCATTGGAACAGAAAGTTTGCACCCTTCTTAGTCCCGTATCTCTATCAGTGCTCTCTGAACAGCCTTCTTCACAGCAGGGCAAATAGCTGTCATATAGCTGGTAATAGCAGGAAGGAGAAACACCTTTCTCTGAGAAAGCTTTATCCTTAAAACTTTTAAACTTCCTGCCTTTTACATTTGGCTGTAAACCATAACACTATTCTCTTCTATTATGTGAGGATTTCTCTCTTGGAAATCTTTTGCAGGGTTTCACTGGCACACACTCTTCAGGGTCAGACATACACACATCTTCAATAGCATTTCTTTCCCTCTCTAGGGTTTGTAACTGTTTTAAGCTGCCATGCTTTTCAGATACATACGGTTTGCCTTCCACTGCCTCCCATTCATTCAGCACAGCCCGGTGCTTAGGAAATTCAAGCTGCGTCGGAGGTAAGTGCTTCTTACAGCTGACCTCTCTGTATGAAACTCTCCGTGTTTCTTTCTGTGAATTCCTTTGTGGCTTCTTGCTAGAAGTTCCAGGCAGTTCTGACTCTGTGTCTGTATTTCCTGAATATTCTGAGCTTTCTTCTGAGTCTTGCAAGTCTCTCGTGTCTTGCAAGTTTCTCGTGTCCTGCCAGTCTAACTCTGACTGCACTGAGTATTTTTTATACAGCTTCTTGGGCGTTCCCTTGCACAGGTGAAAGCCATTTTCATCAGCAGCTGGGGAATGCTTACTAGCTAGGCGTGACTGCAGACCTCGTGTCTGAGTTTGTTTACGTTGCCTATGGTAACTGGGAACCTTGTGACTTGCCTGCCTGTCAGAATCTAAAGTGCAAATAGCAGATTTCTGTGCTTGTGAGGCAGAGGGCAGATCTTCCGTGTTACACAACCCCCTCCTTAAGATATTACGAGCTGCAGACGCCCTCGTCGGACAGCGCGTAATTCTACTTAAGGCATCAGCGTTGCCATGTAGCTTTCCGGCTCGATGCTGCACTTCGAAATTGAAGGCTTGTAAAGCCAAGTGCCATCGTGTCAGTCAGGCATTGTTATTGCGCATTTGGCTAAGCCACTTTAACGGCGCATGATCCGTGATCAACAGGAATTTGCGCCCCGTTAGATAGAATCTTAATGCTTCTATCGCCCATTTAATGGCTAGGCATTCACGCTCCACAGTTGAGTACTTCCGTTCAGCATTTGATAACTTCCTACTTAAATAAGTAACTGGGTGTTCTATGCCCTCAAATCTTTGGGACATAACCGCCCCCAACCCAGTCTCAGATGCATCTGTCTGAACTATAAACGGGAGTCTGAAATCCACTCCTCTCAGGACAGGGGCTTTGCACAATTTCTCCTTAAGGGAGATAAAAGCTTCTTCTGCCTCAGGAGTCCAACGTACCTTATTTGGCGCATTTTTCTTAATCATATCGGTAAAAATGCTACTTTCTTCCGCGAGCCTGGGGATAAATCTCCGATAGTAGCCTATCAGACCTAAGAAGCTACGGACGTGCTTCTTATCCACTGGTCGGGGGAAATTTTTCACACTATCAATTTTATCTGCTAGTGGTTTGACTAGCCCGTTCCCTACCACGTGTCCTAGATATTTGGCCTCCCTAGCTGCAAAAAGACATTTCTTTGGGTTTAGGGTAAGACCAGCTTTCCGGATGGCTTGCAGTACTGCCTCTACTCGTGACAAGTGTTCCAGCCAAGTACTGCTATAAATGATAACGTCATCCATGTAGGCTAACGCGTAATCTTGGTGTGGCCTCAGGACTTGATCGATAAGTCGCTGACACGTCGCAGCCGCACCGTGTAGCCCAAATGGCATGCGTCGGAATTGATATAAGCCTATTGGAGTGGTAAAGGCTGTCTTTGGCTTAGAATCCCTGGTTAATGGGATTTGCCAGTATCCCTTTTTAAGATCCAGCGTGGTGAGGAACCTATCCTGTCCTAAGCGATCCAGTAAATCGTCAATTCTCGGCATTGGGTATGCGTCAAATTGAGATATGGCATTGACTTGCCTAAAGTCAATACAAAAACGGAGTGTTCCGTCAGGCTTGGGAACTAATACAATGGGGCTAGACCACGGGCTATGGGACTCTTCAATTACGCCCATTTCTACCATCTCCTTAACCTGGGCAATAACCTCATTCTTTTTTGCCTCAGGCAACCTGTACGGGCGTTGCCTAATTACCTTCCCCGGGGTTGTGATGACCTCATGAGCCACTAGGCGCGTTTCGCCGGGCACCGCTGTTAGTATATCGGAAAATTTCCTCAATACCCTGGCTAATTCCCCCTGTTGGTGCTCCGACAGGTCTGTCCCTGTTCGTAGCTCAGGCTGTTCCCTCCAATCGGAGGGTTGTGGACCCAAGTCCTCCTCTTTTCTCTCTTCTGCTATGGCTGCTAGGCCTTTAACGTCCCTCATCCCTGTGGAGCCAAACCCTCCTGACCCACGATTTGTGGAAGCCAATGAAGGTACTTCTTCCACTATGGGGAAACCCACGCGCTCACATATTAATTGCGCTATTCTTTCGCCCTTTTTCACCTCAAAATCCTCTTTACCAAAATTGAAGAGTAGGACCTTGACTACGCCCCGGTAATCGGGGTCTATCACCCCGGCCCCGATGTCAATAAAATATTTGACCGCTAGGCCGGACCGCGGTGCTATGCAGCCATAGCAACCCTCAGGGATCTGTATCTGTATCCCCGTGTCAATAAGGGCCTTCCCTCCCTTGGGAACCACTGCATCCTCGCTACTAAATAAATCATAGCCCGCTGAGGCTTCGGAAGCTCTTTGTGGGCTTTTAGCCTGCGGGGATGTCTTTGTGAACCTCAATACAAATTTCTTTTTAGCTGAGACCCCCACCTCTACCCGTGGTTTTGAGGGGACATTAGCTTCATGCGGTTTTCCAAACAAAGCACTCGGGATCTTCTGCGCCATAGCCTCAGTTTTTGGGGTCTCAGGTTGTGCCTTACTCTCTCCTAATGTTCCTATCGGGGCTGAACCTGACTTTCCCTTGAGGCCTTTCTCCATTTCTTCTTCGAATGGGGGCCAGTCACGCCCTAAGACTACTTCGAAAGGAAGTCGGGGGACAACTGCCATATGCACTTTTTCCCTAGTACCTAAACCATTCACACACATTTCATACATTGGGTAAAAAGAGGATGCTCCATTTACACACCGTACTTTCACACGTCCGTCCATGCAATTCAATAAGGAAGGGTTATGGGCTTGTATGGTTTTCCACATCCTTTGGGAAACCATACTTTGGTCCGCTCCTGAATCGAGGAGCGCTACAGCATCTACCCCTTCCACCTGGACATCAAGCACAAATCCCTCCCCGGTGTGTCTCTCTCCACCTGACATAAGGGCAGTACGCTCTTTACATTCCCTGCGTATGTGACCAGTTTTTCCACAGTGAAAGCATTTCATATCATACTTTTTCACACTTTTCTCATGTACCACATAATTACAGGCCTTTCTAAACCCTGGCATTCTTTCCATGCCTGTTACCTTCAAAACATTATCCCTGGAAGTCCCAGCTAACTCCGCTTCAAAATAGCACTCCATAAGTTCAGCTGCTTCCTTAGTGGATTTACATTTTTGTAACAATAAGAAAGCCTTGACCTCTGGTGGTACAGCCTCAAAGTATTGCTCGAGAAGCACTGCGTCCATCAAAGACTCAACAGTTGCTTTTTCAGGAGCAAGCCATTTTGTTGCCAAGCCTTTTAATCTCTGCATTAATGCTTTCGGCGTTTCTTTAGGCATGAGCTTTGCCTCTCTAAACAGACGCCGGTAGTGAATAGAAGTTAATCCTAACCTATCTCTTACTGCTAGCTTTACATCCGGGTAACTGGATGCTAGGCCTGCGGGCATAGCCTTGTAGGCCGCAAATGCCTCTCCGGTCAGAGACATTGTGAACCTCACAGCCCACTGGTCTAGTGGCCATTTAGCTGCTTCCGCAATTCTCTCAAAAGCATCTGAGTAATCATCAAAGTTATCAGTACTTTGCAATTGTCCTAGTGCCAATGCACTGCAGTTTTGTGGTCCTACCACATGTGGTAATAGTGTCCCAGCTTGGTCTACTGTATGTGTCCTCTTCACCAGAGCTGCTAGTAAGTCCAAGAACAGCTGTTGCTGCGCGGCTAGCGCTGCCATAGTTCGTTCTTGTGTTAGTCTCATAAGCTCACTCTGGGCTTTCCACTGGGCTGCCATCCATTCTCGCATCTCCTGGGGATCCATCGCGGCGTTTCAGCGTACCTGCAGGGAAGAAAAAAAACAGGGCCCACCAAGTGCGGCACAATTTTCTCTTTTTTTTTTTTTTTCTCTTTCTGCCTGCCTCTCAAGGTACAAATTTCCTCTCCTTTCTCATATATCCTCACCACCCGTGCCCACCTACTTGTACCTTAGCACGGTGTAGGATCTCATGTTGAGAAAGGTTCTTGTCCACGCCTCCTTCCAGGTCAGGATGTGGGAATCCAGTTGCTGGAAAAATCCAAACCAGGTTTTTCTTCCCCAGGATTTTCTTCACTTGGCTTTTTTCTTTTCTCAGCCAGCTGTATCCTCTTTGAAGAAAGCCTTTTGTAGTATTTTTTTTCAAAAATCCAAAATACTACGCCATTTATGTCACCAGCAGGAGCTGGACTGTGGCCGAAGCTAACAGCCAGACTGCTGGGCCTGACCTTTCTTGTAGAAAGTTGTAGTTGTGAGTCAAGTGGTCAGGTTTTTCAAAAGGATTTTTATTCCCCTCCCGGGGTTGGATTTTCAAAAAGATTATAATACAAAAAACTCAGGATACAACCATACTTCTGGTAAACAGAAGAAAACTTAAACATAGCATCTTGCTTCAACAGAACTCATAAATCAAAGTATTAAGCTTATCCGATATGCTAGCTGTCTCTTCTTAGCTTTCTCAGCACTCACGAGGCACTCTTATCCTGGCTTCAGCATAAGGAGGAAACCATATCGGATAACAACAGCGTACAATCCATGGCTTCATCACATGGGCTTTCCATACCAGCCTCTGTAATCATAGGCTCACACTTTGCTTTATCATTTACAGTATTTTCATTGGAACAGAAAGTTTGCACCCTTCTTAGTCCCGTATCTCTATCAGTGCTCTCTGAACAGCCTTCTTCACAGCAGGGCAAATAGCTGTCATATAGCTGGTAATAGCAGGAAGGAGAAACACCTTTCTCTGAGCAAGCTTTATCCTTAAAACTTTTAAACTTCCTGCCTTTTACATTTGGCTGTAAACCATAACACTGTTCTCTTCTATTATGTGAGGATTTCTCTCTTGGAAATCTTTTGCAGGGTTTCACTGGCACACACTCTTCAGGATCAGACATACACACATCTTCAATAGAATTTCTTTCCCTCTCTAGGGTTTGTAACTGTTTTAAGCTGCCATGCTTTTCAGATACATACGGTTTGCCTTCCACTGCCTCCCATTCATTCAGCACAGACCTTGCTTAGGAAATTCAAGCTGCGTCAGAGGTAAGTGCTTCTTACAGCTGACCTCTCTGTATGAAACTCTCCGTGTTTCTTTCTGTGAATTCCTTTGTGGCTTCTTGCTAGAAGTTCCAGGCAGTTCTGACTCTGTGTCTGTATTTCTTGAATATTCTGAGCTTTCTTCTGAGTCTTGCAAGTCTCTCGTGTCTTGCACGTTTCTCGTGTCCTGCCAGTCTAACTCTGACTGCACTGAGTATTTTTTATACAGCTTCTTGGGTGTTCCCTTGCACAGGTGAAAGCCGTTTTCATCAGCAGCTGGGGAATGCTTACTAGCTAGGCGTGACTGCAGACCTCGTGTCTGAGTTTGTTTACGTTGCCTATGGTAACTGGGAACCTTGTGACTTGCCTGCCTGTCAGAATCTAAACTGCAAACAGCAGATTTCTGTGCTTCTGAGGCAGAGGGCAGATCTTCCGTGTTACAATATGTATTCATCCCTTTGGCTATGAAACCCCTAATTAAGATCTGCTCCATCCAATTAACCTCAGAAGTCACATAATTATTTGATTAGGGTCCACCTGTGTGCAATCAGTGACACATGATCTGTCACATAATCCTGTATAAATATACCTGTTCTGAAAGGCCTCTGACTCTGCAAGAACACTAAGCAAGCAACATGAAGACCAAGGAGCACTCCAAACAGGTCAGAGACAAAGTTCTGTAAGGGCTGCATTATAAAAAAAATATCCAAAATTCTAAATATCCCACGGAGCACCATTAAACCCATGTTCCCTGCAAAATAGTTATCTCCAAGTTATAATGCCCTGTTCAATGTAATTTTAGTTTGTTCAATGTAAACCGCCTTGATATCATGAAAGGCGGTATATAAGAAATGTTGAATAAAATAAAATAAAGTAAATAATCTGGCACCACTACAAACCTGAAAAGAGAAGGACACCACAAAAAACTCACAGACTGGGAAAGGAAGGCAGTAATCACAGATGCTACAGACACCAAGGATAACACTGAAGGAGCTGCAAAGATTCACAACAGAGATGAGAATATCTGTCCATAGGACCACTTTAAGCCATACACACCACAGAGTGGGTCTTTATGGAAGAGTGGCCAGAAAAAAGCCATTGCTTAAAGAAAGAAATAATAAAACACGTTTGGAGTATGACAACAGCATGGGGCTGACCCCAAACACATGGAAGGTGGTTTTCTGGTCAGATGAGAAGAAAATTGAACTTCTTTGGCCATCATGGGAAATGCCATGTGTGGTACAAACCCAGCACTTCCCAACACCCCGATAACACCATTCCCACAGTGAAACATGATGGTGGTAGCATCATGCTGTGGGGGTGTTTTTCATCTACAGGGACAGGAAAACTGGTCAGGATTTAAGGAACGATGGATGGCACTAAATGCAGGCCAATTCTGGAGGAAAAACCTTTTCAGTCAGCCAGAGATTTGAGACTGGGACAAAAGTTCACTTTCCAGCAGGACAATGAACCTAAAACATACCCTTTAAACCAGTTTTAGAAGTAACATTTAAATGTCATGGAATGGCCTAATCTAAGCCCAGACCTCAATCCAATAGAGAATCTATGGCATTACTTGAAGATAGATGGGTTGCATTGGTGTACAGAAAACTTTAAGGAGTTGGAGTCGTTTAGCCTTAAGGATTAGGTGAAAATAAGAACATAAGAACATAAAATATGCCATACTGGGTCAGACCAAGGTCCATCAAGCCCAGTATTCTGTTTCCAACAGTGGCCAATCTAGGTCATATGTACCTAGCAGTTTCCCCAAGAGACACAAGTTCCACAATGCTTGTACTGGGTCAAGCATTGATATCTTCGGTCACTTCTTAATAATGGTTTATGGACCTTTCCTCCAGGAACTTGTCCAAACCTTTTTTAAACCCAGCTACACTAACAGCCTTTACTACATCCTCCGGTAACAAATTCCAGAGTTTGATTACACGTTGAGTAAAAAAATATTTTCTTTTATTAGTCTTAAATAGTTTACCCTGTAGCTTCATTGCATGTCCCCTAGTCTTTCTATATTCTGATAAGGTAAACAATCGATCTACGTTTACCCGTTCCACTCCGTTCATTAATTTATAGACTTCTATCATATCTCCCCTCAGCCATCTCTTTTCCAGGTTAAAGAGCCCTAACCTTTTTAGCCTTTCCTCATAGGAGTATCCTTCCATCCCCTTTACCATTTTGGTGGCTCTTCTCTGAACCTTTTCTAAAATCGCTATATCCTTTTTAAGATACGGCGACCAGAATTGCACACAATATTCAAGGTGCGGTCTCACCATGGAACGATATAGAGGCATTATAATATCTTTTGTTTTATTTTCCATTCCTTTCCTTATCATACCTAGCATTCTATTTGCTCTCTTGGCTGCCGCTGCACACTGGGCCGAGGGTTTTAACATGGTATCCACAATGACGCCTAAATCTTTTTCCTGGGTGGTGGTGCATCGTGTAACCATAGTTTGGGTTGTTCTTCCCTAGGTGCATAACCTTGCACTTGTCCACATTAAATTTCATCTGCCATTTTGATGCTCAGTCTTCCAATTTATCAAGATCCTCTTGCAATTTTTCACAATCCTCTTGGGTTTTAACAACTTTAAATAGTTTTGTGTTATCTGCAAATTTGATAACCTCACTCGTTATTCCACTTTCCAGGTCATTTATGAATATGTCAAAAAGCAGCGGACCCAGCACAGATCCCTGGGGTACACCACTATTCACCTTTCTCCATTGGGAAAATTGGCCATTTAGCCCTACCCTCTGCTTTCTATCTTTTAACCAGTTCCTGATCCACAATAGTACACTGCCTCCTATCCCATGACTCTTTAGTTTTGCCAAAAGTCTCTGATGAGGGACCTTGTCAAAGGCTTTCTGAAAGTCCAAATACACAATATCAACCGACTCACCTTTGTCCACCTATTTATTCACTCCTTCAAAAAAACATAACAGATTAGTAAGACAAGATCTTCCTTGTCTAAAGTCATGTTGGCTGTCTCCCATTAGGTCATGACTATCTACATGCTGAGTAATTTTATTCTTTATGATGGTTTCTACCATTTTTCCCGGTACTGACATCAGGCTCACCGTTCTGTAGTTTCCCGGATCACCCCTGGAACCCTTTTTAAAAATTGGTGTTACATTGGCGATCCTCCATTCTTCAGGTATTAGAGATTATTTTAATGATAGTTCACAGATTACTAATAGCAGGTCTGCAATCTCATATTTCAGTTCTTTCAACACCCTTGGATGTATACCATCCGGCCCAGGTGATTTGCTACTCTTCAGTTTATCTAATAGTATGTATTGATATTTCCTTCAATTCTTCCGCACCTTTAAATACCACTTCAGTCATGGGTAACATCCCTACATCTTCCTCAGAAAAGACTGAAGCAAAGAATTCATTCAGTCTCTCCGCTATCGCCTTGTCGCCTCTTAGTGCTCCTTTAACCCCTTTATCATCTAATGGACCAACTGTCTCTCTCACAGGTTTTTTGCTACGAATGTACTTGAAAAGGTCTTTATTTCGTGTTTTTGCTTCCGCAGCAAGCTTCTTCTCAAATTCTCTCTTTGCCTGCCTTATCAATGCCTTGCATTTGACTTGCCAGTGCTTGTGCTGTTTCCAGGTTTCGTCATTTGGCTCTTTTTTCCATTTCCTGAAAGATGCTTTTTTGGCAACAAGCCTCTCTGACCTCACCTTTAAACCATGCTGGCAGTTTTTTGGACTTCCTTCCACTTTTCTTAAAGCATGGAATACAGCTGGTCTGGGCTTCCAAGATAGTATTTTTCAACAACATCCAAGCTTGATGTACGTCTTTAACCTTTGCAACTGCTCCTTTTAGTTTTTTCTTAACTGTTTTCCTCATTTTATCATAGTCTCCCTTTCAAAAGTTAAAGGGTAGTACTGTGGATTTCCTTACTATCCCTCCTCCACTAATTAAATCAAAGGCGATCATGCTATGATCACTATTGCCAAGTGGCCCCAACACCCTTATCTCTTGCACTAGATCTGGTGTTCCACTAAGGACTAGGTCTAATATGGCTTCCCCTCTGGTCGGTTCATGAACCAGCTGCTCCAAGAAGCAGTCATTTATTTCATCTAGGAACTTTATCTCCCTAGCATGTCCTGACGTGACACTGACCCAATCGATGCCGGGGTAATTGAAATCACCCATTATTATTACTGCACTGTAACTTTTTCTAGCTTCCTTGATTTCTTTGAGCATTTCATCATCCATTTGTTCATTCTGGCCAGGCAGACGATAGTACACCCCCACTGCCATCGCCTTCCCCTTTTTACATGGAATTTCAATCCATAGAGATTCTACAGCAAATTTTGTTTCTTGCAAAACTTTAATCCTTTCTGACTCAATGCCCTCTCTAACATAGAGTGCAACCTCTCCACCAATTTGATCAGCTCTATCATTACGATATAGTTTGTACCCAGGTATCACAGTGTCCCACTGGTTGTCCTCCTTCCACCATGTCTCTGATATTCCAATCATATCTAACCTCTCGTTTAGTGCTATATATTCTAACTCTCCCATCTTGTTTTTTAGACTTCTAGCATTTGCATACAAGCATTTTAGAGACTGTATTTTATTCTTATTAATTTGGCTATTGGTGGACATGGGTAATTTGGGATCTTTAAACTCTGTCTGCTCCATACTCGAGGGCATTTGGGCTACTTTACTCTTTTTGGAACCTCTCTGCTTTTTGTAGTATCCTTCAAGGATACATTCTTCCGAACCATGCGCTCTTGGGCGACTGTCGGCTTTCCCCTATTATCTAGTTTAAAAGCTGCTCTATCTCCTTTTTAAAGGTTAATGCCAGCAGCCTGGTTCCTTCCCGGTTAAGGTGAAGCCCATCCCTTCGGAAGAGCCCCTCCTTTCCCCAGAATGGTCCCCAGTTCCTAACAAATCCAAACCCCTCATCTCTGCACCATTGTCTCATCCACGCATTGAGACTCCGGAGCTTTGCCTGCCTTTTGGGTCCTGCGCTTGGAACGGGATGCATTTCGGAGAATGCTTCCCTGGAAGTTCTGGATTTCAGCTTCCTACCTAAAAGCCTAAATTTAGCTTCCAGAACCTCCCTACCACATTTTCTTATGTCATTGGTACTGACATGTACCAAGACAGCAGACTCCTCCCCAGCACTATCTAAGACCTTATCTAGGTGGCGCTTGAGGTCCGCTACCTTCGCACCAGGCAGGCATGTTACCAGGCGATCCTCACATCCACCAGCCACCCAGATATCTACATGCCTAATGATCGAATCACCAACTATAACTGCTGTCCTAACCCTTCCCTCATGGGCACTTGGCCCTGGAGAAACCTCCTCGGTGTGAGAGGGGTTTACATCACCTGGAGGACAGGTCCTAGTTACAGGATCACTTCCTGCCACACCAGGGTGATGCTCTCCTGTCACGTGACCTCTCTCCTCCATGGCAACAGGGATGCTGCCAGACTGGAGGTGGGACTTCAGGACTATATCCCTGTAGGTCTCGTCTATGTACCTCTCTTTCTGTCTTATGCTTTCCAAGTCTGCTACTTTAGCCTCTAGAGAACGGACTTGTTCCCTGAGAGCAAAGAGCTCCTTGCACCTAGTGCACACGTAAGACCTCTCACCAGCTGGGAGAAAATCATACATGTGACACTCAATGCAAAAGACTGGAAAGCCCACATCCCGCTGCTGGACTGCTGTCTGCATCTTAGTTTTAAGTTTGTGTTTAGATCTTTAAGTTCTTTACGTACTAAAGGGTGCTATGGATATTTATACCACTAAAACTGTACCTAATAAGTTTAATATACCTTGTTCACCTGAAGCTTAATTAATCTCAGGTCCTTAGTGTATGACTGATTTGGGTAATGAGCTTCACCTGAGAGCACTTCCTGTCTTTTAAGTTGTGCAAGTACCTATAAAGCTGTGATTATCCCAGGGGAGGGTGGGTGTGGGGAGGGAGGGAGGGAGGGCTATAACACTTATTAAAAGAGGACTGCTACACAGTACCCTGCCCTGTGCTGCTGAGGTAAGCTATATTCTGATTTGATTTAAATTATAGCTCTTTGCTGCTGCTAGGCTCTAACCTATTATGAAATTTAAACTTCAAGCTCTCTGCTGGATTCTAAATTTAACCAGAAAGCTCTCTTCTGTGTTTTAATTTGAAACTAAAAGTACTTAGCTGATGCTAGGCCCTGAGTGACTATGAAATTTAAACTACAAGCTCTCTGCTGGATTCTAAATTTAACCAGAAAGCTCTCTTCTGTGTTTTAATTGAAACTAAAAGTACTTTGCTGATGCTAGGCCCTGAGTGACTATGAAATTTAAACTACAGCTCTCTATGGGTATGAAAGGTAACCAGAAAGTTCTCTTCTGTGTTTTAAATTGAATCTTAAACTGTTGCTACTAGGCCTGACTGATTTTTAACAAAAAATAGTGGGTTCACAGATTAATTAGCTTTAAAAGAAAAAAAACTTCCTTTCAGAAAAAATTCCCAGAAGTATATACTCACAATTTCAGATTTCTCTCCAGAAGTAACAGCCCCCCCTTTCTAGTCTTCAAGACTGAGGATCACAGAGCTCTGGTTGAGCTATTTATGCTTGTGTGCTGAGGTAAGCAGTGACCTACTTCCTGGGTAATTAACAGTCCTTGCTTGGATAGACGGAGTCGTTCCAAATGGCCTTTTGACCTGCGAGCTGGTGTTAACACCTAGTGAAAAAGCTTCACAGGTCGCTTGCCCTCTAGGTAGAAGGCCTCTGTGTCAAGGTCTCTAGAAGACGTTCTATGCTGCTCAAGGAGAATTGACCTTGTTTTGCCTTTTGTGCTAAGCTATATTCTGATTTGATTTAAATTATAGCTCTTTGCTGGGGGGGCGGAGCCTGATGTCCAGCGGGTAGGACGCTTTGCGTTGAAGCTCCCGAGAGGCCTACTTAGAATCCTGACTTAATACCTACACAAATTTACTATTTCGCTCCGAGCTGACCGGGGCCCCTCGGGGGGGATGGCGGACCATAAACCAGCGCGATAGTACGACGGGTCTCATTCTTCTTCTCACGGAAAACTCACCAAAACAGAGGTGTCCTCCACACAGAAGATGGTTCCATTTCGTGAAAACCCCGAAATGCACCTGGAGATTTTGGAGGAAATCCGCGGCGTGAAGGAATTGGTGCAGTCCAATGGAGAAGCGCTTCGAGCCATGCGAGAAGACTTTGGAGTGCTCCAGGACCGACTTGAAAACCTTTCATTACGGCAGGACAACATGGCGGGGGTCCTCGACTCGCACGAGGTGCGCTTGGGCAAACTGGGACAAGGCTGAGCGCCAGATACAGAATCTTCAAAAGGAGTTAGAAGATAGCAATAATCGAGCCCGTCGCAACTATGTGAGGATCCTCGGATTGACGGAGGGGGTGGAATCAGGAGATATAAGAGAATTCTTGCTCAAAAATCTTCAATCCTTGCTGAAAGATCACTTTTCACAGAGAACTGGAAATCGATCGAGCACACCGTGTGTTCCTGCCCACATGGCGCTCAACGCACGGACCCCCGGCCTATTATCTTTAGCTTGTTACGATATCAACAAGTGGAACAAATTCTACATGCTGCCTTCGAGCGAATCATCATTTGGAATTTGAAGGTCGTAAAGTCTCCTCTTTCTGATGTTGGCAAAGCCTACCGTTGACCGTCGGAAGAAACTCCTTGCTTTTCGCCCTCGACTTCAACAGCTACAGGCTCGCTTTGGCCTGTTGTATCCAGCGAAGCTTCGAGTGACTCTCCACAACCAAACCAGGACGTTCGAAGATCTGATCTACTATCAACATTTTTAGACTCCAAAGCAAGGCAGAGCAGATGCGCTAATCCCAAATCTTGGACTCTTATCTGCCGGCTCTATCCGCCATTTTGAAGGGCCCGATGTGGCGGTCATAGCCAAGCAACAGAAATAGCCTGGACTTTCTTTCTTTCTCTATATGACTTTGAATTTTGGTCTCCTATCCCTTCATGATGTGTGCCTCGGTCGGATGCGGAGCACGCACAGTCCTAAAGGTTATTTGATTTTTCAATTTAGGCCTTCTCTTGGGTATCTCCCCGCAGACACATGGTCGACAGTAAATTTGGGGATTTGCTTATCCTCTACAGTACTGCGGTTTTCTTTGTTAATGTGGGGCGCTTCATTGTATTATATACTTATTTTTCCTATGTCATGTGTACAGCCAGATACAGTCAGTTTGAGGGGATATAGTGAAATTAGTGTGCTATCATGCTCAGAATCTTTAACTTTCTGAATGGCCTTATGTAAAATCTTATCATTCACCGTTTAAAGGCATTAATGGTCCACTCAAAGGAAAGAAAAATTCTTAGCTATCTTAGCCATGAGCATGTTGATTTAGTGTTTCTTCAGGAAACCGTATTTAACTCTGCTGAAAACACAGAATCTCACTGCTAAGCCTACCATGGTAGATGCCTAGTCTCCCACCGTTTCAAAATGGTAAGGGATAGCCATTCTGGTTAAGTATTCTTTGCACGCTACTGTACCTGTTATAAGCGCTGACAAGTAGGTTAGATGGGCCCGTGTACACTTTGAGGTTGGAGATAGTGAAGTCACGTGTATTTGCATTATGCCCGAATGTGGACAACCCTGCTTACTATGCAAGTATTGCGCAGTTGGCCTCGGCGGCCTCTGCCAATGCTCCATTAATACTTGGTGGCGATTCTTACTCAAGTGTTCCCTCAATCTTTTCTTCTCAAATAAGGTGCTTGTTGGTTGGAAGATCCAGTACCGAGTAGACCTGTGGCTAGATATAGAAGGGGCCTTTACAAAAACGATTCCTCTTACCCTTTCTCCCTGGTATGACTCTCCCATCAGACTCCACTATCCACCAATGCTTTTAGACACTTTAGGTGCTTCATACTCTTATGCAATCTTAGACTCCCGACTCTGGTCAGTGCGACTTCAGCATTGCCTTCGGAGCACTAGAGTACTCCGCCATCGGCATTCTCTACATAAGGTGATTGGAGACTTTCCGATCTCTCGGTAGTTCACCGGGTGTAGCATCCATTTTACTAAACCTTATGTAATGCTATAACTAGAGATACCCTATAGCGCAGAAAGTATGGAGAGAGAATTGCATGTGACTTTGACCTCGGAGCATGGAGCCTTATCTGGAGTAGAGGGGACACGGGTTCCCGATCCGCCTCACTCACTCAGACCCTCTTCTTTCTAGCCCACCGGTGTTTTACACTTATCACAGATTAGACAAACGGAACACTATCAGGGCAATGGTGCGGGACAGTCCTGCGGCCATTGGTTCATTGCCTCATGTTATGCATGAATATCCCGCACCCACAGTATTACTGGCGTCGGGTCTGGGGTCGTATTTAGTCTATCTCGCCTCTCAGGAGCCCCTTTCTTGGAGGATAGTGGGACTTCGCCCAGTTGCGGGGATCCCCTCTCTCCCAAAATGGCTATCTCTTTCGAACTTTATGCTGGCATTGCTATTTCCCTAATAAGTAATACTGGGAAAGTTAGCTCCATCTGAGCCCCAATGATGGTGGAAATCATGCCTGTCTTTACAGTATATATGAACAAATACCTCGTCTGTTCGCTTCCTCTGTTCAGACTCCTCTCATTGGTCTCAATGGAAGATGCTCAATGACTATGTACATTTTGCTAAAATGCTCTCATCTGACTGTCTAACTTTGTATATATCTTTGTCCCATGATCATGCTGTATTTTAGATACTCTTTTGATCGTTCGATGTATAATCAGTGTTATTTGTAAGCGCTCAAAGGCTTTTATATTGGGGTATATAAGAAGCATCGGGGTGGGGGTTAATGGGTTTACTTTTCCTTATTGTATACTTGTTTTGTCTCTTTTGGTGTGTTGTTTCTTTTGTTTGTTGCAAAATGAAAATAAAAGTTAAAAAAAAAAAAATTATAGCTCTTTGCTGCTGCTAGGCTCTAACCTATTATGAAATTTAAACTACAAGCTCTCTGCTGGATTCTAAATTTAACCAGAAAGCTCTCTTCTGTGTTTTAATTTGAAACTAAAAGTACTTAGCTGATGCTAGGCCTGATTGACTATGAAATTTAAAACTACAAGCTCTCTGCTGGATTCTAAAGTTAACCAGAAAGCTCTCTTCTGTGTTTTAAATTGAAACTAAAAGTACTTTGCTGATGCTAGGCCCTAACCTATTATGAAATTTAAACTACAAGCTCTCTGCTGGATTCTAAATTTAATCAGAAAGCTCTCTTTTGTGTTTTAAATTGAAACTAAAAGTACTTTGCTGATGCTAGGCCCTGAGTGACTATGAAATTTAAACTACAGCTCTCTACTGGGTATGAAAGGTAACCAGAAAGTTCTCTTCTGTGTTTTAAATTGAATCTTAAACTGTTGCTACTAGGCCCTGACTGATTTAACAAAAAATAGTGGGTTCACAGATTAATTAGCTTTAAAAGAAAAAAATTCCTTTCAGAAAAATTCCCAGAAGTATATACTCACAATTTCAGATTTCTCTCCAGAAGTAACAGCCCCCCTTTCTAGTCCTTCAAATCCCGTTGGCTAGATGTGCTAAGCTAATAGAGACATACCCCAAGAAACTTGCAGATGTAATTGCAGCAAAATGTGGCTCTACAATGTATTGACTTTGTACACTCCTGCTTTCAGGGTTTATTTTTGTCTTAATTATTGTTTGTGTCACAATAAAGGATATTTTGCACATTCAAAGTTGTAGGCATTTGTGTATATCACATTGTGCTAACCCCCAAACCTCCATTTTAATTCCAGGTTGTAATACAACAAAATCAGAATAAACACAGAGGGTATGAATCCTTTTGCAATGCACTGTAATTCTCATTCATGCCCTTGTGACTAGTCGTTTAGACTACTGTAATGTTCTCTATAATGGTACACACCAGCATATCCATAAGCAGCTTCAAATTGTCCAAAATGCTGCTATCCATTTAAATTAGATCTCCAAACCTACAGAGCATATTACTCCCCTACTTTAAGAAAGCCATGGTTATCTATAACCTACAGGATAAAATTGAATGTTCTTATCCTCACCTTCAAAGCTAGGCACACAGGACTACCTGCCCATAGAGGCATGAAGTTCTTATACTTCATGCCTCTATGTGTGTGCTTTGCTCATGCAATGACAAACTTCTCTTCATTCCTCCCATCTTCATAAGCACTTCCCAAATCCACTTGCAGTTCAGCCTCCTATATATCCTGTCCCCCGCTTTAATGAAATACTTTGCCCAAATACCTCTGATTAGAAATTTAAGTCAGGTCTAAAAACATTTTTCCTCATGGATGTCTCTGAGGAATAATAGCAGCTGATGGGTGAGGTTAGATCTTGTTGGACGGACACTGCTTGTTTCCATACTACAGTCAAACCTCGGTTTTCATGATTAATCCGTTCGAAAAAGTCTGACTAAAACCGAAACGTATGAAAACTGAAGCTATATTTCCCATAAGAAATAATGTAAATCCAATTAATCCGTTCCAGACACCCAAAAATATTCACAAAAATACATTTTATAGAGAATAACTATATTTTTACATACAGAAAACAATGAGAAATAAATATAAATGACTAATAACATGGATAAATGAACATTTAACATCACTG
Source organism: Ichthyophis bannanicus (assembly GCA_033557465.1). Lineage (NCBI taxonomy): Eukaryota > Metazoa > Chordata > Amphibia > Gymnophiona > Ichthyophiidae > Ichthyophis > Ichthyophis bannanicus. Next base: position 1,630,612,611 of record CM066032.1, read on the forward strand.
AAAGCAAGCTAAGTTCAGTACTGTACAGTACAGTATGTTAACATCTGGCCTTAGCCACCCCTGACAAGCTGCTGTGCCCAGCTCTCTTCGGAATCACATTGGATTCAGCCCATTAAAATGCCTTTACATTATCTGCTCAATGCTTCAGAATGGCAGAAAATCTTAATGATATAGCTTCAGACGTACCATGCAAGAGAAAGAACTGCCTCCCACATTCATGCAACATCTCCTGCTTACGTTGACAGCTTTTCTTCCCTGCTACCTCCGAGCCTGAGGGGGCGCTTCAGAGAACGGGCAGGCGGTGGACGAGATCGGGGCCTTCCTCTCTGCGCAATCCTTGCCTCTCTGACTCTGACCGGCTCGAGGATGTGTTTCATTTACATGCTCAGCTGGCTTTTGCTTCTCATCACGCTGGCGATCGGTGAGTCCGGGGGGCAGTGCTGCCGGGACCGGGCAGGCGTTCTGGCAGTGTATACAGAATGGTGTGCCGCGCGAGGGTGTATGTATTTACAGTACTGTACTTTACGAAAACCGAGGCGATGTACGAGAACCGGGACAAAATCTCAGTCAAAAGACGTTGAAAACCGAAGCGATGTATGAAAACCGGGACAAAATCTCAGTCAAAAAAGACGTTGAAAACCGAAGCGTATGAAAACCGGGGCAAATGAAAACCGCGGTTTGACTGTATTCTTTTTGCTTTAAGCCATCTAGCTCCCATTTTATTTCTCTCCCGCACTTTTTATTTTTTCTTCCTCCTTTTTTTTGGATGTTATTGTAAACCACTGTGATGTCAGTACTAATAGCAGTAGATTAAGTTCCCAAATAAGCCTAAACAAGCAGAAAGGACATAGATTAGAACATAACATAAGATATTCCATATTGGGTCAGACCAAGGGTCCAAACCCAGTATCATGTTTCCAACAGTGGCCATGCCAGGTCACAAGTACCTGTCAGGTTCCCAAAAACATATGCAGATTCCATGCTGCTTATCCCAGGGGTAAGCAGAGGGATTTCCCTGGTCCTCTTTAATAATAGTTTATGGACTTTTCCCTCCAGAAATCTTTCCAAAGAGCTTTTAAACCCAGACTCTATAAATTATTATGGGCAAACATTTTCTGAAAATGGAGATAATTTGGGTTTTCTATGAAAAAGAAAGTGAAAACCTATGCAATCAAGTCCTCCTGGTTTCCCATTGTCAACCATCCCCTGAACAGCACTTCTATAACTATTCTCTCTCCCTCAGAGTGCATTGTTCATTATGCAGAACAATGAAACAAATGTATACTTCAATGCACCCTGAAACCTTCAGACAGCAAAATACAAAGCATGTACAAATGTGTAAAGACTTCCACGTGGCACTATAAGTGTTCTGCATATTAGTCAGTTTACTTATTTATGTTTTTATTCAATGATAAAATTTAGAGCCTGCATTATCTATAAAATCTAAGTGGGTTACAACAACACATACATAATAAATAAATCATATAGACAATTTAAAATTCTAAAATACATGCACAGTAATGAAGCAAACACATTAAGGTGCCAATGTTTATTTCACAAACCTGGACATGCCTGATATGGATGTTGACCGGGGGGGGGGAGGGGGGGGTATCTACATAGACATCCCCAGAACAGAACTACAGAACCAAAATGGCCTAATGGTTAGAGCAATTGCCTAAGAACAAAGTAGCCAGGGTTCAAATTGTGCTAATACCGTCACAGACATTGTGCTGAATACTGGGGATGATAGAGGGAACTCTTTTCTACACCCTCTGGATGTTGTTCAGCTAAAACAGGCACTTTTCAGAGGCTTGTTTGTCACGGTTCATGCTTTGAAGCAGGTCTAAAGTTACATATGATGGACATTTCGGTGATCAAGCAGAGACATCCAGGTTCCTGGGAAAGCCCCGACCATGCCTCCTCCATGCCCGGTTCACATTTGAGCATTCTCAAATGGCTCTAGAGATCTCTAGGCTTGTTTTCAGATGTCCACAGCACAAGTAGGGCTTCTAAAATAACCCTCTATGTTACTATTTATCCTGGCCTCATTCATCAAATGGGTCAAACACTAATCAGAGGGAACAGCTTTCAATTTTTTCCAAAAATTAACTACAACTGAAAAAAAAAAAGTTACCCCAAGAATCTGCAAACCTCACTTGCCAAAAGGATGGTACATCAAATAAATGTTGATCCTGAGAGAATGAGGTAGGCAATGTATCTTTAAAGTGGATGCAATAAAATTGGGAGAATCATTACAGAGGTCTATGAACCGATGCTAGAGCCTTAAATTTAATATGCCAGAGTATTGGGTGCCAATGCAAATCCAGTGAGGAGCGTTCTTAGGAAAACTGCACTTGGTTGAAAAAAAGCAATGCAAATAACCCACATACTGCAGATGAGCACCTTGAGCCAGCATGACCAATTTTCACCCCTTGACCTTAATCTCCCTTCATCACCCCCAACCTCAATCCTGTCTGATCACTACAGAAGACATCAGATACCCTTCACTGAACCCCCTGACAGCAGACTCCCCACATAGCCAAATCCCCCTATCTCCCCCCAAACCTCTGATACCCCCATCCACAACTCCCTGGGCATAAAGACCCCTCCACTGTCCTCCCTGACAACAACGAGCCTACCCAAGGCTTCCTGGCAGAACCCTCCATCCCCAGTCCCTATTCCCAGCCTTACTGGGGTTCGTTATTGTCTAGTGGGAACAGGAGTGATTCCCAGTCACTTCTCTTATAAAGGGTTAAGTGCTAGATGATGGGGACATATTAAAAATGTTTTAGCCAGTTAACAAGCTTGCTAACAGCTAAAACATGGTCACTGTGATATTCAGCAACACTAACCAGTGAATGCTACTGAATATCCCCACAGACTGCTGAAAAAATGCTTGTTAAAACCAGGGGGGGGGGGGGGTCTGTGGGCAGAATGTGTGTGGGGGAGAGGGGCGATAGCAACGAATATCACTGCTAACCAGAGAATGGCTAACTGGATAGCTTAAGTAATTTAAGTTAGGCCAGGTAAATGGAGGCATCAATGGATGGGAAGCCCAATATTCAGTGATAAAAACCAGATATCTTCCGCTGTTGAACATCTGGTTTAAATTAAAGCGGTAGGAGCTAGGCAGTTATTTTGCCTAGCTGTCACAGCTGAATATGCCATGCCCTCCCCTCCCCCCCCCCCCTATTTATTTGCATTTAGCTTACTTTTTTCCACTAGGAGTTCAAAGTGAGTTGTATTCAGGTATGACCTTTTCTGTGTAAGGCTTAAAATCTAAAGTGCGCTAAGCAGTTAACATTCATTTTTTGCATTCAATAACTGTACATAAGGGTCTGAGGTAACTGTCACCATATAGCCATGACAGTTAATGTGTGCTAATTCCTGCACTATCAGCAAATAGTATGCTGGCACAGGTAATGTGCAGGTCAGGGATGGAGAGAGGGCATACAGGGCACATTGCCGTTGCTACGGTGGAACATATCACTCACTGTCAATGTTGCAGTTAGTGTGGCTGCACCTAACGCCACCTCCGTAGGTGAAGTTAAGTGCACCTTTGATAATTGTGCCCTGTGTTAGGGTCTGTATTCATGCATTAATTGTTAGGAACATGCTGGCAATCCCCCTGACTGTAATAATGGAGGCACTGCATTTAAGGTGGGTTAGTTTTAGGGCAGGAGTCACCAAACCTGTCCTGGAAGGACGCAATCTTGTCAGGTTTTCAGGATACCTCTAATAAACATGCATGAGATATGTTTGCATGCAGTGCTCCCATTGTATTTGAATTGCTCTCATAATCATTAGGGATATCCTGAAAACCTGACTGACATGCTGCCCTCCAGGACTGGATTTGGAGACCCTTGTTTTAAGGCAAAATGTGCATTAAGTGCAAAAACCTAACACGCTTTACTAAACGGGCCCTTCAGTTTGTACTTGAGGCAATGGAGGGTTAAGTGACTTGCCCAAGGCCACAAACATTATCACTGTGATTTGAATGCTGCTTTCCCAGACTTCAGCCCTCTGGTTTGATCATTATGCTACTACTCCAGACACTCACCGAAATGGACTTTGGATGAATATTTTTAAGTATGATAACCAAGGCATTCACACCCCCATCCATTCGCCCAATCCCTTAACCACAAATAACCTCATATACACAGGTGCAGTGGCAAACAATTCAGCAGCAGCTTTACTGAACATATGAACGATTAACACATTAACAGCAACATCTCACAGCAATTTGATATCACATCCAGCAATGGTTGGGCTAGACTGTGTCATCCTAGCCCCTCTCCAATCCATATTCCCATAATCTCTCCTCCCACCAACCCCCCCCCCCCCCTTACCAGCCTGTGGTGATGCCAGGTTGATACTTCCTTCATTCTGAGGTTTAATGTCACTGGACCCGCACATGGCAGTGATGCCCATGCAGCAGTAAACCCCAGTGCTCCCCCCATCCCTATCTTTCTCCCTGCCGTTTCGATGGGTGGGGCAGGAATTAACGTAAAATGGAGAGGTTAGCCATCTCTCTACTGCGAACAGCGGGGACTACCTAACTCATGTCAACAGCTCCCTCACAAGGTCTGTGGCCTGAAACTCCTTACTGCACCCCTCCAATGCATCCTGTACAGAATTGAGGAAGATATCATACCCAATATCAGACAAATGCACCCCCATCCTAGGAAAACAATCCCAGGCAATCACCCAAAATTAACTCATGAGCTAGCACCAAACCCTGCATTAACTGGACAAATCTGGATACGTTCACATTCACCCGCTACCGCAACTGCTCAATGGCTTGCAGTCATAAGGTATCATGCCACAGATGCCGCGGGATTATATGCAACCAAATGACAGTCGCCTTGGGGAAATAACGTATGAGGAACATATCCCGCTTCATCTTCCGGATCAGGTCCACCCCCTTTCACTGCACATGGATCATTCCCCCCTCCCCCCAGATGGACAAAAATACAATTGGGTTGATTATAATGCCATGCCTCCAGGAACACCGGCAGCAAGTGTGACTGCCGCATGCAGACCCATCCACTGCAGCAGCAGTCCATTGTCCACAAGGCCCAGATTCAAGCCCCACCAAGACTCAGCCGCTCTCTTCCAAGTCAAGAACACAAAGTGGTGGCTGGAATTCCCAGCTCGACGGCCTGGGGAAAGAACTGAAAGAAAAGGAAGCTGAAAAAAAGGCAGCACCAGCACAAGAACCAAAAGAACCCCCACACTATCACTATTAGAGTGCCAATGACCGTCACGACAGATCGCTGGCACAGATAGCCCCTGATCCGACGCAAGGGTGGCCACTCCTATGCGGAGTGAATGCTTTCCACATGCCTGAGGGTGGAAACCCACAATGCCCAATCCCTGCCGTAAAATAGCGGCAAACTGGGAACGTGTCAGCAGATCATCCTGATTATGGCACAGCCAGAATAATCCCCCGACCGGCTGAGCCTGTAAAAAACTGTGGGCACACTGAATTGGACAGGACACCAGACCCAGAACATTCCGCAAATGAACCCACGTGCCCTGACCTAGCTGATCAGTCTTACTCTGACGGATCTGCAACCGTACCTCCTTCTCCAAGAGCAATACATCATCCACCAGGGGGCCTCTCTCACCCTGGGAGTACTTAGAGGAAACCACCAATTCCCCCACTATTAGCACCGCAAACGCTGCAAACACAAAAGCAATATGGAACAGCTCCACCTCAAAGGTTGTAGCACATACTTGTAGCAATATTGCCAAGAGAGCTAACAGGGTCTCATGCTGAATGGACTGCTGCAGCAGCCACCCTACCGATGCTGAATGCACCATGGCGAAGCCAGTTACCAATTTCCAAACCACAAAAGGATGCCATAGGGTCTGGCCACCCATGGAGCTTCGCCACCAATGCCATTGCTGCCAATGCCCCAGTAAGTGCATGCGGCAAGAAACAATGCTCCATCACTGACTCCAGGAAGTGCAATACATCCTCTTGTGCTATCATCCAACTGTCAATGGGCACCAAGGTCAGGAAACGCCGCCATCGAGCTGCATACACCCTCCACGTGGTCACTGCTAATGCCACCTTCAACAAGCCACCAAGTCCTTGGGATTGGGGAAGGGGCTGTGTCTATAGCTGGCACCAAGGCATGGAATAGAGCCCACTGCAAATGAGAAAGAGCATTCACAATTGAATTATTGACCCCCAGCACATGCTTCGTCCCCAGGAAGACATTGAGCTGTAGGTACTGAAGCACCAACTGATGCAGCAAACCTACCACCAAAGGGAAACTGGACGACTGCCAGTTGATTGTCATCACTTCTCTCATATTAATCGGAACGCAAGAGCAAACGCCGATTATAGAAGTGCTCACTCCAAAGCCGCAATGACACCCAAAAAGGGAACAGCTCCAAAACGTTAGTTCCGACACCATCCATGCCCCTTCCATGCCTCTGGCAGGGCTATGCAAGCCACGCTCTGCCTAAATATATCCTGAAACCAAATCCCCAGGAGGCGTCTATATAGAATTGAAGATGATGATGATTAGATACCACTGGCGACTGCCACAAACACACCCCATTGAAAGTCTTCAAAAACTCAACCCAAATGCTCAAGTTGGCCTGCCCACTGCTACTCAAATGCAAGAAGTGATGCTTCTTCTGCACCCCCCTCCTTAAAGTCATAAAGTCCAACCATCATGTGAACACTCGGCCCATCGGTATTATTCGTCCCGGAAAATTGAAATGTCCCAACAGCCCCTGCACCTGTCCCATTGTCAGATTGGACCTGGACAGGGCCTGCTGAATCAACTGCCCCAACTTTGAGATCTTTTCCACTGGCAACCAAGATTCCATTGTGACGGTATCTAATTCAATACAGAGGAATATGAGCAATGTCAACGGCTCCTGTGTCTTTTCCTGCACCAGTGGCACACCCAAAACCTCTGCTACCTACTGAAAGACCCCCAACAGCCGACCATACTCCGACAACCCCACTGATGCCACCAACAGGAAATCATCCAAATAATGCACCATGGAGTCGGACTGTGCCACCTGCCGGAAGACCCAATGGAGAGAGGAAAAAGGAGGAAAAGGCTTCAAAACAGGCACAGGTCACCAAACAACCCATAGGCATACACTTGTCAACAAAATACTGCCCCTGAAAACAAAAGCCCAGCAAATAAAAGGAACTAGGGCGCATGGGGAGCAACCAAAATTCCAACTCCACGTCCGTCTTTGCCATCAGTGACCCCCATCCTGCCCTTTGCAACAAGAGGACAGCAAAATGAAAAGAAGCATATTGTACCAAACAAAGAGCTGGATCAATAAAAATCATTCACATCGTGCCTAGCCGGATATGACAAAATGTGAATGAGGTGGTACTTGCTCAGCTCCTCTGGTACAACCGCCAGTGGAGACACTACCAAATTGCTGAAAGGAGGAAGCTCAAATGGACCCGGAAATCTGCCCAGCTTGAATTCCTTCTGCAACTTGCTGAAAACCAACTCCACCAACATCATCACTGAAGGAGTGTTACGAGCCCAGTGGGAAAGAGGTGGTCCCACAAACGTAATCACAAATCCCTCACAAAATCATCCCACAACCACTGTGCCTGGGCACCCATGCAACCAATCCTCCAATACCCCCAGGTTAATGGGCGATGGAGCCTTGTCCAGGGATGGTTGAGGAATGAACACCCGCCGACCATAAAGGCCTACTCTGCAAAAGCCCGACGCCCCTGCCGAAGCACCAAATGGCTGAATGCCCGCCACCGCACATGGAGCATCTATGTATGAGACAACATCCTGGGCGGCTGCATTTCCCCACGTTGAATTGGAAACAGGCACCCTCCCCCCCAGAATTCTGAAACCCATCCGCCGAAAATTTCCCCCGCTGACTGCAGGGGCGGCTCAAGGCAATCTGCTGCCTGAGGCGAAGTATGAAAAGGCGCCCCCCCCCACACCTTAGAGGGGGCGGGACTTTTTCAGAAATCCAATCAGAGACTGAATCAAACCAAAAAGCTGATTATATGGAGGAAATACAAGATGTTTGCACACAGGGTCATATCGAGCTGCAATCACACCCTGAGAGACTTGCAGCTCGGGCGCACGCCCCCCTCTCCCCCCTACCTCCGTGTCCAGCACTGCCTGCTCTTTCCCTGCATCTGCTGCCCTATGTTTTTTTCACGGAGGCGCCAGCAGCAGGGAAAGAGCAGGCAGCACTGGATGGAGGTATGGGGAGGAGAAGGGGGTATGCGCCTGATCTGAATGGCACCGGCAATTTAAGCAGATCTGTCCCTCCTTGACATCGAGTAGGAGGAGGGAGGGACCAGACCTGCTTAAAGTGCTGCGAAAAGGCTTGGAGAGCACATTTGCCAGCGGCAGCAGGGCAACAGCAGACAACCGAAATATGCCTCCCAAGCCTTTCCGCCCTTGGCAGCTGTACCGCTTGCACAGGGCTAGGTACGGTCCCATTTGCACACCAAGAAACTAAAAGACAGCAAGAACTAACAGCACAGATTATAAAACTAAATTATAACTCATTTTTATTTTGTTATAAACTGCGTTATGGTTCTTGCTTTTTCTTTTTCAACATATATTTTGCATCCACAGTAGGTGCAGAGCAGAACCAGGACATTCACCCACAGAACTCAATATTTAAAAAAAACAAAAATCTGATTTTCTCACTAACAACCACCACCACCACTATTCTCCAGTACCATAATACAAAACCCTACAACAAAGAACAAACTTACCATACCATACCATACCATATCAGCACAAACTTCCAAAACTCACGTAAGGAGCCCATCCAAAAAAAGCATCACTGTCAATACTACAGTGGGCCCTGGAACATCCATACACTTATTTGAAAAGCTGAACAAGTCAAATTACTACAGTACAGTATAGATCCTTATGTACAAACTCCATGTTAACAGAACACCTGAACCCAGTCACACACTTGCAACATCGACCCTCACCAAGTACAGAATAACTAACCACAATCTAAAGTAAAAATAAAAATATATAGACTAAATTTAAATTGAAACCCCAAGAAGCCAGAGTCCACATGCAGTGCAACATCAGATAAATAAGAGATGCAGTTCCCCAATACTGTGTAAAATATAAAAATAGCACAAAGTCCAATCACTAAAATTAAATAAAATTACTTTTTCTACCTTTGTTGTCTGACCATTTTATTCTCTGTTCATGCTGGTCCCGATCTGAGGCTTCTACTTTCCTGTCTTCTCTTAGCTCTCTTTCTGTAGTCTATGGTCCATCTGCCATTTCTCATCTCTTCTTTTGTTTTCTTCACTTCCTTTCATCAGCCCATTTCCAGTTTCAGTAACCCTCCCCAGTATCAGCCCCCTTTCCAGTCCTTCCCTCCCAGTACCTTCCAATGTCAACTGCCTTGCATTCCCACGACTGCAACTGGTGTCCATTCCCTTCCAGCCCCCTCCTTCCCCACTGTCCAGCCCCTTCTAGTCCAAATACCATCCCAGATATTAGCTCATGTCCACTCTCAGTACCACCCTCCAGGTCAGCTCCCTTCCAGTCACCCTACCCTTTGTCCATCCCCCTTCTAGTTCCATTTGCATGTCAGCACCCTTCCAGCCTTCTCCCCATTACCCAACCACCTATCACTCTCATCCCCAAGTGTCAGCTCCCTTCCAGTCCCCCTTCAGTACATCCCAGGTGTCAGCTCCTTTCCAGCCCCCTGCTTCCCCCGTGTCTGCTCTCTTCGTGCCCCTCCTTCCCCTGGCAGACCCTCCCATTATCTGCTCCGTTCCAGTCCCATTCTACCATCCTCCCGCATCAGCCTATTTGTAGCCCTAGCCCCTAGTTTTCTTCCAGGGCCAGCAGCACTCTCCTCCCCACCCCCATTAGCCCATTTCCAGTCCCAGCCCATTTCCAGTCCTAAACACCCCCCATCAGTCCACATCCAGTCCTAAACCCCCCATTGCCCATTACAAGTCCTAAACCCCCCATCAGTCCATTTCCAGTCCTAGCCCCCCATAGCCCATTACTAGTCCTAGCCCCCCCATCAGCCAACTTCCAGTCCTAGCCCCCCACCAATCATACCCCACCATCAGCCCACCTCCAGTCCTAACCCTCCCCCACCCCGGGAAATAAAAAGAAAGAACCTGGCTGCTGAAGCCGCTGCCCACCGCGGCAGCAGGAAGTACCCTGGGGCAGCCCCGGCAGAGCCCTCCTGTCTCCCTCAACATGGCTTACAGAGCCGTGAAGGGAGAGTTTCCCCATCTGCCTTCACGACTCTGTAAAGCCACGCTGAGGGAGACAGGAGGGCTCTGCGGGGCAGCCGCGGGGCACTTCCTGCAGCTGCAGCGGCTCCTCTCCTCTGTTTGTTTTTTTTAGGCCGGCAGAGGCAAACTCACCCTCCTTTTCCAGGCAGCTGCGCCTTCCTGCCTCTTAGAGAACCACATCTGTGCTGTGACTGAAGTTTTAAACAAAAACGAAACCGGTGCGGAGCCTTTCCGTATCTGCAGAAGATCCTGACCCTGTGCAGCTTTGTCCCGCCCCCAAAGGAAGTTACATGTAACTTTAAATTGTTACATGTAACTTCCTTTGGAAGCGGGACAAATCTGCATGGGGTCTTTCACGGAGGCGAGAAGGCTCTGCACTGGTTTCGTTTCTATTTGAAACTGCGGTCACAGTACAGCTGCAGTTCTCTAAGAGGCAGGGAGCCATGGCTGCCTTGAAAAGGGGGGCGAGTTTGTCGCTGCCGAGAAGCAGACTCAGCAGCAACTTGTGCACTTCTTTTTGGGGTATTTTTTTAAAACCTTTGAAGGTGAAGTGAGGCGGCTGTTTTGGGGGTATTTTTTGCCGCCCTCAAGACTTTGCCACCTGAGGCAGCAGCCTCACTTCACCTCATTATAGAGCCGCCCCTGGCTGACTGGAAACACTGTCCTCCCTAACCCACCCTCTTCCCACCCATCCCCCCCTTGCAACCCAAATGCCCCGAGAGCAGGTCCAGGGAAGTCCGGACCCCAGGGCTTTCCAAACAGGGGCTGAGAAGGCGTCATCTCAGCCAAATGTCCACGTCACGACAACCCCACACCTCACTTTTCTGTTTTGCCATGCTCTTCTGAAATTTCTCATCATAATTGCGTCACACCCAGCCCCTGTAAGTTCTATGTGCATGGAGGATCACATCTGAGTAATGCAAAAGACCCGGGTAAAGAGCAGACTGTCACCCAATATAGATGAAAAAACATGGACGGCCAACAACCAGTTTTTAATAGTTTTGGGCACTCATGCTCTACCCTTCTTCCCCTCCTCCTTAAAACCGTCCCCTTTTTTCTTATCCCCAACATCCTGATTGCGGGCCAAAAGTGAAAATATCAGTCATGTAAATAGTTTTCTGTACCATAGTTCATTATGTTATTTGTAACAAAACTGTACCATAGTTTTTATGTTATTTGTAACAAAACTGTTTGTTTGATGTAAACCGCCCCTGATCACTGGAAGGAGCGGTATAGAAAAGCTATCAAATAAATAAATACATACCATCCACACAACATCTTCGCCCTCAGTTTCCGAGACACATCCAACAGCTCAATCCTGCTTAATGTATGTCCATTCTCCCCCACCTGTGGGGCGGAGCGCATCTCTTTGACCGGCTCCTCGGTGCCAGGTCCCACATGGTCAACATCGTACCGACCCAACTTTCCACCTCCTTGTCAGGACGAGTCCCAAGAGTCCGACATATCCCACACCTGAGCAGCCGACTCATCACCCAAATGACAAAGGCGATTCTCGCAATGCATGTGACTCACTACTCGCCACAAACTCTTCAAAAACTTCCTATCCTGTAACGTCCGACCAACCAATCCCACCTTTTCTTCTGTCCTGACCGGCACCCACACACACACTCCACCCCCTCCCTGTCCTCAGACATAATATACAGACCTGGATCCTGTACTGCCACAGTCATCCTCAGTTGCCAGTCTGCACTGGAACCTGGCTGCTCACCAATGATGGGCAGGTCCATGGTTGCCAAGTCCCCTTGTGCCCCCCCACTCAAACCCAGCCCCCCCCCTTTGTCCCACCACCCAGCTCTATGTGCGCCACTCCCCCGACATTGCCCCGCTTGACACCCCATGCCTCTCCCCCTACCAGTTCCCCTGGCTCCCATCCCCTTCTCCCCTTTCCTACGTGCCATGTCGACCCCCACACTTACCACCCTCCACACTAAAATGTGCTGGCTGCTTTACCTGTGGCTTGGAAGGCCTGCACACTGGCTGCCCTGAGGCCTTGTCCCTTTTTGGCCAGCTGCAGCACCATGTGCTCTGCAGCAACGACACCACAAGCAAACAACCAGCCCTACTCTCACTCCGCCCCCACCTTTCCCCTCCCTTAACACCACCAATACCTGTCACCAAGCTCCCAATACCCCCCCCCCTTTTGCCCTAAATCGCCTAATCTCCCCTCAAATGACAACCTCCCACAACCCAGGTATCCTAGACCCTCACAGGGCAAATGCACCGCAACTCCTCAAAATGCCTGGCCCTCAAGGAATCCCATACACGTCCCACTGCCAGTCAACAACTATCCCAAGAAGACCAGAGCACTCAATACCCACCAAACATACTTCCCAAAACCATGCAGAAGTCAAGAACACAGCTCCTACTGCACTTCTCAAAACCGCCAACCACGCTCCCACACCAATGCCGTGAAGCAGTGGCAAACAGTGTCAATCCTGCGCACGCCCCTTACTGAAAAATCCTCCTCAAGCTCAGAGTGAAGGGAATGATGTCAAAACAAAGCCCGACCCCGTTGGAGAGGCCCAAAGCTCCCGCAAAGCCTCAAAACACTAAAACCGGTTCCCGACGACACCACTAATTCACCACCGTTGCACTTCTCAGCCCAACCCGCCACAGCAGGTAACTCACTGAGCCTGCGCAAACTCACTCCTCCTTCCTGGCAACCTCTACCATCCTCCCCCCCCCCCCGGGGTGAATGGATGGCTCGGCTCAACCTGGTTATCAGCCCCACTCCCCATTCGCCTGTTGCTGGGACCCCTTTTAATTTTTTAACTCTGTTTTTTGAAACTGCAAAGGATTTCTGAGATATTTTATTAATTGAAACAGTACAAAACTGAGATTAATAAAAAACTGTTTCAAAAGCAAATAAGATAAAATATTATAAAAAGGATTAAATTAGACCTGCGATTAAACATAGGTGTTTGAAATCCCATAGCACATTGCAATGTATGCAAAAATCTGACATTTTTAAATACGTCATTGTAGAATATTTTCAAGATTCGTTTCCCTTATTTCTTTGTTTCCTTTTGTTATAGTTACTTTATTTTATATATGTTTTTTTTCTCATTGTTGCCTGTGATCCATAAAACATTTCTTTCCATCCTGATGCTCTTTTGGCTGCTCTTACTTCTTCATATCAGATGTAAGACACAACCATGAATCACTAAAATATTCATATATAATATAGTGATACAGTCAAGGCTGAGATCACAGAGCATTATGGTTTATGGTTTATTAAAACTTGCTATACCACCTTCATAACAGCAGAACAAGACTGAAATTTCAAGTTTAGCAGTGCTACTGTGTAATATATATGATTCCCTACAACTCATAGCAAGACTCCAAAATAAAACAAATCTACTTTATTAGAGGAAAGCAACAGCGGTGCAATACCATTGCCCTGACATGTCAAAATCAGTTTTTGGGTTACCACAAGACTCATGGAGCCCTTTTACTGAAGTGCATTATGTGGCTAATGTACATTTTAGTGCACATCAACTGCTTCCATGGACCTGGATAAACACTACTGCAGAGGTGGAACAATTACCAGATGCTAGAACATGGTAATCACGCATGCCATGAGGGGATGGGGGTTGGGCAGGTTTGGGGGGGGGGGACTGTACATGGCATGGACTGTACATGGCAATTAGCGTGGGGGATCAGTACAGTGTGCTAATAGCCAATATTGCAGGTCGTGCAGGTGCACCAATTGCCACCTCAGCATTTGGTGTAAGGTGCACTTGCGGTAATTGCCAAGGGCCGGAATGCATGCTAAGGGGTTTGGTGATAGTTATCCTATCAAGCACATGCTGGCCATGCCCCCTCCCCCCACCCCCAACGATTACTGTGGTATGGTGGCACCTAATGTGTATTGATTTTGACTCAAAACAAGCATTAGAGGCAAATAGTACACTTCTGTAAAAGGGCCCCATAGGCATATATGCTAAGCTAGATATTCTGTTAATTTATTTGAATGATGTAAATAATATCAGATAAAACAATTTGAAAACTATTGCATTTTTTAATGCTTCAATAACAGCTGCCAATTCTTACTGGTCATTCCGAGAATATAATATTTCTTAAAGATGTGCCAGCACCACAAAACATAATGGCCATTCACACTTATTCCTTGATCTAAAACACTATGTCTATACAGTATTCACTTGAGTTATAAAATATTATAATGAATATTCTAATGATTTTAATTGTGTGATATAAAAAATATACTAGAGCTCCCTTTAAAAGCAAAAATATTCTTATTTTGGTTAGAAAGGGGAAAAGAATTAATCATTTGTTCTGCCTAACAATACCTCAGGCATTATTATCAACATTAAAAGACATGTTTTACTTTAAACAATATAAAGGTACAGTGTATTGCAGTGGCTCTTGTTCTCAGAAATGATACCTTCAAGATTCAGAAAAATGGAATATATTACAATAGAGGGATACAGTGATCAAACACTAGATGGCAGTTATAGCTAGCAAGTCTGCTAGATTGGCAAGGCAAAATACAGTAAAAGTGTGGAGAAAATATTTTGATTTTTGAAGACAAATTATAGCAAACACAGTCTACAAATACAGAATAGCTAGCAAATTGTAATAAACCATAGAGCCTAAAAATGCTCCATTCAAGAGCATCAACTTTCCCTTCATAGACACATACACACACTCAAAAGATACCACCACCCTAAATCAAACATTGTCAGCTAAAACATAGAAAATATTAACCATAATGACCTAGTAAAGATAGTAGGGGGTGAGCCACCGTGTTACTTTAATACAAGCACAAAGAATTTACAAGAAATACCCCTAGTCCTCCTTGAAAGACAAGATCCTGACCCCCTTTAAAGGAAGCAAAGCTGGGCACAGGTAAAGAACTTAAAATCCCAGGCCCAGAGTGAGAATGAAATCCCCCAAAATAATTAGAGTATGTATGTACAGAGTACATGATTGTAATACTCTGAACGAATGAGGTAGGCCAGACATTTTCCGTTGATGTAAATTTTTTCCTTTGTTTCAAACCTGGGCTGGAAAAGGATAACCAATGGCACACTATGATGCCAGGGCACAAGATTTCTTTCTTTCTTTTTTATATTGTGCTATTTAGAATCAGTGCGGTTTATATGTATACTAACAGGTACTTTTTATTCCCTTGTCCCTGAAGGGCTCACAATCTAAGTGTTCCTGAGGCAATGGAGGGTTAAGTGGCTTGCCCAAGGCCACAAGGAGTGACCATGGGACTAGAGACCCCAGTCCCGCCGGCCTGAAGTTGCTTGTCCCCATGCGGGAATTGAACCCCTGGCCTTCCGGCCTGAGGTAACCTGTCCCAACCACTGAGCCACTCCTCCCTCCTATAGAAGTAGAGACCTCTCAGGTTCTGTTTTATTTGATAATGAGAAACCTCTAGTGGTTCTACAACTATATAGTGATGTGACCTGTTCATGTCCTAGTAATTTTCCGGAATTTTCAGTGACATAATGCTGGGAGGAGACGTCTCTAAGAAGGATAACTGTACCAATATAAAAACCGAGCCCAGAGGAAGGTTTCCTGTCTTTGGCTAGTCTTGTCATCATACCAACAAGGTGTCTAAGCTTTAGCATAGTAAGGATCAGGTGTTGCTTAGGTCTCTGCACCCATTAGAATTAGTGTCCTCTAATATGATCATCACACCCCTATTCAAGAGGTGAAATGGCAACACTGGTTAAAGAAGAGGTACTGGGAGCCGTGTATCCAGGAAGAAGGTCAGGATACAGAAAAGTCAAAAGATGCAGAGGGCTACAAGCTACCAAGGTATGCACCCGTGACTGATACAAGGTATTCTGGAGAGGACAGCACAGGAAAGAGATATCCCACTCTGTCATAGCCACAGTGTGAGGAGAAAGACTAACTGCTTGTAGTATATTTAGTCTCTGCTGCCAATTTTAATTTTGTTATTGTGCATGTACCTTCAAGATTATTTTGAGCTAATCCATGGTTCAGATAATACAGTACCTTGTAAAAATATTCTCCTTGTTTTTTGTCCTGTTTTGTCACATTATGTACAACCTGGAATGAAAAGGTGGTTCATTTGGATGTTAAGTAATGGACTTAAGAATACAGTCCAAATTGGTGAAGTGAAATGACAATTAAAAAAACTGAAAAGTTGTGAGTGTATATATGTATTTATCCCTTTTGCTATGAAACCCCTACATAAGATCTGGTCCAACCAATTAACCTCAAAAGTCACATAATTAGTTGATTGGGTCCACCTGTGTGCAATCAGTGTCACATGATCCTTCACATGATGCCTTTATAAATGTACCTGTTCTGAAAGGCCCCTGACTCTGCAACACCACTAAGCAAGTAACATGAAGACCAAGGAGCACTCCAAACAGGTCAGAGACAAAACTGTGAAGAAGTGTAGATCAGGGATGGGTTATAAAAATAAAAATCCCAAATTCTGAATATCCCGCGGAGCACCATTAAATCCATAATAACAAAATAGAAAGAATATGACACCACTATAAACCTGACAAGAGAAGACTTCCCACCAAAACTCACAGACCGGGCAAGGAGGGCATTAATCAGAGATGCCACAAAGACACCAAGGATAACACTGAAGGAGCTGCAAAGATCCACAGCGGAGATGGGAGTATCTGTCCAAAGGACCACTTTAAGCCATACACTCCACAGAGTGGGGCTTTATAGGAGAGTGGCCAGAAAAAAGTCAGCTTAAAGAAAGAAATAAGAAAACACTTTTGGAGTTTGCACCACCACATTTGGCGAATCCACCGAACACATGGAAGGTTCTCTGGTCAGATTAGATGAAAATTAACTTTTTGGCCATCATGGGAAATGCCATGTGTGTTGCAAACCCAACATTTCCCATCACCCCGAGAAAACCATTCCCATAGTGAAACATGATGATGGCAGCATTATCTTATGGGGATGTATTTCATTGGCAGGGAAAGGAAAACTGGTCAGAATTGAAGGACTGATTGATGGCACTAAATGCAGGGCAATTCTTGAGGAAAACCTGTTTCAGTCTGCCAGAGATTTGAGACTGGGACAAAGGTTCACCTTCCAGCAGGACAATGACTCTAAACATACTGCTAAAGCTGGTTTAAAGGGAAACCTTTAAATGTCTTGGAATGGTCTAGTCCAGGGGTCTGCAACCTTTAAGACGTAAAGAGCCACTTGGACCCGTTTCCGAAGGGAAAAAAAAAACTGGGAGCCGCAAAACCATTGCGACATTTAAAACAAATCTAACACTGCATATATTGTTTCTTACCTTAATGCTATATACGACCCCCTACTTTTCCTGTTAAAATATAGGTGTTTGGCCTATACTCGCCGTATAAGACTACCCCTCTTCCTTCACACACCAAAAAAAAAAACGCCAGAAAATATCACAACAACAAGTAACAATATTTGATTTCAAAATTATGATGATTTTGTAGTCAAATCACTAATATGAAATAAAATTATTTTTTCTACCTTTGTTGTCTGACCAATTTATTCTTTGATCATGCTGGTCCCGATCTGAGGCTTCTGCTTTCCTGTCTTCTCTTAGCTCTCTTTCTGTGGTCTATGGTCCATCTGCCATTTCTTATCTCTTCTTTCGTTTTCTTCACTTCTTTCCATCAGCCTATTTCCAGTCCCAGTAACCCTCCCCAATATCAGCCCCTTTCCAGTCCTCACTCCCAGTACCTTCCAGTGCTAATCCCCCCTCAACCCCATTACCAGTGCTAGCCTCCCCTAATCAGCCCAATACCAGTCATACCCCCCCATCAGCTCATTACCAGTCCTAGCCTCCCCTAATCAGCTCATTTCCAGTGCTCGTCCCCTCAACCCCATTACCAGTGCTCCATCCCTCCATGTCAGCCCCCTCCCTCCCTCCATCCATATCAGCTCCCTCCCTCCATGTCAGCCCCCTCCATCCCTCCATGTCAGCCCCCCTCCCTCCCTCCATCCATATCAGCTCCCTCCCTCCATGTCAGCCCCCTCCATCCCTCCATGTCAGCCCCCCTCCCTCCATCCATATCACCTCCCTCCCTCCATGTCCGCCCCCGCCATCCCTCCATGTCAGCTCCCTCCCTCCCTGTCAGCCCCCCTCCCTCCATGTCAGCCCCCCTCCCTCCATGTCAGCCCCCTCCATCCCTCCATGTCAGCCCCCCTCCCTCCATCCATCCATATCAGCTCCCTCCCTCCATATCTGCTCCCTCCCTCCATGTCAGCCCCCCTCCCTCCCTCCATCCATATCTGCTCCCTCCCTCCATGTCAGCCCCTCCCTCCATCCATCCATATCTGCTCCCTCCCTCCATGTCAGCCCCCCTCCCTCCATCCATCCATATCTGCTCCCTCCCTCCATGTCAGCCCCTCCCTCCATGTCAGCCCCCCTCCCTCCATCCATCCATATCTGCTCCCTCCCTCCATGTCAGCCCCCCTCCCTCCATCCATCCATATCAGCTCCCTCCCTCCATGTCAGCCCCCCTCCCTCCATCCATATCAGCTCCTCCCTCCATGTCAGCCCCCTCCCTCCATCCATATCAGCTCCCTCCCTCCATGTCAGCCCCCCTCCCTCCATCCATCCATATCAGCTCCCTCCCTCCATGTCAGCCCCCACCAACCCTCCATGTCAGCCCCCCTCCCTCCATCCATCCATATCAGCTCCCTCCCTCCATGTCAGCCCCCTCCATCCCTCCATGTCAGCCCCCTCCCTCCCTCCATCCATATCAGCTCCCTCCCTCCATGTCAGCCCCCTCCATCCCTCCATGTCAGCCCCCCTCCCTCCATCCATCCATATCTGCTCCCTCCCTCCATGTCAGCCCCCCCCTCCCTCCATCCATATCAGCTCCCTCCCTCCATGTCAGCCCCCCTCCCTCCATCCATCCATATCAGCTCCCTCCCTCCATGTCAGCCCCCTCCATCCCTCCATGTCAGCCCCCTCCTTCCATCCATCCATATCTGCTCCCTCCCTCCATGTCAGCCCCCCTCCCTCCATATCTGCTCCCTCCCTCCATGTCAGCCCCTCTCCCACCATCCATCCATCCATATCTGCTCCCTCCCTCCATGTCAGCCCCACTCCCTCCATCCATATCAGCTCCCTCCCTCCATGTCAGCCCCCTCCCTCCCGCCATATAAGCTCCCTCCCTCCATGTCAGCCCCCTCCATCCATCCAAAGCTGCTCCCTCCCTGGCAGCTCCCTCCCTTCGTCTGCAGCCGCGGGTCCCTGCCTCTTAGGGAACCGCGGCTGTGCTTTTAAAATCATCTCGGAGCCCTTCCTGTCTTGACGGGCTCCGTGCAGCATTGTCCCGCCTCCAAAGGAAGTGGTAAACAACTTCCTTTAGAGGCGGGACAATGCTGCACGGAGCCCGTCAAGACAGGAAAGGCTCCGAGATGATTTTAAAAGCACAGCCGCGGTTCCCTAAGAGGCAGGGAACCGCGGCTGCAGAAGAAGGGAGGGAGCCCATAACGCCATAAATACCGGGCGGGCAGTGTGCTCCGGAGCCACGGCAAAGGTGAGAAAGAGCCGCATGCGGCTCCGGAGCCGCGGGTTGCCGACCCCTGGTGTAGTCAAAGCCCAGACCTCAATTCAATTGAGAATCTGTGGTATTACTTGAAGATAGATGGGTTGCATTGGTGTACAGCAAATGTGAAGGAGTTGGAGCAGTTTTGCCTTAAGGAATGGGTGAAAATCCCAGTGGCTAGATATGCTAAGCTAATAGAGACATACCCCAAGAGACTTACAACTGTAATTGCAGCAAAAGGTGACTCTACAATGTATTGACTTTGGAGGGTGAATACATATGCACACTCCTGTTCTCAGGATTTTTTTTGTCTTAAATGTTTCACAATAAAGGATATTTTGCACCTTCAAAGTCGTAGGCATGTTGTGTATATCACATGGTGCTAACCCCCAAACCTCCATTTTAATTCCAGGTTGTAATGAGAAAACAGAACACAGAGGGGATGAATACGTTTGCAATGCACTGTACCTTTGACCTGGATTGAATTATTGCAGGGAGAGAGCGAGAACTGGAGTGAATGTATCTTAGGTGTCAAAGGCCTCCCGGTGTTCACTGGTTTCATCCAGGAACCCTAAATTCCCAGGAAGTTAGGACTGTAAGAACAGAGTCAGCTCCCTGCAATTGTGTCCCCAGTCTAACAAATAGCAGCTAAATGCTGCTTTATGGGACTTGCAGGCTGGCAGGGCTATATAAAAAATCAAATAGCAACGTGGTAGTGGTGTGCTATTAGGAGGGCAATTTCCAGACAGAAAATGCCAGAAACTTGCTAGGCCATTGTTACTTTGCACTGGGGAGACTGGCTTTATAAAATTAGCACCCACAATGTTCCAAGAACAAATGCAGAAATAATGTATGCGTGCCTATATTGAGGGCTATGCATTCAGTGCTATTCTATATTGAGGGGTAATATGTACATATATAAAATTCATAACAAAAATTATGTGCCTGTAAAAGTGGTATGCTATTTGTGGGGAATGTGCATGTACTGGGCTCTATACAATAGGCGGCATATATTATGTATTTTCTAATATAAATGCACGCCTATGTCACAAACAGGGCACGTATCTACACCTGCTATCAATGATACCCAAGACCTGTGCATGGATTACTGGTTGGTGTTGAAGATCAGCAGGAGAGAAATCAGTCAGGGTTCCTCTCTATACCTCGTTGTTCTTTGCCTCTTTCCAATCATTTATTCTAATCAGATTTCTGCCCATTCTGCTCTCTTTTTCCTGGTTCTGTACTTCCTCTTTGACTCCATGGGGCCACAAAGGACATTATGGTGTTGCTTCAAACGTGCAACACCACACAATTAACTGCCAGGAGCATGGAAAAACATGTTACTGGCAGCTACTGAGGTGCACTTGGCCCTGCCATGGCACAAAAATAGCACTACTTTGCTTGCCATGAAGTCAATGCCAGTGTGCTGCCTGCACCACACTCACCCCGCCCACTCTCCACCCCTAATCTTCCCACTTGCAACCTTAATGCATCAAGGACAGTTAGTGCTAAAATCCAGTGGTGCTGTTATGGCCTCATGCTAGCCGTCAATGCAAGTTCAACATGAACTTGTAGCATATGCCAGACCTGCGCTGACAGCTAACAGCCTTTAATAAAAGGGCCTCTGTCTCGACGTACACTTGGTCTTTCTGTTTCTCCTTCTTCTGGCTTATCTTCTTTGTGCCTCACTCTCTGTACCTGCTTGGTCTTCTGTCAGAAGATATGAAACAGAAATGCATGGAAGCTGAGGTAGATACGTGGATGACACATCTGTACTATTGTCAGGCACATAGCATCCCTGAGCAGAAGATCAAGGCAACAGCAAAATAGCAGTCTGCTAAAAGTATAGTGAGCAGCTCTGTGTGCATTGACTATGCTTGTTCCCCAGAGTCCTCAGATCAAGGTTTGCACTAGATACACCCTTCCATCAAGGCAAGCAATTATTGCATACTATAGTACCCTTATAATTAGGTATCAGAGAGGTATTAAGGCTCCAACCTCAAGCTATGAGAAGGCTACCATCCTAGAGGCAAGCCACTTCCTGGAAGTTTTGAGACCAGGGCTGGTGCAACCATTAAGTGAACTTCTTGGCTTCCTAGACCACCAGTGGTCCATGGGCAGCCCATTGCCACCGCTGCCACCCATCTCCATGTTCTGCAGCAGTGACAATGGCTTCAAACACCCCCACAGTGCTTACCTCAACCTATAGTTCTGTGGAAACTGTTTGCATTCCCACCCCTCCGAATACTTGATGCCAACTTCCTTTTGGTTCCCTATGTTTCTATGTGTTCTATAACTTTCTTTGAGTGTACTTTGGCAGTGAAGCACATCTCTGTCCCCAGAGGAATGCATATTTTATAAATGGTGTTGCTACTTCCACATTTTATATAAATTCGGGCACATGTCTAGGCAGTCTATTTTTCAGACACAAATATCTATTTTTCCATGCATAAATCAACTTTATGCAAGTGCGAATCACATTTAGGGGTCTGCCTACTAAACCGCATTAGCTGCTATCAAAAGGCTAACACAGAAATGTCACCAGACAGTAGCAGCTAACACCATCAAAATACAAATATGACAGGTACTTTTCTGAATTTCATGGGTGGGGGGAGGCAGGATCGAGGCTGTGAATAGGCGTGCTGATTTTCAACAGCCACCGCATGAATTTTTTTTATGCAATGGCCGCAAAAATCAGCCCCATCGGGTCTGCAGCTATTGCCACCTAAAGAGATGGCATTCACTTTAACTAATGCTGCCTGGGCCACTTCACAGCTGTTACTGATCGGCAGGGGCTGGCATATCATGAGCAGACTCCATAATGCCATAATAGGGACCCCCCCCCTAATCTTACACCATTGCAAGTGTCACAGATGTAATGATCTATGGTGCTGACAATGGTAGAGTGCAGGACTGCCTCACCCTCCAATACCCCCTTAAATAGCTCCCAATCCCTATAGGTAAGTGTCCAGGGGGATTGGGGCTCCCCTGACAGTCAAAACCCCTCCCACCCCCTGATCAAACTCTGAAATCCCAGCTAGTCAATTGGGTCCCCTTCCCCTTTCAATACATAAAAGCCTGGATAGCCAGTCAGCCATAGGTGGTCCCCAACCTCCACCCCAATCCATAACTTCAAAGTTCCTGGTGATCTAATGGACTGTTCCTGGTCTCTGCAATTGTACTAACAATGGTGCCATACTTGCAATGTTGCCCCTCTAGTATCAGGACACTAGGGGGCAGCACTGTGAGATCACTGCCATTTTGATTAGCCAGGATGATGGGGTCAGGAGCAGGGAGGACCACTCCTGCCCCCTGTGGCCACTAGACCACCAGGAACTTTAAGGTATTGGCTTGGGGTGAGGGGGGTCGGGGTGAGGGGGGGGGCAGAGCTAGCTGGGCTTTTAGGTTTTGAATGGAAAGGAGAGGGGTTGACAGGATAGTTTTAAAGTGGGAGGGAGAGTGTTTAGGAGGCCTGATTAGCTAGTCAGTATTTCTGAGTCTGATCGAGGGAGAGGGGGGAGTTAGGGTGCTCTGACTAGCTAGCATTTTTTTCTAGTTGGGAGAACCCCAATCCTCCCCCCCCCCAGCAGTACCTTATGGGGGGGGGTCGGGAGCTCTGAGGGCGATACTGAAAGGGGGACCAGTCTGGCATTCTACCATTGTTGGTGTCATGGTTTGGCACATTCATGACACTGGCAATGGTCTAAGGTCAGGGGAGAACCTCATCAGAGGCTTGAGGAGGATCGAATGTGATGGGGGGGGCGGCAGAACTATTACTAGCTCTCTTCCCCTTGCCGTGGATCTCGTGATTCCTGCATCAGTAGGCACCTTGGGACTTCCTGCACTATATGCCAATGCAAGGATTGTGGGTCTCAACGGTAAATGCAATTACTCTGTGGTATCTGTAGAGGTAAGGCTGAGAATGCCCCCTGTTGAAACCGCAAGCCTTTTGTTGCTACCATAGAACTTTTTCAGCTATCACCCTGTATAGCTGCAAAAGGTTACCATGGTTTAGTAGACAGACCCTTTATTGTATAAAGAAGTGAAGCAGAACAAAGAAGAAAAGTAAAAAAGATAAATAAATAAAATAGTTAAAAAGAAACAAAATAACAGAACATGTTTCCCATGTAATCCTTACTTTGTACCAGTAAGTCTGCAAAATGATGTTTGAAGGGAAACTCCATGCTAAGTTTTGCTTTAAAAATCGTCTGATGCTCCAATACCTATAATTGGGATTTCTTACCCCGCATCTACACTATGAGGTCCTCAAGTGCAATAGGATGTTGCACTTAACGTGCATTTAGCATAAAAAACGAAGTGCATTAAGTGCAAAACCTCCACAGTTACTGTTGGGGATACTACCAGCATGTTCCCAGCAGTTACTGCATGGATGCATTCCCTAATCTGCAACACAATTAATGTGGCTTCACCTACCACCACCCATTGAGGTATTGTTATGTGTACCCACACTAACTGCCACTTTGAAAGCTTGCCATATGTACCCCTGCATCAAGAGCAATGTGCTCTTCATGCACAGACACTGCCCATACCCTGCCCCTGCCCCACTCCTTGGCACGATGGGCAGTTAATGTGCATTTTAGCGGCTGTCAGCTGTCATGCTCACACATTGGCTGTCATTGCAGGCCGTTAGGGCCTGCTAAAATGCATGTTAACCATAACACGTAAAAGGGGCCCCATGTTTTGCATATGATGTTCTTTCATTTACAGTGGTGCATTAGCACATTATGGCATGCTTATGCTAACATACATTTGGGCTCCTTAGGCATAAATGATAAGGTCTTCCTTGATAGCATGCTAGTTTTAGCATGCATAGAGGAGCCTCAGCATGCACTCTGAAGCTTAATGCAATGGCCCCACAAATCTATAAGTGAAACTAGAGCAAATTGACAAACTAAACACCTGAATATCTCCAGGAAATCCAATATGACATTTTAGACCCATTACTGGCAATCTGCAATCTATTATAGAAATTTACTACTATACATGATAGCCAATGCAACATCAGATTTTAGAAAGAACTTCAGGGGTAATACTGGAAATAGTGGATGCATGAAATGGAGAGACACTAGTTAAAATAGCAGAACAATTGTTAAGCATAGAATTACTGGATATATGGATAAACATGAAATGAGGAACAGACAGCAGGAAATTAATAAAAGTAGGTCATATTTAAGAATCTATTAGAATTCTACAGAGGGAAAAAATGGCAGAGGCTGGTTATAACTTAGAACCAATTTATTGAGGCATAAACTTTCCAGGAGAGGAGTTCAATTCATCAGATATATGAAGTTTTGTTAATGTGTGTATGTGTGGGGGGAGGAGGGGGAGACAGAGTATGGAGAAAAACATTGAAAAAAACAGGTAGGGTGTGAAAAAAGGAGTAATAATTGCAGCTTAATTCAGTTAACTGATAGTTGTGGTGGGTAAAATAAACCTAGGATTAGAAAATGTTTAGGTCCATTCATATTTGTAGTGGGTCATAAAGCCTTTGCTCCTGCTCAGGCCTAAGGTGATAGTGACAAGCTTTTGATAAGTTCCAATTCAGCAGGTTCATGCTGGAGTGTCTCTGAAGTTTCTTTGAATGAGTACGACAACCTTAAAGTCAGATACAAAGTGCCCTGGAAGTTTTAAATGTTCTCCTCATGGTTTTTGAAGTTTGCCATTTGTAATGTCAGATTTGTGTCCATTTATTCTTTTTCTTAGGGATTAGACATTGCTGACAAATTGACAGCATGTATTACCCTTGGTGAAAGAGTAGGTGAATTTTATTTAATTTAATTGGACTTTATATTTCTTTCTTTCTACTGCAATTCAAGGAGGATAACATTATATTAAAAGAAAACGTTAAAATCTCCCCACAACCCAGATTAATTATATATAATTCCACATTATTAATGATATAATTAATTACACTCATTTAAATATGACAAATTAAACTAATTGCATTCTTATATCCAGTCCTTTTAAAAGCAATAAAATTTCTTGTGGCCCAGATGATGTAGTTAATTTGTTGGATCCAATATTAGTACTATCGAGGTGAATATGGGAGCAGAGTTGGCATCTGACTTTCTTGCGGGGTCTGGTCAATGAGCAGGTGACACTGTTGTGCAGTTTGTGACTGGTGGTGAGTATCTGAGGTTAAGAAGCTGTTAAGACAAAATAGGGCCTGTGAGAAGGTAGCATCATTGTTCAAGAGGGGTTATAGATCTTTGTGGTTTCAGATGGGAGCTAAAGTTGACAACCGACTGTTCCATTATTTTCTGTTTTTTGGATAGTCCTGGGTGTTTGCCTCATTCTGTTGATTTGCTTTTTCATGTCATTGTGTGAGTACTGTTATTTCAAAAATGTCTTTTATAGCTTCGAGATGACACCACCACGGAGATCAGAACAAGCAGCACTGTACCATATAGCATTTATTTATTTATTTAGCTGCATTTATATCCCGCTTTTCACTGGGTCAAAGCAGTTTGACAGAAAGGGGGGGTGGGGGTATAATATCAGCTCGACAGAGAGAAGGGGGGGACTGACACCAGGGGGGCCAACATTGATGATCTGAACAGGAAGTAATAGTACTAGACAATTGATGCGGGTCTCTAAGTTGGGAGCAGAGGGGTTAGGTCAGATTGAGTCTGGATGTTGCAGTCAATGAGAAATGTCCATCTCAGATCCAAAATATTCATGAAACAGGAGAGTTTTTAACTGTTTCCTGAATGTGGGGAGGAAAGGGAGTCCCAGAGGGAGGGTGCGTACAGTTCAAATGCTCTGTTACAGGTTTGTTGGTTGAACTTGGTTCATTCGTGTGGGATAGTGAGAGTGTTGCTGGTGGTCTGGTGGGTTGGTCTGTTGAGAGTAGGCTGTGGGAGTAGAGTCCAGAGTTGGGAAGTCTGCATTTGATAGAGGGCTTTGTGGATAAGTAGGAGAGCTTTGTATTTAATCCTTGCTTCAAGAGGCAGTATGTGAAGCTCTCTCAGGACTGGGGTGATGTGGTCGTGTTTCTTTGCTCTCTGGATGATTCTTGCGGTGGTGTTCAAGGCAATTCAAAAGGGTTGGTGTGGGTGGGGTAGTCCGTGATAGATTGCATTACAGTAGTCCAGGTGGGGGAGGGTCATAGCCTGCATGACTGTTCTGAAATCCTGTGGGTCGATGAGTGGTCTGAGTCGTTGTACCATCTTTGCTTTGTGGAATATTGTTCTAGCAGTCCTTTTAATCTGTTTAAATGTAAGCGCTTGATCAATGATGATTCCCAAGTATTTTACATAGGGAGAGCATGGCTGAACAATGCATCTAGATGTGGGCAAGAGCTAAGTACATATATAGATACATCATAAATCAACTGACGCATGTATGTATTATGGCTCTTATGTTTCCCTTGTGTAGTGGTAGCCCAAAAGTGATCGTGCTGTATAGGCTTTTCTAGGCTCAGGTTAAAGGTATGGTGGAGTTTATTAAATTCTTTCTGAAATTTTTTCAAGGCTTCATGTCTATGGGTCCAGATGATGCATATATCATCAATGTATCTCAGGTAGGGCACAAACCTCTGGGTGTAGGAATTCAGGAATCATTGTCCTAAGTCAGCCATGCGAAGAAGTTGACATACTTTGGGCCATTCAGATATCCTTTTCAAATCTGAAATTGTTGTGTATACAGACAAACTAGCAGAATTTGGTGACAAAGGTCAGCTATAATTGTATCTGTACTCTGTGCACAGTTAATTGTTTACGTATCTGTATTTAGTTGAGCAGTTCCATGTAACTAATTTTGTTCTATGTAATCTGCTTTTGATCTATTGGAAAAAGTGGTACAAAAATTACAAATAAATAAAATAAATCTGTGGTTATATCCCTGATGGCTTGTAGTCCAACTATGTGGAGGCTGGTTTAAAAGGCTTCAACATCCTTATTTGTCTGGATGATATTCTTGGGATAGCTGCCTTTATGACACCACAGACTTCCTGAGGAAACTAGGAGAGTAGCCTTTCAAAAAGACCTATGGAAAATGAGGCATTTGCTAGAACCGACCGATGTCCATGCCGTATTACAAGGCAGTGTACTTCAGTCTTCCCACATATGTACTAAAATCACTACAGATGCTCTAAAATGTGGCTCAGTTGTTGATTAACTGCTCATTTAGAAAGAATGATAACCTCTCTCTGAAACAATTGACTGGTTTCCAGCTATACAACATATTCCTTTAAATGGGATCCTTGGTCTTTAAAACCTTAGTGGGAGATGCCCCTCCATAGTTGAGAAATCTTTCACAGCTTTAAAAGACACCAGTTAATCTACATTTCTGTAGTACCAGAAGCTGGTGATCCCCACTGTAGGTTTGATCAGTCTTTTTAGAACTCAATGCTGCTGCATTTTCTGTGGCTGGCCCACCTTTCTTAAAAGCCTGACCCAGGGATGATAAAAACTGAGGGGCAGGGGGCTATTGAGTATTTTGGAGTAGGTTAAAATATTTTCTATTTGCCTAGGCCAGGGGATTTCAACCCAGTCCTCAGGACACACCATAGGCCAATCGTATTTTCAGGATTCCCACAATGAAAACGCATAAGATGGATTTACATTCAATGAAGTCAGGACATGCCATTCTCTCTCATGCATAAACATTGTGGGAATCCTGAAAACCCGACTGACCTAAGTGAACCCCAGGGACTTGTTTGAAAACCCCTGTTCAAGGCATATAGGGCAGAATTATAAAATTCACTGTATGGGGAGGGAGCTATAGGTTTCTGGAGATAAGTACAGGGTGGCCCAAAAAAAGTGAGAACATCTCGTAGCATATAAGTTATTTAAAAATTCAAAAAGTCAGATATAAACGGTTGACAAATTTAAAAAAAAAAAAGATGGTGACCGGAAATTGTCAAAATAAAGATGTTATATAGCTAAAAAAGGTAAATAAGTAAACTATTTAAGCTTTTAATTTACGAGATGTTCTCACTTTTTTTGGGCCACCCTGTAGTCATGAGGATTTAAGAGTGAAAGATACATTTGATTTTAAATGTCTCTTGTCATGTTTTTCTGTTTATTATGGATATTTTATTCTGAGCCATCCAGGAAAATACTATTGAATATGATGAGTTAGAATAAAAGTAAATAAAATGAAATGGAAATATAGAAGTGGTCAAACATTCAACAGAGCTGAAAGATTTCAAATTACCCCTCTCACCTGATAACCAGATTTTTATGAATAAAGTACAACCTCTAAAATGCCCGTATGCAAATACTAGAAGTCTAAAAAATAGGATGGGAGAATTAGAATATATACTGTAGCACTAAATGAAAGAAAAGGAAAACAAACTTGGAAATAACCTATGCAATATGTTCTGTTACAATGTAAACCGCTTTGACCAGTGGATAAAGCGATATAGAAAAATTGTTAAAATTATCTCAGAGACCTGGCAGAAGGAGGACAACCGATGGGATACTATGATACCTGGGTATTAACCATATCACAATCATAGAGTAGATCAAATTGGTAGAGTGGTTCCGCTCTATGTTAAAGAGGGCATAGAGTCATACAGGTTTAAAATTTTGCATGAAACAAAATACACTGTAGAATCTCTATGGATAGAAATTCCATGTAAAAGGGTGAAGGTGAAAGCCCAGACCAGCTATAGCCCATGCTTTAAGAAAAGTGGAAGGCAGGCCAAAAATCTGTCAGCATGGTTTACAGTAAAGGTGAGGTCAGAGAGGCTGTTGTAGTCAAAAAAGCTATCTTCCATAAAATGGGAAAAGGAGCCAATTGACAAAAATGAGAAATATAAGCACCAGCAAGTTAGATGCAAGATAAAGCAGGCAAAGAGAATTTGAAAAAAAAGCAGCTGTGGAAACAAAGGCACAACAAAAATTTTTCAAGTACTTTTGTAGCAAAAAATCTGCAAGTCAGTTGAACCATTAGATGATAGAGGAGTAAAAGGGGTGCTAAGGCCATAGCAGAGACTGAAATAATTCTTTGCTTCAGTTTTACTGAAGATGATATAGGACATTGCCCATGCATGAAATGGTATTTAAAGTTGATGTATCAGAAGAACTGAAAGAAATATTGATAAATCAGGAAGGTATATTACAACTATTTAATGAACTAAAGAGTAGCAAATCACTTGGACCGGATGGTATAAATCAGAGGGTGTTGACAGTATTGAAATATGAGACTGCAGACCTACTATTAGTAATCACTGAACTATCATTAAAATCATATATAGTACAAGCAGATTGGAGAATGGCCAATGTAAAGCCAATTTTTAAAAAGGGTTCCAAAGTTGATCCAGGCAACTACAGATTGGCAAGCCCAACGTCAATATCGGGCGAAATAGTAAAAACCATTATAAATTTAAAAAAAGGACTAAACATGTAGATAGTCATGGTTTAATGGTAGAAAGCCAATATGGATTTAGCTAGGGAAAGTCTTGTCTTACAAATCTGTTAATGTTTTTGAAGGTGTAAAAAAAAGCAGGTAGACAAAAATGAGCCAGTTGACATGGAGCCCAGTTCTGTGAGGGGCATGTCCAGACTGTCTCGATGGCCAGAAAATGGACTGGCCCAAAGTGTACCCAATTCTGCAACTGCAGGAACTAGATGTTCCTGCGGGTGCAGGAATGGGGACATAGACAGCCCAGCATTGCTTCAACGCAGCAGCATGAGATGTCCTCCCATCATCCAGTCCATGTCACCTTATGCTCCTGCTGGTGCGCTGTTGCCATGGCACCAGGACACCCAGCAGGAGTGACAACAGCCTGCCACAGCGAAAAATGTCCATTCACTGCTGCCAGACCCTCAGCAGGAGAAGCCAAGGCTGGGATCAAGTGGCAGGGACTCATCTGCATCCCTTCTGGCTCTTTGGTGGGGCTGGGTGGCCCGATCGCTACTGCACCAGGGGTTTATACCACCGGTGGTATAAACCCCATGTCTTGTTTCGTAAGATACTTCTTCAGGGGTGAGGCACACCATAAAACTTAGGACCATAAGGTAAGACCTAAAATCACTGCATCTCAAGGATGTATCATATTTTTACAAACTTGTAGGATTGACTGAATAACCGTAAGGATATCTAGAAACAACTAGTGCGTCCAGCATTGTGGAACCTGTGTGCCTTTTTGAGGACCTGCCAGGTACTTGTGACCTGGATTGGTCACTGTTGGAGACAGAATACTGGGCTTGCTGGACCTTGTTCTCACTCAGTACGTCATTTATGTTCTCTTCAAAATGTAGATTTAAAAAAAAAAACGTATGCATGTTCTAGCAGTGCATGAACAATTTTACCAAGACATAGGCTGGCAAGTTTGTAAAAAATCATTTCTTTAAGTAGTGCACAATTTTATCTGTGGAAATGGCTTTAAAAATTACCCTCTAGAGTTTATTCAACCATCAACATATATTTGCAAATGAGCTCTTAAATTTGCATTGTACACCTCTGTATAAATATTTGATAAATGCAAATGGAAGGAAGTATAAGCTTCAGTAATTCGAGTTTTGTAGAATATGTGTATCTTTACTGCACAGAAAAATCCGCTATGAATCATCACACGCCTGACAAGAGCAGGTTTTAGCATGCAGATGGGCACCAGGTCTGTGAGTTACACAGGGCACTTTTCTAGCTTAACACAGTTCTGTTATGCCCTTAAGGCACTTCCATCAGATTGTACAAAGAGGAATGCTGCTTGAAGGTTTCAAACTAAAGATCATTGCCTAAAGAAATGATGCTTTTTATGTAAGAGTCAGCAGCACACCAAGCAAACTGTGTGGTTTCATCTGCACACACGCTGATAAATACAATTTTTTTTATATAATTCTATTCAAAAACTTTGTCACATGTACTCTCTCAACAGATTACTGTGATATGAAAATAAGACCTATTTTTCTACAACCACAAATCTAATAATTATATGTAGCCATGTGTTCGCAATTACATACTAATTCACAAACATTATTAAAAATTGCACATTATATCTGCACATAGGGATTACACAATTTGATCACTAAATAATTTGGCTATGACTTAGAGTTCCAAGTCAAGAAATAAAAGTAAGAGTTCAGAAAACTGAATACAGTGATGTTCGGAAATCAAAGCTTGGGCCACAAGGAATTAACTAACTTGGGCCACAAGGAAAGAATTCCACTCCGATCTTCTCAGCAAAGCACTAAACAGACCACGTGATCTCTTCAATTTAGTAAATACGTTAACCAAAGA
This sequence comes from Ichthyophis bannanicus, assembly GCA_033557465.1. NCBI lineage: Eukaryota > Metazoa > Chordata > Amphibia > Gymnophiona > Ichthyophiidae > Ichthyophis > Ichthyophis bannanicus. The sequence continues at coordinate 1,630,644,609 of CM066032.1, forward strand.
ACCATCGCCACTGCAACAAGAATCCATACAACCACAATTATATGCCAACTTCATCCAATCCAAATTGGTCAAGGCGAATACAACGTCATCACAAGTACTAATCCAACTCCCTCAAGCTCAAGCTTCACTCGATAAATTTTCACCTCCATCAAGAAAAACCATCGAAGATATTATCGCCACCATAAACACCACCACGGCACCAAATGACCCATGTCCGGCACACTGGATCAAAACCTTACGTGCCGAGCTTAGCCCTTGCATAGCTAAGATCGCAAATCTCTCCTACCTAACGGGGGTTTTCCCTACTGCCCTTAAACAAACATCAATTCGTCCACTGCTAAAAAACAACCAGATGGACCCAAAGAAGGAAGAGTCTTACCGCCCAATTTCCAGTATTCCCTATCTAGCCAAGATACTTGAGAAGGAAACTCAGAGGCAGATCCAACAACACATAGACACAGCAGCCCCGTTGGACCCATGCCAACACGGATTCCGAGAAGCTCATGGAACTGAAACACTCATGACTTCACTATTCAACAAACTCATTTGTGGGATTGACAACATTCACATGGCCATTGCAATGATTTTCCTGGACATATCAGCGGCATTTGACTCAGTTGACCATAAGATTATGCTAGCTAGACTCCACGAAAAAGGCATCCATAACCTTGCCTGGGACTGGTGCAAATCATACCTAGAAGAGCGATGGCAACAGATCCGTATAGACAACATTACATCTGAACCCTTCCAACAGAAACAAGGAGTACCCCAAGGCTCATCTCTATCTGCGTTGCTTTTTAACATATACATGCAGCCAATCTGCCAAATCACCAGAGACTTCGGTATATCTTGCCTATTATATGCAGATGACGTGCTAATTTTCACACCGATCAATGTATCAAATCCTGACTACTCTGCACTAATCAACTGCTTCAATGCAATAACCGACTGGCTCCTCAATCAGAACATGAGAATAAACTTCAAGAAAACCGAAGTACTCATAGCCACAAGAAACAAGCAATTTTCTCCACCAACCACCCTCATAGTAAGAGACTCAGAACTCCCGATCAAGGCCTCCATAAAGTACCTCGGTGTGATACTCGATCAACAACTCAATCTTAAGGAGCACATAAAGAACACCGTAAGGACAATCTACTACAAACTAAAAACACTGCATCACCTGAAACCAATGCTGGAGACCAAGGATTTCCGTACAATCTTCCAAGCAATAGTCACACCGCACTTCGACTATGCGAATATCATCCTTCATGGCCTCCCCAAGAATACACTAAGTCCACTTCAACTGGCGATGAACGCAGCAGCCCGCATCTTATCCGGAGCTTCAAAAAGAGATCATATAACACCAATACTGATTGATCTACACTGGCTCCCGATAAATTGCAGAATAATATATAAAACTCTCCTCATCACATTCAAGGCCATTAATAAAATATCCCCTGCATCAATCTCAAATCTCCTCACCCACGCACCGAATAATAGATCCAGGAGACTAGTAGCAGAAAACACACTAGTTACTCCTAGTATCTCCACAAAATGGACACAACAAACCACTAACAGAGCTTTTATGTCATATGCTCCCAAGTGCTGGAACAAACTACCTCCCAGCATCAGATCAATCAGGGACATCACCCAATTCAGAAAGTCCATCAAGCACTATTTATTCACTTTGCACTTCAAGCTACCATACATACCCTAGAATTGTCTTCCGCCTCACTCATCTAACTCTTACACATAACAACAACCCAGAACAAAGGTTTAAAAAGGTGAAAATACTGCATCTTGTCAAATACCAAACCTTGATGTTACATATTTAATTGTATATAGTTATCCCCGGTTCACACCCAGTTTACCTTCCCTGTTATCTGTAAACCTAGGTCAGTTATATATTGATAGGTATTTTGTTGTTTAATGTAAATCACACTGATGATGAATAGTGCGATATATAAAAACTGTTAAATAAATAAATAAATAAATAAAAATAAAGCAGTTAAAAAATGACAAATTCTGAGCAATATTTTACTAGAGCCCACAAAGGATTTGCAATTAGCATGCCAAATAAATGTATGTTAACTGCTCAGCCTCCATGTTATCTGTCAGTTGCATGACTACTAAGTTCCCAGCAGCCAACACATGATGGGCCACTCATGCGTGCTCTGCTAAGGTGGGTTCCCTTAACAACTCCCATAAAGGACCCAGGTTAACAGCTGTGTTACCGCTGAGCATGCAGCAATTGCTCTGCTGCTAGTTGCAATGCATTCTCCATGCGCACTCTCCACCCATTCCCTGCCTCATCCCGTGATTGCCAATTAACGTGTTTAGCATGCGGTGGCAGACACACATAAGTGCTAGTGTTCCCGACTACTAATTGCAGCATGTTCAGATAATGGGCTTTAATAAAAAGGCACACACCACCAACAGACTCTGCACAACAAAGTTTTATTCATCCATAAATTTCAACTATTATATCTAAAAATTCCAACAACATATCAATAAAGCTAAAAGGACCTAAGGATGGCTAAAACGCACATGTAGTGAAAAATCACTATAGGGAATAGCAGACGCTTACATCACAGGTCCTATAGCCACCTAACCTAACCACCAATACCATCTATTAAAGTAATTTCAAAACACCACAACTACCATTGGGAAAACCTTCGTTAAATACACAAAAACCTACCAACTACTAACATACACCATTCATACAACATACACAACAAAATATTTAAAAAAGTGTCTCAAAAATAGTAACTCCGCTGACAGAGACAGCGCTGGAACCTCCAGTACTCTTCCTAAAAAGAAGAAAAAATAATAATGGCATACAGAATATCTTTATATCCAAAACAGAGAGCACACAGCACTTATCTGTAAAGGACGAAGCACCAAACTACTAGCGAAGAAGGTCCAAACGACGCTCAATAACAGCCATCTTTTCATCCCGGACAAGAGCGGAGAACCTTATTTAAATCCAACAGATCTTCAATAGTAGCGCATCTTCAACATTACCACTTGCCCAACGGAGGCTTCCGTTTCGCCACACACAGGGCTTCTTCAAAGGCTAGTTCTAAAATAAATTAGCCACCAGCTACTAACATGGACGGTGGCTAATTTATTTTAGAACTAGCCCTTTGAAGATAGCTTATTACTTGGGCTTTAATAAAAAGGCCCATAATCTGCAAAAAAAAAAAAAGTATAGAAGTCCTGGAGTAAAAGAAGAAATTCAATTTTATCGCGTAATACATTCTGAAGATCTTTTTCCCCATGTAAGCAGCAATTCTGATAAATACAGAAAGGAGTTTGTGACACACAATTCAGGTGCAAGTGAAGGGATCTGATGAGGTCTGTAAGCTACATGCTAGGATTTTCCAAAAGAGTATACCTTCAAGGAGGAGCTTTTTGCTAGTACCCTCTCGAAAATGGGAGGAGACATAGGATCTGTTTACTAAAGTATGTTAAGTGTTTGTATTTATTGCACCTTGACTGCAAAAGTAAGTGCAAAGCCTGTGTGGTAAATACAGGACAGATACCACACGGGTTCTGGGTTACATACCGTGGTAGACAGCATGGGCATTCTTGTGCGATCTATTTCTGCATGTAACACAAGGCCCAATGCTGTCTCAGTCCTCCCAGCAAAACAAGAACATTACTGACCCCTTTCAGCTTTCTCACCTTTTCAATACAACAGTGTTTGAAGTAACAATCCCCACCACCTTCTCAATCCAATACATCTCCCTTTGGATCCTTCTCCTGAAATGAATATCATGGTATGGAGTGGACACTGCACCCTCCTGATGACAACTTCCTCCAGAGTAGAAGCCCACTCCTTCCCCCAAACCCCACCAATCCACCTATGCAGTCATAATCCCCGGTGTCTAGTGGATGGGGCTCTGGACACCAGAGATTAGGACCCACTAAGAGTCTTGGGGGGTTGAGGGTACAGTGGCCACCTCATACTGTTATCTGACTAACTGTGCTTGCTTAGAATTTCTAACTTATTGTTATTTATCCGTTTGTGTTTGTACTATCAATATCTATTTGTAATTTGCTTAGATTTTTGAGCTCTGCTTTCTTCAGTCTAGTTTTCTAGTTGATTCTACTCACCTCCATGCACCTCTCCTTATTTCACAAAGGTAGAAAACTAAACCTGATCTCTAGTACAAAACTTGGGGGTATGTTTACTAAACCATCTTAATGTGTGCTCTAACACGTTAGCGTGCGATAAGGCACCTTATCATGCACTAACGCGCTCAGCGGCGCTCAGCAGCGCAAACGAACGCTGAAGGCGAAGTAAAGGCTCCCTGAGGGCGGAGGAAGGCTCCCCAGGGGCGGAGAGAAGGGGTCAATAGGTGGAGAGTGGGAGGGAAGAGGCTCCCTGCACATTAACGCTGTGGATTTTGGGGCTGAAAACTAACGCCAGTGAAACCCTGGCGTTAGAGTAGATTTAAAGGGAAGAGAAACCATTTCTGTCAGCAATGTTTTGAAGCTGTAGCCGAATGGTTGCTATCACAAAACCTTCGGATTAACCACAACAAAACTGACGTTCTTTTTGTCACAAGGAATCGTAAGTTCATACCTCCTCCATCACTACTCGTCAACAACATAGAGTTGAAATCAAAAGCTACCATCCGTTACCTCGGCATCACATTGGATCAGCACTTGGATATGACAACGCATGTCAAGAACATCACAAAAAATATATATTATAAAATCAAATCGCTACATCACCTCCGCTCTCTACTTGATCCCACAGACTTCCGAACAACCTTCCAGGCATTAGTCCTCCCACACCTGGATTTTGCCAACATCATCCTCCACGGCCTCCCTCAATCAACTTTAAATCCACTCCGCCTAGCCATGAATACAGCCGCCAGAGTCCTCTCCGGCTCATCAAGATCTGAACATATAACACCCATCATGAAGGAACTGCATTGGCTACCATTACATGCCAGAATCCAGTATAAGTCTTTAGTCCTTACATTCAAGGCACTAAATAACTGCCCCCCTACGCCAATCAGCAAGCTTATCCACTGCACCCTGGAAAACAGAAAAAGGAGAACCACATCAATGAACACCTTAATTGTCCCAAAAATAATAACGAAGTGCACTAAGGCCACCTCCAACAGGGCCTTCTCCTTATTTGCACCTCTAAACTGGAATGCGCTACCTCACGAAACCCGTGCTATCAAAAACCTAACCCTATTCAGAAAAGCATTGAAATACCACTTGTTCACAAAATGCTACCCAGAAGTCAACCCGTACATTAACAAAACTATCACCTCAATTCAACCCGAAAAGGGCTAGTTGGCCAACCTTCTCTCTAGTCCTATTAGGAACCACATTGCAACATCCAAACGAGTTTTATATCACTGTATATACCATTAAGTTAATACCATTAAACAAGATATGCCATTAAGTTAATCTGTACATAGTTCCCCCGGTTGTCCTATTGTTGAAGTTCCCTGTTCAATGTAAAACTCAATGTTACTTGTATGCATTGTAGTATGTTCTTGTTCTATGTACACCGCACTGATTTTAATAGCGCGGTATAAAAGAATTGTTAAATAAATAAATAAATAAATAAATGTACAGCAAAGCCAGGGAAACCTAAAAAAGGTGATAAGTGTGATACATGTGCACAGAACAAAAGGGCAGATAAACATTGAAAATGACCTGAACAAACTGGAAAAAAAAATAACCTAGCTGGGCAATAGTGATATCAATGGGAAACATCAAAAAACACTACCGAGAAAGCTCCAAAAAAAAGATATCAATTATGGAAGGGCTATGCTCTGTCCCCATACAAGGTGAATGATCCCACAGTGAAATAACGCTGATCAGGGCTTTCCCTTGTTACTGGAAAGGTTTCCTATGGCATGCACATGACCCGCAACAGCAGGGTGGGCATGTCGGAACGGGCAACTGGACAGATGCTGGAAAAAAGGACACAGAGGGCTGCAGGCGGCACATGCTGTGGTGCAGCTGGGCCACAGTGCAGACTAGGGTGATGCCTAGGTGGCCCATACAAATGCTGAAACAGTAGAGCAGCCAGACAGCAACTGATGAGGGCCCAACACGGGCACGAGTGTGTTTCCCACAGTGTCACAGGGGATAGTACCCAGCAGGTACCCCCAAGGGTACAGAACATTTGCAGGCGGTGCTGGGGGGAAGCGTGGACATCTATGCAGGCACCCCTACCCCAGAACCCACACCCATAGGCAGCCACCTAGCCGCACACTGGATGGCCCGAGACTGCGCACCACCAGCAGAAGGGCATATCAGCATGGTGACAGAGGGGTACTGGTGGTGGAGGGGGCAGTGGCTGCTGCCCACAGCAGACCATGGCCCAGCCCTGTTTAGGTGGGTGCCGTGCACTGCAATAGACAGGCTCTGTCTGACAAACAGTCATGGTATCTCCAGGGAATGCACTGTCTCTGTGGCAACACAGTGGTGCAGAGCACACAGCCAGTGTGTTCAGGAGCAGAAGGTCACAGGTTCAAGTCCCAGCTGTGGTTCCTGCCAACCCAGTCCCCATTTTTTACACACCACTAAAACGTGCTAATACAGACAGAACCTTTATTGCAGATGACGTAAACATGCCCAAAACACCTACATTTTACCCTACAGAGCACAGACACCATAAACAGGCGCATTACCTAGAGCAGAGTCTCCCAAATGCAGTCCTGGAGGGCCAAACACCATTCAGGTTCCATGCTGCCTCTAATAAAGATGCCTGTGCTGCATATCTATGCACCACCCCCATGGTATGCAGATGTATCTCATGCATATTCATGAGGGACAGCATGAAAACCCGAACAGTGTTTGGCACACCAGGACTAGAGTTGGGAACCTCTGCCGTAAAGCAGCAGCCAACAGGGACAGACACACCCACACCCACAGGCTCCATTAGCCAATGCCTCCTGGAGAGGCAGGACATTGGGCCCTGCGTGCATCTCCCAATACTAGCACTTGCATACCTTAGCAATGCCACCCTAAACCTGGGAATATGGTACACAGCTATCAAAAGGTTGCTATGATTACTGGCAGATAGCAATTCCTACGTTAAGCACAGTTTGATGATTGAGCTCCATCATAGCAACCTTTCTGATGTCTGTGGAGTGTGCTTCAGGTCTGGTGTCTGACAGTGTTTACCACCCTGGGGAGTGACCCCCAACAGTATTGTGTACCATATCCATGCCTGCACTGTGCCCAGGACTGGTGTGGTGGCCAGGGCTGCTAAACACCTCTATAGTAGCACAATGCTGGCATAGGTGTGTGTGTGTGTGTCTGTCTATCCAGTGTGTGGTGGCTGCAAACACCCTCCACAGCCCACACTGCCAGCACTGTTGCCAGTATTGGCCTGCCAATGTGCATAATGAGGAGCAAGGTACCATGGGTATAACCCAGACAGGGTGGCCTGGCCAGGATGCATCTGCACAGGGCATAGGGCACTGGCTGGGACATTGTAGTGCCCAGCCACCACCTGCACAGACAGGGTGGCCACGGCATGTTCTGCTGGGAGATCACTCTCACCCTGACTGAGCAGTGACCACAGCATGGCTAGGTTCCCCCATAGTGCTATATAGTATTTCTCTCATGTGATATTTATGGGTTCCCTTTTGGGGCCCAGTCACTGACTTATCTGCTTGGTGTGTATGCTGACATCCCAGTTCTGGGTGCACGCATTTCCACCAGGAACATGCACTATGGACTAGCTAGCAGACTGTCTGCAGCTAGTATGTGTCTTGATGGAACGGCTTGCTGCAGGAGAATATCAGATAGTGGTGGGGTGCAGCTTAGAATGTCCAGGCCTAATGTCTGTCTGCTATTGCTTTATGGATGTGTACAGAGCTGCATTGACTGCCCTGTAAGGTGTCTGTTCCCCAGCAGGACTGGGGTTGATGGTCCCCCTCTACTGCCACCATTGCTGGGAGGTAGAATGTGGATCAGTTGGTGGTCGACCCTGTTTACCACCCTCAGCCCCGGAGGAGGAAAGTGGTGGTACATAATCCTCCTATGGGTCCATAAGGGCTAAACCTGACTGAGAAATACAGATATATCCAAGCTGTGTCTTCAGAAACTACCTATCTCACACATTAGTACTGCTGGGGACCTGCAGCATGGCCTATCTCTGCTGTGGACCTGGTGCTGGGCGCCCCACCTCACCCTCAGGGTGAGTGCAGTACCTGCACAATGTGACGGTGTGTACCTACTCTGTGCCAGTACCACACACGGTCAGTTCCCCCTACCAGGCCGAGGTGCTGTGGGGGTGCATATCCCATCTTGTGATCATCTGTAGACTGCTGATTTGCAGGTGCAGTGCATCGTGGGTATGGGTGGGTTAACCCTATCCTGGTGACCACAGCAGACTGTTTGTGTGGTGACGTGCAGTCCTTCTGCAGCCAGCCAGGGGTTTGCTAGCAGCTATGGAGCTGTGGCCCACTGGTTACGTCACTGCTTGTGGAGCCAGAGGTCATGGGTTCAAACCCACAGTGGGGTTATTTGATAGGGCTGTCCAAAGCATTGTCTTTTTTTAATGTACATTAGTGCTGCCAGCAAAACACCCTCAGGGTACTGTAACCATAAGGTGCCTCAGAAGGCGCCTTATAGGGCACCCTATAAAGCGCCTTTTGAGGCACCTTATGGTTACAGTCCGTATAAGGTGCCTTATAAGGTGTCCTATGGAGCGCCTTATAGGGTGCCCTATAGGGGACATTATAGGGTGCCGTGGCGGACAGTGCACTTTATATTGTGCCCTATGGAGTGCCTTATAGGGTGCCTTCTGCGGCACCTTAGGTTACGGCACGTGAGGGTGTGTTTGCAGGCAGCAATAATTAAAATACACATAAAATGCCTCAGGAAACAATACTTACATGTCAAAGCTGATTCCTCAGCCAGCCTTATGCATTAGGCACACTGGGGGATCGAACTCATGACCCCTGTATCATCAGTCTGTCTATTGACCATTGTACTACACCTCTGTTTCTGTGTTTGCATGTCTGGGCGCCTACTTAAGATTACCACGCGTTAACGCACTTAGCTGCGCTTAGCCCGTTAATGTGTGCAGCAGCGCGCGTTATCGCACGATAATCCCATTTTGCTACTTTAAGACTGAAACGCCCACTCCTTTTATGGCAGCCTGCACACTATCGCCGGGCGCACATTAAGACCGTTTAGTAAACATACCCCTTGGTGTCTTCCTTTCTCATAGAGTGACTTATTTTTTTTTTTCCCATCTACCCCTAAGTTTGCATTTCTTATATAGCCGTACTGGGGCACATTAATTATTCTCAAGTACACCCCAAATCACTGGGGCTTCTCTTGACTCACCATATTATATCTCCTCTAATCTATAGTCTCCCTCCCTATCTGTTCCTATGGCTTCCCATCACTCTCATGCCAGCTCTCCTTAACCTTTTTCCTTCATTCCAACAACTTCAAACCCCTAGTTATTGTCACCTGTTCCTTTACTCTCTTCACCTCTCATGCCAGTTAATCTTCTGCCCTATTCATCTGCTCTTTAGCGTCAATCATCATCAGTCCTATTACAAAGTGAGCTGTGAATGATGATGATGCTGTGGAAGTAGCATTTAATGGATATAACCAGGTAGTTAGAGTAAGAAATGAAAGTTAAAGTGTCAATTGTAAGAGCCAACCTGAAGGATTACCACCAAAATGTATTAGTAGTTCAAGGTACAGTACATAGGGAAAAGTCATGGAAATTGCAGGGCTCAAAAACAAAGCAAGATATGGCCTGATGTAGGGAAACTAGAAGTGAAAGAAAAGTAAAGAAAAAATAAACAAAGGGAAGCATTGATAGTTATAATACATAGAGAGGAGAGTAGGAAACAGTTCTAAAAACAGACAACAAAATCTATAAATCTACGCCTATGCATAAAGGCCCCTATTTACTAAAGTGTGTTAACATTTTGTAGTTACCATGTGGTAACTACAAACTTCTATGTTAACTGATGAGAGCATTCCCAGCATCTTTGGAACAACTTGCATTAATGGCATGGTCAATAGCACATAATGAACTCTTGAGACAGCGCTAACTTCTTTCCATTATCTACAGTGCATTAACTGTAAATGTGGCAATGACCTCTATGTTAACTGTAAGATGAAATCTCTACCTATTCCTCACCCCACATGGTGTTTTCCACATTGGCTGTTTAATACAGCAATTAGCATGTTGAAATGCGCTAAGTATATCCACGCTATTTTCAATAAGTAAAGGCCACGTGGCGGAGTCCAGGCTGGCCGCCGGTAACCGGGCGGCACGGCGTGCGACAAAAGGGAGCAAGGGGGGGTTGCTAGGGGAGAGGAGGCAGCGTCCTTTAAACTCATTGGTTCCCGCCCCACGTGAACACGGGGGAGCCAATGAGTGAAGGAAAGAGAAGTGAGGGTGCAGTTGGGTTCGGTGCCTTGGGGCAAGCAGTGCGGAGCCTGGATCGGTGTCCCACCCTCTGTTATGGTTTGGTTGTTATGATAGGGATTTGAGAGGGGTATCGCAGTTGGAGGGGGATCGGAGCAGGCGGGATCCCGGAGTTTTCCGGGGTCCGGACGCTTAGGATAAGCTTGGGACGGGGGTGGGTACCCCCGACCGGGACAACCCCCCTGGCTGGGCTTTTGCTAATGACATGGCAAAGCCAGGGGCTAAGGGGGGAAAGTAGAGAAAAGCGGAGGCGTTATCACCTTGCTAGTGATATGGCTGGTGATGGGATTAGTCCGCTGGGTTTTGTTATGTGATGTTATATTCATGCATTAAAAGTTAATAAAGCTGCGACCAGTTGGTTGACCAAACGCCTGATTGTCGTCGTGTTTTTTGGGCCTCTTCGGGAATTGGGGTTGGAGAGGGGGTAAGGGACCCGGAGGAGGGGTGAAGGGAAGAATTAAGTTGGGGAAATGGAGGAGTGGTAAGTCTGCGCTCCTTCGGTTATGACAGGTGATACACAGTAACTTACTGTACGTTTACTGCAAGGCACTGTCCATCCTCATAACCCACCCATTCAATATCCCTTTCATGCCCTCTGCCACAGCAAGCAGCTACTGTACAAATTAGTGCATGGTTAAGTGTTGTGGCCATGTGATAAAGAGGCCTCTAATGGATATGTTTCTAAGCCGAGCTAATGGTTAGCATGTACTATTTGCAACCAGGTCCTGTGTTATTCAATGGGATCTAGTTACAGAAAGCCCATGCTAACTGCTAGCTTAGTTTTGTAAACATGCCCCTATGCATATGTAAATTTATCTCATGCATATTTCTTCTTCATATCCTGAAAATTCAGACTGGCTGTGTATTTTCCAAGATAGATTTAACAAGCTCTAAAACAAAGTTTAGAAAAATGGGAACATGAGAATAATAGAAAGTTAAGGGGGAAAATATTTAAGAAGGTATCCCCTTCAAGAAAAGATCCCACTGAAATGACTATTGTGTAGCAAATGTGTAAGTTAAGATTTGATTTTTTTACCCAATGCATCTAAAAAATGCATTACTTTAAAAAGCTTCCACACATTGCATAACACATCTATGTTAATTTAAGTGAATTACTGAAAGGGGGCTATCCAAAGTGCTGAAGTTGAGATCACATATGTAATGCCTATTAAAACAATCCAATGAGACCCAAATAATTTTATGGGGAGCTCTGTAAGAATGTGTTAAGCTATTTAAAAAAAGCTCATCTTATGGCATGATGAACCTATGAAAAGTCCACAGGTTTATTAAGTTGATTTGGAAGAAAAAAAAAGTATGTAACTTCAAAAATATACGGAACTTCTGAACATTACAGGTTGCAGTATCAATCTGTATATCCACTGATTTCCTCCAATTGGCTGATCCACTGTGGATTTCACATCTCAACTCACTATGCTGCTGTATCTCCATAATCTTAATAAGATTACTTTCAGTCAAGCAAAAGCTTTTGAAAAATCAATGCAATATGCTATTCATCACTATATCATACTTATTGGGAACATAGGCATTGGGTAGACATAACCAGTGGTATACTAATATAGAAACTAGTCATTGATCAACTGCATGATTTTATTTTTTTTATAGTAAAACATTTAAGAAACCCTCCATACAAATAATAATCTGATGTTTATTCATAGTTACAGGTGTTCTTTATAAAGTATATAATAGTTTCCATACATAGCAATCCAAAAACTTTCTATAAAAAATTTTTCTTGTCCATTTATCTAAGCTCTATATCTTATGGGACATATTTAACTGCAGTTTAAAATGACCCCTTTCCCTCTTCCCAAAACTTGTGTACTAGAAAAAGCATCAAGAGGTGTAATAATGTCTTACTCAATTCATTGTGCCTGCTTATAGGTTTGCAAAACAAGTAATGCAGTGCAAATTGATATTGACCATTCAGCTAGTATAGAAATAAGCAAATATAAGCATAAAACATATTTGTAATTCTAGTTACTATATCATTGGTCAGAAAAGACTTTCTAGAAAATGCAGAGGCCTTTGAAGAATATTCATCCTACTATTTTGTGAAATCAGAGATAACAATTAGATTTTGGGGCTTAGATGATACAAGCTTTGTGTGATATTTTTCAAATTTTTTTTAAACTTTACTAAGGTTTTGCATTCTGCTTTGAGAATTTGGGCACTTATTTGGGTACCATGAAAGCAAATTTTCCTCTACTCCTTTCAGATCCCACCCTAGCCAGCAGTGTTATTGCTCTACATATTTTTGTATTAAAATGAAGCCATAACATTTTGGAGAAGAGTTTATAACGCCCTGCATTGGCATAGGGAATATATATACTTTTCACTTGCTGGACAATGCAGGATTTTTAAAGTAAACATATGCACATATTTTGAAAATCTTTTCACACACACACAGGGGTCTGTTTACTAAAATATGTTAGGCTTTTGTAGCTTACGTGGCAAGAAAGTGCAGATAACCCATGGCTTTTACAGCTAATGCTGCGATATCAGTTGGGGGGCATGCGCTGCATTTCCACAGGCAGATAACACATCAAAACTGCAAAGAGCACAAACTGAATGGCTGCATTCCTGGGGGGTGCATTTGGGGTAGGATTAGCATTTATAAATGTGATTAAGCTGGTAAATGTCTGTGAGCTTAAAAGCAGGAATAATGTGTGCTCTTGCGTTCCTGTGGTTGTTTTCAAAGCCAAAGTATATAGAACCCTTTTTTTTTTTAATTTGTCAGTGCAAGGAGTCAGGACTGACTCAAAGGCAACATTGCATTGCATTCAAAGAAAAGTATGCAAGAGCAATTTACACAGGTTGAGTTAGAAACATAGAAACATGACGACAGAAAAAGACCACATGGCCTATCTAGTCTGTTCTTCCATAACAACTACAACAGTCCCCTTTTTACCTAGAGATCCTCTGTGCTTGTCCCATGCTTTTTTGAATTCAGTTACTGTCCTCATCTCTACCATCTCCACTGGGAGACTATTCCACGGATCCACTACTCTTTCCGTAAAGAAATATTTCCGCATATCACTCCTGAATCTATCCCCCTTCACCCTCATCCCATGTCCCCTCGTAGCAATTGAAAAGAGGCTCTCCCCCTGTACATTTATGCCACAGAGGTGTTTAAACATCTCAATCATATCACCTTTATCCCGCCTTTCCTCTAAGGTGTACATATTAAGATCCTTCAGTCTGTCCTCATATGCTTTATAATGAAGACAGTTATAAAATTACTTCCAGAAGCATGTATCTAGTGCACTCTATATACACTTTTACCTGCTGAAAAGGGCAGAATTGGAAGGGAAAAGCATGGAATTATGTGAATACATGAGTTTTCCAAAGTATGTGTGTATTTCCCTGAAAATGCATCCACAAAATTAGTGAGTATTTGTGTTGGGGGGGGGTGGAAATAATTTTTCTGGGATAATTTTCAAAGTCAAATTCTGCACATACTTTTATTTAAAAAAATCCTGCAGTATCCACAGTTAAAATGTACGCACATACCTCTAACCAATGTGGGCAGTTAAAAATGTAAGGACTCGTATTCAAAGGATTTATATTCCTAACTTTGAAAGTTAGGCACACAAATTGGCCTCACCTATGTGGATCTTTATCATTCCCCTAGTTTTCCCCTATCCCTAGTTCATCGTTTTGTCTGTCTTGATTAGATTATAAAGCACCGAATATGCCTTGTAATGCTATACAAATAAGTACTAGTAGTAGAAGCTCTCTAAAAATTCACAAGGGTTGCATGCCTAAATTTATGCGGAAAACTTTACTAAACTCCTAAATTTAGGCACTTAACAAGTGAGTGGCAAGATGGCGGAAAGCTGGGAGCTTAGTACGGATTTTCAGTACTAAGCTCATAGATTTATAAATAAGAGGCAAATGAATGGTAGGCCTAAATTTATAAGCATAACTTTTGAAGTCCTAAATTAAGATACATTTTCAGCTAAAAAATGTTAGGCTCCCTACATTTGGCTGAAAATAGGGTACAAATTTAAGAGCCTGACCTAAAAGCCTGATTTTAGGAGCTCAGCTTTTGCAGAATATCAGGCCCTAAACTCCCTAAGTACAGTATGATGTATAACCTTCCATAGAAGAAGCTGGTATTGTCTCCAGTGAAGATATGGTATAAGAACAATGTTATTGGCACTACGTTTTTCTCATACCACCTAATTTTTCCCTTGTATTCTTCATGCATGGTGGCAGAACGATATTCATTTTCTGGGTATGTTAGCCATAATCATCTATAATCCAGTGATACAAATAGAGCTAAAATCTCTTATGTTTGCTTCATATTTTACATTTGTCTTAAGCAAAAGCCATTATTTATCTTTAAAAATTATCTTACCTTTCAGGAAGATTCTGGAATTGTATTTGAATGGGCCTTTTGCCTGTGTAAAAAAAAAAAATACATAAATGAATAAAAGTGATACTCTGAAGTTTTTTAGGAATAAGGAAACAAATTACTTTATGTACAAACCAATATACCACAGGGATACAATATATTTATGCTGTGTGCTTGTCTGAATTCAATATTTTACAATAAGCATAGGGCCCAAATTAACACACATTAACAGTGAAATTTACTGCATGCTAGTGGTGAATCAGTTGTGCTAAAAATGATTTTTTTTTTTTGCAAATGGGACTTGCACTATTAAAGGGGTAGTGTGGTAACTGGCCATTAATGCATAGCAATGGCTATCACACAGTATATTATAGATACGTTTGTGATACCATGCAGTAATATACCATGCTGTTAGAATGCATGTCCCCACCTTCACCCTCCAGCCTGCTATATAAGTTCAGCTGTCCTTTGCATGATTGCCTGTGCTGTAGGGAAGATGGAGACTAGTGTCCAGTTGGCAAAAAGGATTCTGTGGTTTAATGTTTATTTCTGTATTCTTGGTTTGGTGGTGATCCTTTCAGCATGTAAGGAATGTGCTACAGTGTGAAAGGTCAAATAATTGGCAATGAACCCCAAAGGTATACTGGCCATCAAAGACCTCGCAAGCTTTCACAAGGGAATAAAAGCTCACGTATTCCAAGAACGCTTTGTAAATTAAACAGCCCATACACAGTGCCCTGTCACATGCAAGAATGAACACCTATCTCTTCAGTTCGCCACCAAGTTACCCTTCCCTTGACCTTTATCCCCTTTGACACATCTTGTACAATCATTTAATACACATTCTGTTGAAGCTTTGCATTTACTATGTAAATGTTGCTAATATTCCATGTAAAGCACTTTAACTATTAGATAAAGTGGTCTATAAATCAAAAAAAATAAATCAACCACCCTCAACCAATTGGTGGAAAAAAATATAGTGAAGTGGCTTAAACAGATTTATTCACATAAAACCGATATAAATGATATAAAAGCATACATTATCTTCATCGGGGGTATATTAAAAATAATTGTGTGCAGGTAGAAACAAATATATATAAAGCATCAGTCATCTAACACAAAAATATTCAATATAAATGAATTGTGCCACAATTGTTCCTTCAACTGCTTCTAAACCACCATGACTTCTACTCAGTATTTCAGGCCATGGTCTTTCCACACCTGGACTATTGGAACATCGTTCTCCATTGTTTACCTGCATATGCAAGACACTCAATACAGATAGCTCAGAACAGCTGTCAGAGTGCTGACAAGAGCATCTAAAAAGGACCACATAACACAAATTCTTAAAAACCTCCACTGGTTTCCCATTGATGCTATAACCAAATATAAAGTCTTAATTGCTACCTTCAATGCCTACTACCAGCTATCCTCTGAATACCTATACTGCCTACTCCAGAAAGCAACAAAGAACTAATCACAATCCACACTCGCCATCCCACTAACAAACAAAAAATTCATGCAAGCATCATTAAACAGAACATTCTCCCTGTTTGCACCAAAGATCGGGAATAGCCTCCCTGACAACATTCAAACAAAAAGCCTGGAAGACTTTTGCCAAAAAACCAAACACATACCTAGTCACGGAACATTTAAAAAATGAATCCACCTAAATAAAGTATCCAGAACCGTAGCAATAACCTCCCTAAATAATATACCCATATCTGTAGCAATAAGAAATCAATCTCCCCTCCCCCCTCTTTAACTTACTAGCCTCCCTCATTTCCTGCCACTACCCCTTCTCATGATTATATCTATAAATGACTTAGTATATAAGTTCTTACTGATACCAGTTATTGCACATCTTGTTGATTTTTGCTAGACTACAGTATAGCCAATGTTTCTTTTATGTTACCATTCATTTTGTTCCGTATAAACTGCCTTGATACTCTGAAAGGCGGTATAGAAACCCAATTAAATAAATATCATATGCAAACCCATTATACATCCAAATAGTAGCCAATCAAAAGAGAGCATGTATTTTAGTAATATTTTTGCATCTGGGCTGATTTTAATGCATGCCAGTATAGTGTAATGTTGTAGGTCCCTCTTTTTTCTGTAGCACATATGAGGCTCTGTACCGAGATCCACATTTTTATTATAATTGTTTTATTGTATTGATAGGTGAGTATTGCATTTAGTTTGAATTCTGCCTGTTGCCTTTGAGGAGCAACACGATGGTTAATATTCACATCAATTTTTATTTTTTCTCATTTGGATTCATATTCTTGCTGGGTCATATTTTGGAATCCGTTAACTTTATTTTATTTTTTATTTTGTTTGGATTATGGTTATGCTGAAGTCATGTATTATTTTTAATTAATTTAACTTTTCTTGATTCCCTAGATTAAGAGAATTTTCTCCTTTTGAATTGCCCATTTTGGATATGCACATTTTTAGAGACCGATGAGGGTGCTTTGGGCATGCATTAGAGCTGTTGAATGCTCTCATTCTGAAGGTCACTTATATAGACCGGGATATGTTTTGACCTTTAACTATAGAGAACCTTTTCCAATTTCTTCTGCTTGATCACACTGGCACCTGGTGACACTGCTGTTATCTCTACAGGCCAGGTACTGGTCAAGCATTCATGTCCCCCAAGAATTACAAATGAGCACACCAGATACTCCCATGCTGCTCTCAAACCATACAGACACACACACATTTGCAGTCACCAAAAACATATTTCTGCCAAAAAGATGCCCTGCGCCTATCAAAAACAGCTGATCTGAGTTTCTCTCCCAGACCAGAATTTTTTTCCATACTCACTCACATACTATCCTTTCACCAACAGTCCCATTTTACAGAACATGGGAATTGTTAGGGAACCCTGGATTATTCTGGCTATGCTGACATTTGCTGTTTGTACTAAAGGAGGTAAACACTATTGTTCTTCTTAATATTTCTGTAGGGGGTTTTATTAATGTTTCATTACCTCACAACCTTCCCTCGCCTCTGTTTTTTGTTCTTTAAAACTGCATCTTGTGTTTTTCCAGACTGCAGAAACACCAGTTCAAAACATAATTTTTGTTACAATCATTCTTCAACATGGGATGCATTGAAGTGCAGAGCAGATTATTCCACATTTCTGCAGGAACAAACAGGGATGTTTGTGGGAAACAATGAACATGCACATGGGCCTTTGCTGAATACGCTTTATCAGTCTGTGGCTGACCACGCCCCCACTCAGATCCCCATGTTAGTGCCGTAGACATGCAGGGCTGCAGGGGTTCCAAAATACGGTCTTAAACATGTTTGCTAGAAAGCAGTTACTTACCTGTAACAGGTGATCTCTGGGAACAGCAGGAATAAGTCTTCACATATGGGTTTCGTCGGTACCGACGGAGCCTGCGCGGGAACGCTCCCCAGCGTCCAATCAGAAAGCTTTTGGGAGCATCCCACAGCACCTGCGTGCTGCCTTCCCGCCTTTCCCAACTGCCTCTCTCCAGTTCGAGTTTTAAAGCTGAGACAAAGAGAGAGAGAGGGAAAGGAAAGATAGAGATACAACTCCTAGGGGAGGTGGGTGGGTTGTGAAGACTTATTCCTGCTGTTCCCAGAGATCACCTGTTACAGGTAAGTAACTGTGCTATCTCCAGGAACAAGCAGGAATGAGTCTTCACATATGGGGACTCCCTAGCTTTAGAGGCCAGGGAGAGATCCCCGAAGTTGTGTGTCCCTGGAACAGAGCTGCACTTCCCCACATGGATCTCTGGCATCCCATGAGGGATGGTGGGTAGGAGTTGATTAAGTATGGAACAGGTGTTTAAGAACAGCCTGACCAAACAAGGCATCCCGGCGGGAGTCCTTGTCCAAGCAGTAATGGGCTGTGAAGGTATGAACCGAGGCCCAAGTGGCTGCTCGACAGATGTCGTCGATAGACACAGAGTTCAGATGAGCCATTGAGGCTGCCATGGCTCTCACATTGTGAGCTGTGACATGGCCCTCCAGAGAAAAGTTCTTGCTCTGATAGGCAAAAGAAATACACTGGTCAATCCAGTTAGAAAGTGTTCTCTTGGAGACTGGTTGTCCGAGATGAGAAGGATCAAAGGCAACAAAGAGTTGGGAAGACTTTCTATGTTGCTGTGTCCTTTGTAAGTAAAAAAGCCAGAGCTCTTTTACAGTCCAGGGTATGAAGATTCCTCTCTGCACTTGATGCATGAGGCCCTGGAAAAAAGACAGGTAGGTAGACCTCCTGGTTGAGGTGAAAAGGCGAGACCACCTTAGGCATAAAGTGTGGATTAGTCCTAAGGACCACCTTGTCATGATGGAACCTTGTATAAGGTGGATTAGCTACGAGTGCTTGCAATTCACTAATACCATTTGCTGATGTGATTGCAATGAGAAAGATAACCTTCCAAGAAAGGTATTTCAAGGAGGTGGTAGCTAAAGGTTCAAAAGGCGGCTTCATAAGCTGACCAAGAACCAAGTTTAAGTCCCATGCCACCGGGGGTGGTCTGATGGGAGGCTTTGTTAAAAGGAGGCCTCTCATGAATCTTGCTACAAGAGGATGAGAGGAAATAGGTTGTCCATTTAGAGGCTTAAGGGAAGCTGCAATAGCACTCAAATGGACCCTTATTGAATTTGTCTTAAGGCCTGCATTAGACAGATGAAGGAGATACTCCAGCAACGATTCCAGAGGTATGGCACGGGGGTTAAGACCCTTCTCAGAACACCAGATGGTAAACCTCTTCCACTTGAAAGCGTAAGAACATCTAGTGGAAGGTTTTCTGGAAGAACATAAGAACATAAGAACATAAGATATGCCATACTGGGTCAGACCAAGGTCCATCAAGCCCAGTATTCTGTTTCCAACAGTGGCCAATCTAGGTCATATGTACCTAGCAGTTTCCCCAAGGGACACAGGTTCCACAATGCTTGTATTGGTTCAAGCATTGATATCCTGGATCCCTTCTTAATAATGGCTTATGGATCTTTCCTCCAGGAACTTGTCCAAACCTTTTTTAAACCCAGCTACACTAACAGCCTTTACTACATCCTCCGGTAACAAATTCCAGAGTTTGATTACACGTTGAGTGAAAAAATATTTTCTTTTATTAGTCTTAAATAGTTTACCCTGTAGCTTCATTGCATGTCCCCTAGTCTTTCTATATTCTGATAAGGTAAACAATCGATCTACGTTTACCTGTTCCACTCCGCTCATTAATTTATAGACTTCTATCATATCTCCCCTCAGCCGTCTCTTTTCCAGGTTAAAGAGCCCTAACCTTTTTAGCCTTTCTTCATAGGAGTATCTTTCCATCCCCTTTACCATTTTGGTGGCTCTTCTCTGAACCTTTTCTAATAACTCTATATCCTTTTTAAGATACGGCGACCAGAATTGCACACAATATTCAAGGTGCGGTCTCACCATGGAACGATATAGAGGCATTATAATATCCTTTGTTTTATTTTCCATTCCTTTCCTTATCATACCTAGCATTCTATTTGCTCTCTTGGCCGCCGCTGCACACTGGGCCGAGGGTTTTAACATGGTATCCACAATGACGCCTAAATCTTTTTCCTGGGTGGTGGTTCCTAATGTGGAACCTTGCATCGTGTAACCATAGTTTGGGTTGTTCTTCCCTAGGTGCATAACCTTGCACTTGTCCACATTAAATTTCATCTGCCATTTTGATGCCCAGTCTTCCAATTTATCAAGATCCTCTTGCAATTTTCCACAATCCTCTTGGGTTTTAACAACTTTAAATAGTTTTGTGTCATCTGCAAATTTGATAAGCTCACTCATTATTCCACTTTCCAGGTCATTTATGAATATGTCAAAAAGCAGCGGACCCAGCACAGATCCCTGGGGTACACCACTATTCACCTTTCTCCATTGGGAAAATTGGCCATTTAGCCCTACCCTCTGCTTTCTATCTTTTAACCAGTTCCTGATCCACAATAGTACACTGCCTCCTATCCCATGACTCTTTAGTTTTGCCAAAAGTCTCTCATGAGGTACCTTGTCAAAGGCTTTCTGAAAGTCCAGATACAGAATATCAACCGAAGAATATCTTTCACTTGTTGAGAAAGTTGAAGATCCTGGAGATCTAGGCCTTCAGCAACCAAGCCCTGAGATGCAGAGACTGGGGATTGGGATGCCATAACCTTCCGTCCTCTTGAGAGAGGAGGTCTGGAGCAGACCCTAACTCCAGGGAGGGAGCTTGAGAGAGATGTAGAAGCAGAGGGTACCACACTTGCCGTGGCCAATGTGGAGCAATGAGAATCATGTGTCTCTCTGAAGCTTGAACAGGGTTATGGGAATTAGGGGAATGGGTGGAAAGGCATACAGGAAGTCTTGACCCCAGTGAAGGAGGAAAGCATCCCTTGCCTGAGCCCCCTGAGCCGGAGTTCTGGAACAGAACCGGGGAAGTTTGGCATTCCACAGACTTGCAAAGAGGTCTATGTCCGGGGTTCCCCAAATTCGAAAAATCGTGGATACCTGGTTCATATGTAGGGACCACTCGTGTGGAAGCAGAACTCAACTGAATCTGTCCGCCCAAGAGTTTTGAACACCTGGAAGATAAACTGCCAGAAGATGAATCTGATGCTCTCTGGCAAGGGCCCATAGTCGCAGAGCTTCGTTTCAAAGCGACAGAGAGCCAGTTCCTCCCTGCTTGTTTAAATAGAACATGGCTACCTGATTGTCCGTGTGGATAAGGACTGTCTTGTGGCTGAGCAGAGTATGGAAAACTCGCAGAGCAAGGAAGATTGCTCTGAGTTCTAAGAGACTGATATGTAGACAAGTCTCCTGTGGGGACCAGATGCCCTGGGTGGAGATGTCCTGAAGATGAGCTCCCCAGCCCATTGGAGAAGCATCTGTTGTAAGAGTTGCTTGGGGTAGGGGTTGTTGAAAGGGGGACCCCAGGAACAGGTTTTGAGGGGACTTCCACCAGTGGAGGGACAAAATGAGGTGACTTGTGTGTTTGCTATTTTGTCCGACAGGCAGCCTAATGCCTGGGTCCATTGTGTGGATAAAGTCCACTGAGCCACTCTCATGTGAAGGCGAGCATATGGTACCACATGTACGGTGGATGCCATGTGGCCTAGCAACTGTAACATCTCTCGAGCAGTTAGTAGGGGGCTTCAACTCTGCTTGAGAAGCTAACTGCACCAAGCGAAGGCAACGAGCCTGGGGAAGATAGGCCCTTGCCCTTGTGGTATCCAGCAATGCCCCTATAAATTCCAGGGACTGAGTAGGGATCAAATTGGATTTTGGGATGTTTATTACCAGCCCTAAATACTGAAGGATACGCATTGTGCAGGTTAGAGAAGTCTTGGCCTCTGATTGAGTGGGAGCTCGAATGAGCCAGTCGTCCAGGTAAGGGAAGACAAATAACCCCAGGGTGCGCAGAAAAGCAGCAACCACTGCCATGCATTTCGTGAACACCCTTGGTGCAGAGGCCAGACCAAAAGGGAGCACTCTGTATTGATAGTGCTTTTCTTGAAAAAGGAACCGAAGGAACCTTCTGTGAGTTGGATGGATGAGAACATGAGTGTACGCATCCTTGAGATCTAGAGAACAAAGCCAATCCTGACTCTGAAGGTATGGCAGCAGAGTTCCTAGAGAAACCATCTTGAATTTTTCTTTGACTAGGAATCTGTTCAACTCTCTGAGATCTAAAATGGGTCTGAAGCCCCCTGTTTTCTTTGGAATAAGAAAATAGGGGGAGTAGAACCCTGTGCCCTGTTGTTGAAAAGGCACTTCCTCTATTGCCCCCTGGGCGAGAAGAGTGGCAACCTCCTGCTCCAACAGACTGAGGAGGGAGGTTGGAGAATTGAACTGGTGCACTCTTGTGAGAGGGGGCAAGCTTGAAAAATGAAATTTGTACCCCTCTCTTATAATGGAGAGTGTCCAATGCTCTGCTGTAATTTGCCCCCACCTGGGAGCAAAGTGACATAACCTTCCTGGAATGGTGGAGGGCTCTGGTCCTTTTAGAGCCAGGAAGACTAAGTTCTCTAGCAGAAAGTCAAAGGCCCTGAGGGGGCTGAGGTTGCTGGGCTGGAGCAGGCCTCACAGCCTTTGCTTTGCTCTGTTTGGAGGATTGCTGACGTTTGGAAGGGAACTGAGCTGCAGAAGATGCCCGCTGACCATAAGCAGGATAGAATCTTCCCTTTTTAGAAAAAGGTGTTTTCTTGAACAACCTCTTGTTTATGTTTATGTTTATTTAAAACTTGGTATACCGCCCAACACCATAGGCACCTGAGCGGTTTACAATAAAACTTAAAACAATTCAAAAATATTCAAAAATATTTAAAAATATTTAAAAATAGGGCTGCAGGAAAAAGAAAAGGAACACCAATTAAAATAATAGAAAAGAGGAGAAAGGAAAGAGAGAGAAAAGCAGAAATCAATGACAGTTACAATATAATATCATGAGGCAGAAGAGGGAGGGGGGGGGTTAGGGAGGGAGATTGAATGCTATTTGAAAAAGATGGGTCTTGAGTTGGGTCTTGAAGGATTGGTAGGACTCTTCTGCACGGAGCGAGGGAGGGAGAGAGTTCCATAGGCTTGGGGCCAGAAAGTAAAAGGCAGAAGAAAGGGTAGAGGTAAGATGGGCCTGGGAGGGAGAGGGAAGAGACATATGATTTATGTGAATGGAACGAAGCAAAGAGGAGGAGCAGCTGTGGATTTGGATAGTCTATACAAAGCAGAATTTTCAGCAACCATCTGATTGGCTTTTGCTTGCCAATCCTTACCAAACAGGTTCTCACCTGTACAAGGGATATTTCCCAATTCATCTTGAACCCAGATCTCCAAATCAGATGCTTGAAGCCAAGCAATCCTACGTGCACTTATGGCAATAGCTGAGGCTCTGCTTATGCATTCAAAGGAGTCGAAAGCTGCACGGTTGGAGAATTTGGAGATATCCTGGGCATGTTTGAGCCCAGTGAGAAAGTCTTGCCTTTTATCTTCAGACATAAAAGGACTTAAAGTCTGCAAATGGTCAGTGACTTCTTTTAAGAACATTCCCATGTAGAGACTATAAGAATTAATTCTCGCAGCAAGCATGGAAGCTTGGAAGACTCTTCTTCCAAAAGCATCCAGAGTTCTACATTCATGTCCTGGAGGATTAGAGGCATGTCTTTTGGCACTTCTAATCTTTCTCATTGCAGACTCAACCACAATAGAGTGGTGAGGAAGCTGAGTTTTATGGAAACCAGGACAAGGAGGGACACGATACATGGTATCCAACCTGCAAGAATGAGGAGAGGTGGTTAGAGGTGCTTCCCACATCCTCAACATGAGATCATACAGAATCTCATGAATAGGAAAGGTAGCTGCCTCCTTAGGAGTCTTAGGATATTGTAAAATATCTAACTCCTTGGCTCTGGGCTCTGTCTCAGGTGCCACTGTAATAGAGAGACCCCGAGCCACCTCTCGGATAAAGTCTTGAAAAGACAAATCCTCTGGAGGAGACATCCTTCGTCTAGGAGAGGACTCCTCCTGTGGAAGAAGCATCACTGCATCGACGGACTCTTCAGAATCCTCAGAGGAATCGAAGTATCGTCTGTCCGTATGCTCTTGCAAAGCCCAATATCCGTACCGACTGGGATCGGTATCGGGAATAACCGGTACCGGGGTATCGGTACTGGAGGGCTTCAGAGGACAGAGTACCGGCATAGCGGACACCGATGCCGATGTCAATGCCGATGCCACCGGTACCGGAATCGGTACCGATGGCGATGCTAGAGCCGGTACCGGTGGAGTAGTCTGTTGCGGTACCAAGGGCGTCGATGCCACAAGGAAAGCCGCCAGACTGCGTTCTATGGACAGAATCCTCTGATCCATCGACGCCGCCAATGCCTGGAAGTCGGCACCGGTGGAAGCCACCGGTACCCCAGAGCATGGCACCAGGAGATCTGTCGAGGCCATGCCATCGAGATCATCCTGGAACCCCGATGATGATACTTTAGAGGCCGAAGCCTCCCACCGGGGTAATTTTGCTGGTGCAGAATCCTCGAGGGCAAGGCCAGAGTCATCTCGATGCTTAGAAGGAGATCTACCCTTCGAGGACCAGCTGGATTTATGTTTAGTTACCTGAGATCCATGTGAGGAAGAAGAAGCCCTGGAAGACGTCGATGCCATCGAAGCCGCATCAGAGGGAAACAGGGTACTGAGCTTGGCAGCTCGGTTCTGCCGACCTCTTTTAGACATCATGGAACAGGACACACAATCTGTTATGGAATGGTCAGGACCTAAACATTTTAGATACCAGTCATGGGTGTCGGTGACGGAAATAGTATCGCCACATTTTGTGCACTTTTTAAATCCTGAGGCAGGCTTTTCCATATTTAAGGAAAAAAAGTTTTGGGCCTAAGGCCCAAAACTGAAGTGCACCTGAAGAAAAAGAATGGAAAAAAGGTTTGTTTGGGTTTTTTTTACAAGAAAAGAAGAAAGACCGGCGGTACCGGTACAGCGTCGAAGAAGGCAGATGCGACACAAAAGAAAAAGAAAAAATAAGGAAATTCTTCTGCGGTGACAGGAACACGACCTGCTGGCTCCGCGGAAAAAGAAGAACTGGAGAGAGGCAGTTGGGAAAGGCAGGAAGGCAGCACACAGGCGCTGTGGGATGCTCCCAAAAGCTTTCTGATTGGACGCTGGGGAGCGTTCCCGCGCAGGCTCCGTTGGTACCGACGATACCCATATGTGAACACTCATTCCTGCTTGTTCCTGGAGATAAATGTCTACAGTGCATGTCCAAACAGTTTTTTCATGTTCTGAAAAGACCTACGTAGGAGCATGTTTAGTAAAGTATGCTAACAGTGCAGGTTTTATTGCACGCTAAGCACACCACATGGACTTAGGATGGCAAAGGTCCTGTGCTAACCATAGAGGTAGATTCTGTGGCCAAATAGTGGGGTTGTATATACAACCCACGCTCAGCTGCTGCTCCCAATTCCATGTGTGTTCCCCGCACGTGCAAGGGATTTGTGCAGACAGTGCTAGATGGGGGCAGGATTGGGCGGCATGAAGGCAGAGCGGGGGGTAGGCCAAAATGCCCAGACATACAGAGGCTATTCATGTTGGGCCTCTGTATGTCCAGCAGCATTCACTTGGACGCACAGCTTGTTCCACCACAAAGGTGTAATAAGTGCCGGGTGTCCCAGCAATCGCAGCCTGTAGCCCCCCCAACACCACCGTGCTGCCACAAGGGAGCATAAGCCACCCAATCCCAGCCATGGGGGCCCACGGGGTACTCAGGGTTCTGCTATTCTGTGCCTCTGGCTGGATGTGCAGGCACCATGGTGACAGGACATCATGGCACGGGCACACCAGCTGGAGGATTAGGGAGGCTGGCTGGGCAAATCACTAGATGTCTCCACCATCAGATTAGGCTGCATGCCGGACCATCAAAGTGCCTTGATTCTGCAACCGTGGGAATGTATAAGCTCCTGCTGTTTCAGAATCGGATACAACTGTGCCCCATCCATTTTCTGAATTGGTCTCCACATATGGAATGTGGCAGGAGAAGGGTGGAGTGTGGGTATTGACAGAATAGTGCAGTTAGTGTAGGTGTAGGTGTAGGTGCGCCAACTGTGATTGCTGATGTTAGTGCAGGTGCCCTTACCATCTCCTCACTAGGTGGCTATCACTGTACCACTGTGCTTACAGTTGGTAAGGTGCATCTCCCCATAATAATTGCAGGGGTAACATGCCCCCCCCCCCCAAAAGCCGCCTTCTGGTATTACTGTGCATTAATCCCTAAAAGTTAACTATGGTATTTTAGTAAACATGCCCCATAATTAGTAACTAAGATCCTATTTATTAAAGGATGATAAACAAGACATACATCATTTAGCACACATTAACAGCATGGAGATTGGATAATGGTTATTGAGTCACCGTAACAGCAAGCACTGAAGTAGTAGTTTGGCTTTAACGTGATGGGGGCATGGAACAGGCGAGGAGTGAATGAAGACTATATCTCAGCATGTAACGTGCTGTAGGTTAGTGTAGCTAGCTTTTAAGGCAGCAAATAGTGGCCAGTTCTCTCAATGACCCCAAAGGAGAACACTGGACATATTGGTTTCTTCAACCGAGTTCTCATATTTCAATTACTTGGCTTGATTCGATACCTCTTTACTGATTTTAAAACAGATGACTGTAATGCCTATTGGAATTAGCCACAAGGCCTAAGAAATAATCAAGCATTCCTTATAAAGTCTTTAAATTATTCTTGAACCAGTTTTATTTTTTACAGTGCATATACTTAAAGTGTTTGAGCCATTTCTCATTGGTACTTCTTACTGTGAATGTGAAAATGTGATAGAGATTCAGAGTTGTCGACATAAGCAAAAAATAAGTGTGATATGATAGGCAAACAAAAACACAGGGGGGACGGGGGAGGGGGGAGTACTCAAATGTATTTACACAGTTTGCAGGTCTGCAAACCATGTACATATCACTCAGTGGGCTATTCAGATTAAGAGAATTTTCTCCTTTTGAATTGCCCATTTTGGATATGCACATTTTTAGAGACCGATGAGGGTGCTTTTGGGCATGCATTAGAGCTATTTGCACTGTTGAATGCTCTCATTCTGAAGGTCACTTATATAGACCGGGATATGCCCCTGAATAACCGCGAGTACGGCCGCTGCACGCCCTAATGCTAACTGGTTAGTACTGGGGCATTATGGGGACATTTTGGGACAGCACTCATTGATAACAGGGCAATTATCATGCCACTTCTCGGTTACTGACACACAGTAGTAAAAGGGTGGCCTAAAGTTCACCGCAGATGCTAAATGGGTAGCGGCTGAATATCACCACTACACAGTTAGCTTCCCAGCAATGCGGGTAATCCAGATATTTAATGCCAAGACCTGGATACGGCCCTGGCATTGGCTTTCTGGGTTTAGTAGTTCAGCGGTGCCAGCTATCTGGGTTAGATCAGTTAACCACCGCTGCTGAATATTGGACCCCAAGTATTTAGTGATTGCTATGAAGACACGCACTTAAAATTGAGATTCATTATCTATGCAAATTAAATCAGATATTTTGTGTGCGTTTTGTTAACTTTCTGAATGTATTGAATGTTTTTAATTTGTTGTGAACCACATGGAATGTGCTGTATATTTGTGAGCTATAAAAGCTTTTAAAAAATATCATACAAGGATATTAATTCTCAAAAATATTTGCAAATATCAGTTACACCATTACTGTCATGAATAAATGCTAGCAATGGCAACATCTGGCCAACAGTTTAGAAGATATAAGATCTAAGGCCTATGGCTACCTATCTAGCAGCCGTCCTGAGAATAATGAAATAGATGTACAATGTAAGGCACACAAGCTGGTACACACACTGGCGGTCAAACGGGCCTTTATTAAGCCCTGACACGTTTCAGCCACTGGGGACTTCTTCAGGGGGAAATAAGCCTGTATCTGGCAACCGCTTACAAATGCGCAGAGAAAACTTGCATCAAGTAAACCAATAAAAATCCTATGAACTGACAAATAGCAAATGCAAGCTCACTGTGGTCTGGGGTTTAAGAAAGGCTTGTTTGACCGCCAGCATGTGTACCAGCTGGATGGTTGCTAGCTAACTCGTTAAAGGGTCATAAGGAAGCTTCTCACATTGCAGCTTTAAGGGATCGTCAGGTGCAACAACTGATTGTCAAGGACCCTGACATTGCAGAGACCTTTTGCCAATTTTACGCTCAGTTATAATCCTCAGAGATAGATTATTGACTAATATTCAGAGGCCGATGTTAGATCAAGAAACTGCTGTGGGACTAGATAGGCAGATCAGTCATGGAAATTATCCAGGCTATTGATTCTATGCAAGTGGACAAGACTACCGGACCAGATGGCCTTCCTGTTAAATTCTATAAAACTTTTTCCAAAATCTTAGGGAAATAACTTCAACAATATTATAGACATCTTTTGGACAATGAGGCACAGACTGGAGCGTTCGCCTCTGCAAACATTGTTGTCCTTGAAAAACCTGGGAAGGACCCTCAGTTAGTTAATAACTATCGGCCAATTTAGTTGTTAAACGCAGATTACAAAATCTTTATGGCCATCTTAGCTGGCCATCTCTCCTAAATGATCCCTCCTCCGAGTCATCTGGACCAATGTGGCTTACCGAGGGATGCGCCACAGTTGACAATGCCAGTGTGCTTTGTTACGTTTTGGAAGGTGCGGAGGGAACAGGGCCCTCTTGTGGGACTCTCGCTAGACACACAGAAAGCATTTGATCGGCTGGAGTGGCCTTTCCTGTTTGCTGTTCTGAAATGGTTTGGATTTGGTGAAGGTTTCTGCAATCTAATCAAACATATGTATGCGAGACCAAGTGCAAACATTTCTTTGAATGTGACTCAGTCTAGAGAATTTCTTCTAGGGCATGGTACCCGTCAAGGTTGTCCTTTTTCTCCCATTCTTTTCAATTTGGCCTTTGAACCTTTGGCCCTATTGATAAGGCAAAGCCTCGCAGTTAGGGGCGTCTCTATTGCTGGCATGGAGATAAAACTATCTGCATATGCTGATGATTTGCAGCTATTCACCACACCTAGCTCTATACCGGTTATTTTAGAACTGATAGATAAATACATAAATAAATAGATTGGTTATAAAATTAATTAGTCAAAATCTGTTGCATTTCCCTTAAACTAAAGTATGTGCAAGGCGGATTTGGACGATTTCCCTTTTGTGTGGGAGCCTAAGATGGTGAAGTATTTGGGAGTTCTCTATTGCTACCCACTTAGTGAAACCCTACAGTACAATGAAGGAGAGATCCCATCTACGGTTTGTAACATAACAGCAAAATGGTCGCCGATCTGTCTCTCTTGGTGGGGTTGTCTTGAGGCTATAAAAATGACAATCACTCCTAAAGTGAATTATGTTTTGGAAATGCTACCAATCTTTCTTACAAGTACAATTTATTGTCAAATTGAAAGGATTCTGGTTCAATTCCTATGGAAAAATAAACTGCCTAGAATTGCTCTTAGGAAACTTAATTCTAAAAAAGAAGAGAGGGAGGTGAATTTCCCTGACTTTCAGGCCTATCATGGTGCTTTTTTGCTAAAGCAAGATTCACGATGGGTGGAGGGGGGCCGTAGGTATACGCCTAGTATGGCTTGACTTAGAAGAGAGATTAAGTGCTCCTTTCCCCTTAAATCTACTTCCTGGCATGGTGTCTTAAGAAGTTGAAGTCTCATAGGGTTATATCGGACACTCAGAAGGCTTTTCAACAGTTAGACAATCCTCCTTAAGAATTGCATTTGCTATCGAAACTAATACCCATCTGGCACAGTCCTTATTTTAAAATTAATCAAAGCTCATTCGCATGGCAACAGTGGTTTAGCAGGGACATCTGGAGTGTTGGCCAACTGATAATGGATGGCAAGTGGAAACCTTTTGCTTCTTTACAAAATGAATTTGATTTGTCTAAATCCCTATATATCCAGTGGATTCAGCTGGGGCATTGTATAGAGAAATCCCATCTGTTTATTAAATCATTGTCAGACGAGTGGGGGTTGTTGAGTAAGATAGGTTCAGTGCCTATGACCTCTGGGGTGGCTTCTCACTACTATAAACTGGTGGTTCAGAACAACATTTCTCAGGCCATTGGTATTCAACGAGTCTGGGAACATGACACTGGAGAAATTCTTTCCCCGGAAACTTGGACAAAATTCTGGAGTAGAATAAACAGGGTTTCTCAGTCTGCCTCTATCTCACAAACTTTTACTCCGGTAAAGTTTGCTAAATGGGATAAGGCAGCTGGAAACAGAGGGATTGTCAGTTTCTTTTTGACTTCATATTAGGAGCGGCCCTGCATCTCGTTATTTCTAACTGGAAACATACAGCAGAGCTTAGTTGGCAAGAATGGTGGAACCGCCTGTGCTTATGTTGCAAATATGAGCAAATGCCACAGTATGGTAGATCCCAAGTGAAAATCCCTTCAGAATTACATCTCCAAAGCACGATATGAGATACCATAAGGAGGTCATTAGTCATATCTTCTCATCTTTATGTAGTGGAGTGTTTGGATGTTCCATAGCCCTTCTAGGCCTCTCAGACCTTCAGCTGTGTTTTTTCTTTTTTTTTTTTAATATAATCCTTGTTGATCGCATGATGATGGGAGGGACAGGATGGGGTGGGCTGTGAATAGCCTTCTTTCTTTTGTTTTTGTTAAAGAGAAGTATTTTGTATTTTCTTTTCATTGTAATCTGTTTTTTTTCTTTTGTATTCTGTTTGGAAAATATAAATAAAGAAGTTAAAAATCAGAGCAGATAGACTATGTAGTGAGAAGCATGATAAAAAGCATATTGGCACTCTTAGTATCACTTTACTGTTCTTCTGGTGCTTCAGGATCTTCCTGCCTATATTGGTGTTGCTTTGACCCTCTCCTGGTATCTTGGGGTCTTCATTCTACTGTTTGTGCTGATTTGTACTTTTCGTGGTGGCTTAGAGTCTTCATGCCACTGTTAGGGCCCCTTGTTCCTCTTTTGGTGCTGTATTGTATTTGAACTACTCTCGAGATCTTATAATACCAATGCTTTTGTTATAGATGCCTGTCTGCAATTTTCTAAATATATTTTGGATTTCAGAGCTGTAACAATACCTATTCCTAGTAGGGAGATATTTTGACTAGACCCAGTTTTAAATTCCAAAAAGAATGTGATATTTTACTAAAGTACGCTAAGAAGTTAACATGCATTTTACCACAGTCCTGTAGTAATGACTACCACGTGTTAAAAGCAGCCAGGGTGGTGAAATTCCCATGCTAACTGCTCAGCATATGATGGGTCAAGGAGTGAGTGGGTCTTGGGTAGAAATTGGGTGAAAACTACACATTTCAGTTAGTATGTGGTAATTACCATGTCCTAACTCAATTTTGCAATTAGTACACTTTCACTTAACGCCATCTCAAGAGGATGTGTTAAGTGCAGACCTGTTAATTCAAAATGACCTTAGTAAATGAGATTTTAGAAGGGATGTCTAGATAAAATCTGGGACATCCAGAGTAGAACATTAAAACATCCAGGGAAGAGGAGTCACGTGATGCGTGAGTGAGTGTGGACGCTTCCCGCTCGCTCCGGGGTAGCCGCGAGGAAAAATCTGCTTTAAAATCGGCATTTCGCCTCCTAACGCTCCCCTTATTCTTTGAGGGTGCCTTGGAAACTGCCCGCTATCCACCGGTGGTCTTATTTGACTAGACCATGCCTTTGGCACCGCGGAAGGAGAGAGAAAAAGCCTCCAGAGCCGGGCCTACTACACCGGGTCTAACTCAACCGGCCTCTCCGGGAACGGAGAGTATTGATTCTGCCCCAGCGGAGCTTGCAAAAGAAGTGGTTAAGCTCCTGGACCCGAAATTTGACCTGCTCCTAAAAAAGCTGGACAATTTGGAAGACTCACTTGCTGACCTGGGAAAACGAGTGGATGAAGTAGAGCATCGGGTCACCAGTCTTGAGAGCGAGGAGGGGCGTCGGGAGAGAGAAGCGGCTCAACACGCGCAGCAAATCCAGGCCATGCAGCAAAAGCTTGATGACTTAGAGAATAGATCGCGTCGAAACAATCTACGCATCCTGGGCATCGGCGAGGAGCGATCTGACGGCGAGCTCCTGCCCTTTTTGGAATCTTGGCTTCCAGAGGCCTTGGGCCTGGAGAACCTGCGAGGCCTCCTCAAAATTGAGCGCGCCCACCGGCTGGGGGCCCGCAAGACTGATGATGTTAGGCCACGTGTGGTAATCCTGAAGATTCTCAATTTTCAGCACAAGGTCTTAATACTGCAGGCCTATAGAAAGCTACCTGAGCTGCTGCTGCAAAACGGAAAAATCCTAATGTTCCAGGATTACTCGGCACAGGTGGCTACAAAAGGAGGGAATTTGCTCCAGTCTGTGCGGAACTGTTTCGCCGCAAGGTCCGATTTACTCTGGCTTTTCCGGCCCTCCTGAGAGTCACTTCACATGGGAAAGTCCATCTCTTTGAACAAGCCGGTAAGGCAAAAGCAGTTTTTGACGCAATTGCCTGCTGAATCTGTGGCGGACTGAGCGCCCTGACTATTGTCTTGGCAGTTCTATGAGCCTGCTTGGATGGAGGAAAAAAGGCTACCCAGATGGCTGGTTTATGTTATGGTGGGATGGCCTGGAGACGAAAGACTTTGATCTTTGTCCTGAATGGCAGAGGAGAACTCGGCCGGAATCCTGGACTTTCCGTTTAGTTTTAAAAATGTCTTATGTAAATAATAACCTGTTTATCTCTCTCTTCTCGTGTTTTTACTACTTTGATATGCTGCCCTGGGTTATGTTTTACAGGGCTACGGTGCTGCAACGCTGCACTCGCGCTCCTGCTGGGGTGCGAGGGGAGTGGGGAAAATCCTCGGGGCTGCCCCGAAGCATTGCCAGGACTCGGGCCTCAGTCGTGGTACTGAGGCTATGGATGGTGATAGTTTTAAAGGGGGGGGGAGCTGGGAGGGAGGGGATGCGTGGATGGGGGGAAGGGGGGGGGAGGGGAAGGGGGAGGGAGGGAGGAGGGGGGTGACCCTGGATAATGAGAACCCCTACGGGACAGTTTCCTTCTATTCTTTTTTCAGCCGGATCCGGGTCTCTCCGTGGGTGGTTTTGTCTGGAGCACAGAGGTCTGGCTTATGATGGTGGGGTGGAGGCTGGGCTGCCCCATACTCAATCTCAGTTGTTTCATCCTAAAAAGGTTTGCATCGAGAGAATGCATTACCCTCCCTGATTTGCAGTATGTAACCTGGAATGTCAGTGGCATCACCACTCCAGTGAAGCGCACCAAAATTCTGCAAGCTCTCAGGCGGCAAAAAGCCCAGGTGGCTCTGCTACAAGAGACGCACTTGACGGCCACAGAGCATGCCAAACTGAAGCGGGATTGGGTCGGGACGGTCCTGTTCGCGTCCTCGGATACTCGAAAAAAAGGGGTGGCAATTTTGATCCACAAAAATGTAACCTGCGAGGTCCTTAAGATAGATACTGACCCCCACGGTAGATTTCTGTTTGCACATATTAAGCTTCAAGGGGAAAATGTTTCTTGGGACTGTTTATGCCCCAACAGTTATAATCCTGATTTTTTCAAGAATATTCTACACAAAATTTTGGGAGCCCCAAAGATACCGGTGGTGATAGCAGGGGACTTTAATTGCCCCCACGATCCTTTCTTAGACCGTTCCCGCCTTCCGCAGGGAGAGGTTGGAACAAACGGGGCATTGGGTATCTTTGCGAGCTGGGGGGGGCTAGTGGACGCCTGGCGAGTGTTAAATCCTACTAGCAGAGAATACACACATCTGTCCCGAGCCCACCAAACATGGTCGAGAATTGACTTTCTTTTAGTCTCACAACAATGGTTTGGGAAGGTGTCCAGCGCAGAGATTGGACCCATTATTGTTTCAGATCATGCCATGGTCAGTTTGAATTGGCGAGGCGAGCGGGAGTGCACTGTCAACTGGTCTTTTCCTAGCCACCTGGCGACCAGGACGGAGTTTCGAGATTTTGTGACTCAACATTGGGCGGAATATGTTAAGTTCAATGAGGGGACAGTAACACGCTAGCTTCCTTTTGGGAGGCGGGCAAGGCGGTTCTCGAGGGCATATAATAGCCTATGTGGGAGCGGAGCGGAAGAGAGTTAACGCAGAGATACTTCGGTTGTCGAGAGAGCTCCGTACAGCCCAGACAGTGGCTTCTAGGCGGCAGGGTGGTCTGCCGGACTATCTGGAGCTCCAGAAGCGCCTGAATGACTTGTTACAGGAGAGGGCCATTCAGGCCCAACAATATTATCGCCACCAGTTTTTCCGTTATGGAGACCGGTCTGGGAAATTATTGGCCGTCTGGTGAAGGACCCCAGGGGTTCCCGACATGTGATGGTGATTAAGGACACCGAGGGTAAGAGACATACTAGGGCGGTGGAGGTAGCCCGGGTCTTTCGCGACTTTTATGAGCAATTGTACGCTTCTGAGGATGGAGATTCGTCCTCCATGGAGGGCTTCCTGGAGCTGTGTCGCTTCCCAAGGTGGGGACAGCGCAGCTGGAGGTGCTCAATCATGAGATCACCGGAGTGGAGATTCAGAAAGCGATTCGCGCTGGCAAAACGCACAAGGCTCCCGGACCCGATGGCTTTACTTATGAGGCGTATAAGCTGTTGGAGGTTTTGGTGGTCCCGACCCTTGGCGGCACTGTATGCTGAGGTGGTGGACTCTGGCTCCTTCCCCAGGGATATGCGGACAGCCCGCATCACGTTAATTCCGAAACAAGGAAAAGACCTGGAGGATCCTGCCTCCTATAGGCCCATCTCGCTGATTAATGTCGACCAGAAGATCTTTGCTTCGATTCTGGCTGCGAGACTACAGCTGTTTTTACCGGAGTTAGTGGGATCCCATCAAGCAGGCTTCGTTAAGGGCCGGGATGCCTCGGTGAATATCAGCAGGGTGTTATTGGGTATGGAACAGGCCTTGCTGGCGCGGATCCACTGTTACTTGTAAGTCTGGATTCGGAAAAAGCTTTTGATAGGGTGTCCTGGCGTTACATGTGGGCGGCCCTGGGGCGATTCGGCTTTCAAGGGGCGTTCTTACGGGGGCTGCAAGCCCTATATACCGCTCCCCGAGCTGTGGTCGACGTCGGCGGAACCAGCTCTTCCCCCTTTCTGTTGCAACGCGGTACGAGACAGGGTTGCCCTCTTTCTCCTCTTCTTTACGTCCTGCAATTAGAGCCTCTCCTACTCTCGCTGATAGAATCAGAGCGGATAAAAGGGGCAACTTGGCGGGGTGGGTGCCTTAAGGTTAGCGCATTCGCGGACGATCTCCTGTTGTGTTTGGCGGAGCCGATGGAGTCCCTACCGGAAGCTCTACGTATGATCGAGCGTTTTGGCGGGTTCTCGGGGCTTCGTATTAACCGCACTAAATCGATGGTTCTAGATGTAGACAATCAATCGCGGGGCAAGTGGCGGGGTGTCTTCCCGCTCCAATGGGCTGAGGGGAGCATACGTTACCTAGGCGTCTATATTCCGGCAAGTATAAGCTCCCTGTACGAGGTGAATACTCGCCCCCTCTTGCACTCTACGATCTCACGGCTGCGGCACTGGAGGGATTTACCCTTGTCTCTGATGGGGCGCGTTGCCTTAGTACGGATGATAGAGTGGCCACGATGGCTTTATTTGTTGAGGAACCTTCCCCTTTGGTTGTGTAGCCGGGATCTGCGGGAGTTATATGGTCAGGTTGGTCGGTTTCTGTGGCGAGCTAAGAGAGCACGTGTTGCATTGGAGACACTTATGCGGCCAGCTGAGGAGGGGGGTCTGGGTCTGACTTCTCTGCGATTATATAATTTGTGCTATGTGACGAGGAGGATTAGTGATATGGTTCTGGGCAATGCCGATCGACTGCCGATAGCGCTGCTTGACCAATTCTCTGAGCAGTGGCATAGGGCGTACTTGCTCCACTGTGGGGTTGCGGCGCTACCGCGAGCATGGCGGGAGTCCGTCTATCTGCGTACGATGCGAGTAGGATGGAAATTTTTATGCCACCATCGGGCTCAGCCCTGGAGAATGACGGACTGTCTGCCCTTGCGCGGGAATGGAGACTTTGCGCCGGGCAGGCTTGGCGGGGGAGGGCAGCCTTGGCAGCGAGCTGGGGTCGAGTATATTGGACAACTGCGTTCGGAGGCTGCGGATCGGCTCGACTCCTTTCAGGCGCTGGCGCGGAGATACCTTCTGCCGAAGGAGACTTTTTATTATTATTTGCAGGTACGCCACTACGTGGGTAGCCTCCCCGGGAAGAGAGACTTCTTCAACTCGGCCGGTAGTCTCTGGCTGCTACTGGAACAATGTCAGGCTTCCCCTGCTACTGGGCAAATCCGGGAGATGCTGTTGTTGTCTCCCCCGGGCAGCTGGGGGAAGTTCGAGAGGTTGGTGGAGCGATGGCGACGGGATGGCTTGGTGGAGCTGACCTTGGATCAGGTGGGGATGGCTTTTCGTAGAATCCGGGAGCTCTCTGAGGCCATACGGTACAGAGAGTTGCAGTTTAAGCTTCTATGGCGAGCGTATGTGTCTGAGGCGGGGGCGAGGAAGATGGGACTCTTGCTGACCGATGTGTGTGCTCTCTGTAATACCGAAGTGGGTACCCTGTTTCACAGATTTTGGTCCTGCCCTAGGATCCAGTTATTTTGGAGCGAGGTGCGCAGTAAACTGCTCCTTTGGGTGGGTAGGGAGGTGATTTTACAACCGGTGTGGTGTTTGTTCCATGTGGGGCCCTCGGGAGTGCAGGGGACGGATGCCCAGAGGCAGCTGTGTGCAAAAAGTTTTTTAGTAGCCAAACATTGTATCCTTAGACAGTGGCTTTCAGAGGGTGGCCCGGGGATTGGAGAGTGGGAAGCTCTGATGGGGAATCTCATGCGGATGGAGGGCAGAACGGCCAGGCTATTGGGAGGTCCCGTGCTTTCCCGTTTCCATCTCATTTGGGCTCCTTTGCTCAATCCCACGGGGGCAGATCTTGCAGGGGACCTGGAGCAGGCCTAGGTTAGGCTTCCCCACCTGGGTGCTGGCCCTCATTGGGAGGGGTGTGGTTCCTTGAAGTCCGTTGGAGAGACCTGTGGAGGTACTTATAGTCCAGGGCAGGGAAGGATGGGTGGGTTTAGGGGGGAAGGGGGGTGGGGGGTGAGGAGGAGGGTTGATTAGGTAGCTGAGATTGCTCTAGCTGGTACCTGGGGAGCTGTTATACTGGCACTGGCTCGCTTAGTGCTGGCCATGTCTTACAGGCTCGAGCCAGCCCCTGGGTAGGTGAGAAATCCTGAGTTGACTTTCTGGTATTTTTTTTTTTTCCATGTAGTTAATTCCTTGTATTTACTTTTGTGTTGCATTTATAGCTGTTCTTTTGTACAAACTAGCCCCCTGGCTATCAGTTTGCTCGCTAGCTATTTCCAGCATGTACCCTGAATGTTTAGCTTTGGAAACTGTTTATCTCTATCTGCTGTTTCGGATGTGAGGCTTATCAACCTGTTGTGCTGTATGTCTTATGTGAAACCAATAAAAACGAATTTACAAAAAAAAAAAAACATCCAGGGAAGAGGCAGTAGAGAAAGGAGGTACATGTAAATGCTTTCCGAAATTTCTATGTCTGGACCCTGAAAAATGAACATCCCAATAACTGCACAGATACCAAGGCCACATATGTGTATGATTGTAGGCCATTTTACAAAAGTAGATGTCCTGAAATTGCATAGCTGTGCCAAAAGGGGTATTTACAAAGGGGTGCTATTATCTTATGAGCCCTGCACATCCTTGCCTGCCATTTCACATACTCGGATGTACAGCAGCAAGCCAGTAATGTGTTTAGAGAATGTATTTATGCATGGGCTTATTCAGGCAGGAAATAATACTTGTGGTGATGAAAGTGCATTATTGAAGAGATATAGCTATGAAACAAATATTTTTTCACCTTATTCATGGTCAGGAGCAGGTATGAGGACAGATGCCTGACATGCTTGTGCCATTCCAAAATCACAGCATGATGTGCCTCTCCCTTGCTCTGCCCAGACCATGCCTCTACCATAACCCCTTGCTACAAGGACATTCTCACACTGGGGACATCTATACACCTGGCTTCTAAAGTAGCTCTGGGGATGTCTCCAGGTTTTGCACTTTGAAGTGCCTATTTACAGACAGCCAACTCATGAATAGGGTTTCTAAGAGACCTTTCTGTATGGTAAATATAGGAGACATGCTGGCAATACCCCCAAAAGCTACCATATTTTTGCATTGGCTGTGTATTGGGTTTTGCTCCTAATGCACGGCAAGGGCAAAGACTTAGTAAAAGGGCCCCTTAGTCTTTGATTCTACCCATTTGAATCAATACTAGGAGTTCCATAATAGAGAACGGGGGTCATTCTGAGCCACAAATAGCAGAGATGTATGCCCTGCCTGGATGTACATCCCCGCTATTCATCCCCCCTGCTGTCCTCATGCAAGGCTCCCTGTATGAGCAACAAAGTTGTATGGGGAGTCTTAGATGGGGCAGGAGGGGGCAGGCAGAAGGCAGAATGAGGGCAGTACGTGGGAAGGCAGAATGAGGTCCAGCCCTATATGTCCAGGGTATGCCGTTAGACGGGGGACTTATTCCATTTCAGAGGTGGACTAAGTCCCAAAGGATACGGGGTAGCAGCGGTGGCCAGCAGTGACAAAGTAGGGAGGCATGGAGGAGGTTCCCTGCAGTCAGACCCTAGCTATGGGAGGCCAGATCGGGGGTCTGGCTACAGGGAAAGGACATTCTTGGTGGTGGCTGGCAGTCATGGCTCCGTAATGGAGTTACGGTGCCATGGCAATGAGATGCCATGGCACTGTGGCTCCATTACGGAGCCAGGTGAAATTCAATGTGGATGTAGCTGGACATGCAGCCCTTCAGAATCAGGCCTGGCCTGCAAGTACAAGCTGGTAGACCAGATTCTGATCCCCGGGGGATAGATACCCCCACGGGATCAGAACTGGGTCTACTGCTGTATGTCCCGATTCTGAGGGGCCGTACAGGGGCTGGACAACCAGTAGGGAATAAGTCTCCACATCAGGAGAGGGTTGATTGAAATCCAACACTGGCCTAAAATTTCCCTCTTCAAACTAGGTAACATGGCAGATCAAAAATTTAACTCACACCTTTCCAGTGGAAGTAGATTTTAAAAAGAGGGTGAAGACTTACTTTCTTGTTCAGGCATTTGCAGAAAGATATTTTCATTATATCTTACTAAGATCTGACTGATCAACTGTGAGTGTATCTATTTTAAAGATTTATAGCAGGCGTGTCCAAACTATGTCCACATTCCTCAGGTACCTTTCATTCAGCCCTTATTTCCCCCCCCCCCTCCCCCCTCACAAAATTATATTCAGTTTGGGGGAAGGAAGGGCTGTTTCCCAAACCTTCTGGTAAAGCCTCAAATGAGCTAAGGGACTGTGAAGCATTTTCTCTATGGTGGTGTTCCAGGCCTTGAACCTGGAATTGGCGCTAATCATCACAGCAGGGGAGAGGTAGAGCATCATGGCTGTTGCAGCATTAGGGGCCAAGAATAGCAGGAAAAAGTCATTCCTGCATTGGTGACCATAAGACAGAGCAAAGCAGCCTTAAAGCAGATCCTCACCTTCCATGTTGGGACATTGGCAGAAGCAGCAGAAGAGGGGGAGCCATCCCCCCCCCCCCTCACACACACATCAACGTGGGAGAAAGAGAAATAGATGCCTCCTGAAAGAGTCCCTATGGTGGAGAAGTGAGGCAGAGAGGGAGTAAGGTAACAGACTAATGGTGTGAGAAGGCAAGGTAAGCGACAGGAGGAAAGGAGAACAGCAACAGAGTAGGGGTGGGCAAATGAGAACTCTACTGGGAGTCATGACTGTGTCTGTGTGAGATACACCACCCTGCTGACCAGCCCCTTAATTCCATCATATTTTCCACAGTGGAGCCCTTGGGACCAAAATGTTTACCTAACTATTTATAGAATAATTTGATTGCAGTTTTAATTGATTGTTGTTTGCCTTTAACTGTTTATTCATATTATGTTATTTTAATTCTGCTTAGAATTGTCAGCAACTAATCAGATATAAATATTTTTTAAGTAAATTATTTCAAAGTTTGTATCTGAGATACTAGAGCAAAAGAGAAATTTGAACCCTGGCTTCTTAGCCCGCTTTTCCAATCACTAGGCTACTTCTCTACATCCTTCACAAGTATGTGCCATTGAAAATATTGTTTGCTTCATTGACGTCACTGGAATAGAATAAAACAAATCATTCAGTATCTGAAAATGAACCAAACTAAACATTTTTTTCTGCATGCATCTCTAATATTGAAAGGAGCTTTGGCACATACATTTAGGAGCTTAACAGGAACATTACTAATATACACTACTGTGTTAGGGCACATAAATGCCATTAAGACATGTTATATGTGGGCGGGGGGAGGGGATATTCAAAACATTTCTGCAAATCTGGAAAAAAAATTGATGCCTTCCAAGTTGCATTACTTAAACAAAGGATGATGGAACCGACACATAGAGAGCTCCGTGCTGGATTTAGTGCTCACCAACGGAGATAGCGTGTCAAATATCCAGGTGGGTGCCCATGTGATCAGCAGCAATCACACAGTGTGGTTTGAGATAAAAGCCAAGGTGGAATCCAATCACAGCAAACAAAGTCTTAGACTTCAAAAGTGCTGACTTCAGTAAAATGTTCAAGTACCTGAAGGAGGAGTTGGTAGGGCGGGGGAGGTTAAGGGAAGTGGAAATTCTAAACTAAAGAAAGCAATAAAAAGGTGTAATAGATACATATGTAAGGAAAATAAATAAAAACAAGAGGAAAAGGAAACCTATTTGGTTCTCCAAAGAAGTGGCTGCACAAATAAAGGCAAAAAACACAGCTTTCACAAAATTCAGAAGCTCGCAAACAGAGGAACACACTAAAAGAGACAAGGAGAGAAATAAGGATAGCAAAATCAAAGGCAAAAGAAAAGATGGCTAAAGATGTGAAGTGTGACGACAAGACTTTTTTCAGATATATTTGGGAGAGGAGGAAAAATCAGAGGTGGAATTGCAGGACTCAAAATTACTGGGAACAGACTAGTAGAAAGTGACATTGAAAAAGAGACAATGTTAAACCAATACTTCTGCTCTGTTTTCACTAGAGAAAATTCTGGAGGACTACCTATGATTCACAAATATACAAATAAGAATGGAGTAGATATCACACCGTTCAGAAAAGATGGTGTGTTAGAACAGCTTGCAAAACTGAAAGTGGACAAGTCTATGGGATCAGATGGGATACACCCCAGGATACTGAAAGAGCTCTTAGAGGTTAAAGGATGTTTTTAATAGATCCTTGGAGACAGGAGAAGTTTCACAGGACTGGAGGAGGGTTAACATGGGACCTCTCCACAGAAGAGGTAATAGGGAAGAAGTGACAAACTACAGGCCAGTTAGTCTTACCTCTGTGGTGGGAAAAGTCATGGAGGCGCTCCTGAAAGAGCGAATAGTGGACTTCCTCAAAACCAACAGGTTGCATGATCCGAGGCAACATGGTTTTTACCAAAGGACGATCTTGCCAAACAAATCTGATTGAGTTCTTTGACTAAGTGACCAGAGAACTAAATCAAGGGCATGCGATGGATGTGATCTACCTAGATTTCAGCAAAGCCTTTGATACTGCTCCTCATAGATGGTTTATCAATAAACTCAACAGCTTGGGGATGGGTCCCAAGATAGTGAACTGGATCAGAAATTGGTTGACTCAGACAACAGAGGGCGATGGTAAACAGAACTCACGCGGATGAAAGGAAGGTGATTAGTGGTGTGCCCCAGGGTTTGGTCTTGGGACTGGTACTGTTAAATATATTCATGAGTGATATTGCCGAAGGGCTCATTGGAAAAGTTTGTCTTTTGGCAGATGACACCAAAATTTGCAAAAGAGTGGACTCCCTGAGGGAGTGGGGAACATGAGAAAAGATCTACAAAAACTGGAATAATGGTCTAATGCTTGGCAGTTAAGATTTAATATGAAGTGTAGTTTCATGCATTTGGGCAGCCAAAATCCAAGGGAATTGTATGCAAAAGGGGGCGAGAGATTGGTGAGCACGGACCAGGAGAAAGACCTTGGTGTGATTGTTTCTGAAGATCTCAAGGTGGCAAAACAGTGTGACAAGGCGGTGGCAAAAGCCAGAAGGATGCTGGATTACATACAGAGAGGCACTACCAGCAGAAAGGAAGAGGTACTAATGTCATTGTACAAGTCACTGGTGAGGCCTCACTTGGAATAATGTGTTCAGTTTTGGAGACCATATCTCGCAAAAGGATATAAAAAGACTGGAAACGGTTCAGAGGAAGGCAACCAAAATGATTTGGAGCCTGTGTCAGAAGACTTATAATAGACCTAAATATGTACACTCTGGATGAGAGGAGGGTCAGGGGAGATATGATTCAGACCTTTAAATACTTAAAGAGTATTAATGGACAAGCAAACCTCTTCCAAAGACGGGGAAGCTGTAAATCTAGAGGGCATAACATGAAGCTGCAAGGGGGTAAACTGAAAGGCAATGCCAGGAAATACTTTTTCACTGAAAGGGTCATGGATGCTTGGAATGCCCTCCCAATGGAAGTGGTGGGGACAAACCCAATGACAGAATTCAAAATGGCATGGGACAGACACAGTGGATCCCTTAATAACAGGATAAAATCAAAATAAGCATAACTATCTCATATCTGAACAAATAGGGGTAACCTACATGGAGCAGCAACTGCACCTATGCTTGCCGCCTTGCTGGGCAGACTAGATGGACCATACTGGTCTTTATCTGCCATCATATATTATGTTACTCTGTAATATGGTCAGTGGGATATTCAATTGCACTAATGTGATTAGTTCTGGTAAATATCTCCTGATGCTAATGAATATTCTGTGCCAATTGCTGGAAATGGCTTTGCACTAGATATCCAGTGGTGACAGCCAGCCACTTTAACAGCACTGGTTGCCGCTGCTGAATATCCCCCCTCCCCCCCCCCAATGTCTCATTGCATGCAATGGGACCTGCAGTAAAACAACATGTAATAACCCCATTAACATAGGGCAATACTTTAGTGCACCTTAGTAACCCTAGCCTTAATTAGGTTCCTAATTCAGATGGTTCATGTCAACTGATTTTATGTCCCTAAATTTTGACTGAAACTAATTACTAAAATTGTAATTAAAAAAAACAAACAAACCTAAAAAGATACATAAACAAACCTTCTACCAAAGTGCACTAAGCACTTAATGCATGAATTAACTCATGCTGTCAGCACAAGGCTGTTGCTAACATGTACTGTGCTGGTTTAACACAGGGCCACATTTACTAATATGTTCCAGCTGTTAACCTGCACTTTGTGCACATGGTAATGGACTATGCTAACAGCACACATGACAGACAGTGCGGAGTCAATTCCATGGTATATACGTGAATGCCGATTCTTAAGTTGTGCGTCCCTGTGCTGTCCAGATATCCAGATGGGCCAGGAATGTACCAAATTCTGCTTCTGTGGGGGAGTAGATGGCATAGTGACTGGATGTCCGGGATATGTCCCGATTCAGGCACCCCGGACATCCAGCCAATTACCTGACTAACTCAGCCAGGCTCCTGCATGGAGCTGCAGTGCTATGGCATCATGTTGCCATGGGACTGTGGCTACATGTAGGAGCATGATCCCCATTGGTCCTCCAAAACATGCTTTCCCCATAGCCAGACCCCCGATTGGGTCTGCTGTGGCCAGGGTCAGGCTGTGGAGAACCCCCTGCACCCCTCACCTTAGATCTGGGTCCCCCCAGTGGCCACTGCAATCTTCGGAGGAAAAAGCTTATTCCACTTCCGTGGTGGAACAAGTTCCCCGGTTATCCTCCATCACCTGGATGTATACATCCTCCGTCGGAATAGGCCCTGTACATCTGGGTGATGGGTCATGCCTACAGCCTGCCCTCACCCGTCCATGAACAGAGCTCCCAGCACATCTAGCCTGTACGTGCGGAGAGCTGTGGCCTGAATCGGCATTCTGGCATTTAGTGGGTCTGGACATCTGGATCGGACATCCAGACCCGCTAAACATGGTTCAGAATGACCTTGCCCATTTCCCTCCCATGACAGGGAGGAAAATGGGCAAGGCAGGAGCAGAGGGTAAAAATGTCTCTTCAGTATGGTTAGCACAAGTGTTGACAGCACGTATTTGCCATCTATGTT
Source organism: Ichthyophis bannanicus (assembly GCA_033557465.1). Taxonomy (NCBI): domain Eukaryota; kingdom Metazoa; phylum Chordata; class Amphibia; order Gymnophiona; family Ichthyophiidae; genus Ichthyophis; species Ichthyophis bannanicus. Next base: position 1,630,689,181 of record CM066032.1, read on the forward strand.
GCACTAAATGCCACCTCAGTGGGTTGCATTAAGTTCATCCTTGCTATGCTAGGATTCAAATCAATATAATATCTCCTAGGGACATGCTGTACAAACCCCCAGCAGATAGCACATGACTGTTGTAATACCACCCTTTGGTTTTTGCTCTAAAACATGCAATACCTGAAAAACCCTAATGCACTTTAGTAAACATACTCCTTAGTGTATGCTAATTCAGGCACTGAATATACAGTGTGTAGTGCGGCAGGATATGGGTAATGAGTGGGGACTGGGCATGGACTGTAACATGCTGTAAGTTAACATGCACTATCACCCCAGCAGATAGTGCAGATCACTTAATGCTACCTAGGGTTGCCAACTTTTTCACCGAGAAAAACCCGACACCTTTGGCTCGCCATGCTCCACACATTCTCCTCCCCTAGTCCAACCCCTGCCCCGCCCCCAGCCCCACCCACAAAAATTACCGAGGATACGTGTAGGCTAACTTCCTTGGTCAGATAATAATTAAACTGGGAACCCCAAAATCCAAACATGAAATGTACAGCACTGGAGAAATAAAACTATAAAGTAATTTCCTCTTGCACTAAACAAAAACGCAAAGATGTTAGCAATACACACTTCCCAGACCAGACATATTCCAGTTAATAAATTCAAAATAAAAAGTATTTTTCTACCTTCTGTTTGGGCATTTCATTTTTCAGTTGCAATTGTTCCAGTCACTTTCTTCTGGTTTCTTCTTGTCTTCTGCGAACTATCCATTTGTCCTTCCTTCTCTTTTCCATTCTCTCTCTATTTCTGCTTTAACATACTGATTGTTTCCCTTTTGCTCTTTCCCCCAATTCTTTCCTTATTCCTTTATCATCCATTTAAATTTCACCCTTCCATTCTCAAGCCCCTCTTACTCTCCCAATACCCGACCCATCATAGACTTTTCTTCCACACAAAATATTTTTCCCCTCTCCATTCTCATTCCCCACCCATTCTAGTCCTCCCCCAAAATCAGTTCCCTTATAGTTCTAGACCCACCCAACATCCACTCCCTTCTAGTCCCATTCTCCCATGCCCCACATCAGTCCATTTCCAGTCCTATTCCAGCTCTTCATAAGCCCATTTCCAGTGCTAGCCTTCACATCACAGGCCATTTCCAGTCCTAGCCCCCGCCCCCCAATCACAGCCCATTTACAGTCCAAGTCCCCCATCACAGCCTATTTCCAGTCCTAGGCCCCCCACCATCACAGCCCATTTGCAGTCCTAGCCCCCCCCATCACAGCCCATTTGCAGTCCTAGCCCCCCTAATCACAGCCTATTTCCAGTCCAAGTTCCCCCTCCCTCCACCATAGCCCATTTCCAGTCCAAGTTCCCCCCCCCCCCATAGCCCTTTTCCAGTCCAGGTCCCCCCCATCACAACCCATTTCCAGTCCATGTCCCCCCCCCCCCATAGCCCTTTTACAGTCCAGGTCCCCCCCCCAATCACAGCCCATTTCCAGTCCAAGTCCCCCCCCCCATAGTCCTTTTCTGGTCCAGGTCCCCCCCATTACAGGCCCATTTGTAGTCCCCCCCCCCCGTGCAGCTACTGCTCCTACTTCTTACTGAGCAGCAGCTGCAATAAAAGTTAATTTAAAAGTAAGGAAACCTGTGAGAAACCCTCCGCTCCTATGAAACTCCTTCTGCAGGGTCCCTGGCTGAAAAGGAAGTGACATCAGAGGGGCGGGCACTGCAGAAGGAGTTTCATAGGGCCGGAAGGCCCCTCACAGGATTCCTTACTTTTAAATTAACTTTATTGCAGCTGCTGCTCTGTAAGAAGCAGCAGCAGCGGCTGCAAGGGGGGGCCAGGACTGTGATCGCAATCGCGATCGCAAGCGCAAAGCCGGTTTTCTGCTCTGGCCGCTCCGATCTGGCAGCCAGAGCAAAAAAACGGCTTTTCAATGGCCGGTTTCGGTTCTCTGCCGGCAGCCGGTCCGACCACAGGAAAACCGGCCAGGCCGGATGAAAACCGTCTGGTTGGCAACCCTAATGCTACCTCAGTAGGTAGTGTTAAGGGCCTTTATCTGCAATGCATTTAACGTGCCTTAACAATATTGTCTCTGCATTTATGGGATAGTGCTAGGCACACCTCCAACAGTTAAGACAGAGTCTTTGCACCAACCTGCATTAATTCTTGCAGTTAATGTGTGATAACTGCAAATTTTCACAGTGCTTTAATAAAAAGCCCTCTAAAAGCTAAAAATATAGGTTTGCTATTGCTTTTTCTAACTTTAAACACCCAACTCTGGAAATAAGCATGTGGAGGGGGATTTTACAAGGGACGTTCAAGTGCAATCTGGGGGAAAGAAAACAAAACACACACAAAACAACCAAACAGGCACATCTAACTGCAGACATGGTTTCATAAATGTGAACGTGCTGGATATAGATGTTTGTGGGGGACATCTAACTAGACAATCCCAGAATAGTATTTCAGAACCTAGACATCTAAGAATAGCCTAATGGTTAGAGCAGTGGGCTAGGACCATGGAAACCAGGGTGCAAATCCACTGCTGCTCTCATTGAAACTGGACAGAGTACTGGGGATAATGGAGTGTTTTCATCTCTACACACTCTAGATCAGTGATGGCTAACCTTTTTGAGCCCGAGTGCCCAAACTGCCGCACAAAACCAAAGAATTTCCTCAAAGTGCCAGCACGTCAATTAAACCTTAACAACAAGATTTTAGTATCTAAAAACTCTTTATAAAGTTGCCTGAACTATGTAACATCATTTGTAAAGGTTGGAATCTTTGTATTGTCAGAGAATCAATTTGATTCTCTCTCTCTACATCTGCTTTAACATAATAATCTTTCTCCTTTTGCTCTTTCCTCATTCCTATTTCATCCACTCAAATTTTACCCCTCCATCCTCAATCCCCACTTAGTCTCCCAATACCCGGCCAATTGTACATTTTTCTTCCCTCCCACACAAAATATTTTTCCCCTCTCCATTTCATTCTCCCAGCCCCATCCCCTTCTAATCTCCCCCAACATCAGCTCCCTTTTAGTTCCAGCCCCACCCAGTATCCGCTCCCTTCTAGTCCCCTCATCAGTCCATTTCCAGTCCTAGCTCCCCCATCCATTTCCAGTCCTATCCGAGTCCCTTCATCAGCTCATTTCCAATACCAGCCTCCCATCAGCCCATTTCTAGTCCTTTCCTAGCCCCACCATCAGCCCATGTTAAATCCTAGCTCCCCTCCACTCAGCCCATTTCTAATCCAAGCCCCCCATGAGCCTACTTCCAGTTCTAGCCCCTCCATGAGTCCTTTCAATCCAAGCCCCCACCACAGCCCATTTCCAATCTTAGCTCCCCCCAACACCCAATTCTCAGTTCTATCCTAGCCCATCCATCAGCCCAGTTCCTGTCCTAGCTCCCTCCCCTAAGAGCCCATTCCAAGCCCCCCTTCCCATCAGTTATTTGCAGTTCAAGCCCCCTTCCACTCAGTCCATTTCCATTCCAAGTCCCCCTCCCCATTAGCTATTTGCAGTTCAAGCCCCCCACTTCCCCTCAGCCCATTTCCATTCCAAGCCCCGTCCCCATCAGCTATTTGCAGTTCAAGCCCCCCACTTCCCCTCCGTACATTTCCATTCCAAGCCCCATCCCCAACAGCTATTTGCAGTTAAAGCCCCCTTCCACTCAGCCCATTTCCAGTCCTAGCAACCCCCCCAACCCATTACCAGTCCTAGCCCCCCATAGCCCACTCCCAGTCCTAATCCCACCAGCCCATTTCCAGTCCTAATCCCCCATCACCCAATTTTCAGTTTAAGCCCCCCCATAGCCCATTACCAGTCCTAACCTCCCCATCAGCCCACTCCCAGTCCTAATCCCCCATCACTCAATTTTTAGTTTAAGCCCTCCCATAGCCCATTACCAGTCCTAACCCCCCATCAACCCACTTCCAGTCCTAATCCCACCAGCCCATTTCCAGTCCTAATCCCCCATCACCCAATTTTTAGTTTAAGCCCCCCCCCAGCCAGCCCATCACCACTCCTAACCCCCCAGCGCCCATCACCACTCCTAACCCCCCCCAGCCCAGCACCCATCACCACTCCTAACCCCCCCAGCCAGCCCAGCGCCCATCACCACTCCTAACCCCCCCCAGCCAGCCCAGCGTCCATCACCACTCCTAAACCCCCCCCCAGCCCAGCCCATCACTACTCCTAACACCCCCCCCGCCCAGCCCATCACTACTCCTAACCCCCCCCCAGCCCAGCCCATCACCACTCCTAACCCCCCCCCAGCCCAGCCCAGCCCATCACCACTCCTAACCCCCCCCAGCCCAGCCCAGCCCAGCCCATCACCACTCCTAACCCCCCCCAGCCCAGCCCAGCCCAGCCCATCACCACTCCTAACCCCCCCTCCAGCCCAGCCCAGCCCATCACCACTCCTAACCCCCCCTCCAGCCCATCACCACTCCTAACCCGCCCCCAGCCCAGCCCAGCCCATCACCACTCCTAACCCCCCCCCCCAGCCCAGCCCAGCCCAGGGAAAATTTAAAAAAAAAAAAAAACCTGTCTGCTGCCGCTGTCGGGGCCGCCGCGGCCGAATCGAGCGTGCCGCGGGGCCACCCTGTACCCGGCAGAGGCTGCCCGCCCCGTAGCAGCTCTCTCTTTGGAGCTGCAGTCAGACGCGCCGGCGTGCCGAGCGCGAGGGACGAGTTTCTCCCTCGCTGCTCTGTTAAGCCCCCGCGGGCTTAACAGAGTCTCGAAAGGGAAACTCTTCCCTTCGCGCTCTGCAAGCCGGCGCGTCTGACTGCAGCTCCAAAGAGAGAGCTGCTACGGGGAGGGCAGGCTCTGCCGGGTACAGGGGGGCCCCACGGCACGCTTGATTCTGCCACGGCGGCCCCGACAGCGGCAGCAGACAGGTTTGTTTTTTTTTCAATTTTACTTTTAGAAAAGAATGTTTTTTGCGCGGGGCCCCCTGAAACGTGGGGCCCTGTGCAAAAAACATTCTCGCTCAATGGACGGGCCGGCCCTGCCAGCACACTCACCTCCCGCCGCGCCGCATATCTTAATTGTGGACCTTCCCGCGTGCCAGCTGCAAGGCCTTCGCGTGCCACAGCTGGCACGCGTGCCATAGGTTCGCCATCGCTGCTCTAGATGTTTTTCAGCCAAAACAAGCTCTTTTCCAATGCCTATTCATGCCTGGAACATATCTAAACTTAGATGCAACTCCGGACATCCAGGACGTTTCCGAGATCAGGCAGGAATGTCCAGATTCCTTGGAATGCACCAGCCAGTTCCACTACGTCCCATTCAGACTTTGATGTCCACAGACCCAGCTTCTAAAATGGCTATGGAAACATCTCTGTGTCATTTTCAGACATCCAAATTATGACTAGGGCTTCCAAAATGACCCCATGCGTGTATATGTTAATTTCCCTAATCTTTCATTCCTCCATCCCTCACTGCTTTATTAGGTTCCTTATTGCAGTGGCAAAAGTAAGGAAAATATCTTCATTAGAAAATCTAGGCTGTGCCTCTAATATGATGGAAATCTATACGTGGATGACTTAATGATAAATACCACCCTGGACATACAGAATTCTGACTACTGTGGTACTGCAGAGCCTATGCAAACAGGAAAAAAGGTTTTAAATCCAGAAAAAAGATTCCAACACCAGATGCGACATTACGAGGAGCCAGATAGGGGGAGCAAGAGAGACCTTCCAAGGCCTAGAGAACCGCACCCCAGAGCTGGTGATGTAATGCCGGCCAACAGCCAATCCAGGAAAGGGGGAGTTCCTCTTAGGAAAGGCTGGGAAGTTGAAAAGGAGGAAGTAGGACAAGAAGAGGCAGAGGCCGAAGCCGAAGAAGAAAAGGAGTCTTGGCAAAGAGACCAGAGAGGAAGGAGTTCCTGGCAAGAAGACACAGTGAGTCCGGTGCAGCAGAATACCAGGAGTTCTTGGCAAAGAGACACTGGAAAGAAAGGTACCAGGAGAGAAACAAAGGTCAGAGTTTTATATGAGGAACCGGTACCAGCAGATGCAGGACACTGAGGAAGTTACCAGAGATATGATGAAGTCATTGCCACAAGAGGTAACACTCTTCATTCAAGGAGCAAAAGGTGTGGGTGTGAAAGAGTGGTAACTCCACCCGAAGGCCAGCTGAACAGTGGGAAGCCTACTGCTCGAGTAAGGCTGAATTGCAGCAGGACTAGGCCTCAAGAGTCAGCTAACTGGGATAGGCCCAGAGAACAAGGTAAACCCTATTTTTATTCTAATAAGCGTTATAACTTGCTGACACAGGGAGCACAAGGAACAGAGGTGTGCACTCCTTACCAAGCTGTCTGTAAGACAAGACACAAGCCTTTATCAAAAGAAAGACTGTTTAATACAAGGCACCAAGACAAGGGAAGATACTTCCATAGCAAGCATTCACATGACCAAAGCCCAGACCTAGGCCCAGAACACTGGAGGCTAGTGCAAGCGGTATATGAGAAGCCTCAACGTATTCCACAAGAATATACTGATACAGAGTCACAGTTATCAGACCCACAGCCTATGCAGGTGGAATTCAATGAGGACCCTCCTGAGATAGCCATGGATTGCAGCTACTGTCAGGCAGGAAGCCTAGAGTCTCTGCCTGATGTGTAAAGCAGGGCTCAGTAGCAAAGCCTGTGTGTTTTATTTGCATAAGGTCCTGTGAAGTAACAGTAGACAAAGCAATATCTGAATATGTTTTCTTTTCTACCTGAAGCAAGGTTTTCTTTATGTTGATGTAGACTCCACTATTTAAACCATTGTACATTAGGGGAAATAAAAAGCCTTTCTTTCCCTACACTCGGACTTTGTGTTCACTTGAAGTTTTGGTACACGGTAGGTCCTGGGAACAAATACCCAGACCCCGCATACAAGGACCAAACTCAAAGATAGAAAAAAAACTCATGTCCACCCGACCTGCCTTAACCACCCTTGGCCACTAGGGCGGCGGTGCGACACTACTCAACCATCTCATCATGCTTATCAGAAATCACAGAATGGCTGGCACAACACAAATTACACAGGTACACTACCAAAAAACTGCCTCCAGTTTTGCAACTGATTCCTATAGATTTTGGGGTGCTGAATCCAGGAAAAATAGCCAAAATGTTCCATCACGTCACGTTTTCTTGCAAAATTAGATTTCTTACCCATATAAGGAATGTTCACATAATTTCTTTTTAGCCGACTGCAGTTTATTTTCTTGGCCCAAAATAGAGGTTGTAATGGTTAACTAACTAGAAACACTCCCTCATGATATTTTAGAGTGTTTTGTATTCATTTTATACATTAACAGGACAATTGGGAGGCGGGGGGCTAAATCCAGTACTCGCGCTGGCGCATGTTCTTTCCTGTTCGCCTCGCCTCGTTCGCTCGCTCAAACACGGTGGTTGCGACATGAACGTTCCTGTCAAATTTCAGTTTCTTGCAAGTTCATTATTACCTTTTGTTTGCTCAGTCGTAATCCAGCTTTATTCCGAAGTGGTTCACTACAGTTGTAGTTTGCAGTGCTGTGTATTTGTGATGGCTCACAGAGCCAGAGGTTGCGTCAACTCTCCGGACAGTTTTTGTTTTATTTGTGGGAATATACCGTGAAAAAGCGGCAGAGGAACATTTCTGCATTTATTAAAAAAGTATATTTCGCCTATTTCGGTTTGAAGTTAGGCGATCAAGACAAACCGTGGGCTCCTCACAAAGTGTGCAAGACATGTGAGGAAGATCTACGCTTATGGATGAAAGGTAAAAAACAAGCATTTCGTTTTGGAATACCTATGATGTGGCGTGAACAAAGAGACCACAGCAGTGACTGCTATTTTTGCTCTTGCATTGTGAAGGGATACAACTTAAAAATTAAGAACGTAATAAGTTACCCCAACCTTCCCTCAGCAATTAGGCCTATGCCTCATAGCAACGAAGTACCTGTGCCTGAACCACCAAAATCTTTGGATCATATTTGTGTGGACGATTCTGATCATGATGAGACTCATCAGATGGCTTTTCCCGATGAGTCCAGTACTTCCGAGTTTGAAACTGAACCAGATCCGAAACCTGAACTTTCTCTCAAGCTGAATTGAATGATTTAGTCCGGGATTTAGGACTCCCAAAAGATGCTGCCCAACTGCTAGGTTCTCGGCTTAAACAGAAAAATCTATTGTCACCAGGAACAACTTTTTATTGGTACCGCAACCGCGAGACACAATTTTTTAAGTATTTCAGCAAAGAGGAAGATTTGGTATTTTGCAACAATATATACGGAGTGATGGAAAAGTTTAAACTCAAGTATGATCCTGCTGAATGGCGGCTGTTCATTGATTCGTCAAAAGACAGCATAAAAGGTGTTCTTCTTCATAATGGCAACACATTCGCTTCAGTTCCTATTGCTCACTCTGTTATTCTCCAAGAAAAATACGAGAATTTGGCCCTGATTCTTCAGAAGATTCGTTATGATGAGCATAAGTGGATGATTTTTGGAGACTTTAAAATTCTATCCATGCTATTAGGGCAGCAATCCGGTTTCACCAAATATCCCTGCTTCCTTTGCTTGTGGGATAGCCGGGCCCGCGACATACACTGGGGGAAAAAAGACTGGCCAATTCGAGAGTATTTGAGACCCGGTGAGAAAAATGTTCTTCATGAGAGCTTGGTACCTCGTGATAAAATTCTATTACCACCTCTCCACATTAAGTTGGGTCTCATTAAGCAATTCATCAAGTCCCTTCTAAAAGATGGTGAGTGCTTTCGGTACCTTTGCTCAAAGTTCCCCCGACTTTCTGAAGCAAAGCTAAAGGAAGGAGTGTTTGTTGGCCCTGATATAAGGAAACTCATTTCAGATGGAGCATTCGCTGAAACATAAGAACATAAGAACATAAGATATGCCATACTGGGTCAGACCAAGGTCCATCAAGCCCAGTATTCTGTTTCCAACAGTGGCCAATCTAGGTCATACGTACCTAGCAGTTTCCCCAAGGGACACAGGTTCCACAATGCTTGTATTGGTTCAAGCATTGACATCCTGGGTCCCTTCTTAATAATGGTTTATGGACCTTTCCTCCAGGAACTTGTCCAAACCTTTTTTAAACCCAGCTACACTAACAGCCTTTACTACATCCTCCGGTAACAAATTCCAGAGTTTGATTACACGTTGAGTGAAAAATATTTTCTTTTATTAGTCTTAAATAGTTTACCCTGTAGCTTTATTGCATGTCCCCTAGTCTTTCTATATTCTGATAAGGTAAACAATCGATCTACGTTTACCCGTTCCACTCCGTTCATTAATTTATAGACTTCTATCATATCTCCCCTCAGCCGTCTCTTTTCCAGGTTAAAGAGCCCCAACCTTTTTAGCCTTTCTTCATAGGAGTAGCCTTCCATCCCCTTTACCATTTTGGTGGCTCTTCTCTGAACCTTTTCTAAAATTGCTATATCCTTTTTAAGATATGGCGACCAGAATTGCACACAATATTCAAGGTGCGGTCTCACCATGGAACGATATAGAGGCATTATAATATCTTTTGTTTTTATTTTCCATTCCTTTCCTTATCATACCTAGCATTCTATTTGCTCTCTTGGCCGCCGCTGCACACTGGGCCGAGGGTTTTAACATGGTATCCACAAGGACGCCTAAATCTTTTTCTTGGGTGGTGGTTCCTAATGTGGAACCTTGCATCGTGTAACCATAGTTTGGGTTGTTCTTCCCTAGGTGCATAACCTTGCACTTCTCCACATTAAATTTCATCTGCCATTTTGATGCCCAGTCTTCCAATTTATCAAGATCCTCTTGCAATTTTCCACAATCCTCCTGGGTTTTAACAACTTTAAATAGTTTTGTGTCATCAGCAAATTTGATAACCTCACTCGTTATTCCACTTTCCAGGTCATTTATGAATATGTCAAAAAGCAGCGGACCCAGCACAGATCCCTGGGGTACACCACTATTCACCTTTCTCCATTGGGAAAATTGGCCATTTAGCCCTACCCTCTGCTTTCTATCTTTTAACCAGTTCCTGATCCACAGTAGTACACTGCCTCCTATCCCATGACTCTTTAGTTTTGCCAAAAGTCTCTCATGAGGGACCTTGTCAAAGGCTTTCTGAAAGTCCAGATACACAATATCAACCGACTCACCTTTGTCCACCTGTTTATTCACTCCTTCAAAAAAACATAACAGATTAGTAAGACAAGATCTTCCTTGTCTAAAGCCATGTTGGCTGTCTCCCATTAGGTCATGACTATCTACATGCTGAGTAATTTTATTCTTTATGATGGTTTCTACCATTTTTCCCGGTACTGATGTCAGGCTCACCGGTCTGTAGTTTCCCGGATCACCCCTCGAACCCTTTTTAAAAATTGGTGTTACATTGGCGATCCTCCAATCCTCAGGTATTAGAGATGATTTTAATGATAGTTCACAGATTACTGATAGCAGGTCTGCAATCTCAAATTTCAGTTCTTTCAACACCCTTGGATGTATACCATCCGGCCCAGGTGATTTGCTACTCTTCAGTTTATCTAATAGTTGTAGGACATCTTCCCGATGTATCGATATTTCCTTCAATTCTTCCACACCTTTAAATACCACTTCAGTCGTGGGTAACATCCCTACATCTTCCTCAGTAAAGACCGAAGCAAAGAATTCATTCAGTCTCTCCGCTATCGCCTTGTCGCCTCTTAGTGCTCCTTTAACCCCTTTATCATCTAATGGACCAACTGACTCTCTCACGGGTTTTTTGCTACGAATGTACTTCAAAAGGTCTTTATTTCGCGTTTTTGCTTCCGCAGCAAGCTTCTTCTCAAATTCTCTCTTTGCCTGCCTTATCAATGCCTTGCATTTGACTTGCCAGTGCTTGTGCTGTTTCCAGGTTTCATCATTTGGCTCTTTTTTCCATTTCTTGAAAGATGCTTTTTTGGCAACAACAGCCTCTCTGACCTCAGCTTTAAACCATGCTGGCAATTTTTTGGACTTCCTTCCACTTTTCTTAAAGCGTGGAATACAGCTGGTCTGGGCTTCCAAGATAGTATTTTTCAACAACACCCAAGCTTGATGTACGTCTTTAACCTTTGCAACTGCTCCTTTTAGTTTTTTCTTAACTGTTTTTCCTCATTCTATCATAGTCTCCCTTTCGAAAGTTAAAGGGTAGTACTGTGGATTTCCTTACTATCCCTCCTCCACTAATTAAATCAAAGGCGATCATGCTATGATCACTATTGCCAAGTGGCCCCAACACCCTTATCTCTTGCACTACATCTGGTGTTCCACTAAGGACTAGGTCTAATATTGCTTCCCCTCTGGTCGGTTCATGAACCAGCTGCTCCAAGAAGCAGTCATTTATTTCATCTAGGAACTTTATCTCCCTAGCATGTCCTGTTGTGACACTGACCCAGTCGATGCCGGGGTAATTGAAATCACCCATTATTATTACTGCACTGTAACTTTTGCTAGCTTCCTTGATTTCTTTGAGCATTTCATCATCCATTTGTTCATTCTGGCCAGGCGGACGATAGTACACCCCCACTGCCATCGCCTTCCCCTTTTTACATGGAATTTCAATCCATAGAGATTCTACAGCAAATTTTGTTTCTTGCAAAACTTTAATCCTTTCTGACTCAATGCCCTCTCTAACATAGAGCGCAACCCCTCCACCAATTTGATCAGCTCTATCATTTCGATATAGTTTGTACCCAGGTATCACAGTGTCCCACTGGTTGTCCTCCTTCCACCATGTCTCTGATATTCCAATCATATCTAACCTCTCGTTTAGTGCTATATATTCTAACTCTCCCATCTTGTTTTGTAGACTTCTAGCATTTGCATACAAGCATTTTAGAGACTGTATTTTATTCATATTAATTTGGCTATTGGTAGACATGGGTAATTTGGGATCTTTAAGTTCTGTCTGCTCCATACTCGAGGGCATTTGGGCTACTTTACTCTTTTTTGGAACCTCTTATTTATTTATTTATTATTTAACACTTATTTATATACCGCATCTTCCAGCGATCAGTTGCGGTGTACATTTAACAACAATTAACAATGCAGAGCTTGTTTTACATAGAACAGTTATAACTTTTTACAATGAACATCTTAACTTGAACAACAAAGTGTATGTAAAACTATGCGGATTAGTTCAATGAATCAACTAACACAGATTGTGTAACAATTTAAACTGTAGTACTGTTTCTAACTCAATTTTAACTATATACAAGAGGGGTATTGATGCATTGGAATGGAAAGATTATTCATTTAAGTTGTACGTATTATTGTAATAGGGAGTATAATCTTGATTTTAGACAGGTTCTTGTTTAGCCTTTATCTAAGTTGATTGGAAGGTTTTCTATGGTATTATAGTGTTTAGTGAATAGGTAGGTTTTCAATTTTTTTCTGAATTCTGTTATCTCTGTTAGTGATCGCAAGTCCTCTGGTAAAGAGTTCCAGACTGTTGGGGCTACGTGGGAAAAGGCTCTTTTATTTGTTAATTTGTGAGTTCTTATATATTCTTTTGGCATCTTAAGTTTATTTGATTGTCCTTTTCTATAAGTAGGCTTTTTGTAGTATCCTTCAAGGATACATTCTTCCGAACCATGCGCTCTTGGGCGACTGTCGGCTTTCCCCTATTATCTAGTTTAAAAGCTGCTCTATCTCCTTTTTAAAGGTTAATGCCAGCAGCCTGGTTCCCTCCCGGTTAAGGTGAAGCCCATCCCTTCGGAAGAGCCCCTCCTTTCCCCAGAAAGTTCCCCAGTTCCTAACAAAATCCGAACCCCTCATCTCTGCACCATTGTCTCATCCACGCATTGAGACTCCGGAGCTCTGCCTGCCTATTGGGTCCTGCGCGTGGAACGGGAAGCATTTCGGAGAATGCTACCCTGGAAGTTCTGGATTTCAACTTCCTACCTAAAAGCCTAAATTTAGCTTCCAGAACCTCCCTACCACATTTTCCTATGTCATTGGTACCAACATGTACCAAGACAGCAGACTCCTCCCCAGCACTATCTAAGACCTTATCTAGGTGGCGTGTGAGGTCCGCTACCTTCGCACCAGAACAGGCATGTTACCAGGCGATCCTCACGTCCACCAGCCACCCAGCTATCTACATGCCTAATGATCGAATCACCAACTATAACTGCTGTCCTAACCCTTCCCGCATGGGCACTTGGCCCTGGAGAAACCTCCTCGGTGCGAGAGGGGTTTACATCACCTGGAGGACAGGTCCTATTTACAGGATCACTTCCTGCCACACCAGGGTGATGCTCTCCTGTCACGTGACCTCTCTCCTCCATGGCAACAGGGATGCTGCCAGACTGGAGGTGGGACTTCAGGACTATATCCCTGTAGGTCTCGTCTATGTACCTCTCTGTCTGTCTTATGTTTTCCAAGTCTGCTACTCTAGCCTCTAGAGAACGGACTTGTTCCCTGAGAGCAGAGAGCTCCTTGCACCTAGTGCACACGTAAGACCTCTCACCAGCTGGGAGAAAATCATACATGTGACACTCAATGCAAAAGACTGGAAAGCCCACATCCCGCTGCTGGACTGCTGTCTGCATTTTAGTTTTAAGTTTGTGTTTAGATCTTTAAGTTCTATATGTACTAAAGGGTGCAATGGATATTTATACCACTAAAACTGTACCTAAGAAGTTTAATATACCTTGTTCACCTGAAGCTTAATTAATCTCAGGTCCTTGGTGTATGACTGATTTGGGTAATGAGCTTCACCTGAGAGCACCTCCTGTCTTTTAAGTTGTGCAAGTACCTATAAAGCTGTGAAATTCCCAGGGGAGGGTGGGTGTGGGGAGGGAGGGAGGGATATAACACTTATTAAAAAAGGGCTGCTACACAGTACCTTGTCCTGTGCTGCTGAGGAAAACTATATTCTGATTTGATTTAAATTATAGCTCTTTGCTGCTACTAGGCTCTAACCTATTATGAAATTTAAACTACAAGCTCTCTGCTGGATTCTAAATTTAACCAGAAAGCTCTCTTCTGTGTTTTTAAATTGAATCTTAAACTGTTGCTACTAGGCCCTGACTGATTTAACAAAAAAAATAGTGGGTTCACAGATTAATTAGCTTTAAAAGAAAAACAATTCCTTTCAGAAAAATTCCCAGAAGTATATACTCACAATTTCAGATTTCTCTCCAGAAGTAACAGCCCCCCTTTCCAGTCCGTCAAGACAGGGTCACAGAGCTCTGGTTGAGCTATTTATGCTTGTGCTGATGATGTAAGCAGTGACCTACTTCCTGGGTAATTAACAGTCCTTGCTTGGATAGAAGGAGTCTTTCAAAATGGCCTTTGAACTGCCAGCTGGTGTTAACACCTATTGAAAAAGCTTCACAGGTTGCTTGCCCACTAGGTAGAAGGCCTCTTTGTAAAGGTCTCTAGAAGACTTTATATGCTGCTCAAGGAGAATTGACCTTGTTTTGCCTCTTGTGCTAAGCTATATTCTGATTTGATTTAAATTATAGCTCTTTGCTGCTACTAGGCTCTAACCTATTATGAAATTTAAACTACAAGCTCTCTGCTGGATTCTAAATTTAACCAGAACGCTCTCTTCTGTGTTTTAATGTGAAACTAAAAGTACTTTGCTGATGCTAGGCCCTGAGTGACTATGAAATTTAAAACTACAGCTGTCTACTGGGTATGAAAGGTAACCAGAAAGTTCTCTTCTGTGTTTTTAAATTGAATCTTAAACTGTTGCTACTAGGCCCTGACTGATTTAACAAAAAAAATAGTGGGTTCACAGATTAATTAGCTTTAAAAGAAAAACAATTCCTTTCAGAAAAATTCCCAGAAGTATATACTCACAATTTCAGATTTCTCTCCAGAAGTAACAGCCCCCCTTTCCAGTCCGTCAAGACGATGTCTGAGAAGGAAAAAGAAGCCTGGGATTCCTTCAAGGATGTTGTTCTCAAATTCTTGGGGAACAGGCGGGATGAGAACTATAAGGATATATTGTTGCCAGGATGCTCAATGCCTTCAAAGAACAAGGCTGTAACATGAGCCTGAAAGTCCATTTCTTGCACTCCCATGTGAACTACTTTCCCGAAAACTTGGGGGCGTACAGTGAAGAACAAGGTGAAAGGTTTCACCAGGACATCAAGGACAAAGAGAGAAGGTACCAAGGAAGATGGAACACCACTATGGTGGCTGATTTCTGCTGGTTGCTGCTGCGGGAAACCCCAGATGAAAAATACGCCAAGCAGCGCACCAAGAGAAGCATTCCGGGGAAGAAGAAACGGGCCCACCAGGAGATTGATTGACCCAAGAATGACTTTAAAATCTAAACTGTGTTGACAAATATCGTGTTTTTACTAAACTTTGAAATAAAAATTTGCTAGTTATTACCACACTGTCGGATCTCATTTATTAGAATTTTATTTTCACACCATCGGGTGTTTGTCTTCATGTATTGCAATGGTGCGGTTTGCGTTTTCTATTGTTACATTCATACCTGTACAACATTTTTTGCACATTTCTTTGCTTTGCGTCTAACCTCGCTCTTATATGCTCAATGTTTTTGCACATGTATGTGGCTGTTTTAAGTGCAGACAATTTTGCTACCATCACAGTGTGTTTTGTTGACATTACTCTATTCTTATGTTTATTTATTTATTTATTTAGTAGATACTTATATACCGCTACTTCCAGCGATCAGAAGCGGTTCGATTATAATTTTGGGATTTGTCACAAAATCAAGACAGAATATATGGGGCATAGATAGCAAGGGGTATTACACAGCACACATAGTAGGGTCTACAGATCGACCTTAATGAACTTAATGAACTATCATACATTACAAGAGAGATAATCTTCCAACTATTTACATTTTTACATCCATCTATTCAATTCATTTTATTTTCTTGGATTTACATCTGGCCATAGTGACAATTGAATAGATGTGTTTTTAATTTTTTTCTGAAGTCGACTAAGTCTTTAATTGCTCTCAGCTCGTGTGGTAGTTGGTTCCATAAAGTGGGGGCAGAGAAGGAGAATGCTCTTCGGCTAGTACTGACTTTTACATGCCTGATGCTGTTTGGAACTATTATTGTGTCTGAGCTGATGGTTCTCCTGCATCTGGTGGTAGGTTGCATGGAGATCAGGGTGGAGAGGAATGACGGGGCCAGGTTGTGAATTAGCATGAATGTCGTTACCAATGTTTTGTATTGAATCCTGGCAGTGACTGGGAGCCAGTGTAGTTCCATCAATACAGGTGTGATATGTTCAGTGACGCTTGTTCTCATGATGACCCTAGCTGTTACGTGTTGTGCCAGTTGTAGTATGTTGGTCGCTTTCTTTGGTAGGCCCTGTAAGATGGCGTTGCAGTAGTCGAGGTGGGGCATGATGAGCGCTTGAGCAACTGATCGGAAGTCATATGGATCTAGTACATTCCGTAGGGGTCGTAGTACTCTAAGCTTGTGAAAGATGGCTTTGTTGGTGTTGCTGAGGTGTTTTTCCATTTTCAGTTTGCTGTCGATTGTGACTCCTAGATATCTAATTTCATTCTTAGTGTTATAGGTATTGTTGCACAATGTGATTGTTGGAGGAGGTTCGAAGTCAGTTTCACTGGATATAAACATTACTTCGGTCTTCTTATGATTAATCGACATGTTGTTTTGTTTTAGCCATCCCAACATCTCTTCCATGCAGTTTTCAAGCTGAGCATAATTCGGGTCAATGGTCTCTAGTTGTGTGTACAGCATGATATCGTCTGCGTATATGTGGTAGTTGATGCCATATTTCCTGAATATTTGACTGAGTGGTTGCATGTAAATGTTAAAAGTAGTGCCGAGAGTGCCGAACCCTGTGGTATGCCTTGAGTTTGAGTGAAGGCTTCGGCTTTTTTCTCCGTTGAATTGGACCTGTGGTTTTCTGTCTGTTATGTAGGAGGCGAACCATTTCAAGGTGGTTCCTAATATTCCAATTGATGCCAGCTTGTTAAGGAGGTTTATGTGATGGACAGTGTCGAAGGCAGCAGAGATGTCGATGAAGATGAGAATAAACATTCTCTTCCTGTCTTCTAGACCCTTGAGGAGGTTGTTAAACAGGGCCAATAGCAGGGTTTCGACCCCATGGTTTTTTCTGAAACCGTATTGCTGTTCGTCCAGGGTTTCGTGGTCATCGAGGTGATCTTGCAGTTGGATGAGGGCTGCTTTTTCGATGATTTTAGCCAAGAAAGATATGCTGGAGATTGGACGGTAAGAAGATGGGTCCTCTTTGTTTAGCGAATTGTTCTTTAGTATCGGTCTAATTATAGACTTTTTGAGCTTGTTGGCATGACTCCTTGGGACAGTGATTGGTTCACAATGTGTGAGACCTGGTGAGCAATATCTTCTTTTGCTGCCTTAATCCAGGCTGCTGGGCAGGGATCAAGCAGGGAGGTGGTGGTATTGATACTGGTTATTATTCCGATTGCTTGCTTGTCGTCAATTTTGTGAAATTCGTTCCAAGTCTTATCTAGCTTCACTGAAGTTTTTAAATGTGGTTTGGGAAAACATAGCGCGGTTGTGGTTGTTGCTAGTTTGCTTGCGTAGTGGTTTGCGAGGGTTTGAGGCTGAATAGTGTCATTCTGTTGTTCTGGTTGGTTTGTTTTGGTTAGCGTTTTTACTAGTCGAAAAAGTTCCCGTGGTTTGTTGATGGCTTTGTTCAGCAGGTTGGTGTGGTGTTTCCTTTTTGCTTCATCTACCTCATCTTTGTATTTTACAAGGATGTCGAGGTATTCGGCTCTGAGTTCCAAGGTTTTGTTACGTCTCCACTTTTTTTCATACCTTCTAAGTTCTCTCTTCCTTTTAGTTAGCATAGTTGTGTACCAGGGCTCTGATTGTTGTTTACCTGGGGTTGCTGCGTTATTCCATTTCGGGTTCGCTGAAGCCAGAATTCCTTCATCCCATCTATTTGTTAGGGCATCGAGGTCTGTAGATTCCAAATCAATGTGCGTCTTGATGTTATTTGTGAGACCATCCAGATCAAGCTTATTGAAAGATCTCTGCTGTTGGGTTTCTCGTTGAGCTTTCGCATCTTTTGGTACCAATGGGAGTTTCATCCGTATGTCTATTTGGTGGTGGTCAGACCAGGGTATTGCTTTGATTTTAATCTGTTTTGATAGTTTTCATTAGTAGTCATTTAAAGAAAAATTTACCAGTTTCACAATTTTTGCGCCTTCGAAGACTTTGTACTGACCATGAAGAGTTTAAACACAAATCCTATGATATGGCCAAACGTTGGCTGGTCTGTTTGTTCTTAGGAGTAAAGACCATGTCTAATGTATGTCCCTTTTCATGTGTTGGCTCGTTTATTATCTGATGATACCCAAGTTGTGCCATAGCTTCCAGGAAGGTGTTGGCATGTACCGCTGTTGTTGACGCTAGGTTTAGGTCACCGAGGATGATTTGGAATTTCTTTGGCTGCGTTGAGGAAATGTTTTCTAACGCTGCGGCAAGTAATTCATGGTTCGGTGAGGGGATCTGTATATGAGGCAGCTGGATATTGCTGAGTTCTCGACTTTGAGTAGGTCTATGTCTGGGTTTGAGTCCAGGGACGTGCATGAGAGTTTCAAGTGTGATTTGGCAATTATGAGCACTCCTCCACCTCTTTTGTTGGATCGTGGACAGTTATACGGGTTGTAGCCTGGTCTGTTTATCTGGTTCAGTAAGGCAGCATCAGTGTTAGTGATCCATGTTTCTGTTATACAGAGGATGTCAGGTTGCTCATCTTTGATTATGTCAAAGATAATGTGGGTCTTGTTTCTGATTGATCGGGCGTTTATGAGGGTGATGTTACAGACCACTAATGGATCTGGTGGAGACTGGGTTTGTTGAGCAAGTGGCCGGCGCATCCGTGGCATTTTTGATTTTGGCCTGCGGCGGTTCTGTGCACCCGCGTGCTTTCTACTTGCGGGTCCTGGATAGGTCATGTGAGTTAGTACTATACCTGTGGTGAGGTATGTTAAGGGAAGGGGTTTTTGATGAGTATGGATGGCATAGAGGATGAAGAGTGGGCCACATATGAGTGGTGTAGGTTGGTACATGTTTGCTTTGGTTGTGTATGTTGAGATTAGGGTGAACATCCAATTTCCTAAGACCAGTTTTAGTAGATTCATGTTTAGGTGTGCGTGTGTAACAGTACAATACAGTATGCTTAGTATCCAATGCTATACTTAGGACAGAGGTAACAGTTATGGTGTAAGCATGTAAAACTTAGTACAGAGGCAAATGTTACAGTATCAGCAGGCAGTAGTTACAGTACAGCAGGTAAAAGTATCAGTCAGTATGATGAATCAGAGTGACATTAGGTAACAGTGGATCATCAGTAAGTTTGCAATATTGCTAAGTAAAACATGCAGAATATAACAGTATGCTGCCTTGTTACAATTTTCTTTATTCTTATTTGAATAACTACTAAACAATTAGTATAAAGAATTCATCCAAGAAACTTTTATCTCGATTGCACTCAATCTGAAATGTTCACCTCAAACTGCTAACCCAATGTAGCAAAAAATCTGTACGTGATGGAGCAAATTGGTTACCAGATTTGGATTCAGCGCACCAAAAAACGTAAAAATCAATCGAAACATTAGAGGCAGTTTAAAAAAATTTTTTTTAGTGTACCTGTGTTATCAATTACACCAAATCAGAGTCCCTTACAATCATGAGGGACACCTCATTCTACTAATAGGAACACAAGCAATCCCAGTGAAGAGTGAAGTAAAATACTTAGGAATACACCTGGACCAGAGACTCAATTTCCAATTCCACATTTAGAAAAACCCCAAACTTCCAAAGTCTACAATAAAATGAAAATGCTTCAAAACCTTCAACCTTTACTAATACAGAACCACTTCCGATCAGTTTGCCAAGCACTGATCACCCCACAGCTTGATTATTGTAACTTGATCCTACATGGCCTACCCAGATGTGCAACCCGAACTTTACAACTTGCTCAGAACACAGCAGCCCAACTAATCACAGGAACAAGCAAGCAAGCTCATATCACCCCTATATTGGGATCCTTCCATTGGCTCCTCATTCACTCAAGAATAAAATATAAGGCAATAATAACTTCCAAAATATTATACAAACAATCCGCTGGGTGTCTAACTGACTTAATCAAGAAAGTCCCAAACACTCGATCAAGAAGGAAGCAGCACCCTTCCAAATACCACAATCTCTACATGCACCTCCCAGAACGCGCCCCATAGAGTATTTGAGCATTATGCCCCTTCACTATGGAATTCCCTGCCACACCACCTGAGAGCGATTACTGATTTATTTATTTACTATTTATTTACATTCTCTTATATACCGCGCTATTCTGTATCAGTGCGGTTTACACTGAACAAACTGAAATTACATTGAACAGGGCATTATAACTTGGAGATAACTATTTTACAGGGAACATAAGAACATAAGATATGCCATACTGGGTCAGACCAAGGTCCATCAAGCCCAGTATTCTGTTTCCAAGACCACAAGGAGCACCTGTGGGACTAGAAACCCCAGTCCTTCCGGCCCAAGGCTGCTGTCCTCTAGTGGGATTTGAACCCCTGACCTTCCGGCCTGAAGAACCTTGCCCCAACCACTAGGCCACTCCTCCACTGATGCCACTGACTAAAGAAAGTTCCTAAAAAAACATTTATTTAAGCAACACTGATACCACAGAAGTCACGTAACTTCACCGATTACTTTTTTTAGGTGGGTTAAGTTAACACAATGGAGGTAGCGGAGGACAAACCATGGCCAAACACACGAGAAATTATCCAAACAGCTTTTATTATGGACCCCTTTGTTCTTCTTGAACTTAAGGATCTTAATATGTACACCTTAGAGGAAAGGCGGGATAGAGGTGATATGATTGAGATGTTTAAATACCTCCGTGGCATAAATGTTCAGGGAGAGAGCCTCTTTCAATTGAAAGCAAGTTCTGCGACGAGGGGACATGGGATGAGGGTGAAGGGAGATAGATTCAGGAGTGATATGCGGAAATATTTCTTTACGGAAAGAGTAGTGGATCCGTGGAATAGTCTCCCAGTGGAGTGGTAGAGATGAGGACAGTAACTGAATTCAAAAAAAGCATGGGACCAACACAGAGGATCTCTAAAGGTAAAAAGTGGACTGTTGTAGTTGTTGTTATGGAAGGACAGACTAGATGGGCCTTGTGGTCTTTTTCTGTCATCATGTTTCTATGTTTCTAACTAATAAACGGTCAAGATTCCTGCCCCGAGGGGAGGGAGTAACTTTCTTAATGACAAAAAACGTTGTCATCAAGGTTATGTTGGAATTGAGTCCAATGTTCCACTAAAGGTGCTGTCACTATTTTTATCCAACACTTGTGTTCTTGAATACGTGTTTTAATAGCTCGAATGGTTTTGCCAACATACAAAAGAGAACAGGGACAAATAATATATACTACATGTGTAGATAAACAATTAGTCCTAGTGTGCAGTTTATACATCCACATACTAACAAACATTATAAACACATCATTCAAACACAATGGCATGTTTTCAAATAGAACATTTGTTGCATTTATAATGTCCCTTTTTTGATGGTAAGGAATGTGGGACGGGAAGCATATATGAAGAAACCAGTTTGTCAGCTAAATTGCGTTCCCTATTATAAGCAATAGTCAGACGTTGGTTATGAAAACAAGAGCGAGTTTGAAGAATATGCCAATGTGTCTTCAAAATTTTTTGAATCTTCGAGGAAAGATGTGAAAACCATAAAACGCAGACAAATTTGTCATCTGAGGTTTTATTTTTAGGTAAAAGTAATTCATGTCTAGAAGTTGAACAAGCACAATCGAACCCTTTACTGATACAATCAATAGGATAACCTCTAGCATGGAAACGTTTGGCCATATCATAGGATTTGTGTTTAAACTCTTCATGGTCAGTACAAAGTCTTCGAAGGCGCAAAAATTGTGAAACTGGTAAATTTTTCTTTAAATGACTACTAATGAAAACTATCAAAACAGATCAACTTATTTCTGTCCGTAAGCTTGCGAAAAATTGTAGTGTTAAAACCAGTTTGAAATTTCCTAATCAGAATATCGAGGAAGGGCAATTCCGTAGGGCTGAATTGCATCTTAAATTTAAGATTGGTATCTAAAGTATTGAGCCAATTGTAAAAATCATGTAGCTCACGATCAGTGCCCTTCCATAGGATAAAGATATCATCAATGTACCTCTTCCAAGATATAACAGAAGATGAAAAGGGAGAACTATTCAAATGATTTTCTTCGAATTCTGCTACATATAAGTTAGCTATATCTGGAGCCATAGCAGCACCCATGGCTCTGCCTTTAATTTGTTGGAAAAATTGATTATTGAAAAGAAAATAATTGCAAGTCAGAGCAACTGTGGCTAATTCTATCAAAAAGTGAGTGGGTATGCGCACTGGTGTTGGATGTAGATTCAAATATTTAGTAATAACTGCAAGAGCACCTTCCTGAGGGATCTTGGTGTAGAGAGATTCAATGTCTAGAGACACTAAAATAATTCCGGATAGATCTCCTTGAAAACCATCTAAGAAAGAGATAACTTCAGCTGAATGTATGATGTGATGTTGGGAACAAAAGGCCGTAGAAAGATATCAATAAATTTAGAAAGTGGTTCAAGAACAGACCCTATGCCAGATACAATAGGTCTACCAGAAGGGGAAGGTGAGTGACTCGTGGATCTTTGGAATAGTGTATGTGGTAGGGATAACAGGGTGTGTATCCAATAAAAATGAGTATTCTCGCTGTGTAGGAAAGCCCACATTAAAACCATAGGACAAAAGAGAGTCAATCTCTTGTTTAATGGCTGACGTAGGGTCACAGGTTAAAACTTGATAAAAATTCTTAAGCTGATTGGAAAGTTCATGTATTTAATATGAGCAATCTAAAATAACGATACCACCGCCTTTATCTGCAGGTTTTATGATGATATCAGACCGTTGTTTAAGACTGCATAATGCAGACCTTTCATCCTTTGCAAAATTTACAAAAGATCAGTTTCTGATTTGGTTAGAGAGACAGAGGAAAGATTCAAAATAGGAAGGTCAACTTGTGAGGAACTTTATCTATGTACACTATTCCTATCTAGATTTATTAAGGATCGTGAGGGCGATTCTGAAAAGACCAATAGGTATTGCCTCTGCCTCTACCTCTTCCTCTGAACTCTAACAGATGAGTAAGAGGTTTTTTGTTTGGCTTGCATTGTGCAGATTCGTTTTCCCCCAAAGATCTTCGAACAAAAAATCCTTCCATTGAACTTTTCTGCGGAAGACTTCCTTCTCCTTCCTTGGGTTAAGTTAACACAACAGGCAAACCAGCAATACCCTGTAAGTAGTTACAAATGTTGTAAGATCATCAATTTTATCTGTACTGTAAATTGTCACCGATGAACCGTTCTATGTAAACCACTTTGAGATTTTGAAAAGAGGTATATAAATAAAAAAAAAGTTAAACAAATAAATAAATACATTTAAATTCTTAAAGTAATTTTAAAGGTCTCTAATAGGTGGCAAAGAAAGTCCTTCCATGAGACAAACCAGCTTCTGCTTGCATGATTCCACTGAATGACAAAATTTAAGAGGCTAAGGACTTTTCTAAATAAACTTCAGTGATGGTAAGGGAGATAAGGAGAACATCCTTGATTTAACCATTACTTTTGTTCTCATTAATCATTCATTATTTCTTCAACATCTGTCTATTCAATCCATAACTGAAACAGCTCTTAGATGGTTCCAATCTTATCAGATCAAGCATTTTAGAGCGGATTTTATAAGGCATGCACAGAAATCCCATGCTAGTTATGCACGTAAGTCCTATTATAAAGGATTTATGCGCATGAATGGACACTTACAGAAGTACTTTAGGCAGTCGCTAGTCTGAAAGCAAGTGTATCCCATCACATGTACTTTCAATTTAAGAGGGCACAGGAGTGGCCTTTGGGCAAGAGCATAGATGTGGCCTAAATTTACATGTAAGTTATAACATATTACAACTTATACAGATTTCTGACTCATCTTGGCACAAACATTTGTGGTTGTTCTACAGCAAAGTAGTTGTAGAGAAGCAAAGAAAGATGCACTTCAATCTAGTTGTGCCATTTACAACATTAGGACATTGTCAATCCATGCCAAAGTCTAATCTCTGAGGAAAAAAGGACAGTTTTTAAAAACACATTCTTCAAAAGTTTGCCATATAGACCTTTGTTATGTCAGGAGCCATAGATGCCCCCAAAGCTGTGCCTCTAATATGCTGGAAATCTAATTCTGGAAAAATAAATAATTCATAAATAATTCCTAGTCAAAGCCTATTCCACTGTTATGAGTGGCTTTACTCTAGAAATATTAACATGAAATTTGATATGAAAAACAGTTTTGAAAAAAAACTGCATGTCTAGATATTCTGATTTTCAAAGATTATGGTTTTGGTAGAACCGTCAGGAAACCTACAGACAGGAATGAACTCCTACAGAATAATAGTTTTCATACAAAATCTCTGAAGAGAACCCCCCCAAAAAAAACAAAACAAAACAAAAAAAACTTACCACTCTGTAAGATTATGAAGATTTACTACAGTAGACGAGAGGACCATTAATCTGTCCTCGGCAAATTTCAATCCATCATTGGTCAGAAAAAAAAAACAACTATATCATATTATTGAATAAATGTTTTTCTTCTCCAATGGGTCAACAATATACGTACAGCCAATACTTATCTTAAGTGGACAATTTTTCATCTAACTCCTACTCCATTAAATCCCAGTCCGATGCTGGCAGCTAAAGGAATGGGTGGGAGCGTCAAAGTGGGAGTTTAATAATGCAACATCATCCCTAGGAGTGGGAGTTAGATGAAAAATTGTCCACTTAAGATAAGTGTTGGTTATGTATTATTGACACATTGGAAAAAAAATGTATTTAGTAATGTGATATAGTGGAGTAATGTGATATAGTTATTTCTGACTAACGATGGATTGAAAACTGACAAAGCTAGATTAATATTTCTTTTTTGACACTGAGGTCTTTTGCCTGCCTTAACCATTGATTGTTGAGTTGCCATTTTTGAAGAGAATTCAATTTTTTTTCTGGAGACTGTATTATGTATTCTCTGGTGTTTTTTTTTCTATAGAGAAAGAAATGGCAGGTTTTAGCTATCTGTTGACTATGTGGAGAATGAGAGAGAGAGACAGCGAGAGCAAGAGAAGGGTCAAAGGTGACCTCAAGGTTGTGAGCCAAGGAAACAAGGAGTAATGTTATATCTACAGAAATACAAAAAGGAATAGATTGGGGGGGGGAGTGGATTTAAGGTTCCTTGATTTGGCCCGTTCATTTTCAGTTGAGGGTGGTACATGCAGGCAGCAACACTAGAACAGCAGGCTGAGATATGGGCCTGGATTCCTGGACAGATTTCAGGCACAGAGAGGTAGATCTAAGAGTTGTCAGCATAAAGATGGTACTGAAAACCATGGGAAGAAATAAGTGCACCAAGGGATTGAGTGTAGAGAGAGAAAAGGAGGGGTCCCAAGACAGAGCCCATGTGAAAACTTTCCAAAGTCTGTTATTGTCGTGTGCAACAAAAAGGGTTGTAATGAACAAGGATAGCACAAAAGACCTGGTTGGAAAATGCTTCCATGCTCGATTGGGTGGATTTTTTGCTAAGAAATCATTATTAATTCATGGTTCTATGGCAACCTGCAAGCAGGACTCATTTAAGAAATTGTTAAATGCTGCTGAAGCCCACATAGCAGTAATCCCTGGTGGACTCATATGCAAGCTACAGTCTTTAGATATAGCTGTGAACCACACATTTAAATGTCTTGTTAGAAAAAAAACAAAAGAGTGGGATAGGTGGATGTGTGAGGGCACACATACGTTCATGCCTTCAGGGAAACAGAGGCGAGCTATATATGTGGAAGTCTGCAGATGGATTGAAATTGCATGGGAAACTGTGAAACCCAATTCCATCATAAATAGATTCATAAAAGCAGGTATATTAGAAGAGATGTCTGCTGACTCAACTGATGAGGGCTATTATGAATTTGATGACGAAGTGGAAGCATTAACAGCTGAACATTTCGCCAGCTCAGATGATACGGATTTTGAAGACTACTGAAAATGAACAAGAAAATGTTTGAGTCGTCCAACAAGGGCACTCACAGTCAACTACAAAGCAGCAATTGAACAAGGCAAAGGAAACAAACTCAACCCTGGTTAACATCTCTTAAGGGTTGAGTTTTTTTCACCTTGCTCCAAGACAAGATAATGTTTGAAACATTTCTCAGTACTGATGTTTTGTTTTTAAATAAAAAAGAACCGCACTTTGTGGGGAGGAGTGGTCTAGTGGAGGGGAGGAGTGGTCTAGTGGTTAGGACAAGGTACTTCAGACCGGAGGGCTGGGGGTTCAAGTCCCACCTGGGGACAGCAATCTCAGGCCGGAGGGACTGGGATTTCTAGTCCTATAGGCACTCCTTGTGGTCTTGGGCAAGCCACTTAACCCTCCATTGCCCATGTTCCCTGTAAGTATTAGCATATGTGTCTCATATCCCCTCGTGTTAAATGTATCCCCCAATTGACCGCTTTGACCCGGTGAAAAGCGGGATATAAATACAGCTAAATAAATAAATAAATAATAAACTTTAACCAAACCATTTACAGAAAAAAGTTTAAACTCAGTTATGAATTTTAATTAGCAGCATCCAGTGTGCCTGTTAAGGAAATACGAACTGTCTAGTGTTCGAAATTTGGAAATACAAAATACATATGGGGTCATTCCAAGGCATGAATAGTGGGGATGAATGTCCATCCCCGCTATTCAGGCCCCCTTTCAACCCCAACTAACTTCCTCGCATATTGTCCGATACTGTTAGTTTTATGTAAACCGCGCTGATCGCAAATAGTGCGGTATATAAGAAATGTAAATAAATAAATAAATAAATAAAGGGTGGATCGGAGGTGGCATTAGGGTGGGCAGTGGATGGTCATCAGCCCCAGACATACAGGGCTGATTCCAATGTCGGCCCTGTATGTCCAGGGCCAGCAGCCTGAACATGGGACTTATTCCACCTCTGAGGTGGAATACGTTCCCCTAGTCAGGAGGAACAGACAGGCCCAGGACTGGAAAGAGGCAGCAGGGGGCAGAGGACATTCCCCACAGCCTGATTTTGGCCTTGGGAGATGAGATTGGGGGGGGGGGGCAAGCTGCAGGGAATGCAGCATTTTTTCTGGCGGCTGGGGATCTCGTGGCTTTTGAATGCAACCACTGTGTCATGGCAACCGGACATCATGGCACAGCGGCTCCATTGAAAAGCCCTGACTGAGCTATCCGGGCAAGGCTTGTATGTTCAGGCTGAGCTGAAATCGGGGTCCCAGCCTGCATGTACAGGCCTGGATGCAATTCTGACCCAGCTGGGCTAGACGTGCCCTACGGGATCAGAATCCAAGCTACCTCTGTGCTTCCGGTTCCAACTGGGCGCACAAAAGGCTGGGATGTCCATGTCAGAATCGGGTCGATACTGTTAGTACTAAAACATGTTCCCTACTGATTTTTTTTTTTATAACATGTACAAGTACAACCTACAACCTTGTTTAACCCATACCCCTCCTGAGCAGAATGTGGAAACATGTGTACCCCATGGGTTATATGCACAGAATTACGGTACTTACTTTCCACAATGAGTATAGGGGCAATTCCGCGCCATTAATAGCAGGGATGTACATTCTGCCTGGACGTACATCCCTGCTATTTGTCCCTCTGCCGCTCCCGGTGCAAAGGCTCCCTATATGAACAGAGCTGTTGTACAGGGAGCCGTGGAAGGGGGTGGTCTGGAGGCAGAGCGAGGGCAGGGCATAGGCGGGCTGTGACCCCAGACATACAGGGCCGATTCTGAAGTTATCCCTATATGTCCGGGGTTGGCCACATACATGGGGGACTTATTCCACCTTGGAGGTAGAATAAGTCCCCCTGGATGCCAGGGGACTGCAGTACCAGGCCAGGACAAAATAGTAAGGGGGTGTAGGGGGTACTCTGCAGCATGACCCTGGCCATGGGAGGCTGGATCGGGGGTCAGGCTGTGGGTAAAGAGCAATTTGGGTTAGCTGCCGGGGATCACAGCTCCGTAATGTAGCTGTGGTGTCAGGGCAATGAGACACCATGGCACTGTAGCTCCATTACAGAGCCTAGCTGAGTTAGCTGGGGATCTACTGGGCATATGGCCCATCAAAATCAGGGCCTGGCCTGCATTCCAGGCCAGGCGACCTGATTTTGATACCACAGGCACATATAGCCCCTGCAGGATCAGAATCGGGTGTTACCGCTGTATTCCCAGAATCTGAGGGGCCGCACAGGGGCTGGATGGGCAGAATAGAATTGGCCTCTAAGCTAAAAATTTGGTTTGCGTTCTTGCGACTGAAGAACCTGGGAGGCATTTGACCATCTTCTGTCCCTTGAACTATATTCCCAAATTAATCCCTCTGATGGAGTCTCCAAGTAATAAGGGTTCCTGGTTTGTGAATTTTTGTTTACATTTGGGACATTACCAATAGATTCAGTGTTAACTTTCTCATTCAAAGTTACTTCAGTTTTCACTAATTGGCACCCTCATTTTCCAAGGCAGAGAAGGCATTGTGCAGAGATATCTCTTGATGGAGAGGATGTCTCAGTTTTACAGGTCTCAACCTACCAGATCCCACTGTGATCCATTTGTTCCTGGGTTGCTGGATTCTTTGTGGGAGTGGTGGTGAATTGTTTTCAATTTGTACCCTAAAGGAGATGTGTTTCATTATAGCTAGTTCTTCCTTTAATAGAGTCAATTCTTTATTCATAGCAGCTAATTTGAGACCTATAGGGCAAGCTCTAAGGCTCCAAATGGTTCTTCTTAGAATAAAGGAACCACAATTATTGCACTGAATACATGACATGTTGACCGTGAGAGTTATAAAGCAGTTGTAGAAGGAGGAAAAATGTGGGCATTCCACTTAATTGGAGAACATATATGAAGACTATATAGTCAGCTGCAACTCAGGGGTAGGTAGAAATTTAAGAATCCCAGGCCAGTAGACCTTATCTGGATTGAAGGTACTTGCAAATATCTGATTTAAAAAGGCTATGCAAGCAAAAACAGACCAGCTAGATTTTCCTAAGCTTCTAAACAAAATTTAGGTTGCTACTAGAGTAGCCTAGTGGTTAGAACACTGGCTTGGTAACCAAGCAACCAGGGTTCAATTCCCACTAGCACTCCTTGTGGCCTTGGGCAAGTCACTTAACCCTCCATTGCCTCGGAAGAAAGGCCTGGCAATCTACTTCCGGTGACACTGCCAAGAAAACCCAGGAGCTTCTGGGTCGCCAGGAGTCAGGACTGACTTGAAGGCACACATTGCATATTACTAGACTGTATGTCTAGAGGGTTGTGGCCAGGTAGAAATTTGCAAGAAAAACCTTCTCCTTTACACAAACAAAGTAGTAAAAGCAAAGTAAGGATTTTTTTTGTGCAGCTACTCTACCAACACACAGTGACTAAAAACAGTATTATAAGAGGCAAGCAATAGAATGTCTGTCTATATAAAAAACAACAAATAAACAGCCAAAAGGAAAAAGCTAGAATATATCTTATCTGTGCTGATTCTCCTGAATCAGTGAGGCTGTTCCACAAAAGTGTGCTGGAAAATGCTCCTACAAGTGTACATTAGGAAGTATCATACTACAAATCCCTGCTCATTTAGAACCCATAACAG
This sequence comes from Ichthyophis bannanicus, assembly GCA_033557465.1. Classification (NCBI taxonomy): domain Eukaryota; kingdom Metazoa; phylum Chordata; class Amphibia; order Gymnophiona; family Ichthyophiidae; genus Ichthyophis; species Ichthyophis bannanicus. Next base: position 1,630,718,893 of record CM066032.1, read on the forward strand.
CAAACCCACTATACCATAACAGTCTAACCAGGACTCACACAGCACCAAACCCTACCTATCAAAAAGCAGCACTGCAAATATAACACAAATACATCTTCTACTGGGAAAAACACAAGGGGGACTGCTACACAGTAACTACACAAACAAAATACCACAGCTTGGTCACATATGCAAAACAGACAGATCAAATACAGAACAAGGGATCACAATTTAGAAATATGAAGGTAATAATTGAATTGGGAACCCCAAAAGCCAAACTTGGAATGAACCATAACACTGGAGAAATAAAACTATACATTTCCTCTTGTATTTAAGAAACAGAGACATCAGTGATGCATATTTCCCAGAGCTCACCAAACAAAGATACCGTTGAAGATCCCCAAAGTAATTTTGTGTTATATTTTTGTCGGACATAAATCACATAGAGAAGGCACTTTGAACCTAACTCCCAATGTGATACATCTCCCTTTTATTCAACCACATGGGTCAATCTATATCATATTCAATAGGCAGTGCACCTTAACTAATAAAAGCATATGGTACTTATCTCATAAGCAAACGCGACGTGCACGTTTCGGGGGGTGAGCCCCCTGTATCAAGCGTTCCAAAAACTCGACTCGTAGAAACTTGTGTCCACCAAAACTGGCCAAGAACGCCGAACAGCTGGCAGTTCAAATCGAGGATACTTGCTCAGGATTGGCCAATTGCAACTGCCTTTCAAGGACAACATCCAATCACGGAAGGGAAACCCCACCAAAAACAGGGGAAGCCCAAGACGTGATAGGATGACCTCACATTACGCCCAGCCAATCAATCTCCAAATTAAGTCCCAAAGGAGTCACCGATTGTAAAAGGAATATCCAACGCTGTTCAATTCTCCGAAGTTTCAGGGTGCGATCTCCGCCCCTAGGGTCAGCCGGAACATGATCGATTACTGTCCATCGTAAATGCTCAAACTTATGTTGTTTTAATTCACAATGTGGAACCAAAGGAGCTGTGAGGACCCTGGAACGAAGCCGACTGGCATGCTCAGTCAAACGGGTTTTTACCTGCCGGATAGTACTCCCAACATAACGGAGAGGGCAATCACATTCAATAAAATATACCACATAAGTCGTGGTACAAGTCGTTTGCCAACGACGGTGGAAAATCCGGTCCGTGTGTAAATCACTCCAGGTAGCCCCAGTGATGGTAGTAGCACAAAACCGACAGTCCCCACACGACATATGAGCGCCTGCCCGATTATGAGGAGTCATCGGACGGTCAGATGGTGTAGCTGAGCGCACCAACTTATCACGAAGGTTGGTCCCCCGTGTATAGGCAATGCGCAAAGATTTGTTCAAACTAGGGTGTAAAGACAACACCGACCAATGTTTCTTTAATATGTTGACTACCTGAGAGGAGTTAGACATATAGGGTAAAATCCCCGTCACCATATCAGAACCTCCCTCAACGGGCTGATCCAAAGAGCTGTCCAAAAACCACTCCCTATGGGAATAGAGAGCGCGCGGCGGTATGCTCGGGTAATGATAGGCTTAGGGTATCCCTTAACAATAAGTCGGTCAGTCAAATCCGCCGCATGATGGCGAAACTGATCCAATGAAGTACATAACCTTCGGAGGCGTAAAAATTGTCCGTAAGGCAACCCATTGCGTAATGGTTGAGGATGAAAACTGCGATAATTTAATAAACTATTTCGTTGCACCGGCTTACGGTAAAGAGAAGTTGCTAGGAGATCCCCCTCACGAAAAACCACCATATCTAAAAATTCAATCCGATCTTGGTCGATATGAGCAGTGTATTTAATACAGGGTTTCAAACTGTTGAGCCAGGCAATGAATTCATGTAATGATGGTAAATCAGATGTCCAAATGAAAAAGATGTCGTCCAAAAAACGCTTCCAGAATAATACTGGCCTAAATTTAGGACTAATTTGGGACTTAATTTGGAGATTGATTGGCTGGGCGTAATGTGAGGTCATCCTATCACGTCTTGGGCTTCCCCTGTTTTTGGTGGGGTTTCCCTTCCGTGATTGGATGTTGTCCTTGAAAGGCAGTTGCAATTGGCCAATCCTGAGCAAGTATCCTCGATTTGAACTGCCAGCTGTTCGGCGTTCTTTGCCAGTTTTGGTGGACACAAGTTTCTACGAGTCGAGTTTTTGGAATGCTTGATACAGGGGGCTCACCCCCCGAAACGTGCACGTCGCGTTTGCTTATGAGATAAGTACCATATGCTTTTATTAGTTAAGGTGCACTGCCTATTGAATATGATATAGATTGACCCATGTGGTTGAATAAAAGGGAGATGTATCACATTGGGAGTTAGGTTCAAAGTGCCTTCTCTATGTGATTTATGTCCGACAAAAATATAACACAAAATTACTTTGGGGATCTTCAACGGTATCTTTGTTTGGTGACATTTTGATTACCGTTTTTTTGGGGTAATATTTTGGACTATTTCCCAGAGCTGACATATTCCAGTTCATAAAGTAATAAAATATTCTCTCTTTTGTTTGGGCACTATTTTTTGGTTACAATTGCCTGGTCTCTGTCTTCTGCTTTCTTTGTATCTTCTGCTAACTGTCCATTCTCTTCTGTACATTTGTCCTCTCTTCTCTGATCTCTTATTCTTTCCACTCTCTCTCTCTCTACACATCTGCCTCTGACATATGGATCTTTCCCCTTTTGCTTTTCCCCCCATTTCTCTCTTTACTCCATCATCCAGTGATATTTCTCATACACACGTCCTCGATCCCCTGACTTTTCACCTAGCAACTTCCCATCACTCCTCTAATCTCCAGCTCAACCCATCTCTACTTCCCATTTCACTCCTTTGCTATCCTCTTATTTGCTTCTCTTTCATTCACTCCTCATTACCCCATTTCCACCCTCAATAATCAACATTCTCTTCTCACTCATCTTCTTACCAACTTCCCATGGCGCCTCTCACAGTTTTTTTTTAAATTTAATATTTATTAAGTTTACTCAAATAGAACATACAAAATAAAAACATCACTTAATTAAGCAACTACAGGAAAAAGGTCCAACAAAGCAACCTAGCAGAAAAATGTAATTGAAGAGGGAGCCCCAACATTTAAATACAATAAATAAATATAACACTAAAGGGCTTTAAAAAAAACCACATTAATGTGCCCTATTATTGAAGTAGCCTCTGCAAAAACTGTAAAAAACAAGAACCAAAAACAAAACAAAACTCAAAACAAAAATATCAACCTGCTTCTCGTGGGACTGAATTAATGCCAACAACTTAGCTGGTTCCATAAACACATAATCTATCTCCAAATATGTCACCAAACATTTACTTGGGTACTCCAGATAGCATGTCATACCTAAAGCTAATGCTCTAGGCTTTAACCGAAGAAAACCCCAGCTATATTTTTTTTACAGAAGACAAAACATAATATGCATGCATAATCTCAGGGTACTGGTCATCCCCCATATGTAAGAAGTTCAAAAAATAAGATCTAAGCATTTTCACAGCAGAAATCCTAACACAACACGGGAAATTAACAAAACACAAATCCAATGCTTTCAGAGAATTCGCCAACCTATCAATGCTATTCTCCATCAGCAAACTACCCTTCAGTAAAGCATTATTAGCCCCTTTCAAAGCAGGCATTTTATACACAGTATCCTTTAATAGACTCCTCTGAGATTGCAGCTCCCCTTCAAGGACAGCCACATGGTTTGTGGCCTCACCCGAGAGCAGACAACCAGATGGATGTTACTCTATCTTGGCTATAATCCACCAGATCCTCGAATTTGTGACCTCCTGGGGGGGGGGGGGGTCATTGGAATGGGTGAACCACTTCCCAAAGCTCCACTAAATAGTACAGGCTTTAAGGGAGATGCTGACTCAGATGGAATAGTCCCTCCAATCCCACCTAACACAGAGGGTACTGGAGATACAATCCGAACCGTGGCAGCAGACAGCAATCTCTGTTTCATGTAATGTATACATTAGTATACAAATTTGTTTACTTGTTCCATGTAAACCGCCCCTGATCTCTGGAAGGGGCGGTATAGAAGAAATAGCTAAATAAATAAATAAATAAATAAAATAAATATTAGCATTCAGTCTATGATTACCATTGAGGCTAGCTAGAGCACATCCATTTCCCAATGGAGTAGAAATCAAATTAGTAGTAATCTGACTCCCTGATGGATCAGTAGGTGGAGAGCTCGAGTCTGGGCTTAATGAAGGCAGCTCAGAACTAATGGGATTCAAGACTGGAGAAGGCACAGGGCCCTCCCTACCCTTTCCCTGAAAACAGAACAAAGGTGGCCATCAGGTCAACATTCACAACTTGAGTGCCCCTAGGAATATCCTTAAGTTTTGCCTTCCTTTTCCCCATCACTATGGCAAAACCAAGAATGTACCTGCACCAGATACATCACGACTGTGCTTCTCCTCTTGGCTTCATAGATGGCTCCAAAGGGGTGCCAAAAGGGGCCTAGCTTGCCTCTTGGTCATGTGACTGCGGGCTGCGTACCATGGCATGTGCTGGAATTTAAGCCATGGGACCGGAAATATCAGTGATGCCCAGCTCTTGATGTCCCCTGAAGGCCAATGCAGGATGTAGCACAAGGTCCAAGCAAGCCTCAGCACAGCTCTCTCCAGGCTCCTTGGTACAGATGGAACAGCCTCCCCCTCTCTCACACAGTTCTACTATGCTCACCATCTCCACTCTCTCTCTCACCATCCATATTCAGCATCTCTGTCCCTTCACCCTTCCCGTTTACCCCCAAAATGCAGGATCTTCCTCTCTCTTCCATCTCTCCAGCTCTTTTTACCCCTCATAGATGAGCCTTCTATCCACCAAAATCTCTCTATATAGCCCCCCCAATCCAACTTATTCCTTCTCTCTCATATAATCCAAAATCTCCATCTCTGTGCCCCCCCTCCACCCAATGGCAAAAATAATGTGGAGCACTATCCCTGGTGTCATCTTTCTTTGAGTCAGCATGCAGCAGCCAGTACTGCCTGTAGCATTCACTTATGGTGCACAATTCAATAGTCATGGACAGCACTGAATGCTGTCGCTGACTTGGAGAAAAAAAAGATGAAGCTTGGGTTGGTGCCACATGATGCCAGTGTCTTTCTGTTAGGCATTGGGCCAAGGGCCAATGTAACTCACTGTTCATGCAGCCCTAAGTCCACACTTGCTCTCCCTATACCCAGCCAATCTTAGAGTTTCTCTTCTTTTTTCTCCCACCCAATTTTAAAGTCTCTACCTAAGTCCCAGTCCCTGCTCTCCCCTATATTCCCCTCCCTAGTACCTACCCTCCTGCCTCCTACATCTCTTCTCCACACCCACTATTTCCTTCTCTGATATTCATTAATTCTGCCCTACCTCCTCCTTACCCCAACATTCATCTTATGTTTCTTCTCTCCTGCATAAAATCTATCCCACTCCCCCATCCTCACTCCTAAGCCTTTCTCCATCCTGACTGCCAGAATCTGCCACCTTTCAGTTCACAAGCCTCCATATCACCATCTTCCAGTCCTCCCCAGCATGAGCTCCCTTCTTGTCACAGTCTGTCCCAACATCAACTCCCCTTCTATCTCAGTCCCCCACCATCAGTCCCAGACCCTCTCCCAGCATGAGCTCTCCAAGTTCTTGCCCCTCCTTCCTCCTTCTCCTGGTGGAGTGGACCTGTCTGCTGCAATCACTACACAGTCGTGGGAGTGACAGCCTTTCACAACAATGACGGCTCAGAACATTGACAGAGTGAACCAGCTGGTGCGGAGTGATCACAAATTGACAGTGCGGATGATAGCTAAGGAGCTCAGTGTGAACAGGGAGTCAGTGTGGACCATCTTGGTGCAGGAGCTGGGGATGTGGAAGGTGTGTGTCAAGATGATGCTCAGGCTTTTATCGGACGAGTCAATGTTTGTTGAGACTTGCTAGAGAAGATCAGAGAAGATCCAGAGTTCGTTGGCCACGTCATCACAGGAGACGAGACTTGGGTCTTCCATTACGACCCTGAAAGCAAGAGGCAGAGCCTCCAGTGGAAGACTCAACTGTCACCTAGACCCCAAAAGGCGTGCATATCCAAATCAAGGATCAAGGTCATGCTGATTATATTCTACAATCAGAAGGGAGTGGTCCATCATGAGTTTGTGCCTGAGGGTCAATCAACCAGCACTTCTACCAGCAGGTCCTCAATCACCTCCATGACCGCGTTTGATGCAGCAGGCGGGCTCTGTGGAGAGACAAGACATGGCTGCTCCACCACGACAACGTGCCTGCACATACTGCGCTCAGTGTGAGGCAGTTCTTGACCAACAAACATATCACAGCTTTTGACCACCCTCCTTATTCCCCAGATCTTGCACCATGTGACTTCTGGCTCTTCCCCAGGCTGAAAACTGTGCTCAAAGGAACTCATTTCACCTCTGTAGAAGAAATCAAGGCCAGTGTGACAAAGGAGCTGAGGAACATCAAGGAGAAAGACTACCGAGTGCTTCCGTACGTGGCAGAAGCAAATGCAGAAGTGCATTAACTCTGGGGGGATTACTTTGAAGGGGACAATGCATAATTTCTCTGTAGATTTTGTAATAACACATTTATGGGACAGTCTCGTTTCTTTTTTGTCACACCTCGTAGGTCTTCAGTTGCATTTTGGAGTGCTTTCAACACCCTGAGATGTATACCATCAGATCCAGGTAATTTGCTTATCAAAATGACTCTATTGCATCTTCCCAGTTTATCGAGATTTATTTATACCTCGGAGAATGTATAACAGCACACGATTCCGCCTAACACTGTATGTATAGAAAAGGTTTTATAGCCCCACTGTATATAGCTCACTTTGTACATAGCTCAAACTAATCTAGCACACAATACAACACACTCAACTAAATTTCACCCTCACGGCATGTATAACACACTCACTTTACCCGATTGTTTGCTGTGATACCACCTTGATTAATAAGATAAGGCGGTTTAGAAATACTGTTAAATAAATAAATAAAATTTCAATTTCTCAGATATTTCACCTTTAAACACCATTTTTGGCATGGGTAACTCCTCTACATTTAGGACTCTGCAACACCATGCTGAAATGGTTTACATCCAACTTATCTGATCATCAACAGAAGATCAAAGTTGGTACACATTTATTTATTTAGCGATGCTTACATACCACTTTTCCCCACATCAAACCCATTCACTTTATGACAGGGCGTCCCACAGCGTTCAGCTCTATCAACACTGCTATTTAACTTATATATCCAATTCAAACGTGATACTCTCAGGAAATTCAAAGTACAATTCCATATATATGCTGATAACATGTTTTACTCATCTTTTCACACTCGAGCCCCAGATTTTACTACCATTTCAGATTGCTTTTCAGCACTCATAGAATGCCTATCGATTCTAAACTTAGCAATAAACGATGGCAAATCTGAGGTACTGCAAAGGTTAAAGTTTTAGCCTGGGTGTTTAAAAATACTATCTTGGAAGCCCAGACCAGCTGTATACTCTGCTTTAAGAAAAGTGGAAGGAAGGCAAAAAAACTACCAGCATGTTTTAAAGGTGAGATCAGAGGCTGTTGTAGCCAAAAAAGCATCTTTCAGGAAATGGAAAAAAGGAGCCAAATGACAAAAACTGGAAAAATAAGCACTGGCAAGTTAGATGCAGTGCATTGATTAGGCAGGCAAAGCAAATTTGAAAAAAAATACTTGCTGTGGAAGCAAAACCATATAATAAAAACTTTTTCAAGTACATTTGTAGCAGAAACCTGTGAGAGTCAGTTGGACCACTAGATGATAGAGGAGTACAAGGGGCAATAATTGGGGGACAAGGTCATAGAAGAGAGACTGAATGAATTTTTTGCTTCAGTCTTTACTAAGGAAGATGTAGGGATGTTACCCATGTCTGAAATCCTGAAATGGTATTTAAAGCTGATGCAGCAGAAGAATTGAAATAAGTATTGATAAAACCAGGAGGATGTATTATAACTATTTGATAAAACTGAAAAGTAGCAATCATCTGGATCGGATGGATAACATCCAAGGGTGTTGAAAGAAATATGAGATTGCAGAACTACTATAACTAATATGTGAACTATCATTAAAATCATTAGTAATACCTGAAGATTGGAGGATGGATAATGTAACACCAAATTTTTAAAAAGGTTTCCGGGGAGATCCAGGAAGCTACAGACTGGTGAGCCCAACTTCAGTACCAGAAAAAAATGGTAGAAACCATTAAGAACAAAATTTCTGAACATGTAGATAGTCATGGTTTAATTGGAGCCAGCCAACATGGCTTTAGCCAGGGAAGGTCTTATTTTACTAATCTGTTATATTTTTTGAAGGTGTAAACAAACAGATAAACAAAAGGTAGGTCAGTTGATGTAATAACATAGTATGATGGCAGATAAAGACTAGCATGGTCCATCTAGTCTACCCAGCAAGGCAGCAAGAGTAGGTGCACCTGCCACTCCATGCAGGTCACTCCTCCCTATGCCTTTGTTTATGGGTGACCCCACCTTTCCATGTGGGCCACCCCTATTTGTTGAAATATAAGAGATAGTTATATTTCTTTTCATTTTATCCTATTGCTATAAAAGGGTTCCACTGTGTCTATCCCATGCCATTTTGAATTCTGTCACTGTATTTGTCTCCACCACTTTCATCAGGAGGGCATTCCAAGTATCCACCACCCTTCAGTGGAAAAGTATTTCCTGACATTGACTTTCAATTTACCCCCTTACAGCCTCATGTTATGCCCTCTAATTTTACAGCTTTCTTGTCTTTGGAAGAGGTTTGTTTGTTCAATACTCTAAGTATTTAAAGGTCTGAATCATATCTCCCCTGTTCCTCCCCTCCTCCAGAGTGATTAATGCAAGATCCGTCAAGAACAAACTTCCTGTTCTTATAGACCTTATAAAAGATGAAATCCCTGATTTTCTATGTATAACAGAAACTTGGCTATCTGAAAACAGATAATAGCCATCTATTTTTAGTTGGTTCAGAAGTATATCACCTATTCAGCTGCCAGAGAGATAATCAATGAGGAGGTGGAGTTCTTTTTTTTATTTATTTATTTATATATATATTTATATACCGCATCTTCCAAAGTTCAGTTGCGGTTTACAATGAACAACAATTAACAAAGTAAATTTGTTTTACAGGGAACGTCATATTATAACAGAACATATTTACAAGGAACATCATATTATAAGTAAACAGTCAAACAATGTGAGATAAATACAAAGTGGCACAGATTAACTATATACAGTTTTTATATGTATATATATACATGGATGTGAAAGGATGTAAGCTGAGAGGTAATCGTGGGTGTGTGTTTTTGTTTGTGTTAAAGGCTTTTGCTTAATGTGGACTGAATACCTGTTTAACCTTTGTCTAGTGCAGGCGCTGAGTTATCTATGTTATAGTGTTTGGTGAACAGATAAGTTTTCAATTTTTTACGGAATTCCATGATTTCGGTTAAGATTCGTAGCTCTTCTGGGAGGGAATTCCAGGTCATTGGGGCTATGTGGGAAAAGGCTCTGTTGTTTGTTGATTTATGGGCTCTTGTATAATCTTTTGGGGTCTTTAATCTGTTTAATTGTCCTTTTCTGTGTGTGGGCTTGGATGGTTCTTTGTGTATTAAGTTACATAGCATGGTTGGGGCCATGTCGTATAACGCCTTAAATACAGTTATTATTGCTTTGTAGGTTATTCTACTTTGAATTGGTAGCCAATGCTAAATTAAACAAAGCCATCTCAACCATATGTACACATATAGATGGATTAGACATACTTAAAGGTGAAAACAAAAGCATTGCCATATGTCTACTCTACAGACCCCCCTCTTCTAGCCATGAAAACCTGACTTCAATACTAGACACTGTATGCAATGCTCCTCTAAAAAAACCTCATCATTTTAAGTGATTTTAACTTGTCCTCACTCAACTCCCAACATGCAACCTTATTCCTTGACACAATGACTCACATGAGATACACTCATAATAAATATGCCCACTCATACAAAAGAAAATAACTATGGACTTTCATTCAGCTCCTCTATCAAAACAAGTCCCTTGGTCAGACCATTTTTAGTAAGTTTTACTGTACTCACACCATCCCCAGTTCCAACACGAAATACAAAACCGCCTAAAAAAAGGTTTAGGCACTTCATCAAGGAAGACTTCCTAAATAAGACACTACCGAACTTAGATTCAACACAAACAGGCTTAAACTGCTCCATACACAACTGGAACACCACTATTCTAAATGCACCAACCATTAACCACAACACTACAAAACCCCATAAGAAAGCATCAGAAATACGGTTCACCCCAGATCTTGCTAACTTAAACCCCCCCCCAAAAAAAAAAACCCAACAAGAAAATGTGAAAACAAACATAAACCCAATAAAGCATCAGAAAACAAAGAGATATCTCTGTCAATCCTGAGCTCCTATAAGGAAGCAATTAATAAAGCAAGAAAAGACCACTACACACAAAAAAAACTAACTCCCTGAATCGTCCATGTGAACTATTTGAGACTGTTAAACTTCTAAATACACACAACCCACACTTTTATTTTATTTATATTCTCTTATATACCGCGCTATTCTGCATCAGTGTGGTTTACATTGAACAAACTGAAATTACATTGAACAGGGCATTATAACTTGGAGATAACTATTTTACAAGGAACATGGGCTATGGAGGGTTAAGTGGCTTGCCCAAGACCACAAGGAGCACCTGTGGGACTAGAAACCCCAGTCCTTCCGGCCCAAGGTTGCTGTCCTCTAGTGGGATTTGAACCCCCGACCTTCTGGCCTGAAGTACCTTGCCTCAACTACTAGGCCACTCCTCCACTCCTAACTCCTAACTCTACTTACCCAACTTCTCATAGCATAAACATTAGTAAAATACTTTCAAGATAAACTAAAAAAGAAAGAAAAAAATCTGCCCATGCAATCACCCACTACCCCTCCAGTCTCAACACCTGGCACACCTTTCACCCCTTAGATCAAAGACAACTAATTTTATTTATTTATTTATTTCTCTTATATACCACACTCTTCAACATCAGCGCGGTTTACATGGAAGATTTAGGTTTTACGGTGGGGGTTACACCGTAAATTACAGATAACAGGTAGCTCAACTTGGATAACCATAATTAACTATTTACACATATTTGAACACATAGTAGTATTTACATATTATACAACATTTGAGGGATGATTACAGTGGACATGGAGCTTATTTGCAGGTAGGTCGAGATGGTGCACCTTCATTTGGGTAAACATTCGAGGAAAAGGTGGTGCTTCAATGCCCTTCTGAATTTAGTTAGTTCCGGGATTGCTCGTATGTTGGGAGGCAGGGCATTCCAGTATCTGGGAGCGCTGATACTAAAGGCCCTGCTTGCTGTGGCCTGTGTACACTGGGTCAATGTTTTGGGGACTGCCAAGGTGTTTATTGCTGTAGTTCGTCTGGGCCTATTGGGGGAAGTTCTGTGTGTGAGACAAGCCAGTGATGGGGGGGGGGGGGAAGAGCCCATTTATGGCCTTGAATGTTAGTAGTAATGTTTTGAAGACGATCCTACAGTGGATAGGGAGCCAGTGGAGACTTGAGGATGGGTGTTATATGGTCTCGCCTCGAGGCCCCATTCAGAACTCTGGCTGCAGTGCTCATGGCAAGCTGGAGTGGGCTCAGGGTTGATTTAGGGAGCCCTTGGAGGATCGCGTTGGCGTAGTCAAGGTGTGGAATGGTTAGAGCCTGGAAGATAGTTCTGAAGTCATCTGGTTTTAAAAGGGGGCGTAGATGTTTGAGTGTTGTCATGAGGCTGGTGCCAATAAAGTTGCAGAGTTGAAAAGAAACTGTTTTTCACAGAGCTCTAGATGTGCAATTACCTCAAAACACAGCTAGAGGGGGCAGGAGTGACTCTACAGAAGCTAATGAGGCAAGGAGAGCTAACCAGTTGCACCTGGAAATGAGCCCGGGAGATTCAAAGGGAAGATCCTTTTATAAACGGAAGCTTAATGCTAGCAAAGCAGAAGGAGACACAGACACAGACGCAGACACAGAAGGAGCTGGAGCAGCAGGAAGAGAAGGAACAAGGATTGAGGCTGAAATAGGAAGGAGAGACCTGAAGGAAGGAATCCTCCTTGAGCAAGCCCACAAGGACAGAATTCACAGAGGTAGAGTTCAGAGGGGCCAAGCTACGAGAGCTGCTGTTCAGAGGGAGTCTACTAAGGAAAGCAGTCAGGCTGGAGGGCATGCCACTCCCTGCTTAGGCAACGTTCCTGAGTCCAAAGCTGAAAGAAATACACAGAGAGCCAGAGAGCCAGGCTTGGAGGAAAGCCTGCAGCCATTGGAGTATGCTGAACAAGTTTTACCAGGTACCCGAAGGGAAGGAGTTTCTAACAAAGCTACTGTGTCACTGAAGCATAGAGCTGGAGAATCCGCACCAGGTTTTATTAAGCTTTCAGGAAGTCCAGCACTGCCCAGAAGCTACCGATAGAAAACCTGTTGTCACAGAGACGTGCATGAGAGAGAAGGCTCCAGAGCTTCAAGCTACAGAAACTCAAGGTATGAAAGTTTTATTCCTGCTAATGAAAGCTTAACTCCTAAAAGCACTGATAAAACTAAAACTCACTTTATAAGAAGAGGAAAGAAACCAGAGTGGTTTGAAGAACTACCAAGAGACTTTAAAGCACAGTCTTATTGGAGGCAAGATAACAGAGACAGTCCATGTAAAGCTGTAACTGCCAGGGACAGCGTGTGCTCTGAGGGGGAAAGTAGTGAGGCAGAATTTATGGAAGTAGAAAATACAAACACTATTCCCATTCCTCAAGAGGAAGCTATGGATTGTAGTTTGTGTATAGCTACTAGCCTGGAATTCATAGCGACATTGTAAATAATGTGACGCTCGCGCCCCTACCAGGCGGTTGCCTAGTAGGGACGGCTGGCCATCTGATATCCCTTCTAGGATTTTTGTAGTTGTGTACGAAAAGAAGAGCCAAGTGGTTAATAAAGCGCACAGGAAATTTTATTCGGTTTCCATGCTGGTAAGTGGTGAACATAAAATTCTTCAAGCATAACTTTTGTTTCTCCAGACAAAAAGAAAATACAGGATAATTTCTCCCAGAAATCAAAAATGTCCAAAACAGTGTAACCTTGAACAAACTTATACCAGCTCCTGTTCCTTACTGCAACTGCTTAACCTTAGCATCAGAAGAAAAAGGCATTTTAAAACTCTTCACATAGTGAGTGAGGTATCAGCTTCAACCCTGCTGTTGCCACACACAAACAGTTTCAGCTGTTTGAACCTCCACTGAGCTCCTGTAGTTTCAGCTTCTTAGGAGAGATTCTTAATCCTTTACATTCAGGCTTTCCCCTCTCTTCCAGCTTCTGAAACTGTCTTTAGGCTACAACAGCCCCCTTTTTATGTTCCACTGTTTCTAGCTCATACTAATACCTTAGTGCACAGCTCGCATTCCATTTCAGAGACATCAGAATTAACAACACTTTCCTCAGGGCCTACCTCCATGCTCTCTATTGAGCTACAGCTGGGTGCTCCTTGAAAGTGTTCCGGGATCTTTTCCTTAAGAGTCTTCACCAGATTAAACAGCCTCTCCCAGTGCCTGGCCTTGCCTTCTCCAGGCCGGTCTCTTGGGGGTCTCTCCTGTTTAACTTCCCTAGTGAGATATTACTTTCTGTGCTGAGCCTTCTGGGGTATGACAGTCTCCTCTGAGTCAGAGCAAGAACTATCCTGCTGGCAATGCTTGGTCCCTGCGTACCTTTCTTGGCTGCCTCTATAGTGGTTCCTCCTTCTGCTGCTCTCCTTGGCTGCAAAGCTTCTCTTCAGTTTGGCCACAGAACTTTCCGGTCTGTGCCTTCTGAGAACTGGGCTAGAACCTGGGCTAGGCCTGGAACTGCAACTGCCGCTTGTGCTTGCTCTTGAATTCCTCCTGGACCTTCTTCTCAAAGCCCCTTCCTGACTCAAACTGGCTCTCCCTCTTGTGTTTGTTTTCTCCCTGTTAACTGCTGAGCAGGGCAACTCCCTTCCTGGCTCCGCCCACTTGGACCTCCTACTCCTATGCAGGGTTGTCCTGTGGACTTTATCACGCCGCCCACTCCCTAACCTTGAGGGTTAAGGAGGGGTTGCCTTGTGATGCCCTTGAGGCAGTTAGTTGTAGTTGTGTTATTGTGCTTCGAGCAGTAAGGCAGGCAAAGAGAAATTTATTTTTCATGAGGTTTATTTTTCATGAGGCTTACTTTGCCATTGTGCAGTTCAAAAAGGCTACAGACGGTGCAGAAGTATAAACCAAAAACAAGATTAACTGAAACTTGCCAAACAGGCTTGCAGTGCTGTATTATTTCACATTCACTTCATGTGATCCAAACATACAGGATGCAACAGAAAACGTCCTTTAACAGTAGTGCTCTGGTTCTACCAATCACTGGTGCATTAATTCATTCACCTCCCACAAGCTTTCTTGTGTAGGTCAAGTGCCACTGCTATATTTCTTCATATACCAGAAAATCCTTTTCTCCTTAATTGCCTCTGTCAATTAAGCATGTAGAGCAGTCCATTAATATATCTTCATCAGGGTAAAGCAGAGAATTAGAAACAGGCGTTTCTTCATTACAGCCAGTAACTGGTTCTGGAATACTGTAGTTAAAACTTGTCTTCTGTTCTAAAAACTCTTTGAATTCTTTGAGAAGTGATTCAGCTGGTGACTTCCCCTCACTTAGCTGTCTTCCCTTCTCCTCGGTGAGCAAATGTTGGCTGAGCCTCTCTATCTCAGGCTGCTTATCATGTTTGTTTGTATCAGGAACACAAACATTAACGTTATCTCCCACCCTTTCTCTACACGTGGGTGCTGTGCATAAAAACTTAGCAGTGCTAGGAGGGTACTTAAAAGCATTTACGTCAGCCCTTTCTTGGCTAGGTGTTTCAGCTAGCTTAAAGGAATAATTAGTGTTATTCAAAGCTTCTCCCTGCTGACAACAGCTGCCACCATTTTGTCTGACTTGGCTTTTAAAACTAGTACACAATCTTTCTGGCTTTAGAGCATAAACTTCTCCCCCACTGGGTACCTTATACAGAAGTTTTTCCTTTGGAGACTTCTTTGTCCTTCTGCCTTTATTCCATAGCTCTGCCTGGTCCTGTAGCCTTGGATCTCTCAGCGTTCCGAAAGAGTTCTGCCTCCAGCAGTTTCTTTCCTCATCTGAATCTTCCACCACGCTACCTGCCAGCTACAGACTATTAGAGGAATTACCACAACAAGGATACTTCCTTTCAGCCTTTCCTTCTGAAGCACTTGTTTCTCCCTCTGGGAATTCTCTTAGCCTCCGTTGCTCTCTTGGCTCCTGCCCTCTTAGCTCCTCTCGGTCCTGCTCTTGCTCCCGGTTCTGTTTGTCTTGCCTCCTTCTCAATTCACTTCCTGGTTTCTGAGTATTTAACCAGGTGCTTCTAGCCTGCACTGCCCGCCTCCCCTTGGGGCGTGCCCAATCAAAAGCTTTCCTACTCTCCTCCCTCGAGGTGAGCTGTTCTGCTTGATTGAATCTGGGTTTTTTTCTTTCTGCAAAGAAATCCCTGCTTTCTCCTGCAGTACCGGCTTCTACCACCAGATGCTCAATCGTGTCCATCGGTTCCTGGGGAGCTACTGTGTCACAACTGGGATTGGTTTACCCTTAGCTCTGCCCCCTAGGTTCCTTTCAGGGCTTTTAGTATGGAGTATGTGATTTTGTGCACCCATCCCCTGTAAAGAAGAGAAATTCTTCTTTTTTTCAGTTTTTCCTAGCTGGGCTGCACCCTCCTTACCACAATAAGAAGAAGCCTTGTTGAGTTGTTTACCCAGGAATGAATTGAATTCCTCCATTTATCCCTTGCATCTAATTGTGAAGAGATCAACAATTGGTTTATCTGTTTAGTACTGGAACCTTTATAAAGAAGGACATTCTTTAATTTCCAGAGTCTTAATGAACCCTTGCACAGAGGGGAAATAAAAGCCTTGTTTCCCTACACTCGTGGCTTTTTTTTTTATAAACTTTATTTTAATCATCACCAACAAACAAGAAACAAACACACACAACTGCCGAGGGGGTGTACTCTCATCCCCTCCGGCCTACATACAGGAGATGAATACAAGTTTTAATTAATGCAGCATCCCCCCCTCCCCCCACTCCCCCCCCTCTACCCTCCCCAGGTCGCAGCCCTTCCCTCAGCACCCTCTCTGCCCCGCCCCACCGCCATCCTCACTGCAGCCCCCTTCCACCCCCCTTCCATCACTGTGTTAAAGGCCAACATGCAGAAGCTCATTGCGACAGCGAGCTCCCAAAGTATCTATATATGGGCCCCATATCAAAAGAAAGGTAGTCCAGAGCTTGACACTGCCCCGCGCCCGCCACCGTTCCGATAGCATGAGCTGATGAAAACAGTTGCGCCATTCCATGAACGTAGGGGATCTCTGCGCCCTCCAGAGTCGTAAGATAGGGCCTTTACCCACCAAACAGGCCTTCCGCATGAGCATACGATCTGTGCGCCGGGCAGGGCAGGGGGGGTCCATCCTATCCAAAACCACAAAGGTGCCCGTCCATCGCACTCGGTGCTGTAGCAGGTCATTGATATATGCACTAATACAGGTCCAATATCGTCGGATACGGGGACACAACCACCACATATGCAACAAATTGGCTAAAGGTGCCAGGCAGCGTGGACAACAGCCCTCCTCCGTCAAGTGACTGCGCAGAGCTCTGCGGGGTGAGAAATAGGCTCTAGTAATGCACTTGAATTGCACTTCCCGCCACCACCGCGCTCCCTCCACTACCTCAGCAATCCGGCACAGAGCGGTGTGTACGGTGTTAGGATAAATCTCCCGCCCTAGCTCGGCCCCCCCACGCCGCTTCCACTCCCCCATAATCGGCCCGTGGGCGAAAAGCATCCAATCGGGCTCGCAGGCCCGCTATTGTGGGGGGTACGTCCTCTCCCAGGGCGAAGAAATCAAGTAACTGCTCCGACCTTTCCGATGCAAGCGCCACCCTGGGTAGGGACCCGATATAGTGGGAGACCTGCAAAAACGCAAAAGTATGTTGCACGGTCAGGGTGTATTCCCGACAGAGAGCCTGAAAAGATTTACAACGTCCCGTGGCATCGACTAAATGGCCCAAAGAGCGAATACCCCTTCGCCACCAATCCCAAAACCCCCATGTCCCGGAGCCCGGGGCAAAATATACGTTACCTTGCAGAGGCAGCCAGCTAGAAACCGTCAAGGACGTCCCCCATCTGTTGTTTAAATACCGCCAGGTCCGCTGAGCCGACCCGAATAGGACACTGCCCCCTAAGCGGCCAGGTAGATCCCGAGACCTCGTATGCAATGCCCCTAACAACGAGAGGGGAGCCACCAAGGCCTCCTCCAAAGATGTGGGTGTATAAACTTCCGTCCCACCCAGCCAGTCACCAAGATGGCGGGCCTGACAGGCCAGCGCGTACGTACCCAGGTCGGGGAACCCCATCCCCCCGTCCCGCCATTTCCCCATTAACCGCACCAGCGGGATGCGGGCCCGAGTCCCTCGCCACAGAAAAGCCCGCAGCACTTTCTCCAGCCGATGTAGGTCTCTCCGTAGCAACCATACCGGCAATGTTTGAAACCAATACAACAGACGGGGTAGGATCACCATCTTCACCGCCGCCACTCGTCCAGATAAAGAAAGCGGTAATGACCCCCATGCCAGCAGCTGGGAACGTATACGAGTCAGCATCCATTCCAAATTACACCGATAAAGGTCCCGCGGCTGAGACGTCAGCCGAATACCTAGATAAGTAAAATAAGAAACGGCCCACTTAAGGGGGAAGCTGCCCACCCAATCCCGCTGCAGGGTCCCTGAGACATCTAAAGCCTCTGATTTATTTCCGTTAATCCGCAAACCAGCAAAGCGACCGTATGTCTGAAATTCTTGCAACAAATGCGGTAGAGACTCCTCCGGGTGTACACTCGTGGCTTAATCATTGTGTTCTCACAAGGAGCTGAAATACCTAAAAACCAATCTCCATTTTGGCATTAAAATACCCCATGCTCCTTGAAAAATAAGTGTGATGTGTAGCGTGCCCTTGCCACCAGGGGCGCCACGCGCAACAGTGTCCTGATTTTATATGATGTTGATTTGACCATGTTGCCAATGTGTGTCTTCATGTCAATCCTCTGGTCTACAGTAACACCCAGGTAACGGATTGTGGGCTTGGTTTGCAGCTCTACTTCACCGACTTTTAGGTGGGTTGGTGGGGAGAAGTTTGAAGTGCTGTTCATCACCAGAAACTCTGTCTTTTTGTGCTGTGTGAAGATTCTGATTCTGGAGCCACCTTTCTACTGCGCTGAAACATTCTGTAAGGGGTGAGAGGTTAATTTGGTCAGTCTTGAACGGCATGTAGAGCAGGACGTCGTCTGCATATATCATACATTCAATGTCAAATGAACAAACGAGGTCGCAGACGGGCTGCAAATAGATATTAAACATTAGGGCTGAAAGGGAGGATCCTTGCGGGGACACCTTGTTTCTGATGGAATGGTTTGGATGTGGAGGTTTCGGTTCGCATCTATCGGCTAGGTATGACTTGCACCAAGTTAGTGCTAAGCCGCAGATGCCCTTCTCTTCAAGCCGTTTCAGGAGGGTTTGGTGACATACTGAGTCAAATGCTGCGGCTATGTCTAGAAATATCAGGGCAACTCCCCGATGGATGTTATCTATTGTGGTGAGTATGTTGTCGAAAAGGGTGGTAAGTAGAGTCTCCACACCATGAGCTTCTCTAAAGCCATTAACTAATGAATATAATTACCAAAATCAACACTACCACATCCTCTTGATCCCTGTACAGTTCACTGGATCAAGGCATCAGAGATCGAACTAGCTCCCCACCTTCTCCAAATAGTAGATCGCTCTCTCCAACAAGGTATAATGCCAAATGAACTTAAACTTACTGTTTCGGCCAATTCTAAAAGGGTAAATTTCTGGACAGTCTAGATCTCACATCCTACAGTCCTATATCTAGCATACCTTTAGTAGCTAAAATAATTGAGAAAGTCATTCAAAATCAACTACAGGATTTTATAGACCTCAATATGCCACTAGATGAACAACAGTTTGGCTTCCACCCATTCCATGGCGTTGAATCCGTTTTGTTAGTTCTCTTGGACACACTTATACGTGGAATAGTTGATATAAAGCAGACGTTCATGCTCATCTTTCTTAATATAACTGCTGTCTTTGATAATGTGAACCATAACACCTTTTTACTCGCCAGGTTAGCACAAATTGGGGTTTCCAGAAAAATCTACCAATGGTTTCAATTCTACATCACTGACCATATGCAACAAGTTCAAGTAGGGCAAGAAACCTCTACTGCATTCAAACAAGAACAAGGAGTACCCCAGGGCTCTGCTCTATCGGGCCTATTTAACCTATATCTGCAACCGATCTGTAATATATTCAAAAAAATTCAAAGTAAAGTACCATATCTATGCTGATATATTGTGATTAGGTTATCTATGGGAAGATATAAACACACAATAGAAGCCTGCATTCTGGAAGACCAAGCTTGGTTATCATCAAGTAGCCTATCTATTAATTAAAAAAAAAACCTGAAGTACTTTTCATCTCAAGGAACCTAAATTTATTTAACCAGTTTTCTATACTGCCTTATCCTTTAATCAAAGTGGTTTACATTATGTAATCACTACAAACAGGTACTTGGCACATTCCCTTGTCCCCAAAGGGCTCACAATCTATGTGTACCTGAGGCAATGGAGGGTTAAGTGGCTTGCCCAAGGCCACAAGGAGTGCCTATAGGACTAGAAACCCCAGTCCCTCCGGCCTGAGATTGCTGTCCCAAGGTGGGACTTGAACCCCTGGCCCTCTGGCTTGAGGTACAGTGTCCTAACCACTAGGCCACTCCTCCTCATACACTCCATATTCTCAACACAACCTTGCCAGTTAAAAAGTAGCAAGGTATCTTGGTGTACTGTTAGATCAATCCCTCACCTTTTATGCAGATATAAAACAGAAAACCAAATCTATTTACTACAAACTAAGGGCATTACAACTCAGACCTCTACTTGACACACGATTTCAGATTAGTGGTCCAGATTATAATGACCCCCCCACTTTGACTTCTGTAATAGCCTCCTCTATAGTAACCCTAAAAAATACCTCAAACAACTCCAAATTGCCCAAAATGTAACAGCCAGAATTATTTGTAAATCCTGACTTTCCGGCCATATTACACCTCTTTTATACAAGCTTCACTGGTTGCCAATATCAATAATAATTTTAATATTTAAGATATCCAAACAACATTGCTCCTTCCTACCTCTTATCATTCATTAAATTTACTCCTGTCCCGCCTTGCCGATAAGGGAATCCACGGTACTGCACTCGCCTGGTGTGCTTCATACCTGAATGACAGATGGCAGAATGTCTGCTCCGGCTCCTCTATTTCCACCCCATTCCCACAAGACAAGGGCGTCCTGCAGGGATCCTCACTCTCAGCCTTAATCTTCAATGTTTATATGCAACCTATCTGCAACCTCATCAGGTCCTTCAACATTAACTGCCTAGTATACACTGATGACGTCCTTATGTTTACACCAATATCCACGGATCACCCAGACTTATCCCAGCTGTCCACCTGCTTTGATGCAGTCACCGACTGGTTACAAACACAGAAGCTTAAAATAAATCTCAAAAAGACGGATGTTCTCTTCATTAGTAGAGATCAGGCATTCACTCCACCACTATCACTGAAGGTATGCGATGCAGAGCTCCTCACTAAGACAATGATGGAGTGGAGGAGTGGCCTAGTGGTTGGGGCAAGGTACTTCGGGCCGGAAGGTCAGGGGTTCAAATCCCACTAGAGGACAGCAACCTTGGGCCAGAAGGACTGGGGTTTCTAGTCCCACAGGTGCTCCTTGTGGTCTTGGGCAAGCCACTTAACCCTCCATAGCCCATGTTCCCTGTAAAATAGTTCTCTGTGTGCTGTGCTTTCCTGTCTAATCAATGTGTTTACACCTCAAAAATTTCCTGTCATGATTTGACAATTTCCAATCTGTAATCAAATCGCTGGAAGTAGCGGTATACAAATGTATACTAAATAAATAAACGATACGATACCTTGAAGTAACTCTCAACCAACATCTTAACTTAAATGCCCAGATAAGCAACATGGTAAAGGCAATTTACCACAAAGTCGGGATGCTATATCACATGAGACAGCTACTCAAGCCAAAAGATGTCCGAACAGTCTTTCAAGCACTAGTGATGCCTCACTTCGACTATGCCAATTCCATACTGCACGGCCTTCCGAAGAGCACACTGCACCCTTTGCAGCTTGCAATGAACACTGCAGCCAGAACACTGTGTGGAGCATCTAGAAGGGACCATATCACTCCTATTCTAAAAACCCTGCACTGGCTTCCTGTCCACTGTAGGATCACCTTTAAAATCTTAACAATGACATTCAAGGCCATCAACAAGTTCACGTCCTCTTCCCTCTTTGACCTCGTCCAGATCACCCCCCCCCCAACAGATTGAGAAGATCTGCCGCCACCAACACCTTGCTACTCCCGAAGATCATCACCAAATGCTCCAAGTCGACAAGAAACTGAGTCTTTGCACTGTATGCACCTTCATGCTGGAACACCCTACCACCAGATATTCGTGCCATAAACAACCTCTCCCAGTTCAGGAAGGCACTGAAGCACCATCTTTTTCTTCAGTACTTTACCAATTCAGACGACATCACATAGCCACCCGCATCTCAACCCAAGCCAGCACTCACAAATGAGCTACTTCACACACCTTTCCCTGATCATCTAAGCCACCCCCCGATGACCTCCTCCCTACTGACTCTGGACACAAACCTGGCAAATGTTGAGGCTCCACTACCCTGCGACATGCAAATTTTATGTATATACAATTAATCATACTGTCTAACCTGTGAATATTGCTAAATTAAGTGCTGTACCTCTTGTTAACAATCTGTATATAGTTTACCTGTTTCACCATGTTTTATATTCCCTGTTTATTTTAAGTCCCGTGAAGAACCTTCTACATTGCACAAATTTTGTTACCTGTGAACCGCACTGAAGATGAATAGCGCGGTATAGAAAAAACTCTAAATAAAATAAATAAATCTCCCACTCCACTAACAATAGAACCAAAAGGCAGCACTCCCAGAATTCTCTCACAATCCCCCCTCCCACCTTTTGCAAACCAAAACAAACCACAAGTAATAGGGCCTTCTCTTTTGTTGCACCCATCCTATGGAATGCCTTCCCTGACTCCCTACGTGCCATTAAAGTCTTGCTAACATTCAGAAAAGAACTAAAAACCCTCCTGTTCACACAATACTATGGAGAAAATAACGATCATAATGTTACATCCCTGTACTTATCCCAAACTAAATCTGTAACGCCCTCAACTTAAGAAAATGTTGACCTACACCCCATGTAAATAGTTATTTGTTATTTGTTATTTGTACCATGTACATAGTTCTACTATAACATTTCCTTAATTGAAATCCTGACTGTTTTGATTTGTTCTATGTATTAATGTTCATTGTAAACTGCCCCTGATCTCTGAAAGGAGCGGTATAAAAGTAATGCCAAATTTAAAAAAAAAAAAAAAAAAAAAAAAGAAAGTTAATTGTGACCTAGATTGGCCACTGTTGGAAACAGGATACTGGGCTTGATGGACCTCGGTCTGACCCAATAGAGCATATGTTATGTTCTTATGCTCATAGTAACAAGGCACCCCTACTTCATCACTCTGCCAAAAGTAAGTTTGCAGCAAACAGATATCTCAGTTAAAAAAAATAAGTCAAATACTCAGGTATCACACTAGACCAAAATCTTAGCATGCTACCTCATATAAAGAATACAGTTAATACAGCATACTTCAAGATAAGATCATTTCAAAATTCATGCTCATTACTAGAGTCCAAAGACTTCAGAAGAGTGTTCCAGTCAATGATCACACTGCACCTGGACTATGGCAACATCCTCTATAAAGGACTACAAAAGCATACATTGTACCCACTATAGATGGCACAAAATACTGCTGCCAGATTGATCACAGATACCTCCTGATTCCAACATATTACACCTACATCAAGCATCTTTATTGGTTACTATAGCCCTAAGAATAAAGCACAATGTTGTTACCACATTTTTCAAAATGATGCATCACTTTTCAGCCCCCTGCCTGGAGGCCCCAATTAACAAAACACCTGACATAAGATCTAGAAGATCCATAAATCCGAACCAACTATCTATCCCCCTGCTCATGACAAGATGCATGCAGCAGACCAGCTTCAGAGCCTTCTCCCTCATTGCTCCTACAATTTGTAATTCACTCGCAGAACCTATAAAGATTAGTTCAAGCAATACATGACCTAAAAAACAGCATGCTTTCACAATTTTTTAGGCTACCTTTTGTATTTTCTTCTTTATAACAGCATTTCTGATCTCACATTTAAACCATGCCGGTAGTAGTTTGGCCTTCCTTCTTCCTTTGTTAAAACGCGGAATACATCTGGTCTGGACTTCCAAGATAGGTGTTTAAAAATACTAGGACTGATGTAAGCTCTTAACCTTCACACTTGGTCCTTTTAGTTTATTCTTAACCATTTTGTTCATTTTATAATAGCCTCCCTATTGAAAGCTAAATTCTAGTGCAGTGCATTTCGTTGCTATCCTTTCTACATTTATTAAATCAAATGTGATCATGTTATCACTATTGCCAAGTGGCCCCATCACCATTACATCTTATACCAGATCTCGTATTCCACGAAGGACAAGATCTAAAATAGCTTCCTCTCATGTCAGTACATGTCAGAAACTTCATCTTCCAGTTGATACACAGGTAACTGAAAACACCATTACTACTGTGTTGTAAACATTGTTAGCTTCCCTAATTTCTGTTAGCATATCATTCATCTCTTCATTCTGGTAAGTTGGATGGTAGTATAATTCCCCCCCCCCCCCCACCTTGCCATTCCATTCCCCTTTTCACATAGGATTTCTAACTATAGAGATTCTGCAGTGTATTTTCTTTCCTGTAAAACTTATATCCTGTTTGATCAACCCTATCACTGTGATATAATTTGTACCTTGTTATTAGAGTGCCCCGTTGGTTATCCTCCTTCCACCATGTCTCTGAGATGCCAATTATATCTAATTTTTCCACTCAGTACTAAATATTCTAGCTCTCCCATCTTATTGTTTTAGACTTCTTCAATTACACCCTTCCTCCCGCAGTCTCCACTCAATACATGTTAATCTCCTTCATCTCCTTCCCCCTCTTGTGCACATATTCACTCCACCCGTTCCTCAGCCTTCTTCTTCCTGGGTCCATCCACGGCTGGCCCGTCCACTGAGCGAGAATATTTTTTGCGCAGGGCCCCGCATTTCAGGGGGCCCCGTGCAAACAGCATTCTGCATTAAAAGTAAATTTTTTAAAAAAGCTGGCTGCTGCCGATGCCGCCGTGGCAGCAGCAGACTCAAGTGTCCTGTGGCTCCCCCTCCTCTGCAGAGCCCTCCCTACCTGCATCAGTCCCTCTCCGCGCTGGCTTTCAGAGACATGAAGGGAGAGTTTCCCTTTCACGGCTCTGTTAAGCCCTCCGGGGCTGATGGGAAACAGGAAATGCCTGTTCCCCATCAGCGCCAGCGGGCTTAACAGAGCTTTGAGGGAGAAACTCTCCCTTCACGGCTCTGAAAGGCAGCACGGAGAGGGACTGATGCAGGCAGGGAGGGAGGGAGGGCTCTGCTGGGCAGGGGGGGGGACGGGACACTCGATTCTGCTGCTGCCATGGCGGCAGCAGAAGCAGCCAGCTTTTTTTTTTAATTTTCCCTGAGCTGATGGGGGGTTAGGACTGGAAGTGGGCTGTGGGCTGATCGGGAGTTAGGACTGGTAATGGGCTATGGGTGGAGGGGGCTAAGACTGAAAATGGGCTGATGGGGGGAGGGTAGGACTTGAGGTGGGCTGATGGGGTTAGGACAAGTAATGGGCTGTGGGCTGATGAGGGGCTAGGACTGGTAATGGGCTATGGGGAGCTAAGACTGGAAATGGGCTGATGGGCTTAGAACTGGAAGTGGGTTGATGGGGGGGTTAGGACTGGTAATGGGCTATAGGGGGGGCTAAGACTAAAAATGGGTTGGGGGTTGCTAGGACTGGAAATGGGCTGAGTGGAAGGGGAGGCTTGAACTGCAAATAGCTGATGAGGATGGGGGCTTGGAATGGAAATAGGCTGAGTGGAGGGGAGCCAGGATTTGACATGGGCTGATGGTGG
The DNA here is from genome assembly GCA_033557465.1 of Ichthyophis bannanicus. Classification (NCBI taxonomy): domain Eukaryota; kingdom Metazoa; phylum Chordata; class Amphibia; order Gymnophiona; family Ichthyophiidae; genus Ichthyophis; species Ichthyophis bannanicus. The sequence continues at coordinate 1,630,744,231 of CM066032.1, forward strand.
GGCTAGGAAAGGACTGGAAATGGGCTGATGGGGGGCTAGGACTGAAAATGGGCTGATGCAGGGACTAGAAGGGAGCGGATGCTGGGTGGGGCTGGAACTAGAACGGAGCTGATGTTGGGGGGGGGATTAGAATGAGATGGGGCTGGGAGAGTGAAATGGAGAGGGGAAAATATTTTGTGTGGGAGGGAAGAAAAATCTACAATTGGCTGGGTCTTGGGAGAGTAAGTGGGGATTGAGGGTGGAGGGGTAAAATTTGAGTGGATGAAATAGGAATGAGGAAAGTGCAAAAGGAGAACGATTAGTATGTTAAAGCAGATGTCGAGAGAGAATGGAAAAAAACTAGACGAGAGAAGAAAGGACAAATGGACAGCAGATGATGGAGAGTTAGCAGAAGACACAAAGAAACCAGAAGAAAGTGTCTGGAGCAATTGCAACTGAAAAAAAATGCACAAAAGGTAGAAAGATTTCTTTTTATTTTGAATTTATTAACTGGAATATGTCAGCTTTGGGAAATGTGCATCATTAACATCTGCGCTTTATTTAGTACAAGAGGAAATTAATTTATATTTTTATTTCTACAGTGTTGTTGTACATTCCAAGTTTGGCTTTTGGGGTTCCAAGTTTAATTATTGTCTTCCTGTTTCTAAATTGTGATTCCTTGTTTGGTGATGGTCTATGTTCTGCATGTGTAACTGAGCTGAGGTATTCTGTTTATGTAATTCCTATTTGACATTGCCACTTGTTCTCTTTCCCCAGTAGGTCATGTATTGTTATTCTCTGAAATGTATTGGCTTAATATTTGCAGTGTTGCCTTTTGATAGGTAGAGTCTGGTGCTTTGTGAGTCCTGGTAGTGCTGTTACAATACGACAGGTTTGCTATGGGTTCTAAATGGACAGTGTTTGTAGTAGTTCCTAATGTGCCTGGCAGTTGGCACTGGATTATAGTAATGTATAAATCTTTTAGTCTTTCTTTCTTTATACATAGACTCATTAAGAGGCATGTTTACTAAAAGTTAGTGTATGGTAACATTATGCAAATATTTATGCAAATGAGGCCCTGCACCAAGTCTCCGCACATGGCCCCAGACCCCCCTTGGGCCGCCTCTGGATCCATCTCTATGTAACTCCCTTCCCACCCCCCCATCTAGAACAGTACGTCTCCAAATTCAAGCCCCTCCTAAAAACCCACCTTTTCTCCTCCACTTATGACTTACCCTCTCCTCTGACCCCTCTGTTTCTATGCTGTCTGTTTCTATTCTGAATGATTGTAATTCTCTTTCCTATCTTATTTTTAGTTCCTTTCCTCTTCATAGGCTCTGGTCTTACTTTATTTGTTTGTAAATTGTACACCACCTTGATGTTTGAAGGGCAGTATATCAAGTGTTGCAATAAACATAAACAAACTTCTAACATTTGCAAACAGGCATTTCAACATTTGTTTTTTGTTCAAATTATCAGATGACTGCAGTTATTTGTAATCTTTCAACTCTGAATGCTCTTTACTAATAGGCTCCTGGGTTATTTTTGTTTATTGGAATCTGTCAGGATGCCGTAAGTGAAAGGGCGCTGGCAGGTTCCCAACCACCGTGGGTAACCGCGTGCTCGGCCCGGTGCGGGACCCTGCGCGTGTCTGTCAGAGGAGGAGGGGGCGCATCAGCGGTGAGGACGTAGGTTGTGTCTTTTGAATTGATTGGCTCCGCCCACGGGGACAAGCGCGGGGGAGCCAATCAAAGCGGAGGCAGGCATGTGCTCAGGTCTGTAACAGTCGTCTGTGCACATGCGAACAGAGGCTTCGCGGTGAGGTCGGTGTGAGCAGGCGAATTCGTGGGGGAGCAGGCAGATCGGGCCCATGGATCCGCTTGGGGAGTGTGCGGGAAGTAGTCTTCTGGTAAGGCGAACTGGTGCTGCAGCAGTGCCGGCAAGATTTGTTGAGCGACTGTTGCTGGGTGCTGGCAGGAACTGTTGGAGAAGCGGTTGCGTTGGCAGGACCTCGTGGTTCCCGGCAGGGAGCGGTGGAACATGCGGAGCCCGAAGCCGTTGACAGCAGCGGTACATGCGAGTAGGGGCTTGAATTTAAAAAAAAGAAAAAGAAAAAAAAAGACATACACCTCAACAAAAAGAGGGAACAGCTGTTGGCATAGGACAGTCGATCCCATTTAGATAGGGGATGCCTTTGAGGAGGGACACCAGAGCAGGGGGCAGGGAGCTAGCAGGGCTGATGTGGTCAGGCCTGTTGGGGGGACAAGGAGGTCAGGGGGTCAAAAGAGGGAGGCAAGTGGTTCCGGGTGGTCGGTCAGGGATCACGGCCACCTGTCAGGGGGTGGTCAGAGCTCAGCGAACTGAAAGGGGGCATGGAGGGTCCCTAGATTTGTCTAAGAGGGCAGGGGGTGGACACAGAGCTCAGGGGTGAGGATCTGGGGGACAGCCGATGATGGAGGGGGGCCTAAGGGTGGATGACCCAGTTCCAGCCACGGGCAAAGATGGACAGGGTGGTACCAATGTGGGGTTCGTTGCAGATATGGTGGGGGGGGAGGCGAATCAAGGCAGGGGATTGGGACCCCTTCCTGTTTAAGGATGGAGGGAAGTGGGTGTGAGAGTAACATGCCTGGGTATGGGGTCTCCAGTGTGGTGGTTGCAGGAGTGTTTTCCCCATGGGGGTGGACCAGCAGTTCAGATGGGTTACGGGTCGTTCGGGCATCAGACTGCATGGGATCATTCGATTGGGGGAGGACAAGGCCCGTCTAGGGCTGAGTGGGCGGGGGGCTTGGCAACCAGCATGGTCGTCAGGTTTCCTCCCCCCTGATTTTCCTTTTTTGTCTCCACAAGTTCCATTTCTGATGTCTCCTGAAATAGTGCACGGAACGGGGGGGGGGGGGACACAATCATGTGCGGTGAATATGGACACAGTAATCCACATTGGCGCGAGGAGTATCAGGTGATGGGGCTTCTCATGAGGAGCAGGTGTGCAGCAGTTGATGGAGGATCATCCACAGGAGGTGCTTCACCCGCCAGTGACAGGGACGGCGGCTATGGCAGAGATGGGCGAGTTGCAGGCTGCGCAAGTAGCAGTGTGTGAAGGGAATGGTTTGCCAGCAGAATGGTCAGGAAAAGCAAGCAGGAAGAAGCACTCTTGCCGGTAGTGGCGGAGTTTGGACTCCACCTCCTCCTCATCATCGGGTTCGTCTGCAGCGTCCTCGGGAGACGAATGCAGGAGGCCAGGGGTGCATGGCGGTGTGGCAATGGGGAGTAAGTCGGGGGATGGAACTCCTACTTTAGCAACCTTAGCGGATTTCTGGGAAAGGGTTCCAAAGAAGTTGCGAAGTAAAATTTGGAAGCGGAGATATATAGATATTTTCCGCTTGCTTGAAGGTCGGAAGTGTTCCGGTGAGAGTAAGAAAAAGCTCAAGGAGGAGGAGAAGGCCGGCCGGATTAGGAAGGTGACCAGGAATGTCACGAATTGAGTGAGGGCTTTCTTACGTTTGGTAAGGGTTTGGGGCCAACACTATCCGGAGCATTATGGTATGTTGCTGGCATATGCGGACTCGATTCTGGAAATGTCACAGACCCACGAGGGTTAGTCATGGCTAAATTACGATGAGAAGTTTAGGGATACAATGGAAGAGAACAAGTTATTAACTTGGGGCTCGCAGGATATTAACTTGTAGCTCACGCAGATGTCAGTCAGAGCGAATGCCGGAGGTGGGGGGATGGGGGGGAAGGGAGGGCCGGCAGCTAATACAGGGGTTAGCTGTTCCTTTTGTGGGGGAGGGGTCATATTGCAGTCTAAACTGGTTGCAAGCGGAGTTGGGGATGTGTGCTGGAGGTTTAACAAGTCCTTGTGCCCTTTCCCGGACTGCAAGTTCTAGCATGTTTGCTCAGTCTGTGGCGGGGCACACTTGGCTGCAAAATGTATTAAAGAAGGTGCCTTGTTGTCCCTTTTGCTGGCCCCCAAGTAGTAGGTTGGCATTTGGCTTGGCCCCCACTCCAATAAGGGTGGAGGTGTTAAGCACGTGGCTTTGCCACTACCCAAAGAAAGGGGATAAGGAAGTTTTGCAGTTGGGGTTTCAGTTGGGTTTTGTTATTCCAGTTCACCACAGCGCCCTGCAAGAGCGACCTACGGGAACCACACAAACAAGGCACCAAGAGCAGATCAAAGTGCATACCGCTAAATGCCGGATAACCACCTGGAACCCATTGCCAGCTGAGAACCAAAAACCCAAGAGCCTAAAGCCACAAAGACCGATCCAGGGAGCCCCAGCGACCAGGAGGCGATCACAGTAAGCCACAAGCTGTCTGACTGGATAAAACTCAGAGATATCTAGGCCTAATACTGCCAAATTGTTTAGTTTATGCTATACCCCTTGCCTATTATACTGACCAGTACCTTCCCTAGTGCTGTCTTTCACATCAAGCTACAGGTGTACTATCTACCCTACACACTGCCGGTCAATCTGGTCACAGGTACCTCAATTAGAAACCCACAATGATGCCCTACCCAAGTGCCTTAACCAGTTGTTGCCTTCTCTTAGGTCTGCTCCATAGTGCTCTCACCCGCACATCCTCCCACAATCCCTTACCAGTCCTACAAGGCTCATGGAAGAGGTGGTCTAGCTTCCCCCGCCACCCAGCATCCGGGGCTAGGCAAGTGTCAAGCCCACATCTACTCTAAGTCTCCCTTCAGCAGACCAAGCCACCCCAGAAAGAGAAGCATACACTCACACACAACCTGAAATGTGCCCTTATAAATGCACGCTCAGTCTGGAAAAAATGGCCAGCCATTGCCGAACTAGTAGCCGCCCATGACCTAGACATCCTACTAGTCACCGAGACATGGTTGTCCACATCAGACACAGTCCTCCTTCATCAACTTGTCCCCCCCAATTTCACCATCCACAGGGCAGATCGTAGAGGTGGAAGAGTACTCATTCTGACCAAAACAGAGCTCCAATAAGAGTTGGTCTCTGCCAGCAGCACCATGCACCTCGACGCCATCACCATAGCCAACAAGCTCAGCACCATCATTGTCTACAGAGCTCCATCTCATTCCCCAGAGGACCTATCGACAATAATCAACCTTGCCTGCAACCCCAAGTACCCACGTACACCAAACTAGGTGATGGGCGATTTCAACCTCCCTGCTCTCCAAGACACCCATGCCCAGGCCTTCCTTGATGCTCTTAATGAGCTGGGATTCATACAGAAAATTGACACAACCACCCATGTAAAGGGAAACTTCCTGGATCTGTTATTCGCCCAACAAGCAGTCCTGGACCCGAAGCACGACCTTGATCTATCCATCAGCCCTGTACCATGGTCAGACCACAGTCTGATAAGATTCCAGATGCCAAACACACCCCAACCATAGTAGCACCCAGCCCTCACTCAAGGTCCCCACAGTATCATCAAGGTGTTTCCAGTCATTCAACAAGGAAGAGATCCTGAACAGAGCCCAGCCTCTTCTAAACCCTCCACCTTACAATCTTGATGAGATGATCTCCACGAGGAACACGAGCCTGGATGGCATCATACATCGACCACCCACAAATAAGCCAACTGGAAGAAGACAGAATGCCCCGTGGTATTCCCCTGAGCTTCGGACGTCACTTCTCCATCTTAGAAAGCTTGAGAGACACTGCTCACGGACAACTGAGAACCATGAGTCATACCTTGCTCATCTAGGAAGGCACCGTGCAACAGTTTCAGCGAGAATGAAGCAATTCCATGCAAAGTTATTGCAGCGCTCCCTAAATAAACACAAGCTTTTTAACCTAATCAAATCTCTAACAAAAGATCCATCCCCCACTCAACCTAGCCTCCCTGACCCACACGAATACGCCGACTACTTGAAGGCCAAAACAAGCAATTCTGGGGAGAGCACAAACCTCCCGCTCTCGCTGGAGACACACCACGGAACCCCACCACCCACCCTGTCTCCGGACACGAAGGACACCCGCAACTTCATCACCACCTTCTCGGCCCCAACCGAGAAAGGCATTCAAGACATCATCGCAGCCATAAACACTACCACAGCTCCGAATGACCCCTGCCCAGCATTTTGGATAAAATCTCTGCGTGGTGACCTCAGCCCTTTTCTGGCCAAACTCATGGAGCTATCATTCTTGACTGGGAACTTCCCTCGAAGCCTGAAGAAAATAGCCATCAGACCTCTGCTTAAGAACAACAAGTTAGACCCAGCTAGGGAAGATTCCTACAGGCCAATCTCGAGCATCCCGCTCCTGGCAAAAATTATTGAGAAGGTCGTCCAACAGCAACTTTGTCACCACATCAAGACAAGCGCATATATTCAGGCGTGATTCTAGATAAGAACCTCAGTATGGATTCCCACATCAGAAATACAACAAAAATAATCCACTACAAGCTTACGATACTTAAACTATGCCCACTGGTACATTTACATGACTTCATGAGCATAATACAAGCAATCATCACACCTCACTTTGACTTTGCAAACACAGTACTCCAAGGTATAACAAAACAGAATCTTAAAAAACTTCAGCTGGCACAAAATGTAGCTGCCAGAACCATCATGAAGGTTCGTACATTCGAACACAACGTCCATACTAGCTAACCTACACTGGCTACCAATCTACTGCAGGATAAATTACAAAATCCTAATAACCACATTCAAAGCAATAAACAAACTGGCACCACCTATACTGAGCAAGCTAATTAATAAGGAAACACCAAAAATCTCCCAAAGGAGAGGTAATACAAACAAAATTATGATTCCGAAAGACTTTACAAAAGCCAAAAAGTCAACTAACAAGGCATTTTCTCATTCGGCCCCCATTCTCTGGAATGCACTACCCGAAGAAATCAGAATCCTAACCAATATCAAGGAATTTCATAAGAAACTAAACACACATCTATTTATGACACACTATGGTGTACAGACAAATTCCATTACCCTTACTGACAAAGGATAATAGAAGACAATTTAACTGCCAAACTATGAAAGACTTAACTTAAATTAACTGCAACTAAAGAAACACTAATTCAATTTCTCTAATCACCGTAACAATAATGCTAACATAAGATGGCCAGACTGTCAAATGCCCCGTAATGTACATAGTCTAAATACAATGTATCAGATGTTATGTACATAGTTGCTAAGCTCTGTGCAAAAATTTCTAAGCACACAGTAGTTAGACCATTGCTAATAGTTAATAGTTCTAGTTCAATGTATTAAGTTCTTTGATGTTTCATGTAAGAACAGGTTTTATAATTGTTCACTGATTCTTTACATTGTTCTTTGTAAACTGCACCTGATCCATGGGAAAGTGCGGTATGTAAGTGTTTGTTAAATAAATAAAAATAAATAAAAATAAATTCAGGGAGTCTCATGGCGTGGAGACCCTATTAACCACTCTTTTCAGCTCGTTGACCATCAGTTTGGACAACATCAAACAAGGATTTGCATTGATCTTCATGGACATTGCTGCAGCCTTTGACTCCGTTAGCCACGAGATACTCCCCACACACCTCAAGGAGAAGGGCATCCTTGGGACAGCACTAACCTGGTGCCAGTCATACTTAACAGATAGATGGCAGCACATCCGTACCAGCTCCACCACCTCCAAACCTTTCCCACATGAGAAAGGTGTACCACAGGGATCTTCACTCTTGGCCCTACTGTTCAATGTATACATGCAGCCCATTTGCAAGCTCATCTGTTATTTCAGTATCAACTACCTGGTCTATGCTGATGATGTTCTGCTTTACATGCCTATCTCAACTGAACATCCAGATCTCTCACCATTGACATCCTGCTTTGATGCCATCACAGACTGGCTACACATGCAGATGCTCAAGATGAACTTCAAGAAAACAGAGGTCCTCTTTATCACCAGAAACCCAGCATTCACTCCACCCACCGCTCTGAAGGTATGAGATGCTGAGTTCCTCAGCAAACCCACTGTATGGTACCTAGGGGTTACGCTAGACCAACAGCTCAACATGAAAGCCCAAGTGAGCAACATGGTTAAAGCGGTCTACCACAAAATACGGACGCTCCGTCACCTACAACAGCTGCTTGAGCCAGATGACTTCCAGACAGTCGATCAAGCCCTAGTAATCCCGCATTTTGACTATGCCAACATTATACTACACAGACTCCCAAAGAGCACGCTGAATCCTCTACAGCTTGTGATGAATGCAGCCGCCAGATTGTTGCACGGGGCCTCCAGGAGAGAACACATAACCCCAATGCTGAAGTACCTACATTGGCTACCGGTCCACTGCAGACTTTCCTTTAAAGCTTTACTAATGACCTTTAAGGCCATCAACAGGTGCTCCTCCATCTCCCTCATGGACCTCATCCAGCCCACCCCCCTCAACATAACTAGTAGAGCAGCCACTTCCAACACCCTGGTACTCCCGAAGGAAATCACAAAATGTGCACAGTCAACCAGAAAAAACCTTTGTGCTATATGCACCCACATGCTGGAATGCACTCCCACCGGCCGGCCGCGCCATCACTGACCTCACCCAGTTTCGGAAGGCACTGAAGCACCATCTGTCCCTCCAACACTTCATCGACCAAACTGATATCTCACAGTCAGCCACACTCGGAAGTCAGATTATCATCCCCTGCACAGCCACCCCGCAAGAACACAGCCCCACACGCTAGACCACGAGACACCCGACAGGTAGAAGGTATTCCTACTTTGACCAGTCACTCTGTACATAGTTAACCCAGCCTGTAAGTAATTTGTGAGCTGCCCCTGTCATCTGTGACAGCCAGCCTGCCTGTACATAGTTACCCTATTAGCCCATGTAAAAAAAATCCTTGTTCTCTGTAAGTCCAGTTTAGGCCCTGCCTGCACTGCACAAATCTGTTAACTGTACACCGCACTGATTTGAAAGAGCTCGGTATAGAAAAGACTTTAAATAAAATAAAATAAGGTATTGTGGCAGTCACAACGGCGAGAAATTCCCCATCGGTGCAACGCTTTGTGTCCATAGCGTGGGAGAAGTTGGCTGTCGAGTTGAAGTTAGGTAGAATAGCGGGTCCATTTACAAAGCCGCCTTTCCGGAATTTTGTGGTATCTCCTTTGGGAATCATACCTAAGAAAGAACCTGGGAAGTTTCAGTTGATCCATAATTTGTCGTTTCCGTTGGGGGCATCGGTGAATGATCACATCCTACGCATGTTTTGTACGGTGCGGTATGCCTCGTTTGATAGGCGATGGAGTTAATTCAGAAATCTCGTAACAGGGCTTTGATGGCAGAAGTGGATCTTGAATCTGCTTTTCGCTTGTTGCCAGTGCACCCCTCTGCATTTCATTTGTTAAAATTCCTCCGCAAATCGGAAACCTATTTTGATAAATGCATGCCGATGGGCTGTGCAGTTTCTTGTGCCTACTTTGAAAAATTTAGTACCTTCCTCCAGTGGGCAGTGGTGCAGAGGGTGGGTAGGTCATTCTTGTTTGTGGGCATATCACAGGCTACGGTGTGTAGAGCGCTTTTGGAAGGTTTTGTGAGTTTGGATGGTGAATTCGGGTGCCTTTGGCTGAAGGTAAGATGGAATGCTTGACGACAAGGATCACCTTCTTAGGAGTCGAGTTGGATTCCGAACAAATGGTAGCGTGCCTGCTGATAGCTAATGTAGGGATTAGGGATATGTTCCTGATTCATACCACTTGATGGCCTTTGTAAATGTCTGCTCTAATAAAAATATATGTCAACCAGGCTGCTATATGGTGGGCAGAAAGAAAGCAGGCCAGCATAAGAAGAAACCATATAAGAAAAAAACAATTGACAGCAATGCATATTCCTGAGCTGGAGGGTCCAGGAATATGCATGGTCATGCATAGTCATGCAGGGTCTTGTACAAAGCACGTACACAGGAAACCACAAGCTGACATGGACAAAGTATATGCTGAGCCCATCAGCCCTGAAGAAAGCAGGTGATTGACAGTTGGTAGGTATAGTGCAAGAGCAGACAAGAGAAGGAACCTGAATGGGTATTAAACAGGAACAAGGGGGGATAGAAAGGAAATAACAGGAAACAGATGGTAAGAAAAGATAGGATACAAGGAGAAATAGATTTGGAAGCTGTGCACATACACAGAAGTAAGAAAATGTATATAAGCAACAAGAATATTGTACCAAGTGGGAGGAGAAATTCTGGAGGTGCCTAGTGCCCAATAGAAGCACTCCTCTCCATTGCCTGTATTGTCCATCGGTTGCCTAATAAACAGAGATTCTGATATTACCTGTGCCGACTTTGGATCTGGACATTATAGCAAATTAGTGATAATTAGCGATTGGTCTTTTTGTGGGTAACAGGGCCTCACACTAACAAAATACGCAACTTCACCACCTTCTCTAATGTGTTGGCCTCCTCAAAGTTAACGTTGAAAGAAATGCAGGCATTGATAGGATCGCTGAATTTTGCCTACAGAGTAATCCCGATGGGGCAGGTATTTATTCGCCAGTTAGCGGCAGGGACTGCGGGGGTGTGTAAGCCTCATCACTGCATTCGAGTTTCCAGAGTTATACATGAGGATATGTGGGTTTGGGACATATTTTTGAGAGACTTTAATGGGATGTGGGTGTTACTGGAAGCTGAGATTTCTAGTGAGGATTTGCAGCTTTACACAGATGTAATGGGAGGTGTAGGTATGGGAATTTACTTTGGAGGGGTGTGGTGTGCCGATAGAAGGCCACAGGCATGGCATGACTCTGGACTGTTAAGGAATATCACCTTCTTAGAACTGTTTCCTATATTAGTTGTGTTGGAGTTGTGGCCTGACAAGCTGTGCAACCGCAGGGTGGTATGGTGGTATGATAATGAAGCAGTGGTGAGCGTCATTAATCACTACACTCCGCGATGTGTGCAAGTGGCATCATTAATGAGGGATGTGGTACTGTCCTGTTTGCGTCTGAATGTTACGTTGAAGGCCCGCCATATCCCGGGGCATACTAATGGAATTACTAATGCTTTTTCCCGTTTACAGTGGGACTGGTTTCGGAAGTTGGTACCAGAGGCAGACACGGAGGGGCTCGTGGTCCCTTGGAACTTATGGAGCTGTGGCCTGTGGAGATGAGGAATCTGCTGCGGAGTTCAGTGGCAGAGCGGATGTGGTATGCTTAATCGGTGAGGTTGTGAGAGAGTTGTGGAATTTTTGCGTGCACGTGGGTGGCAGGCGGGGGCAATGTCTGATCAATTAATAGGGTAGTATATCCTTAGTGCAAAAGGGCAGGGGGTTGCTAGATCATCGGTGCATGGCCATTTGGCGGGTTTTGCGTTTTCGCGAGAGCTGTGGGATGGGGTTCCTCAGGGGGGGAGGGTTCCATGCACGTAGGTTACAGCAAGGGTGGGAGTGTTTGAGGCCGACACCGTGTGATCATCAGTGGCCAATTATGCATGAATTGCTCATAAGACTATGAGGATATACCTAAGGTCGCGGAGTCGCAATATGAAGCCACACTCTTCTGGGCAGTGTTCAGTTTGGCCTTCTTTGGCACCTTCCGTGTGGGTGAATTGATGGCAAACTCTGGGAAATTGGGAGTTGGGAGTAGTTTGCGCCTCCAGCACGTCCAGGTAGACAGTGGGCAGTTACGAGTACTCCTAGCAAAATCAAAAATGGACCAACAAGGAAGGGGCTTGTGGGTGGCCCTGAAAGAGATTGGTGGTCTCACGTGCCCGACTGCCAAAATGAGGGACTCTTGTGTTCGCCCGGTGGCAGAGGGTGGGCTATTTGTCCATAAAGATGCACGTTTTTTGACGCGGTTTCAAGTGTCAGCAGTGTTAAGGATGGTGTTGCGGCAGATAGGTGAAGACCCGAGCCTTTTTTCTGCGCATTCTTTTCGCAACAGTGCAGCGGCAGCTGGGCTGTTGGGTGTGCAGATACAAAGTATTGGCAAATGGCAGTCCAGGTCGTTTATCGGATATGTTAGTTTCTGATGTCGACATGCCAAGCAGCCAAGGGTGATATTAACTGTTATTTTCTTTTGCAGATGGGGGAATGTCTGTGCGGGGATGTTGGATGCTGGGGCATTCCTTCGTGTTCTGGGCCAGTCAGCGAGCAGCAGTGTGGCCAGTTGGGCTAAACCTGGGACTGGATCCTGCATTGGTGTTTCATGGCTGGGTGAGCACGGTCTACGGTGGACACCGCTGATGCCTTTGCTCCGACACCATGAGCGCATAAGGAAACAGCCGGCAATTCTACTGTTCCATCTGGGAGGCAATGATTTGGCTTCCTGGACATGCAAGCAACTGATCAATGCTCCGAAGAAGGATTTTGCCTTGGAGCCAAGGATGTTTTTGGGGGTTGTTTTAATATGGTCAGATATCATCCAAAGGCCGGCATGCTAGGGGCAACGGCGTTGGTCTCGAGGACTGACTAAAATTAATAGGCAGATCGGGCAGTGGGTATGTGAGCAGGGTGGGTATCAGGTGCAGCATTCATGGGTTGAGGTGGCTTGTGCCAGATTGTATAGGAGTGATGGGGTACATCTATCTCCGGTGGGCATGGACTTGCTCTTGAATGACTGGCAGGAGGCAATGGAGCGGGTGGTGCATGAGGACACTCGCTGGTCACAGCTTGATATGGGGGGGGGGTGGCACAGGCATATCAAAGGGCCTGTGCTGGTAGCAGGATCCCAGAAGTTTCCGGGGTCCAGAGCCTTAGGCTACTTGGGGCGGGGTGCCCACGACCCGGACAACCCCTTGCAGACTTTTGCTATTGATATGGTGAAGTCGGTAGGAGTGGTAGGAACTTTGCCGGTGGCTTGACCATCCAACACTAGGTAAGAAACCCCATGGGCCATCAAGTTCACCAAGCCCAAGAAAGATAAAAAGGACCAAAAAGTGAGCCTCAAATTAGGTAGTGTTCCCCTTGTGGTAATTGTTCATATTGTTCTGGCTCTCTAGTAGGTACTACATGGACTGATCCATTGACTAACAAGACCTGGATGTTCACCACACCACAACGTGCAAATCATCTTATGTTGTCTATCTTATTTGTTGCCCCTGGGGCTTGACTTATGTCGGCCGCACTATTCGTCCCCTTAAGGTACGTTTGGCTGAACATGCCTCACTCATTCGTACTGGGGTTCTTTTGGCACCAATGGTTCAGCATGTTTTATCACATGATCATACTTTTGAACAACTCACCTGGAGAGCGATTAACTTGATGCCCCCTCAGAAATTGGGGATGGTGATCGGATCCAGAAACTTCAATACATTGAACAATGATGGATCTTTCGTCTAAATACTATGGTCCTGAGGGGTTTAAATCTGGAATTGGATTGACACAGCTTGCTGTGAGGCTTCCTCTGGGGAGGTGGGCGCTTGGGAGTACTCTCATCCTTGGATGTGAACTGCAACAGTCATGTGATTATCATCACGTCAGCTTTAGGCATTTACAAGGGTGTCCCCCTCTTTTTTCCGGTTTTATGACATCTTTGTTAGGTGATGATAAACTAACCTGAAGCAGGGTGTTGAAAAGTGAGGAACCCGAAACACAGGACTGTCTCGTGTATAGATCACCTGTTCTAGCATTTTTTGCCAAAGTTGCAGATAAGTAAAAAACATTCTGACCGATTGAAATTTCGGCAGTTACGTGTTTCTTACTGCTTTTGATTAAAAAGGACACTTTTCCTCATTACCGCAGCTTTCACTGTTGGTAGCTTCGGAGTGAGGATTCTAGGTCCGACAAAAGAATTTCTTGTTTCATGGGGAACACTACCTAATTTGAGGTTCACTTTTCAGTGGTTTGACCGTGGCAGGTGCAGAGGCGAGGTCACTTTGCTAATTGCATGGCTGGTGAGGTATCGCTCCACTGGGGTTTGTTTGATGATTATTCTGGTTCATAATGTTCAATATGTTAATTGGTAATAAAGCTGCGACCAGTTGCTTCCAAGAACGGTTGTGTGTGAAGTTTGTGGGGAAAGAGGGGAGGAGTATTGGAAGGGGTGGGGGGTATGTGAAGATGGGAAGGGTAGAGCACCGGGTCCGACTACCCAGTTACTTCCATATTTTGCTAGTAACCTTCAAAAGATACATCAATCCAAACCATTTGCTTTTGTATGACTTTTGGCTTTCCCACCATTAGCTAGTTTAAAGCTGCTCTCTCTCCTTTTCAAAGGCTAATGCTAGCAGCCTGGTTCAATCTAGGTTAAAGAGAAGCCCCACTGTCAGAAAAGTCCCCCCTTCTTCAGAATATTGCCCAGTTGCTAAATCTAAAGCCCTCTTTCCTGCACCATCATCTCATACAGCAAACCAGTCCAGAGCGGGTTTTAAAAGCACAATATCCTTTATTAAGGGAACCACTGGGAGCCACAAAACCCAAAACAGCCATGTTTCAGCACTATCTTTTTCAGGGGTATTGGCCATTTCACAGTTGGGTCCATGGAATCAACATCAATCTCTTTCAGTAGTAAAGCATAAGTTACTCACCTGTAACAGGTGATCTCCAGGAACAGCAGGAATTTAGTCTTCACATATGGGTATCATCGGTACCGACGGAGCCTGCGCGGGAACGCTCCCCAGCGTCCAATAGGAATGCTTTTGGGAATATCCCTCAGCACATGCGCACTGCCTTCCCGCCTTTCCAACTGTCCCTCTTCAGTTAAGTTTGTAGCCGAGTGAAAGGATAGAGGGAGAGAGGAAAGAGACAAAGAGATAGAGACGTGACAACTAGGGGAGGTGGGTGGGTTGTGAAGACTAAATTCCTGCTGTTCCCGGATATCACCTGTTACAGGTGAGTAACTATACTATCTCCAGGAACAAGCAGGAATGTAGTCTTCACATATGGGGACTCCCTAGCTGAAGATGCCAGGGAGATAGCCACAGGAAGGTTCCGCCCTAGAAAAAGTAGGCATCCTTCCTCCCATGGATCTCTGGCATTCCACCAGGGTTGTTGGGCAGGAGTTGAATTAGGTCTGAAAGAGATTTTGAAGAACAGCTTGGCCAAAGAAGGCATCCTGACAGGAGGCTTTCTCCAGGCAGTAGTGGGCTGTGAAGGTGTGTACCAAAGCCCAGGTGGCTGCTCGACAAATGTCATCGATAAACACGGAGTGGAGATTAGCCATGGACCTCACGTTATGAGCTGTGAGGTGGCCCTGAAGAGGAAGACCCTTACTCTCATAAGCAAAGGATATGCATTGGGCAATCCATTTAGATAAAGTTCTTTTGGAGACTGGAAGTCCCAAATGACTAGCGTCAAAAGCTATAAAAAGTTGAGGACTTTCTATGTTGCTGTGTTCTCTGTAGGTAAAAGGCTAAGACTCTTTTACAATCCAAAGTATAAAGGTTTCTTTCTGCATTAGAAGCGTGAGGCCTCAGAAAAAAATACAGGAAGATAAATTGATTGATTCAAATGAAAAGGCAAAACCACCTTTGGCATAAAGTGTGGATGATTTCTAAGAACAACCATATCATGATGAAACCTAGTATAAGGAGGATCAGCCACTAAAGCTTGCAGTTCACTAATGTGACGTACAGAGATGATTGCAATTAAGTTTTTGACCTGGAAGGTCATCTTCCTAAGGGTTGTAGTGGCTAAAGGCTCAAAAGGCGGCTTCATGAGCTGCCCGAGAACTAGATTTAGATCCCATGCCACCGGTGGTGGCTTAATGGGAGGTTTAGTCAACAGAAGACCTCTCATAAATCTGGATATGAGTGGTTGAGAGGAAATTGGTTGTCCATTCAGAGGCTTATAAGAAGCTGCAATTGCACTAAGATGGACTCTTACCGAATTGGTCTTTAACCCAGAATTCGATAAGTGAAGGAGTTACTCTAGTATCTATTCTAAAGGTATGACAAGGGGGTTTAATTCCCTTCTTGGAGTACCATATAGTAAAATGTTTCCACTTGAAGGCATAAGATCTTCTTGTGGAAAGTTTTCTAGAAGCCTGAAGGATATCCTTTACCTGTTGGGACAGGTTGAAATCCTGGAGGTCTAAGCCTTCAGCAACCAGGCCGTGAGATGCAGGGACTGGGGACTCGGGTGCCATAGTGTCCTGGTGCAGCTTGAGAGAGATGTAGAAGCAGGGGATACCACGCTTGGTGTGGCTATCATGGCGCTATGAGAATCATGCAACCCCTGTCTCTCTGAAACTTGAAGTGGGTTTTGGGGATGAGGTGAATGGGTGGGAAGGCTTAAAGGAAGTCCTGATCCCAGTGAAGGAGGAAGGCATCCCTTGCCTGACAATTGTGAGCCGGAATCCTGGAACAGAATTGGGGACGTTTGGCATTCAATGGACTTGCAAAGAGGTCTATTCTGGAGTACCCTAGAGATGAAATATCTTTGCCACCTGGTCTAGGTGGAGAGACCACTCATGAGGCAGCAGTACTCGACTGAGTTTGTCTGCCCAAAGGTTTTGAATACCTGGAAGATATACCACTAGAAGGTGAATTTGATACTCTGTCGAGGGCCCAGTCGTAAAGCTTCGTTACATAATGACAGAGAGCCTGTCCCGCCCTGCTTGTTCACATAGAACATGGCTACTTGATTGTCCATCTGTACTAGGACTGTCTTGTAACTGAGCTGAGGGTGGAATACTCGAAGAGCTAAACAGATTGCTCTTAATTCCAGGAGGTTTATTTGTAGACCAGCCTCCTGTGGATTCCAGGTGCCCTGGGTAGAGAGATGATTCAGGTGAGCTCCCCAACCCACCTGTGATGCATCTGTTAGGGTGGCCTGAAAAAGGGGTTGATGGAAAGGAGACCCCACTGTCAGATTTTCTAGTGACTGCCACCATTGGAGGGACAAAATTAGTCATTGAGAGTTTACTATTTTGTCTGATAAATGTCCTGTGGCCTGTGTCCACTGTGTGGATAGGGTCCACTGAGCTGCTCGCATGTGGAGGCGAGCATATGGGACTACATGAACTGTGGATGCCATATGTCCCAGCAACTGCAGTAGCTCTCAAGCAGTTAGGGAGGATTTCCCTGCTGCTTGAGAAGCTATTTGCATTATGCGAAGACACTGGGCCTGTGGAAGGAAAGCCTTTTGTCTGTCTGGTATCTAGACAGGCACCTATGAATTCCAGGCATTGGGAAGGAACAAGTTGGGATTTTGGGAAGTTTATTACCAACCCCAAGTATTGGAGGATTCGCATTGTGCGAGACAGTGCTTGCTGGCCTCTGCAACTGTAGGGGCTCGAATGAGCCAGTCATCTAAGTAAGGGAAGACGAATATCCCCAGGGTTCGTAGAAATGCAGCTACTACTGCCATGCATTTCGTGAATACTCTTGGAGCTGAAGCCAGACCAAAGGGAAGAACCCTGTGCTGGAAATGTTTTCCCTTGAGAAGGAAATTGTAAGAATTTCCTGTGATTTGGATGGATCAGAATGTGAGTGTATGCATCCTTTAAGTCTAAAGAGCAAAGCCAATCCTGGCTTTGAAGGTATGGCAGAAGAGTTCCAAGAGAAATAATTTTGAACTTCTCTCGGAACGGGTATTTGTTCAATTCTCTGAGGTCTAGAATGGGTCTGTGTCCTCCTGTTTTCTTTGGAATAAGAAAATAGGGGGAGTAGAACCCTGCACCCCGTTGAAGAATGGGTACCTCTTCTATTGCCCCTTGGGCAAGAAGTATTGAGACCTCGTGATCTAGCAGATTGTCTGTGGAGGTTTGAGAATTGAATTGCCTTAGAATTGTAGGAGGGGGCATGCTGTGAAAATGGAGCTTGTACCCCTCTCCTACAATGGACAGAGTCCAATCTTCTGCTGTTATCTGATGCCATCTGTTGGCAAAGTCAGTCCTAAAGATTACCCCCAGACGGTTATCAAAATAGATACTAACAAAACCAAGATACCGTCAAAATCCCCCCAAATTTTTTTATTTTATTTTTGTTGGACATAAATCACGAGGAGGAGGCACTGTGAACCAACCCCCAAACGCGATACATGTCCCTTTTATTCAACCACATGGGTTCAAACATCTAGACTTTAATCGCTCCAAGGCTGTATAACAATGAAACAGCAATTTGCACTTATCTTGTAAGCATGCGCGACGTGCACGTTTCGGGGGACAAAACCCCTGTATCAAGCGCTCCGAACTCAACTCTGAAAAGAACTTGATCCACCATGAAACTGGCAAAAAACGCCGAAAAATTGGCCATTTAAATTGAGGATTCCAGCTAAAGTATTGGCTAGCAAAACCTGCCTCTCGGGAACACCAACCAATCACAGAAGGGAAATCCCATAAAAAAAAGGGGGAACCCCTAACGTGAAAGGATGACCTCACATCACTCCCAGCCAATCAATCTCGCAATTCAGTCCCATAGGAGTCACTGATTGTAAAAGGAATATCCACCGTTGTTCAAGCCTCTGAAGTTTAAAGGTGCGATCACCCCCCCTAGGGTCAGCTGGAACATGATCAATCACTGTCCACCGCAAATGTTGAAAATCATGTTGAAGTGTCAAACAATGTGAAACCATCGGGGCTGTGAGAACCTGGTTACGGAGGCGACTAGCATGTTCAATTAAACGGATTTTAATCTGCCGGGTGGTGCTACCAACATATCGCAAAGGGCAAGCACAATCAATAAAATAAACAACATGAGTTGACATACAAGTCGTTTGCCAACGACGATGGAAAGTCTGACCCGTATGCAAGTCGTTCCACGAAGTGCCAGGAATAGTAGTAGCACAAAATCGACACTCGCCACAAGGCTCATGAATCCCAGTCCGATGTTGGGGGTACAGTGGGCGGTCAGATGGTGTGGCAGAGAATACCAGCTTGTGTGGCAGAGAATACTAGCTTGGACAACATCTTTTTATATGGACTTCCGATTTAACATCTTTACATGAGTTTCTTGCCTGGTTAAATGGCTTGAAACTTGTATTAAGTATACCGCCCATATAGACCCTGAACGGGTTGAATTTTTGGATATGGTTGTTTTTCGTGTGGGGGATCTTTTGGCTACTACTCTCTACCATAAATCTGTTCAACGTAACAGTTTACTAAACTATCGCAGCTTTCATCCTGTGCCGCTGTGGAATGGACTGCCCTATGGACAATTTCTTAGACTCCGCAGGTTGTGTACCTCTATAGATCAGTTTCGGTATCATGCCGCGGAGTTGATTGCAGGACTTACTACTAAGGGTTATCCTAAGCCTGTTGTATCCTGTGCTTATCGACGGGCCCTATACTCACATCGTGAGTGGTTTCTGGATGGTCAAGTGGATCAACCCCCTGCGGAAGATTCTGATGTGGTGACAGGGGTTTTACCTTATATGTCCAATTCATCATGGGTGGTTGGCATTTTAAAGAAACATTGGCCAGTTTTATCCCTGCATTCAAGCATGAATAAACCCTTACGGATTGCTTATTCACGGGGGGGCCAATCTTCGGGACAAGCTGGTATTCTCTGCCACACCATCTGACCGCCCACTGTACCCCCAACATCGGACTGGGATTCATGAGCCTTGTGGCGAGTGTCGATTTTGTGCTACTACTATTCCTGGCACTTCGTGGAACGACTTGCATACGGGTCAGACTTTCCATCGTTGTTGGCAAACGACTTGTATGTCAGCTCATGTTGTTTATTTTATTGATTGTGCTTGCCCTTTGCGATATGTTGGTAGCACCACCCGGCAGATTAAAATCCATTTAATTGAACATGTTAGTCGCCTCCATAACCAGGTTCTCACAGCCCCGATGGTTTCACATTGTTTGTCACTTCAACACGATTTTCAACATTTGCGGTGGACAGTGATTGATCATGTTCCAGCTGACCCTAGGGGGGGTGATCGCACCTTTAAACTTCGGAGGCTTGAACAACGGTGGATATTCCTTTTACAATCAGTGACTCCTATGGGACTGAATTGCGAGATTGATTGGCTGGGAGTGATGTGAGGTCATCCTTTCACGTTAGGGGTTCCCCCTTTTTTTTGTGGGGTTTCCCTTCTGTGATTGGTTGGTGTTCCCAAGAGGCAGGTTTTGCTAGCCAATACTTTAGCTGGTATCCTCAATTTAAATGGCCAATTTTTCGGCGTTTTTTGCCAGTTTCATGGTGGATCAAGTTCTTTTCAGAGTTGAGTTCGGAGCGCTTGATACAGGGGTTTTGTCCCCCGAAACGTGCACGTCGCGTGTGCTTACAAGATAAGTGCAAATTGCTGTTTCATTGTTAAACATCCTTGGAGCGATTAAAGTCTAGATGTTTGAACCCATGTGGTTGAATAAAAGGGACATGTATCTCATTTGGGGTTTGGTTCACAGTGCCTCCTCCTTGTGATTTATGTCCAACAAAAATAAAATAAAAAACTTTGGGGGGATTTTGACGGTATCTTGGTTTTGTTAGTATCTGTTGGCAAAGTGGCATAACCTGCCTGGGATATTGGGGGGTTGGGGAACCCTCAGAGGCAGGAAGGCTAAGCTCTCTAGGAAGGAGACAAAGCCCTTGAGGGGGCTGAACCTGTGGAGCAGGTTGGGCTCTCGGGCCTTTTGGCTTCTTTTGCTGTCTAGTTTGCCCCTTTTGGGCAACCTGACCCCCGAGTTTGTCTTTGCTGGGTATAGGAAGGATAAAATTTCCTCTTTTTGCTGAAAGAGGGTTTTTTGTAAGGCCTCTTTTTGGCTGGAGTGGCTGTAGATTTTGACAATCTATCTAGAGTGGTATTGTCAGCATCTAACTCATTAGCCTTTTCCTGCCAGTTCTTGCCAAAGAGATTCTCTCCAATGCAAATAATGTTGCCTAACTTGTCCTGTACCCAAATCTCCAAGTCTGATGCCTGAAGACAGGCAATCCGTCGTGCTCCAGTGACAATAGCAGGGGTCCTGCTGATGCATTCAAAGCAGTCAAAGGCTGCACGATTCACAAACTTCGAGACATCTTGAGCATGCTTAGAGCAAGAAAGTTTTGTCACTTGTCATCTGGGAGAAGTGGGCTCATAAGCTCCAAGTCTCCTGTAACTTCTTTGAGGAACATGCCCATATATAGTATATATGAACTGATCCTAGCTGAAAGCATGGAAGCCTGAAATGTTTGGCGCCCAAAAGCATCCAGAGTCCTGCATTGATGACCTGGGGGATTGGAAGCATGCATCCTTGCACATTTCATCCTATGCATGGCTGACTCCACCACCATTGAATGGTGTGGCAGCTGAGTCTTTTGAAATCTAGGAAATGGCGTAACTCGATACATAGTATCAAGCCTCCTAGAATGAGGAGATGTAGTCAGAGGTGTCTCCCACATTCTGAGCATCAAGTTATGCAGAATTTCATGGATGGGCAGAGTGGTTGCCTCCTTTGGAGCTTTAGGATACCGGAGAATTTCCAATTCCTTTGCTCTGGGTTCCTGTTCAAGAGCTACCGTGATTGAAAGGCCCTTGGCCACATCACAAATAAAATCCTGAAAAGACATGTCCTCTGAAGGTGACATTCTGCATTGGGGAGAAGAGGGATCTTCCGGGAGAAACCCTCTGGTACCAGCAGAATTGTCAGAGTCTTTGGAATCAGAGGATTCGAAGTATTTCTGACCACGATGCTCATGTAAAGCACGGTCCCGGTATCGATCGAAGTCGGCACTGAGTTGATCCGGTACCAATCTGTCGGTTCCAGGCAAAGATGGTGTGGGAAGAATTCCCACCGGGGCCGATACCGTTGGTACCGGTATCGTCAGTACCTGTGTCGGTATCGGCATTGGTATCGATGTCGGTACTGGTGCCCGTTGAACCATAGGCGTCAACGGTACCACAGCTGTGAGAAGAGCTGTAATGCTGCGTTTGATAGTGAGGAACCTCTGGTCTATCGACGCTGCTGATGCCTGGGTGTCGGTACCAGTGAAAACAGCCGGGACCCCTGAGCATGGCACCAGTAGTTCTTGTGAGGTTGAGGCCTCGAGAACATCCTGGAGCCCCATTGATGCTTTGGAAGCCGAAGCCTCCCGCCGGGGCTGTTTTGACGGTGTGGTTCCCTCAAGGGCAATGCCAATAGCCTCTCGATGCTTAACAGGAGAGCTACCCTTTGAGGACCGACTTTTTTGTTTAGTTACCTGAGATCCATGGGAGGAAGAGGAGGCTCTTGAAGATGTCGATGCAATGGATCTGGCATCTGAAGAAAAGAGAGTACTGAGCTTTGCAGCCCGGTTCTGTCTTCCTCTATTAGTCATCCCCATACAGGAGAGACATTCAGATGGAGAATGTTCAGGCCCTAAACATTTAAGACACCAATCATGGGTGTCAGTGATGGAAATGGTACCGTCAAACTTAGTAAGTACATGTTTTTTTGTTTTTTTTTTTTTAAACCACTAGTTGGTTTTTCCATGTTTGGGGGATATGAGGCCTAATGCCCAAAATGACACCTAGCACTGAAAAAGAAAAGTTTCTGAAGATAAACAGTTAAAAGTATAACATTTTTTGAAAAAAGAAAAGAAAAGAAAAGAAACCGGCGGTACCGGTAGGCATCGTGCGGAGGCAAACACGACCACAAGAAAGCAATTTTAAAGATGGAATTTTCTGCGGTGACAGGGTATGGGTCCTGTCGGCTCCTCGGAAAATGAAGAACTGAAGAGGGACAGTTGGAAAGGCGGGAAGGCAGCATGCATGTGCTGAGGGATGCTCCCAAAAGCATTCCTATTGGACTCTGGGAGCATTCCCGCGCAGGCTCCGTCGGTACCGACGATACCCATATGTGAATACTACATTCCTGCTTGTTCCTGGAGATCAAAAATATAACCATTTTCTGATAAAATTTCCTGCTCTACTTCTGGATTTTGGTTTAACAGCACTGTGGAGTGGCGATACGGGACTAACAATTTTTTCCCAGCTTCTCCCCTCTCTTGTTATGCATTGAAGCTGCTGTGATGAATTTTGCTTAGTGGTCTCCAAGTCATCAAATCTCCTTTCTTTCAGTGGTAATTTCAGTTTTGGAAACAAGAAAAAGTCACAGGGTGTGAGGTCAAGTGAGTATAGAGACTGACAGATTTGGTTGATTTGTTGTTTGATCAAGAACTACTGGACAAGATGTGATCCATGAGCTGAGGCATTATCACGATGAAACAACTAACCATTCGCCATTCCTGTGTAACTCTAGCCTATTACAATGAACTGCTTCTCTCAAACGAGTCAGAACTTGCATGTAGTACTCCTTGATGATTTGGCCTTTTGGAGCAGACTCATGATGAACAATACCCTGGTAATTAAAGAAAAGTGTGAGTATGACCTTGACATAGCACATCAGATCAGGAGCATTCTTGGGTCTGGGAGAGTTTGGAATCTTCCACTGTGAGGATTAAGCCTTAGTTTCCAGGTCATAACCATAAACCCACGATTCATCACCAGTAATCTTGTTGATTAAATCTGAGTCATTTTCAACAACTTTCTGCTGCAGACAGTTGATCTTTTTGGTCAAGGGAGAGGAGTTTCGGCACAAATTTTGAATTCAGAAATCAACAGTAAGAATGGACTATACCAATCCAAAACTGATGTACATGTACTCAGCAAGCTCCCTGATAGTCAATCAATGATTTGAGCATATTGTGGCACGCGCTGCTTCAACTTTGTCTTCATTCCTGCTCATGGATGGCCTTTCAGAATGGTTTGTCACTCAACACTTTGGTGGCCCTCTTGGAAATATCTGACCCAGTCAAACTCAAGCACGTCTCATGCATTCATCACCATGCTGTAACTTGCCATAAATCTCTGCATGAATATCCAAGTTTCCGGCAGAATTTAATGCAAATTTGCTGTTCAATTTTTTCCACTCATCGTAAATCTGACAAACTGCTTTTACACAATATCAAACATCAGGTGATTAAAGAAAGTACAGGTGTGCTGCAGCCACGCTACACTCTGGGCATGCAGAGCACATAACTAGGTTAAAACATGCTTAACAGCATCATGATGCAACATATTGTTATATAGCAACACAACAAGAAGTCAATATTCTTTGATCACACTTCAAATTAACCTTTTTACATTTTTTTGTCTGTGCTCAAAAAGAAGACTTTTCTTGGTTGCCTTCTCTCTCACCAATTTATATGTCTATTTTTCCCTTATCAAATGGGCTTTGTTAGCACTATAATATGCTGCTATTCTCCCCTTCCCAGTTTGTTGTTTTCCCCTTTGATTTTTTTTTTTATGACCCAGCATCTCTTTTCAACAGACAGAATTGGGATCCTGCTGTCAAATACTATCTGGCTCTTATTTAACCACTTTGACACTTAATGGTTTCTGCACACACTGGAGTAGTGCTGACTTTGTCACTCATCCTTTTATAGTTGAAACCAGTTCTGTTCTCTATTTTTTTCCTTTTTGATCTGTTTCCTTAGCAACTTCACATCCCTCTTTCAATAAGGGTATCATGTTGATGAATACCTTTGTTCAACTCATCATCTGAATTTTCTATTTGGTTCCAGTACATTTGCCTGTCTAGTTTACATAGCAATTTAATATTTTCAATTTAAAGATCTCAAAGTCCAAACTTTGCTGTTCCCATCACATATTTCTACTGCTAATGATTTTTATCTTATAGAATAGATGATCATTACAGCTTATTATCTTTTGATTCTTTATAGCAACAAAGATGTAGCCTATATATTAATGCTTTTTATTTGTCCATTTGTTAATTCATTTATAGCCAATATGACAACATGCTGTACTAGCATATAAAATATTTTATATGAAATACTTTAATAGCATCTATGATAATTATAGAATTGGGAACAAGCAGAATGCATTGATTTTCTATAAGTGATCTGTGTTTCAAGGCTATCTCAGTGTTAATGTTCTGCAAAGAATGAAGAGACAAGGACACATTCTGCATTTCATACATCTATATCAGGGGCTCTCAACCCATACCTCGGGACATAAAGCAGTCTGATTTTCTGGATCTCTAGATTAATATCATAGAGATAGATTTGCATAGAATGGAGTCAGTACATGCAAATCTCCCTTATATATTCACTGCAGAAAACCTAAAAATTGACAATCCAATACTCAGCCTGAAGCGGTCAGTATTTTTAAACATTGCCACCATAGGAAAAATGAAACCAGATATTCAGCAGTTTCAGTGGTGACTGCTCAGGCTGTCCAGACAGCGGCAGTATTTATCCACTAGCTGAATAGAAAAACATAATGTTAGCCCTGCCAATGTTAGGCCACCCCAGCACTCTTAGATAGTGCTGTGGCAGTCAGAGCACATACTCAGTAGCACTATCGGGATAGTGTTGCTGAATATCGCTCTTGCTGGCACTTATCCGATTAGCAGATGCTGCTAACGAGATAAGTGCTTTTGAAGGACTATAAAAAGGGACTGCTACTTCTGGAGGGAAATATGCAATTGTAAGTATTTACTTCAGGGAAATTTTCTAAATCTTGGGGAAAAAGGAATTCTTTAGATTAAAGCTGATTAATCTGTGTAAATTAGAATCCAGTGTATTTGTTAAATCAGTCAGGGCCTAGTATCAGCAAAGAGCTTTTAGTTTAAAATTTAGAACCCAGCAGAGAGCTTCTAGTTTAAATTTAATACTTAGTCAGGGCCTAATATCAGCAAAGAGTTTTAAATTTAAATAAAATCAGAGTATAATTTAGCATAAAAGGAAAAACAGGGTCATTATCCTTTGAGTAATAAATTGTTTCTAGAGATCTTTAAAAAGAGACCTTCTAGACAGAGGACAAGAGATCTGTGAAATTGATTTAAATAGGTGTTAAAGCCAAGTGACAGATCATATGGGCATTTTGAAAGACTCCCTCTATCAAAGCAAGGATTGTGTGAATCATCCAGAAAATTGGTCACGGATTACCTTCGAAGCATAGGTCTGGGAACCATATAGCAAGCCAGCCTTTACTAAGTGTTAGTTCCCCCACTCCCACACTGACTCCCACCCACCCGAGACATACTAGCTTTATAGAGTATTACACCTATTGAAGGGGTGAGGTATTCACATTAGCTTTTAGGTTCAGCCAATTATCCTCACCAGGAAAAGATGAGTTAAGGTCCTGAAAGTAATTAATCTTAAAAGGTGAACA
Organism: Ichthyophis bannanicus; assembly: GCA_033557465.1. Lineage (NCBI taxonomy): Eukaryota > Metazoa > Chordata > Amphibia > Gymnophiona > Ichthyophiidae > Ichthyophis > Ichthyophis bannanicus. The sequence continues at coordinate 1,630,770,177 of CM066032.1, forward strand.
AAGTCTCTTAAAAAGTTATTTGGTATAGTTGCATTAGTACAAGTATCCCTGAGAGCTAAAAACAAACTTAAACTAAACTAAACAAAACTTTAAAATTAAGATGCCGACAGCAGTTCATCAGTGAAATTGGAGGTATCCAGTCTTTTATTGAGTGTCACATGTATGATTTGCTCCCAGTTGGTGAGAGGTCTTACGTGTACACTAGGTGCAAGGAGCTCTTTGCCCTTGGGAAATGAGTCTGATCTCTGAAAGCTCGAGTGTCAGACTTGAAAGACATGAGGAAGTCAGAGGTCCATAGACTAGACCTACAGGGATGTAGTATTGAAGCCCCCACCTCCAGTCTGACAGCCTCTCAGCTACCATGGAGGAGAGAGTGGTCTTATGAAAGAAGAGCTTCACCTTGATGAGGCAGGAAGTGAACATATGGCTAGGACCTAATAAACAGGAGATTTCACACCCTCTTGCAATGAGGAGGTTTCTCCAGGGCCATGTGCCCATGAATGAAAGGTTGGGATGGCTGTTATACTGGATGATTCAAATCATTAGGCAAGTAGATAGCTGGGTGTCTGGTGGATGTGAGGGTCTTCTGATAACATCCCTAACTGGTGCAAAGGCAGTGGAACTCAAGCACCACATAGACAAGGTTTTAGATAGAGTTGGGGGGGGGGGGGACTGTCTTGGTGCACGTTGGTACCAATAACATAGGAAAATGTGGTAGGGAGGCTCTGGAGGCCAAAAAATTTAGGCTTTTAGGTAGGAAGTTGAAATCCAGAATTTCCAGGGTAGCATTCTCTGAAATTCTTCCGATGCCATGTGCAGGACCCAAAAGGCAGACAGAGCTGCATAGTCTCAATATGTGGATGACATGATGGTGCAAAGAGGAGGGTTTTGGCAGTGATCATAGCACAATTGCATTTGATTTAATAAATGAAAGAAGGACAGCAAGGAAATCCACATCACTCCCATTTAACTTTCAAAAGGAAGACTATGATAAAATGAGAAAATAGATAACAAAAAAACTAAAAGGAGTAGCTGCAAAGGCTAAAGATTGGCATAAAGTGTAGGCATTGTTTAAAAATGCTATCTTGGAAGTCCAGAACAGATGTATTCCACTCTTTTCTTAAAGTGGAAAGAAGGGCAAAAAAACTGCCAGCATGGTTTAAAGGCCAGGTCAGAGGCCATTGCAGCAAAAAAAAGCATCTTTCAGGAAATTGAAAAATGAGCCAAATGATGAAAATAGGGAACATAAGCATTGCCAAGTTAGATGCAAGGCACTGATAAGGCAGGCAAAGACAGAATTTGGGGGGGGGGGGGAAGAAAAACACAAACCCTTTCTGTGCAAGCAAAAATGCATAATAAAAACTGTTTCAAGTATATTTGTAGCAAAAAATCCTGTGAGACAGTCAGTTAGACCATTAGATGATAGAGGAGTAAAAGGGGCACTAAATGAAGACAAGGCCATAGTGGAGAGACTGAATGAATTCTTTGCTTCAGTGTTTACTACAGATGATGTAGGGAATTTACCCATTACTGAAATGATATATAAAGGTGATGTATCGTAAGAACTGAAAGAAATATTGATACACCGGGAAGATGTATTACAACTATTTAATAAGCTGAAGGGTATCAAATCACCTGGACCGGAAGGTACACATCCAAGGGAATTGAAATAACTGAAATATGAGATTGCAGACCTACTATTAGTAATCTGTGAGCTTTCATTAAAATCAACTGTAGTACCTGAATAGTAGAGAATGGCCAGTGTAACATCAATATTTAAAAAAGGGTTCTAGGGGTGATCCGGGAAAATACAGACCTGCAAGTCTGACATCAGTAGTGGGCAAAATAGTAAAAACCATTAGAAAGAATAAACTTACCGATTGTGAATATATTCATGGTTTAATGGGAGAAAGGCAACATGGCTTTAGCCAAGGAAAGTCTTGTCTTACTAATATGTTGTATTTTTTTGAAAGTATGAATAAACAGTTAGACAAAGGTGAGCCAGTTGATATAGTGTATCTAGATTTTCAGAAAGCCTTTGACAAGATCCTTCATGAGTGACTCTCGGCAAAATTAAAAAATCATGGTACGTATTCAAGGCAAAGTACTATTGTGGATCAGAAACTGGTTAAAAAGATAGAAGGCAGAGAGTAGGGCTAAATAGCCAATTTTCTCAATGGAGAAAAGTAAATAGTGGAATACCCCAGGGATCTGCTTTTTAACTTTCTTAAATGACCTGGAACAGGGAATTATGAGGGAGGTGATCAAATTTGCAGATACCACAAAATTATTCAAAGTTGTTAAAACCCAAGAGGACTGTGAAAAATTGCAAGAGGACCTCAATAAATTGGAAGACTGGGCATCCAAATGGCAGATGGAATTTAATGCGGACGAGTGCAAAGTTATGCACCTAGGAAAGAACAGACCAAACTTTGGTTACACGATGCAAGGTTCCACCTTAGAAACCACCACCCAGGAAAAAGATTTAGATGTCATCATGAATAATACCAACCACATCATAAATGCTGGCTTTACTCTGAATAGTCTTCAGCTCTTCCCCAGTAGCTAGTTGAGTGCATTCCGACCTGGGGGTCTCATCTTCCAGCACCATAGCACAATTTTTTTTGTTGTAACTATCCATTGGGTTTTCATGGCAAGATACAGAAGTAGATTGCCGGGCCTTTCTTCCGCGCAGTTTAAGTTTGGTGTTGTTGCCTTTGTCACAAAAATGTGATCCTCCGCCGTCAACACTGTCCCATTCTGCTGCTGCCCAGATGGGTGGTTTGTCTTGGTCTGGCACTCAGCTGGTTGGATCAAAGCCCTCAGGAAGTCTGACTGCTGATGCAGCTGCGCATGAAATGAGAGTCAGGAGCTGTAAAGATGTCTTACACATTGGAACATGGAACGTACGAAGCATGAACCAAGGGAAGTTGGAGGTGGTCAAAAATGAAATGGAACGTGTACAACTTGATCTGTTGGGTGTCAGCGAACTGAAATGGACTGGCATGGGGCACTTTGCATCAAATGATCACATGGTCTACTATGCTGCAAATGAAAGACAAAGAAGAAATGGTGTTGCATTTATAATAAAGAAGAAACTTGCAAGAACTGTAATGAAATACAATGCAGTCAGCAAACGCTTAATCTCTATTCGTCTACGAGGAATGCCTGTCAACACAACTATAATTCATGTTTATGCCCCAACAACAGCTGCAGAAGAGAATGAAATTGAAGAGTTCTATGAACAAGTACAAGCTGAAATTGACAGAACATGCAAACAGGATATCCTGATAGTCATGGGTGACTGGAATGCAAAGGTTGGCAACAAAGAAGGTGGCAAAGTAGTTGGAAAATATGGACTTGGCAACAGAAATGAAGCTGGAGAAAGACTGATAGAATTCTGCAAGACCAATGATCTATTCATCTCAAACACCTTCTTCCAGCAACACAAGCGGCGACTGTATACATGGACTTCACCCAATGAATTGTATAAAAATCAAATTGACTACATCTGTGGAAGTCAATGATGGAAAAGCTCTATAACATCAACAAAGACAAACCTGGAGCTGACTGTGGTACAGATCATCAACTACTAGTATGCAAACTCAAGCTAAAGTTGAAAAAGAGCAAACCACTCATGAATGCAGCAAAGTATGACCTTGAGAATATACCACTGGAATTTAAAGACTGCCTGCAAAATCGATTTGCTGCTTTAGATACAAATGACAGAGCTCCGGAAGAGTTATGGAATGACATCAAGAAGGTTGTGTTGGAAGAAAGCGAGAAGTCTCTACAAAAGGTGAAACAAATACGGCAAAAATGGATGATGGAAGAAACTCTGAAAATTGGCCAGAAACGCAGAGAAGCTAAAGCCAGAGGAGAAAGAAAGACAATCGCAGAACTCAGAGATTTCCAACGTGCAGCAAGACAGGACAAGGAAAAGTACTACAATGACGCATGCAAGGAAATAGAAGCAGAAACTATTAGAGGAAGAACAAGATCGGCTTTCCTAAAGCTACGAGAATTAAAGAAAAAGTTCCAGCCTCGAATTGGAATGTTACAAGATGCTCAAGGTTCTATGTTGAATGATGCTGAGAAGATCAAGAAAAGGTGGAAGGAATATACAGCGTTTTTATATGATAAAGATCAAGTGGACCAACAGCCGTTTCAACCTGTACCTTATGATCGGGAACCATTGGTGATGAAGGAAGAAGTTGAAGCAGCATTGAAAGCCTTATCAAAGAACAAAGCACCAGGCATTGATGACATTCCTATAGAAGTACTGCAGCAATCTGATGCAGCTGTTTCCATACTTACAAGGCTCTGCCAAGAAATATGGAAGACAACATCATGGCCAACTGACTGGAAAAGATCTGTGTTTATACCAATACTAAAGAAAGGTGATCCAACTGACTGTGGAAATTATCGAACAATCGCTCTGATCCCACATGCCAGCAAGATTCTACTGAAGATTATTCAAGAGAGACTACAACCATACCTGGAACAAGAACTACCTGAAGTGCAAGCAGGGTTTAGGAAAGGGCGAGGAACGAGAGACATCATTGCGGATGTGAGATGGATCCTTGAAAAGACTAAAGAATACCAAAAGGATATCTATTTGTGCTTTATCAACTATAGCAAGGCTTTTGACTGTGTAAACCATGAGAAACTCTGGGCCACATTAAGAAGCATGGGTATACCAGAACACCTGATCGTTCTCTTGCGCAATCTGTACATTGATCAAGAAGCAACAGTTCGAACGGAACAAGGAGAAACAGAATGGTTTAAAATAAGCAGAGGTGTAAGACAAGGCTGCATACTTTCCCCCTACCCGTTTAATTTATATGCAGAACAAATCATCAGAGAAGCAGGATTGTATGAAGACAACAGAGGTGTGAAGATTGGTGGAAGACTCATCAACAACCTTCGCTATGCTGATGATACTACATTACTGGCTGAAAGTGAAGATGATCTGAAACATTCGCTTCTCACAATCAAAGAACATAGTCTCAAAATGGGCCTGCAACTTAATGTAAAGAAGACAAAGATCATGACAACTGGCATAATCAACAGGTTCATCGTTGAAAGAGAAGAAATTGAAATTGTGAACAACTTTAACCTACTTGGATCAACTATCAATAAAGAAGCAACAAGCAGTCAAGAAATCAAACGACGCATTGCTCTTGGCAGAATGGCTATGAAAGACCTAGATAAGATTCTCAAGAGCAGAGATGTCTCTCTCCATACAAAGATTCAACTTGTTCAAGCCATGGTATTTTCAATAACATCATATGGATGTGAAAGCTGGACAGTGAAAAAGACAGACATGAAGAAAATTGATGCCTTTGAATTATGGTGCTGGCGGCGAATACTGTGTATACCATGGACTGCCCGAAGAACAAACCAGTCGGTACTAGAGGAGATCAAACCTAAGCTTTCTTTAGAAGCTCAGATGACAAGACTTTGACTTTCATACTTTGGACACATCATGCGAAGAGAGAGATCATTAGAGAAAGACATCATGCTTGGCAAGATAGAAGGTCAACGCAAAAGAGGAAAGCCAGCAATGAGATGGATCGATACAATAACAGCAGCTATGGGTACCAGTCTGTCAACAATGAGCCGCCTGACTGAAGACCGAACACAATTTAGGATAGCTATCCAGAGGGTCGCCATGAGTTGACTCCGACTCGACGGCACTTAACAACAACAACAACAACTTGGAAACTCATATCCAGGGTTAGAAGACGGTCAAATGCCTTCCAGTATCTTCAATTAGACTCAGTATAAATACTCTATTGTAACTTGATGTCAATACTTAAGAGAAATTTCTACAATGTAACAAAACGTATATTGCCAGTCGATCTTCTTCAAATAAAAAGCATAAAAACTCTCCTTAATTTTCTAACGGTAGTCTCAGAACCAGAGGACACTCTGCACCACACGCTTTGTGGAAAAGGAGTATTGCCTCATTCACATCAATGACTACCAGGAGACCACTTCTCCTTTCATTTTGTTATTTTTTAAATTTATTTATGTGATAAATGGTGCCAGCAAATAAATATATACCACCAAAATTCCTCTGCCTCGTGAAATTTCTTTAAAATGATATGTGATAGGCTTATCTTAATTTTGTGGACAAATTCTTGTTCCACGCCAAACGGATAGTCATTTCTCAGACAAATAATTGTTTCTCTACGCCTTCCCAGGGCGCCGTATTAGCGTTTCTCTCCCTCTTGGAGGTTCTTCAGGAGAATCTGTAAGACAATTTAGAATGGCATTGCAAATTTTCATGTATTTGTTTAGCCCACTTGTACTAGTGACTCATGTGAAAATTGAATAAGAAACTGGAAAAAATTCATCTGTTTGGCGTGGAACAAGAATTTGTCCACAAAATCTATTCGCCAAGCAACAGGCTGGATTACCGAAGTATACAAAAAATTGACAGATCGCAATACCTTGCTACATTATAATAGTGCCCACCCCAGAGCCTTAAAGGATGGACTGCCCTTTTCGCAATTTATCAGGTTTCGGCGGAATTGTTCCCGAGAAGATGATTTTCGCGAACAAGCTCAGGAGTTAAAATCTAGCTTCCTAAGGAGAGGTTATCCAAAACCAGTGGTAAATCGTGCGTATCGACGGGCCAAATACAATCATCAGGCAGTTTTACTGATGAGTCGACCAAAGGAAGCATCTGATGACACAGTAGTCAATTTCATTACGAAATTTTCCCCACTAAGCTATTCCATTCAGAAGATCTTAAAGAAGCATTCAAATATATTAAGTAGTGAGGAAGGGCTGTCGAATTACCACATTAGATGTGTCTGGCAGAGACAGGCTAATTTGAAAGAAATGGTAAGCCCTACACGGCTACGTCCATGTAGCAATTCAACTGATCCAACTAGTTCAACTTTGGATGTTTGAGACCACTCCCCCTGTGGAAATTGTGGAATGAGTGCGCTTAATTTATCCGTAGATAGTTTCACCTACAATGACCGGTTGTATACTTTAAGGGGTTCAACCTCGTGTGATTCATCATTTGTGATTTATGCACTTCGCTGCCCGTGTCAGTTGTTATACATAGGCAAGACAACTCGACCTTTACGAATAAGATTAGGTGAACATAAAAGCCGGTTGAAATGTAAGAATTTACAAGCTCCGATAGTGCAACATAGTTTATCGCTGGGTCATGCTTTTCAAGATTATAGATGTTTTGTAATAGAGAAAATCCACCAGGGAAGGGGAGGTTTGACATGTGAACAGACTCTGACATTCAGAGAGCAGTGGTGGATATTTAATCGGTAGAACCTACAGGGCTTAACAATATGATCGAATGGAAGGCATGCCTGCACTACTATTGGACGATACGGAGGGTGGTATTCATGACGTATCCCGGTTTTTTCTATAAAATGTTAGAGTCGCAGCATCAGCGCATGCGCGGTGTCTTTTTGAAAGGTGAAGAGGATCTTAGAAGGCGTGGGCAGCTTTTACCCTGTGTGCAGATCTGGTCAGTAGTATCGTTTCACATTAAGTTCCGACAATATGTAAAGTTGGGGAAGTAATTCAGTTATACTCGTGGTTTAAGTCAGAAAGATTGTTATATTCATTTCTTGTTTGCAGAAGACCACGGCAAGTTGGATCTTTTTTTAGTGATTTCGGTAGAAAGCAGTTAAGATCTCTGGACCAAGGTTAATTCAGTATCCTTTCTGAAATTTTTAAATCATCTGATAGTATTTAGATTTACTATCTACCTGGAAGTTCATTTTGCTTAAAACATTGTTTAAAGACACTTTCCATCGGTGAAAGCACTGAGGACATTCCCCAGAGAGCACCTTGTCTATAATTTCCCCTGAAGAATCCCGTAGGAGTGCGACTAAGACAGCGTTGGGAGAAAGCTTGAAGACACATCTACTGATTGGGAATATTTGTTTAATTTTGGAGTGTCAATATTTCAATTTGTCAAACTATATTTGCTAAAGAAGATTGTGTAAAGCACAGTATATGTCAATAGGACATTTAGATAGGTAGAGAGAGAGGTTAAATGATTTGATGTGATATTGTATGATTATGTATTTTAGATACTTTTGAGGAGTGTAAACCTGTTACATATTTATAACAAAAATAATATAAAAAATTATAAAAATAACTGGCCAGAAAATAGACAGGTCGTTGATGCAAGTTGGCGCGGTCCTGTTGGCTTGCTGACAGTTGGCCAATATAAGCGTCGGGAAGTCTGAGACCTTGCCAATTTAATCTGGTACAGTTTTTGTTTGAAAAAGGATTCTAAAGTTTAGGGGCAGCATAGTTTTGGAGCGCAAGCGAAAATAAATAGGTATTGATATCGCTCTGTTAATACGCCCAGTTATTGCATCTTGATAAATGACTTCAAAACAATTGAGTTAACATGTGCTTCTATAGCAAGATCTTTATCCAAAAATACCCACAGTACATGAATCACTGATTCCCTTTCAAGATACAGTTTCTCTGTTTCCAGTAATAGTCCCAGGTATTAAACAGACCACTATTTAAACATAGCACTTTGTCTGCCATATTCAACCAGAAATTGAGCAACCATGCCTGTTTATCCAATACTTTGAGCACTTTATTTAATATAAAAATAACCTAGCTGCCTTATAAACAATACTTCTAAAATGTCATCTGCATAAACATAATATTTAAAATCTTCCTTATCAAATAGCCAACCAAGTTTAACAACAGCATATTAAATATCACAGTGGACAACAGTGATCCCCAAGGGATCCCACACTCTGGTTTCCATGGTCTTGAGCATTTGGCCGTAATTGCACAGTACAGGTCCAATTACACAGAAAGCCTGAAAACACTTAAGGACCTTCCCTGAGACACCCAAATAATCCAAGATGGCCAACAGCATCTCAGTCAGCAAAAGAGGCCTCACTCCTATCAAATTCTAACAAAACCACTATGTGTCCCATGGCCAAAGTGCTATTCATATCTGAGACAAGAATACCCATTCCGTATTATGAAATGTACAAAACCCAAACTGAATTAGTCAAACAGAATTGATCTTCCAAGTACTGCATAAACTGACCTGCAACCATTGCTTCCAATATCATATGGAATGATATATTTGCTATTAGACAAAAATTAGAGGCTTCAGCTAAACTGGCCCTTGAGTCTTTGAGGATAGGAGTTAAAATAATGTTGCCTATCTCTGGTAACTGCCATCTCATACAGCCAACATTTAAATGAAAATGTCGCATAACAAGCAATAAAAACTGGGCACACATCTGCCGGTGAAAATTTCTTAGTGTATTTACAAATACACCTCTCAAACTCTTTAAAAAGACAGTACCCTAAATGACACCCAGGAATGATCTCCCACATATGCTGAGTCCATCTCACCTCTTGGTGAGAGTGCTAGTATTCTCTCCATATCCAAGCCCTCCATAGGAAGGCTACCTCAAATTTTTTGTACCTTATTCTGAAAAAAATCCGCCAATACTTGCAGAAACAATGAGGGATAAGGCCGTAATTTCAAATGCTTCCCCAACAATGTACGTGACACCTTAAATAACAGCTGCTGTTGTGACGGGGCCTGCATTTACCACTCTTTCCATAAATAACTATTTCTGCATATTACTCCTGATTCTATCCCCTTTCACCCACATCCTATGTCCTCTCATAGCAGAGCTTGCTTTCAATTGAAAGAGTCTCTCCTCCTGTGCATTTATACCACGGAGATGTTTAAACATCTCAATTATATCTCCTCTATCCCAACTTTCCACTAAAGTATACATATTAAGGTCCTTAAGTCTGTCCTCATATACTTTATAATGAAGACCACTAACCAATTTAGTAGCCACCAACTGCACTGACTCCAACCTGTTTATATCCTTTTGAAGGTGCAGTCTCCAGAACTGCATACAATACTCTAAATGAGGTCGTACCAAGGACTTGTACAGAGGTACTATCACCTCCTTTCTCCTGCTGGCCATTGCTCTCACTATGCAACCAAGTATCCATTTAGCTTTTGCAGTCAGTCACCTTTTCTACTTGTTTAACTACTTTAAGATCATCAGACACAGTCACTCCTAGATCACGTTCTTCTTTTGTGGACAGAAGTACTTCACTGCCTATACTGTATCGCTTCTTTGGATTGCTGCAGCCCAAATGCATTACCCTGCATTTAACATTAAATCTCAGCTGCAAAATTCTAGACCATTCTTCAAACTTAGCTAAACCCCTCCTCATATTATCTACACCTAGAGGCATTTATGGTAAACAGAGCATGAAATAGAGTTACGATAGTAGTTTAGCCTCAACTATGGCATTCTGATTGTTTGGAGCAAGGAGCCCTTAACTATGCCTTATTACTACTTCAATGCGCGATCTGTTTGAAACAAGTTGGAGGAGATTAGGGATCCTGAGTAAAATGAATAGGTGTAAAATAAATCTTTGTTATCTGAATCAGTTGGTCCTTGATTGGAAGATATTTGTCCTCCTGGTTATAATCCGCCACATTGTATTAAGTTTGTTAAGAGGAGCAGAGGGGTGTTTTTTTATTTATATTTATTTAAAAACTTGGATTTATCACCAAGTTGCAGTCATCGGGGCGGTTTATAATAAAACAAGAAATGAGAAAGGAACGCTAAATAAATAAAAAGGAAAGTCACATTTGTACAAGGAAGAGAGGGAAGTTGGGGAAAAGAAAAGAAAGAGGGGAGAGCAAGGAGGAGACAGTTTGACAGGCTGGCCTAATTTCAGAGTAAGAAAAGCTTGAAGGAATAGGTGGGGGGTTTTAGGAAAGCTTTGAATTTAGAATAGGATTCAAGGTGAAGATCGGGGGAGGAGGTTGTTCCAAACCTTTGGAGCAAGAAAGTGTTTAATGTAAACCGCCACTGATCTTGGGAAGTGGCGGTATATAAGAGATTTGCAAATAAATAAATAAATAAATAAAGGCAGAGTGATGGGTTGATTCCAAATGAGCTTAGCTAACTGGGGGCAAATATAAATGGTTGGCACATAACAGACAGAGGAAGATCAGTGTGAATGGTCCTGTGAGTTAAGCTAAGAACATTTTTTTAATCCTTTAATTGCATTTTCCGACAAAATTACAACAAAAAAGGTTACAATTAAAGTAATACATACCTTTGAACATAAGGACAAAAAACAAAAAGGCCTTAAGAGCCTACCCCAACAACAACCCTGCCCTCTTCATGTGATCATCCTAGAAAGGGCCTAGAAAAAAAAAAAAAAAAGGAAGAAAGAGGCTTGCAAGGGCTATGGTGCTACTAAAAATGCCCTATACTGTGATTGATTGATTACCCCCTAATTCACAGCATATTGTGCTTTCAATATATAACCATATAGGGGTTTCCATTTAAGCAAGGTAGAAGGCATATGAGTTGTACCGTGGCACATGCTTATATTTACAACATAAACATAAATGATTCCACCATGTGTGCCAACTGAGATCTCCCGTGTGTTTCCAATTGGTAATTATGAGATGCGGCGCCACTCCCATCAAAGTCAAACAAGAAATGACAATCCCTCTGTGACGACAAGATGCCAATTGTTGACCGGAAAACAATAATAGACCAAAAGAGAATGGCCCTGAATCCCAAGACCTCTTGGATAAGAACATAAGATATGCCATACTGGGTCAGACCAAGGTCCATTAAGCCCAGTATCCTGTTTCCAACAGTGGCCAATCTAGGTCATCTGTACCTAGCAGTTTCTTCTAAAGACACAGGTCCCTCAATGCTTGTATTGGGTCAAGCATTGATATCCTGGATCCCTTTTTAATAATGGTTTATGGACCTTTCCTCCAGGAACTTGTCCAAACCTTTTTTAAACCCAGCTACACTAACAGCATTTACTACATCCTCCGGTAACAAACTCCAGAGTTTGATTACACGTTGAGTGAAAAAATATTTTCTCTTATTTGTCTTAAATGGTTTACCCTGTAGCTTCATTGCATGTCCGCTAGTCTTTCTATATTCTGAAAATGTAAACAATAGATCTATGTTTACCCGTTCCACTCCATTCATTAATTTATAGACCTCTATCATATCTCCCCTCAGCCATCTCTTTTCCAGTTTGAAGAGATCCTAACCTTTTTAGCCTCTTCAAATCGAAATCCAGTAGGACTGAACATTAGGGCAGTCATACCACATGCCTTTAAGTGCCAACATCCCTCCGACAAGACCAACACACATTTCCAATTGACTTATCCCACTCGGAGACCTTTATCAGGGTAAAATGAGCTCTGTGCGCAAAGAAGTATAATGCCTGGGAGATAGAGACAGATTGAGAGACTCTAATTAGTTTGCCCCAAAATTTCCCCCATGATTCCGGAGAGTATCCCCAGTATCATGCTCCCATATCTGCCGAGTGCCAATAGAATGTGGAAAGGGACAATGGGCTACCAATTGATAGTAATAAGAAGCCACCCCTGAGGCCTGTTGGGCTGTTCCTATGATATTAAGTAACCCCCATTCTTCAGGTAAAGATCTGATATCATAAGGGATTTCTCCATACAATGTCTCAACTGAATCCACTGAAAGTATATGGATTTAGGCAAGTCAAATTCATGCTGTAGACACACAAAAGGCTTCCACCTGCCTTCAGATATCAGTTGTCCTATAGACCAAATGCCCCTGCTAAACCATTGTTTCCAAGCAAACGAACTTGATGAATTTTTAAAAAAGGACTGTACCAAATGGGAATAAGCCTCGACAAGCATTTCTCCTGAGGAATTACACTTGCTATCTGTTGGAAAGCCTTTTGGGTGTCCATTATAACCCTATGGAACTTCAACCTCTCCAAAGACACCATGCCAGGGAGGAGACTTAAGGGGAACAGAACAGTCAATCTCTCTTCCATATCAAGAGACAATTGGCATTGCCCCTTATCCTTCTCCACCCATCTTGACCCCTGTTTTAACAGAAAAGCCCAGTGGTAAGCCTGAAAATCAGGCAAGTTCACACCCCTCCCCTCCTCTTTTTTAGACTTGAGCTTCCTAAGAGCAATTCTAGGTGGTTTATTTTTCCATAGAAACTGGACAAGAGTCCTTGCCACTTGTCAGTATGTTTTATCCGAAAGGAAAACCGGCAGCATTTCTAAAACATAGTTCACCTTAGGAGTCATAGTCATCTTTATCGCTTCAAGATGACCCCACCAAGAGAGATAGACCGGCAACCATCTCAGTCATATTTCATACCATAGTAAGGAGAGTCTCTTCATTATATTGCAGAGTTTCAATAAGTGGATGGCAATAATGATGAAGTAAATATTTCACCATTTTGGGTTCCCATATAAAAGGGCAGTCGTTCAAGTCCGGACTACAAACTCATGAGTTTAAAAAGGAACGCTACAGACTTTGTCCAATTAATTTTATATCCTGAAAACGCTGAGTATTGGTCTATCAACTCTAGAACAGCCGGAACTGACTGAGCATAGTTTACAGCAATAAATCATCAATGTAAGCAGACAGCTTAATTTCCACACCAGCTATGGGCACGCCTTTAACCGCAGAACTGTCTCAGTAGTAGGGCCAAAGGTTCCAAGGCCAGATTGAATAGGATAGGTGAAAGGGGGCAACCCTGATGGTTGTCACACCCTAAGAAAAAATCTCTAGATCGAGTCGCATTCACAAAAATATTAGCACTTGATTTCGCATACATAAGTTTAATTAGTTTAAGGAATCCTTCACCGAAACCAAACCACCTCAAGATGGCAAATAAGAAAGGCCACTCCAGTCAATTGAACACTTTCTCTGCATCCAACGATAAGCCCACCAGTGGGCCCTCCACTCCTTCCAAGGCATGGCAAAACACTCTGGCATTGTCAGCTGTAGAGTGTCCCTCAGTGAAGCCACATTGTTCCAGGTGGATCAAAGATGGAATTAGTTTGGAAAGATGACCGGCCAAGGTGGCAGCAAATATTTTATAATCTGCGTTTAGTAACGAAATTGGGCGATAGTTACTGACCAGTTGAGGGTCCCTCCCAGGTTTTTCAAGAACCACAATGTTTGCAGAGGCGAATGCTCCAGTCTGGGCATCCATGTCCAAAAGAAGCCCATAGTCTTGTTGAAGATATAGACCTAGCCCTTTGGAAAAGGTTCTATAAAATTTAACCGGAAGGCCATCTGGTCCGGCAGCCTTGCCCATTTGCAAAGAATCAATGGCCTGGATAATTTCCATGACCATGATCTGTCTGTCTATCTAGACCTGCCGCTGTTTCTTGATCCAGAACAGGCCTTTGTACATCGGCCAGTAATCTCTCAAAAAATTATATCTCTAGGGAGTACAACTGAGCGTAAAATTGATGGAAGGTATCTGCAATTTTAGCGTCCACGACAATCAATTGTTGCATCTGGGGATCACTTAAAGCAGTGATGTGAGAAGCTTCTTTGTGACCTTTTAACAAGCTAGCTAATAACCTCCGGCCCTATTGCCTTCCAAATAATACCGCTCTTTCTGCACCTGAATATTTTATGAAGCTTCAGTAGTTAGACTCGAGTTATATCTAAATCTAAGGCATTGTAAATGTATCAAAATGTTAGGATCAGTTTTACAACCTAGGATGTGTTCCCCCGCTGTGCTCTGCCTATCCAAAGCTTCTAGTTCTGCTATACAGCAAGCCAAACAACATAAAGCAAAGCTGGTTATGGTGGCCCGTATGTTAGCTTTGCAACCCTCCCACAAACCCAACCCGAAGTGTCCTGGGGCAAGTTAAACTGAATGGTTTCACAGAACTCCCGATTGCTAAGAAGAGTTCTATCAAAATGCCATCGTCTATGAGATGGGCAACTCATTGAGTCTAACAGGGAGAATGAGATTGTGGCATGATCAGAAATATGAGCAGCATGAATATTGGATTCCCTGATTCTAGAACATAGTCCCTTAGAGACTAGGAAAAAAAATCTATGTGCGATACCGAGTTATGAGGAGGAGAGAAAAAAAAGAAAAAGAAAGAGTGTACTCCTTATCAGGAGTGGAGGAGTGGCCTAGTGGTTGGGGCAAGGTACTTCAGGCCGGAAGGTCAGGGGTTCAAATCCCACTAGAGGACAGCAATCTTGGGCCGGAAGGACTGGGGTTTCTAGTCTCACAGGTGCTCCTTGTGGTCTTGGGCAAGCCACTTAACCCTCCATAGCCCATGTTCCCTGTAAAATAGTTATTTCCAAATTATAATGCCCTGTTCAATGTAATTTCAGTTTGTTCAATGTAAACCGCACTGATGCAGAATAGCGCAGTATATAAGAGAATGTAAATAAACAAAATAAATTTTAAAAAAATTATCAACAGGATACTGCAACCGCCATATATCTACCAGGCCTAATTCTTGTATTAGTGACAAAAGAATAGGGTGTGCTTTGGGGACCTTATTAGTTCTCACAGGACTCCTGTCCAACAAGAGATTTAGTGTGAGGTTGAAGTCCCCTCCCATAATAGTCGGGTATCTGGATACCTCTTGCTCCAAAGCCACTATGGAGCTAAAGAAAGTAGGGCAGTCTATATTGGGGGCATAGATATTGCTACAGGCCACTTCAGTGGGTCCTAACTTGATAACAGCCATTGCCCAGTGCCCTTCGATATCAGATCTGGTTTGCAGCACAGTAGGGGATAAAGATTTATTTACTAGAATGGCTACCCCATTTTTCTTATGATTAGCAGCTAAGAAAGCCACAAGTGAAAAGGGTTTCATATCTAATTTTAAAGACTCCTTTGCATTCAAATGTGTTTCTTGCAGAAATAGGATGTCCGCACGCTCCTCGCGCCCATATAAAAATATCTTTTTTCTCTTTATAGGACTGTTAATGCCCTTAACATTCAGTGAGACTATCTTAAAGGAAGACAAGAGACAATATAGCACACTGATGAACAATTGTTACAAAAATATACCAGGTTGTAACAATTTTGTATTGTTAATCCACATATTTGAAGCACCCAGAATTGAAGCAGCAAAAACACAAGCAGAACTACCACCCCTTGGCCATAGCCCTTATATAAGATCACCCAAAAAACCCCACATGATTCTAAACACCAAAAGCCACCAAAACCCTGGGGACTATACCGAACTTTAAACTTAGTGGGTGAGCCCAAAGGGACAAGACAGGCACAGAGGGTATAACTAACTTATTCACTTTAACTCCTCTGCCAAGTAAAACGTCTTGCGCTGACCACTATCCACAACTAGAGTAACTTCCCCAAACGCCAAAGCTCTAAAACACTAGAGCAAAACGGCCCCTCCCAATACATTGCATAAACACAAAAGGATACATGTAAATATATGAGGGCCATCTTATCTTTCAATGCCCTGATGCCTTCTGATCTAGGTCAAATGCCACAGATGACAAGAAATATAAAAGAAAGAAAGGAACAAAAGAAAAGGACAGTGTGACCAGAGCAATACCCTGGAGTTACCCTGAGAGAGCCATAGTGAATGTGAACTCTATATGATTCAGATCATAACTTCACAACCTTAAATCCAGTCAAGGTACCCATATAAGAAAGATTAAGGTACTCTGCAAGTTTATGTCCACCGCTGAGTGCAAGGCAAGGTTTTCACCGCATTAACACCAGTTGTCTTCCAAGAAAGCGTGCAACTCCTCTGGATCATCAAAAGTCCTAGTTTGGTTATGCAGCATGACTCATGTGAGCAGGATAAAGCAGCCCAAAACAGGCCTGCAACTGCAACATTTGTGGACACAGCGCCAATACCCCCCCCAAAAAAATAAACAAAAATCTTTTCTTCCGGTCTACCGTCACTTTCGCAAAGTCCGGAAAGAAGAGGAGTTTATGTCCTTGATATTCCAATGGAGAGTGCAATCTGGCTGCTCCCATAATTTGTGTGACTTGTTGAAATCAAATAACTTTTAGTATGATTGGGCATGGACGCTTGCCTGAGACCACAGACTGAGTAGGCACCCGATGGGCACGTTCTATCTCAAATGGCATTGCAAACTTCACTTTTAGCACACCTGGGATCATTGACTGCAAAAAGGCCATCATATCTGTGCCTTCAGCTCCCTCAGGAACTCCCAGGATCCTAATGTTTCTCCGAGCACAGTTGTTACCATCTTCCAAGTCTCTCTGCAATGACCGGATCAGCTTTGCTTGCTTCTCAATGGCCTTGAACCACTCCCCGTGTGTTGCCACCACGTTCTCCACTTTCTCCAGTCTCACTGTAATGGACTCCCAACTGTTTTTTTAAGGCATTGATATCCTCTTGCATTGTGGTCAGCGAATCTCCATTTGATTTAACCATGTCTTTAACAGCACTGATCTCAGAGAGAAGTTCCTGCAAGGCCTCAGGACCATCTCGGATGACCGCCATTTTGTGATTTGAGAAAGGCTCCGTTTTAGTTCGCTTTGCACTGGTGCTTTGTGTTCCTTGGTAATCCAGACACGTCGGTTTGGGGCCAGACATATCCATAGTTGACTGCTTCCAAAATAGGTAGGATCCGCTCTATTAAAAGCAGCAGAAGTCAGGATTCTTGATCTTACTCTCCGGAGCATAGCTCTCAAACGTCCATCTTGCCCAAAGTTAGGCTCCGTCAAGATAGGAGCTTTATAGTGGATCCTAAAAGAGAGTCAGAAGAGGGGAAATATGGTCAATCCTGGAAGCATGAGGAGAGAATAAGAATGGCCGAGTTTTGTACAAACCAAAGCCTTCTGATTTCAGAGTTAGGAAGTCCTGCAAACATTACATTACAGTAATCTAGTCTAGAAATAATCAAACTAAGAAGTATAGCGAATGCAGATGGGGACAGGAAAGAGTGAATTGAGCAAATTTGGCAGAGAGAAATAAGAGTGCTTGATGATGGTGCTATGTGATCATGAAATGATGCCGGTTTAAAATGTTACACCCAAATATTTACATGAAGAGAATAGAGCGATGGGGAGATTGTCAAGTATAGGAGACTGGGGGAGGAGGGGGCAAAAGGTTAGGAAGATAGCCAGAGGGCAGTTGTTTTCTGAAAGTTCAGTAAGAGTGGTAGTCACATACCCACAGTGGAGAAACAGGAGTTGAGAGAAGAAAGATCAGGAGTGGCAAGGTTAGGGTGAAAGACCAGAAGAATGTCATCAGCATAGAAATGGGCAAAAATATATTACTGAATATTACTGAATATATTACTGAATATTACTGAAAAAATATATTACAGAAAGATGTCAAAGAGAAGAGGTGCCAGTACCAATCCCTATCCCTGGGGGACCCTGCAATTAAGAGGGAGAGAAGAGGAAGTGGAGGAGTTGAAGGATTGCAAAAGAACAGCGAGACAGACAAGAATGAAAGCAATGAAAAAAAACAGTCCCATGCAGACCAATATCAGCAAGCCAGGACAGAAGTGAGTGGTTAAATATCACTGGTCAACAAATTTTTACAAAAGTCATGTTACTGAAATAAAAATAGGCATTACTTATCAATGTTTATATGCTGAATACAAATATGACAGTGAAATTGCAAAGTTGGCTCTAATTTTTTTGTAATCTACAAGAATTAATGTTTACATCACGAAATGCATGTCAATAGTAAATATAATAGGCCTTTGGTTAATATCTGTAAAAAAACAAGTCAGACTACTACTAGATTTTTTCGCCTGTCTCTTCTACAGCTGTTCGGGAGCTTCTCTGGGGAGTGTCTAGCAGTAGTCAGCCAGCATTGTAGTGGACCATTTTCTCTGGTATCTTTGCTCCATCGTTGCGATATCCTGGTAAAAACGTTCACCCTGTTCATCACTAACCATAACCACAGTTGTCAGAAAAGAAATCGAGATGGGAATCAAGGAAATGTATCTTTAGAGACATATTGCAGCCAAGTTTCTGATACTGCATCAGCATGTCTTCTACTAGTTCCTTGTAGTTTTCTGCCCTAACATTCCTGAGAAAGTTTGTTGACACTAGGCGAAAAGCATTCCATGCTTGTTTCGCATCACCCTGCAGCAAGTTATTGAACCGGTCATCTTTGAAGAGCTCTCAAATATGAGGACCCACAAAGACTCCCTCTTTAATCTTTGCTTCGCTGCGTCGAGGGAATTTTTCATGCAGGTATCGGAAAGCTGGCGAAGCGCGATCCATGGCTTTCACAAAGTTTTTCATCAAACCTAGTTTGATGTGAAGGGGTGGTAGCAGGATTTTGTGAGCCTCAACCAGAGCTGGGTGCTGAATATTCTTCTCTCCAACTGTTACATTTTGTCTGCGGTTCCATTCCTTCCACATGTAGTGCCAATCCCCTGCTCGGCTATCCCACTCACATAAGAAACACATGCATTTTATATATCCCTGCTGCAGTCCCATTAAAAGGGCAACTACCTTCAAGTCACCACAGAGGTGCCAGCTGTACTTGTTATAGTTAATGGAAGTCAGTAGATGCTTTAAGTTATCGTATGTCTCTTTCATGTGGACAGCATGCGCTACTGGAATAGATGGAAGACGGTTTCCATTGTTCAAAAGCACAGCCTTCAGACTCAGTTTCGAAGAGTCTATAAATAGTCTCCAGTCTTG
Source organism: Ichthyophis bannanicus (assembly GCA_033557465.1). Classification (NCBI taxonomy): domain Eukaryota; kingdom Metazoa; phylum Chordata; class Amphibia; order Gymnophiona; family Ichthyophiidae; genus Ichthyophis; species Ichthyophis bannanicus. The sequence continues at coordinate 1,630,789,667 of CM066032.1, forward strand.
TGGGTCATGTGTGTTTTTTAAGGCATTCATGAGGCTTTCAATAAATTATTGGAACAGAATACCAGATTACTTTCCTTTCCGACTGCGTATAGTACACTGCTGACGTCAGATGGCTTCAGCAGCCGCCTGGCAGTAGTATTGCATTGCATCAGAAAATGATGCAATCAACTCTGGATGATGTGTTCATGCTGGCATTATGCAATGTGGTGCAATATTACATCATTCAAGGCTTATTTGGGATGTTATTGATGTCCTACTGGACAAATTTACACGGTGAAACATCAAAAATGAACTACATGCAATATCTTCAAAATGAGAGCCAATAATTTTTTTTAATGTTATATTGGTGTTCAGCTCACCAAGATACTACAGATTAGGGCCTTTTAAAGTCAGCAACGATCTCAATGTTGACCAGTGTATTCTGTGAAAGGACAAGTATCCACTTGCCAGGGTTAGAATGCCATATACTGAGCATGGATACCCACTTTACCAAAGCTTTGATTCATATATTGGTAATATACCAAGCTCCAGGGAATTCTGATAAGGCATTGGAATTACTCTGCAAATCTATTACACAGTTCTGTCTAGTTTCGAAGACTATTTAATACTAGGAGATTTTACTAAGGTTTTATAGCTGTAGCTTTTCTGAACTTTCATAACAACTTCAAACCAGTTCATAGATAAACAATGGCCCTAGTCATATTGCAGCACACAGATACAGTGTGAGTGTCAGAAAGAGTTCTGGTTGATTCCTGGAGATCCTCCCCCTTGATCCAATTTGGTGTACTTGGTGATGACTGAGGGATCTGACAGGAAACTCCCACTCTTAGCAGGGGAAAGGTGGTGAGATCGAAAAAGGTGAGTTTGCTAAGGATTTGTTTGATGAAATGTTAATCTGGATATTGAAATTATGGTGCTTGATTTGAACTACAAATTGAAAGTCCTGTTGGATGGGAATGCCCTGGCTAAATGTGTAAGAGTGGGGAAAATAATTCCCTGTGAGACTTTCCAAGGAACTTTAGAACTTAAAAAGAAGAGGTTGAAGGCTGGATAGATAATGGCATCACTCTGGCCTTCCAAAGGGTAAATTAAGATGGTGTAGACATATATAAGCAAACTATCAGGGAGGAAAAATACGATTATGCAAAACTGATAATAGAAAGGTGCAGTGAAACACAAAAATTTGAAACCACGAATGGTTTAATTAGTTTAGAAGATCTAAGACAATCCAAATTGAGAGAAGTTCCCTCAGTAACTTGGCAAGTTATTTGTCTAGCAAGATAAATAAGACTTGAGGTCAGCTGACCCCTCAACTCATATCCAGACATTTCTGGAAGGAAGTTGTTTGAAAGTCAATGATTTATATGTGGTTCCTGAGAATCACATATAGGATATATTTTCTCAAGCGCTTGAATCAGAGGTATTGCAAGCTCACAATAAAAATGCCAAAGGGAGATGTTAACTGGGTCCTTCTTCAGCCTCACTGTTAAATGGTTGCCTGTAAAGGGCCTTCTATGGCTGACTCTTTTCATAACTTTGGTGTTAGGAAGTTTCTCCTTAACATTAGGAGATATATTAACTCCCATCTTGAAGTCACTGGGAAAAGATACCAAGGTTTGTGCTAACTACCGTCCTATGGTCAGTATTCCTCTCCTATTAAAACTTTTTAAATAAATTTTTTATGGAAACATGATATCCTTGAACCTAAAAAATCAGGGTTTAAATAGGGTCATCTCTCGAAAATGATCTTGAAATCCATGTTAGAGCTTTGGAGATTAGTGGACAATAGTAAGGAATGGAGGAGTAGCCTAATAGTTAGAGCACTGACTTGGTAACCAAGGTCCAGTTCCTACTAGCACTCCTTGTGGTCTTGGGCAGTCACTTAACTCTCCATTGCCTGGCAATCTGCTTCAGGCCACACTGCCAAGAAAACCCTGGAGATACTGAGTTGCCAGGAGCCAGCATTGACTCAATGACACCCATTAGATTGCAGTAAAGAAGCTTTAGTCTTACAACCAGATTTAAGATCTACTTTCAATATTATGGACCATGCCATTGTATTAGAAAAATTAATTAATATGGGCATCACAGGACCAGTTAGGAGTTGGTTTGGATTCATTCCTATAGAAAAAGAGGTTCTCAGTGAGGTCCTTGGAACACACCTAACCAGTCAGATTTTCAGGATAACCATAATAAATAAGCTTGAGTACAAATCTCTCATATGCATTTTCATTGTGGTTATCCTGAGAACCTGACTGGCTAGGTGTGTCCAGAAGACTGGGTTGAGAACCCCTGCTATAAAGTGGAAAGGGATTGTTTCCCATATCTAGCAAGCTTCTTGTGAGGTGCCTCAGGGCTCCCCTTTATTGCCACTCATTTTTAAAATCTTTTTTAGTTTTTTTGAAGTCATTCTGAGGGATCGTTTTTTGTTTGTTTTTAAATGCAGATGACATACAGATTTCTATCCCTTCCTATACATTGGTCAATATTCATTTTGAGAAGGTAAAATCTGATTACGAGCAGTATTTGAGACAGCATTTTTTCATGTTCTACCCATATAGTTAACCCCGGTCATTTGCTGAGGTTAAGGATGGGGACTTAAAACTCGAGGTACTCCTGAGACTAAGTTACCAGATCCTTTGGAATAGCACTTTCCACTTCAAAAGATCTGCCTACCAGTAGTATTAAAGATAGCATTTTCCCCTGTTCTACGTCTGCAGGCCTAGGAACTGTTAGCCCCTTTCACTTTCTTGATCTTACTGAAACGTGGCTAACTTCTGCCAGCTCAATATGTGTTCATAACATTTGTCCATAGGGTTTATGATCTTAAGCAAATGTAGTGTTCTAAAAGCCTGTGATGGAGGCTTTTCGATCCTGCTGAAACCCGATTATCAGTTTTCATTTCAGTCATCTTTTAATGCTGATACCTCAGAAGCACTGCTGGTATTGAATGGCAATTGGACCATACGTTTAGTATATATTTCCCTGCAGAGTGTTAGCTTAAATCTATTTATAGAATGGTTGGTGCCAGTAAATTGTGACTTAAGGAATGTTGTCCTGATGGATGCTTTTAATCTATGTACCAATGAAAATTCCTAGTCCATAGCAGATAACCTTATAACCACTATGGAAGCATGAGGTTATGCCCAAAGGATTTGTTTTCTGACTCACTTTAAAAAGAAGCACACTTGATTTACTGTTTAGTCTTGAAGAGACACAGTCTTAGTTGGTATGTAATGATTGGTAATATTCATTATCCTTGGACAGAACATACGTTGGTTAAGTTCACATTATGCATTGAATATTCACCCAAAAAAGCGCTAAAGGTGATAGAAAGGAACTCCTATACTGTATATTATTTAACCATGGATTATTTAAAGACAGGTGGTCTGATGTAAATAATACTTTAAAAAGGAATGAGGACAGAGGAATTAGTCTTGTTCCCTTCCATTAATAACAGTTAAGTTGACTCCTAGTTACAGTCGATGACATCAAATTATCTTTACATAAATTGAAACATACTTTTTAACCCTTGCTATTGAGTGGGGTGTTGCTGGAGGCTTTAAAGTATGCATCAGTTAAGCAATATTGAAGGATCATGCAGAGGCTCACCTAGCCTTAACTATTGCCCAGTTTATCATCAGAATAAGTTGTGCAGGTGCATTTGTATGAGATTGAAACACATCAGCATTTAGATCCCTGGTAACATGGCTTCTATGGGATATAGTTCTGAGTCTTTATTGTGTTTGTTGCTGAACTCAGTCCTAGTATGGTTGGAACAGAAACTCACTGCCTATCTTCTTTTTTTCTGGTTGTATTTGTTGCCTTTGATAGAGTAGTTTCTGAAGTATTGTTTAATTGGTTACTGATCATCAGGATAGATGGCACAGTTCTTCTATGGTTCAAGTCTTTTATGACTGATGCTGTGCAACAGGTCAAACGTTGGGCATGATGTTAAATAGAAAAAGACAAAAGAGAAGAAAGGAACCTTGCAGAACGCTTTTATCTAAAGAATACCAGTTAGAAACTTCTATATGATGCTTTCATGTGCAAATAACTCTACACACATATACAGGGTGGCCCAAAAAAAGTGAGAACATCTCGTAAATTAAAAGCTTAAATAGTTTACTTTTTTAGCTATATAACGTCTTTATTTTGACAATTTCCAGTTGACATTTTTTTTTTAATTTGTCAATCGTTTACATCTGTCTTTTTGAATTTTTAAATAACTTATATGCTACGAGATGTTCTCACTGTGTGCGTGTCTGTGCGTGTCTGTCTAAGAAAAAATATGGATTAGCCTGTGCAACTACCAATGTATATTATCGGGATGTAGCAGATCTATTTCCTTAGCAATGCTGCCATAATTTTACCAACTACAGACATTGAACTGATGGGATATTACTGCCTGCCTCTTCCTTCTCACTTTTCTTGAATGGGATTATATCTAATCTAATACAGATTTGTATACCTCAATGATCCCAATCGAAACTGTGGTTCTGTATGGTTTTACAGCAAGGAAATTAAATAAAGATAGAAAAGGATATAAATAAAAACTAGTCAACTAATTAGATTTAAAAATTACCAAGCTTTCAGCTCTTTTCAGAGCTGAACAAATAAAGTCCCTTGAAAGTTCTCCTGTTCCCAAAGAAAAGTTGAACAAATCTTTGAGGGACACAGTTGTCACTTTTTTTTATCAATCCTAGAATTACTCCATTGGGTCTCATGGCTCCATCTACTCATTTATCTACTTTACAGTATTATTAACATAGGGAGGTCACCCAATGGGCCAGTGACTTGTCTCTACATACCTCAGGGCTCTGAGCACCCTAGCTCTGGAGAGCTTTCCCTATTTCTGTTTTTAACTAAAGCAATAAGGATCCTGCTGGCTAACTAGACATAAATATCCATACGACTATGATCTGTTTTGCATAGCTTCCTAGTGGTTTTGTGTTCCTCTGCCAGCAGATCTAGAGCTGAGCTGGTGATGCATTATTACTTGGAACAGTACTCGCCACTGGAGGCCCTGTTCTGTGACCATCCTCCCCACCTTACTGTCACATTTTGGGGTCCATTGCTGCCACTGCAGGCCCCCACGAAAGTCTGCAGCAAAATCAGTGAGTACCCCCAGAGTGCTGGCGCTGTAGGTGACCACCTAGTTCACCTAATGGTAGCGCTGGCCTGCAATTAACTACAGATGCACAATGTGTTCAAAATATGAAAGCTGAAGTCTTGATATTTGAGCTTCTAAGGAAAGCTTAGGTTTGATCTCTTCTAATCCCAGTTGATTTGTTTTTTTGGGTAGTCCATGATATACACGGTATTATTCTTCACCAGCTCCATAATTTAAAAGTACCAATTTTCTTCCTGTCTTTCTTCTTGACTCTCCAACTTTTCCACCTGTATGACCTTAATGAAAATGCCATGGCTTGGTAAAGTTGGTCAGTACAAAAAGGAAGGCCAGCAATGCAATGGATCAGTAAAACAACAGCAGCTATTAATACCACTCCATCAATAATTAGCCATCTGACTAAAAACCAAGCACTGTTTAAGACTATTCATAGGGTCACCATAATTTGACATTGACTCAATGTAACTTAAACAACCACTACAGATGCCATCATCTTTAATTTCAGTTTGGAGTGGAAAATAACACCCTTAATCCTTCCTCTAAAGGGCTGGCCAAAACAAGCACTTTTTTCAAAATCCATACATGCCAGGAAGCAGCTGTAAATTTTGATATGAAACGAGGAATAAATGTGCAGCTTTTTGACTCAATCAGCCCATGCCCTAACGACCTAACCTGACCTCCTACACACTCCCATAGAGGAGGCCGGATCAGGCATTTCTATTGCTATTCTGGTGCCTGCATAATATCAGGCCAGCCCACTTATATGGGGCAAATCTGCCCCCTTTCATTGGGCAACAGCTCAGGGGGAGGGGAGGAGATCTAATCAGAATTCAGAAGACGCTGCAGCAGTTAGCTCTTGCCTCTTCAGTGTTGTTCAGCATTATGCTGTAATAACCTCAAAGTTTTCTTTACTAGCTAAATCTATTGATAGAGTACCTGAGGCCAGGAAGGGGTGAGATTTATGGGTTGGAGTTACTATCCTCAGAGAAATCCTAACACATGACTGGGGTTGCCTGATGCCTGGATTCATAGACACCAGTGCAGTGTCCGGTTGGTTACTCAGTCCATGTTTAACCTAGAAGGGTTTATGGTCTTGCTTGAATGGGACAGGTTATCTGGTAAAGCCTGGGCCAAGTGGGTCTCTCAGTGATCAGTAATACTTGGAAAGGGCATATATAGATAGTGTGATGCTGCGGGGCAGGTTCCAAGGCAACTGGAGTAGTTGGAGCACAGTCCTAGGTCCCCCAGCCTCAATCCAGGTTGGGCTTTCCAGACAAACACTCACAAGCGTTTCTCTCAGATCAATAGCAAAGTCCAGCAGACTTCTGTTATGCCAGTTCCAGTACCCTGGGTTTTCCTCAGCCCCAGGGCCGGGTATGACTGCTCCTTCTCAAAGTAAAATAGTTCAGAAAAGAAATGCACACAAAGTCTCAAGTAGCTGAATCATATCAACCAGGTACAAACCCAGAGTCTTTCTCAGAACAAAACAATATTGCACAGTAAATAGCTGTATAGTTGCCCCTCCCTTCCACCCTTCAGGTTCACTATAAACTAGCTGAACTTGCTCCAGGGGTAGAGCTTTCACTGTCTCATCCACAGTACCTCCATGGGTTCCTGGTCTTTATTGTTCTCATATACTTGAGTTTCAATAGCTTCTTCCTCCTTGGGGCATCTGTCTTCTTCCCCTAGAACCATCGGGAGATTTTCCAGAAGCAGGAACAGGCTCCTGAAGGCTACACTTTCTTTCTTCCTTCCTTCCTGGGCCTCCCCTGCGCTGCTTTTCAAATCACATACACCGACCATAACCTAAGATCTTGGTTGCTTAATACTGACTCCCTTTGCCACCTGTGTGTTCTTGTAACTGGATCACCTGATTATGTCTGTGGTGGGCCCTCCCATCCTAAGGGTTTCTGGGACTTGTAGAAGGACTGACACTGCCACATACCCTAAGGGATTCTGGGATTTGTAGTCTGACTGACCCTGCCACATACCCTAAGGGAATGTGGGGCTTGTGAGACCAACCCTGTCACAATAAAGAGATAGACAGATAATCAGGTCAGTATTTAAATTCTGCTTTTTAAGTGCCAGTTGAGGCATTTAAAGTAAAACTGGATATTCAACACCAGAATCTAGATATCCTCCAGTGTAAAAACATCTGGTTTCAGTGCTAACTGGCAGCACTATCTGGATGGTAACAATATTTAGTCATTATGGAGATAGCAAACTGCCTAAAGTTAGGTCTATCTTTTTTGTGTCATAGCTTTATAAGGTTTGTAATGCAGTCAGCAGACTGAATTTTACCACTAACTGGAGACCTTCCCAGCACTGTTTAGACCAGCGGTTCTCAACCTGTGGGTTGCAACCCTCACGGGGGTCGCCACAGGATTTAGCAGGGGTCGCCTCGCCTCACCTCACTCTGCCGTTAAAAAAAAAAGCACCTAAGTTGCTGCTGTTGCCGAGTCCGCTTCTCGGCAGTGGCAAACTCAATGCCTCCCAGTCCCTTCTAATGCAGCCGCGGCTCCCTGCCTCTTAGGGAACCATGGCTATGCCAGTAAAACCATTGCGGAGCCTTCCCATCTCTTGATGGGCTCTGTGCAGCATTGTCCCACCTCCAAAGGAAGTTGTTTACCACTTCCTTTGGAGGCGGGACAATGCTGCACTGAGCCTGTCGAGAGACGGGAAGGCTCCGCAATGGTTTTACAGGTATAGCCGCAGTTCCCTAAGAGACAGGGAGCCGCAGCTGTAGAAGAACAGCAGGGCAGTAGCAGGCAGACAGGGAGAGGGGAGGAGCGGGCTGGGAACCTGCAACGGGGCTGACATGGAGGGATGGATGGATGGAGGGAGGGAGGGGGAGGTCTGACATGGGCAGGGGGATGACATGGAGAGAGGGGAGGGCTGACATGGAGGGAGGGAGGGGAGGGCTGACATGGACAGGGGGGCTGACATGGAGGGATGGAGGGAGGGCTTTCATGGAGGGTGGGGGAGCTGACCTGGATGGAGGGAAGGAGGGAGTGAAGGTAGGGGCGGCATGACATGGAGAGAGGGAGGGAGGGAGGAAGGGTGGCTGACATTGATGGATGGATGGATGGAGGGAGGGAGGGAGGGGGCTGACATGGACAGAGGGGGCTGACATGGATGGATGGATGGAGGGAGGGAGGGAGGGGGGCTGACATGGACAAAGGGAAGAGACAGGGGGACATAATGTACAGACGGGCAATAAATGCTGGACAGAGGGGAGACACAGTGCGGGTTAGGATTATAATGGGCAGATGGGGGGCTAGGACTGGTAATGGGTTGATTAGGGAAGGCTAGGACTGGGAATGGACTGATCAAGGGGGGTTGGGACTGGTTATGTGCTGATAGGGGGGTAGGACTGGTAATGGACTGATGGGGGGCTAGCACTGGAAATGAGCTGATCGGGGAGGCTAGGACTGGAAATGGGCTGATGGGGGGGTAGGACTGGTAATGGGCTGATTAGGGGAGCCTAGCACTGGTAATGGGGTTGAGGAGGGACTAGCACTGGAAATGAGCTGATTAGGGGAGGCTAGCACTGGTAATGGGGTTGAGGAGGAACTAGCACTGGAAATGAGCTGTTTAGGGGAGGCTAGGACTGGTAATTAGCTGATGGAGGGGTAGGACTGGTATTGGGCTGATTAGGGGAGGCTAGCACTGTTAATGGGGTTGCGTGGGGGGGACTAGCACTGGAAGCGAACTGATTGGGAGGGCTTTGACTGGTAATGGGCTGATTGTGGGGAGGGGAGGATAGAGCTGCTGGCCCTGGAAGAAAACTGGGGGCTAAAGCTGCAAATGGGCTGATACGAGGGGATGGGAGAATGGAATTGGAAGAGGGTGGATCTGAGAGGGGCTGCCATGGTATTTGTACTAGAAGGGACTGCTCAGTGGGGAAGGAGGGGGACTGGAAGGAAATGGACACCAGTGGCAGTCATAGGAATGCAAGTTGACATTGGAAGGTACTGAGAGTGAGGATTGGAAAGGGGCTGATACTGGGGATGGTTACTGGGACTGGAAATAGGTTGATGGAAAGAAGTGAAAAAAAACAAAAGACGAGATAAGAAATGGCAGATAGACCATAGACCACAGAAAGAGAGCTAAGAGAAGAAAGGAAAGCAGAAGCCTCAGATCAGGACCAGCATGATCAGAGAATAAATTGGTCAGACAACAAAGGTAGAAAAAAATAATTTTATTTCATATTAGTGATTTGACTACAAAATCATCATAATTTTGAAATCAAATATTGTTACTTGTTATTGTGATTAATTATTGTGGTTTAAATAAGTAAATTTTATAAATAAAAACATATTGCAAAGGCCTATAATATATTAATAATTCAACAAATGATTACAGCGACAATGCGTTAACGGTAAAGGAAGAGAGACGCATTTGATTTTATCATTGGGGGTCACCACAAGTTGACCAATGGTAAAAGGGATCACGGTACAAACAAGGTTGAGAACCACTGGTCTAGAAAGTGTCATTGTAGTCAGAGAAGATATTCAGTGTCATTATCTGAATTATGCCACTGAATATTTATTTATTAGTAGTATTTAGCTCACGTTTCCAGGAGAAGATCAAGACAAGTTCATTCAGGTACAGTATGCATTTCCCTGTCCCCGAAGGGCTCACAATCTAAGTTTTTACCTGAGGAAATGGAGGATTAAGTGGTTTTCCCAAGGCCACAAGGAGTGCCAGTACAATTTGAACCCTGGTCTTTCTGGTTCTAGGCTGCTGCGCTAACCTCTGGGCCACTTCTCCACTTTCGCTAGCATTTAATTGGTTAGCAGTTCCTGCAAACTGGATAACTGACTTTGAATATCAGGCTAGTAGTATAATGTCAGGCCCTATATTTATAGAGAGAAAGTGGGGAGAGAGAGAGAGAGAGAGGGAGAAAGAGAAGGGGGGGGGGAGCGACAGAAAGAGAGAGCGAGAGAAAGAGAGATTTTACACCCATTTTGTATGGACTCATGTGTGTTTGAATACCAGTTATATAAATGTTAGCTAACCGGGCTCAGGTACACTGGTTAGCTTCCCTAGGCAGGGTATTTTAATAAAGATGCTGCCATATATATTTCTGTTTGAAACAGCTATGTCTTCTGGTGATTTGGTAGGAGTAGATGAAGATAGGTTGTGGTTGTCTTGAGTACTGATAATTATTTGGTATATTTACTTGAAACGTGCATCATACATGCCATATAGCTGTGGGTAAAATACATTTTGAAAACATCGAAGATTCCTCTCTTCAGCACTCAACTGTGGAATACCAGCAGGATGCTGCGTCATTTGAACATAGCAGCCTTCCTTTACTATTCGAAAAATCATTTTTCTGCTCTTTTACATCCTACATATTCCTTACTTTAGAGAAGGTAAAGTAGAAGGTTGCATCATGTAATATTAATGACAGAAGTTGTACCAATTTAAATATAATTGTATACAGCTGTTTCCTTTGCATTGTAATAGAAATGTTTATCGTGAAGAGTGTGTAACTAATTCATAATGCTCTGTACGCTGTATATTTGCATGGGAATGGAGCTTAGTTGTTAAGTTTTGCCATAAGAGATTGATAACCATGGGAGGCTTGTATAAGTGTCGAGGATAACATAGTAGGTAAGGTAAAAAGGAAAACATCAGTAATTTAGTTCATTCCCTCTGCCCGGTTTTCCTGTTTAATAGTTAACCAATTACATGCATCTCTATAACCGCTCTCAACATTAAACTATGCAGATAAGTTAGGGATGAATTATAGTGTTCCGTCGTTGTTATCTTTATAGTAAGCTGAACACATGGGGCCCGATATTCAAAGGTATTTTCATGGTTTGCAGGCCTAACCTGTGTAAATGTCGCTAAGTGATATATCCATGGGTGCCGCTGCGATATGCCCCGATGCTTGCCGGTTAGCATCGGGGCATTCTGAGGGCCGTTTGGGGCACCAACCACTACTATATTGAGTCACTGCCTCATTAGCAACACACGGTGAAATTCAGGCACAAGAAAGACTGGCTTAGTTTTGCCGTAAAAGCTAAGCCGCAGAAGCTGCTTGGTTAGCTTCACAGTAATCCAGGCAACCCGGACATTCAGCACCGGTGGCTAGCTGCTGTAAGAGCGCTAACTGCCGGTGCTGAATATTGGGCCCATATTGTATGGTGTATGGCTATAAATATAATCTGGTATATAATACCAAAAATGTGCTTTTGTATGGAAGGGCAGTGTTTGAGATAAGTTTCTTCATGTTAACTCTTTCATATCAAAAATATCAGCATATTTACAGATTCAAATATATTTTCTCTATAATCCTCTGCAAGTGTACTAATGGAAATAATTTTATAAGCTTCCCTACATACAGTTGATTTATATAGAACAGAGGTTGGAAAAAGGCATGGAGGCGGGGGTAAGCTGCACAAAGCATCGATTAATGACCCTGACCACCAGTTTGGGTAGACTAGATGGGCCACTCTGCTGTCATCTCTGCTATTATGTTACTAGCTTGTCTATTCAGTTTAAAGAAACTGGTCTACAGGGTTTCATTCTTGTCCAGTTTAATTTCTTTTTAGAGAGATGCACACAGCAAGTGACCCAAGCCGATTTTTTCCTCCTCAAGAATTTTCTATATGAGGTCTACCAAAAGGAAAATGTATAAGCTTTTCTGTTTAATCTGTATTTAAAACCACTGGGGGGAATTATTATGTACTACAGAATTTTGCTTCTCAGTGGATAACATAGAGTTTTATGCAACTTTAAGAAATGCACATAAGATATCTATGGAGACTGTGAATTCCTGTTTCACTGCAATATCAAAGTGGGATTCAGTTAAATTTTTTTAATTAAACCTGGATAAACTGAGGTTTTATATTTTCCCAGTATTTCCCTTGTGTCATCTCAGTCCAAGGTTCCTTTCGGGTGCCAGTTTACTGCAGCCCAGTACTGACAAAGCATCAGGTTTAAAATCTGGGGTTCATTCCTGATGTTGAACCAACATTAAGGGGATTATTTTAGACATCCACATTTAAACCACCCTTTTAGAAAGACTGAGATGCACATTTCTGTGCCCAGCATGGAGGTTCTGAAGCTCTTTGACTAGGATGTAACGCTATTTCTGGGTGTGACAGGATGGCACATGCTCTAGTGTGTCCATGATGTATTTCACAGAGCCCAGAAACATTTAGGGTGGATTTTCTAAACATGCCAGTCAACACCTGCTATCAATCACAAATAAGGATGGAATTTTTTTGTCTTTTGGGACTGCATGTGGTGTTGGTAATTGAAGGAGTTTGGCTTGTGTGTTATTGGCTTGACTGATGTCTTTGTCCACAAAAGTGTCAATGGATCTAGCGTTGTTCCGCTACAATGTATTCTGTGCTCTTTTTCAATCTATCTCCTCCTTCTTTCCAAGACCCTACCATAGTATCATTCCCTCATTCACTCCTTCTCATATGTGCCAATCCCAGTTCTCCCAAGACACCCTCTCTGACTTGTGGTGTATGTGTTTCGCTCTTAACCAGGTCTCTGCTGCTTGTCTGTGTGTGCCCTCATGTGCCCTGTGTCCTCTGTGCCTCTGTTGTTTCCTGCTGTCCATCTGTGTGAGCCCCAGTGTTCTTTGCAGCATCTGTGCCCCTGTGTGGTTTCCTGCAGGCTGCAATTGTGAGTTCCCCAGTGTTTCCAGTGGCCTGTGTGGGTCTTTGTGGTTCTCTACTATGTGTGTGTAGAAGTATATGTGCAGTGCTGTGGGTGCTGGTGGTGGAAGTCATTGCGTGGTAGAAGTCACTGGGTGCTGGTAGAGGGCACCAGCATGAGATTAATATATTGGTTGCACTAACCCTACTGCTTGAAGCCCATAAACAGCACAGGAGAGCTACTAGGATGCACCCATATCAGAAGGTCTACAGGCCTAGGATATAGTTTCTGGACCTCACAGATGAGCAGTGCCTCACATAGTTCCATTTTCAGAAGGCAGCAAGACATACCAGAAGCTACAGTCATTCTGCTCCACCACACAGAAGGCCTACCCATTCCTGTCCACCTCAAGGTCACCACAGCCCTTGCCTTCCTAGTCACTGGCACTTTGTAGTTTTTTGCTGCCACTGCGGGTCTCAGCCAGTCAACTATCTCATAGTGCATCTCAGTTCCTCAGGGCCTTTCTAACCCACACTGCACAATATGTGGCCTTTCCACAGACTGTGCAGCAGAGGCACAAACCATGATCCGGTTCTATGAGGTGGCTTGCTTCCCATTTGTACTGGGTCTCATCAGTTGCAAACATAAGAACATAAGATATGCCATACTGGGTCAGACCAAGGTCCGTCAAGCCCAGTATCCTGTTTCCAACAGTGGCCAATCTAGGTCATACGTACCTAACAGTTTCCCCAAAAGACACAGGTTCCACAATGCTTGTATTGGGTGAAGCAATGATATCCTGGGTCCCTTTTTAAAAATGGTTTCTGGACCTTTCCTCCAGGAACTTGTCCAAATCTTTTTTAAACCCAGCTACACTAAAAGCTTTTACTACATCCTCTGGTAACAAATTCCAGAGTTTGATTACACGTTGAGTGAAAAAAATATTTTATCTTATTTGTCTTGAATAGTTTACCCTGTAGTTTCATTGCATGTCCCTTAGCCTTTCTATATTTTGATGGCATAAACAATCGCTCTACATTTACCCGTTCCACTCCATTCATTAATTTATAGACTTCTATCATATCTCCCCTCAGCTGTCTCTTTCCCAGGTTAAAGAGGCCTAACCTTTTTAGCCTTTCTTCATAAGGGTATCCTTCCATCCCCTTTACCATTTTGGTGACTCTTCTCTGAACCTTTTCTAATAACGCTATATCCTTTTTAAGATACAGTGACCAGAATTGCACACAATATTCAAGGTGTGGTCGCATCATGGAACGATACAGAGGCATTATAATATCCTTTGTTTTATTTTCCATTCCTTTCCTTATGATATCTAGCATTCTATTTGCTCTCTTGGCCGCCACTGCACACTGACTCTTTAGTTTTGCCAAAAGTCTCTGATGAGGGACCTTGTCAAAAGCTTTCTGAATGCCCAAATACACTATATCAGTCGACTCACCTTTGTCTACCTGTTTATTCACACCTTCAAAAAACATAACAGATTAGTAAGACAAGATCTTCCTTGTCTAAAGCCAAGTTGGCTGTCTCCCATTAAGCCATGACTATCTACATGTTCAGCAATTTTGTTCTTTATGATGGGTTCTACCATTTTTCCTGGTACTGACTTCAGGCTCACAGGTCTGTCATTTCCCAGATCACCCCTGGAACTCTTTTTAAAAATTGGCATTACGTTCACCATCCTCTAATCTTCAGGTATTACAGATGATTTTAATGATAGTTCACAGATTACTAATAGCAGGTCTGGAACCTCATATTTCAGTTCTTTCAACACCCTTGGATGTATACCATCCAGTACAGGTGATTTGCTACTCTTCAGTTTATCAAATAGTTGTAATACATCTTCCCGATGTATCGATATTTCCTTCAATTCTTCCGCACCTTTAAATGCCAGTTTAGTCATGGGTAACATTCCTACATCTTCCTCAGTAAAGACAGAAGCAAAGAATTCATTCAGTCTCTCCGCTATCGCCTTGTCGCTTCTTAGTGCCCCTTTAACCCCTCTATCATCTAATGGATGAACTGACACTCTCACAGGTTTTTTGCTACAAATGTACTTGAAAAAGTCTTTATTACGCGTTTTTGCTACCGCAGCAAGCTTCTTCTCAAATTCTCCCTTTGCCTGCCTTATCAATGTCTTGCATTTATCCTGGCCGTGCCTGTGCTGTTTCCAGTTTTCATCATTTGGCTCTTTTTTCCATTTCCTGAAAGATGCTTTTTTGACAACAACAGCCTCTCTGACCTCCCCTTTAAACCATGCTTGCAGTTTTTTGGACTTCCTTTCACTTTTCTTAAAGCATGGAATACAACTGGTCTGGGCTTCCAAGATAGTATTTTCAAATAACACCCAAGCTTGATGTAAGTCTTTAACCTTTGCAACTGCTCCTTTCAGTTTTTTTCTTTTTTTTTAGACCCTTAGACTCCCATGAAAGAGGGAGACTATCTACCATAGCAGGAAGACATTCCACTTATTCAACATGCAGATGATTTGCAATGTACAGGAGAGATAACAGATGTCTTCCCCAGGTTTCCAGGTTTCTGCTACAACTCCTACATTCTCACCCACTATGACATCTCTGCAAGATTTGAGAGTCGAGAGATCACAGGTGGATGTTTTCTAGGTAAGCCTCACACCAGCCCTCTCCATCACTTAGACATGCACTTGTGTGGAGATTTCGCAGTACCTCGGGAACTGTCCAGGCTGCAGTGCCAATCCAGCACATGAAATAGCTGGTACAGTACACTAATATGTGCCCCCTTTCCTCCTACATATGGAGGTGATAGAGGCTACCCTCCAAAGTATTCACAACTGACCACCATTGTGGCATCAAACACAGAAGCAGGGGAACACTATAAAAGGGCCCACCAGAACACACATGCCATCACTGAGAGGATAGTTGAGCAGCTCAAGAGCCACTTCTGGTGCCTTAACTTAATTATTGTACAGCCTTGCCAGTGTATGTCAGATCCTCATAGTCTGCTGTATGCTCCACAATCTGAAATTGAGGCACTGTCAACCCCTCCCTGAACAAAAGGATGCAATAGACCCTGGCTATGATAGGAAGGCATGGGGAGACTGGGTAACTGTATCAATTAGGTCCTGCAGCAAGAGATGACTTCACACACAGGCACTTCATGTGAAGGTAGGTGTTTATTTACAGATGTTTAAAACATGTACAGTGAAATGCCCATCCTCCCTATCCCCCATCCACCCCCATGCCTCTCCCAAGGCCATAGCCCATCTCTATATCCTAAGAACCAGCCTTGTACAACCCCTTTTCCAATCCCCAACCACCTCCCTCGGCATCAGTCCTGCAAAATTCCCTCCCCACTAACATGTGGGCAGGTGTGTTTGAAAAAATGGCAAAACTCATGTTATTCTTTTAACAATATCTGAAAATATCCTTCTTTGTTGTTTAATCAGGACTACAGTGAATGATAGATCTTTTTGAGGTCTTGAAATTACATATAAAAAATGGCAAATTTTAGATAGCATGAGGAGATCAGAATTGTAACATCAAGATTGAGATGTACACAATTCCACTGGTATTTCAGCAAACACAGAAAATGACGGCAGAAAAAGACCACATGGCCTATCTAGTCTGCCCTTCCATATCCAATACAATAGGCCCCTTTATCCTTTAAATATCTTTAATGCTTGTCCCATGCTTTTTTGAATTCAGATACCATCCTCGTCTCCCTCCACTGGGAGACTATTCCATGCATCTAC
Organism: Ichthyophis bannanicus; assembly: GCA_033557465.1. NCBI lineage: Eukaryota > Metazoa > Chordata > Amphibia > Gymnophiona > Ichthyophiidae > Ichthyophis > Ichthyophis bannanicus. The sequence goes on from CM066032.1 coordinate 1,630,806,172, forward strand.
CACTCTTTCCATAAATAAATATTTCCGCATATTACTCATGAGTTTGTCGTCGTTTCACTCTCATCCTATGTCCCTTCGTAGCAGAGCTTGCTTTCAATTGAAAGAGGATCTCCTTTTGGGCATTTATATCATGGAGGTATTTAAACTTCTCTATATTACCTTCTCTATCCCATCTTTCCTCTAAAGTATACATATTAAGATCTTTAAGTCTGTCCCCATATGCTTTATAATGAAGATCACTAACCATTTTAGTTCCACCCTCTGCACTGACTCCATCCTGCACCCTCTGCACCGACGCCATCCTGTTTACATATATCCTTTCGAAGGTGTGGTCTGCAGAACTGCAACAATACTCCAAATATGGCCGCACCAGAGATGTGTACAAAGGCACTATCACCTCTTTTTTTCAGCTGGCTTATCATCTCCCTCTGCACCCAAGAATCTTTCTAGCTTTTGTTGTTGCCTTTTCTACCTGTTTAGCCACTTTCAGATCATCAGAAACAATCACGCCTAGGTCCTGCTCTTCACGCATAATCAATGTATAAGGATGTGCAAGAGTACACATACATTTTCAGACATGGAGCCAGGGGAGCCATTTTACAAATCTGCACATGGGAAAAATCGAGAGAAAACGCTGCAGCTTCCACGTGTCAACACTTTCACATGGAAGTTGGTATTTTGCAATTTCCACATTTAAGTGCCAGTGTTTACACATTCATGTGGGACATTTTGCAAACCTATACATGTACAGTAAATGATTCTAATTAAATAGAGGCACTATTTTTATTTGTTTTCACTTTGGAGGGGGACGTCAATAGGGGATTAAGGAAAATAACTCCCTAATTCCTCCTGTAAAGAGCTGACCAAACCAAGAACTTTTTAAAAGCCTATATGAGCCACGAAGCATCTGTAAATTCTGACATGGGAATTTTTGGTCCTACACATCTTTCCCTTGAAATATGGAATATATCTGTAGATTTTAGACCTACTCGGACATACTCAGACTAACTCTCAACATGGCCATTTGCAATTTCTATGTATTATGGACACCCATGTGTAAAATAAGGCCTTTCTAAAATTGCTATCCACATGTGGATGCCATTTCCTCATGTAAATGTTGGAATTGCCATGTGAAAATGGTTAATAAGGCTTCTAAAATATCCCCCCAACATATAGTGGGTGTTTGGCTATTTTTGGAGGGAGTCAATACAAACTCAGGAAGTACTCTACCTTATTATTTTATTTTATTATGTTTTTATACTGTGCTATTTAGAATCAGTGCGGTTTACATGTATACTAACAGGTACCTTTTTTTATTCCCTTGTCCCTGAAGGGCTCACAATCTAAGGGGCTTGTTTACAAAGCCGCGGTAGTGGTTCGCGATCGCGATCGCAGCCGCGGCCCCATTGAAATCAATGGGGCCGCGGCTCCGATTACGATCGCAAACCGCTACCGCGGCTTTGTAAACAAGCCCCTAAGTGTACCTGAGGCAATGGAGGGTTAAGTGGCTTGCCCAAGGCCACAAGCAGTGACCATGGGACTAGAGACCCCAGTCCCTCTGGCCTGAGGTTGCTTGTCCCCATGTGGGAATTGAACCCCTGGCCTTCGGTAACCTGTCCCAACCACTGAGCCACTCCTCCTCTGATATATTTGAAAAGTATCTTTCATGTTGCTGCTTGTTACTGGGTTATTTTTGTTGCTTTTCAGAAAAGAAATTTTAGAAGCTTTATAAATGGAATTTTTTTAGAACCCTTTCATTCTGTTGGGATTTTTATTCTAGCTTTAATATTAGAAATTCAAGGGGAAGATGCTGGGACCAAGATGGCAGCTTCAGCAGTACTGCCACTGGACGCGCTGAAACCCTTGCTCTACTTGAGACCTATCGGGCTCTTAATGACATGTTCATGGGCGAGAAGAAAGGGGAACGCTACGGGGAAGTCCTCCACCCTTCAATCTCTTCCCCCAAAGGCAAAGAGTGAAGAATTTGTCATTCAGCTGCAGCAGGAATTTGGCATCCAGCTGCTGTGGGAGTGTTTGTCCACCTCAACAAGCTACTAAGAAGGGATTTCAAATAGGATCATCTGGGATGGATAACAGAAGCTGGGAAACTAGTTTGGAAAGTGAACATGCTAATGAAGAAAAAACAGCTAGAATAATAAACAGGACAAGACTTTTATTTAGATACTAGTGTTGGGAGAAAGTGCAAAAGTAGCATTACAAGATTCAAAGTTGAAGGGAAAGAATATGTAAAGACTGCTGAAAAAAAGGCAGAATTGCTTAACACATTTCTGTTTGCAGTTCACTGATGAAGAGTCAGGAGGAGAAGCAAAACATTTTTAAAAAGCAACTGAGACAAATAGGAATAGAAGTGACCGAAGCCTCAAATAATTTTCAAAAGACTGTGAAGAGTAGGCTAAACCAAACAAAGACGAAGTAATGGGGGCCAGATGAAAAACATCTAGGGGCTTTAAGAGAACTTGTAAAAGTTCTGGAAGCCTATCTCTCTGACCATTCCAGTTCTTCCTTAGAGTTGGCAGTGGTTCTGAAAGACTGGAAACAGGGTGATGCTCTTCTTCACCAAAGAAATAAGGAGGAGGTCATCAGATACAGGCAGGTTACTATGATCTCTGTGGTAAGTAAATTAATGGAGTCACTGCTGAAACAGAGGATAGTATAGTTTCTGGAGTCCAATAAATTACAGGACCTGAGGTAGCATGTCCTGCAGGTAAGGTATTGTTAGATGAATCTGATCAATTTATTTGTCTAATTGATCACAGCTGAATTTGGGGAGAGTAGCACATATAGTTTCTTAGAGTATAGCAAGGCTTTTAATAGAATTCCTCATAGGTGACTAAATTAAGCATCCTTGGTATGGATTCAAAAGGGACTGAGCTAGAAAAACTGGTTTAATGTGTGGGGGTGGGGGTGGGTGTGGAGGAGAGGATAAAGTAGTAGTAAATGGAGCTCACTCTGATGAAAGGGGCACTGTCAGCTGTGTGCCACATTAATTTGTTCTTGGTACAGTTCTTTTCAGTATTTTTGAAAGGTAAGTGACATTTAAAGAGGAGCCGAAAGAAAATGTTTGCTTTTTCTCAGATGATATCAAAATCTAAATCAGGGGAGATAACCCCAGAAGCTGTGAAAAACATTAGGAAGGATATAGTAAAGCTCAAGGATGGTTTATATTTACCAGCAAAGATTTAAAAAGTAAAAAAAGGCACCATCATATTGTTGGGCTTCAAGAAAAGAAGGAAAGTGATTCAGTATTGGGTTTGAAGTTGTGTGCAGAAAAGTAGATTGGGATATGGGAGAGACAATATCTGATGATTTTCAAATGGACAAACAGGTAGATAACATTGTGGCAAAAATAGCTTCTTATTATGCACACTTCATAAGTTGTGTCAATCATGGAAAGTTAGTACCTCTTGGGAATGAAGCCCAAGGGATCATAGATTTGAAAAACAGCCCTCTACCCCAATCCCTTGTTAAAACGTGGCACCCCCTTGAACCCTCAATTCCGATCCCTTGTTAAAAATCATGAGCTCTCCTGGACCCACATCCCCTTAGCATCCCCTAGCACCTACTGGGTTATCCATGGTACCTAGTAGGAAGCAGGAGTGATTTTGAAAACTGATGCAGCCAGGTCTATAGCTGCAGTCTCAGGGTACCAATCTTAGGCGCCAGGATCCAAAATAAGGGAAAACTCCATTCTCTGGCAATCTGTCCTCTAGAAAAAAGTACCATACGTCTACTGCTAGTCTGTTGGCACCATTCAGAAAATAGAGCCATTGAGACAAGAGCAATCAGAGATCGTTCTTGATACCTTCCCATAGTCGAGAGGGAATCCTCCACAACAAGCAACAACAGACCAACAGAGGAGCAGAGAATGACCACAGCCACACAGGTGAAGTCTTCGTAAAACCAAATTTATGTAGAAGGACCCAACTTGGCCAAATTTCGGCATGAAAACTTACATCAAGGGTCTAAAGTATAAAAATGTATAAATACAGAAAAAAAAAACATTTAAAACATCTTCTAAATGTGACATAAACCAAATATGTCATAGAAATATTAACATTGGAGAGTGATCCAAAAAGAATAAAAGAATAAAAAAAGACTGACATAAATAGAGGAATAAACAGAGTCATAAAAATATTCATATTTAAAAAAAACAGAGATGAGATTACCGGTAGAGTCAAAAATCACTTCCAACTTGATACACGTGCACTATGAACAATAGGGCATACATAGACCTAAAAAAAACAACCACATCAACTAAGGCTCAGGGCATAGTAAAAAAATAATTTAAAAAATGCTATAAGTGTATGAATTCTAGTAAACCAGTTAAGAACAATCAAAAACACATAATACTGCAAACACATGCAAAGCCTAAAATGCAGGTTGGCACAAAGCAGAATAAAAATTATAATTGCAAGTTATGATAAAAAAGCATGAAATCCATCAAGAGAAAAATCCTCCCACAAAGCAAAGACTGGTCATTAAACAGTATTGCCTACAATAGAAGAGAAAGACAGAGCAAAAAGAAACCTATTCAGAGTGAAATAAGAACATCCAAAAAATTGAACTCTGAAAAGAATAATAAGAAGACCCTCTATCTTTTTTTGTCGGAGTATAGCTCCCCAAAAGTGGGGGGAAGCAAAACCACCCTCTCGCCATGATTACTCCATTTTAATCATTTGAAAAAGTAAACTATCAAATAAAGTTATTTCACATAGCTGCAATCTTCCCCAAACTGAGTGGAGGAGTGGCCTAGTGGTTGGGGCAAGGTACTTCAGGCTGGAAGGTCGGGGGTTCAAATCCCACTAGAGGACAGCAACCTTGGGCCGGAAGGACTGGGGTTTCTAGTCCCACAGGTGCTCCTTGTGGTCTTGGGCAAGCCACTTAACCCTCCATAGCCCATGTTCCCTGTAAAATAGTTATCTCCAAGTTATAATGCCCTGTTCAATGTAATTTCAGTTTGTTCAATGTAAACCACACTGATGCAGAATAGCGCGGTATATAAGAGAATGTAAATAAAATAAATAAATAAACTCATTTTCACCACAGAAACCAAAATGTACGACGTGGCACATTTCGGGTCTAAAAGATTTTTTGACCCTGCATCAGGTAGAATGAAAGGCTTGTAGTTGAAAAGCTTCAATTTTCAAAAGGCAGAGCCATAAATGTTCAGAAAGGCAGAGCTGTTACACTTAGAAAAGCCGGCGTCTGACGTAGATGATGACAGGTCAGCCCAAAAGAAAGTCTAAACCAATAGACATAAGGCAAGTTTACTCACCAATCAGGGAGGAAGGACCCTATGAATCAAGGGAACCTCCTCTCCTGGTTGGACAAAATTGACTGAAGATACGTCTCAGAGAATTGTTACTTTCATTGAAGGTTTTGCCCAGATTGTAAAATTCAAATTATACTATGCCATTCAAGGAAGGCATTAAGACCCCCTGACCAAATAACAGATCAAATGGATGTACTAATAGAATTCCTTAGTTCATCCACTGAACAAAACCCTATACTCATGTTAGGTGACTTTAACCTCCCTTCTTTGCCTACCACATACTCAAATTTTTTCCTTGAATCAATACATGACATTAAGTTCCACCAAATAATTAATACTAAAACTCACATTAAAGGAAGTACACTAGACCTTGTACTCCTTCCAGATATACTATTCAAACTATTTGATCCAGATTCAATGGAATGCACACCAATCCCTTGGTCAGACCACCATCTCATTAAATTTAATCTAACCATTCATAACATACATAATAAAAATAGCCCACGAACTAATGTAACCCCCAAGTTCACAAAATTCAATGAAACTGAATTCATTGACAAAACAATTCCCCACCTATCCTTATCACCATCAGACCTAGATGAAGCTGTCAAAAACTGGCATAATACAATCAATGAAGCAGCTAGATACAAACACCCAGACAAAAAGTACACCAACCCTAAAAAAGGAAATAAATCTTGGTTTACTAACAAATTAAAACAAATGAAAAAACAGCTAAGAAAAATAGAACGAAAATGGCGAAAAACCAAATCCTCTGCACTCCAAGAATACTACCATATCTACCATGCAGAGTATAAGGAATCAATAGACAGTGCAAAGAAAAATTACCATGCGGCTATCCTATCTAAATCATTAAACAGACCGAGAGAACTATTTACTATTGCCCGAAACCTAACTAATAACACACATACCTCCAGAACTGAAATTACAGACATATCAACTCAAACATTAGCTAACTACTTCCAAAACAAAGCTAAACAGCCTTCACTCTCACTTGACCCTCTCGAAAACACCCATCATCATTCCATAGACGAATGGTCTTCATTCCACCCTATATCTAAAGATACTCTAACTAATATCATTTGTAATCTTAATACAACAACCTCTTACCTCGACCCATGTCCAGTAACTTGGATAAAGAGTACCCTCCCAACTTTATCCGCATTCATTCTCCCTATCGTCAACCTATCCCTCCACCAGGGGTACCTCCCTCCTTCACTAAAACACGCTCAAATTCGACCAATACTCAAAAACAACACAATGGACAAAACATCACCTAACTCCTACAGACCTATTTCAAGTATACCATTTATGGCAAAAGTTATAGAAAAAGTCATTCAAATTCAAACACAGGAATTTATTGATACCTCGTCCCCACTTGACGAACAACAATATGGCTTTCGCCCCCACCACGGAGTGGAAACGCTCCTAACCGTACTACTCGACACCTTAATAAGAGGGATTGATAATCCCAAACAAGCATTCATCTTACTTTTCATTGACATCTCCGCCGCGTTTGATAGTGTCCACCACACTATAATGCTCAATAATCTTAGACAGTTAGGAATAAAGTCTACAGTTCACAAATGGTTTACCTCTTATTTAAATAACAGAACCCAAAATGTTAGAATAGGCAACCAAATATCTAACACATACAAACAAGAGATCGGTCTACCACAAGGTTCAGCATTATCAGCCCTCCTTTTCAACATTTACATAAAGCCAGTCTGTAACATTTTCAAGAAATTCAAGGTCCATTATTATCTGTACGCAGATGACATAATGTTGTACATTCCTTTCACGATTCCAACCTTACCAATGCAACTTCTATCAGATTGCTTTAACGAAATAACATCATGGCTAAAAAATCAAAATCTCCACATCAACCATTCAGAAACAGAAGTACTAATTTTAACAAGAAATCAGTCCTATAAACCCCCAACTCATATTACACTACAAAACCAGGAGATCAAAATAAAAAAATGAAGTGCACTACCTAGGTGTCATACTCGACTCTCAACTTAGCATGAACACACACATCAGAAATACTACAAAGAAAATATATTTTAAACTTAAAATTCTTAAGCAACTACGCCCACTGATATACACACAAGATTTCATCAGCATAATACAGGCCATCATAACTTCTCATTTTGATTTTGCTCACCTCACCCTACTAGGTACAACAAGACTAAATATTAAACGAATTCAACTAGCACAAAACGCAGCTGCCAGAACCATAATGAAAGCACACCCATTCCAACATATAACACCCATACTTGCATATCTACACTGGTTACCAATTCATAGTAGAATAATCCACAAAACTATAATAACTACCTTTAAAGCACTAAATGATATGGCCCCATCTACACTCAACAAAATTATCAAAAAAGAACCTCCTAAACCCACCCACAGAAAAGGCCACTCAAACAAGCTAACAACCCCAAATGACTTTACAAAAGCCAAAAAGTTAACCAATAATAGAGCCTTCTCGCACGCAGCCCCCACTCTGGAACTCCCTCCCAGATGATCTAAGATCATTAAATGACATTAAAGAGATCCGAAAAAAAACTGAAAACACACCTATTCACCACACACTATGGCCCTATAGACAATTCTTCCCACCTATTAGATAACGGCTAATAATGTAACCCCGTTCACACAACCAACAGGTTTATACCAGGACATTACAATTATGAAAATATAACCCCCTCTTAATCACTAACACCTATGAAACCTCAATTGTACATAGTTATTATTGTATATAGTTATCATACTGTTGTTGTTATTGCTATTGTTATCGTTACTATTATACAGTAACCGGGTAGCCAGACCCGGCACTCACCCTTACCTTATACCTTGCTTCCCCCCACCCCTACTTCATACTCAACAATCAACAGCATTTCTCTTTCTATCCCACAAATTACTCTGACAGCCAAGTATGGTAACAACTGGTCGCAGCTTTATTTCCCATAACAACAAAACCATAACAGGAACAATGCACTTCCAACCCCCCCCCCCCAGCGGAGCGATGCGTCACCAGCCATGCGACTAGCAAAGCGACCTCGCCTCCGCTGGAACCATGGTCCGACCCCCGGCCACCTTCCGACCACCCCTCTCCGCCTTCGCCATCTTACTAGCAACAGTCTTCCCGGGGTAGTCCGGGTCGAGGGCACCCCGCCCCCGTCCCGAGTCGCCTAAGGCTCCGGACCCCGGAAACCTCCGGGATCCCGCCTCACCCCCCCCAGCTGCGACACCCCTACACCAACCCCGCAAACCGCGAAGGCTGGGCGGGTGGGTGGGCTGCCGCGCCTCCCGCCTAACAGCATGTGCTCTGGAGAGTCACCGACACAAACCTGAAAATCCAGCCAGGCGAGACAAAAACAAAGGGGAAACATGCATGTACATGATTTAAAAACCTGATGCTAGTATAAAACTCCTCTCCTAATTAAAGGTAGAGTAGATAGCATAGTAAAAGCCTTAAGTATTTGAGAAAACATTATGCACATTATGCACCAGAATAAATAGGGAGATTAAAATAATAAAAAATAAAAAAAAATTGTGAAAAATACTAAACAGGTATCACAGAACCTTTATTGTGTGGATGCTGTGATGAGCATAGACAATAAAATGGCATTCTCGAGATTGCATGATTAAAAAAATGTTTGACCAGAGAGAAACTGGCTAAAATGTTATATTCAACAGGGATGGACAAGAGGTAAAGAGAGAGGATGAAAGGGAAAAGGGGAAAGTGTGGAAGAGAGAAGGGGGAAAGGAGGGGTGAGGGAAAAGGAAGGGGAGAGGGGAGAGAGAGGTGGAGGAGGAAGGGGGAAAGAGGAAAAAGGGGACGGGGGAATGGGGAAGGGGAAGGGAAAGGGACGGAGGAGGGGGACAGAGGAATAGGATGTTGAAGGGGGATGGAAGAAGAGGATATGGAAGAGGGAAGGGAAGTCGAGAGAGGGGGAGGGGAGAGGGGAAGGGGAGAAGAGGGAAAGGGGGAAGGAGAACGGGCATCTTCTTTATGTATTAATTTAATTTTTTATTATAGTCATTGAGAAGCCTATAAAACTGCTTATATTTGGCTTTGAGAGCATCTATCTTGCTCTCAACATCTATTTTCAAAGTATCAGCTTTTTTTTAAAGAGTTTCAGCAAGTAAGACCATGAGATCTAATAAACACTTATTTGGTATTGCATATCATCTTCGATAAAACCTTTATTGTCACGGAAAGAAAGGTAAATTGGAGAAATTAAAATGTGATGGGATAGACTATAAATAAGCTAATGTGTATTCCTGGCTTAGCTGTAATTCAGGTTTCATTCAGGCCCAATCAAGTTGAACATAGGGATAGGCCTCCACATAGAAACAGTCAAATAAAAGAAAGGGATGATGACCCACAAGAATGAAGTAAGAAACGAACCGGAAGCAACTCAGAAGAACTCTTTGCTTCCCCCAACTCTACTCCTCCACCCTCCTCCCCCAGTACTTCAAAAAAATATTTATTTGATGACATATGTAAGAAGGAAATGGCGAAATACATGCCTCCCCACAAATACACTCCCTCTTGGAGAATTGGGTTCAGAGGCCGGGGAGAGGCAGAGGGAGGCATCACGAGACCAATCGCTATTGACCTCACCGTCAAATCTCCGTATTATCACCAACTCCAAATTGACTGTAACTAAGTCCAACCTACTCAGGAAGTGACTTTTTTTGTTCCCTCTGTACATTACAATCCCTCTCAAACTCGCATTCATCTCTTTAAATTCAGTTGCAAGCTACACATCACCCATTTCTTTTCAAACAAAAGCAAAGGTAACTCTGTTCCTTCGGTCATGCACACTAAATCATGATGGACTCCACTGGGTCCCCCTGATCCTGCAATTCATACATTCACTCAATGTGTCCTTCATGACATTGGCACACTAGAAAATAGTCATACTAGGAGATATGACAATTTAACATGGACAGAAAGATAAGCAATATCTCACTGAGTGTACAGATATTATCATAAAACCAGCCGATAAGGGAGGTGAGATTGTTATCCTTGATCATGATATTACATCAGTGATACACAATTCTATCAGGGTCCGATATTAGGTGCTTTGCCTGGTTACATTCTCTACATCAGGCATGTCCAACAGGTAGATTGCAATCTACCTGTAGATCGCGGAGGGGTCAGAGGTAGATCGCTAACCCCGCTTGGCTCCATCTCTTCAGCAGCTTGCCCCGTTGCTAGGAGAGAGCTTGTGCTGGCAGGTTGTCTGCCGAGGGCTTGCTGCCACTGCTGATCCTTTGCCTTTTTTCCCTGCCTGCGGGAATCTTGTGTGCGGGTGTATTGGGGTGCTTGTTGTTTTCGTGCCAATAGTTCATGGCAGGGGGCTGCCGCCCACACCCTGTGATGAGACGCCACAGGCCCGGCGTCATACCTGGTCTCCTGCCTCTCAGAATCACCCATTCCTGCCCCTGGCCCAACACCCCTTAGAAGTGTGTTATATACCGGGCAATATCCATTCGTCTGGGCTTTACCTGAATACACTTATCGTATTAGTTGTGTTGTGTGCTGGTCGTTGGTCGCTTTCTAGTTCACTTTCATTAAATGTTTTCAGACAGACACAACAAAGTGTCAAGAATTTGGTGATTTTGGTGGGCTTTTCCAATTTTGTTCTAACTTGCCTATGCCTTGCCTTCAAATTGGTTCAAACCACTGTGACTTTTGCTTGCCTCTGCAATTTTATTTTGCCTAGCCTTTGCATTGATTCTACACTGCAATTTTATTTTGCCTTACCTTTGCGTTAATTCTATACTGAGTGAAGAATTCATTAAATCATGTGTGGTGGTATTTGAACTTGTTTGGCAGTATTAGTAAGGGCGCGGGCAGAGTCCCGGCGCCCGCGAGTAACCGGGAGCTCAGCCGGCGCTGGGCCCTGCTCGGGGACGGGGAAACAAATTAAAGGGAGGGGGTTTGGCGTGAGCGTGTTAGGGTGGGACGCCAATGCATCCTTTGAATCGATTGGCATGTGGGCGGGCGCATGCACGGTGGGATCGGCGTGTGTGGGTGCATGTGCTCAGTGCGGCTGCAGTTCTGAGCACATGCGAAGGGAAGGCGTTTAAGCTTGGTGCTTTTCGCCAGTAGCGTTCGCGTTGGGCCCGGGAGAGTGCTGGTTGGAGGATGGACTTCGGAGTGTGGAAGCAGAGGGCAGGGCAGCTGGTGGCACGGACAAAAGGTTTGGCCGCGGGGGGCCTCAACGTGGCGGTGTGAAGGCAGCACGTGAAGCAGCATCTCTGCTGAGCAGGCGAGTCCGGGCAGTGAGCGCTCAGAGGAAACACGTTGTGCTCATTTATTTGGTTTGTCTGATATCTAGGGCAAAGGAGAGTGGGGGGGGGGGGGGACAATAGGAACAAAGGGTTTTTGTTTAATCATCTAAAGGAATGCCAGCAGGAAGCAGGCAGTGTGGTAGGGGGCGTGGGACAAGCAGAGTGAAAGGGTCCAGGCCGAGTGGGGGGTCAAAGGGAAAAAGGGGGGATGGTGGTAGGGTAGGGGGCCGTTGCGGGGGCACCGTGAACCCTGTTTCAGGTTTGGGGGGGGAGGGCCAGGTGGACGGCCACTGTCCGCAGTAGGTCCACGAGAGTGGCCAGCAGGGCATGGGGGGGGGCGCACGGGCCAGATTGCAGGCTATGGGGAGCTTGCCTAGGGAAGGCAGTGGGCAAGAGGAGGCTGTGGCTTCACCTGCTGCTGAAGGGGGGCATGTGGCTTCACTGGGTTTTTTTAGGCCGATACGGACAGGAGTGGGGGGGCATGGGCCCCGGGTTTGGGTCCTTGGTGCACGCTGGGATTGGTGTTGGGGCCGGTTATGTGGGTAGCACCGGTCAGTGGATGGGGAACAGTGGAACAGTGGGTGTCCACCCTTCAGGGCGGGTGCTGCAGGGATGCTGGGCTGCGCTTCGGGAGGTCGGCAGTATGCATGGGATCAGTGGTTGGTGGGAGGACAAGGCCCCATGGGGGGGCCAAGTGGGTGGGCGCGTGGCAACCAGTGTGGATGGTGGGGTTCCCCCCTTCTCCTTTTCCTTTTGTCTCTCTGCAGGTGCCTTGGATAGCGTCCTTGGGTCCGGCACATAGAGAAGTTGGACAATGGCAGGCTGCAGTGGATGATCAAAATGTGGAGCCTGAGCGAGGCAGGGAAGCAGGTGTGGAGGCACACGGCATTCGGGAGCAGCGGTCACGGGAGGAGGCTGCGCAGGAGATGGTGCAACCGGCAGTGATAGTGGGGACTGCAGCAGTAATGGGTGAGTTGCAAAGGGAACGGCGGGCATGGGGGGTTGGCGGGGGTGACCTGGTCGAGCGGTTGCGTAAAGCAAGCAAGAAGCGGAAGCATTCATGCCGGCGGCGGCGGAGTTCCGAATCGTCATCTTCTTTGTCGTCCGGGTCATCGGGGTCCTCCACGGAGGGTGACCGAGGAAGGATCGAGGTGCAAGACGGGGCAGCTACAGCGTCAGATCTGTCTAGTGGGACTTCAAATGTGACGGCTCTATCTGAGTTATGGGAGGGGGTTCCACGGAGGTTGAGACGAAAAATTTGCAGGTGGAGATACATAGATATATTCCTCTTGCTGGAGGGTCGGAAGTGCTCGGGGGAGAGCTGAAAAAAGTGGAAAGAGGATGAGAAGGCGGGCAGGGTCAGGAAGGTGTCGAGGACGGTGGTAAATTGGGTTCGCGCTTTTTTGCGGTTGGCTAGTGTGTGGGGGCACCATTACCCAGGGCAGCATGGTATGTTGCTCGCTTATGCTGATTCGATTTTGGAAGCCTCACAGACCCATGAAGGGTGGTCGTGGCTTAATTACGATGAAAAGGTTTGAGATAAAATGGAGGAGAACAAGTCGTTAACTTGGGGCATACAAGACATCAACTTGTGGCTCACTCAGATGTCGGTGAGGGCATCGGCGGGTGGGGGGGAAGGGGCGTATGTGTCCGCTGCGGGGCCAGGTCATTCCTTTCGGGGTGGGGGAGTTGTTTCACCCATTAGGCCAGTAGCGGGCTCGGGCGGGGGGACGTATGTTGGCGGTTTAACAGGTCTTCCTGCCCGTTCCCGGATTGCAAGTTCCGGCACGTGTGCTCGTCCTGCGGAGGTGGCCATTCGGCAGCCAAGTGCCTTAAGAAAGGTGCAGTGTTGCCTTCCTTGCCAGCCCTTAAGTAGTCAGGAGGTGTTCGGAGTTGCTCCGACGCCAATTAGAGGCGAGATATTGCAGGATTGGCTGCAGTTCTACCCAAAGCCGAGGGTGGGAAATATGTTGCGGTTGGGTTTTCAGTTTGGTTTTGTTATACCGGTACACGGTGTCGTTTCAGTCGCTGCGATGAGGAACTCTCCATCGGTGCGGCGGTTTGTGGCGGTGGCCCAGGAGAAAATGGCGTTAGAGTTGGAGTTAGGTAGGGTTGTGGGGCCATTCATGCGGCCTCCCTTTCTGGATTTTGTGGTTTCGCCGGTTGGGATCATACCGAAGAAGGTGCCGGGCAAGTTCAGGATGATTCACAATTTGTCATTTCCGGGTGGTGCATCGGTGAATGATCACATACTGCGCAAGTGGTGTACAGTGCGCTATGTATCTTTTGACAGGGCAGTGGAGTTGGTGTGGGATGCAGGGCCTGGGGCACTGATGGCGAAGGTAGACATCGAGTCTGCATTTCGTTTGTTGCCTGTGCACACCTCGTGCTTTCGTCTATTGGGTTTTCGCTTGGATGAGGGATTTTATTTTGATAAGTGTATGCCCATGGGCTGTGCGGTGTCCTGCACGTACTTTGAAAAATTCAGTATCTTCCTGCAGTGGGCGTTGATCCGGCGGGTAGGTAGGTTCGAAGTGGTGCATTACCTCAATGATTTTCTGTTTGTAGGTACAGGGGATACAACAGCTTGTAATGAACTCTTGGACGGTTTCGTGGGTCTGGCAAGCGAGTTGGGAGTGCTGTTGGTGGGCGAAAAAACGGAAGGACCATGTTCAAGGCTCACCTTCTTGGGAATAGAGTTAGATTCAGTTCGGATGATGGCGCGCTTGCCAATGGAAAAGGTGCGTTTACGGGTGTTGGTGGCGAATGTTTTGGCTTCCTCAAAGATAATGTTGAAAGAAATGCAGGACTTCATTGGATCCCTTAATTTTGCTTGTAAGGTGATTCTGATGGGTCGGGTATTTATTCGTCACTTGTCGGCTGCGATGGCGGGGGTGGTGAAGCCACATCACCGAATACGGCTTTCCAGAGTGATGCGGGAGGATCTGCGGATTTGGGACGTCTTCTTGAAGGAATTCAATGGGACGTCGGTCTTTTTGGAGGATGAGAGTTCCAGCGAAGATTTACAGCTTTACACTGATGTGTCAGGGGGCGTCAGGATGGGGATTTACTTTGGTGGGGGGTGGTGTGCCGAGAAGTGGCCAGAGGAATGGCACGAGGCAGGTGTTACGAAGAATATAACGTTTTTGGAACTTTTCCCAATGCTCGTTGTAATGGAGCTTTGGCCAAGGAAATTGAGGAACCGAAAGTTAGTTTGGTGGTGTGACAATGATGCAGTGGTGAACGTCATTAATCACTACACTCTGCGATGTTTGCGGGTGGCGGCGCTCATGAGAGCAGTGGTACTCGGGTGTTTGCATTGCAGTTTGGTGTTGAAGGCACGACACATTCCGGGTCATACTAATAGCATTGCGGATGCTCTTTCCCATTTGCAGATGGACCGTTTTCAGCGTTTGGCACCGGAGGCAGATCGGGAAGGGTGTGTGGTCCCTTGGAGCTTGTGGAACATTGGCCTGAGGAGATGAAAGAGCTGCTGCAGTGTTCGGTGGCAGAGAGGACCTGGGACACGTACCGGAGAGGCTGCAAAATGGTGGTAGCATTTTTTTGGGAGTGTGGTTGGCGGGTGGGGGCGGTGTTGGAACATTGGTTGGGACAGTATATAGTCAAGGCTAAGGGTCTAGGTCTGTCCAGATCGGCGGTCAAGGGACATCTGGCTGGTTTCGCGTTTTTTACGTGCGCGGTCGGCTGGGAGCAGCCTTGGGGGGTTCGTGGTTCAGAGGCTACTGAGGGGGTGGGAGCACTTGCAGCCAACTCCGCTCGATTGGAGGAGGCCTATTACGCATGACTTACTCATGCGGCTATGTATGGAATTGCCTAATGTCGCGGAGTCGAGGTACGAGGCTATTCTTTTTAGGGCGGTTTTTACTTTGGCTTTTTTCAGGGCTTTCCGGGTGGGTAAATTGGCAGCGAGCTCGGGTAAGGCTGGGGGGGCAAGCGGATTGCTTCACCGACATGTGCTGCTCGATGGGGGGTGCGTGCAGGTACTCCTATCAAAATCCAAAACTGACCAGCGGGATAAGGGTCTGTGGGTGGTTCTGAACGCGATTGGTGGACCAACCTGCCCCGTGGCTGCAATGCGGGAGTATTTTCAAGTTTGTCCGGTTTCGGAGGGCGGTCTATGGGTGCATAGGGACACTCGGGTTTTAACGCGGTTTCAAGTGTCAGCGGTGCTGTGTGGCCTCGGTGAGGATCCAAGTCAGTACTTGCTGCATTCTTTTCGCATCGGGGCGGCGACCAGTGCGGCAGGGGTAGGGCTTTTGGGTGGACAGATTCAAAGTATTGGCAGGTGGAGGTCTAAGGCATTTCAGGGATATGTCCGATTATGAGGAGGAGGAGTGGGGCGGGGTGCTAGTAACTGTTGATTTCTTTTGCAGACGGGGGGCATGGTTTGGTGGATTATTGGATGATCGGGCACTCCTTCGTCTTCTGGGCTGGCCAGTGGGCTGAGGCGAGGCCAATCGGAAGAAACTTGGGCTTCGATCCTGCTGTGGTGTCTGTTTCATGGCTGGGCGAGCGGAGGCTGTGGTGGACACAGCTGCTGCCTTTGCTTCGACATCAGTGGAGCCGTCTGCCACCCCCTGAGATTTTATTGGTGCATTTTGGCAGCAACGAGTTGAATTCGTGGACCTGCAAGCAGCTGATCAACGCGGCGAAGAGGAATCTGGCTTTGGTGCTGTGTTGGTTCGCGGGGGTGGTATTGATCTGGTCTGACATGATACCTAGTCCGGCATGCTGGGGTCAGCGGAGGTGGTCCAGAGGCCTAATAAAGATTAATAGGTAAATTGGGCGTTGGGTCTGTGAATTGGGGGGTTATCAGGTTCAGCATGCCTGGGTAGAGGTGCATTGTGCTGTGTTGTATAGGAGCGAGGGGTCCATCTATCATCAGTGGGTGTCGACTTATTGTTGAACGACTGGCAGGAAGTGGTGGAACGGGTGGTGCATGATAACGCACGCTGGTCGCAGCTTGGACCGGGGGGGGGGGCACAGATTGATCAGCAGGTCTGTACCGGTGGCGGGATCCCGGAGGTTTCCGGGGTCCGGAACCTTATGCCTTTTGGGTGTGGGCGGGGTGCCCACGACCCAGATAAACCCTGGCAGACTTGTGCTACTGATACGGCAAAGTCAGCAGAAGGGTGATAGGAACTTGGCCGGAGGTTTGACCACAGCAGGGGCGGAGGAGAGGTCACCTTGCTAATTGTACTGCTGGTGACGGATCCCTCCGCTGTGTTACGGTTGTGTTGGACTATTGTTATGAATGTTAAGCGTTTGATTATTATTAATAAAGCTGCGACCAGTTGCTTCCATAAACAGTGTCTCGCGATTTTGTGGGTGACCCATGATGTGGGAGGGGAGGGGGTGGGGTGGGTCTTTTGATATGGAAGTGGGGGGTCGGGCGAAAGGCGGTGTGTACCCGAGTGAGGGTGTGCCGGGTCCGGCTACCTGGTTACTGATTTTATCTGGTTTGCTAGACAGGTGTTTGAGTTTTTTTGATGATTGGTGGTATTTGATTATTGGTGCCAGTATGATGAATTCTTATTTTTACTTTTAGAACTGCATGTGTGGTTTTAGCATCTCCAGTCCTTGTACTGTACATCATCCAGAGGTCTTCAGTTCCTCTTGATGTTTAATACTTTGGGACAGTGACAGTTTTGGACCAGATTCAGCCAGTGTTTATACTAACTTAGCAGATTTGGCCTTCTTACATCAAGCCACCCCAGTTTAACGAAGATGAGTGTTCCAAAGAAGAGCAAAACCTACCACTTTCATGATGAATGGGAAATGGACTACTTCTTCATCATGCTGAAAGACAAGTGGTGTTGTCTAATTTGTAACGTCCCAGTATCCTTGCCCAAAAAGGGTAATCTGGAACGTCATTATAAGGCTCTGCATAGCAATAAGTTTGATGCTGATTTTCCACCCAAAAGTGAAATTCGTAAACTGAAGCTCAAAGAACTTAAATCAAAATTGGCTACTCAGCAACAGTTGATGGCGAAGCCAAGGTCACATTTGGTCAATGCAACCATAGCATCCTTCAAGGTCAGCAACCTGATCGAAAAGAAATGCAAACCTTTCACTGAAGGGAAATTTGTAAAAGATTGTTTTCTTGAAGCAGCTGACAATCTTTTTGAAGGATTTAAAAATAAGAAAGAGATCATAGCTGCTATTCAAGATGTACAATTGTCAAGAAACACCGTCGTGTGGCAAATAGAAAAGATGTGTGGAGACACAAATGAACAATTGTTGGAGGATGTTTCAAATTGTGTTGCTTTCTCACTCCAACTGGATGAATCTACAGACATAAGAGACACACCCCAGTTACTAGTTTTTATCCGGATGTTTTTTGAAGACTTCAGTGTTAAAGAAGAACTACTTGGAATGATTTCTTTAAAAGGGAGAACTACCGGTCAGGAAATATTCAGTTCTTTCCATTCTTTTGTGACAAAGTGTAATCTTCCATTGCATAGACTTCTTTCCATCACTACTGATGGAGCAAGATCAATGATAGGTGAGGTTAACGGTTTTATAGCCCTCTGTAGACAGCATGATGACTTCCCAGATTTCCTTTCTTACCACTGCATCATTCACCAGCAAGTTTTGGCAGCAAGAGACTCTATACAAAGACTGTCATGGACATCACTTTCAAAATTGTAAATTCAGTTTGTGGAAGATCACTTCAAAGATGGCTTTTCAATCTTACTCTTGATGAAGGGGCAGCGGAAATCATTTTGCACACAGATGTAAGGTAGCTAAGTAGGCACAAATTTCTGCAAAGATTTTGTGATTTGCTAAATGAAATAAGAAGTTTTTTGAAGGAGAGGGGAGATGACCAAGCAGAATTGGAAGATGAGGAGTGGTTATGTGATCTGGCATTTCTCGCTGACTTTACAGGCAAACTAAGTGATATGAACCTTGAACTACAAGTTAAAAACAAATGCATTGGTGAGATGATGAGTACATTTTCATCCTACAAGAGCAAATTTGAGCTAATGACGACTGACCTTGCAAAAAACACTGTTGATCATTTTCCTAATACGCAGGACCATCTGGGACAATATCCAAATTTTGTTTTTCAGAACGAGAAGTATCTGACCAAAATCTGTTCTGTTATCCAGGAATTCGAAAATTGATTCTGTGACTTCCAAAAAATTGGAACAGTTGTGGAGTACTTGTCATACCCATTCAAAGTAGATGTAGACATTAAAGAAACTGCAGCTGCTATCAGTAAAAATTACTCATTGAACAAGCCATCTCTTGAAAACGAAATATTAACCCTTAAAAATTACATTTTTCTCAAGACCCGTGCTGAGCAAGAATAGTTTTGGAAGCTAGTGCCTAGAGACAAATTTCCCAACTTGAGAAGATGCAGTGAAGCTGTACACTTCTGTTTCGGTTCAACTTATTTGTGTGAATCTGCGTTTTCCCATCTGGAAATGATAAAGACCACTCAACGTTCCAACATGACAGATGAACATCTCCAGGATTCCCTGAGACTGGCCTTCATGCAATATTCACCCATCTTCAAAAAGCTGGTGGATGAAATGCAGGCTCCAACATCACACTAATGAGCAAGAGCAAAATATTAAAGATTGTGCAAGATCAGCCTGGATCAATACTCAACCTAAATTTAACACAAATTACTCAATAAAAGTTAAAGAAAGTTAATACAGTTAAAGAAGGTTATTACTCAATAAAACATTAAGAAAAAATGTACTTTCCATTTCCCCTCGCAGTTCTTACTGGATCTTCGTCTCTCTGTTTTATTTTTTGCTTAATTTGTTTAACAGCTGATCACATCAAAGTAAATGACAGAAGGTTCATTAAAAAGGGGGGGGGGATCCTCCAACTTTATTGGGTTAAAATGTAATTTGAACCTAATTTGAAACTTAATTTTCATGGTGGTAGATCACCGGCACTTTTGGCCGGAAAAAGTAGATCACGACCTGTTCGAAGTTGGACATGCCTGCTCTACATGTTTCTCTGCATCGGGTGCAGACAATATTAGCATGCCATTTTTATATGTGCTGCTCATTTGCATCTAATTTAAATATGCTTGATGTTACTGTGTGTGCTTGCTTTTCCTTTGTTTACACGCACTTCAGTCTCTTTTTCTGCATTTGGCTTAGTGGAACTTGTACTTATAAGTTGTGTTATCTTTATGCAAAGGGTGCATTGGTCTTTCTGTATCAGCCCATAAGTTTATATACGAGGCAATGGAAGGTTAAGTGACTTGCCCAAGATCAGAAAAAGCAGCATTGAGATTTGAACCCTGACTTGCCTAGTTTTAACCTACTGCTTTAACTATAAGGCTATGCCCAGGACTGGCCCAACCACTAGGCAAACTAAGTGGTTGCCTTGGATGAAAACGTCTGTGGGGTGACAAAGAGCAGGGCATTCAAAGCTAAACAATAGATTTTGACATCCGGGGAGTGTGGGGGGGGGGGGGGAGCGAAAGGTTTGCCTAGGGTGCCAACATCTTTAACCAACCCTGAGGCCGTTCCTGGCTACGCCTCCACTTCTATAATATTCTTAGCACTATTTGTACTGCTATACAGCTTACTACACATGGTGTGGCCCATATTGGGATCCATAGAACTATTCATGCTGCCACCCATCACACTATTGCCAGTGCTGTCCTTATTGGCATCCTTTCACATTAGCTGTATCGGTACACATGACATTACTTCCATATCATCAACGGTACACAAGAATATGTAAATAACCTGAAACACATGTAAATATGTATATGGATCTGCCTCGGCAGCTTGCAAGTTGTAAATACGTATATAACCTCATAAATGTCAAACTGTATAATTCCAATTCTGTGTTATGTAAATGTACAAAATGTTTGCTGTGTAAAGTTCCATGTAAACCGCTACTGATCGCTGGAAGAAGCGGTATATAAATGTAATCAAATAAATAAATGAACTATGCTTCCTCTAATTCTATCCATCCATTGCCTAAGTACAAATTTAGAGACCAAGGCAGTTACCTTGGGTTAGAGCTGTGCATTAAAGCTCAGCATACTGTTTTCTAATGCAAGCCTAACACTGAAAGTTAGCTCCAAGTGCTGTAAACCAAAAGTATGCAAATAGACTGTGTGCAAAAACTATGTGCTAACATGGGAGAGCATGCGTAGACCCATATGTGCATATGGATATGCACTAGCAGCAGCTATATGTTTACCATATGATGGACGTATTATTCTCTATGTAGCAATTTTGCAATACTGCGTATGTGCAGAATTGCGTTCCCTCGCATGCATTGATGTTATGCACATGCAGCTCTAAAGTGCCATACACAGTGCCATACACAGTGCAGCACTTCAGAGGTACTTGCTCATAACCTCTGCACGCATGATGGACTGCTTTCTGCACAGAAGTAATACTGCAAAATTGGTATGTGCAGAATAACATCCCCTCATGTGTGCAGAAGAAACAGATGTAAACTCGTCATTGGCACCGACCATAAATCAATGAGCTACCTTTTCAGATTTTGCATTAAAACACTGATGTTACCTCTTCAATTTTCAGAAGTCATGCCTTCAACCCATGCAGCACTTTGAGTTCATTGGAGCAGATATCAGAACTACCCTATCTAAGGCATTCTTACCCACTCAACAAGTGGATAACATCACCTCGTTGGCCTGGGAAGTCTCATATGCTAATCATGTCACCTCCCGAACACTGTTTCACCTTCTGGGCTACATGGCAGCGACTACCCAAATCCTACCCCTTGCAAGACTCGACATGTGCCATCTAAAATGGTATCTACGCAACCACTGGAAGCAGCACTCACAGCTTCTGTCCAGTCACATCCCCTTGGATGCAAAGGTGAAAGACTCACGTGCCTGGTAGGTTTTATGCTAAAACCAGATTTTTAAAACATATATATATATGTGTGTTTCCTCTCTGTTTTTCAGGTGCCTCACTGAATTTTATTTATTTATTTATTTGTGCATTTTTTTTATACCGTCCCTTTCAGAGATCAGGAGCAGTTTACAGAGAACATGTCAAAACATTAACATTAACATTAAATTTGAAATTAAGTTACATGGAACATTAACAGTGGAAAATTAGTTAACCTAACATATAATTAAAAATAAAAATAAAAATAAAAACATATTAACTATTTACATTGGTTGAGATTTTCAGATTTATTTTCAGATTTGTTTTCTGGTGGTTTAACGCATTAGATCTTTTGGCTTTACTTTAGTTCATATATCCTTTTTAGGGCCCGATATTCAAAGGCCCTTACATGAGTAACATCCTTACCTTAGTTACCTGTGTAAGTAGTACATGGGTAGTGGTACATGGGTAGTGCCCTTCGAATATCCCAGTTAAGTCCCTAACATGCCCAGATGCTATCTGCATAGCATCGGGGCGTATTAGGGACGTTCCGGGGTAGAGTGGGGGTGGAGGAAGGGGCTACACGGGAAGGAGGGGGTCGGAACAGAAGTGAATATCCATTACACTAGCACTGAAAACCTGTTACACTAGCATTGAAAACCTTTTTAAGTTCTTATTAGTTGTTCTCATGCATTTTGCATGATATATACATTCATGTACCTACAGATTCTTATTGCCCCGATTACATTGGTGAGTTCAAGTAACCTCCTCTCTTAGATATATATTTTTGACATCTTTTCCTCCTTTGTTTTTTGCACTGTGCACATGTACTGTTATTATAAAAGTTTTGTATTGTTTTTGGCACTTGGATGTTTTTTTGTATCATAGCAACCAATTAGTTATAATAAAGAACTAGTGTATTGTTTGTTTAAAATGAGTCATTACATTAGTGCATAATGACCACAAAGCCTCTGTCAAATATTGAAAGTGTTCAAGTATGTACACATGCATCCCCCCTTCCTTTTTCCAATGCCTGCTGCATTTCTAGGTCTGTGTCCTGGTTTTATGAGAATACTTTTTGCCATTTTGCTGACAGATGGTCTTTATGTATATATAAGTGATGGCTAACCTTTTTGAGCCCGAGTGCCCAAACTGCCGCACAAAACCAAAGAATTTCCTCAAAGTGCCAGCACGTCAATTTGCATAAATATTTGCATAATGCTAACATACACTAACTTTTAGTAAACATGTCTCTTAATGAGTGTATGGATAAAGACAGACTAAAAGATTTCTACATTACTATAATCCAGTGCCAACCGCCAGGCACATTAGGAACTACTACAAACACTGCCCATTTAGAACCAATAGCAAACCCGCCGTATCCTAACAGCACTACCAGGACTCACAAAGCACCACACCATACCTATCAAAAGGCAACACTGCAAATATTAAACCAATACATTTCAGACAATAACAATACATGACCTACTGGGGAAAGAGAACAAGTGGCAATGTCAAAAAGGAATTACATAAACAGAATACCTCAGCTCAGTTACACAGTTGCAATTGCTCCAGCCACTTTCTTCTGGTTTCTTCATGTTTTCTGCTAACTCTCCATCATCTGCTGTCCATTTGTCCTTTCTTCTCTCTTCTAGTTTTTTTTTCCATTCTCTCTCTCTACATCCGCTTTAACATACTAATCTTTCTCCTTTTGCTCTTTCCTCATTCCTATTTCATCCACTCAAATTTTACCCCTCCATCCTCAATCCCCACTTACTCTCCCAATACCCGGCCAATTGTAGATTTTTTATCCCTCCCACACAAAATATTTTTCCCCTCTCCATTTTACTCTCCCAGCCCCATCCCATTCTAATCCTCCCCCAACATCAGCTCCCTTCTAGTTCCAGCCTCACCCAGCATCCATTCCCTTCTAGTCCCTGCATCAGCCCATTTCCAGTCCTAGCCCCCATCAGCCCATTTCCAGTCCTAGCAACCCCCCAACCCAATACCAGTCCTAGCCCCCCCCATCAACCCACTTCCAGTCCTAAACCCCCATCACCACATTTTCAGTTTAAGCCCCCCCTATAACCCATTACCAATCCTAACCCCCATCACCCTATTTCCAGACAGCCCCCATCAGCCCACAGCCCATTAGCAGTCCTACCCCCCCAGCCCATTAGCAGTCCTACCCCCCCCTGCCCATTAGCAGTCCTAACCCCCCCTCCCTGCCCATTAGCAGTCCTAACCCCCCCCTCCTCCCTGCCCATTAGCAGTCCTAACCCCCCCTCCCTGCCCATTAGCAGTCCTCAACCCCCCCCCTCCTCCCTGCCCATTAGCAGTCCTAACCCCCCCCTCCCTGCCCATTAGCAGTCCTAACCCCCCTCCCTGCCTCCCTCCCTGCCCATTAGCAGTCCTATCCCCCCTACCCTGCCTCCCTACCTGACTTCCTACCTGCCCATTAGCAGTCCTATCCCACCATCCCTTGCCATTATCATTTCCTACCCCCCCCTCCCTGCCTCCCTCCCTGCCTCCCTCCCTGCACATTAGCAGTCCTAACCCCCCGTCCCATTAGCAGTCCTAACCCCCCCTCCCTGCCCATTAGCAGTCCTAACCCCCCTGCCCATTAGCAGTCCTAACCCCCCCTCCCTGCCTCCCTCCCTGCCCATTAGCAGTCCTAACCCCCCTGCCCATTAGCAGTCCTACCCCCCCCTCCCTGCCCATTAGCAGTCCTAACCCCCCCCTCCCTCCCTGCCCATTAGCAGTCCTAACCCCCCCCCCTCCCTGCCCATTAGCAGTCCTAACCCCCCCTCCCTCCCTGCCCATTAGCAGTCCTAACCCCCCCCTCCCTGCCCATTAGCAGTCCTAACCCCCTCCCTCCCTGCCCATTAGCAGTCCTAACCCCCCCCCCCTCCCTGCCCGCCCATTAGCAGTCCTAACCCCCCTCCCTCCCTCCCTGCCCATTAGCAGTCCTAACCCCCCCTGCCCATTAGCAGTCCTAACCCCCCCTCCCTCCCTCCCTGCCCATTAGCAGTCCTAACCCCCCCTGCCCATTAGCAGTCCTAACCCCCCCTCCCTCCCTATTAGCAGTCCTAACCCCCCCCCTGCCCATTAGCAGTCCTAACCCCCCCCTAGCCCATTAGCAGTCCTAACCCCCCCCCCTTGCAAATTTTTTTAAAAAAAAAAGCAAGCTCTGGCTGCTGCCGCGGCAGATTGCAATGTCCCGCGGGGCCCCCTCCGCCCGCTAAGCCCCTCTGCAAGGGCTTTCAGATTCGCGAGGGAGAGCATCTCCCTCGCGTCTCTGTTAAGCCCGCAGGGGCTAATGGGAAATTTCCCATCAGTCCCTCGCGTCTAAAGGGGCTGATGGGAAATTTCCCATTAGCCCCTGCGGGCTTAACAGAGACGCGAGGGAGACGCTCTCCCTCGCGAATCTGAAAGCTCTTGCAGAGGGGCTTAGCGGGCGGAGGGGGCCCCGCGGGACGCTGCATTCTGCCCTTGCCGCGTCCGCGGCAGCAGTCAGAGCCAGCTTTTTCTTTTTTTGCGGCCCTTCCCGCGTGCCAGCTGCAAGGCCTTCGCGTGCCACAGCTGGCACGCGTGCCATAGGTTCGCCATCGCTGGTATATATCTTCTAAAACTTCATGTTGCAACACTGCTGTCCTGAATGTTATACACCTTGCTTGAAGAAGTAGATATCTTTTAATGCTACCATTAATCTTGTCTGGTGTATACAAACATTATAAAACAGCCATCTAGCTCCCTATGAATAAGGATATGTTGATTTGGCAATCTCTTATTCCTGGACCATCAGTTTTGATTCGTTTTGGAAGTGACTTTCTTTTTGTGTATTGAAAGTCAAGAACATAACAGAGTACAAATATCCGAAAACAATGCGTCAAACACAATCAGCAGTACATATACTCATTCTGGCTATAAATATTCTCAAACATAGGTTAGGGCAGTGTTACACTCAAAAGAATATATAGCCCCAGTTAACTAACCCTGAGCAATAAGAAAAGCCCATTAAACATAAAAACTGACATTCAAAACAAACAGTAGTGGTGATTGCAAGGTGCCAAAATCACAGGTAAAGAAACAGAGGTAACCACCAATGGAGTATAGAGACATCTCCCTAGATACCCAGTCTTAGCCAGATCTGAGACTTTCATTTTCAATCCCACCCTAGCCCTCCCTCCCTCCCCCAACCCTCCCTCCCTCTCGCCACCTTGCTCTAAAGAAAACGGAGTCGAGAGAAAACCATTTATTTGAACTGTACTTTGTAAGGGCTTTGTAAAGGGCTGCAATCCAAGATAGGAAAGTCGGCCCAAATCCAAAATGTTGCAAAACGCTCATGAGGTATCTATCATTCCACCTTGTCAAAAGCTTTTTCGGCGTCCAAAGAGAGGATGGCATAATTACCCTCTAAGCGACGGACACTCGACATTATATTGAGAAGCCGACGGACATTCTCAAATCCCTGACGACCTTTAATAAATCTGGTCTGATCCGGGTGAACTACTTCCTGAACCTTCAAATTCAAACGAGAAGCCAGAATCTTTGTAAAGAGTTTGTAGTCAACATTAAGTAGGGAGATTGGTCTATAACTGCTACCCTGCAAGGGGTCCTTCCCTTCCTTGGGGATTACAGTGATCAAGGCTTGGTTCATAGAGTCAGGGAGGCTATGAAGTTGTAAAATGGAATTAAAAACTTTAGTTAACACTGGCGCTATTAGCTCAGAAAGAGATTTATAAAATTCTGCAGGTAACATGTCGGGGCCTGAAGCCTTGGCCCGTTTTAGCTTTCTTAGGGCTAGCTGTACTTCTGTGAGGCTAATTTCTCTGTCCAAGGCTTTGTGCACCTCATCAGACAATTGCGGTAAATGTAAATTCGATAAATATTCATGAATGTCAGTAGTGTCCGCAGTTAGCTGAGAAGAGTATAGGACTTTGTAAAAATGAGCAAAGTACTGTGCGATTTCTTTGGATTTTTGGAGTTTGTGATTCTGCTCGTCTAAAACTGTAGATACCCGATGAGCTAGCCGTTGTCTTTTCAACTGCCAAAGGAGTAGCTGGCTTGCCTTGTTCCCATGCTCGAAAAAGTGACGAAAAGTTATTAGCAAATGGGAGGTAATCTCCTCTGTCTCTGAGGCAGCTAATTTACCACTGAGGACGGTGAGTTTCCGCCAAATCTTAGGCATTGACCAGCGCTTGTGTTGCTGCTCAAGAAGAGCTATTTGGGCTCTAAGATCATCTTGGATTATTTTGGCCTGATGCTTAAAAGCCATAGATAAGGAAATTACCTGTCCCTTCAGGACTGCCTTACCTGCTTCCCAAAGTAAGAACGGTGGTGTCTCAGCCGTGTCATTGTGAGAGAGATATTCCGCCCAGCACTCTTTCAACTTCTTCACAATCTTTACGTTTTTCAGCAAATTCCTAGGGAATGCCCAAGCATACGGGGGAATTTCCACATTACTGAGATCGCACTCTAAGGAGATCACCGTGTGATCCGAAGGCCTTCTAGTCCCAATCCGAACTTGGTCTATAAGCGGAGACAAATGATTGGACACTAGCCACATATCTATATGTGAATGTGTGTTATGTGCAGGAGAGAAGAAGGTATAGTCTCTTTCACCTGAGTGACGGGTGCGCCAAATATCATCTAGAGAAAACATAGTGATTAGGGTAGCGAGAGTTTGAAAGGGCCCTAATGGTGATATATGACCCGAAGATCTGTCCAGCACTGAAAAAACACAGTTGAAGTCTCCCCCTATAATTATATCTCCGGTCACTTGGGAAGCTAAGACTTCCATAAGGTTCACTAACGAGTGTGTGATATCGGCTGGAGGAATGTATACATTGACTAAGGAGATCACAGCCCCGGAAAGCGTGCCCGTTAGAATTAAGAAGCGATCCTTAGGGTCCTGAATCTGATTCTGAAGTTGAAAGTTGCATTTCTGGGCAAACATGATGGCCACTCCTCTTTTGTGAGTAGAAAAACCGGTAGAAAAAACAGCCGGATATCTGCGAGAAGTCAGACAAGCATGTGCCCCTGGCAATAAATGGGTTTCCTGTTGGAAATTTACATCTGCATGCTCCCTATGAATATGTTCAATTACTCTACGTCTTTTCACAGGGTTCCACGAGATTAATTTAACCATTAGGAATCAAGAAAATCCGAGTGCACATGCTCTTCATGAGGAAAGGGATATATATCCTATTTCCTGTACTCTTGCAGCTAGACCTATCTTTGGAATATCCCCGAGCAGGTTGTCCCTGCAAACGATCTCCTCCCACATATTAGAGCCAATCACCCCCTGACTGAAAACTTCATCCAAGTGATTGTACTTCCTTCTACCTTCCTCCTTCATTCCTACCAGCCCACCCTCCCTCTTCAACCCCCCTCTCTTCCCTTCCCTCTGCCCCCCTTTGCTCCCCCCCTATTCTCTCTCCCCCCCCCCCGTTAGCTTGTTCACTTCTAGCTATCCTAGAGTCAAAGGATAGCATTCAGAACAGAAGAACAAAAATCATGAGTGAGTAACTTTCCACCCTTAGGAGGATGCTAGGTAGAAAGGATAGACCTAGCTAACACTCCTGAAACCTCAATCCCTTAAAAGAAAAATACACACTCTAACCTGCTATTTGTCAGTCCCCCACCCCCTTTTTTAACCCCATAGGAGAATGGTACATTAGCCATCAGCCTAACATCATGGTATATTTG
Organism: Ichthyophis bannanicus; assembly: GCA_033557465.1. Classification (NCBI taxonomy): domain Eukaryota; kingdom Metazoa; phylum Chordata; class Amphibia; order Gymnophiona; family Ichthyophiidae; genus Ichthyophis; species Ichthyophis bannanicus. Next base: position 1,630,834,378 of record CM066032.1, read on the forward strand.
ACACATACAACAATGGCAGTTGCATTGTCAATGACATCCGAATCCACCAGATGCCCTGGGGTTCACCGAGGGAGGGGTAAAGTGCAACCAACCTCAAAGGGAACCCCAGACTAGAATATAGTAAGAGGCTAACCAAGTTAACTGAATTAACAGTACAGAAAAATACAATGCCCCTCCCTCTTGGTGGAGCTGTAGTGTCCATTCCATGCCTGCCTGGACTCTCTTGATCAGCCTCCGAAGAACATCTGGACCTTGGCACATTCCGACGTTTAGGGGTGGAAACCTCCCAGTCTCCCTGTGAATTTCGAGGCAGAAGAGGTCGGTCTCCGTATTGGAAAGAATCCAGAAATTGCATACAATCAGACAGCTCTGAGATACGATGCTTTACGCCATTCCATTCGAAGAACATCGAAAATGGAAAACCCCAGCGATATGGGATAGAGCATTTTTGAAGGGCCTGTGTGAGTGGTCGAAAACTTTTGCGCCTTTCCATGGTGCGTTGTGCAATGTCCTGGAAGATCTGAAGGTCATGACCTTTATATACAAAAGATCGTTTACCCTGTAGGCTACGAAGCAGTGCCATCTTGTCTTGAAGAAGGAAAAGCAGGCCATGATTGGACGGGGACGAGCGCTAGATTCTGTTTTGGGCCCCAGACTGCGATGAGCGCGTTCCAATTTGACTGGCCGAATGGAAGTGGGTACACAGACAGCAAAAATCTCATGTACAATAACCATCGAGTCCTCTCAATCTCCAGAACTCTCAGGGACCCCCAAGATGCGGATGTTATTCCTCCTCTGGCGATTTTCTAAATCTTCTTTGCGGTCCAGCATGTCCTTAGTTAATTGATCTATTTTCCTCATCTTGGTGTGAAGAGCAGCTGAGGAGTTGATTTGTTCTCCTAAATGGACCTCGGTTTGCGTTACCCAGACATCCAGAGCCTTTAAATCTGTGTGCATGTCTGCAATTGCTTTGTTGAAGTCAGTTCGGAAAAGTTTCAGTTCTTGTAGAATTTCAGCCAAATCTTGCTTCGTTGCCAGCGTAGAAACCACTGTGTTGTCCAATATCCATGGCGCTGAATGATGTTCTGAATCGGGTGCAAGATCTGATTGTGGATCCGCAGTTCTCAAGAAATTGGAGAGTGCAGAGGCATAAGATTTAACTTTAGCCATTGTATATGACAGAGTCAAACAAGCCAGAAATGTAAGAAAAAACTACAGCTTGCAATACTGTGTTTGCCACAGGAGGGAGCTCCAGGCTAAGGCATACAGCAGGAAGGCTCAGTCAGCAGCTGCCATAGCGATTTTCTTCCAGTGAAACAGGCAGAGAAGAGCTGAAGCTGGGAACCTGGACAGAGAGCTTCGGACAGAGCTGCAGAAACAAATCCCCCACAATTTAAAAAGCAGGATGAACGGGACAGCTTCAATAAGGCCACAAGACCCTGCAGTTCAACAAGGCAATTTAAATTTTGGTGGCCATTTTGACAGTCAATTTATGCATTCCAGCTCTGCGTTCCACACAGCGGCGGCCATCTTGGAAAGAAATGTTTGCGTTCCAGCCATGTGTTCCAGCAGGACGGCAGCCATCACAGCAACAGCTCCAGGCATACCAGGGAAGTGTGTCAGCGCGATTTTTCCCGCCACTGCCAATGCTCTCCTCAGTGATCTATGGGGCGAATCAGCAAGGTAAGGCCTTAATGGCGGCCTGATTTCTGGCCACAAACATCCCGAACCCGCAGAGCAGGCAGCAGGGGGCACGGAGACGCTGTAAAACGGCACCGGTGGCACAGAATTAGATGTAAATTCACCCAGGGAAAAGCTTTAAGCTCTGGAGATAAACAATTCAGCGATTTAACACTGAGAACATCTGTAGCTTGTTTCAGATGCCCAAAGCTCTTCAGTGAGCCGGTACTTACCCTAGTCAGAAGAAACTCTGGAGTTGGAGGGTGATTAAAGCCAGAGTAGAAAGATCAGCGTTTGAGAAGTAGCTGGGGATCAGACCTCGATGAAGGCAGAGCATGCAGAGAAGTAAAGGAAGAAAGCCAGATTACATTTTTCCAATGGCTCTGTTGGACACTCACTAGGCATCATGGAGACAGATCAGCTGAGAGGAACATTATTGCCATCTATGTAATCGCAGGGAAGATATGGGACCAGCCACCGATTTGGCTACTTCAGCTGAAACAGCAGAGGGAATTTCAATCTGGTTGGAATTTCAATATGGCAGGATGCCATAAGATAGGGAAATGAGGCAGAGGAGCCTTACAGAATTGTGGCCATCTTGTTGGGCTCACGAGCGCCCCCCTTGGAAGTGACTTTCCATAAAACCTTTTAAAGGCACTTTGTAGACTCAGGTGTTGTTTTTAATAGCCTCACTTTTTTTTTAAATTCCTCTCTGTGGCATGTGTATGAGCTGCCACCTGCAACCTTCACCACTGCTGGTGCTGAGATGTTTTGCCGCACTGCAGTTTGCAACAATGAGACTCTTTTGTTCACTGGGGCTTTTTTTCAGTGTGTTTTTTACTTAATTAATTTGACCTTTTTAAGCAAGATATTTGAGGTCTTTTATTGCCAATTTCATTTTTTCAATGTATAGTTTATTCCTATCTCGGAAGGTACACATCAGTATGTTTTCCTCTTTTCTCTTCTTCCCTCTCTCCCCCTTTTTCCTTCTCCCTCCTTTCTCCTTCCCCCTCCCTCCCCCTTCCCCCTTCCCTCTCCCCTTTTTCCCTTTTCTTCTCCCCCCCCAATCAGACATTTCCATTCATCATTAGTTTTGTTCCATTTGACTATATGATCGTCAGTCATTATTATATTATTTCATTATTTTTTATTATTTTTCTCTCTTACTAATTTCGTTGTTTTACATGTTTTATTTTTTGAGGGCATCTTCTCTTTTAGTTCTTTTTTTAGTTCTGTTTTTTTTTTTTGTTTAGTTTTGCTTGTCTGTTTTTACAATCCTACAGGTCTTTAGCAATTACATTTTAATTCATTCATGGTTTTTTGTGTTTCTTTTAGTGATGTTTCATGCTGTTAATGACTTTTACTTTTTTGTATCGAGGCATTTTCATTAGTATATTGATTGTGTTTCCCTCTTCTATTGTAGACAATACTGCTTCATGACAGTCTTTGCTCTGGTAGGGTTTTTCCCTCAATGGCTTTTCTGCTTTTTTATCATAACTTGCTATTATGCTTTTTATTGTGCTTTGTGTCTGAACCACATTTTAGGCTTTGTATGCATTTACAGTGTTATTATGTGTTTTTGATTGTTCCTAATTGGTTTAACTACAATTCGTACACTTATAGCATTGTTTTATTTATTTAGTTTCTATGCCCAGAGCCTTAGTTGATATGGTTGTTGGGTTTTTTAGGTCTATGTGTGCCCTACTGTTCATACTGCACGTATATCAAGTTGGAAGTGACTTTTGACTTTACCAGTAATCGTCTCTCTTTTTATTTTATGTTATGAGTATTCTTTATGACTCAGTTTATATCAGACTTTTTTTATTCTTTTATTCTTTTTGGATCACGCTCCAATCTTAATATCTCTATGATATATATGGTTTATGTCACATGCACTTGATTTTACGAAGACTTCACCTATGTGTCTGTGGTCATTCTCTGCTCCTCGGTTGCACCCCTCCCATAGTCACCAAGGATACCAAGGTGCTGGAGCCTAGGGGGGGGCTAGTATATTTAACAAGGAATCATGGATGGGGAGTCTTAATTTTTAACACAAAATGGGGAATGGTACATCTTTATGCTGAATTCTGCTGTTATTCTCTTCCTGCCTCTGCTGCTTTGATGATACCTCCTCCGTCTTTCCCATAGCTGCCGTGTTTTGCCCAACCTTAGAATGCCTTCTAAAGAAGCTGATGCTATAGCAGTAGAACAGGAAGATGTACAACAGGAGGTGGAGTGACCACAGGACAGTCAGGAGATCCAATTCCCATCCTAAAGTTGGGTGGGTGGAGGGGATTATAGTAGGTAGCCCTTTAAAACAGAACAGTGCACAATTCCTTATTCTATCAGATTTGTTTGCCTGTCTGCTGCTGCTAGCGCTTTGGGATCACAAGTCACAGATGGACAGACAGACGGAAAAATGGAAAACATAAATGCCTTTATTTTTAAAACACACTCAACTGCAGTGATTCTATAAAGATCATTGACAGCCAAACATATGTTCTGAGAACAAAGTTATCTATGATAAGGAAAATAGTGAAAATAACAATGCTTTATATCGGGTATTATGCTTGTTCATACAAGTTCATATAAATGGCATTTCCTTTTTGAAAGCTTCCTGGCCTATTGAATTCTAATTTCTGGCTAGCACACCATCATCGATTAATAGAACTGGTTGCTATATCAGATCAAGTAGAATATGTTCTCTGAACAAATTATCTGTCTGTTGTTTCTAAGTGAATCAATTATTCAAACTGGAAGAACACACATCACATTTCTTTATGATTGTATTGATCGGTAACCTTATCATAAGCCACAAGAAAGCCAAAGACCTCTAGCATCTCAGATGTACACTGAAAGGGGTTTATTCATGTAGGAATATCACAGAAACAAAGAAAATGACAGCAGATTAGGAACACAAGCCGTATTACCTTCGCCCATCACAGATAAAATACTGCAGAACCTTCTTGACTGTAAAAGGGGGGAGGGGAGGCGCTAAGGATCTCATACTAGTGATTCATGTGTCTCCACCGAGGCACAGAGCAATGAAGCCAAAAATGAGGTTTAGTAGTGTGCATACACTCCTCAGTGGTAGGTGTCTGAAGTTTCATGTAAAGAATAAAACATGTGAAGGCCAATTTTAGATAGGTTGTATATGTGAGGAAATCCACATGGGGGTGTAAACACGCAGCCTGGAAGCAGTATTTTACAAAAATAGTTAAGAATGTATAGTGCTGATATAATACTGACATATCTCTGCCCCCAGGAATCAATGTAAAGAAAAAGAAAACAAACATTCAGTTGAAAATACATGTGTAAGTAGCCTAAAATGGTTTTACTTCCACATAAAAAATACTTATGCACAAAAAGGAGCTGAAGGCAAATGGCGTGATTTTCTCTGATGATCTTAAAATGTCCAAGCAGGTAGAAAAGGTGATGGCAAAAGTCAGAAGGATGCTTGGGTGCATAGGGAGAGGAATGGCCAGCAGAAAAAAAGAGGTGATAGTGCCTCTTTATAAGTCTCTTGTGCAACCTATTTGGAGTATTGTGTGCAATTCTGGACACTGCACCTTCAAAAAGATATAAACAGGATGGAGTCAGTGCAGAGGGTGGCTACTAAAATGTTTAGTGGTCTTCATTATAAAGCATATGAAGGCAGACTTAAAGATCTTAATATGTTAGAGGAAAGGCAGGATAGAGAAGATATGATAGAGACGTTTACCTCCATGGCATAAATGCACAAGAGGAGAATCTCTTTTGATTGAAAGCAAGCTCTGCTACGAGGGTACAAAGGATGAGGGTGAAAGGGGATAGACTCAGGAGTAATATGTGGAAATATTTCTTTATAGAAAGAGTAGTAGATGTGTGGCGTACTCTCCCACTGGAGGTAATAAAGACAAGGACAGTATTTGAATTCAGGAAATCATGGGACAAACACAGAAGATCTCTACAGGAAAAATGGAGACTATTTTAGTTGATATGGAAAGGCAAACTTGATAGGCCATATCATCTCTTTCTGTTGTCATGTTTCTATTTCCATATGCATGTGGGGGGTCACCTACCATCTGCATGCCAAAAAAACATGCTAACCAGCATGGTCACATGCACATAGAAGTGGCAGAATTTCTCGATGCTGTATATGTAGGATCAACATGTAGGGAATGGCTTGTCTATCACTTATCTTTACTACTAATTCTACTAAACCAACACCAGCCAACCAGTGAATCCAAAGAAAAACAGGTCAGGTCAATAAAGCTGAATCACAATATGAATTTTTTGTTGAACCATTTTCAACAAGGATATAAAATCCCTCATAAAGCAAACTTTCCTTTTTAATCAATTTTAACTAGCAATCAAAGTAAAACTAGCAACACATAGCTTGAAATAGCAGCACTTAGCTTAAGATGACCACAGTTGAGATCCACCAAGTAGTATGCAAAGACGCAGAACTGCGTTTCAAACCCATCAACTTTCTTCAAAGGGTTCTACATCAGGTATATTGCACCAAATAACCCCAGAGGGTTGGTTGTCCATCATCAAGAGACTGCAGAAATACATTGATGGTGGATGACCAATCCCCTGGGGTTATCCTATGCAGTATACCTGACGCAGAACCCTTTGAATAAAGTTGATGGGTTTGAAATGCAGTGCTGCATCGTTGCATACTCCTTGGTGGATGACAAAAAATTCATATTGTGATTCAGCTCTATTGACCTGACCTGTCTTTCTTTGTTTTTGTCTACCACTTAAACATGCCCACCTGCTCTCTAGGTGCACATGGCATAGCTTGCCCTGTAGTACGAAGGCAACGCATTTCTGGACCCTGCATTTAAGAGCAATCCTAGTGGGGCTTCTTTAGAGAGTAACAACATGGTGACAAAGAGAGAGAAATTTCTCAGAGGCTGAGAACAACCTCCTATTATGCTTGGTGCTTCAAACAAGAACACTCTTTGCCATCCAGGCGGGCAGAGGTTGGCAGCATGTAGGATATAGATGTCTACATCCAATTATCTAATGATAAAACAAAGCCCAGGAATGAAGGGCATCTTTTTAACCTCAGAGGATATCCTTTGAGTGGTGAATGGCATGAACAGGAAACAAATTTGGCCTGTCAACATGCCACTGCCCTCAATCTGTTTACTATACCAATACCTGTTCAATGATTTGCCTTGCAATAGCAGATAGTAGCTTAAACTTTGCTGAAGGATGGCAAAGCATTGATTAGATGTCAATTCCCTAAATATGTTCCTCTCTCGTTTCTGCTCTAAATGCTTTAAGGTCTACCAGGACATTGGAATCCTCAAGATCCAGTGCCAGGTCACACAGGGGACCTAGTCTGACCTGCTGCAGAAGGCTCAAGATCAACTGGCAGAGGAAGATAGTATATAGTAACTGTAGAAACTTTAGTACTAGAAAATGGGTGCCTCTTATGTTAGTGATATCAACACAGTATTAAAACTTAAACAGGGTCAGGCCATTAGATGTATGATCAACCACTGACCCATTAGATGTGCACACAGCCAATACTTTGGCCTCCATCTATGGGAGGGGGGGTGAGGGGGGAAATGCAAATGTACAACATGACTCATTCTGCATGTTGCTTTAAATACTCCTCATAGTTAGCCTAATGGATAGGTCACTGGCTTGGTAACCAAGAGACCAGGGTTTAATTTCCACTAGCACTTCTTGCGGCCTTTGGCAAGTCACTTAACCCTCCATTGCCTCAGAAGAAAGGCCTGGCATCTACTTCTAGTCATACTGCCAAGAAAACATAGGAGCTGCTGGTTTGCCAGGAGTCAGCATTGACTCAAAGGCACACATTGCATTCCATGGTCCAAAAGATGATAGCACAAAGCTATCCATCAAACACAGGACACCCAGCTTCGCACCCTACTGGCTCGTCCAGCCCACGGCAGATCTACTAGACAAACCTCCAGCATTTTCCTCACCGTCCCTCACAAAAGAACCAAATGCTCGCAACGGACCTTCAATCGAGCCTTTGAACTTTATGCTCCGTCCTTATGGAACTCTCTACTGAGCTATCTCAGAAACAATGCCGACCTACTATCTTTCAGAAAGCAGCTAAAAAACATCCTTTTCCAGGAATACTTCAACTCGAACCCCACCGAAAAACCCACAAACCCCTGATCTCACCCACAATGAACCTCTAACTCAAAGCTATCCTAACCTGTCTATGTCCAACATCTGTCCTATGTCCAAAGTCTTTCCTATGTCAAATCATCAATGTTGCCTCCCCGGTGATGGCCCCACCCTTGTACTTAATTCCCCCATCCCTATGTAACACCGCTTTGACCCGGTGAAAAGCAGTATATAAATACAGCTAAATAAATAAATAAATAAATAAATAAATGGTCCAAAAGATGATAGCACCAACTATATGGTGGCTTAGACCCTTGTAAAGTCTGGATGTTACAACACTTCCAAACCAGCAAATTTATGATGCTGTTACTGTCTAGCCCCTGTTGATTTTTGACTCCAGCCCATACACTGATAGCCTTGCAATGAGTACTCAGTTCCTCAGACAGTGCTATAAAGGAGTTCTTTGCAGTTATTCACAAAATTGCTATAACGCCTACTCAGATACAAAAACATGGAATTTGCCCTTGCGATGTACCCACTTGTTGTTAAGTGCTCTTGAGTCAGTGCCCACTCATAACGAACAGTTGTCCTAAACAAAAACCTTTCTACAAACTATAAATGTTATGGACATGCGGACAAGGGAGCAGCAGAATTATACAGCCATTGGGCATACCCATCTTTTCACCCCTTGCCTAATATGACTACAGTCTTGAAGGACAACAAAAGGGGACTGCTACTTCTGGAGAGAGATCTGCAATTGTAAGTATTTATTTCTGGGATTTTTTCTAAATCTTGGGGAAAAGGGAATTCTTTAGATTAAAGCTGATTAATCTGTGCAAATTAGAATCTATTGTATTTGTTAAATCAGTCAGGGCCTAGTATCAGCAAAGAACTTTCAGTTTAAATTTAAAACCTAGCAAAGAGCTTTCTGGTTAAGTATTCTTTGAGCAATAAATTGTTTCTAGAGACCTTTATAAAGAGGCCTTCTAGATATGGGGCAAGAGACCTGTGGAATTGTATTAAATAGGTGTTAAAGCCAAGGAACAGATCAAAAGGACATTTTGAAAGACTCCCTCTATCCAAGCAAGGGCTGTGTGAATCAGCCAGGAAATTTGTCACAAATTACCTCAGAAGCACAGGCATGTAGTTCAACCAGAGCTCTGTGATTCTCAGTCTTGAAAGACAACAAAAGGGGACTGCTACTTATAGAGAGAGATCTGCAATTGTAGGTATTTACTTCTGGGAATTTTTCCAAAATCTTGAGGAAAAGGGAATTCTATAGATTAAAGCCAATTAAATTTTGTAAATTAGAATCTAGTGTATTTGTTAAATCAGTCATGGCCTAGTGGGACTAGAAACTGGGGTTTCTAGTCCCACAGGTTCTCCTTGTGGTCTTGGGCAAGCCACTTAACCCTCCATTGCCCACGTTCCCTGTAAAATAGTTATCTCCAAGTTATAATGCCCTGTTCAATGTAATTTCAGTTTGTTCAATGTAAACCGCCTTGATATCATGAAAGGCGGTATATAAGAAATGTTAAATAAAATAAATAAATAAATAGTATCAGCAAAGAACTTTTAATTAAATTGAAAGCTCAACAGGTAGCTTTCAGTTTAAATTTAAAACACAGCAGAGGGCTTTCAGTTTAAAATCAGAACACAGCATAGGGTTTCATTTTAAAATCAGAACTAAGCAGAGTACTTTCTGGTTAAATTTAAAACCCAGCAGAGAGCTTCTAGTTTAAATTTAATACTCTGTCAGGGCCTAGTATCAGCAAAGAGTTTTAATTTAAATCAACTCAGAGTATAACTTAGCATAGAAGGAAAGACAGGGTCAGTATTCTTTGAGCAATAAATTGTTTCTAGAGACCTTTACAAAGAGACCTTCTAGATAGGGGGCAAAATAGGTGTTAAAGCCAAGGGACAGATCAAAGGGGCATTTTGAAAAACTCCTTCAATGCAAGCAAAGGGCTGTGTGAACCACCCAGGAAATTGGTCACAGATTACCTTAGAAGCACAAGACAGAGTACTGTGTAGCAACCAGCTTTTAATAAGTCTTCTTTCCCTCCCTCCGTCTCTGACTCCCACCCACCCGTTGGATAATCATAGCTTTTTAGGTGCTTAAAACTCTTAAAGGAAAGGAGGTGCCATATTCACTCTCAGGTGCAGCTGTTTATCCTCATCAGGCATGCATTAAGGACCTAAGATTAGTTAAGCTTGAGGTGAACAAAGTTCATTAAACGTATTAGGTATAGTTTTATTAGTATAAATATCCCCAGCAAACTTTAGTAAGTAAACAACTTAAATACCTAAACACAACATTAAAACTAAGATACAGACAGTAGTCCAGCAGCAAGATGGGGGCTTTCCAGTCTTTTGTATTGAGTGTCACATGTATGATTTTCTCCCAGTTGGTGAGGGGTCATACGTGTGCACTAGGTGCAAGGAGTTCTTTGCTATCAGGGAACGAGTCTGATCTCTAGAGGTTAGAGTAGCAGACTTGGAGGACATAAGGAAGACAGAGAGGTACGTAGATGAGACTTACAAGATGTTGAAGTCCCACCTCCCGTCTGGCAGCATCCCTGGTGCCATGGAGGAGAGAGGTCACGTGACAGGAGAGCATCACCCCGGTGTGGCTGGAAGTGATTCTGTATCTAGGAACTGTCCTCCAGGTGATGTAAAACCCTCTCGCACTGAGGAGGTTTCTACCAGGCCATGTGCCAATGAAGGAAGGGTTGGGACAGCTGTTACAGTTGGTGATTCGATCATTAGGCATGTAGATAGCTGGATGACTGGTGGACATGAGGATCACCTGGTAACATGCCTGCCTGGTGCAAAAGTAGCGGACCTCACATGCCATCTAGACAAGGTCTTAAGATAGTGCTGGGAAGGAGTCTGCTGTCTTGGTACATTTCAGTACCAATGACTTAGGAAAGTGTGGTAGGGAGGTTCTGGAGGCTAAATTTAAGCTTTTAGGTAGGAAGTTGAAATACAGAACTTCCAGGGTAATGCTTCATGTTCCTTGGGTAGGACCCAAAAAGCAGACAGCGTTCTGGAGTCTCAATGCATGGATGAGACAATGGTGCAAGGAAGAGGGTTTTGGATTTGTTAGGAACTGGGGAAAATTCTGGGGAAAGGAGTGTCTTTTCCAAAGGGATGAGCTCCACCTTAACTAGGATGGAACCAGGCTGCTGGCATTAATCTTTAAAAAGGAGATAGAGCAGCTTTTAAACTAGATAATAGGGGAAAGCCGACTGTCGCCCAGGAGTGCATAGTTCAGAACAATGTATTCTTGAAGGATACTAGCAAATGACTAAAATTAGGGCATATCAGCAGAGAGGTTCCAATAAAGACAAATGTAGCCCAAATGTCCTTGAGAGCAGACAGAGCTTAAAGATTCCAAATTGCCCATGCCTACCGATAGCCAGATTAATATGAATAAAGTACAGCCTCTAGAATGATTGTATGCAAATGCCAGAAGTCTAAAAAAAATGGGAGAGTTAGAATATATAACACAAAATGAGAGGTTAGATATGATTGGCATCTCAGAAACAAAGTGGAAGGAGGACAACCAGTGGGATACTGTGAAACCTGGGTACAAACTATATTGTAATGATAGAGCAGATAAAATTGGTGGTGGGGGTTGCACTCTATGTTAGAGAGAGCATTAAGTCACAAAGGATTAAAGTTTTGCAGGAAACAAAATTAATTGTAGAATCTCTATGGATTGAAATTCCATGTAAAAAGGGGAAGGTGATGGCAGAGGGGGCGTACTATCGACTACCTGGCCAGAGTGAACACATGGATGATGAAATGCTCAAAGAAATCAGGGAAGCTAAGAAAAGTTACAGAACAGTAATAATAATAGGTGATTTCAATTAACCCGGTATTGACTGGGTCAGTGTCATGGCAGGACATGCTAGAGAGATAAATTTTCTAGATGGAATAAATGACTGCTTCTTGCAGCAGCTGGTTCATGAACTGACCAGAATGGAAGACATTTTGGACCTAGTCCTTAGTGGAACACAAGATCTGGTGCAAGGGATAAGGGTGTTGAGGCCACTTGGCAATAGTAATCATAGCATGATCACATTTGATTTAATAAATGGAGGAAGGACGGTAAGGAAATCCACAGTACTACTTTTTAACTTTCAAAAGGGAGACTATGATAAAATGAGGAAAATAGTTAAGAAAAAACTAAAAGGAGCAGTTGCAAAGGTTAAAGATTTATATCAAGCATGGGTGTTGTTTAAAAGCTGTATTCCACGCTTTAAGAAAAGTGGAAGGAATTCCAAAAAACTGCTGGCATGGTTTAAAGATGAGGTCAGAGAGGCTGTTGATGCCAAAAATGGAAAAAGGAGCCAAATGATGAAAAATGGAAACAATATAAGCACTGGCAAGTTAGATGCAAGGTCCTTAAAACCCTACTCTTTACTGAAACCTACGAGCAGACAGACAACGGTCTCCACCCAAACAGTAATGCAACTACCTCCGCCAACTCTATACCCACTCAGACCAACTAGATACACGAGTTCATTGTACAATGTTGTTAAATACCTTCATGTTAAATGTAACCCCAATTGTGCTGTCTAAATGGTGTTAAGTACCCTCATGTTAAGTGTAACCCTCCAATTGTGATGTGACCACTTTGATTGATGATTAAGGTAGTATACAAATCAGTCTAAATAAATAAATAAATTGCTAAGTCAGGCAAAGAGAGAATTTGAGAAAAAGCTTGCTGTGGAAGCAAAAACACGTAATAAAGACTTTTTCAAGTGCATCTTAAGCAAAAAACCTGTGAGAGAGTCTGTTGGACCATTAGATGATAAAGGCTTAAAAGGGACACTAAGGGGGCTATTCATGGGCCTCCCTGCCAGTCTCTAAAATCCCCGCCTGTTGTATGGGAAAGTTAGATGAGGCGGGGAGGGGGCAGATCGGGGACGGAGTAAGGGCGGGCAGTGGGTGGTCATCGGCCCTGGATGTACAGGGCCAATTCTAATGTGGCCCTGTACATCTAGGGCTGGTGACTTGTATGAAGTTATTCCACCTCCAAGGTGGAATAACGTCCCTGGAGTAGTGGATCAGCAGGCACGGGGCATGGATGAGGTGGGGGGATGCAAGGACATTCCCCGCAGCCCTACCCTGGCTGTAGGTAGTTAGATCAGGGGTCGGACTGCGGGGAATTAGCTGCAGGAACTGGCAGCCAGTATTGTGGCTTTTAAATGGAGCTGCAGTACCATGGAAACCTGACACCATGGCCCATGGCGCCATTTAAAAGCCCTGACTTAGTTAGTTGCGCATGTCCTGTACAGGCAGGCCAGGCTGAATCGCAGTCCCAGCCTGCATGTACAGGACTGTTCGTGATTCTGAGGGCTTTGACATCCAGGATGGAATTAGGCTGTAAAAGGGGACAAGGCCATAGTGGAGAGACTGAATGAATTCTTTGCTTAGGTCTTTAATGAGGAAGATGTAGGGATGTTACCCATGACTGAACTGGTATTTAAAGGTGATGCTGCAGAAGAAAGAAATATTGATACACCAGGAAGATGTATTTGATAAACTGAAGAGTAGCAAATCACCTTGGATGGTATATATCCAATGGTATTGAACGAAATGAAATATGAGATTGCAGACCTACTATTAGTAATCTGTGAACTATCATTAAAACCATCTGTAATACCTGAAGATTTAAGGATGGCCAATGAAACACCAATTTTTAAAAAGGGTTCCAGGGGTGATCTGGGAAACTACAGACCGATGAGCCTGTCATCAGTACTGTGAAAAATGGTAAAAAACCATTATAAAGAACAAAATTACTGAACATGTTGATAGTTATGGTTTAATGGGAGACAGCCAACATGGCTTTAGCCAAGGAAGGTCTTGTCTTACTAATCTGTTATGTTTTTTTGAAGGTGTGAATAAACAGGTAGACAAAGGTGAGTCAGTTGGATATAGTATATCTGGATTTTCAGAAAGCCTTTGACAAGGTCCCTCATGAGAGACTTTTGGTGAAATTAAAAAGTCATGGGATAGGAGGCAGTGTACAATTGTGGCTCAGGAACTGGTTAAAAGCTACAAAGCAGAGGGTAGGGCTAAATGGCCAATTTTCCTAATGGAGAAAGGTGAATAGTGGAGTACCCCAGGGATCTGTGCTGAGTCTGCTGCTTTATAACATATTCATAAATGACCTGAAAATGGGAAGAAAATGGGACTAATGAGTGAGGTAACCAAATTTGCAGATGACACAAAATTATTCAAAGTTGTTAAAATCCATGAGGATTGTGAAAAATTGCAAGATGATCTAGATAAATTGGAAGACTGGGCATCCAAATGGCAGATTAAATTTAACGTGGACAAGTGCAGAGTTATGTATATACAGTACTTGTGTGGCAATGTGTGTGAACTGCTTGGGAGTTTCTAAAATGACCCTCTTAGAGGTAAATTTTATAACTGGGTGCCTATCAAGGCTATTTTATAAAGAAAAGCAAGCACTTACTTTTCTTTATAAAATAGGGCCATAAGTGGCCTGAAATTAGAATCTAGTATCTCTTTGGATGGAAAGGGTGCAGTGTGCAGAGATATTCCTGAAAATTTGAAAATATAACACAAACAATTGAACTGATGCGACACTCATCAGACATCTTCCCAAAGGCCAGGACCAGAAGTCACAGAAGACTAAAAAGGAGAGGATGTGTAGGGGGAGAAAGTTGTCAGGAACTCCAGGATTTCAACTAGCAGACACCAGCAGGGGGGACAGGTTAATAAGCAAGGGAATCCCTAAGGGGATGCAGACCTTCTAGCAGAGATCTAGAATATAACCCATTAATATGTGATTAGAGCAAGAGAAGGTGAAGCCATAAAAAAGATTAGACAGGCCTAGCTGAGTGCTGGATTGCCTTTCCTGAATCAAGACTCCGGGACTGCCTTGCCCATTTCTTGACTTTGCTCTTTGTACCTCTAGCCTATTACTGGATCTGCCAACATCCTGCTAGCCACCCACTTCCACTGAACCCGTAAGCTGAAACTGATTTGTGGATGCAAGTGATGTGAAAACATCAGCCCCAAAGCTGTTCACAGGTCTGCTGAAACTTAACACTGTGAGAATGATATCATCATTAACTACCTGACCCTTGCTGAACCATATCTTTCTTTCAGAGAGACCTTTAGATCAGGATGATATAATCTTAAAACCACAAATTCAAATTTCCAAGGGGGAAACTGGTGATAATGCTCTCAATGAGATTTACGTTTACTTAATTTAGGAATTAATTGTATTATAGAGAGATGCAGCAAGATTGTGTTCTAACTTCCTAAAGGGATGGTTGTAATTAATACCTGGAAGCTTTTATATTAAACCCAGAAGTCTTCCCCTTTTTTTGACAGTGAGGCATCTTTCTTAATTGAATTAAAGGGATCATTTATTACAGAATCCAGTCTGCTAAATTCATAACCAGGATAGCACGGACCCATGCAGAACCCTGCCCCGCTCCACCACAGCCCCCCCCCCCCCCCACCGAACAAACCAAACAGACATATTTTTTGGAACTCGCTGGTTGCAGCTTTATTAACAATTCAAAAATAACTACTTCCATGATCATCATGGACTAAACGTCAAACATCTAAACGCAACCCCAAGCCGGATCCGGTATCTCACCCGCCATACTACTAGCAAGGTGAGACCATCTCCACCCCTCTGCTGCGACAATCCAGCGGCCAATCAACACCCCCACCACCAGCCTCGTTATGTTATTAGCAAAGGTCGAAAAGCTTCAGGAGATTTCCCCAACCTTGTGGCAACACCTCTCTATGTCAATCCAAGCAATGATCACCTGACCACAGTCCCAACTGAAATACGCCCCAAGAAACCAGTCATGGAGACCTCCAGGTACCCACCACCGGCACAGGTCAAGGAAAATTGATCCCCTGCTGCCCCACCTTAAAGCAGGTCACTCCGAATGAACCATTCCAAAGCCTCATGTCAATCATTATGAAGTAAGTCCTGCCCCACTGGGGATAAGTGGATACCACCTGGCCGGAAAAGACCCGAACGTTTCACCTCTACCCAAGGATGCTGGATCTGATAGCCAACCTGTTCACAAACCCGCCGTCCAATCTGGCGATTAATCTTTTTTTTTTATCCATATTTCTGATATGATAGGCAATTCAAAAAATACATTTGTTAATACACAAGAAAGAAACACAACAAGAAACATCACTACTTCATTGCCAATTCGATCACAACATAGTGAGGCAAGATGAGAAAGAAAACAGAAATATACCACAAACATTGTGAAGACTGGGTAATTTATAATGCCAGTGGAATGCACACTATGTGACTCCCCACCCCAGCTTCTGATTTCCATTCAAGTTTATTTAACTGTGTGCTTATATACTGCTTTTCAACAGGTCAAAGTGGTTTACAGATATTTATTAACAGGCACTTTTTTTAAAATCCTTTGTCCCTGAAGGGCTCACAATCTAAGTGTACCTGAGGCAATGGAGAGTTAAGTGGCTTGTCCAAGGCCACAAGGAGTGGCTATGGGACAATAGACCCCTGTCCTTCTGTCCTGAGGTTACTTGTCCCTGTGTGGGAATTGAACTCCTGGCCCTCCAGCCTGAGGTAACCTGCCCCAACCACTGAGACACTCCTCAGTGAAATTATAACCTCAAGGAGTTGTTTAGACTCAGAAAATAAATAATTTTTGCCCTCAAAACTAACATAACACAAAAAAGGAAATTTCAAGAGCCAGGTTACCCCAAATGCTAGAACTCGTAGATGAAGGGCCAAGAATTCCTTGTGCCTGGCCCGGGTCTGTTTAGATACATCAGAAAAAATACAAATTACTGAGCCAAAAAACTGCTACTGCATATGCCTAAAATATAACTGCAAAACCAATGCTTTGTCCTGCTCAAAAGTGAAAGTGACCAACAAGGTGCTACAAGCAGTCACCATTTCCATGAACCCTTCCAGAAACCTGGTCAGGTCCAGTTGGTCTTGGGAGTGAGCAGAGCCTCTGGGCGCTTTACTAGAAGGGGACAGGTAGTAGGCCCTTGTTATAGAAGGAAGATTGCCCGATGCTCAGTCCAGAATCTACATCGGGTACTTTTTCACCATCTCCACTGTGCTGAGCAAAGGAGACCAGGAGAAGTTCAAGAATCTAAGATTGTTCCTCCGGGACTGGTTCTCAAGGTATTCTAGCTTTTTCCAAGCCCCATAATCTCCTTAATGCCAACATCTTTAACTGTCCTCAGCTCCCCCATCTGTTCCTCAAACTGCTCCAATTTAGCAGAGTGTTGGGCTTTATCCTTCTTCTGAGCAGAAACAAGTCCAGTCAAGAAATCAACCTTTGCTCCAAGTTGCTATAGATTTGAACTCAGGGATAATTCCAAGGCTTGATTGAGTCACACAGTCCCATAAGGGTAACTATGAACTCTTCCCACCAGAAGAAACTCCAGGACTCTGCCCAAACAGATGGCCCCCAGGCATACCTCCTTTCTGCTGTCTCAAGCCTTCAGGGTCAGGGGCGGAAGATAGAGGGCAGCTTATCTTGGACAAGTTTGAAGTAAGTTTGGTGGTAGAATTGGCAGCTGTCCTGGACTGTTCCGGTGGTGTGTCCCTGAAGCGGAGCACTAAGAGGGCGTCGCTTAGTCCCGAAGATCGTTCTCTTCCCCGACAACCCTTAAGTGCTCAGCCTGGGGGGGGGGGGGCGAGTTCTTCTGCCCTCAAGCATTGCAGCTATGTCAGAGTCAAGAGATTCTACGGCCTCCCCCACATGCAGTCTTCCCCCAATGTTCCATTCCTGGCAATTAATCTTAACTAAGTGCCAGGGCCAGTGCCATGCAGGCAGGCCTTAGAATGATGTCAGACCACAATAACACCACACTGGGAAATAGCAAAAGAACCTCAGCAGAATCCCTCTTTCAAGCATGAATCAATTGCTTACACGTCCTTTAGAACTAATCATTGCCACCCGGTATAGAAGGATTCCCACTGGATGGCACCTCAGATGGGCATGATGCCACAGTAAAGGCATGAGCTGACTACAGCACAGGCCCCGCTCCCAAAACCACATCACAGACACCTCAGCCAAGGCAAGTCCCAGGTTAGTACCCATCAGATGGAGAGCAGCATGCTGGCCAGGCCAGTGGACAAAGGAGTGGTCGATCAACCAGCAATGCAAAGTCCACCGCCAAATATTTGAAAAAGAGAAAAGAATTAGCATCCATCCCCCCCCCAACCTTGACAACCTGACATATCTGGCAAAAGCCTTGGAATGCCACCTGCCAGTCTTCTGAATAACTGGGTCAGCCAAGTCAGCAGCTGCTGTATTCATCACTGGCCCAATGCAAAAAGAATGTGAGGCGAAGTGATGAGTTTCCATGTCTAAGTATCGCAAGATCAACCTCAATACAGCTGTAAATGAGAAGCGTGTCACAGGACGAGCATCAGCATGCATGAACAACTGCCCAACATCCACTGACCACAAGGCCAAGTAATTCCACAAATCAGCCACTAGGCAAATGATAAATCCTTCATTTGCATTCAGAAAGTCCTTTACTCAACTGATCAGCCTTGGATTGGGGTATCAAAATACACAGCTGATTGCCCACTACCCACACATGCTCCAGCAGCATACCAGAATCAGAGGACAAACAAGTAGAATTGGCCACCAGTTCGCTAACACAAAAGTCCTCCAAAATGACTAAGCAAAACAATGCCTGGAAAAGGGTTGCCTCATAAGTAGATGCTGCCATCACCGAGAGCCCTCCACACAATCTCACAAACAGATCATGCACGATAGGGTGACTGGAGTCAAATGGTCAGTGAGGACCGCTCCCAACCCTGTAATAGCTTGTACAAAAGAAATCCCCCTAATGTATTTCCCCAGCCCTGGAGAAAAAGGCAAATCCTGATAAGTGAGAGCAGACCGCAGACTTAGACATGCCATTGTTCTTAGCAAAGACAATATATTGGCCCAGTAGCTGCTCCTCAACCTTACCCCACTGCCAACCCTGTGCCATCAAGAATGACACCACTATTTCATAAATCCTACAATATGCAGACCAGGTAGAAAGGGCCACTGACCTTTTTGGGTGACTCAGCATCCCGGACGGCCAATCTGCTAGAGGTGCACTGGCACCGTTGCCCCTTCCGCATCTGTTCCAGGCACCAAGGTCCAAAACAGTGACCACTTGAAATGGAAGAGTTGGCAATTATGTGCCTAGCCCTAGCAGTCACATTCAAGTGCAAGCAAGACAAAATGAATGCATGCATAAAATTCATGATCTGCACACAGCGTAGGGAATAATGATTAATCACCTCTACCACTGCTGTGTTATTGCCCCAGAATATAACCTGATGGTCTCATAGTCTGTCTGGCTATATCTCAAGTGCCAGCATGATTGGAAAGAGCTCCAAGAAAGTGCTGTTACTCATAATCCCAGATTCCGGCCAAAATAGATGCCAAAACCCAAACCCCCTGCAGTGTTTCTGAGAAACTGCAAGCCAATGCTCAAAACCTTCACAGCTTGCAACATTGACTTTCCATTAAATTCTGATATGAAGGAATCTGAGACACTCAAGTCCTCCTGCATACTCTTAGTCACCCGAATCCAGTGGTGTGGCTGGACCACTCCAGACATAGCTGCGGACAACCAGTAGGAAAATACACATCCTATCAGGATCACCCTACAAGCAAAGTTCAAAGATTCCACTAATGACTGCATCTCCTGCAACATTACCATATTGGTAGACCCAACAACCGCTACAGAAGCCCGCAGCTTGCCCATCTTTTACGCAGAAAGCTGGGCCACCATCACCACAGTATAGTATCCAGCTCTATACCCAGAAATGTGAGCTTGGACGTAGGACCCTCCATCTTCCCAGCAGGCAGGGAGATGCCAAATTCTCCAGACAGGCTTAGGAAATCCTCCAGCAGACTGCTACAGGCATCAGAATGCCCAACAAACAAAAAGTCATCCAAGTAATGCACCATGTTAGTAATGCTTGTCTGCTGTACCAGGGCCAGTGCAAGAAAGTGCTGAATTTTTCAAAATAAATACAGGATATTCAACAACCCATGCATTTGTCACAATAAAATCAGCCATGAAAACAGAAACCCAACAAATGGAAGGCTGATGGTAAACACATAATAGCTGAAAAGTTGACTCAATGTCCACCTTAGCTAACAGAGTGTCCTGACCACACTGGCAGACCAAGGTGACAGCACTGTCAAAGGACACTTAATGAACTGTACAGGATATCTTTGGTATATGGTCACTGACAGAGGACCGTGGGGGAAAAGAAAGATTGTGAATCAAGCAAAATTTTCCAGGTTCTTTTTTGGACACCACCCCAACAGAGACACCACAAAAACTGGGAAAGGATGTTTGTGAAAAGGACCTGCAATCCTGCCCAGCCCCAGTTCCCTGACTAACTTATCCCAGACAACAGATGCAAAACGCTGCAATGAAGGAGGATTACATGCCATTGAGTTGACTGCCACCCCCTGAAATGGGATAACAAAACCAGATTGAAAACCACTCTCCAAAATAGCTCTGCCCTGCCTCTGCAGGTAAGGTGCTCCTTGTGGCTGTGGGCAAGTCACTTAACCCTCCATTGCCTCAGGTACAAAAACAGATTGTTAGCCCTTTGGGGACAAGGGAAAAATATATATACAATACATGAATGTACACCGCTTTCACTGGTAGAAAAGCGGTATATAAGCCTAGTTAAATAAATAAATAAAATAAATGAAGCAACCATGGCCACATGGCCTCAACCCACACCAGAGTGTGAGCCATGCAGAAAAATTCGGACTGACTTGCCTGACACACTAGGGGCCCTAGGGGCTCCTTTTTTGCTGCATTTGAGAGCTGAAAGTCTGCTTCCACACAAGGAACATACATGGCAGAATTTGCAGTCTGGGAAAGGGAAGAGGACTTATCGAACCTCCAACAGATGCCCCTGGTTGCTCCTTCTCCTGCCCTCTGGTGCACACCACTAACTCCTGCATGAAAGGGGCAGCCAGCTGCATGCACCGCATCACTCTTAACTGAAAGACCACCGGTCATACCCACTCAAACTGACATCTGGGTCAATCATAAATTGATGTCCTGAGTCCCCCAAGACATATACATATTTTCCTCCATTTTATCCCTGAAGCTTTCATCATAATTCAACCAAGCCCACCCCTCATGTGACTGAGATGCCTCAAGGATGGAGTCTAGAACACAAAATGACAACACAAACCCCCAAACTAGGCACAAAAATGCAAAAAGCACAAAAATAATATAACAAAAAAACAAAAGCCAACATGTGAGAGAAAACCAGAACCTGCTCAGATACAAAACATATCATACAATAAATAGAGGAAAAAAGACCTCAGTCAACCCTCCAACCAACATGAGTAAGGAGGCAGAGTCTATCAAGGGACAATCATGCCACACTAATCAATAAGACTCTGTAAACATCAGCGGTCAAAAAACCCTCTATAAAAAAACGAACAGGTACGGCATTGAAAGTGAACAGTCACAGCATAACAGCGTAAAAAATAGCAGCATGGAACAGCAGCAACATGAACAAAATGCAAAAAACTTATCTGAAGAGCCAAAAATCAACGAAGAACTGCACCACTACGTTCATGAAGAAATTGCAGATCATCGAAGTAGTGCACTGCAACGGTCGAGCTGCGAGAGCGCCGACACCAGGTGTTTTGCCTTACGGCTTCCTCAGGGAGCTCAGAAATGTGACGTGCCAGGCTCAATCAGTGAAATAACGCTGATCAGAAAACTGTCCATTAATTAATTTAATTAATAGTCGCTTATATACCTCACCTTCCAAAGATCAAGTGCGGTTTACATTTAACAACAAAATAACAGTCAGTTGTCTGTTTTACAATGAACGTCTAAGAACAGTGGAAATTATACAATTACAAAAAACAGAATGAGAACTATCTACAATATTAGGATATGTGTGCCTTATATGATGCATGTAAGGACCTTGTTTAATGATGAACTTATGTACATAATGTGTGAGTCTATTCGATAAGCTGGCCTAGGTCATATCAATTTTGCATCTTTGCTATCAGGTAATGTTATTATCCATTCTCTTGTTGTGAGGGGGAGTTTGTTAGTAGACCATAGTGTGCCATAAACAAATGTGGTTTTAGGTTCTTACGGAGCTCTTTAATCTCAATTATTGATCTAATTTCCTCTGGAAGGTCATTCCAAATAATGGGGGCCACATGGGAGAATGCTTTTTTGTTTGTTGTCTTTTTTGTTTTT
Source organism: Ichthyophis bannanicus (assembly GCA_033557465.1). NCBI lineage: Eukaryota > Metazoa > Chordata > Amphibia > Gymnophiona > Ichthyophiidae > Ichthyophis > Ichthyophis bannanicus. The sequence continues at coordinate 1,630,856,440 of CM066032.1, forward strand.
ATATATTCTTTTTGGGTCAATTTGTTTGTTTGGTTTCTCCTGTGTTGGTTATTAGTTGGTTCTTAGATATGAGATTGTTTAGGGTAGGTGGGGCCATGTTGTTTAGAGCCTTGAAGGTTGTTATTAGTGTTTTATATATTATTCTGCTTTGTATTGGTAGCCAATGAAGATTTGCTAGTATAGGTGTTATGTGATGAGATGGAGGGACCTTCATGATAGTTCTGGCTGCTGCATTCTGTGCTAGTTGGAGTCTTTTTATGTTTTGTTTAGTTACCCCTAGTAGAGTTAGGTTGGCAAAGTCAAAGTGAGGAGTTATTATTGCATGTATTATTCTCTTGAAGTCTTGTATGTGAATTAGAGGGCGTAGCTGCTTTAAGATTTTGAGCTTGAAGTGTATTTTCTTTGTTGTGTTTCTAATGTGCGTATTCATACTGAGATGTGTGTCCAGTATAACGCCTAAATATCGTACTTCATTTTTTAGTTTGATTTCATGGTCCTGAAGTATGATGTGTGATGGGGGAGAGTATGATTGATTTTTGGTTATAATTAGGGCTTCAGTTTTGGAGTGATTGATGAAGAGGTTATTGTTATTTAGCCAGTTGTTTATTTCATTGAAGCATTCTGTAAGTAATTGGAGTGGTAGATTAGGGATCGTGAAAGGGATATACATCATTATGTCGTCTGCATACAAGTGATAGTATACACTGAATTTTTTAAATATGTTACAGACCTGTTTTATATAGATGTTAAATAGGAGGGCTGATAGAGCAGAACCTTGAGGTAGGCCAATTTCTTGTTTGTATGTGTTAGATGTATTGTTGCCTATTCTTACTGTTTGGGTTCTATTGCTTAAATATGAGGTGAACCATTTTGGCACTGTTGATTTTATTCCTATTTGTTTAAGGTTATTGAGCATTGTAGTATGGTGTACACTTATCGAATGCCGCAGAGATGTCAATGAATAGGAGTATAAACGCTTGCTTGGGGTTATCAATCCCTCTTACGAGTGTGTCTATTAGGACAGTTAGAAGTGTCTCTACTCCATGGCGAGGGCGAAAACCGTATTGTTGATCATCCAGGGGGGCTGAGGTGTCTATATATTTCTGTGTTTGAATTTGTACAGCCTTTTCAATTAGTTTTGCCATGAATGGTATGCTTGAAATAGGTCTGTAGGAGTTAGGTGATGTTTTGTCAAGAGTGCTGTTTTTAAGAATTGGGCGAATCTGTACATGTTTTATTGATGGTGATAGATACCCATTTGTTAAGGATAGGTTGATTATTGGAAGAATGAATGGGGATAGAATTGGGAGGGAATTCTTTATCCAGGTTACTGGACAAGGATCAAGGTAAGACGTAGTGATATTTAAGTTTAGTATTATGTTCTTGAGTATGTCTGTGGTTATAGGGTAGAAGTTAGACCAGTTATCTAAGTGATTGTGTTGGGTTGAGTTTGTAGTTTTTGGCAAGATTGGATGGTGCTTTGTTTTATTTATGTAGTGATTTGCCAAGGTCTGGGGGGAAATTTCCGTGATATCCTTGCAAGAGTTATGTTTGTTGTTCGTTAGATTTTGCACAATAGAGAATAATTCCCTGGGTCTGTTTAGCGAATTAGCTAGGATTGTTGCATGGTAATTTTTCTTAGAACTGTCTATTGCATCCTTGTACTTTTTAAGTTGGTTGTGATAGGACTCATAAGATGTGGTATCTTTGAGTTTCCGCCACTTAAGTTCCGTTTTCCTTAATTCTTTTTTCATTTGTTTTAATGTGTTATTAAACCATGGCGCATTTCCGGTTCTGGGGTGAAAGTTCTTTTTGTTAGTTTGTTTGTTAGTTGCGGCATTATGGATTGTTTTATGCCAGTTTGTGATCGCTTCATCCAGATCCGAAGGCGATGATGATAGGTGTGGAATTATTAAGTCTAGAAATTCTTCTTCATTATATTTTTTAAATCTATGGTTTAGATCTTTTAATGGGCCACTGTTTTCTTTTGTATCATTGATGATGAGTTTAAATTTAATAAGATGGTGGTCTGACCATGGGATTGGGATGCTTTCAAGTGAATCAGGGTTGAACGGCTTGTGTAGTACTTCAGGAAGAAAGATCATGTCAAGAATGCCTCCTTTGATGTGTGTTTTTGTAGATATTATTTGTTGGAATTCCATATCCGTTATTGATTCTAGAAAGAGGGTTGACTGTGATGTTGGTAGGGAAGGGAGATTAAAGTCACCAAGCAATATTATAGGTTGTTGGTCAGTAGATGAGCTTAGCAGCTCAATTAGGGTGTCCATGTTTTCGGATTGGTGGTCAGGTGGTCTATGAATTAAACAATTTTAATAATAAAAGTGTCAATATTAGAGGATAGGTTTGTGGGCTGTGGTTTTGCATTTAAGACTTTTTTTGTCATTATGAGTACACCTCCTCCCTTTTTGTTGTTTCTATGAGTATATGATATATCATAATCGTTGTTATTTAGCTGGTTTATGTAAACTGTATCAGTGTCAGCTAGCCATGTCTCGGTGACACATAGTATGTCAGGTTTTAGTTCGTTTAGCATGTCTGTAAAAATGGGAAGTTTGTTTTTCATAGATCTGGCATTTATTAATATGCATGATAAAGTTTTGGGGTTTTTAGTGATGTGCTGGTTACTTGGTTGAGGTAGTTTGGTATAGTTTATGTGAATTAGTCTGTGATGGTTTGTTTTGGGGTGGGGTCCTATGTTTGTATGACCAGAGGGAGGGTTGTTTTGGGGTAATCTATGTATGATTGGAATGTTTTTATAGTTTTTGTCGTTAAAGCTGTGGGTGAGGGCAATTAATGTTGTTATTATGATACTTATGTATAGTATTCTTAAGTAGAGGTTGTTTGTGAGGGACATTTTGGCTGTGAGCTTTTAGAGTGGCTTTCTTATAAATCCATGAGAACAAAGAAGAACAGCTGTGATCCGGCAACTGAAAATCCAAAAAACGCTGACTTGATGACTCTGCCTCCTTACTCATGTTGGTTGGAGGGTTGACTGAGGTCTTTTTTCCTTTATTTATTGTATGATATGTTTTGTATCCGAGCAGGTTCTAGTTTTCTCTCACATGTTGGCTTTTGTTTTTTTGTTATACTATTTTTGTGCTTTTTGCATTTTTGTGCCTAGTTTGGGTGTGTGTGTTTTCATTTTGTGCTCTAGACTTGTTTGGCTCCTGGAGGTATATTTTTAGATATAGTGTTTCTCAAGGATGGAGTCAGCATATGCCAGGAGAAGCCCTTATTGTTCTGGAATATAGTACCCCGAGACACTGATGAGAAGAAGGAAAGCCCTCGTCCAATTCAAAACATTATGTAAAATCTTCTTAAGCCTGCCCACCTTCTCATCTTCATTTCTTCTTGCTCTCGCTGAATTGCTTCTTCCCCTCCAACAGGCAGAAAATGTCAGTGTAGTATCTCTTCCAGATCTTGCGATGAAGAGCTCGTGGAACCTCATCCAACAATTCTGAAAAAGCCACTAAAGGTGGAGCACCATGCACAACCAAGTCCGCCGGGACCACCCCTGCTGCCCCATGCCCGCATCATCAGAGATCCCGAAGACAAAGAGGATGACTCAGATGAAGTAGAAGAAGAAGAATTAGATCCCTGAAGGCACCGAAGAGAATGCTTCCGCTTCTTAGTGGACTTTCTTGACACATCCTCCAAATGGATCATGTGCCAATGCCACCCCTGAGCCCTTTTCCAAGCCAGAGGCAGTCTCACCCGCAGAAGCCTGTGGTCCCTTGGGCAAAAGTTCCACAGTATGCACTCCTGGTTTGCACTGCCGATTAGCCTCACCACTTGTACTTCCTTTTTTGGAGGATCACTGCAGGCTGGACTGACCTTCCACCTCAACACAATCTGGTCACTCTCGGCCAATGGTCCTGGCCTCCTGGTGCTGTTGCACCACTGATGGGCCCTGTGGAGAAGCCAAAGAAGAGAAAGGGGTGTGGGCATGGATGCCTGGCTGGTATGCTAGCCACAGACCAGCCAGGCATCCATACAGGCAGCCGAACACCAAAAATGCCTCAAACCGAGCACAGGACACTAATGGGTGGCAAAGAAGCACCTCAGATGGCTATAAGTCCCCAAGTATCATGCCTTCCTTTGCAGCACTTTATTATTATATTTTTTTTTAAACAACGCATTCCCAGACAGCTGACACACAACTTTGCTGCCAAGACACCCATGCCACCGATGAGGAAGAGGATGAAGGCAGCCGGACCCGGTAAGAAATAACCAGCCGGCCACACCCTTCTCTTCTGTTGATCCTAGGGAGCCAATTGATTTGAACCTCGCACCACTCAGCACACAATCCTCCCCCCTCCCCCATAGGGTTGGCAACTTTTTCACCGAGAAAAACCCGACACCTGTGGCTCGCCATGCCCCACCCATTCTCCGCCCCTAGTCCCACCCCTGACCCTCCTATAGTCCCACCCATACTGCACCTCAGCCCCACCCACAAAAATTACCGAAGATAAGTGTAGGCTAACTCCCTTGGTCAGATAATAATTAAAGTGGGAACCCCAAAAGCCAAACATGACATGTACAACACTGGAGAAATAAAACTATAAAGTAATTTCCTCTTGCACTAAACAAAAACACAAAGATGTTAGCAATAGACACTTCCCAGACCAGACATATTCCAGTTAATAAATTCAAAATAAAAAGTATTTTTCTACCTTCTGTTTGGGCATTTTATTTTTCAGTTGCAATTGCTCCAGTCACTTTCTTCTGGTTTCTTCGTGTCTTCTGCGAGCTATCCATTTGTCCTTTCTTCTCTTTTAGATGTTTTCCATTCTCTCTATATATCTGCTTTAACATACTGATCATTTCCCTTTTGCTCTTTCCCCCATTTCTTTCCTTATTCCTTTATCATCCCCTCAAATTTCACCCTTCCATTCTCAATCCCCTCTTACTCTCCCAATACCCGGCCCATCGTAGACTTTTCTTCCACACAAAATATCTTTTCCCCTCTCCATTCTCATTCCCCATCCCCATCCTCTTCTAGTCCTCTCCCAAAATCAGCTCCCTTATAATTCTAGACCCACCCAGCATCCACTCCCTTCTAGTCCCATTCTCCCATTCTCCCATGCCCCCACATCAGCCCATTTCCAGTCCTATTCTAGCCCATCACCCATTTGCAGTCCAAGCTCCCCCCATCAGCCCATTTCTAGTCCTATTCCAGCTCCTCATCAGCCCATTTCCAGTCCTAGCCCCACATATGCTCTTTTCCAATTCCATTCCAGCCCCCCATCAGCCAATTACCACTCCAAGCTCCCCCATCAGCCAATTTCCAATCCTAGCCCCCTCGTCAGCCAACTTTCAGTCCTATTCAAGCCCCCATCAGCCCATTTCCAGTCCTATTCCAGCTCTTCATCAGCCCATTTCCAGTGCTAGCCCTCCCATCACAGGCCATTTCCAGTCCTAGCCCCCCACCAGCACAGCCTCTTTCTAGTCCTAGCCCCCCAACCATCACAGCCTATTTCCAGTCCTAGGCCCCCCCACCATCACAGCCCATTTGCAGTCCTAGTCCCCCCACCATCACAGCCCATTTGCAGTCCTAGCCCCCCCATCACAGCCTATTTCCAGTCCAAGTCCCTCCCAACCATCACAGACCATTTGCAGTCCTAGCCCCCCTAATCACAGCCTATTTCCAGTCCAGGTCCCCCTCCCCCCACCCCCGCCATAGCCCAATTCCAGTCCAGGCCCCCCCCCATAGCCCAATTCCATTGCAGCCCCCCCATAGCCCATTTCCAGTCCAGGTCCCCTCCCATAGCCCAATTCCAGTCCAGGCCCCCCCCATAGCCCATTTCCAGTCCAGGTTTCCCCCCCCATAGCCCAATACCAGTCTAGGTTCGCCCCCCCCCCATAGCCCTTTTCCAGTCCAGGTACACCCTCATAGCCCAATTCCAGTCCAGATCCTCCCCCCAATGCCTATTTCCAGTCCAGGTTCCACACCCCCTCCATAGCTCAATTCCAGTCTAGATTCCCCCCCATAGCCCATTTCCAGTCCAGGTACACCCCCCCCAAAAGCCCAATTCTAGTCCAGTCCCCCCCCAATAGCCTATTTCCAGTCCAGGTCCCCCCCCCCCATTTCCAGTCCAGGTACACCCCAACACAGCCCATCCAGTCCTTGGCCTCCCCTCCCCCCCCATCAAAGCCCATTTGTAGTCCTACCCTCCCCCCCCCCCCGACCAGCCCTGCGGCTGTCTGAGGTGCTTCAGAGGGAGCCGGGGAAGCCCGCGCGAGGCCCCAGTTCCCTCTGTACAACCGCCAGCGTGAAGATCCTTTTCCTTCACGCTGGCGGTTGTTTCTGTGAAGCCGCGAATGCTGCGAAAGGTTAAAGGGCATTGCCTTTAACCTTTCCCAGCAATCACGGCTTCACATAAACAGCCGCCAGCGTGAAGGAAAAAGATCTTCACGCTGGCGGTTGTAAGAGGGAGCTGGGGCCTTACGCGGGCTTCCCCGGCTCCCTCCCCCGCGGACTTCGGGAGTCGGGAGAAAAGCCGTTTTTTTTGCTCTGGCCGCTCCCGATCTTGCGGCCAGAGCAAAAAAACGGCTTTTCAATGGCCGGTTTTACATCTCTGCCGGCAGCTGGCCTGGCCATGGAAAAGCCGGCCAGGCCGGCTGAATACCGGCCGGTTGGCAACCCTACTCCCCCACCTGCTGTGCTACTGTGGACAGCCGAAGCAGCCAGACAAACCCGGCACCAAAGTGCAAGGGGTCTGGCGGATCCCGGGTTGTGCACCTGGTTATGGGCGGCCACCTGGGGACCCCTGCCTTGAAGCCTGAAACACATATTATACAGCAAACTATAAATATGTTTCTCTTGGGTTTGAAATTTCACAGAATGCAAGGATTTATACAAATCTGAAAAATGTTGACAATTTTCCTAGGATTTAAAACTACAACCCCAGAAGGTGACATTACGGAGCTAACACTTTCCTTAAGAACATGATTTTTCAATTGCCTTAGCAGTAACAGGGACTTTGTTGACAAGTTCATAAAAATGTTTTTTGTTCTTTTTTCTATTTAACAAATCTAAGCTTATGTGCAATATAATTAACTTCAAAAGCATTTCTTTTAGTTTGAATTAAATCATCCAGAATGGAGTTGTCGCCACATTTTTTTAATGTTTATTTTAGATGCTAATTTATTATTGGGAATAGCAATGTATACCTTTTTCTATTTGCAATAGCAAAAAAAATATACAACTTTTCCATTTGCAGCATTCCATAGTGTGAAAATACTAGTATCACATTTTTTTAATTAAATTTGATCTATTGCCATTCTAACATTTCAGCTGATCAATAAAAACGTGATTTGTCTGAAATCTGCCCACCCTCAACATAGAAAAATGATGACAGAAAAAGACCACATGGCCTGTCTAGTCTGTCCTTCCATATCATGGCACAATAATGTACAGTACATGGGCAGATAGTCACAGTGGTAGTAATTTAATAACAGGCTGCCTACGAGATTTACATGTGTTCAATGTGCATAAATCTAGAGGGCTGGTTTACTAAACTGTGTTAGGCCTGTGCAGCTCTTGCACCCAAAAAATTCAGATAGCGCTGCGTTAGCTGCAAAAGCCATGCATTATCTGTCGGGGGTGTGCACAGCTTTTGCAACTAATGCAGAGAATGCAGTCAGGCAGCATCATGGATGCAGCTAACGCCACTATTGAAATGGCATTAGCTGCACCCATGCTGTTTGCAAATCTGTTGGTAGCCGTATGCTTTGCAGATATGTCCGCTGTCTGCCCTAATCCTGCCCAGCCCTGCAGATAACACACTTTCTACAAGTAGCACAGAAAATCACTATCTGCCATGTTAGCAGCTAGGAATTAACAGACAACTAGCTGTTAGCAGCTAGGGCAGTTTAGTAAACTGGCCCCTGGGTATTTTAGCCACATACATGTGTTAGTGGCCACTTAACGTGCAAAAATGATGCAGTTCGCTCATCCAATTACACATACTTTCACTGGGGACGTGCACAGGGATAGATCTGGGTAGAGCATGGACAAAGCACAAGGTTATGATTTACCCCAGCCCTAGAACTTGTGTAAGTGATCACACCTTAAATTAAAGCAACCTTTTGGCCATTTGTACTAATATTTTATAAGGTAAAGTGCACCCATCAGGGCCAGCCCTACCACTAGGCCTAAGCCAGCAACCTCTGGAGGTCACTAAAAGCAGGCCATTCAAAGTTAAATAATAGATTTTAACAGCCAGAAGGGGTTTAAAGCTTGACCTAAGGCTCCAACCATTTGGAGCAACTCTAGGGCTGGCCCTGGCACACATACTTGACTTTATAAAAAGGTGTGAAATACACTCATAGAAATACACATTAACTATGTGGGAGTTTATAAAAATACCTTCATCGAGGGGAGGCATTAAGGGTCAGGGAAGAAAAACTGTACTCCCAGATTGCTTTTTCAAATCTACATCAATACTTTTCAAGCAAATGTCTACCCACAAAAAAGCAGGTACATGTGACGATGCCTATTTTCTGCCTATTGTACGTTTCAATGTGGAAGTATATGCATACTTTTGCTTTGAGAATTGGTACTATGTCTGCAGGCACAAAGTTGGAATGTTTTTTATCCCAACTGTTTTTTGGACACCATTCTTTACATGCCTCATCAAAAGGTCCAGTGTGTTACAAGTTAAAAACAAAACAAAACTTGATAATCCTATATCCAAAATAATCCTCAGCATAACATTAATGAAACTCCAGAAATTACACCTCCACAATATTTTCTCACTCTCCAACTCCTTCCTCCAGACAGCGGCATGCCAGATGAATCTGCTGCTAAGATTTCTGCCAAAATCAGTTAGGTAAGAAGGCATGGCTAAACTCTTGATCTTATGCTAGAATATTACATATTTTTTTTCTATTGTTTCTACTCTAAGGAAATATCCCACAGAAAGGGACTCGAGAAAACAAAGATAGACTGTCTTATACACTGGAAATGGAGAATAATATTTGACATAAAAGGACATAGCTTTTCCAACAAATATCTCAGCCCCTCCCTTTTAAAACTCCAAAAATTAAATAGAGGGACCTAAATTTGACTCTAAATTCCACAGGCAGTCAGAGGCTCCAACAAAGCTATAACCTGATCACCTTTTTTTTTTTAAATAAGAACAGGCAGACCGAGATGTTTTGCAGCAACTCAAGGCATTGAAATAACCTTTTTGGAAATCCCACAATGCAAAGCATTTCAATAATCTATTTTTTTGGTAACACATGCATAAGAAAGTGTTGGCATATCCCTTTGATGAAAAAGGAAATCAAATCAAAAAACATAGTATACACAGACAGCAAAAATTAATGGCTGTAAAGTGAAAGCATTACCCTGAAATATACCCATGTTCTTAACCTTTATACTGGGAACAAGTTGCATGCTTTTGATTGAATGTGAAGAACTCTACTTTCTCTCAAAATGACCGTACCATAATAAATGTTGTAGTCTGATTTTGATTGTTGGCTTTCAGTCAATCCGATACTGCTTCCAGCAATTGACATTTTTTGGTATGGTAGTCTGATCTACTTCAACATAGGCCGCAAACAAAATATCTTGACCAAACAAGTGGTAAGACAGCCCATCTATTTTAACTACAGATATTAATAAGCTTAGACATATGTTGAAAAGAAGGGGAGACAACACTGATCCCGGAGGCAGACCACTCGGTAAAGGGGACATATTTGATTGCACATATTTCCAAAAATAGTTTGGGATTTTGCAGTTGTCTCTTTCTTCCACCCCATCAATTTCTCATCTTCCCTAAAACTCACCATGTCCCATCAGCATAGTCATTAAATCCTTTCCACTGAGGGTGCATCCACAGTCATAATATGAAAACAGATTAACGAGGCAGACATCAATAGAGAATGTTTGCTTGCATTCACAGCAGAATTGGGAAGACTGATGGTTCTGGTGAGAGAGGAGCTGAAAAAGAGGAGGTGACGTGATCAGGAGGAAGAAAGGAGAGACCCGGAAAAAGAGCAGGAACAAATAAAGAATGCAAAAATAAAATATGTGGGAGATAAGGATAAGAAATATGTGTGGGAAAGTGTTTTTAAATGCATCTATTATTGTACTGTATGAATCATTTATTATGGCAACTGTTCATTTTTAATATGTGTTAGGAAGGCAAGTTTCCATATGTGCTTATTGAATTGTACAGTATATGTTATTTACCCCAGGTTTCCAGTGAGAGTGAGGAGAGGATGCATCATTAATAGTAATAATTTATATTGATGTATTTATTCATTTAAGAAGATGCATTGAGTGATGATTTTATATTGTAAAATTGTGACATTAACCTAACTGGCAGATGAAATTTAATGTGGACAAGTGCAAAGTTATTCACCTAGGAAAGAATAACCCAAACTATGCTTACACAATGCAAGGATCCACATTAGGAACCACCACCCAGGAAAAAGATTTAGGCGTTATCATGAATAACATGTTGAAACCCTCCACCCAGTGTGCAGCGGCGGCCAAGAGAACAAACAGAATGTTAGGTATCATAAGGAAAGGAATGGAAAATAAAACAAATATTATAGATATTATAATGCCTCTGTATCATTCCATGGTGCGACAGCACCTTGAATATTGTGTGCAATTCTGGTTGCCGTATCTTTAAAAGGATATAGCGTGATTAGAAAAGGTACAGAGAAGAGCCACCAAAATGGTAAAGAGGATGGATGGATACCCCTATGAAGAGAGGCTAAAAAGGTTTTGGCTCTTCAACCTGGAAAAAGAGATGGATGAGGGGAGATATGATAGAGGTCTATAAATTAATGAATGGAATGGAAAGATTAAGGGACATGAAATAAAGCTACAGAGTAACCTATTTAACACTAATAGGAGAAAGTATTTTTTCACTCAACGTGTAATCAAACTCTGGAATTTGTTACCGGAGAATGTAGTAAAAGCTGTTAGTGTAGCCAGGTTTTAAAAAGTTTGGACAAGTTCCTGGAGGAAAGGTCCATAAACCATTATTAAAGGGGACCCGGGAAATCCACTGCTTGTCCCAATACAAGCATTGAGGAACCTGTGTCCTTTGGGGAAACTGCTAGGTACTTGTGACCTAGATTGGCCACTGCTGGAAACAGGATACTGAGCTTGATGGACCTTGGTCTGACCCAGTATGGCATATCTTATATTCTTATGTTCATGTGTGAACCAAAATGACATTAAACTGCCTTAGCCTTTTAGATTTATTTAGGAAACATATAACACCAAATCCCTTCAGCATCAAGGCAATGTACAAAACAAACAGGGCAATAATAAAATGTATAATAGAAAATCAGCACATTAATAAAAATTATGTAAACAGTAAATTAACCACAGGCTTTCTCAAAAAGCCAAGCTTTTCATCATTTATGAAATTAAAGTACATTGCCTAGTAATTTTACGTCCAGAGGAAGATGATTCCAAACAAATTGTCCTACACAAAGAAGGCTCTCTTCATCATGACATCAGCCTAGAACAGGGGTTCCCAAACCTCCCTCCCAGCGAGGTTGGGTTTTCCGGATATCCACAATGAATATGCATGAGAGAGATGTTCATGCACTGCCTCCATTGTATGCAAATCTCTCTTATGCATATTCATTGTGGATATCTGGAAAACCCGACTGACTGGGGACACCCCAGGACAAGCTTGGGAACCCCTGACCTAGAACAATGGCCTCTCAAGCATAGCGAGTTGAGAAGATTGGAAAAGGTGAGACAAAGATTATAGCAATTACAGAAATACACAGGAAAATTGTTCTGGTTCAACCTATACATGCCAAAAAAAAAGCAAAACTATAACTGGCAACTGACTGGGAAAAAAGTGAGCAAAGAAAGTGTCTCCATTAATTTGCAAAATGTTTGAGGGGTTAGTATTCATTTCAGCAAAATTTAAGTTCATCTACGTCCCCATAGCTAAATTTTGCAAGAAATATTTTGCATGTTGCAATGGCTGTGAACTTCAGTTTCCCAGCCACGGCCTCATATAAAAAATGTGGAAAACCCAATTTTGCATGGTAGCATGAGACCATAAAGGACCCTCATGGCCCAAATCAGAGGGCACCCAGACCTCCCCTCCCCCCCATGGTTTCTGCTCTCATTTGGGACAGTAGTCCCCACACCTTTCCAGCCACAAGGAGGGACATAAATGAAAAATGTTATCCCCCTCAAAGCCTCGCTCCTACCTTCATAAATCTGAGGACTGGCCCTGCCCCCATCACACTATCATTCAGGAACCCCAATTCACTCTATGGGTCAGAGGGATTTCATTATTTTATTTTATTTTATTTATATTCTCTTATATACTGCGCTATTCTGCATCAGTGCGGTTTACACTGTTGGGATGTTGGGAGCAGGAATGTGCTCTTATTTGGTAGCCTGACCCCTAGTAGTTGCTCCACTAAGGGGATTGTTTACAAAGCCGCGGTTTACAAATCAATGGGGCCACGGTTCAGATAACTATCGCGAACCGCTACCGCGGCTTTGTAAACAAGCCCCTAAGTTTCTGGCAGCATAATTTTAACAATAGAGGCTGCTGGGGCAGAAGCAAATGGGGATTGCTCCTACCTCCAAAGTTCCCCCAAGGTCCTGGAAGGTTGGGAAAGGGTTAGAAGTTAGGGCCAGCCCTCGGATTTGCATATAGTAGGGATAGGCCTTTGAGCAGCTCATTTTTTCATGTATGTTCTTTGTGGTTGGAGGGGATGTGGAGGCTCCCTAAGGGAACTCGAAGTGGTCTCCAATTCGGTCAATAAGGACCCTTTAAGTTGTTCTGGCACCATGCAAAATTGGAATTATTTTTCAGAAAATAGCAAATAAATAATAACATCTCCAGATGTGTAAATTTTTTTTTAAATAAGGCCCATGAAACCTTTTCTGCATGCTCTGTTTCACAAAACCTCTCATTAATGAGCCCCCACATTAATCCAATTACCATATGCACTGCAGGGGCAGTTACTGCCAAACACTAATGTGGCGATAAGGGCACATGCACTAACCATGGCATTGATAGTGAGTATATGCCAATAATGCCTGTAGTAACCACAATGGGCAGTCACTGCCCACACACCACCCCTAACCTCCCAATCTTCTCCCAACCCATGCTACGAGGTAAGCATAAACGTTTTTGCATGACTGCACTTTTAGTGCATGTTAATGGTTACTGCATGTGCAGTAAACCCCATGTTAAATGCAAGGCCGCAGGGCAGAGTCCCAGCAGCCGCGTGCAACCGGGTGATCGACCAGTGCGGGGACCCTGGCTCGGAGCCGTTGTGGGTATGGGCAGAGGCATGAGGATGGGCGCCGGTGGAGAGGATTGGCTCCACCAGCTTGCATGTGTGCGGTGGAGCCTGAGAGGAGGAAGATGGCCTGATGTGGAGGGGGAGGAGCCAGGAGTAGGCAACATTTGCTGTCACTCCTGCGCCTACTCGGGGTCCGGTGGCTGCTTCCCTCCCTCCCTCCCTGTGTTAGGAATGTTGGGTGTGGTTGAAGGGGTGTCGCAGCAGGGGGGGGGGGCAGGATCCCGGAGGTTTCCGGGGTCCGGAGCCTTAGGCTATACTTGGGCTGGGGGCGGGGTGCCCCCGACCTGGACAACCCCTGGCTGACTTTTGCTAATTACATGGCGAGGTCGGGAAAAGGGGATTAGGAAGATTGCTGTTGGCAAGACCGCGGCTGAAGCGGAGGCGGTGTCACCTTGCTAATAGCATGGCTGGTGAGGCATTGTTCCGCTGTTGGGAGTGTTAAGAGGATTATTCTTGGACTGTAATGTTCTGTATGTTTTAAAGTTAATAAAGCTGCGACCAGTTGTTTGCCAAGATCGGTTGTATGTGTGTATTTGTGGCAAATGGAGGGCGGAGCTAAAGGTGTGGGGGAGGGGGAAAGGGGGTGCATGGTGAGAGGGGTCTGAAGCACCGGGTCCGATCTACCTCAGTTACTGTATATGCAATTTAGTAAACATGGCCCCAAGAAAAGAAGGAAAAAATAGCATGTATCTGTAGGATCAAATTTACTGTGTCATCATTAGAACCTCTGGTTTCCCAAAGTTTATAAATTATAATGTCTAGGCACTTACTTTTTAGTTATTGTGGAGTTTTATGTACTGTAGATACCTAAAAACTGTGTGGTAAGTATTCAGAAGCACTTATCTGGATACCTTTAACCACCAGTAGTTTTAAAAATTGTCTTCCTAGTGCTCAATTATTGTATTTTTTGTTTTCTTGTCAAAGACTCCACACATCAATATCTTATTTTAGCAAGCATATTAAAAAAATAGCATCTTAAACTAAAAATCATCTTGTAGGACCTTTCTTGAATCAGTTCTCAAGTCAAGTGGAATTAATGTAGTCAACATGGAGTGAGAACCACTGATCTAAAGAGTTTTGTGGTAGTATGTCCCTGTGTGGCCCAATTAAAGATACCTGGTGGTTATCTAAGACTTTAATTGGCTTCTTTGATCACTGCATTCACTCTTTGGAACAGTTTGTTCTTGTTGTTAAGTGTCATCAAGTCAATGGAAGTTGTCCTGCACCCTTTTCAGTCTTCACTCTAATTGTTGATAGAGTGGCATCCATTGCTGTTATTATTGTATCAATCCATTGCTGCCATTATTGTATCAATCCATTGATGCTATTATTGTATCAATCCATTGCTGCCATTATTGTATCAATCCATCTTCTTTTTGTGTTGACCTTCAACCCTGCCAAGCATGATCTTTTTCTAATGATCTTTTTCTTCACATGATGTTTCCAAAGTAAGAATGTCAACGTCATTTGAGCTTACAAGAAAAGCTTAGGTTTGATCTACTTCAGTACTTATTAATTTGTTCTTTGGGTAGTCCTTGGCACGGTATATGCAGTATTCTTCGCCAGCACTATAATTTGAAGATATCCGTTTTCTTCCTGTCCTGCTGGCTTGGACAAATTGAATCTTTTTTATACAGAAATACATCTCTGCTCTTGAAAATCTTGTCTAAGTCTGTTCTAACCTCTCTGCCAAGAGGACCATCGGATTTCTTGACTTTGTTATTTCATTACTGTGGACCCAAACAAGTTGAAGTTTTCTACTATTTCTTTTTCTTCCCCAGTTGTGAGGATATTTGTCTTCATGTTAAGATGCAGACTCATTTTAAGACTACTCTCCTTGATCTTGATAAGCAGATGTTTCAGTTGGTCTTCACTTTTAGTCAGTAACATATCATCATTGGCACAGCAAAGATGGTTGATGAGGCTTCCAACAATCTCACACCTCAGTTTTCTTCATAGAATCCTGCTTTTCTGATGATTTGCTCTGCATATAAATTGAATAGGTATGGGGAAATTATGCAGCCTTGTCATACTTCTTTGCCATTCTGTTTCTTCTTGTTACATTCAAACTGATGCCAGGGGCAGCCCAAGGGTGATGCGGGACCATGTGCACAGACTCAATGAGTGGCTTTATTTGTATAAATATTGGCATATCCATGGCCTCATTTGCATATTGCACACCAGATTTATTTGGTCACAGCTATGACCAGGTTAATGAGGAGGAGGGAAGGTATTAAATGTGAAAATGTTAGCTGTGAGTTTAAGATCATGGTGCATGGTCAGGATTAGACTGAGCCAGAGCTGGAAAAGCCCAGACATCAGCATCAGTGAAGCTATCAGGTCACAAAACAAAATTAAACTGATATGTCTCCTTCATATTTGAGATTTATTTGAATCTGATCTGACAGTATATTTCAAATTTCAGACTGGAGGCATCAGGAACACAACATTTCAAATCTCAAAGACAATCTATATGACAACTACCCCCTCCAACACCCTACACTAGTTGACTCTACACTAGGAACAAAAAGAAAAAATGAGAACCATAGTACAGGAACTCTAGAGCAAATTCATCAACAAACTACGATTTTCCATACTTGGTGGAATTGACAGTACCATTTCAGCAGCATAAAACTCATTTTCTTCCTCTGATTTCCTAGGTTGGTGGTATTTCAATTAAGTTTGAGATCACATCTTAAACTACTCAACATAAACAGCTGACTGAAAATTAACTAGCTAATCTAAAAGTAGATAAAGTGATGGGGCCAGATGGGATATATCAAAAAAAATGAGGGGAAGTTCTAGCGGCTCCTCTCTCTGACCTTTTCAATACTTCTTTAGAGTCAGAAGTGGTCCCAGAGGACTAGAGAAAGGCACATGTGGTCCCTTTACACAAAAGTGGAAGTAAGGATGAGGTTGAGAACTACAGGCAAGTTAGTCTGACCTCTGTGGTGAGTAAATTAATGGAAACACTGCTAAAACAGAATATATTAAGGTTTCTGCAGTCCAATGAATTCCAGGATCTGAGGCAGCATAGGTTTACTAGAGACAGGACTTGTCAGAAAATCTGGTTTATTTCTTTGAGTGGGCGAACAGAGAATTGGACCAAAGGAAAGCCCTAGATGTGGTGTACTTAGATTTTAGTAAAGACTTTGACACAATTCTGCACAGGTGACTGATAAATAAACTGAGCACCCTAGGGATGAACCCTAAAGTGACTGACTGGGTTAGAAATTGGTTGAGTGGGAGGCAACAAAGGGTACAGGTAAACAGAGCTCAATCTGAGGAGAAGAATAAGATATTAACAGTAGAGTGGTACACTGGCGTGTCCTTGGTCCAATTCTTTTTAACATTTGTTTAGTGATATTGTGAAAGGACTGTCGGGTCAGGTTTGCCTCTTTGCGGATGATACCAAAATCTGCAATAGAGTAGACACCCAGGAAGGAAAAGATAACATGAGGAGGGATCTAGCTAAGTTTGAAGGATGGTCAAGAATTTGGCAGTTGAGAGTTAATGCTAAAAATGCAGGGTTATGCATTTGGGTTGCAAAAATCCAAGGGAAGAGTACAGTATAAGGGTGAAGGGTGACCCGGTGAAAGGTGGGATATAAATACAGCTAAATTAGTCTTCTGTCCATGAAAGAAGAGCGAGACCTAGGCATGATTGTTCCTGATGATCTTAAAGTGGCTAAACAGATAGAAAAGATGATGGCAAAAGCCAGAAGGATGCTTGGGTGCATAGGGAGAGGAATGGCCAACAGAAAAAAGTAGGCGATAATGCTTCTGTATAAGTCTTTTGTGAGACCTTATTTGGAGTATTGCATGCAATTCTAGAGACCACATCTTCAAATGGATATAAACAGGATGCAGTCAGTGCAGAGGGTGGCTACCAAAATGGTCAGTGGTCTTCATTATAAACAATATGGGGACAGACTTAAAGACCTCAATATGTATACTTTAGAGGAAAGGAGGGAAAGAGGAGATATGATAGAGATGTTTAAATACCTCCATGACATAAATGCACAGGGGAACCTTTTTCAATTGAAAGTACTGTGAACTCTGCAATGAGGGGACATAGGATGAGGGTGAATGATGACAGATTCAGAAATAATGTGAAGAAATATTTCTTTTTGGAAAGAGTGGTAGATGCATGGAATAATCTCCTAGTAGAGGTAGTAGAGATGAGGACAGTATCTGAATTCAAGTAAGCATGGAACAAACATCAAAGATCTCTAAAGGAAAAATAGGGACTATAGTAGTTGATATGGAAGGGCAGACCAGATAGGCTATATGGTCTTTTTCTGTTTTTATGCTTTTAAGTTAACCCAATAAACCATCCAGTTAGCGTTAAGAAGATTCTTACCACTGAATATTGGCCCCTTACTGCTTTCTATAGCGGTTTGAGCTCAACTTCAAGGGACATTCATTTGAGACTTCTACCAAGACTTGTACACAGATAATCTTGTATAAAACTTCATAAAAAGGAAACTGCACCTTGAAGGATTTTTCACCCATGAAGGCCTGTTTGCACATATTTTAATGCAACAAACATAAGCATTGAGCTGCTTTGCATGAATTTGCACCCACAATTTAGCAAAATTTGTTTCACTCATAAAAAGGAAAAATTGCACATCTAAGAGCAATATGCACAGATTTGTGGGTGATTTATTTATATAATTATTTTGCACACCTTAATTCTTCATCTGCACATACATTTTGGAAAACAGAAGATATGACAACAATAGAAGCCATTTACTTCAAATGTTAAAAAATACATATTTTGGACATAAAAGAGTTCTGGTTTTAAAATCAGAAAAAGATGGACCATGGTAAAAATAACACAGACAAATAAGTATTTTGAAGAATATCGATAACATTATTGATTAAACATGAGAGGAAAGTACACAGGGAATGTATGTCAGTAATAAAGGAATAAACTGCTGTTGAGGTGACCCTATACTCCTTTGCCTCAGTAGATACCAACATTTCTCATGGTCGTAAGTGATTGTAAAATGAAAAAAATAACCCTTGTCTTGGATTGCCACATATTGTAATTTTACAGACTAACTTCCAATGCTTGCCTGAATCTCATTAGTGGGTTTTAAGAGCTGTTCAACATTAAAGAAGCAGAAGTTAATCCCTCAGGTCAGTTTACTGGGCTCTCAAAGCTTACCCTTAACTATCTTAAAAAAAGAAGAGTAAATATGTCAGTATAGTTCCTGTGTGTGGTCTAATCAGCACTTTAAATATTATATATTCTAACTCTGATGGACTGTTTGATCTCTTTGCACCTTACTGATTGTGGAAGAATGTTCACTAAAGATGATTAGAAATTTGTCTTGCTTTATTTCTAATAGCTAGCTTTAAAATGTTCTTGAAATGCTATACTGTGCTATGTAAAAGGGAAACATGCTCTGAAAAGCAAATTGATAATTATGAGACTAAACTAGAAGCTACACCCTAAAAATGTTTTTCATGTCAATTAAAATATCAGACTAATGTATTGTCACTCACAAGAAACACCGTCATTATTACGGAATAACAGAATAAAAACGTAATTGTTCCTCTGATCTATTTCTATTTATTCAATCACTACACATCTTTTATATATTACAGCAGATGATATTTAGGTTTTAATTATATGTTTTAAGCAAAGGTAACTACCTACAAAGAGTGTTATTCTAATCAATATCAGTGCCCTATTACTTTTAGAATCCCTGTAGAACAGAGCTACATTTCGAGACCTATTCAGAAATGTACAATAACCATTCCATCACTTATGGCCTATTCACTTAGCTACATTAGGCTGTTAACATGGGAATTAGTGTGTGCTGTAAGTACAGGCCTACAATAACAGCACAACAGTTTGACAGCACATGATAATTTTCACCTAACTACCAAATGATGAATTGGGATGGGGACTGTGTCTTACAGTCAACACAGAGGTAGTTACAATGCATTAATTGTTAATGCAGCAGATAAGGCAGGGCAGTTAATGCTAGCACAATTGGTGATGTTAACCTCGCCTGTATTATCTGCAGTTCAGTTAACGTGAGATTTGTTTTGCCTCTGTGCTAAATGTATGTGCATATCCTGGGCATATCCTTGGACAAATTGAATCTTTTTATACAGAAATACATCTCTGCTCTTGAAAAGCTTGTCTGTCTGTCCTAACCTCTCTGCCAAGAGGACTCCATCATCGGATTTCTTGACTTTGTTATTTCATGTCCCCAAAAGTTAACACAGAGGCTTCGCAATTACAGCACGTTATTTTTGGCAAATAACATACGATGGGGCATGTTTATGAAACCCTGCTAATCAGTAACAAGGAGTTTAGCATGTGGTAAGAGCGCATGCTAAATGTTAAAGTGGATCCCATGCTAAATATCACAAGCTAAAAGGTTAACATGCGATTGAGCGGAGATTGGGAGGGTTAGGAATGTAAAGTGAGTGTTGACAGCACATTGTGGTTAGCATGGGACTTTTGGGTATGTGCTAACCACAATTGTTGCCATTGGTGTAGGCCTCTGAGGTGCTTTCATGGTCCAAATGTACACTAAGGGGGTGTATTCTGACCTGTGAATAGTGGGAATGTACGTCCAGTTTGACATGCAACCCCTGCTATTTGCAAGGACCATATTCTGCTGGCATATCTCCCTGCACGTATTCTGCTGGCATATCTCCCTGCTGTGCGTAGAGAGCTGGACAGGGGCGGGAGAGGGTTGGATGTAGGCGGAGAGTGGAAGAAGCAGGGGCAGCCAGCAGCACCCAGACGTACAGGCTCTATTCTGGCATGGGCCCTGTATGTATACCATGGGAGAGATGGATGTCAGACTATTTCCACTTCAGAGGTGGAATAAGTCTGAGCAATGGCAGTGAGTGGACCCAGACCACCACCCTCAACACATGGCACAGAGGTAGGTAAGCCCCTGCTGCCCAATCTTGGCCCTGCCTTTGGTGAGGCGGCAGGGAAAAGCGGTCTTGTGTGCTGCCAAGGCCTGGCATGCTTCTGCTCTGTGTCCCGTTGCCATGGTGACAGAACGCCACGGCACTGGCACACATGAAGGAGCACTGAGTGGGGGAGATGGGCAGGCATTTGGACGTAGACCAGCATGGAATGCTGTTCACGCTGGCCCGTTTAAGTGCCCTGACTCTGCAACTGCGGGAATGTTTAGCTCCCGCGGTTGCAGAATCGGGTTTCTCTTGGGGCTGTGCATTTTCTCCACATCCGGAAGGTTCAGACATGCAGAGATCACAATCGGCCTCAAAAGGGGGTTAGTTTAGAAGCCCTATTCATGCTTTGGATGACTGAAAATAGGCACTCAGATATCCAAATCGCAAAGATGTCTCTAGACCCATTTTAGAAACTGGGTATATGGATGTCCCTAACGCGAGGATGACTAAGTAGAATGGGGGTGTGCTGGAGGAGTGGCCTGGGTGGTGCAATGAAGATGCACAATGCGATGCAATTTCAGAAAAGCACAAGAATGTCTGTATCTGGTCTTTGGGGCGTCCATGCCTGTACCTGCTCCTGACCACAAACAGAATGCAAAGCAGTGCTAATTTCATGGCTATAACGCTTCCACGAAGTAGAGCAATATGAGCTTTCAGAGCCACAGTTACAATCTTCTGGCTAACAAAACCACCATGTAAATGCAAACATCAAGCATACTGTATTAGTCAGCCACTGCCACATGCTGAGTTTCTGAAATGACTGGCTGGGACGCGCATGTCACTGAACATGAATGTCTCCCTTCTGAAATACACTGGCCAGAACATCCAGGCACCTGTTTCCATAGCCATTCAATTAAGGGCCATCCACATTTCTAAAATAGCCTATAGCTATGTATGCACAGTACCCAGCCTTGCTAGCTGCACATCCAGACTCAGCTGCTAAGACATCCATCTTTTGCGGCGGGAATGGAGTTATTTCAGATGACACTTATATGTGCCTCCCTTCACTATTGCCACTCCCCTGGATTTTAGTAAACATGCCCCAGTAACTGCAAAACATTTTAACTTATTCCAGTCGATACACCCCCTACATAACATGGGTGTTACCTGCCTTAACATTTATTTGGTTTACCGCATCATCACGAATAGAGTCCATAATAAGGGGCAGAATGCAAAGCTATATCCATTTTTTTCCACTGATATATTGCAGTTCCCTAAGAAAATATCTCATCAAAATTTACCCAAAGCATAAAGACCTAAAAGAGATGTATACCAATGTTATAGTTCTCTAATAAATGATACAATGATTGTATTTTGGAAATATGGTTTAACTAGAGCAAATTACAGGCATAAAGATTACATTTCATCAATGCCCAGGAGAGATTGACTACAAATAGATTTATACACTTGCATGTGCCATTTTGGCTTTTCCTTTTACCTTGCACATTTATTTAAGGGCTTAGACAAGAGTAAAAGTCATAGGGGCTTGTTTACAAAGCCACAGTAGCGGTTTCTGCGGCTTTGTAAACAAGCCCCATAGTTTCCCTGCCAAACAAAAGTTATAGGTTGACTAAAACAGGTTTGTTTAGTGGATATTACAATAGGTGCTATAAAATGGCCACTGCCTGGGTGCACTCATTCCCTTTTATTAAATAAATAGCACTAGACCAGGAATCCCTTTGTGGTGGAATAGGAAGAGAGATGGAAATACTTCTCTATGTTCTCATTTGTAAGGACCTACTCTACCTTTTTGTAAAAATAATCCAGCAGCATTATATCTGTGGAGGGCAATTTTATAAAGGGATACCTACTTTAAGCGTGACCACACCTACTTATGTACAATTTTATAAAGACACATAAAATGGAATTTTAGAAAGGACGTCCAAGTGCAATCTGGGACATCTAAACCATAATGTCTGTAGAAAAGAAAGCAGGCACATCTAGGTGCAGACACAATTTCACAAATATGGACATGCTCGTTATTGAAAGGTAAAAGGTAGTACTATGGATTTCCTTGCTGTCTTTCTTCCATTTATTAAATCAAACATGATCATGCTATGATCACTATCGACAAGTGGCCTGAACACCCTTATCTCTCACACCAGATCCTGTGTTCTACTAAGGACTAGGTCCAAAATGGCTTTTCATCTTGTCAGTTCATGAACCAACTGCTCCAAGAAGCAGTCATTTATTTCATTTAGAAACTTTATCTCCTTATCATGACCTGCTGGGAGATACTGGGGTAATTGAAATCACCCATTATTATTACTGTGTTGTAACCTTTGCTAGCTTCCCTAATTTCTTTGAGCATTTCATCATCCATTTGTTCATTCTGGCTAGGCGGTTGGTAGTACACCCCCACTGCCATCACCTTCCCTTTTTTACATGGAATTTCGAACCATATTGATTCTACAATGTATTTTGTTTCCTGCAAAACTTTAATCCTGTGTGAATCAATGCCCTCTCTAACAGAGTGCAACACCTCCACCAATTTGATCTACTCTATCATTGTGATATAGTTTGTACCCAGGTATCAGTGTCCCGTTGGTTGTCTACCTTCCACCATGTCTCTGAGATACCAATCATATCTAACCTCTCGTTTAGTGCTATATATTCTAACTCTCCAATCTTATTTTTTAGACTTCTAGCATTTGCATACAAGCATTTTAGAGGTAGAATTTTATTCATATCAATCTGGTTATCTGTAGACAGGAGTAATTTGGAATCTTTAAGCTCCGTCTGCTCAGTAGGGCATTTGGGTTACCCCTGTCTTTATTGAAATCTCTCTGTCGATATGCCTTAACTTCAGTCATTTGCTACTATCCTTCAAGGATACATCATTTCCAACTATGTGTTCTTGGTTGACTGTCAGCTTTCCCCTATTATCTAGTTTAAAAGCTGTTCTATCTTCTTTTTTAAAGGTTAATGCCAGCAGCCTGGTTCCATCCCGGTTAAGGTGGAGCCCATCCCTTTGGAAAAGCTTCTCCTTTCCCAAGAATGCTGTCCGTTTCCTAACAAATCCAAATACCCTCTTCATTGCCCCATTGTCTCATCCATGCATTGAGTCTCCAGGCTCTGCCTGCCTTTTGGATCCTGCACGTGGAACAGGAAACATTTTGGAGAATGCTACCGTGGAACCTCTGGATTTCAACTTCCTGCCTAAAAGCCTAAATTTGACCTCCAAAACCTAACCCTTCCCTCATGGGCACATGGCCCTGGAGAAACCTTCTCAGTGTGAAAGGGTTTTACATTACCTGCAGGAGAAGTCCTATTTACAAGATCACTTCCTACCACACCAGGGTGATGATCTCCTGTCACGTGACCTCAATGGCAACAGAGTGGTTGAAAGACAGGAAGTGGGACTTCAGTACTACATCCCTGTAGGTCTAGTCTATATACCTCTCTGTCTTCCTTATGTCCTCCAAATCTGCTACTCTAGCCTCCTGATATTGGACTCATTCCCTTTGAGCAAAGAGCTCCTTGCACCTAGGGCACACGTAAGACCCCTCACCAAGTGAGAGAAAATCATACATGTGACACTCAATGCAAAAGACTGAAAAGCCCCCATCTCACTGCTGGACTGCTGTCTGCATCTTAGTTTTAAGGCTTTGTTTAGGTATTTAAGTTGCTTACTTAAGTTTCCTGAGATACTTATGCTAACACAACTATATCTAATTTGTTTAATGGACTTTGTTCACCTAAAGATTAATTAATCTCAGCTCCTTAATTAATCTATTTCTGATGAGGATAACCAGTCACATCTGAAAGTGAATATGGGCACCTCCTTCCCTTTAATAGGTTTAAGAGGCTATAAAGCTAAGATTATCCCTGGGCTGGGTGGGAGTTGGGGTGTTTCCTCCACGTGTGCATAGTCTGTTTTAGTCTGCTTTTCTCTGATCAGAGAAGAGCAGTGCTTTTTACAGTGCTCTGCTAGAGAAGAGGATATTGCCTCCTGTGACACCTTGCTGTGAGTTCTAGCTGTTTATTAATTATTTATTGTTTGTCTAACTGTTTATTTAATTATTTATTGTTTGTCTTAGTGGTGTGCTAGTTCAGCCTTCTCAGTTATAACTTACCTTGCCTCTCTCAACTAACTGGGCTTTGTGTGGTACCCCCCCCCCCCCCCGGCTGAGGGTTCAGGACAGGGTACCTTGTAACTGCCCTCTTTAATAGGACTTATCTCCCTCCCTCCCCGGCACCCACCCACCCCTGGGATAATTGTAGTTTTATAGGTACTTGCACATCTTAGAGGAAAGGGGCTGCTCTCAGGTGCAGCTCGTTATCCAAATCAGTCATACACAGAGGACCTGAGATTAATTACTTAAGCTTCAGGTACACAAGGTGTATTAGGGGTATTAGATACACTTTTATTGGTATAAGCATCTACACCAATCCTTATTATATACAGAATTTAAAAGACCTAAACACAAGCTTTAAATTAAGATGCAGACAGAAGTCCAGCAACGAGATGGGGGTTCTCCGGTCTTTTGCATTGAGTGTCACATGTATGATTTCTCCCAGTTGGTGAGAGGTCTTACGTATGCACTAAGTGCAAAGAACTCTTTGTTCTCAGGGAACGAGTCCGTTCTCTAGAGGCTAGAGTAGCAGACCTGG
This sequence comes from Ichthyophis bannanicus, assembly GCA_033557465.1. NCBI lineage: Eukaryota > Metazoa > Chordata > Amphibia > Gymnophiona > Ichthyophiidae > Ichthyophis > Ichthyophis bannanicus. Next base: position 1,630,881,345 of record CM066032.1, read on the forward strand.
AAGACATAAGAAAGACAGAGAAGTACATGGACGAGACCTACAGGGATATAGTCCTAAAGTCCCACCTCCAGTCTGGCAGCATCCCTGTTGCCATGGAGGAGAGAGGTCACGTGACAGGAGAGCATCACCCTGGTGTGGCAGGAAGTGATCCTGTAACTAGGACCTGTCCTCCAGGTGATGTAAAACCCTCTCGCACCGAGGACGTTTCTCCAGGGTCATGTCCCCATGAGGGGAGGGTCAGGACAGCTGTTATAGTTGGTGATTCAATCATTAGGAATGTAGATAGCTGGGTGGCTGGTGGACGTGAGGATCGCCTGGTAACATGCCTGCCTGGTGCGAAGGTAGCGGACCTCACGCACCACCTAGATAGGATCATAGATAGTGCTGGGGAGGAGTCTGCTGTCTTGGTACATGTTGGTACCAATGACAAAGGAAAATGTGGTAGGGAAGTTCTGGAGGCTAAATTTAAGCTTTTAGGTAGGAAGTTGAAATCCAGAACTTCCAGGATAGCGTTCTCCGAAATGCTTCCTGTTCCACGTGCAGGACCCAAAAGACAGGCAGAGCTCCGGAGTCTCAATGCGTGGATGAGACAATGGTGCAAGGATGAGGGTTTTGGATTTGTTAGGAACTGGGGAACATTCTGGGGAAAGGGGGGGCTCTTCCGAAGGGATGGGCTTCACCTTAATCAGGATGGGACCAGACTGCTGGCATTAACCTTTAAAAAAGAGATAGAGAAGCTTTTAAACTAGAAAATAGGGGAAAGCTGCCAGTCACCCAGGAGTGCATGGTTCGGACGAAGGTATCCTTGAAGGATACTACCAAAAGCAGTGAGGTTCCAAAAGGGAGTATAGTAGCCCAAATGCCCTTGAGTAAGGAGCAGACAGAGCATAAAGATTCCAAATTACCCCTGCCTACCAATAGCCAGATTAACATGAATAAAATACAGTCTCTAAAATGCTTGTATGCCAATGCTAGAAGTCTAAACAATAAGATGGGAGAGTTAGAATATATAGCACTAAATGAGAGGGTAGATATGATTGCACTCTCAGAGACATGTTGGAAGGAGGATAACCAGTGGGACACTGTGATACCTGGATACAAACTATATCGTAATGATAGAGCTGATCAAATTGGTGGAGGGGTTGCGCTCTATGTTAGAGAGGGCATTGAGTCAGAAAGGATTAAAGTTTTGCAGGGAACAAAATTTGCTGTAGAATCTCTATGGATTGAAATTCCATTTATGAAGGGGAAGGTGATGGCAGTGGGAGTATACTATCGACCACCTGGCCAGAATGAACAAATGGATGATGAAATGCTCAAAGAAATCAAGGAAGCTAACAAAAGTCACAACAGAGTAGTAATAATGGGTGATTTCAATTTCCCCGGTATCAACTGGGTCAGTGTCACAGCAGGACAAGCTAAAGAGATAAAGTTTCTAGATGGAATAAATGACTGCTTCTTGGAGCAGCTGGTTCATGAACCGACCAGAGGGGAAGCCATACTGGACCTAGTCCTTAGTGGAACGCCAGATCTGGTGCAAGAAATAAGGGTGTTGGGACCACTTGGCAATAGTGATCATAGTATGATCATGTTTGATTTAATTAGTGGAGGACAGATAGTAAAGGCATCTACAGTACTACCTTTTAACTTTCAAAAGGGAGACTATGATAAAATAAGGAATATAGTTAGGAAAAAACTAAAAGGAGCGGTTCCAAAGGTTAAAGACTTACAGCAAGCTTGGGTGTTATTTAAAAATACTATCCTCGAAGCCCAGACCAGCTGTATTCCACGCATTAAAAAACTGCCAGCATGGTTTAAAGGTGAGGTCAGAGAGGCTGTTGCTGCCAAAAAAGCAACCTTCAGGAAATGGAAAAAAGAGCCAAACGATGAAAACTGGAAACAGCACAAGCACTGGCAAGTTAAATGCAAAGCATTGATAAGGCAGGCAAAGCGGGAATTTGAGAAGAAACTACGGAAGCAAAAACATGAAATAAAGACTTTTTCAAGTACATTTGTAGCAAAAGGCCTGTGAGAGAGTCAATTGGACCATTAGATGATAGAGGGGTAAAAGGGGCAGTAAGAGGAAACAAGGCTATAGCAGAGAGACTGAATGAATTCTTTGCTTCGGTCTTTACTGAGGAAGATGTAGGGATGTTACCCAAGACTGAAGTGGTATTTAAAGGTGATACTGCAGAGGAATTGAGAGAAATATCGCTACACCGGGAAGATATATTACAACTATTTGATAAACTGAATAGTAGCAAATCACCTGGACCGGATGGTATACATCCCAGAGTGTTGAAAGAACTGAAATATGAGATTGCAGTCCTGCTATTGGTAATCTGTGAACTTTCATTAAAATCATCTGTAATACCTGAAGATTGGAGGGTCGCCAACGTAACACCAATTTTTAAAAAGGGTTCCAGGGGTGACCCAGGAAATTACAGACCGGTGAGCCTGACGTCAGTACCAGGGAAAATGGTAGAAACCATCATAAAGAACAAAATTACACAGCATGTAGATAGTCATGGCCTAATGGGAGACAGCCAACATGGCTTTAGACAAGGAAGATCTGTCTTACTAATCTGATATGTTTTTTTGAAGGTGTGCATAAACAGGTAGACAAATGTGAGTCGGTTGATATACTGTATCTGGACTTTCAGAAAGCTTTTGACAAAGTCCCCCATCAGAGACTTTTGGCGAAGCTAAAAAGTCATGGGATAGGAGGCAATGTACTATTGTGGATCGGGAACTGGTTAAAAGATAGAAAGCAGAGGGTAGGGCTAAATGGCCAATATTCCCAATGGAAAAAGGTGAATAGTGGAGTACCCCAGGGATCTGTACTGGGTCCGCTGCTTTTTGACATATTCATAAATGACCTGGAAAAGGGAATAACTAGTGAGATTATCAAATTTTCAGATGACACAAAACTGTTTAAAGTTGTTAAAACCCAAGAGGATTGTGGAAAACTGCAGGAGGATCTGGATAAATTGGAAGACTGGGCATCCAAATGGCAGATGAAATTTAATGTGGACAAGTGCAAAGTTATGCACCTAGGAAATAACAACCCACACTATAGTTACACGATGCAAGGCTCCACATTAGAAACCACCACCCAGGAAAAAGATTTAGGAGTCATTGTGGATAACATATTAAAACCCTCCGCCCAGTGTGCAGCGGCGGCCAAGAAAGCAAATAGAATGCTAGGTATCATAAGGAAAGGGATGGAAAATAAAACAAAGGATATTATAATGCCTCTGTATCGCTCCATGGTATGACCGCACCTTGAATATTGTGTGCAATTCTGGTCACCGTATCTTAAAAAGGACATAGCGTTATTAGAAAAAGTACAGAGAAGAGCAACCAAATTGGTGAAGGGGATGGAAGGCTACTCCTATGAAGAGAGGCTAAGAAGGTTAGGGCTCTTTAGCCTGGAGAAGAGACGGCTGAGGGGAGATATGATAGAGGTCTATAAATTAATGAATGGAGTGGAACGGTTAAACGTGGATCAATTGTTTACGCTATCAGAGTATAGAAAGACTAGGGGACATGTAATGAAGCTACAGGGTAAACTATTTAAGACAAATAAGAGAAAATATTTTTTCACTCAACGTGTAATCAAACTCTGGAATCTGTTACCGGAGGATGTAGTAAGGGCTGTTAGTATAGCTGGGTTTAAAAAAGGTTTGGACAAGTTCCTGGAGGAAAGGTCCATAAACCACTATTAAAAAGGGACCCAGGATATCAATGCTTGACCCAGTACAAGCATTGTGGAACCTGTGTCTTTGGGGATATTGCTAGGTACGTATAACCTAGATTGGCCACTGTTGGAAACAGGATACTGGGCTTGATGGACCTCGGTCTGACCCAGTAGGGCATGTCTTATGTTCTTATGTTCTTATGTTCTTATGGATGGGAGCAAAAGAAGGCTTAATAAAAGCTGGTTTACTACACAGTGCCCTAACCTGTGCTCTAATGTAAAGTCTTGGTAAGTCTTACCAATTTCCTGGGTGATTCACACAGACCTTGGTTTGATAGATGGAGCCTTTTAAATTGTCCTGTTGATCTTTCACTTGGCTTTACCAGCTGTTTAAGAGAACTTTACAGAACCTTTGCCTCCTAACTGGAAGGCATCTTTGTAAAGGTCACTAGAAACAAGTTTATGTCTTTCTACTGAGAGACTATTTATTCTACTTGTATGCTAAGCTATACTCTGATTTGATTTAAATGAAAAGCTCTTTGGTGGTACCCAGTGGCGTAGCGTGAGTTGTCAGCACCCGGGGCAAGGCAAGTAATTTGCGCCCCCTAACCCGTGGATTTTAGCCGCCGGGGAGCTTCTTTGCGCGGGGGAGCCGACCGTGATCCTACTCCAGGAGGGAGCAATCGTCAGCACTGACCTCGCTGAGCCGGAGTCCAGGGAAATGAACAGCACAGCAGCAAGAGCCCGACAAGCATGGTTAAACGCCCAACAGCAGGGAAGAGATCCGGAACCAGAAACTCGCGATGCCGCCCTGCAGCTCCGTCTTCTCGAGCGCACAGGGCGATCCGACCCCAACCCCAGCTTTACATTGAGATCGAGGGGCGACGACGCGATAAACAGTCCCCCTCCCACCCCGCCCCGGCAGCTTGTGTGAAATAGCTACCTAGAGGGGGTCAATCGCATCGCCTGCGCTTTGTTGCCGAGGGTTTGCCAAGAACAATGCAACTCCCAGGACTGCAGGCTCGAGGGCTATAGCGCAAACCTCTTTGCAGTGCCACCACCAGATGGCGTACGCGCCAACATGTATCATAGGGACCTGCCTTTCCCACTCATCGGCAACAGAGAGCTGCGAGTGCGAGCGCGCCCCCCCATGTTGCGCCCGGTGCGGCCGGCCCCCCCTGCACCCCCCACGCTACGCCTCTGGTGGTACCAAGACCTGACTGACTTAACAAAAACACTCCTTCTTTGGAACTTCACTCTTCTGGCATATTCCTTCTATCTGTGCCTTCTCTTCTACTGCCGACTCTAGACTTTGATCTTTCTACCTTGCTGTTCCTTATGACTAGAACAAACTACCTGAATAAGTACACTAGGTTCCATCTGTGGCCCTGTAGGCTAAAATATCACTTCTTTGAGACTGCCTTTGGATCCTGATCCCCCCTAGTATCCTTTTCACCTCCTATATATTTCATTGAAACAGCACAAGCACTGGCAGGTCAAATGCAAGGCATTGAGTGGAGGAGTGGCCTAGTGGTTGGGGCAAGGTACTTCAGGCCGGAAGGTCGGGGGTTCAAATCCCACTAGAGGACAGCAACCTTGGGCCGGAAAGACTGGGGTTTCTAGTCCCACAGGTGCTCCTTGTCGTCTTGGGCAAGCCACTTAACCCTCCATAGCCCATGTCGCCTGTAAAATAGTTATCTCCAAGTTATAATGCCCTGTTCAATGTAATTTTGGTTTGTTCAATATAAACTACACTGATGCAGAATAGCGCGGTATATAAGAGAATATAAATAAATAAATAAATTGATAAAGAAAGCAAAGGGAGAAATTGAGAAAAAGCTTGCTGCAGAAGCAAAAACGCGAAATAAAGATTTTTTCAAGTACATTCGTAGCAAAAAACCTGTGAGAGAGTCGGTTGGACCATTAGATGATAGAGGAGTTAAAGGGGCACTAAGAGGCGACAAGGAGATAGCGGAGAGACTGAATGAATTCTTTGCTTCAGTCTTTACTGAGGAAGATGTAGGGATGTTACCCATGACTAAAGTGGTATTTAAAGGTGCGGAAGAATTGAAGGAAATATCGATACATCAGGAAGATGTATTACAACTATTAGATAAACTGAAGAGTAGCAAATCACCTGGGCCGGATGGTATACATCAAAGGGTGTTGAAAGAACTGAAATATGAGATTGCAGACCTGCTATTAGTAATCTGTAAACTATCATTAAAATCATCTCTAATACCTGAAGACTGGAGGATCGCCAATGTAACACCAATTTTTAAAAAGGGTTCCAGGGGTGATCCGGGAAACTACAGACCGGTGAGCCTGACGTCAGTACCAGGAAAAATGGTAGAAACCATCATAAAGAACAAAATTACTCAGCATGTAGATAGTCATGGCCTAATGGGAGACAGCCAACATGGCTTTAGACAAGGAAGATCTTGTCTTACTAATCTGTTATGTTTTTTTGAAAGTGTGAATAAAACAGGTGGACAAAGGTGAGTCGGTTGATATAGTGTATCTGGACTTTCAGAAAGCCTTTGACAAGGTCCCTCATCAGAGACTTTTGGCAAAACTAAAGAGTCATGGGAGGCAGTGTACTACTGTGGATCAAGAACTGGTTAAAAGCTAGAAAGCAGAGGGTTGGGCTAAATGGCCAATTTTCCCAGTGGAGAAAGGTGAATAGTGATGTACCCCAGGGATCTGTGCTGGGTCCGCTGCTTTTGGACATATTCATAAATGACCTGGAAAGTGTAATAATGAGTGAGGGTATCAAATTTCCAGATGACACAAAACTATTTAAAGTTGTTAAAACCCAAGATGATTGTGGAAAATTGCAAGAGGATCTTGATAAATTGGAAGACTGGGCATCAAAATGGCAGATGAAATTTAATGTGGACAAGTGCAAAGTTATGCACCTAGGGAAGAACAACCCAAACTATGGTTACACAATGCAAGGTTCCACATTAGGAACCACCACCCAGGAAAAAGATTTAGGTGTCATTGTGGATGACATGTTAAAACCCTCGGCCCAGTGTGCAGCGGCAGCCAAGAGAGCAAATAGAATGCTAGGTATCATAAGGAAAGGAATGGAAAATAAAACAAAATATATTATGATGCCTCTATACCGTTCCATGGTAAGACCGCACCTTGAATATTGTGTGCAATTCTGGTCGCCGTATCTTAAAAAGGATATAGCGTTATTAGAAAAGGTTCAGAGAAGAGCCACCAAAATGGTAAAGGGGATGGAAGGATACTCCTATGAAGAAAGGCTAAAAAGGTTAGGGCTCTTTAACCTGGAAAAGAGACGGCTGAGGGGAGATATGATAGAAGTCTATAAATTAATGAACGGAGTGGAACGGGTAAACGTAGATCAATTGTTTACGTTATCAGAATATAGAAAGACTAGGGGACATGCAATGAAGTTACAGGGTAAACTATTTAAGACTAATAAAAGAAAATATTTTTTCACTCAACGTGTAATCAAACTCTGGAATTTGTTACCTGAGGATGTAGTAAAGGCTGTTAGTGTAGCTGGGTTTAAAAAAGGTTTGGACAAGTTCCTGGAGGAAAGGTCCATAAACCATTATTAAGAAGGGACCCAGGATATCAATGCTTGAACCAGTACAAGCATTGCGGAACCTGTGTCTTTTGGGGAAACTGCTAGGTACGTACGACCTAGATTGGCCACTGTTGGAAACAGGATACTGGGCTTGATGGACCTTGGTCTGACCCAGTATGGCATATCTTATGTTCTTATGTCCTTACTTTGGAAGCATCACTTAGACCTCGTCAAATGAACATCCCTTCACGGAAATGGGCCCCTCCCCAATAGCCCCAAGACAGCAACTACGAAATACCACCTAATGGCTAAGATATGCTCTTGTATATAGATACTTGCCTCTATATATAATTCTATAATATTATAATACCCCACATGCCATACCTCCTCCCAGCCTGTATTGTTATAATATAAACAGTTCAAGTTTATATGTAAACCACTTTGATTGAAGGATATAGTGGTATATAAAACAGTTTAGATAAATAAAATAACATTTCCCTAGGTATATGCTTGTCCCCAATTGTGTTGTCTGTCTTTTCTAGATTGTAAGTTCTTATAAGTAGGGGCTGTCTCTTGCATATCTTTGGAGCAGGGTGTTGAACCACACCGTGGAAGTATATAAAGCCTTTCTTGAAGTGTCCTAGGATCCCTCCTTCTTATGAGCAGGGATCATCTCTTTCATGTCCTTGTGTAGCACTGCATATGCCTTATAGTGCTGTATAAATGATAAGTAGTAGTACTATAAAAGGAGCGATATCAACTGTCCAACACACACTGTTTGTGTTACACGTATATGCACTTTGCAAATCCTCATAAATGTAAGGAACTGGCAGAGTTCTATGGACCCAGAAAGCACAGCAGTATAAAAGCAATAGTATAGTCAAGATGAAAAGAAGAGGGCACTATGGTAATGGACATGGCTTCTGGCTTCTGCAGTAGGGAAGTGGACTCAGGGAAGACTATTGGAGTTGAGGTGGGGGAGATGTGTGAACCTTTCTTGGTCCAGGCTACCGATAAGTGTTAAGCTGGGGATTATGTGAGGGGTGGGAGCAGAGTGCTAGGGTCACTATGAGGATGTGGGCTCAAGGGTAAGATTACTGGGGTTGGGTGGTGGTGGATAGGGGAATGACTATCCTGGGATCAAGCTAGGGAGGGGAGTCTAAATATTCACTGTTGAATTCTTAATGGGTCCCAGCCAGTTACACATATCTATTTAGAATGTGTTTTGTTGAAGCAAAGAATGTGTTTGCAAGGATAAACATAAATGTAGATAACACTTTCAGAAGCTCATATAAAGGAAAAGACTAGCAGCATATAGCACATGCGGGATATAAAGAAAAGCATGCCAAAGGAAATGCTAGACTGTAGGTGCAATAATTGGAAAAGCTTTCCGTGACATTTTATGAGCACATTCAGTTCAGCAGAGACCTCTAAATAATAAAAGTGACCAGTGCAATGTGTTTAGTTGAGAAGGGATCTGGAGGCATCCAGAGATATTTCACACTAGCTAGTTTAACTGTAGTTGTGGGAACAGTTTTAGAAACCATTTGAAGGGATCAAATGGGAAAATAACAGCTTGATTATGGTACAGCCAACATAGTTACAGAACAGTGAAAGTATCTTTCTGTGAATATCCGTGCCAGGGCTAGAGTAAGCGAATGCTTCAGAAGCTGCTTGACAGTTAATATTCAAGGTGTAAAGTGCCATTGACCAGGGAGAAAGCTCACAAAGTCAATGGAAGGGCAGATGAAGAAAGGTGAAGAAAAATTATCTTCACTGGAGCCTTTTTGTCAGAGAAAGAAAAGCATATCTTAAAACCTTTGGCAGGCTGGAAGGAGTTTAAAAAAATTATATCAGGTGTTAATCTTTAGAAGTCTGTCCTCTGAGAACCTAAGCAGTAACCATTCCAACATGTCACTTCCATTTCATCCAGGGCAGAGGTGTACAACTCCAACCTTCTAGGGCCGTTAAGCAGTCTTACTTTCAGGATATACCTAAGGCATATGGATAACATACATCTGCATACAACTGAGGTAATGCGCCTGCAGAGATATCTTGGGGATGCTTTGTATACCGAATCACTTTGTGGCTATCAAAAACTAGAGCTAGACACCCTTTATCTGGTCTTTTTCTGCCACCATTTACTGTGTTACCATGTATAGTAAAAAGAAATCACTGTGATAAAACTATATGCAATTTCATCATCATAGTTACAGACTAAGGGGCCTCTTTACTAAGCTGCATTAGCTGTTAATGCTGGCACTTAACACAGCATTTTAGCAGTTAACACTTACTAATTTCCATGTTAACAGCCATTTTAGAATGCGGGGGGGGGGGGGGAGAATGGGTTTAAATGAGTGAGGACTGCTGCAAACTTAACTTCTAATGCAGCTGAAAATGTGGCAAGTTGACAACAGCTGAATAGGTGTAGTCCGCTTCATTATGCTCTGCTGTCTGCCGTTCAGTTAATGCAAAGTAAAAAATTTCTCTCTCAGCTATCTGAATGGCAAGATGATGGGAATGCCCCCAATAGTTAACATGGAGGCTTTGCAGTTTCTGTGCATTCATTTTGACCATTAACCCATGGGAAAATCAAATCCTTTTTGCATTTTAGTAAATAGGATCCTAAGTATATTTGAAAATAATTTTCAATTTTCAATTTAAAGGCAGAGCTCCAAAACTGAATATGGGAGGGAAGAGGTGAGCCATGGGGAGATGAAAGAATTCTATTAATTACTTTGAAAAGGTTCCTAAGACGGTGGTTTGTGAACATTTCATTGTTTCCTGATTCGTAACTCTGCCATACAGATTTCACCTGGTGTAACTGCCCCAGTGCCCAGAGATCTCGTACTCACCAACACAGGTCCTTTGTAATGGAGGGGCTTGTAACTCATTGTTGATGAGGGAGTTGGTGCTATCTGCTTCATGATTGATGACTTCAGTGGTTCTCTGACTCTTCCTATCTCCCCATACCTAACCCCAAGAGGAGAGAGGGGATTGTGTCAGACCCCACTGCTTTTCTTATGCTGGTGATTACAGAAATGGAGGGAAAACCTTTTCCTTGGAGTCCTGTCTAGGCAGTGGATCTGTCAAAAGTCTCTGGCCAACACTGTCAACATCGCAGCTGCACCGACAACCTTTGGGACTCCGATCGGTACACAGACTCCAGCTAAGGCCATATCCAGTTCCAGCATGAGCAGGAGGTGAGCTCCCCCTTCCACAGGCATCATCCCTCAGTGACTCCTCCTCCAGGGCCTTAAAAACAGTGCAAAGCAGGGCTATCCCTCTCTCTAGCCAATACCGCCAACATTGCAGTGGCACTAACAATCTCTGGGACCTCTGATCTGTACACAGATCCCAGCTAAGGCCATACCCAGTTCCAACATGGCAGGAGGTGAGCTCCACCTTCCATAGGCATCATCACTCAGTGACTCCTCCTCTGGGAGCTTATATTCAATGAAGCCTAAGCGCACCTGAAACTAGAAGGCCTGAGCCTAAGAGACGTGCCAATAGACCCGTAGGTGTGGCCCTTAGCATGGAAAATCACATGCAAGAGGATACAATTGTAAGAACAGCAATTACTCCAAAGAGATATCGATGCTAGAATCCACACCGGTAATACTTGCATTTATCGCACATTACTATCACCAATAGCACACAAAAATACAGACTGAAAACATGGAGTTGAAATCAATCTTGGCAATTTATTGGGGTATAACTCTCCTCCTGATGGCATCACAAACAGTCTCACATATGTCTCATCCTCAATATATCCCAATCATACACAGCCATAATTGATCCAGGCCTCAACTAACTATACATCAAATGTACACAAGAACCCCAATTAATAAGCTCATCCATATCTCAATGAACAGACAAACAAAATGTTCCAATCCAACCCCTACGCAACATTATCGAAAACTCCGATTTCAGAACAGTAACACAAGCACTCATTACTCCCCACCTAGACTACTGCAACTCCATTCTCCAAGGTCTACCAAAGAAAACCCTCGACATACTGCAAATGGCGCAAAACGTCACAGCCAGGATTATCATGAAGAGAAAACTCACCGAACATATTACACCTATACTAATCAAATTACACTGGCTCCCCATTACTGCCCGCATAAGATACAAAATACTAGTAACAACATTCAAACTGTTACACAAAGTAGCACCATCTTACCTCTCCAACCTTATCAACACACAACCCCCTAACAGAAGCAGAAGAACGCACAACTTAAACACTCTTTGCGTCACAACTAACATCAGAACTGTCAAAGCTTGCACAAGCAATAGAGCATTCACATATTCAGCACCCACGTTATGGAATCAGTTACCAGACGAACTGAGGTTGAACAGTGACCTACAGGACTTTAGGAAAAAACTAAAGACCCACCTCTTCCAGGAACATTAGAACTTAACTTAGTTAATGCAGAATGAACCACACCTCATAACCCAAATGAACAAGAGCTTAAGAACCTATTTTGTTACTACTATAAAATTATATATGTTCAGCCATATAAACGCAATTGTATATGTCTCAAACTATGTAAAAAAAAAAATCCAAAATGTATAAATGTATATACATTTATCCCACAATGAAAATGTAAATAATATTGATTCTTATCATATGTAACCAAGTTTGCTGTGGAAAGTAAACCGCTACTGATCGCTGGAAGTAGCGGTATACAAATGAAAACCAAATAAATAAATATGATCATGCACCTGCATTTACAATTGTATGTGATATGAATAATGCAAAATTGATGACAAATAAGACCCCTATTGTAGTTGATCACATCATTTATTTTATTTTATTTAATTACATTCTCTTATATACTGTGCTATTCTGCATCAGTGTGGTTTACATTGAACAAACTGAAATTACATTGAACAGGGCATTATAACTTGGAGATAACTATTTTACAGGGAACATGGGCTATGGACGGTTAAGTGGCTTGCCCAAGACCACAAGGAGCACCTGTGGGACTAGAAACCCCAGTCCTTCTGGCCCAAGGTTGCTGTCCTCTAGTGGGATTTGAACCCCTGACCTTCTGGCCTGAAGTACCTTGCCCCAACCACTAGGCCACTCCTCCACTCCACAAATAAATAAATAATAAATAATAAACCTGATATCTTATTCATAACGGAGACTTGGCTCTTAGATACAGATCTGGTTCATCTAAACCTCCTGAAAGTCCAAAACTATGATTGTTTCACTGTCCGAAAGAGGGCAAATGAGAAGGTGGGGTCCTTATAACCATTAAAAAGGTTTAAAAAAGGTTTGGACAAGTTCCTGGAGGAAAGGTCCATAAACCATTATTAAGAAGGGACCCAGGATATCAATGCTTGACCCAATACAAGCATTGTGGAACCGGTGTCTTTTGGGGAAACTGCTAGGTACGTATTACCTAGATTGGCCACTGTTGGAAACAGGATACTGGGCTTGATGGACCTTGGTCTGACCCAGTATGGCATATCTTATGTTCTTATGTAAAGAGGAGCTTAAAACCTCTATGACATTGGCTGTAAGTGTAGATAGTCTAGACATTTTAACTTTGGAAACGAAGCAATTCGGGGATCATTCTGAGCAATGAATAGAGGGTGTGTTGTATGGAGCAGGTAGATGGGGGTGGGCAAGGGGTGGATCGGGGGCAACATTAGGGCGGGCAGTGGGCGGTCGCTGGCCCTGGACGTCTGGGGCTGGCAAATTGAACCATCTAATTTCTCAACAAATATGGGTGTCCTACATGGAATGGTGGGTTTACCCCTAAACAAAGACATGGGGAGGGGTGGCCTACATGGATCGGCAGGTGCACCTACTCTTGCCATCATACTGGGCAGACTAGATGGACCATACTGGTCTTTATCTGCCGTCATTTACTATGTTACTATGTAACATTCCCAATGCAACAGGATCGGCGGGCCCAGGGCTGAGAAGGTGTGGCAAGAGGCAGGCATTCCGCACAGCCCAACCCTGGCCCTGGGAGGCCAGATCGCGGGTCTGGCTGTGGGGAAAGCAATTTGGAGGCCGGCAGCCAGAAATTGTGGCTTTTAAATGGAGCCATAGTGCCATGTCAACTGAACGCCATGGCACCGCGACTCCATTTAAATGCCCTGACTGAGTTAGTCGGGCAAGGGCTGTACATGCAGGCTGGGCTGAATCACGATCCCGGCCTGCACGTATAGGCCTGTTCATGATTCCGATCCCGCGAGGCTAGATGTGCTCTGTGGCATCAGAATCGTGACTCTATCTGTGAATTCAATAGGGCTGTGGTCCGATATCGCACGGAGGCTGCTACCGCTGCTTTGTAAACATACCCCTAAGTCTCCTTTCTCCAATGACTTCAAATAGGAGTGAGGAGTGGCCTAGTAGTTGGGGCAAGTTACCTCAGGCTGGCAGGTTGGGGGTTCAAATCCCACTAGAGAACCAGAAGGACTGGGGTTTCTAGTCCCACTTGTGGTCTTGGGCAAGCCACTTAACCCTCCATTGCCCGTGTTCCCTGTAAGTATTAGTGTATGTGTCTCATATCTCCTCATGTTAAATGTATCCCCCAATTGTGTTGTGACCACTTTGATTGAAAGATAAGGTGGTATACCAAACTGTATAAATAAATATCAATAACACTGTAGACAGAATAGTATTGCACTCATTTTCACAAGTCAATATTGATCAGCATGGACAAATAATCACCTCCATTAATACAACTTCCGTGATAGATCCATGCCCAGTCAACTGGGTAAAACATAACTGCACAGAAACTGCTACCTCCATACTCAAAATAGTTAATCTATCACTATCCCAAGGTCGCATGCCTAAATGTCTAGAAAAAGCAACCATTCACCCTATTCTACAGAACATCTCTTCAGACAAAACATGCCTAGAAACATGCAATGCAATGTGTGCCTTTGAGTCAGTCCTGACTCCTGGCGATCCAGAAGCTCCTGGTTTTTCTTGGCAGTGTCATTGGAAGTAGATTGCCAGGCCTTTCTTCCAAGGCAGTGGAGGGTTAAGTGACTTGCCCAAGGCCACAAGGAGTGCTAGTGGGAATCAAATCCTGGTTGTTTGGTTACCAAGCCAGGGTTCTAACCACTAGGCTACTCCTCCACTCCTGCCTGGAAACATACAGACCAATATTAAGCCTTCCGTTTATAGGAAAAATTATTGATAAGATTGTTCTAAACATGCCCAGCTTGATTCACATAAACATGGATTTAAACCATTCCATGGAGTAGAAATGCTACTAATATCCCTCTTAGATAGGCTAATAAAGGGTATCAAAAAACCACAACAAGCATTCATCATCATATTCCTAGACATAGCTTCTGCATTTGACTTAATAAATCACGACATCCTAATAACTCATCTCCAAGAGATCGGAATTGAAGTAATAGCACTGGGATGGATCACATCTTATCTCACTGACAGAATAGTGCAAGTAAAAATAGGTCATGAAACTTGAAAATCATGCGATCAACATCAAGGCATAGTGCAAGGTTCAGCACTGTCAGCTTTATTATTCAATTTATATCTGCAACCAATCTGTGACATATTTCAGAAGTATAATGTAAATTACCACATCTATGCAGATGGCATCATGTTGTATTATCCCTATAACGCATCAAAACCAACCTCCAACACATAGTATCTTGCACTGATAAAACATCTGAATGGCTCACTTCCCAAAGCTTCAAAATAAACTTCATAAAAACAGAAGTCATGTTCACCTCTAAAGATCAAGATTTGACACCACTGCCTGAAATAAAAGCCAAGGAAGCATCACTGGAGGTACAATCACAATGATAGCAGCAGGGGGATTTGCACTCTGGCCCTAACCCAGCACGCTAACCATTAGGCTACTCTTAGTTGTCTGTGTTCTGAAATACTATTCTATGAATGTCTATGTAGATGCCCACCCCACCCCCAGTTCACATCCATATCGGGCTCGTCCATGTTTGTGAAATCATGTCTGCACCTGGACATACCTGCTTTTTCAGATTATCACTAAGAACTTACTTCTAAAGCAGCTACTGTTTTTAATTGCTTAATAGTAGAATTGTGCATCAAAGCACAGTGCAGTAAAACCTCCCCAGGGCAAAAAATGATATTTGGTTTTAAGTTTCCAAGACTGTAACAAAATATCACAGGCTGAAACCTTGAATATTATACTCTTTGAGTTTGCCATCTTTCTGGAGTTCAGGTTAGAGGTACAGAAAACAGGAACACGTTTGATCAAATTAAGATTTTTTTGGCTGACTTTCTTGTACAATGATAATGGCTGTGGAAGGGAGAAATTTAACACCTGTTAGCTAGGCACTAAAAAGACATTTCAGGTTTTGAAATGAAGCATTTGTGACAATTTGGGCAAAGGAATTGGAGGAGTGCTTGATACTGTTGAGAAGCTACCTCCAGAGACATAACAGCTACCTAAATAGAACCAGTTATCCTAGATCTCTTTTTACATTGATTTCTGGCAATGTGTTCCCTGTGATCTATACTGAGATTATTTTTCTTCTATTTCCTGCTAAAAAAGCCATCTTTATAAAACAGTTTTTGATGTTCTGTGATGCATTTCCCTTTCTTGAGTTCACCAGAAGGCTACCCTTTGGGAGCTGATACTCAGGACAACATGACCTTTCGATCTCAACAACACAGTTATTCGAAGTACCTCAACACTAGGCAAGCTAAGTCTTCAGTACCCCGATGTTTGAAACTTGATTTTGCCACTTAATTCCTTAAAGCTGTTACGAGTATCTCAGTTTCAGACGTCCAAACTACCCGATGAAGTTAAGAAATTGCTGCATAAATATGAAATGCTGTTCGAAGGAGATGTGAGGGCAATTTTCAAATTCTCCATCTAGGTGCAAAAACTTGTACCTAATTTTCAAATGGAAAATATAGATGCAGCTTGCATTTGAAAACTGCTCTATATACAAAGTATCTAATGAATACTAGACCAGATGTTTTTGTGGGACAAATTTTGCCCAAACTAAAGCATGCAAATCTGATAATGCAGTAATGCATGTTAGTGTCCGATCCCATTCAAAGCACAAATCTGAAAATGTTTCCCCATCATTATGGCTAAAAGTATGTGTCCTATCCAACCCCACGTGGACTTTTAGTTATATCAATTGAAGAAAACGTTTAATCAGTTTAGCCAAGTAAATCACTTTTTATCCACAAAAAATGGTTTGAAAATTACCTTTTCTGAGAACAATGCTCAAAGTGATTTGCACAAGTAAATATTGTTCTATTCATGTCATTTGGCTGTCTGAAAATTGTCCTTCCTCAAAGAGATTTTACTGAGATGTGCTAACTGGCAGCATGGAGTTTGACGTGCAGTAAGGGCCCCCTGTTAAAGCTCTCATGCTAAATGGTCAGCACAGGATTGGGAGGGGACTGAGTGTGTTAGGGGCATTGATGCCACAGCAGAGTTAGCATAGGCATTTTGGGCATCTGCTAAGTGAACCTATTGCCTTTGGCATGAGTGCACTTAATGCCATCTCAATGGGTGGTGCTAAGTACACCCACATGCTGATTAACAGTGCTGCACACTGGCATCACGCTATCATCAGGGGGGTGGATTAGCCTCCATGTTAATTTGGTGGAACAATCACACACTACTGACACACATGTTAGTAAACATGCCCCTATAAGTATTCAGTGTTACACGTCCTTATACATACTTTCAGTACCATACCTAACCCTGTGCAAGCAGTGCAGCCACACAGGGCACAAAGGTTTAGGGGCACATTTGGCCTGCCTGCTGTTGCCCTGCTGCCACCACTTTTACTTTTTTTAGTGGCGGCAGGGCAACAGGCAACCAAAATCTGCCCCCTAAGCCTTTTCGCGGCACTTTAAGCAGGTCGGTCCTGCCCTGCTCTGACATCACGTCGGAGGAGGGATGGATAGATCTGCTTAAAGTGCCGGCAACTTGCACATTGGGCGTGTACCCGCCCCCCCCCCCCACCTCCATCCAGTCGCTTTCTTCTCTTTCCGTGCTGCTGGTGCCACTGTGGAGAAAACAGAGGGCTGCAGCAGCAGGGAAAGAGTAGGCAGTGGCTGGATGAAGGAATGGGGGCGAGGAGGAGGACACGCGCCCGATGTACAAATCGCACAGGGTGCAATTTTAGCTCAGTACGGTTCTGTATACTTTACAAAAGGTTCTGCATTCATCAGAGCCCTTCATAAAACACTGCCAGAATTGAGCACATTCCAACTTCTCAATCCCAATCTCCACCTGCTAGATAAAATGGATCTTTTGGGGTATGAACAATTTAGTTAACAGGACAAAAATAGTAAAAGAATTGCCAAGCAAAAATAAATTTTTACAGAAATGTAATGAAACAGAAAGACATACATACAACTAAGAAGGGATAGGTGGAAGAAGCCTATTTGTGTGCTTATAATGCTTGTTTTACAGGAGGGAAGTAGCTAGGTAAACAAGTTAGCATAGTTACTCACCTGTAACAGGTGATCTCCGGGAACAGCAGGAATTTAGTCTTCACATATGGGTATCGTCAGTACCGACGGAGCCTGCGCGGGAATGCTCCCCAGCGTCCAATAGGAATGCTTTTGGGAGCATCCCGCAGCGCCTGTGTGCTGCCTTCCCACCTTTCCCAACTGTCCCTCTCCAGTTGAGTTTATAGCTGAGACAAAAGAGAGAGGGAAAGAAATAAAGAGAGAGAGATAGAGAGATACAACTCCTAGGGGAGGTGGGCGGGTTGTGAAAACTAAATTCCTGCTGTTCTCGGAGATCACCTGTTACAGGTGAGTAACTATGCTATCTCCAGGAACAAGCAGGAATGTAGTCTTCACATATGGGGACTCCCTAGCTGTAGATGCCAGGGAGAAGGCCCCAGAAAGTTGTGTGCCCTTGTGAAAGGGCTCCATTCCCCCACATGGATCTCTGGCATCCTACCAGGGATGGTGGGTAGGAGTTGATTAAATGTGGAACAGGTGCTGAAGAATAGCCTGACCAAACAAGGCATCCCGGCGGGAGTCCTTGTCTAAGCAGTAATGGACTGTGAAGGTATGAACTGAAGCCCAAGTAGCTGCTCGACAGATGTCGTCGATAAACACAGAGTGAAGATGAGCCATTGAGGCTGCCATGGCTCTCACATTGTGACATGGACTTCAAGAGGAAGGTTCTTACTCTCATAGGCAAAAGATATACACTGTGCAATCCAGGTGGACAGTGTCCTTTTGGAGACTGGAAGTCCCAAATGACTAAGATCAAAAGCAACAAAGAGTTGAGAGGATTTTCTATGTTGCTGTGTCCTTTGCAAGTAAAAGGACAAAGCCCTTTTACAGTCCAAAGTATGAAGATTCCTTTCTGCATTTGAGGCGTGAGGCCTTGGGAAAAATACAGGAAGGTAAACCGCTTGGTTTAAATGAAAAGGTGACACCACCTTTGGCATAAAGTGTGGATGAGTCCTAAGGACTACCTTATCATGATGGAATCTTGTATAAGGAGGATCAGACACCAACGTTTGCAATTCACTGATGCGACCTGCTGATGTGATTGCAATAAGAAAGATGACCTTCCAGGAAAGGAATTTCAAAGAGGTAGTAGCTAATGGTTCAAAAGGCAGCTTCATGAGCTGCCCAAGAACCAGATTTAAGTCCCATGCCACCGGTGGTGGCTTAATGGGAGGTATAGTTAAAAGAAAGCCTCTCACTGAATTGGTCTTAAGCCCTGCATTAGATAAATGAAAGAGATACTCCAGTAATGATTCCAGAGGTATCACAAGAGGGTTAAGACCCTTCTGTGAGCACCATATGGTAAACCTTTTCCACTTGAATGCATAAGAGTGTCTTGTGGAAGGCTTCCTGGAAGCATAAAGGATATCCTTTACCTGCTGAGAAAGGTTAAGACTGTGAAGTTCTAGGCTTTCAGCAACCAGGCCCTGAGATGCAGAGACTGGGGATTGGGATGCCACAGCATCCCATCCTCCTGAGAAAGGAGATCTGGAGCAGATCCTAACTCCAAAGGCGGAGCTTGAGAGAGATGTAGGAGCAGAGGGTACCACATTTGCCGTGGCCATTGTGGAGCTATGAGAATCATATGACCTCTGTCTCTCTGAAGCTTGAACAGGGTTTTAGGAATTAGGGGAATGGGTGGAAAGGCATACAGGAAGTCCTGGCCCCAATGGAGGAGGAAAGCATCCCTGGCCTGATAACCCTGAGCTGGAATTCTGGAACAGAACTGGGGAAGTTTGGCATTCAGCGCACTTGCAAAGAGGTCTATGTCCGGGGTTCCCCAAATTTGAGAAATTTTGGCCACCTGGTCTGCATGGAGAGACCATTCGTGTGGAAGCAGAACTCGACTGAGTCTGTCTGCCCAAGAATTTTGAATGCCTGGAAGATACACCGCAAGGAGATGAATCTGATGGTCTCTGGCGAGGGCCTATAGTCACAAAGCTTAGTTGCATAGCGACAGAGAGCCTGTTCCGCCCTGCTTGTTCACATAGAACATGGCTACTTGATTGTCCGTTTGGACTAGGACTGTCTTGTAGCTGAGCTGGGTGTGGAATACTCGAAGAGCAAGGAAATTGCTCTGAGCTCCAGGAGATTGATGTGGAGATAGGCCTCCTGTGGAGTCCAGGTACCTTGGGTAGAGAGGCCTTGCAGGTGGGCTCCCCAACCCACCTGTGAGGCATCCGTTGTTAGAGTGACTTAGGGTGGGGAGTGCTGAAAAGGAGACCACACCAAAAGGTTTTGGGGTGACTGCCACCATTGGAGAGACAAAATAAGGCGATCTGAGTTTGCTATATTGTCCGACAGGCAACCTGACGCCTGAGTCCACTGAGTGGATAAAGTTCACTGGGCTGCCCTCATATGAAGGCGAGCATAAGGAACCACATGCACGGTGGATGCCTAGCAACTGTAACATTTCCCTAGCAGTGAGATGAGGTTTTAGCACTGCTTGGGAAGCTAACTGCACAATGCGAAGGCAGCAGGGCTGTGGAAGGTAGGCCCTTGTCTGTCTGGTATCCAGCAGAGCTCCTATAAACTCTAGGGACTGAGTGGGAGCAAGGTTGGATTTTGGGAAGTTTATGACAAGTCCCAAATAATGAAGGATGTGCATTGTGCGAGAGAGAGCAACCCTGGCCTCTGGCTCTGAAGGGGCTCAAATGAGTCAGTCGTCTAAGTAAGGGAAGACAAATATTCCTAGGGTGCGGAGAAATGCCACCACCACAGCCATGCATTTTGTGAATACCCTTGGTGCAGAGGCCAGACCAAAAGGAAGAACCCTGTATTGGTAGTGCTTCCCTTGAAATAGAAAGCAAAGGAGCTTTCGATGAGTTGAATGGATGAGAACATGAGTGTATGCATCCTTGAGATCTAGAGAACAAAGCCAATCCTGACTCTGAAGGTATGGCAGCAGAGTTCCTAGAGAAATCATTTTGAACTTCTCTTTGAACAGGAATTTGTTCAATTCTCTGAGGTCTAAAATGGGTCTGTGTCCTCCTGTTTTCTTTGGAATAAGGAAATAGGGGGAGTAAAACCCTGTACCCCATTGGGGAATGGGTACCTCTTCTATTGCTCCTTGGGCAAGAAGCACAGAGACCTCTTGACCTAACTGGTCATTGAGAGAGGTCTGAGAATTGAACTGTCTTACCATTGTAGAAGGGGGCATGTTGAGAAAATGAAGCTTGTACCCCTCTCTTACAATAGACAGAGTCCAATTTTCTGCTGTTATCTGATCCCATCTGGGGCCAAATGACATAACCATCCTGGTATGGCGGAGGGTTCTGGGCCATTCAGGGCCAGGAAGGCAAAGTTCTCTAGATAGGAGTCAAAGCCCCTGTGGAGGTTGAGTCTGCTGAGCCGGTTGAGGCTTAGCTGCTTTTGTCTTTCTTTGTCTAGGTTGTTGCTGCTGTCCCTTTTGGGCAGACTGACCTAAATGATGCCCTTGTTGGGTATAGGAGGGGTAAAACTTCATCTTCTTACTGAAGAATGGTTTCTTAGAGGATCAGCTGTAGATTTAGACAATCTATCAAGAGTGATATTGTCAGCATCTATCTGATTAGCTTTTTCCTGCCAATTCTTGCCAAAGAGATTCTCTCCTGTGCAAGGAATATTCCCTAGTTTATCCTGTACCCAAATTTCCAAGTCAGATGCCTGGAGCCAAGCAATCCTACGTGCACCTATGGCAATGGCAGAGGTTCTGCTTATGCACTCAAAGCAGTCAAAAGCTGCACGATTCACAAACTTGGACGCATCCTGAGCATGTTTGACAAGGGCGAGATAATCTTGCCTCTTATCATCAGGAAGGAGAGGGCTCATAAGCTCTAGATCTCCTGTGACCTCCTTCAGGAACATTCCCATATATAAGATATAGAAACTGATCCTAGCAGAAAGCATGGAAGCCTGGAAGGTTCGACGCCCAAAGGCATCAAGAGTCCTACACTCACATCCTGGAGGATTAGATGCATGCCTTTTTGCACTCTTTATTTATTATTTTATTTATTTCAGTGCTTTTTTATACCGCCCCTTCCAGAGATCAGGGGCGGTTTACAAGGAACTTAAACAACAATATAGCAGAACATTGCAATATTGAATTACATTAAACATTAGTTGAGCAAAAACAAGGAACTTAAACAACAATATAGCAGAACAGTGCAATACTGAATTACATTAAATATTAGGTGAACATAAACTAGGTTACATAATAACTAGGTTAAATGGAAAACAATGTGAGGGTTATTAACATAAAAGGAAATATAAAACTATGTTACAAGGAGTCATAAAACTATGTTACAAGGAACCAGAAGGGTAGATTTACATGGTTAGTAAGAGACTATAATAGTTATTTGTGATCATAAATAAAGTATTGGGAGTAGATTAACTTGGGTGGATGAGAAATGAAGTCCGGCATTAGGTGGGGTAGACCTGTGTTGGTTTGTTGCATGTTTTTGTGTAGTAAATTTGGTTCCAGGTTGTAGGTTGCTATAGTGTTGACTAAATAGGTAGGTTTTAAGTTCCTTCCTGAAAGATGTAAGGTCTTTAATCTCTCTGAGGTATAGTGGGAGTTTATTCCATTGGCTGGGAGCATAATATGAAAAAGCAGTGTTGGTGGTTATTTGCTTTGATTTTGTCACTGCAATGGGAATTAATAGCATGTTGAGGTTAGTTTTTCTTCTGGTTCTGTTTTCTTGTGGGGTTTGGAGTAGAGTGGCCAACTGTGATGGGGCTAGGTCATTAATGAGTTTAAAAGTGGTGACAAGTGTTTTATATTGAATCCTACTATAGATAGGAAGCCAGTGGAGAGAGTATAGGATAGGAGAGATGTGATCGAATATTTTAGCTTTCATAATTATTCGAGCAGTGACATTCTGAGCTCTTTGAAGGATGTGTAAATTCTTTTTGGATGTTCCTTGGAGTATGCCATTGCAGAAGTCTAAATGTGGCATAATAAGAGCCTGGACAACTGTTCTGAAGTCATTGATGTCGATGAGGGGTCTGAGTTGCTGTATAGTTCTCAGTTTGAAAAATATAGTTTTGGCAGTCTGTTTTATGTGGTTAGTCATGCTTAGGGTCTTGTCTAGTGTAACTCCAAGGTATTTAATCTCAGACTTGACTGGGAGAGTAATGTTCATAAGGTTGATGGAAGTTGGAGGAGTGAAGGTGGTATTTCTGGTTACGAAGAGTGCTTCGGTCTTTTTGAAATTGATATCCATATGGATTGAGTGAAGCCATTTTTCAGCTTCAAGGAGGCAGGTGGCGATTTTGTTGAAATTAAGGTTAGCTATGTCTAACGGGGCGAATAGCATGATGTCATCTGCATAGATGAAATATTTTAGATTGTGGCGTTGAAAGATTGTGCAAATAGGTTGTATGTAAAGGTTAAAGAGTAGTGCAGAGAGTGAGGATCCTTGAGGGATACCACGCTCTTGGGGGAATGGTAGTGAGGGGGAATGGTCTAAATGGACATATTGGAAGCGATTAGAAATGTAGGACTTAAACCAGTTAAGAGTAGTATCTTTTAAACCTAGTTGGGATAGTCTAGATAAGAGCGTAATATGATCAACGCTGTCGAAGGCTGAAGAAATGTCAAGGAAAATGAGCAAGAAGGTCTGCTTTATATTATCCATACCTCGGATAAGTGAATCAAGAAGGGATATGAGTAGGGTTTCTACTCCGTGATATGAGCGGAAGCCATATTGGTACTCATCTAATGGGAAGTTCATATCAATATGATCCTGAAGTTGTGTCTGAGCTACCTTTTCAATAATTTTAGCTAAGAAAGGTATGCTTGCAATGGGGCGGTATGAGGAAGGGTCAGAACTGTTAAGGGTTTTATTTTTTAGTAAAGGGCGAATAGCCGAGTATTTCAGATCATCCGGCATGAATCCTTGAAGTAGAGATTGGTTTACCAGCTTCAAAATGTATGGGGCTAGTTCAGATTTTGTTGCTTTAACCCAAGACACCGGGCAAGGGTCAAGTAATGACGTGGTAGTATTAAGGTTTGATATAATCTCTATCAGTTGTTTGTTGGAAATTGTATGGAATGAGCTCCAGTCCGTGATGGATTTTGGTGTGGGAGAAGTCAAGATAATGCTTGGACGGGCACTTAGTTTAAGTTTATTAGCAAAATGGTTTGCAAGGAGTTGTGGATCTATTGGTGTTTTGTTGGGAGTGTTATCGGGGACCTTAGTTAGAGATTTAATAATCTCAAAAAGTTCTCTGGGTCGATTGATGGCATTAGCTAATGTTTTAGTGTGGAATAGTCTTTTTGTGTTGTTAATGGCTTCCTTGTAGGTTTTAAGGCTTGTGAAGTATTGAACCCTGAGTTCAGTGTTTTTTTTCTTCCTCCATTTCGACTCTAATTTCCGAAGGTTTTTCTTTAGTGTAGCAAGCTCAGAGGTGTACCATTTCTCAGTCAATTTAGATCTAGATTTTCTTTTATTAGAGGTTGAGTATTTAGCTTCTGCTTCAATAATGGAGTTCCAGGTAGAAACAAGATCGTTAAGATTGTTTGAGGTGTTGTCTAATTTTGGGGAAATAGATTCCAGAAAACTTTCCTTGTTAAACTGGCGAAATCTTTGTTCTGTGAATTTGTTGTTACCATGAGTAGAGTTGGTGGGTTGGAAAGGGAGAGAGAAGTGTATCATGAAATGGTCTGACCATGGTACCTGAGTTGTGGTGGGTGGTATAGGAATCGATGAGAGTGTGAAGTGTGATGGTATGAATATTAAATCAAGGGTATTACCTTTGGAGTGGGTGGGGTGGGTCATTATTTGTTTAAATTCCATTTCCTCCATTGCTTCAAGGAAGGATAGTGCATGGTTATCTGGTAATGAGGCAAGGTTAAGGTCTCCTAAGATAACAGAGGGCTTTCTCAGTGAGGAGTTACATGCAGCCTCAAGTATTATGTCTAGACTATGTATGTCGGTTGTGGGGGGTCTGTAGATAAGGCAGATGGCCATGGTGTGACTTTCCACTCTAAGGATATCAATACCATCATGTTTATCTAGTAAGGTAGACGAAAGATTGAGATGCGATTTTGCTATTATAAGAACTCCGCCACCTCTTTTTCTTTCTCTGTTGTTGTTGAGTATGGTATAGCCATGTACTCTTAGTTGGTTAAGGAGAACTGAGTCAGATTCATTTAGCCAGGTTTCAGTTATGCAGAGTAGATGAGGATTTTCGTCTATGATGAGATCTATTATGATAGGTATTTTATTCCTAATTGACCTGGCGTTTATAAGTATGCAATTTAATTGTGTTGAATGTGTAGTGTTTTGTAAGGGGTTATTTATTGGTGAAGGGTTCAATTTGATAAGCCTTTGAACATGAATGTGTTGGTTTGTGCGTGGACTGTTTATGGAGGGGTCACTAATAGTATATTTTTGTGTGTTGTGTCTGGGCTTGTATGGAATGATAGGAATGTGTGCTGGCTTGAGAATGTTTGTGGTTGGAGTTAAAGAGTGAATGGGAGGGGTGTGAGAGAGTAGAACCCATAGTGTGAGCATAAGAATGTTTAAGGTGAGTGTAAGAAATCTTTTTAGATCCATAGTTAGTTAAGCAGGTGAGGATAAAAGGTCGGAAGTAAGTGTACTGTGGGTAGCTGATTCCACCACCATGGAATGGTGTGGTAACTGAGTCTTTTGAAAGCCAGGACAAGGAGGAACTCGATACATGATGTCGAGTGTTCGAGAGTGAGGAGATGTGGTTAGAGGTGTTTCCCACATCCTTAACATGAGATCATGCAAGATCTCATGAATAGGTAAGGTAGCTGCCTCCTTGGGAGCTTTAGGGTATTGCAGGATTTCTAATTCCTTTGCCCTAGGCTCTTTTTCAGGAGCCACTGTGATGGAAAGACCTTGAGCCACATCTCGGATAAAATCCTGAAAGGACATATCCTCTGGTGGAGACATCCTATGCTGAGGAGAAGAATAATCCTCAGGAAGAAGTACTCTGGTATCGGCAAAGCTTTCAGAGTCGTCAGACTCATCTGAGGATTCAAAGGATCTCCGATCTGGGTGATCATGCAAGGCACGGTACCGGTACCGATCGAAGTCAGCATTGGAGTGGTCCAGTACCGACCTGTCGATACCGGATGGATACACATGACTTGGTCCCA
The DNA here is from genome assembly GCA_033557465.1 of Ichthyophis bannanicus. Lineage (NCBI taxonomy): Eukaryota > Metazoa > Chordata > Amphibia > Gymnophiona > Ichthyophiidae > Ichthyophis > Ichthyophis bannanicus. The sequence goes on from CM066032.1 coordinate 1,630,907,203, forward strand.
GTAGAATACCTGCCGATGTCAATGCAGACGGCGCCGGCACCGGAGTCGGTGCCGGTACTGGTTGAATTGTCTGAAGCAGTTTCAAGGGCATCGAGGCCATGAGAAGAGCCGCCAGACTGCGTTCAATAGCCAAGAATCTCTAGTCTATCGACTATGAAGTGGCCGGTACCCCAGAGCATGGCACCAGTAGTTCTGCCGAGGTGTGAAGCCTCGAGAACATCCTATAACCCCGTTAGTGCTTTGGAAGCTGAAGCTTCCCGCCGGGGCAATTTTGCCGGTGAAAGTCCCTCAAGGGCAACGCTGGAGGCATCTTGCTATCTAGAAGGAGATCTACCCTTTCAGGACCGGCTAGATTTATGTTTAGTTACCTGAGATCCATGGGAGGAAGACGAAGCTCTGGACGACGTCGATGCCACAGAGGCTGCATCTGAGGGAAAAAGGATGCTAAGCTTAGCAGCTCGGTTCTGCCGGCCCCTTTTCAACATCATCCCACAGGCAACACACTCTGAAATAGAGTGGACAGGAGCTAAACATTTGAGGCACGACTCATGGGTGTCGGTGACGGAGATGGTACCGCCACACTTAGAATGCTTTTTAAAACCCGAGGTGGGTTTTTCCATTTTGAAGGAAAAGTTGGGCCTAGTGCCCAAAATGGCGCGTGGCACCTGAAGCGAAAATGACTGGAAAGATTCCAGAAATACGTTTTTGTTTTTTGGTTTTTAAGAAAAGAAAGAAGAAGAACCGGCGGTACCGGTGTAGCGTCGAAGGAAGGCAGACGCGACCATAAAAAAGAAGAATAGAAGGGATTTTTTTCTGTGGTGACAGGATGTGCGACCTCTCGGCTCTGCGGAAAACGAAGAACTGGAGAGGGACAGTTGGGAAAGGCAGGAAGGCAGCACGCAGGTGCTGTGGGATGCTCCCAAAAGCGTTCCTATTGGACACTGGGGAGCGTTCCCGCGCAGGCTCCGTCGATACCGACGATATCCATATGTGAAGACTACATTCCTGCTTGTTCCTGGAGATTGCTTTATAGATAAAAGGGTAAAATATATTCTCATAAAAGGTGCTTCAGAGAGAATGTAAAAGGTTTGTGCAGGCAAACAAATTAATTTTGTTTAGTTACCTGGTTTTTTTGCAGGTTTTTTTTTTTTTTGCTTTATTTTGTTTTAATACATTTTTGTTGTGTTATTATGTTTTTATACATTTTCATTGCAGGGCAATTTTGTTAATAAAGAAATAGCTGTGACTGCTGCCCAAATGAAAAACATAGCAGTAAGGCAACTAGAGGTTTCAGGCAAATAAAAAGCTAACTTGCCTTTTTTTTCTCACTGACAGAAGCTGATGTCATACTACTACTTAGAAAGCAGGTTTCATGAAGGAAGAGCTATTGCATTCCCATGGGGTTTGTTCTAGCTAGCCTGCTCTTAAAGGTGATCTTTGTTCCTGTTTCCTGATTAGCCCAAAGTTTGTTTGGGCCAATCAAAAAACAGAAAGGAAGATCACCAGCAATACAAGACACAGTTAAGAGTAGGTTGGCTACGGGAAGGGACACATTTTGCTGATGTTATAGAGAAAGAAATAACAAGTTTTAGCTAGCAGTTGGATATGTATGGAGAAGGAAAAGGAGGAGTCAAAGATGACCTCAAGGTTGTAAGCCGAGGAAACAGGGAGGAGTAGAGTGTTATCCACAGAGAATGAGAAAGGAAGAAGGGCAGAAGTGGGTTTAGGAGGAAAAATAAGAATTTCTGTTTTGGCCATGTTCAAGTTCAAAAGGCGGTGAAACATCCAGGCAGCAATTGCAGATAGGTGGGCAAAGATCCAAGCCTCGATTGCCGGAGAGATTTCAGGTGTAGGGAGGTAGATCTGAGAGTCATCAGCATAAAGATTCTACTGAAAACCATGGGAGGAAATGAGTGTACTAAGGGACTGGGTATAGAGAGAGGAAAGGAGTGGACCAAAGACAGACCATTGGGGACATATAAATGTACATATTATGCTTTTTTTCTACCAGTTATTTGTTGTGTATCAGCTAAGTCTTACATTTAATAGGTTCTCAATATTGATTTTTACAGTTTGTCAGACCTTGGTGGAGGGATGTCGTAAGTGTTGGAGCCAAAAGCTTGGTACTTCATCAGGGCCAGGGCTCTTTCATTGGAGCTCTTCTCAATCTAATTTCCAATTTTTAAAGGATATTTCAGGCCATGCCACAATTTTGCCTTTTCCATTATCTTCTCTAAGCTGGGAATTCATTCTGTTTTTGTGCTCTACAGGATTCTCATTTAAGAAACTTTCTCGGCTTCAGTTTTAGTTGCAGGTGCTTTAAGTGTACTAATATTCTTCTCCAGTTCCCTGTAGAATTCACTTGAGTTCTGCTTAAATAATTTCTTTTTAATTCTCACCTTTCTATATTCTTTATATATGCCTAACTTTGGTGTTTCTACTATCCTGGAGATGAATGCATGGCTGCGTGGATGGTGTCATCGAGAGTGTTTTGGTTTCCTAGACCATGGGATGCTGTTCCAAGGGTTGCAGAGCAGAGATGGCATCCATCTGTCCAAGAAAGGTCAACGCGTCTTTGGTAGTAGACTGGCTAATCTACTGAAGAGGGCTTTAAACTAGATTTCTTGGGGATGGATGAGAAAAGCCCCCAGGTAGGTGAAAGCCCCCAGGTAGGTGATACATTAAATACCTTTATGGAAATGGGTAAGAGAGGTAACATATGGAAAGCAGTGTGTATAAATGCCCGTAGCATGGGAAATAAGATCCCTGATGTTGAAGCTTTGGTGGGAGTGGCTGACTTGGATTTAGTGGCAGTTACAGAAACATGGTTCACAGAAAACCATGATTGGGATGTAACTATACCTGGCTATACTTTATTCAGAAAGGACAGGGTAGGAAGAAGGGGAGGAGGAGTGGCACTATATGTAAAAACTACTATTAAAGCTTTTGAATTACAGAGCTTAAAAGGGAGAGAGGAGGCATTGTGGGTTAAACTAGAAAGAGGGAAAGAGAAATCTATTTCCATTGGTGTGATATACAGACCTCCCTCACAAGAGGAAGAGGTGGACAGAGAGTTAATTAAAGACATACGCAGCATTGCTAGGAAAGGAGAAGTGCTACTGATAGGAGATTTCAATATGCCAGATGTTGATTGGCACATTCCTGCAGCAGTATCATCTAGAAGTAAGGAGATCCTGGATTCTTTACAGGGAGAACTATTCAGGCAATTGGTAACAGACCCCACACGTGAAGGGGCCATACTGGACTTGGTGCTTACCAATGGTGAAAGTGTTTCTGATGTTGTAGTTGGAGATCATTTTGCATTCAGTGATCACCAGATGGTGTGGTTCAGTATTAGGACTAGGGCTGTTAGAATCCATTCAAAGGTGAGGATCTTAGACTTTAGGAAGACTAACTTTGCCAAGATGGGCCAATACCTCAGGGAGTCGTTAGTGGGATGGGAACAGCTGGGGGATGTAGAAAAACAGTGAGCAAAACTGAAAGGGGATATTTTAAGGGCAACCAACCTTTTTGTTAAAATGGTAAATAAAGGTAAAAGGAAAAGGAGACCACTATGGTTTTCGAAAGAAGTAGCTGAAAAAGTGAAGAAAAAGAGGGAGGCCTTCATGAAATACAAGAGATCACAGAGAGAGGAAGACAGGCATCTGTATTTGGATAAACTTAGAGAAGCTAGCAAATTAGTCAAGAAGGCAAAGATTCAAAAGGAGGAGGAAATAGCCAATACAATAAAATGAGGGGATAAGACATTTTTCAGATATATTAGTGAGAAGAGGAAGGGCAAAAGTGGTATTGTTAGACTCAAGGGTGCTGGGGAGGAATATGTAGAAGCTTATAAGGATAAAGCGGAATTGCTTAACAAATATTTCTGTTCTGTGTTCACAGATGAATAACCAGGAGCAGGACCTCAGAAAACACCCACAAACAGGAACAGAAGCGAGGGACATCTTGAACAATTTTCAGAAGACTGTGTTCGTGAGAAACTAGCTCTACTTAAAGTAGACAAAGCGATGGGACTGGATGGGATACACCCTAGAATACTGAGGGAACTTGGGGATGTTCTAGCAGCTCCACTGACTGACCTTTTCAATGCCTCGTTGGAGTCGGGAGTAGTTCCAAAGGACTGGAGAGAGGCTCATGTGGTGCCTTTACACAAAAGCGGAAGTAAGGATGTGGTTGAAAACTACAGGCCAGCTAGTTTAACTTCGGTGGTGAGTAAATTATTGGAAACGCTGATGAAAGAGAAAATAGTGAGGTTTCTGGAGTTCAGCGGATTACAGGATCCGAGGCAGCATGGATTCACCAGAGGCAGGTCTTGTCAGACAAATCTGATTGATTTCGTTGACTGGGTGACCAGGGAGTTGGACCGAGGGAGAGCCCTAGATGTGGTGTATTTAGATTTCAGTAAAGCCTTTGACACTGTTCCTCATAGGCAACTTATAAACAAACTGAGCACCCTAGGGATGGACCCTAAAGTTACTGCTTGGGTTAGAAATTCGTTGGGTGGGAGGCGACAAAGAGTACAAGTAAATGGAGCTCACTCTGAGGAGAAGGATGTTACCAGTGGTGGGCCCCAGGAATATGTCCTTGGTCCGATTCTTTATAACATCTTTGTTAGTGATATAGTGGAAGGGCTGTCAGATAAGGTTTGCCTCTTTGCTGATGATAGAGGCAATAGAGTAGACACCCAGGAAGGGGTAGATAACATGAGGAGGGATACGGCTAAGCTTGAAGAATGGTCTAGAATTTGGCAGCTGGGATTTAATGTTAAAAAATGTAAGGCCATGCATTTGGGCTGCAGCAATCCAAGGGAGCAATATAGTATAAGGAGTGAAGTACTTTTGTCCACTAAAGAAGAGCGGGACCTAGGCGTGGTTGTGTCTGATGATCTTAAAGTAGCTAAACAGGTAGAAAAGGAGACGGCAAAAGCTAGAAGGATGCTTGGGTGCATACGAAGAGGAATGGCTAGCAGAAAAAAGGAGGTGATAGTGCCTCTGTATAAGTCTTTGGTGCGACCTCATTTGGAGTATAGTGTGCAATTCTGGAGACGGCACCTTCAAAAGGATGTGAACAGGATGGAGTCAGTGCAGAGGATGGCTACTAAAATGATTAGTGGTCTTCATTATAAAGCATTTGAGGACAGACTGAAGGATCTTAATATGTACACCTTAGAGGAAAGGCGGGATAGAGGTGATATGATTGAGATATTTAAATACCTCCATGGCATAAATGTTCAGGGAGAGAGCCTCTTTATTTTATTTATTTATTTATTTTATTTATTTTATTTTATTTAACAATCTCTTATATACCGCAGCTTCCTAAGATCAGCTGCGGTTCACAAATAACAACAGGCAACAAATCATGGATTTGTTTTACATATAACGTCATATAACTATAACCAATGTACAGTAAACAGAAATGTTGAACAGATAGCACTGAACAGTGCAACACTATATACATTATGTACATTAACATTATATTATTAAATACATATACAAGTTATGTGGGATATAATCATTATGAGTAGTACAGATGCAGATAGGGCAGGTTTTCTTTTCTGTTATAGTGAGATGTAGATAAAACTTTCAATTGAAAGCAAGTTCTACTACGAGGGGACATGGGATGAGGGTGAAGGGAGATAGATTCAGGAGTGATATGCGGAAATATTTCTTTACGGAAAGAGTAGTGGATCCATGGACTAGCCTCCCAGTGGACGTGGTAGAGATGAGGACAGTAACTGAATTCAAAAAAGCATGGGACAAACACAGAGGATCTCTAAAGGTAAAAAGGGGACTGTTGTAGTTGTTGATATGGAAGGACAGACTAGATGGACCATGTGGTCTTTTTCTGTCATCATATTCCTATATTTCTATTACTTTCCAATTTGTTACTAGAAAATATGAATTTAAATAGTATTCTGTTAGTGGACATGTTTTTGTTTGAGATTATGAATTGTTCTCATTATTTTACACATCCTCATCACATTGATGTGCTCATCTATCAGTGACACCTCTGCATACAATAATTTTATTTTTTCTTCAGTATATTATTTTTCCAGAATGAGGTTTTTTTTTTCCTTCTCTTGTGGTCTTTTATCCTCATCAGTTGGACTCTCTTAGTAATAACTTGTATTGAACAATACTGTATTCAGTTAATATGGTGCCTTTATACATTTTATGGCCTTCTTCATATTACTTATCATGCTTTTTGCTTTAGGTGTCAAGTTCAATTTGGGTAGTCTTTCGCTCTCATGGAACTCAGTATTTATCTCTGCTTTCACATAGGCTCAATTGCGAACTCCACCTCTGAGTCTTTTGCCTTTCTTTCCTCCATGTGATGGGGTTTATAGGAAATTATCCGTCCTTCTCTAAAGGGATCATCAACAGTCCACCTTATAGGAGTCTAAAGCTCAGAACTCAGGGATGGGAGGGCATGACTGACAGAGGGATTAAGAAGCAGCTGTGTGTACAAGGGAGAAGAGAGGCCCTTGGACACAGAAAGCTCTTTCCAAGCAGGGCTGGGAGAGGAGTTCAGCTGTAAGGTAGGCAGTTTAGAATTGGGAACCACATTCATAAATAACGAAGCCCAAGTGGCTGCCTGGACTTTGGGATGGCTTAATTCTGACTTTAATTTGTTGGTGAGGGGAAAGAACCAGCGCTGTGCAGACAACAAGCTGGGGAGTGATTTCTGTATAGCTAAAGGACAATAAAGGTAGTATTGTTTGGCCCTGAACTGTTGCGTGCACAGTATTGTATAAGCCCCTGCCACCACATTCTATGCTATACTGCATTTGGTGGAAGCTTGGGGATTTCCTCTAACAACGTGACAGAGGGAAAATCCACGTACCTCTAGTGCTGGGCCTCTGTACAGCAGGTCAGATTTTTATTTTGTTTGTGTGGGTTAAATGGGTTAGTCTTGCCTTAGCTAGGGAGGTGAATGAAAAGTCTAGTCAATGTCAGTCAGGCAAGGTTTTGTTTTGGCCACTAGGACCGCTAAAAGTGTTGGAGCTGGAATGCTGCAGAGTTAACTCAGCTGCAGAAGAGTGAGCTGTGTTGTGTTTCCAATAAAACAGTGACAAGCCAGAATGGAATGACTCCTCTAGATGCTGGTAGAAGGGCAACAAGAACAACAACAACGTCAGCAGCAGTTACAGAATATGGTTCAGGCGCAGGGGGAGCTACAGAGGACGTCCCTGGCTTAGTTGACTCAGATCCTACAGAGACCGCATGTCCACCCTCTAGCATGTACTAATTAAAATGATGGCTGAAGATGAACTGGATCACTTTTTGGTGACCTTTGAGCAAACTGCCCACATGGCTGGATGGCCGGAGGCGAACTGGACTACTTATTTGGGGAATCTGCTAACAGGTAGCAGTCAGGCTGCATTCCAGGATGCCAACTCAGATGGGTGAGCCACATATGCAGCTGTCAAGGCTGCTGTACTGGAATGGGCGGGCTGTACACCAGATGCCTTCTGCCAGCAATTCAGAAAGGGAGGACTCCAGATAGAAGAGAGCCCTTGTAAGCTCTTTTATTGACTGAAGGATCTTGCATGGAAGTGGCTACAACTGAAAGGAAAGACTGGGCCTAAGATAGCCAAGATTGTGCTGCTGAAGCAATTTTTAGAGGGCTTGACTGCCCTGATGAAACATTGGATACGTCTGTACCCCAAGCTTACACTGGAGAGTGTACTGGAAATAGCAGAAGGTGAAGCACAGCTGGTGACTGGAGCTGACAGTTAGAAGGGGAAGAAGTCACCCATTAGCCCAGGAGGATGGAAGGGGAAGCCGGAGCAGATGCTGGCTCTCATTTTCCAATCTCCGAAGTGACCCGGCTATGACCCCTTCACCTGCTGTAGGTGTGGATCCCAGGGACACTTCGCTCGGGAATTTCCCTTGGGAACGGAAGAGCCCATGGATGCAGGGCCGGCCCGTCCATTGAGCAAGAATGTTTTTTGCACAGGGCCCCGCGTTTCAGGGGGCCCCGCGCAAAAAACATTCTTAAGCATCCCAAGTTAAAAAAAAAAAAAAAAAAAAAAACCGGCTGCTTCTGCCGCGGCAGCTTCAAGAGCTCTGCCGCGGCAGCTTCAAGAGCTCTGCCGCGGGGCCCCCCCCTGCCCGGCAGAGCCTCCGTGCATCTTCAGCTCTTCACGTCCAAAACGCGGGCTTTTTTCAGAGCCGCGAGAGTTTCTTTTCTCGCGGCTCTCTTAATCCCGCGGGGCTGATGGGATTTCCCATCACCCTCGGCGGGATTAACAGAGCCGCGAGAAAAGAAACTCTCGCTTGTCTAAATGGCAGATGCTTAATGATTATGTACAATCTGCTCATTGCTCCAACATGCCTGTATAATGTGCACTCATCATGTTTCAGATCACCGTTAGGTTTTGTAACACAATAATGTAAGTACACGCCCGCTTCGGGCATGATTAGTTTTCTAGAGAAGAAGCAGGGGGGAGGGGGGTGGCAGGGGTTTACTTTGGTGTATGTATTACACTTTATGTATCTGTCTTTTAGCTGTATGTCTTCCTTTTCCTTTGTTGTTATAAAACGAAAATAAAGAATTAAAAAAAAAAAAAGAAGACAGTCAAGAGACATATTAGATGTCATGAGGGAAACTTGGGAAGAGGAATCCCGTCCCGGGCGTTATCTGGTGGAATATGTTATACAAATGCAAGACCGGCTGAAGAAAGTTGGAGAAGTGCTCTTTGAGGCCGCTATTGGATACTAATTTCCTGTTTTCCTTGTGACTCCTAACCTTCCTTTTTTACTCATTTTCTCATCTGTTGTTTGTCTGTCTTGATTAGATTGTAAGCTCTGATGTGCAGGGACCGTATTTTATATGCATCTGTACAGCACCGCATACTCCTTGTAGCACTATATAAATGATTAGTAGTAGTAATAGAGTCGAGGTGGCCAGATTCAATTTGGAAAAAACCCAAGCCAAACAGGCCAAAAGCTACAACTGAGCAGCCTTGCACCGCACCTTCCAACCCTGCAACAGAGTTTTAGTCTTGCTACCCTCGTCCGAGAGCAAGTTACTCTATAAATAGAAAAGAAAGTGGGCCTGTTAACTACAAAATTACTCAGCCAAATAAATGGAAGAAGGCCAAAATGTATCATATTAATCTACTAAAAAAGTGGATTCCAGTGACAGCTTTGGTGGTACAGCACGATTTTGGGCTGGAAAATTCAGCCTGTCTCTCCACAGCCTAGAGAAGAGACTTAGAGAGTTTGATCCTCTGGAACCTGCCTGAGAAGAATCCATCTCACTTATCACAATATAATCATTGACCCTGGGGTATTCAAAAATGACCCCATTGAATTCCTGAGGCCCGGCAACAGGCCATCACCAAGGAACTTGAGGAAATGATTAACCTGGGAGTTATAGAAGAGTCTATGAGTGACTGGTCATCTCCCATTGTCTTGGTTCCCAAACTAGATGGGAGCATCAGATTCTGCAATGACCTCTGGAGGGTCAATGCCATTTTTAAATTGGAAGCATATCGAGTGCCCCGAGTAAATGAACTAATTGAGCAACTTGGTGGAGCATGTTTTGTCTTGACCCTAGACTTGACCAAGGGATGCTGGCAGGTACATTTGACTCTGGCTGCCAAGGAGAAAACTTCCTTTTCGACACTGCAAGGTTTGTTCCAGTTTATCATACTGCCATTTTGATTATACAGGGCTACAGCCACATTTCAATGCCTGGTCGACCGCCTGCTGAGACCGCACAAGGAGTATGCAGCTACATACCCTGACAACATCATCATCTACAGCAGAGACAGGGCCACCCATCTAACCCAAGTAGAAGCTGTGTTGACCAGCCTAGGAAAAACTGGGTTGATGGCTAACCCTAAGAAATGCTTACTGGGGGTCCAGTAAATCCAATACCTGGGCTTCTTAATCAGGAACGGCCAGATATGACCTCAACTATGGAAGGCAGATGCCATTTCCCAGGTCCCCACACGGAAGTTGAAGAAAGATGTTTGGGCCTTCCTTGGATATGTTGGCTATAACTGCCAATTTATCCATAATTTTTCAGTTACCGCGGAGCCATTAACTAATCTCCTTCTGAAGACAGCTCCCAAGTGGACTCGATGATCACCAGACCTGGACCGGGCCTTCCAGCATCTCAAGGAGGCCTTGTGCTTGGCACCTGTCCAAATTAGCCGTGACTTCTTTCTATTAGAACATAAGAACATAAGATATGCCATACTGGGTCAGACCAAGGTCCATAAAGCCCAGTATTCTGTTTCCAACAGTGGTCAATCTAGGTCATATGTACCTAGCAGTTTCCCCAAGGGATACAGGTTCCACAATGCTTGTATTGGTTCAAGCATTGATATCCTGGGTCCCTTCTTAATAATGGCTTATGGACCTTTCCTCCAGGAACTTGTCCAAACCTTTTTTAAACCCAGCTACATAACAGCCTTTACTACATCCTCCGGTAACAAATTCCAGAGTTTGATTACACGTTGAGTGAAAAAAGATTTTCTCTTATTAGTCTTAAATAGTTTACCCTGTAGCTTCATTGCATGTCCCCTAGTCTTTCTATATTCTGATAAGGTAAACAATCGATCTACGTTTACCCGTTCCACTCCGCTCATTAATTTATAGACTTCTATCATATCTCCCCTCAGCCGTCTCTTTTCCAGGTTAAAGAGCCCTAACCTTTTTAGCCTTTCTTCATAGGAGTATCCTTCCATCCCCTTTACCATTTTGGTGGCTCTTCTCTGAACCTTTTCTAATAACTCTATATCCTTTTTAAGATACGGCGACCAGAATTGCACACAATATTCAAGGTGCGGTCTCACCATGGAACGATATAGAGGCATTATAATATCCTTTGTTTTATTTTCCATTCCTTTCCTTATCATACCTAGCATTCTATTTGCTCTCTTGGCCGCCGCTGCACACTGGGCCGAGGGTTTTTAACATGGTATCCACAATGACGCCTAAATCTTTTTCCTGGGTGGTGGTTCCTAATGTGGAACCTTGCATCGTGTAACCATAGTTTGGGTTGTTCTTCCCTAGGTGCATAACCTTGCACTTGTCCACATTAAATTTCATCTGCCATTTTGATGCCCAGTCATCCAATTTATCAAGATCCTCTTGCAATTTTCGGGGGGGGCGGAGCCTGCGATGGTACAAGATGGCCGCTTGATCCTTTCTCTCCCCGGAATCCTGCCTATTATCCTGCCTCTCCGTAACGAATACTGCTCTGCGCGGCTGTGGCACCTGCAAGACCGTGAATATGTCGACTAGTAAGCCCTCCAGGCTGGATTTTAGCTCACCTGTAGCAGGGGGAACCAAGCGGTTGAAACCGGATCCTCCCTCACCGCTAAAGGCGGCGGGAGCGAAGGAGAGTACGGAAGGCCTGCAAGAGCTCCTGGCAGAGATAAGGGCCGTGCGGGAACTGGTTACTGCAAATGGTGAGACGCTGAGCGAGGTGCAGGCGGATGTAGCGGAGCTCAAGGACATGAAGGTGCAGTTGAGCGCGCTGTCTGACAAACTAGAGGGACTCTCTGTCAAAGTGGAGGTACATGAGGAGCGTATGAAGGAGGTGGCTGCCAACACCAAACGTATTTCAGCCTTGGAGCGCAACCTTGAGGACTTAAACAATAGAGCACGTCGAAATAACATCCGACTGGTGGGGATAGCTGAAGGGGCCGAAGGGCGAGATATCATGGGTTTTTTACACAAAATCATCCCAACTTTGCTCCGGATAACCTTTGAACGCCCTTTTGAAATAGAGAGGGCCCACAGAGTTCCCACCCATCAAAGCTCTCACTCGTCTCGCCCGCGCCCTATTATCATGAAAGTGCTGCGACATCAGCAAGTGATTCAGATCATGTCGGCAGCCCGGTCCCTGGCACCGGTGAAATTCGAGGGTGTAAACATCGCCTTTTTTCCTGATTTTAATAAGGTCACTGTGTCCCGGCGGAAACAACTATTAGAACTCCGGCCGCGTCTACAGAGCCTCCAAGCCCGTTATGGATTGTTTGCCCCGGCAAGGCTCCGTGTCACGCTACATAACCAGATTCGGACCTTCGAAGATCCCCGGACCTTACTGGCATATATTGAAGAGCAGGAAGCAGCAGTGATGCGTTGAGACTTTCGTGGAGTCTGTTTTGGCAAAGACTGAGTTTGGATCTGCTGCACTGTAGTCCTTCCCTTGCAGTATGGTCTGTACTTCTGTGAGTGAGAGTGGGTGGCATATGGCTGCCAACGACGTGTGTGTGTGTGATGGATGATGAGGCTGGGGCCTTGTATGCAGGCTGGTAAGGGTATGCTGGACTACAGTTCTGTCCTTAAAAGCTGTGATTTACCTTTTGACACTGTCTGCTTGGGATGAAGTGCATGAGTTGATAAGAGTGCGGGGGGGGGATGGGGTGTGTGGCTGAGTGTTGAATGGGGTGTCTTGTGTTGTTGACATGGGTTACATGGTTCTCTGGTACTCCATCGGTGCTTGGATGTGGTGGAGAATTGGATGTGTGTGTGTGTGTGTGTGGGCTGGGGCGGGTGTTTCGTAAGTCGGGGCACCGGATGAAGATTGTGCGGGGTCTGTTGCGCTGTAGTTCTGGGCTCTACATCTCTGGCCCTTATTTTCAGTATCTCCTTCGAATTGAGTGCAAGGCTTTTCTGTGTGCGTGTGTGGTGTGTCTGTGTTGGAAGACTGTTGCTTGCGGGTGCGATGGCTGATCGCTGTGGGTGAGGAACCGAGCTCCTGCGGTTGATAGTTTGGATATCTGAGGTGTTGGGAGGTTCTTCATCTTGCAGTGAGGGAGGGGGCGGTATTTGAGCTGTTTTAAGGGGGGGGTTGGGTTTCAGAGGGCAATCTTGTGTTCAATGGTTCACCCAGGGTGGGGGGGGGGGTTGGGGGGGGGTTTGTCTCCAGTAGTGCTTGCTGGGGATACTCTGCAGAGCTGGGAGCTGATGGTTTGCACCTGGGGTCCGAATGTTGATGCGCTTTTACTTGCTATGCTCTATGGGGTCCCTTAAGATCTTGTCTTTGAATGTGAAGGGGATTACCAATCCGATCAAGCGAAAAATTTTTTTTATTGTATTGTGCTAAACAAGGTGCTGACGTAGTCCTACTCCAGGAGACCCGCTTGTCCTCTGTAGAGGCGATGAAACTGGGTACGGGGCGCTATGTGGTTGTGGTCCACGCGGCAGCAATTGGCAGAAAGAATGGGGTAATAACACTGGTTCGCAAAGCCCTCCAGCCGAAAGTCGAGCTGGGATTGGCGGACTCCCAAGGGAGGTGGGCGAAAGTTATATTGCATATTAACGGTGAGGCGTTGGCTGTGCTAAATATATATGGCCCCAATCGCGATGATGTCCCCTTTTTCCAGAAGACTGCGGAGGTGGCTCACGAGCTGGGATCCCTGCCTGTGGTCATAGGCGGAGACTTCAACTTGATTTTGGACCCCTTGTTGGACCGGCAGCCGTTTAGGTCCTCCAAGCCTGGCAGGGCAGTCTCTACTCTTCTATCCTTGATGCAGGATCTGGGCCTTTATGATATCTGGCGTACCCTACATCCTACGGATAAGCAATATACCTTCTATTCTCTTCCGCACAATTCGCATTCGCGCATTGACTTCCTTTTGGTATCTCGCTCCTTAGTGGAACACGTACTGGAGGCTGGTATCTGTGTCACTGCGGTGTCCGACCATGCGGCTGTTTTTCTAACTCTGGCGTTGGGGCACATGGCCCCTCGAAGAGCCGGATGGTTTCTCCCTCGTGAGTTGTTGGCTGACCCGGGTTTCCGTGAGTTTGTTCGGGCGGAGATCAAGGACTATTTTGCTAGCAACCTCCCCTCGGAGACTGCTGGATGGGCCTGGTGGGAGGCCTTTAAGGCCTCTATCCGCGCCCGGATAACTAGCTATCTGATTCGTCTGTCTAAGCAGAAGAAGGCGGTGCTGGCTGAACTCGAAATTCAGATCTCTGCTGGGGAAAGGCTCTTGAGGTCTTGCCGGACGCCTTGTGTTCTTCTACGCCTGCAGAAGTTAAGGTACCAATATAATACTCTCTTAAGTTCGGAAGTTCGGAAAACTCAGCACACACAGGGGGCGCAATATTATGTTGAGCGAAATAAAGCTGGCAAGATGTTGGCAGCCACGCTTAACCCCCCTAAGGGGAAATCCCATATCGCAGCTATAGGTTCGCAATCTCAGGGGCTGTTGACAAAGAGCAGTGACATTGGGGAGCGTTTCAGGTCCTTCTACCAGGAGCTGTATTCTTCGATGGGAGAGAGCGGTGAATCCGCCTACCTCCAATTTTTAGGAGAGCTTCCTCACCCTGTTCTTAGTGCTCAGCAGGCCGAGGAGACTGGTCTCTGTGTGGAGGGGGATGAAGTCCAGGCCGCCCTCAGGGCTGCAAAGCCTGGCAAGGCGGCGGGCCCTGATGGGCTGCCTGTGGAATTTTACCAAACATTTCAGGAGGAACTTGCCCCCCAGATGGCCTGTTTCTTCCGACTCCTTGTGGAGCAATCCCCACAGATAGGGAATTTTAATGAGGCGACCATAGTGGTATTGCCTAAGGAAGGTAGAGACCCTCTGGAGGTTGGCAGCTATAGACCGATTTCCCTCCTTAATGCCGATTATAAGATTTTTGCTAGTGTTCTCGCCCGGCGGCTCTCGAAGGTAGCTCCTGGGTTGATACATCCGGACCAATGTGTTTTTTTACCTGGGAGATCAACGGCAGATAATGCTCGTCTCCTTATAGACCTGTTTGCCTTGACGCGCCCGCAGGACTGTCCCATGGTCGGGCTTTCATTGGATGCCGAAAAGGCTTTTGATAGATTGGAATGGCCTTTCATGTACCGAGTGTTGCAGTGGTTCGGATTTGGGGACTCATTCCTTAAATTGGTGCAGGTGCTGTATTCTGTACCCCAGGCCCGGATTTTAGTGAATGGTACACTGTCCGCCCCCTTTGTGCTCCAGCGTGGCACTAGGCAGGGTTGCCCCCTTTCCCCACTATTGTTTAATCTTGCCTTGGAGCCTTTGGCCCTTGCCATCCGGCACTCTGACAGGATTCGGGGCATCCAAATTGGGGACTTGCAAATAAAATTGTCAGCCTATGCCGATGATCTCCTGCTCTTTGTTCAGCCAACTCAGGTAAATGAAGTCCTTCAGGTCATCAGTGCTTATTCCACTATTTCCGGATATAAAATAAATTGGGGGAAATCGGTGGCATTTCCTATGAACTCTGTGACCTTTTCTTCTTCTTTAGGGGATCACCCCTTCGTTTGGGAAACCCGTCCTATTAAATACCTGGGCGTCAGATACTGCTATACTGAAGAGGAGATGGTCTCTGTTAATTGTCGATCGGTTGAGGATCTCCTTCGTGCCTTCACGGTAAAGTGGTCGCCCCTCTATCTGTCTTGGTGGGGCCGGATGGAGGCTATTAAAATGGTCCTTTCGCCCAAGATCAATTATATTCTCGAGATGCTTCCGATGGAGCTTCCTCCTACAGTGTATAAAGGCTGGGAACGTCAGTTAATAGGCTTCTTATGGTCGGGGAAACCTCCCAGGATTGCGACTCTTAAGCTGAAGGCAAGTAGGGAGCAGGGGGGAGTGAACTTCCCGGATTTCCGGGCCTACCACCAGGCTTTTTTGCTGAAACAGGGTGCCTCTTGGTGTGCGATGGAGACCAACGAGTTTAATCCAATGTGGCTAGAAGTGGAAAGACGGCTAGTTTCAGGTGTCCCTCTACCCTTGCTGCTCGGTATGCAACTCTCTGCTACCCGTTTGGTCTCCCCTGTGATTTTAGCCACTCAGAGAGCTTCTCTCGGGCTAGCCGGGGTATTGGGTAGTGAGAACCCTATGTCTCGCGATACTCCAATCTGGCATAACCCTAGGTTTAAGGTCGGGGGTAAAATGATTTCCTGGCGGGTTTGGCAGGATGGGGGTATTTGGACGCTGGGGGATATTGTCCACCTCCAGGGCTAGAAGACCTGGGAGATGTTGGTTAGGGATTTTGCTCTACCCAATAGCTGTCGGTTTCAATGGGTCCAACTGCAGAGCTGCCTACTACAGGCAAAGATAGTGGTATCCAATCTCTCGACTGAGTGGGGGTTGCAGCGACTTTTGCTTGCCTCCTTGGAATCTAAGGGGACCGCCTCCAAGCTTTATGCAGCTCTCAGGAATGAGTGGTCTGCTTCATTGACCGGTTTACGGAAGAGCTGGGAGGCTGAATTGCGTTTAACTCTATTGCCTCATTCTTGGGTTACTCTCTGGCGGAAGGTCAATAGAGCTGCCAAGGCCGCGGCCATTATCCAGTCATTATACTTCTTTTCCCATAGGGCGCATTTGACGCCTAGCAAACTTTCAAGATGGGCTCCTGGAGTAGAGGCTCGTTGTTGGACGTGTTCAGCTCCTCTGGGCACCCTGCAACATATGATGTTTGAGTGTCCTAGTGTGCAGCAGTTCTGGCGGGAGGTGTGGGCTTTCATACAGCGGGTACTCTCCTTTCAGGCACCTCTGTCATGGGAGCTGGTTTTTCTTCGGTCGGCTTGTCCGGCTTTGCCTCTGAAAAAAGAGCAGCACTTTTTGTTTAATTTTTTGGTTGCAGTCGCTCTGAAGCTTATTCTGATTTGTTGGAAAGATGCCAGTAAGCTGGAGTGCAACCATTGGTGGAATTTGGTTTCTCTTTATGCCAGCTATGAAAAAGCATGGGAATGTGACCAAAGACGGAGGTGCCAGAAGGGGACACGGTTTGTTCTTCCGCCGCGGAGAATAAATGGCAAAGTTTAGATGACTATGCGGCATCAGCCGGTGTGTCCTTTCAGGGTTGAGCCCCTCTTCGGAACTGTTGCTGTGTTTAGTAGCTTGATTGGGCTGGATTTGTCATCGGATGACCTCATGGTGTATGTGGTATTATCGTTTTGTAGCAGCTGATACTTAAGTTGCCTATTGGAGTCGGGGTGGGGAGGGAGGGGTGGGAGGGTTGGGTTGTTGTTTCGTTGGTTTTGGTATGTTGTTGTTGTATTGCTGGAAATTATAAATAAAAGTTTCAAAGATCCTCTTGCAATTTTCCACAATCCTCTTGGGTTTTAACAACTTTAAATAGTTTTGTGTCATCTGCAAATTTGATAACCTCACTCGTTATTCCACTTTCCAGGTCATTTATGAATATGTCAAAAAGCAGCGGACCCAGCACAGATCCCTGGGGTACACCACTATTCACCTTTCTCCATTGGGAAAATTGGCCATTTAGCCCTACCCTCTGCTTTCTATCTTTTAACCAGTTCCTGATCCACAATAGTACACTGCCTCCTATCCCATGACTCTTTAGTTTTGCCAAAAGTCTCTCATGAGGGACCTTGTCAAAGGCTTTCTGAAAGTCCAGATACACAATATCAACCGACTCACCTTTGTCCACCTGATTATTCACTCCTTCAAAAAAACATAACAGATTAGTAAGACAAGATCTTCCTTGTCTAAAGCCATGTTGGCTGTCTCTCATTAGTTCATACAAAAAAATCCTTTAAAAGGTCTCTTACCCAAGTGAATCAAATTGAATATCAAAAACTGCACAAATTCACTCACTAACAGTTTTAATAAAACCAATAAATTAGTATATAACAGCTAGTCACCGGTCTCAGATAAACGGTTTTTGCTTTGACACTTAAATATGGGTAATGAACTTATCCCAATGAGTGTCCGTTTACATCAATGACCATGGACTAGTGTGGCTTTAGTTTTCTTTTTCAATTTTCTACTTTTTCTTAAAAAGAAATAAATGCCATTCCAACTTATCTTAATAGTGGATGGCTTTTAAGTAAAGCCCCTTTTCTTTTTTTTGTTTTTTTTGACGCCTCAATCTTCTAAGCGCTCCGGCGTTTCTCCTTCTGGGTTTTTCAAGGGGGACAATGCAATGCGTCACTTTAAATTGCTCGTCTTTCAGTTTCTTCGAATATTAACTAAAACAATGCAGACAGCCACAGTGTAATTTTAACAATCTCTGAAACATAAATTTAATGAATCATAACACATCACTATTACTCATAATGGTATTTACCGAGAAAAGTTATTCAGGTATAGAACTTCCTCTGTGATGCAACTGCCGAAATGATTCTCTCATTCAGAAAAACGCTACACATGCGCAGTGAAACAAGTTAAATACTGGCTGGGAAGTGAAAATCAGGAACACTCATTTACATACCAGCCAATCAACGCTGACATTGAGACCATCTGGCTTGACTGTTCCGAGCCGGTGAATCCACCATTGTTCTCGGTAAAGAAGCTGTTGATTTTGTGATCGCCCTTGAGAACCATGCAATACTGATTCAATACACCAACATTGCAGAGTTTCAAAAACATGCCCTAAGTCCAAACAATGTTGTACAATTGGAGCTTCCAACCGCCGACATCGCAATCTGCTCTGATGTTCTTTCAGGCGGACTTTCAATGCTCGTGCCGTTTTCCCTATATATAAATATGGACAGGGACATCTAATCGCATATACAACTGATTTGGACTCACAATCTGTAAAGGATCGCAAACGATATACTACGCCTCGATGAGTAAATTCTGATGTTTCGTATGTAATGTCACAGATACTGCACTGGCCACACTTTGAATGTTTCCCGGCTTTTGTGTTTTTGAAAGTCCAATTTGCGGGTCGTAATGTGGTAGGTGGGTGGTTAACAGAGCATGGTTGAGCTGAGAGGGAGAATATATGGTGTAGGTATACAGAAAGTTACCCTTCCCTCCCCAAAGGGATTATCAGCAATCCACCTTAAAGGAGTCTAAAGCTCAGAAAGGGCTGGAAGGGCGTGATTCATGCAGAGGGACTGAGAAGCAGCTGTGTGCACAAGGGAGAAGATAGGTTTGTGGAGACAGAAAGCTCTTTCTAAGCAGGGCTGGGAGAGGAGTTCATCTAAGTGGTTTAGAAACTAGGAACCACATTCATAAACACCATAGCCAAAGTAGCCGCCTGGACTTTGAGCTGGCTGAATTATTTTAATTTGTGGGTCGGAGAAAGGACCCAGAGAATCAGTGCTGTGAAGACAACAAGCTGGGGAGTGATTTTTTTATAGCTAAAGGTAGTCTTGTTTGGCCCTGAACTGTTGTATGCATAGTATAGTATTTTATGTGCTCCTGCCACTGCACTCCACTTAACTTCCTGTTTTCTCCTACTTTAATCTCATCATTTTATGTTTCCAGATCTCCTGTTTCCATCCCTGTATCAGTTTTCCTTGTAATACTCCTTTCTGTGTCTCCTCTTTCTCTCTTGCTCTCTGCACCAGCCTTTCTTCTAGTGCGCTTTTCCGGGTCCCACCATTCTCTCTCTTTATCACTAAATCATTCTTTTTTTCTGGGATTTGTCTGAGACCCCCCCATTCTTTTTTCTCATCCATCTTCATTCTGGTACTCCTGCTTAGATCTATTTCTTTTTCTACAGAAGCCCTTAATCATGCTAAAATGATGTAACTTACATACTGCTTTCCTTTGATATTTAAAAATTATAGATCCTAAATTTGCATTAGTTGCTTTTTTTGCAGTTTTGCCTCTGGAAATATAACTTTCTCTTCCAGTTTTTAATTTAAATATGGAGTTTGTAGCATAAATGTAGCAGTAAATTATTTATTCTCTATCTGCAAAGTCCACTTAATTGGAATTAATGGTCTTAACTTTCTCATTAACTACTGCGGCCTATCTTCTGCTACAGTAGGTCCATAAACAAGTTCACCATGACCTATACCTGCAGCAGTACTGATATTTTCATCTGCAGCGTTTGTACGATCGCTACCACCATTAGCCCTCGTGTTTAAGCTAGGGTTGAACATCTTTTCATCCTGGGCAATGTAGTTATGAATATTTATTTTTTCTTCCTATCATACTCAAATTATAGTGGTTGACTTACTGAGATTTGGTATAGATTTTGTACAATGGGATTACCATGTGAAGATACTCATCAGGACATGGCAATAGCAATTTATTCTGTCTCCCTCAGAGATTGAACTTTACTGTGGAATTGTATTTTATTTATTTTTTTATCAGAATTATTAATTTAGATAGTAAGAAGGCAATTTTGTAATGAGCCACGTAAAGTTATATGCCGTAAACATACACAAGTCACATATTTTCTACTTACAGTGTGGGTATGCACAGAGCTGGAATTTGGGTGCAGCATAGGTGGAGTACAAATTTACAAGCATAAGTTATAAAGTACTATGAGTTACATCTGTTCCTGCAAAATCCAGGTGCAGGCATTTATACATGCTGTAGAGAAGATGTAAGTGTCCGTGCACATTTTTACACCACTTCCTATTTTCTAAAGCACATGCTTTATAAAATTGGTGCAAAATATGCATTAAACTAGGCAATCCTTATGAAATACATAAATACATGTCAAGAATTACAACCATGCTGCCACATCAATGAAGATTTTAAAGGAAAAACTGAAAAACAAAGCAACAACAAAGAATGTAACATAAGGCTCATATGGTTTAGCCATTTCATGTCTACATGGTATTTACTATTGAGTATAATATAATTTTATAGTTAAGGGTTCTAATCTACATATATGTGTACTACTATTTAATATATTTTTATATATTTATTTTCATATGTTTCTTAATTATTTATATTTATTCATTTATCATTTTTATCATTTTTAATTATTTATTTATTGTTGTATTTTGAGTGTTACAAGATTGTTATTTATTCCTCCAAATGTTACTATATTACCTGAATCTAACACCATGCCCGGTTAGCTTCGATTTGTTTGATGTTGTTATGTTTTTATAGAAGTTTTAATATTTTTATTTTTATTTTTTATTTTTTGTTTGTGAGTGTTTTTACCCCCTGAGGAAGGCAATCTGCCGAAACGCGTTGGGGACAACTAATAAAGCCACTGTGTCATCATCGCTCTTACTCTCTGTGTTTCCTGTTTGGCCCTGCAAGAGCTGCTGCTCTTTCTGTTTCATGAGGGTGGGACAGGGGAAGTATGTGCATGTGGGCATGAGTTCCTATTGATTTGATTTGCCAGTTACTCATTGGTAAAATGCTTCTGGAATAGGTGCATCTTGAGTTATTTGCGAGAGTCAATGGAAGACTTGATGGTTCAAATTTTTGGGCATATGCATTCCAGAGGGTGGGGGCATAAAATGCAAATGCTCATGCTCTTGTGGCCTGCTTGCAGTTTTGAGTGTGTAGTGGGATATTGAGGAGGTTTTGTGTTCCTTTTCTCCTTGGTCTGTTAGATTCAAGTTACAAATTAGGGTGTGTAGTTGCTCTGCTGATTTCCCTTCTAGAGATTTGTGGATGAGGGTACGGCCTTATATTGAATTCTTGAGTTGATAGAGAGCCAATGGAGGTGTTTGAGAATTGGAGTGATGTGGGTTTTCCTTGAGGCTTGGAGGATGATTCTAGCAACAGTGTTTTGGGTGAGCCACAGTGGATGGATTGTATATTTGGGTGGTCCTTGATAAATGGATTTACAGTATTCAAACAGTGGAGTTATGGTGGTCTGGCAGACTGTGCAGAATGTATCTGTGGATAGGAGGAGGCGTAAGTTCCGGATGGTTTTTAACTAGTAATAAACTGCTTTGATGATGCTGTGAATTTGTTCCTTAAAGGTCAGTTGCAGGTTGGGTATGACTCCAAGGTATTGGGTGAGTGATTCGATGCCTGTGATGAATGAGTTCAAGAGGGAGGTCATAAGGGTTTCCATGCCACAACTGCAACAGAATCCATGTTGCTGTGGGTTTAATGGTGCATGTAAGTCACTATGATCTTGGAGTTGTGCTTGTGCAGCTTCTTCAATGATTTTGGAGATGAAGGGTATGCTGGTTATGGGTCTGTAGGAGGAAGAGGAGTGTGGATCCAGGTTTGGTTTCTTCAGGAGTGGCCTGATGGTTGCTTGTTTGATGGATGCTGGAAGATATATTGGGTGAGGGAGGAGTGGACAATGTCAGATATTAAAGGTAGGAATTGGTCCTTTGTGACTTTCAGTCAATGAACTGGGCACGGGTTGAGCACAGATGTTGTAGTGTTGAGGTTGCTGATGATTTTGTTGAGCTCATCATGTGAAAGAGTGTTGAAGATAGTCTAGTAGTGATCATGAATAGTTTCACCATTTGAGGTGGGAATATGGAGGCTGGTAGGTTTGCTTTTGGCTATCAGATATGCCATGTCTTGTGGATTGAGGGAGTGATCTTGATTTGATTGAGAAGGGTCCTTGGTGAGTGATTTGACCAATTCAAAGTGGTCTCAGGGTTGTTGATGAAGCACATGAGGAGGTTGTTGTAGAATTCTTGTTTGGTCCATGTGGTGGATTCATGGTATAGTTTGAGATCCTGTAGGTATTGGGATTTGAGTTGTGAGCTTTAGATCTTTCTCCATTTCTGTGTTTTTAAGTCTGAGTACCAGGGGGCATGTGATCATCTGGCTTTGGTGTGGACGTTTGGCGGGGCTATGGTGGAAGCTGAGATGGTTGAGTTCCATAAGCATACTTTGGTTTCAAGGTCTGTCTGAGCTGGCAAGGAGCTTAAGGCTGGAATGGTGATTTGTATGAAGGATTGTTTGTTGAATGAGATGAATTTGCAAATTGTTTGCAGGGAGCTAAGAGATGTGGTTTGTGGGCGTGAAATGGGTATGATGAATGAGATTAGGTTGTGATCAGACCAGGGGACTGGAAGCATTGATGGTGGGGTAAATCTGTGGGCATTTCAGAGTGGATTGGAGAAGAAAATCAAGTCTAGGATGCCACCCTTAGCATGGGTAGGAGAGGATATGATCTGCTTGAATTGTAGATCTGTCATGGCTTCAAGGAAGGCTGATGAGTGGGTAGATGATAGAGAAGGGAGGTTCAGTTCTCTGAGTAGGATGAAGTCTTTGTGGGTGGATAACTGTAAGAAAATTTATTCCGGTAATGTAGCGAAGTCTTCATCGTTGGTGTGAGAGGGTCTGTATGTAAAGCAGATGGAGAAGAAGTGGTTGGAGATTGTGATGGTGTCAAGATTGGGGGTGGATGCATGGTTTGTTGTATTGAATTCAAGGCTCTTTCTTGTGAGTATGCAGAATATGCAGCGTTCTGCCCAGATTTGGTGCACATATCTCACCACGTATGCCTCTATTCTGTAAGGTAAAATATATGTGTATTTTATAGAATAGGTGCCAAATACGCATATTTGCTGAATTTGAGAACAGTGGCATGTTGGAGCAGAGAAATCTACACTGCAAAAGCAAACAGCAGAGCAGTTCATATGCATCTTATAAAGAAGAAAAGATTTTGCATGGTAGCTAACAAATCCTGTCACCAGTAGCTTTATAGAGACAGGTATGGAGCATTTGCAATACTGCCCTCATTTCCTTAACAGGTTTTTATTTATTTATTTAACATCTCTTATATACCGCGCTCTTTGTCATCAGTGCGGTTTACATTGAACAATATAACACTTGGTCAGTTAAATTAGACCGCCGTCTACATAGAACAGGGATTTAACATGGAGGTAACTTGGGGGAAACTATTTACATTCTTAGCTCAAATACATTTAGATCTAAATTTGCTGTAGGTTATTGGACTCATAGAGCTGTGGTTTGGGGTTGGGAGGGTGGGGAAGGGTGAGGGGAGGGAATATCCAGATGTGTAAAATACGTGAGGAAAAGGTGGTGTTTGAGGGCTTTTCTGAACAGCCTAAGGTCCTTGATTGCTCTAATGCTGGGAGGGAGCTTGTTCCAACATCTAGGAGCATAGTTCAAGAATGCCCTATTGATGGTGGACTGGTTGAGCTTTGTAGATTCACTTGGTATGAGTAGCGTGTCTGCAGTCAGTGGTCTCCTAGGTCTGTTGTTTACAGTGTGTATGATGAGGTCGGAAATAGATGCAGGTGACATTTTGTTAAAGGCCTTGAAGGTAGTGAGGAGGGCCTTGTATAGGATTCTGGAGCATACTGGGAGCCAGTGAAGGTCTTTCAGAATGGGGGAGATGTGGCCATTCCTTGAGGCTCCACAAAGTACGCGGGCTGCTGCATTCATGGCTAGCTGTAGAGGGTTGAGGGTGGTTTTCGGGAGACCATGAAGTATTATATTGGCCTAATCAAAGTGCGATGTGACTAGCGCTTGGAAGATGGTGCGGAAGTCACCGGGTTCAATCATAGGTCTCAGGTGCCGCAGGGTTTTGACCTTGAAATAGATAGCTTTTACGGTGCGTTTTATGTGTTCCTTGAAGTCCAACTGTTGATCCAATGTGACCCCAAGATAACGTATATTGGATTTGACTGGGAGTTCTGCGTCTCTGACTTTCAGTGCCGGTGGAGGAGAGAAACCTTTATTTCTTGTTATTATTAGGACTTCTGTTTTTTTGAAATTTATACGGAGGTTCTGAGTGAGTAGCCAGTCTGTTATTGCATTGAAGCAGTTGATTAGTACAGTGTAGTCTGGGCAAGTGACAGTTATAGGTGTAAACAGCAGCACGTCATCTGCATACATAAGGCAGGATATGCCGAAAGAGTGGGCAATGTATAGATATTAAAGAGCAGAGCAGACAGGGAGGAACCTTGGGGTACACCCTGTTTCTGCTGGAAAGGTTCGGATGTGTCGTTACCAATGCGTACTTGCTGCCACCTGTGTTCGAGGTAGGATTTGCACCAGTTCCATGCTTGGTCCTGGATTCCCTTCTCATGAAGCCGCTTCAGGAGCTGCACATGATCTACGGAGTCGAACGCTGCTGCTATATCGAGGAAAATTAGTGCAAAGCCATTCTTGATGCTGTTTATTCCATTGATGAGTGTATTGGTTAATACCGTTAGTAGAGTTTCTACACCGTGGGCTTCTCTGAATCCTTGTTGACATGGGTCTAATGGGGAGGACGTATCAACATGTTGCTGAATCTGTCTCTGGGTCAATTTCTCTAGAATTTTAGCTAGTAATGGGATACTAGACATTGGTCGGTAAGAATCCTCTTTCTTTGGATCCAGCTGGTTGTTTTTAAGTAGTGGACGAATGGATGTGTGCTTGAGAGCATCTGGGAAGACTCCAGCTTCGAAGGACAGCTTGGCAATGTTGGCTATGAATGGGCTGAGTTAAGAGCGCATAGATCTGATCCAATGGGCTGGACAAGGATCAGTTGGGGCAGTCGTGGTGTTGATTGAGGTGATGATCTCCTCGATGGTCTTTGCTGAGGGAGGTGAGAGTTTGGTGAGTGGAAACTAGATGTGGGGAGTCTTGGAGGGTTCATGTGTTGTTGTTGTGGTGATCTTTATTGCTTTGGATTGAATGTAGTTCGCGTATACCTGGGGTTGAATGCTTTCTTGCTGAGGTGGGGAAGGTTGGTTGGTAAAGGATTTTACTAGGTTGAATAGGTCTCTTGGCTTATATAGTGAGCGGTTGAGGATCTCAGTGTGGAATTCCTTCCTCTTGGACCATGTTGATTCGCGATGTTGTTTCAGATATTCTAAGTAGATGATTTGGTCAGAGGTTCTATGGGTAATTCTCCATTTTCTCTCAAGTTTTCTGAGGTGGAGGAGGGAAGCTCAGAGATCAGGGGAGAACCATGGAGCATACTGTTTTTTAGTGACTCCGCTGTCGGGTGTGGCCTTTTTGGTGAAGGCTGGTTGATGAACATATGATGAGAGGGTATCATTCCAGTTGGAGACCATTTCGTTGAGGCTGACTGTGGGTCGAGCGAGCTTTGGAATTGCGCAGTTTGTGAACATCTCACTGTCGAGTTGCTTGAAGCGGGCGGCTCTTGATATCTCCTTTTTGTTTGAGCGGTGGCGTGTGGTTTGTTGCATTGGTATATGAAATGTTATCAGGTTATGGTCTGACCATGGAACAGGGGTGATGGCAATGTTGAATTGTTTTGTCATACTCATAACTGGATGGGGGATGAAGATTAGGTCCAAGAGGTTCCCTCCTTGATGGGTGGGATCAATCACTACTTGCTTGTAGTTAAGGTTGGACATTGCTTCTAGAAAGGTATTGGCTAGGGTGGGTTGAGTGGAAGCAAGGTTAAAGTCTCCCAACAGCCAGTTAGGTTTGGAGGGGCTTTCTGGGTTACAGGCTAAGTCAATAATGTCTGAGAGTTCATCTGACTCAGTCCCTGGTGCCCTATAAATGAGGTTAATAGTACTGAGTTTATTGGTAATGGTTAGTGTGTTCAGATGCTGTGTGCTACTAGCAGTTTTTTTTATACTATGTCATCATTTTAGTCAAAGTGGTTTACATTGTAACCTTAAACTTGGTAGTGTATAGTATGTTAAACAGGGAGGTTGATAACTTGGATTTTTCTGAGGCAATGAAGGGTTAAGGGACTTGTCCAAGGCCACAAGGAATGCTAGTAGGAATTGAACATTGGTCTCATTGTTCCCAAGCCAGAGCTCTAACCATTAAGCTACTGCTTTACTCCTTATGACATTGGCTTGGCTTTGGGAAGTCAGCAGTTGCCTTATTTATATTTCTCTCTTGGAGCTTTGTCATTTTCATGTTTGTTGAGTTTTGGATTGATATCTCTAGCTTTACTGAAGAGTTTTTCTGAATTTTTGTTCTGATTTGTTATTGCCTTTTAAACCATGCTTGCACACTTATACAGTATACTAAAATATTGTCTGTTATGCTATTGCTGCTTTACGGTCGGTTTGTACATCTTGTGGTTATATCATGGAGTAACAATTTTAGGGGCCTGTTTATTAAGAGGTGGGGGCATTTCAGGTATCCAAATATGGGCACAGAGACATCTCCATAGCTATTTTACAGGCCACCACCGAAGACGTCCAAATCTGAGTAGGGGCACGGCAGAGATGTTCCCAGGAACCAGGATGCCCCATCTGATCTCAGAAATGTCAAGGACATCAGGCATCATGTCTAATATTAGATCTTCTCCAGGAATCTGAAAAGTGGTTGTTTTGGCTGAAAAACATCCAGAGGGTGTAAGCAAAAAAGCACTCTATCATCCCCAGTACGCAGCATCATGTCAATGAAAGCAACTGTGGGATTTGAACCCTCACTGTCTTCTTGTTTGCCCACTATTGTAACTATTAGGCTGTTCCTAGATGTTCCTGCTCTATATGCGATTCTGGGGATGTTTAGATACCCTCCACATTTGTGAAATCGTGTCTGCACCTGGAACTGCCTGCTTTATTTTCAGACATTCTGGCTTAGACATCCCAGATTGCACTTGGAAGTCCCTTCTAAAATTTCTCTCCATAGGATTTTCCCATTTTGTGTCTATGGTGAAGGTGCTTAGTTAAACAGGACCCTTAGTTTGTATTTATCTTAGTGTATATACAGTAATAGTACTGTATATAAAGGTTAAGAAGTAATTCTAGAAGTAATTGCATTGATATTTATTTGCAGCACGCTTCATGCATAATAGAAAATTAGCCATTTATATCAGGCTCTGCTTTGTATGTCTTAGTATTGTAAAGGCTGATTATTATAAGTGATGTGATTAAATGAAATGGCATGAATTTATATCAATCCTGTTGTGGGCAAACACTGCTTTCTTAATCTTCATCCATACTGAAGTTGACAGTATCCATCCTTAGCACCATCAATTAGAAGTACATTCCTTTGGCAAAGCTTAATAGAGTTTTCTCTGCTGTGAAAATCTGGTAAGTTGCTCTAAGTGACTGCTGAAAATACTTAGGTCTATGACATGCCGATATAGAGATTTCTAAGCAAGATTTGACTACCCTGATTTTAAGCATTTTCTAAGCTGTATTCCTTTATTGTGATGCCATCTTTTCCCTTTTCTCTTTCTGTTTTCATCATTTTTTAAGTGCCACAGAAATGCAGCTGTTTCCCAGGCTGAACAGCTCTCTCCATTTGTAGGCGTAATGAGATTTCCCAGTCCTTCAAAAGAAGCATGTAGTTAGCTACACTTCACATCATGTAACTCTTGACAAGTTTTCTTTTCTCATGCTTTCACTTACCAGTGAGTGTTATTATTCTATTAATTTCTCACAAGACCTTTCAGTTAATTTTTTTTATTTTTTAAACATATCTATAAATCACCCATCATAAATTCCTGAGTGGCTTACATACATGAAATAAGAAATATTTATAAGACTTCAACATACAGCAATACATTTCATAACATAAATTCAAAGAAAACATACTAGAAGTAATAAAAATAAAGCCATTATGTAAAACTCTCATATGGTTTCTGCAACAGACACTCCTTCATATCTTTCCTAAACCTAGAGCAACCTATTTCCCTACACAGATGCACTCACAAACTATTCCATAGTGTTGGCGCTGCATAAGCAAACACCCAAGATTGAAAATCAATGTTGTGTAAAAATTTTTACCATTGGAACCATAAGTAAATTCTGACTCTGAGATCTTGAAGTTTTAGCAACAACATACTTTTGCATTACATCTTAAAAATAGGGTGGTGACACATCATGCAAAACCTAAAATCGAGATCTTGCATTTTGCACACTCACCATTGGTGACCAATGTAACCGGTAAAGCTAAGAAATAATATGATTATATTGTTCACTGGTGCTGTATAATAGAAGTCTGGTTTTTTTTGGTTGTGGTCTCCGGAGCCATTTTAGAAGCTGAGTACATGGGCATCTCTAGCACAAGGACATCAAAGTAGAATGGGGGCGTGCCAGAAGAATGGCCGGAGTGGAACCATGAAAATGTCCATCACAGAACAGCACAAGCATGTATGGCCCTGTTTGTTGAGGCGTCTATGCCTATAACTGCTCCTGACCATGAATAAGGAGCAAACATGCTCATGTTATGCCGGGAACACTACCGGGGGAAACAACACAATGTGCAGTCATCGGCACAGTCCGTATTTCCTGGCCAAAGAAACAAGCATATAAGTACAAACCTCAAATATATTACTGACCCTCCACCGAATGTCTGAATGTTGGACATGTCACGGAACATGAACATCCTCCTTCTGGAAAATTGCCAAGCAGGATGTCCAGGAAGCCTTTCTGTGGCTGTCCAATTTGGGGACATCCACGTTTCTAAAATTGGGCCAAAACGTAAACAACCCTGACTTTTTTTTCCCGATATTTTGCCCTGGATATCACAGATTTCACCTGAACGTCCTTTCTAAAATGCCACTTCATGGGGCTAATTTCATAAGAGTATGTGGAACATTACGTGCAATTTGCAGGCCTAATTCCCTGTTTTAAAGGACTTACATGCATGAATGAGCACTTACATGAACATTTTGTGTGGTCATTATTCTGTAAGCATCTGTAAGTTCCATTGTGCATACTTTCAGATGGGGTGCACATGGTGTAGAGTTTGAGCAGAGCATCGGTGGGGCCTAAATATATATGCAAGTTAGAGAATACTATGACTTATGCGCATATCTGCCCAATCTAGGCACACACAGCTATGCCTGCTCTAGCAAAAGCATAACTGACATGAATAGATTAAAACATAAGGTATGCATGTGCTTCACGTTACAAAATAAGCCCCATATACACTTACATCTAGCCTTAGGGTAGGTGAAAAGCCCACATCTAGCTTTTGAAGAATGTATGCAAATTGTAGTATTTTATAGCTTATGTGTGGAAATTTTTGCTTCTCCCATGCTCTACCCAAACACCACCCCTGTGCACGTCCACACTGAGAGTACGTGCTATTGGTCTTAAGAATGTAAATGCTATACTGGTCAGACCAAAGATCCATCAAGCCCAGTATCCTGTTTCTAACAGTACCCAATCCAGGTCACAAGTATCTGTCAAGTTCCCAAAAGGTATCCAGATTCTATGTTGCTTGTCCAATGGGGAAGCATACAAAGATAAGAACTTAAGCAGTTGATTTCCCTGGTCCTCTTTAATAGTGGTTTATGGACTTTTCTTCCAGAAACTTGTCCAAACATCTTTTAAATCCAGCTACACTAACAGCTTTTACTACATCCTCCAGTAACAAATTCCAAAGTTTGATTATGCGTTAATTTAAAAAATATTTTTTTTCCGATTAGTCTTAAATAGCTACACTTTAGCTTCATTACGGGTTCCCTAGTCTTTGAACTTTTTGAAGGAGTAAACAACAGATCTACATTTATCCGTTCTATTCCATTCATTATTTTATAGACTACTATCATATCTCCCCTTGGTCATCTTTTTTCCAAGCTGAAGAGCCCTAATCTTTTAAGTCTTTCCTTGTAGGGATAAGCACTTGTCCACATTAAATGTCATCTGCCATTCTGATGTCCAGTCTCCCAATTTATCAAGGTCCTCTTGGAATTTTTTACAATCCTCTTGTGTTTTAACAACTTTGGATAATTTGGTATCATCTGCAAATTTGATCACCTTAATCATTTTTCCCATTACCTAGTCACTGATAAATATGTGCATAATAGCAACTGGCTAAAGTATGCACTTAAGTGCCTATTCACATGCATAAGTCCTTGAAAATAGAGACTCATGCATGTGAAAGGGTACATGCATATTTTTATGCAGCTCCCATTGAGGGTAATTTTATATCATCCCACCTGCATAGCACATACGTTTATGCACCTATGTTAGGCCTATTTTATAAAGAATAGTTGGTACCTACTTTTCTTTACAGGATACTAGCATACTTGGCCAAATACATGCATTAATGTAAGGCCCAATCATTTACTCCAATCCTACAGCCGGTGTAAATGCCCATGCCTAGCTTTTTCAAGAACACGTGTACAATTATAGAGTTTATAATTTTACACATGCACTTGAGTGCTTCATATATGCTCCACCCAAACTCTACCCAAGCACATTCCCACAGTAAAAGCATGCACTATTGGCCTGACATGTGCAACATTGGCCCACCTGAGTTTTGTGTTTAAGTGCCCATTTATGCACATAACCCACTAAGATACAATCATATATGCATACATAGTTCAGAATTTCAAGGCTGTGCGAGCAGTGTAGCTGTACAGGGTGTAAGTGGAGAAGGGGCACTGATATCATCGGGCTTCCAGAAATCGAAGAAAGAGTGAGTTGCTGTATGTGGCTGGGGTGCACCGGATTTGTTAGTCTCACAGGGCATATTTCTGACTTGGAACGGTTCTGCATAATTTTAGGGGGCTTCTTATAAAATTACCCTTTAAATAAAAATAGAAATGATTTTGAAAAAAACTGTATAAATGATCAAATAGTCAATTTGGACAAATGAATGGAGATAGCTAAAAAGATGTCCATGAATAAAAACACTGGGCAGGAAAAAATGATAAAGTGTGAGGTGTGGCAGGCAAAATTGCCTTCTTTAGAAATGAAAGATTTCAAAAATCAAGAAAGTCTTTGGGGTCAGATTACTGAGAAACACAAATTAGTGTGCCTGGATGAACCCTGAATTTTTTATTCCATGTTTTTGCCTTGTTTCATGTTACTATAGGAGCAGAAGACTGTGCAGATTTGTTTTGCTTTTGCAATTCCCTTTGATCTTCCAGTCAGCAAATTCTTTAAGATATTTTCACACAACCTTAGTGAATCAAGTTGTAAGTTTTCTTACCAGTGATGACATTTTCTGATATGGGGGCCCTTTTACTAAATCCCAGTAAGGCGGTGCACTTAATATATATTTGTAATGCAGTGTTAAGTACAAAACCTCCGCATTGACACCGGGGGATGGCCAGCATGTTCATCGTAGTAAACACACGACTGAATACCTCAATATATAGTGCTCTTAATATGGGTGCACCTATTAATACCCATAGAGGTATCAGGTGCACCTGTGCTAATTGCCACATTAATGGTGATCATGTGCTAATGTGCTCTTCATGCCCACGTTCTGACCCTAACCCATCCACATTAACCTGTGATTGCCAGTTAATGTATACGATAGTGTTCACAGTGACCATTTATTGAATGCTGTAACACACATTAACTGATTAGCTTAGAAAAAGGGTCCAGTGGTTGCCTGAAGCACTAGCTGACAGAATTTCTCTTTTCTGTGTTGCTTCAGATTGCATGCCTTTTCAGCAGTTTCTGAGGCAGCGTCAGAAGGTTTAATGTTATTGGTCCCATTCACTTTCATTATTTATCGGCAAGTTCTACTGAGAGATGATTTTCTTAAAATGTTGACAGCCAGACTTTTTTCTTTTCTGTTTTTGCCATTATACTGTTGCCTAGCTATCCATTTCCATATATTAGCTTTCTTTAAAACAAATAACTCTAGTTATCTTTTATGCATAGTGTAAGACTTGCCTATCTTTAAAACTGAGTTTCATTGTCAGCAGGCTCTACCTGATGTAGACTTTGTGTTTCTATATCCCTCCCATGGCCTTCTTTATGTTTATGTTTTTACAGTTTTTCTTCTGCTGAGTTTTATTTTATTCTCAGCTTTGTGGTGTTGCCACTGGTGGTAGCTGTATTTTTATTTTTATTCTTTTTTACTTTTGCTATGAAAACGTATTTAGGGTAATTTTTTACGATTTGCAACTTAGCTTCTATTTAATAAAGACACAGAGGAGCCTATGGGGTATGTTTACTGAACCATGTTAGCCTAATGGTTAGAGCACTGGCTTGGGAACCAAGCAAACAGCATTTGATTCCCACTAGCACTTCCTGTGGCCTTGGGCACATCACTTAACCCTCCATTGCCTCGGAAAAATCTAGGCTATCAATGTCGCTGTTTAATGTACATAACGAAGTTTAAGTTACAATGTAAACCACTTTGACTGAAATGATAAAGCGGCATAAAAATCCTTTTAAATAAATGTTAGGTTTTTGCTGTTAATGTGGTTTTTATAGTGCAAATGGGAGTGTGCACACCATTTAATCAGCATATAGTGCATTGAAAATGCAAAGTGCATGGTCCGGAATTACCATGGATGCATATCATGCCACCAATTGAGGTGATGTTATCTGCACTCGCGCTGTCTACAGCTTTCATAGTGGCCATGCACTGTCAATGCCCATGGTAACTGTACCTTGCAGACATGCCAACTCTCCTTGCATAGCCCGCACACTCTTTCAGATACTGCGGGCTCTACAGATAGCACAAAAAAGCACCATACTGTCTGCATTTTCTCCTGCTCTCTCTTTGTTAATGCAGGCTGATAACATATGCTCTCAGCCATGTTAATAGGTAGCACAGCTTAGTAAACATACCCCATGTGTCTTTATAAAATACTATATCAAATTGGTGATGCACTCTATAGAAAACCCTTTACCCCTTACTTTTATATTGCCTTCTTAATACAAACCATCAATAAGTACTGGACAAGGTCTCAGACTTCCCAACACTTCTAATGCCAGCAACCTACAATGCGGTGCAAGCTGTGCCAAATAGCATCAATGACCTGTCAGTATTGTGGCTTAAAATTTGATAACAAAATAGATTTCTTATTGTGACTTAAATTAAACGTTACTTATCTGAATAATGAAAACTTCTCAAATTTAGCGCTCACCCTCAAAAATTAAAGAATGGATTACCATTTTCTCAATTTGTAAGATATCGGCAAAATTGTTCAGACAATAATGATTTTAGGCAACAGTCTAGGATATTAATAGCTGATTTTCGTGATAGGGGATATCCCCATGATGTCATTGATAGGGCTTACCACAGGGCGAAATATAATAATAGGGACCTTCTATTACACACTACATGTAACACTGAAGTGGATGATAGTAAAATCAATTTCATCGCAAAGTTTTCACCTTTAAGTTGCAGAATTCAGAAGATCATTCGAAGACATTCAAATGTACTCTGTGGTGTGCCAGGGTTGGAAGGGAGACAAGTCCGTTGCGTTTGGAGACGGGATGCAAATCTGAAAGAATTACTTAATCCAGCGGTGTTACGCCATCCTCAATCACTAGACATTTCTATCAACAAAAAACGTGGACATCAAAAATGTGGCCATTGTGCCATGTGCATTATTAATAGCGAAGTGGATACTTTCACTTATCATGATGTGGTGTATAAGCTATATGACCACACCACTTGTGATTCCGCATTCGTTGTCTATGCTATCCGTCGCCCCTGTGGACTGCTATACATTGGTAAGACCACTAGGCCTTTAAAAGTTTGATTAAGCGAACATAAAAGCAGGATTAAATGTCGGGTCCACGAAGCCCCTCTCGCGCAACATTGCGTTCAACAAAACCATTCTTTTGAAGATTTCAGCTGTTTTGCACTTGAACAGACACATCAAGGGCGTCAGGGGCGAACGTGTGAGCAAACCTTGTTATATCATGAACAACGGTGGATATTTCGATTGAAATCAGTAGCCCCGACTGGGTTGCACCATTCAATAGAATGGAAGAATTGTTTTGCATGAGGAAAGTGGCCATTATTCAACGTCATCTCGCAGAGACACGGGAGTTTTTTGTTATAAAGGGTGGATACGGTAAGTACTCCACATGAACGGCGTTCCTTTGGACTGAGGCAACGGTTGAAGTGCCATGAGAGAATGTGGGCAGCATCTTCCTCTTCTCTGAATCACAGGTTGGACATTCAAAATAATGGTGAGGATATTTATGCCCTTTACTCAGTTGATAATATTCTGTAATTTTCTCAATAAAGTCTCTAGAATTTTTCATTTACGATTATTTTTTGATTGGATTGTAGTTCTATTACTGAAAAGCATTTCCAGTCCCTTTAACAAACCGTTTGGAACGTGGTTTAAAATTAATAAGTAGAACCACTGAAGAATATTTTAAGTTCATTCATAAACCGTTCGGAACATGGTTTAAGGACAACAAGTTGAAGTTAGCCCATTGAAGGGCAGTGGCTATTCAATAGGTTCTCCCCTGAAGAAACCTCTATGGAGAAATGCGTTGAAGCGCTTACATGAACGGCGTTGGGAGGAATTATCAGTTTGTGAATTTTGAGAAGTTTTCATTATTCAGATAAGTAACGTTTAATTTAAGTCACAATAAGAAATCTATTTTGTTATCAAATTTTAAGCCACAATACTGACAGGTCATTGATGCTATTTGGCACAGCTTGCACCACATTGTAGGTTGCTGGCATTAGAAGTGTTGGGAAGTCTGAGACCTTGTCCAGTACTTATTGATGGTTTGTATTAAGAAGGCAATATAAAAGTAAGGGGTAAAGGGTTTTCTATAGAGTGCATCACCGATTTGATATAATTTCATGTACACTCTGTGAATGAGCCATTAATATATACGTTTATAAAATACTAGCATAAGCAGGTTAAATCAATGGACATTGAATTCACAGCTACACGCGTAGATTAAGGTGCATCAGTATCAATGTGTGCTTGTGAACTCTGTCTGTGCTTTGCTCAAACCACACCACCAGCTATGCCTAGCAGCAAAGTGCATATGTTTACATTGGTCTTTTTAGGAGTCCAATTGTACATGCAGGTGCCCACATTCATGCAAAAATAACCATAAAATTGCCCCCTTCTTGTCTTATCTGAATTCTCAAAATGAAAGACTCCTAGACGTTCACCACTTTTGTTATACACATCAGTGACTGCTTATTCAGAACTTTCTATTATTTTGATCTTTCAAGTCTAATATTTTATCCTGATTTATTTTTGTGTGATGTACTTTTTTCTCCATGAGAATCTGAAGGTTACAGTCTAAATCATTGTTATCTGAAGGTGGATAATACTTTTATTCCTTGTTTCTGACCTTTCTCTATTTGATGTTATTTCACCCTTGGAAAGACTATGAAGGTTAAACCTTCCTATAGTTGATCGCTTTCCCAGTTCTCCAGTAAACTTTCTGTTTTCTCCCTGAAGACTATTTGTTTACACGTCCTGAAAACTTTTTCCATTTGTTATTCTTCTATAGCTGAGCGTCCCTATGATTTATATTCATTGTGACTTTACGAAACATTTCTATATATTGTTCTTTATCTAGCATTCAGCAAAATTAGCCCAGTATAAGGAGATAGATACTAACATGCATTAAGGGAATAATGCATAATATTTGCCTCTTAAAGTACATTAAGAGGGAAAGTTTAGAAAGGACATCCTTGTGCAATCTCAGACGTCTAAGCTAGAAAGTCTGAAAAAAAAGCAGGCACTTCCAGGTGCAGACACAATCACACAAACCTGGACATGCCTGATATGGACGCCTGTGGGGCCATCTACATAGACATCCCTAGAATAGTATTTCAGAGCTTTGATGTCTAAAAATAGCCTAATGGTTAGCGTAGCGGTCTAGGAATGGGGAAGTCAGGCATGATCACTTACACCAGCCCAAAAGCTGAAATAAATGAGCACATCGACTTTTTGCAAGGATGCATGTATTCCTTTAAATTAACCTATTCTGTAATCAATGCATGTACCTGCTTGTACTGTCTACACTCCACCCATGTGCATGCCCACAGTGAAAGTATGTGCTAGGCAAACAGCACACATACTATTACACTGGTCAGCATTATAAATATATAATGTGTGCCTTTGAGTCAATGCTGACTCCTGGTGACCCAGCAGTGCTTGGGTTTTCTTGGCAAGGTATGATGGTAAGTAGATTGCCAGGCCTTTCTTCCGAGGCAATGGAGGGTATAATGAAGTAATCTACTGGTTACAGGAACACTCACCCGCTTTGAATAAAAGTAAAACTGAGGCACTGGTTGTAAACAGAAACCCCAACTACATTCCAATAGAGAAATTGACCTTCAACAACCATGATATCCCTATCAAATCTGAAATCAAACACCTAGGAGTCATACTAGATTGGAAAGTGCTCGAGGCCGCGGGCCGGGTCCCGCGGCTGCCAGTAACCTGGGCCCGGGCCCGGCCTCGGCCTCCACCTCGCTGTCGGCGGGGGGGGGGGGGGAAGGGTGTTTAAAAAATGCGGCCGTGCGCGGCTCTTGAAATCGCTCCGGCAC
Organism: Ichthyophis bannanicus; assembly: GCA_033557465.1. Taxonomy (NCBI): domain Eukaryota; kingdom Metazoa; phylum Chordata; class Amphibia; order Gymnophiona; family Ichthyophiidae; genus Ichthyophis; species Ichthyophis bannanicus. The sequence continues at coordinate 1,630,943,945 of CM066032.1, forward strand.
ACCGTCGGAGCGATTTCATTGGCCGGCGGCCGGCTGGGGGGGCGGCGCTGTGGCAGCGAGGAGCCGCGTGGCCGTCTCTTTCTGGCCGCGGCTCCTCAGGAACGGTCGCGTTCCCGCCCGCCCGCCCCCTTTGATGGTGGTTTGGAGGTTGTCGCAGCTGGGGGGGGTGGGGGTACTGAGCCAGCGCTCGCAGGAGCAGCGCGGGCTTGACCTGGTTATGAGCAGTGGGGGCGAAGTGCTCCTTGGGGTGGGCGAGACAGCCCGGTTGGGGGTCTCGACCCGGTAGCGGGGGGGGTGGGAGCCGGCCTTTGCTACTAGGATGGCGAGGCAGGCGGCGGGGTTTGGGGGGGAGGAGGATGCTCCGCCTTGCTACTAAGATGGCGGGTGGGGGGGCATCCTCCGGTAAAGGGGTGCGGGGCTGGGTTATGTTCAATTGTTATGCAGGCCCTTTGGGTCGGTTTACAGGTTGTAAATAAAGCTGCGACCAAAAAATGTTTGTACCAAATACTGTTGTTTGTGTACTTTGTTGGGGGGGGGGGCGAAGTACTGGTGGGGATGCGTTAATGAGGGGGATGGAGGCGAGGAGGGCGTCCGGGTTACCAGAGTTACTCAGTTTCCAAATCCACATTAAGAAAACTACTGCTGCAACATATCAAAGGATAAGAACACTACATAACCTCCACCCATTGCTGGACCACAACCTATTCTGTATGGTTTGCCAAGCACTCATTACTCCAATGTGGGACTACTGCAACTCAGTTCTACAAGGCCTACCAAAAAGCACACTTCTTCCACTCCAGATTGCACAAAATGCTGCATCAGGCTTAATATCGAGGACAACCAGACAAGAACACATTTCCCCAGTACTAAAGGAACTACATTGGCTGCCCATCCAAGCTCGGAATCAATATAAAGCAACAATGAACACTTTCAAAAGTATACATAACCTAACCGCTGCCTGTCTACAAACTCTCATAATCATACCTCCTGATGACAGACCAAGACGAGGTCAAACATCTAATCTCCTCAAAATCCCCAAACAGAAAACAACCAGTCACAAGAAATATGCTACCCACCTTCTCCATATACGGGCCTACACTATGGAACTCCCTTCCAACCAATCTCAGAGCAAGTACTGACATAAAGGATTTCAGGAAGTTGCTAAAAACACACATATTCAAGAAATATTATAGGACTGACTGTCAATATCTCTCACCCATAACCAAAACCTACACACAAAACTAATTGTCTGAAATTCAAAAGCATGCTCTATATACTGACCAAATGTAAATACTGTAGTTATCAGATCACTATTCAGACAGTGAATACCTTACTGCATATCAGTTAAAATGGAAATAGTTAGACGCATTGTTACCTGTACCTAGTTAGCTGTAATATGTTTCATGTAACTCTTGTTCTGTTAGATGTAAAACGTCTTGATACCACTGAAAGGCGGTATATAAGAAATGTTAAATAAATAAAATGACTTGCCCAAGGTGTACCAGTGGGAACTGAACCCTGCTTGCTTGGTTACCAGCCAGGCCGCTGCTCTAACCACTTAGTCAGTGTTGTACAAGAGGTCATTTAGACATGTATGTGGCCACTTCCACACGGTACTGATTAAAATTCTGACATTTACATAGGCACTGACTTATAAAGTTACCCCCTCACAGCTAAATTACTCCATAATATTGAGTTGAACTGTTTAGTCAAAACCTGAACCAAAAGAATAAAGTCTGCATTGTTATTTTTACACACTGAAACAACAAAATCTACATACAAATACCCCGTAAACATAAAGAAAGAAGTAGTACTTCCAAAAACTGCTTGAAAGCATTAAACAATAAAACAGAAAGAGAAGAATCCCATGACACCCCATATCCCAAGTCTTTTACATGTACTGCAGCAGATCAGCTCAACAGAAATAGAGTGATTTCCTGTAATATCTGATTTCTTATCTTCTACAATAAGACTTGTTGTTTTTTTTCAATCTGAGGAAGTAGAAACATGCTATGAGAGCCCCAGTAGCATTTCGGTGCAGGCCAATTCTCTTCCATGCACGCATGGCCATTGTGCACGCACAGAACTTAGCTGGGGCCATGATACACCCGATTCTTCCACCGCAGTGCCTGGACGTACCCATGATAGCGGACTTGGGGAGATGTACATTCTGGCACTCCCCGAATTCCATGGTGAAGAATGCACAGGATCCTGCCTGTCCCTCCACTTGAACAACACTGCTGGGGCTAATGAGCAGTGGCATCCGAGCACCATGGCAACTGGCCATCTATCCAGTGGCTCAGAATGCCATGGGTCACATCAGCCCCTGCTGCCCACTCACCTTTTGGCCCTGGTGGCCCAGATCGGCTAGTTAGTAGCAGCAGGGTCCCCAGAGGCATCATCACTGCGGGCCAGGGACTGTGGATAGCGGAGTGTGCGGCGCCCGGCACTTATTCCACCATCAGGGTGGAATGAGCCAAGTGTCCAAGTGGGTGCAGGGTAACGTACAGAGGCCTGACCTGAATGGCCTCTGTATGTCCCAGCAGCTGGCCACTCCCCCGCTTCACCCCCGCTTCACCCCAGCATCTCCCCCTCCTGCCCCCATCCAGCACTCCCCGCACAAATGCTGTGTACATGCATGGCGTGCTGGTGACAGAATTGGGTCTCGGGGCAGAGCGCGTGTTGGAAGTCCAGCCCATACATCAAACCCCACTATTCGTGTGACAGAATGCCGGCCTTTGTAATCATTGTTAGCACATACTCTTAGTCCATTCAATTTTTATTTTGTTTTATTCTTCCCATGTCTTTCACAATCTGTTAGGTTTTTGGAGTTGCTAAACTATTTGATTCCTGTAATAAGTATAATATTGTGTCTCTATTTTCCAAGTTTGCCTGTTATTTAATATATTTACTAATCATCTGCAGAGTTTTCATTCTTTTCGAAATACTTGAAATGGAGTCTATTTGCTCAATGATATTAAGTTTACTCTGTGATACACTCTCTTTCACATCCTTGATTTTGTCTTTAAGACCACTTACATCAAAACAAGTAATTTGCCTTCATATAAAAGGATTGCCAAGAGACTGATAAGCACATCTGCAAAATTAAGGGTAACAAAAATAAATGACTCCAGAACAGTTATTTCTAAGCTTGTCCTGGAAGACTCCTGCCATCCAGTTTTTCTCAATATCCTCAGTGAATAGGCTTGAGATAGATTTGCAAATCTGTCCGTTGCATGTTCATTGCAGTATTCTGAAAATTCAGCTGACTGAGGTCCCACAGAACAGGTTTGGGAACCACAGCTCTAAAAAATGATTGTGCCACATTTTTTGAATATATTTTTAATAATAATTAGGGGTGTGCAGCCCAAAACTTTTTGTTTTGCTTTTTTCAATTTTTTCATCTTGTATAGTTTACCCTCAATAATGTGAACTCTTTTGCAAGAATATGCACTATTGAGCAAAGGTGCATAATCTTTTGTGAAAGTGCACTCAATTGGATAATAGCACATATTCTTGCAAAAGAGTGTACGCTATTATGCAGTAGCATACACTATTGCTCAATAGTGTGCACTATCAAAAAAGAATACACATTATTGACACGAACCAGGAAAAGATGACAACGATGTCATTTCCTGTTTTGCCAAGATAGAGGCTTTTATTTGAAACAAAAAATCCATCCCTAATAATCATTTCATGGCAGCCAAAATCAAATTGCTAGGAGTATGCAAAGCCTCCCCCCCCCCCCAAAAAAAAAGGTTCTTCTTTTGTTCCCTCTTTTCAAGCATTTTCTTTTCAGTTTATTTTGCCTTTCATTTTTAAGGTGCACATTGTATGGCCACAGAACCTTTTTTCAAGCACACAAATCAATTGTATGTTAATTCGTAGGCATGTATGCATACAAGTGATTTGCACTCGCTTTAAATTTTTAGGAGCCCAAACAAACAAATGCACACTGAGGAATGAACACTCCTATATGCATATATTTGAATTTCATCCATATTGCTGATTGATTTTGATCCATTTTCATCATCACATTTGACACCATTTCAAGGAAAGCTCTAGCGCTACTCAAAAATTGTTTCATTCTTACAAGGTTATATGTATTTTACATGTTTGTTTACTTAAATTTGGTTTTCTGCTGTTTCAGAGAAAGCACTCTGCAGATTACAATAAATATTTAATAAAAACAATGAAAGTAACCTAATATTCATAGCAAAAATTACATAAAAAACAATCCATACACAGGCCCTTATTTTAGAAGCAACCTCATCTTTAAATAGTAGCTTTTAAACATTTAGGGGGTATAGTTTAGAAATCCTATTTGTGATTTGGACATCTGAAAATGTCTATTCAGATGTGCAAATCACTCAGACATCTTTGGATCCAAGGTAATAAAACTTGGGGCAAACTTAAAATGAAAGGGAATCAACAAATGAAAAGCAGGAGGGAAAAAAAAGGGAGCACATGAGTACAGGGATCTTGTGTGCATTGCAGAAGATGCGGACTGCTGTATTAAGGGCAAATTGGAGAGAATGAATTGCAGACTTCAGTAGGCCTTGGAAGATAAGGTTGCAGTAATTTAGGTAAGGGAAGATAAGAGCTTGAAGGACTGTATGGAAATCTTGATGTATTAGAAGAGGCTTGATGTGTTGCATAGTTTTAAGCTTGTATTAGTCTTGGCAGTGTTTTTGATGAACATAAGAACATAAGAAATGCCATACTGGATCAGACCAAGGTCCATCAAGCCCAGTATCCTGTTTCCAACAGTGGCCAATCTAGGTTATACATACTTAGCAGTTTCCCCAAAAGACACAGGTTCCACAGTGCTTGTACTGGGTCAAGCATTGATATCCTGGGTCCCTTCTTCTCCAGGAACTTGTCATAACCTTTTTTAAACCCAGCTACACTAACAGCCTTTACTACATCCTCCGGTAACAAATTCCAGAGTTTGATTACACGTTGAGTGAAAAAATATTTTCTTTTATTAGTCTTAAATAGTTTACCCTGTAGCTTCATTGCATGTCCCCAAGTCTTTCTATATTCCGATAACGCAATCGATTTCTGTTTACCCGTTCCACTCCGTACATTAATTTATAGACTTGTATCATATCTCCCCTCACCTGTCTCTTTTCCAGGTTAAAGAGCCCTAATCTCAAATAACTGCACTGGCTACCAATTCACGGGAGAATCACCTTCAAATCCCTTTTATTAGCATTTAAGGCAATCAAAGGCACCTCATCCCTCTCACTCACGAATCTAATCCACATGATCCCCCCCAACAGATCAAGAAGAACATCAGCTGTAAACTTGCTAGCTATACCAAAGGCTTCGATAAAGTCCAACACGAACACCACAAACAGGGCATTCAGTTTTTATGGCCCAAAATGCTGGAACACCCTACCCCCCAACATTAGAGCCATTACCAATCTATATCAGTTCAGGAAGGCTCTCAAAACATACCTTTTCTGCCAATACTTCCCAGACAGCAACTGAACTAGATATCCCCTCCAAGAAATGACCCAATCTAGAAATGCCCTCACACTGCAGTGTAGATAGATTATGTATATAGTTAACCCAGTTATCCAAGTTTGTACTCCTGTTCAATGTAAAAACCTGACAGTTTGTCGTTATGGTCGTTGTTGTTATGATGTAAACCGCGCTGATTCTAAATAGCGCGGTATATAAGAAACTGTAATAAATAAATAAATAAATAAATAAAGCCTTTCTTCATAGGAGTATCCTTCCATCCCCATTACCATTTTGGTGGCTCTTCTCTGAACCTTTTCTAATAACGCTATATCCTTTTTAAGATATGGCGACCAGAATTGCACACAATATTCAAGGTGCGGTCTCACCTTGGAACGATATAGAGGCATTATAATATCTTTTGTTTTGTTTTCCATTCCTTTCCATATGATACCTAGCATTCTATTTGCTCTCTTGGCCGCCGCTACAGACTGGACGGAGAGTATTAACATGTTATCCACAATGAAGCCTAAATCTTTTTCCTGGGTGGTGGTTCCTAATGTGGACCCTTGCATCGTGTAAGCATAGTTTGGGTTGTTCTTCCCTAGATGCATAACTTTGCACTTGTCCACATTAAATTTCATCTGCCATTTTGATGCCCAGTATTCCAATTTATCAAGATCCTCTTGCAATTTTCCACAATCCTCTTGGGGTTTAACAATGTTAAATAGTTTTGTGTCATCTGCAAATCTGATAACCTCACTCGTTATTCTCTTTTCCAGGTCATTTATGAACATGTCAAAAAGCAGCGGACTCTGCACAGATCCCTGGGGTACACCACTATTCACCTTTTCCATTGAGAAAATTGGCCATTTAGCCCTACCCTCTGCTTTCTTTTAACCAGTTCCTGATCCACAATAGTACACTGCCTCCTATCCCATGACTCTTTAGTTTTGCCAAAGGTCTCTGATGAGGGACCTTGTCAAAGGCTTTCTGAAAGTCCAGATACACTATATCAACCGACTCACCTTTGTCCACCTGTTTATTCACACCTTCAAAAAAACATAATAGATTAGTAAAACAAGATCTTCCTTGTCTAAAGCCATGTTTGCTGTCTCCCATTAGGCCATGACTATCTACATGCTGAGTAATTTTGTTCTTTATGATGGTTTCTACCATTTATTCCTGTACTGACGTCAAGCTCACTGGTCTGTAGTTTCCCAGATCATCCCTGGAACCCTTCCCTGTGTGTAGGGAAGGATAGGTGTTAATCAAAGGTGACACCTAGATAACCCACCTTTTCTTTTACATGAAGTTGAGTTCCATCTAAAATAATAGTATCTGGTGGATTGAAATTGCTGTCTCTAGGGCTGCTGTCTTTTTGAGTTTTATGGTCATGTTGTGAGTGGAAAGCCATGATCTAATGCTGGAGAAGCAGTTTTGTTAAGGTTGTGATGTCAAGGTTGAGCGTATTGATAGATGCATAAATCATAGGAGTTCTGTAAGAATATTACATCAAGGATATTTCCTTTGGTGTGGGTGGGTTGATTGTCAAGCTGAGTGTAGTCTAAGGCTTCCATGGCATCTAGGAAGGTTCTTGTATTGATAGGTGTAGTGGATGTAAGATTAAGGTCACCAAGGAGAGTGAGGTAGTTTGCTTGGATTCTGTGATTATATGCTGTTTCTATTAGTGTGCCTAGTAGTGCATGGCTGGCACTGGGTGATCTACAGGCAAGTAATATGGTTATGTTGTTATTTGTAATTGCTAGTGTATCCAAACCTTTCTCAGAAGACTTTGAGAGGATACAAAAGTTTAGTTCTTCTTGGCTAGGATAAATACACCTCCTCCTTGATGAGGTGTTCTTGGTGAGCTAAAGATGTTGTAATTGTGTGGTGTTAGCTGGTTTAGCAGGACATTATCAGACTCGCAGCCAAGATTCAGTGACACTTAGGATATCTAGCTCGTCTAAAAGAAGGTCCATAAGAAGATGAGTTTCTTGCTGATCTAGCATTTAGCAGGGTGCATTTAAGATAGGAACTGCTGTTTGTGAGTCCACATGCAAGTGGAAAAAATCTGAGTATTTGGGTCTTAATGCGTATGATATGGTGTGTATGTCTTGCTTTGATTTTTTTGGTAGGTGAGAGTTTTTTGGAAGAGTGGGTACATTTGAATGAGAGGTAAGATGGTTTGGGGGTGCTAGAGTCACGGTGGCTGTGGAAAGTGTGGTGAAACTAAGAAATAGAGGGATGAGTAAGGGAACTATTTTCATGTTGGAGGAAGGCATTGTACATAATATTGCCAGCTAGGTGATATGGTCTGCACTGCCTTTGGTGAAGGCTTACCATATAAGAGCTGTAGCAGAGAACAGGAGCAGATCAGAGAAATGAATCATTCAGTGAAGATATCACAACTGCTGCTATTGTTGTTGCATATTGAGGTCCACACATAAGGGCCACACCAAAGGGCCCTCTGGTGAGGTTCTCAGGCATGGGCCCACAAGGTGCGGGCCTGCCTCTGGCAGTAGTTTTTTAAATGGTTCCCTGGAAGCACTAATTAACAGCTGATTAGAGAGCAGGAGGGAAGAGATCAGCTCTTCACTCACTGCAGCTAATCTTGCTGAACAGAATTTCCTCGCACCTCTGGCAGTAATTTTTTAAATGGTTCCCTGCATGTCCATGTACCTAGATCTGAGGTTATGCAATTCAAGGACATTCATATATTTGTGACATGGCCTACATCCACGCACATCTGAAGCCTTGCAATCCTCATGGGGCCCATCTCCATAACCAGTTACTGGAATGTACATTTTTCGGGTGGAGATGGAGTGATTTCAGAAGACACCTATACATGTCTCCCTTCACTACTGTCATTCTCCCAGAATTTTAGCCATTCTGCTCTAGACATTCCAGATTCTTCTTGGATGCCCAGTCTAACCCACTATTAGATTGCAAAAAAGGCATGGATAGAACCCCCCCTGACACTCCTCAACAGCAAGAAACTCTTTCACAGCCCTCCAGAAGAAGCTCTTTCACCCTAATCCCGTTCCCTAACTCTTTTCAGGGTTCCTGGGTTTCCAGTAAGGAGCAGAAGTGATCCCAGTCACTCCTGCTCTGTCAGAATCCTGGGTTCAAAATGGCAACCATGACCCTTGGCGGTAGTCTCAGGGTAGTATCATTATGGATCAAGCTTCCAGATTAGGGCATTTTGCCAGTCAATAGCATGTTTTATACTTACTCTATAATTTCACAAGCAACATCATCTCCCTCCAACAAATCACAATCCCGATTTATCTTCATATTGATTACATCAATAATCCCTTTTTTTTCATAGTGAAGATTCATTAATACTTGTGTAACCCCCCTTTCTTTGTGGCCCTTACAGCTGCTTCTAGTGGCTTGGCAGACAAAGGGGAACACTAACGAGCCTTTTGGCAGTCTTTTGTTCTGGAGCTCAAGGAGTTTTATGATCAGGGTCCCTTTTGGTGGGGCTGGCATACTCTGGGATGCCCTTGACAATTGACATTCTCATACCTCTTGCTTCTCAAATAAATGAATCCAGGCCAGAAATTGTGTTCTGAACCAAGGGTTTACTTAACTTTTAGGGTCACTGAGCACTAAGAACAACAATTGACAAAAGCAACAAACAAGAACTGTCACAAGTAATTATCTCCTTTTTCAAAATGACTCTTTTACTCCTCTAATGTTGGTATGTTAGAAACATAGAAACATAGAAACATGATGACAGAAAAAGACCACAAGGCCCATCTAGTCTGTCCTTCCATAACAACAACTACAACAGTCCACTTTTTACCTTTAGAGATCCTCTGTGTTGGTCCCATGCTTTTTTGAATTCAGTTACTGTCCTCATCTCTACCACCTCCACTGGGAGACTATTCCACGGATCCACTACTCTTTCCGTAAAGAAATATTTCCGCATATCACTCCTGAATCTATCTCCCTTCACCCTCATCCCATGTCCCCTCGTCGCAGAACTTGCTTTCAATTGAAAGAGGCTCTCTCCCTGAACATTTATGCCACGGAGGTATTTAAACATCTCAATCATATCACCTCTATCCCGCCTTTCCTCTAAGGTGTACATATTAAGATCCTTAAGTCTGTCCTCATATGCTTTATAATGAAGACTACTAATCATCTTAGTAGCAACCCTCTGCACCGACTCCATCCTGTTCACATCCTTTTGAAGGTGCGGTCTCCAGAATTGCACACCATACTCCAAATGAGGTCGCACCAAAGACTTATACAGAGGCATTATCACCTCCTTTTTTCTGCTAGCCATTCCTCTCCGTATGCACCCAAGCATCCTTCTAGCTTTTGCCGTCGCCTTTTCTATCTGTTTAGCTACTTTAAGATCATCGGACACAACTACGCCTAGGTCCCGCTCTTCTTTAGTGGACAAAAGTACTTCACCTCCTATGCTGTATTGCTCCCTTGGATTGCTGCAGCCCAAATGCATGACCTTACATTTTTTAACATTAAATCCCAGCTGCCAAATTCTAGACCATTCTTCAAGCTTAGCTAGATCCCTCCTCATGTTATCTACACCTTCCTGGGTGTCTACTTTATTGCAGATTTTGGTATCATCCGCAAAGAGGCAAACCTTACCCGACAGCCCTTCCGCTATATCACTAACAAAGATGTTAAAAAGAATCGGACCAAGGACAGATCCCTGGGGCACACCACTGGTAACATCCTTCTCCTCAGAGTGAGCTCCATTTACTTGTACTCTTTGTCGCCTCCCACCCAACCAATTTCTAACCCAAGCAGTAACTTTAGGGTCCATCCCTAGGGTGCTCAGTTTGTTTATAAGTCGCCTGTGAGGAACAGTGTCAAAGGCTTTACTGAAATCTAAATACACCACATCTAGAGCTCTCCCTCGGTCCAACTCCCTGGTCACCCAGTCAAAGAAATCAATCAGATTTGTCTGACAAGACCTGCCTCTGGTGAATCCATGCTGCCTCGGATCCTGTAATCCGCTGGACTCCAGAAACCTCACTATTTTCTCTTTCAACAGCGTTTCCATTAATTTACTCACCACCGAAGTTAAACTAACCGGCCTGTAGTTTTCAACCACATCCTTACTTCCGCTTTTGTGTGTAAAGGCACCACATGAGCCTCTCTCCAGTCCTTTGGCACCACTCCCGACTCCAACGAGGCATTGAAAAGGTCAGTCAGTGGAGTTGCTAGAACGTCCCCAAGTTCCCTCAGTATTCTAGGGTGTATCCCATCCGGTCCCATCGCTTTGTCTACTTTAAGTTGAGCTAGTTTCTCACGAACACAGTCTTCTGAAAATTGTTCAAGATGTCCCTCGCTTCTGTTCTTATTTGTGGGTGTTTTCTGAGGTCCTGCTCCTGGTTCTTCATCTGTGAACACAGAACCAAAAATATTTGTTAAGCAATTCCGCTTTATCCTTATCAGCTTCTACATATTCCCCCCCTGTACCCTTGAGTCTGACAATACCACTTTTGCCCTTCCTCTTCTCACTAATATATCTGAAAAATGTCTTATCTCCCCATTTTATTGCATTGGCTATTTCCTCCTTTTGAATCTTTGCCTTCTTGACTACTTTGCTAGCTTCTCTAAGTTGTTCCAAATACAGATGCCTGTCTTCCTTTCTCTGTGATTTCTTGTATTTCATGAAGGCCTCCCTCTTTTTCTTCACTTTTTCAGCTACTTCCTTCGAAAACCATAGCGGTCTCCTGTTCCTTTTGCCTTTATTTACCATTTTAACAAAAAGGGTTGGTTGCCTTTAAAATACCCCCTTTCAGTTTTGCCCACTGTTGTTCTACATCCCCCAGCTGTTCCCATCCCACTAACGACTCCCTGAGGTATTGGCCCATCTTCGCAAAGTTAGTCTTCCTAAAGTCTAAGATCTTCACCTTGGAATGGATTCTAACAGCCCTAGTCCTAATACTGAACCACACCATCTGGTGATCACTGGATGCAAAATGATCTCCCACTACAACATCAGAAACACTTTCACCATTGGTAAGCACCAAGTCCAGTATGGCCCCTTCACGTGTGGGGTCTGTTACCAATTGCCTGAATAGTTCTCCCTGTAGAGAATCCAGGATCTCCTTACTCCTAGATGATACTGCAGCAAGATAGTGCCAATCAACATCTGGCATATTGAAATCTCCTAGCAGTAGCACTTCCCCTTTCCTAGCAATGCTGCGTATGTCTTCAATTAACTCTCTGTCCACCTCTTCCTCTTGTGAGGGAGGTCTGTATATCACACCAATGCAAATAGATTTCTCTTTCCCTCTTTCTAGTTTAACCCACAATGCCTCCTCTCTCCCTTTTAAGCTCTGTAATTCCAAAGCTTTAATAGTAGTTTTTACATATAGTGCTACTCCTCCTCCCCTTCTTCCTACCCTGTCTTTTCTGAATAAAGTATAGCCAGGTATAGTTACATCCCAGTCATGGTTTTCTGTGAACCATGTTTCTGTAACTGCCACTAAATCTAAGTCAGCCACTCCCACCAAAGCTTCAACTTCAGAGATCTTATTTCCCATGCTACGGGCATTAATACACACTGCTTTCCATATGTTACCCCTGTTACCCATTTCCATAAAGGTATTTAATGTATCACTTACCTGGGGGCTTTCACTTACCTGGGGGCTTTCTTCACCCATCCCCAACGAATCTAGTTTAAAGCCCTCTTCAGTAGATTAGCCAGTCTACTACCAAAGATGTGTTGACCTTTCTTGGACAGATGGATGCCATCTCTGCTCTGCAACCCTTGGAACAGCATCCCATGGTCTAGGAAACCAAAAACGCTCTCGAAGACACCATCCACGCAGCCATGCATTAATCTCCAGGATGCGAGCCTCTCTGCCTTGGCCTTTACCCTCAACAGGGAGGATTGAAGAGAACACCACCTGTGCACCTACCTGCTTCACCCTCTGTCCCAGAGCCATGAAGTCACTTTTGATACGTTCCGAGGTATACCTGGCAGCATCATTTGTTCCAACATGGATTAGCAACATTGGGTAATAGTCAGTGGGCTTGATGAGTCTCGGCAAATTCTCCGTAACATTTTGGATCTTGGCACCAGGCAGACAGCATACCTCTCTGGACATCAAGTCTGGTCGGCAGATGGACGCCTCAGTACCCCTCAGAAGAGTCTCCAACCACCACTACCCTTCGTTTCCTTCTGGTCACTGATTCTGCAACTATGGGGTACTTGAACTCTGGTTCTTCCCTTTCCAGGGATGCTTTCACCTCCTCCACTTCCAGGGCTGCATAATGGTTCTTCAATTCAAGGGCTGGAGAAGTTGGATTGGTGATTTTGCAGGCTCTGGTGACTTTTGTCCAACCATCGACATTCTGTTGACACCCATCTTCTCCTGTGCTGGAGAGCCTGGTTGCTGCAAGCAGCATCTCATCAATGTACTTCTCACTGTCTTGAATGCTCCTCAGCCTCGCCACCTCCTCTCTGAGTTCCTCCACTTGTTTCCTCAGAGCTTCAGCATGCAGGCACCCTGCACATGGAACTGGTTCTTCAACTGGCAATAGGGCCTCTGTCTGGACCGAGGCAGAAGCTGTAACGGGGGCAACACTTCCTTCGATTACACTTTGCATTAAGCATTAAGCTAAAAAAAAAATATTCCATTCTTTTTACCACTCCTGCACCTTTGTTGTTTAGTCTGGTCTTCCTGAGTGGGAATCCTTATCTCCTATTTCTGGTACTCTTTTTTGAGTGTATCTGAAGCTGATGGTGATGCAGACACAAGCGCTGGCTCACTCCTGAAGCTGGGATCACTAGTATATGATGACAGTTTCCTTTTTTTCTTGAGAACTGGTGACTTCTATAGATGCAGGTTTCTAAAACTGCTCTGCAGGATTCCTGACTCTAATGAACTGGAAGGCTTAGTTATTGGTACAGTTCCTGGAATCTCTCTTACATGCATGAGCTACTCTCCTGAGTCAGTAGGATGCTGGAAGGTTTAGACAGACATCAAACTCTGATCTTTTCCCTTGTGCTGTCACTCTGAGGCCTGTTGCTTACTCTGGTTGGTATGAGTAGCTATGTGCAAAACGATTCCTGCCGAAAGGGCAGGCACTTTACTCCCTCCTCAAGGTTCAGAAGCTGTGTTCGAAAGACAGACTTCTGTCTTTGGGAGTGGTTTATATATGAACTTGGATTTTCCCTCTCAACATGAAGTGACTAGCAGCAAGAACCTCCCCTGTTCTGAAAAATGTTAGTCTTTTCTCTAACCTTTAATGCAATATTCTACATGCGACACTGGATGGTGCTGCTGCTCCCACAGTAACATTGATGCAGTCTCTATGCTGATTATCAATAGAAGCTTTCATTTCATATTTCCATTTAAATCCTGTCTTTTTCTTTGAACCCTTCTATCTCTTTTTTATTGTTTTATGATTGCTTTAAAAGTTACAAAACACTTTAAATTAGATTACAGGCATCATCTGTTTTTGTAGTCATGCCCATTTATTGAGTGCTTTCTTCTGAAAGTCCTGTCAATGTATGATGTATTTGTGATACTAATTGCTGACATGACAATACCAGCTTGCATTCCATCCGTACAGTTTTGACAGAAGAGGTGCTATTGCAAAATCTCATCTATTATTAATTAGAAGTGCAATAATTTATTAGTCTATCATAGCTAGTGCTATATTCAAGTGAAGCTATTATCTGTGCATAGTTGGAAAAATGAAACACGTCCAAACAGTTGTAACATTCACACATTTCTTTTAAGCTGGTGCAATTTTCTTTATAATAGAACTAAATACCTAAATTAAAAAACAAACAAACCCTGATCGTACTCAACACGGTCATTTAGAAGATAATTATATAACGAGCTGTGCAAATTTATGCACCATCAGTATGTATAAATCATGTATTTTCCATGACTTACACTCACAGATGGGTTTTTATGTGCATATTTTAGTTGTGTGCTCTTCTATAAGTGCATACGTCAGGCCAATGGTGTATGCTTTTGTAGTGAATGGAGCTATAACTTACTCATGTTCTTTACAAATTGAGATGCATACGTTTATTGCAAGTTCAGGCAGGCATAAATGCTCGCACCTAGGTTTTCCACATGTATATTGAAAATGTATAATAAAATAAATAAATAAAATAAATACTGTGACTTACACCCCTTATGCGTATTAACCTAGAATTACCCTCTTATTATCTGCAGAGGTCCTATTTTAATATGCTTATTTTGGGGGAAAAGAACCAACTGTAAACCACTGTCACTGTGGTATGACAATAATTAGATGTTATCTTTTTCCTTAAATGTAAATTAATTTAAACATGTCTATCTATATACATATATTGAAACAGAGAATTTCACTAAAAGATCATCCAAAGAGTCATAGATACAGAGTGTAAAACTTTTTCTTCCATATTGTGCCTAACTGAGAAAATGTCTTCAGACCCATAAAAACTTCATTTTATATTAAATGTGTTATTAAAATATTTTAGATAAGGCAACATTAAATTTTAAGTACATTGTTTTTGTTCCTGGATTTCATGAATTTACTATGTAGAACAAGTTTTATGCCCGTGAGTCCCTTTGGAATGCATAATCTTGAACCTTGAATCTAGTGAGTAAGTATCAGAAAAAGAGTGTTATCTATGTCATCTCTTTTCTAGAGGCTGCAAACATTGACTCCACAACATACCCAGTACCAGATAGTCCAGATGGTGGAGTCCTGCTCCAGTAATGAAACATATGTCCATCTTATGGCAGCCAGCATATATGCCACTGACCCACTGGGTCAAGTCAATTTCATATACATCCTGTAATGCATAACTATTATTTTCTGAGATTTCAATATACCATAATACCTACAGTTAAGGTGACTAGATAGTTCCATATCACAAATACGAAAAGCTTAATCAGTCTTGCCTTTACTTTGCTGTATCAATATAGAATTATAAGTCTAATTTCTCTAAGAAAAGTGGGCTTGCAAGTCCATAGATGCAATGGGGGTCATTCCAAACTGCGAATAGCGGGGATGTACGTCAGGTTTAAATATACATCCCCCCCCCCCCCTATTTGCTGGGGGCCTATTCCGAACCTACAACTGCCTGCACACACAAGGCCTGTGTGCAGGGAGCTCCGGATGGGGATGGGAGGGGGCAGTGACAGGGCAGAGTGGAGGCGGGATCACAACCCGGGACATACAGGGTCTATTCTTGTCACAGCCCTGTATGTCCGGCGAGGGCAAGATGGCCGGACATCCTATTATACCTTGGAGGTGGAATAAGTCCCCTCGACGATGGTGGGCAGTGATGGAGGCCTCCTCCCCCAAAGAGGTAAGCTGCAGCTGGTTGATCCTCACCGCCAAATCCGGGCCTTGGCAGGCCTTGCCAGGGGTCGGGCAGCAGGGAAAAGTACTTCAAACGTGTTGTGGTATTGGGGTATTGTGTATGCCATGCAGGTATCGGGGCACCTGCATGGCATCCTGGTGCCATAGCAAAAGGACTCCACAGCACTGGGGCTCCAGCAGGAGCATGGGGATGGTTAGCTGGGGAGAGCACAACACTTCTCGGCCCTCAGAATCGGGGCCAGTCCAGCCTGTCCAAGTGCCCCGATTCTGCTCTCGCAGGAACGTCTAGCTCCCATGGATGCAAAACTGGGTGCAAAGCCAGCCCATCCATATTTTGGATGCCTGGACATGCCAGACGCCCCCCTGATCGGAATTGGCCTCAATAGGGGAAGCCAAGGACAGCCAGGCTAATGTCACTTTCTCACTTATGACAGAGTTACGTGATCACTACGGGGGCTATTTTAGAAGATCTATTTGCATTTTAAATGTGGATGTAGCACCAGAAGAATATGAAAGCTGCTCCATGTTCAAAATATGATTTTAGAAAAGCCATGAGCTTATGTTTCTGTGCTGGGTATGCTAATCTATGCACATCTCAGGACAAGTATTCCAGGGGTATTCTTGGGTGCTGCCTGGGGGAGTCAGCACCTGCATATCTATGATGTATTTCACATAGGGTGGTGATGTGCAGGGCAGATTTTTTAAATGTGGAAATTTACATATGCTATAAATCATAACTAAGTAAGGAACTTTGTTGTCTGTTGGGATTGCTTGTGAAATTAATGACTGAGGGGCAAACCTCCATGTTATCTGCAGGGGGCGTATTCAGGGGAGGTCCTGCAGATATCACGGAAATTTAGATTTCCCACAGAGACCCCACATTGCCTGCCTTGACAGATATTGCAGGAAAGGATCTGTGGTATCTGACAAGGCAGGTCACACAGGTCTCCGCAGTAAATCTATAGGGAGGGATGTGAATGATAGGGTACACAGAACTGTCAGCAGCTCTGTGCCCCAATCACTGGCATGCCCCCCCCCCCCCCCCGATTGCCGTGATCGGGCCTTCCAAACCACAATATTGTTAATGCTGTGACTATATACACAAATTAAGTTCTGTCTCCCCCTTAATCTCCATTATGAGCTTCCCAAGGGGATGGATAGCCCCCAGACCCCCACCCTCCTCCTCCTCCAACTTTGCCTTAAAAAAGATAAATCCTGGCTAACCAGCCGGCAAGGGAAGGCCTGTAGCCCCCAACCCCCTGGGCCCCTCCCTCACTAACCTTTAATTCCGTGGTAGTTTAAGGTGTGAATGGAGCAGGAGTGGTCTTATATGCTCCTGCCCGGTCCAGTGGCCCAATCAAAATGACTGCCGTCATGAGGTGTTTACCTCTAGCTTCTCACTAAGGTGAGCACTGTGAGATTGTGGCCTTCTTTGATTGGGCCTATGAGAAGAGCAGGAGGGCAGGCCCCCCGTACTTTTAAATCTGCATTGAGTGGGGGGTAAGGGAGGGGGCTTAACTAGCTAGCTAGCTAGGACATTTTATACATCGAGGGTTGCACCGAACCCCCCCCCCCCACACTGGGCAGCTCTTGATGGGGATCATGAGCAGTGGTGGCCTGAGGGCTTCTGATGCCCTCGGCAGACTCTCTATGCCACTGCCCCCCCCCCCCCCAAGACTGCAACACTGTCTGGCCCGCCATGCTGCCCCACTCCACCTTACCTTCTCCTTGCACTGAAGCAGCAGTGGTTGAACTGCTGCTTCAGCGCTGCATCAGGCCTTAAAGTGCCCATGCGCATGTGTGTTCATGGCCCAATGCTCCTGCAACACCCCCCCCCCCCCATGCAACTTCCTTGGAGGAGGCAGAAGCAACAGGGCAGAACTACACATGTAGACATTTTAAATCCCGCTGCAGCGCTGAACTGCCACTTCCCAGGGGAGATGTTAGTGATGCCACCCACCACGGCCTGCCACCTTAGGTGACCGCCTAGTTCACCTAGTGGATAGGCTGGGCTTGATAAGGTGCTGTCTAGGGGAGAGCAGTGCTTAAAGGGGACAGGCTCTTGAAATGGCGTAATCTGCCGCCACGATCAGGCCCAATTTTGGTAGCCACCACATTAAATCTTTTTCATGTGGTGGCTGCTAACCACGGCCACCCTCACTTGCCTCTATTCTGCCCCTAGGGAACTGTACCACAGGAAAATCAGATACCGCAGGAAATTGCCTGCAATATCTGATTTTTTTCATGGGTTAGCTATACCATGGGACATTAATCCTTCATTAGCCCATTGTGATAGCAGCTAAGACACTTTAATAAACGTACCCCTTAATGTGCATCATAATTTTAAAAACCTGTTAAGCCACGCTATTGCATTGACTGGCAAATAACATGCTATTGTCTTAATACAGCTGAGTAAATATGTGCCTTAATTGGCACTATTGATTTATTATTATTTTAAAGCAAAGGGGGGGGAGGGGCGGTTCAGATACTGTGCTTCTGTTTTACTGGCTGACAGTGAACCACCCTAGGAAGCCCTGGCAAGCCTGATGTGTGGGTGTCATTGCAGTAATCACAACATATGGGGGCTCACACTGCACCTGGCTGGGGATCTGGACTATATTAGTACTTCCTCACTTGAAACCCAAAGCCTGTCTTGCTGGAGCATAGCAGATGGTTGCTCAGCATTTAGCGTAGAGGTTCACTTGTATTGTTTGTCTGGTTCTTGTTTTCTTATGTATTTGTGAACATTAGTAAAATTGCAATCCTTGTTTTCAAACTAAGAGTCTATAGGTTTTTTTCTGACTTGTAGTGCTATCCAAGCTGTGTGAAGATGCATGAGGAAGTATGGGCTGCTGAATGGTCCTTGCTACCCATGTTATTCATATTAAAATATTCATCTCCTAGGGGAACATAAACAAAGAAAAACATGATTTTAGATATGTACTTTCTATTTGAATCAATTCACGTTCATTCATTTCATGCTTCTATAACCACTTCGGTTTTGCCGAGATATTACAGAAATATATTTTTTATAACCACAAGAGCAAAAGAAGGTGGATTCAAAGAATGTTATCTAACTGCATGAATAGTTAACCAGAGGTTAATCTAATGTATAAATACAAATATTCTATAGTGGTTGTCCTACATATTGTGTACTTATTACCCACTGAATATGAGCATATAAGCTGAAGATACAAATATATTAGGTATTTGTATTCAGAAATGAAATTACAAATAGTTAGATACAGCACACTTAACTTTGAAAAGAAATGCAAAGTTTTCAGAAAAATCAGAATTGTCCAATTTTATTTAAAATTTATTCATAGAATCCATGTTAAAGTTCTGTTGCTAGCAAACAAAGGGAAGCGCCTGGGTGCCTATTTGCTATGCCTGGATGCCTGGCGTTTAATGAGGAAATTATTTCATGCTAACAGCATGGGCCTTCACTAACAGTTACCAAGGCACAGGTGAGGGTATTTAAAAAAAAAAAGGCTTTACAGCATTTGGAAGGTAATTCTACAATAGCGTGCTTGAGGTCCATGTGTACATGTGCGGACCTAGTGCTATCCAGTAAAGCAGGTGCATGGGTTTTTTTTTATAGAATAGGGTGTAAGGGACCTTTGTCATGTGCACACTCCAGGCACAAGTACTTAGGCCTGCCCCTCAGCATATGTAAATGCCTGTGCTTAGATTCTGAAGGCACCCCACACACAGGTTACAGTATTATATATCCTATATGCGTATTGCCATGATCCACCTCCACTGCGCCACAGTTCTACCCTTATACACGCCCACTCCTCAGGTACTTACAGCAACCAGCATGTGCCCATCTGTTTGCATAAGTCACTGGCGTGTGTGGATGGCACATACCTTTGGGCACCCTGTTTATGGAATTGCTCCCAAAAGGCCTACATTGTACCATGAAAAGGCCTTTTGTAAAACTGCATGGCACACTGGCAAGATGGTGCGTACTTACATTTGTACTGCATGCAGGCATTCCCAGTGATATAGTTTAGGTAAAGTAAGGTTGGAGTTGCAAGAGAGACAGTGTTATTTTATAACAGTGCACCTAGTTCAAGGCAGCCTTTTCTTTCTAAAGTACTAGCATAAGTGGTGAAAATTATAGTAGTCTCTAATCAACATGCATATTTGCGTGCTTCGCTTAAGCTCTGTCCAAACTCTGCTCCATGCAGGCCCGCAGTGAAAGTACCTACTATGAAATTAATATGTGTACTTTTACTCAGCAAAATTCTGTAAGGGCTTTTAATGCATGGAATAGATTAAATATCGCTTTCGCACATTAATGAAGATGCTTCATTATAAAAGGTGTAAATATGTGTGTCAGCATTTGTGTGCTATCGGGGCTCCATCTGTTTTATAGAAGCAGCTAGGCACTTATGTGACCTTTATAAAATATGCTTAAAATAGGAACCCTTTGAATTTCTCACAGAAATGCCCTTTTATAAAATCAGGCCCTGTCATTTCTAAGTTAGAAAGCTGGTAGACAGAGAAGGGGGAGGCCCTGATGGCAAGAAAAAGGTTGCCTGTGGGGGGAGGGGGGAGGGGAGTGAAGTAAAGGCAGGGAAAAGTTAAAGTGGCAGTGGGTCTATTAAAAATGGAGAATGGGGGGGGGGGTTTAGGGCAGGGGATGGAAGTGCTAAGAGGGTGGTGAAAGGTGGGGGCGGGGGGGGGGTGAGGATCCAGCAGGAAAGGGGTTGGAGGGGGAGGGAAGAGTACAAGGTGTTGCCAAAAGGTGCACTCCCCTCCCCCACCCAGAACACACACACACACACACACACACACACGCACCCCACTCCATACTACACACTCACACCCCACCTCTGCAAGACAGAGACATGCACATACACACAGGCATCTCATCTCCAAACCACATACACACACACACACACAGAGGCACCTTACCTCCGAAACATGCGCACACAAGTACCTCACACCTCTGCATCACACACACACAGACAAAAAGAACCCACTGCAATATTTACGGTACTGCCATTTCCTAATTAGAGTCCTTGTTGTGTGAGTTTTGGAGATTAGTGCTGGAATGGTAGATTTACTCTTGGTCCTGAATGACTTTCTCGTGTTAATTCACAATAAGCTTGCTACTGGGATTTTTTTTTTTTTAATATGGTGAGATCAAAGTTGCCAAATTAACCATTACCAGGAGTAATATCTTTTGCCAGTTCAAGTTTTAAATTTGCATTGCAGTGCAGTATGGTATTTGTAGTCCCTGCTCTTATCCCCTGGTCCCGTAATGCATCCAAATGAGATTGTCAGAAATTCAGGACTGGCTTAAGATGTCGCTGCTGGAAATGGATAACGGCAACTCTGGGCTTTATGGGGAAGTGTGCTAGTTCTGCTCTGCACAGATTGTTGCAGAAGGGGCAGGGGGAGTTCTGTGGATGTAGAATATATGTTTGGGGTTAATACCATATGGCAGAGTATAGGTGTGTTGGGGGATCTCAGGAGAGGACTGTGAGCTGAATGGGTTCTGAACAGTGCAACCTCTTGTACTCCCTCCCCCCTCTTGATATAGACTGCAAACACTAAAGTCTGCACTTCTGCCCTCTGCAGTTATTTGTTGGGGGTGGAACAGGGGCAGAGTATGGGGCAGGGAGGGGTGGAATATGGGGCAGGGCAGGGGTGGAGCATGGCTAACCAAAGGTGGCGTTTTTTTTTCTTTAAAAAGGTTTGGGAGAGGAGAGTCGGTCCTGCTGGGGAGAGAGAGATCAGCTGCGATCGCTGAGTGAGAGCATCTGACGTCACCATCCTGCCTTATAACAGTCTGGGCTGAACCGCGGGACTGTGGAGAGGAGAGTCGGTCCTGCTGGGGAGAGAGAGATCAGCTGCGATCGCTGAGTGAGAGCGTCTGATGTCACCATCCTGCCCTATAGCAGTCTGGGCTGAACCGCGGGACACGGTCGCGGCCGCGTCTTTGGGCGCGACCAAAGGGGCGTGACCAAAGGGGCAGGCCACGTCCCTTTGGAGCCCCTTCGGAGAGTTTCAGAGGGGTGTGAGGTGTGGACTTTAATACTCTTCAATGGGGAAACGTCGTAAGAAGAGCTTTCCAGCTGTATCGACCGTGAAGGCCCCCAAAAGCGAGGGCCCTATGGATAAACACCTAGTCAGGCGAACCCTGGAAGGTGGAAGTATGGAGTCGTCTGCTGCTGTGAGTACTTCCTCGTTGTCCACCTCTTCTACGCTTGGGGGTGTTACCCTACCCCACTTGCCACAGAATCTCGGCGGGATTGTAGACAGAGGTGAGAAGGGAGTTTCCCCTCAGGCCTCCGACCTGGTGTCTGGCTTAGTTTTGGGGGATACTATTCCTAGTGTTAAATTATTGCTGTTACCTAAAGTTGTTCAGGTACCTTCAGTGAAGGGGGGATCGGAATTTTCCTCGATCCCTCCTTCGGATATATCACTTAAAGATATTTGGACTATTGTGACTCGGACTGAAGTGAGTTTGACTGGAACTTTGGGGCAAATTGAAGAGTTCACAAAAGATGCTGTTGCTAAGTTTATAGATTATGATGAGCAATTAGGTGTGGTTGGGGAACGCCTGGGGCAATTAGAAACTAAAGTAAATACTGTTAGAGCTGTTTCTGTAGCCTCTGTAACGGATAGCTTGTATGTTCGTAGACAGTTGGAAACTTTTGAGAATTCAATGAGGTCGAAGAACTTGCGGTGTTTAAATTTTCCTATCACACATTATTTATCTCCATTTATTCTCTTTTATAAATATCTGAAAGAGGTGTTGCTTTTTGAGCAACCGGAAATTTTTAAAATTGCAAATATTTACTATATACCTAAATTTAAAAAAAAGATGTCTAGTGAGAGAGATGATGTTGTAGGAGCTCAGGCGGCCTCTCCCCCTAGTTTAGAACTTTCTGATTTTTTGGAATCCTCTTCGGATAATATAACCGCTCGTGCTACTCTGGTGGTTACTTTTTATTCAGAGATGGATAAGAATTCTGTTATGAAAACGTATTCTCTAAGAAACATGCTATTTTTTGTGGTTCTAGGGTCATTCTTTTCCCGGATGTCTCAAAGTCAACCCAGATGCGCCGGAAGGCCTTTCTGGCGTTAAAGGACCGTACACTTGCATTGGGAGCTACTTTTTTCCTTAAGTTCCCATGCAAGTGTATAGTTGGAAATGCTGGGAAAAGTTATGGTTTTATGGAATCTGACCAGTTATTGGCCTATCTTAAAGCCCAGGAATCCCAGTCTGAGGTGACAAGTTAGTATTTAGGGTTATAGAATTGATTTATCTCCTTTCCCTGGAAAATTGTTTTCCTATATTGTTTTTTTTTTTCATTTGATATGGCTTGAGTCTCTCTTCTCCCATGATGTGGACTTGTAGTTGTAGATATGTGATGTTGGGCCTTTGGGTCTTATGTTTTTCTTCTTGTTTTTCTGATATTACCTGTATTGTTCATTATGTACAATTTAAAATGTTCAATAAAAAAAAAGAAAAAAAAAAGAAAAAGGTTTACAACCCTATTCCAAGGTGTTCTGCCATCCAAATACTAACTAGACCCAACCCTGCTTAGCTTTGGAGATCAGACAAGAGCAGGATGGGTCAGGGTGTCATGACAGGAGTTTAGAGGACCTGCATATAGCAGATGTTTCTATGCTAATCTACTAGTCTAGTCAAAATAGTCATAATTGAATTTTGTGACATTTCTTTGCATACACACAGTAATGCAAAGAAATTTCACATAATGTTACTACAAAATGCATTGTATAAACAGATTCCCAAGTATTTCTTCTTATCATACCAAACATGAAAATCCATTGTTATAAGCTATGTCTTGGTTTGAAGACTCAACTAGCCCAGGGCACAGCTCAGTACAGCTCATTTAAGCTAGTCAGAAAAAGAAACTTAGTGTTGTATTTTCCCATGACAAATCAGCTCTTTTTTAAAAAAAAATAAGATTTGAAAATATTATATTCCTAACACAATGAACAGGAAACAATGATAAATTTGCCTAAGGACAAAAATTTCAAACCCTCTTGAAGAGAGGTCAGAAGAATAAAAGAAAAGGCCATCAGAAAAAAACAACAACCAAAAAAACCAGGAAAATAAGAGGAATGCATGCTCTAAAATATCTATCCAAAAAAGAAAAATCAATGAACTTCCCAAACACCACCAAACCAACCCAAGAAGACCAAGCAAGTCTAAATCTTATCTTTAGAACCCAGCAGAGAGCTTGTAGTTTAAATTTCATAATAAGTTAAAGCCTAGCAGCAGCAAAGAGCTATAATTTAAATCAAATAAGAATATAGCTTACCTCAGCAGCACAGGACAGGGTACTATGTAGCAGCCCTCTTTTAATAAGTGTTATTTCCCTCCCTTCCTCCCCCCCCCCCCGGGATAATCGTAGCTTTATAGGTACACATCTTAAAAGACAGGAGGTGCTCTCAGGTGAAGCTCACTACCCAAATCAGTCATACACGAAGGACCTGAGATCAATTAAGCTTCAGGTGAACAAAGTATATTAAAAGTATTAGGTACAGTTTTATTGGTATAAAGTAAAGAACTTAAAGACCTAAACAAAAATTAAAAACTAAGATGCAGACAGCAGTCCAGCAGCGAGATGGGGGCTTTCCAGTCTTTTGCACTGAGTGTCACATGTATGATTTTCTCCCAGTTGGTGAGAGGTCTTACGTGTGCACTAGGTGCAAGGAGCACTTTGCTCTCAGGGAACAAGTCCGTTCTCTAGAGGCTAGAGTAGCAGACTTGGAAAACATAAGACAGACAGAGAGGTACATAGACGAGACCTACAGGGATATAGTCCTGAAGTCCCACCTCCAGTCTGGCAGCATCCCTGTTGCCATGGAGGAGAGAGGTCATGTGACAGGAGAGCATCACCCTGGTGTGGCAGGAAGTGATCCTGTAACTAGGACCTGTCCTCCAGGTGATGTAAAACCCTCTCGCACCGAGGACATTTCTCCAGGGCCATGTGCCCATGAGGGAAGGGTTAGGACAGCTGTTATAGTTGGCGATTCGATCATTAGGCATGTAGATAGCTGGGTGGCTGGTGGACGTGAGGATCGCCTGGTAACATGCCTGCCTGGTGCGAAGGTAGCGGACCTCACGCGCCACCTAGATAAGGTCTTAGATAGTGCTGGGGAGGAGTCTGCTGTCTTGGTACATGTCGGTACCAATGACATAGGAAAATGTGGTAGGGAGGTTCTGGAGGTTAAATTTAGGCTTTTAAGTAGGAAGTTGAAATCCAGAACTTCCAGGGTAGCATTCTCCGAAATGCTTCCCGTTCCACGTGCAGGGCCCAAAAGGCAGGCAGAGCTCCGGAGTCTCAATGCGTGGATGAGACAATGGTGCAGAGATGAGGGGTTTGGATTTGTTAGGAACTGGGGAACATTCTGGGGAAAGGAGGGGCTCTTCTGAAGGGATGGGCTTCACCTTAACCGGGATGGAACCAGGCTGCTGGCATTAACCTTTAAAAAGGAGATAGAGCAGCTTTTAAACTAGATAATAGGGGAAAGCCGACAGTCGCCCAAGAGCGGATGGTTCGGAAGAATGTATCCTTGAAGGATACTACCAAAAGCAGAGAGGTTCCAAAAAGAATAAAGTAGCCCAAATGCCCTCGAGTATGGAGCAGACAGAGCTTAAAGATCGCAAATTGTGATCTACCAATAGCCATATTAATGTGAATAAAATACAGTCTCTAAAATGCTTGTATGCAAATGCTAGAAGTCTAAAAAATAAGATGGGAGAGTTAGAATATATAGCACTAAATGAGAGGTTAGATATGATTGGAATATCAGAGACATGGTGGAAGGAGGACAACCAGTGGGACACTGTGATACCTGGGTACAAACTATATCGTAATGATAGAGCTGATCAAATTGGTGGAGGGGTTGCGCTCTATGTTAGAGAGAAAATTGAGTCACAAAGGATTAAAGTTTTGTAGGAAACAAAATTTGCTGTAGAATCTCTATAGATTGAAATTCCATGTAAAAAGGGGAAGGCAATGGCAGGGGGGTGTACTATCGACCGCCTGGCCAGAATGAACAAATGGATGATGAAATGCTCAAAGAAATCAAGGAAGCTAACAAAAGTTACATCGTGGTAATAATAATGGGTGATTTCAATTACCCCGGTATCGACTGGGTCAGTGTTACGGCAGGACATGCTAGGGAGATAAAGTTCCTAGATGAAATAAATGACTGCTTTTTGGAGAAGCTGGTTCATGAACTGACCAGAGGGGAAGCCATATTAGACCTAGTCCTTAGTGGAACACCAGATCTAGTGCAAGAGATAAGGTTGTTGGGGCCACTTGGCAATAGTGATCATAGCATGATCGCCTTTGATTTAATTAGTGGAGGAGGGATAGTAAGGAAATACACAGTACTACCTTTTAACTTTCAAAAGGGAGACTATGATAAAATGAGGAAAATAGTTAAGAAAAAACTAAAAGGAGCAGTTGCAAAGGTTAAAGACTTAAATCAAGCTTGGGTGTTGTTGAAAAATACTATCTTGGAAGCCCAGACCAGCTGTATTCCACGCTTTAAGAAAAGTGGAAGGAAGTCCAAAAAACTGCCAGCATGGTTTAAAGGTAAGGTCAGAGAGGCTGTTGTTGCCAAAAAAGCATCTTTCAGGAAATGGAAAAAAGAGCCAAACAATGAAACCTGGAAACAGCATAAGCACTGGCAGGTCAAATGCAAGGCATTGATAAAGCAGGCAAAGGGAGAATTTGAGAAAAAGCTTGCTGCGGAAGCAACAACACGAAATAAAGATTTTTTCAAGTACATTTGTAGCAAAAAAACCTGTGAGAGAGTCAGTTGGTCCATTAGATGATAGAGGAGTTAAAGGGGCACTAAGAGGTGACAAGGCGATAGCAGAGAGACCGAATGAATTCTTTGCTTCGGTCTTTACTAAGGAAGATGTAGGGATGTTACCCTTGACTGAAGTGGTATTTAAAGGTGCGGAAGAATTGAAGGAAATATCGATACATCGGGAAGATGTATTACAACTATTAGATAAACTGAAGAGTAGCAAATCACCTGGGCCGGATGGTATACATCCAAGGGTGTTGAAAGAACTGAAATATGAGATTGCAGACCTGCTATTAGTAATCTGTGAACTATCATTAAAATCATCTCTAATACCTGAAGATTGGAGGATCGCCAATGTAACACCAATTTTTAAAAAGGGTTCCAGGGGTGATCCAGGAAACTACAGACCGGTGAGCCTCACATCAGTACTGGGAAAAATGGTAGAAACCATCATAAAGATTAAAATTACTCAGCATGTAGATAGTCATGGCCTAATGGGAGACAGCCAACATGGCTTTAGACAAGGAAGATCTTGTCTTACTAATCTGTTATGTTTTTTTGAAAGTGTGAATAAACAGGTGGACAAAGGTGAGTCGGTTGATATTGTGTATCTAGACTTTCAGAAAGCCTTTGACAAGGTCCCTCATCAGAGACCTTTGGCAAAACTAAAGAGTCATGGGATAGGAGGCAGTGTACTACTGTGGATCAGGAACTGGTTAAAAGATAGAAAGCAGAGGGTTGGGCTAAATGGCCAATTTTCCCAATAGAGAAAGGTGAATAGTGGTGTACCCCAGGGATCTGTGCTGGGTCCGCTGTTTTTGACATATTCATAAATGACCTGGAAAGAGGAATAACGAGTGAGGTTATCAAATTTGCAGATGACACAAAACTATTTAAAGTTGTTAAAACCCAAGAGGATTGTGGAAAATTGCAAGAGGATCTTGATAAACTGGAAGACTGGGCATCAAAATGGCAGATGAAATTTAATGTGGACAAGTGCAAAGTTATGCACCTAGGGAAGAACAACCCAAACTATGGTTACACAATGCAAGGTTCCACATTAGGAATCACCACCCAGGAAAAAGATTTAGGCGTCATTGTGGATAACATGTTAAAACCCTCGGCCCAGTGTGCAGCGGCGGCCAAGAGAGCAAATAGAATGCTAGGTATCATAAGGAAAGGAATGGAAAATAAAACAAAAGATATTATAATGCCTCTATATCGTTCCATGGTGAGACTGCACCTTGAATATTGTGTGCAATTCTGGTCGCCGTATCTTAAAAAAGGATATAGCGTTATTAGAAAAGGTTCAGAGAAGAGCCACCAAAATGGTAAAGGGGATGGAAGGATACTCCTATGAAGAAAGGCTAAAAAGGTTAGAGCTCTTTAACCTGGAAAAGAGACTGCTGAGGGGAGATATGATAGAAGTCTATAAATTAATGAACGGAGTGGAACGGGTAAACGTAGATTGATTGTTTACGTTATCAGAATATAGAAAGACTAGGGGACATGCAATGAAGCTACAGGGTAAACTATTTAAGACTAATAAAAGAAAATATTTTTTCACTCAACATGTAATCAAACTCTGGAATTTGTTACCGGAGGATGTAGTAAAGGCTGTTAGTGTAGCTGGGTTTAAAAAAGGTTTGGAAAAGTTCCTGGAGGAAAGGTCCATAAACCATTATTAAGAAGGGACCCAGGATATCAATGCTTGACCCAGTACAAGCACTGCGGAACCTGTGTCTTTTGGGGAAACTGCTAGGTACGTATGACCTAGATTGGCCACTGTTGGAAACAGGATACTGGGCTTGATGGACCTTGGTCTGACCCAGTATGGCATATCTTATGTTTTTTTGTTTATCTTGAAGACATTTCTACAGACACAAATAAACTCCAGATGCCCTTGAAAAACAATGAAGAAATGTAGAAAAAAGAAGTATCAATTGCAAGCACTTGGGATTTTAATTGCAAAAGCATTACCCCTGAAGCTGTGTAGCATGTACTACATCAGGAAATATTTGGATTTCCATCCTTTCAAAGTAAGTTCTAAGAATTAGCAATTTATCTGATTCAGAAGAAAGTAATGTGCACTTCTCAAGCACGTTCTTCTGAGCAGCCTCCAAAATCCCAGAAAGATCTAAGCTGCCCAAAGAAGCAATCTGATCCAATATCCCTTTCTTCATTCTTTGAGTAATAATGTTCCTAGATATATAACAACATTTAGAAATACTGATTTCCTCTGCATTAGGGAGACCAAGGATTTCCCTTAAAATATTTTCTCAAATGAAAAATTGGAGAAAGAAATCAAGTGATATGAAGTTAAGAAAGGGAAATATTTTGCTCTAGCAGAGATTTTTATAGTTTCCAATTGATGATGTACCAGGAGGCTGTCCTTAATACGTGAAACCCCAGTATTCTGCATTGTTTGCATCTGAGACTCTCACAGTGTTAAAAGAGATTAAGTAGAATGTTCTCTATTATCCAGATCTTCAAATTTGTTTACAGTCTCTTTGAAAATGGTGTAGAGCTGAGCAACAATGACCCCTCAGTAAAAATTGACCACTATGAGGGTGATTTTGTAACACCCCCCACCCCAATGCTGATATGCATCCCCGTGTGCACATAAGCAGCATATTTTATAATGTGATATATGCACATGCACCACTTTATAAAATAGCAACTTACAGACAAGCTGTTGCCTAGATCAGCACAGGGATGCACACACATCATGCACATCCCTTAAGGCTGTGCCTGCATCCACCAACAACATGCCCCATGCATTATCTGCACAGAGGGCACATCCACGCATGCTTACAGAATGTCGCCTGACTAAAGCAGTGTCCATGCATATGTACAAGTCTTGGAAAATCTCCTTAGTGCAATTGTAGTCCTAGATGCAGAAAGATCCTTGACCCGATCTTTCTGCATCTAGCACTACAATTGCACTAAGTACAATTCTTCTGACTCCTTCTGATGAACTTGGTGGGTCAGTCCTGCCTCCACTGGGAAGAAAGGAAGCAGCCAATTCCCATTACTGTTTGAGTGATGGCAACCTCTCCCCTAAACCAGCCATTAATGTTGCTTTGACCTTCATGACAATTACATATCACTTGAATGTTTCATACTGTATATAACATAAAGAGCATCACACCTTGCTTCTATAGGATAGGGTCTCTATTTACCCTTTTTCTCCCTATTCTTTAGCATAACTACAAGATTGATAACTCTGGTTTGCAGGAAAAATTAGCCATAGATTGTTTATATATGTTTGATCATACTTTTATACAAAAATAACACAGGATAATGGTATGATGATCCTTAACAGCCTTAGAACCAAATGAATTTAAATGAATATTATAATTATAATAACAACCTCACCATCTTGAAGGGGTAAAAAAATAAAGGTGCCTTGCCTTTAAGTCAGTGCTGACTCCTGGCAACCCCTTGGTTTTCCTGGCAGTGGAACCAGAAGTAGATTGCCAGGCCTTTCTTCCTAGGCATTGCAGGGTTAAGTGGCTTTCCCAAAGCCACAAGGAGTGCTAGTGGGAACCAAACTCATGTTTTTTTAGTTATTAAGCCAGTGCTCTAACCACTAGGCTACTCCTCCAGCTTCTTTAAGGTGTACCAATGTCTGTTTATCCTTCTGACCAAATTTAGACTTACAAGGTGACAATTGTCTCTACTCATTTTGTGATGGATTCCTTGCCCATGTTCCATGCTTCCTGTTGCTCCATGTAGTCATGTTTGTCCCCTTATTTATTTCCTGAGTACTCCCTTCTGGCAGCACTAGTTGATTTTTTTAAACCCAACCCATCCCACTTTATCTCTTGCCGAACACAGATGCCCTATGTACAGCACCTAGATCCCTAGTTTGTCATTGAACCCAGATGCCCCATGTCCAGCATATGGATACCCACATTTTCTTTGGGGCCCCAGAATGTCTTATTTCACCACCTGATTCCCCTACAGCCTAGTATACCCTTTATTATTGCCAGTAAAGTCTCATTACCAGGAGGAGCTAATTGATCATATAAACCCAATTCCAACTACTCTATCTTCTCTAAGTATCAAACCAACTGCTTGTATCAAATCTTCATTAAATATGTCTATGACCATTTTGGGTGAAGTATGCCCAGTCTTCCATATAGAGCTCACTACTGCCAATGCATAAACCTGTTTAACCACTTTAACACCTCCCCATCCCCCCCCCCCCAGTCTTTATAAAGTTACCTACTGTATTTCTTCATTTAGCTTCTTTGTGCTCCATTCAATGTCTTTGAGGCCTTAACTCTCTTTCATTTCATTTAAGTAATAATCTGGGACCACATCATGCATGTTCCAGGCCACTTTGCTTATATGCAGACCAAGTCATTTGTTTGTATGTCTAAGTCAATGTTTTTTATATTTTGACCAGGTCATTTCTTTCTAAGTGGAGCACAAGCATGTCAGTTGCTTGTTTTCCCTTGGCACAGGCCCAGAGGGCAGGCAATAGCAGGTCTCAGTACATTCCCGGCTTTTCTAACCAAGTTATTTCCACTTTCTCTCGTGTAAAACCCAGTTGATTCACCTATTACTGAATGGCTATCCTCTTTCTTGCCCAGTAAACATGGAAAAGATAGAGAATCCAAACTACTGCCATTTGACCCCCTGAACTTATATATAACTGAGAAAAACGTCATAGGTTTTCAATTCGTAGACAACCCCTGTACCTATCCCACTTCTATTTGCCCAAGGTGTGTATCTGTGTTCTGTTATAGCCTATTTATATTCTATGGTGATCATTTTAAGAGCCTTAGTCACGATTTGGATGTCCACAAGTATGCATGTGGATGTCCAAATCACAGAGATGCCCTTAGAACCATTTTGCAAATGGCTTTAAAGATGTCTGGTGCAGGGACAGCCAAGTAGGCAGCAGGCGTGGCAGAAGCGGGTCCGGGGTAGTTCAATGGACTTAGGTGCCCCTGTTCAATTTCAGAAATGTGGGAGGACCCATCCAAATTTAGAACTGCTCCTGGCATGAATAGGCATTGGGTAAATGGTCATTTTGACTGTAAAATATCCAGAGTATAGAAAAGAGAGCTATATAGGGTTAAGTGACTTGTCCAAGCTCACAAGGAGCAGCAGTACGATGTGAACCCTGGCTTTCCTCATCCTAGCCCACTACTCCACCTATTAGGCTATTCTTAGATGTCCCCAATCTTGAATACTATTCCGGGGATGTCTATGTAGACTGCCTCATAGACGCCCATATCGGGCATGTCCGCATTTGTGAAATTATGCCTGAACTTGGACGTATCTGGTTATTTTTTGGACATTCTGTCTTGAATGTCCCAGAATTCACTTGGATGTCATTTGTAAAATGTGCTTTTAATGTTACAGCTCCTATTCCGAATGAGTGTGAGAAAAAACATATAGACCTACGTCTTGAAGCCCTACCGGCCATACTTGGTTGAACTAGTACTGAGATAAACAACTCCCAACCTGATGCTTCAGCAGTATGGGGGGATATTTAGCAGCAGTGGCTAGTGCTTGTAAAGCACATAGCCATTGACGCTGAACACTAACCCCAGATATTCAATGCCGAGGCCATATCCTGGTACTAGCATTGAAAATCCAGAGCAGCTGCAGAACCCGAAAGCTAATCGAGCAGCAATGATATTGAGCCACTGCCCAGTTAGCTTCCGCGGGTAAAGTTAGGCCAGCATTTGCTGACTGGTTAGTGATGGCTGCCACCTCAGATCCACCCCAGAATGCCCACAGTATGCCACGATGCTAACCGTGTAGCATCGGGGCATATAGCAGCGGCACACATGGATATCTAGCAGCACTAACCATGATAGTGCCACTGAATATCCTACTAAGTAGTATTTATGAGGTTTGCAGGTCTGCAACCCGTGTAAAACCCTTTGAATATCCCTCTATGCACTCTAGATACTTACCTGCCTGGAATTGAAGTAAACATTTGCTTTTACAATTTTGCACATACCTTCTTTACTACGGGATTTTGCAGAAAAAAGGATTATTTTAAATTCCCAGCATCATTCCATAGTAGTTCAATAAACAAACAAGTAGGAATACAGTTTTCTTTGTCCTGTTGCAAGCCTGGGGGTTAATGCACTGAACAAATGTTACCTGAGCAGGCAGAAAGAGTTTTTTTCCAGTATTTTCCAGCACACTTGTGGAACTCATCCTCACTGATTCAGGAGAATGTGTACAGCTAAGATATTCTAACTTTTTATTTTTTGGATTTTTTTTTGTATTTAGACTTTCCATTGCCTACCTCTTATAATGCTATTTAGCCACTGTGGTATGTTAGAGTGGCTAAACTGTGGTGTGTTAGTGTGGTGTGTTAGAGTGGCTACACACACACAAAAGAAAAACTACTTTACTTTTCCTCTTTGTTCCTTTGCAAAGAAGATAGTTTTTCTATTTCTACTTGTCCATAGCCCTCTAGACCTACAGTCTACTGCCAAGCAACCTAAATTTTGGTTAGAAGCTTAGCAAAACCTAGCTGATCTGTATTCCTTGCCAAGCCTTTTTAAATCAGAAATTTGAGTGTACCCTCAATTCATATAAGGTCTACTGTCCTGGGACATTTAAATTCCCACCCACCCTACCCCTCACTCCACCCACCCCAGAGTTGCACTTACCTATATGGTTTCATATCATAGATAGTCATCTGTCCTCCAATTAAGTGGAATGCCCACCTTTCTCCTTTTGCTACAACTTCTTTATAACTCTCTCAATCAACATGTCATGTATTCAATGCAATAGCTGTGATGCTTTTATTCTAAGAACTATTTGGAGCCTTAGAGCTTACCCTATATGTCTGAAATTAGCTGTTATGAATAAAGAAATAACTCTATTAAGGGAAGAATTAGCTTCAATGAAACACACCTCCCTTTGGGTACAAATGTAAAACAACTTGTCACCAGTCCCACAAAGAATCAAACATCCCAGGAATAAATGGATCACAATGGGCTCAGGTAGGTTGCAACCTGTAACATGGAAACACTCTCCATCAAGAGACATCCCTACATCTGCCTTGGAAAATGAGAGTGCCCAATTAATGGAGACTGAAGTGACCTAAAACAAGAAGGTTAATACCGAATTTACTGGTAATGCCCCATATGTGAACAAACAAAAATTGCAAAAAAGGAATCTATTATTACTCAGAGACTCCATCATCAGAGGGATTAACTTTGGAACACAGTTAAAATGGTCAAATGCCTCCAAGGTTCTTCACCAGCAGGAACACAAACCAAGTTGTTAATCCGTGCGGAAAGTAAGCATTCCAAAACTGATGTTATCCACTTGGGTGCAAATGACCTGGCTAGAAGCAGTATCTCTTCAGTACAAAGGGACTTTCAGCTTTTTGGAGGGAAACTGAAACCCACTGTAAACACTAAAGCATTCTCAGAAGTTTTACCTGTTTATGATAAGGGGAAAGACAACCTGCATCAGCTAACCAACTTTAATAAGTGGCTCTAAACTTGGTGTAAACGAGAAGGATTTAGATATATAGGCAACTGGGGCAATAGATGGAACTACAAGAGGCTTACTGTGTTAATGGACTCTAGTATCCTTGAAGGATACCAGTAAAAGAGGGAAGGTAGGACATCCTAACAGAGAGGTTCCAAAATAAAAGTTACCCAGATACATATAAGTACAGAGTCTGCTGTGTTTTAACATATTCATAAATGACCTGGAAATGGGAACAAGTGAGGTGATCAAATTTTCAGATGACACAAAATTATTCAAAGTTGTTAAAGCACAAGAGGATTGTGAAAAATTGCAAGAGGACCTTGATAAATTGGAAGACTGGGCGTCCAAATGGCAGATGAAATTTAATGCAGATAAATGCAAAGTTATGCACCTAGAAAAGAATAACCCAAACTTTGGTTACACAATGCAATGACTCACCTTAGAAACCACCACCCAGGAAAAGGTTTAGGTGTCATCATGAATAATATGTTGAAACCCTCCGCCCAGTGTGCCGCAGTGGCTAACAAAGCAAATAGAAAATAAGAAAAGAAATGGAGAATAAAACCAAGGATATTATAATGCCTCTGTATCGTTCCATGATTCTACCACACCTTGAATACTGTCTGCAATTCTGGTCACTGTATCTTAAAAAGGATATAGCAGAATTAGAAAAGGTATAGAGAAGAGCCACCAAAATGGTAAAATTGATGGAAGGATACCCCTATGAGGAAAGGCTTAAAAGGTTAGAGCTCTTCAACTTGGAAAAGAGACTGCTGAGGGGAGATATGATAGAGGTCTATAAACTAATGAATGGAGTGGAACAGGTTAACGTAGATCAGTTGTTTACGCTATCAAAAAGTAGAAAGTCTAGAGGACATGCAATGAAGCTACAATGTAAACCATTTAAGACTATTGAGAAAATATTTTTTCACTCAATGCGTAATCAAACTCTGGAATTCATTACCGGAGGATGTAGTAAAAGTTGGGTTTAAAAAATATAGTAATGTAGTAATATAGTAACGTGGAGGCACATTCCATTGTGGGCATCCAGGCCTCTGTTTGGCCGATCGGAATTGGGATACCCAGAGGTAGACCCAATTCTGATCCTGCGGGGCTAGATGTGACCATAGGATCAGAATCGGGTCTAGGGCCTGAACTTGCAGGCCGGGCCCTGATTCTGATTTGCCTGCATGCACAGCCAGTTGCCCGGTTACCTCAGTCAGGCTCCTGAATGGAGCCACAGTGCTATGGCGTCCCATCACAATGGCACTGCATCTTCATTTAGGAGCTGCGAATGCCGACCGCTGCCAATTCACTTCTTCCCCCACAGCCGGGCCCTTGATCCAGCCTCCCATGGCCAGGGTCCGACTGCGGGGAACTTCCTGTACCTCCCTACTGTCCTATCCGGGCCAGACAGCAGGATCCCACGATGGACCAGGGGGATTTATTCCATCTCTGTGGTGGAATAAGCTCCCCATCTATGTTCATGGCCACGGATGTACAGGGCTGGCCTCAGAATCGGCCCTGTACGTCCAGGGTGGCAGACCACCCATACCCCATCTGGAACACCCCCTCTTGCCCCTGTCTAAGCTTCCCCATACAAACGCGTTGTTCATATGGGGATACTTTTGACGGGGGTGGCAAATAGAGGGGATGGATGTCCCAACAGGACATCCATCCCCAATATTCGCAGGACAGAATGACCCCCATAGTATATGATGACAGATAAAGACCAGCATGGTCCATCAAATCTGCCCAGGAAGGTGGCAAAATTAGGTGCACCCGCCGCTCTGTGCAGGTCACACCTCCCCATGCCTTTAGGGGTGTACCCACAGCTCCATGCAGATCACCTTTTCTTGTTGACAAGCTTCTGGAGGAAAGTTATATAAACCATTATTAAAAAGGACCCAGGAAATCCACTGCTTACCACAGGACGAGCATTGTGGAACCCGTAGCCTTTGGGAACCTGCTAGATTACTTGTAAACTGGATTGGCCACTGCTGGAAACAGGATACTGGGCTTGATGGACCTTTGTCTGATCCAGTATGGAATTTCTTATGTATCTCTCTGTGGCAGGAAAAAGGTCCTATGTGAAAACTGCACAAGCATTTAAACTAGGGGAAGGGGTTGGACGGATGGGAAATAACAAGTTCAGGATGTCACATCCAAGTTAAAAAAGTAAGGGTCTTGCTGTCAGCATCTGATACCCTCATGACTCCCATTCCCATTTTCAGTTTAAATATTGTCCTTTGGCTGGCACCCCGAACCCCAAATCTTACAGGTCTTTCCCTTTCACATCTTAAAGAAAAATTGGAAGTGACTCCCATTTCCCTCCCTCCCCATCTTAGTCTCCACCACTACCCACTAGGCATATGCAGGACCACCCCCTCCCCTATATTTCTATCAAAAACAAACCATATTTTTTTGTATTTGTCATCTGCATGGCTACTATGCCTGCAAACTGCTTGTATACACATAAACCTATGAAAAGGCGCAATCAAAATATGTGCACAAAAGCAATTTGCATGCACACTTTTTTGAAAAAATGTACAGGGTGGCCCAAAAAAAGTGAGAACATCTCGTAAATTAAAAGCTTAAATAGTTGAGGGGTGTGTGGCTTAATCTAAGATGGCGACGATGAGCTTCTGAACCAGAATGCCGAAGCGGAAAGGCAAACTTAAGACTTTCCCCGCAGAGTCGGAGTCTGCAGCAAAAGGCCCTATGGATCAGTTTGTACATTCTGCCGACGATCAGAAAAGGGAGATTAGAGCGGGCTTGGCAGCGTCAGGAGAGGAGACTCTGGCGTTGGCCGCCCTCGAACTGTCTCTCTCCCCTGAAGAATGGGTTGTTCCTCCTGCTCCAACAAGTGCTTCAAGGTCTCCTTTGCCGTCTGGTGCAACGGCCTTGCCCGAAGAGGCGGGGGCTGTTGAGCCCATGCGGGGAGCGACGGAGGTTAGCCCTGGAAATCTTCCACCAGTTTTGGTGGTTAAAATCACAGGAGGCAAGGAGCGGGTGGAGTCAACAGCCGAGAGTGGTGAGAAGGCGGTGTTGACTGTATAACCCAAGGCGGTAAAGTTTTCAGCTTTTAATTTACCTCATCCCTCTGTTGTGACGCTTGAAAGCATCTGGGAGGGACTCACACAGTTATCGACTCTGGTGAGCCAACAGCTCGCCCTATCTTCGGTGAAAATTACATCTTTGGAAGAGAAGGTTTTTTCCCTATCTAATGATGTTGTAGATGCTGGTAGTAAACTGAATTCTATTGATCAGAGGCTTTTACAAGTCTCTGATCTGACTTCTTCCTTAATGAAAGACAATATAGCTTTGAAAATAAAATCAGAGACTTTAGAAAATGCTATCCGGGCAAATAATGTTTGCTTGCTTAATTTTCCTGTACTTTCAGGGATGGCTCCATTAGATTTGTTTAAGAGATATTTGCAGGAATCTTTACTAGTACCACCTGAATTGTTTCCACCAATTGTGAAAGTTTATTATATTCCGGTTGCTAAAAAAGGGGGGAAAGTGGCTGTAGGGCAATTAGAATTTGATTCCCTTGATGTCTCTGTATTACTTCAGTCACCTAAGGTGGATGAAATATCTATATCTACACTGTTAGTTTCCTTTGCTATCTCTTCTGATAGAGAATGGTTACTTAAATTGTTTTATAAGAAAAGAGATAGGATGTTTTTGGGTAAGAGAATTTCCATCTTCCCTGATGTTTCAAGAGAAACGCAGAGGCGGCGGAAAGCTTTTTTGTTACTGCGTCCTGGGGTGATTCAGTTGGGGGCATCGTTTGTGTTGAGGTTTCCATGTAAATGTATAATACAATATCGTACACAGAAGTTTGTTTTCTTTCAACCTGCTGAATTATCCTCCTTTATTGCCTTCCGTGCTGTAACTTCCTCGCCTTCTTAGACATAGTTCTTTAATGTTATAGAAGGTCGTTGGTCCTCGTTGTTCTCTAATTTTCCTTTTTTTTTCTTAGTGATATTGTGGGTTGTCTCTCCCTCAATTGAATACTTCAAACTGCACCCCCCTTCTATGGACTAATGATGTAATTTGTATTTACTCTTCATTGCCTTATAGCTTTTCTTTTTTTTTTTCCTTTTCTTACAAATGTACATCATTCCTGTACAAGTGTGTTTTGCTTGTTATATTTGCAAAATTGATAAATAGATAATTAAAAAAAATAAAAAAAAAGATTAAATAGTTTACTTATTTACCTTTTTTAGCTATATAACATCTTTATTTCGACAATTTCCGGTCGCCTTCTTTGTGTTTTTAATTTGTCAATCGTTTACATCTGTCTTTTTGAATTTTTAAATAACTTATATGCTACGAGATTTTTTTTGGGCCACCCTGTATATTATTTTAAGATTACACAAGACACAACAGCTTGTTACTGAAAAGACTATAACAAAGGAATAAAGGAAGCAACCAGCCTTCCTAAACAATTACACAAAACCAAAAAGAATTACATTCACTAGCCCACAAGTGGAGAGGGCAGCCTAGACATAAACAAAGGAAACTTTCCAGGAAATAAGACACAGGACTAATGCAGAATCTTACTATACACAAACCAAACCAAACCCCCCATCTCTAACCAGAGGGGGTAGATAAGAGCCATGGGCTGCTGAGACAGAGCCATGCTCTTGCCTGCGACAAACTGAGTTAATTGTGCAGGCTCAAAGAAGGTATAACTAACTCCCTGATATTTATTTAGGCATCTACACGGGTAGTGCAGGAAGAAAAGCCCCCCTAACTGGAAAATCTGAGGACACAACAAAAGAAACTGTTGTCTACGTTTCTGGGTGACTTTTGAGACATCAGGAAACATCCTAATTGCCCCCCCCCCCCTTTCCATAAAGGGCTCATTCTTTGCCTTGAAATATAATTTCAAGAGTCTCGATCAGGCTCAAGCACCAGAGTCAGCAACAAAGTAGCCCTCGGAATGAATTCCGGATCTGAAGTCTCTAGGAACCCAGTCAGATCCAGAGTCCATTGGTGGTGAATTGGCAGGTGAAGAAGCTCCATGATCTTTATGCTTGGCAATTGGCAAATAAAAAATCCTTGCCAAAGGAGGAATTGATGCCAAGGGAATTTCCAATATAGAAGTAGCATAGGAAATAAACAGATACTTTGGCAAAACAGCAGGAACACGAGGAAAGTTTAACAAGTGTAGGTTCCTCTTCATGACAGAGTTCTCTAACATTTCAATCTTCCCATGGATACTAGATAAATCTTTAGTAACAATACCTGAAAGGGTTGCAGTGTCCTCCACTTTAACCTCCAGCTGGGCCATCTTAGAGCTTAATCAGGCCACCTCCTCCTTCTGCTAGTCTGCAGACTAACCGATAGAAGCAAGAGCACTCTGGAGGGCACGAAACTGATATGAAAAGGAAAGCTCCAAAGCCTGTAAGCCCTCTCAGAGAGAGTCCAAAGTAACAACTGTTGGATGAATAAGTAGTGGCTTTGCTGGTTTTACCTCTTGTACTCCCGTGGCAATCGACAAACGAGCAAGCAAACCTTCCCCCAGTTCCGCAGGTGAGGACTGCCCCCCCCATTGGCAGCAGAGCTCTCCACCACTCCAGCAGACACCGCAGCCATGATAGCTTCTGCTGCGGAACTCCCTACAAGCCCTGGTGTGCCGGTCACGACTCTCCCTTCACCAAAAGAGTCTGCCTCTGCTGCTCCCTTGCCAAAGAATGCAGGCTGAAATGGAGGGGATCGTGTCTCTGGGCTAAGAGTGACCTGTAGCTCTGAGGGGTGCAGCAAGCCTCCTTCCACTCCTGCCGCTCCAAGCAAGCTTTGCTCTGGAGTTCCCTCTGCACTAGCGGGCCTCACGAAAACATTGAGAGGACCCTTAGCCACAGCCGTGCTCTTTGGCAACTCCCAAACTTTAGCCTTATGCTTACGAGGCATTTTTAAAAGGTAAGAAGAAAAGAAAAAAGGTAAAAGTAGGAGTCGCCAGCGCACCGGCTAACAAGCGTCCACCATCTTGGCCCACCTCAGGCTGGCCTCTGCATGCACACTTGAATTTAGGCGTGCAAAGAAATGCCCAAATGATTCTGAAATGCACATGCATACGACCGACTATTCACAAACACTAAAGGTTTTCTCCATGCATAGGTGGGAGGATAGCACCTCTTCCATCTTGGCATACAGCATTGCTCTGAATTTGTCAGGGTGCAAACTGACTCCATGTGTTTTTTATTTTTAATCAGTGCTGATTTTCAATCTAACCAGTCAAATTTTGTCTGGCTAGATTTAGCTGCATTCAGTTGACTACCTAGTCAATCAGGTTCAGCTGAAATTTCAACTAAGATAACTGAGTTAATTTATTTGTTTACCTAACTGACTTTTTTTTGAATTATTAATGCAGCATATGTGGGTAGAGTTCACCTAAATACTTATATTTTTTTAAATAAATCCATATAAAATTCATAGCTCATTTGGATCAGTCAGATGGCAATTAACTTGGTGTAACATTTCTGGTCTCATGCCAAAAAACTAACAAAAATAGTAAACAGAAAACTGCATATTCTGTAGCACAAAACTGGGGGCAGTTTTCCATCTTATGGCATGATTCCACAAGCTGTCAGAAGATCTATATACGTTAAGGAAGTTATTTCAGAAGCTGCAGTCATTATTTTCACATCTGAAATTGTTCATTCTGATGTCAGAAGACATCCCAAAACCATTGTAGAAAGCTCCGAAGTAACACATCGCAATCGCGTCCATGTCACATGGCAGAGGCATGTCAGGTCTTTCCTTAAAATATATACGTGTTACATTCATATCTATTTCTTCTCTCAGGCACAAATAGGCATCAGAAAAGTGTTTGTACCAGCGCTACCTCGGAGCTCTTCTTATCTCCACTGCATTTTGATATTTATCTGTTTCCTTTATGTGCTATATTTAAAAGGTTTAGGAGTAGCCTGTTGTTATGTAGATTGTATTATTTTGTTTTTTTCCTGTTTTACGTGCAACCTTGTTTTCAGTGTCTAGGAGTTTCAGAATTTTTGAAGATGGTTTCTACCTGGATGGCCTAAAATAATCTGGCTACTAATTTTGATAAAACTGAGACATGATTTGTTGCAGAACTTAAGCATCTATGCTGGTGTTAGCAGATTATTTAACAACTGCTGATTTCACTGTTCTCTTATGCTCTGAAT
Source organism: Ichthyophis bannanicus (assembly GCA_033557465.1). Classification (NCBI taxonomy): domain Eukaryota; kingdom Metazoa; phylum Chordata; class Amphibia; order Gymnophiona; family Ichthyophiidae; genus Ichthyophis; species Ichthyophis bannanicus. The sequence continues at coordinate 1,630,985,218 of CM066032.1, forward strand.
CCTATTACCATGATGTTGCCTGAGATTCTTAGCTAAATAGCCAAGATCCTTGAGAAAATGGTTTATCGACAGTTTCAAGAACATGTTGATTCTCATGCACCTCTGGACCTCTTCCAATTTTGTTCCCGACCTCTCCACAATGTAGAATATCTGCTTACATTGCTTCTAGACAAACTCATCAAGGGTATGAATAACATTAAGACGGGCTTCCTGCTCATCTTTCTTGATATAACAGCAGCGTTTGATACTGTATCTCACCCTATCCTTCTCAAAAGGCTTGAGTACATTGGGTTATCTAATATTACACTCAAATGGTTTCATTCATATCTTACTGGAAGACAACAGCAAGTTAAGATTGGTGCAGATTTTTCATCTCCATTTCCATTAATACAAGGAGTACCCCAAGGTTCCTCACTATCTGCTCTTCTCTTTAACCTTTACGTTCAACCTATCTGTGAAGTCATCAGGCAACATGGAATTCAATATGCTTTATATGCTGATGACATTATGGTATATACTCAATTAAACTTAGACAAGCCTGACTATGCTCCTATTACCAACTGCCTTCAGGAGCTATACTCTTGGCTATCTAACAACAATCTTAAGATTAATTTCAAAAAGACTGAAGAACTTTTTGTCACACGTAATAATAACTTCCCCCACCCCTCAGTCCATTGACTTTATTAGTGAATCTATTCTAGTCAAAGAGGAGTTAAAATATCTGGGTGTCATATTAGATAGGAACCTAAACTTTCACTCACATATTGCTACAACCACTAAGAGCGCTTACCACAAGTTGGCTATTATACAAAGACTAAAGCCTATCTTACATCTTGACCATTTCAGGACTGTCTGCCAAGCTATTATAACACCTATACTTGATTACTGTAATTCATTATTCCTTGGTCTACCTACCTCAACAATTCATCCTCTACAGATGGTTCAAAATACCGCAGCCCATATTCTTACTGGTTCTGCAAAACACCAACACATAACCCCAACCCTGAACCAATTACATTGGCTCCCAGTCTTTTTAAGAATCAAATTTAAAATGAATCCTCATCATTTTCAAGATTCAAAGAAGCCTGGCCCACCGTCAACGATTTAATAAAGATTAAATCCATCAGTAGTCAAACAGCAAATCCATCTGTAGACCAAGACGTAGTCAGATGATCGACACTATTCAGACCCCTGCTGTGTTCTGTAAAACTATTAACTCTACTTTCAGAAGGGCTCTGTCCCTAGCAGCACACTCCATTTGGAATTCCCTCCCTCAAGATATCAGATCTACTTATGATGCCAAGGACTTCAAAATAAGACTGAAAACCTTTCTTTTCACTATTATGGGACTTCGCATTTCCCACCCTTATCTTCTATAAAACCCTAATAGATCACTTATGTTATTTTAATAAGTTCCCTTGACTCTTATTCGATACCCTCTAACTTTATTCCATCCCTTCCTTCTTTGTTCCCATTTCTACCTATCTATACAGAATTCCACTGTATATAATTGAAATCTTATACCTAATGTTTAGATGTTGTTTTAGTTTGGTTATTGATTTTATCTTTGTAAACTGCTTTGATTAAAGGATAAGGTTGTATATAAAATCTGTTAAATAAATAAATAATAAATACAATAAATATGCAGCCTCAAATTAAGAGCATTGTATTCTTTTAGTTGTACTTATTGAATTGGCTTGAAACGTTTCTGCAAGAGTCTGATTCTGACATAGCTTTACAGGCTCTGATTTTTCTAGTCTTGGATTACCACTATTCCATTTATTTTGAGCTGCCGGCTATCTTGATTTTAGTGCTGAGAATATTGTAGCGTGGATACTGATGAGGTGCAGACTTTATTCATGGTTTTCATGACCTTGAAGTGTGTTGCACCGGTTCAGCTTCTTCAAACTGCTTTAGTGATGCATCAGCCTTTACAAGCTCTATTACTACTAGTATTTCTACTTATCATTTGTATAGCGCTATAAGGCATACATAGCGCTGTACATATATGCGGCACTTTTTGGTCCTTGCAACAGGTCCTCTTTGATGTTCTCCCTTTTAAATTTATTTGTAAACATTTTGTTCTTGCCCATGCCTTTGCTGTGGTAGAATGATATGTGTGGAATATTCTTCCTCTTGATATGTGATCAGATTTGATTAATCAGTTTTATAGGGCAGATTGATCCCTAGCAGTAGTACTGCAAGACTATCACTAGGGGTGTTTGTCACCATTAGGGAACCTGCAGCTACTAAGCAAGAGCAGAGGGGCAGTGCTCCGACTCTGGTCACTACACATCAGGGAAAGCTTCCAGATGAGTCCAAGGAGGCCGGGTATTGGGAGGAGGTTCAGTATAAGATGCTGGGTGTGGGGGGGAGGGCAGCTTCTGTTCAGGGGACTTATCTTGGGGAGGAGTTAACTTGATGGAATTTTATCAAGGGAGTTGGTACATAACGGGGAGGATTCTGATCAGAATAAGTTGGTACTTTTGAGGGGGGGGAGTACAGTTGGGAGATCAGATCAGAGGAGGGGTACTGAAGGGGGGGGGACTGGATCGGGGGAACCTGCTGGACTTGCTGCTGGTCTTGCTGCTGGATGTTTGGTATCTAGTCCCGTGTGTTTGGTAAGTGTTGGCTTTTGTTTAAGGGGGTTCTAGTGGGTATGCTATGGGTTTGTTGGTTTTGTGCTAATGATTTTATTTATTTATTTATTTAGCAAGCATTTGTAGCCCGCTCCTTCCAGCGATCAGAAGCGGGTAGGATTACTATTGTGAAACTGCCGAATCAAGGCAGGTACAAATTTTGTTTACATACAGATTGTCAGAAAAGCACATCATACAGAGTTAACACTTCTTAGCTATGGGGGAGTTCATTTACATATATACATAAATACATATATACAGGATAATCTTCTTGGACTGTCGAATCAAGGCAGGTACAAATTTTGCTTACATACAGATTGTCAGAAAAGCACATCATACAGAGTTAACACTTCTTAGCTATGGGGGAGTTCATTTACAGATATACATAAATACATATATACAGGATAATCTTCTTGGACACAGTGGTCAGGGGCTGCTCCATCTGTGGGTTTAGTTCAGGTTGAAATGTGATTGGAAAATGTGCGTTTTGAGTTTCTTTCTGAAGTCTAGAAGGTCATTGCTAGCTCGTAGTTCTGGTGGGAGTTGGTTCCACAGTGTTGGCGCCACATATGAGAAAGCCCTGTGGCTGGTGTTAGTTTTGGCAGATCTTATATCTGTTGGAGTGTGAAGGATGTTGGAATTGTGGGTTCTTCTGTTTCGGGTAGGAGGTTGCAATCTTACTAGGTTGTTGAGGAAGGAAGGTGCTAAGTTGTGGATGAGTTTGAAGGTGGTTGTTAGTATTTTGTATTTTGTGCGAGCTGTTATGGGTAGCCAGTGTAATTGAATTAGCACTGGTGTGATGTGGTCACTTAGATTTTTCTTCATTATGACCCTGGCAGCTACATTTTGTGCCATTTGTAATATGTTTAGGGTTTTTTTAGGTAAACCTTGTAGGATGGCGTTGCAGTAGTCAAAATGTGGCATGATGAGTGCTTGGGCCACTGTTCTGAAGTCTTGGGGGTCAATAATATTCCGAATGGGTTGGAGCACTCTAAGCTTGTGGAAAACTGCTCTGTTGGTCTTTCGGAGGTGTTTTTCCATCTTTAGGTCACAGTCAAATGTGACTCCTAGATACTTTATTTCTTTTTTTGTTTGGTAAGTGTTGTTACATAGTGTTATTGATGTGGGAGGGTCAAAATTCGGTTCTTTGGAGATATACATTACTTCGGTTTTTTTGTGATTAATTGACATGCTACTTTGTTGTAACCAGTCTTGCATCTCTCCGATACATGTCTCCAGTGGGTTGTGGTCTGGGTTTTTAGTGTCTAGTTGTGTGTATAGCATGATATCATCGGCATAGATGTGGTAATTAATTTCGTGCCGTGAGAAAATTTTGCATAGTGGCTGCATATATATGTTAAACAGAAGTGCTGAGAGAGCAGAGCCTTGGGGGATTCCCTGTGTTTGTGAGAAAGATTCTGCTTTTTCTCCGTTGAATTGAACCTGTTGTGTTCGATTTGAGATGTAGGATGAGAACCATTTTAGTGGGGTTCCTGTTATTCCTATTGATTTTATCCTATTTATGAGGGTCCCATGATTAACTGTATCAAAGGCAGCTGAGATGTCAATGAATACAAGAATGTACATTTTCTTTTTGTTTTCAAGGCCCTTTAGGAGGTTGAGTAATGCTGGTTTTTAAATTTTAGGGATAGTTGGTGTTGTTATCTAGTCTTGTTTAAAGAAAGAGGCTTTCTCCCTGAAACAGCAGTAGCGAAATGCCTGGCATTGGAGTGGAGCCTGCCTACATACTGTTTGGAATGTTTGTTGGTTTTTCGGGGATACCAGCTATTAAGTACTTGTTTTTGTGGAGTAACATAGAGCCTACATATTGTTTGCATATTTGTGGGTTTTTATGTTGATATCAGCAGCTCAGTATTTGTTTTTTGGATTGGCCACTGGATGTTTTTGACCTAGGATGGTGAAGAGCGATGCTACTTTAAACTTGCAGGTACACTGCCCTGGGTGGTGGTGATGGGATTAGTGTTACAGAATCTGTTTAGAGCCTTTGTTTGGCTTTATGTTCTGAGGTCTTTTCCTCCAGTGGTGATTGTTTTAAAAAGAAAAAAATAATGACTCTGAATTAGCAAATTATGTGTTGGTTTGTTTAAAGATCCAGGTTTTTTTGCATGTCATTTTTGTCTTGTGGATCTGGAGAAGCAAACATTTCTTGGGATGAATATTGTCACTAACTCTGGAGACTGCCCTCACTCTCCCGCAGACTGCTCCAGCACTAAGGTGATCTGCGGTGATTTTCAGCAGCAGTATCTGGACAATGCTGTTGAAAATAAAGAAATTGCCCAATCAGTGTCACATATGTAAGCTGCCTTGATATGGACATGAAGGGAGGGTTTACTGTATTTCAGAAGTTCTATTCATGCTTTGGACGTCTGAAAAGGACATAGAGATGACCAAAGCAAAGAGACATCCCCGGAGCCATTTTAGAAGCTGGGTTAGTAAACATCCCCAGCATAAGGATGTCCAAAGCAGAACAGACACATGGTGTAGACACGTCCAGGGTGTTCCCAGGAACTTGGATGTCATTTTCCTATTCTAGTAACTCCCTGGTTGTCCCAAGCCGCATCACAGTTTATACTAACTCCAGGCATGAAAAGTGCTCATTTTGTCAGATAAACATGCGAAGGCTGAGGAGAAGGGGGGTACACTCATGCCCTTATGTTGTTCATGTTGACAATAAACAGAGGAATGTGGGCTCATGTTTCCATTTTGCCGTTCCGATGGATGTCCCGGTATGCAACCCTGCATTAGATGGATGTCCTTGCCCCGAGGTTTCATAGCGGGGATGTCTATGTTTCTAAAGTCAGGCCCAGAGATAGATGTCCATGACACTCTTCGACATGTTAGGTCCTGAACATTCCAAGTTGCACTTGGACGTCCTTTCTTAAATGTCACTTTACAGATAGCTTAGCAAATAAGAATAAATGAATAAATACAATTATTTTGCATATTGACACTAGCATTTTCCTGAAGGCCAACATATTACACTCCAATCATAAATGATATTGTAGCAATCTATAATGAATTATTTCCACATAATTATCTTATATGATAATTATTTTCCGATATTTGAGATATGACAAATATAATTCCAAAGTTATTTCCAGGACACTTAAAAATTCTGGTCACTATAACGGTAGAGACCTCTGACACTCTCCCTTATTTAGATAGCAGAGACCTCTAGTGCCTCCACTAAAATACAGTGTGCAGCCTCTTTGTGTCTCATGCAGCTTCCAGGAAAAGGGAAGAATCTCTGGACCACCGAAAAAGTAGTGGGATGAGGTTCCACTAGGAGGGAAGTTTGAACTGGCATAAATACCCAACTCTCAGACCACAGCACTACAATTTACTCCCGGAATTTAAGAAACCGGATGGCAGGAAATGCTTTGGTGTATCCATAGGGACAGGGTTCTACAGCTCCAAATAGCGAGAAGAAGAAGATACAGCACAATACCCTGGGATCTGTGTGTAGAAACCCCATGGATTTGATGCACTAAGAGAAGTAGCACCATCCATTGTCTCTCCCAATGTTGTTAAAAGTCTAGCAACTTCTGGATCATGAGAGGTTCCCCCACATACCGGTCAAATTTAGGTTGGAAGGGACTCTCCTGAAATAGGAACAACCCATAGGTTATAAAAACGTCAATCAGAGACAGTTTCCTGTCTTCAGTCTCCAAGCTATTGAACCATGCAGTGCTTAACAGGGAGCTGCACTAAAGGAGCAGGTACCTCAGGCACCCCTGCCAGAGCCAATCACCAGAACCAAAGCAAGAGGAAGAATAAAGAGGCTTAGAGCCACTGCTGCCTGTAGAAAAGCTCAGCCTGAAGTACATAAGAACATAAGATATGCCACACTGGGTCAGACCAAAGGTCTATGAAGCTCAGTATCCAGTTTCCAACAGTGGCCAATCCAGGTCATAAGACCTATTTGATTTCCAAAAGGTACACACATTCCATGCTGCTTGTCCGATGGGCAATCAGTTGATTTCCCGGGTCTTTTTTAATAATGGTTTATGGACTTTTCCGCCAGAAACTTGTCCAAAAATCTTGCATTTACTACATCATCTGGTAACAAATTCCAGAGTTTGATTATGCGTTGAGTGAAAACATATTTTCTTTGATTAGTCTAAAATGTGCTACATTGTAACTTCATTGTATGTCCCCTAGTCTTTCTACTTTCTTAAGGGGTAAACAACTAATCTACATGTACCCGTTCTACTCCATTCATTAGTTTATAGACCTTTATCATATCTCCCCTCAGTGTCTCTTTTCCAAGTTAAAGAAACCCTAACCTTTTAAGCCTTTCCTCATAGTGATATCCTTCCACCCCCTTTACTATTTTCATTGCCCTTCTCTGCACCTTTTCTAATTCTGCTATATCGTTTTAAGATATGTCGACCAGAATTGCACACAATATTCAAGATGTGGTCACACCATGGAGAGATACAGAAGCATTAAAATATCCTTTGTTTCATTCTCCATTCCTTTTTATATAATTTCTAGCAATCTATTTGCTTCTTTGGTCACTGCTACACACTGGGCAGAGGGTTTCAACGTATTATCCATGATGATGCCCAGCTCCTTTTCCTTGGTGGTGGTTCCTAATGTGGAACCTTGCATCGTGTAAGTGTAGTTTTGGTATAACTTTGAACTTGTCCATATTAAATGTCAACTGCCTGGGCTCCCAATTTATTAAGGACCTCTTGCAATTTTTTACAATCATCTTTTGTTTTAACAACTTTGAATAATTTGAGGTCATCTGCAAATTTGATTACCTCACTAGTTATTCCCATTTCCAGGTCATTTATACTGTAAGTATGTTTAAAAAGCAGTTGGCCCAGCACAGATCCATGTAGTACCTACTAGTCACCTTTCTCCACTGATAAATTTGCCATTTACCCCTATTCTCTGTTTTCTTTATGCCTGGAACAATCCACCAGAGTCTGTACATCAAGCTTCTTCTCTGCCCCTTTTCAAATCCATGCTAAAGGCTCACCTCTATGAAGCAGATTTTGGTTCCTGATCCCTTGGTTTCTGTATATCTCCTTACCTTCATTATTCTTCCCTTAATCTCATATTTTGTCTTTTCTGTCTTAACTAGATTGTAAATTCTGAAGAGCAGGGATTATCTTTATATGTGTAGGTACAGTGCTGAGTATGCCTTGTAGTGCTAAATAAATGATTAATATCTTTTAACCAGGTCCTAATCCACAATAGTACATTGCCTTCTATCCCTTGGCTTTTTAATTTCCCCAAAGTTCTCTCATGAGGGACTTTATTAAAGGTTTACTGAAAATTGAGATACATTATATCTAGTGGCTCACCTTTATCTACCTGTTTATTCACACTTTCAAAAAAATATAGGAGATTGGTGAGACAAGACTTTCCTTGGCTAAATCCATGTTGGCTTTCTGCCATTATACCATGACTATGCACATGTTCAGTAATTTTGTTTTTTATAAAGGTTTCTACCATTATGCCTGGTACTGCTACAAGCCTCCGACTCAAACTGAAGAAATTGATAGAGACTTGATTATTGATATTGAAAAGGTAGCCATGAAGGGGAAAATGATCATATTGGGTGACTTTAATCTACCTGATGTGGATTGGAATATTCCTTCTGCAAATCTGGAAAGAAGTAAAGAAATTGTGGATGCCTTCCAAGATGCAATGCTAAGACAAATTGTGATGGAACCGACCAGGGAAAGTTCGATGTTGGATTCAGTACTCATCAAGGGAGATAGTGTGTCGAATGTCCGGGCAGATGCCCATGTGGGCAGCAGCAATCATCACACTGTGTGGTCTGAGATACAAATCAAGGCAGAGTCCAATCACAGCAAAAAGTCCTAGACTTCAAAAACACTGGTTTCAGTAAAATGGCCAAGTGCCTGAAGGAGGAGTTGGCAGGGTGGGGAGGTAAGGGAAGTAGAATTGCAGTGGGCTAAACTACAGAAGGTAATAAAATAAACAGCAGATACATACGTAAGGAAAGTAAATAAAAACAAGAGGAAACCTATTTGGTTTTCCAAAGAAATAGCTGCACAAATTAAGACAAACACAGCTTTCACAAAATTCAGAAATTCACAAACAGAGGAACACATAACAGAATATAGGATAAAGCTAAAAGAGGCAAAAAGAAATAAGGATAGCAAAATCAAAGGCAGAAGAAAATATGGCTAAAGATCTGAAGCGTGGAGGCAAAACTTTTTTCAGGTATATTCGGGAGAAGAGGAAGATCAGAGGTGGAATCACAAGACTCAAAAGTGCTGAGAATAGATTTGTGGAAAGTGATATTCAATAAATCAAAAATGCTAAACAAATACTTCTTTCCTGTTTTTACTAAAGAAAATCCTGGGGAAGGATCACCTGTGACTGACAAATATAAATTGGGAATGGAGTAGATACTACATCATTCAAAGAAGATGATGTGTTTGAACAGCTTGCAAAACTGAAAGTGGACAAGGCCATGGGACCGGATGAGATACATCCCAGAATACTGAAAGAGGTCAGAGAGGTTCTTGCAGGGCCTTTAAAGGATGTTTTTAATAGATCCTTGGAGACCGGAGAAGTTCCACAGGACTGGAGAAGGGCTGATGTAGTACCTCTTCACAAAAGTGACTATAGGGAAAAAGTGACAAACTTCAGGCCAGTAAGCCTTACCTCAGTGATGGGAAAGTAATAGATGCGCTCCTGAAAGAGAGAATAGTGGACTTTCTTGAAACCAATAGGTTGCATGATCCGTGACAACATGGTTTTACCAAAGAACAATCATTCCAAACAAATCTGATTGAGTTCTTTGACTGTAAGTTCTAACGAGCAGGGACAGTCTTTTACATGTGTCTGTACAGTGCTAAAATGGCATGGGACAGACACAGTGGATCCCTTTACAGCAAAAGGATAAAATCAAAATAAATTGTAACTATCTAATTTCTCAACAAACAGGGGTGACCTACACGGAGCGGTGGGTTCACCCCTAAACACAGACACGTGGAGGGGTGACCTGCACAGAGCAGGAGGTGCACCTACTCTTGCCATCTTCCTGGGCAGACTAGATGGACCATACTGGTCTTTATCTGCCGTCATTTACTATGTTACTATACAAATGATCAGTAGTAGTACTGCAGAATACAAACCTCTGTCCTGGACTCAAATTATTGGGAAGGATGAATGAGAGCATGTCAAGTGCCATAAAGAGGTAATTCCTTCCCTCAAGTCTAAACCCTGATCTTTTCAGACCAAGAGTTCAGAAAAAATCTGGCTAACAGCTCTTGCTTCTAGTGTGCTTCCCTTTTTCTCCATGGCAGTTACATAGCATCTGCATGGACCACAGAGAAAGGGAGGGGGTTACTTGTGATAAGGAGGAACAGGCTCTTCGGTGAGGCAGCATCAATGATCATGTCCAAAGTCAGCACCCACCTACAGAAGAAGGAGTGGCCTAGTGATTGGGGGCAAGTTACCTCAGGCTGGAGGGCCAGGGGTTTGAATCCTGCTAGAGGACAGCAGCTTTGGGCTGGAAGGACTGGGGGTTCTAGTCCCACAGGTGCTCATTGGGCAAGCCATTTATCTCTCCCTTACCTCCGGTACAAAAAACATCAATTGTGAGCCTTTCAGGGAAAAGATATATATATATATATATCCTTTCATCCAAGTGAGTTCCATTTACCGTCACGAATTTACACTGTTTTGACTGGTAGAAAAGTGATATATAAGTCTAGTTAAATAAAATAAAATAAATACTTAAAAGGGAGAAAAGAGGGGAGCTCCTAACCTCAGGGATATCCCCTGCAGGAAGAATGTGCACATTATTTTTGATCTCTGCCTTGATTTTTCACATTGTTTTGCCCTTAAAAGACTTTCAGTAAACCTTTGGTTTCAGAATACCACCTTGCCTGGCCTAAATTATTGGGAAATGGAGGGGAGTGTAAGTGAGTAAATCCAAGGTAAAAACACCCTACTAGTTATACTGATCCCGACCTGGAAACCAGAAATCCCAGAGTTAAATTTGAGTGTGGCAGTGTTTTTTCCCTTAAATTGTACCCTCCCCCCTCCCCCCCCCCCAGTTTGCCATATAGCCAAAAGCCAGGCAGTGAGGATTCCCAGATCAGTAAGGGCTGTACAACATTTGCGAGAATGTACCACAAATTGGAAGACTGGAAGAATAGCAGATGAAATTTAATGTGGACAAGTGCAAAATTATGCACCTAGGAAAGAACGACCCAAACTATGGTTTCACAATGCAAGGATCCATATTAGGAACCACCAACCAGGAGAAAGATTTAGGCGTCATCATGGATAACATATTAAAACCCTCTACCCAGTGTGCAGCGGCGGCCAAGAGAGCAAATAGAATGAATGCTAGGCATCTAAGGAAAGGAATGGAAAATAAAACAAAGGATATTATAATGCCTTTGTATCGTTCCATGTTGTGACCGCACCTTGAATATTGTGTGCAATTCTGGTCGCCGTATCTTAAAAAGGATATAGCGTTATTAGAAAAGGTACAGAGAAGAGCCACCAAAATGTTAAAGGGGATGGAAGGATACCCCTATGAAGAGAGGCTAAAAAGGTTAGGGCTCTTCAACCTGGAAAAGAGATGGCTGAGGGGAGATATGATAGAAGTCTATAAATTAATTAATGGAATGGGTAAACATATATCGATTGTTTATGTCATCAGAATATAGAAAGATTAGGGGACATGCCATGAAACTACAGAGTAGCCTAATTAAGACTTATAAGAGAAATTTTTTTCACTCAACATGTAATCAAAGTCTGGAATTTGTTACCAGAGAATGTAGTAAAAGCTCTTAGTGTAGCTGGGTTTAAAAAAGTTTAGACAAGTTCCCGGAGGAAAGGTCCATAAACCATTATTAAAAGGGATCCGGGATATTACTGCTTGAACCAATACAAGCACTGAGGAACCTTTGTCTTTTGGGGAAACTGCTAGGTACTTGTGACCTGGATTGCTACTGTTGGAAACAGGATACTGGGCTTGATGGACCTTGGTCTGACCCAGTATGGCATATCTTATGTTCTTATAGTACCAGTAGAAGACTTATTACTACCTTGTGACAGAAACTTAAGGCAATTTCAAAGGACTCCAAAAAGCTCTATGTGCAACAAATTAATAAATACTGAGTGAAAGAAGTTCATAAAGTCTGACCCAATTCCTGACTGATGTGACAAGGCAGAGGCTCAGCAACAGAAGAAAAAGGGTTTAAAACACTTTCTGTCACCTCAGATGTTTAGAGATACAGGACAGGAAGGGGTTAAGATTCCAGCACACGAACCTTCTCTGCAAAGAAGGGCAGGGAAAGAACCACACCCTAGCTCTAGGCTAACCCAGAGACATAGCCAATCAGGGAGGTGGGCGGAGTCAGACCGGATTGGGCCACTCTGCACTCATAACCAGGAAGCAGTAGTTAGTAGAGTTAGCAGTGGAAGCAGAGGCGAAGGGAGGAGAAGCCGAGAAACCTCCAGGAGAGAAGGGAGTGAAGACAGAAACCTCCCAAGCAGCAAAAGGGGAACCAAGGAGAGAACCAGGGAAAGGAGAGTGCCTGTGGATGGTCCAGGAAGAGACCCCGGCAGAGCTCAGCTCCAAGAGAGAGTGAACCCTGGAAGAGACCCAGAGCTGGACTCAGAAGCCTTGAACACAGACTTGGAGTCAGGGGAGTTCCCCAGAGACAGACGCTGCCAAAATCAGGTCAGAGCAAAACCTTTTAAACCTTGTAAAGTAGATAGCTCTGAAATAAGACAGTCTCTAGGAAGTGATAATAGAGTGCTTTCTAGAAGAAACAGGCTTGAGCCAAGCTTTGAAAGTAAACCTGAAGTTACTAGAGGAAAGTTGGGCTGTAGGAAAGTCCCTATTAAGAAGCTGCAAGCATTTCCCTTATACAGACAGCGTGACCAGAGCTCTAGCTCAGAGGATAGCACACCTGCTTGTCAGCAAAAGGCTAATTGGCAGCTACCGTGCAGAGAGCTAGGAACAGACCCTGAGGACCAGGCTGTGGTAAGGGATCTCACAAGGCAGTTCCATAAGAGACATATTCCTCCCAACCAAAGGCAACTACCTAGGCAAGGCAAGGAAGAAATAAACCCCTTTTATGAGCTGTTAAAAGGTGCTGAGAAATACCAAGCCTCACAAGTGCCTAGAAGACAGAGAGAAACCAAATGGAAACAGCTTCAGAATATAATTAAAGAATTAAAGTCTGAAGGCTTGTATGTTCCACATGACAAAGGGATATCAGAGAGCCAGGAAGAACCAATGGAATTAGGGGCTCCTTTATCCAATACCAGTGATTCTGAAATGGAGTGTGGTGTATGTATGAGAGAGTAAGGAGCTATAATTTGTTCCTGTTTTATGATTGAGTGCTGTGAAGCCTAAACCAATGTTCTTAGAAGTTTGCACCAGAGACAGCAGCGTTCTGCTGGGTGAAATGACTCAGAGCTTCATAACGTGCAGCTGTGAATGAAAGGCAATGTAAGAAAGTGTTCCTACACAAGAAGCCGGTTACTAATAGGCAAGAGAGTGTGGAGATTGCCATTTCTATTTAAAGCTGTTAAACAAGATATGGACATTAGAAAGAAATACAACAGCTAGAAGATTTCTTTATTACAAGCTGATACTTGGAAAGCATTACTGGCATCCTGAAATGCTGTTGTATTGTTGAAGCTGGAAGAAGCCTAAAAGCATTTAACTGTACTACGTGTCCCTGAGAAGAATCAGGAGAACTGACTTTACACTTGAACTTTTATTTGGTACAAACAGGTTACCACTTTACTTTTGTGTTGGGGGAGTAAACCCTGTGCTGTTCTTTTGCAATACTTTGTGCAATACCTTATGCAAGAATAAAGTATTCTTTAACTTGGAAACCCAACCTTGGCTGTCGTCACTTTAGTACACAACTACAATAGGATACAGGGCTTCAGCACTACCAAGGACTTTTAAAACCCCCATGTGTCACGCACCAACTGCCTGATTACGCCTAGGGCTAGGAGGTGCGGTGTCACACTGAGTACACACCTGCACGGGCATTCAAGGCCCATGAGCTGCAAAATGTCCACTGTGAAGATCAGCTAATTGCCCCATTTCTTCACAATGTAGTCAGAGGAGAAAGAGGGCAGATGATAGCAGTTGCCAGGCAGAATCCCCACTGTGAGTCGGTACAATGGTAGGATTCTCTTTGAAGTAAAGCAACAACAATAGAGGGGATTGATCGTGCCGCCTCTGGAATCAGTGGATCCAGAAAGAGGCAAAATGCTTGGTCAGTGGGGAGGCTCAACTGTAAAGTGATGAGGAGATAAATGAATTCTTATATTTTAATTTACTGCATTTGACACTGGCAGATTGTTTTATAAGACTGAACATTAAACTGCAGAGAAATGATTAGAAGTTAGACGCGTTTTGAAACAGAAAACTAAACTGGGTTAAGCAGACACATTGAGAAACCTACATGCAGAGTAACTCCTTTGCCTAGGCCTTTTAACTAAATTCCACTAAGTTGCCTGAGCGTGAATTAGCATGTAGGTAACTGTTAGTGCACAGCCTTTAACTGTTACTGGCATGACCTGCTAATTCAAGTACTAACTGCATACCCTGCAATTGGGCAGGAAATGGGCAAAGACTGTACCTTGCTGTCACTGGTGCAAAAATTGTGGGTCATTTGCAGCAGCTGTCACTGCACTTAACCAGAGAAGTCAAGTCTCCCTCATTAGGAGTGTGTCACATTCATTTGAAGTCCCCTCTCTCAAGCATTAGAGGCGTAGTGCCAGTGCATTAAGAGCCAAGCCTGAGAAGTAAAACTATGTGCCCAGACAGTAGGAAGAAAGCTGAGCTCACCTTCTTGTGTAATGCTGTTGCAGCGAAGTGCACACAATGAATAAAACCAGGAGTCAGTTCGAAGATCCAAGCCAATTTATTATTTATAGGGTACAGAATAGTTCAATTCTTGCGCCTCCCAAGGCCACTGGTCTCCCATCTGAGTTCCCCCACAGAAAAGACAGTCAGAGACATGGAGACTGGACGCTACAGCTCCAGCTAGTTCAATGAACAAATTTCGAGAAGCGTGGGGAATTACAAATTCTGCCTTCATGGCCTCATAGAAGGTATGATGTATTCGGTAAGGTGAAGAGACATGAGTTTTTGTGTTAAGCTGGATATATACAATAGTGCCAGGGTCAGTTCCACTTCCTGCAATACGTAGGCCGAATTGGAATCCCTGCTTCCACTGGCTCAGGTCAAGGATGAGAAGCCGTAGCGGATTACAGGCACCTTTCTTGCACTTCTTAGGTTCTAGTAGGGGTAATCTTTCTAAAGTAGCCTTGCGATTATCTCCAGTTTGTCCAGTAGGACTACCAGACCAGGTAGCATAGTACACACAACCCCGTTTTGGACAGAAATAGTCATCTTTTGATGGCTTGCCATAAGTGGATGGGGAATGTATCCCGGTACATATTCCCCATCTGTATGCACCTTCGGGACACATATACTTGTCATCATAGTAGTAAGCTTGTTCCCACGACCCACACCTATAATAGTCATTTCTATTTATCAGATCACAAGATTCAAAATACAGGGATGCAGGCCGGGTGGGATCAGAGAGTTGAGTGGTAGCATTTATGAGGGCTCCATCTTCATCATTCCATCGTAGTTCCAGGACATAGTAAGAAGGATTCTGTCGGGATCTAAAACAAGTACGAGTCTTTCCATTCGTGCAGACATTCAGTTCTGTACCATTATACATGCACTGACTGACTTTACCGGTGCAAGTGTAGTAAGAGTGATAAAGTAAAGTCTGGGTGATTCTCATCCCAGTTCGGGTAGTGGTAATACAAGCTGCACAAGGGGCAGGGCAAAAGTTGTCCCAAGGGGTCCCAGGGTTACCACAAAAATGAAACAAAGTAGAGCTGAGCTGTAAACAGAAGCACATGGCTCCTGGTTACCGTGGGAACCAGGCACAGAGGCAAGAGAAACGCCGGTGCTATCATTCAAGGGGTGAATCACAAGCTAATGCAGGACACCTGTTAGGGGGTGGAGTTGAGCACGGCCCAAGAATTCACCCTATTAAAGAAACTGCAGTGGAGCTTATGGGGTTAGGCAGAGAAGGAAGTAATGAAGAGTTGGCTGAAGAAGCAGGAAGTGAGGCATATGAGCTGGAGAGAGAAGCTATTGAGAGCTACACTGAAGACAGCTATGCCCAGAGTAAGCCAGGGTCTCTATGGAAAGGAGAGACAGATTCCTTCTTGAGGAGAAAGAAAGAAACCCCGAGGACAGGATATAACAAGGGCAAAGGAGATTGTCTGCAATATCCTGGGGAGCACGGGAGAGACAGAAAGCCTAGGAGGCAAGTGAAATGCAATGAGCAGGGCTTAGGTTGGGAACCTACAGCTATTCAAAAGCACCAGAGAAAACCTCCACCAGTAAGGCTGAAAGGTAAGCCAAAAGGCTTGAATATACTTAATTACAGTGACTGTTTGTACCCAGAAGGGTGGTGCTGGGAAAAGAATACTGGGCCTGATAGTCTGTGTGAAAGCCAGTATTTGACCCAAGCATATCGTGTAAAGCCTGGAGCAGTAAGAAAGGGCGTGGCACCAGCAGTGCCGGTTCAAACATTTCCTTATGAGCAGGAGGAATTGATGGACTGTGAACCAGAGTGTATTGATACTGGAGAAGATATAGATATAATGGACTGTACATTATCTCTGGCCAATGGAATAGTTTCATTGCGTTGAAAGCCTGTTTGAAAAGAGAGTACAGCACAGATAGCACGTGGAAACAGAAAGCTGTGAGGAAACAGCGTGGCTTTGTTTGAATGTTTGTTTTCACCTTGGTTAATGCTGAAGAAAGCCTTTTTCTGTTAAGGAACTTTTGTTTGTCCAAATACCAGTAAATACCTGGATTGTGTTTTCTGTTCATGGTAAAATCCACCCCGGGAGGGGAAATAAAATCCTTTGGTTGCTTAACCACTTTTTCCACAATTGCTCCTTATTGATTTGGTGAAAAGACTACATTTCCCAAGGGGCCTTGCTCCAGAATCTGTAAAACAGCTATTTCAATAGGGAAAAACCCACTCCCTTAACCTCTATTCGGGGGTTTAAGGAGAGCTGGTGACAGCATGTAATGTTGTAAAGGCATACTTGGAATCTGTGTATACATTCAGACGGATCCCAGTCCCTATTCTCAGTGCTCGAGTGAGGGCTATTAATTCGGCCTTCTGTGCAGAAGTTCCTGGGGCCAGAGCTGATGATTCTATTACCATGTCCAGGGTCACCACTGCATAACCGGCACATCATTGTCCATTAATTACAAGACTGCTTCCATCCACGAAGAAAGTTCTTTCTGGGTTGTTCAAGGGGATATCTGTTAAGTCTCGGCGGCTTGAGTATAAAGTGTCCATTACTTCTAGGCAATCATGGTCAGGAGGGCCTGTACTGGTCGGCAGTAGAGTAGCAGGGTTCAAGGTTTGACTGACACTCAATTTTAGTCGGGGATTTTCACACAGCATACTTTGATATTTCAACATTCGTGCGTTGGTGAACCAGTAGTTCCCTTTGTGTTCCATTAGGGTTAAAACAGAATGCGGTACAGTGACTTGAAGATTCTGTCCCAAAGTGAGCTTATCAGCTTCGCTCACTAAAAGGGCTGTGGCTGCTATGGCTCTTAGGCAAGGTGGCCATCCTTTTGCAACAGGGTCCAATTGTTTTGATAGATAGGCTACAGGTCGTTGCCAGGATCTGAGGGGCTGAGTCAAGACTCCCAGCGCGTTTCCACATGACTCATGGACATAAAGACAAAATGGCTTCTGTACATCTGGTAGGCCCAAGGCTGGTGATGACATTAATGCTGCTTTCAGCGATTTGAATGCTTTATCCTGTTCTGGGCCCCATTCCATGGGTGATCGTTCCACTCCCTTCGTGGCTTGGTACAAGGGTTTTGCCAAGAGTGCAAAATTGGGTATCCATATCCGGCAATAGCCTGCAGCTCCCAAGAAGGCCCGCACCTGCTTTCTGGTGGTGGGGGTTGGGATGCGGCATACTGCTTCCTTTCGCTCAAGTCCCAATTTCCGGATTCCTCTGGACAGATGGAACCCTAGGTATTTCACTTTTGTTTGGCACAACTGCGCTTTGGCTCTTGAGACCTTGTATCCGGCTTCATTCAGGAGGTGCAAGAGATCACTGGTAGCTTGCACACATTCAGTCTTGGAATTGGTGGCTATAAGCAGATCATCTACATACTGAAGTAAGATTCTTCTTCCTGGAGTCACAGAGTAGTTTGAAAGATCTTGGTTGAGAGCTGCACTGAAGATGGTGGGTGAATTCTTGAATCCTTGAGGCAAGCGAGTCCAAGTGAGTTGGCCCCGTCTTCCTGTAGTAGGGTTCTCCCATTCAAACGCGAACAAGAGTTGGCTGACAGCTGCCAGGCGGATACAGAAAAAGTCATCTTTTAAATCCAGAACGCTGAAATGAGTAGCTTCTGATGGAATCAGTCCCAGGAGGGTATAGGGATTTGGTACTACTGGATGTATGGTTTCAACTGCATTGTTCGCTCGTCGCAAATCCTGCACTGGGCGGTAGTCACCTGTCCCAGGCTTCTTGACTGGGAGGAGGGGGTGTTCCAGGGCAATTGGCATTCTTTGAGGAGTCCATACTGTAGTAATTTCTTTAGGTGACCATGGATGCCTTCGATTGCTGGTCGTGGAAGAGGATATTGTCGCACATGCACTGGTTCTGCTCCTGGTTTAAGGGTGACAAGCACAGGAGCTATATTCTTTGCTAGGCCAGGAGGATTATCCTCTGCCCACACTACTGGCGGAGCTAGGATATTGGTGGGTATACGGGGGCTAGCTGCCTTGGATGAAGGTGGACTATAGAACCGCCATTCTTCTTCTCGGGGGACAGTCAGCACCATCAGGCCAGCAGATTCCGAGTTCACAGTCATCTCCATTTTTCCTCCTTCGACAAAGGATATTTGCGCCTGGAGCTTAGCAAGCATGTCTCGGCCCAAAAGGGGGAACTGGGCATTCAGGTATGTACAGGAACTGATGCGTTATTCTCCGTCCCCCCAATTCGCAGGCAAGGTTCTGCAGGAAAGGTCTTGTGGTTCTAGTTCCAGTGGCGCCAACAATGGTGACAGATCAGGAAGACAAAGGAGCCACTGGCTTAGCCACTACTGAATGTTCGGCCCCCGTATCCACCATAAAGTCCATGTACTGGTCCCCAATCTTTAAGTTGACCATAGGCTCCTGGGGACCCAGGGAAAACTTGGAGCCCAGTCTGGCCTAGTCCTCATCCACATAGTCGTCTTCAGTGGTTGCCATTCCTTCCACGGCGGCGGCTTCTTCCTGCCGAAACTGTGCGCGCTGCATTCCCCCTCGCTGCTGAAATCCCCCCCCCCCGCTCTCCTGGTGCTCCCTCCTCCCCTCCAGGGGGTGGAACTACTATTCGGGCATTCATTTTTCCAATGTCCTTCTTCCTTACAATAGGCGCACTGATTTGCACCTAAGGGGGACCGAGCGCTCCCTCGACCCCTTCCCCATCCTCAAGTCCTTCTGTTTGGGTATCCTCCACGTCCTTCAACTAGAGCTGCAGCAAGCAAATCGGCTTTCTTCTTCATCTTTCTTTCACTTTCCCTTTTACATTCTTGATCACAATTCACAAATACCTTCTGGGCAACTTCCATTACCTTACTGTATTCATGCCTGCAAATCCTTCCAACTTTTGCAGTTTCCGTTTTATGTCTCCCTGGGACTGACTCACAAAATCAGCGTTCACCATACGCAAATTCTCCTGGGCTGCTTGATCATACGGGGTATAAAGTCTATAGGCTTCAGTTAATCATTCATAGAAGGCAGCTGGACTTTCATCTGGGCGCTGAAGAACGTCTGCTACCTTCCCAACATTCATGGCTTTCTGGCCTCCCCTCCTCAGGCCTTGCAGTAGGGCCTGGCGGAAACGGGTGAGGGCCCTCTCTCCTTCTGCACTATTTGGATCCCATCTTGGATCTTCATTCGGGAAATCTACGGCCGCTGCCTGTCGGGGATCTAAGTCTCTTCTGTCTACAGGGTTCTCTTCCAGCCTTCGGGTAGTTGCTTGCACTATTCGTGCCCGTTCTTCAGTAGTAAAAAGGGTAGACAAGAGCTGGCGGCAATCAGACCAGGTAGGCTGGTGGGTCTGCATGATACTAGACATTAATTCTGTCAGATCTTGTGGTTTTCAGTATAAGAGGCATAGTGCGTTTTCCAGTTTAATAAATCTGTGGTAGAAAAGGGCACATAAACGAGACTAGTTGGCCCGGCCACAACCTGACCATCGTCATTGAGAATAGGTAATCCGGGGACCTGGCGTAATGGCATCTGGCAAACTTCTTTCTGGCCCGTCTCCCTGCTTTGGAGGGCGTAGCGCAAATTTGCGGGCCCAGCGGTGGCTCTTCTGCTGGGGCCTAGACTAATGGGTGACCCTGGACTGGCAGTTGATCCCCCGCTGGCAGTTCCTTCAGGAGATGGTAGTCCTGCCGGGGAACTTTGTTCGGGACTGGGACTCCTGCTCCGGGAATGGGGTTGCTCTCCTCCGAGCAACGGAAGTGGCTGATGGGGTGGAGGTACTTCAGCTGGGGGAACTCTCTCTTCTCCTGGCTCTACTCGGGGTAACGATGGAGCTGACGGTACCGGTTTATACAGGAATAGGGGTGGATAATTCAGGATTTCTGTAGGTTCTGGGGCTGAGTAAATGGGAGGCTTTTCTTCCTTAATCCCGGGGACTCCCTTCGTAGTTGCTAACATTATCCTGCACTGCTCTTCACGGCAACGCTTCATCCAAGAGGGTTGCCTTTCACAAATATCTAACCAGGAGTCTATATAGAGAAACTGGTCGGGGTAATTCCTACATACTATCCCATGCACTTGGGACACAATTCTAACATCAAAAGTACCATCTGGTGGCCACACGATGTCCAGCACCGGCCACTCCCTACCACATAATTTTTCTAATCGGGACGGTGACATTTTTGTCCCGTAGTCACCGCTAAATCCCTTCTTAAAATTCGTGATCATACAGCTCAGCGAAGTTTGCACAGACCCCGCCCCTCCCATTATGACATACAAGACAACAGACAAAGAGGGTGGGTAGTATGGCTGCAGGTAAGGGGTTCGTACAGCCCACAGAACAACAAGGGAGACAAACACCAAACGCTTCCTCCTTTTCGTGACCTGGGCGCGGTCGCCTGGCCAGGAACTGCGCTACTCAGGAGTCCGCTCTTGCGTGGTCTGTGTTTCAAGACCTCTCATTCACTCAGACAGGCATGCCACCGAGTTCCCAAAATTCCATAAAGGCCTACCTTATTAATCCATGAGGGGTGGGGTTTCGTCCTCGCGCATACTCATGCAAGGAGTACTCGGCCACACCCTGAGAGGTGATCAGGCTCTCGTTACCTTAAACCGTATTAGTCCCGTGCATGCCGGACTTTCCCATAGCTAACTGACTAAGAACCAGACAAATTGCTACTCACCGGATCCGACCACTAATGCGCTGCGCAACCAGTCCCTACTTGGGTTGAATCCTGGACTCCTCGGGTTCAGAGGTGTTGGCTGGTCGGACCCAGCAGGCCACCGAAGCAGGGCAGAACCCTCTCCGATACAATGGGACCGGCGGCGCCTGGGGTCCTCTCCGCTGTCGGTCGGCCGCGGTCCCGACCGGACCAAACCTGGAGGCGGTAATACGTGGTATATTCACTTGCGCACCATTCACGTACCCCAGCTTCCCGGCCAACGCACCAGGAATATGTTGCAGCGAAGTGCACGCAATGAATAAAACCAGGAGTGAGTTCGAAGATCCAAGCCAATTTATTGTGCACAAGTCTCAGGCAAATGTCACATTCAAAATGGTCTGAGCAATGGAGTCCAGTAAACAACACCTTTTATACCTTTCTTCTTCAGTTTAATACAGGCAAACTTTCTATTGGTCCTACTCACCCTTGCACCCATCCAATTGGGATCTTTCTTTGGGCCTAGCACTCTGTTCCCCCTGCTCAGAATTCTCTAACAAAGGCACAGTTCTTAGACTTTGATACATTTCTCCTACAAGGTCACTGCTAGCTTAGAAAATGTGTGAATATAAAGTACTGGAACATGTCTGTCATCAGCATAGAAGAATTCAACAAAGGATTTATACAACTTTATCAAAAAGCAGTTTAAAGCAGTTTCTCCAACTTTTACTGATTTTGGTTTTTCTCAGCATTACTATTCTCAGGTGGGGGCTGGGACTCAGGCCTAGCTTACAGGCCTTTCATACATTTACAGGCTATTCTAGGCCATAGCCTGCCACACTGCCTCCTCCTGTACCAACCCCTTTCTCTACATGTACAGGTGTTGTGACATTTCAGCACGTGCCTTTATCTACTGAGTGCATAGCAATTTTCAGCCCAGAGAATTTACCTCCGTGTTGCTTCCACTATATCTGAATCCTCTCAGAGGCTTCAAAGAAAAGCTAATATTATTTTATGCTGCTTTTTTTCATTTGCAAAGCCAGATTACATTTTCTAGATTTATACTCTTGATGCAAGATCTGAAAAATCTCACTTTTTGGTGCAATAAATCTCACCCTTTGGGATGCTTCACCCTTGGCATCTCTGCTTACCAGGTGGTAAAGTAATGTGCAGTAACTGTATGGGAACTTGCTGGGAATGTCCCCAATAGTTATCATATAGACTTTTCACTGACTGCACTTTACATCGAGCACGCAGTAAATGGGAAAGCACAGTTACTTACTTGTAACAGGTGATCTCTGGGAACATCAGGAATAAGTCTTCACATATGGGTATGTCGGTACCGACGGAGCCTGCACGGGAATGCTCCCCAGCATCCAATCAGAAAGCTTTTGGGAGCATCCCTCGCGCCTGCGCGCTGACTTCCCGCCCTTTCCACTTCTTCTCCTCAGTTGAGTTTCATAGCTGAGACAAAGGAGAGAAAGAGGAAAGGAAGATAGATAGATAGATAGATACAACTCCTAGGGGAGGTGGGTGGGTTGTGAAGACTTATTCCTGCTGTTCCCAGAGATCACCTGTTACAGGTAAGTAACTGTGCTATCTCCAGGAACAAGCAGGAATGAGTCTTCACATATGGGGACTCCCTAGCTAGAGATGCCAGGGGGAGATCCCATAAAATGCATGTGCCTGGATCAGGAGTGCAGTTCCCACACAGGAATCTCTGGCATCCCATGAGGGAATGGGGGGTAGGAGTTGAGAATAGAAGAGCTGTAAGGAAAACAGCAAACCCAAGGACTACAGGAGAGGAGTCCATGGCATGTATGATAAGTACCATTAAAATTATTTAATGAACAGTTATAATATGGAGCTTACCTACTGGATTGTAGGAAGTAGAAAGTGTGATGGAGTCTACTGGATATGCAGTAGCGGAATCCTCAAGGTGACCTCACAGCAGTGAGGGTGAAGGTCCAGACCTGGGATTAGCAGGTGATCCAGGTGTCAACTGGGGTAGGATTAGAATGGCAGGTCTTCAATGGAAAGCTTTATGGGAAAAAGCTGAAAACTCTTTTAGGTACAGAGTCATAACATTGAAGACTAAAAGAAGAAGACTGGCCGATTTGGACAACTAGCCCAGTCTTGGAGGGAAGAAGGGGCATGGAAAAAGCCCATATTCCCAAGGAGAACAATGTGTACTCAAAACAATGAAGATGTACACTGCCTTTCCTAGCTGATGAGAGAGAGGAAAGACATTGAAGCTTGAATCTTCAAGGACAGGGAGACCTAGAGCAAAGCGGAAGCTGTTATCACCACAGTAGTGGTTGTGTGCATAACAGTCCCCACATACTAAGGAACAGTATGAAAAAGGAGCTCACTGTCTGTAACCTCTAAGAAAGGTACAAATTGCTATAGCATAGACAGTGAGGAGATAGTATGTAATACATATCGATCTATAAAGGGTCTCCCAACTGGGTCAGACCAAGGTCCATCAAGCCCAGTATTCTGTTTCCAACAGTGGCCAATCTAGGTCATATGTACTGTCATGAGGTAGACAGCACAAAACCTGGAATATTAAAAGGTAGTGCAGAGGAAGAGCTTACTTGTCAGGAGCTAGACAGCACTAGGCCTGAAACATTAAAGAACAATGCAAAGGAAGAGCTTACTTGTCAGGAGCTAGACAGCACTAAGCCTGAAACATTAAAGGACAATGTGGAGGAAGGGCTTACCTGTCAGGAGTTAGAAAACACAGACCCTGAAATATTAAGAAATGAAAAGGAAGAAGAGCTTACCTTGCAGCCTCAGGGGCAGTTGCAGCATTCACAGTGCAGAGAGGCAGGGAAAAGGAAAACAAACTTTCCACAGGGTTGTAGTGACGCAGTAAGAATTGAGAGTGCCAATCAGGCTCACCTGGACTCAGACTCACGTTCCACGTTAGAGGAGCTGAGAGATAAAAGCAGGTGGGAAATCTCACAGAGGGAGAACAAGGAGGAGGAAGAGAGTTGGAAGCAGCAGAATGAGCATTGGCAGTGGAAGCTGGAGCCTGGATTAGGGCTGGAGCCGGAGCTTGAATGCCAGGAGGAAGGCAGAGACCAAAGGAACTCTGACTGCTGTTTCAGGCAGGCTTGGAGTAGGGTTGCCAACTTTTTCACCGAGAAAAACCCGACACCTGTGGCTCGCCATGCTCCACCCATTCTCCGCCCCTAGTCCCACCCCTGCCCCGCCCCCAGCCCCACCCACAAAAATTACCGAGGATACGTGTAGGCTAACTTCCTTGGTCAGATAATAATTAAACTGGGAACCCCAAAATCCAAACATGAAATGTACAACACTGGAGAAATAAAACTATAAAGTAATTTCCTCTTGCACTAAACAAAAACGCAAAGATGTTAGCAATACACACTTCCCAGACCAGACATATTCCAGTTAATAAATTCAAAATAAAAAGTATTTTTCTACCTTCTGTTTGGGCGTTTTATTTTTCAGTTGCAATTGCTCCAGTCACTTTCTTCTGGTTTCTTCGTGTCTTCTGCGAGCTATCCATTTGTCCTTTCTTCTCTTTCAGATGTTTTCCATTCTCTCTCTATTTCTGCTTTAACATACTGATTGTTTCCCTTTTGCTCTTTCCCCCAATTCTTTCCTTATTCCTTTATCATCCGTTTAAATTTCACCCTTCCATTCTCAAGCCCCTCTTACTCTCCCAATACCGGCCCACCATAGACTTTTCTTCCACACAAAATATTTTTTCCCCTCTCCATTCTCATTCCCCATCCATTCTAGTCCTCCCCCCAAATCAATTCCCTTATAGTTCTAGACCCACCCAGCATCCACTCCCTTCTAGTCCCATTCTCCCATGCCCCACATCAGCCCATTTCCAGTCCTTTTCCAGCTCTTCATCAGCCCATTTCCAGTGCTAGCCCTCACATCACAGGCCATTTCCAGTCCTAGCTCCCCCCCCCCCAATCACAGCCCATTTCCAGTCCAAGTCCCCCCGCACCATCACAGCCCATTTGCAGTCCGAGTCCCCCCGCACCATCACAGCCCATTTGCAGTCCTAGCCCCCCTAATCACAGCCTATTTCCAGTCCAAGATCCCCCTTCCTCCACCATAGCCCATTTCCAGTCCAAGTTCCCCCCCCCCCCATAGCCCTTTTCCAGTCCAGGTCCCCTCCACCCCCATCACAACCCATTTCCAGTCCATGTCCCCCCCCATAACCCTTTTACAGTCCAGGTCCACCCCCCATCACAGCCAATTTCCATTCCAAGTTACCCCCACCCCCACCATAGCCCATTTCATGTCCAGGTCCCCTCCACCCCCATCACAACCCATTTCCAGTCCATGTCCCCCCCCCCATAAACCTTTTACATTCAAGTTCCCCCCCCCCATCACAGCATATTTACAGTCCAAGTCCCCCCCCCTTAGCCCTTTTCCTGTCCAAGTCCCCCCCCCCCTTAGCCATTTTCCAGTCCAAGTCCCCCCCTTTAGCCCTTTTCCCGTCCAAGTCCCCCCTTAGCCCTTTTCCAGTCCAAGTCCCCCCCTTTAGCCCTTTTCCAGTCCATGTCCCCCCCCCTTAGCCCTTTTCCAGTCCAAGTCCCCCCCTTTTGCCCTTTTCCAGTACAAGTCCCCCCCTTAGGCCTTTTCCTGTCCTAGTGCCGCCCCCCCCTTAGCCCTTTTCCCGTCCAGGTCCCCCCCATCACAGCCCATGCAGTCCTTGCCCCCCCCCCCCCGACCAGCATCGCGGCTGTCTGAGGCTTCAGAGGGAGCCGGGGAAGCCCGCGCGAGGCCCCGGCTCCTTCTGAACAGCCACCAGCGTGAAGAACCTTTTCCTTCATGCTGGCGTCTGTTCCTGTGAAGCCGCGAATGCTGGGAAAGGTTAAAGGGCAACCTTTAACCTTTCCCAGCATTCGCGGCTTCACAGGAACAGCCGCCAGTGTGAAGGTAAAGGCTCTTCACGCTGGTGGCTGTTCAGAGGGAGCCGGGGCCTCGCGCGGGCTTCCCCGGCTCCCTCTGAAGCGGAGGAGAAAAGCCGGTTTTTTTGCTCAGGCCGCTCCCGATCTTGCGGCCAGAGCAAAAAAAACGGCTTTTAAAGGGCCGGTTTTGCCTCTGCGCCGGCAGCCGGCCTGGCCGTGGAAAAACCGGCCAGGCTGGCTGAAAACCGGCCAGTTGGCAACCCTAGCTTGGAGAGAAGGTGAGAGTAGAATTCCCAAGCAATTGCAGGAAGACACGTTACCTTGGAGAACCAGGGCTGGAGAAAGACAGGTTGGCAAACCCAGGTGGG
This sequence comes from Ichthyophis bannanicus, assembly GCA_033557465.1. Taxonomy (NCBI): domain Eukaryota; kingdom Metazoa; phylum Chordata; class Amphibia; order Gymnophiona; family Ichthyophiidae; genus Ichthyophis; species Ichthyophis bannanicus. The sequence continues at coordinate 1,631,011,619 of CM066032.1, forward strand.
ATAAGCAAAACTGCAGCAAGGTCTTCCCAGCCAGAGAGGTCCTCACACCAAGGCAAACTGTCCAGTTAACAGAAGGCAGAGGTCACGTCCAAAGAAGCACATGGGAAGCAGGAAGTGAGTTTCCCTCAGCCAGACATCGTAATCAGGGTTCCCACAGAAGAGCAGGCTGCAGGGCAGAGAGGAAGCCTTGGCTGGAAGCAGAGGGGTTTGAGATCATCTTCTCCAAAAGAAAAGATAAGTACCCTGTTTTTACTAAGGGGAGAAAAGGGAGTCTCCGGGATAGAAGCCAGGCTTATAACCAGCAAGGGAACTCTTATTTGCCCAAGCCGTGGGAAGAAATCCCCAGCACAGCTCCTGATATCTGGGACATACAAAAGCCGCTCCCACTGGTGGCAACTGAGGTTTCCCCAGAGCAAGACACAGAGAGCAGCTTCATAGGGGCCCAGTGTCCTTATACAGGGACAGGCCTTAGCCCTATGCAATGGGAGAGCAATAGCTCAGAAAATATCCTTGAACCCATGGAATGTGCTGTATACGTGACTGATGATATAGAGAGTCTTTGTTAAAGGAAAAGAGCAAGAAAGAAACTGTATTTTACACATTGAAAAGTGTTGGACTTTATTGCTGGAAAGAAGCATGATTATTTTTGGTTAAACATCCTTTACCCTGGTGAAAACAACCGTTCTTTTATGTTGTCCCTTATTCTACGACATCCTCAAGGGAAGGGGAATAAAACCCAACTTTAATTTCATTCGGATCATGACTACAGTGTCCTTTATTTACCACAACTCCAGGCTATCCCGGGTCTAGGCAACCGCCTAGGACCGGCATGGTCTCACAGTACCTAGCAGTTTCCCCAAGAGACACAAGTTCCACAATGCTTGTACTGGGTCAAGCATTGATATCTTCGGTCACTTCTTAATAATGGTTTATGGACCTTTCCTCCAGGAACTTGTCCAAACCTTTTTTAAACCCAGCTACACTAACAGCCTTTACTACATCCTCCGGTAACAAATTCCAGAGTTTGATTACACGTTGAGTGAAAAAATATTTTCTTTTATTAGTCTTAAATAGTTTACCCTGTAGCTTCATTGCATGTCCCCTAGTCTTTCTATATTCTGATAACGTAAACAATCGATCTACGTTTACCCGTTCCACTCCGTTCATTAATTTATAGACTTCTATCATATCTCCCCTCAGCCGTCTCTTTTCCAGGTTAAAGAGCCCTAACCTTTTTAGCCTTTCTTCATAGGAGTATCCTTCCATCCCCTTTACCATTTTGGTGGCTCTTCTCTGAACCTTTTCTAAAATCGCTATATCCTTTTTAAGATATGGCGACCAGAATTGCACACAATATTCAAGGTGCGGTCTCACCATGGAACGATATAGAGGCATTATAATATCTTTTGTTTTATTTTCCATTCCTTTCCTTATCATACCTAGCATTCTATTTGCTCTCTTGGCTGCCACTGCACACTGGGCCGAGGCTTTTAACATGGTATCCACAATGACGCCTAAATCCTTTTCCTGGGTGGTGGTTCCTAATGTGGAACCTTGCATCGTGTAACCATAGTTTGGGTTGTTCTTCCCTAGGTGCATAACCTTGCACTTGTCCACATTAAATTTCATCTGCCATTTTGATGCCCAGTCTTCCAATTTATCAAGATCCTCTTGCAATTTTTCACAATCCTCTTGGGTTTTAACAACTTTAAATAGTTTTGTGTCATCTGCAAATTTGATAACCTCACTCGTTATTCCACTTTCCAGGTCATTTATGAATATGTCAAAAAGCAGCGGACCCAGCACAGATCCCTGGGGTACATCACTATTCACCTTTCTCCATTGGGAAAATTGGCCATTTAGCCCTACCCTCTGCTTTCTATCTTTTAACCAGATCCTGATCCATAATAGTACACTGCCTCCTATCCCATGACTCTTTAGTTTTGCCAAAAGTCTCTGATGAGGGACCTTGTCAAAGGCTTTCTGAAAGTCCAGATACACAATATCAACCGACTCACCTTTGTCCACCTGTTTATTCACTCCTTCAAAAAAACATAACAGATTAGTAAAACAAGATCTTCCTTGTCTAAAGCCATGTTGGCTGTCTCCCATTAGGTTGTGACTATCTACATGCTGAGTAATTTTATTCTTTATGATGGTTTCTACCATTTTTCCTGGTACTGATGTCAGGCTCACCGGTCTGTAGTTTCCCGGATCACCCCTGGAACCCTTTTTAAAAATTGGTGTTACATTGGCGATCCTCCAATCTTCAGGTATTAGAGATGATTTTAATGATAGTTCACAGATTACTGATAGCAGGTCTGCAATCTCATATTTCAGTTCTTTCAACACCCAACAGAGTCTAGAGAAGCACGAGAAAGAAACCAAGAGGTATTCCGGCTATGACTAAGATGTATATGTAGATATGCAGAAATATGTATCAACATATATATATAGGTGGATATATATATGGGGGCATAAATTATGCACACACAGCTTACAGACATATGTATGTAGAGGCATATATAGAAATATTTACATACATGACAATAAGTCTGAAGATACACTAAGCCCCATAAGAACATTCACATGGGGAATGTGAAGGGGAAAGATTCATCCAATAACAAGAGGGTGAAACCCACTTGACAGATATATAGAGAATCTATTTCCGTGGGCTAAGAGGATGCAGGAATGCAATCCAGGAAAATAACCAGGATGGTTGCGTGAAAAACAGAGGATAAGATCAGTCTGTAAAGAGCAAGTCGGGAGTCCTTTAGAACTCTGACATGGTAGGTGGATAGAAACGCATAGAGAAGATACCAGGAGGATCCACTGGAGGGACATAGGGGTATCATGCGTTACTAATAGCCCTGGATATTCACGCAGAAAAAGCTTATATTCTAACAGGAGATGAGAGGGCATGGAGAACCCTCACAGTCATGGGAATGATTTATAAGCTTTTTTCTACTATATAGAATAGTCCTCAGAGACAAAGATCAATGCTCTGTAGCAAGGGCCCATAGTAGAAAGCTTCCCTGAAGATTGCAGAGAGCATTGTGCAGGAGAATTATGAGATAAAACTGACTGAAGTCAGGTGTGTTGCCACATCCTAGGAAAAGGAGATGGCTAGAAAGAAGAATAATGTGAGAAGCCTAAAGTGAGTAGGATTATCCAAGATAGATGAGGACTAGCTTGGAATCACTACTGAGGCTAGACAAAAATTGTGGAAGATAGACTGGAACTTGTGGGAAAGTACCAGTAGTCCAATCACTGGAACTCCTGCATGCACAGCAGCTGAAAAGACAGCAGAGAAAATCTTCCTGTGCAAAACAAAGAGAAACAGACAAAGGGAGAGGAGATATTCCTGTCCCTGCCTGATGAGTTATCTTGAGAATGTATTCAAGGAAACAAAAAGTCTACACTGGAATGAAAGGCTAGAGAAGCTTTTCAGTATGGTACCACTCAGTCAGGGGAAACCCTGGATGAGACGGTAGAGAAAACAGGTAATTGGAGGGTGACTTAACCATATGGAAAGTCAGCTGAAGGAAAAAATGTTCATGTTGGGACAGAAACTATCATGGGATAGTTGTAACTTCTCTTCTTGGTAGTAAGAAGAGGAGAATTCTGTAACCCATGGACAAGAATATCCTGACAGCTTAGCATACTGAAAAAGGAAAACCCCAGTGTAGAGCTTAAGAAAAAACAGTGAACAAACTTCTGTTAAGAAGAAGTTAACTGTAGATTGTAACCTTCAGAACCTATGGTTGCTGGGTATGTTGAGACTGGCTAGAATTTTGAAAACTTCAGACTAGGACGAGGTGTCCCTTGCTTGGGCACCTCTGGATGATGGGCAGGAGAAGAGTGAAACCTTCTTTTCTTAGGGAAAGAAGGCTTGGTAGGACATTTCCTACCTCCTGGGGAAGAAGAAGGCTTAGAATGGTCTGCAGAACCAGGGAAGTCAGTGGAGCAATGAGCAACCTGACGTAAAGCCTCCTTATTGAAGAGATTTTCTCCAGTACAAGGAGAATTACCCAGTGTATGTTGTGCCCATCTGCTCAAGTCAGAAGCTTGGAGCCAGGCTCTATGACGTGCTCCAATGGCAATAGCAGAGGATCTGCTAACAGACTCAAAAGAGTCTAGAGAAGCACGAGAAAGAAACCAAGAGACATTCCGGCTATGACTAAGAAGCAAGGAATAGTCAGCAGCCTTAGGCTCTGACAAAAAAGGAGTCAAAAGAGATAATTTCTTTGTGACCTCCTGGAGTGTTAGACTCATATAAAATATATAAGAAATAATTATTGATGCCAGCATAGATGTTTGGAAGGTTTGACGTCCAAAGGCATCAAGTGCTCTAGAAGCATGACCTGGCGGATAAGAAGAATGCTTCTTCTTGCTTTTTACCTTCCTCATTGCTGATTCCACTACAATGGAATGATGGGGAAGTTGATTCTTTTGAAACCCTGGAGAGGGGGGCACCTGATACAGAACATTAGTTGCTGTAGAAGGTGAGGGAACCCTTAAAGGTGATTCCCATATTCTCAGAAGAAGATCCTGCAAAGAATGATGTAAAGGAAGCATTATATTTCCCTTTTCTGCAGGAGAGCCTTGGTTAAGATTACAGCCAGGGATTGGAATAGCAAGAAAGGTTGCCATGTCAAGGAGAAACTTCTGAAAAGAAGGATCTCCAATGGGAACCATCCCTGGGAAGGCTAAGGTTGAAGATGCAGCCTGAGCACCAGAGGATGTACTGGTCTGGTGCAGAAAAAGAACCTTACTAGATGGATAATGATACTGGCAGTCACGATTTGAGGCAGTTAGTACTGCATCATCTATGCCAGGTATCGATTCCAAACTAGGCATGGAAGAAATCGATGGCACCGATGTAACTGCAGGAATCGACATCGATACCGATACCGGTAATGGCATCGAGGCTGTCATCGGAGGCTGCTCAAGCGGTACCGACGTAACCAGAGAGTCTTGGTGAGTATCCTCGGTACTGCGTATTCGGAAACGACAAGGGTTGGTTCCAAGGCGTGTCGGTACCCAGTCATCTAGACTAGATATCGATTCCAGACTCGGCATCGAAGGGAGCGATTCTATCGATGCATGTCTAGAGTGCACCGACATTGGTGGTGGTACCGGCGATGCTGATACAGGGAAGTCACTCTGGGTTGTATCGATCGGTCCCGAAGGTCCCGAGGACGCCAGATGACGATCCCTGGTGAAGAGTGGAACACTCGACACCGGTGCCGATGCCGGGGTATCAGTACCGCTCGAAGCGGATAACACCCCCGAGCATGGCTTAGATACAGGAAAGTCAATCTGGAACGTATTGGTCGGTCCCGAAGGTACCAAGGATGCCAGATGACGATCCCTGGTGTCGAGTGAAACACTCGACACCGGTGCCGATGCCAGGGTATTGGTACCGCTCGAAGCGGGTACCACCACCGAGCATGGCTTAGAAACAGGAAAGTCAATCTGGAACGTATCGATCGGTCCCGAAGGTACCGAGGACGTCAGATGACGATCCCTGGTGAAGAGTGGGACACGACACCGGTGCCGATGCCGGGGTATCGGTACCACTCGAAGCGGATACCACCCCCGAGCACGGCTCAGGTATGTTCTGTGAGGGGTGAGCCCCAGGAACAACCTGAAACCCCGGAAATGCTTTGGAGCCCGAAGACTCCCGCCGGGGTTTTAATGCCAATGGGGACTTGAGGGCAAGGCTGGAGCCGTCATCATGCGTGGCATGAGACCTACCACTCAAGGATTGGCAAGTCTTAACAGACTGTTTGTGGGTTACCTGATCCTGTAGAGAAGAAAAACCCGGTGCCCGCACTGCAGGAGGGAAAACGGTATCGAGGGAAACTTGAAAGAGGGAAGGTCTTCTCTCAGCATTGCAGCCTGATAGTTCAGGGGAAAAAGGGTCAGGACCCAAACAGGTTAGACACCAGAGACTGGAGTCTAAAAAGAAAACTGTGTTTCCACAGTGAAGGCACTTCTTAGGAGAAGAAGGCTCCATGATGGAGAGGCCTTGTAGGCCCAAAAATGTTAAGACAGAAACAGAGGGAAAAATCTCTCTGAGTTTAAGAAAAAAGAAAAGAAAAAACCACCGGCGGTACCGGTGTCGGCGGGAAAAACAGCCACGACCACAAGAAAACAAGAAATGAAGTATTTAAAGAAAAATGTTTCTGCGGTGACAGGAGGACGTCCTGCCGGCTCCGCGGAAAAACGAAAACTGAGGAGAAGAAGTGGAAAGGGTGGGAAGTCAGCGCGCAGGCGCGAGGGATGCTCCCAAAAGCTTTCTGATTGGATGCTGGGGAGCATTCCCGTGCAGGCTCTGTCGGTACCGACGTACCCATATGTGAAGACTCATTCCTGCTTGTTCCTGGAGATACTATACCACACTTTAGTATAAGGGCCCTCTTAGAAGTCTTCATTGTAAGGAAACTACAGATAGCAAACAATTACTTGGATGTTGGGGGTGAAACAAATATTAGCTATCTTAGCATAACTCTTTAAGCATTTCATGCTTTCTCTTCTTTTGCACCTTCTGCATTTGAATTCTCTTCAGCTGCATTCCTCAGCCAATATCTCAGACTTTTTCATGTAACTACAACCTCACAGCACTTGGTTTGTGTTTTAGAGGCAGAGAGCTAAAAGGAAAGAGAAATGCTACCTAGCTTCACTGAAGCCCGCTAATGCTCAATTCAAGAAATGAGTCAGATGAGTACACCATCAGGACTGCAACATCAAAAGCCTCTAATGGGAAACACATATCAGCACAGCACGATCATTTGCGACTGCTGGAAAGTGTTTTATAAGATTCTGCTATTTGCATTAAAATAAAAATGAGATCTACAGAATTCCATCAGCACAAATCCTATCCGTGTCTCTCTACGACTACTACTACTAGTTCTACCACTGTGAGTCATTTAAATAATGCTACAAGGCGTACACAGCACTGTACAGATACATATAATAGACAGACCCTGCTCATCAGAGCTTACAATCTAATCAAGACAGACAATAGATGAGAATAAGAGTGGCAATAGAGAATGAAGTTAGAAATAGGGAAGGGTAAGGAGACACAAGGAAAACAAGGGATCAGGATCCAAAAGCAGCCAAGAGCTTAGCCTTTAGAATGGATTTGAAAAGGGGGAGAGATGAAGCCTGACATACAGACTCGGGTAGCTTGTTCCAGGCATAAGGAGCAGTAAGGGGAAAAGGAGTGAAGTCTGAATTTGGCAGTGGAAGAAAAGGACATAGAGAGAAGCAAGCCGATGGAAGAGCAGAGTTCACGAGGAAGGGTGTAGGGAGAGAGGAGAGAGGAAAGATAGTGAAGCACAGTACTGTGAATGCATTTATAGGTCAAAAGGAGAAGTTTGAATTGGATATGGAAACAGAAGGGGAACCAACGAAGTGACTTGAGAAGAGAGGTCAAATGGGTATATCGGGACTGGCGGAAGATTAGCCGCACAGCAGAGTACAGAAGGGGGAGAGGTGACTCAGAGAGAGACTAGCCACGAGGAGGTTGCAATAGTCAAGATGGGAGGTGACTAAAGAGCAGATAAGTGTCTTAGTAGCATATTTAGAAAGGAAGGGGCAAAGTATTTTAATGTTATAGAGAAAGCTAGCTGAGAAGCATCCATAAAGCTAAGAACAAACCTTTCTATCTTCTCTGCTGGTTTCTAGCTAAAAATATAAATTCTAACTTGATTTTTGGGGATATTACTAATATAGCTTTTAACAGTGGTTTTAGATTAAGCTTGGGGACATTTAGACTGTCTGCTTTCCTTGTATAGACTTAAATCAGATAACTGTGTGTGTGGCAGATATAGAGATTTAACTAAGTTTTTACTTCTGCTGAATTGGTTGGGGAAAACTTGCTCCTAGGGAGGGGCTGATTTAGACCATCTTACATCTGGCCTGACACACTGGTCTGAGCCAGATTGCACTAGCTGAGAAGCATCCATAAAGCTAAGAACAAGCCTTTCTATCTTCTCTGCTGGTTTCTAGCTAAAAATATAAATTCTAACTGTTGATTTTTGGGGATATTACTAATATAGCTTTTAACAGTGGTTTTAGATTAAGCTTGGGGACATTTAGACTGTCTGCTTTCCTTGTATAGACTTAAATCAGATATCTGTGTGTGCCCACGGTTCAGGAACAGCCTACTGGCCAGCACTGTTCCCTCTAAGCTGTGTGCGTGTGCGCGTGCACACACCTCGCCGAGAGAGCGCACATACTTTACAACAGAGCGCACAAAAATTACGGTTCTGATTCTGATAGAAAACAACACAGACATCTTAAAATTTAAAAGTTGTTATGGATTTACGGTTTTCACAAGTTCTACAATGTTTTCTAGTGCAATCAATGTGGTGTACAAACTGTATTCTGTTGTGTAGTCAAATTTTAAAGTATATAACTCCGAGTGTCGTTATGTGGCGCTCAAAAATTTAACCTTCCTTCAAAAGCTGCACAGCTGAGATTTTATGTGCACACAGCCTACAGAAAATTAGAGGGAACATTGCTGGCCAGAGACACTTAGGTTCCCGCCCACCCTACCCCTCACCCCACCGACCCCAGGGGCTACATTGCCCATATAGTGGCCACATACGTGCCATTTATCCTTTCTAACTTGGGTTAAAGCCCACATCTTCTTCATCTTTTCTTCTTCTTCTTCCTCTTCTGTTACTGCTTAATCAACATGTTGTGTATTCAGTGCAATAACTGCGGTACTTTCATTCCAAGACAAATCATTTGGAGCCTAAGAGCTTGTCCTATGTGCCTCAAGTCAGCTGCCATGCATGAAGAACTGACTCTACTAAGGAAAGACCTAGCTGCCATGCATAAAGAAGTGACTCTACTGATGGAGGAACTGGCTGCAATGAAGCACACCTCTTCTAGGATACAAACTAAACAAAGTCCACCACCGCTCCCACAAAGAATCAAATACCCCAGGAACAAATGGATCACAGTGGGTTCTGGTAGATTGTGACCTGTAACGCAGAGACATCCTATACATCAAGAGATATCCCTGCATAATGCTTTCACTGTCTTGGCTAACGAGGATGCCCAATCCAAAGAAACTGAAGGGCCCTTAAATGAGTCAGACAATGCCCGATCTCCTGCTAAAGCACGAAATATGAAGAAAACCTCACCAAGCAGAAAACTACTACTACTTGGAGATTCCATCATCAGAGGCACCAACTTGGGAACACAGTTCAAAGGAGAGAAGATAGTCATGTGCCTTCCAGGCTCGTCAGCCAGCAGAAATACAAACCAAGTTGTTGAAGTACTTAGCGCAAAAAGTGAACACTCCAAACTTGATGTTGTTATCCACTTGGGCACAAATGACCTGGCTAGAAACAGTGCCTCTACAGTCCAAAAGGACTTCCAATATCTGGGAGAGAAACTCAAGCCCATTGTTAACACTGTTGCATTCTCAGAAGTTCTACCTGTTCTTGGTAAGGGGACAAAAAGGCTGCATCACATTAACAGCTTTAATACATGGCTCCAGACCTGGTGCATACAAGAAGGATTCAGATTTATTGGCGACTGGGGAAACAGATGGACCAACAAGAGACTATACTGTGCTGATGGACTACATCTCTCTGTCGCAGGGAAAAGAATCCTAAAAGAAAAATTCAGGCAGTATGTGGATATGCATTTAAACTAGGAAAAGGGGGTGACGGATGTGGAAGGTCAAGATCTGCACGCCACCCCCTGCAAAAGCAGAACATCAGAAACAGCCACATTTTCAAACCACACATCAAAAACAAGTGGGAAGAAGTGGGCAGAACAAAATCAATGCAAAATACATACAAGTCAGGTAGATGCTGGAAAGCAATGAGCATAAATGCTCGAAGCTTAGTCAACAAAGTTCTGGACCTGAAAGCCCTAATGGTAGAAATGGATTTGGACATTACAGAAACATGGTTTAGTGAATTGCATGATTGGGATATAGCCATAGCTGGCTATAATCTATTCAGAAGAGACAAAGAAAATGGAAAAGGAGGAGTAGCAGCCTTGTATGTCAAAAGCAATATTAAAGCTACTGAAATGCAGGGGACATGGGGAAAAGAAGTGCTCTGGATTGCGTTGGAAAGAGGAGATGGCCCTGTCATCCATACTGCTGTAGTCTATAGACCTCTGACTCAAATTGAAGAGATAGATAACAAATTGATTATAGATATTACCAAGATAGCCACAAAGGGGGAAGCAATCATTTTGGGTGACTTTAATCTACCTGATGTGGATTGGATTACTCCTTCTGCACATCTGGAAAGAAGCAAAAAAATTGTGGATGCTCTCCAAGATGCATTACTTAGACAAATGGTGATGGAACCAACCAGGGAAAGCTCAACACTGGATTTAGTGCTCACCAACGGTGATAGCATGTTGAATGTCTGTGTGAGTGCCCTTGTGAGCAACAGCGATCATCACACGGTGTGGTTTGAGATAAAAGCCAAGGTACAAGCCAATCATAGCAAGCTCAAAGTCCTAAACTTCAAAAACACTGACTTCAAAAAAATGGCTGAGTACCTAAGGGAGGAGATGACAGGGTGGAAGGAGATAAGGGAAGTGGAATTGCAATGGGCTAAACTAAAGGTGGCAATAAAAGGGGCAACAGATAAATATGTAAGAAAAGTAAATAAAAACAAGAGGAGAAGGAAACCTATTTGGTTTTCCAAAGAAGTGGCTGCTCAAAGGCAAAAAACACAGCTTTCACAAAATTCAAAAGCTTGCAAACATAAGAATACAGAAATGAATACAGGATCAAACTCAAAGAGTCAAAAAGAAAAACAAGGATAGCAAAATCAAAGGCAGAGGAAAAGATGGCTAAAGATGTTTAGGGTGGCGACAAAACTTTCTAAAAGTATATTCGGGAAAGGAAGTGCTGGAAACAGACTCATGGAAAGTGACATTGAAAAAGCAAAATTGCTAAACAAATACTTCTGCTCTGTTTTTACTAAAGAAAATCCTGGAGATGGACCAGCTGTGACTCCCAAATATAAAAATGGGAATGAAGTAGATACCACACCATTCACAGAAGATGAGGTGTAAGAACAACTTGCTAAACTGAAAGTGGACAAAGCCATGGGACCAGATGGGATACATCTCAGTATACTGAAAGAGCTCAGAGAGGTTCTTGCAGAGCTGTTAAAGGATGTCTTCAACAGATCCTTGGAAACAGGAGAGGTTCCTCAGGACTGGAGAATGGCTGATGTTGTACCTCTACACAAAAGTGGGGACAGGGAAGAAATGTCAAACTACAGGCCTGTGAGCCTTATCTCGGTGGCAGGAAAAGTAATGGAGGTGCTCCTGAAAGAGCAAATAATGAACTTTCTCAAAACCAACAGGTTGCAAGATCCGAGGCAACATGGTTTTACCAAAGGACGGTCTTGCCAAACAAATCTGATTAGAAATTGGTTGACTGGGGAGATCTACAGAGGCAGCGCAGTGGTCCGGAGGTGTCAGGCTCCTGTTCCGGCGGCCCCGACGTCATCGGGGGCCTCTTCAAAAGCTTTGCAAGTTAGGCGCAGCCGGAGGCGCTAGTCAGGGCAGTGATATAAGCGGCTAGATACAAGGGGCATATCAGGCCCCTTGGGAGCCCCTTGGAGCAACGCAGGAGAGCAGGACCAAGTGATGAGCTTTGGCGCTGGTGATTAGATGGGTAAAAGGAAGAAGAAGATCTTGCCAGCGGCTTGCTTGCTGTGGGGCCCATGGACAAACATGTTAAGGTAGTGACTAACATCAATGTCTCACTTGATCCTGACTTTCTTGTACTTCATTCATCTCCGGTGTTTCTGAGTTCCCCGGACCGGTCACCACCTTCTCCTCCAGTATATATATCCCCACCCTTGTCTGCCCTTGAAGGTACTCGGTTTCAGCAGAGTACCCCGATAGATGTTGGGGAAAAGCTGAAACCAGTAGTATGGGTACCTGTCCCAGGTGAGGCCAGGGTGGTGCCTGATGATCAGGTCACCTTGGGCGACATTTGGAGAGTGGTAACTCCTATTGAAAATACCTTAGTGCCCACTGTTACACAACTTTGTGGTTTTTCATCTGAGATTACCACTCGGTTGTCTGAGGTGGATAATAAGGTGGGGAATATTTCCACTCAGGTTGCTAACTGTGAAAGCCAGTGTCAGGCTCTTAAGGCTGTTAATTCTTCCCATATAAAAGAGAGTTTGCTTGTGCATAATAAGATGGAACAGTATGACAATATGTTTCGCGCAAAAAATATTAGATTGTTAAATTTTCCTTTATGTCATTTGCTTTCTGCTGAAATTTTACTGAGAAAGTATTTTAGAGAGGTTCTGGGATTAGCTTCGGCTGACTCCATTGGCCTCTCTAAGCTTTATTACCTAACTGGTAGGAGGCTGTCTGTGGGTCCTCTGGGGGGGTTTGATGAAGTTCAGGGCCAGGACGGTCTAGAGCTCACCAAATTCCTAGAGGACTCCCAAGATAATATTGCTTCTAGAGTTACCTTGGTGGTGTCTTTTGTCTCAGACCAGGATAGAATGCTTGTTTTTCGCAATTACTTTAAGAATATGTCAGTTCTGTTCTGTGATGCTAAAGTTCAAATGTTTCCAGATATTTGTAAAGCGACACAAACTAGGAGACAGGCCTTTTTGGCCCTTAAACCTAGGGTGGTCGCTCTTTCCGCTACATTTTTTCTCAGATACCCTTGTAAAAGCTTGGTTTCATTTCAGGGTTCAAAGTTTGTTTTTCTTGATCCTTCTCAGCTTGAGGTATTTCTGTCTGATAAGGAGTGACATGGCAATAAGTAACTGGAGTTGGGTGGGTTAATTTAAGGCTGCCAGCTAATTTAGAGTTTCGCTCTATTTTTTCTTTTTTTCTTTCTAATAACTCCCCATATTGTGGGCTAAGGTGATGTATTGCTCTCAGTTGTTTCGTTTTGCCTGTATGAAACATCTAAAGTTTCTTTTTGCTTGCTTTTGTAAGTTTGATGAAATCTCAATAAAAAAAAAAAAGAAAGAAATTGGTTGACTGACAGACGACAGAAGGTGATGGTAAATGGAGCTCACTTGGATGAAAGGAAGGTGATATCATTCCCATGGATATATTACTGTAATCAGATGCAGCTGCTACAATACTTATAAGACTCTGCCAGGAAATATAATACAGAACATTATAGTTGACTGGCTGGAAAAGATCTGTATTCTTACCAATACTGAAGAAAGCTGAAATGACTTATTGTGAAAATTATCACACACTTACTCTGATCCCACATGCCAGCAAGATTGTACTCAGGATCATTCAGTAGATGCTACAACAACACCTGGAATGAGAAGGGCCCAAAATGCAAGCAGGATTCAGGAAAGGGCAAGGAACAAGAAATGTCATTGCATTTGGCAAGAGCAGTCTCAGTAGCGTGTAAGGGAGGAAAGCCAGCTTGAAATGGATCTAGTAGGGCTTGAGAGGAGAGGAAGTCAAGGCAATGGTGAAGAATTTCATGTTTCAGAAGTTTGAAAATGAAGGGAAGAAGGGAGATGGGTCGATAATTACAAGGACAAGTAGGGTCAAGTGAAGGTTTCTTGAGAAGAGGCGTGACTACAGCATGCTTGAAGGCTGCAGGGACAGTTGCAATGGAGAGTGATAGGCTGAGAATATGTGAGATGGAAGGGATGAAAGAGGAGGAGATTAAGTTAAGGAGATGAGTGAGGATAAGATCAGAAGAACAGGTAGTAAGTTTAGAGTAGGAAAGAAGATGAGAGGTTTCCTCTTCCTCCCTGGCATGGACATTACACGTTCTCCATCCAGGCTGCATTTAGCTTGATAAAACTAGTAATTCTTGACATCTTTGATGTTTTATTTAGGAGTATGTTTATAAAAACATAGTAAAAACACTGCTTGATGCTAGACTTTATAACGTAGTCACTAAACTTAAACGTTTGTTCACCGAAAAGGTGATGGATGCCTGGAATGCCCTCCCAATGGAGGTGGTAGGTGCAAAAATAGTGATATAATATAAAAAGGCATGGGACAGACACACAGGATCAGTGCATAGCAAAAAGATGGAATCAAAACAAACTTAAATATATTTTATATTTATTGGGCAGACTAGATGGACCATATTGGTCTTTATCTGCCGTAATTATATTATGTTATTATGTAAAGTGTGGATACTAGAAAATGGCAATAATGTGGCTTGCAGTATGTTACTATAGGCTAAATAAGTTTTGCATGGAATGCACTGTTTTAGCACATGTTCAAGAAAACCCCTTCCTACCTCTCTATAGAGAGACAGTCCACTGCCACTTCCTTGTTAGAGCTGTAAGGCAGAAGGTAAGTACTTAACTATATTGGAAAAGAGGAGAAGAGACTAAAGAAAGATGATTCTAAGACTGAGTTTTGTACCTTGCCTCATTTATGTTTTCCTTCACTATTATTCCCTGTCTTTTTATCTCTTGTCTTTCTGTGTACTTATGTCATTTATTTATTCCTGTCATTCTTTTTGTTTTGAAGTATGCAAGAGAGAAGCATCTGAAAATGATCAATGCTTGGAAGGAGAGACTGCGGCTAAGTGGGGTGTGCAAGCAGCATATAAGGGGAGTGAATGGTTAGGAGCACATCTGGCCAGCAGGTGTTAGAACGTAGAGGAGCAAGAAAGACTGAGATGGCAGCAACAGCCCTGTAATCACAAACTAGAGGGACACAAAGACCAGCAACGAAGCTGCCAGAGTCAATCAAGCTAGGGAAACAAATTGAAAGGACCAACTGGCAGCCAGCCTAAAAGGAGGAGAGTGCAGCATGGGAAACAGGAAGAAGAGGTGTGTCTAAATGATAGTAGCAGGAAGTAGCCAATCTCCATCACACAGGTGGTGCATTAGGGAATTCAGGTTCACTCAGGAGGTGTGGCATTATAAAAGAAGGAGTTATCCGGCATTATCGTGTTCTCTAGAAGTCAAAGGCTGCCAAGGATGCTATAAGTCTTTAGTCCTTACTTTCAAGGCACTAAATAACTGGCCCCCTACGCCAATCAGCAAGCTTATCCATGGCACCCTGGAAAACAGAAAAAGGAGAACCACATCAATGAACACCTTAATTGTCCCAAAAATAATAACGAAGTGCACTAAGGCCACCTCCAACAGGGCCTTCTCCTTATTTGCACCTCTAAACTGGAATGCGCTACCTCACGAAATCCGTGCTATCAAAAACCTAATCCTATTCAGAAAAGCATTAAAATACCACTTGTTCACAAAATGCTACCCAGAAGTCAACCTAGACATTAACAAAACTAACACCTCAATACAACCTGAAAAGGGCTAGTTGGTCAACCTTCTCTCTAGTCCTATTAGTGAACCACATTGCAACATCCAAACGAGTTTTATATTACTGTATATACCATTAAGTTAATCTGTACATAGTTCCCCGGTTGTCCTATTGTTGAAGTTCCCTGTTCAATGTAAAACTCAATGTTACTTGTATGCATTGTAGTATGTTCTTGTTCAATGTACACCGCACTGATTGTAATAGCGCGGTATAAAAGAAATGTTAAATAAATAAATAAAATAAATCACATTATCACAGGTGTTTATGGGGTGTCAAGGCTTTTCCGAACAAGTACCGACCCAAAAGCTCATGTCTAAGGTAGTTGAGAAAGGCCTGTATTGCCTTGCTACCAGTAGAGGGAGGCCTTATTCTACCTGGCAGATGGACCTGAGGGAAAGGCTGCATGATGCCATCATTGGAAGTACTTGAACTGTTGCATGAGAATTTCAACTCAACAGCAAGCAAAGCAGGAAAAAGAAGGTTCAGACATATGCATTCATTTTCATAGCAATAGTTTCCTTTTCTTTACTTTGTTTTTTGTCCAGTGCCTATACATAATTTGCATGTGGCATTCTTTCATTTACATGAATGAAGATGAGAATTTCAGTACATTTCTGCTAACGTCTATTTAGACCACTTTAACGTGCACGATAAGATCTTATTGCATTGCATGATATTTTATTGCATAGACTCTTTTCACACATATTTATTTAATTAATTCAGCTCACACATTTACATTGGTAGCACAAGGAAAGTTACATTCAAATTCTGTACTTTCCCTGTCTCCCAGTGGACTTACAATTCAAGGTTTATATACCTTTATCATGATCTAACCATTGCATAATCAAAATATCATTGATGGAGTTTGCTGTGAAGAAAACTAAAACATTTGTGTCAGTAATCTCACTTCTCAAAGCATTATTATATCCTGGGGTGCTATTAGGTAAATTTCCATTATAGGATGATGTCCTTGGTGCATTAGGAGTAGAAGATTGGGTCTCTATTTGCAATTCTGACTTAAGTATATCATTCATGAGTTGGCCCCTCCTCTACTAGTAAAAGTTCACATAAAGAGATCTGTTTTACGGTGCAATAAGAATCTTCATTAAACAGCTTCGTCAGAGACTAAGGGATCTATTCTGAACCATGTTTAGTGGGTTTGGACATCCGATCCAGATGTCCAGACCTGCTAAATGCCTGGCCTGCATCCTGGAAACAGAACTCCCCGCATGTAGATCTGAGCTGTGCGGCAAGCTCTCTTTTGGGTAGGAGGGGGCAGGCAGAAGGCAGGCTCTGGGTGGTGTCATGACCCCAGATGTATATGGCTGATTTCGAGGTTGGCCCTGTACGTCCAGGGTTGGCCATTTGTACAGGGAACCTATCCCACCCTGGAGGTGGAACAAGTCTCCCTAGATGGAGGAGGATGACAGATCCAGGGCTGAGAAGGCAGGTGAGAGGGTGCAAGGGGTTCCCCGCAGCCTGACGCTGGCCACAGCAGCTCGATCAGGGGTCAGGCTGTGGGGAAAATAACTTTTCCATTGCTGTTGGTATTACAGCTCCTGCATGGAGCCGCGGTGGAATGGCAACAGAGTGCCATGCCATCTCCGCTCCATGCAGCGGCCAGGCTGGGATAGCTGGGGAGTTGCTTGGATGTCTAGGTGGCTAGAATTGGGGCATGGCCTGCATGTCTAGGCCGGTAGACCCCGTTCTGATCCTGCAGCCACATTTAAACCCCATGGGATCAGAATCAGGTGCACCGGAGCACACCCCGATTCTGTCCGGTCGAACAGGTGGGAGACACACACAATGGAATTGGCCCCATAACAATAGAAGAAGAAATTTAACTACCATGCTAGTGCAGAGATTTGTAACTAATTTAGAATAGCTTACTTTGAAGCTGTATCTATTACTAAGAGAGTATGAAAAGGTACGAACTAGGCCCAAATAAATAAAAATATGCATGTTTATCTACAAATTGACATGCATAAAATCAATTTTGAATGCCTAAAGAACAAATTTGTTAAATTAAACTAAAAACAAGCCAAAACGTGAGAATAGATTGTTTTAAATAAGTATGAACCAAACTTATTTTTGGCCTTGCACACTTCTAAAGCAAAATAGAGCTGTGTAGTCATTGGCACACATTCAGTTCATTAGCACATGTTAAAGAACTTATTGAGTGTTAAGTCAATTTAACACATACTAACATACATTTTTTTAAGTGCCATCAAGTATATGCTGACTCCTGGCTACCCAGCAGTCCCTGGGGTTTCTTGGCAAGGTATGACCAAATGTAGATTGTCAGGCATTTTCTTCTTCTAACCTAAAGTACATATTAGCACATTTAATATAGCAATAGCAAAGTATGATCTTGGAAACATACCACTGGAAATTAAGGATTACCTGTAAAATCTATTTGCTACTTTGGGTCCAAATTATACAGCAATAGAAGAGTTATAGGATGGCATCAAGCAAGTTGTGCTCAAAAAAACTGAAAGGTCGCAGCAAAAGCTGAAAAAACAAACATGGCCAAAATGGATGACCAAAGAAACTCGGAAAATTGCTCAGAAACACAGAGAAGCTAAAGCCAGTGGAGAAAGAGAGGTAATCATGGAATTAAACAGAGATTTACAACATGAAGCAAGATGAGATAAAGAGAAGTATTACGATGATGAATGCAAGGAAATAGAATCAGAAACTATCAGAGGAATAACAATAATGGCTTTCCTAGAGCTACAAGACTTAAAGAAAAAAGCCAAGCCTTGATTTGGAATGCTAAAAGATGTTCAGGGATCAATGTTGAATAATGCTGAAAAGTTCAAGAAAAGGTGGAAAGAAATCACCAGGTCATTGTACTATAAAGAACAAGTGGATCAACAGCCATTTCAAAATGTGCCTTATGATCCGGAGCATTTGGTGATCAAAGATGTTTGAGCAGCATTGAAAGAATTATCAAAGAACAAAACACCAGGCACTGATATCATTCCGATGGATATATTACTGTAATCAGATGCAGCTGCTACAATACTTATAAGACTCTGCCAGGAAATATAATACAGAACATTATAGTTGACTGGCTGGAAAAGATCTGTATTCTTACCAATACTGAAGAAAGCTGAAATGACTTATTGTGAAAATTATCACACAATTACTCTGATCCCACATGCCAGCAAGATTGTACTCAGGATCATTCAGTAGATGCTACAACACCACCTGGAATGAGAAGGGCCCAAAATGCAAGCAGAATTCAGGAAAGGGCAAGGAACAAGAAATGTCATTGCAGATGTGAGCTGGATCACTGAAAAGACAGAAGAGCACCAGAAAGATATCTATGTGTGTTTCATTGACTACAAAAAAAGCCTCTGATTGCATAAAGCATGAATAACTCTGGGCAACATTAAGATGCATGAATCTACCACAACACCTGATAGTTCTCACACATAAGTTTAACATTGACTAAGACCACGAAGCAATTGTTTGAAGGGAACAAGATGTATAATAAGGCTGCATACTTTCTCCATACCTGTTCTACTTATATGCAGAACAAATCAGCTGAAAAGCAGGACTGTATTCAGACAGCCAAGGTGTGAAGACTGGTGGAAGACTCATCAACAACCTTCGCTATGCTCAATTTATTTTATTTTATTTATTGTTTTTTATATACCGCGCTCTTTAAAATCAGTGCAGTTCACAGGTAACATTTGAGCATCTCAATAAAACTGATATGCTTTTACATTGAACAGGGGGTACAACTTGGATTTCAACTAGGGTAACTATTTACAACATTTACAATTCTGTACATTGTGACCATAGGTTGCCACCTGGCTTATTGTTTAGCTGGATGTGATGTGGCTGGTGTTAGGTTGTGAGTAGTGTAATAGGAAGAGATGATGTTTTAGGACTTGATGGTGATGATGTTTTAGGACAATGATACCACTTACTAGCTGAAAGTGAAGATGTTCTAAAACATCTGCTTATCAAAATAAGAAACATAATCTTAAAATGTGCCTACACCTTAACAAGGAAGACAAAGATTGTGATAACTGACAACATCAATAATTTCATCCATGATGTCGAAAAAATAGAAACAGTGCACAACATTAGAAACATAGAAACATGACGAAAGAAAAAGACAACATGACCTATCTAGTCTGTCCTTCCATATCAACCACTACAACAGTCCACTTTTTTCCTTTAGAGATCCTTTGTGAATTCAGATACTGTCCTCATCTCTACCACCTCCACTGGGAGACTATTCCACGGATCCACCACTCTTTCCATAAAGAAATATTTCCGCATATCACTGCTAAATATATCCCCTTTCACCCTCATCCTATGTCCCCTCGTAGCAGAGCTTGCTTTTAATTGAAAGAGGCTCTCCTGTGCATTTATGACATGGAGGTATTTAAGAGTCTCAATCATATCACCTCTATCCTGCCTTTCCTCTCAGGTGTACATATTAAGATCCTTAAGTCTGTCCTCATATGCTTTATAATGAAGACCACTAACCATTTTTGTAGCCACCCTCTGTACTGACTCCAGCCTGTTTATATCGTTTTGAAGGTGCGGTCTCCAGAATTGCAAACAATACTCCAAATGAGGTTGCACCAAAGGCATAGACAGAGGCACTAGCACCTCCTTTCTTCTGCTGGCCATTCCTCTCCCTATGCACCCAAGCATCCATCTAGCTTTTGCTGTGACCATTTCTACCTGTTTAGCTACTTTAAGATAATCAGACACAATCACATCTAGGCCCTGCTCTTCTTTAGTGGACAAAAGTACTTTACACCCCATACTATATCACTCCCTTGGATTGCTGCAGCCCAAATGCATGACCTTACGATTTTTAACATTAAATCTCAGCTGCCAAATTCTAGACCATTCTTCAAGCTTAGCTAGATCCCTCCTCATGTTATCTACACCTTCCTGGGTGTCTACTCTATTGCAGAATTTGATATCATCCGCAAAGAGGCAAACCTTACCCAACAGCCCATCCGCTATATCACTAACAAAGATGTTAAAAATAATCGGACCAAGGACAGATCCCTGGGGCACACCACTGGTAACTTCCTTCTTCTCAGAGTGAGCTCCATTTACCTATACCCTTTGTCATCTCCCACTCAACCAATTTCCATCCAAAGCAGTAACTTTAGAGTCCATCCCTAGGGTGCTCGGTTTGTTTATAAGGGAGGAGTGGTCTAGTGGTTAGAGGGAGGAGTGGTCTAGTGGTTAGGACAAGGTACTTCAGGCCGGAGGGCCGGGGGTTCAAGTCCCACCTGGGGACAGCAATCTCAGGCCAGAGGGACTGGGATTTCTAGTCCTACAGGCACTCCTTGTGGTCTTGGGCAAGCCACTTAACCCTCCATTGCCCATGTTCCCTGTAAGTATTAGCATATGTGTGTCATATCCCCTCGTATTAAATGTATCCCCCAATTGACCACTTTGACCCGGTGAAAAGCGGGATATAAATACAGCTAAATAAATAAATAAATAAGTCGCTTGTGAGGAACGGTGTCAAAGGCTTTACTGAAATCTAAATACACCACATCTAGGGCTCCCCTCTGTCCAACTCTCTGGTTACCCAGTCAAAGAAATAAAACAGATTTGTCTGACAAACCTGCCTCTGGTGAATCCATGCTGCCTCAGATCCTGTAATCTGCTGGACTCCAGAAACCTCACTATTTTCTCTTTCAGTAGCGTTTCCAATAATTTCCCCACCACCGAAGTTAAACTGGCCTGTAGTTTTCAACCAAATCCTTACTTCCACTTTTGTGTAAAGGGACCACATGAGCCTCTTTTCAGTCCTCTGGTACCACTCCCAACTCCAACGAGGCATTGAAAAGATCAATCAGTGTAGCTGCTATGACATCTCCAAGTTCCCTCAGTATTCTAGGGTGTATCCCATCCGGTCCCATTGCTTTGTTTACTTTAAGTTTAGCTAGTTTCTCAAGAACACAGTCTTCTGAAAATTGTTCAAGATGCCCCTCGCTTCTGTTCCTGTTTGTGGGTGTTTTCTGAGGTGTTCCTGGTTCTTCATCTGTGAACACAGAACAGAAATATTTGTTAAGCAATTCCGCTATATCCTCATCAACTTCTACATATTCCTCCCCTTCATCCTTGAGTCTGACATTACCACTTTTTCCCTTCCTCTTCTCACTAACATATATGAAAAATGTCTTATCCCCCTATTTTATTGCATTGACTATTTCCTCCTCTTTTTGAATCTTTGCTTTCCTGACTACTTTGCTAGCTTCTCTAAGTTTTTCCAAATATAGATACCTGTCTTCCTCTCTCTGTGATTTCTTGTATTTCATGAAGACCTCCCTCTTTTTCTTCACCTTTACAGATACTTTTTTCGAAAACCATAGTGGTCTCCTTTCCCTTTTACCTTTATTTACCATTTTAACAAAAAGGTTGGTTGCCCTTAAAATATCCCCTTTCAGTTTTGCCCACTGTTTTTCTACATCCCCCAGCTGTTTCCATCCCGCTAATGACTCCCTGAGGTATTGTCTGATCTTTGCAAAGTTAGTTTTCCTAAAGTCTAAGACCCTTGCTTTTGAATGGATTCTAACAGCCATAGTCCTAATACTGAACCACACCATCTGGTGATCACTGGATGCAAAATAATCTCCCTCTATAACATTAGAAACACTTTTATCATTGGTAAGCATCAAGTCCAGTATGGCCCCTTCACGTGTGGGTTCTGTTATCAATTGCCTGAATAGTTCTCCCTGTAGAGAATCCAGGATCTCCTTACTTCTAGATGATACTGCAGCAGGAATGTGCCAAACATCTGGCATATTGAAATCCCCTATCAGTATCACTTTTCCTTTCCTAGCAATGCTGCATATGTCTTCAATTAACTCTCCGTCCACCTCTTCCTCTTGTGAGGGAGGTCTGTATATCCCGCCAATGCAAATAGATTTCTCTTTCCCTCTTTCTAGTTTAACCCACAGTGCCTCCTCTCTCCCTTTTAAGCTCTGTAGTTCCAAAGCTTTAATATTATTTTTTACATATAGTGCCACTCCTCCTCTCCTTCTTCCTACCCTGTCCTTTCTGAATAAAGTATAGCCTGGTATAGTTACATCTCAGTCATGGTTTTCTATGAACCATGTTTCTGTAACTGCCAGTAAATCTAAGTTAGCCTCTCCCATTAAAGCTTCAAAATTAACCTGCTTGAATCAATAATCAATATTGAAATAATAAGCCATCAAAAAAATACAGTATGACGATGCATTGATCTTGGCAGAATGGTCATAAAAGACCTGGATAAGATTTTCAAGTGCAGAGATGCATCTCTGCTCATAAAGATTTGACTTTTCCAAGCCATGACATTTTTGGTATGTCATATGTATGCAAAAGTCAGAAAGTGAAGAAGTGAAGAAGTACCATGTCAAAATCATGAATGTTGCCTCCCTGGTGATGGCCCTACCCTACCAACTAAATTCCCCCACCCTTCTATGTAACACCGCTTTGACCCGGCGAAAAGCGGGATATAAATACAGCTAAATAAATAAATAAAGACTGGAAAAAAAATTCAATGCCTTTGAACTATGGTGTTGGCAAGAATTACTGTGTATGCCATAGACTGCCCGAAGCTCTCCTAAGAAGCAAACATGACAAGACTTTGACTCATATTTTAGACATAACATGCAAAGAGAAAGATCATTCAAGACTTCATCCATGGTAAGGTTGAAGCTCAGTGCAAAAGAGGAAGACCATCAATACAATGGATAATAGCAACAGTGTCAACTTTTATTCACCTGAACGAAGACCAAACACAGTTTGACTCAACTAGCCACAGGGCTGCTATGAAACAACTTTACATTCTCCCATGTGTTTTACCTTCAGTTAATGACTACCAAATATGTCCCTCCATAGATGCTACCACATAACATTACCTACCTTCTCTAATTAGGTATACTTTCTGAAGGAAAACACCTTGGAGATAATTCTATAAGGAGCCACCCAAAGATACACACATTCAATGCATGTAAATCACCTATTTTTAGTGAATGGGCCTTTATGCATGCACTTTAGCTGGTTACTGTTCTGCAAATATGTGTGTCAGGCCAATGGTGCATGCTTTTGCTTTGGGTGTGCACAGACAGAGCAAAAATCAACATGCAGAAGGTAAATAAAATATTATAACTTATGCATTGAGTCAGAAAGGATTAAAGTTTTGCAGGAAACAAAATCTGCTGTAGAATCTATATGGATTGAAATTCCATGTAAAAGGGGGAAGGCAATGGCAGTGGGGGTGTACTATCGAGCGCCTGGCCAGAATGACCAAATGGATGATGAAATGCTCAAAGAAATCAAGGAAGCTAACAAACGTTACAGCACAGTAATAATAATGGGTGATTTCAACTACCCCGGTATCGACTGGGTCAGTGTCACGTCAGGACATGCTAGGGAGATAAAGTTCCTAGATGATATAAATGACTGCTTCTTGGAGCAGCTGGTTCATGAACCGACCAGAGGGGAAGCCATATTAGACCTAATCCTTAGTGGAACACCAGATCTAGTGCAAGAGATAAGGTTGTTGGGGCCACTTGGCAATAGTGATCATAGCATGATCGCCTTTGATTTAATTAGTGGAGGAGGGATAGTAAGGAAATACACAGTACTACCTTTTAACTTTCAAAAGGGAGACTATGATAAAATGAGGAAAACAGTCAAGAAAAAACTAAAAGGAGCAGTTGCAAAGGTTAAAGACGTACATCAGGCTTGGCTGTTGTTGAAAAATACTATCTTGGAAGCCCAGACCAGCTGTATTCCATGCTTTAAGAAAAGTGGAAAGAAGTCCAAAAAACTGCCAGCATGGTTTAAAGTTGAGGTCAGAGAGGCTGTTGTTGCCAAAAAAGCATCTTTCAGGAAATGGAAAAAAGAGCCAAACGACGAAACCTGGAAACAGCACAAGCACTGGCAAGTCAAATGCAAGGCATTGATAAGGCAGGCAAAGGGAGAATTTGAGAAGAAGCTTGCTGCAGAAGCAAAAACGCGAAATAAAGACCTTTTCAAGTACATTCGTAGCAAAAAACCTGTGAGAGAGTCAGTTGGTCCATTAGATGATAAAGGGGTTAAAGGAGCACTAAGAGGCGACAAGGCGATAGCAGAGAGACTGAACGAATTCTTTGCTTCAGTCTTTACTGAGGAAGATGTAGGGATGTTACCCATGACTGAAGTGGTATTTAAAGGTGCAGAAGAATTGAAGGAAATATCGATACATCGAGAAGATGTATTACAACTATTAGATAAGCTGAAGAGTAGCAAATCACCTGGACCCGGATGGTATACATCCAAGGGTATTGAAAGAACTGAAATATGAGATTGCAGACCTGCTATTAGTAATCTGTGAACTATCATTAAAATCATCTCTAATACCTGAAGATTGGAGGATCGCCAATGTAACACCAATTTTTAAAAAGGGTTCCAGGGGTGATCCGGGAAACTACAGACCAGTGAGCCTGACGTCAATACCGGGAAAAATGATAGAAACCATCATAAAGAATAAAATTACTCAGCATGTAGATAGTCATGAACTAATGAGAGACAGCCAACATGGCTTTAGACAAGGAAGATCTTGTCTTACTAATCTGTTATGTTTTTTTGAAGGAGTGAATAATCAGGTGGACAAAGGTGAGTCGGTTGATATTGTGTATCTGGACTTTCAGAAAGCCTTTGACAAGGTCCCTCATGAGAGACTTTTGGCAAAACTAAAGAGTCATGGGATAGGAGGCAGTGTACTATTGTGGATCAGGAACTGGTTAAAAGATAGAAAGCAGAGGGTAGGGCTAAATGGCCAATTTTCCAAATGGAGAAAGGTGAATAGTGGTGTACCCCAGGGATCTGTGCTGGGTCCGCTGCTTTTTGACATATTCATAAATGACCTGGAAAGTGGAATAACGAGTGAGGTTATCAAATTTGCAGATGACACAAAACTATTTAAAGTTGTTAAAACCCAAGAGGATTGTGGAAAATTGCAAGAGGATCTTGATAAATTGGAAGACTGGGCATCAAAATGGCAGATGAAATTTAATGTGGACAAGTGCAAGGTTATACACCTAGGGAAGAACAACCCAAACTATGGTTACACAATGCAAGGTTCCACATTAGGAACCACCACCCAGGAAAAAGATTTAGGCGTCATTGTGGATACCATGTTAAAACCCTCGGCCCAGTGTGCAGCGGCGGCCAAGAGAGCAAATAGAATGCTAGGTATGATAAGGAAAGGAATGGAAAATAAAACAAAGGATATTATAATGCCTCTATATCATTCCATGGTGAGACCGCACCTTGAATATTGTGTGCAATTCTGGTCGCCGTATCTTAAAAAGGATATAGAGTTATTAGAAAAGGTTCAGAGAAGAGCCACCAAAATGGTAAAGGGGATGGAAGGATACTCCTATGAAGAAAGGCTAAAAAGGTTAGGGCTCTTTAACCTGGAAAAGAGACGGCTGAGGGGAGATATGATAGAAGTCTATAAATTAATGAGCGGAGTGGAACGGGTAAACGTAGATCGATTGTTTACCTTATCAGAATATAGAAAGACTAGGGGACATGCAATGAAGCTACAGGGTAAACTATTTAAGACTAAAAAGAGAAAATATTTCTTCACTCAACGTGTAATCAAACTCTGGAATTTGTTACCGGAGGATGTAGTAAAGGCTGTTAGTGTAGCTGGGTTTAAAAAAGGTTTGGACAAGTTCCTGGAGGAAAGGTCCATAAGCCATTATTAAGAAGGGACCCAGGATATCAATGCTTGAACCAATACAAGCATTGTGGAACCTGTGTCCCTTGGGGAAACTGCTAGGTACATATGACCTAGATTGGCCACTGTTGGAAACAGAATACTGGGCTTGATGGACCTTGGTCTGACCCAGTATGGCATATCTTATGTTCTTATGTTCTTAAAAATCTAGCTGCAGGCATTTACTCATGCCCTAGAGTCGATTTATATGATCTTGGCTAGATTTGTCACGCAAATCCAAACCTTATGCCCCTATTTTATTAATATGTATGTATTTCATTTGATAAAATAGTCATGATAGACATACACAAAAACACACGATAAGAGGTGTAAATTTATAAAATTACCATACTTATGTCCTGATCATATCTGTCCTCTCTCTCTGTGAAACTCCTCAATTTAATATTACAGGGTGCACTGGGTGGGAGAGCTGTGTGGGTAAGGACAACAATGGAAACTCAAAACCTGAAGCCTACATTAGGCCACAGCCATCTTACTAACCTAGCAGAGAAGCTGCCATAGGGCACTATTACTACTACTAGTACTACTACTACTACTTATCCTTTGAATAGTGTTACAAGGCATATATGCAGTGCTGTACAGAGACATGTAAGAGTCCAACAACAGAGCATGGATCCACGTGTAGCAAACTAACCCAGTACAAACCGTGGATTGCAAAGGAAGAATATACTTTATTTCATTGATCAACTCCAGCCATTGGCCCAATCAACTCCAGCCATTGGCCCGACACAGGCCGTGTTTCGTTAAGCCTTTCTCAGGGGCTAAAAATGGCTAAAAAATACAATCATAAAAATATACAATAGGTATTAAATAAATAAACACTCAAATGTAACATGTAGGACCAAGATATGAACATCAATGACATATTCTAAATCATAAATCAATTCATGTGCAAACATACACATACAGCAAAGTTACTTGAATCGTAAAAAAATATATAATAATGAAAAATGTACATTGAAGAAATAAATAATAAAATCATTAAAACACATAAAATACATATAATCATGAAAAATCATAATTAAGTGTAATCGTGTTATTATAAATAGTTTAAAACTCATTGACTAAGGGTGTGACAAACAAACTACGGAAAGAACTTACCTATATGTATTATTTTATGTCCGGATAAACCTATGCCACTATAAGATAAAAAATAATACAAATCATAAGGGAACATTGGAGTAAAATCAACATTGGAATGAGTGGACATGAATGCCTAACAGGGACCGGGACCCTAGGATGTTATTATCAAAAAAGTCAAAACATGTACTAAACTTGTTGTAAGAGGTTTCAAACCTTCCTATTCAATCACCTTGGCCCTAAGAGATCCTCAAGTAATACTAATGTGGGTTAACACGCTCAACATTCACCAAAAGAAACCCTGAACCTTCATTGTAATTATATTAAACCGTGATATTTCTATTTCTTACTAAGGAAGGTCTCAGACTATTGGCAGCACTTTAGCTTGTACTTAATTTAAGTCCTAATTCTGTGCATAAATTAAAGAAGAACAGAAAGGTTATTTTCCATGTTCAATCCATCAGGATATTAACTATTAAGATTAAAAATATATCGTTGTTCAAGGAGTAAAATTGTTTTATCAATGTTCCCACCACACCAATTTAGCTTGACCTTTTTAATTACAAAAAAATTTAAATCTGACACCTTATGATTCTTTTCCTGCCAATGAATGACTAAAGGTTTTTCCACCGCACCTCTTTTAATGCAACTTTTGTGTTCAATTATTCTATTGCATATGGGACGTGTAGCCTTACCTACATATAATTTTTTTACAGGGACATAAAATGACATAAATTACATGACTAGTGGCACAGTTAGAAAAATCATCTAAATAAAATTTATGATTACTAATTGGGTGTGTGAAATAATCTCTGACTGATAATGCATAAATACATACAGAACAATGTCCACATTGAAAGTGTCCCTTGTATTTTGAGAGATATTTCCGCTCAGTAAAGGCAGATGGAACTAGTAAATTGCGAAGATTCACATTTTGCTTATAGGCCACCATTAGGGATGTCTCATGAAACCCTGGGAGGGCTTGTATGAGATTTTTATTATTTATTTATTTTATTTAAAGTTTCTTATATACCGCGCTCTTTAGCATCAGCGCGGTTTACATGTAACAAAACAATCTCAGTACATTTGAAAACACGTATGAGTTACAGATTACAGGGCAATAAACTTGGGTAACAAGGGTAACTATCTACAACACAGGTACACTAAAAAATTTTTTTTTTAAACTGCCTCTAATGTTTCGATTGATTTTTACGTTTTTTGGTGCGCTGAATCCAAATCTGGTAACCAATTTGCTCCATCACGTACAGATTTTTTGCTACATGGGGTTAGCAGTTTGAGGTGAACGTTTCAGATTGAGTGCGATCGAGATAAAAGTTTCTTGGATGAATTCTTTATACTAATTGTTTAGTAGTTATTCAAATAAGAATAAAGAAAATTGTAACAAGGCAGCACATAAGAATAGAGTAATGTCAACAAAACACACTGTGATGGTAGCAAAATTGTCTGCACTTAAAACAGCCACATACATGTGCACAAACATTGAGCATATAAGAGCGAGGTTAGACACAAAGCAAAGCAATGTGCAAAAAATGTTGTACAGGTATGTATGTAAGAATAGAAAACGCAAACCGCACCATTGCAATACATGAAGACAAACACCCGATGGTGTGAAAATAAAATTCTAATAAATGAGATCCGACACTGTGGTAATAACTAGCAAATTTTTATTTCAAAGTTTAGTAAAAACACGATATTTGTCAACACAGTTTAGATTTTAAAGTCATTCTTGGGTCAATCAATCTCCTGGTGGGCCCGTTTCTTCTTCTTCCCCCGAATGCTTCTCTTGGTGCGCTGCTTGGCGTATTTTTCATCTGGGGTTTCCCGCAGCAGCAACCAGCAGAAATCAGCCATCATAGTGGTGTTCCATCTTCCTTGGTACCTTCTCTCTGCGTCCTTGATGTCCTGGTGAAACCTTTCACCTTGTTCTTCACTGTATGCCCCCACGTTTTCGGGAAAGTAGTTCACATGGGAGTGCAAGAAATGGACTTTCAGGCTCATGTTACAGCCTTGTTCTTTGAAGGCATTGAGCATCCTGGCAACAATATCCTTATAGTTCTCATCCCGCCTGTTCCCCAAGAATTTGAGAACAACATCCTTGAAGGAATCCCAGGCTTCTTTTTCCTTCTCAGACATTGTTTCAGCGAATGCTCCATCTGAAATGAGTTTCCTTATATCAGGGCCAACAAACACTCCTTCCTTTAGCTTTGCTTCAGAAAGTCGGGGGAACTTTGAGCAAAGGTACCGAAAGCACTCACCATCTTTTGGAAGGGACTTGATGAATTGCTTAATGAGACCCAACTTAATGTGGAGAGGTGGTAATAGAATTTTATCACGAGGTACCAAGCTCTCATGAAGAACATTTTTCTCACCGGGTCTCAAATACTCCCGAATTGGCCAGTCTTTTTTCCCCCAGTGTAGGTCGTGGGCCCGGCTATTCCACAAGCAAAGGAAGCAGGGATATTTGGTGAAACCGGATTGCTGCCCTAATAGCATGGATAGAATTTTAAAGTCTCCACAAATCATCCACTTATGCTCATCATAACGAATCTTCTGAAGAATCAGGGCCAAATTCTCGTATTTTTCTTGGAGAATAACAGAGTGAGCAATAGGAAGTGAAGTGAATGTGTTGCCATTATGAAGAACACCTTTGATGCTGTCTTTTGATGAATCAATGAACAGCCGCCATTCAGCAGGATCATACTTGAGTTAAACTTTTCCATCACTCCGTATATATCGTTGCAAAATACCAAATCTTCCTCTTTGCTGAAATACTTCAAAAATTGTGTCTTGCGGTTGCGGTACCAATAAAAAGTTGTTCCTAGTGACAATAGATTTTTCTGTTTAAGCCGAGAACCTAGCAGTTGGGCAGCATCTTTTGGGAGTCCTAAATCCCGAACTAAATCATTCAATTCAGCTTGAGAGAAAAGTTCAGGTTTCGGATCTGGTTCAGTTTCAAACTCGGAAGTACTGGACTCATCGGGAAAAGCCATCTGATGAGTCTCATCATGATCAGAACAGTCCACACAAATATGATCCAAAGATTTTGGTGGTTCAGGCACAGGTACTTCGTTGCTATGAGGCATAGGCCTAATTGCTGAGGGAAGGTTGGGGTAACTTATTACGTTCTTATTTTTTAAGTTGTATCCCTTCACAATGCAAGAGCAAAAATAGCAGTCACTGCTGTGGTCTCTTTGTTCACGCCACATCATAGGTATTCCGAAACGAAATGCTTGTTTTTTACCTTTCATCCATAAGCGTAGATCTTCCTCACATGTCTTGCACACTTTGTGAGGAGCCCACGGTTTGTCTTGATCGCCTAACTTCAAACCGAAATAGGCGAAATATACTTTTTTAATAAATGCAGAAATGTTCCTCTGCCGCTTTTTCACGGTATATTCCCCACAAATAAAACAAAAACTGTCCGGAGAGTTGACGCAACCTCTGGCTCTGTGAGCCATCACAAATACACAGCACTGCAAACTACAACTGTAGTGAACCACTTCGGAATAAAGCTGGATTACGACTGAGCAAACAAAAGGTAATAATGAACTTGCAAGAAACTGAAATTTGACAGGAACGTTCATGTCGCAACCACCGTGTTTGAGCGAGCGAACGAGGTGAGGCGAACAGGAAAGAACATGCGCCAGCGCGAGTACTGGATTTAGCCCCCCGCCTCCCAATTGTCCTGTTAATGTATAAAATGAATACAAAACACTCTAAAATATCATGAGGGAGTGTTTCTAGTTAGTTAACCATTACAACCTCTATTTTGGGCCAAGAAAATAAACTGCAGTCGGCTAAAAAGAAATTATGTGAACATTCCTTATATGGGTAAGAAATCTAATTTTGCAAGAAAACGTGACGTGATGGAACATTTTGGCTATTTTTCCTGGATTCAGCACCCCAAAATCTATAGGAATCAGTTGCAAAACTGGAGGCAGTTTTTTGGTAGTGTACCTGTGTAACGATTGAACTATTTACATAAAATCAATTAGCAGCAAGCGTAATTACATCAACATTTTAGTTCTTGAAGGTATGTCTTATGGAGTGGTTATGCATAAGAATCTGTCTTATGACATATTATAATAGCATTACGGTGGCTGGAAGTACTCAGTGAATAGGTAGTGCTTGATAGCCTTCCTGAACTGCTTCATGTCTCGTATTGCCCTGATATCTGGATGAAGTTTATTCCAGCATCTAGGCGCATAAGATTTAAATGCTCTGTTAATTGTTGATTGGGACCAATTTGTGGATTCACTGGGAATGACTAGGGTATTTTCAGCGAGTGGTCTCCTGGATCTTGTCTTGGGAGGTAGACTGATGAGGTCTGAAGTCGTTGCTGGTGATAGATTTAGGGCCTTGAATGTGATGAGGAGAGCTTTGTAGTTAATTCTACATTCTATAGGGAGCCAGTGAAGGTCCCTAAGGATAGGCGTGATATGGTCTCTCTTTGATGCTCCAACTAGGATACGGGCCGCCGCATTCATTGCTAGTTGAAGAGGGTTAATGGTGTTCTTTGGAAGACCATGTAATACAATATTCTCATAGTCAAAGTGTGGAGTGACTATTGCTTGGAATATTGAGCGGAAGTCGTTGTATTCTAGCATGGGTCTTAGGTGGCGTAATGTTTTTATTTTGAAGTAAATAGTTTTTACCGTGCTTTTTATGTGAGAGGTAAAATCCAGTCGTTGATCAAGGATCACACCTAGGTAGCGGATTGTATTTTTGATTGGGAGCTCAGCGTCCCGTACCTTGAGGAATGCAGGGGGGGAGAAGAGCTTGTTTCTTGTGACCATTAAAACTTCAGTCTTTTTGAAGTTGATTCGCATGTTTTGATCTAACAGCCAATCTGCTATTGCATTGAAACAGTTGGTTAAGTTGGTGTAATTTGGACTCATTATATCAATCGGGGTGAAAATAAGCACGTCGTCAGCGTAAATGAGGCAGGAAACATTAAATGATTTGGTGATTTGGCAAATTGTCTGCATATATATATTGAAGAGGAGCGCCGATAGAGAGGAGCCTTGTGGAACCCCTTGTGTTTGGAGGAATGGTTCTGATGTTTTGGAGTCGATGCGAACATGTTGCCATCGATCTTCAAGGTACGACTTACACCAGTTCCATGCTAGACCTTGTATGCCCTTTTCGTAGAGTCGCAATAGTAGAATCTTATGGTCTACCGAATCAAACGCAGCGGATATATCGAGGAAGATCATTGCGACGCCAGATCTTATGTTATTGATCCCACAGATGAGCGAATTGATTAATGAGTTCATGAGCGTCTCGACTCCATGCATTTCCCTAAATCCATGTTGGCACGGATCTAGAGGAGAAGATGTGTCAATATATTGCTGAATTTGGCGTTGTGTCTCTTTCTCCAGAATTTTGGCAAGAAGCGGGATGCTGGAGATTGGACGGTATGATTCTTCCTTCTTAGGGTCAATCTGGTTGTTCTTTAATAGGGGACATATTGAGGTCTGCTTGAGAGCAACAGGGAATGTTCCAGTGGAGTAGGAGAGGTTTGCAATTTTGGCTATATATGGACTAAGCTCCGAGCGCATTGATTTGATCCAGTGTGCTGGGCATGGGTCGTTGGCTGCGGTAGTGGTATTCAAGGTGGCAATTAGTTCTTTAATGGTTTTGGATGATGGAGGTGAGATACTGAGGAGTGGTGCTTTAGACTGCTTGAATTGGTGGGATGCTTGTGATGAATCCAAAATTGTTCTGGTTAATTTGGATTGGATGTAATTTGCATACTGTTGTGGATGGATACATTCTTGCTGCTGTGGTGAAGGCTCCTTAGATAGTGATTTAACTAAGTTGAAAAGCTCGCGGGGTTTGTTTAGTGAACGACTAAGCAATTTTGAATGATGTTCCTTCCTTTTGGACCACATTAGTTCACGGTGACTTTTGAGGTGTGCCATGTATTCATCGTGGATGATGGTTTCATGAGAGCGTCTCCACTTTCTTTCTAGTCTTCTCAGTTGAAGCAGGGATGTTTGAATATCTGGAGAGAACCAGGGGGTGTTATGCCTTATGCTAGGAGCCTTGTTAGGAGCAATCACATTGTGTGTTGTAGGTAGTTGTGCATATTGATGGAATGTATCAATGTTATTGACGTTGGTCGTTGAAATTGACAACTTAGGTAGTGCTTGTGCGTTGAACACTTCGATATCCAGAGCTTTAAAGCGTCTATGATGCTGTGGGGGGGTGTTTTTTGGTAGATTTGGCGGATTAGAATTTGAGGGTATCTGGAAGGTTATCAGGCTATGATCTGACCAAGGGACTGGGGTGATGGTGAGGTCAAGCTGACTATTATGGCCTGTTACTGCAGGAGGGACAAATATGAGGTCGAGGATGTTGCCACGTTGGTGCGTCTGGATGTCAACAATTTGCTTGTAATCGAGATTTTCCATGGCGTCGAGTAAGGCGCTGGCAGAGGCAGGTGGCAAGGATGCGAGGTTAAAATCGTCTAATAGCCAGTTTGGCTTGTTGGGGTTGTCTGGGTTACATGCAAGGCTAATTACATCTGAGATGTCCTCAGTGCGCGCATTTGGAGATGAGTAGATAAGATTGATGGAGTTATTCTTATTGGATATGGTTAATGTGTCGAGACATTGAGTACTCCTAGCAAGACTTACTCGGTATTGTAAGGAGGATTTAGCGAGGATGAATACACCACCGCCTCTTCTGTTCTCTCTGTTACACTTATAGATGGAGAGGTTTGGGGGAGTCATTTGATTTACTATCACTGAGTCTGAATCTGATAACCAAGACTCGGTGACAAATAATATATCTAAGTTTCGGGTAGATATTAAATCTGTTATGATAGGCCATTTGTTGCGAATAGAGCGTGCGTTAATAAGCGCGCACCTCAGGTCGCATTTGGGTTCTGTTTTATTGATTTTTGTGGTAGTAGATAGGTCTAAGGTAATGTAGAGTAGGTGGGACTGCCTCTTATGGTGGACATACAGTGGATGTTGATGATTGCAGTAGTATTTTCTGCTTGTTCCATGCAGTAAAGGTATGGGATTGAAGTCAAGCAAAAGTGCTTCGGAGAAGTGGATGAGAATGGTGATGAATATGGTGTATAGCAGGGCACGAGACATGTTAGAAATGCACATGCCAGGCATGATGGAGAGTTAGTTCAGGTGAGTTCTGTTGAAGATGAGCTTGTGGTGTATTAGGGGCACCAATAAAAGCAGCTATATAGGCACTAGCTCTACTGACTACAGTATGGCTACTGGCAACAGTACAGTTACAATATTGCAGTTACAATAGTGAGGCTACAGGCAACAGTAAGGTAATAGTAAGGCTACTGGACACCAAATAATTATGCATCAGTATGGCTACTGATGACAGTATAGTAGAGATTACAGTATGACTACTGTAAACAAAACAGGGGTGGATATTACTATTGAGTCTCAGCCATTAGTGTGGTAATTAAGTTACTTTGATGTTTGTTAGATTATACTTGCGAAAAAGCGTGAGAGATCAATTGACTGTTGAGAGATGTTGGTTCAGGCCCTTATAGCGTGATGTCTTCTTGCTGGAGGATGGCCAACGCCTGGTGAAAGGAGACTTGCATGTGGATTTCTGGATCTCCTGTCGTGCCCCGCCTAAGGGCCACGCCAAAGGGCCCTCTGGCGAGGCCCTCAGGCGCGAGCCCGCCAGGCACGGGCGCGCCCAATGGCGCAAAGCTTTAAATGCACTGAAGATCTGCCCTGATTGGGCAGCGCTGCTCCGGAGGCCCCTCCCGCTGCGGGTGGCTCGATCCCCGGGAAGGGGAGAGCTGCTGGTGGTGGCGGGGGCTTAAAGGACCTGCGCCCGATGGCGCGAAGCTTTAAATGCGCTGAAGATCTGCCCCGATTGGGCAGCGCTGCTCCGGAGGCCCCTCCCACTGCTGGTGGCTCAATCCCCGGGAAGGGGAGAGCTGCTGGTGGTGGCGGGGGCTTAAAGGACCTGCGCCCAATGGCGCGAAGCTTTAAATGCGCTGAAGATCTGCCCCGATTGGACAGCGCTGCTCCGGAGGCCCCTCCCACTGCTGGTGGCTACTGGGATACTGGGCTTGATGGATCTTGGTCTGACCCAGTATGGCATATCTTATGTTCTTATATGTTCTTATGACTATTGTGATCAGTTTTGGAGACCATATCTCACAAAGGATATAAAAAGACTAGAAATGGTTCAGAGGAAGGTGACCAAAATGATTTGGAGCCT
The DNA here is from genome assembly GCA_033557465.1 of Ichthyophis bannanicus. NCBI lineage: Eukaryota > Metazoa > Chordata > Amphibia > Gymnophiona > Ichthyophiidae > Ichthyophis > Ichthyophis bannanicus. Next base: position 1,631,047,020 of record CM066032.1, read on the forward strand.
GTGTCAGAAGACGTATGAGAAGAGACTTGAGGACCTAAATTTGTATGCTATATCCAAATGTGTTTAAGGAATAGGATTTATTCATTCATAGGCTTCACCAAATAAGATCTTAGAGCAATATAGTCACAAAAGGGTCTAAATTTGTTCCACACTGCACTTCATGCTTCAGTAGTTCAATATGATTATGTTCAATCTTATTTCTCTTTCATTAAAATATATGTCAATATTTTCCTTCAGTAAATAAAAAATTGGTCACAACTGAAAAAGTTGAATGGCATGTGCAGAATATTTATTCAGAGCTGGAAAACAGAACACTGTATAAGCTGCAGGAGTTTTCACAGTAGGAACCTTATTCTTTTACATTTTCAATAATCGTTGAAGCTCTTTAGTGTTTCATTCATTAATAAAGTATATATTTGTATTCAGTGTTAGTAAACATAAAAATAATTTTCAGAGTGTAGCAGATCAACTGAAGCAGATTTTAATGAGAAAAGTCATAAAACTTTGTAACTTTAATAGCTTTCTCTCTTCTTAAATAGGTCTACAAAGGTAGCTACAGTACGTCCCTGAAACTGCAATACATGTTAGGGATAATTTTATACTGTAAATCTTTTGCAGAATGTAAAGCATGCAGAAAATGGTTCTCATAAAACTGTGCACATTTGTGTTGTTGAGACCATATCAACTCCTAGAACCCTGTGGATAATTGTGTTGTAACTATCCCTTGTGATTTCTTGGCAAGGTATGACTGGAAGTAGATTGTCAGGCCTTTTGTCTGAATTTTCAGTCTGAAATTTAATACATTCCTCGTTGGAAAGCCAATGAAGGGATTTTAAACAAAGAGTTCCCTAGAAGCAAAGGAGTGGCTGAATTTTGTGCAAATCGTAGAGCCTTAATATAGGAAGAGGACAGACTGAAATAGAGGACATTACAGTAGTCTTGTAAAGGACATAAAAGACTCTGGAGGATGATGCAAAAATCTGAATCAGGGATTAAACTCTTCATTCTAAGCAACATTTGCAATTTATGGAAATATGATCTTGTGAAATTTCTAATATGGGCTTCATTGATAAAGATGAGTACAGAGTAACCCTAAGTAATGAAGTTCAGGAAGAACTGGGATAGATAGTGATCTTCAGAGAATGTGATCTGGAAATATACGAGGGCCAAGGGCCTAAATCTTTACTTAAAATTTCACTAAACTCCTAAATTTAGCAGCATAAAAAGTGGGTGGCAACAAGGGTATATTTAGGGTTGAGAAAAAAGTTAGTGGTAAATTTATCTCAGCTCTGCAAAGACGTAATCTCATCAGTAATGGAAGGAACAGTAGAGGCGATTATACCAGTAGTATTTTATCAGCAAAGTTTACTAAAAGTTGGGCATTGGGGGTAAACTCAATCTGAGAAGCCTCTGTCAGGCCGCAAACAATCCCAAATACAGTAGTTCTCAAGGGTGATTTATCACCCTTTCATGTTGTTTAGAAAGAAATATCATCTTAAATTCACTAATAGCAAACCAATAGGATTTTAATTGGTCATAATAATCCTTTCTTAAAATAGATGGGGTCCTTCATCCATACATATTCATTTCACCTTAAGATATGTTTAAAATGTACTAAGTCATTTGTATACCAGGGTTCAATACAGGTACATTGAAACTTTAAATTCAACCACAGGAGCAAACCTGTTTAAAAAATATTATCCATCTTTTCGGACCATATGGCTAGCAGATCATCAAGAGAACATGAGGCAGCCTTAAGCTCTGATTCAGCATTTATAGATAATTAATTATCCTTCAAGGCAGAAAGGTTGAATAACTTTTGTTTCCTGATATTATATGGATATAGATAATGCGGTCAGTAGGGCTCATCAGCTTAATCTGAAAATTTAGAAGTACAATGTCATACCAGGAAACTTGAACTGAAGATAGATCAACAAGTTTAAGCTTAAAAGACTGTTCAGGCATAAATCCTAAATCAAGTACTTGCTCCTGATAATGGATCAGCACAGTTACAATTTGCTTCAGCTGGAAGAAGGATGTATTAGTTAGAAATTCACCATCTACATTATTAAGAGGGCAGGAATCGACATGCAAGTTGAAATCACCCAATACTATTGTCTTATTAAAATACATGTCTAGTTCTAGCAATACATGAAAAAATTCAACCACAGTAGCAGGAACATTATGAAGGGGGTGACACATCAGACATAAATTCAAATGAGTGGAGGATAATATGACCATTTCAAAAAAATCACTTTGCTTTATAACACCACAAAGTAAATTATCTTGATACAAAAGTAGGATGCCCCCTCCATACTTAAATGATCGAGACTTGTGGAGTGGGGGATATATCTGGTGTAAAAGAAGAGTATCATTAGAACTTAGCCATGTTTCAGTAATGCAAACAATGTCATATACTGAATATTTAATAATATCATATATATATATATATAGGTGAAATTTTGTTTCCTACAGATCAAGTATTCATTAACATAAGGCTCAGTACAACTGGAATAGTTGACCTCACTCCACTGGATTAAACAAAGCAAGAGGGAGAGGCTTAGATCATACAAAATGTAATGGCCTAAACATATTATAGCGGTCTCTGCCACATATAAAAGGTGTACTATTAAGTGAGGATAAACACACATTCACAAGAATACGATACCAGTAAATCCTGTGGACTCTTTCAAGAGCCTCTGGAAAGAGGAGAGAAAAGGGGCATAGTCCTTTTTCTCGCTCTCCTTTGGTGATCAGCATTAAAAAGCAGCTAGGAGTCAACACTGTATTCAAATGTGGCTTTGGGGGGGAAACTTGAGTCTGGTTAGGGGGTGGAAACACTTGAGTACTGATCTCTCAGACACTGCAGAGCAATCAGACAGAAAGCAGATGGCAGTAGTAAAGGCCAGGCCATCCACTAGGTGAACTAGGTGGTCGCCTAGGGAGGAAGGCCCTGGTGGGTGGCATGGCAGTCTCTCTTTGAAGCAGCAGATGAACTGACGCTTTAGTCACGGCCTGCCAATCCTGCTCCTTTCAACAGGAAGTTGCACATGCATGGAAACTTTAAGGCTTGTGGTGGTGCTGAAGCAGCAGTTCAACTGTTGCTTCAAAGGTGAGATAGCCATGCCACCTTCTTCTCCACATGAGTAGATGTCAGAGGGATGTCAGAGGGGTGGCATTGTGGGTTGGGCAGCACAGCAGACATGGGGGGGAGGCACAGAAGGCCTGCCTAGGGTCAGGGGCGGCCCAAGGGGGGTGCGGGGCCATGTGCGGAGACTCGGTGCGGGGCCTCATTTGCATAAGTGGTCTTATTTGCATAAATATTTGCATAATGTTACCATTCACTAACTTTTAGTAAACATGTCTCTTAATGAGTGTATGGATAAAGAAAGACTAAAAGATTTCTACATTACTATAATCCAGTGCCAACCGCCAGGCACATTAGGAACTACTACAAACGCTGCCCATTTAGAACCCATAGCAAACCCGCTGTATCCTGACAGCATTACCAGGACTCACAAAGCACCAGACCCTACCTATCAAAAGGAAACACTGCAAATATTAAACCAGTACATTTCAGAGAATACTGGGGAAAGAGAACAAGTGGCAATGTCAAATAGGAATTACATAAACAGAATACCTCAGCTCAGTTACACATGCAGAACATAGACCATCACCAAACAAGGAATCACAATTTAGAAACAGGAAGGCAATAATTAAACTGGGAACCCCAAAAGCCAAACTTGGAATGTACAACAACACTGTAGAAATAAAACTATAAATCAATTTCCTCTTGTACCAAACAAAGCGCAGACGTTAATGATGCACATTTCCCAGAGCTTTCATATTCCAGTTAATAAATTCAAAATAAAGAGATATCTTTCTACCTTTTGTGCATTTTTTTTTCAGTTGCAATTGCTCCAGCCACTTTCTTCTGGTTTCTTCATGTTTTCTGCTAACTCTCCATTGTCTGCTGTCCATTTGTCCTTTCTTCTCTCTTCTAGTTTTCTTTCCATCCTCTCTCTCTACATCTGCTTTAACATACTAATCTTTCTCCTTTTGCTCTTTCCTCATTCTTATTTCATCCACACAAATTTTACCCCTCCATCCTCAATCCCCACTTACTCTCCCAATACCCGGCCAATTGTAGATTTTTCATCCCTCCCACACAAAATATTTTTCCCCTCTCCATTTTACTCTCCCAGCCCCATCCCATTCTAATCCTCCCCCAACATCAGCTCCCTTCTAGTTCCAGTCTCACCCAGCATCCATTCCCTTCTAGTCCCTGCATCAGCCCATTTCCAGTCCTAGCCCCCCATCAACCCATTTCCAGTCCTAGCTCCCCATCCATTTTCAGTCTGAGTCCCTTCATCAGCTCATTTCCAATCCTAGCCCCCCATCAGCCCATTTCTAGTCATTTCCTAGCCCCACCATCAGCCCATGTCAAATCCTAGCTCCCCTCCACTCAGCCCAATTCCAGTCCAAGCCCCCCCATGAGCCTACTTCCAGTTCTAGCCCCTCCATGAGTCCATTTCAATTCAAGCCCCCACCACAGCCCATTTCCAATCTTAGCTCCCCCCAACAGCCCATTTCCAGTCCTATCCTAGCTGCTCCATCAGCCCATTTTCAGTCCTAGCTCCCTTCCCTCACAGCCCATTTCCATTCCAAGCTCCCTCCCCATCAGCTATTTGCAGTTCAAGCCTCCCTGTCCACTCAGTCCATTTCCAGTCATAGCAATCCCCCAACCCATTACCAGTCCTAGCCCCCCATCAACCCATTTTCAGTTTAAGCCCCCCCTATAACCCATTACCAGTCCTAACCCCCCCATCAGCCCACTTCCAGTCTTAACCCCATCAGCCCATTTCCAGTCAGCCCCCCATAGCCCATTGCCAGTCCTAACCCCCCATCAGCCCACAGCCCATTACCAGTCCTAACCACATCAGCCCACCTCAAGTCCTAACCCCTCCCCATCAGCCCATTTCCTGTCCTAGCGCCCCCATAGCCCATTAGCAGTCCTAACCCCCCCATAGCCCATTAGCAATCCTAACCCCCCCATCACCCTATTTCCAGACAGCCCCCATCAGCCCACAGCCCATTACCAGTCTTAACCCCCCCCCAGCCCATTTCCTGTCCTAACCCCCCATCACCCCATTTCCAGTCAGCCTCCATCAACCCCCAGCCCATTACCAGTCTTAACCCCCCCCAGCCCATTTCCAGTCCTAACCCCCCCATCACCCCATTTCCAGTCAGCCTCCATCAGCCCCAGCCCATTAGCAGTCTTAACCCCCCTAGCCCATTTCCAGTCCTACCCCCCCCCCTAGCCCATTTCCAGTCAGCCTCCATCAGCCCCAGCCCATTAGCAGTCCTAACCCCCCCCCAGCCCATTTCCAGTCCTAACCCCCCCCCAGCACATTTCCAGTCCTAACCCCCCATCACCCCATTTCCAGACAGCCCCCCAGCCCATTACCAGTCTTAACCCCCCTCCCTTCCCTTCTGGCAAATTAAAAAAAAAAAAAAAGCTGGCTCTAGCTGCTGCCGCTGCCACGCCCGTTGCAGCAGCGGCAGAATGGAGTGTCCCGCGGGGCCCCCCTCTCCTCGTTGAGCCCTCTGCAAGGGCTTTCAGATTCGCGAAGGGAGAGTGCTCCCTCGCATCTCTGTAAAGCCCGCAGGGGCTAATGGGAAATTTCCCATCTGCCCCTTTAGACGCGAGGGGCTGATGGGAAATTTCCCATTAGCCCCTGCAGGCTTTACAGAGACGCGAGGGAGCACTCTCCCTTCGCGAATCTGAAAGCCCTTGCAGAGGGCTCAACGAGGAGAGGGGGCCCCGCGGGACACTCCATTCTGCCGCTGCTGCGACGGATGCGGCAGCGGCAGCAGCCAGAGACAGGTTTTTTTTTAAAATGTAATTAAAAAAAAAAATAAAAGCAGAATGTTCTTTGCGCGGGGCCCCCTGAAACGCGGGGCCCTGTGCAAAAAACATTCTTGCTCAATGGACGGGCCGGCCCTGCCTAGGGTGGCAGAAACCCTTGTGCCGACCCTGGCAGTAGTTCTAGTCAGGAAGCATAGCTTCTCAGCCTCCGGGGACAGCCACTTCCGTTGCTAGTAGTCACCTCTGCATTTAAATGTGGCTTGGGGGTGGAGCCCCAAGTCTGATGCTGGATAGGGGGTGGAACCACTTGAGTACTGAGCTCCCACAGACTGCACAGCAATCAGAAAGTAGACGCCTCAGTCTTCCAGGGAAAGACACTTCAGTTGCTAGCAGTCACTGTTGAGTTCAAATGTGGCTTGGAGGCAGAGCACAAAATTATTATTTTTTTTAATTTATTTAGACAGTTTTTGTATACCGCCTTATCCTTCAATCAAAGCGGTCACAACACAATTGGGGGATACATTTAACACGTGGGGATATGAGACACATACACTAATACTTACAGGGAATATGGGCTATGGAGGGTTAAGTGGCTTGCCCAAAATCAGTTGCCAGTTAGGGGATGGAGCCACTTGAGTACTGAGTACAGGTAACAGCGGTTCTAGGGAGGAAATGCGACTCTTCAGTCCTCAGGGGATAGGTATTTTGTTTAGCTTCACATATGATTTTCCATTTTGTTCAAATCATTTTTTGGGGAGGGGCAATGCCATTAATAGTGTGCTCTACTGCACTAGGGGGTAATCATGTAAAGGTGGTCAGAGAATGAAAAACCGAATCACAATGGAAAGGATGACAAGACTATGTTATCGATGCAGTATATAAAATAAATAAACACAGAAATGTAATTAGAGGTATTAAGCGGCTTTTTACTAAAGTGCAGCATTCACATATTTCATTTACATTAGCACTGAGCATAACCAACGTTTTTGTTTTAACTGATTAAACTTAATTAATATTTATGTTTAAATATATACAAAAAAATAATTGAATTGAATAGGTTATGTAAAAGAAAGCATGAATGACTGAAAAAAAGATAAGAAGAGAAAAGAAAAGAAATGGAGCCACCCAAATTGCTGTAGGCCGGCCTAACAGGAGATGAAAAAAAGCCTGACAGAAATGAGCAAGGAAGTAACAGGTGAACTGTTGTTATCACATCATAATAAAGGGGAATTCAAATTTAGTAATGGTAGAAGAAAAGGTAACAAATAAAGGGGCGTGTTTACTCATGTGCGCTGCCCAGGTAGCGTGGAGTTGGTAACATGAGGGTATCGGTGTCATGCTAAAAAGTAGCATGGAGATCCACACTAAAAACCCCACGCTACCATTGTAACACTATCTGGGTGGCAACGAGGCAGGACAGGGACATTCCCGCTGCGGCACTGCTCGCATAGGTGCTAGTTGCTCCTGGGTTTACCGCAGCAACTCTCGGTAACTGCAGGGGGACGGTTTTGATTCTTCACCAGCCAGAGCAGGAGCAGAAGGAGGACTGTTCATGCCCCCGAGACTACTAATGACCATGGATGCCCTGTGGAGAACTTGGGGGTGGGAGAGTGTCGGGTTATGGCTGTGTATGAAGTGGGATCTTGGGAAGGGTCAAGGAAGAACTTAGCCCTGAGGATACCTTTGCTGTCAGAAGGGGGCAGGGCTGTATTCAGGAGGGTTCTGATGGGAAGAGATCAGTCAAGGGCAATCCTTGGGGGATTGTGTTGTGGGTGGGTTTGTGCTGCGGGGAATGGGGATCGAGAGGTTCTGTGCCAGGGGGTCTTGATTGGTGGTGACTGCCTGGTAGGTGGAGCACTGCCACCACCACCTTATAGCTGTATTTCTCATTCAGTGCTGGACAGTGGGATGCTACCAGACTGCCACCAGCCACACTATAGTTATGAGAGCTGACACATGGCAACATCTCATGCATTAGCTGTCACCGGTTGACACTCTGCCATGATCTTGATCCAAAGTGGTAACATCAGTGAGAACAGGATTTTTAGTGCAATAGCTGCTCTTATCCCACAGTAACTGTTAGCATGGGCCCTTAACTCATGCTAAAGCCTGCAGCAACCAATACCACAGCTTAATTAAAAGAGCTCCTAATTTCTTCAGATTTACTGTATGTCCCATCAATTTACAGTGTCCCACTAATGGTTTCCATTAACACGCCTCCTTATACAATTTCTATGTATACATTTACTTTAAAGATACTTATTACCTGCCCCTTTACTATCCAAACAAATGCATTGAAAAAGGTTATAGAGGTGCTGAACTCTCAAATCAAGCCAACTTTCTAAGTCCTAAAAATAAAGAACAGATAGCTAAATTGGTTTGCCTCTAACCTTAGGGATACTGACAAAACAATGGCACATTATTCAGATTTTGGACTGTTTTAGGAAGCAGGATGTTTTGATGGCATATAAAAGGGAACAAAATCTAAGAGACAAATTGGTACCTTCTGCACTTCCTGTTTCTATTAGAAAAAAAATGGTAATGTGTTTACAACAGGCCAAAGCGAGGCAGATTGAACCTCAACACTAATAAATTACATAATACACAATGTACAATAACATACCCCACAACAATAACCCGTGTTCCATCTGACATTTCCATATCTCCCAGATAGGGTTGCCAACCGGACGGTTTTCAGCCGGACTAGACGGTTTTTTTCATGGCCAGGCTGGCTGCCGGCACAGGTATAAAACCGGCTCTTGAAAAGCTCTGGCTCTGGCCATGAGATCGGGAGTGGCCAGAGCAAAAAAACAACTTTTTTCTCATAGTCCGTGGCGCGATCGCGCTCCCCGATGTAGCGATCCCCGGCGAGCACCGCAGCCGCTGCTTCTGCTTTTCACAGAGCAGTGGCTGCAATAAAGTTAATTTGAAAGGGAAGAAACCTGTGAGAAGCCCACCCCCTCTGACATCACTTCTTCAGGCGTTGCAGAAGGACCACTGGAGGGCTGGGCTCCTCACAGGTTGTCATTCTTTTCAAATTAAGTTTATAGTAGCCGCTGCTCTGTAAAAAGCAGAAGCAGTGGCTGAATGGGGGACAAGCAGCACTAAGGGGGGCTGGGGGGGGTTAAACAGCACTAACGGGGGGGGGGGCTGAAGCAGCACTAAGGGGGAGGAGGTGAAGCAGCACTTAGGGAAGGGGGTGACAGCACTAAGGGGGTGAAGCAGCACTAAGGGGGGTGTGAAGCAGCACTAAGGAGGGGGAAGCAGCACTAAGGGGGGTGAAACAGCACTAAGGGGGTGTGAAGCAGCACTAAGGGGGGGTGAAGGGTAAAGAGGTGGCAGAAGAAACTGACAGGTGGAAGGTGAGGGCTGGAAGAGAGCTGAAAGGGGGGGGGGAGGTGGTGGCAGGAAGGAACTGACAGGGTGAAGGAGGTGGCTGGAAGAGAGCTGAAAGTGGGGAAGGAGGTGGCTGGAAGAGAGCTGAAAGGGGGGAACGAGGTGGCTGGAAAGGAGCTGGCAGAGGAGGTAAGGAGGGGGTTCAAAGGGAGCTGACACCTGGGAATGGTACTGGTAAGTGACTGTGTAATGGGGAGGGGCACTGGGACTGGAAATAGGCTGATGGAAAAAAGAGAAGAAAAGAAAAGAAGAGACAAGAAATGGCAAGTGGACTATAGACCATAGAAAACGAGCTAAGAGAAGATGTGAAAACGGAAGACTCAGATTGGAACCAGCATGATCAGAGAATAAAATGGTCAGACAACAAAGGTAGAAAAAATAATTTTATTTCCAATTTAATGATTGGACTTTGTACTACCTTTATATTTTACACAGTATGGGGAACTGCATCTCTTATTTATCTGATATTGCACTGCATGCAGAGACTGTCTTCTTGGGGTTTCAGTTTAATTTTTTTCTATATATTTCTTTTTTTGTTTTGTGCTCATTTATTGATGAAGAACTGTCTGTAGTGTGTGTGTGTGTGTGTGTGTGTATGTGTGTGTGTGTTTACAACCAATGCTGCGTATTTTGTCAGTATAGAATTTCTGCTTAAGAATTTGTAGAAGTCTTGCTTGTTCGGTTTGCACATTGCCCTCTCTGCAATTTTTTTGGGGACAAGAGGGGGAGTAGGGGTGGGGCAGGGGGCGGATCAGGGGCAGGGAAAGGGCGGGATAGGGGTGGGCATGGGCGGAGCGTGACTAGCCACAGGTGGTGGGTTTTTCGCTTTCAAAAAGTCGGCAACCCTACTCCCAGATAGTCACCAAATGCAAGCTAGCACTAACTTCTATGTTCAATAATCATTTTCTTAAGACATCTTTTAGTTTTACCCACATACAATAGATTGTATGGACAGATACATACACAGATAACATTTTTGGTATTAGAATTTTGAAAATATAGTCAGATAATACTTGCATTGCGTATTTAAATTAAGAAAATTGTTTTTAATTTCCAAACACACATTGCATATTGTGCACCTTACTCATTTATAATGTTGAGAGGAGTGGCCTAGTGGTTGGGGCAAGTTATCTCAGGCTGGAAGGTCAGGGGTTCAAATTCCACTAGAGGACAGCAACCTTGGACCAGAGGACTGGGGTTTCTATTTCCACAGGTGCTCCTTGTGGTCTTGGGCAAGCCACTTAACTCTCCATGGCCCATGTTCCCTGTAAAATAGTTACCTCCAAGTTATAATGCCCTGTTCAATGTAATTTCAGTTTACTCAATGTAAACCACCTTGATATCATGAAAGGCAGTATATAAGAAATGTTAAAATAAAATAATGACCCATAGCCATTTTTCTTCTAATAGGATCAGGAAGTGCAGAAGGTACCAATTTGTCTCCTAGATTTTGCCCCCTTTTAAATGCCATCAAAAAATTCTGCTTCCTAAAACAGTCCAAAATCTGAATAATGTGCCATTGTTTTGTCATTATCCCTTGAGGCAAACCAATTTAGCAGTCTGTTCTTTATTTTTAGGACTTAGAAGGTTGGCTCGATTTGAGAGTTCAGCACATCTATAGCCTTTTTTCAGTGCACTTGTTTCGATAGTCCCTATGTTTAAACCCAGATGCCATCTCTACTGTCTTTCAAAATCTTCATCCTTTCTACATAGCTGCTTGACTATTCAGAATTGGTTAGTTGATAAGTTATTCTTAAGGGATCGGTTGTAGAAACTCTCATAATGTAGCCGAGAAAAAAAAACAAAGAAAAAAAACCCAACGTACCTGAGGTCTCGGGGGGGAAGCTCCGATGTAGTGGGAGAAGCAGCTGCTGGGTTTTTGTTGTTGTTGTTGTAAATAAAAGGCTGGGTGGGCCACTCTCATGTGGCATGCTGCAGGATTGGACCCGAGGCCTGGAGAGAGGCTTGAGGAGCAGGCAGGGTGATGGGGTGCAGCCGTGTGGTGCACAGCTATCCCGATCAGCAAGAAGGTGTGCCGGCTGTGATCGGGTGCAGCCACAGTTTGCAAGGCTGCCCGATCACCTGTGGGAGAGTCTGAGGCATCGGGGAGATCCTTGGGTTTGCACGGCAGTTCCTGATGGGGCAAGAGGAGTCGGAGACACCTTCCTGCCATCGGGGAGAATGGCGGTGGGTGCCGTTCTCTCCCCAATGTCAGGAAGGTTGAAAGAGGGATCACAGAGGAAAAAGAAGGGCTGTGGATGGTCCATTCTTATGAGGGGGATCCCGGAAGCAATGGGGCCATAGAAGGCCTGTTTAGAGGCATGGGGTTTAGAGGCATGGGGAGGGGTCCTGGACTTGGGCCATTGTTGAAAAGAGAAGGCTTCCCTGGGAGTTCTGTGAGGGCTGCAAATGGCCTAATTGGGGGGGGGGGGGGCAGGGCCTGGAGCTCCCTTATGGTGGCCGCACAGGCCAAATTTATTCAAAAAGAAGGGGGCCTTAGAAAAATTTGCCGAGAGGCCCAAAAATAAAATAGGGGCAACCAGATGGCCCCAAAACATTGTTTTAGTGATGGGGGCATGAGTGGGACTGGGGGGTCCCAATTATGTAAATTAAAGCTGGAGGCTTTAAAGTTGGACCAACTGAGCCCTAAATGAAAACAGGCCATGTGGAAAGTCCACAGAAATAAATAAAATAAAAGTGTTCCACATGAGGGGAAGAGTCTGAAGAAGCATCAAATTTGGTTTTTGGGCTAAAAAGCCCTTAATTGATGAAATTGTGCTTCAATGAAGCCTGAGGCTGCAGGATGATCTGGGCCTTTTTAGGCTTTATGTTAATGAGATGGGGACTGCCCATAAAAAGGCAGTAACTTATTTAAATGAGAAAAAAATGGCAAAAAATAAAAACATGAAAATTAAAAGATTTAAAGGCTCCAAAAGCTAAGAAATAATTCGTTTTTATGGCATTTTGGAGGTTAAATTTAAAAACGGAGCAGTTTGAAAGTTCAGGGACGGGGACTACAGCCATTTTTAAAAGTAAATTTTTTTAAGTTTTAAAAGTTTTAATGGATTGAATAGGTGTTCTTGAGGTCCAGGGACCTGTAAAAATGTTTGTTTCATGAATTTAAGCATTTAAAAAGTCATAATTTGATTGAGTTGTACAGTGAAGTAAACAGTGGACTAAAAGTGTTAAAAAGATACAATTCAGGTGCTGAGACTGTGAGAATCAAATTTCTGTATAAAACATTTATAAATAATGTTTAATAGTTAATAAAAGTATGGTTTTATGTATGAAAATACCAATATGTGAGAGGAGGGGTGAGGTGATATCTTAGAAAAGTTATATTATTACAAGGCTCCCCAGCGGTTTGAAAAAATTGACGCAGTTGGAGGAAAAATGACATTACAAGAACAGACTCCAGAGAAACACTTTGGTAAATATATTTTAGGACTGGAGATTACATTTTTAGGGTTTATTTTGGGTTTTAATGGAAATTAAGGATTGTATTTAATTTAGAATGGGTTTATTTAGTGATTGTGTAAATAGTTATGATACAATTATAAAGGTTAACTGTAATTGTAAATAGTTCCAAAAGTTCTATGTATACAAAGTTTTGTTCCACATAAACCGCTTTGAGATCTTGAAAGGCGGTAAACAAAAAATGTTAAATAAATAAATAAAATGTCAGCAGTAGTAGGAGCATGAATAGAATGTTATTGGAATGAGAGTGATATGGGTTTGAGATTGTCAGTTGCTGCTTGTACTTGAAAGAATGAGGGAGTTTGTTTGAGGGTGGCTGTGTGGAGGCCTCCAAATGTATGAATATTGGAAGGATTGATGATTGAAAACGAAGGTTGAGAGTATTTGAGTGTAATGAATGAGGGGTTTAGTGATATGTGTGTGCTGTTAGGAAGGGACACAGAGTGAGTGTTGAGAGAAAAATGAGGTGACAGTAAATGAAGTCTTAGGTGAGTCTACCAATCACCAGTACATAAAATAAACCCAGAGAAAAGAATAAGGAAAATAAAATAAATGAACTGAGTATAAAGAAAATAAAAGAACTGCGTATATAAATATAGTTGATCCTAGCTCATGACAGAAAGTCTCTGTTAAAGGAGCTACATAATAGAACCCTTTAGAATAGCGGCATATAACAATATTAATAAGGATGCTGAATAATCCATAAGCCCGTAATGATAATTACTACAAATCTGGGTGCAGGGTGAAAAGAGAGAGAGAGAGAAAGAGGGAGGGGGGTTGTAGAGTGATTAGAGGCTAGACAAAATGAGGAGTTGAGAGTTGTTAGTTATAAAAGGGCAGAGAGTGTGTGGAGAAAACCTTGTGTGTGTCTGGAGAAAACCTTGTGTGTGTCAGGAGAAAGAGAGAAAGAATGTGAAGGTGAAGTGTTTGACCGTGTGTTGTGAGGTTGGTCAGAGCTGGAGTGATGGTGGGGAGTGGGTGGGAACTTGACCCCGGACATACAGAACCAATTCCGAGGTTGGCCCTATAAGTCTGGGGTTGGCCATTTGTACGGCGGACTTATTCCACCTCAGAGTAAGTCCCCTGGATGGCGGGACTGTCAGCAGCTGGAGCCAGTAAACAGAGTAAGGGGGTGCAGGGGGTTCCCTGCAGCCCAACCCTGGTCACAGTAGGCATGATTGGGGTCGGGCAGTAGGGAATGAAGAATGTCAGGGTCTTCCAGGGAATATGGCTCCCACATAGAACCACAGTGCCATGGCAACATGACATCATGGCATAGTGGCTCCATGCATGAGCCGGGCTAGGCTAGCTGGAAAAGTGTTGGGATGTCCGGGGTGCCTGAATTAGGGCATGTCCTGGATGTCCCAGTCTTATGCCATAAGTCTGCTCCTGCAGGGCTATCTAGCCCCTGCAGGAGAAGAATCAGTACATCCCCAGACCATCTGATGTCTGGATGTCCAGATGGCCTGGGGACGCACATCACTAAATTGGCCTCCGTGTGTTTAGGAGAGAATAACAGGACGGCAAGATAGATAGAGGAGGAGGGAGGACAATCAAGCCTTGACTGGCAGAGTTAGAGGTCAGGAGCGGGGTAGGATGGGAGGATGGGAAGGTCAAAGGCTGCATGAAATAGAAGGGTCTTGAGCATGTTTTTAAACCTAGTAAATGAGGGTTCTGAGCAGAGGGAAGCAGGTAGAGAGTTCCAAAGGGCAGGTCACAGGAAGTAAAAAACAGAATTTCAGGTGAGTTCAAGAAGAGCATGGGAGGGAGAAGGAAGCATTAAGCAATTGGTGGGAATAGGTCTAAGAAGCAGTGTGGAGTATGAAATTGCAGGAGATATGAGATGTATTGAGGAGTGTCAGTGTGAATAACTTCATGGACCAAGGTGAGTATTTTACAGTTGATTCGGTGTCTGAGGAGAAACCAATGTAGTTAGATGAGTAGGGGAGTAATATGGTCTGAGCGGGAAGAGTGGGTGAGAATTCGGGCTGATATGCTCTGAAGGAGCTGAAGGTGTTGGAGTTAATAGCGTGGAAGACCAGCAAGAGAAACAATGCAGTAGTCAAGTCTAGAAGTGACTAAGGACAGAATGAGCATTGTCAAAGAGGGGTGAGGGAGGAAAGGGCATACTGCACAGTGAACAGTGAGGATAAATGCTTTTGGAAGGAGAGTAAGATGTCTAGAGTAACCACAAGATAACAGAAGGAAGGGATAAGGATGATGGTGAAGCATGCAATCAAAGGGGCCAGAGAGGGGCAAAGGGCTTTGAAAGTAAACCAGATGGCGGCAGATTTGGATGGGTTGAGATGGAGAACATTTTCAAATAACCAGGAGGACATGCGAAGTAGGCAGGAGTTCATGGGGACTATATCTGAGGTTAGAGGGCTGGTATGATAAATCAGAATGGTATCATCAGTGTAGAAATATGCTGATATGCCTGAGTGTTGAATGCTGAGTACAAGAGGGACCAGGAAGATGTTACAGAGTCTTCCGAACCTAGCCATAAACCAGTTACAAATAGCACAACATGTAGTTGCACGTAACACAAAAGGTACCAAAAGTTGAGGACATCACACCCATTCTACACCAACTTCACTGGTTACCTATAACAAATAGAATTCAATATAAATCCCTAATTATCACATTCAAGATACTCCATGACTTGACGCCATTACATCTACGTTCCCTAATAACAATGCTTCCAGACTCAAGTCAAAGAAGAGAATGCACACAAAACAAGTTGTCAATCCCAAAAGACTTCAGAAAAACCAAACAAGCAACGAGTAACAGAGCATTTACTTTCTACTCCCCAGTCCTTTGGCATTCTCTGCCATATCTAAGGTGTATAAATGACCTATCCACCTTCAGAAAACAAATTAAGACATATCTGTTCACAGAATATTATCAGAATAAGATACCAGGACTAAATATATACCCTACATAAGCAAATATAATTAGCGGAATTCACCTCAAGGAACCGCTCACACATCATGTCAATGGTACATAAGAACATAAGATATGCCATACTGGGTCAGACCAAGGTCTATCAATCCCAGTATCCTGTTTCCAACAGTTGCCAAGCTAGGTCATAAGTACCTAGCAGTCTCCCCAAAAGACACAGGTTCCTCAATGCTTGTATTGGGTCAAGCAGTGATATCCTGGGTCCCTTTTTTAAAAATATTTATTTAAAGTTTTCCTGAATAACAATACATATGTCAAGAAATAAGCAATGAACATATTATAAATATCCAAGAACAAAACAAGCCCACATAATAAGTCCACATCAAGAGAGAGAAGCTAGCCAATAAAGAAAAGAAAAAAACGAGTGTAAACTCCACAATAGGGAACTAAATTTATAATCTATTCTACCAACTAATTCCCAACAGCCTCCCTCTCAGCCAAAAATTTTTGTAATTAAGTAACATCTGTATATATATGTCTGCCCCCCAAAGGTAACACTGCGACAAGGAAACTTCAAGAAAAAAGAAGCCTCCAAAGCCACAACACGAGATTTCAACTCCAGAAACTGCTTCCACCGAATCTGGGTAGTATAACATTGTGTGTGTATAAATGCCCGTAGCATGGGAAATAAGATCCCTGATGTTGAAGCTTTGGTGGGAGTGGCTGACTTGGATTTAGTGGCAGTTACAGAAACATGGTTCACAGAAAACCATGATTGGGATGTAACTATACCTGCCTATACTTTATTTAGAAAGAACAGAGTAGGAAGTAGGGGAGGAGGAGTGGCACTATATGTAAAAACTACTATTAAACTTTGGAATTACAGAGCTTAAAAGGGAGAGGGGAGGCATTGTGGGTTAAACTAGAAAGAGAGAAAGAGAAATCTATTTACATTGGTGTGATATACAGACCTCCCTCACAAGAGGAAGAGGTGGACAGAGAGTTAATTGAAGACATGTGCAGCATTGCTAGGAAAGGGGAAGTGTTACTGATAGGAGATTTCAATATGCCAGATGTTGATTGGCACATTCCTGCTGCAGTATCATCTAGAAGTAAGGAGATCCTGGATTCTCTACAGGGAGAACTATTCAGGCAATTGGTAACAGACCCCACACGTGAAGGGGCCATACTGGACTTGGTGCTTACCAATGGTGAAAGTGTTTCTGATGTAGTGGGAGATCATTTTGCATCCAGTGATCACCAGATGGTGTGGTTCAGTATTAGGACTAGGGCTGTTAGAATCCATTCAAAGGTGAGGATCTTAGACTTTAGGAAGACTAACTTTGCGAAGATGGGCCAATACCTCAGGGAGTCGTTAGTTGGATGGGAACAGCTGAGGGACGTAGAAAAACAGTGGGAAAAACTGAAAGGGGATATTTTAAGAGCAACCAACCTTTTTGTTAAAATGGTAAATAAAGGTAAAAGGAAAAGGAGACCGCTATGGTTTTCAAAAGAAGTAGCTGAAAAAGTGAAGAAAAAGAGGGAGGCCTTCATGAAATACAAGAGATCACAGAGAGAGGAAGACAGGCATCTGTAGTTGGAAAAACGTAGAGAAGCTAGCAAAGTAGTCAAGAAGGCAAAGATTCAAAAGGAGGAGGAAATAGCCAATGCAATAAAATGGGGGGATAAGACATTTTTCAGATATATTAGTGAGAAGAGGAAGGGCAAGAGTGGTATTGTCAGACGCAAGGGTGCAGGGGAGGAATATGTAGAAGCTGATAAGGATAAAGCGGAATTGCTTAACAAATATTTTTGTTCTGTGTTCACAGATGAAGAACCAGGAGCAGGACCTCAGAAAACACACACAAATAGGAACAGAAGCAAAGGACATCTTGAACAATTTTCAAAAGACTGTGTTCGTGAGAAACTATCTCAACTTAAAGTAGACAAAGCGATGGGACCGGATGGGATATACCCGAGAATACTGAGGGAACTTGGGGATGTTCTAGCAGCTCCACTGACTGACCTTTTCAATGCCTCGTTGGAGTCGGGAGTAGTGCCAAAGGACTGGAGAGAGGCTCATGTGGTACCTTTACACAAAAGTGGAAGTAAGTATGTGATTGAAAACTACAGGCCGGTTAGTTTAACTTCAGTGGTGAGTAAATTATTGGAAACAATGCTGAAAGAGAAAATAGTGAGGTTTCTGGAGTCCAGCGGATTACAGGATCCGAGGCAGTATGGATTCACCAGAGGCAGGTCTTATCAGACAAATCTGATTGATTTCTTTGTTTGGGTGACCAGGGAGTTGGACCGAGGGAGAGCCCTAGATGTGGTGTATTTAGATTTCAGTAAAGCCTTTGACACTGTTCCTCACAGGCGACTTATAAACAAACTGAGCACCCTAGGGATGGACCCTAAAGTTACTGCTTGGGTTAGAAATTGGTTGGGTGGGAGGCGACAAAGAGTACAAGTAAATGGAGCTCACTCTGAGGAGAAGGATGTTATCAGTGGTGTGCCCCAGGGATCTGTCCTTGGTCCGATTCTTTTTAACATCTTTGTTAGTGATATAGCGGAAGGGCTTTCAGGTAAGGTTTGCCTCTTTGCGGATGATACCAAAATCTGTAATAGAGTAGACACGCAGGAAGGGGTAGATAACATGAGGAGGGATCTAGCTAAACTTGAAGAATGGTCTAGAATTTGGCAGCTGGGATTTAATGTTAAAAAATGTAAGGTCATGCATTTGGGCTGCAGCAATTCAAGGGAGCAATATAGTATAGGGGGTGAAGTACTTTTGTCCACTAAAGAAGAGCGGGACCTAGGCTTGGTTGTGTCTGATGATCTTAAAGTAGCTAAACTGGTAGAAAAGGCGATGGCAAAAACTAGAAGGATGCTTGGGTGCATACGGAGAGGAATGGCTAGCAGAAAAAAAGGAGGTGATAATGCCTCTGTATAAGTCTTTGGTGTGACCTCATTTGGAGTATAGTGTGCAATTCTGGAGACCGCACCTTCAAAAGGATGTGATCAGGATGGAGTCGGTGCAGAGGGTTGCTACTAAAATGATTAGTGGTCTTCATTATAAAGCATATGAGGACAGACTGAAGGATCTTAATATGTACACCTTAGAGGAAAGGCGGGATAGAGGTGATATGATTGAGATGTTTAAATACCTCCGTGGCATAAATGTTCAGGGAGAGAGCCTCTTTCAATTGAAAGCAAGTTCTGCTATGAGGGGACATGGGATGAGTGTGAAGGGAGATAGATTCAGGAGTGATATGCGGAAATATTTCTTTACGGAAAGAGTAGTGGATCCGTGAAAGAGTCTCCCAGTGGAGGTGGTAGAGATGAGGACAATAACTGAATTCAAAAAAGCATGGGACAAACACAGAGGATCTCTAAAGGTAAAAAGGGGACTGTTGTAATTGTTATGGAAGGACAGACTAGATAGGCCATGTGGTCTTTTTCTGTCATCATATTTCTATATTTCTATGTTTCTAGTCCGGCCAACATAAGGGGAAAATTGAAGCTTTTGACCACAAAAAAGAGCCTCTCTATGCTTAAAGTAAGCTCGCAATACACGTAATTTCACGGACTCAGATACAAAAGTCACTACTAAAGTGCAGTGCTTGGAAATGATGTCTGCGGAATCTTCCAAGAAAGCTGTTAGGTTCTGTCCAACCGAAGAATCTGAAGGAACCAAAAAACCCTCAGCCTTCGGGGAGGAAGAAGAACTAACAGGAAGGTAATACATATAGGTAACTTCCAAATTCCCCTGTAACTGCAAAACTTCAGTAAAATATGTTTTCAATAGAATATCTGAAGATAATAATTGTGTAATAGGAAAATTCAAAAGACATACATTTTTTCCCTGGACTGATTCTCAATAACCTCCAGCCAATAAGAAACTGTGAGAGAATCTCTCATTAAGGCAATATTATTATCACAACAAGACTGGAGCTGAGAATCAGTCCGGACAGCAAACTTATATAAAGAGGCAATTAATACAGCCAAAAAACAATATCACTCTAAATTATTATCTAAAGCCATAAACCGTTCTAGGGAACTATTCGAGATTGTTAAATCCCTAACCAAATCTCCAGTTAATGATACAGGCAAACTCTCTATTAACCCCCAAGTTCTAGCCGACCATTTCGCAAATAAACTTAAGCAAAACTGCCATTTCATGCCAGCCTCTACTTCACTCCAAGATGACCTCCACCTTGAATGGAAAGCCTTCCAGCCTATTACATGTAAGCAATTGCTTCAAACAATCTCCAATCTTAATACTACAACATCACTGTTAGACCCTTGCCCAGTAGCATGGATAAAGGCGACAAAAGCAGAACTTGCCCCAGACTTACTGAACATAGTGAATCAATCACTACATCAGGGATATATAGCTGAAACCCTTAAAAAGTCGGCAATACGCCCACTACTAAAGAACAAAAAACTGGACAGCAACGACCCAACTTCCTACCGTCCCATTGCAAGTATTCCATTTCTTGCTAAAATTATCGAAAAAGTTGTACAGATTCAATTGCAGGATTACATAGATTCATTTGCACCATTAGACGAACATCAATATGGTTTCCGTCCTCACCACGGTGTGGAAACCCTGCTACTAGCTTTATTTGATACTATTATCAGAGGTATCGATAACACAAAGCAAGCCTTCATTGTCATATTCCTTGATATCTCATCTGCCTTTGACAATGTAAATCATGCCACCCTCATCTCTAGACTCGCTCATATTGGCATTAAAGAAAAAACCCTCGACTGGTTTAAATCTTACTTCTCCAATAGAACCCAATATGTTCAAATAGATCAAGTGGCATCAGCACCTTTCCCACAAGAACAGGGCATCCCTCAAGGCTCTGCTCTCTCAGCTCTATTATTTAATCTGTACCTGCAACCCATTTGTACAATTTTTAAACGCCATAAGATAAATTACCATATATATGCGGACGATATCATGTTATACTCACCTTTTGATGTGTCCAACCCCGACTATAACAATATATATCAATGCCTATCAGAAGCAGAATTATGGTTGAAATCAATGAACGTGAACATTAACTTCAAAAAAACAGAAGCAATATTTATAACTAGAAACTCAAACTTTACCCCTCCATCTGAAATCAACACTGGAAAATCTCTTATACCAGTTAAAGATGAGATTAAATATTTAGGAGTCACACTTGACAGGACTCTCACCCTTTCACAACATATAAAACAGACTGTGAAAGCCATATATATATATTTTTTTTTTTTTGTAAACTCTGTTTATTGAAAACCAAATAATACAGAACATGCAAAACAATATATAAAAAACAACAACAAATACCTCAAAAAATGGCATTTCTAGTGATCTCTCAGACCTGGATTCCTCAGCAAATCAATCATACAAATACAGCAAGAAAAAAAGAATTTACAATATTCCCCTCTCCCTCCCTTTCCCCTCCTTTCCCCACCAACCTCCCTCCCACCCCACAGCCTCCCCCTTCAGCAACCAACCCCCCATAGTGAACATGCATATTAATTATATTATTAATATCCTACAACCTTCTCATCCCAATTGAAGCAGTTCATTTTGGACACGAGGCCTCAATATCTGAATATATGGTTCCCAAATTAGCAGGAATAAGGCCCAACGTCGAGCACTTCCTCTAGCCTCTCTCCTTTCCATAAGCATCAGTTGGTGAAAGTTGTTGCGCCATTCCCAATATGTGGGACCTGACGCTTCTCTCCACCTATGAAGTATGGGGCCTTTACCCACCAGACATGCCTTCCTGACCAAAAGGCGTTCCCATCTCCCTTTCGGGTGGAGTGGTCCAAGCTGATCTAACACCACAAGCGATGCTGTCCAATGGACTCGCTGTAACACAATCCTACTCATAAAATCAGCTATCCTCTTCCAGTATAGGCAAACTATCGGACACCCCCACCACATATGTCCTAAGTCCGCCAAAGGGCATGGACATTTTGGGCATCTGCCCAACTCAGTGAGATGGGATCGTAACGCCCGTCTTGGAGAGAAATGTGCCCGTAGGATGCATTTAAACTGTACCTCCCGCCATCGAGCTCCCTTCACCAGCCCCGCAATCCCACTCAAGGCCTGAAGGAGTGAACCAGGAGTTACCAAGATATTCAATTCTTGTGCCCACAAAGCTTCTTCCACCCTATAATCAGGCAAACTACTATAGTCATCTAATCGTCTTTTCAGCTGTGCAATTGTAGGTGGTGACTCCTCCCCCAGTGCAAAGAACTCTAATATCTGTGCCGATCTTTCCACCCGCAGTGCATCCTGTGGTAGGGAAGCCACATAGTGAGAGAGTTGCACGTAAGCAAAATAATGCCGCCTGCTAAGTCCATACTCCATGCGCAAAGTCTCCCAAGATTTACACTGACCCATTTGATCCACCACATGTCCAATATTACATATGCCTTGTCTCCTCCAATATACAAATGCTGATGTTTCTGATCCTGGTGTAAACTGATCATTCCCCTGTATGGGTAGCCAGCTTGAAACCCCTGATGGTTCACCCCAGAGCCTATTCAAATGTTGCCACACTCTTCGTGCCGGGTAAACCAATTCACTACTAATCACTCTACCAGGCAGGAGCCTACTTTCCTGGTGCAATACTGCCAACAAGGTCTGCGGAGCCACAAGAACCTCTTCCAGCGCTCTTGGCATATACACCTCAGTATTCCCTAGCCAGTCTCCAATATGCCGTGCCTGGCATGCCAGAGCATAAGTCCGAAGATCTGGGATTCCTATCCCTCCAGACTTCCATCTCCTTCTCAATCTATGTAAGATTCCTAATCTCGCGGTCAATAGCATTTAAATCACGCTTCAATAACCACACTGGGAGAGTTTGCAGCCAATAAAGCACCCGAGGCAGAATCACCATTCCCAGTGCTGCCGCCCTGCCCAGTAAGGACAAGGGCAGTGGAGACCACACCTGAAGTTGTGAACGAACTTTTACAAGGATTCTTTCCATGTTTTTCCTATATAGCTCCCGCGGTTCTCTCGTCAGGAGAATCCCTAAATACACAAATGTATCACCTGCCCACTTAAGCAGAAAACTTCCTCTCCAATGTCCCCTTATTGACCCTTCCACATCCATGGCTTCAGACTTTTCCATATTGATACAAAGCCCAGCAAAACCCCCATAACAAGAAAATTCCTTTAATAAATTGGGCAACGACGTCTGAGGAGATAGCAAATGAACCAGTATGTCACCTGCAAATGCTGCCATCTTAAACATATGACTCCCTATGCCTATACCTTGTATTTCATCAGACATCTCTATTCGTCGTATCAGTGGGTCAAGTGACAACACAAAAAGCAACGGTGAGAGCGGGCATCCCTGTCTTGTACCTCTCTTCAGGGTAAACTCATCTGATAGCACTCCATTACATAACACTCTAGCTGTGGGCCTCGTATATAAAAGCTCTACCATATTGCAAAAAGAAGCTCCCAGTCCATAGTGTGGCAAGAGAAATCTGAGGTAATCCCAATTCACTTGATCAAATGCCTTTTCTGCATCAAAACTAATCAAAAGCGACTGTTGCATCCTATCTCTTACCCACTCCAGCGATGCCACAATTTTACGTAGATTCCGCACCGCATATCGCCTTTTTACAAAACCTACTTGAGAATCATGCACAAGCTCACTTAATTTATTATTATTATTTATTTAATTTATTTATTTTAAGTTAAGAACTATCCAGCAGTTGCGACCTTTAACTGATAGCACCGACTTCAGATCAGTAGTCCAATCTCTAATAACACCCCATCTAGACTACTGCAATGGCATTCTTCAAGGCATCACTAAAAAACCCTACATACTTTACAATTAGCACAAAATGTTACAGCAAGAATCATTTTCAAAGCGAAAATATCTGACCACATTTCTCCTATTCTCTACTCCCTACACTGGCTTCCCGTGTCTTGTAGAATTATGTATAAAATATTGGTTACCACGTTCAAGATCTTTAACAAAATAGCTCCATCCTTTCTGTCCACACTCATCATTGTCTCACATGAAAACAGATTAAGAAGAAGACCTAACTTACACATGCTACTAGTCCCGGATTCTTTTCGAAAAACAAATCAGAAGACAAGTAATTCTGCATTTTCATTCACTGCACCAACGCTGTGGAACAACCTTCCTATCGAGCTCAGAGAAATAAAAGACCTCCAACTTTTTAGAAAGGAATTAAAAACTCACCTATTCACACTGCACTACCACAGCCTCCAGCATGACAATGTTCAGATTCCACAGGTTAACACTGAACAAAAACCATACTGTGACCCTACCTAGATATAATCCTACAGCACACTTCCATATTCCTTCTCGAGCAGCTAACTTGAAATTCAGTTGATTATTTCCATATGTAAATAATTTCATTTTAATTTATTAATGTATATAGCTCTAGGTTATGGCAAGTGTTTAGCCGCATTTCTAATTTTTGTTCTAGTGCTTGACTCTGCGTTAAATGTTAAAAATGTTCTACATCTGTTATCTGTTATATTGTAAATTTAATAGTTTTCTATTATTAAGTTTCTAATGTTCATTGTAAAATAATAGTTTACTATTATTAAGTTTTAATGTTTCAATGTAAACCGCCACTGATCTCTGGAAGAGGTGGTATAGAAAAATGTTTAAATAAATAAAAAAAAAAAAACCAAGACTGAGCTGAGAATCAGTCCGGACAGCAAACTTACCAAAGGAATCCAATTGATTCAATAAATTGCATTTTATCAACTACATCATGAGTAAATTTACACAAAAAGAACATAGTAGACAAGCGAATATCAATATTTTGAATAGCAGTCCATATGTCCACAAGAGTCACTTCCCCTGAGAGAGGAGGAGTAACTGTCCCATCGAAAACCACTGGATACACAGGCTGTGGGAGTGGGGGAAAAACATCAGGGGACAGGGCCAACAGAGTAGATGAGAAAGCTGGCTGAGGAAATGGTGGTGGAGACCGAGACTCTGGGCTCAACGAAGCCCCATCTGGTGATTGAACAACAGGCAGCAGGGAAGTCAAATGTTTATTTATGGGACCCACCATCTTACCTCCTTGTGCACTCGCTCCAGATTTAACTCCAATCTTTGCTTTCCGTTTACCCATGGAGAAACACAATGACCTCTCAGCTCCTCATGAACTTCTCATGTGCGCCGAAGGGGCGCCAAAGGGGTGTTGTCTGCCCCTTGAGTCACGCCCCTTAGGTCGCGCCATGCAGGCCATGACATGTGGCCACGTGAAGGAGCCACCGGGCTTTGTAGAGGCAGGAGAAGGGTCCTCAGCAGCCTGGGATTATCCTTCCTGTGCCTGCACAATGGTCAGCAAAGCCTCCAACCGAACCCGCTGCACTGCTCCCACGGTGATGAAAAACCATGTCAGCTCCTAAGCATGGCTACAATTCTTCCCTGGGTCCCTTTTAATAATGGTTTATGGACCTTTTCTCCAGGAACATGTCCAAACCTTTTTTTAAACCCAGCTACACTAACAGCTTTTACTACATCCTCCGGTAACAAATTCCAGAGTTTGATTAAACGTTGAGTGAAAAAATATTTTCTCTTATTAGTCTTAAATAGGTAACCCTGTAGCTTCATTGCATGTCCCCTAGTCTTTTTATATTCTGATGATGTAAACAATCGATCTACGTTTACCCGTTCCACTCCATTCATTAATTTATGGACCTCTATCATGCTGTATCTCCCCCCAGCCGTCTCTTTTCCAGGTTGAAGAGCCCTAACCTTTTTAGCCTCTCTTCATAGGAGTATACTTCCATCCCCTTTACCATTTTGAAGGCTCTTTTATGTACCTTTTCTAATAACACTATATCCTTTTTAAGATACGGCGACAAGAACTGCACACAATATTCAAGGTGCGGTCTCAACGTGGAATGATACAGAGGCATTATAATATCCTTTGTTTTATTTTCCATTCCTCTCCTTATGATAACTAGCATTCTATTTGCTCTCTTGTCCACTGGTGCACACTGGTGGAGAGTTTCAACGCGTTATCCACAATGACGCCTAAATCTTTTTTCTGGGTGGTGGTTCCCAATGTGGAACCTTGCATCGTGTAACCATAGTTTGGGTTGTTCTTTCCTAGCGCATAACTTTGCACTTGTCCACATTAAATTTCATCTGCCATTTGGATGCCCAGTCTTCCAATTTATCAAGATACTCTTGCAATTTTCCCACAATTCTCTTGGGTTTTAACAACTTTAAATAGTTTTGGGTCATCTGCAAATTTGCTAACCTCACTCATTTATTCCCTTTTCGAGGTCATTTATGAATATGTCAAAAAGCAGTGGACCCAGCACAGATCCCTGGGGTACTCCACTATTCACCTTTTTCCATTGTGAAAATTGGCCATTTAGCCCTACCCTCTGCTTTCTATCTTTTAACCAGTTCCTGATCCACAATATTACACTGCTTTCTATCCCATGACTTTTACGTTTTTCCAAAAGTCTCTGATGAGGGACCTTGTCAAAGGCTTTCTGAAAATCCAGATACACTATATCAAATGGCTCACCTTTCTCTACCTGTTTATTCACATCTTCAAATAAACATAACAGATTAGTAAGACAAGATCTTCCTTATCTAAAGCCATGTTGGCTGTCTCCCAATAAGCCATGACTATCTACATGTTGAGTAATTTTGTTCTTTATGATGGTTTCTACCATTTTTCATGGTACTGATGTCAGGCTCACCGGTTCGTAATTTCGAGGATCACCCCTGGGACCCTTTTTAAAAATTGGCGTTACATTGGCGATCCTCCAATCTTCAGGTATTATAGATGATTTTAATGATAGTTCATAGATTACTAATAGTAGGTCTGAAATTTCATATTTCAGTTCTTTCAATACCCTTGGATGTATAAAATCTGGTCCAAGTGATTTGCTACTCTTTAGTATATCAAATAGTTGTAATACATCTTCCTGGTGTATTGATATTTCTTTCAGTTTTTCCACAGTATCACCTTTAAATACCACTTCAGTCATGGGTAACATCCCTACATCTTCCTCAGTAAAGACCGAAGCAAAGAATTCATTCAGTCTCTCTACTATAGCCTTGTCCCCTCTTACTGCCTCTTTTCCCCCTCTATCATCTAATGGTCCAACTGATTCTCTCATAGTTTTTTTTGCTACGAATGTTCTTGAAAAAGTCTTTATTATGTGTTTTTGCTTCCACAGCAAGCTTCTTCTAAAATTCTCTCTTTGCCTGCTTTATCAATGCCTTACATTTAACTTGCCATTGCTTGTGCTGTTTCCAGTTTTTGTAATTTGGCTCTTTTTTCCATTTCCTGAAAGATGCTTTTTTGGAAACAACAGCCTCTCTGACCTCACCTTTAAACCATGCTGGCAGTTTTTTGGACTTCCTTCCACTTTTCTAAAAAAGCGTGGAATACAGCTGGCCTGGGCTTCCAAGATAGTGTTTTTAAACAACACCCAAGCTTGATGTAAGTCTTTAACCTTTGCAACTGCTCCTTTTAGTTTTTTCTTAACTATTTTCCTCATTTTATCATAGTCTCCCTTTTGAAAGTTAAAAGGTAGTACTATGGATTTCCTTACCATCCCTCCTCCATTAATTAAATCAAACGCGATCATGCTATGATCACTATTGCCAAGTGGCCCCAACACCCTTATCTCGTGCACCAGATCTTGTGTTCCACTAAGGACTAAGTCCAAAATGGCTTCCTCTCTGGTCTGTTCATGAACCAGCTGCTCCAAGAAGCAGTCATTTATTTCATCTAGAAACTTTATCTCCCTAGCATGTCCTGCCGTGACACTGACCCAGTCAATACCGGGGTTATTGAAATCACCCATTACTATTACTGTTCTGTAATGTTTGTTAGCTTCCCTGATTTCTTTGAGCATTTCATCATCCATTTATTCATTCTGGCCAGGCAGTCAATAGTACAAACCCACTGCCATCGCCTTCCCCTTTTTACATGGAATTTTAATCCATAGAGATTCTACAACGAATTTTGTTTCATGCAAAACTTTAATCCTTTGTGACTCAATTTTCTCACTAACATAGAGTGCAACCCCTCCACCAATTTGATCAGCTCTATCATTACGATATAGTTTGTACCCAGGTATCACAATGTCCCACTGGTTGTCCTCCTTCCACCATGTCTCTGAGATACCAATCATATCTAACTTCTCATGTAGTGCTATATATTCTAACTCTCCCATCTTAAATCTCATGGACTCTGTAGATTATTTAATTGTACAATTCATGTAAATATATTCATGCAAATATGTCCCTCATTATTAATATTTGGTTCTTGTATTAACTCTATCTCATGGTTAAATGTTACCTGAACCCATGTTTCTTGTTTTATGCATATTTAATAGTTCCATGTACTGTAAACCATCTTGATTTTGCTGATAAAGTGATATAGAAGACTCTCAAATAAGTAAATAAAGAAACGATGGGCCAGAAAAGAGCCCTGAGGGACTCTGCAAGTGAGAGGTGTGACTGGAGAAATAGAGGATCCAGCTTGAATGGAGAAAGAATGTGCAGAAAGGAAAGACCAAAACCAGAGAAGAACTGTATCATGAATCCTGAAATCATGAAGATGAGAGAGAAGGGTAGAGTGATCAACCAGGTCAAATGCTGAAGAAAGATCCAGGGAGACAGCAAGTATGATATCACCATGAACGTGAGAAACATGGAGCTCATTTAGAATAGAAAGAAGAATGGTTTCAGTGCTGTGACCTGGCCTAAATCCAGACTTGGGGGGGGGGGGCAGGGTGGAGAGCGTGAGTGGAGTCAAGGTGAATGGACAGTTGAGTAAAGACCAATTTTTCTAAAATCTTTGAAAGAAAAGGGAGGTTGGAGACAGAATGCTAGAGAACAAGGATAGTGGGGACTAGGGCAGGTTTCTTGAGGATAGGGCGGACAAGGGCATGCTTCCAGAGGGAGGGGAAAATGCTGGAAGAAAGGCTAGAATTGAAAATGGAGAGGATGTAGGAGAGGAGAGCAAAGGAGAGTTCAGTGAGCCAATGGGAGGGAACTGGATTGAGAGGGCAGGTGCTCTTATGAGAGGAAGTAAGGGTTTTAGATGGCTCTACCAGAGAGATGGAACAAAAGGAGGCCCACACATGGGAGAGAGAGGGAGTTTTTCTCAGGGAAGAAAGAGAAGGATGGGCAGATGGGGAGAGAGGAAAGGATGGGGATAGTGGCAGGGGAAGAGGCAGGAAAGTGGAGTATAATGTTGAGAGTTTCTTGGAATAATAAGTAGCAAGAAGGTCAGGAGCTGTGATGGAGGAGCAAGGGGCTAGGGATACAGAACTGTGGGGGTTGGAGAGGGAGCGAAAAACCCAATAGAGCTGCTGTGTGGAATTAGCAGACAAGGAGATCAGATTGGAGTAGTAAGACTTTTTAGCATCGTGAATCATGGTTCAGTATTGGTGGTGGCAATAACAAAAAAGAGATAGAGAGTCAGGCGAGGGGTAAGTGCAGTGGAGAAGAGTAGAGTTGTACCAGGTATGGCGATTAGATGGAAAAGATATAGGAGATGGATGGAGTGATGGATGGAGTGGTGCCAGTTGATCCAAGGAGAAGGTCAGAGCATGAGCGTCGACCAGAAGGGAAGCAAACTCTGGAAGGAACAGGGTGTCTCTGTAGGGAAACTGTTGGAGAGGCAGAGGTGATGCAACGTTTGAACTGGGGTAGCATGGAAGTGACTGAAGATATGAAGGGGGGGGAGAGGGATGGAGGGAGAAAAGAACACAGAAATGATCAGACCATGGAAGTGGAATGGTAGAGATTGTAGAAGCTCATAGGGGGAAGCAGCTGGTGTCAGGATAAGATCTAAGGTGTGCCCAGTCATGTGTGTGGGACAGAGAATGTGTTGGTATAGGGAGAGATCTGAAAGAAGGGTGTCATGCCCTCACCACCCGCCTCTAGCCTAGAGGGGCATGGTATCGGAGGAACGTCTCTTGATTGGCTTGGGCAAACTAACTTTCCCCAGGCGTATCTTGGGATATGTAGTTTGCCTTCAAAAATGGCTTCAAGAAGAAGTTGTAGTCGTGGTCCGAAGGTAAGGCAAAGTGACAGAATTTTATTTCTTATGCAAAAGTTCAAGTACCCTGTACACAGGACTCCTTCTTATGCAGGATTATTGGTAATACAGCACTAGAACAGCATAACTGCTTCACATGCTTCAAACACACACAGCTGCTTCAAATGTTTCTCAGCCCTGAAAAACAGCACTTCTTTAGCAAGGGTAAAAATGCCTCTTTTTTGCCTTGCCTTGTAGCAACAATAAAACTTAGTCCCACTGGAACAAATGCTTCTTCTTAACTCCCTTCCTGGATTAAGCTTAAACCAAAATATGGGAGACACGGGCAGCAAATATTCACCAAGCTTTTTAGCTTCCCTGCAAGTTTTCCTGGCTGCGTCACAAACCTCCAGGTGCTAGCAAAGTATCTACGGCCTCCTGTCGGTTCTCTGGGTCTTGATATTTCCAGCTTTAGGAGACCTTCTCAGAAAGTGTTAGCCCTCAGCATAACAGTTCAACGCACTTGGCTTGGCATAAAGTACAGTCCATAGGAATATCCATAGCCCTCAAGTAATCCTCATCAGTATCGACTTGCATATCTTCAATTTTTGGAGCAGTGTCCCGTTCTGAGTTTTCAAAGCAGTGCTCAGTAAACAGCTCCCCCTTGGGTCCTAGAGTGACTCCTGTTCCCAGCTCTTCCTGAGACAGCCGGTCAGTACCTTCAGCCTTCATCCCGTCTCCTCGGCTGTGTTCCCTGTGGTTCAGCTCCTCCCAGGGCTCTCCTGTATGGCTCCGCTGCGTCTCCAGCTTTTCTTGACTCTCCTGAGCCTCTTGTTTCTCCAGCTTCTCTTGACTCTCCTGATCCTCTTGTTTCTCCAGCTTCCCTTGTTTCTCCAGCCTCCCTTGTTTCTCCAGCCTTAGCAGGGGTTTATATTTCCAGCCCCTCCTCCTCCCTTCCGGCCCTTCCCAGGTGATAATAATCTCTTCTCATGCCTGCAGGGACCTCATAGGAGTCTGGGTGTGGCACCCTGGGCTTTCTCTCTCTCTTCTTTCTCTCCCTTTGCAGGGCCTGAGATCCAGGCCAGGAAGGGATTTCATGGGTATCGGTGTATGCAGGATTCAGGTTACCCTTGAAATACACAACTGGGCTCCTCCCTAAGACCAATTCTATGTCCTTTTCTATTCTCATGGGTTCAAGACAGGCGTCTCTGTCACAAAGGTGATGAGGCTTCTGTCTCTGGGATTCCTGGGAGAGTCTGGATGGATATTAAAATCACCAAGGATCATCAGGTGAGGGTGGGATAGAGACACCTCAGAAAGATTGAGCAATACTGAATCCCAGAGATCAGGATGAAGTGAGGGAGGAGCATAAAGGAGGAGAACATGAATCAGGGGGTTGGAGCATAAACAAAGTAGTAAGGATTCAGGGCAGTGGAGGGCAGGGGAGGAGAAGAGACATGGTTTAACAATAAAGAGTGGCTATTCCTCCATCATGCCAGCCTGAGTGGGTGGGTGATGGACAAGGTGGAATAGTCAGGTGGAAGACAACAGGCTAGAAGGGGATCCTCGCCATCATCTAGCCGGGGTTTGGTAAGAACAAGGATGTCTAGGGAGTGTTGCATAATGGTATCATGAATAAGGAGAGTTTTAGAGCATATAGACCTGCAATTCAGAAGGGCCATGCTGAGAGTCAGAAAGGAAGGTACAGCAGATTAAGAGAGAGTGGAAGAGGTGGAGAGGGTACAGGGCATGAGGTTGCCAGGCAAGTCCCAATGAACAGAGATTGTCGCCGTGGTGAACAGAGAAATGAGGAATAGGAGGAATGGTAGTGTGAAGAGTGCAAGGGAAATAAGACAGCAGGACTTACTCCAGAGATAGTGTAACTATGTGGCAGGGAATGTTCCCGTGGGACAGGAATTGTAGGGTCAGAGTGACAGCAACGGCAGCATCAGGGTAGCCCCTGGTCTCATCTTAAATTGTCTCATCTCTTGCTCACTGCATTCTTTACACCTTCTATTGTCTGTCCTTGTAGAATATTGGCATTTAAAGATATGACGTGGCCTTTTAGAAGGGATATCTAGGATGTATCTGGGAGCAGAATGTCCAAACATCCAGAGGAGTGGCAGCAGTGAAGGGAGGCATGAATAACTGTTTTCCGAAATCGCTCCATCTCCACCCTGAAAAATGAACATCCCAGTAACAGGTTCTGGAGACAGGCTCCATGCAGATAGCAAGGCTGGGTATATGTACTGGTGTAGGCCATTTCACTAATGTAGACACCCCCAAATTGCACACACAGAACTGGATTCTTGGATGTCCCTACTGGAGTGGTTTAGAAGAGGGATGTCCTGGCCTGCAGTTTCAGATACTTAGGCATGTGGCAGAGGGCCTGTAATATGTTTGAAGTATCTATTTACATGCAGGTTTCTTTGCCCTGAAAATATTAACTGTGGTTATGAAAGCTAATTTTACTCTTCCTCCTGGAAATGTTTGCAGTCATGAAATGAGAACTTTTTGCACCTTAGTCATGATCAGGAGCAGGAATAGGCATGAAGGGCTCAACAACCAGGGATAGATACTGTATGCTGGTGCCATTCTGAAATCAGAGCGTGACATGCATCTACCTTGCTCTGCCAGGGCATGTTTCCACCACACACTACTAACGTTAAATAGACATTCTCGCACTAGGGACACCTTGGCTTTCTAAAACGGCTCCAGGGATATCTCAATGATACATTTAGGAACAGAGAGAACACAGCAGCATGAATGGTGGTGGGAGGAAGGGGGCACTCAGAGTAATAAGCATGGTGGAAAAGCATCAGAACTTCATATTTAATGTGAGCTGGGACTGGTAACCAATGCTGAGAGATCAGGAATAGAAAGCCAAAGTACTGAGTGCAGGACGGCAAGTTTAACAGTTCTATGCCAATCATGAACCAGTTCAGGATGAGATATTCATTTTTGGAAATCAAGAGAATTATTTTCTTAAAGGTGAGAACATTCATAGAAACAGCTAAGGCTACTTGAAAGAAAATGAATGAATGTCTGTGCATGCACCTAGAGTTTGCTAAATCGGTGCATTGTTCTCTCTGATACCCTTAAGTGCATTGTTAAAATTCAAAGATTGAAATATGTTTTCTTTGACTTAGCCCAATTATTTATTTATTTGTGAGAAATCTGCCCAGAGGTCCAGGCCTTTCTTAGCACCAGAGTCTGCCCTAGAATTGGAGAGCTAGATCATATATACTTCTTCTTTATATTTAACAGTGTCATCTATACTAGCGTGCTTATTAGTGTGCTCTTCCAATAGAAGGCTTTTGTCCCCACTTCTGGTTTTCCTTCTCTGCAATGACTCAATAATTGTGGACTTTTGTATTGGAGAGTTGAATGTTGCTGGATCCTTAGCACTTTAGATTATACTTTCTCTCTTTTCTGTATCACAAATTTGTTTAACAAATGTATCATGCTATATTACAGTATATTTTAAATTATAAATAACATGGGATGCATACTAACAGAGGTAAGTTTTTGCATCTACTGCATGTTAGATGCAAAAATTAACATGTGGTAAGTGCAAGGCTTGGTGATATCTGTTGGGGGTATGGTCAGCAAATGCCCTGTATTTAGAGCAAAGGACACACACCACATGGGCCCACGTTAAATGCATTGTGAGATAGTGGGGATGTACCCACACTATCCCCCCATGCTTTTAACTCAGACACCAGTGTTGCCTGAACCCCCCTCCACCCTCACGATTGATCTTATGACACCCCCCCCCCCCCAGTCTGAGAGTGAAGAGCCAATGTCTGATCTCCCTGATACACACCTTGGCCCCCTTGATATGAGCAAGGTAATTCTGTGGCTGTTAATACAAATTCTCTGCCTGAGAGTTCTTTAAGAAAGGGAACTATTTGTATTTTTATTGGTTAAATTTTTTATTGCTTAGGCTATTGATTTATTTTTGTAGCTATTTGCTGCTATATTTTTCTCCTCTAATCTTCATTTTCAAATAGGAAGATGAGCTCTTCAAAGTCACTGCACTGCCGAAGAATTAGATCCTTCCCTTACCATCTCAGCACCCACCCATTTTATGTGTAAAATCTTGCTATATATAGAAACTCACCAATTAGCTTGCCATTTAAGATAAGAGTTTGGTATTGGCTGAAAGGAAAAATCTAGGAAATAAATAATGGATATCTACTAAAAATTACAATTAGCTATATTTGAAGGAGCTTTGGTTGTTTAATTCTACAAAGGGAGAACATTAGACTATCTACCTCAGGCACCTATATCAGAGTTTAGTAGCTCAAAGTGATAAGAAACTTCTCTATACCTAAATAACAGGTGAAAGACTAAGCAGTACTGAACACAGGGAATCATAACAGAAGGCTTATAACCGAGGTATCCGGATGCCAATCCCTTGCCTGCTATCAGCTTTGACAGCCTGCCACCACTCCCCCCACCCCCACCCCCATCATCACCACAAAACACACACACACTGGAATTTGGTAACAAATAATTTGGTCGCAGCTTTATTAAATGAATTATAAAACCGGCCCCAACATGCGCCAACTCAACATTCTTAAATCCCAACACTGCCCCCCCCCACCTTTCCGGATGATGCCCCCCACCAGCCATTTATAGCAAAGTGGTGCATCATCCACCCCCCATTCCCCCAACTGCCCGCCTTGCCATGTTATTAGCAAAGGCAGGCAAGTTGCCTTCCACCGGGCAGAGACCCCAACCGGGATGTCTCTCCCAACCAAGGAGCACTGCCGCTCCCCTGAAAAGCGGCATCAGCCTCAAATGCCCCGCCGGGTCGACGAGCGCCAGCTCGCTACCCCGCCAACTGCCGTAAGGGCTCGAAGAACACCCCCCCCTCTACCCAGCTGCGACGACCCCGAACCCCTTTGGAACACCTCTTTTATTTATTTTCTTTATTCCTTTATTTATTTTTTAATATATAGCACCTGGGAGGGTGGGGAGGGACACCTTTTCCATGTGGCGCTCAGCGAGAAAGAGGGAGATCACACGCTGCGATCTCCCTCTCACGCCGACGCCACGCCCCCAAGCCGGCACCGGCACCAGCACCAGCACCAATCGCCAGCCCCCACGTCACTGACGTGGGCCGCTGGTGCTGGCATTGCCGTGCTCACCACCTCACCCCCCCCCTGCCCCATGAATCCCCGCACCACCGCCGCAAGGGATTTGGGCCCCGGGAACCCGGTTACTTACCGGCCTCGGGACCCAGGCCCTGCGGCTCGGCGGGATGATTTCACATAAAAGAGGCTAGCTGCATTTTGTATTAAAGGACAGCTGAGGAAAAGCTAAGAACGTTGACAGGTTTTTTTTCTCATTTCCTTCAACAGGTGCCAAAGCTCCAACAGTTGAACAATGGCTGGGAAAATATCATGTTGCCAAAGCTGTTGCCCCCATTACAGCTTCTGCCTCTGTCCAGATGGACAACCTTATCCCAGGCAAGGGATTGGTACCATGTGAAAGATGCCTGCAAGTTGAATCCCTCATGAAGCAAGTGGAGGAGCTGAGGAAAGAGGTGGTGAGGCTGAGAAGCATCAGTGACAGCGAGAAGTACATTGATGCAATACTTCTTGAGGCATCTCAGCTCTCCAACAGAGGTGAATATGATATGGTACAGAAAGAAAAGATCTGGACATGGGTCACCAGAGCCTGCAGCATCTTCCCTCTAACTCAGAACATAAGAACATCGTTTTTCTGTTTTTCTCACTCCCCTACAAATGCATTCGATCTGTATCTCCTCTTTACCTTGCTTCTCTTATCTCAACCGAAACCTCACGTCGGAAACGCTATTCATCAGTTAAGTCACTCTTATCTGTGCCTAGCTCCTGCACCACCAACTCCAGATGACATTCCTTCCGCCTTCCTACTCCATACACCTGGAATGGAAGTTGGTATATTCATGATCCATTTCTGGCCCTAAGCTAAGCGTCCACCTTTCTGAGGCTACTTTTAAATTCTGTTTAATACTCTGGCTCTTTTTAATCATTAACCATAATAACACAAGGCCTCTAATCTCTTATTTGTCCTATTTGTCTTTCTTGAATAGACTCTAAGGTCTGTCGACCATCGACTTTCTCTTATGTTTATGTGCATAGTGCTGCATATATTTGGTAACACTATAAAAATATATAGTAGTAGTAGTCTCAATCCCCCTGATCTAATCTCCAACACCCCCATCAGTCTCAACCTGTCAGATTTCAGGAAGAAAATAAAAACTCACCTCTTCAAGAAAGAACATAGCATATCCTCAGACCTAGAGCCTCACCCACCATAAATCCTTACTGTAAAAATCCCACAATCCAACTCAATAGACACAAACAATGTAATAAGGACTCAATAAGACAACCATAAAAACACTGTAAATAATTCATAGTTAAAGATACCAAATGTTATGCAGTTATAGTGTTATTTTGTTATACTGTTCCTGTTCCTTGTAAATCATCGTACCTTATGGCCATGTTAAACTGTTGTTAAACTATAAACCACTTTGAATAGTAGAAAGGTGGTATAAAAGGAAGTTTAAATAAATAAATCCCTGATCTAATACCTAACCCCTCATCACAACCCCTTCTTAAGATCAACACCTATTAATTTGAAAAGTAGAAATTATGATCACCTGAAAAAAAGGAGGCACGCAAGCTCTGCCCAATAAACCACAAGAGTTAGACTGAAAAATATCTTAATAATAGTTATTCTTCAGTGCATAAATTTGAAGATCTAGATTTAAGGTTTGGCAACAGTAAAGGGTATTTTAGAATTAAACAGAATTCAAGAATTTCTAAGAAACTTAAATATTAAACTGTACTTTAACACTCACTAGTACTTAACTTATCACTGTCAAAAGAATGAAGGGTTGTCAGTGTAATATTAATTTTAAAGCAAGAGCTCCAAGAATGATAATGGGAAATATAGTAGGTTAAAATGTTGTTGCCGGGAAACTGGTACACTCTACAATGATAATAAAAAAAGAATACTTATTTACTATATGCACTGGGGGGGAAATGTGGTTTCTGTAAAGGAAAATCATGTTGATACTTAAATTTTCTAAAATGTATCAAAGGATTAAGGGAAACATTAATATATGGACTGATCTCTAGTTAAAGAAGTGGGTAGGACTAAATGGTCAATTTTCACAGTGATAGAAGGGAAAACGTGACATCAAATGAACATTTTCAGAGGTACCTGTGATAGTATTCGAGGACAAGAGTCCATTTTATTAGATACTTATATATGACAAAATGGGTTCTTGCCCTCCATTGTTCATGCTCAATAAATTGGTTAGACTAAAAGGTACAGAGGCACAATTCCTACCACTGTATCATTATTTTGTTGTTGTTAAGCACCGTCGAGTCAGTGTCGACTCATGGCGACCCTCTGGATAGTTGTCCTAAATTGTGTTCAGTCTTCATTCAGGCAGCTCATTGTTTACAGACTGATACCAATAGCTGCTGCTATTGTATCGATCCATCTTATTGCTGGCCTTCTTCTTTTGCGTTGACCTTCTATCTTGCCAAGCATGATGTCTTTCTCTAATGATTTCTCTCTTCGCATGATGTATCCAAAGTATGAAAGTTGAAGTCTTGTCATCTGAGCTTCTAAAGAAAGCTTAGGTTTGATCTCCTCTAGTACTGACAGGTTTGTTCTTCAGGCAGTCCATGGTATACACAGTATTCGCCGCCAGCACCATGATTCAAAGGCATCAATTTTCTTCCTGTCTATCTTTTTCACTGTCCAGCTTTCACATCCATATGATGTTATTGAAAATACCATGGCTTGAACAAGTTGAATCTTTGTATGGAGAGAGACATCTCTGCTCTTGAGAATCTTATCTAGGTCTTTCATAGCCATTCTGCCAAGAGCAATGTGTTGTCGCATTTCTTGACTGCTTGTTGCTTCTTTATTGATAGTTGATCCAAATAGGTTAAAGTTGTCTATGATCACTATATTACCTAAATACTTCTTTCTGCAGGCAATTCTTATAAACCATGAGCCCGCTATTCAGCGGCGATGGCTAGCACTGTTAAAGCAACTAACTGCAGGCACTGTAGATATTCATTGCTAGGGCCATATCTGAGCTCTGGCATTGAATATCTGGGTTACCCAGATTGCCGCAAAGCTAACTGGACAGTGGCAATATTCAGCCGCTGCCCGCTTAACATCTGCAGCAAAAGTTAAGCCAGGGTTTTCTGTGCCTGATATGTGCCACATATTGCTAATTGGGAAGTGGCTCAATATTGCTCAATGGGTGCTAGTTAGCACCATGGCATCTAGAGGCAGTACCCACGGATATTAAGCGACACTAACCATGTTAGTGCCACTGTATATCTCACAGAGCGGTATTTAGATGGTTGGCGGACCTGCAAACCGTGTAAATGCCTTTGAATATCCCTATTTTGATGTTATCTCATGCAAGCATATAATGAGAAACATTTCTAAAATATTTTACTATAATTTTACCTCTCTGCATGATCTCTAAAAATGTATTCACAAATTCTTCTAACAGTCCACACTTTCTGTTCACCCAAAAAGAAATAGGAATTCCTCCTAATTTCCATCTCTCTTTAAAAATACTGGGTGCCATTCCAATCTCCGTTTAGCAGGTCTGGATCTCTCCTACGGCTACAGAGCTCTCCACACGTACAGGCCACTAGTGCGGGGAGCTCTGTTTCTGGGGAGGAGGAGCGAGGGAGGGCAGTAGGAAGGGATGTGACCCCGGACATACAGGGCCGATTCTGAGTCCGGGGTCACACAGTTAGACAAGGGACTTATTCCACCTCGGAAGTGGAATAAATCCCCCTGGACATCAGGAGACAGTAGAGCAGAAGGCCAAACTGGAAGTGAGAGGGTGCAGGGGATTCATTACAGCCCAACATGGCCATAGGAGGCCAGATCGGGGTTTGGGATGCAGAGAACAGGCCTACAACCATGCTTCCGGTGATTGTGGCTCCTTCATGGAGCCACAGTGCCATGGCGACAAGATTCCATGGCACTGCGGCTCCATGAGCGAGCCTGACTGAGTTAGCCGGGCAAGTGGCTGGACATCTGGGGTGCCTGAATTGCGGCACCTCATGGATGTCCAGCCATTGTGATGCGATTCTGCTCCCACAGGGACATCTAGCCCCTACGGGAGCAGAATTGGGTGCATCCCTAGGCCATCTGGATGGCACAGAGATGCACAACTTAAAATTGGCCTCAATGTATCTATTTATTTATTTAATATTATATTAGATATGCCACCATAGGCATCATAATAGTTTGCAATGACCAATAACATGGCAGAGATCAAATAAAATGCCTGAGGATGAAACCAAAAACTCAAAGACAACCTAAATTGTAAAAAAAAAAAAAATACTAGGAGGAACTCTGAATAGCTCAACAATTAATCCTAAACTATCAAATACTCGTAGAAATATAGAAACATGACGGCAGAAAAAGACCACATGGTGTATCTAGTCTGCCCTTGCATATCAACTTCTACAACAGTCCCCTCTTTTCCCTTAGAGATCCTCTGTGTTGGTCCCATGTTCTTTTGAATTCATATAGGGCCTGAGTCTGATCCCGATGTACATCTCCTTTGTATGTCCGGGTTGACCTGGACGTACAAAGGAGATTGTGATTCTGATCCCGCAGGATACGTCTAGCCCGCGGGATCAGAATTGCAAATAGGCCTGTATGTGCAGACCGGGACTGTGATTCAGTCCCAGCCTATAAGTACAGCCATAGTCCGGCTAACTCAGCCAGGGCTTTTGAATGGAGCTGTGGCGCCATGGCGTCTGTTGCCATGGTACCGTGGCTCCATTTAAAAGCCACAATGCCGACCACTTCTAAAAATGTTAATTCCCCTTAGCCTGACCCCGATCCAGCCTCCTAAGGCCAGGATCGGTCTGCGGGGAATTAACTCTGCTCCCCTCAGCCCCTTCCGCACCCTGGGTCGCTTATAAAGAAACATCCAGGGAAGTTATTCCACCCCAGGTTGGAATAACTTCCCCAGCCATTTCACCAGCCCTGGACGTTCAAGGCCGACATTAGAATCGGGACTGTACTTCCAGGGCCAGTGACCGCCCACTGCCCGCCCACTCTCCGCTCACGGGCTGCCTCTTCCCCACCCCCGACTAACTTTCCTGCACAACTGGCAGGGAAGTTAGTCGGGGCATGGAGCTGGCACGAATAACGCTATTCGTGTCTCAGAATAACCCCCATACTATCCTCATTTCTACCACCTCCACTGGGAGACTATTCCATGCATCCACCACTCTTTCCATAAAGAAATATTTCTGCATATTACTCCTAAGTCTATCCCCTTTCACCCTCATCCTATGTCCCCTTGTAGCAGAGCTTGCTTTCAATTGAAAGAGGCTCTCCTCCTGTGCATTTATACTATGGAGGTATTTAAATGTTTCAATCATATCTCCTCTATCCCACCTTTCCTGACACAAGTATTCATGAAGTTTCACTCTCTGGAAATTAAAACAGAAAGATTCCTTGTGGAAACTATTTAGAGCCCTAATTGTATTAGAGTGAGTTATGTTTTCAAAAGTTTAAATAAGTTAATACTGCAATCATCAAATCCTGGAGTCTAAAACTTGTAAGAAATGAACAACTGTACAGATAAATGTCATTTTAAGAATTAAAGGCTATCTCAGACCATAATGGCTTAGTTAATAATCTAAAACATTTAACTACTGGAGCACTAAAATGAATAAATTAAGTGGCAATAATGTCAGCATGTGCATGCAACTAAATAAAAGCAGTAACTATAGAAAAATATAGCTGCAAGAACATTTTATAGAGATGGTGTCAAAGACAACAGTATGAGATTATTCAGTTTCACTGTAAAAGACAATTACAAATATAATAATAATTACTAAATTGGACTTATATAACAGAAGTACTTCGGATTAGCATGATTATTTTAACAAACAACAGAATAAAAAATAAAATATTGTTGTGTATATGAATCCAACTTGTTTCTCCACAAACTAAGTGAAACTAATACTCACAGAAGATATTTATATTCCCATCCACCAATATTGCTTGACCTAGCTGGGAACTAATTCAACGTCTAAAAAATTACATTTATCTACTGACAGATAAAAATGACCTTTAGTTTCTCAATTATATTGCTTAGTTACAGTGCACCTTTCTATTTAAATCTATTAGTATGTGCAAGTGTTTATGATTTTAATACATCGCTTCAAAAAATAAGAGAAATAACCAAATGGTGATAGCCGAAAGCTAGAAACAGAGGAAAACCCATATCAATAGACACGCCATGTTGGTGACCCTTAACATAGACACTAATAACGGACTGAATCTTGGCCCTTCTTTCATGTGTTTTGAACTTATCAACCTTTACAAAAAGTTCTGCTTCAGGAAAAACCATAAATCATTTTCTGCTGATAGTTATCTAAGCCACTTTTCTTCATTTTAATATCCCGGCTGATCTGTGGTCCTGCTGTATTAGTTGTGGCACAAGACCGCAGGTCAGTCGCGATATTAAACAGAGAAAAAGGGCTTAGATAACTACCAGCAGAAAGTGATTTATGATTTCCCTTGAAGCAGAACTTTTCATAAAGGTCAATAAGTTCAAAACACATGAAAGGAGGACTTAGATTAAGTTTCTTATTAGTGTCAGTGTTGGATGGTAACACGGTTCAACAGCCAAAATGCTTTGGCCACGAAAGCAGCTGTTCTAAACTAATTTAAGGCTACTGTACACAGAAATCATAATGAAAATGTCTGATTAGGTCTAGTTGCTAAGATATATGCTATTAATTAGTCATTAGGGGCCATTAACTGTATTATGCAACATTTGTGTGAGATTGCATAACCTCTACTTGCAACCAACAGAAATATCTGTCCAAAACCAGATGATGCAATCAGTATTTAAATTTGCATCACTTGACAGTATAAATCTTAAGGTGTATTAGTCACAGAAAAATTAAAAATTAAGTATTTTGCATTATTTTATGCCGATAGGTCAAGCACATCATATTTGGCGATGCATCGTATTTGTGTTAATAATGCAGATAATTTCTGCTATATTTGTGGTGAAGTGACTTTTACATCACACAAATGGAATATGACTGTGGCATTTAAGAAAGCCTACAACTTATATTTTGGTTGCAGAATAGGAAATCAGGATAAGAGCTGGGCGCCACACATATGCTGCAATACATCTGCAACAAATCTCAGGCAATGGATGAAAGGGAAAAGGCAATCAATGCCTTTTTCAGTTCCAATGATCTGGAGAGAGCCCACGGATCACGTCAGCAATTGCTACTTCTGCATGGTTCCTCCAATTCAGAAAGGCATATCCAGAAAGAGTAAGTGAACTGTGCAATATCCAAACATTCCATCTGCAATACGCCCAGTGCCTCATGGAGAAGGGTTGTCGATTCCAAAAATGTCAGAATCATTATCATTAGAATCAAGTGAGGAAGAGGAAGAAATTTGTAGTCATGAACGTCAACCTTTCGTGACCCCGAGTTTCTTCTGGCCACTGCTAATGAGCCACACCTCATAACGCAAGGTGAATTGAACGACCTTGTCAGGGATTTAGATCTCCCCAAGAATA
Source organism: Ichthyophis bannanicus (assembly GCA_033557465.1). Taxonomy (NCBI): domain Eukaryota; kingdom Metazoa; phylum Chordata; class Amphibia; order Gymnophiona; family Ichthyophiidae; genus Ichthyophis; species Ichthyophis bannanicus. The sequence goes on from CM066032.1 coordinate 1,631,089,316, forward strand.
AAGCTGAGCTTTTGGGTTCCAGACTACAGCAGTGGAATCTTCTGGCCGGTGAAGTTCAAATTTCTTTTTTCCGGGACCATCAGAAAGAGTTGGTGTCATTCTTTTTCAAAGAAGGTGATCTTGCTGCATGCAACAATGTAAAAGGCTTAATGGCAGCTCTCAATATCAATTACAATGCAGATGATTGGAGGCTCTTCATTGATTCATCCAAAACAAGTCTTAAAGCTGTATTGCTGCATAATGGCAGCTTGCTACCATCAATTCCTTTTGGCCATGCAGCTTTTATGAAAGAGACTTATGACAATATGAAACAACTTTTGAAATGAATTATGATCAACATCTATGGTCAATCTGTGGTGACTTCAAAGTGGTCGCCCTCTTGCTTGGTCTTCAGGGTGGATACACCAAGTACTGCTGCTTCCTGTGTGAATAGGATAGTCATGCTAGAGATTGTCATTTCGTCAAAAGGGACTGGCCACTCCATCAGTCATTGGATCCTGGAAGCAAAAATGTTCTGTTTCCAGTACTTGTAGACAGCAACAAGATTTTGATGCCTTCCTTGCACATCAAGTTGGGACTAATGAAAAACTTTGTCAAGGTCCTGGATAAAACTAAACCTGCTTTCAGGTATCTTAGTGGTAAATTTCTTAGACTGAGTGATGCCAAAGTTAAGGAAGGAGTTTTTGTTAGCCCTCAGATTCGTGCACTTCTTCAAGATGACAAATTTCTTCATTTATTGTGTGGAAAGGAAAGGCTGCATGGATAGCATTTGAATCAGTGACACAAAGGTGCTTGTTTACAAAGACGCCATAGCGATTCACGATCGTTATCGGAGCCGCGGCCCCATTGAAATCAATGGGGCTGCGGCTTTGATAACGATCGCGAACTGCTACCGCGGCTTTGTAAACAAGCCCCAAAATTTTCTTGGAAACAACAAAGCAAATAATTACCAAGAGATTGTTCAAGATCTTCTCAAGGCATACAAAAACCTTGGTTGCAACATGTCCTTAAAGATTCATTTTCTACACTCTCATCTAGATTTTTTCCAACAAAATTGCGGAGCAGTAAGTGATGAACATGGAGAATGATTTCACCAAGACATTGCAGCCATGGAAAAGAGGTATCAGGGTAAATGGAGTCCATCAATGCTTGCAGACTACTGCTGGAGAGTGACAAGGGATATTCCATTTCTTCAGTACCAGAAACAGATAATGGAAGAGTCGTGAAGCCACTGAATGAGAACAAAAACTTGCTAGAATGTACTTACAAATGTTCTTAATGAAAGTGAAATTGCAAACATAATTACTCCTGTTTCTTCTAAGTACGTTTATGAACTTTATTTTATAAAAACATGCTTGTTATTGTGCAAAGTTTCATTTGTAATACAATTTTGATTTACTTCTAAGGATTTAGGCTCGATTTTCACCATACATAGTGGTAAAATGTAAATTCTTCAACATATCATAGAAACAGGAGCTAATTGACCAATTTCACTATCATATTTGAATTCAGCGTATCAAATTCATTAAGAAATAGCACATTTAATTTCTGAAGCAAACAATTTTTGAAAATTTGTAGAACAGTGTTTAACCTGAATCTTTGGGACTGAAGTAATTATAATGAACTGCTAAGTAATGGACATTTCTGCCTCACTTTTATATAAAAAAGCAAAAAGGACCAAAGTTGGCTACTAGCTGTAACTGGGATAGCTATAAAACAAAAAGGTCTGACAAAAATATTTTTTTACAGCTTGTGTGATGAACTTTGACACCAGAGAAGCCAAGGTTCAAATCCCACTGATGTTCCTTGTTGCCTTGGCAAGTTACTTACAGTAACTCTCCATTGCATCAGGTGCAAACCTAGATTGTAAGCCTCTGGGAACAGAGAAATACCTACTGGATCTGAATGTGCCTTGCCTAAAACTGCCACTAGAAACACAGAGGATCAATGCAGACAAAGAACATCAATGCACACCTCTAATGCTATGACTTTATACATCAGTCCATTTGTCTTCTACATACAATGCATATGATACTTGGATTTGGGACCAGAATGGAAAAGAACCATGGGTTTGTGAGAGTTTGGAGATGAAATAAACAGTAGCATCAATGAAAACAAGGAAATTTAAAAGAGGGAAAACTGCTGCCTGCAATAATATGTACAATAAGAAAGGGACAATTTTGTTGAGAGAAGACAAAATGAACATTTGAACTGAAAATGATTGCTGACCTGATAAACATTACCCGCTCAATATTCCAGGGCATTTATACTGTTGGTGGCAGTTGAGTTTTTTTTTAATATTCTGTAGCACCTGTACAAAAGGAGGAGAATTTTAGTAGGGACGTCCAAATACAATTTGGGATGTCTAAGCCAGAATGTCTGGAAAGAAAGCAGGCACATCCAGGTGCAGAAAATTTCACATATGTGAACGTGCCCGATATGGATGTCTGTGGGGGTGTCTACATAGACATCCCAGAACCCTATTTTAGAATCTGGGCATCTAGGATAGTCAAATGGTTAGAGTAGTCAGCTAAGAAAAGGGCTGCCTGCATTCAAATCCCACTGCTGTTATCACTCATATTGTGCTGAGTAGTGGGGAAGATGGAATACTTTCTTCTTTATACCCTCTAGATATTTCTCAGCCAAAGCAAGCACTGGAACAGGTCTAAACAGACGCGATGCCAGACGTCCATGACGTTTTTAAGATTAGGTAGGGATGTCAAGGTTCCTGGGAATGCCCCAGTCACAATTTCACATGCCCCTGTTCAGACTTGGATATCCTCACACTGGGGTTGTCTCCAGAACCGGCTTCTAAAATGGCTCTGGAGACTCTGTGCTTTGGACGTCTCTATACCCATTTTCTGGCATCCAAGATGACCTCCTTACTATATGTCATTTAAAGTGCTAAACAACTAAAGTTGTTGGTTTTAAGATGGGGCATGGTTTGTAGTGGGCTAGGGGCAGTGTCCATAGTTATTTGTTTAGCTGTGAAATTCACCTACTGACAGGATAACTTATGGGGGTCATTTTAAAAGCCCTGTTTGCAAGTTGGATGTCTGAAAACATACATTCAGACATGTGAATCATGGAGACATCCCCAGAGTCATTTTAGAATGATATATATATATATATATATATACACACACAGGGTGGCCCAAAAAAAGTGAGAACATCTCGTAAATTAAAAGTTTAAATAGTTTACTTATTTACCTTTTTTAACTATATAACATCTTTATTGCAACAATTTCCGGTCGCCATCTTTTTTTTTTTTTAAATTTGTCAATCATTTACATCTGTCTTTTTGAATTTTTAAATAACTTATATGCTACGAGATGTTCTCACTTTTTTTTTGGGCCGCCCTGTATATATACAAAAGCAGCCTCAGTGCGAGAGCGTCCCTGCAGAATGGGGGCACTGTGGAGACGTTCCATTGGCAGAGCAAGAGTGTTGCACATCATGGTGCAATTTCAGAACAGCACAAGTATGTCTGCCCATGGTTGTTGAGGCATTCATGCTTATAGCTGATCCCGATGAATAAAAGACAAAAAAGTGCTCATTTCATGGCTAAAGCACTTCCAGGGGGAAGAGAGAAATGCGCTTACATTGCAGTGATTCATATTTCCTGGCTGAAGAAACCTGCTCATAAATACGTACTCCAAACATATTACTGGCCCACCGCTGCATGTCTGAATATCTGACATGGTAGGGAAGGATGTGTTAGTCTCAAAACATAGATGCCCCCATTCTGAACTATCCAGGCCAGGTGTCCAAGTACCAAGTTCCACGGGTGTGCAATTCAGGGACGTCTACATTTGTGAAATGGCCTACACCTGTGCATGCACCTGGCCTTGCTATCTGCACAGGGCCCATCTCCAGAACTGGTTACTGGAACATTCATGTTTCTGGGTGGAGACAAAGTGATTTTAGAAGACACTATTGTAACTCCCCCGGTGTTTGGACATTCTGCTCTGGACATCCCAGATTTTTCCAAGAGGTCTCTTCTAAAATGCCATTTCACATGCTTATCTCTAAATGCATAAATGACAGGAATAACTTTCAATGGAAAGCTATTAATTTAGGGCAGAGGGGAGACTGAGGGTGGTCACGTTATTTTATTGTATGGCTTATATATGTATATTTATTTTATGTCTGTAATTGTTTTATTTTTTTATTGTTAGCCACTTTAAGTACTTTATTGAACACGAGCAGGATATCGAGTGTGTGAGAATAAATAAATTCATAAATAAATTTACTAAACTTCATTAAGGTTTTGCAGTTAAATGTATATTAACTACAAAAAACTAATCCATGATAGCAGGAAAACCTCTTTATTATAGCTGAGGCAATTAGAGTGTGTTGTGCAAGGCCAGTATATATATATATATATATATATGAAGAATGCAGTTTATAAGAGGCACCTCCTATCTCTTGCCATTAGGGAGATCATTTTTTAAGGTGGCATCTAATTTTAGGTGCCAACAGCATGCATAAATGTTTGTATTTTACCCATTTGCATGTGTAAGTAGAGTGGAGGAGTAGCCTAGTAGTTAGGGCAGAAGCCTGGCATCCCAAAGACCAGCATTTAAATCCCACGGGCACACCTTGTGGCCTTGGGCAAGTCATTTAACCCTCCATTGTCTCAGGTGCAAACTTAAGATTGTAAGTACTCTGGGGACAGGGAAATACCTGATTTTAACTTGCTTTGAATTCCTACTGGAAAGGTGTGAGCTAAACCCTAATAATAAATAAATGATCCATTATAAAATACTGACCTGTGCAAAAGTGTCCATGTTGTTTACATGTCATGTACTTTCACTGTGGGCGTGCGCATGAGTGGAGTATGGGTGATGCAAGCAAGTACATGCATTGATTGGAAAATACAATAACAGAAAGGCCGCGGGCCTCGTGCCCGCTAGCCGCCGATAACCAGGGGGGGCGGCGCGTGCGTGTCCCGGCCCCCACGAGGCGTCTGGAGGAGGTCCGCGTCGGCGTGGTTTGCCGGACCCCATTGGCTCCTGATTGTGAGTGCGGGCGCGGGAGCCAATGGGGGAGTGTCTAGTCCTGGTGGGAGGCGGGGCCAGGGCCGAGTGAGCTGGCAGGAGCGTCAGTCACCGGGGGAGCATGAAGGTGGCTGGCGTGGCTGCCTTCTTCGGCTGGGATTTTTCATAGTTCCTGGGCTTCTGGAGCAGCCGGAAAGGGGTGTCAGGTTTCATTTGGAAGGGGGTAGGAAGGCGGCAGAGGCGGGCTTGCAGTGAGCCACGCTCCTGCGCCTGCCACGGCAGTTGACCCGCGTGCTCGTTGGGTCCTGCCAATGCCGGGACTTGATAGGTGGGGAGCCCTGAGGGCCATGAAAGTCCCCGGTTGCTGGGTAGAGTGGCGGGGTAGCATCTGGGGGAGCTGCGAGTGCCACAACTGTCCCCAAGGCAGGCCTGCAGACCCGCTGCGGTGCCTAATGATTGTGGGAGGCCACTGGACTGAGGGGATCGTAGAGAGTCAGGAGGCTTTTGGGCCAGGGGGTCCAAGGAACAATACGGGGTTCTTGGAAGTGCCCCGGGGAATCGGGACTGATGGGGAGGACGACTAGGGTAGGAGACGAGGTGCGTAGGGGACATCCAGGAGGGGGCGGAGCTGTTCTTTACCGGCTGGAGTGCCCCTTCACTGGTCACACATAGCTGAATTTAAAAAATTAAATCTGTGCCAGTTTGGAGAGATTGGAAGGGGTTGGTGGGATTTCCGGAGCCCCTAGTGCTAATTCGGGGGTGAGTTGAGGGTAGGGAATCTACCGTGTTTACGGGTATGATGTTTGTTCTTGGGGGGGGGGGGAGCCTTGACCCAGTTATCGCATTTATTATCTTCAAAGTTGGATAATTCTGTGTGGTACAGCAGATGTGCTGCTGAGGCTGGGCACCTGGTACAGTAGTTTTATTTAGTTTTCATGGGTTTAAGGTCATAATTTTAGTGATTTCTAAAGCGAACTCCTGCACAGTTTCCGAGAGTTCATAGTAGGCTAAACTTTGTGCCCAGGTAATAAAGTTGGTTGACAAAGTGCTTTTTAGCATAAAATTTTAAGTTTATTTCAGGAAAAGTACCAGTATGTAAGGGGAGGGGGAGGGGGTGATATATGTTGCGACGCTGTTGCTACAGGGTACAGCTGAGTTGAGGTATAGTTGTGACGTGCTTACTGAACTACTTTAATACTGTGTATACTCTTACAAAAACAGCTCGAACGATTCCTACATCGGGGTGGCAGTGGAGCGGTGAGTCAGGACGGTCAGGCTGGGCGAGGTTTAATGGGGCCAGTGGGGCTAGCGGTTATTCCGGGGGCTGTTATCCGGCAGCCTGGGGATCCGGGGTGGGGCTGGAGACAGGGATCTTCTGGGCTGTGCAGTCGGGAGGGTGCGCTCTCCGTGGGTTTTAGCTACTCCCCTGCGGTGTGTTCTGTTTTCTCTTTACAGATGCTGCCTGGAGGATTGCTGGTGCATCGTGGTTTGGTGAGTGCGAAGCGGATGGTGAGGGGAGTGAGCGGCTATGGTGACGCCGGGGATCCGGAGGACGTGTGGCGGTTGGACAGCGGGCCGGTGGATCAGGCAGGTGGTGTGCAGGTGCCCAGGCCCCTGGCTGTGGGGGCAGGTGAGTCGCCAGTTGGGGGAGGGGGCTAAGGGGTGGGGGGATGAGGCAAAAGCGGTAGCGGCAACACTCCTGTAGTCTGCGCCGTGGGTCCGGGTCCTTGTCGTCTGCGTCTCGCAGGGCATCGTCCTTGTCGCGGGGTGCGGAGAGGGGCTGCGAACGGAGGGTAGCTGTGGCGTATGGGAGCTATGGGGGGTGGGGTGGCCCATGCTTGCTTAGATTTCTGGACTCTGAGGGGGGGTGCCACGAATGTTATGGACCAGGATCCGGAAGAGGCAGTTTATAGGCATTTTAGGCTGGGGGGGTAGGCAGAGGTCCGGTGATACTAGCGGAAGCGCAAGGCGGGTGCGTGTGCTGGAGGGGGGTCAAAGGTTGCGTGTAGCTGGACACAGGCCTCCGGAAGTACGCTGGGGTATGGGGACGCCCATCCCTGGGCAGTGTGGGTGCGGGTCGCCTATTCAGATGTTAGCTGGAAGCGGCCCTGACGGGTGAGGGGGGGGGCATAGCTCAGCTAGGATGGGCAGTTGCGGGACAAGAGGGCAGTGCATAGGTCAGTCGCGCGGGGACCACGGGGTAGCAGCCTTTGGCTGCCGCAGTTGGCGGACAAGGGGGGGGCGCGGGTGGTGGGGGGGGGAACGGAAAGGGGGAGCGGTGGTGCTGAGTGGTACGGCCTTTCGGGGGGGGGAAGAGAGCGGTTGGGGGGAGCTGGGGCCTTATGCTGGCGGGTGGCAAGCCCCCTGCTCTTTTCCGGATTGTCCGTGTCGGCCTAGCTGTTCCGTTTGTGGTGGTGGGGGGGGGGGCGTTTCTCCCTCGCATGTGTCCAGAAGGGGCTAAAGTTGATTCTCTTCCCGCCCCCAAGCGGTACGGAGCCATGGGACCTGGCTTCGAAACCTCTTCGGATTGGGGAGCTTGGGCCCTGGACGGGATGGAGGGGGGCTCGAGGGGGGATGTCGGTTTGAGCTCGCTATTTTGTTAAGGGGAGGGTTGGACCGGATGAGGGATGGAACTCACTTCGGTGCGGCACTGCGCTCAGATTGGAGGGGTTAGCTGGTAAACGGACGTGGCTTGGGGCAGGGCAGCGGGAGCGTGCCGAGAAGGGAGCCGGGGTAGTACAGACTGATCCACCACTGTACCGCTGTTGGGGGAGGAGAAAGACACTGTGTACACGGTGGAGTGCTGGCCAATAGGGGTGGTGGTTTGGCTGGGGGTTCTGCTTGCAAACATGATTGGAGCTTCTACAAGACCGTTGCGGTATTTGCAGGCCCAAATAGGCTTGGACCGTCGCGTGGCAGGTACTTCCGCTGGGGGGGTATTCTGGTGTCGGTTGTAACAGGTGGCGTCGGGCATCCTTACGACACCGCTGGGTGTCGCGCGGTTTGGGGGCTGATTTGGGTAGGGGATCAGTTCATAGGAGGTTTCAACGGGTTTCAGTTTGAGTGGAGGATGACATTTACGCAGGGGATATGCGGTAGGTAGCGGGGGGTTGTATGGGTATCTTGGGGATTCTGGGGCGCAGGGTCCTGGGCCGCCAGCGGTGCGGGCGGCGGTTATATTCGATGACATGACTGGTGGCGTTGGCTGCCATAGGGTTGCCGTTTGGCTGTCTGAGGGCTGACTAATCACGTTGCTGCTGCTTTTTCCCATTCCTTGCGGAATTGGGTTGGGTTTTGGCTCCAGGGGCAGATTTACAGTGTCTGCAGTGCAATGGAGGGGGTATTGGCGGGGCGGTGACGGCGTAATAGCACTGCTGGTATCATAGGGTTGGCAGCAGGGTCCGGGGTAGGGCCATCTTTTGGGCCCGTATGGCGGGGAGCGACACGGTCGGCAGGACGGTGGCCTGTAGTGGGGTTTTTTGCATTTTCCCGGAGGCAGTGGGTTGGGGGGCCTCTGGGGGGGGTTGCAGGTTCTTAGGCTGCTGAGGGGTGGGGAGAGTGCGCTGCCTTGGAGGCCTATCGGCATGTAGGATCTGGGGGGGGGTTCCTCTTGGGGCAGGCGGATGCCCGAGCGCTATTGAGTGTTACCGCATTTTGCGGATGCTGCTTTGCCAGTTGGGGCGGGCTCCGGCCCACTTTGCTCCTTGAGTCAGCGGATGGGCTGCTGGCAGTTGAGAGCCTTTCCGAGGTTGGTGCTTATGGGGGGGTGGGGGGGGGGCTTAGCGGGTGCTAACTGTTATTTCTTTTAGATGTCGGCCGGACTCCAGGTTGCTACTGGATGATCGGCTCTTCGATTCCCGGACAGCGCCAAGGCCATCGGAGTCAACGATGGGGTTGCCCGCCACTGAGGTGACCGTCTCATGGCTGGGCAAATGCGGTCTCCGGAGGGGCCGCTGCTGCCTTTGCTTCGGCACCAGGGCTGCGAGACGGGTGTGCCGGAGGTGCTGTTGCTGAAGTCGGGCGGCAGTGATTGAGCGGCCAGGATGGGTAAGTGGTGATGGGGATGAAGTGCTATTCATGTGGGGCAATGTGGTTTTGGGGGTGGTCGGACATAATTCCAAGGCCTGCTTGCTGGGTCCGCTAGTGGTGGCATTAATCGGCTGGTTGGCCGTTGGGTGTGTCCGCAGGGTGGATGGCTGATTTTGCATCCTGACTAGAGGTGGGGTATGCCGGTTTATGGTGGCAGGGTGGGGTGTGTCTATCCCCGGTGGGGGGTGGCTTTGTTTCTCAACGGCTGGCGAGAGGCTTTGGAATATGTGGCGCAGGGGAGGGCGACTGGTCGCAGCTTGCCGTGGGGGGTGGCTCAGCGACGGTGGTCCCTGAGCCTGTGGCAGGATCCCGGAGGTGTCCGGGGTCCGGAGCCGGTGGCAAGATGCAGGGCGGGGGTGGGGTACCCCCGGCCTGGTGAAACCCTCTGGGCTTTTGCTAATAATATGGCGAAGCCGGAAGAGGGGCGACGGAATGGCCTGTGGCTGGTTTACGGCGGAAGCGGGCGGAACTCACTTTGCTACCCACACAGCTGGTGGAGATTCATTCCGCGGCCGGAATTCAGTTAATGAAGGTTTGCTGTTGGTTGTGGTTGAAAGAAAATGTACGGTTAATAAAGTTGCGACCAGTTTGATTCCCAATGAGTGTGTTGTGGTTATTTGTAAGTGTGTGGGGGGGGGGTGTAATGGGGGGGGTGGGGGCAGGGACAGGAGCACCCGGTCCACCTTACCCGGTTACTTGTGTGCATATTTGCAAAATGTGGCGATGGACATTTACCCCAGATCTAGAGTTGGTATAAATGATCATGCATTAATTTAGGGCATATTCTCTGCCACACACTCTAGTATTTTATAAAGACAGGTAGGTACCTTCTTGTCTTAAGAAAACAGGATTAATTTGGACACATTAAAAGAGCCTTTGACAAGGCACCCTCTTATAAAATCACTCTCCATTTGTTTAATTTCATAAATGGCTGCACAGTTCCTGAATGTCCATTTGATATTTCATTTAAGGCATAATCGTCTAACCTACCACCAATACTACATACAAGGTCTGTCATAACAAAAGTCAGTGTCTGTGTTGGCAAGGGGGAAAAGTAAAACATAGTTACAGAAAGTTAAGACAAGGAACGTTGAGACAAGAGACTTGGAGGAGTCATCAATGTAAAGGCTAAAGTTAAAGAACATAGGAACAGGAAGGTGGTTCAAGGAAGAATGAAAGTCAGGAATTAAAATTAACAAGGAAGAAAGAGGAAGAGGAGGACATATTAAGGGGATGAAAAGGAAACATTTTGCATACCTGATACATTTCTTTCCCTGAATCCTATTAGACCAGTTAAGACAGGTGGGTTATGCTCACCAGCCAGTAAGTGAAGGCAGAATTGAGCAACTTTCAGTGACATCATCAGTTGGTGTATCCATTGCTGCAGCACTGACAAAAGCCAGTATGACACATCCCAAGCAATCAGCATGAATGAAAAACTCCTAAACTATGAACATTATTAACAAAAAAAACATAGCTTTGAACTGTCATTTGAAATAAACATTTGGCTCTCTTATAAGAAAAGTGACTTCAAGACTCTGGGACAGAGGGTGCAGCAGATAGGTAGTATTCTCTTCAATCCTCCCTGTTGAAGGTGAAGGTCAAGGTAGAGAAGCTCACATTCTGGAGGTGACTGCACGGCTGTGTGAATGGTGTCATTGAGAGTGGTTTGTTTTCCTGGGCCATGAGATGATTTTCCAAGGGCTGAAAGAGCAGAGATGGCATCTATCAGTCCAAGAAGGATTGAAGTGTATTCTGCAGCTGACTAGCTAACCTAGTGAAGAGGGATTTAAGCTAGATTCATTGGGGATGGGTGAAGAAATCCCCCAGGTAAGTGAAACATTAAATACCTCTGTAGAAATTGGTAAACAGGGCAACATCTGCTAAGCAGTGTGTGTAAATGCTGTAACATGGAAAATAAGATCCCAGATATTGAGGCTTTAATGGAAGAGGCTGACTTAGATTTAGTGGAGGTTATGGAGATATAGTTCATGGACAACTATGACTGGGATGCAATTATAGAAAGCTATAGTTTATTCAGGAATAACAGGGTAGGAAGAAGGGGAGGAGGAGTGGCACTGTTGGTAAAAAAAAAATAATATTAAAGCTATAAAATTGCAGGGCTTAAAAGGGAGTGTGGAGGAGTAGCCTAGTGGTTAGAACACTGGCTTGGTAACCAAGCAACCAGGGTTCAATTCCCACTAGCACTCTTTGTGGCCTTGGGCAAGTCACTTAACTCTCCATTGCCTCAGAAGAAAGGCCTGGCAATCTACCTCTGGTGACACTGCCAAGAAAACCCAGGAGCCTCTGGGTCACCAGGAGTCAGGACTGACTCAAAGGCACACATTGCATTTTTGAAAAGGGAGTGAGGATGCACTGTGGGTTAAACTTGAAATAAGTAAAGGGAAGTCCATTTGCATTGGTGTGCTATACAGATCTCCCTCACAGGGAGAAGAAGTGGACAGGGATTTAATAGAAGCCATATGCAGTATTGTCATGAAAGTAGAAGTGCTACTGATAGGTGATTTCAGTATGTCGGATGTTGATTGGTATATCCCTGTTGTGGTGCCATATAGAAGTAAGGAGAGCTATTCTGGCAACTGGTAACAGAAACCACACATAAAAGGGCCATACTGGACATGGTGCTCACCAATGGAGAAAATGTTTCCGATATCATAGTGGAATATCTTGCATCCAGTGATCACCAGATGGTGTGGTTCAGTATTTGGACTAGGGCTGATAAGATTCATTCAAAAGCAAGAGTCTTAAACTTTAGGAAAACTAACTTTGCCAAGTGTGATGCAGCGGACCCTATTGAAGAGAGAGAAAAAGTTTTAAAGCCAGAAAAAGGCAAGCACAACCTGCAATATTGGGAGGATCCATCTAGGGGGAGCAGGAGAGTCAAGAGAGAGACCGAGAAATCACGCCCCTCTGGGCGGGACGCAAGCCCAGACAGCTTCTTTTTGAACAGAGGCAGGTCTGACTTAGAGAGAGAGGAGGAGAAGGACCAAAGCAGAAGCAGCAGCCAGAGCCAGAGTAGAGGAGGCCAAGAGGAAGGCAAATACACTGGCAAGAGCAGAAAGAAGTAGAGTCCTGAGCAGAAAGCCAAGCAGGAACTTCAACCAGAGTTGGAGTGGAATAAGGAACAGAGAAAAAGCCAAGAGAAGTACTGGGACCGCAAGGGAGTACCTGGCAGAAGGTCCTCACAGCAGCCGTGGAATAAAGAGGTTCGTCCATTTTCAGAGGGGGGAAATGTTTGTTTGGAGGAAAGAAAACATCCTTACCACTATGGTCTGAAGTCTAAGGAAAGACCACAGGAGAGCCTGAGCACTGCTGCGCTGAAGCCAAACCCAGGTAGGCCTCAAGCCTTACTAGAAAGAAGGAAGAGAAGCCTCAAAGGTAAAACTCTTATTACTGATAATTACCTTCAGAAGCCTAAAGTATGGGGAAGACAGTGGGAAGAGGATTACTGTTACCCTAAACATTCTTGTAAGCAAGATTATGAAAGAAGTTTGTCTAAGAAGAGAACTTTGAGTGGGAAATCTTTTTATGAATCTGCTTTTGAACCTCTAATCAGAGAGAGACCGTTGTACTGCAAAACTCCTGGAGACCGACGCCCAAAGCTAAATGCTAGGCATTGGGACATAGTGCAACAAGTATATAAGAAACCCGATTACGTTTACCCTGATGCTACAGATTCAGAGGCTTCTGAGGTTGAGTCCATGCAAGTAGGATCAGAGGGGGAAGAATCAGATAATGCAATGGATTGTACATATTGTGCCTCGGGGAGTGTTGAATATATCCCCAATGTATCAGATAACTAAGTGAAGGAAGTTTATTGTTTTTGTACAAATGTTCTGTGAAGATAACAGCCTTTACTTTATTGCTTGCTTTTATTTTTCCCTATCCTGAAGTAAGGACATTTCAGTTGTTACCATAGCCAATCCTTTTGAACCGTTTTGTGCAAGAAAGGGAAATAAAGCCTTTAACTTTCCCTCCACTCTGTGCATTCGTTCTTTGAGCATTGGTTACAAGGAAGCTACAAGGAATAACCACCCTTGACCCTTGCAGCATAGGCCAACCTCAACCCTAACCTTTCTTGTGTCCGGGCCCCTCCCGGGTTTACTACCCCTCTACAGAGGGTGCCCTGCGACACAAGATAGGACAATACCTTAAGGAGTCTTTAAGGGAGATAGGAACAGTTGGGGGATGTAGAAAAGCAATTGGCAAAACTGAAATGGGATATTTTAAGGGCAACGATCCTTTTTGTTAGAAAGATAAATAAATGTAATAGGAAAAGGAAGCCACTATGGTTCTCAGAAGAAATAGCTGAAAAGGTGAAGAAAAAAAGAGGGTGGGCTTCATAAATTACAAGAGATCACAGAGAGAGAAAGACATGTATCTAGATTTGCAAAAACTTAGAGAAGACAGCAAAGTAGTCAGGAACGCACAGATACAAAGAGAAGAAGAAATAGCCAATGCAATAAAATGGAGGGGGAGGGGGGTTTAGACATTTTTCAGATATGTTATATGCAGCCCATCTGCAACATCTCCCGCTCATTCGGAATATCATGTCTCATCTACGCGGATGATGTGCTTTTATTCACTCAAATCAACATGCTAAGACCCAACTACACTGCATTAATCACCTGCTTCAATTCAATCTCAGGCTGGCTGCTCACACAAAATCTCCGAATTAACTTCAAAAAAACAGAAGTCCTGATCGTCACAAGGAACAAAGACTTCTCTCCTCCATCAACTCTAAGAACAAGAGATGCCGATCTACCACTCAAAACCTCAATACGTTACCTGGGTGTCATACTTGACCAGCGGCTTGAATTCAAAGAACATATAAAAAATACTGTAAAAGCCATCTACCATAAGATCAGGACCCTCCGACACCTCAGACCTAAGCTTGAACCATGCTACTTCCGCACAACTTTCCAGGCATTAGTCACTCCTCACTTCGACTACGCAAATATCGTACTACACGGCCTACCCAAGAGCACGCTGAATCCACTTCAACTGGCCATGAATACAGCGGCCAGGGTCCTTTATGGAGCCTCAAGGAATCAACATATTCCTCCCATCCTATTCGAACTTCACTGGCTCCCAATATCATGCAGGATTCTATACAAAGCCCTCGTTCTGACCTTCAAAGCTTTCCATCAAATCGCTCCACCCTCGTTGTCCAACCTCCTGCATCACACAGTGAACACCAGATCTAGACGATCCATAACAGATAACATGCTAGCGGTCCCAAAAGACCTCACAAAACTCACCCAGACAACTACTTCAAGAGCATTCTCATCCTTTGCCCCCAGATGCTGGAACGCGCTGCCACCTAGCATCAGATCACAACAAGACCTATCTCGATTCAGAAAATCTCTAAAAACACAGCTCTTCATACAACACTTCTCACAATGTACTGGCTCCCCTACCCCTCCAACACAAACCAAGGATTATGGCTAGCCGAATAAGTTCCTGAAAGTTCACTACCTGTTCTAGATCAAAACCTCACAGACCCCCATCTTTGAACGCAAAACATTTGAGAATCTATTGTAAATAGTTGTGAATATCTGTTATTTATTTTAACCCCAGTTATCCATGTTTCATATCCTGTTACCTGTAAACTTGACATATGTTTTATGCTTAAGTACAAAGTTGTTAAAATGTAAACCACGCTGATGATAAAAGTGCGGTATATAAAAGCTGTTAAATAAAATAAATAAAATAAATAAATGTTAGCCAGAGGAGGAAGGGCAAAAGTAGTATTGTCAGACTCAAGGGTGAAGGGGAGGAATATGTAGAAGCTGATAAGGATAAAGCGGAATTGCTTATTTCTGTTCTGTGTTCACAGATGAAGGGCCAGGAGACACCAACAAATAAGAACAGAAATGACAGGGATCTCAAATGATTTTCAGAAAACTGTGTTCATGAGGGAACTAGCTAAACTAAAAGTAGACAAAGCAATTGGACCATATAGGACACATCCAATCATATTGAAGGAACTTGGGAGTAGTCCAGCAACTCCACTTACTGAACCTTTCAATGCTTCTTTAGAGTTGGGAGTGGTCCCAGAGGACTGGAGAAAAGCACATGTGATCCCTTTACACAAACGCGAAAGTAAGGATGAGGTTGAAAACTACAGGTCAGTTAGTCTAACCTCAATAATGAGTAAATTATTGGAAATGCTGCTAAAAGAGAGAATAGGGAGGTTTCTGCAGTCCAATGGATTGCGGGATCTGAGGTAGCATGGGTTTACCAGAGGCAGGTCTTGTCAGACAAATCTGATTGATTTCTTTGACTGGGTAATAGGGTTGCCAACTGGCTCCAGATGCGCCCGACAGACTTGCTCCAGTCCTGGGTTTACCCCATTGCATGCAGTTACTTGTAGTTTTCCTTTTCTTAAGGAGTGCAATGGAGAAATCAGAACTACATATCCCTGCATGCAATGAGGTAAATCCAGGACTGGATCGAACCTGTCGGGCGCATCTGGAGCCAGTTGGCAACCCTACTGTGTAACCAGGGAGTTGGACTGAGGGAGAGCTCTAGATGTAGTGTAAAGCCTTTGACACGGTTCCTTACAGGCAACTTATAAACAAACTGAGCACCCTAGGGATGGACCCTAAAGTGACTGACAGGGTTAGAAATTGGTTGAGTGGGAGACAACAAAGGGTACAAGTAAATGGTACTCACTCTGAGGAGAAGGAGGTTACCAGTGGTGTGCCCCAGGGATCTATTCTTGGTCCAATTCTTTTTAACATCTTTATTAGTGATATAGCAGAAGGGCTGTTGGGTAAGGTTTGCCTCTTTGCGGATGATACCAAAATCTGCAACAGAGTAGACATCCAGGAAGGTGTAGCTAACATGATGAGGGATCTAGTTAGGCTTGAAGAATAGTCAAGAATTTGACAAATGAGATGTAATGCTAAAAAATGCAGGGTCATGCATTTGGGCTGCAAAAATCCAAGGGAGTGGTACAGTGTAAAGGGCAAAGTACTTCTGTACACAAAAGAACAGCGGGACCTCAGTGTGATTGTTTCTGATGATCTTAAAGTGGCTAAACAGATAGAAAAGGCAATGGTGAAAGCCAGAAGGATGCTTGAGTGCATAGGGAGGAGCGTGGCCAGCAAAAAGAAGGAGGTGATAATGCCTCTGTATATTCAACAAAGCATGGGATAAACTCAGATCTCTAAAGAGAAAAAAAGGGGACTATTGTAGATGATATGGAAGGGCAGACTAGACAGGCCATGTGATCTTTTTCTGCTGTCATGTAAAAGACTGCATCAGCCCATTTCCAGTCTTAGCCCACCCCATAGCCCATTACCAGTCCTAACCCCCCCATCAGTCCATAGCCAGTCCTAACCCTCTTCCCCCCCATCAGCTCAGAGAAAATGAAACAAAAAAACAAACAAACTGGCTGCTGCTGCTGCTGCCGTGGCAGCGGCAGAATCAAGTGTCCCGCAGCCCCCCCCCCCCCGGCAGAGTCCTCCCTCCCTGCATCAGTCCCTCTCTGCGCCGGCTTTCAGAGCTATGAAGGGAGAGTTTCTCCCTCGCGGCTCTGTTAAGCCCGCCGGCATTTCCTGTTTCCCATCAGCCCCAGCGGGCTTAACAGAGCCGCGAGAGGGAAACTCTCCCTTCGTGGCTCTGAAAGCCGGCGCCAAAGGGACTGATGCAGGGAGGGAGGACTCTGCCGGGCAGGCGGGGGGACCACGGAACATTTGATTCTGCCGCTGCCATGGTGACATCAGAGCAGCAGCTAGTTTGTTTGTTTTTTTAAAATTTACCTGGGCATTTAATATAGAATGTTGTTTGCGCGGGGCCCCCTGAAACGTGGGGCCCTCTGCAAACAACATTCTTGCTCAATGAACGGGCTGGCCCTGCCCACATGTAACCTATAGTGCTTTACAATTGTGCTCAGAAACAACCAGGTAATGACCTTACAGATATCCTCTGGAGACACTAAGGCAAACTCCACCAAAGAGGAGGCCTATGCCTTAGAAGAGTGAGCTCTGATTACCTTCAGCTTATGATTTTAAGCCAGAAAATATACTGAACTAATATCCTCCTTAATTTACTACTACTACCACTATTAATTATTTGTATAGCGCTACAAGGTGTACACAGCACTGTAAGAGCATAAGAACATAAGAAATGCCATACTGGGTCAGACAAAGGTCTATCAAGCTCATATCCTGTTTCTAACTGTGGCCATTCCAGGTCAGAAATGTCTAGCAGTTTCCCAAAAAAGACATACAGGTTCCACAATGGTTGCATAGGGGCAAACAGTGGATTTCCCAGGTCATCTAATAATGGTTTATGGACCTTTCCTCCAGGAACTTGTCCAAACCTTTTTTGAAACCCAACTACATTAACAGCTTTTTACTACATCCTTGGGTAATGAATTCCAGAGTTTGATTACGCATTGAGTGAAAAGAATACTCTCGTTAGTCTTAAATGAGTCACACTGTAGCTTCGTTGCATGTCCCCTAGTCTTTCTACTTTTTGATAGCATAAACAATCGATCTACATTTTACCGTTCCACTCCATTCATTAATTTATAGACCTCTATCATATCTCCCTTCAGCTGTCTCTTTTCCAGGTTTAAGAGCCCTAACCTTTTAAGCCTCACCTCATAGGGATATTCTTCCATCCCCTTTGCTATTTTGGTGACTCTTCTCTGTACCTTATTGACGAGGACCCAGAATATCCACTGCTTGACCCAATACAAGCATTGTGGAACCTGTGTATTTTGGGGAAACTGCTAGGTACTTGTGACCTAGATTGGCCACTGTTGGAAACAGGATACTGGGCTTGATGGACCTTGGTCTGACCCAGTATGGCAAATCTTATGTTCTTATGTTCCGCTATATCCTTCTTAAGATACAGTGACCATAATTACACACAATATTCAAGGTGCGGTCACAAAATGGATGATACAGAGGCATTATAATATATTTTATGTTATTCTCCATTCTTTTCCTTATGATTCCTATTCAATTTGCCTTCTTGGCCACCGCTGCACACTGGCTGGAGGGTTTCGATGTATTATCCACGATGATGCCTAAATCTTTTTCCTATTTGATGGCCTAAATCTTTTTCCTGATAATGATGGAGGTGGTGATTGAATGTCTCGTTTACAGTTATCTTGAGCAAGCATGGATATACCAACTGGGATCCATTTCCATGGAAGGTTTAAATTTAGAATTGGATTGGTGGAGCCTGATTTGAGTAGAACAGTCGTGGTTCAATACTGAATAGCCAATACCTGAGCAACATCAATTCATGACTTTTAAAGCACAGACCAATAAAATTAGGACATACTATCAATGGTTTAAACAGCATGCATGAGGAAGGGCCATGAGTTTCAGTGGCCTGAAATACAGTGTTGTTTAGCGCAAGTGGACTGGATAAGTCTGAAATTGAGTCCTTTGACATTTTAACTCTATGAGTATGATCTATGTTACAGCAACTACCATCAAGCAAAATTTGAGACAGCATTGGAAATACGGACTCGTTGGTGCTGCTTCAGATAAGTGCATCTGAGGGTAGGCTTGTGTCATCCCTTGGGGTGTTGCAGAGGGAGTTTTCCTTCTATAAAAGAGAAAAATGGAGGGTTTTCTACAGGGGAGAGTAATCTCTCAAGGCAAACAATCCAACAAAAAAATTGGTCTTGAAGTAGTTAAGTTATTCAGGTAGAATTCATATCCTCTCTAATTTTTGGGAATATATAGGTGGGGATTAGAGTAGTCTTTTTTGATTAATGTTAGGACATGGTTATGGGCACCCTTATAAAAAGTTCAAACCAGTTTGAAAAGAAGGACCACATTTCCATCGCAGTAAAATTAGACACACCTGTGATCAATTGTTAGTACTCACATGACTTGAATCAACCAATGAATGATGGTTCTAATGTTTAAAATGACCACATTCACTCCCTGTTCCCGAGAGCTTCATGAGACTTCAAGAAAAGCCATTATTACCAAACATAAATCTTCAAAGGGATACAAGGCCATCTCCAAAGGATTCTTGTGTCTATAGTTTGCAATGCTATTCCAAATTTTCTGCTGAGGGAACTGATGAGAGCATCCCAAGGTGTGGTGGGAAGAGGAAAATGAATCCAAGAAGTATTTGAAGGTTAGTGTGAACTGTTGGAAAAACACCACAAACCTAATCCAAAGAGCTTAAGGCTGACCTGGAGCAATCTGGAATGGTGGTTTCAACCTTCACCATATGCCATGCACTAAACAAAGAAGGACTTCAAGGGCGAAGTCCAAGGAAGATCCCACTGCTCAAAGACATAGAAACATGATAGCAGAAAATGATCATATGGCCTATCTAGTATGCCCTTCCATATCAACTACTATAGTCTCCTTTTTTTCCTTTAGAGATCTGTGTTTGTCCCATGCTTTCTTGAATTCAGATACTGTCCTTGACCATTCCATGCATCTACCACTCTTTCCGTAATGAAATATTTCTGCATATTACTCCTGAGTCTATCCCCTTTCATCCTCATCCTATGTCCCCTCATTTCAGAGCTTACTTTCAGATGAAAAAGGTGCTCCTCCTGTGCATTTCTGCCATGGAGGTATTTAAACGTCTCTATTATACCTCCTCTATCCTGCCTTTCCTCTAACATATACATATTAAGATCTTTAAGACTGCCTTCATATGGTTTATAATGAAGATCACTGACTATTTTAGTAGTCACCCTCTGCACTGACTCCATCCTGTTTATATCCTTTTGATGGTGTAGTCTCCAGAATTTCACACAATACTCCAAATAAGGTTGCACCAGAAACTTATACAGAGGCACTATCAGCTTCTTTTTTCTGCTGGTCATTCCTCTCCCTGCACCCAAGCATCCTCCTGGCTTTCACTGTTTATTTATTTAACAACTCTTTTATACTGCCATAACTACTAGTCACAGCGGTTTACATAGAACAAGCGTAACAAAGAACATGGAGCAATTTCTTGGAAGGATTAATAGACTAAGCAAATGATAACTTTGGAAAACTATAAACAGAGGGAGGAGTGGCCTAGTGGTTAGGACAAGGTACTTCAGGCTGGAGGGCCGGGGGTTCAAGTCCCACCTCGGGACAGCAATCTCAGGCCGGAGGGACTGGGATTTCTAGTCCTATAGGCACTCCTTGTGGTCTTGGGCAAGCCACTTAACCCTCCATTGCCCATGTTCCCTGTAAGTATTAGCATATGTGTGTCATATCCCCTCGTGTTAAATGTATCTCCCAATTGACCGCTTTGACCCGGTGAAAAGCGGGATATAAATACAGCTAAATAAATAAATAAATAAACAATAAGACTTATTAATATTATAGCTGGATTGCTTTAACAGTTTATATATGTCCACAGGATGCTGAGGTGTTATGTGTCTGAGCCGAAATATTCTTGGAACATCAGTGTCTTTAGTTTTTGATGGAAGTCTAGGAGTGGCCTAGTGGTTGGGGCAAGGTACTACAGGCCGGAAGGTCGGTGGTTCAAATCCCACTAGAGGACAGCAACCTTGGACCGGAAGGACTGGGGTTTCTAGTCCCGCAGGTGCTCCTTGTGGTCTTGGGCAAGCCACTTAACCCTCCATTGCCAATGTTCCCTGTAAGTATTAGTGTATGTGTCTCATATCCCCTCGTGTTAAATGTATCCCCCAACCGCTTTGACCCGGTGAAAAGCGGGATATAAATGCAGCTAAATAAATAAAAAAATAAATAAGTCTTCAATGTCTGATAGGGAGCGGAGGTCATTAGGAAGGATATTCCAGATGATGGGAGCATAATAGAAAATTCTGTTGGAAGTAGAGCTATTGATATGACTGAATTCTTGGGGTACTACAAGTAGAGTGTTGCTGGTGCTTCTACAGTCTCTCTGGCTCTGGGGACTGATAAGCATGTTAAGCTGTTGCCTTTTCTACCTATTTAGCCACTTTAAGTTGATCAGAAACAATCATGTCCTGGTCCCACTCTTCTTTTATGGACATAGGTACTTCACTCCCTAGACCATCCACTTGAGGAAGACAAAAAGCAGAACCAACTCACCCTAGATCAGAGGGTACATCCAAAAGAGAACTATAAGACTCTAAGACCCAGTTTGGGGGTTCCCACTGGTAGACTATGAGCTGCCACATAGGCTTAGGTAGAGGAAAAAATCTAAATAGATGCTGGACACCCTCCAGAATAGGGTCTGCTTGCAAATCTTGTACAGGAGCAGGCTCTATAATATGTAAAGCCACCATAGAATCCTGAATAAGGCTAAGAAGGTCCTCTCCATGAAAAACAGATCATGGAAGGATCCTCATTTTCTATCTTGGCAAGCTCACTTTCTTTCTCAGACTCACATTCTGGAGAAAAGGGGTCCTCTTCTGCATTGCAAATAACCACCATAGAGGATAAGGCTGGGCTCCCAGAGGAATGAACAGGTAAAAGGGCAAAGTGTGGGCCCTTAATCTCCTTGTTGCCAGTGATAGAGATACTTGATGGCCTCAGGATCTCAGTAAGGGAGGCCTGGACCACAGCCTGTCACAAAGGAGCAGCTATGCAGCTTTTAAAACTGAAAACAGCCCGCAAATTGTTTCAGGAGCTGCTGTTCAAACAGGCTGAGGAAAGAGCCCCAGGCCCTGGGAAATCTCCAAGGGCTGGCTTGCTTGCTTAAGACTGCAGCCACCCTACCATGCTCCCCTTCACAGGAATCAAGCAGCCATCCAAAACAGACATTGGTGCCTGCCAACAGGAAAAAACAGGAGGGCATGGCAAAGGCTGCCAACTCAACAGGTTCTGAAAATGCCAAAAAATGTGCCCTGAGGCATTCCTGTCACAATGGTGGCAAAAACAATATCAGCTTTGGTTTAAACCGCTTTGACCTGGTGAAAAGAGGGATATAAATACAGTTAAATAAATAAATAAATAAAACCGCTGTAGGCTGCATCAGGCCACGAGCTGAGCACTGCAGTGCCAAAAAAAAAAGCATCAAAAAAGCTACTCAAAAAATTAAGCTAAGGTCATAGTAAAAAAAGAACCCTAAAAAGGGAACTCTGGCAACTCTCAGGTTGGCTGGGTAAACCTTTAAAGGGCTACCCCAGCCACCCCAACAGGCCTGGAGGGCCCAGCTTCCTAGAATGCATAATGATTCTTTTTTCTGATTTTGAAGCTATGGAGGAGAGAGGTCACATGAAAGAAGAGCATCACCTGGCCTTCAGGTGATGTAAAACCCTCTCACACTGATGTGGTTTCTCCAGGGTCATCTTCCCATGAAGGAAGAGCATCACCTGGCCTCCAGGTGATGTAAAACCCTCTCACACTGAGGTGGTTTCTCCAGGGTCATCTTCCCATGAAGGAAGGGTTACAATGGCTGTTATAGTTGGCCTTTTTAATTATTAGGCATGAAGATAACTGGGTGGCTGTGGACATGAAGATTGTCTTATAACATGCCTGCCTGGTGTGAAGGTATCAGACCTCATGTACTGTGCTGCAGAAGAGCCTGCTGTCTTGATACATGCTGGTAACAATGAAAGGAAAGTGTGGGAGAGAGTTTTCTGGAGGCCAATTTTAGGCTTTGAGGTAGGAAGTTGAAATCCAGAACTGCTTCCCATTCCATGCACAGTACCCAAAAGGCAGGTCAAGCTATGGAGTCTCAATGCGTGGATGACATGATGGTGCGAGGAATAAGGTTTTGGATTTGTTAGGAACTGGGCAACATTCTGGGGAAGGAGGTGGAGGACTTTTCTGAAAGAATTGGCTCCATCTTAATCAAGGTAGAACCAGGCTGCTGGTATTAAACCTTAAATTATGTTGATGACTCTCAAATCTATCTAGCGGAAGGGCTGTCGGGTAAGGTTTGCCTCTTTGTGGATGATATCAAAATCTGCAATAGAGTAGACACCCAGGAAGGTGTAGATAACATGAGGAGGGATCTAGCTAAGCTTGAAGAATGGTCTAGAATTTGGCAGCTGGGATTTAATGTTAAAAAATGTAAGGTCATGCATTTGGGCTGCAGCAATCCAAGGGAGCAATATAGTATAGGGGGTGAAGAACTTTTGTCCACTAAAGAAGAGCGGGACCTAGGCGTGGTTGTGTCTGATGATCTTAAAGTAGCTAAACAGGTAGAAAAGGCGACAGCTAAAGCTAGAAGGATGCTTGGGTGCATACGGAGAGGAATGGCTAGCAGAAAAAAGGAGGTGATAATGCCTCTCTATAAGTTTTTGGTGCAACCTCATTTGGAATATAGTGTGCAATTCTGGAGACCGCACCTTCAAAAGGATGTGATCAGGATGGAGTTGGTGCAGAGGGTGGCTACTAAAATGATTAGTGGTCTTCATTATAAAGCATATGAGGACAGACTGAAGGATCTTATTATGTACACCTTAGAAGAAAGGCGGAATAGAGGTGATATGATTGAGATGTTTAAATACCTCCATGGCATAAATGTTCAGGGAGAGAGCCTCTTTCAATTGAAAGCAAGTTCTGCTATGAGGGGACATGGGATGAGGGTGAAGGGAGATAGATTCAGGAGTGATATGCGGAAATATTTCTTTACGGAAAGGGTAGTGGATCCATGGAATAGTCTCCCAGTGGAGGTGGTAGAGATGAGGACAGTAACTGAATTCAAAAAAGCATGGGACAAACACAGAGGATCTCTAAAGGTAAAAAGGGGACTGTTGTAGTTGTTGATATGGAAGGACAGACTAGATAGGCCATGTGGTCTTTTTCTGTCATCATATTTCTATGTTTCTATGTATACTTGATATCTCGCCTTCTCTCCAAACTCGTACCTCTACTTACTTATCTGACATCGCTGACTAGATGTCTCATTGCCACCTAAAATTGAATATGGCTAAAACGGAACTTCTTATTTTTACCCTTAAGCCCTATTCTTTCCTTCCTCCTAACACTGTTGACAATATTCTTCTTCCTGTTTCCTCAGTCCGCAAGCTTGGGGTAATATTTGTCTCCTCCCTTTCCTTCTCCACATATATTCAGTATATAGCTAAAACCAGTTGTTTCTTTCTCAACAACATTAACAAAATTTGTCCCTTCCTCTTTGAATACATTACTAAGTCTCCTGTTCACTCTATGATCACCTCCTGCCTTGACTATTTCAACCTCCTCCTTGCTGGTCTCCCTCAGTGTCATCTCTCTCCTCGTCAATCTATCCAGAACTCTGCTGTGTGGCTAATTTCTGCCAGCTCCAACACACTCATATAACCCCTCTTCTAAAACCACTTCACTGGCTCCCCTTCTATTTCTGTATCAAATTCAAACTTCTCCTTCTAATGAATTCACTCTTCTTCCCCTCATTATCTTTTCTCTCTTCTCTCTCCCTACACACCTCCTCGTGAACTCCGCTCATCCTCTGGCTTTCTTCTCTCTATGCCTTTTTCTTCTACTGCAAACTCTAAACTTCGATTTTTTCACCTTACTGCTCCTTATGCATGTAACAAACTTCCTCTCTCTTTACGTTAAGTCTCTTCTCTCCCCCTCTTCAAATCCATGCTATAGACTTACCTCTTTGAGGTTGTATTTGGATCCTAATCTCTTGTTTTCCTTCTGCCTCCTTCCTTATTTGAACCCCTCTTGGTTCTCTTGTATTGTTCTGTCTGTCTTTAAATTGTAAGCTCTACGAGCAAGGACTGTGGTTTTTTTTTTTTTTTTGCAAATCTGTTTATTGATATCGGATAGGACAATGACAACAAACATCCAAACAGCATCCAGTATTACACAATAACATCCATTGTCACACAATAGCACCACCCGGGCAGGGCTGTATCTTTTAAATGTTTGTACAGTGCTGCGTACTCCTTGTAGCGCTACATAAATGATTAATAGTAGTAGTAGTAGTAGAAAGCCGACAGTCGCCCAAGAGTGCATGATTCAGAAGGATGTATCCTTGAAGGAAAAATAGGAAAGTTAGGGCATCCCGATAGCCAGGTTCCAACAAGGAAAAAGTAACCAAGCTGCTTTTAAGTACAGAGCAAACAGAGCTGAAAGATTCAAAATTACTCCTGTCAATTAATAACCAGATTATTAATATGAATAAAATACAACCTCTAAAATGCCTGTATGAAAATGCTAGAAGTCTAAAAAATACGATGGGAGAGCTAGAATATATAGCACTAAATGAAAAGTTAGATAAGATTGGCATCTCAGAGACCAGGTGGAAGGAAGACAACCAATGGGATACCTGGATACAAACTATATAGAAATGGTAGGGTAGATCAAATTGATGCTAGAGAGGGCATTGAGTCACATAAGATAAAAGTTTTACAGGAAAAAGAATACATTGTAGAATCTCTATGGATAGAAATTCCATGTAAAAAAGGAAGGGCATTGGCAGTGTGGTCTACTAGAGTCCGCCTGGCCAGAATAAATGGATGATGAAATGCTAAAATAAATCAGGGAAGCCAACAAAAGTTTCAACAAATTAATAATAATGGGTGATTTCAATTACCTTAGTATCGACAAGGTCGATATAACAGCAGGACATGCTGGGGAGAAAAAGTTTCTAGATGAAAAAAATGCTTCTTGGAGCATCCGGTGCATGAACCAACAAGAAGGGAAGCTATTTTGGTCCTACTCCTTAGTGAAACACAGAATCTGGTGCAAGAGTTAACGGTGTAGGGGCCACTTGGCAATAGTAATCATACCATGAGCTCATTTGATTTAATAAATGGAGGGAGGATGGCTAGGAAATCCAAAGTATCAACTTTTAACTTTCACAATGGAAACTATGATGAAATAAGGAAAATAGTTAAGAAAAAACGAAAAGGAGCAGTTGCAAAGGATGTTGCATAGGTGTTGTTTAAATATATTGGGCCCGATATTCGAGAGACATTTACACAGTTTACAGCCAAGTAAACCATGTAAATGTCTTAAAAGGGGATATTCAATGTCACCTACACAGTTAGTGCCATTGAATATCCCCTACTAAGACCCCTATGCATTCTGATGCTATCTGGTTAGCATCGGGGCGTGTTGGAGCGTTCTGGGATAGAGCAGAGGCAGAGACTTTAGCTAACTGTGCAGCAGCAATATTGGATGCTGCCCGGTTAGTGACCTGCGCCTAAAAGATACATGTGGAAAACCCTCGCCTATCTTTACTGCACATGAGCTAACTGGGCAGCATCCAATATCGCTGCTGCATGTTAGCTTCGGCAGCTTCCAGTGTTGGTGACGAAATATTGATAAACTAGGAAGATTATTACAACTTTTTGATAAACTGAAGAGTAGTAAATCACCTGGACCAAATGATATACATACAAGGGTGCTGAAAGAACTAAAATATGAGACTGAAGACCTACTATTAGTAATCTATGAACTATCATTAAAATCATCTGTAATACATTGTCCATTTGCCAGTCTTCAGGTAACACAAATTTTTAAAAAGGGCTTCAGGGGTGATCCGAGAAACTACAGACTGGTGTGCCTGATGTCAGTACCAGGCAAAACGGTAGAAACTATTATAAAGATTAAAATTACTCAACAAAGACAGTCATGATTTAATGGGAGAAAGCCAACATAGATTTAGATAAGGAAAGTTTTGTCTTACTAATCTGTTATACTTTTTGAAGGTGTGAATAAACAGGTAGACAGAGCTGAGCCGGTCTATATAATGTTTCTAAATTTTCAGAAAGCCTTTGAAAAACATACCTCATAAGAGACTCTTGGCAAAATTAAAGTCATAGGATAGGAGACAGTGTACTATTATTGATCTGGAAAAGCAGAGATTAGAGCTAAATGGTCAGTTTTCGCAAAGCAGAAAGGTGAATAGTGGAGTACACGTGGGATCTGTGCTGGGCCTGCTGATTTTTAACATCTTCATAAATGACATGGAAATGGGAATGACGAGTGAGGTGATCAAATTTGCAGATGACACACACTTATTCAAAGTTGTTAAATCACAAGAAAAATTGCAAGAGGACCTTGATAAATTGGAAAACTGGATGTCCATATGGCAGATAAAATTTAATGTGGACAAAGCAAAATTATATATTTAGGAAAGAACAACCAAAATTAGTTATATGATGCAAGGTTCTACATAAAGAATACCATCCAGGAAAAGGATTTAGGCCTCATTGTGGACAATTTGTTGAAACCTTCCACCTAGTGTGCAGCAGCTGCAAAGAAAGCAAATAGAATGCTAGAAAGCATAATGAAAAGAATGGAAAATAAAACCAAGGATATTATAATGCCTATGTATTTCATTCCATGGTGTGACCAAACCTTGAATATTGTGTGCAATTCTGGTTTCCATATCCTAAAAATAATATAGCAGAATTACAAAAGGTACAGAGAAAAGCACAACTTTTTTGAGATGGCTGAGGGGAGATATGATAGGGGTCTATAAATTAATGAATGGAGTGGAACGGGTAAATGCAGATTGGTTGTTTATGTCATCAAAAAGCAGAAAGACTAGGGATCGCGCAATGAAGCTACAATGTAACCCATTTAAGACTAATAAGAGAAAATATTTTTTCACTCAATGGGTAATCGAACTCTGGAATTCATTACTGGAGGATGTAGTAAAAGTTGTTAGTGTATCTGAGTTTAAAAAAGATTTGGAAAAGTCCCCGGAGCAAAGGTCCATAAGCCATTATTAAAGAGAACTAAGGAAATCCACTGCTTACTCTGGGACAAGCGTTTTGGAACCTGTGTATGTTTTTGGGAACCTGACAGGTGAGCTGAATTGGCCACTATTGGAAACAGGATACTGGGCTTGATGGACCTTGATCTGACCCACTATGGCAGTTCTTATGTTCACTGATGCATCATTCCAAACAGTTTGCCACCTGCTGGAGGCAGACAAATTATGGCTTCTCTCATTGCTGCACCAGTGGATATACCAAGTGATGACATCACCGGAAGTGGTTAAAGTCTGCCTTCACCAGCTGGGTGGGGGAGCATAAACCACTCTTCTGGACTGTTCTAGCAAGATAATAAGGAATAACAGTTTTATAGTAAAATTGGGGTGAAAATATTGATGAAATGGGTCCCAAATAAAAATAATAAGTGGGCTTGAGGTGAAGGAAGGATATGAAACTTGCTGGAAGAGGAGAGTAGCAGCCAAAACCAAACATTATCACTAACAAAGTATGGTGTGGGAAAAATAAACACCTCCGTGACAGAGAGAAGCAATAGAAACAGAATCCTCAGAGGAAAACCAAATCTAGGTCAATGCAAGAAGATTAAGGGAGCAAGAGATACAGAGCTCATCAGTGAAAGCAAGCTTATTGGAACCTAAATGAACATTCTACAGGCAGGGCCGTACTGAGCGTGAATCATGCCCTGTGCGACTTGCACATCGGGCGCCCCCCCCCCTCATCCACCCACATTTTGGATGGTGGCAGGAGAGAAGAGGTATGCCCAATGTGCAAGTCGCCGGCGCGCTAAGCAGATCTGTCCCTCCCTGCTCTGACACCGTGTCAGAGGAGGGAGGGACCAGACCTGCTTAGCATGCTGCAAGAAGGCTTAAGGGGGTGCATTTCAGCTGTCTGCCATTGCCTGCTGCCGTTGAGAGAAGAAAAAGTGGTGGCGGCGGTAACGGCAGACAGCTGAAATGCACCCCTTAAGCCTTTGTGCCCTGTGTGGTCGCACCGCTCGCACAGGGCTAGGTACGGTCCTGTCTACAGGGAACAAGAGTAAGGGAGAAAAGATATAGGAGGAGGACAGAAATAAGTTTGCAAGGCTGAAGAGTGGAGTACACAGACGAGGTGACACCTGCTGTGGAGTTGTTGTCTCCAGCTGAAAGGAAAAGGAGAAAAAGAGCACAAGGAGAAGGCAACTAATTATCGTATCCTTCCTTGCTGTCTACTACTGCACTGCACTGCTCCTCTAATTTGCACTGCATGGTTCAGTTCTCAGTAAATCTGAGCCACATAGTGCAGGAGCTCCAGATGGTCTAGTGCCTCATGAGACCAGCTGAAAGTTACTGTACCATGTGGTTCACTTAATGAGAGCTGAGCCATGTGGTGCAGATTATAGAAACAGTGGTGCTTCTTTGGAACACAAAATCTCAGGTGCCAGGGTGCAGTTTCTAGGCGCCATGGTGATCTGGCACCATGGACTTGTCGAGCCCTGTTCTATGTATTTGTAAATTCACACAAATGTATTCCAGAGTCACATAAGCAGATTCAATATCAATGGTCTTTTTGACATACAGAAGTCTTCATTCCCTAGTTAGCTATATGACATCTGCTTGATAATGTGTATACAAGTATTCTTTCTTCAACGTTCCAAAGAAAAATAACTTTGATGGCTGCTCATCAAAAATTACTTATTTTGGCAGCTCACTGATGCTGAAAATAGCTTTGTAGGCTATGCAACAAAAGGTTTGGGAGTTCAAAATAGGATTTGTGCTTTGCAATTACAGTTCTGACACAGAAGTGATGTTTACACTGTCAGTGAACTAGTACACTAGAGTCTCCTGCTTCATAAAAAACACTATAAATTGAGAAGTATAGTACTCCTATTTTCCTTACTTCTTTCTTTTTTTCTCTCCCCTCTACACACATAGAAAAGGAATAATGGACATATTAGAAAAGAAAACAATTTCTAAAGATCATTCTAGGAAAGCTCAAAGCAGAATAGAAATTCTATCAGCACTCAGGATTACTGAATTGTCTTTGGAAGTTTGAGGTCACCTGGATTGTATAATATCTATTTCATACTGAACTGCAAAACAAATCTGATATAATTCTATATTAAAATATCACAGTATGGAAATATAAAAGAGGTAATTTAAAAGATTGTATGCAGGGAAAGATGCATTTACCAGCATAAATTGTTTAGCAGGAAAATAATTTGTCTATTGTGAAACAGCACCTGTAATTTTATCAGTGGGGAAAAGGGAATATTCTATTTATAGCAAATGACTTATTAATAAACACCAACTAGACAGTAAAAAATACTACAGGGTTCAATATTCAGCCATAAAGGGGCTTTGAACTAAACTGCAAAAAAAAGATCATGGGTTAGTACCCATTTCTATGAAATTTAGCTGGGAAATGCCAATGAGTGCTTGGCTCATTTACATATTTATCTTCATGCTGATGTATAAATAATTGAGAAATTGTATAACAAAAGTGGTAGGCAATGTCTCAGCAATCTGGGCAAGAAGCAAAACGTGATCAAGGCGCAAGCCGGGGTCACACTGCCAAACAAAAGCCCTTTAACATCAAGGACAAAATGCCACCACCATCCCATAAATGTTAACAGTATTCATGAAAAATACAAACACAGGCGACAGCCAAACCCAACCACAATTACTTAACTTAACAAAAACAGGGGAAGGGTCCGCCACCTGCTGCCCCGACGTCACTGTGGCGCTCACTAACGTTTCGCGATAGACATCGCTGCATCAGGGGAAATACTACAAAAGAAGAATAAACACATGCCGACATCACTAATGCAGCGATGTCTATCGTGAAACGTTAGTGAGCGCCACAGTGACGTCGGGGCAGCAGGCGGCGGACCCTTCCCCTGTTTTTGTTAAGTTAAGTAATTGTGGTTGGGTTTGGCTGTCGCCTGTGTTTGTATTTTTCATGAATACTGTTAACATTTATGGGATGGTGGTGGCATTTGGTCCTTGATGTTAAAGGGCTTTTGTTTGGCAATGTGACTCCGGCTTGCGCCTTGATCACGTTTTGCTTCTTGCCCAGATTGCTGAGACCTTGCCTACCACTTTAGTTATACAATTTCTCAATTATTTATACATCAGCATGAAGATGGATACATTGTTTTAAATCAGAAACCAATGTTGTTTTGGAGTGAGTTTTGTTTTGATTGCTTCTTACACTCTTATACATTGACCAAGCATTTTTGGCTCATTTACATATTCAGCTAAAGTCACATGGAATGTTTCATGCATTGCAACAGCCAGAAACTCCATGTGTTTTGGGCTCTAAATATCTATTCATGTGGTGGCATGGAAAAATGTAAGGGCTAGTGCCCCCCCCCCCCCACGAGACCCTATCTCCCAGTTAACCCCCCCCCCCCCCCGGCCTGACATAGAGCTAAAATGTTTTAAAATTTCTCCTCTCAAAGTCCCATCCCTTCCCAAAGTAAAGGGCACGTTTACCCCAATACTCCACCATACCTCCTCAGCAACCTGATTCAAGACAAAGGGTATGGTGGAAATGGGGGCAGGAGCGATCACCACTTGCTCTGGTTCAGGCAGCTACCTATCTCAAAATGGTGCAGGCTGACCCTTAGCAGTAATCCTGCAGTACTACCTCTATGGGTGGGATTGCTAAATAAGGAGCTTACAACCCATTTGGCAATTTGACCTCTAGTGGTAATACCATGAGACTGCTGCTAGGGGTCAATCAATGCCATTTTGAGATAAGCAGCTATGGGGACACCTTGAGGTGAGCTGGGGTATCAAGTGGGGTGTGGAAGCCAGTCCTTAACTTTGGGAAGAGGTGGGACTTTGAGGATGGGGCCTTTAAAAACATTTTAGCCCTATATCATGGCTGGGAGGAGGGGGTCGAATCACAGGCAGTGATTCAAAGGCAGTTGAAGTCCTCCCAATGGAGGGGGTTTGGGGGATCTCTTGGAGTGAAAGGCCCTTTAAGTTTTAATGCCTATCACATTAAGGGGGGCACATTTTTTTGGCAGCGTGGGAAAATAGCTTCAGCTCTTGAGTTGTAGTTATTTTCCAATGAATTTTGTTTATGCAGTTGTTATTTATTTATTTATTTGGTTCTTCTATACCACCCCTTCCAGAGATCAGGAGCGATTTACATTTAACACAACATATTACAAAGAACAGAGTTGAACTAGTTACATAGATCCATAGGTACATTTAACATGAAGCGAATGCTTTATATAAATAGTTGTCTAGCTGCTTTGAATGGTTTTGCATCACAACAGCTCATTAATACAATATTTACATGTACTTTCATGCAAAGTGTGCTTGGCATGAAAGCTTATTTAATTTAATTTAAACAGACAATTTCTAGCCCACTTCATCCCAAAATTTGGGTTCAACAGGGCTTGTATAATGTACATATACGTTAAAATTTGCATTCACATCAAAAATTGGTAACAGTCCTAATACAATTCAATTCCTGACTTCCCTACATCATAAACCTTCAATAATATGCAATATAAACCATAATAAATATTGAATCAGCCACTGAATAAGACACCAAGGGGTATGTTTACTAAGGAGCGTTAAGGTAGCAAAGATGCAATTAACAGGAATTAACCACACACGTGAGTGGCTAACGCTGTGGAATGCATCAATAACACTGGAATAATGTGTGTTAGCTGGTACCCTAATGTTAAGGTGAAAAGGAGTGGAGATTGGGTGTTAATCAGGTGGAGACTGGGTGGGGATAAGGTGTGCTCCGTTACTGCCGGTTGTTGTTACTGTGCATTAGAGGTACAACCAGCAGGAACCCCAATGCGATCCCAGAGCTCACATTAAGGGCTACCTCTGAAGGGACAGAGTCATTTATGTCATGCAAACAGCTATTTAGCTGTATGCAATGTGCTGCTCCCATTGTAGCTCTAGAATTAGTGATAGTAGTGTTCCATTGGCAGTAACAGCATGGTGTCCTAGAAATAAAGTGGACTGTGTTGTTGGTGCCAGATTTCCACAGGTGGTGGCACAGGAACAATGCAGTGGGTCAGGCTGGACTTCTAGGTTGAACAGGCACCTGCCTAGGGTGACATCTGAGATGTCTGTTGTGATTCTACTGGACAGCTGTGGCCCACATACATGCTTTTGCTGTCTGAAATTACTTGGCCCACTGCCACTGCCACCACACAGCCATGTTGTGTGCAAGTGGGGATGGCAGTCAGTCGCTTCTGCCGGCTATTGAAGAAAGCCTACTCCTGGCCCTGCTAAGCGTCTCACTGGCAGGTAAAGTGGAGACCATGGTGAATCCTCCCATCTTTGCACTGGCAAAGTTCAAGGCAGCAGCTTGTGTGCTCACAGCCCTTGCTGGAAAGGGTGGGGGGGGAGTGGTATGCTATGACTAGCTGCATGTGTGCCACTGCCTCTAAGCCACCTGCAGTACTGAATTGCTGCTTGTGCCATGATTGTAGGAAGTGAGGGATCAGCTAGCATGACATCCACCCACATTGTAGACCCAAGTACCTGCCTAGGTTGCCCACTGGATGGCCCATCCCTGGGTACTGTGCCATGAGCTGCTGAGTAAGGGCTGACCATGTATTTCCTAAAGAGAGACAACATTGTGTGACCCTTAACCTGCATTGTGACTGAATGTGTGGCCAAGCCCAAGAAATAGTTCCCATACACATCACAATGTGGCCCTTATAACATAGAGAGCCTGAGAAGTGGTGTCTGGAACTTGCTATTGCCTTCCTATTCTGAATGTGCATGTGTTGAGTCCCGACAACATCTTCAGTCCCAAAGTGATGGACAGGTTGCCTGTGTCCAAACATGACTCTCACATCTTGCAATAATTAGCAGTATGACAGTACCTTAGGGGAAAGGGTTACATCAAAATTCTCCTTACATGCATATATTGGGTGGATATGTTCATGTTAGTGGAAAAATATGTCGCCGAGTCAGACATACTATGCAATACGATAACAGCAGACAAATAACCACCCTGCTCTCTCAGTTACAAAATGATGACCATAATGTGTGTGTGAACCAGTGACCCTTCCATGACTAAAACCTCAGGCAACTACATCCAGCTGAGCCACCTGTGATACTAGTCTCCTGCCTGTGCTCTGCCAAATATGATATTATTCCCGGACTGGGCCACTTGCACAGACCCGAAAATGGGTATGTTGGTCACTCTGCTAGGCCAACCATGGTCTGGAATATGTGTGTGCATGTATTATGGCCTTCCCATCTGGAAGGACAGATCCCATATGTAAGACATGAATATAAGTTGAACCAGCAGTGATATACAGTATACAGACCAAACCAGATGTTCCTCACCCACACCTGGCTAACATATATTGTTAGGTGCAATGCTGCTGTGTCTATTTGACACATGACTTTACTGGCTCTGGTGTGGCACACTGCAATGGGTCAGACATGTTCACCCTGCAGATATCTGTCACATGACTTGTACAAGATTGGACTATTTCATCGTAACTTTGACTGAATATCTTTGGTTCTATCACATCTCTAGTACATATAGGCATGTCCCACTCCTGGGATGGCCAACTGTAGAGATCATCTCATGTCCTTATTTGCTCCATATGGCTCACACAGGAACAGTTTAATCATTATGGCATATCGCTCGCTCCTCTACCTGTCATTGATCTGCATGTCACCACTCCTGTCCAGTCATCCTTTTGATGGTCACATCATGGCCATGCTGGCTCCTCCAGGGCACCCTTCTTCCCAATCCTTTGCCACAAAATGATTAAGTGAGCAACCCTCACTGATACAATACAAATGCCTCCCACATTATCGTCCCACTTATTGTCTAACACATAGGATACATATGAATATGACATATCCATCAACTCTTTCACTTCCTTCCATCCATCACCTGAAATGTAATTATCACAAGGGCTCCCTTATCGTGTATTAAGGTGACCACCATTTCCGGGCGTTAAAGTGCACGCTTGGCACCTTGCAGCTCCGTTCTCTCTTAATGCCTGATATGTGGAGCCAAGTGCCCTTATCACAGGAACACCTACTCTCCACCCTGCCTTTATCGCACAATAACACCCTTAACACTGACATTTGTGCTCAATAACCGAGGCACCCTTAACGCTCTTTAGTAAATATACCCCCAAGACTTTAATAATTTTCAAAACATTCTATGATCATTCTCCTAATGAATCAACTTTAGCAGCCTATTCCATTCTTTGGCACATACCAAACAAGTTTTTTTTTACTTGTACTCATTAATCTATATTTTTCATAATAGAATATTTAAGCTGAATTTATGAATGATGAAGGATGGAGCTAAGATGGTGGTCTGATGAGTTTGCTTGTACGGCTGTGTTACTCATGGGGAAAACCATAAAGTTAAGGGAGGTTTGCTGCCCTCCCAGCCCCTTGCTGCTTTGACGTGATTACCTGCTGTGGCAGTCGGCCCTTTGAGCACATACTTTCAGCTGCTACAATTGGCAAAAACAGGGGAGGTAAGCCCAGTTGCAGATACGCTGGAACCAGAGGACTCAGCATCTGCTTTGGGAGTGTCCTCTCTCCCTTGACGTGTGGCAGGTTTTAAAAGCACCATGCCTACAGCAAACCTCTAGTAGTCTGCAGTGGAACCCTTCCCTGTTAGGGAGAGGAGAGGAGATGAGCTGCAAGAGTCAGACAATAGTGGTCAGGATGCTGAGGCGACTTTGCTGGCATCTTCTCAGCATGTGACGGTTTGGAGTCCGCTGTGGGAGCAGTCAGTAGCAGATTTGCCTGCTTCAGGTCAAGGGAGCCAGGCACCATGCAATATGGAGTAGCGGGTCATCTGCAGGGGTGGACTGGTTGGGATTCACCCCAGTTTGCCCGGAGACATTCATGCTGGAGACTATTTGTGCAACTATTCTCTCCCTGGGTAAAGCATTGCTGCCTCAGATGTCTACTTTGGCTGTTAAAGTTTCTTTCATGCTAATGCGCAGATGCTTTAAATGCTCAGGTCACTACTATTTAGACTTCCTTTACTGAGGCTAAAAATAGAATGGACGCTTTGGAGAATCAATTACAAGCTGGCATTAAGAGTTCCTTTGTTATTCCACGAAGATTGAACACCTTGAAAACTTTCCTAGGATACTATGTTTTCAGCTCATGAAAAGTTCAAAAAGTAATTGAAAGATGTATTGGCAATTCCAGCGGAATCACATATGCCAGTGATGAAATTATATTATCTACCAAGGGGTAAGAAGAAATCTTTGTCAGAGGATACTGAAGTACAACAAATTGATGCTCTAAATGTTTCAGATTTGTTGGAAACGTCTGGCTTAGAGGTGGTAACTCCATCTACTTTATTGGTAACCTTTGCATTAGTCTCAGATAAGGAGTGGTTGCTGAAGTTATTTTTTAAGAAAAGAAATGCATTGTTTCATGGTTTAGAGATTAGGATCTACCTTGATTTGTCTAGGGGGACACAAAAGAGGCGGTGTGAATTTTTACTCCTGACGGCCATGGCGAAAGCCGGAAGGATGCTTGGGTACACTGGGTTAGGAATGGTCAGAAGGAAGAAGGAGGTGGTAGTGCCTCTATATAAGTCTTTGACAAGACCTTGTGTGCAATTCTGGAGACCACATCTTCAAAAGGAATTAAACAGAATGGAGTGAGTGCAGAGAGTGACTATCAAAATGGTCAGTGTCAGGGGACACGCAATGAAGCTACAATGTAGCCTATTTAAAACTAATAGAAGAAAATATTTTTTCACTCAATGTGTAATCAAACTCTGGAATTCATTACTAGAAGATATAGTAAAAGTTGTTAGTGTAGCTGGATTTAAAAAAGGTTTGGACACGTTCCTGGAGGAAAAGTCCATAAAACATTATTAAAGAGGGCCAAGGAAATCCACCTCTTACTTTGGGATATGCAATGTAGAATCTATGAACTTCTTTGGGAACCTGACCTGGATTGGCCACGGTTGGAAACAGGATACTGGGCTTGATGGACCTTGGTCTGATCCAGTATGGCAAATCAATGTTCTTATATTCATATGAGGACAGACTTAAATATCTGCATGTATACTTTGGAAGAAAGATGGGAGAGACGAGATACAACAGAGACATTTAAATACCTCTGTGGCACAAATGCACAAGAGGAGAGCCTCTTTTAATTGAAAGAAAGCTCTGCAATGAGGGGGCATAGGTTGAAGATGAAAAGAGATAGACTCAGGAGTAATTTGCAGAAATATTTTGTTTCACAAAGGTTGGTAAATGCATGGAATAGTCTCCTATTGGAGGTAGCAGAGACAGAGGCTGTATCTAAATTCCAGAAAATATGGGACAACCACAGAAAATCTCTAAAGGGAAAATATGGGTTGTAGTAGTTAGTATGGAAGGCAGACTGGATAAGCCATATGGTCTATCTGCCATCATGTTTCTATTTTTGGCATGCAGGTTAGTTTGAAACAAGTAAATAATAATAATAGTGATCCATGTTAAGAAAGGAAGCGACAAGTGGGGAGAAGGATTGGAGAAATCTTTATTCTTTGTAGTTTGTACTAGAACACTATAACTATTTTTAAAATCACATAGGTTTCTTCTTTGTGATCATATTGTCTTAATTTTGGGAAATGCATCACATGAAAGTGTGTTAGGTCTTTGCACCTAAAGCACATTTAGTGCAAAAACAGTATTTTAAGTGCAAAGCCTCCACAGTAACTGTTAGGGCCATGAGCAGCATGTTCCAGACAGCCAACGCACAGATGATTACATAAAGACACAGAAAGAAAGTGGAATTTTAGAAGGTGCGTTTAGGAAGAATCTGGAATGCCCAGAGCAGAACATCCAGAAACTGCTTCAGAAATTGCTCTGTCCTCACCCCGAAAAATGAATGTACCAGTGATCGATTCTGGAGTTGAGCCCCATGCATATATCAAGGCAGGGTACTGCATGTGCATGGGCGTAGGCCATTTTAATTTCATTTCATTTATCTATTTATAGCTCACCTATACCTCCAGATTGTTGGCGGGTTACATCAGCAAAAGCCTCCTTTACAGTGCAATCCTTTACACATGAATTACATAATGCTACTCAGAATTACAGATAACATAAAATCTCCTAAAAAAATCTGTTTTGAGTAACTATCAAAATCCCATATAATTCGGAATATTTTTGATATTTATTGACAGCTCATTTCATTCTACAGCAACATTAAATGCAAATAAGTTATATCACAATCAAAGAACATAGTCTCAAAATGGGCCTGCACCTTAATGTAAAGAAGACAAAGATCATGACAACTGGCATAATCAACAGGTTCATCGTTGAAGGAGAAGAAATTGAAATTGTGAACAACTTTAACCTACTTGGATCAACTATCAATAAAGAAGCAACAAGCAGTCAAGAAATCAGACGACGCATTGCTCTTGGCAGAATGGCTATGAAAGACCTAGATAAGATTCTCAAGAGCAGAGATGTGTCTCTCCATACAAAGATTCGACTTGTTCAAGCCATGGTATTTTCAATAACATCATATGGATGTGAAAGCTGGACAGTGAAAAAGACAGACAGGAAGAAAATTGATGCCTTTGAATTATGGTGCTGGCGGCGAATACTGTGTATACCATGGACTGCCCGAAGAACAAACCAGTCGGTACTAGAGGAGATCAAACCTAAGCTTTCTTTAGAAGCTCAGATGACAAGACTTCGACTTTCATACTTCGGACACATCATGCGAAGAGAGAGATCATTAGAGAAAGACATCATGCTTGGCAAGATAGAAGGTCAACGCAAAAGAGGAAGGCCAGCAATGAGATGGATCGCTACAATAACAGCAGCTACGGGTACCAGTCTGTCGTCAATGAGCCTCCTGACTGAAGACCGAACACAATTTAGGATAGCTATCCAGAGGGTCGCCATGAGTCGACTCCGACTCGACGGCACTTAACAACAACAACACTTAAACTTATAATTCTTCACTGATTGGATGGCTAAATAGAAAATCTTCCCTAACTGAGATGCTGAAGAGCAACAGTTAAATTGCACAATATGACTTATATAGGCCAGAATACAGACATGTACACTCTTGAAAACAAAGCATGACAATTTAAATTTAACTCTAGCTATTATTGGCAGCCAATGCAATTGTTAAAGATGAGGTGTAACCCTACCCAATTTTACAAATGCAGATGTGCCCATAGTGCATGCCTGCAGACCTGGGTACTTGGATGCCCCAGCCTGAGTAGGTCATACGTGGGGGGTGGGGGATGAGCATCTAGTTATGAGACTTTCAAGTCCTAGCCTGCCATTTCAGATACTCAGACATCTGGCGGTGTGCCATTAATATGTTTGAAGTATGTATTTACACTCGGCTTTTATGGAACAGGAAATATTAACTGGCAATGTAAGCACATTATGCGCTTTCCCTTGTTAGAGTTACATCCATGAAACAAGCACTTTTTTCACTTTATTCATGGTCATGAGCTGGTATAGGCATGGATGCTTCAACAAGTAAAGCTAGACATGCTTGGGCCTTTCTGCAATCGTGCATCTCACCTGTTCTGCCTAGACCATGTCTCCACCAAACCCCCGTGCTACATGGATGTTCTTATATTTGTACATCTAGATACCCAGCTTCTTAAATGGCTTCAAAGATATCTCCATGCTTTGCATGTCTAAGTGAATGTTTTCAGATGTCCAACTCATGAAGTGTTTATAAAATCCCCTCCCCCCCCACACCCACACTTTTGTATTGTTTTGGAAACACAACATTACTATCTTAATATACAGTTGTGGTTAACATTATTGGCAGTTCAACCCCTTAATGTACAATATGCCCAAAAAAAGTGGCTATTGAAATGGCTTTGGACTACATATGCACACACATTTGACACATAAAAAAATCTAATAAAACAATACCAATTAAAAAAGGAAATAGTATAAAAACTGGGACATTGCCAGGAAATGATCATTATAAAAGATAAACCAAATTTCTTAACCACTGTAATATCACAAAAACAAAAAGGGGGATCAGACTAAAGCAAGAGCTATTTCTAAGAAAGTTTGCATAAATAAATAAATGTTGGATGGTTTGCTATGAGAGGAAAAACCTCTCAAGACACAAACTGTCCTTTTATTCTTAATAAAGGTTGAAAAAACAAACCTGTGAATGTGCAAGAACATAATATATGGTGTCAAACAAAAAATAGTGATATTTAACTTATTTTACATTAGGCAATATTTTTGCCAATGCTAGAAAGTGCAGAGTATTTGCTGTCTATGAAGCACCAGTAGGACCAAAAGCCTGTGAAAGTTGGCCTCATGCCAGTGAGCCAGTGAAGGCTTATCTCAAGTGTGACACAGTACTACATTTCAAGCTCCAATCCAAAAACGTTTTAGAGCTCTGCATCAAGCATTTTATGGGCTTCATGCTCACACAATGATAACATCTATATTCAGCCATTGCAAACCAATGCTCTTAAATATACCAGCTCGGCGTGTGACGTCAGTGAAGAAGGCATAGCCTATTAAAAGCATTTAGGGAAAATAGTCCAAAAGTGTCAATCACAGTAAGCTCCACCAATCAATCTCAAGATTAAGACCATTGGGAGCTACCATTCCTAGCTTGAAAATCCAGGACTGCTCAAGTGTCTGCAAACAAAATTCCCAGTTGCCTCGACGAGGATACAAAGGGATATAGTCCATCACTCGCCACTGTTAAGTCCTGAAATGTGTGAGCATATTGGAGACAATGTGTCACAATCGGAGCAGATAATGTCTTGGTGTTGATCCTAGAAGAGTGGTCAGTCAGATGGGTTTTCACTGGACAGATAGTACAGCCAATATATTTAAGCCACATGGACATACTAATATGTATACCATAAAGTCTAGGGTACAAGATATATGCCAACAGGATCTAAAAATTTCCAGTAGCAGAATCAACCCAGTAAGAACCAGTAATAGCGAGCTTACAAAATTAGCATTTTTGTCTTTGAAAATGACCGATATCCATTAGGTCAGAGGTAGTACATACATTAGTAGCAATCGCATGGACCTGATGATATGGCCTCTACTATAGGCATGGTTTTCTCATATCCTTATTTGGGCTCATTTTTTAGACAACATATTTTTTCTATGAGATTGATCAACAGAAGACCTGGACTTATTAATGCATGTCAATCAAATATACAGTTCACAGCAAAATACAATTGTTTTTGTATTGAATTTCTAGATGTAGTGGTTTACAATAATTTTGCCAAGCTTAATGCTACTCTGTACCGTAAATCTGTCCAACAAAATACTTTACTTAGATTCCATAGTTACTATCCTGCTCCTTTACGTACAGGCCTTCATTTGGGCCAATTCTTTTATCTGTAAAAGGTTTGCTCCACCCTGGAAGAGTTCCAACTTGATGCGACTGATTTGTTTCAAAGGCTCATTGTTAGGGGCTATCCTTGAAAGATCATATTGCGAGTTACAAGTGAGTGAGATATACCCACTATGACAGGTTATTTTTGAAAACTTCCTCTATTGATCCTTCTCCTGTTTCTTCCATCTATTCTGAGTCTACCTCTCAGTCTACTGTGTATTCCCATGTGCCAGATAGTTTTATTGGAGTGCATCCTTTTATGATAAATGCAGAGCAAGTAACATCTATTTTCTGCAAACACTGGCATATTTTAGCCCTCCATAAGGGTTACCAGGGGGATTTGACAGTTGCCTATAGCAGAGGATGTAACATCAGGGACTGGTGGTCCATCTGATTCCTAGTAATGCATGCATTACCTCTGACTGACTGATTAATTGGTCATTTTCAATGTCAAAAATGTAAATTTTGTGATCTCGCTATTAATGGCCCTGACTGGGTTGACTCTAGTACTGGAAAGATTTATAGATTTCATTAGCATATATCTTGCACCCTAGACTTTGTGGTCTACATATTAATATGCCAATATGACTTTAAATATATTGGCCATACTATCCATTCAGTGAAAACCCATCTGACTGAACACTCTTCTAGGATCAGCACAAAAATATTGTCTGCTCCGACTGTGGCACCTTTTCTCCAATATGCTCACACCTTTCAGGACTTACGATGGTGAGTGATTGACTATGTCCCTTTGGATCCTCATCAAGGCAACAGAGAATTTTGTTTGTGGACACTTGAACAATTCTGGATTTTCAAGCTTGGAATGGTGGCTGCCAATGGTCTTAATCTTGATTGATGGAGATTACTGCAATTGACACTTTTGGACTATTTTCCCTAAATGTTTTAATAGGCTGAACCTTCTTCACCAATGTCACATGCCGAGTTGCTATGTTTAAGAGTGTTGGTTTGCAATGGCTGAATACATAAGTTATTGTTGTATAAGCAAGAAGCCTGAAAGATCTAAAATGAATTTGGTGCTGTAAACTGAAAACAATAACCATTCATTATTTTATTATCAAGCACCTCCAAAGTAATGAAACTGCATATGCAAAGCCAAATTGTTCTATTTACTTTCTCTTTCAGCCTAATAACTTTAGCTCACAAGCTGTTTCATATAGAAGACAGATTACATTTATATTATACATAACAATAATCTGATGTCAGCTAGAAAACATTAGACTATGAATCGGCATAGTGTCTGATGGATAATCCATTGAGATAACAGCTCCATAGCCTGCAGTACTATATATAATCATAATGTTTTTTAAGCAGCATTGAAAAGGTAATAATTCTATAGAACATAGTACTACTGAAGTAAGAGAAGACATCCTGGGAAAATATATCTTTTCTTTCAAAACATGCATTTGCTTATACAGATTTTACTGTATTTCATAAATTAATGTTGTGAACGCATTGTAATGCCAATGATTTGCTATATCACTGTTTTCTGTAAGACATTATTAATCATCCTGCCTTCTTTCTTGATTAATTCATTTTTTCCAATCAGATAAAAAAAGATAATACAGTAAGAAATGCATATTACTCAGATACAAAAGAGTGAACATATTAAAGAAGAAAGACAAACCTCGAATAATGCATTGCACAACTACTGTAAAATATAGTTGGGCAATATGTGCAAAATATATTGAGAATTCCCTTGTGAATGCATGTAGTG
This sequence comes from Ichthyophis bannanicus, assembly GCA_033557465.1. Taxonomy (NCBI): domain Eukaryota; kingdom Metazoa; phylum Chordata; class Amphibia; order Gymnophiona; family Ichthyophiidae; genus Ichthyophis; species Ichthyophis bannanicus. Next base: position 1,631,132,075 of record CM066032.1, read on the forward strand.
AGAATTTTGAGTCACTCCAGTAACCCACCTTCAAGGTGCATGTCTTGAAGGCCAGAGTGACTTATATTTCGGAATGGGCCCATGAATTATTTGATTGATTATATTCTCCCTCCTAACTCAACTTGCACTCATTAGTACTCTGCCAAAAACAAAAATGGGATGGTCCATCTATTATATGGTTGGAAAGGCTTGATTGACCAAATAGCATATATGCCATACCATGTTGAAAAAACAGCTAATTGAGAGAACACATGGGGCGAAAAGGCTAGTAATGAGAGTATGATGATGGATTTTGGGCAGAGTCCTCTCCATGCTGCAAAATGCATTAGCACACTCATTAAAACATGCATGTGCCTCATTAATTCTCCTTGTAGAGACAATGTTGTTCTGAGGACTTAAGTTCCCTATAGAAAAAAAAGGTGAAAGAAGTGCTCAAAGAATGATATCAGTACAGTATTAGCCAATGGTAAAAAATGCCTTCCGTCATTTCAGCCACTCAAAGCCTCATTTCAATAGCTACTGAAATACTTATGTGGCACAATTTTATGAGGAATTAAGGGCAAAAATATGAAGACGCATTCAAAATTTACTGTGGAAAGTAATTTAATGAAAGAGTGAAATGTCGAGAAAGCAGCTCTTCGTATAAATGCAATCTGGCACCTAAGCTTCCAGAACTTGACCTAATAGCATATAAAATCTCTACCTGCTCCAAAGCCAGTGAAACTCTGCCTAAGCTATGTCGCAGGGAATGTCTATGCATAGATCATATACAAGTACTTGTATGAACATGTAACTCCACACAATTTTATAATAGCTATTTTCCATATGCAAACATTTGTTACATGCAAAAAAATACTTTTTTGGCTCTCTTAGAGAATAACTTTATATGAGAGCTCCTAGGTTTGGAGGCAGAGAAGGCCCCTGTTTTTAGCCTATGTTATAAAGACACAGAAGGCCCCTTTTACTAATGTGCACTAAACATTTAGTGCTTGAATTAGCATGTGCTGTTTATGGATGAGCATGGCAATTGTTACTATACAGCAGGGCTGTACCGAGCTAGAATCGCACCCTGTGCAACTTGCACATCGGGCGCGCACCCCTCTCCTCCCCACACCTCTGTCTAGCCATTACCTGCTCTTGCCCTGCTGCTGTCTCCCTCTGTTTTCTCCATGGTGGCACCGGCAGCAGGGAAAGAGCAGAAAACAGCTGGATGGAGGTGGAGGAGAGGGTGAGTGCACGATGTGCAAGTCGCCGGCACTTTAAGCAGATTTGTCCCTCCCTGCTCTGATGTCACGTCAGAGGTAGGGACCGATCAACGTGCCACAGAAAGGCTTAGGGGGCACATTTTGGCTGTCTGCTGTTGCCCTGCCGCTGCTGAGAGAAGAAAAAGTGGTGGCCGCAGGGCAACAGCAGGCAGCTGAAATGTGACCCTCAAGCCTTTTTGCCCTGTGCGGCTACACTGCTCACACAGGGCTAGGTACGGTTCTGCTATACAGGCATGACAGCGCAGGCTAACTTGTGTGCTAATTGCATGCTCTGTTATGAGGCAGGAACTTAACAGAATATAGGCAGAGAATGAGTGTGGACTGCACATTGACTTAGTGCTATCTTTCACATCTGCCAATAGCAGGGTGCACTTAATGTCACCTCAAGAGAAGGCAAATATACCTATGTTACCAGCAAGTAAGTACTGTGACCTCAGACCTCCTAATCAGTACCCCAATCCCACTCTCAAACCCTAGACAGCATCCCATCCCTGCCCCATGACCTGAAGTTGACCTAGCCCTTCTTCCACCCACCTGAAGAGGTGCTCAATTCTACTCCTCTCCCATCAATCAGGCACAGTAGTGCCCCCCACGCTCCAAAGAGGCACCTGACTCCTCTTCCTACTCCCCAATCAACCCCAGAGGTTTCCATTGTGGGTTAGTGGAGAGAGCAGGCAATCTTCAGATGCTCCTGCCCAACTGCTTACCTAAATTCAAAATGGCGGCTCTGACCCCTAGTGGTACTTTTATAGTGATCAAACTGCCAAGTAAGAGCAAATAGACCTAATTTTGCAAACTGACCCTAATGGTAGCCTCATAGTATTACTGCTAGGAATGAAGCTGCCTAATAGGGACAAAAAAACCTCTCATTTTGCAGCTTGCTGGCAAAGGTACAGGAATATCCTGGGATTGCTCCTGTTCCAACACTATGCTACCAGGAAACTTCTAGTAAGTGCCAGAGGGGTTTGAAGGTGGGAGAGGGAGTTTGGTGCCTCTTTGAGAGGTGGAGGATGATGTAGAGGTTGATGGGGGTAGGGGTGGGCATAATGCTGAGACTGATCAGGGGTGGTTGGTGATGCTGATGGGGATTTAGATTTTTCAGGAGTAGCTCAAGGCAAGTTCTATTTAGGTACGTTAATGATCACTGGAGCACTTACAATCTAGTCTTGCACCTGGGATTAGGTTTTTATTTAACACATGGGGGCCACAGTGTGGATCCACTTACCACGTTAGCTGCTGATGCATTTACCATGCTGTAAGTGTTTGCCCTGTGCAGTAAATTTAGGACACATTCTGGTCACACAACGACAGTTACCACATAGGCTTTGCAGTTGCAATACATTAAATTTGCAACTGACATAGGTAAGGCTACCAGATGTCCCCAATTTTGAAACAGCGTCCCTGACTCCAAGGACTATAACTACCTCGTCCCTGATTTCAGAGGCCTTTGCTTCTCTTGCCTTTCCCGCTGATGCAATTATCTCAGTCCTGCTAGGAAAGATGTAAAATGAACTGTTCTGAAAAAAGAGAGAACATTTTAGAAATGTATAGAATATTTATCTCTACAGTATATATAAAATAAAGTTTCAAGTCTGCATGTATGTGTGCACACTTTTGAGAAGGGCTACTACTGTCTTTTTTAAATTTTTGAAATTACTGAATGCTACCTAAAATGTACATTTTGAAATTTATGAGGAAAAGAAGCCCAAAGAGGGAGGAGACTTGCACCATCCAGTTGAGCTCAGCTTTACACAGGTGCCCCAGATTTGCTCTCCTCTCCACAAATCTAGCAGCACTAAACACAGGGTAACTGCAAAACTTTACCACGCTTTAGTAAAGAGACCACATAAGTGCCTCTACATCTGTAAGATACCAGCACAGTCCTGCAGAAATAGCACCTCAACTGTGGCTGCTGACATTTAGGCCTGCTTAGTAGAAGGTATAAATGTTAACAAATATACACTTAGACACACATTTTATAAAATATGCCCTTAAAGTTCAATGCTGTCTTTACATTACCCAGACTCCTCCACTAAGCTTGCCTACTCTACAAGTATTCTCCTAAGTTTACCGCATGGGGGAGTGATCTAATTTATAAGAGACGTTTTATCTGTGGAAAAGGTTTAAAAAATGACCCCCTCAGAGTCCCAGAATAAAAGCATAAACCATGACAGACTGCCAGATTGAAGGGGAGGCTAATGAATAAAAAACACTTTTTCCTATCTGTGCATTCCAGTTTCTCCTTCATGGACTAAGTTACCCTGCCTAGTGAGAAACATTATACCAGCCAAACTCACTTCGCTCAAAAATAGTATAGGACACTCCAAATCATAGAAATCTACTTCTTGAGGAGAAAAGGTTTCAGAACCATTTGAGCCGATAGTATGGGCATTACAACATGGCCCCACACCAAATGCTCAGAACAACACCGATCCTGAAAAACTCCTCCTATCCTCTTACTGTGGTTTTTATTCTAATATTATCTTTAAACTTTGCAGAAAACTTTTTAAACCATCGTGAAACTTTGCGGAAGACTTTTTAAACCATGCCTTCACCCCTCCCATGAAATAACATCAGCATCGACAGTATATATAGCATTCTAGTGTCAGATGATTTCCCCAATCTACCCAATGCCATGCATGGCGCCATCAAACGTTTCACCACCGCTTCTTCAGGGGGTTCTTTTAATCAGGTTCCATCAGCATAACAAGCCAAAATAATGGTTCTCCAAAGACCGCTATTCACAAACTGTTTCTAGTCCTTCCTCACTATATTCAGAAACATTGTCAGCTCAGAGGTCAAAGCAGGCCTGTCTGTTACTGGGAACTTTCACAAGTCAGCACGTGTTTCTTATTTTAGTAAACATAAACATCAATTAAGATTCGCTAAGTCCTTCTTAGGGCAATTTCCTAAACCATTTAGCTGGATATAGACCATGGAACTGGCTAGTTTTAAGTTATAACCAATACACAAAAAAAACAAAAAATCATATATTCTCTCTTCTCAAAACACTTCATTGGCTTCCCCCCTTTCCCTTCTGTTTCCGTATGCAATACAAACATCTCCTTCTGACCTATAAATGCATTCACTCTACTGGTCCTCACTACCTTTCCTATCTCCTCTCTCCCTACATCCCTCCTCATGAACTCAGTTCTACCTCTGGCCTGCTTCTCTCTGTTACCCTTTTCTTCTACTGCCAATTCCCGACTTTGATCCTTTCACTTTGCTGCTCCTTATGCCTGGAACAAACTACCTGAATCTTTACGTCAGGTTTCATCTCTCCCCCTTTTCAAATCCACCTCTTTCAGGACGCTTTTGCATCTTAATCCTTTGTTCTTCTTGCGTCTCCTTACCCTTCCCTATTGAATCCTTGTTCTCATCTATCATACTGTCTGTCTTGATTAGATTGTAAGCTCTGATGACCGTTTTTTATATGTGTGTCTGTACAGTGTTGTGTATGCCGTGTAGTGCTATATAAACGATTTATAGTAGTAGTAGTAGAAATTATTTTAAATAAATGAGAAAAAGGACCTCAGTGTGTAAGCCAGGTATATGACAATAATAATAATGTCTGGCATTCCACCCAACATCATTGATCCAGAAAACAAATCCTTTATAGTTATTATATTGTTTATTCTTATATATAATAATAAAGAATTGTCATTTCTGAAGTAATCATAGAAAAATATAGTATCGTTGCCAGTCCATAAGATACACTATCAAAGCAAACAGTAAATCACTTATCTGAGACTGCTAATTATACATCATTAGTCGCTTGACAAAGGCCTTTGTTTCGCTGAAACAAAATGCTGCTTCAGGGGCCAATAATTAGGTCTACATCCCCATAAATACAACAGAGCTCTCGCTCTTTCTTGATAAATTCAACTTCTTAGATATCATGGTTCCATAGATGCCAAAAGTATTTAAAAATGCCTAATCTAATCTCATCTTCCAATCGGTTGCAGACATGTCAGAATACATACACTAGACATCACAAACAGCTGAAGCAAAAGAGATAAAGAAAGTCCTCCATTCAATTCAGGAATCGACTCAACAGGTTCTAGTGCATTCAATTTGTAAATCCATCATTGTTCATGCTGAATTAACACTTTTCTACGATCTCCTCCCTTTACATTAACCGCAACATGATTAATAGGAAAGGTGGTATAGAGACGGTTAAATACCTCCCTGACATAAATGCATAGGAGGAGAACCTCTTTCGATTGAAAGCAAGCTCTGCTACAAGCAGACAAAGGATGAGGGTGAAAGGAGATAGACTTAGGAGTAATATGCGGAAATATTTCTTTATGGAGAGAGTGGTAGATTCATAGAATAGTCTCCCAATAGAGATGGTAAAGACGAGGACAGTATCTAAATTTAAAAAAGCATGGGACAAGCACAGAGGATCTCTAAAGGAAAAAAGGGGATCGTTGTAGTGTTTGATATGGAAGGGCAGACAAGACAGGCCATGTGGTCTATTTCTGCCGTCATGTTTCTATGTTTCTAATAGCCATACATTTCAGCATAGAGAAACTATGTTGTTTTTGCAGGCAATATTAAACTAATATTCTCTATGATTCAATAAACATGATTTATGCTCAGTTAACATGACCCTTAATTGACAAGAAGTTTTCCCCACATATATTTTGTTGCAAGGGCATCCAATAATGTATACCATGAAAGTTGAAATGCACAAAGTCCACTGCATTATCTTATATACCTTTTCATTCCCATGTTGTAAAAATGAATTTCCTTCGATTGTTATTTTACGGATATGGCAGTAACTGCAAACATCATGGCCTCAGTTCCTTGGTTCATCTGCTGCTGGTTATCACAATACAGCTGGACATAAATAACCCTTCAAATTTTGGCACCAACTGTATGCCACCACGGGGCGCCGTTCCGCAAAAACAGAATGTACCCCTAGCACTCTCCATTGCTTCTTAATGATAGCTGCAATTTTAAATGCAAAAAGGGAAAAGTGCAAAATGAATGGTTTCACATCAGTTTTAGTTTGTTTAGGGCTAGGGCCCATCAAGAGAATCTCCTGATACTTGTAGAAGGCTCTCTTTCATGCCTGATATACCATCTTCGGGATAGCGCTGATGCAAAAATGTCTTTATCAAAATGGAAGCTTTCTGTTGATACTCTAGAGTAGACAAAGAAATGTGACGATAGTGAAGACACTGAAAAAAGGAAGACTGTTTTAAGACCACTGGATGGAAACTATCATAATGTAGAAAAGTGTTCCAATCTGACTGCTTAACATAAACAGTGGTATCAAACCCATTCCCACTCACATTTCCACATCCAAAAATGTCACTTTCGATGTATCATAAGACATTTCAAATCGAATAGCTGAATTACAGTCATTCAACCAATGGTGAAAGGAAATAAGCTCAGACTCTGAACATGAGCACATATAAATATATCATCGATATATCTTTGCCACATATTGATCTTCTGCATAAATGTAGATGCAAAAATCCATTTTGCTTCATATTGGACCATAAACAAATTTGCCAGATATCTGGCTGTACCAGATATTTGCAAACAGTACTGTTGACCAAACATGAAAAAGGTTTTCTTCGATGCAAGAGACAGAGTCAGCAGAAAATCTGTAGGCACATTATGAGGTCTAGGACACTTATCTAAAACAGATTCCACAACATTCAAAGCACATCCTGGGGAATAGAAGTGTATAAAGAACAACATCCATTGTTGCTAGAAGCAAATCTTCCGTCGAATCGGTGAATTCACCTAATAATTGCAAAACGTGAGTGGTATCTTTGATGTAAGAATGTCCAAATGGCAGAAATGATTGTTAAAAAGAATTCAAATATATCCCGACTTGTTCCAACAAGGAATCAGTACTTGAAATTATTGGGTGTCCCAGAGAGTCTCACATATCTTTATAAATTTTAGGCAGAGTATAAATAACAGATCTCTTGAAAAAAACTAGATTGAGAATATTTAACAGTCATATATCCAGCATCGGCAGCTTATCTGTAGGTTATTGAATAAGGAGCAGAAGTTCATCAGTCGGGTTACTGGCAACAATTGATAACATTTAACATTTTGCAGTTGCCACATAATCTCGGTTTCATAATCTGATCGATTTTAAAGGACAATCACCCACCTATGTCAGCTCTCTTTACCACCCCATTTTTCTGAATGTAGCTCCTCTAATGCATGTTTCTTTTCTGTGCTCAAATTATATTCTTACTTATATGGCCGGCCCTCTAACTGGACATCATACTGTACTTCAACACCATATTTTTAAAGTCGCAGTCGCTGGATTGGGAAATGAGATGAGATTAGTCATTTCTAAATACCTTTGTCATCTATAGTACCATGATGTTGAATTTATCAAGAAAGAGCAGGAATTCTGTTGTTTTATGGGGATGTGGACTTAATTATTGGCTCCTGAAGCAGTATTTTTTTCAGTGAAACAAAGGCCTTTGTTGGGCGATTAATGATGTAACATCTGCACTCAGATAAAGTGATTTACCGTTTGCTTTGATTTATATATCGTATGGACTGGCAATTATACTATTTTTTTCTATGATGACTTCAGAAATGACTTCCAACATCAGATTCCATTCGCTCCAACTTTCTGCTCCATATGGCTAGAATACAGTAGGTCTACCTGAGTTTGTTCATCAGGAATCATTTCTGGTCCTACTGAAATACAGGTTAAAAATCCACATCTGAGACTGCTTTTGGATCCTGGATCCCTTATTCTCCTGTTTAACACCCTTATGTGTTTCATTGTTTGCCTCAAAATACCCTATTCCCCTGTTTGTTCTTTGCCTTTACTAGATTATAAACTCTAGAGCAGGATCTGTGGTTGTATACAGCATTGCATATGCCCTGTAGCACTATACAAATGGTAAGTAAAAGTTGTTAGTAATAGATAAATTGGCTATATGAAAATAGCCTTCTCCTATCCTGGCTAAACATACTGTACATATAAGTAGCTTTCCACAGTATGTAAACTTTTAGTTGGTTAGGAGCACTGCCTCTCAAAGCAGTCCTTGGAATACATCCAGCCAATTGTATTTTCAGAATATCTGCACCAAATAAGCATGGGGTTAGATTTTTGTGCACTGTTTCCATTCTCTGCATTTCCATCACATACATATTGATAGTGGTTATCCTGAAAACCAGACTAGCTGGGTGCATCTTGAAGACTAGTTTAAACAACATTGGTTGGAGGGAGGCATTCCTGAGAGCCTGTTTTGGAAAGGTTGAAAACATTGTACATGTAGATTGAGGTTTCAAATTCCGCAAAGATCTCAAGACATTATATTCAAAGAACACTTCTGTGACTAAATGGTGTAGCCCCATGCAACTGCAAAACTTATGGACACTTACACCACTGTCATAAAGTACTACCTTCCCACACAGACCCACTTAATACTCCCTTCCCACCCCCCCTCCCCCAACATTACACTACTCCAGTTTTACATAAACTCTGATTTGTTATAAATCAAAGACATTAGATACCAACTGTAATTATAACATTCAATGTTATTAAGGGTTTGAAAGTTCTATATAGACCAGTTAAGTAATTTGTAAACTTCTTTGATTCCCAGGTAAGGTGGTATAAAAAAACAGATAAATAAATAAATAGATAGCGATGGGAGGAGTGGTCTAGTGGTTAGGACAAGGTACTTCAGGCCGGAGGGCCGGGGGTTCAAGTCCCACCTGGGGACAGCAATCGCAGGCCAGAGGGACTGGGATTTCTAGTCCTATAGGCACTCCTTGTGGTCTTGGGCAAGCCACTTAACCCTCCATTGCCCATGTTCCCTGTAAGTATTAGCGTATGTGTGTCATATCCCCTCATGTTAAATGTATCCCCCAATTGACCGCTTTGACGCGGTATATAAATACAGCTAAATAAATAAATAAATAAATTATACAGATAATGGAAATATTCAGTCTGCGATCCATATAGCTAGGAGGTTAAATTTGGGACAGCAAAAACACTGTCCTAAATTAAACTGCTTGGCTATATGGATAGTGAACTGAGTATTTCTGCTAACCGTAGAATGGTCCCCAAACAAAAGAAGAGTGAACAATCAAAAATTGAGCAAAAATTAAATTGTAGACCAAAAGAATATTCTTGTTGGAAGATCGGCCATGAGGTTAATAGCCTCCCAAAGCTGTTACTTCCATTTTAATCAATTTTATTGAAAATCAAATATGCCCATTAAAGAGCCATAAAAGGAGGAAAAAGAACCACAAATAGGTGCCACCTTTACAACAATTAATAAACCCAAGATTTAAAACTCAATGTAACCCTTTGACTTATCTGGGTCGTCGTAGGCCAATTGAAGTCCCAACATCAACCAATCAAGGCACCCTTCAATTTCATAAAGACACCAAAAAGGAGATGTTCCAAAGAAAGCAGTTGTCCAAAAGTACATAGCACTGCGTTTCGGGCACATTTAAACTCCATGCCCTGTCTCAATGCTTTGTTGAACTGCCAAACAGGAAAGAAAAATGCCGCATTGCATCTCCACCTCTCCGAGACGCCGGCGCATGCTCTTTATAAATCCGACTGCCAAGAGCAATGCGTTGTTTGATTTATTGACTGCTTGTTGCTTCTTTATTGATAGTTGATCCAAGTAGGTTAAAGTTGTTCACAATTTCAATTTCTTCTCCTTCAACGATGAACCTGTTGATTATGCCAGTTGTCATGATCTTTGTCTTCTTTACATTAAGGTGCAGGCCCATTTTGAGACTATGTTCTTTGATTGTGAGAAGCAAATGTTTCAGATCATCTTCACTTTCAGCCAGTAATGTGGTATCATCAGCATAGCGAAGGTTGTTGATGAGTCTTCCACCAATCTTCACACATCTGTTGTCTTCATGCAATCCTGCTTCTCTGATGATTTGTTCTGCATATAAATTAAACAGGTAGGGGGAAAGTATGCAGCCTTGTCTTACACCTTTGCTTATTTTAAACCATTCTGTTTCTCCTTGTTCCGTTCGAACTGTTGCTTCTTGATCAATGTACAGATTGTGCAAGGGTACGATCAGGTGTTCTGGTATACCCATGCTTCTTAATGTGGCCCAGAGTTTCTCATGGTTTACACAGTCAAAAGCCTTGCTATAGTCGATAAAGCACAAATAGATATCCTTTTGGTATTCTTTAGTCTTTTCAAGGATCCATCTCACATCCACAATGATGTCTCTCGTTCCTTGCCCTTTCCTGAACCCTGCTTGCACTTCAGGGAGTTCTTGTTTCAGGTATGGTTGTAGTCTCTTTTGAATAATCTTCAGTAGAATCTTGCTGGCATGTGGGATCAGAGCGATTGTGCGATAATTTCCACAGTCAGTTGGATCACCTTTCTTTAGTATTGGTGTAAACACAGATCTTTTCCAGTCAGTTGGCCATGATGTTGTCTTCCATATTTCTTGGCAGAGCCTTGTAACAGCTGCCTCAGATTGCTGTAATACCTCTATGGGAATGCTACCAATGTCTGGTGCTTTGTTCTTTGATAAGGCTTTCTATGCTGCTTCAACTTCTTCTTTCATCACCAATGGTTCCCAATCATAAGGTACAGGTTGAAACGGCTGTTGGTCCACTTGATCTTTATCATATACAAACTCTGTATATTCCTTCCACCTTTTCTTGATCTTCTCAGCATCATTCAACATAGAACCTTGAGCATCTTGTAACATTCTAATTTGAGGCTGGAACTTTTTCTTTAACTCTCGTAGCTTTAAGAAAGCCAATCTTGTTCTTCCTCTAATAGTTTCTGCTTCTATTTCCTTGCATGCATTATTGTAGTACTTTTCCTTGCCCTGTCTTGCTGCACGTTGGAAATCTCTGTTGAGTTCTGTTATTGTCTTTCTTTCTCCTCTGGCTTTAGCTTCTCTGCGTTTCTGGTCAATTTTCAGAGTTTCTTCCATCATCCATTTTGTCCGTTTTTGCTTTTTCACCTTTTGTAGAGACTTCTCGCTTTCTTCCAATACAACCTTCTTGATGTCATTCCATAACTCTTCTGGAGCTCTGTCATTTGTATCTAAAGCAGCAAATCAATTTTGCAGGCAGTCTTTAAATTCCAGTGGTATATTCTTAAGGTCATATTTTGCTGCATTCATGAGTGGTTTGCTCTTTTTCAACTTTAGCATGAGTTTGCATACTAGTAGTTGATGATCAGTACCACAGTCAGCTCCAGGTTTTGTCTTTGTTGATGTTATAGAACTTTTCCATCGTTGACTTCCACAGATGTAGTCAATTTGATTTTTATACAATCCATTGGGTGACATCCATGTGTACAGTCGCCGCTTGTGTTGATGGAAGAAGGTGTTTGAGATTAATAGATCATTCGTCTTGCAGAATTCTATCAGTCTTTCTCCAGCTTCATTTCTGTTGCCAAGTCCATATTTTCCAACTAATTTGCCTTCTTCTTTGTTGCCAACTTTTGCGTTCCAGTCACCCATGACTTTCAGGATATCCTGTTTGCATGTTCTATCAATTTTAGCTTGTACTTGTTCATAGAACTCTTCAATTTCATTCTCTTCTGCAGCTGTTGTTGGGGCATATACTTGAATTATAGTTGTGTTGATAGGCATTCCTCGTAGACGAATAGAGATTAAGTGTTCGCTGACTGCATTGTATTTCATTACAGTTCTTGCAAGTTTCTTCTTTATTATAAATGCAACACCATTTCTTCTTTGTCTTTCATTTCCAGCATAGTAGACCATGTGATCATCTGATGCAAAGTGCCCGATGCCAGTCCATTTCAGTTCACTGACACCCAACAGATCAAGTTGTACACGTTCCATTTCATTCTTGACCACCTCCAACTTCCCTTGGTTCATACTTTGTATGTTCCATGTTCCAATGCGTGAGACATCTTTACAGCTTCTGACTCTCATTTCATGCGCAGCTACATCAGCAGTCAGACGTCCCGAGGGCTTTGAACCAGCCACATCATAAATGCTGACTTTACTCTGAGAAGTCTTCAGCTCTTCCCCAGTAGCTAGTTGAGTGCCTTCCGACCTGGGGGTCTCATCTTCCAGCACTATAGTACAATTTGTTTTGTTGTAGCTATCCATTGGGTTTTCAAGGCAAGATACAGAAGTAGATTGCCGGGCCTTTCTTCCACGCAGTTTAAGTTTGGTGTTGTTGCCATAGTCACAGAAATGTGATCCTCCGCCGTCAAGAAATGTGATCCTCCGCCGTCAACACTATCCCATTCTGCTGCTGCCCAGATGGGTGGTTTGTCTTGGTCTGGCACCTCAGCTGAGACCTGTCCATCTTGGGAGACCCTGCCAGTAGTTAAACTACCAATAGTTTAGCTCTCAGCATCACTGATGCACACAAGCCCTCACAGCACGACAAGCTGCAAACCAAGTGAGACATGTATTAACACTGTGTTAGCCTTAATCCAGGTTTTTACACTGATCCTTTTACGATGGGTTTCAAGCAAAGGTCTCTTGATAAGAAATTAGCAACTCATCACTGCCTGGTAAAACACACAAACATATTTTTTTCAGTTCAAAGATGAAGGACTAGCTGGTAAAGCAACAATTTTTGTAGCCCTACTCTAGTGCTTCTCCTATGGGTCTTCTTTCCATTTTATCCCAGTTTCAGGGTAATTTTATAACAGGGCACCCCAGTTAATGAAGCCAGTTTTAAGCTAGGAAATGGCATCTAATTTTAGCTTATTTGATAAAGACGTGAAGGTGGATTTTAAATAGGATATGGAGAAGGAAATTTAGACAACCAGGTTGGGTTGTGGAAGATTCCCATAGTATTTTTGAAGAGACTGCCAAATGAAGCGCCTTATATAAAATAGGTGCAGGACTGCACATGGATTTCTCCCTACATCCAGAGGGAATAGTGAGTTCAAAAACTTGCAAGTGGGTACACAAAATGCAGTGGAAGTCCTTATGAGCATGGGAGCAGCTTTTTAAAACTGCTGCTCCCTATCTGCAGACACAGTTCAATCCTGCCATATTATCCCCCCCCCCCCCCGATTCCTTCCTGGCATTGACCTCTCTGATCCAATCCTGACATTGACCCTCTTCTCAGTTCTTCTCCGAAGGAATCCAATACCCCCCAGTCCATTCAAGTTGTGCTATTCTTCCCTAACCCCCCACTCAAGTCATTCAATACCAACCATCCCATACTTCCATCTGAATCTCCCCCCCATCTGACCTCCTGATACCCTTCTCTATGACCTTCCCACCCCCAACCCTCTGATTCTAGTGTATAGCAGGAACAGAAACAATCCCAGTTGTTCTTGCTCATCATGTTGTCAAAATGGCACCTGTGACCTCTAGTGGTAAACTCATGGTATTACCACTAGGGGGTCAAGTTGCCAAACAATGGCATACTACAGGATTACAGCTAGAGGTCACGGGCATCATTTGAGAATTGCTCCTGATCCAGTTAGACATCAGGGACCGCGATAAGGCCAGGGATAGGATTCAGGAGTGAGGGATCGTGCTGGTTTTGCTTAATGCTCGGGTGGGGTTCAGATGGAGGGCCTTCATGCTGGGAGGTTGGGTGGGGAGTATTGGATAACTGGGGAAATAGCTTGACTTGGGGAGGATCTGGGTGGCCGAGATGAGGGGGACAATGTCAGGGCTGGATCATGGATGTTGACGTGGGGGGTAATTGGTGGGGCCTAATCTCAGCAGGTACATCGGCCTTTTCAAGAAGGCATTTGTAAATGCCGGTGCCTAGATTTTTTCTTATCAACTTGACTTTTTCTTGTAAAATGGAGAATTCACATCAATATTTTAGGCCTACTCTTACCACTTACTACTTCTAAGTAAACTAAGGGGAAAGATTACTAAAATGCGTTAATGTTTACCACATGTTAAAAAGTGCTAAAGCAGCTAGCATAAAATCCCATACTAACAGCTTTGTGCATGATGGTGCAGAGAGTGAGTGGATTAGGGGTGGATAGTGGGATTGGCTTGCACTTATCACCACCTCAAAGAGTGGCATTAATGGCACCTAGTTTTAGCACGGCAAGGTGCTTCTCACCACGGTAACTGCAGGGGGCATGCCTGACATGCCACCAACAGTTAGCACAGGTCCATTTCACCTCTGGCGCTAATTTTGCTTCATAATGTACGCTAAAGTGCAGAACATTAGAACACTTTAGTTAAATATGCCCCTGAATGCGGTAATCTATCACCACTTGTATGCAAATCTACCATGTAAATGCTGCTATTTACACATGTGGATCCTTCCAAAATACTACCATAGATGCCAGTGTGTTTTTATAACAGACTAGCAAAGATCATGCAGAAATCATGCCTACATTGAAAGCATTCTGCCCCTGAGTACACCTACTGTGCAAGTATGTGCCGGTTTGCTCCACACATGCTTTAAGGTGTGACTTAATTTTATAAATCAATGCTTTACACATGGAAATGGTTTATATAATTGCCCCCACAATGCCCTCTCTTATAATTCTGCATATTTTTGGAATAAGGGAGCGTATTTTTCACCAAGGTGGCATTGTCTATTTCTAAAGCTTCTCTTCTTTGAGTGCACTCCTCATTTTCTTGTCCTATATTTATCCTTTGCAACCGAAGCAGTAGCGTACGTGCTGCATGTGGTTCTGTTGAGGGCAGCTCGGAAACACCTCAAGTCCCTTGCATTCAGACTAGTAGAAAAAACTAACCAAAAAATGCTTTCAGAAACTCAAAAAAAAATATTCTCTTATCAGGAATGAGATATAAATCATAATATAAAGGGCAATCTTAATTAGTTTGTTTGTTCCAGCTGCCAACTGAATTATCTAAATCATTGCTGCATTCACTACAGCTTTAAGATTGCTCTTGGTTATAAATCTCTGGAAATAACAAGCTTGACGAGAGTTAGTTTGTGAGTTGTGTGAGGAATGAATAACTAACTTTGAAAAATCAATTGAGCTACATCAGGAAAATGTTAACAGGGGAGCAGAACAGAACTGATTAGTTTGGGGGGAATTTTTTGTGAATGCCTTGTATATTCTATTAATGGAACAAATCCAATCATGGTCTGAAAGAGAAATCTCTAATTTTGTTTTAAATTGTCCTAAATTAATTTGATTCCATTCATCACAGCTCAATGTGCATTTTTAAATGGCCACAAGATAGAATTCATCCTCACTGTGACCTATTGTATGTTCTTTTTTCAATGTTTGCACTAAAAATACAAAGAAAACTGAAAAACGCCTTTAATAAATTATTTAGCTATTAGAATGGATATGCATATGGATAGATAAAAACATAGGCTACTTGCCAAACCATACTAAGCAAAATCCAATAAAGCATTTCTTATGATAAAAAAATTGTAAAAAATAATAAAACAATCAGTTTATTATCCATAAATAGTAGGTAATAGTGGAAACCATTTATAGGGTGGTTTAGAATTTCAGAAAAAAATATTAGACTTACTTAATTTTAAATTTGGGTTATATGAAATGCAGACAATTCACATTTTCATGTGTGTGGTAATTGTGCAGGGTAGGGGTGTCCACAACCAGAACAATTGGTTTGTTTACACTTCTCTTAATTTTTCATAGAAGAAGTTTGTTTTTTTGATTATTAATGTCTGGATTTCCTTTCTCTGTGATGACAACATGCTCCCCGTGCTGTGGGCTAAGAAACAGGTCATTTGGATGTTTATTTTTTAGTATGTTTCCTTAATTGATATTCCAATTGTGGGATCTATATTTTCTTTTGTTATATTTAAATATTTATATAACTACTATACTCTACTAAAAATAAAATTTAAAAAAATCTAAATTTTCCTGATTTTTGGGCATTTTAGATGTGTTTTGCATAAGGGCTGGTACAAGGATATTAGATGCCTTGGATGAAACTTCAGCCTTGCACCTCCTCACAATTAGCTTTTAGACCCCTAGTGACCCCCCCACAAGATTTTATTTATTAAACTCAATTGTTGTTGTTGTTAAGTGCCGTCGAGTCAGTGTCTACTCATGGAGATCCTCTGGATAGTGGTCCTGAACTGTGTTCGGTCTTCAAACAGGCGGCTCATTGTTAACAGGCTGGTACACATAGCTGCTGTTATTGTATTGATCCATCTCATTACAAATTCAATTGTAACCATATCATAACCTGACCATCTTTTCTTAGTTCAAATATGGGACGCTCAACCAAGCTGGGGGGGCTCATCAGCGTGTTTTCAATTTTCAAGCTGCAGAGCGGCTGATGCCGATGTGCTTGGTTCCCTTGTAATTTCACCTGTGACTGCTTTCATCTTGTATGCTGTCTTTAATTGCCTTTGGAAGCATGCATTCTCTTCAGACATCTATAGCCTTAAATATGTTGGATCTTTCTTTTGCATTGTACGTTTTTGGGATGGATAATTGTCTGACTCCCTGAAGAAGCCTGACTGGCGAAACACCCGGTGTCGGGATTGAGACAGCCTAAAGAGTGGAAGCTAAGTTCTTTTTGATCATTTTGCTGTTTTTCTGCTGTGTTACGGTAAAATTCCAGCACAATATAAACTATTTTAAAAAATGCACATAAGAGGTTTTTAGACCACTGTTGTTTCAGTTAACCACATAAGTTGCTCCATTGTTGGGTTAATTCTTCCACTTTTTGAGTTTTGTTTTATGAGTTTGGGGGCTCACTGAGGTCTTTTCCTTTTTACTAGTAATTGTGCTATAGATGTCAATATGTGGTAACCGAGGATGGCGAACGCGTTCCGCTCCCCCCCCCCCAAACCATCCTCATCTCCCCCACACCCTTCAATAACCACAACACAACATAACTTGGAATTCAACTGGACGCAGCTTTATTCAACATTAACACAACTTCATTCCACAACATCTTGAATCCTGCCACATAGCCATCCCATCAGCGGCTCCAGGCATCACCAGCCATATGATTAGCAAAGTGACTTCCTTCTGGCTCCCGCCGCGGACAGCCCCCCACGGCTATATCCAATACCCACCCCTCATCCGGCTTCGCCATATTACTAGGAAAAGCCCCTCAGGGGTTCTCCGGGTCAGGGGTACTCCACCCCCGCCCTAGGTATTGCCCAAGGCTCCAGACCCCGGAAACCTCCGAGATCCCGCCACACCTCCCCCCCTCCAGCTGCAACACCCCCCCCCCAGGCACCCTTTAAAAGGGTGGGCGGGCGGGAAGCCACCTGGTCCCTCCGTTGCCTGCCAGCACACTGTTCTTCCCACTGGCCCACGCTTGCACCAGCCTCAGTCCCCAGCCTCCGATTGGCTCTCGCGTCTCTCAGTCCAGCCCGGGAGCCAATCGATTTGAAGGACGCCGCATAGGCCGCCCTTCCCTATTGGCCGGCACCCTGCTACACGGAGAGGGAGCTACCCGTGCCGCTCCCCATGGTTACCATGGCCAGGATCCATGTGGCTCACCCCTTTCTTTTTTTTTTTAAACTTTTATTTTCATTTTGCAACAAACAAAAGAAACAACACACCAAAGGAGACAAAACAAGTATACAATAAAGAAAAGTAAACCCAATTACCCCCCACCCCCACGCTTCTTCTCTAGCTGATTATGTCAGCATGTGAGCGCTTCCAAACAACAGTGATTATACATCAAAACAATCAAAAGAGTATCTGCGATACAGAATAATCATGGGACAAAGATATATACAAATTTAGACAGTCAGATGAGAGCATTGAGCAGAATGTACATAGTCATTGAGCATCTT
Organism: Ichthyophis bannanicus; assembly: GCA_033557465.1. Taxonomy (NCBI): domain Eukaryota; kingdom Metazoa; phylum Chordata; class Amphibia; order Gymnophiona; family Ichthyophiidae; genus Ichthyophis; species Ichthyophis bannanicus. The sequence goes on from CM066032.1 coordinate 1,631,150,018, forward strand.
CCATTTAGACCGATGATGAGGAGTCTGAATGGGGGAAGCAAACATACGAGGTATTTGTTCATATTTACTGTAGAGACAGACATGATTCCACCATTCATTGGGGCTCAGATGGGAGCTATTTTTCCAGTATTTCGTAATTAGGGAAATAGCAATGCCAAGCATAAAGTCCAAAAGGAAGTAAGCCGTTTTTGGAAGAGAGGGGATCCCCGCAGCTGAGCGAAGTCCCACTATCCTCCAAGAAAGGGGCTCTTGAAAGTGCAAAATAGACTGGATACGACCCCAGACCCGACGCCAGTAATACTGTAGTGCGGGACATTCATACATAACATGAGGTAGTGAACCAATGGCCGCATGACAAGTCCAACAACTATTGCCCTGAGTAGTGTTCCATTTGGCTAATCTGTCAGGAGTGTAAAAACACCGGTGGGCTAGAAAGAAGAGTGTCTGAGTGAGTGAGGCGGATCGGGAGACCCGTGTCACTCTACTCCAGACAAGGCTCCATTGCTCCGGGGTCAAAGTCACATGCAATTCTCTCTCCCATGCTTTCTGCGCTATAGGGGTATCTCTAGTTATAGCATTACATAAGGTTTTGTAAAAATTGGATGCTACACCCGGTGAACTACCGATAGATCGGATAGTCTCCAACCAACCTTGTGTAGGGGAGGCCGATGGCGGGAGCACCTTAGCACTCCGAAGGCAATGCTGAAGTTGCACCAACTGAAAGTAGTGTTTCGCTGGGAGACCAAATTCAATTTGCAATTCACTAAAAGTTTTCCAGCGACCTTCATGGAACAACTGGCTAGGAATCCAAATGCCCCTAGTGTACCAGGGGCTCCACGCCATCGGCTTATTTTGTATTCGAAATCGAGTATTGTACCAAAGTGGGAGCTTGTCTAACGGACAGAGTCGGGAGTCTAAAGATTGCATAAGATTATTAAAGGCACCTAAGGTGTCTAAAAGCATTGGTGGAAAGTGGGAGTCTGATGGGAGAGTCATACCAGGGAGAAAAGTAAGAGGAATCGGTTTGCAAAGGTCCTCTTCTATGTCTAGCCACACAGGTCTACTCGGTACTGGATCTTCCAGCCAACGAGCGCCTTGTTTGAGAAGAAAAGATTGATGATACTTCAGGAAATCAGGGAATCTGACACCCCCATTTTCCTTATCTGCTTGCAGCTTATGTTTCGCTATCCTAGGTGTCTTGTTTTGCCACAAATATCTAGTCAGAAGGCCCTCTATATCTTTATATATACGTCGAGGTAAGAGACAGGGCAACATTTCTAAGATATAATTCACTTTCGGAACAATCATCATTTTTATGGTTTCTAATCGACCCCACCAGGTAAGTGTTAAAGGAGTCCAGCGATGAGTAAGCGCCCGGACTTTAGAGGTTAAGTCTTTGGCATTGAAGGAGATGGTGTCTTCCAAAGGAGAACAATAGTGAACCCCAAGGTATTTGACCATGCGAGGTTGCCATAAAAAGGGGAAGGATTGCATATCTGCCTGATGAAGCAAAGGATTTAATGGAAAGGCTACCGACTTGGTCCAATTTATCTTATAACCGGACAGTTGTGAGTATTTACCAATTTGCTCTAGGACAGCCGGTACTGAGTCTAAAGAGACAAAAAGCATAAGGTCATCAGCATACGCTGAAATTTTGATTTCCCTATGGGTGAAGGGGACTCCATGAATCTCCTCCGATTGCCGGATTAGTAAAGCCAAGGGTTCGAGTGCAAGATCGAAGAGAAGTGGAGACAGTGGGCATCCCTGGCGAGTGCCGCGTTGAAGAGGAAAAGGCTGAGACTTTAAAGCATTGGCACATATACTGGCTGTAGGCTGTGCATACATGGTGCGAAGACAACGGAGAAAACCTTCCCCGAATCCGTACCAGCGGAGGACTGCAAATAGGAAGGGCCACTCTAAGCGATCAAAGGCCTTCTCAGCATCAAGTGAGAGGCCAACAAATGGGCGATCAAGATTAACTGCGGTAGTCAGTACATGGCATAGAGTCCGAGCATTGTCAGCAGTTGATCTACCAGGAATGAAACCGCATTGATCTGGGTGTATTAAGGTAGGCATCCTATCAGAGAGCCGGGTAGAGAGAATGGTGGCAAATATTTTATAGTCCGCGTTTAGGAGGGAAATTGGACGATAATTAGCTGTTAGTTGCGGGTCTCTCCCCTCTTTCTCAAAAACTACTACATTTGCCATTGAAAAGGACCCAGAAGGAGAACCCTCCTCGGCCAGAGCAGAAAAATAAAGTTTCAAAACTGGAGCTAAGTCAGCGTGAAAGGTTTTGTAGAATTCAGCAGGGAGACCATCTGGGCCTGCGGCTCGACCTGAGGCACATTTCTTGATAGCAGAATGAATTTCTGAGACAGTAAATGGTGTGTCCAAGGCCACTCTATCTACGTCAGATAGGGTCGGTTTTTGTACCCCTGAAAGTAAGCGTTCAAATACATCTGGCTCAAAATCACATTCAGATTGATAAAGCCGAGTATAAAAATCACGAAAGAGTTCTAAGATTTCGGTATCTTTAGTGACCAAACCCCCCCCCGACGGATTACGGAGGGCGGTAACACGCTTGGCTTCTTTTTGACCTTTTAGGGTATTTGCTAATAATTTGCCAGCACGATTATTTTCCCGATAATATAGCCCTTGTTGTGATTCAATATTTTTAACAGCAGCAGTGTACAAAAGCTGATTGTATTGAAAACGCAAGCGTTGTAAACGGAGTAAAATACATGGGTCAGTACGGGACGTGAGGAGACGCTCCCCAGCTTGTATCTGCTGCTCTAGAATCAGTAAATGCTGCTTTCTTTGTCTCCCCTGCCGAATTTGATAGCTAGTTATAGTTGCGCGGATAGATGCTTTAAAACCCTCCCACCAAGCCCAGCTCGCTGTGTCATGGGGTGAGTTAAAATGAAAATAATCTTGGATAGCGGCCTTTATATCAACCTGAAAATCTTTTTGACCCAGTAGGGATCTATCAAAAAACCAAGCTCGGGGAGAATCGTCCCGCGCAGTGACATGTAATGATAAAGATATGGCAGCATGATCTGAAATATGGAGAGGATGAGTCCTAGTCGTGTCTACTTGAGAAATCAGTGTTTTAGAAATGAGAAAGAAATCTATTCTAGATTGGGAGTGATGGGGGGCAGAAAAGAAAGTGAACTCTAAGTCGGAGGGGTGAAGCAGCCTCCATATATCTACCAGCGCAAGATCTTGCATCAGAGCTGTAAGGGTAGCAAGACTCTTGGGTGGACTACTCGTTCTAGGCGGCTGTCTATCTATCAGAGGGTCTAACACTTGATTAAAATCACCACCAAGTATTAATGGAGTATTGGCAGAGGCCTGTGCCAACTGCGCAATACTTGCATAGTAAGCAGGGTTGTCCACATTCGGGGCATAAATGCAAATACATGTAAATTCACTATCTCCAACCTTAAGATGTACTCGGGCCCATCTACCCTCCTTGTCAGCGCTAGTATCAATTACAGTAGCTTGCAAAGATTTCTTAACCAGAATGGCTACCCCGCACCGTTTGGAAACGGCGGGAGAATAGGCAGCCACCATGTAAGGCTTAACATTGAGTTTCAGTGTTTCAGCAGAGTTTAAGTGCGTTTCCTGAAGAAACGCTAAATCAGCATGCTCATGGCTAAGATAGCTAAGGATTTCTTTCTTTTGATTGGACTATTAATGCCCTTTACGTTGAGTGATAAGATTTTACATAAGGCCATTCAGACAAGTTAAAAATTCTGAGCATGATAGCGCACATAATTTCACAATGTCCCTCATATTGACTGTATCTGGCTGTACATATGGCATAAAAGAAAATAAGCTTAGATAATACAATGAAGCGCCCCACATTAAAAAAGAAAAACCGCAGCGCGGTAGAGAAGAAGCAAAACCCCAAAAATTACTGGCGACCATGTGTCTGCAGGGAGAAGCCCCAGAGAAGGCCGAAATTGAAGAAACACATAACCTGTAGGACTGTGCGTGCTCCGAATCCGACCGAGGCACACATCATGGAGGGATAGGAGACCAAAATCAAAAGTCATAGAAAGAAAGAAAGAAAGTCCAGGTAGTCTCTGTGCTTGACTATGACCGCCGCATCGGGCCCTTCAAAATGGCGGACAGAGCCGGCAAATAAAAGTCCAAGTCGTTGGATTAGCGCATCTGCTCTGCTTCTTTGGAGTCTAAAAATGTTGATAGTAGATCAGGATCTTCGAATGTCCTGGTTTGGTTGTGGAGAGTCACTCGGAGCTTCGCGGGATACAACAGGCCAAAGCGAGCCTGTAGCTGTTGAAGTCGAGGGCGAAAAGCAAGGAGTTTCTTCCGTCGGTCAACGGTAGGCTTTGCCAAATCAGGGAAGAAGGAGACTTTGTGACCTTCAAATTCCAAATGATGGTTCGCCCGGGCAGCATTTAAAATTTGTTCCACTTGTTGATATCGTAGCAAGCGAAAGATAATAGGCCGGGGGGTCGTTCGGTTGAGCGCCATGTGGGTAGGAACACGGTGTGCACGATCGATTTCCAGTTCTTTGTGAAAGGTGATCTTCAGCAAGGAGGGAAGAGTTTTGAGCAGGAATTCTCTCATATCTCCCGCTTCCACCCCCTCCGGTATTCCAATGAGCCTCACATTGTTGCGACGGGCTCGATTATTGCTATCTTCTAACTCCTTTTGAAGATTCTGTATCTGGCGCTCAGCCTTGTCCAGTGTGCCCAAGCGCACCGCGTGCGAGTCGAGGACCCCCGCCATATTGTCCTGCCGTAATGAGAGACTTTCAAGTCGGTCCTGGAGTACTCCAAAGTCTTCTCGCAGGGCTCTAAGCGCTTCTCCATTGGACTGCACCAATTCCTTCACGCCGCGTATTTCCTCCAAAATCTCCAGGTGCATTTCGGGGTTTTCCCGAAATGGAGCCATCTTCTGTGGGGAGGACACCTCTGTTTTGGAGCGTTTTCCGTGAGAAGAAGAAGGAGACCCGAAGTCCAAGCGCGCTGGTTTATGGGCCGCCATCCCCCCCGAGGTACCCCGGTCAGCCCGGAGCGAAATAGTAAGTTTGTATAGGTATTAAGTCAGGATTCTAAGTAGGCCTCTCGGGAGCTTCAGCGCGAGGCGTCTTACCCGCTGGACATCAGGCTCCGCCCCCCTGCTCACCCCTTTCTAAATGTATATGTAATATACATGTGTAAGTATCTCTACTTGCATGTGTAGATGCTTCTAAAATGACCTGCTAGACCAGTGGTATTCACTCCCATTCCTTGATAACTGCTAATGGGTAAGATTTTCAAGATACGGTATCTCTAATGAATATGTATGAGAAATATTTGCATACATGCTACCTCCATTGCTTGCAAACCTCTCTACTACTACTATACCCCTCCTTATTTCCTCAGCTCGCACCTTGGGATCATCTTTGACTCTACTCTCTTTCTCTGCACTCATCCAACAGATAACTAAAACCTGTCACTTCTTTATAACATCAGAAACATTAGTCCCTTCCTTTCTAAACACACTACTAAGACCTTTATCCACTCTCCAGTCATCTACAGTCTTGGCTATTGCAACCTGATCCTCATTGGTTTCGCTGTGAATCCTCTCTCTTCCCTTTTTTCAAGTCACTTCACTGGCTCCCTATCCTTTTCAGCATCCAGTTAAAACTTCTCCTACTGACCTACAAGTGCATTTATTCTGTGGCTCCTTACTACCTTTCCTCTCTTATTTCACCCTATACCCCTCCTCAGGAACTCCAATCCTCTGGCAGATCCCTTTTTATCTGTACCCTTCTCTGCCACTTCATTCATTCCATCTTGCTGCTCCATATGTTCGGAACAAACTACTTGAGTCAGTACATCAGGCTTCCTCTCTAGTCCTATTCACATACAAGGCTAAAAACCCAACTCTTTGAAGCTGCTTTTGGATCCCGATGCCCCTCACTTTCTTGTTCACTACTTATGTGTATCTTGCAATACTCTAAGTCCCTAGTTTTGTGATGTTGCTCATCTTGAATATATTGTAAATTCTGATGAGCAGTGACCATCTCTTATATCTATATGTACAGCATTGCATACGCCTTGTAGTGCAATACAAATAATAAGTAGTAGTAGCACTAGATCAACCACCTCACCCTTATCCGTATGTTTATTAACCCCTTTAATAAAATGTAGCAGATTGGCCAGGCAGGACTTCCATTGGCTTTCAGTTCTACTTTTCCTCCTGCATTGTCTAAGTAAGTAGAAAAGAGCTACAAGCATGGAGTGAGTACAGTAGAGAGCAGATCAGACACATGTACAGCCAGCTGGCAAATCACCTCTACTGGAAAATGTTTCCCAATGAAAGTTATTGGATTATTGACTCTAAGGAAAACGGTCTCCTTCACATCACTTGAAATTGTAATGCCCCCTCCTAAAAGGCAATGTGGAACCTATTAGTAGTCCCAGAATTTCATTGTAATGTACATGTTGTACATCTGGGCTTCATCTGTTGTCCTTCATTTATTTATTTATTTAACAAGTTTTATATACCGTCTTTCTACCAGTCAAGACGGTTTACAGAGAACATAACAGTCAGTATTTTTCAACCTTTTACATGGAACAATATAACAATGAGTATATATGTAAGTGAACATAACTAATTACAATGATCGATCGAAGATCAACTATTTACACAATAAATTTACAATTATTTATACGTGAATTTACAGTGGGCCATATGAATAGTAAATGGGTGTTGCAGAAGGGGTAGGAGGGAGGTGTAGTGGTTCAAGCTAAGGTGGAAGGGAGAAATGTTCAATGAAAAGGTGGGTTTTTAACTTTTTGCGGAACTCAGCGTGGGAGGAGCAGTTCCGAAGTTCATGAGGAAGGGTGTTCCAAAGGGATGGGGCATAGAGGGAGAAGGCCCTGTTACTTGTAGATTGTTTGCAGAGTCTCTTTTTTATAGGGATGGCCAGTAAGTTTTTGGTGATAGAATGGCGTGTTCTGTTACAATTGGATGACGGAAGGAGAGGGGAGAGGCACGGAGCAGACTCATTGGATAATATTTTATGTATCAAGGTGAGGACCTTGAATTTAGCTCTGTATTGGATGGGGAGCCAGTGGAGATCATAAAGGACAGGTGTGATGTGGGAACGTCTGGGGTGGCTGGTTATGAGTCGAGCAATAGTGTTTTGAGCAAGTTGGAGTTGTTGGATAGAAATCTTAGGGAGGCCAAGGTAGATAAGGTTGCAGTAATCAAGAAAAGGTATAGTGAGGGCTTGACAGACCGTACGAAAGGAGTTAGGGCTTAGAAGGGGTTTAAGGTTCCGGAGGGTACGGAGCTTTGCGTATATTATATTAGTGGTTCTCTTTATATGGTCAGTGAATGAAAGGTTCTGATCCAGGATAATACCAAGATATTTAACTTGGTTCTTTACAGAAAGTGTTAGATCGCTAATAGTAAGGGTGGTTGGAGGGCTGTATGTGGGATTGGAGAAAACCTGGAGAACCTCAGTCTTGGATTGATTAATCAAGAGGTTATGTTGGGAAAGCCAGGTTTACAGGCTAGTCAGGCATTTGGATAGTTTAGAGAAGTTGGGATTGGAAAGGTTAAAAGGGGTGAAGCACATCATGTCATCGGCATATAGTTGATACTGAATGTCATAGTTCTGGAAGATCTTGCATACCGGTTGGAGGAAGATGTTTAATAATAGAGCAGAGAGACTGGATCCTTGAGGTACACCTTGTTTTAAGATGAATGGGAGGGAGGTGTCACTTCCAATATGAACCTGTTGGGTTCTGTTATCTAGGTACGAATGGAACCAGTTCAGAGTTGTGTCTCTGAGCCCAATTTCATGAAGTCTGCTTAGGAGTAGATGGTGAGCTCCATAGAGGTGTTGCAGAAGAAACTTCTCTTGCTGTATGATCTAATGGTCAGCGATACAAAAGTTGTATTGGGAGAGCACTTTGTACAGTATTTCAGGCAGCTCTGCTTTTTACTTATTTATTTATATAGCAGTTTTTCTGTACTGCTGTATCTCCATACTTAAGTGGTTTACATGATAATGGCGAGGCCGCGTGGCCCCCCCCCCCGGGCGTGCGAGCGGCCGGCGTTAACCGGGGGGCGGCCGGCTGCGTGCCCGCCGCGGCGTGGCTACGCGGTTCGCGGGGAGGGCCCGTGGCACGTGGAGGGCTCCCATTGGCTCCTGCAGCACATGGCAGGGCGCGGGAGCCAATGGGAGGAGTAGAGGAGTTTCGGGGGGGGAGTAAGGGGAGCGTTGCGGTGTCCTCCGGCCTTTCCCTCGAGGTGGCCGGAGGCGCTGGACGTTACCCGGTTATGGGAGACCAGGACAGATCAGCTCATTGAACGGGCAGAACAGGGGCTCTGGTTGTGGATTGTCCAGCATTGTCTGGATGAGATGTGTTGGAGCTCCGTGTTGAGGGGGCAGATCTCGGGGGGGGGGGGGGCTTTTACTGGATGCATGAATTTTTTTTTGAAGGATGTTTGGAATGTCGTGGCGTTGTGTGGACGGATCGAGCCAACTTGGAGTGCAGATGGTGAGCAAGGGGCATGGCTGCAGGCGCGCCTGGTGGAGGTGGCGTGCCCGGTGAATGGCGTGGAGGCTGAGGGTTGAAGCCGCCTGGAGGAGGGGGGGGGTTGGGCGTGGTGCAGTGGTGACATGCTGAACACATGGATTCGGGCACTGGGTGGATCTCGGGAAGGGTTCATCGTGGAGGCACTAGCCTTTTGAACTTTGTAGGGGGTTGAATGGGATTCCTCAGTTTTAGTTATTGGATTAATTTAGGGTTTATTTTATTATAGTGTTTATTATGTTTATACAGATTGCTTATTGTTTTGTATTTATTTTATGGTTATTTATTATTTAGTTATTTATTCATTCAACGGGTCTTATATAACGCTTTATCATGTACATTTATCATCTACATTCTATTATATTAGATGCTATTGTAGTGCACTGCTCTTAAAATAATTAACATTGAGTGGTTCACAATAGTAACACAGTAAATGACGGCTGATAAAGACCAGTGAGGTCCATCTAGTCTGCCCATTAAGATGGCAAGAGTTCGTGCATCCCCCCATGTCTTTGTTTAGGGGTAAGCCCACCGGTCCCTGTGGGACGCCCCTGTTTGTTGAGTGGTCGAGTAGAACATGGGGGTGTTTGGGCCAGTTTGAAAGGCCGGGGGGCTTGATAGCTCCGGGGGTACTATTAAAAAAAACAAACAAAAAAAAACCCCGAGGCAGGCGAGAAGAGCACCCGGTAATATACAGAGGCTGGGGGGGTATTGGGGGAGTGGGAAGGCAGGCTCGGAAGGGGGCGGGGGGGGGAGAAGGGTGGCTGGGGGGCGGGGGGATGAGCGTACGGCATGGGGGGAGCAACAGGGGGGCACAACTCGGGGGCGGCTCTGGTAGGCAGAGGGATTAGAGGGCCGGGTGGGGGTCGGGCTCGGGGGGCATCCGGCAGCACGTCAGTGCGCAAAGGTGGTGGCTGGTACCGCGGCTACCGGGGGTAGGAGTCCCCGGGGGGCGAAGGGCGCACAGTGGGGCTCCACATTGCGTCGCGGATGTGCTGGTAGGCCTGTAGAGGGCCCGGCAGTGGTTGGCTTGGGCCGGGGGAGTTAAGGCGGGAGTCGCAGCAGGCGGCGGTGGGGGGGCATGGGGGGGCAGGGGCATCGGCGGATGAGTCGTGGGTTGCTGCTGAGGTGGGCAGGCGTGATTGGTGGGGCTGGCGGGGCCCGGCGGACGGGTGGGGGTGGATGGGGGAGGCGGCTCCCCTGGTTGGGAACATTGGCAGGGTGGGGGATAAGGCCCTTCCCGGGCGGATTGGCTGGGGGCGTGGCAGCCACCTTGGGTGGGGGCGGGTGCTGCGGCGTCTTTCCCTTTTTTCTCCCCACAGGACACTCCGAGATGGCAGTTCACCGGGACCCCGAGGCGGGAGAGTCTGCTGACACGGGCCGGCGCAGTGCAGAGCGGGGAAGAGAGCATGCCTGCAGCTGGGTCAGCAGAACCGGGACAGGGCTCGAGGAGCGTGGTGCCGGATCGGTCGTAGGCAGGAGCGGTGCCTGAGCAGGCGATGGCTGCGGCAGGTGAGTCTATGGGGGCGGGGTCTTCGGGGGGAATCCTGGTGGGGGGAAGGGGGGGAAGGCAGCCAGGAAGCGGCGGCGTTCGGGCCGTCGGCGTCGGGCTTCGGGTTCCTGGTCGTCTACGTCCTTGGTATCGTCGTCGTTTTCGTCTGGGTCAGATGGGAGCAGGGGCGAGGGATGTGGGGGCAAGGCCAGGTTGGTTAGTTCGGCGGGGGCAGCGTCGTCGGTGGTAGCGTTCTCGGAGTTGTGGGAAGGCGTGCCGAGGAAGCTGCGGCGTAAAATTAAGGAGAGGCGCTATATTGATATCTTTCAGTTACTGGGGGGTCGAAAGCGTTTTGGGGGACAGTAGCGGAAGGCGGATGAAAAGGCAGGTAGGGTGCGGAAGGTGGCGCGCAACGTAACGAATTGGGCGCGGGCATTTCTGCGGCTGGCTAGTGTGTGGGGGATGGCGCATCATGACCAGTACGGGATGCTGCTGGCGTATGCGGACGCCATCCTGGAGGCCTCTCAGTGTCCGGAATGCCCTGTTGGTGCGGCGTTTTGCCGGCGTGGTCTGGGATAAGCTAGCAGTGGAGATCGGTTTGGGGAGGGTAGCGGGCCCTTTCGGGGAGCCGCCCTTCCCGGGGAGCCAGGAAAATACCAGTTGATCCATAACCTGTCCCACCTTATCGTGGGTTCGGTGAATGATCATATCCCCAAGGAGTTGTGCGAAGGGCGGTATGCTTCCTTCGACGAGGCGGTTGAGTTGGTGCGGGGGTGCGGGCGGGGGTGCCTGATGGCCAAGGCGGACATTGAATCGGCTTTTCGGTTTTTGCCGGTGCACCCTTCGGCATTCCCGTTGTTGGGGTTTTGCTTCGAGGGTAGTTATTACTTCAAAAGGTGTATGCCTATGGGGTGTTCTATCTCTTGTGCGCACTTTGAGCGGTTTAGTACATTCCTGCATTGAGCGTTGGTGGACCGGGTGGGGTGTGCTCAGGTGGTACATTACCTGGATGATTTTCTGGTAGTGGGGGAGGTTGCTCATGCAGATGGCGGGGGAGTGGGGAGTTCCGTTGGCGGAGGTGAAGACGGAGGGCCCCACGACTCGGTTAAGCTTTTTAGGGATTGAGCTGGATTCTGGGGAGTTAGTGGCATGACTGCCGGTGGGTAGGATCCAGAGGCTCCGGGTTCTGGTGGCGAACGCCTTGGGTTCTAGAAGGATGACACCACAGGAGATGCAGGCGTTAATCGGGTCCCTGAATTTTGCCTGTAGAGTTATCCCTAAGGGGCGAGTGTTTATGAGGCGTTTGGCAGCCCCTACGGCAGGTCTCTCCAGACCGCATCATCGTCTGAGGGTCGCAGAGTATTCGGGCCGATCTAGCCATCTGGGATGAGTTCTTGCGGGCGTTCAATGGCACTACGGTGCTCCGAGATCGGGAGATCTCCAGTCGGGACCTGCAGTTGTTTACCGACACGGCCGGAGGGTTGGGCCTTGGGGTGTACTTTGGCGGCTCGTGGTGTGCGGCGGAGTGGCCTGATTCTTGGAAGGCAGTCTGTCTCACGGCCAATATAACCTTCTTGGAGTTGTTTCCACTACTGGTGGTGTTGGAGGTCTGGCCGGACAGGGTTCGTAATCGTAGGCTCGTATGGTGGTGCGACGACGCAGTGGTGGTAAGCTTAGTGAACAACTACACTCCGTGCTGTAAACCGGTAGCAAACTTGATGCGGCAGGTCGGGTTGGCTTGCTTGCGGCTGGATACCGTGGTTCGGGCACGGCATATACCTGGCAGTACTAACAAGGTCGCTGATGCTCTTTCCCGTTTCAAGTGGGAGCTGTTCCGAACATTGGCGCCGGGAGCGGAGGTGGAAGGTTACGCAGTCCCCGGACATTTATGGTGGATTGGCCTAGAGCAGGGGTCGGCAACCCGCGGCTCCGGAGCCGCATGCGGCTCTTTCTCACCTTTGCCGCGGCTCCGGAGCACACTGCCCGCCCGGTGACAGGCAATAGTGTTGTAAGCTCCCTCCCTTCTTCTGCAGCCGCGGCTCCCTGCCTCTTAGGGAACCGCGGCTGTGCTTTTAAAATCATCTCGGAGCCCTTCCTGTCTTGACGGGCTCCGTGCAGCATTGTCCCGCCTCTAAAGGAAGTTTTGGAGGCGGGACAATGCTGCACGGAGCCCGTCAAGACAGGAAGGGCTCCGAGATGATTTTAAAAGCACAGCCGCGGTTCCGAAGAGGCAGGGAGCCGCGGCTGCAGAAGAAGGGAGGGGAGCTGACATGGAGGGAGGGAGCAGATATGGATGGAGGGAGGGGGGCTGACATGGAGGGATGGAGGGGGCTGACATGGAGGGAGGGGGGCTGACATGGAGGGAGGGAGCTGATATGGATGGATGGAGGGAGGGGGGCTGACATGGAGGGAGGGAGCTGATATGGATGGAGGGAGGGGGGCTGACATGGATGGATGGAGGGAGGAGGGGCTGACATGGAGGGAGGGAGCTGATATGGATGGAGGGAGGGGGCTGACATGGAGGGAGGGAGCTGATATGGATGGAGGGAGGGGGGCTGACATGGAGGGATGGAGGGGGCTGACATGGAGGGAGGGAGCTGATATGGATGGAGGGAGGGGGGCTGACATGGAGGGATGGAGGGGGCTGACATGGAGGGAGGGAGCTGATATGGATGGAGGGAGGGGGGCTGACATGGAGGGGGCTGACATGGAGGGATGGAGCACTGGTAATGGGGTTGAGGGGACTAGCACTGGAAATGAGCTGATTAGGGGAGGCTAGGACTGGTAATGAGCTGATGGGGGGTAGGACTGGTATTGGGCTGATTAGGGGAGGCTAGCACTGGTAATGGGGTTGAGGGGGGATTAGCACTGGAAGCGAGCTGATTGGGGGGCTTTGAATGGGCATGGGCTGATTGTGGGGAGGGGAGGATAGAGCTGCTGGCCCTGGAAGATAACTGGGGGCTAAGGCTGCCATGGTATTTGTACTAGAAGGGACTGGTCAGTGGGGAAGGAGGGGGATTGGAAGGAAATGGACACCAGTGGCAATCATGGGAATGCAAGTTGACATTGGAAGGTACTGGGAGTGAGGACTGGAAAGGGGCTGATATTGGGGAGGGTTACTGGGACTGGAAATAGGCTGATGGAAAGAAGTGAAGAAAATGAAAAAAGAGATAAGAAATGGCAGATGGACCATAGACCTCAGAAAGAGAGCTAAGAGAAGACAGGAAAGCAGAAGCCTCAGATCGGGACCAGCATGATCAAAGAATAAATTGGTCAGACAACAAAGGTAGAAAAAATAATTTTATTTCATATTAGTGATTTGACTACAAAATCATCATAATTTTGAAATCAAATATTGTTACTTGTTGTGATATTTTCTGGCGTATTTTTTTTGGTGTGCGAAGGAAGAGGGGTAGTCTTATACGGCGAGTATAGGCCAAACACCTATATTTTAACAGGAAAAGTAGGGGGTCATATATAGCATTAAGGTAAGAAACAATATATGCAGTGTTAGATTTGTTTTAAATGTCGCAATGGTTTTGCGGCTCCCAGTTTTTTTTTTTCCCTTCGGAAACGGGTCCAAGTGGCTCTTTATGTCTTAAAGGTTGCAGACCCCTGGCCTAGAGAGATGACGGAGCTTTTGAAGGCTTCAGTGTCGGCGGCCACGTGGGTGGCGTACCAGTTGGGCTGCGGCTGCTTTGTGCGGTTTCTGGGGGAGCATGGATGGGGGGGGGAACACCCCCGATCACCTGATAAATCTGTATGTGTCGGCGGTGAAAGCCTCAGGAGTGTCCCGGGCTACGGCGAGTAGGAATTTGGCGGGGTTCTCGTTCTTTGCTACGGCAGTGGAGTGGGGGGTGGTCGGGGGGGGGATTGGTAGCGTGCCGGATGCTGCAGGGCTGGGAGCGCTCTGGTCCATCACCCAGGGGCAGCAGGCGGCCCATTACGCGTGAGTTGCTGCAACGCTTGTGTGCTGCTTTGCCACAGGTGGTGTCGTCCAGCTACGAGGGCGCCTGCTTCCAGGTGGTGTTTTTCCATAGCGTTCGTGGTGCGGGGTTGTATGCGCCGCATTCCTTTCGTATTTGAGCAGCTACTAGTGCGACGGCGGTGGGCTTACCTGAGGGGGATATCAGGCGGATCGGAAGATGGACTTCCTGGGCATATCAGAGATATGTGCGCCTGTAGGGGCGCTGGGGGGCTGGCTAACTGTGGATCTGTTTGTTTTGCAGAAGTTGTTCCTGGCTCATGTCGCTGTTGGGTGATTGGCCACTCGTTTGAGCTCTGGGCCGGTCGGGGAGCAGCAACACGCCCGGTGGAGCGGAATATTGGTTTGGACCAGTTTGGGGTGACCGTTTCATGGCTGGGTGAGCGCGGTCTGCGATGGATTCAGCTCTTACCTTTGCTGCGGCACCACGAGTGGCTGCGGGGGCCACCGGATGCCGTGGTGATCCACCAGGGTGGCAACGGTCTGGTGTCCTGGACGGGCCGGCAGTGGAGTCGGACTGTGATTCGGGACATGGAAGAGCTATTTGAGATGTTTCCTGGTGTGATTTTGCTGTGGTCAGATATCGTTCCAAGGCCTGCTTGCAAGGCTCAGAGGCGGTGGTCACGGGGTCTAACGAAGATCAATCGCCGAATTGGCAGATGGGTGGGGGAGCAGGGTGGGGGCCCAATTTTGCACCCCTGGGCTGATGCGGAGTGTGCGGGCCTGTATCGGGCCGATGGGGTCCATCTATCCCCGGTGGGGATGGATTTGCTCCTCAATGATTGGCAGGAGGCCTTGGAGGATAGGCTGAACCGGAGGGGCGCTGGTCGCAGCTTAGCCGGGGGGGGGGGCGGCATGGCTCAGGCCGGTGAGGGCCAGAGCCGGTGGCGGGATCCCGGATGTTTCCGGAGTCCGGAGCCGGAGCCGAGCAATAGGGCGGGGGTGGGGTACCCCCGCCCGGGCGGTCCCTCAGGCTTTTGCTAATAATATGGTGAAGCTGGATGAGGGAGGCTAGGCAATTTGCCAGGGCCTGGACAAGGCGGAAGCGGAAGCGGCATCACTTTGCTACTCACATGGCTGGTGAGGGTTCGCTCTGCTGGGGGGGGGGAAATACAATTTAAGGTTTGGATTGTTGATGTTATGGTTTATGGCAATAAAGCTGCGACCAGTTGAATTCCCATATATGTGTGGTCTATCTTTGTTATGATGGTTGAGGGGGTGGGGGGGTGTTGCGGTGTGGTGGAGGCCGGTCCGCCTTACCCGGTTATGGCGAGGCCGCGTGGCCCCCCTGGGGCGTGCGAGCGGCCGGCGTTAACCGGGGGGGGGGGTGGCCGGCCGCGTGCCCGCCGTGGTGTGGCTATGCGGTTTGCGGGGAGGGCCAATGGGAGGAGTAGAGGAGTTTTGGGGGGGGAGTAAGGGGAGCGTTGCGGTGTCCTCCGGCCTTTCCCTTGAGGTGTCCGGAGGCGTCGGACGTCCTGCCCTCCCGCCCTTTATTGGGGTTCGGGGGTGGGGTGGCTTTGGAGGGGTGTTGCAGCTGGGGGGGGGCAGGATCCCGGAGTTTTCCGGGGTCCGGAGCCGGAGCCAAGCAGTAGGGCGGGGTGGGGTACCCCCACCCGGGCGGTCCCTCAGGCTTTTGCTAATAATATGGCGAAGCCGGATGAGGGAGGCTAGGCAATTTGCCGGGGCCTGGACAAGGCGGAAGCAGAAGCGGCATCACTTTGCTACTCACATGGCTGGTGAGGGTTCGCTCTGCTGGGGGGGGGGGAATACAATTTAAGGTTTGGATTGTTGATGTTATGGTTTATGGCAATAAATCTGCGACCAGTTGAATTCCCATATATATCTTTGTTATGATGGTTGAGAGGGTGGGGGGGAGGGGTGTTGCGGTGTGGCGGAGGCTGGTCCGCCTTACCCGGTTATTGAAATGGCCAACAGGGCTTTACATTTAACCTTCTAGTAATTATAACAATAAAGAATGCTGATTATAATATTAAAGAACATTGTAACATTGAACTATAATACATTTTGTATTTACATGAGTAAGCGAATTGGGATAGTGGGGGAAGGGGTGAATTTTGCTTAGAGTGTGAGAGGTCCATTAAGTCCGATTGGTTATGTTGGGTCAGTAAAGTGTCCAAGGAAGAGGTGGGTTTTCAGTTTTCTTCTGAAGTTTGCCAGGTCATTCGTGGCATGTAGATCATTTGGCAGTGCATCATAGAATGTTGGGGTGAACAGGGAGAAGGTTCTTGGAATTTGTGTAGTTAGTCTTGGTAATTGTTGAAGGGGTGTGTAGAATATTAAGGGTGTGTGTTCTCTTGGATCTGTTGTTTAATGTTTTCTCAATGAAGGATGGTAGGTAGATTGATGAGAGTTTGTGGTTGATCTTGAAGATTGTGAGTAGAGCTTTTTATTTTACACGCTCCTCTATGGGTAGCCAATGCAGGCGTTTGTTCAGCTCTGGAGGCATTGCACAGGATCCTTGAATAGGTGTTTTGGGCTAGTTGTATCAGGCATAGTGTGCACTTAGGCAAGCATTGGAAGATAAGGTCACAGTAGTCTATGTGGGGGAAGATGAGTGCTTGAAGCACTGAGTGGAAGTCGTGGGGGTTTTGGCATTAGCAAAGCAGGTATATGTTTGCTTAATTATTATTACAGTAAAGAACAAAACGACCCATTCATTCTGCCTATCAAGGTGTTTAGGTTATAATTGTCACTCCATGCAGGCTCTCCTTAGCCCCCTTTTGCTATTCTATTTAAGGATTTAATCCCTGCTCCATTCAGGCTACCCCATTTTGTTTGGTTTGGGGTTGTAGCAGCTGCTTCATGCCCTATGTCTTTTTGGAAACTTAGTATAATCCTTTCACTGCTGTTAAAGAGCGGAGCTGCTGTTCTCTGCAGGTTATCCTAATTCCTCATTATCGTCAGCATGTCATTAAAGAGCCATCGCGCTATCTCATACTTTTTGGAATTCCATTAGTTCTCACTTGTCTTGAGAGTCCATTGCATTCATCCACTCCATTTACATGAAAAAAAAAAAACATGTCTTGATGATTTTTCTTAATTTGCCTCCTTGGAGCTGCAAATCATGAGACCTAATTCTACCACTTTGTTGGAAAAAGTCAGTTTGTGCATTAATATATTTCAGGTATCTGAATGTACAGTATGAATCATATATCACCTGTGTCTCTGCTAGGGTACGCCTGTTTGGTTCCCGAAAATATGACACCAGCTGCAGATTGAACATAGTTTCTTTGCTTTTTCGAGAGTGCTTGTAGTACATTTCCGGGTTTTGTTTTGTTTTTTGAGATGTACATCCTAAGTGAGGCTTCACCAGCAACATGTACAGAGGTATTAGCATCTCCCTTTTCTGTTTGTTCTTACTCTGTCTTTTCAGAACAAACATAAAAAAGGAGGCATTAATGTCTCTGAAGAGGGCATTGAGGACACCTCATTTAGAATACTGGGTTCGATTCTGGAGTGTACATTTCAGAAAGGACAAGAGATAGGCAAGCAAAACAGTGCTGGATTTGCTGCGGAAATTTAAATATCCTGTTTCCAAAGCTGAGCAACTGTTGTGTTCCTTATCTTTTTAGAAGGGATAGCTACAGAGAGCTTAAAGTACAAATGGGATTGGTGGTTATAGGTATGTTTCCTGACATAATGGCCAAAGTGTTAAGATGGATGTATTAATTGTAGTTCAGACTATTGTAATCTATTATTTAAATTAGGGTAATGTGCTTTATTTGGGTGGGAGCAAGAAGTCCTATTTAGATTGCAGCTAATTCAAAACCCAGCTGCTAAACTGGTTAGAAAAGCACACAGATGGGATAGAGTTTCCTCTAGTTTATACACGCTGCAATTGCATTGTGCATAAAGGTTAAACTTTGGAATAGCCTAATGGTTAAATCACTGACTTGGGATCCCAAAGAACAGGGGTTGATTCCCACTAGCACTCTGTGGTGTTGGGCAAGTCACTTAAACCTCCATTATCTCAGGAAAATCCAAGTCATCATTGTCCCTGTTTAATGTACATTACCATGTTTAAGTTAAAATGTAAACCACTTTGACTGAAATGATCAAATGGTATAAAAAACAATAAATAAATAATTTTGGATTATAGTCCATAAATGTTTTTGGGGTCAGGGACCTGATTATTTTGCTGAGATTGTGAAGGTATATATACACCACAGCATTCTTTGAGATCAGAGAAAAATCTATTGATTCAAATTCCTTTCATTAAGAAATATAGCTATTCTGTCAATTTGTTTATGGTATATTAAGTGGTCACCAACTTGTCTCTATCAATCAGCTTTGTTCCAATATATATATATATATATTCGCTTGGTATAGGTTTATAGACAATGTCTTCATGATTTTGTCTGCATCTGAATCTCAATTACATGAGCTGGTGCAGCAGATTAATTCATGTTTTCAACATTTAAAGTTTAGCATGATGCGTTCATATCACATTATACCTTCTTTGGATATCAGTGTGTAATACATATGGTGACAAGTTGGTGACCACGTCATATGATAAACCAATTGAACTAAACAACTTATTGACTTTTCAAAGTCAACATCCAGTAAAACCAAAGCAAGGCATTACCTGTGGAGCAAGTTTTATGATTATGTAGAAATTCTCATTTTTGGCACAAATTTAAGGAGAAAGCTGAAATTGTGTCACCGAGATTATTGCAAAGGGGTTACTCTCTAGTGGTCATCCAGAGAGCTTTTTTAGGGCTATGTATGTTAGTAAAGAATTGCTACTACTAGAAAATAAGAAGCCATCTATGGACCAAGTCTGCAAAATTAAATTTTCTAATCAAGCTAATGTATTGGCAAAAAGCATCTACAATCATTGGCAGGCACTAACTCTGCATATGGTATTTCAAGCTGATACCTTTATAGCACATTCTCATCCCAGGAACATTAAAGATGCAGTCATTCTTAGTAAAAATATAAAATAGACAAAAAATCAAAGATCCTATGAAATGAGAATAAAGCTTATGCTAAACGAAGAATAAAATTAAATTCTAAAAATACTGACATTCCAAAATTGAGTATTTTAGACTTTCAGAGTGGAAGCATCTTAATCACTAAAAAAAATGTGCTAAATACTAGATTACCAGCCTATCATCATCAGTCCATTTAAGCCACATCCAGTACAAATTTTTAGATACTTAAACAATAAAGATTAATAATTAATGAAGCTTGTGAACACTTTTAGTGTCTGAAAACCCTCTTTATGAATTTTTAGACCCATCAGGAGGAGATAAATGAATGCTGAATTCCCTATGCAGATTTGCCTTGAACATGACTACATGTCAAATTTGGCACGTTTTAAGATAAGTACTATATTTTTGTGATGTTCACTGTAGAATATGTACACCATTAAGGTATTGATGTATGTGATTTTTTTTTTTAATGTATGAAGTGTTGACTATGAGGTCAATTTTAGAAGGGACATCCGAATGAAATCTGGGATGTCTAAGCCAGAACATCTGAAAAAAAAAAGCAGGCACATCTAGGTGCAGACATGATTTCACAAATGTATACATGCGCAATTATGGATATCTGTGGGGGCGTCTACATAGTGTCACCACCAGGGGGCAGTGTGCTGCTGATGGTGAAGAAATAGTTGTGCAAACTCGAATGGTAAAGCAAAATGCGGATTTATTCCCCTCCCGGGGTGGATTAATAAACAAGTGGACAGAACACAAGCAGAAACAAAAGTATTCCAATCTTTTGGCAAAAACACAAAAGGACATACAGCAATAACTTCTTGCTTCCAGGTAGGAACTTAAACTGTAGCATACATGCTTTGGCTCTGTCTAGCGCAGAGATATTCTTTCAGATGAGACTAATGTACAGTCCATTAGGTCAGATATAGATGAGGATTCACTGAGAGAGTCCACTAACATGGGTTCCTCCTCACGTTCCAAACCCTCTTGGCTGAAATATGCTTGGACATTTCCCTTTGGCAAGCCCTCACGGTAAGTTTCTCTGTTGCTATCTTCTGTTTGGGATAGAGGAACTCTCTGTCCCCTCTTGCTAACAGACTTTAGCTTGTAAGGCTTCTTTTGGGGTTTAAAGCTTACTGCCAGCTCCTCTTCTGACATATACACGTCTTCTGGCCAGTCTCTAAGCTTTTCTGACGGCTGTGAATGCTCACTATTCAAGTAGTTAGGTTGGGAGTAGCTGCCCTGCCCCCACCTCTGGCTTCCTGTGTAAGGTTGCTCTGCATTCACTCTACAAACACTTTTATTCCTTTTAACTTTCAATGGCTCACATTCATTCCCCAAGTCCCAGCTTATTGTTACATACTTTTTAGCTACTGGCTTGCAGTTCCTCTGGTTAGGACGTAGGTTCCATTCTGCCGTGTCTCTACAATCAGCAGGAGCTGCCCAGCTGGCCTCGGCTCTAGCAAGCTGCTTCCTCCTAGTGGATTCTGGGTATCTCTGAGGTTGAACGCTTCCTGGTTCAGACTCTGAGTCACTTCCTATACTGAAGTGAGAGACTCTTCCTGGTTCCTCTCTGGTAACTGCTGTAGGTAAGACAGGCTGTCTTCTCTTCCTACCGTGCTCACCTTGTCCCAGGTTTCTCCCTCTCAGGGTTTGTTCCAAATCTGAGCTCTCTGACAATTCCTCTCCTCCTGACAACTCTTTGGAGGTGTCGTCCTTGTAATGCTTCCCCCTTGTGTTCCCTGCACTATCCTTATAAGGGCTGTGCAAACTCCTCTCTACCAGGTGTGTGCTATTGGGAATTAGGGCGTTTCTTCTTACTACACGTTTCTCCAGACCTCGTGGCTGCCTTTGTTGTCGTTGCCACTGACAACAGCTATCCAGCTGGTCTGTTCTCCTGTCAGCTTTTGCACTGACATGCTGCATGTTTTGTATTTTAACAGTGGAAATTGGGGCTTCTTCATCACAATAGACATCTCTGGAATAGTATTTCAAAACCTGGACATCTAGGTATAGACTATTTGTTAGAGTAGTGGGAAGTTCTAGCGCTCCACTGACCTTTTTAATGCCTCTTTGGAGTTGGGAGTGGTGCCAGAGTGCTGGGGAAAGGCACATGAGGTCCCCTTACACAAAAGCAGGCCTAAGGATGACATTGAGAACTACAGGCCAGTTAGTCTAACCTCTGGGTTTAGTAAATTATTGGAAAGGCAACCAAAGAAGAGAATAGAGAGGTTTGTGGAGTCCAGTGGATTGCAGGATCCGAGGCAGCATGGATTCACAAGACAGGTCTTGTCAGACAAATCTGATAGATTTCTTTGACTGGGTGACCAAGGAGTTGGACCAAGGGAGAGCTCTAGATGTGGTATATTTAGATGTCAGTAAAGTCTTTGACATGGTTCCGCACAGGCGACTTATAAACAAGCTCAGCGCCCTAGGGATGGACCCTAAAGTTACAGATTGGGTTAGAAATTGGTTCAGTGGGAGGTGAAAAAGGGTACAGATAAATTGAGATTACTCTGAGAAGGAGGTTACCAGTGGTGTGCTGCAGGGATCTGTCCTTGGTTGAATTCTGTTTAACATCTTTGTTAGTCATATTGCAGAAGGACTGTCGGGTAAGGTTTGCTTGTTTGCGGATGATACCAAAATCTGCAATAGTGTAGACACAGGAAGGAGTCGATAACATGAGGAGGGATCTAGCTAAGTTTGAAGAATGGTCTAGAATTTGGCAACTGAAATTTAATTCTAAAAAATGCAGTGTCATGCATTTAGGATGCAAAAATCCAAAGGAGCTGTACAGTGTAGGGGTGAGGTACTTCTTTCCACAAAAGAAGAGTGGGACCTTGGCGTAATTGTGTCTGACGATCTTAAGGTAGCTAAACAGATAGAAAAGATACTGCAAAAGCCAGAAGGATGTTTTTTGTGTATAGTGAGAGGAATGGTCAGCAGAAAAAAGGAGGTGATAGTACTGCATCTCTGTATAAGTCTTTGGTGAATCCTGATTTGAAGTATTGTATACAATTCTGGAGACTGCACCTTCAAAAGGATATAAGCAGGATGGAGTCGGTGCAGAGGGTAGCTACTAAAATGGTTAGAGGTCTTTGTTATAAAGCATATGAGGACAGACTAAAAGATCTTAATATCTATATTTTGGAGGAAAGGTGGGATATGGGCGATAAAGCATAGTTACTCACCTGTAACAGGTGATCTCCGGGAACAGCAGGAATTTAGTCCTTACATATGGGTATCGCCGGTACTGACGGAGCCTGCGTGGGAACGCTCCCCAGCGTCCAATTAGAAAGCTTTTGGGAGCATCCCACAGCGCCTGCGTGCTGCCTTCCCGCCTTTCCCAACTGTCTCTCTCCAGTTGAGTTTTAAAGCTGAGACAAAGAGAGAGAGAGGGAAAGGGAAAGAGATAGATAGAGAGATACAACTCCTAGGGGAGGTGGGTGGGTTGTGAGGACTAAATTCCTGCTGTTCCCGGAGATCACCTGTTACAGGTGAGTAACTATGCTATCTCCAGGAACAAGCAAGAATGTAGTCATCACATATGGGGACTCCCTAGCTTTAGATGCCAGGGAGAGACCCCAGAAGTTGTGTGTCCCTGAGAAGGGCTCCACTTCCCCCCATGGATCTCTGGTATCCTACCAGGGATGGTGGGTAGGAGTTGATTAGGTATGGAACAGGTGTTGGAGAACAGCCTGACCAAACAAGGCATCCCGGCGGGAGTCCTTGTCCAAGCAGTAATGGGCTGTGAAGGTATGAACCGAGGCCCAGGTGGCTGCTCGACAGATGTCGTCAATAGACACAGAGTGCAGATGAGCCATTGAAGTTGCCATGGCTCTCACATTGTGAGCTGTGACATGGCCCTCCAGAGGAAGATTCTTGCTCTGATAGGTGAAGGCAATACACTGGGAAATCCAGTTAGACAGTGTTCTCTTGGAGACTGGAAGTCCCAAATGAGAAGGATCAAAAGCAACAAAAAGTTGAGAGGACTTTCTATGTTGCTGTGTTCTTTGTAAGTAAAAAGCTAAAGCTCTTTTACAGTCCAAGATATGAATATTCCTCTCTGCATTTGATGCATGAGGCCTTGGAAAGAACACAGGTAGGTAGACCACTTGATTTAGATGAAAAGGCGAGACCACCTTGGCATAAAGTGTGGATGAGTCCTAAGGACTACCTTGTCATGATGGAACCTTGTATTTATTTAGCTGTATTTATATCCCGCTTTTCACTGGGTCAAAGTGGTCAATTGGGAGATACATTTAACATGAGGGGATATGACACACATACGCTAATACTTACAGGGAACATGGGCAATGGAGGGTTAAGTGGCTTGCCCAAGACCACAAGGAGTGCCTATAGGACTAGAAATCCCAGTCCCTCCGGCCTGAGATTGCTGTCCCCAGGTGGGACTTGAACCCCCAGCCCTCCGGCCTGAAGTACCTTGTCCTAACCACTAGGCCACTCCTCCCACTCCTCCTGTATAAGGTGGATCAGCTACTAGTGCTTTCAACTCACTAATGCGACGTGCTGATGTGATTGCAATGAGAAAGATAACCTTCCAAGAAAGGAATTTCAAGGAGGTAGTAGCTAAGGGTTCAAAAGGTGGCTTCATGAGCTGCCCAAGAACCAAGTTTAAGTCCCATGCCACCAGCGGTGGCCTAATGGGAGGCTTAGTTAGAAGAAGGCCTCTCATAAATCTTGCTATAAGAGGATGAGAGGAGATAGGTTGTCCATTTAGAGGCCTGAAGGAAGCTGCAATAGCACTCAAATGGACTCTTACTGAGTTAGTCTTAAGACCTGCATTGGATAAATGAAGGAGATACTCCAGTAAAGATTCCAGAGGTATTGCAAGGGGGTTAAGACTCTTCTGTGAACACCATATGGTAAACCTTTTCCACTTGAAAGCATAAGAGCATCTTGTGGAAGGCTTCCTGGAAGCAAGAAGAATATCTTTCACTTGCTGAGGAAGGTTAAGATCATAGAGATCTAGGCCTTCAGCAACCAAGCCCTGAGATGCAATGACTGGGGATTGGGATGCCATAACATTCTGTCCTCCTGAGATAGGAGATCTGAAGCAGACCCTAACTCCAGAGAGGGAGCTTGAGAGAGATGTACAAGCAGAGGGTACCACACTTGCCGAGGCCAATGTGGAGCTATGAGAATCATACGGCCTCTGTCTCTCTGAAGCTTGAACAGGGTTTTGGGAATTAGGGGAATGGGTGGAAAGGCATAAAGGAAGTCTTGGCCCCAGTGAAGGAGGAAAGCATCCTTGGCCTGAGATCCCTGAGCCGGAATTCTGGAACAGAACCGGGGAAGTTTGGCATTCAACGGACTTGCAAAGAGGTCTATGTCCGGGGTTCACCAAATTTGAAAAATCTTGGGCACCTGGTCCACATGTAGAGACCATTCGTGTGGAAGCAGAACTCGACTGAGTCTGTCCGCCCAAGAGTTTTGTATGCCTGGAAGATACACTGCCAGGAGATAAATCTGATGCTCTCTGGCGAGGGCCCATAGTCGCAAAGCTTCGTTGTAGAGCGACAGAGAGCCTGTTCCTCCCTGCTTCTTCACATAGAACATGGCTACCTGGTTGTCCGTGTGAATAAGGACAGTCTTACAGCTGAGCAGGGAATGGAACACTCAAAGAGCAAGAAAAATTGCTCTGAGCTCTAAGAGATTGATATGTAGATGAGTCTCCTGTGGAGTTCAAGTGCCTTGAGTGGAGAGGTCTTGTAGATGAGCTCCCCAACCCATTGGAGAAGCATCTGTTGTGAGAGTTGCTTGGGGTAAGGGTTGTTGGAATGGGGACCCCAGCAACAGGATTTGAGTGGACTGCCACCATTGAAGGGACAAAATAAGGCGATTTGTGTTTACGATTTTGTCTGACAGGCACCCTGATGCCTGGGTCCACTGGGTGGATAAAGTCCACTGGGCTGCTCTCATATGGAGGTGAGCATAAGGAACCACATGCACAGTAGAAGCCATGTGGCCTAGTAGTTGTAGCATTTCTCGAGCAGTGAGATGGGACTTTAGCACTGCCTGAGAAGCTAATTGCACCATGCGAAGGCAACGGCTCTGAGGGAGGTAGGCCCTTGCCTTTCTTGTATCCAACACAGCTCCTATGAACTCTAGAGACTGAGTGGGAGTTAGGCTGGATTTTGGGATGTTTATGACTAGACCCAAATACTGAAGGATACGCATTGTGCAAGATAGAGCTATCCTGGCCTCTGACTCTGATGGGGCTCAAATGAGCCAATCGTCTAAGTAGGGGAAGACAAATATTCCTAGAGTGCGGAGAAATGCTGCTACTACAGCCATGCATTTCGTGAACACCCTTGGAGCTGAGGCCAGGCCAAACGGGAGCACCCTGTATTGGTAGTGCTTCCCTTGAAAAAGGAATCGGAGGAACTTTCTGTGAGATGTATGGATGAGAACAAGAGTGTACGCATCCTTGAGATCTAGAGAACATAGCCAATCCTGACTCTGAAGGTATGGCAGCAGAGTTCCTAGAGAAACCATTTTGAATTTCTCCTTGAACAGGAATTTGTTCAATTCTCTGAGGTCTAAAATAGGTCTGTGACCTCCTGTTTTCTTTGGGATAAGAAAATAGGGGGAGTAAAACCCTGTACCCTGCTGAAGAATGGGTACTTCTTCTATTGCCCTTTGGACAAGAAGCATGGTGACCTCTTGATCTAACAGGTTTATGAGAGAGGTCTGAGAATTGAACTGTTTTACTATTGTGGGAGGGGGCATGCTCAAGAAATTAAGCTTGTACCCCTCTTTTATGATGGAGAGTGTCCAATGCTCTGCTGTTATCTGCCCCCATCTTGGGGCAAAGTGACATAACCTTCCTGGAATGGTGGAAGGCTCTGGTCCATTTAGAGCAGGGGTCTCAAACTCAAATTGCTTTGAGGGCCAAATGAGGACTTGTAAAGTAACCCGGGGGCCGCATAAGACGCGGGGCCTCATTTGCATAAGGGGCCTCATTTGCATAAATATTTGCATAATGTTACCATACACTAACTTTTAGTAAACATGCCTCTTTAATGAGTATGGATAAAGAAAGACTAAAAGATTTAGAAACAAGAAGACAATAATTAAACTGGGAACCCCAAAAGCCAAACTTGGAATGTACAACAACACTGTAGAAATAAAACTATAAATTAATTTCCTCTTGTACTAAACAAAGCGCAAACATTAATGATGCACATTTCCCAGAGCTGACATATTCCAGTTAATAAATTCAAAATAAAGAGATATTTTTCTACCTTTTGTGCATTTTTTTCAGTTGCAATTGTTCCAGCCACTTTCTTCTGGTTTCTTCATGTCTTCTGCTAACTCTCCATCGTCTGCTGTCCCTTTGCCCTTTCTTCTCTCCTAGTTTTTTTTCCATTCTCTCTCTACATCTGCTTTAACATACTAATCTTTCTCCTTTTTCTCTTTCCTCATTCCTATTTCATCCACTCAAATTTTACCCCTCCATCCTCAATCCCCACTTACTCTCCCAATACCTGGCCAATTGTAGATTTGTCTTCTCTCCCAGACAAAATATTTTTCCCCTCTCCATTTCACTTTCCCAGCTCCATCCCATTCTAATCCTCCCCCAACATCAGCTCCCTTCTAGTTCCAGCCCCACCCAGCATCCGCTCCCTTCTAGTCCCCCCATTAGTCCATTTCCAGTCCTATCCTAGCCTCACCATCAGCCCATTTCCAATCCTAGCCCCCCATCAGCCCATTTCCAATCCTAGCTCCCTCCCCTCACAGCCCATTTCCATTCCAAGCCCCCCTCCCCATCAGCCATTTGCAGTTCAAGCCCCCCTTCCACTCAGCCCATTTCCAGTCCTAGCAACCCCCCCCAGCCCATTACCAGTCCTAGACCCCCCATAGCCCATTACCAGTCCTAACCTCCCCATAGCGCACTTCCAGTTTTACCCCCCATCACCCCATTTTCAGTCTTACCCCCCCATAGCCCATTACCAGTCATAAACCCCCCCTGCCAATAGCCCACTTCCAGCCCTAACCCCCATTACCCCATTTCAGTCAGCCCCTCCATAGCTCATTACCAGTCCTAACTCCCCCCATCAGCCCACCTCCAGTCCTTCCTAACCCCCACCTGCCCATTTCCAGTCCTA
The DNA here is from genome assembly GCA_033557465.1 of Ichthyophis bannanicus. Lineage (NCBI taxonomy): Eukaryota > Metazoa > Chordata > Amphibia > Gymnophiona > Ichthyophiidae > Ichthyophis > Ichthyophis bannanicus. The sequence continues at coordinate 1,631,177,155 of CM066032.1, forward strand.
GCCCCCACCATAGCCCATTACCAGTCATAACCCCCCTGCCAATAGCCCATCTCCAGTCATAACCCCCCCCTGCCAATAGCCCATCTCCAGTCATAACCCCCCCTGCCAATAGCCCATTTCCAGTCATAACCCCCCCCTGCCAATAGCCCATCTCCATTCATAACCCCCCCCTGCCAATAGCCCATTTCCAGTCATAACCCCCCTGCTAATAGCCCATCTCCCGTATTAACCCCCCCCCTGCGAATAGCCCATCTCCAGTCTTAACACCCCCCCTGCCAATAGCCCATTTCCAGTCATAACCCCCCCTGCCAATAGCCCATCTCCAGTCATAACCCCCCCCCCCTGCCAATAGCCCATTTCCACTTATACCCCCCCTGCCAATAGCCCATTTCCCGTCATATCCCCCCCCTGCCAATAGCCCATTTCCAGTCCTACACCCCCCCCCCCCAGGTAAATTTAAAAAAAACCTGGCTTCTGCTGCTGCAGCAGAAAATCAGCTGTCCCGCGGCCCCTTCCCCTCTGCGCGGAGAGCCCTGAGTGTGCTTCATCTGCGGCGTGCTTTTTAAGCCGCGAAGAGAGTATTTCCCTCTCGCGCGGCTTAAACCTAGTCACTTTTCAAGCCTCGCGAGAGGGAAATACTCTCTTCGCGGCTTGAAAAGCACCCGCTGATGGAGCACTCTCGGGGATCTCCGGGCAGAGAGGAAGGGGCCGCAGGACAGCTGATTTTGCTGCTTGAGCAGCAGAAGCCAGTTTTTTTTTTAAAAATTGACCGTCGATTCTGCCGTTGCCACGGCGGCAACGGCAGCAGCAGCAGAAGCCGTCGCGGGCCGCACAATGTTCTCTTGCGGGCCGCATGCGGCCCGCGGGCCGCGTGTTTGAGACCCCTGATTTAGAGCCAGGAAGGCTAAGTTCTCTAGATGCAAGTCAAAGGCCTTGTGGAGGCTGAGACTGCTGAGGTGGTTGAGGCTTAGCAGTCTTTGCTTTTCTTTGCTTGTATGGTTGAGGACCCTTCTGGACAGGTTGACCTGCAGAGCGTCCCTGCTGGGAATAAGCAGGATAAAATATTTTCTTTTTGGGAAAGAATGTTTTTTTTGAAAGATTTCTTTCTTGCAGGATCAGCAGTACCCTTGGATAATCTGTCCAAGGTGGAGCTGTCAGCATCCAACTCATTGGCCTTTTCCTTCCAATCTTTGCCAAACAGGTTCTCACCAGTACAAGGAATATTGCCCAATTTGTCTTGTACCCAGAGCTCCAAATCAGATGCCTGGAGCCAGACAATTCTACGTGCACCTATGGCAATGGCAGAGGTTCTGCTTATGCACTCAAAACAGTCAAAACCTGCACGGTTGACAAAGTTGGAAACATCCTGGGCATGTTTGACCAATGTGAGAAAATCCTGTCTCCGATCCTCAGGAAGAAGAGGACTCAAAACCTCTAAATCTCCTGTGATTTCCTTCAGGAACATTCCCATATATAAAATATAGGAACTGATCCTGGCAGAAAGCATGGAAGCTTGGAAAGTACGACGTCCAAAAGCATCCAAAGTTATGCACTCACGTCCTGGGGGATTAGAGGCATGCCTCTTTGCACTCCTGATCCTTCTCATAGCTGACTCCACTACAATAGAGTGGTGAGGGAGCTGAGTTTTCTGGAAACCAGGACAAGGAGGGACTCGATACACAGTGTCAAGTCTACGAGAACGAGGAGAGGTGGTAAGAGGGGTCTCCCACATTCTGAGCATGAGATCATGCAAGATCTCATGGATGGGCAAAGTAGCTGCCTCCTTGGGAGCTTTGGGATATTGTAAAATTTCCAACTCCTTTGCTCTGGGCTCTGCTTCAGGATCCACAGTAATGAAGAGACCCCGAGCAACCTCCCTGATGAAATCCTGGAAGGAGATATCCTCTGGAGGAGACATCCTGCGTTTAGGGGAGGAGGGCTCCTCTGGAAGAAGTGCTCCGGTATCGACAGAACTATCGGAATCCTCAGATTCCTCTGAGGACTCAAAGTACCTTCTGTCCGGATGCTCTTGTAGAGCCCGATACCCGTACTGACCAAAGTCGGTACCGGGGGGAATCGGTACCGGTGTATCGGTACCGGAGGGCATCGGGTGACCGGGTGCCAGCAATGCGGACACTGATGTCGATGTCGATGCTATCGGTACTGGTACTGATACCGGTGCCGGAGTCAGTGCCGGTACCGGCTGAACTGTCTGACACGGTTCCGAGGTTGTCGATGCCGCAAGGAGAGCCGCCAGACTGCATTCAATAGCCGGGAACCTCTAGTCTATCGACGCTGCCGATGCCTAGATGTTGGTACCGGAGAAGACAGCCGGTACCCCAGAGCATGGCACCAGTAGTTCTGCCGAGGTCGAGGCCTCGAGAACATCCTGGAGCCCAGAAAATGCTTTGGTAGCCGAAGCCTCCCACCGGGGCAATTTTGCCGGTGCAGAATCCTCAAGGGCAACGCCAGAGGCATCTCGATGCTTAGAAGGAGATCTACTCTTTGAGGACCGGCTGGACTTATGTTTAGTTACCTGAGATCCACGGGAGGAAGAGGAAGCCCTGGAAGACGTCGATGCCACCGAAGCTGTATCAGAGGGAAACAGGGTACTGAGCTTAGCAGCTTAGTTCTGGCGACCTCTTTTAGACATCATGGCACAGGACATACAATCTGTGATGGAGTGGTCAGGACCTAAACATTTCAGACACCATTCATGGGTGTCAGTGACGGAGATGGTACCGCCACACTTGGTGCACTTTTTGAAACCTGAAGCAGGTTTCTCCATTGTAGGAAAAATATTTGGGCCTAAGGCCCAAAATGGTGCATGCATCTAGGAAAAATGGGAAAAAGTACTAAGTATATATATATATTTTTTTAAAAGAACAAAAATAAAGAAAGAAAAATCGGTGGTACCGGTAAAGCGTCGAGGAAGGCAGACACGACCACAAAAAAAGAAAGTAATAAGGAGGAATTTTCTGCAGTGACAGCAACAACGACCTGCTGGCTCCGCGGAAAATGAAGAACTGGAGAGAGGCAGTTGGGAAAGGCGGGAAGGCAGCACGCAGGCGCTGTGGGATGCTCCCAAAAGCTTTCTAATTGGACGCTGGGGAGCGTTCCCGCGCAGGCTCCGTCGGTACCGACGATACCCATATGTGATGACTACATTCCTGCTTGTTCCTGGAGATGATAAAGACCTTTTAATACCTTCATGACATAAATGTACAGGAGGGTCTCTTTCAAGGAGAAGGGGGGGGGGGACATAGGATGAAAATGAAAGGGGATAGACTCAGGATTAATATGCAGAAATATTTCTTTATGGAAAGAGTGGTAGATGCATGGAATAGTCTCCCAGTGCATGTGGTAGACACGAGGACAGTATCTGAATTCAAAATAGCATGGGAAAAACACAGAGGATCTCTAAAGGTAAAAAGGGGACTATTGTAGTTGATATGAAAGGGCAGACTAGATAGGCCATATGGTCTTTTTCAGCTGTGATGTTTCTAGGTTTCTATATCGAGTATATCAGTAACTTGAAATTGAAACTGAGGCTGTCAATCATGTCTGTTTGGCAGGAAAAGATTAATTTAACAGGAGTTAAGGCAAAGCAGCTTTTTGCTTTGCTACAAGCAGTGCGATTTTGTGTGTAAGAATCAGGTATTTTATTTTATTTTTTTAAATTATGACTCTTCAGACTGTAATGTTCAAATTGGTATTAGCGTATTTATTTTTAAAGTCTGCCATTCGCAGAGATGATTTATCACTCATATAATTTGATTGTAAACATTATCTGTTCTTTCTAAATGGTGTTGTGACAAAGATTTTTTTTAAATGCCTTTTTCAAATAGTATGAATATAAAGCTATGATTTTTTTTAAATGATTGTTTCAAATGATGTTGTAATAAAGGATTTAATTTCCTTATTTATAAGAGATAGCTAGTCTCCTTGATAGCTTTTCTGAGTCTTATATGTTAATGTGTTAAGATATTTAAATCTTGATATTGTATTAAGGTTTAATAATACAACAAGAGACATGTTTTTATAAAGTTTTCTTTATTTTCTTTTAATGTTCTCTTAAGTAAGGATTCACCCTGATTCACTTTCAACCGTTTAAGTAGTTTTTAATGATTAACCTTCCTTTTATCCTCCCTCCTTTCCTGTTTCTCTATTTTAACTTTCTCTCCTCCCTTCTTTTTACCTCTTCCCCCTCCCCTTCCTTCCTTCCCTTCCCCTCCTCCCTTTTTCTCTTCTTTCCCCCTCAACACCCTTTTCCTTAGCCTTCTTCCTCTTTCCTTCTTCTCCTCCTTTCCCCCTCTGCCCCCTTCTTGCTATCTTTCCTTTTTTCCTTTTTCTTCTTTTCATTGTTTCTATTTGTTTTGTATAGGTAATGCATATATTCCAATTTGTGATATTGTTTACTATTGATTTTAATTGTAGTATATTAAAACATTTTTAAAATGTATCTATATAGACCACTGATGAAGTCTAGCCAGCTGAAATTTGGTGAGGTTAGGCCTCAGAATAAAGTTTCCATATGCATAGTTGCCTTCTGCCCTTTGTGTGTTTCTGTGCAACTAACATTACCTCAATGAGTGACATTAGTGGCTCCTGCTGCTGGTTTACAATAGTGGAGTGCAGGGTGATGGCTTTACCCACTTCTCTTCAGTTAGCTCACAGTCGTGCACTTTTAACACACCTCTAAGTGATTGCACCTATAGTCAAGGCATATTCTCTTCCACATAACACTAGTATTTTATAGACAAGTAGATGCTTAATTTTTATTGTTTCTTTCTTTTTTTTTTTACATTTTTGTTAGTGATATTGTGGGAGGGCTGTCAGGTAAAGTTTACCTCTTTGCAGATGATACCAAAATCTGTCATACTGTAGACACCCAACAGGGTGTAGATAACATGAGGAGAGATCTAGCTAAGCTTGAAGAATGGTCGAGAATTTGGCAGATGAGATTTAACATAAAACAAATGCAAGGTAGTGTATTTGGGCTGCAAAAATCCAAGAGAGTTGTATAGTATAGGGGGTTAAATACCACTGTCCATGAAAGAAGAGCAGGATCTGGGCATGACTGTTTCTGATAATCTTAAGGTACTAAACAGGTAGAAAAGGCAAAAGCAAAGCCAGAAGGATTCTTGGGTGCATGGAGAGAGGAATGGCCAGCAGGAAGGAGGAGGAGATAGTGCCTCTTTATAAGTCTTTGATGAGACCTAATTTAGAACATAAAAACGAGTAAATAGACTTTGAAATAAATGTGTTTCTAGAGAGCTTTTAATTTAATTCAAATCAGAGTTTAGCTTAACCTAGAAAGTAAAATAGGGTAAATGGTTACTGAAATAAATTTGTTTCTAGAGAACTCTTACTTCAATCAAATCAAAATATAGCTTAGCATACAAGCAGAATAGTCTCTGAGTAGAAAGAAAAATAAACTTGTTTTCTAGTGACTTTTACAAATAGCCCTTCTAATTAGGAGGCAAATGATCTGTGAAGTTGCCTTGAAATAAGTGTTAAAGACAAGTGACAGATCAAAGAGGCAATTTAAAAATCAAACCAAGGGCTGTATGAATAACGCAGTAAATTGGTAAGACTTTACTTTAGAAGTAGAGGGCAGAGCACTATGTAGCAGCCAACCTTTAATAAGTCTTTTTTCCCTCCATCTCTCCCTCCCCAAATCCCACCCACCCCGGGAAAATCATAGCTTAAACCTCTTAAAGAGAAGGAGGAGCCCATATTCACTCCCAGGTGAAGCTGTTCATCCTCATCAGGCATACATTAAGGACCTGCAATTAATTAATGTTGAGGTGAACAAAGTCCATTAAACAAATTGGGAGTCATTCTATTCTGACATACATGCCCTCTGTGCACCCAGTTGGAACCAGATGCAGAGAAGGAGTCACAATTCTGATACCACGGGGCACGTCTAGCCCCACGAGATCAGAATCACAAACAGGCCTGTACATGCAGGCCGGGACGGTGATTCAGCCTGGCCTGTACATACAGTATAGACCATGCATGACTAACTCAGTTAGGGCTTTTAAATGGAGCCACGGCACCATGACATCTGGTTGTCATGGCACCGTGGCTCCATGTAAATGCTGTGATCCCCGGCCGCCAGCACCCAAAGTGATTTCTCCACAGCCCAACCCTGCTCTGGCCTCCCAGGGCCAGGGTTGGGATGCAGGGAATGCCCTCTGCCCCCTGCAGCCCCTTCCAAGTCCTGCCATTTCCTGCGCATCAGGGAAGTTATTCCACCTCAGAGGTGGAATAACTTCCCATTCAAGCTGCCAGCCCTGTACGTCCGGGGCCAACAACTGCCCACTGCCCGTCCTAACACTGCACCCGATCCATTCCTTTCCTGCCCTGTCTAACTTCCCTGTAAAATGAGCGAGGAAGGATGAAGGGGCTGGGAAAGGGCATGAATATTGGGGTTGGATGCCCAAATGAGACATCCATCCCCACTATTCGTGGCTCAAAATGACCCCCATTAGGTATAGTTTTATTAGTATAAGTATCCCCAGCAAAACCTAAGTAAGTAAACTACTTAAACACCCAAACAAAGCTTTAAAACTAAGATGCAGACAGCAGTCCAGCAGCATGGTGGGGGTTTTCCAGTCTTTTGAATTGAGTGTCACGTGTATGATTTTCTCCCAGTTGGTGAGGGGTCTTACATGTACACTAGGTACAAGGATCTCTTTGCTCTCTGGGAATGAGTCCAATCTCTGGAAGCTAGAGTAGCAGAATTGGAGGACATAAGGAAGATACAGAAGTACATAGACAAGACCTACAGGGATGTAGTAATGAAGTCCCACATCTAGTCTGGCAGGATCCTTGTTGCCATGGAGGAGAGAGGTCACGTGACAGGAAAGCAGCACCCCGGTGTGGCAGGAAGTGATCCTGTGAATAGGACCTGTCCTCCAGGTGATGTAAAACCCTCTCGCACCGAGGAAGTTTCTCCAGGGTTATGTGCCCACCAGGGAAGGGTTAGGACAGCCATTATAGTTCGTGATTCGACCATTAGGCATGTAGAAAGCTGGGTGGCTGGTGGATGTGAGAATCACCTGGTAACATGCCTGCCTGGTGTAAAGGTAGCGGACCTCACGTGCCACCTAGACAAAGTCTTAGATAGTGCTGGAGAGGAGCCTGCTGTCTTGGTACATGTTGGTACCAGTGACATAGGAAAGTGGGCAGGGAGGTTCTGGAGGCCAAATTTAGGCTTTAGGTAGGAAGGTTGAAATCTAGAACATCTAGGGAAGCACTCTCAGAAATTATTCCTGCTCCAAGCGCAAAGGGCAGAGAAGAGCTCCAGAGTTTCAATGCGCGGATGAGACGACGGTGCAAGGAAGAGGGTTTTGAATTTGTTAGGTACAGGACAATCTTCTGGGGAAAGGAGGGGCTTTTCTGAAGGGATGGACTCCACCTTAACTGGGATGGAACCAGGCTGCTGGCATTAACCTTTAAAAAAGAGATAGAGCAGCTTTAAAACTAGAAAATAGGGGAAAGCCGACAATCACCCAAGAGCACATGGTTCGGAACAATGTATCATTGAAGGATACTAGCAAAAGAATGAAGTTAGGGCATATCAACAGAGAGGTTCCAATAAAGACAAAAGTAACCCAAATGCACTTAAGTACAGAGCAAACAGAGCTTAAAGATTCCAAATTACCCCTGCCTACCGATAACCAGATTAATATGAATAAAATACAGACTGTAAAATGCTTGCATGCAAATGTTAATAGTCTAAAAATAAGATGGGAGAGTTAGAATATATAGCACTAAATGAGAGGTTAGATTTGATTGGTATCTCAGACATAGTGGAAGAATGACAACCAGTGGGACACTGTGATACCTGGGTATAGCACAGTTACTTACCTGTAACAGGTGATCTCTGGGAACAGCAGGAATAAGTCTTCACATATGGGTACGTCGGTACCGATGGAGCCTGCGTGGGAACGCTCCCCAGCGTCCAATCAGAAAGCTTTTGGGAGCATCCCACAGCGCCTGTGTGCTGCCTTCCCACCTTTCCAACTGTCTCTCCTCAGTTGAGTTTTATAGCTGAGACAAAGAGGGAGAGAGAGGGAAAGGAAGAGAGATAGAGAGAGAGAGACAACTCCTAGGGGAGGTGGGTGGGTGGGTTGTGAAGATTTATTCCTGCTGTTCCCAGAGATAATCTGTTACAGGTAAGTAACTGTGCTATCTCCAGGAACAAGCAGGAATGAGTCTCCACATATGGGGACTCCCTAGCTTTTGATGCCAGGGAGAGAGCCCACAAGTTGTGTGTCCCTGGAACAGGGCTGCAATTCCCCACCTGGATCTCTGGCATCCCATGAAGGATGGTGGGTAGGAGTTGATTAAGTATGGAACAGGTGTTTGAGAACAGCCTGACCAAACAAGGCATCCCGGCGGGAGTCCTTGTCCAAGCAGTAATGGGCTGTGAAGGTATGAACCGAGGCCCAAGTGGCTGCTCGACAGATGTCGTCGATAGACACAGAGTTCAGATGAGCCATTGAGGCTGCCATGGCTCTCACATTGTGAGCTGTGACATGGCCCTCCAGAGAAATGTTCTTGCTCTGATAGGCGAAAGAAATACATTGGGAAATCCAGTTGGAAAGTGTTCTCTTGGAGACTGGTTGTCCCAAATGAGAAGGATCAAAAGCAACAAAGAGTTGAGAAGACTTTCTATGTTGTTGTGTCCTCTGTAAGTAAAAAGCTAGAGCTCTTTTACAGTCCAGGGTATGAAGATTCCTCTCTGCACTTGATGCATGAGGTCCTGGAAAAAAGACAGGTAGGTAGATCTCTTGGTTGAGGTGAAAAGGCGAGACCACCTTAGGCATAAAGTGTGGATTAGTCCTAAGGACCACCTTGTCATGATGGAACCTTGTATAAGATGGATTAGCTACTAGTGCTTGCAATTCACTGATGTGGCATGCTGATGTGATTGCAATAAGAAAGATAACCTTCCAAGAAAGGTATTTCAAGGAGGTAGTAGCTAAAGGTTCAAAAGGCGGCTTCATAAGCTGACCAAGAACCAAATTTAAGTCTCATGCCACCGGAGGTGGTCTAATGGGAGGCTTTGTTAAAAGGAGGCCTCTCATGAACCTTGCTACAAGGGGATGAGAGAAAACCGGTTGTCCATTTAGAGGCTTGAGGGAAGCTGCAATAGCACTCAGATGGACTCTTACTGAATTTGTCTTAAGGCCTGCATTAGACAGATGAAGGAGATACTCCAGCAACGATTCCAGAAGTATGGCACGGGGGTTAAGACCCTTTTCAGAACACCAGATGGTAAACCTTTTCCACTTGAAGACGTAAGAACGTCTAGTGGAAGGTTTTCGGGAAGCATAAAGGACATCTTTCACTTGTTGAGAAAGATGAAGATCCTGGAGATATAGGCCTTCAGCAACCAAGCCCTGAGATGCAGAGACCGGGGATTGGGATGCCACAACTTTCCGTCCTCCTGAGAGAGGAGGTCTGGAGCAGACCCTATCTCTAGGGAAGGAGCTTGAGAGAGATGTAGAAGCAGAGGGTACCACACTTGCCATGGCCAATGTGGAGCTATGAGAATCATGTGGCCTCTGTCTCTCTGAAGCTTGAACAGGGTTTTGGGGATTAGGGGAATGGGTGGAAAGCCATACAGGAAGTCTTGACCCCAATGAAAGAGGAAAGCATCCCTTGCCTGAGCCCCCTGAGCCGGAGTTCTGGAACAGAACTGGTGAAGTTTGGCATTCCACGGACTTGCAAAGAGGTCTATGTCTGGGGTTCCCCAAATTTGAAAAATCTTGGATACCTGGTCCATATGTAGGGACCACTCGTGTGGAAGCAGAACTCGACTGAGTCTGTCTGCCCAAGAGTTTTGAACACCTGGAAGATAGACTGCCAGAAGATGAATGTGATGCTCTCTGGCGAGGGCCCACAGTCACAGAGCTTCATTGCAAAGCGACAGAGAGCCAGTTCCCCCCTGCTTGTTTATATAGAACATGGCTACTTGATTATCCGTGTGGACAAGGACTGTCTTGTTGCTGAGCAGGGTGTGGAAAACTCGCAGAGCAAGGAAGATTGCTCTGAGTTCCAAGAGATTGATATGTAGACAAGTCTCCTGTGGGGACCAGATGCCCTGGGTGGAGAGGTCCTGAAGATGAGCTCCCCAGCCCATTGGAGAAGCATCTGTTGTAAGAGTTGCCTGGGGTAGAGGCTGTTGAAAGGGGGACCCCAGCAACAGGTTTTGAGGGGACTTCCACCACTGGAGGGACAAAACGAGGTGACTTGTGTTTGCTATTTTGTCTGACAGGCAGCCTAATGCCTGGGTCCATTGGGTGGATGAAGTCCACTGAGCTGCTCTCATGTGAAGGCGAGCATATGGTACCACATGAACGGTGGATGCCATGTGGCCTAGCAACTGTAACATTTCTCGAGCAGTTAGTAGGGGTTTTGACTCTGCTTGAGAAGCTAACTGCATCAAGCGAAGGCAACAGGCCTGAGGAAGATAGGCCCTTGCCCTTGTGGTATCCAGCATCGCCCCTATAAACTCCAGGGACTGAGTAGGGATCAAATTGGATTTTGGGATGTTTATTACCAGCCCTAAATATTGAGGGATATGCATTGTGCAAGTTAGAGCAGTCTTGGCCTCTGATTGAGTGGGAGCTCGAATGAGCCAGTCATCCAGATAAGGGAAGACAAATATTCCCAGGGTGCGCAGAAAAGCAGCAACCACTGCCATGCATTTCGTGAACACCCTTGGTGCAGAGGCCAGGCCAAAGGGGAGCACTCTGTATTGATAGTGCTTCTCCTGGAAAAGGAACCGAAGGATCTTTCTGTGAGTTGGATGGATGAGAACATGAGTGTACGCATCCTTGAGATCTAGAGAACAAAGCCAATCCTGACTCTGAAGGTATGGCAGCAGAGTTCCTAGAGAAACCATCTTGAATTTTTCTTTGACTAGGAATCTGTTCAACTCTCTGAGATCTAAAATGGGTCTGAAGCCCCATGTTTTCTTTGGGATAAGAAAATAGGAGGAGTAGAACCCTGTGCCCTGTTGTTGAGAAGGCACTTCCTCTATTGCCCCATGGGCTAGAAGAGTGGCAACCTCCTGCTCTAACAGGCTGAGGAGGGAGGTTGGAGAATTGAACTGGTGCACTCTTGTGAGAGGGGGCAAGCTGGAAAAATGAAGTTTGTACCCCTCTTATGATGGAGAGTGTCCAATGCTCTGCTGTGATTTGCCCCCATCTGGGAGCTAAGTGACATAACCTTCCTGGAATGGTGGAGGGCTCTGGTCCTTCTAGAGCCAGAAAGGCTAGGTTCTCTAGGAGAAAGTCAAAGGCCCTGAGGGGGCTGAGATTGCTGGGCTGGAGCAGGCCTCACAGCCTTTGCCTTGGTCTGTTTGGAGGATTGCTGACGTTTGGAAGGGAACTGAGCTGCAGAAGATGCTCTCTGACTATAAGCAGGATAGGATCTTCCCTTTTTAGAAAAAGGTGTTTTCTTGAACAACCTTTTCTTAGCAGGAGCAGCTGTAGATTTGGATAGTCTATCCAAAGCAGAATTTTCAGCATCCATCTGATTGGCTTTTGCTTGCCAATCCTTACCAAACAGATTCTCACCTGTACATGGGATATTTCCCAATTCATCTTGGACCCAGATCTCCAAATCAGATGCTTGAAGCCAAGCAATCCTACGTGCACCTATAGCTATAGCTGAGGCTCTGCTTACGCATTCAAAGGAGTCAAAAGCTGCACGGTTGGAGAATTTGGAGATATCCTGGGCATGTTTGAGCCCAGTGAGAAATTCTTGCCTTTTATTGTCAGACATAAAAGGACTTAAAGTCTGCAAATGGTCAGTGACTTCTTTTAAGAACATTCCCATGTAGAGACTATAAGAATTAATTCTCGCACCAAGCATAGAAGCTTGAAAGACTCTTCTACCAAAAGCATCCAGGGTTCTACATTCATGTCCTGGAGGATTAGAGGCATGTCTCTTGGCACTTCTAATCTTTCTCATTGCAGACTCAACCACAATAGAGTGGTGAGGTAGCTGAGTTTTATGGAAACCAGGACAAGGAGGGACACGATACATGGTGTCCAACCTGCGAGAATGAGGAGAGGTGGTTAGAGGTGCTTCCCACATCCTTAACATGAGATCATACAGAATCTCATGAATAGGCAAAGTAGCTGGGGCCACTGTAATAGAGAGGCCCCGAGCCACCTCTCTGATAAAGTCTTGAAAAGACAAGTCCTCTGGAGGAGACATCCTTTGTTTAGGAGAGGACTCCTCCTGTGGAAGAAGCATCACTGTATCGACAGACTCTTCAGAATCCTCAGAGGAATCGAAGTATTGTCTGTCGGGATGCTCTTGCAAAGCCCGATATCCGTACCGACTGGGATCGGTATCGGGAATCACCGGTACCGGGGTATCAGTACCGGAGGGCTGCAGAGGGCAGAGTACCGGCATAGCGGACACCGATGCCGATGTCGACGCCACCGGTACCGGGATCGGTGCCGATGGCGATGCCAGAGCCGGTACCGGCTGAGTAGTCTGTTGCGGTACCATGGGTGTCGATGCCACAAGGAAAGCCGCCAGACTGCATTCGATGGACAGAATCCTCTGATCCATCGAAGCTGCCAATGCCTGGAAGTCAGTACCGGTGGAAGCCACTGGTACCCCAGAGCATGGCACCAGGAGATCTGTCGAGGCCACGCCATCGAGATCATCCTGGAACCCCGATGATGATGCTTTAGAGGCCGAAGCCTCCCGCCGGGGTAATTTTGCCGGTGCAGAATCCTCGAGGGCAAGGCCAGAGGCATCTCGATGCTTAGAAGGAGATTTACCCGTCGAGGACCGGCTGGATTTATGTTTAGTTACCTGAGATCCATGTGAGGAAGAAGAAGCCCTGGAAGACGTTGATGCTACTGAAGCTGCATCAGAGGGAAACAGGGTACTGAGCTTGGTAGCTCAGTTCTGTCGACCTCTCTTAGACATCATAGAACAGGACACACAATCTGTAATGGAATGGTCAGGGCCTAAACATTTTAGACACTAGTCATGGGTGTCGGTGACGGAGATAGTACCGCCACATTTTGTGCACTTCTTAACTGAGGAGAATAAATGGAAAAAAGGTTTTGGTTTTGTTTTTTTTTAAAGAAAAGAACAACGACCGGCGGTACCGGTACAGTGTCGAAGAAGGCAGACGCGACAGAAAAGAAATAAAGAAAAAATAAGGAAATTCTTCTGCGGTGACAGGAACACGACCTGCTGGCTCCGCGGAAAAAGAACAACTGAGGAGAGACAGTTGGAAAGGCGGGAAGGCAGCACGCAGGCGCTGTGGGATGCTTCCAAAAGCTTTCTGATTGGATGCTGGGGAGCGTTCCCGCGCAGGCTCCGTCGGTACCGATGTACCCATATGTGAAGACTCATTCCTGCTTGTTCCTGGAGATAAGCTATATCATAATGATAGAGCAGATCAAATTGGTGGATGGGTTGCCCTCTATGTTAGAGAGGGCATTAGTCAGAAAGGTTTAAAGTCTTGCAGGAAACAAAATACATTATAGAATCTATATGCATTGAAATTCCATGTAAAAAGGGGTATTGTGGGTGTACTATCGACCACCTAGCCAGAATGAACAAATGGATGATGAAATACTCAAAGAAATCAGGGAAGCTAAAAAAAAATTCATCACAGTAATATTAATGGCTGATTTCAATTACTCCAATATTGAATGGGTCAGTGTCATGGCAGGACATGCTAGGAAGATAAAGTTTCTAGATGAAATAAAGGACTGCAGGTTCATAAACTGACAAAAGGGGAAGTCATTTTGCAACTAGTCCTTAGTGGAACACAAGATCTGGTACAAGAGATAAGGATGTTGGGGCCGTTTGACAATAGTGATCATAGCATAATCACGTTTGATTTAATAAATTGAGGTAGGAAGGCAACGAAATTCACAATAGTATCTTCTAACTTTCAAAAGAGAGACTATGATAAAATGAGGAAAATGGTTAAGAAAAAACTAAAAGGAGCAGTTGCAAAGGTTAAAGATTTACATCAAGCATGGGTGTTGTTTAAAATTACTATCTTGAAAGCACAGACCAGCTGTATTTCACGCTTTAAGAAAAGTGGAAAGAAGTCCAAAAAACTGCCATTATCATTTAAAGGTGAGGTCAGAGAAGCTGTTGTTGAGAAAAGCTTCTTTCAAGAAATGTAAAAAGCAGCCAAATGACGAAAACTGGAAACAACTTAAGCACTGACAAGTTAGATGCAAGGCATTGATAAGGCAGGCAAAGAGAAAATTTGAGAAGAAGCTTGCTGTGGAAGCAAAAATGCAAATTAAAGACTTTTTCAAGTACATTTGTAGCAAAAAAAAATGTGAGTCAATTGGACCATTAGATGATAGAGGAGTAAAAGGGGTACTAAGAGGGGATGAGGCCATAGCGAACAAACTGAATGAATTCTTTGCTTCGGTCTTTAGTAAGGAAAATGTAGGGATCTTACCCATGACTGAAATTGTATTTAAAGGTGATGCCGCAGAAGAATTGAAAGAAATATCGATACACTGGGAAGATGTATTACAACTATTTGATAAACTGAAGAGTAGCAAATCACCTGGACCAGATGATATACATTGAAGGGTGTTGAAAGAACTGAAATATGAGATTGCAGACCTACTATTAATAATCTGAATTATCATTAAAATCATCTGTAATATCGGAAGATTGGAGGATGGCCAATGTAACGCCAATTTTTAAAAAAGGTTCCAGGGGTGATCAGGGAAACTACAGACTGGTGAGCCTGTACAGTACCGAAAAAAATGTTAGAAATCATTAGAAAGAACAAATTTACTGAACATGTAGATAGTCATGGCTTAATGGGAGACAGTCAACATGGATTTAGCCCAGGAAGGTCTTGTCTTTCTAAACTGATGTTTTTTTGAAGGTGTGAATAAACAGGTAGACAAAGGTAAGTTGGGTGATATAGTGCATCTGGATTTTCAGAAAGCCTTTGACAAGGTCCTTCATGGGAGACTCTTGGTGAAATTAAAAAGTCATGGGATAGGAGGCAGTATACTATTGTGATCAGGAACTGGTTAAAAGACAGAAAGCAGAGGGTAGGGCTAAATGGCCAATTTTCTCAATAGAGAAAGGGGAATAGTGGAGTACCCCGGGGATCTGTGCTGGGTTCACTGCTTTTTAACATATTCGTAAATGACCTGGAAATGGGAATAATGAGTGAGGTTATCAAATTTGCAGATGACACAAAATTATTCAAAGTTGTTAAAACCCAAGAGGTGTGAAAAATTGCAAGAGGACCTTGATAATTTGGAAGACCGGATGTTCAAATGGCAGATGCAATTTAATGTGGACATGTGCAAAGTTATGCACCTAGGAAAGAATAACTCAAACTATGGTTACATGATGCAAAGTTCCACATTAGGAACCACCACCCAGGAAAAAAAATGTAGGCGTCATTGTGAATAATATGTTAAAACCTTCCGTCCAGTGTGCAGCGGTGACCAATAGAGCAATTAGAATGCTAGGAATCATAAGGAAAGCAATGGAGAATAAAACAAAAGATATTATAATGCCTCTGTATTGTTCCATGGTGCGACAACAACTTGAATATTGTGTGCAATTCTGGTCGCCCTATCTTAAAAAGGTTATAGCGTTATTAAAAAAGATACAGGAAAGAGTCACCAAAAAGGTAAAGGGGATGGAAGGATACCCCTATGAGGAGAAACTAAAAAGTTAGGGGTCATCAACCTGGAAAAGAGACAACTGAAGGGAGATATGATAGAGGTCTCTAAAGTAATAAATGGAGTGAAACTGGTAAACGTAGATCGATTGTTTTCACCATCAAAATATAGATAGGCTAGGGGACAGACAATGAAGCTACAATATAACCTATTTAAAACTAGTAAGAGAAAATATTTTTTTTCACTCAACGCGTAATGAAACTCTGGAATTCATTACCACAGAATGCTGTGAAAGCTATTAGTGTAGCTGGGTTTAAGAAAGATTTGGGCAAGTTCCTGGAAAGGTCCCTAAACCATTATTAAAGGGGACCCGCAAAATCGACTGCTTGCCACAATACAAGCACTGTGCACCTGTGTCCTTTAGGGAAACTGCTAGGTACTTGTGACCACTGTTCCCTCTAAGCTGTGCGCGTGTGCGCGCGCACACACCTTGCCGAGCGAGCGCACATACTTTACAACAGAGCGCACAAAATTTACGGTTCTAATTCTGATAGAAAACAACACAGACGTCTTAAAAACTAAAAGTTGTTGTGTATTAACAGTTTTCACAAGTTCTGCAATATTTTCTAGTGCAATCAATGTGGTGTATATACTGTATTCTGACGTGTAGTCAAATTTTAAAGTATATAACTCCGAGTGTCGTTATGTGGCGCACAAAAATTTAACTTTCCTTCAAAAGCTGCACAGCTGATATTTTATGCGCACACAGCCTACAGAAACTTAGAGGGAACATTGCTTGTGACCTAGATTGACCACTGTTGGATACAGCATACTGGGTTTGATTGACTTTGTTCTGACCCATTTTGGCATATCTTATGTTCTTATGAGTATTGTGTGCAATTCTGCACCTTCAGAAGGATATAAGCAGGATGGAGTTGGTGCAGAGGGTGTCTACCAAAATGGTCAGTGGGCTTCGTCATAAGGCATATGGGGACAGCCTGAAATATCTCAATATGTACACTTTGGAGGAAAGGAGGGAGCGAGAGGAAATATAATAGAGACATTTGAATATTTCCCTGGCACAAATGCACAGGAGGAGAGCCTCTTTCAACTGAAAGAAAGCTCTGCAACGAGGGGGCATAGGATGAGGGTGAAAGTGAATAGATTCCGGAGTAATATGCTGAGATATTTCTTTATGAAAAGAGTGGTAAATATGTGGAACAGTCTCCCAGTGTAAATAGTAGAGACAAGCATGTTTCTGAATTCAAGAACGCATGGGAGAAACACAACAGATCTTTAAAGGAACTAAAGGGTCTAAAGTAGTTGGTATGGAAGGGCAGTCTGGATATCATATGGTCTTTTTCGGCCTTCATGTTTCTATATTTCTTTGTAAAACAGTGCCTATATATATGCTTACCCATGGCGTCTAATCATAAATAACTCACCACGTATAAGAACTTGTACTATTGTACACACTAATCAAAACTCACAAAAATTAGGTATATCAGAATATTCAGAGACAGATATTATAAAAGATAGTACTCTTTTTTAAAGTAATATTTATAAAAATTTGCATTATTTATATTGCCATTTATACCGCCATCATATATTCAATCACAACGAAAACAGTATAACATCCACAACAGGAAAGGTGTTCTGGAAAAATGCATAGCTGCTGCTTTATTCATCAAAACACAACCTACAGTATAACTTGAAAGCATCTCAACTGTACTTACATCACAATTACCAACATTCAGACTAGACTTTGTTTATTTATTTACCGGGTCAAAGCGGCTAGACTGTAACATCCCAGCCCAATTTCTGCTCCAATAAAGCAAGTATCATCACTCCCCCTCCCCTAGCCTGCGGTGGCGCCTGCTTGAGGCCTACTTGTAGTATGCTGGAGCTTTCCATGTTATGGAAGGTTGCAGTCCACTCCTCCCCTAGCTTTCGCGCCACACCCACTTCAGTGATGGAATCACTGCAGAGGAAGGTTGATAATCTTCCTTTCTGGCATTGCTGCGAAAACCCCGAGAACCCCCAGCCCCCACCTCCCGGCCCGTCACCACCCTGCCCCACCCCTTTGCTGTCAAGACTAACCATTGAGAGCTACCAGCTCCTAACTGGGCGTGCAGGTAGGGTCACACCTCCACTACCCCAACTTCCCTCACAGAGCCTGAAGATAGCGCAGTCCGCCAGAAAGGCAAGTATGCACAGCCAACCTGGATACATCCCTGCTCTCCCGCCAAAATCAAACTCCCCAACCCTCCCCCCCAAATCCACTCCCCCCACAATGAATGGTATGGTGGGGCTTTGTCGTGTTGCTAGCCCACTCCCGATTGTGTGCAGTCAGGGAGCTGGCCCCAATGAACAGAAGACAACTATAAATATCAGCATAATCAAAAAGGAAAAGAAAAAAAAAACATTTAAAAAATAGTCCCCGTTATAGATAGAGAAAAATACAACAGGAAAATGGTATAATCTTTAAAAACGATTTAAAAAGTTCTGAGTCCACTTTTTACAGGTTAGCTTAAAAAAAAAAGAATATACTAAAGAAACAACCTCTTATTTATCCTTCAAAAACAAATCTTCTGATTGAAACAGGTAAACCAAACTATACTTCTGACCTTGATAGGTAATCAAGCACTTGCAGGGGAATCTCAATAGATAAGACTTTAGGATGGATATTCAAGGCATTTAAATGGCTTTGCAGACCTGCAACCAGTGTGAATGCCACGCACCAGGATATTCAGCTGCAGTAACCCGGTCAGTGCCACTAAATAAGTTGTAATTACTGGAACTGTCTCCTGCAGGCCCTAGTTACCTTTGCAATGTCATAAAATAAATTAATTACACAGGTACACTAAAAAAAAAATTTTTTAAACTGCCTCTAATGTTTCGATTGATTTTTACGTTTTTTGGTGCGCTGAATCCAAATCTGGTAACCAATTTGCTCCATCACGTACAGATTTTTTGCTACATTGGGTTAGCAGTTTGAGGTGAACGTTTCAGATTGAGTGCGATCGAGATAAAAGTTTCTTGGATGAATTCTTTATACTAATTGTTTAGTAGTTATTCAAATAAGAATAAAGAAAATTGTAACAAGGCAGCACATAAAAATAGAGTAATGTCAACAAAACACACTGTGAGGGTAGCAAAATTGTCTGCACTTAAAACAGCCACATACATGTGCACAAACATTGAGCATATAAGAGCGAGGTTAGACACAAAGCAAAGCAAAGAAATGTGCAAAAAATGTTGTACAGGTATGTATGTAAGAATAGAAAACGCAAACCGCACCATTGCAATACATGAAGACAAACACCCGATGGTGTGAAAATAAAATTCTAATAAATGAGATCCGACACTGTGGTAATAACTAGCAAATTTTTATTTCAAAGTTTAGTAAAAACACGATATTTGTCAACACAGTTTAGATTTTAAAGTCATTCTTGGGTCAATCAATCTCCTGGTGGGCCCGTTTCTTCTTCCCCCGAATGCTTCTCTTGGTGCGCTGCTTGGCGTATTTTTCATCTGGGGTTTCCCGCAGCAGCAACCAGCAGCAACCAGCAGAAATCAGCCATCATAGTGGTGTTCCATCTTCCTTGGTACCTTCTCTCTGCGTCCTTGATGTCCTGGTGAAACCTTTCACCTTGTTCTTCACTGTACGCCCCCAAGTTTTCGGGAAAGTAGTTCACATGGGAGTGCAAGAAATGGACTTTCAGGCTCATGTTACAGCCTTGTTCTTTGAAGGCATTGAGCATCCTGGCAACAATATCCTTATAGTTCTCATCCCGCCTGTTCCCTAAGAATTTGAGAACAACATCCTTGAAGGAATCCCAGGCTTCTTTTTCCTTCTCAGACATCATTTCAGCGAATGCTCCATCTGAAATGAGTTTCCTTATATTAGGGCCAACAAACACTCCTTCCTTTAGCTTTGCTTCAGAAAGTCGGGGGAACTTTGAGCAAAGGTACCGAAAGCACTCACCATCTTTTGGAAGGGACTTGATGAATTGCTTAATGAGACCCAACTTAATGTGGAGAGGTGGTAATAGAATTTTATCACGAGGTACCAAGCTCTCATGAAGAACATTTTTCTCACCGGGTCTCAAATACTCCCGAATTGGCCAGTCTTTTTTCCCCCGGTGTAGGTCGCGGGCCCGGCTATCCCACAAGCAAAGGAAGCAGGGATATTTGGTGAAACCGGATTGCTGCCCTAATAGCATGGATAGAATTTTAAAGTCTCCACAAATCATCCACTTATGCTCATCATAACGAATCTTCTGAAGAATCAGGGCCAAATTCTCGTATTTTTCTTGGAGAATAACAGAGTGAGCAATAGGAACTGAAGCGAATGTGTTGCCATTATGAAGAAGAACATCTTTTATGCTGTCTTTTGACGAATCAATGAACAGCCGCCATTCAGCAGGATCATACTTGAGTTTAAACTTTTCCATCACTCCGTATATATCGTTGCAAAATGCCAAATCTTCCTCTTTGCTGAAATACTTCAAAAATTGTGTCTCGCGGTTGCGGTACCAATAAAAAGTTGTTCCTGGTGACAATAGATTTTTCTGTTTAAGCCGAGAACCTAGCAGTTGGGCAGCATCTTTTGGGAGTCATAAATCCCGGACTAAATCATTCAATTCAGATTGAGAGAAAAGTTCAGGTTTCGGATCTGGTTCAGTTTCAAACTCAGAAGTACTGGACTCATCGGGAAAAGCCATCTGATGAGTCTCATCATTATCAGAACTGTCCACACAAATATGATCCAAAGATTTTGGTGGGTCAGGCACAGGTACTTCGTTGCTATGAGGCATAGGCCTAATTGCTGAGGGAAGGTTGGGGTAACTTATTACGTTCTTATTTTTTAAGTTGTATCCCTTCACAATGCAAGAGCAAAAATAGCAGTCACTGCTGTGGTCTCTTTGTTCACGCCACATCATAGGTATTCCAAAACGAAATGCTTGTTTTTTACCTTTCATCCATAAGCGTAGATCTTCCTCACATGTCTTGCACACTTTGTGAGGAGCCCACGGTTTGTCTTGATCGCCTAACTTCAAACCGAAATAGGCAAAATATACTTTTTTAATAAATGCAGAAATGTTCCTCTGCCGCTTTTTCACGGTATATTCCCCACAAATAAAACAAAAACTGTCCGGAGACTTGACCCAACCTCTGGCTCTGTGAGCCATCACAAATACACAGCACTGCAAACTACAACTGTAGCGAACCACTTCGGAATAAAGCTGGATTACGATTGAGCAAACAAAAGGTAATAATGAACTTGCAAGAAACTGAAATTTGACAGGAACGTTCATGTCGCAACCACCGTGTTTGAGCGAGCGAACGAGGCGAGGCGAACAGGAAAGAACATGCGCCAGCGCGAGTACTGGATTTAGCCCCCCGCCTCCCAATTGTCCTGTTAATGTATAAAATGAATACAAAACACTCTAAAATATCATGAGGGAGTGTTTCTAGTTAGTTAACCATTACAACCTCTATTTTGGGCCAAGAAAATAAACTGCAGTCGGCTAAAAAGAAATTATGTGAACATTCCTTATATGGGTAAGAAATCTAATTTTGCAAGAAAACGTGACGTGATGGAACATTTTGGCTATTTTTCCTGGATTCAGCACCCCAAAATCTATAGGAATCAGTTGCAAAACTGGAGGCAGTTTTTTGATAGTGTACCTGTGTTATTTGTCCACAAAAAGGAGTATTCTGGAAGGTAACTAGGAGGGAGGATTGGGTGCAAATATCTGATTCTAAAACAACAGTTAAATCAATGTTACTTTCATTTTCACTAACCAACAGATCCACAACCTCCTCACCTACAGCTCTCAATAATAAAGTCAAATTCAAAAAGTCCCAATGGTAGTGATCACAATTAAACTCATACGACAAAAATCACTAATCCCCCATCATGAATCTTTTAAAAAAAAAACTTTTTTGTTTGTCGGACATCTCCGGAAAGGGGCAGACAATCTAAACCATGCCCTCCACATGGTTCAGTCCTTTTTAATAAAACTTCAAACTTCAAACTTCAAATAACAAAGTGAAACACACTTAACTTAGAAAGAATTGTGTAAACTCCTCTCATCTCCGGCACATCTCCGGAGATGAGAGGAGTTTACACAATTCTTTCTAAGTTAAGTGTGTTTCACTTTGTTATTTGAAGTTTTATTAAAAAGGACTGAACCGTGTGGAGGGCATGGTTTACATTGTCTGCCCCTTTCCGGAGATGTCCGACAAACAAAAAAGTTTTTTTTGAAAAAGACTCAATAATAAAGTGGCAGAAAGATAGTATAATTTTGACATTAGCATTTTATGAATTTCCTGTATACCCAAAATTCTTGAAAATATTTCTTAAGTAGAATCATTGGGGGACATACAATGAGTTTTAGGAAAGTTAAGAAAATTATGATTTTTTTGCCCTGGTTAACTTTCTAACAACTCATCTTGATAATGCAATAGAAGTGTGTTCTTAATATGGGAGAAGACTGAAGGAAAGATCCGAGTCAAGATGAGATAAACTTGGTATCATGCTCAGAAGCATAGCCACAACATTTTGCAAGAACACAAAAATTTATTTTACAAAATTCCGCAATATAATATTAGAAGCAATAGCAATTTGGAATGGAGTGGAGGAGTAGCCTAATGCTTTGAGCACTGGCTTGGGAATCATGAGACTAGGGTTTGATTCCTATAGTACTCTCTGTGGCCTTGGGCAAGTCACTTAACCCTCCATTGCCACAGGAAAATCCAAGTTATTAATGCCCCTGTTTAATATACATTACCGAGTTTAAGTTACAGTGCAAACTGCTTTGACTGAAGTGGTATAAAAAACCCTATTAAGTAAATAACATTTGCCAAATGTCAAGAAAAGAGCAGAATCAGTAACACATTTGGAAATTTGCTGTGTTGAATCCAGTCTACCAGGGAGGGTTGTCACATTTGGTAAAGGGACTTCCCTAACCAATTGCAAATCGGGAGTAACATCAGAAAACACAATTAAAGAATTAACAGGAGTATCGGGATCTACGATATCCAGTCTCTAGAATTTTCCCTCATACCAACCGGATAGATTCAGAGGTGCCGGCGAGGGTCTTCTGAGATTTTGGGGACACTGTGTATTTAGTTGAGTATTATGTCGGGTGCAAGAGGTAAACATTAGAGTAAGAATAAAACTGTGGTATCATCTACTGGAAATAAAACTGGTCTGATAGATAATCATGTGGAGCATCTGCCGTCTTTCTCAAATGGCACATCAGATCAAGAAGTAGAACATTTATTTATTGAACAAGCTTTTATAGACCGCCCCTTCCAGAGATCAAGGGTGGCTTACACAGAACATCACTGCAAACCTTACATTGAACTTTGAAACTATGTACAATTAACCTTTAAAACTATATACAGTTAACATGTTATAACTTTGTACTATATGTTGTGTAAGACACGGACTAGGTATCTTTATATGATTGCTGATTCGCTGATTCATTGCTCTGCTTGTTATGTGCACTGGTGGTGTTATTTGAGTCACCAAAATAATCAATGAACAGGAAGGTTTTCTTCTCCTCCTCCCTTTTAAAATATTTCCTTTTTGATTCACTATCTAACTACTGTGTGAAAGCTTAAAGCTCTCCCAAGCCTTTAGGATTTTAGTTTATGTATAGCTAAATGAACAAAAACTTCTGGTTAGTGCCTGACTGGTCTTGATTTTTTCTAACAAAAGGAAATACAGTGATAAAACAAATCCTACATGTCAGGATGATTTACAATTTAATCAATACCACATGAACAAAATGCCATTAAGAAAAAAGGGTATTCAATTACTGTAACATCTTACTGATTACAAAACAATTTTTTACCAGTTAACTTAATAGTACTCAGTTGTGTCTGTTCAGGAAACTGACATCTTGTGGATTCTGCAATACCGCAACCTCTATTAAAATATAATGACACCTAGTGGTCACTGCAGGTACTGCACTTTTTGTTTTTATTTTTTGTTTCATTAACAGAAAAAAAAATGAATATATCTATCTATACCAGCAGTTCTTGACCGGTGTTTCGTGACAGAAAACCCAGGTCACGGAGCTTACACCTGCAGCAATAGGAGATGCAGCTGCATCAGCCCCGTCGTTCTCACTTATGTTGAGTTGTGCTCCTCCGAATCGTAGCACCTGGGGCTGTTATTATTTCAGTTTGTGCACCCAAAAGTGAAATCACAATAAGCACCACTTGCTGTTGTAGCCCCAAGAAGGAGTGCAGCTTGAGATATACTAAATACGAATACTGGGATTTGTATAGCTGCATCAGCACACAAGAAAGTTGGGGTAGGGAGGAATAGAAGGGACTTTTCTTGCTTCTGTTCTGAATGACATTCATCACTTCCTTCATTAGGGCAATTTCACTCTTGCTGTTTCACTGGATCTCTCCTCAACCATTGATCTCGTTTATCACACTCTTCTCTGCACCCCTCTCCATGACATTAGTTTTCATAGTAAACAGCAAGAAAAACAGCACTAGCCACCCAGGGCTGAGCAAAACAAAAAACAAGAGAGTGGCAGGTTCACACACACAAAACCTTTATTAACCAAATAATAGGTGGCCTAAACCCAACACAGGACCGTGTTTCGTGGTATACTTCATCAGGGGTTTTCAGGGCACCCTAAAAAACATGTAAATAAATAATACAATTACAAATTATTATAAATTATTATAAAAGGACACGGATAAAACAGTATTTTAAAATAAAAAACTAAAAACAATATATGTAAAAACATTAAAAGGGCAAAAAACATGCTATTCCAATAGACAGCTTTGGTCTCAGAAGGAACACGAAACATATATAATCTCTGATGTGTCCCAAAAGCACTTTATGGTGCTTAAAGAATAACTAAAAATATAATTAAAAGTACAGTCAAAATTATAATTCGAACAAACAAAATCTGTACATATACATTGCCAGTATCAAATGAACCGCATGCTATAAATATGGAACACACAAATTTTTTTTTAAAATACAATAAAAATATAATTGAAAATATAATGAAAGATACTCAACAATACAGTGAGCTTTAAAAAGAAGGATCAGAATGTGATAATAAGAATAAATAATCAGAAATATATGCTTAAAATCCCGAGGCCGTGGGCAGGGTCCCGGCGGCCGATATTAACCGGGCGCGCGGCCCGGTGCGAGGACCCTGTGCGAGGCCTGGGCGGGGAGCATGCGCGCGGCCCTGGTTGGGCGCACGGGCGCGTCTTTTAAATTGATTGGCTCCCGTGGGTCGCGGCCGCACGGGAGCCAATTAGTGCAGCGGGTGTTGGGGAGCGGGGGGGGAGTAGGGGCTGAGCAGCCTCCGCGTGGTCAGTCAGGCGGAGGCTGCGTTCGGTGCCGGCGTGGAGACTGCTGGGTGCTGCGGGGATCGGTTGCCAGCTGTCCAGGATCCAGGTCGGGAGCTCGGCGGTGATCGGAGGTGCCTCGGGTGGAGTGAGTGTGGGGGCATTTTGCCGGCGCCGGTCCTGAAGCGCGGCTGCTCTTCGAGGGGGGGTCGCGGGTGTTTCAGGTGGCAGCACGTGGGGGGCCTAGCTGCTTGAAGTCCGGTTGCTGGACGCAGCGGGTCCTGCGGCTGTGCTGGTTGCCTGGAGGAGATGCCTGGCAAGGCTAAGGCAGGGGGTTTGGCCCCTGCTAAAGCTGGGGCAAGGGGGAGGGGATCGAGGTCTAGGGGGGGCACTGGAAGGGGTGGGGGGTTGCCTGGGCTGGTCTACGGGGGTGGGGGGGAAGTTGTGGTAAGGGGTGGGGGGGGGGCAAGAGGGGGCAGGGAGCTGCGGTGCAGGGCCGCACAGGTGAAAGGGGTTCCCACCCTCACGGTGGATCCCAGGGGGTGGGGGAAGGGCTGCAGGGCGGGGCTGGAGCAGCGGGGTGCGTACGGGTGGGGGATGTGGGGGAGGAGGTAGGGGGAGGAGCTGTGGGGTGTGTGGGGGGGCAGGGGGTGATTTCGGGGCAAAGGGCCAAGGGGGAGGGCTGCAGCCCAATGCGGCTCCGTGGCTTGCTAGCTGTGGCGGGGCCGCGGGGTGGTTCCCGGGCCCCGGTGGTTTTGGCACGCCGGGGGGTGCTTCCCCTTGGGAGCAGTGGATGTCTTGGGGGCAGGGTACATCTAGGGCGGGGTGGGGAGGTCCTTGGGCTCCGGCCTGGCCGGTGTCGGTTTCCCCCCCTGTTTTCCCCTTTTTGTCTCCGCAGGGGCAGTTTATGGCGCAGCCCTCGTGGCCTGTGGGCGCGGCTGGCGGAGAGAGCTGGATGAGTCCTTCAGCTGGGGCTGAGACACAGCGTGGAGCGGCAGCGGAGTCGGCCCAAGGGTGCCCAAGGGATGTCGCGTGCGCTGATGGCGAGGACCCTGCGGTGGCTGGTGAGCTGGCTGCTGCGTCAGGTGAGTTAATGGGGGAAGGGGGAGAGTCGCAAAGGGAAAAGGGGGGGCTTCGTGCAAAAAGCACCGGCGGTCGTGTCGGCGGCGTCGCAGCTCGGACTCGTCCTCGTCCTCTTCCTACTCGAGTGGTTTGTCCGGGGGGTCGGGAGGGGGGGGTTCGGCAGATTCCCGATGTCGGGGGGTTTTAAGTGCGGCTGGGGTGGCCTCTTCGGTGGTTTCCTTGCCGGAATTGTGGGTGGGGATGCCGCGTAAGCTGCGGCGTAAAATTAGGAAGCGGCGCTACATTGATATCTTCCGTTTGTTAGAAGGGAGGAAGCGCTCGGGCGAGAGTCAGAAGAAGAGAAAGGACGATGAGAAGGCCGGTCAGGTTAGGAAGGTGGCGCGTAATGTGGTTAACTGGACGCGTTCCTTTTTGCCTTTGGCCAGTGTTTGGGGCTGGCACGATCCGGCGCAGTATGGGATGTTGTTAGCGTACGCCGATTCCATCCTCGAGGCATCTCAGACGCACGACTGCTGGTCTTGGCTGAACTACGATGAAAAGTTCAGGGACAGGATGGAGGAGAGCCGATCGCTTTCGTGGGGCACGCAGGACATTAACCTGTGGTTGACCCAGATGTCGGCGAGGTCCGGCGCCGGTGCGGGGGGCGGGGGAAAGAGTGGCGCCGGGGCGGTGGGGGGGGCGGCGCGGCCCTTTCGAGGGGGGGCGGCCGGGGTGCCCTCAAAGGCAGTCTCGGCAGGGAGTGGTGACGTGTGCTGGCGTTTCAACCGCTCCACCTGCCCTTTTCCCGATTGCAAATTCCAGCACGCCTGTTCCTTGTGTGGGAGTCCCCATTCCACTGTCAAGTGCATTAAGAAGGGCACCTCTGGCATGGCCGGTCCCGCCCCAAAAGGGCAGTGAGTGGCGTGGGTGCGCCCCTTCCCCGGTTCGTGTAGAGGCCTTTTTAGGGTGGCTAAGTCGTTATCCCCGGAGGCGTGAGGCGGCGATTCTGGGGTTTGGGTTTAGGAATGGCTTCGTTATCCCGGTGCGGGGGGTGGTGTCGGCGCCATCTGCTAGGAACTCCCCTTCGGTACGTCGTTGGGCGGAGGTGGTCCAGGGCAAATTGTTGAGCGAATTGCAGTTGGGGAGGGTGGCGGGCCCCTTCTTGGAGCCTCCATTTTCTAACATGGTGATTTTGCCTTTGGGTATTGTGCCCAAGAAAGAGCCGGGCAAATTCCGGTTGATTCATAATTTGTCCTGTCCAATCGGGGCTTCCGTGAACGATTCTATCCCGCGTCAATTTTGTACGGTTCGCTACGCGTCCTTCGATAAAGCTGCTTTGCTGGTGCGCGAGACCGGTCGGTCGGCCTTGCTGGCAAAGGTGGACATTGAATCGGCTTTTTGTTTGCTACCCGTCCACCCGTCTTCCTTCCCCTTATTGGGGTTCTGCTTTCAAGGGGGGTATTATTTCGACAAGTGCATGCCGATGGGTTGTTCTATCTCTTGCGCTTACTTTGAGATGTTTAGTACCTTCTTGGAGTGGGTGCTGGTTCGCGCATCTGGCCTGTCTTCCGTGGTGCATTACCTGGACGATTTTTTGTTTGTAGGAGCAGCACACTCCGGGGAATGTCAGGGGATGTTATCTGTGTTTGTGCGGCTGGCACAGGAATTTGGGGTCCCCTTGGCGGACGGGAAGACCGAAGGTCCGACGACACGGTTGACCTTTTTGGGTGTGGAGTTGGATTCGGTGGACATGGTGGCGCGTTTGCCTCAAGACAAAGTCGCTCGCTTGCGGATTTCGGTGGCCAACGTGTTGTCGGCCCGCAAGGTTTCTTTGCGGGAGTTGCAGTCCTTGTTGGGGTCCTTAAATTTTGCCTGTCGGACGATTCCGATGGGGCGGGTGTATTCCAGGAGGTTGGCCTGTGCGACGGTCGGGGTGCGGAAACCGCATCACCGGATCCGGGTGACGGCAGCGATGCGGGCAGATTTGCGGGTGTGGGATCGTTTTTTGGGGGACTTCAATGGGACTTCTGTTTTGCTGGAGCCCGAGGTATCCAGTGATGATTTGCAGTTGTACACTGATGTGGCGGGGGGTGGGCTTGGGTGTGTATTTCGGAGGGGCCTGGTGCGCGGATCGGTGGCCGGAGTCTTGGCGTGCGGCGGGCCTGACCAGGAATATCGCATTTTTGGAGCTCTTTCCGATTCGTGTAGTTTTGGCGCTCTGGCCGGAGCGTCTTCGGAACCGGAGGGTGCTTTGGTGGTGTGATAATGCAGCGGTCGTAAGTGTGATTAACAGATACACTCCAAGGTGCGTGATGGTAGCTGGCTTGATGCGGGAAGTCGTCTTAGCATGTTTACAGTTGAATGTGGCGGTGCGGGCTCGACATATACCAGGGTGCACTAACGAGATTGCCGATGCTCTTTCTCGTTTTCAGTGGGAGCGGTTCCGGGCGCTGGCCCCCGAAGCGGACAAGGACAGATCTGTGGTCCCAGAGAACTTGTGGAGCATTGGCCTCGAGAGATGCTAGATCTGCTGAGGAACTCAGTGTCAGTGGGGACCTGGACTTCGTACCAACGGGGGTGCGACAGGGTGATCGCCTTTTTGTTAACTTGCGGGTGGCAGGCGGGGGGGGGGGGGGGTCCCGGAGGGCTTGATGGCTCAATATATTGTGGCGGCCAAGGGCGCCGGGTTTTCACGGTCGGCGGTGCGCGCGCATTTGGCGGGGTTTAACTTTTTTGCGAGCGCGGTGGGTTGGGGTCCCCCGCCTGGGGGTTTTTTAACGCGATGGCTTCTGCAGGGTTGGGAGCGGGTGCAGCCGACGCTGCGTGATTTGCGGTTGCCGATCACGCATGGGCTCCTGGTGCGGGTTTGTGGGGCCTTAAGGCAGGTGACTGCGTCTGAGTACGAGGCTTCCTTGTTCCGGGCGGTGTTTTGCCTAGCCTTTTTTGGGGCGTTTCGTATCGGGGAACTGGTTGCGGGCTCTAGCCGGGGGGGGGTGTTGGGGGGCTGCTGGCGCGTCATGTTCGGGTGGTAGAAGGGGGGGTGCGGATCCTTTTGGCTAAGTCCAAAACAGATCCGCTTGGAAAAGGTTTGTGGGTGTGTCTGGGCGAGGGCGCAGAGCCGCGGACTTGCCCGGTGCGGGCGTTGCGGCAGTATTTCGCTGTGCGTCCGGTGGGCGCAGTCTGTTTTTTCGTGCACGCGGATTCTCGGGTTTTAACCCGTTTCCAGGTTTCTGCGGTGTTCCGGCTGGTGCTGTCCCTGGTGGGGGAAGACCCACTGCGTTTTGCTCCGCACTCCTTTCGGATTGGTGCTGCCACTAGTGCGGCAGCTGCAGGGTTACCGGGACATGTCATTCAAGGCATTGGGAGGTGGCGTTCTTCGGTTTTTAAAGGGTACATTCGGCTGTAGGTGCCGGGTTGCTGTTGGTTGGGGCTTTACCTTTCTATTTCTTTTTCAGATGGGGGTGTCGGACCTGGTGGATGTTGGGTTGCTGGCCACTCTTTCGTCCATTGGGCGGGTCTGCGCGTGGTGGACCGCCCTATCGGCGCCAATTTGGGACTGGACCCGTCGTCAGTGGCTGTGCAATGGCTGGGCGTGCGAGGCATGCGGTGGCCGCAGTTGCTGCCTTTGCTACAACACCACGGGAGGACGTTGCGGTGTCCGGCCGCCCTGTTGGTGCATCTGGGTGGCAATGACCTGGTGTCCTGGTCCTGCCTGCAGCTGATCCGGGCGGTGCAAGATGATCTGGGACTGGTGTTGCGGATGTTTCCCGGTGTTATTGTTCTGTGGTCAGACATCATTCCAAGGCCTGCCTGCCGGGATCAGCGTCGTTGGTCTCGGGGGTTGACCAAGGTCAATTGCCAGATTGGTCATTGGGTCTGTGAGAGGGGTGGGTATCAGATCTTGCATGACTGGGTGGATGTTGGGTGTTTGGGACTATATCGGGCTGATGGGGTTCATTTGTCGCCAGTTGGCATGGACCTACTCCTTAATGACTGGCAGGAGGCCTTGGAATATATGTCTGGCAATGATGCACGCTGGTCGCAGCTTGGGGCCAGGGGGGGCGGCACATGAACAGTGTTATGTGCTGGTGGCGGGATCCCGGAGGTTTCCGGGGTCCGGAGCAGCAGGCTTCACTTGGGCGGAGGCGGGGTGCCCCTGACCCGGTCAAACCCTCGGCCGACTTTTGCTTAGCATGGCGAAGTTGGGGAGAGGGGTATGGTAACTTGCCGGGTGGTGAGTTATGGCATTAGCGGTGGCAGGCGCTTTGCTGAGGTATGGCTGGTGCAGCCGGGTGCCACTAATTGAGGGATTGGAAAGTTTTATTGTTGGTTTGTTAAATTGTTATGGCTAATAAAAGCTGCGACCAGTTGTGTTCCATGAAATTATGGTGTTATGTCTTTTGTGGGGGCAGGGTAGGTGGGGGTTGTTGTGGGGGGGGTGCGAGAGGTAGGGGCCTGGAGCGCCGAGTCCGCCTGCCTCGGTTATCCCGAGGCCGCGGGCAGGGTCCCAGCGGCCGATATTAACCGGGTGCGCGGCCCAGCACGGGGACCCTGTGCATGGCCTGGGCGGGGAGCGCGCGGGCGCGTCTTTTAAATTGATTGGCTCCCGTGGGTCGCGGCCGCACGGGAGCCAATTAGTGCAGCGGGTGTTGGGGAACGGGGGGGGGGAGTAGGGGCTGAGCAGCCTCCGCGTGGTCAGTCGGGTGGAGGCTGCATTCGGTGCCGGCGTCCCTCCCTCCCTCCCTAACGTTTGGCGGTGGGGTGTTTGGGGTGTTGCAGCTGGGGGGGTGGCGGGATCCTGGAGGTTTCCGGGGTCCGGAGCAGCAGGCTTCACTTGGGCGGGGGCGGGGTGCCCCTGACCCGGTCAAACCCTCGGCCGACTTTTGCTTAGCATGGCGAAGTCGGGGAGAGGGATATGGTAACTTGCCGGGTGGCGAGTTATGGCATTAGCGGTGGCAGGCGCTTTGCTGAGGTATGGCTGGTGCAGCCAGGTGCCGCTAATTGAGGGATTGGAAAGTTTTATTGTTGGTTTGTTAAATTGTTATGGCTAATAAAAGCTGCGACCAGTTGTGTTCCATGAAATTATGGTGTTATGTCTTTTGTGGGGGCAGGGTAGGGGCGGGGTTGTTGTGGGGGGGGGGTGCGAGAGGTAGGGGCCTGGAGCGCCGGGTCCGCCTGCCTCGGTTAATAACCCATAAAAAGCAAATCACATATAAAACGGAAAAAACAAAAGGGATGAGGAGGACAAAATAAAAAGAAGGAGATAGGGATGTTTAAACAAAATTACTAATACAAATCAAATTTCGAGTTACTTGATTGGTGTGTGATGGTTACAGATTACCCAATACACTAAATGTGTAATTGAATTTGCTAATACCATACAACAAAAACTCTTCTGTAAAAAAGAACATAAATTAAGAGGACATGCTTTTAAAAGTCAAACTAAAAAAAGAGAGAATGCGGCCCAAAGCAGATGTTTTGTCCATTATACAAAAGAGAGAATACCAAACCAAAGGGGTAGAATGCTAAACTATCTGCTATTACTATGTACCATGAACAATAACGAAATGGTTTAATGTGTCCAGAGGGACAAAAAGTGATCTGATCTACATCCTTTTATATAATAATAAAACCCATGAGATCCACAAAACCACCCAGGATGGTTAAACCAACCGAGTATTGAAAAATGTTACAGGGGCTAGATAAGACTTATTCTAAAAGGTCAATAAATTTGACAGTAAACAACGTTTTGATTTTATAGAAAAAAACGGACATACCATCAACCGGCTTTAAATCAATAAGTAGCCGACAAATATAATGCCAAAGGTAAATGCAAAAACCATGGCGTTCTACAAAACTATAAAATTGATGTTTAATGTATGAAAAAAGAGATAAAAATGACCAATGCGGGAAACACCCCTAGGGCATGTTACCTTTAAATCATTTGCGGCACGTGTCAGGGGAGTCGGGGGGGGGGGGTGGCATAAGGGGGCAGAGTCATCGCTCCTGGGTAGTCCGAGGAGCGATGTCATTGTTTGGGAGGCTGAGGGGCAGGGACGGGTTTGCCGAGGAGCCGCGTGGTCAGGCCTTTTTGGTGCGGCTCCTCGGCAAGGACGGCAGCGTTTTCGGTGGCTCCCGGTTCGGCGTCCGTGGAAGAGTGCGGCATCGGGCAGGAGGGCGGTGAGAGTGTGTGTTGGGGTTCTTTCTTTTATTCTCCGGCCTTTATTCGGCGATCGGGTGTGTGGGGAGCAGGGTCTGGGGGAGGTATATATATATATTTAAACTACTTAAGCCTCAGGTGGTAACGGATAATTACCCTGCTATACAGGGGGTGCTTGGGGGGCTGGAGGTGCTTGGGGAGGGCCAGATTCCTGGCGCTTGGAGCGATTGGGACAGCAGGGGGTTAGTCGTCTTATTAAAAAAAAAAAAAACCCCGCTGTACAACAAACTTAGGAGTATTCCTGTGACCCCTTTTGGTCCTGGTCGGGGGAGGGTACTTTAGGGGTGCAGGTAGTGGGGGGCCATGGTGCGTTCCTTGAAGGGTTCGGGGGGGGGGGGCGGCAGAGGGGAAAAGGCGTCGGTAGTAGCAGTCTGGGAGCGAGAGGCCGGGCTCCGGGAGGTAGAGTGTCCTCAGGAGCTGGGGCTGCTGTGCAGCCAGCTCGGGTGGCCAGGGGCACGGTGAGACTCCGAGGGAGGGGCAGTAGGCCGGGCCGTGGGGGGCTGGACAGGGGGGTTTTTGGCATGGGGTTGGAAGGGGGTGTGGAGAGGGAGGTCGGGTGCCAGGGGCAGGTGGGGCAAGGACCGGTAGGGGCCAGGGGAGTGGAGGGGAGCCGGGCGGAGAGTGCTAGCGTGCCGGGACAGATGGGGGGGATGGACTTGGCAATGGGGGTTCCAATCAGCCCCCAAGGGGCGGGTGCTGTGGCCCCGGGGGTCCGGGTGGGCAAGGGTGGCTGGGTTGGCCCTCAGTAGCTGGGCAGCCCATGGGGATGGGACTCGGCGGGCTCGAGTGGGGGGATTGGAGTGGGATGGGGTTCTCGGGTAGAGGGGTGCCGTCCGCATGGGGGGGGCAACTGGGCCACAGGGGGGCTTGGTACGTCTGCATGGCCGCTAGGGGGTGGGGTAGGCTGGGGGGCTGGGCTGCATGGAATGGGTCCTCCTGGTGGTGCTTCTGAGTCTTGGCAGGTGCCAGCGAGTGGAGTGGCGGCAGCCGGTGAGGCGTGCAGCAGTCGGTCGATGGCCCAAGGCGCGGAGCAGTGCAGAGCGACAGTGGCGAGCCCAGTGACTGGTGAGCGCACGGCGGATGGTAAGTCTGGGGAGATCTTGAGGGGGGTGGGAGATGGTGGAGGCGCCTTGGGGGTAGGGGGGGAGGCGGCTCCAGGGGGGGGGGCAAGGTTAAGGCAAAGAGGAAGCACAGGCGTCGTTGTCAACGGAGCTCGTCTTCCTCGTCCTCCTCGTCGTCGGAGAGTTCGTCGAATGGTTCGGGGACGGGGAGGGGGGCAGGTGATGGGTCGGTGTCCTCGGTGGTGTGTTGCGCGGAGTTGTGGGAGGGGGTGCCATGCAAATTGAGGAGGCGAATACTAAAACGCCGGTATATTGATATTTTCCGGCTTTTGGATGGGAGGAAGCGCTCGGGAGAGAGAAGGAAAAAGCGCAAGGATGACGAGAAGGCGGGGAGAGTGCGGAAGGTCTCCCGCAACACGTTGAATTGGACCCGCGCCTTCTTGTGTATGGAGAGTGTGTGTGGGCATGCGGAACCGAGTAGGTATGGGGAGTTGTTGGCTTACGCGGATGCCATTCTGGCAGCGTCTGTCAGACGGCTGCCTAGGGTGAGAACTTACACAATCTTGACGATGCATATATTCATATGATTCTTGCAAGGTATTGTGGGTAATGTAGTTCATTCACTCCCAAACACAGCTGAAGACAATAATTGAGTTGTGAAACCAAGTGGTAAAGCCAATAAAATTCTTCTTTTATTGATGGGGTTTAATTCACCCAGCACAAATATGCTTGATAGCAATATAAATGAGGTTACTTGCTTGCAGTGTTTAAGTGGATAACATAAAGTCACAAAGCAAATCAGAAAACAACCTTCAACTTGTCAGGCAATTAGCTAATGTTTTCTTAGCAAATAATTACCAAATAAAAAGGCACAAAGAAATAAATGAACTTTGCTTGTTAGGTTAACTCCTGTTTATTTTCCACGCAGATCCTGCAGTGATTCTCCCTTGCTCACACACACAATCAGGTGCAGCTTTAATTACTATCAATTGACCAGCTGAAACCCTTTAGCTGGCTGGCTGCTACTGTGCGAACCCAAATCCTGCTTTAAGAGCTGTTTGCAGTGGAAATAAAGAACAAAGTTAGGTTTCTTTGTGATGGCTGATGTGTTTGCTCACAGAAAGCTAGCAATAGCATTTAGATAGAGAACAGTCCATGTAAGTAATAGTTTCATCTGCTGTATCTCCCCCTTCATCAATCAGCATAGGGTCACTATCATACATTGGCACAGACGAGTCTTTCATTAAGGCACTATCATGAGAATGCTTATTCCCTTGCTGCCATTCACTATTATAGATAGGGTCTGGATCAGTGTTCATACCTGAGCCTCTCCTGCTATCATAATTCCTCTCTGTATAGCCTGGCCAGTATGTAATCCAGTTCTGATGTCCAGCCTTCCAATCTTGATCCCTGGACACTGGATCTCCTCTCACATACCTTCTGGCCTTGGTCTGAAAGTCCTTTCCACGTGCAGCCTTCTCTCTTCCAGGTAGCCACTGGTGATTCTTATCTCTGCCATTCCATTCCTCTGGCTGACTCCAGTCCAATGGACTCTGCTGGCATTTGGAATACCTCCCAGTATGGGTACTGCCTTGGACTCTCCCAGACCTTCCAATGGGCTTTCTTCTCTTCCTTCCAGAGAATTTCCTTCTTTCTCTATCCGCTTGGCTTGGCTTCTGTTTCTCCAGGTGATACTGGTGCTTGAGCTTGTAGCCGTTGCTGTATCTGTGTCTGAAGCTGTTGCTGAAGCTATTATCTGTAGAATAAGCTCTATTCTTATTCTGTCCTAATGTGTGCTCCTCCCTAACACAGCGCAGCTGTGTTGAATCAGGCCCTGCCCTTTGAGATGAGTGCTTAGGGATTACCTCATAGCTCTCTTGATTGCACACACGTTTTCTCACTTCAGCCTCCCTCATGGCTGCTGGAAACCTGGTGCATTCTGGGACTGGTAGTCTTTTATGTGAAAACTCTGTTTTCTTGCTTCTACCAGAACTGACAGGTTGCTTGTTCAGAGTCACATCATCTTTTCTATAGCTCCTACCTGAGCTATGATAAGCTTCCTTATCACACGTCTCAGGCGCATGAGGGCTGGGCTTGGCTCAATTATGATGAGGAATTCCGGGATATGATGGAAGAAAACCGGCAGTTGTTTTGGGGGATGAAGGATATTAATCTCTGGCTGACACAGATGTCGGCAAAACAGAGTGGTGCGAGTGGTGCTGGGGGGTTTGGTAAAGCGGAGGGTCCGGCTTCGGTGGTGCCCTTTCGGTCCTTTCAGGCATCGGGGGCACCGGCAGGGTCACCCAAAAGTGGGCCGGGGGGGGACGGGGACGGATGCTGGCGTTTCAATAAATCGTCCTGCCCCTTCCTGGACTGTAAGTTCCGGCACGCGTGCTCCCTCTGTGGGGTGGGTCACTCGGCGACGAAGTGTGGTCGGAAAACAGTGGTCGGACCGCCCGGGGGGGGGGGGGTATGTAATGGAGGGGATGGGGGTTTGGCGCCTACCCCCATTAAACTTCAGGCGTTGCGGTCATGGTTGGAGAGATATGCAGGCTCGGGGCATGGCACGAAGGCGCGGCTGTTAGGGTTGGGTTTCTCGGAAGGCTTTCGGATTCCTTTTCAGGGGAGGGTGGATGAGGTGTGGGGTAGTAATGCTAGCTCAGTGCGGAGTTTGGCAGAGGTGGCACGCAGTAAGATTGCAGCAGAATGTGCCTTGGGCAGAGTGGCTGGCCCTTTCGACTACCCCCCCTTTTCGCCTTTTATCGTGTCGCCTTTGGGGGTCATCCAGAAGAAGGAGCGTGGCTGTTACCGGTTGATTCACAACTTGTCCTTTCCGCCTGGAGATTCGGTGAATGACCATATCCCGCGGGAGCTGTGTACAGTGCACTACGCGTTGTTTGATGAGGCCTTGGAGCTGGTGCGCAGGTGTGGACAAGGGGCGCGGATGGCGAAGGTGGACATCGAATCGGCTTTCCGGCTGCTTCCGGTGCACCCATCAGCGTTTCCATTACTGGGCTTCCAATTTGCTGGCCCGTTTTATTATGATAAGTGTCTGCCCATGGGTTGTGCTATCTCCTGTTCTTACTTTGAGGCCTTTAGCTCCTTCCTGCACTGGGTGCTCGTACAGAGAGCGGGGTGTGCATCTGTAGTGCACTACTTAGATGATTTCTTGTTTGTTGGGCCTCCGCAGTCGGCGATCTGTGCTTCCTTGTTGGGATCCTTCCAGGAGATGGCTGCCGAGTTTGGGGTTCCGTTAGCGGTGGGGAAAACGTGTGGGCCGGTAACGCGCCTGTCTTTTCTGGGGATCGAAATAGATTCGGTGGACTTCTTGGTGCGTTTGCTGCTAGATAAAGTGGGGAGGCTACGGGCCTTGGTGGCGGCAGTGGGCTCGGCCTCTAAAGTGACCCTGAAGGAGCTGCAGGCTTTGGTTGGTCATTTGAATTTTGCCTGCCGGGTGATTGCTATGGGGAGGCCTTTTGCGCGTAGGCTGTCGTTAGCCATGGGGGGTGCGCGGCGTCCGCATCATCATATCCACGTGACGTCGGGGATGAGGGAGGATCTTCGGGTGTGTGAGTCCTTCCTGGCAGATTTTAATGGCTGCGCGCTAGTGCAGGCGCCGGAGTTGTCGAATGCTGATCTGCAGTTGTTCTCAGACGCGGCAGGCGCTTTTGGGATGGGGCTATACTGCCAAGGGTCATGGTGTGCAGCAGTCTGGCCGCCATTGTGGAAGGAGTGTGGGCAGACCCGTAATGTGACCTTCCTAGAGTTGTTCCCGATAGTGGTGGCCTTCTGGGTGTGGCCGGAATGGTTGCGGGACAAGAAAGTGGTATTTTGGTGTGACAACGCCGCGGTGGTACAGGTGATTAATCGGCAGTCGCCTAAATGTCCTCGGGTAGTGGCGTTAATGCGGTTATTTGTGCTAGCCTGTTTGCGTCTCAATGTTACGGCACGGGCGCGGCATGTGCTGGGAGCGCAGAATGTCATAGCTGATGCTTTGTCCCGTTTTCAGTGGGTGCAGTTTCGAGCCTTGGCCCCCGGAGCAGACGAGTCATCGGCGGTGGTGCCGGAGCACCTTTGGCGGGTTGGGACTCAGGAGTGCTGAATTTGCTACGGTCCTCAGTTGCTCCAGGTATGTGGGCGGCCTACGAGCACGGGTATGCCATTGTTCGGGAATTCTTTTGGGAGCACGGTTGGAGGGGGGGCAGATGCGATGCGCGGTTGTTCGGGTCATTCATAGTGTGGGCAAAGGGGCATGGCTGGTCTCGGACGTCTGTTCGGGCGGCGTTGGCAGGTTTCTCTTTTTTCAGCAAAGCGGCGGGCTGGGGCAGCCCTAGTATGTCGTTTTTGGTGAAATGGCTGTTAGCCGGGTGGGTGAAGGAACGGCCGCCTCTTCGCGACTGATGCCGCCCCATATCTCATGATTTGCTGGTGCGTATGTGGGTGGTATTGCTGAAGGTGGCGGATTCTGAATTTGAAGCGGTGTTGTTTCGGGCGTTGTTTGTTACGGCTTTCTTCGGGGCATTTCGGGTTAGCGAGTTAGTCCCTAAGTCCGGTGGGGGAGTGGCCCGGGGTGGGCTAGAGGTGCAGCATGTGGACATCCAAGGAGTGTCGGTGCGCATTTTTCTGGTGTGCTCGAAGACTG
The DNA here is from genome assembly GCA_033557465.1 of Ichthyophis bannanicus. Classification (NCBI taxonomy): domain Eukaryota; kingdom Metazoa; phylum Chordata; class Amphibia; order Gymnophiona; family Ichthyophiidae; genus Ichthyophis; species Ichthyophis bannanicus. The sequence goes on from CM066032.1 coordinate 1,631,215,168, forward strand.
ATCCCCGCGGTGAGGGAAGGGAAGTGCTGTTGAGGGCTCTTCCTGGGCACAGATCTTGCCCGGTGCGTAATTTGGCTGAATATGTGCACTGGCGGCCTAACGTGGATGGTTTCCTTTTTCGTCATGCGTTCCAGTTTACGGCGGTAATGCGCTTGGCCCTGCGGCGCTTGGGCTGTGCTGAGCGGGAGTATGCGTCCCATTCCTTCCGGATTGGGGCGGCGACCAGCGCAGCAGCTGCGGGGTTGGGGGGGTGAGGTGATCCAACGGATCGGTAGATGGCGGTCGGGGGCTTTTGAAGGTTACGTCCGCCCGGACCGCGTTTGACGGGTCGGGTGAGGGTGGGGTGGGGGTGTGGGGGGGGGGGTCCTTCATGCTTTGTTTTCTGTTTCAGGGTTGCTTCCGGGTTCGGACCCCGGGCTGGGCGGTGCCGGAGCGGGTCCGGTGGAAGAATGGTGGATCATCGGGCACTCCTTCGTGTACTGGGCAGAGAGGAGAGCCGTGCTGCGCCCGTTGGGACTGCATCTGGGATTGGCGACCCGCATCATTCGGTTGCTCTGGATGGAGGAGCGTGGCATGCGGTGGTGGCAGCTTCTCCCTTGGATGCGGCAGCAGATGGACCGGCGGCAGCGACCAGCGGGGGTGTTGCTACATTTAGTTGGCAACGACCTCTCCAATTGGACTTGTAGGCAGCTCATACGAGCAGTGCAGCGGGACATCAGGGTGCTGTGGGAGAATTGGCCGGGAGTGAGGATTGTCTGGTCGGACATTATTCCTCGGCCGGCCTGTCAGTCGCAGCGGCGGTGGTCACGAGGCTTGGCAAAAGTCAACCGGCAGGTTGGCCGGTGGCTGCAGCAGGCGGGGGGATGGCAGGTGCTGCACCCTTGGGCGGACCCGGAGTGCGTGGGGCTGTATCGAGGGGACGGGGTGCACCTGTCGCCCGTGGGCCAGGACCTGTTGTTAAATGACTGGCAGGAGGCACTTGAGCGCTGGGCTGGTCGCAGCTTTATGGGGGGGCGATGTGAGGATAGATAATCTACCTCGCACCGGTGGCGGGGTGGAGAGCCCACGCTCGCCGAGGCGGTGGGGGCTTCAACTAATTTAGGAGCAGTGGGGGAGCGGGGGGCTCCCCGGGGTGGGGCGAGGCATCCCGGTTGGGGGTCTCGGCCCTGTTCAGGGTGGTGTGCCGGCCTTTGCTACTAGCATGGCAAGGCAGGCGGCAGGGGTGCGGGGGTGGAGAATGCTCAGCCTTGCTACTAAGATGGCGGGTGTGGGCATTGTCCGGTGTTGGGGGGGGGGTTGTTATTTGGGGGATGTTGAATACGTTGGCCCATGTTATGTTGGGTTTAGGCCACCTATTATTTGGTTAATAAAGGTTTTGTGTGTGTGAACCTGCCACTCTCTTGTTTTTTGATTAGTTTTCATAGTACTGTTCTGCACTGGTTTTACTCTTTTCTTTCTGGTCGATCTTTCCAAGTCTCTCACTCCTCAGCGCTCTCCAATTCTTTCCCTCTCACTTGTGGCGTTCCTCAGGGGTCTGTCCTTACTCCACTATTGTTTAACATTTTCTTTGCACCCCTTGACACACTAAGTTGAGAAGCAGGTATAACAGCTCACTGTTAAACTGATGATGTATTTTTACTATGGCACACACCCTCATCCTCTCCGGACCTCTCCTCCAGTAACACTTGTCTCTCGTAGGTGGCCTCCTGGTTGAGTGTCACTTCCTTCAACTCAACCCTCAGAAAATGGAGGTACTCTGGTTTACGGGCTCTCTTCCTCCTCTGTCATATTTACTACACCTAGACTTTACCTCTCTCATTCTATCCACTTCCTTCAGGTACCTGGGTGTAATCTTGGATTCTAAACTTACTTTCCAAGGCCACATTAATTCTATTGCCAAAAAGTCATGCTTTGCTCTTTGTTAGATCTGTCCTATTCTCTCACTCCTTACCCCCTCTGCCCTAGCTACTCTTTATCTATCCCTAGTAATTACTCATATTGACTATTGCAACATTATTTACGCCGGCCTTCCTGACTATGAAATCCATCGCTTGCAGACCTTACAAAACACTGCTCTCCATCTCTTTGCTCATGCCTCCAAATATGATCGCATCACTCCCATCTTTCTCCCGCATCATTGATTGCCCATACCCTATCAGTTGCACTTTAAGGTCTTCACCCTTGTTCACAAGATATTGTATTCTGATCTTCCAATCTACCTCTCATCCCTTCTGATCTCATTGGCTTCCACTCGCTGTCTTCACACCATCCATGCAAATCACCTTTACCTCCCCTCCGCTTCCCGCACTCGCTATCACCCTACCCGGTCTTCTGCTTTCTATTTCTGCACCCCTCATCTCTGGAATAATCTGCTCCCTGATCTTCGCCTAGAACCCTCTTACTCTCATTTCAGCATTTCAGAACTGCACTGAAAACCCATCTCTCACCTGGCTTTCACCCATTCCAGCTAGTCTGCCAGTAAAGTCCCTTCAAACATATTAACCTCACTCACAATGTCCTTAGATATGGTTTTCTATATTTATGTTGATATTCATACCTCTGAGGTCTCAGACAACATATGGCACTATTGTTTGGACTAATTACATGTCCTCATGTCGAATGTCGGGGTGGAGACTGGGCAGTTTAGGAGCAGAACTGCGGTTGGGGCAAGTGTCTTCAACCTATGCTAACCGACAATGTTACAGGTAGCATGGGTGCACTGACAGCCACCTCAATAGGTCACATTAAGTGCACCCGCATTAATTGCATGGAGCCTGCATTGACTACAAGGAGACATACTGGGAATGCCTCCATATTTCAGTGTGGATATGCTCTACCCTTGCGCTAAATTTTGGGCCTGAATATGCAGTAAGCTGCCGCATTTAAGTCAACATGCCCCATAAGCACCTATATATCTTTATAAAATAGCGTAAAAAGAGGCATCTAAATGGCCTTTGCACATATATGACCTGTTATAAAATGTCCTCCTTAAAGTAATCCTTAATTTTTCAACTAAATTTGATTTCTTCAAAACCTTTTTTTACTGCTAAAGATATATATCTGGAAAACATAAAAATTGTCAGATGGCTCACATACAAAAAAAAATAAAATAAGATTTATCTCAGTAATTGTATGCCAGAAAAATATTTATATCTCTATAGATACATAGTGATCTATATCTATGATCTATGATCTATATCTATCTAGCCATCTGTCTGTCTATATCTTCCTGTGCATCCAGATTTCCATAGTTCTTTATGGAATTCACTTTATTCCATCTTGGGAAATGTAGAATATCAAGTAGAATGCATAAACATTATCCAGGCCATGAGGCAGGCTACAGCAGAACAGAAATTCCACCAATACCCTCAGCACCACCCAAAGAGCTTCCCCCAAGGTAAAATCACATGCATATGCATTACATTTGTTTTTTAGTTCCTGTCAGCTTTCTCGTGTTTCTGTGCTAGAGTGCTGTTACAGTTATGTAAATTCAAATCATATCAATGAAGCAATTAACAAAAATCATAAGAAAATTAAAAATCGTTCACTAATTCTAACCTCTGATTTTACACTAACAAAAATATAAAAAACATTGTTTCTGAAACATTTTTTTACACCCCACTAGGCCCCTCCATCTTATTTTGACATCCAAACAACGGAATGTTGTTTCAGTAAGAAATAATTACATTTGGTAAGGATCCCAAATATCAAATACTGCTCTTTCTGTTTTTCAGCACACATATCTTGTGGATGTTGTCATAAAGACTGAATTCCATCACAAAGGAAACTGAATCAACTAAACAGCTTTTCATTCACTCAATTTTCCCATGTGCACCATATACTGGATAACATTAAACACTTTTAATGAATCAGTTGTGATACTATACACAAAGGGGGTCATTTTAGATTATCTCTGTTTGTGAGTTGGACATCTGAAAATGGGCATTAAGACATACAAATCACAGAGACGTCCTCAGACCCATTTAGAAAGCTGGATATATTGATGTTTTTGGCATGAGCACATTCATGAAGCATGGGGGTGTGGTGGCGATGTGATCTAGGCAGAGCAATGGGGTGGGGATGGAGATATTTCAGAAGGTATGCCTCCTTTCACTGCTACCCCACCCCTGGATATTTAAACTTTGTGCTTTGGATGTCCCAGAAGGCCTCCTTTTTATTTTGCTCTTTATATTGGTTTTATGACAGCCTTTTCATTTATTGATTCACCTATACAATTGTTATTATTATTATCATTATTATTTCTACCTTGGCTGTCTGGTTTAGTATTTTTCTTTTTATTAATATTTTCATTTTAATAGTTGTCTTTTATCTTGCTTATTTCTACATATTTAAGGCGTTTACAGTTTATTTATAGAATTGTCTGGTGTTTTTACACTTTTTTTTACACTTGATTTTAATGCATTGACCATCTCCCCTCCCCCCTTTTTTTTACCTGGGGCTCTCATTACCAATATGTCCATAGCCAACATCCTAGTTTGTATACATTCTTGTTTTTATCCCTATTTATTGCTTTTATGTGTATGATTGGTTAGTATACAGCCCTGTTGCATTAGGTTTCCTTGATTATTGGTTTGTCCATCCCTCCTCTATCTCCCCCTTCCTTCCTTCTCCCCCTCCCCTTCCTTTTCCCTCCCCTATCCTCCCCCCTTCTGCCCCATCTTCCCTCCCACTCCTCTCTTCCCCATCGCCCCTTTCCTTCCTCGCCTCGCGCTCTCTCACCTCTTCCCTTCCCCCTTCATCCCTTCCCCTTGCTCCCTCCCCCCTTTCTCACTCCCCTTCCACCTTTCCCCTCCGAACAAAAAACAAAATGGTTTTCATTTTTATAAAAGGATCCTTTAATGACAAATCTTGGAGAACATGACTCCTAGACATGTAGATGGTATTTATATCACAATTGTTATCTTTTCTTCTTTGTCCCATTTATGTTGTGAGCAAGAATTTGTGTTCTACAGTTTGCATGTGTTACCTGTCCTTCCATAGGCAGATTTACTTATGGGTTATATAATTGATTTGGTATTTACAATAATTATATTTTTCTGCTTCAAAAACTGGCTTTGCATTCCCTATGTTGAACCCTAGCTTCCTGATCACATGGCGGCTTGAAGATTTTTGTCTATTAATTTGCTCACATTAGTTTATCTTTTGATTACACAAACATAAAAAAAGGAATCATACCAATGATTTGTATACATTGCATTGCCATCGGGTTATTCAATCTTAGTTTTAAGAATTGGTTCCAATACATATATGGTATTACCGGCTCTCTCCTGATGCTACCTAATGTCTGTGGAAACTATGTAAGGCAGCACTTTGGTTTCCAATATGATGCTTTAAATTAATTTAATTATTTAAGTACTCATATTCCACATGGTTTTAAAATTACAGGATATCACAATACTATTAATGATAGAAAATATGAATTTTAAGATCTGTATTAGGTAATGGGCATAGTTTAATAACTAGACTTACCGTTCTGTTGTTGCTTATCCCTTTAGATAAAGTGTTTGACTTTCACAATCTCCAGATGCAGCAAAGTAGGTTGTTTTTATCTTTGCACATTATACCATTCCCAACTGTGGTAAAGATGATTGACTATATTCTTCCTCCAAGTTTCTACATATTTATCATTTTATCATTCTATTTGTGCTATATTGACAGTATCATTTTGGTACTTTTATTATTAGTGTTCAGTATAGCACTATATTAAGTCTATTAAGATATATTATTTTTTGTGGTTTTATTCTTGATTTCTATATATTTATTATTTTATCTTATATAATTAACAAGATGTAACATTTATAAATGACTTGTCATTTATCAATTGTTTTTTTATAATTTATGATTCTCAATGTGTTTTTAACGTCTTTTTGTTGGAGGTTACTCTACCCCCTGAAGAAGGCATACTTGCTGAAACACTGCAAGTGTAGGGGTCTTCAATAAAATCTCAGCTCTTTCTCACTCTAGTTGGACCCTGGTTGGTTTGTGGGCTCTTGTACCTCCCTTTGACTCTCTTGTGCTCTTGGCACTATGTTTACTCCCTGGACGAATGCACTAAGCTATGACGATGATGTTCTCCGGCAGATGTTACCAGAGGACCCATTCTTCCCACAAAAAGAAGTTTCCACAAATAAGGAACAATGGGAAGAGGTGGTCCGATTGATGCAAAAACGGATTAGGGAGGACATACATGTTTCCTCTCTGTTTGAATATTGTAGAAATCAGATTATCCCCAGGGGACTTCATATCTACAAGGCCCCAGGAGTGTTCACTGGAAATGAAAAATTATGAAGAATTGGACAGCCATTCTCAATAAATGCTCATTGGATCTCATGATCCTGTTAATTAATACTTCTAAGAAAAAAGCTCAGAATGTTCTAAAGGATATAGATATGAAGTTAGAAACTCTTAAGGTGTATAACACCTGTTTTGATTCTAATAGAAAAGATTTTGATCGGAATCTTCTGGAATACCAAAAGAGTATTAAAGATAAAAAATTTGAAAAGATGAGGAGGATTACAAAACAGGATAGGTCTATCCATAGTGTGGCGGTCGCGCCCCTACCAGGCGGTCGCCTAGTAGGGACGGGAAGCCATCTTGAATTCCTCTTTACCAAGGATTGTAGTTCTGTATAGAGATAAATGAACCAAGTGGTTGTTTCAAGGCACACAGGAATTTTATTATCTTCCGTGGCAAGTGGGCGACAAATCTTTAAAGCAGTTGTACACTCAAGTCAAAGAAAATAAAGGATGATCTTCTCCCATTAAAGCAAAGCTTACAACCAGTGTTGTAGTATAATTATTTACACAGGCTTTATTTTCTTTTCCCTTTATGATGCTTCTCAATTCCGTAATCATAAAGCACATGTATTTACAATTCCTAACTTCTCACTGCTCTCAGGCCTTCATTACTTAGCCACAGGATCCAACGTTTCGCTTCTCCTCCTTTTTCCCACTGGGTAGATAATAGACTTTCAAAATCAGAGGTATTAAGTCTATAGGTATCATCAGAGACTCTTGAAGATACTTTTTAAAAAGTTCCACAGGAGCTACCGTCGGAAGCACCGGAAAATTTAATACCCGGATATTTGAAGCTCTGGTAGCATTCTCTAATATCTCCAATTTAGCCTTAATAGCAATATTATCTTTCATTAAGGATTCAGATAACCCAGAAACCTGTAAAAGCTTCTGATCCATAATCGCTACCCTTTCTTTCATTTCGAGCATATCATTAGCTAATACTGATATATTGCGCTCATTCTTAGCAACATTTGAAAAGGATAAAGTCAGTTGTTGATTTACAACCTGAGAAAGTTGATTGATAGCTTCCCATATGCTCTCCAGGGTGACTTTAGAGGGTCTAGAAAGTACAATCAATGGGGGTCCTTCCAGTTTGCGTGATCCAGGATCAGACCTCTGCATACCAGCCTCATTCACCGGATAAGCGGAGTCATCCCCCTCTGCACGATGATTAACTTAATATTTCTTAAACATCTTTGCTGAGAAAAACTTATCTGACTTAGGAATATTAATAAGTCTCAAGCTTCTTCTCCCGTTGGAGTTTTCTAAACCCTCAAGTTTCAAGTTAATTCCATTATTATCCACCATTATGGCTTCAAACCCTGAATATTCTGCTGAGACAAGTCCATCTAGAAATTCAATTCCGTTAACTTCAAACCATGTTCTTCCACGTGGGTATGCAAGCTTTGAGACTTATCAGAGACCCCCAGCTATCTGATCAGAAAGGGATTCCTTCAAGGGACTCAAGAGAGAACTCAGTTGGCATAACAAGGGACAAAAAGTCTCCTGGTTGGGAAAGTCAAGCAGTCCAGTCCTGACCACGATGGGTGGAGAGCTGTCATCACACTTCCATGTGCAGCAGTAGTCTGCTCGGACAAAGCAAGCAGAGATGTTGATCCAGCAGCCAAACAGGGTTCCTGCCCTGCCTGGGCAGTCACATCGGAATGCCCCAGTGCTGCTGCTAACTACAACAGAATTCCAGAATCCTGCATAGGGGTGCTGTGGATGGCAACAGAGGTAACCGCGAGTTTTGGAGCAACTTTTGCTTTCCATTTGATGGCCTTTCTATTAAAGAGGAAAACACGCAGAGGCAGCTGTTCACACAGCCTAATCTGTCAATATCTTGACTGCTCCCTCTCCATTGTTTTCCTCTTTGAATATATGTAAAACTGCAAATAAATAGTAAATTAATTATGCATTAAAATTTGCAGAAAAATATCATGTTTAGCATTGTACGATACAGAGGCTTTCAGTAACATGCAGTAAGTACAAAAATCAACTGCCATTGGAGGCATGGCCAACATGTTCCTGGCAGTCACCACACTGAAAAATACTCTAACGCACAGCATCAGCATTTACAATTTACACTGGTGCCCTTAGCGCCACCCAGTGATGTGACATTAAGTACACACATGCTAATTGTAACATTGACAGTGCATAGTATGTACCCCCATGCTAACTACAATGTGCAATACAAGCTCACTGTCTGCCCCATCAAACAATGTACAATTAACATGGGAAATACTGCACAGAAGCTGTTATATCAGCGTGGTAACAGTGTGGGCACATGCTAACAGTTATCATGCACTAATTCCCACATTAACTGATTAGCACACTTTAGTAAAAGAGCCCCTTAGAGTGTCATTGAAACATACAGTATCAGTTGACTAGGGATGCTAAAACTTTTCCACAAAGCAGAACGTTGCTTTGAGCATACACTGGAAAGAGGAGGGATACATTGCTATAAATAAATACATTATTTCCCTTCTATATCAGACAAGGATAAGTGGGCACCTGGAAGCTGTTGGGTCGTCATACAATCCTTGGGCTCCCTTGAGCACATCCAGTGTGGTGAATTTGCCTACAAACAACCTTTTCTAACCATTATAGCTAAGCGTCTCCATGGAGATATCTGTCTCATTAGTAAGAAGCCTTTAGACCCTTCTACATACAGAAATAAGTGCATGCGAAAATTAAATTAAATTAAATTTAAATAGCTTTAACTAACATAACTGCCTACATCTCTTGTGGCCTGAGGACATTTAGTTGGGATTTCCCAGAGTTAACTAGAATTTAATTTAAAATAAGATTGTTTACTCATCTTTTTTAACAGCATAAACAGCACATTATCCCACTTAATTCAAACCACTCTGAAGTCTGGATAATTCTTTTGTTTACACTTAGCAAAATAGGGCAAACATTCTCTAAGGAATGTAATAGCTTTTAATCCAGTGGATTCAAAACCTGTCTTGGGGGCCCCCTAGTTAGTCATCTTTTCAGGACATCCACAATGAATATGCACGACAAAACGTGCATGTAATGGAGGCAAGAAATGCAAATCTTTCTCAGGAATTTTCATTGTGGATATCCTAAAAACCTGACTGGCTGGGGATCCCCTAGGACAAGTTTGGAAATCCCTGTTTTAGACTAGATCTCACTAAGGCCATTTGAACAAATTTTGGGTCATCTCTTTTCATTTAAAATAGACAATTTAAAGCACATCAAAATCAGCAAACAACCTGCAAATGATTCATTTTTATCTGCTAACTTAATACATTTGGGGATAATTTTTGAGTGTTATAAAGTTATTGGTTTAGGGGCCTGTTTACTAAAATGTGGTAATATTACACTTACACAGCGTATCAAGTGCAAAGCCTGTATGGTAACTGTTGGGACGTATCTAGCATCTGCCAATCAGGGCCTGCCCTGGACTAGCAGTGATGGGTGGAGTCAGGCATGGGTCATGGCAGGACAGTGCTGCTGTAATCAGGAGCTGTTCAGGAACCATGAGTCACTTTAGAAACCCCAGAAGCAGATCAGGAACTGAAGAAGATAGGTATTGAAAATGGGAGAAATTGCACACTGGAAATATCAAGGAGATCACATAAATAGCAAATGCAGGACAAGTCTACTGAAAATCTGTTGAATTGGTTTGCAGTCTGCCTTTGGGGCAGGATCGGCTTTGCCAGCCTTGCCCTCTTGATCCAAAGCTTTTCAGAGTCTTCTGCTGTTCCCTTACTAGCAGCAGTTGTCCACTTGCCTTGTGGCATGATTAAATAACAGCTGCAACTGAAAGCCACAAGCCTAGTGATGAGTCTAGTGCTCCTGGATATGAATATACAGAAAAAAAAGAGATTGTAATCAAAGCTACAGGAAGGGGAAGAGAATGGCTTCTACTCCCCTGACACACACTAAATCCAGTGTGGCTGCACAGGGATGCTTTGGAGGGTAGGAGAAATGAGGGAGAAAAAAGGTCTCCAGAAGAGGATAGGATGGGAGGGAAGCCAATGTGAGAGTCCAAGGTATGACCCCCAAATCTTGTAGTCTAACGGGTGGGGACCCCTCACTGGCCCTCATACAGATCTATTAGGCCTACACACTTCCCAGAACAAAACTCTAACACCAAGGTGAAAAAGGAGGAAGAAGAAAAACAAAAACAATAAAGCAGGAAGCAGAGTATCCCACCTACTACCCACCAGCTAGCAAACTGCTTCATTGTGTGGTAGATATCACATGGAGGTGCTTCACCTTAATATAGACATGTACTGTCACTGCAAAGGGGAACCCACGTTCTGGTGGTTGCCACACAGCTAACGGATTCCTCCTAGTCTGCTAGACCATGTTTTTGATGGTAGCTAGGAGGTAACTGATTAGATGGCCCTGCACATCCATAGTTAAGCAGTTAGAAGATAAAATGTTGCCAAACATACAAAAATAAATACGAGAAAAGACAGAAAAAAACTAAATGGAACACCCTAAAACATGTGTGCAAGATCCTCATCCTGCCCACAAAAGAGACCTGAAGGAACGATATCTCAGAGACACTATTTAAAAACCTGCTGATGGCCACCACCCAAATGAAAACCCACCAAGAAAGGTCCCCTGTTATCCATTAGGAATGCCTGAACTCCCAGAGGTGACCCCTATGAACATAAGAACAAGAGAACATAATATATACTATACTGGGTCAGACCAAGGTCTATCAAGCCCAGCATCATGTTTCCAACTGTGGCCAATTTAGGTCACAAGTACCTAGCAGTTTCCGTAAAAGACACAGGTTCCATAATGCTTGTAATGCAAGCAGTGGATATCCCAGGTCTGCTTTAATAATGGTTTATGGATCTTTCCTCCAGGAACTTGTCCAAACCTTTTTTAAATCTGGCTATACTAACAGCTTTTACTACATTCTCCGGTAATGGATTCCAGACTTTGATTATACGTTGAGTGAAAAAACATTTTCTCTTATTAGTTTAAATAGGTTACCCTGTAGCTTCATTGTATTTCCCCTAGTCTTTCTATATTTTGAAGGCATAAACAATCTATTGTTCAATGTATTTGTGAGTAATATTGCTGAAGGACTGAATGGAAAAGTCTGTCTTTTTGCAGATGACACAAAAACTTGCAACAGAGTGGACTCCCCTGAGGGAGTGGTTAACATGAGGAAAGATCTACAAAATCTGGAAGAATGGTCTAATGCTTGACAATTAAGATTTAATGTGAAGAAGTGCAGTGTCAAGCACCTGGGACGCAGAAATCCAAGGAAATGTACGCGATAGAGGGTGAGAGGTTGGTGTGCATGGATCAGGAGAAGTACCTTGGTGTGATTATTTCTGAGGATCTCAAGGTGGCAAAACAGTGCAACAAGGCAGTGGCAAAAGCCAGGAGGATGTTGGGCTGCATGCAAAGAGGAATTACCAGTAGAAAGGAGGAGGTACTAATGCCACTGTATAAGTCACCCTCACTTGAAATAGTGTTCAGTTTTGGAGACCATATCTTGCAAAGGATGTAAAAAGACTGGAAACTGTTCAGAGGAAGGTGACCAAAATGATTTGGAGCCTGCGTCAGAAGCCTTATGAGAAGAGACTTGAAGACCTAAATATGTACACTTTGGAGGAGAGGAGGGATAGGGGAGATACGATTCAGACCTTTAAACACTTCAAGAGAAATAATGAACAAACAAACCTCTTCCAAAGATGGGGAAGCTGTAAAACTAGAGGACATAACATGAAGCTGCAAGGGGATAAACTGAAAGGCAATGTCAGGAAACACTTTTTTCACTGAAAGGGTGGTGGATGCTTGGAATGCCCTCCCGATGGAAGTAGTGGGGGCAAATACAGTGACAGAATTCATAATGGCATGGGACAGACACAGTGGATCCCTTTACAGCAACATGATAAAATCAAAATAAACTGAACTAATTTCTCAACAAATAGGTGTGTCCTACATGGAGCGGTGGGTTCACTCCTAAACAAAGACATGGGGAGGGGTGGCCTGCACAGAGCGGTAGGTGCACCTACTCTTGCCATCTTACTGGGCAGAATAGATGGACCATACTGGTCTTTATCTGCTGTCATTTATTATGTTACTATGTTACTGTCTACTGTATCTACGTTTACCCGTTCCACTCCATTCATTAATTTATAGACCTCTATCATATCTCCCCTCAACCATCTCTTTTCCAGGTTGAAGAACCCTAATCTTTTTAGCTTCTCTTCATAGGCATGTCCTTCCATCCCCTTTACCATTTTGAAGGCTGTTCTCTGTACCTTTTCTAATAGCGCTATATCATTTTAAAGAATTTCACACAATATTCAAGGTGCAGTCGCACCATGGAATGATACAGAGGCATTATAATATCCTTTGTCTTATTCTCCATTCCTTTCCTTATGATACCTAGCATTCTAATTGCTCTCTTTGCCACTGCTGCACACTGGGTGGAGGGTTTCAGCATGTTATCCACGATGATGACTAATCTTTTTCCTGGGTGGTTGTTCCCAATATAGAACCCTGCATCGTGTAACCATAGTTTGGGTTGTTCTTTTCTAGGTGCATAACTTTACACTTGTCCACATTAAATTTCATCTGCCATTTGGATGCCCAGTCTTCCAATTTATCAAGGTCCTCTTGCAATTTTTCACAATCCTCATGTGTTTAACAACTTTGAATAATTTTGTGTCATCGGCAAATTTGATTACCTCACTCGTTATTCCCATTTCCAGGTCATTTATGAATATGTTAAAAAGCAGCAGACCCAGCACAGATCCCTGGAGTACTCCACTATTCACCTTTCTCCACTGGAAAATTTGACCATTTAGCCCTACCCTCTGCTTTCCATCTTTTAACCAGTTCCTGATCCACAATAGTACACTTCCTCCTATCCAATGGCTTTTTAATTTCGCCAAAAGTCTCTCATGAGGAACCCTGTCAAAGACTTTCTGAAAATCCGAATACACTATATCAACCAACTCACCTTTGTCTACTCTATTACTCCCTAGGTATTCCCTCTAGACAGTATCTAGGTGGGTGGACTGGGCGAGGTAGTACACTATGGCCCCTATGCAGAGAAGCGTATTGTGGGACTGTATGTGCTGGTGGGACGTGCAGCCCTGCATGCTGCCTGGCCTAATTCCCCCTCCAGCTCTCACCACACATCCAGAGCAGCAGGGCAGGGAGTGTCAGCAGGGGGCAGGAAGGGGCAGGGTCTAGACAAATCAGGGGAAGACTAGCCAATCAGGACATACAGAGTTGATTCAGGTCACAGCCCTGTACATCCTTCCTGGTCAGAGAGTATGTGCTGATTATTCCACCTCGAAGGTGGAATAATCAAGACTGACCCAGCAATCGGGCCTGGGGAAGTGGGGCCTAAGCTATGGGAGTCGGGGGTGCCTGTAGAGAGGACATCCCTGCAGATGGCAGGGGCACATTGGGCCATCTAGGAGCCCGATTCTGTGTACCGCAGGAATGTTTAGCTCCTGCGGTCCAGAATTGGGTCGTAATGGGTCTGTCTTCATCAGGGATGTCCGGATGCCCCGGACATACCCCTCTGAGAATCGGGCTCCATGTGAATCACAAGCAGGTTGAGATTGTTTTGTGACACAATGCAGAAGGAACTCTTAGGAATTGTCCACAGGTTACTAAGGCTGTGAAGGTAGAGAGATGGAGCTACAGAGAGCACTTCAAATGGAATTCTAGGCCCTACAAATAAGGTCAGATGGGTAGGGATCAGTTTAGGCAGGGAACCCCAGCCCTAAGGGACTTCTCTTTCAGGAAGGCTTGACCAGGAGATAAGCAACTCTTGATCTGCTGGAGGAGTCTAGTGGCAGTGGATGGGTGAACCATGCCCTCCCAATGAGCCAGATCAAAGGATAAAGCCTATCACACTCCAACAGGTCCATGACTGTGGTGACTCCACCTAAGTGCTCATCATGGGGTATTGCAGGACCTCCACACCCAGAGTGTGATTGTAGAGGAGAGGCTTATCCATGAAGATTTTCTCTCAATAGGCAGCCAACTTTCTTACCCCAGAAAGTGTGCTATAAGCCTTAAAAAGGTCTCTGTAAAAGAAAGGCAGCTGTAGCAGACCACATGATACTTTACTGTGTTGACAAAAAGCTGACAATTATACTGTAGCTCATGCACATGGTGGAGAGAAAAGGCTGTCAGCGCATACTATTGTGCAGAGGTCCTGAGGCAGCCTTTAACCCTTTCATGGCTGTTGTTGCCATATGGCAACCTTCAAATTTTCCCCAAAACCTTTCACCGGATGCTATATTTCGAAAAAATCTGCACACTGTGTGCGAAATGTGATGTGTATCTGTGCTTGACATCTGAAAAAATTGTTATTTAAACTATCACACCCAGCAGTAAATGAAACTGATGCCAAGACTGTTTTTAATTTTCAGCCATTCAGGACCGTAGTTGCCATACGGCAACAGTAAATATTGTTTCTTAGAAATAAAAATTTTTCAAAAAAAGTTATATTCTGCATCATTTAGCTCAAATCTTAATAAAAAAAACTGAAAAAAAAAATCAGTTACAAAACAGTTATGTGGACGCGAAAGGGTTAAAACTTTGGCAAAACTCGAGTCGTCTGCACAATTCCCGAGGAGACAGCATGCGGGCCTAGCAGCTTCGGCGTCTTTCCTGTTGGGCACTTTTCTTCCCCAGCTAAGTTGTTTTTAAATGCATTTAAAAATTATGATTTAGTTGGTGGCCTATGATTGAGATTGTGGGGTGTAAAACTGTGAGGTTCTGCCATATTATTTTCGCAAGTGCAGACCACACTCCCCCTTCACTGAAGCCTACCCAATAATCTCGGGTGGTGTATTCTTCTTGTCCCCTGTGTTTCTTTGTTATTATCTTAAATTTGTTAACGTCATCTGTTGCTACACTTTGGTTCTACTACTTGCAGCAGAAGAACAGTGCAGAGTTCATCATTTGGGTTAGAGGATGGGGCTGGGATTCTCTGCCCCTCTGCAAATCAGAGGTGGGGAGATAGGAGTCTTTAAAACTGGAGTCACACCTGAAATTTCTCCGGCTTCCTCTGTGTGTGAATAGGGTGTTGTCTCATGAAAGAGTTCTGCTTCTCTCCCCTGAGCTATTCTGTGGTAGCTTGACCCCTTCTGCTTCCTCCCTCATCTTTCATAGGGCTGGTTGCTGTATCTTGGGTGGCAGCCTGCAGCCCACTCAAAACCACTCCCACCCTTAGCAGGGACTCCACAAGCTGGGATCTGGGGTATAGCAGTGGTAGTAGTCAGTACTGTTCACAGTTCTATTTTTATTTTTGCCTGCTATTATCTGGCCAAGTAGCCTAAGAAAGAGGGAGAGAGATAAGGAAGAAAAAGAAAAATAATCAAAGAATCCTCCCTGGGGGGAAAGGGAAGAAAGAAAATGAAGAGACAAATAACTGTGCCTATCTGGGCACTTTAAGTAAATTATTTGACTGGAGACAGGCAGGATGGTGGAGGAGGACAAAACATCTCCTTATCTCTGGGGCTGTCCACAAGCTCAGCTGAAAATGAATCAAAAAACAGAGTTGCCAAGTGACCCGGCTCCTGGAGTGAGATTTTTTGCCACTTTTGGGTTTAAATTTGCATTGCTTTGCTATATGGTATTTGTAATTCCTGATTGTATACATTGGAGTCAGTCCTGCAGGTCCCATAATGCATCAGGGTAAGATTGTCAGAAATCCAGGAATGGTTGAAAATCTCATTCCTGGAACCGCCAATTTAGTAACTCTGAAAAACACAATCCCATCTACATAATAACATAACATAAGAACTGTCATACCGGGTCAGAGCAAGGTCCATCAAGCCCAGTATTCTGTTTCCAACAGTGGCCAATCCAGGTCATAAGTACCTGGCAGGTTCCCTAAAAGGTATGAGACATAGGTTCTACAATGTTTGTCTCACGGTAAGCAGTGTATTTCCTGGGTTCTCTTTAAGAATGGATTATGGTCCTTTCCCCCAGAAGCTTGTCCAAACCTTTTTTTAAACCAAACTACACTGACAGTTTTTACTACATTCTCCGGCAACAAATAAAACTTCCAGAGGCTGTAAAGAAGAAAGCACACTATCATTCCCAGTACAATTTATGTGACATATTCCTTCATTGTTTCATTGGCTCTGGTGGAGACACGTCATTTATTTATTTATTTAACACTCATTTTTATACCGCATCTTCCAGAGATCAGTTGCGGTGTACAAGTAACAACAATTAACAAAGCTAAGTTTGTTTTACATAGAACATCTTAATTTTACATAGAACATCTTAAAATATCATAAATTAAACAAAGAAGTTTACACTAGAACCATGTGAAAACAATTTAACTAACAAAGTGTAGTGTCTATATTTTCTTCATGTTTTCTTCCTGCTGAACTCAATCTGGCTTCCCAATCGCCTGAGAAACAGCAGTTATAAATTGATCTACATGATTCAGAATTGGATTGTCCTCCTCTAACAATGGAATTTTTTTAGCACATAAACTATGAAGCTCACTTTAGGAAAATCAAAGTTTAAGATATGAAGATGCAGGTAAAACCAGAATTGCAGTGATAGAAACATAGAAACATGATGACAGAAAAAGACCACAAGGCCTATCTAGTCTGATGCAGAAACCCATGCAGTTCTCCTATAGTCATGTCAAAATTCTCTGAAAATGTTTATAGTGGTGGATGGTTGGGCAGAGCTGACTGATCCCCTGGGCCTTGATCAAGGGCAGGTGCTCTAAAGGTTTCTACTTGCTATTGCAGGGTCTAAAGCTAAGCCTGCATCACTCAAATTGAATCCATTAAATTTTTCAGGTTCTCAGAAAGCTCAGCTGCAGGGCAATGGGAATGGTCCACGCCAGGTGCAGGCAATGTCTATTGAAAAGTTTAAAAAAAAGATCATAACATTAACTGACGGCGTGCACATTTTAAACTCACCAATTTCATGAAAACTCCCAGTAGGTAGGAGCTGCAGTTCTGACACTGATTACTACTGGCAGTGGAGTGCAGATTTAAGACTCACAATATGAGCTTCTTCTCCTTGCTGCTAATCTTGCGAGTTGTTTCTTTTGATATTAGTAATGAGAAAAGTAACTTTCTGATGCGATTTATAAATGTGTGCATCACCAGTGGCAGAATCGCGGCAGAAAAAGAAGAGAGGGAAACACTTATGAACATAAGAAATGCCATAATGGATCAGACCAAGATCCATCAAGCCCAGTATCCAGTTTCCAACAATGACCAATCAAGGTCACAATTACCTGTCAGGTTACCAAAAAGGCATACAGTTTGTACAGTGCTTCCCCCAGCAGGGTAAGCAGTGGATTTCCCTGGTCCTCTTTAATAATGGTTTATGGCCCTTTTCTCCAGGAACTTGTCCAAACCTTTTTAAAAACCAGCTACACTAAGTCTTAAGGGCGCGGACAGGGTCCCGGCACCCGCACGTAACCGGGTGCCCGACTCGGCGTGGGACCCTGCTCGCATTGCGTTGAAGGGGGGAAGGGGGGCACGCATGGCGTGGCGCGTCTTGACACGGTGTGCATTTTTTGAATGGATTGGCTCCGCTCGTTGCTGGGTGTGAGCGGAGCCAATCAGGGGGATCTGGCCATGTGCTCCAGCCGGCGGATCAGCGGCGGATCTTGGGCATGGAGCTCAGCGCGCGTCCTCTGCACAGAGTGCAGGCGAGGTGACGGGGGTTCCGTTGGGGAGAGTTTTTGGTTTCAGGTAGTGTTATCATTGATTCTAGCTTTAAATATTCAATAAACAACGCCGGGTACTGCGCGGGGGGGGTGGGGGGTGGGGGGGGGGGTGAGCAGTATCGGGGGGGCTAAGTTCAAAAAAAAAAAAAAGAGGAGGGTTTCTTTGCCTACTTTTGGTTGTTCCCTGGCTGTGGAAGGTTTGTGGGGGAAGGGTAGACTATGGCTGGTAAGCAGGCTGGAAAAGGTTTGGGGGGTGCAGGGCTGCTGTGGGCCAGCCAGTAGGGAGACAAAGAGGTCGGGGATTGGGCAGGGGTGGAAGGATTGGGCCACAGAGGGTGGGGGAAAGTGTGAGTGCTAGCAGGGGGGTGCGGCGTGCTGCAAGGGAACGGGGTAGGCCCTCCATTTCTGGGAGGAGGGCACGGAGTCTGGGCAATGTGCAGGGCAGGGGTGCTATTGGTGCTGAAGGGCAAGGGGCAGGTGGTGCCGGGGTGGGGGCTGAGGTAGCAGTGGGGCTCAGGTCTGAGGTGGAGCAAAGGGGTTGGGAGTATGGCTTTGCCTAGGGGATATGGTCCGGCCGAGCAGCAGGCGGTTTGGGAACATTGGTTGAGTGGGGGGCAAGGCTCTTCCAGGTTGGATTGGGCGGGGGTGTGGCAACCGGCTTGGTCTCTTGCTTTTCCCTCTTTGGGTTTTCCTTTTTTGTCTCCGCAGGTTCATTTTATGTCAGCGCCTGGAGGTGTGCCGTCTACAGTGCTGTCACCGGGTGCAGCGAATATGGATTCTGGAGCTTCTGCTGTAAGGGGAGCTCTGAGGGACGTGGATCGGGCTCAAGGAGCTGGTGGGCTGCAAAGGACTGTTGCTTCCCCCCGTTCGTCTGATGGGATGGCCGCTGAAGACAGGACAGGTGAGTCGCTGTCGGTCGTGGGGGACGAGCTTGGCGGGAGTGGGTTGCGGGCTGAGCGGTCGGGACAGGCGCGCAAGAAAAGGAAGTACGTGTGTCGACATAGGCATAGTTCGGACTCGTCCTCCTCCTCGTCTTCTGACTCGGCTGAATCATCAATGGGCGAGGGCGGGAGCAGTGAGTCAGTGCCAGAGCGAGGGTCTTCTGGTATGCATGCTGGTGCCAGGTCTTCCTCATTGGTTGCCTTATCGGAATTATGGGAAGGCGTCCCGAAGAAGTTGAGGCGAAAAATTCGGAAGCGGAAGTACATCGACATTTTTTGTTTGCTTGAGGGGAGTAAGCGTTCGGGAGATAGTAAGAAGAAGCACAAGGAGGATGAGAAGGTGGGCCATCTTCATAAGGTCTCGAGGAATGTCATCAATTGGGTTAGATCGTTCTTACGGCTGGCGAGAGTGTGGGGTCAGCATTTTCCGGCGCAGTACGGTATGTTGTTGTCCTATGCTGATTCGATTTTGGAGGCTTCTCAGGTGCACGAAGGTTGGTCATGGTTGAATTACGACGAGATGTTTCGTGACAAGATGGAGGAGAATAAGTTTCTGACTTGGGGTATTCAAGACATTAACCTTAAGCTGACTCAGATGTCGGTAAAAGGCGGTTCGGTTGGGGGAGGGCGGAGGAAAGGTTGGGTCGGGGGTTGTGGCCGGAGCGGGTCGTTCCTTTCATGGTGGCGTTTCCCCAGTCCAGACAAGACCTGTCCCCAGTGGTGGGGGTGACGTGTGCTGGAGGTTTATTAGATCAGTGTGTCCCTTTCCGGACTATAAATTCCGCCACATGTGTTCGATCTGCAGCGGTTCCCATTCGGCAGCTAAATGTGTTAAAAAAGGGGCCATCACTCCGCCCGGGTCAGGTCCCAAGTAGGCGGGCGCTATTTGAGTTGGCTCCTTCTACGATACGGGTACCTCTATTGCATAGTTGGCTGCACGGTTACCCGCGAAAAAGGGATAGGGTAATTTTGCAGTAAGGTTTTCAGTTCGGTTTCGTTGTTCCGATTTGTGGTGCCGTAGGGTGTTTGATGGCTCACAATTCCCCTAGTGTACAGAGATGGGCGTCAATAGCTCGGGAGAAGTTGGCAGTGGAATTACAGTTGGGCAGAATTGCCGGTCCTTTCCAACACCCTCCTTTTCAGGGTTTTGTGGTGTCCCTGTTGGGAATTGTTCCTAAGAAAGAACCAGGGAAGTTTCGATTAATCCACAATTTGTCTTGCCCTGTGGTGGCCTCGGTGAATGATTTCATACCACATGAGTTTTGTACGGTTCGTTATGCCTCTTTTGATGGGGCGGTGGAGTTAGTCAGGAGGGCCGGGCGAAGCTCCTTGATGGCTAAGGTGGATATTGAGTCTGCCTTTCGCTTGTTGCCGGTGCACCCGTCTGCCTTCAAGTTCTTACGTTTCCAATTTGAGGGAGAGTTTTATTTTGATAAGTGTATGCCGATGGGTTGTTCGGTATCTTGCTCTTACTTCGAGAAATTTAGCTCTTTCTTGCACTGGATGGTGGCTCGGAGAGTGGGGTCCTCGGAGGTTGTTCATTATCTTGATGATTTTCTGTTTGTCGGCAAGGCTGGGTCTCCACGTTGTAGTGAGCTTCTGGATGGTTTTGTCGGTTTGGCTAGCGAGTTGGGCGTGCCTTTGGCTGAGGGTAAAACCATGGGCCCGATGACAATCCTCACCTTTTTAGGTGTGGAATTGGATTCCGGGCAACTGGTTGTGCGGTTGCCGTTAGAGAAGATAGAGAAATTGAGGGTACTGGTTGCTAATTCCTTAGCCTCTTCTAAGTTGACCTTGAAGGAATTGCAGGCGCTAATTGGATCGCTTAATTTCGCCTGTAGGGTAATTCCGATGGGAAGGGTGTTTATTCGGCGGTTGGCAGCGTCGACGGCTGGAGTGCACAAGCTGCATCACCGCATTTGTGTGTCTAGAGTTATGTGGGAGGATCTGCGGATTTGGTACATCTTTCTGCTGGACTTTAATGGGATTTCAGTATTTCGTGATGCGGAGATCTCCAGTGAGGACTTGCAGCTGTATACGGACGCGGCCGGTGGCATTGGTTTGGGAATATACTTTGGTGGGGCGTGGTGTGCCGACAGATGGCCGCAGGTGTGGGTGGACGAGGGGCTAGTAAGTAATATTACCTTTTTGGAACTTTTTCCCATACTGGTGGCGCTGGAGTTATGGCCGAACAAGTTGGCCAACCGCAAGGTCATGTGGTGGTGCGACAATGAGGCGGTGGTGGCGGTTATTAATTGGTATTCTCCACGCTGCAGTCAGGTAGCGTCCTTAATGCGTCTTGTCATACTTGCATGTTTGCGTTTGAATGTGGACCTGAGGGCTCGCCACATCCCAGGGCGTACTAACGAAATCGCTGATGCTCTTTCTCATTTGCAGTTGGAGTGATTTCGGTGCTTGGCTCCGGAGGCAGACGAGAAAAGGCTCGTGGTCCCGTGGAGACTGTGGAGCTGTGGCCAGCTGAGATGAAGAGCCTTCTCAAGAATTCGGTGGCAGAGCGGACATGGGCTGCTTATCAGCGTGGTTGTGAGCGGGTGTTGGAATATCTGTATCAGTCAGGATGGGGCGGGGGGGAGGTGCCGGAGTATTTTCTGGGAGGGTATGTTGGTTGGGCTAAGGGGCGCGGGGTTGCTCGATTGGCTGTGAAGATTCATCTGGCTGGGTTTGGATTTTTTGCCAAGGCAGCGGGTTGGGGATTGTTGGGCCGCGGATTCCTGGCGCGGCAGCTGCTGCAAGGGTGGGAGCGTTCTTTGGCTGGGCCACGTGATCACCAGCTGCCGATTACGCACAAATTGTTAAGAAGACTGCGTCAGGTTCTGCCGGGGGTGGCGGCATCACCTTATGAGGCCACTCTTTTTCGGGCAGTCTTCTGTTTGGCATTCTTTGGTGCCTTTCGGGTTGGCAAACTGGCAGTAGCTTCAGGGAATGCGGGTTTAGGTAATTGCTTGCGCCGCCAACGTGTGGAGTGAGCCGGGGCTCGTACGTGTGTTGTTGGCAAAATCCAAGACGGACCAGAAAGGGAAAGGGTTGTGGGTGGTACTTAGAGGGATTGGTGGACTCACGTGCCCGGTGGCCGCCATGGAGAACTACTTGGGTGTGCACCCTACGGGTGAGGAGGGGTTGTTTGTGCATAGTGATTCCCGTGTGCTCACGCGATTTCAGGTGACGGCAGTGCTGCGCTTGGTGTTGCGCCGGATCAGGGAGGATCCACGGTCTTTCTCTGCACATTCCTTTCGCATCGGGGCAGCGACTAGCGCAGCAGCGGTGGGATTGTCTGAGGCTCAGATTCAGAGTATCGGCAGATGGCGGTCGAAAGCTTTTAAGGGGTATGTTCGTCTATGAGAAGCTCGCATTTCACTGGGGGGGGGATATTAATGATGTTTTTTCTGTTGCAGATGTGGGGCTGAAGGCATGGGGATGTTGGATCTTGGGTCATTCCTACGTGTTCTTGGCCGGTCAGCGAGCAGCAGTGCGGCCTATCGGGCTGAATCTTGGACTGGATCCGGCGGTGGTGGCGGTGTCATGGCTGGGCGAGCGTGGGCTGCGGTGGCCTCAGCTGATGCCTTTGCTTCATCATCATCAGCGCATCCGGGATATGCCAACGATTGTACTAGTGCATTTGGGGGGGCAATGTTCTGGCTGATTGGTCTTGCAAGCAGCTGATCAGAGCTGCCAAGAAGGACTTTGCTGTACTGCTGCGTATATTTGGGGGTGTAGTCTTGATCTGGTCCGATATTATTCCCAGACCGTCATGCTGGGGGCAGAGGAGATGGTCCTGGGGATTGACAAAAATAAATGGGCAGATCGGGAGGTGGGTTTGCGAGAAAGGGGGGTATCATGTGCCGCATTCTTGGGTTGAGGTGGATGGTGTGCACCTATCTCCGGTCGGGACGGATTTGCTCAATGACTGGCAGGAGGTGTTGGAGAGGATGGTTCAGGACGAGACACGCTGGTCACAGCTTGGGGAGGTTCGGGGGGGGGTCGGCACAGGTAAGGTTTGGTTCCTGTGCCGGTGGCGGGATCCCGGTTTCCGGGGTCTGGAGCCTTAGGCGACTTGGGAAGGGGGCGGGGTGCCCTCAACCCGGACTTCCCCTGGAAGACTTTTGCTAGTAATATGGCGAAGTCGGATAGGGGTGGTTGGAACGTTGCTGGTGGTGGGACCGAGGCTGGAGTGGATGCGAGGTCGCCTTGCTAATTGCATGGCTGGTGACGCATCGCGCCGCTGGGGGGGTTTGTTGCATTCCTGTTTATTGTTAAATATGTTGTTTGGAAATAAAGCTGCGACCAGTTGTTACCACAAAAGGTTGTTCAATTTGTGGGAAGGGCGGAGGAGGTGTCAAAGGGGCGTAGGATAAGTTGTAAAAGGGGGGAGCGTCGGGTCCGGCTACCCGGTTACAGCTTTTACTACATATAATGGATTCCAGAGTTTAATAACTCGTTGAATGAAAAAACATTTTCTCTGATTAGTCTTAAATGTGTCACATTGTAGCTTCATTGTGTGTCCCCTAGTCTTTATACTTTTTGATGGAGTAAACAACCGATCTATGTTTACTCGGTCCACTCCATTCATTATTTTATAGACCTCTATCTTATCTCCCGTCAGCCGTCTCATTTCCAAGTTGAAGAACCCTAACCTTTTAAGCCTTTCCTCATAGAAGTATCCTTCCATCCCCTTTACCATTTTGGTGGTTCTTCTCTGTACCTTTTCTATATCCTTTTGAAGATATGGTGACTAGAATCGCACAGTATTCAAGAAGCAGTCGCATCATGGAACGATACAGAGGCATTATGTGTAATATCCTTGGTTTTGTTTTCCTTTCTTTTCCTTACAATTTCTAGCATTCTATTTGCTTTCTTGGCCACCACTGTGCGCTGGGCAGAGGGTTTCAACATATTATCCATGATGATACCTAAATCAAACAAAGGATACTGCAATAGCCTCTGTATCACTCAATGGTGTGACCACACCTTGAATATTGTTTGCAATTTATTATTATTTGACTCACACCTTTCCAGTAGTAGTTCAAGGTGAGTTACATTCAGGTACAGGAAGCATTTCCCTGTCCCCAGGGGGCTTATAATCTAAATATGTACCTGAGGTAGTGGAGGGTTAAGTGGGTTGCCCAAGGCCACAAGAAGTACCAGTCTTTCTGGGAGCAGGTTGCTGTCCTGACCACTAGACTACTCCTCCACTTGTTTTTACCTGCTGGGATTTTTCATTAAATTGCTCACTGCATACCAAGCTGCAGCATGTTGGGGGAGGGGGGAGGAGCATGAAAGGGGAAGCGGTATTGAAGTGCAAGGGGGATAGGAATGGAGAGAAAGGGGGATAGGAGGAGAGAGAAAGTATGAAGAGCAGATCAGCAACAGTAGAGAAAGAATCTCCTTCTACTACCATTACCATTGTGGGTCACTTGGAAAGGAAGGGATTGAACAGGGGTGGAGTCATGGAAACAGAGAGGAAAGATTGGAGGAAACTGAATGGCAGAATTCAGGAGCAATATAGATATGCAGATATATTTATATCTATGCTTCTAACTTTATCTGCATACTCATTATATTCCCTAGGGGAGGTGCTGGTTGGGGGGTTGGCGGTAAGGGATGGGGCAAAGAACTATTATGTTGGAGCCTGGTATTTGGGCATGTTTCATTTCATGATTGTTACTGAAAATAATGTTGCTATATAGAGGAGGGGTGTGTTAAAAAATGATCCGCTCTGGCTGTCAATACACTAGGTATGCCACTGCTCACTGTGTGCACTATTTTGACCTAGTGCCTTGTTTGAGCTGGTTCAAGCTATCGAGGTCCTTCCTGGACTGGCAGCATACCTGGAAGGTAAGCAGAAGAGGACAGTTTACTGAGGTAAATGGCTTTGAAAATTGCCCTCTAATGAGAACCTTAATGGAGACCTTTTGTAATGCATTCATATATTATGTATTAACTAAATCTGTTTTAGATGAACAATCTATGAAACTATATTGTAAGATATTAAAAGCTATGTGTTTCATGAATTAATCAATGTATAGTACTCCATCTCAACTGGTGCAACATATCCTTGGAGTCCTGGAAAACTATACTCAAGCCCAATCTATGGACTTTTCTCTGTGGTCATTGCGTTAATTGCCTCACATGCTTGATATCTATTGATGTAAGTGCTAACCTCTATCACTGCAAGTGTGAAAGCAATAAGGCCAGGTCTGAAGAACTTCCGATAAATTCATGGTTAGAGCTGTATGGGAATTCCAATCTTTTTTTGTCCTTACCTTTTTAAAGCTTTTAAATAACCACTTTTACTTGTATAAACTAAAAAGATAATAGCCATAAAATGTTGCAATTAGTATTTATAAATATCATCAGATATGAAGTAACATTTCTGTGAGATAGCAGAACAGCTATTTATAAAAAAATAACCTCATTCCATGCATTCTGCAATCTTTCTGTATGTGCAGTAGAAACGTGTATAATTTAATAGTATTTGTAACTATCAATAATCTCTACCAAGCTCTTTTAGCAAATAAACATTTGAACTTGATAGAGCCCTTTTTCTTTTCCTCCTTCTGTGTATTGTACGTATACAGCTGCCTCATAGGTAGACTTGGCTGTAATTTTCTGCATCCAGGAAGATAAAAATAAAAACAGATTGGCAACTGTGGCCTAGAGCAAGTAGTATATCATAATCTGGGTCAAGGCAGACATCTGGAATGCTTTCAAGGGTGAGAAGCATAGATGGCCCTTCTTCAAATCCCATTAAGTTCAGTGATTGATCAGACTTGGCACACAATGTACCCTGTTTCCAAACAATGCTGATGTATGTAGTCAAGAAAAAAAAGAGAGACATAGGGGCCCTTTTACTAAAGTATGCTATACAGTTAATATGTGATTCGGCATGCATTAACTGCAAGTTGGACCCATGGTAACAGTTATCATGGGGGCATGACAGGTAGTACATGCTGTTTTCCACACTAGGAGTGGAGGAGTAGCCTAATGGTTAGTGCCCTGGCTTAAGAACCAGAAGACTAGGATTCAATTCTCACTAGCACTCATTGTGGGCAAAACACTTAACCCTCCATTGCCTCAGAAGAGTTCAAGTTATCAGTATCCCTGTTTAATATATATTATCAAGTTATAATGTAAACTATTTTGACTTAAATGATAAAGTGGCATAAAAAAACCCTGTTAAATAAATACAATTGAATGTTAGGGTGCTGAATAGACAGATTAGAGGTGGAGAGTGAGTGTTAGGGGCACACCGCAGTTAGCCCAGGGGTGCATTTCACATGCTGTTAGTGTAGGTTCACCTACCCCCACCTCATGCTGGTCACACCCCTCACAATTACAACAGAGGTTTTGCATGATAACATTTGTGTATTAAGTGCAAAAACCTAATGCACTTTAGTAAAAGGGTCTTAGACTGAGTTTTCAAATGTTGGTCACAGTTGTAGATGTGAAGGCAAATTTTAGATGGGCTAGGTTTGTCAAGATATTCCTAAAGAATATGCATGAAAGAGTAACTCCGTTGACCTGGAGGCCCACCTCGCCTCTGCTTCTTCAGCCTTCCCCCCCCCCACCCCCTCCTCCCCTTTCAATAACAGCAAAGAGACTAATCATGGTACAAAATTTGGTCGCAGCTTTATTACACTTCTAGTAACCGCCCAACATGGGCAAACATATTCAACATCTCCCCAACAATAACCCCCCACCCCGACACCGGAGAATGCCCCCTCCCGCCATCTTAGTAGCAAGGCGGAGCATTCTCCTCCCCGCCCCCGCCACCTGCCTCGCCATACTAGTAGCAAAGGCTGGCCCCCAACCCCTTGTACCGGGCCGAGACCCCCCACCGGGATATCTCGCCCCACCCCGGGAAGCACATCGCTCCCCCACTGGTCCCAAATCGGTTAAAGCCCCGCCGCCTTGGCGAGCGCGGGCTCTCTACCCCGCCTCCCCCAGCTGTAACAACCCTCCAACCTTAACCTTTGGGAGGGCGGGCGGGAACGTGGCCGTCTGCCCGAGGAGCCGCGCCGAAAAGACAGGCTACGCGGCTCCTCGGCTCCCTTAGCCCCCACCTCCCCGCGCTGGAGCCAATAGGATCGCCACACCGCCGTGCGGCGATCCGTCACTCAGGCTCCGCCCCCATACCCCTAACACGTGCAGGAGGCCGAGGCCGGGCCCGGGCACGAGTTACTGTCGGCCGCGGGACCTGGCCCGCGGCCTCCTGCATGTTTACGAGCCGTGGAAGTTGTAGGCATGCAAATCTCTCTCGTACAGCTTCATTAGAGATATCCTGAAAACGTGACCTGCTGGCAGCCCTCGAGGGCAGGAAGTGTAGAGACCAAGGCCATAGGATCGATACCACAAATTACTCACAGATTTGTAGCTGCTTTCTCTTTGGGAAACTTTTCCATCAGAAACAACATACAAAGTTTTGATTAAGAAAAATGTGCATTGTTGCATAGCCCACTTTCACCCCACTCACATGTAAGTTTATACTCACTGTAGGTGGGCAATTTTCAAAGCCTTCTTATGCACCTGTGGTTTAAAATTATCCTCCTTGGACCCGATATTCAGTGGCAGTGCCTGGTGCGATTACAGCGCCCAGCTATCACTGCTGAACACTAAACCTGGATGTTCAATGCCGAGCACATATTCAGCCACCTGCATTGAATATCTGGGTCAGTCGTGGAAACCGGACGTTAAATGGGCAGCGGCGATATTTAGCTGCTACCCGATTAGCCTGAGTGATCTCTACTTGGAATTACAGGCATTGTTGTACCATTAGAGAAAAAGATATCAGAAAATTGATAATGGGGCTTGAAACAGAGATTGTGAAACGTGATGCATGTATTGGGCACATTGGGAAATTAGAATACATTACAAAACTGAATGACTGGACCTATGAAAGATCTGGAGTGTTATCAATAAGAGTGACAGAGACAATTACCTGGCACAACTTGAATGCACTATACAAGGAGGGGCTGATAAGTCTCTAGCCTTGTAATGAAACAGAAAGCTATGGGCACCCTTCAGTTCCGGAGGACCGAATGATCTCCCTGCAGTTTTAGATAAAACGAAAGTGCAGAGAGATCATTCAGACATCCCAAACTGGTTTGCCCTTTGCTTTCTGTTTCTATTAGAAGGCCAGAGACTTATCAGCCCCCCCCCCCCCCTCATAGAGTGGCTCTTATGAGCTAAAATTTAAGACTATAGTGTAAGAGGTTTGGCACATAAAAATTAAATACTCCACTATAGATCAGTGATAGCACTGTGAGCTATGCACCATTAATGTGGGGTCAAAAACAATCGTTATATATGGAGAAAGACTTAAGCCTTTGGGGGTTTTGCTTTAATATTTTCTGTTTTATTTGGCATTCCTAGAATAGGTATTTCAGCTTGCTTATTTGTTTTGGTTTGGTTCAATTTATATTTCTGGTTTATTGTATTTTGAATGTCAATTGTTACCTGCTTGGGACAAATATATTTTTTACATTCAAAAGCTATATGATAGCTGAAATAAAAATATTGATATTTTACTGAGAACAAGTAGCAGATTCACATTAGGGGTATGAGGGCAAAAAACTATATAAAAAGAACCTGTAATTTCATTTTTCAAAACTGACAAGACATTCTTACCGTAAATAAAATATTTAAAATAAGGGGCTTTATTTCTCTTGTTTAAAACTGAAAGGATTTTTTTTTCAAATCAAGATGACTTGAAGAAATTATGTTGCCAAAGCAAAGGGCACCTGGAAGCAACTGACTGACAGTTCACACTATATGTTACAAGCATAATATGTTTCAAAGAAATTTAGTAGCAGAATACTCAAAGAATACCAACAGGACATTTCTCTTTCTTTGCAAGTTTCAATCCAATTTACATTGTTGACTGTTTTAGCAGGCTTCAGCCTTAGATTATTTATTATAAAGCTTATGCATGAGAACAGCAGACCTATTAAAATAGTAGAGCCCAGATAGATGATATCTGCCATTTAAATTAAATTGTGAAAAAAGTCTAGCACTTGAAGAACATGGCAATTAACTGAACTATTTCTTTAACTCTCTTCTAAATGAGTGGACTCACTCTATGAAGTGTGTTGACTTAATATTTCAGTAATCAAATAAAACAAGATCTTCACGTTTTATTTGATTGGGAATTGTAAAGTCAAGGGAATTCATAGTGCAAATCCACTTAATTAGGGATAGTTTGGTTAATTGCCACAGATTAGATTGTCACATTTATTTTAATTTATTACTGGTTTATACAGGGTAAATATTTGCGGAATTCCAAGGCTTTTTTCCCCATGTGCAAGCCTACTTCCTTTTCACACCAAGCACACAATCATCATTCTCCTCTAAGAATAAAAGCAGAATGAAAAATTGCTGAGATATCTCCACTCATGAATGAAGTGCAGATGATGGGAATTTTGTAAGCTAGGCGAAAAGGTACATTGACATACGTTTTACGATTTATCTCAAATAAAATAAATAAAGCAAATGAAAACAATAATAAGGGAAAGGTAGTGTCATTCATATTATAATAGGGAAGAAAATTATAATCAGCAGGGAAATACTTCCCTGGGGGAGGGGAGAGAGGAAAACTGAAAGTAGCATAGAAACATAAAAAGAGAGAAAAAGAGAAATATGACAGCAGCTAAAGACTCTATAGCCTATCCAGTCTGCCCTTTGACAGCAACTACTAAGCTTTACAGTCCTGTTTTTTCCCTTAGAGAACCCTCTGTGTTTGACCTATGCCTTCTTGAACTTATAGTTCTCATCTCTACCACCTTCACTGGGAGGCTATT
This sequence comes from Ichthyophis bannanicus, assembly GCA_033557465.1. Classification (NCBI taxonomy): domain Eukaryota; kingdom Metazoa; phylum Chordata; class Amphibia; order Gymnophiona; family Ichthyophiidae; genus Ichthyophis; species Ichthyophis bannanicus. The sequence goes on from CM066032.1 coordinate 1,631,244,926, forward strand.
CCAGTTTGGAGTGAAGGAGTGGCCTAGTGGTTGGGGCAAGTTACCTCATGCTGGAAGGTTTTGGGGGTTCAAATCCTACTAGAGGACAGCAACCTTGGGCTGGAAGGGCTGGGGTTTCTAGTCCCACAGGTGCTCCTTGTGTTCTTGAGCAAGCCTCTTAACCCTCCATTGTCCATATTCTCTGGAAGTATTAGTGTATGTGTCTCGTATCCCCAATTGTGTTTTGACCACTTTGATTGAAGGATAAGGTGGTATACAAAACTGTCTAAATAAAGGAAGGACCTCAGAAAACACCCACAAATAGGAACAGAAGCAAAGGACATCTTGAACAATTTTCAAAAGACTGTGTTCGTGAGAAACTATCTCAACTTAAAGTAGACAAAGCGATGGGACCGGATGGGATACACTCAAGAATACTGAGGGAACTTGGGGACGTTCTAGCAGCTCCACTGACTGACCTTTTCAATGCCTCGTTGGAGTCGGGAGTGGTGCCAAAGGACTGGAGTGAGGCTCATGTGGTGCCTTTACACAAAAGCGGAAGTAAGGATGTGGATGAAAACCACAGGCCAGTTAGTTTAACTTCGGTGGTGAGTAAATTATTGGAAACGCTGCTGAAAGAGAAAATAGTGAGGTTTCTGGAGTCCAGCGGATTACAGGATCCAAGGCAGCATGGATTCACCAGAGGCAGGTCTTGTCAGACAAATCTGATTGATTTCTTTGACTGGGTGACCAGGGAGTTGGACCGAGGGAGAGCCCTAGATGTGGTGTATTTAGATTTCAGTAAAGCCTTTGACACTGTTCCTCACAGGCGACTTATAAACAAACTGAGCACCCTAGGGATGGACCCTAAAGTTACTGCTTGGGTTAGAAATTGGTTGGGTGGGAGGCGACAAAGAGTACATGTAAATGGAGCTCACTCTGAGGAGAAGGATGTTATCAGTTGTGTGCCCCAGGGATCTTTCCTTGGTCCGATTCTTTTTAACATCTTTGTTAGTTATATAGCGGAAGGGCTTTCAGGTAAGGTTTGCCTCTTTGCGGATGATACCAAAAATCTGCAATAGAGTAGACACCCAGGAAGGGGTAGATAACATGAGGAGGGATCTAGCTAAGCTTGAAGAATGGTCTAGAATTTGGCAGCTGGGATTTAATGTTAAAACATGTAAGGTCATGCATTTGGGCTGCAGCAATCCAAGGGAGCAATATAGCATATGGGGTGAAGTATTTTTGTCCACTAAAGAAGAGCGGGACCTAGGCATGGTTGTGTCTGATGATCTTAAAGTAGCTAAACAGGTAGAAAAGGCGATGGCAAAAGCTAGAAGGATGCTTGGCTGCATACGGAGAGGAATGGCTAGCAGAAAAAAGGAGGTGATAATGCCTTTGTATAAGTCTTTGGTGCGACCTCATTTGGAGTATAGTGTGCAATTCTGGAGACCGCACCTTCAAAAGGATGTGAACAGGATGGAGTCGCTGCAGAGGGTGGCTACTAAAATGATTAGTGGTCTTCATTATAAAGCATATGAGGACAGACTGAAGGATCTTAATATGTACACCTTAGAGGAAAGGCGGGATAGAGGTGATATGATTGAGATGTTTAAATACCTCAGTGGCATAAATGTTCAGGGAGAGAGCCTCTTTCAATTGAAAGCAAGTTCTGCTATGAGGGGACATGGGATGAGGGTGAAGGGAGATAGATTCAGGAGTGATATGCGGAAATATTTCTTTATGGATAGAGTAGTGGATCCGTGGAATAGTCTCCCAGTGGAGGTGGTAGAGATGAGGACAGTAACTGAATTCAAAAAAGCATGGGACAAACACAGAGGATCTCTAAAGGTAAAAAGGGGACTGTTGTAGTTGTTATGGAAGGACAGACTAGATAGGCCATGTGGTCTTTTTCTGTCGTCATATTTCTATGTTTCTATGTTTCCTAGTTATAAGCACCAGGTCCAGTATGGATCCCTCCCATGTGACTTCCATTACCAGTTGTCAGAATAGTTCTTCCTTTACAGAATCCAGGATCTCTTTATTTCTAGATGGCAATGGAGCAGGGATGTTCCAATCTGCATCTGGCATATTGAAATTACCTATCAGTTGCACTTCTCTTTTCACAGCAATATTGAGAACATCTTCTATTAAATCTCTGTCCACTTCTTCTGCCTGTGAAAGAGGTCTGTATATCACACCAATGCAAATGGATGCTCCATTCCCTCTTTCCAATTTAACCTACAGTGCCCCCTCCTTCCCCTGAAGGCCCTACAATTCTATTGCTTTAATTTTGTTTTTTACATATAGTGCCACACCTCCTCTCTTTCTTCTTTCCCTGTCCTTTCTGAATAAAGTATAGCCCAGTATAATTAAATCCTAGTCATGGGATAGAATTATTTATGTTTTAACATGCAAGTCTAAACAAGTTATTATTAAGATCTAACAGGATACATAGGAACACTGAAAAATAATGCAGATGAAGACCATCCATCCAATAATTATAATCAGTCGGGCTGATATTTAAATACCACAGTGGTCACTGTGGCATTTTGACATGAACCATATATTCATCAGCAGTATCCAGACAGCGGCTGCCGCTGAATATCCAGTTTTTGTGGTCACTATCCGGATAAGTGTTAATCTGAACCAGATTATAGCAATTTTCAGCCAGTGTTTATGAATATAGCAATTTAGGCCTACTTTCGAGGTGACCTCAGCTATCCATATAAGTGCCCTCTGAAAATTACCGCCATCCATTTAGGATCGGAATTTATATGGATAGTGATTGTACTGCCTCCAGCATCGCCTAAGGACCGCCCTTGCACAAATTTAATTGCATCAGGATAGTCTGTGGAACTATCTAGACAGCCATCAATGGGTTATCTGCATTAGGGCTTTGATTATCAGCCTCCCATATATTATATTCAGTCTGCACAGACACACACACTGTCTATCTCTATGATCTTTTCCTCTGAAGAGATCCTCTGTGCTTGTCCCATGCCTTCTTCAATTCATTCACTGTCCTCATCTCTAATACCTCTACTGGGAGGCTGTCTCATGCATTCATCATCCTTTCTCTAAAGAAATAGTTCCCTAGATGATTCTAAGTTTATTCCCTTTCAACCTCATCCTACAACCCCTCATTTCTCCATTTCCTTTCCACTGACAGTGTCTCGCTTGCTGTGCATTTATACTTTGGAGGCATTGAAATGTCTCTGTCATATCTCCCATCTCTTGCCTTTCCTATTTAGATTCATATGCTTTATGATAAAAAACATTAACGGTTTTAGTAGCCACCCTCTGGACTGGCTCTATCTGACTTAAACCCTTTTAAAAGTGTGATCTTCAGAACTGTAAGCAGCACTTCAGAAAAACACTATTACATCCTAATTTGGCATATTTTCCCCTAGCAATAGTATGATAACAATATCACTAGGAGTCAAAGCTGTCATTTTGAACCCAGTCGTCAAAAGTGCAGGAGAATCTGGAGACCAATTCCTGCTCCGCTCCTGACACCCCCGGTAAGTGCTGGGTGGAAAGATTGGAGGATGGCGGTGTATGGATAGGGAGGTTGATGTGAGGGGGCACATTAATGTAGGAGGAGTATACCGATGGGATGGATTGAAGAATCATGGATTAGTTTTAGCACAGTGGGCCACCATAAATGCACCATCAGATAGCATGTATGCACATACAGTGCTACTTGATGATGTATTTGCCATGTCTGTCCTTTTCAGTAACTGCAGAGCAGTGAAGGCTTTCCAGGGATCAAACCAATGGACTTGGTGAGCAGAGACTAGTGACTTGTGACCGGGACTATGGACTATGGAAGTCAACAGCCAAGCCTAAAGCTGTTGAAATATGACCTTCTGGACAAGGAGATCATACTTCCTTGAAGGTCCCAATTGGACAAGCACAGGGTGTGTCCTGAGTTTGCTCTTTGTCTGACCTCTTTGCTACCTCCAGTTTGGAATTGCTCCTGTGAAACCTGATACCAGTGCCTGCTTTCCTCAGTGACTGATTGTTCCTGATCTGCATCTCAAGTGACTTGTGGTTCCTGTCCAGCTAAAAACAAATGTGGGCAACCACAATGATATATTGGTATATAAGCTAAGGAGTCAATTTTAAAAAACAGTTCTGTATAGCAGTGATATTCAGCCACTATACAGCCTAAAGTTCTGTATAGTGGCTGAATATCACTGCTATATGAAAAATTAATGGTCTTTATACTCGATCCGCCTTAACTCTGCCCCAGCTCTATGGATACTGGTGGTGCTGAATAACTACAGATAGTGGAAATTGAGATGAGCTTCTACTTAAGAGCCTTTTACAATGTTCTAAACTATTTCATTCACTGTTTTAAGGAAAGATACAGAAACTGAGTAGCTTTTATGAGATGTATAAATCTACTTCAAAGGCCACTTTTTCCTTCTATGAAAAACCTCTTTTTGGATTATAGACTTTTGATTATAATATAAATATTTGTATATCTCATTCACTAAAATGTAAACCCACTTCAACGGATAGTAAAGTAGACTGAAGAATTATTTGGCAAGCTTTGGTTTATTGACTACAGCAGAAATGCATTCATTAATCAGCAGTAATTTAGGATAAAATACATGTATTGATCTCATTCTGCACTTTCTCATATGAATAATTTTTAACCTCTAAGAGGCATTATAAGACATTAAGCAATGAGAATTCAGCAAACAAGACTGGCCTGAGTGCAGCAGAAGCACTCAATTAAGAGCAAAGTATGAAATGATCTTATACTTCTTTATAACAAAGTACCTAATTATTTCAAAGAAAATTTCTGAGTAACCCAGTCATGGATATCTTTAGAAATACTAAATTAAATGCATTGATTAATGTTTGAGTAAAAAAATAGCAATCACATTCCTGAATATTTTTCGTTTTGAAGTTAATGGGGTTTGTAAAATGAACTCCATCTCTCAAGCTAACTTAAGTGATATTGAGGGCGCTACAAATTTTGTGCATTTTTACATCAATAACAATTTTTATGAAACATTTATAAAAATATTCACATATCTGTTGTACAATATTCTAAATGACCCTTTGATTTTGCTTTCCATTTTCAGGAATTCGCTCTTGATTATGTATAACTTGATTAATACTTTGCCATTATTTTTCCATCCCCAAATAGTTTTTTTTGAAATTGAAACCTGTGATTAAAAAAATGTTCAAAAAATAGCAAATTCTCATGTTTTGCAAAGAAGAAATTCAGAGCCTGATAATTAAAGTGAGTTATGTGTTTGCCAGCAAGTGGTGAACACATAACTCACTTATGCAAGTATTTTCAGCACCTATATAGATAAAATTGGGTTATTTACTCACTAAGTAGCCAAATTTTATTCATAAGACATAATTGAGGAAGGACAGAGATAGAGCCAGTACATAGGCACTTATGCATTTAACGGCAATATCCAGCCACTGAAAGGATGTTATTCCTATTTTAAATGGCTTCTCATTGGCATGGTTGCCAGTCAGATGTATATTCAACAACACTTGTTAAACAGATAGGGCATAATTTTATAAGCAGTCCTGTATTTCTGTACATGTTTACATATGTACATCACAGTATTTAATCATTTACAAGCATAAATGACCATTTACGTGTGTCATGTAATCAGTAGCTATTCTGACCGATGGCATGGTGGGTAAAGCAGTGCCGGGGCACACATTTAAATGCAGTTTTGCAGACTTAAGTATCTTATTGTAGCACATCTGCCAAAGAACACTCAGAGGGGCTATAGTCTTAGAACCAGAATACCCAATTTTTGCCAGATTATATAGTCAGTGGCCGTCATAAATGCCTCCGACCGTAACATTCCAAGGAGCGGGGCTTCCAGAAAGGCTGCTAATCTAGTCTGTGAACCTGCTACTCTCCCAGGGGAAGGAGCAGAAGCAGGAGAAATACGAATCTAAGTTGGACATTTCATAGAGAGGGGTGGTGGAAGCCAGAACCAGTGTGGTATGACAGGTAATCCCTGAACACCTGACTTTGTTTTACCATGAAGCAAGCATATTAAGACAATTTGATTCTGAAATGGTATATTAATGTTGATTTATTGTACAAGAAAACATATTTGAAATCACTGTGCATTGGTATGTAGGCATTATACTTAGAGCAATGCAGTGCTATAAAGAATGTTCTGGCACAAAATTTGTGAACAAAGCTTTTCTTCCATTTTAATTTACAGCAAACAAAATTAATTATAAGCAAATATACTGTTGAATAGTAAATAGTATTGTAAATCCCAGAAAACCAATGAACACAAAGGGGTCCTTTTACTCATGGATGCTAGGCCATTGCACCTAATGCACCAATAGTGCTGAAACTAGGATGCGTTAACTGTTAACTGCTGGGGGGTGTGGAAAGCATTTCCCAAGCAGTTAACATGGAGTACTTCCTCCTAATGTGGGCAGCATTAGCTTGGGTGCACTAAACCCCACCTATTGAGGTGGCATTAGGTGAACCCGTGCCAATGCAGTCGGCATGCGGTGTGAACCCAGCACTAACTCACTGAGCTCACACGTCTACTCTCCAATTTCAGCGCTAACCTTGGTTGCACAGTTAGTGGGGGGATCCAGCGTGTTTTCAATGTGCTCCAGAAGACACGTAGAACCCACTAGTAAACCATCCCAGAGTTTTTCTTTCAGATAGCCAGAATTTAGCTAGTACAACACATTTTTAAATGTCTGGGTGTGTTAATAAACACTGATATTTGAGCTTAAATGTCTGAGAGTTCTAGTGCACCTCAAATATCATAAACTGTTGGTACAGCTACTTATCCCTTGCTGACTACAGTCTCTCTTAATGTTGGGTCCCTGACAGCAGTTTTTCTCTCTAGCGTGGCTCTCTTTAGGAATCCCTCTGGTCACTAATTCAGCACAGGCCCACAGTTTCAGAACCAACTGTCTAACTAAGAAATCAATAAGAAAAACCCTAACTAGCAATATTCAGGAGCCACATTTTAGTTTCTTTTCATTTTTAAAACTGACTCCAGCTGAAGCAGGAAATTTCACTTTGAAAATCTTAAACAGAATAATCCATTAAGCCCAATCTACATAAAACAACCATAGTACATAAGAACATAAGATATGCCGTACTAGATCAGACCAAGATCCATCAAGCCCAGTATCCTGTTTCCAACAGTGGCCAATCCAGGTCACAAGTACCTGGCAGGTTCCCAAAAAGGCACACAACTTCCACAATGTTTGTCCCGGGGTAAGCAGTGGATTTCCCGAGTCCTCTTTAATAATGGTTTATGGACCTTTCCTCCATAAATTTGTCCAAACCTTTTTTAAACCTAACTACATCCTCCGGTAATGAATTCCAGAGTTTGATTATGCATTGAGTGAAAAAATATTTTCTCTTATTACTCTTAAATGGGTTACATTGTAGCTTCCTTGAGTGTTCTCTTGTCTTTCTACTGTTTGATGGAGTAAACAACCAATCAACATTTAGCCGTTCCACTCCATTCATTAATTTATAGACCTCTATCATATCTCCCCTCAGCCTTCTCTTTTCCAGGTTGAAGAACCCTAACCTTTTAAGCCTTTCATCATAGAGATATCCTTCCATCCCCTTTACCATTTTGGTGGATCATCTCTTGTCGACATGAGGAAGGGCAATAGTGGGGAATGGCCACATAGTCTGAATATAATTGGGGTGTAATGGACAAGACATAGCCAGCTAGCACCGATTTCCAGGACCAGCAAGCTATGTTCAGGCAGTTCTACCTGAGGACTCTAAATCTAGCCAGCTAAGTTGTAATTGGTTAGAATTAGGACTAAATTTTAGCTGAATGTAGTGGGTTTAAAAAAGGTTTGGACAAGTTCCTGGAGGAAAGGTCCATAAACCATTATTAAGAAGGGACCCAGGATATCAATGCTTGACCCCAGGACAAGCATTGCGGAACCTGTGTCTTTTGGGGATATTGCTAGGTACGTATGACCTAGATTGGCCACTGTTGGAAACAGGATACTGGGCTTGATAGACCTTGGTCTGACCCAGTATGGCATATCTTATGTTCTTATGTTCTTATAATGCCTAGATGATTACAGCATGCTCACATGAAAATTGTCTAAAATATAAGCAAACAAAATCCTAGTTAAATCTGCCACTCAGCAATCATTTGAATATTCACATATTAATGGAATCAGTATAGCCTAAAACTGTGCAGCATCAAATATTTAAAAAATATTTCTGTTCTGACATTTTTTCTATTGAAAGTATGCAACTATCTACAAATAAGAACAGAGAGGATATGGATAAGTCAAGATGGCAAAAGTCTTCTCAGAAAAAACACCTCTTCTCTTTTTCTACTCCCTCCCCCCCTCACAGACCAAGGGGTATGTTTACTAAACAGTGTTAGCGGCTTCCATGCGATATCCAAGCCGCCGCCCCATTGAATTCAATGGCACCGCAGCTCCGGTATCGCATGGAAGTCACTACTGCTGTTACTGCTGTTTAGTAAACATACCCCAAAGAATGGGAGAAAATTCTTAGTGAACCTGACCTCATATTCTAAAACAGTGGCTCTCAAACCCGTCCTCAGAACACAGTAAGCCAGCCATAATCACAATAAAAATGTATGAGATAGATCTGCATTGACTACTTCCATTTTGTGCAAATCTCTCTCATGCATATTCATTGTGGTTATCTAGGAAACCTGACTGGCTAGGTGTGTCCATAGGACTTGGTCTAAAATAATGCACTTTCAAAAACTTGCCTTAATCTTTTGCAAATTAACATAGGTATATAAATTAAACAAGAAAATTTTGCAATTAGTCAGTGGAGCACTAACCAATACTGTTGTCTGGTTTCACCAACTGCATGCTTTAGCATGGATTTCAAATCCTGGCAGAACGCCTATGTTTACCCTTTATGGGAACTGCACTTATCAAAAAGCTGACTGTACATTTCATATATAGTCACAATAGAGAAGAAGCTTCCATCAGCTTCAGAGTACAGGAACTAGTTCTTTTCCTGGAACACTTATATAAGGGAGATTAATTGGTTCATTACAGTCTTAAAATTCTGATAGCCTGAGTTCTACCACCGGATGCCATAAAATTTGCTGCATTCACATCCTAGGTACATACACAGATTGATGGAAGATGGCACAAGGAACACATCTTGACAAAGAAAAGATCAATTCCATTGTTCAAATAATGGAGCTACTGATGCACAAAGTCAGTCAACAATAGCAGCTGATCTATTGCACTGGCTCTGCATTATAAAGGAAAATTCTCTCATCTAGAAATCACAGGCGAGGCTTTCTAGTTTGCACTGTGCATATAATCACTTGGGATTGCTCAGCAGAACAACATTTAAGATAGATATTTTCAGCTGTGCTAACCTATAGGATTGCTCGATAGTGCTGTAGAAAGTTGGCAATCATATTGGTTAAGGTATGATAGTAGGACTTTGTCAGTTTTCAGTTTAAGTGTTTTTCTCAATAAAAATGTAAAAAAGAAAAATAATTTGCTCCCTAAACTTGTAGATTTTCTTTAAAATCGGAATGCTAAGATTCAAACTTCAAAAATACACAACAGCAACCTACAGATGCATAGCATGTTTTAATTTTCAAAACTTAGTTTTAGCAACCCCCACCGTATTCGTCATAGAGACTGTTGGATGGAAGAAAGTGACATTAATCACTTTCTGGCCGATATTCAATCATTCTGATATTTAAAAGGCCACGGTGGTGAGCTGTAGCTCTTACATATCGGTGGGATATTCAGCGGCTGCAGATAGGAGCTGCAGCTGAATATCTGGGCTCAGCACAGTTAACCAAGTAAACATCAGCATTTACCCAGTTAGCATGATTTTCAGCCGGCTCTTGTCAAGATTGTGTCTTCAGACAGCTTTTCATGCGGCCTGAGTTGTCCTGACAGAGGCCATTGAAAATCACAATAACCGAGTAAGTGTGAGCAGTACCTGGTTAGTGCCGGTCCTGCCCCCACTCTGCCCAAAGTCCACCCTGCACTAACTAGACAATGTCAGGGCAGTCTGTGGAGATATTCAGCAGCACTATCTAGAAAGCACCAGATGGTACTGCTGATCATTCCGGTCTGCCTCCCATTGGCCAGCAGTCTAAGGACTTTCAATATCGGCCCCTCTATGTTTTCACTGGCCCTTTTATTCCATTTACCTTTGCTTCCCCCTCACTTTTACTCTCTAATTCTCCCTCCCTTCTAAGAACCTTCAGTTTAGAATCAGGTGCCATCAAAAAGGTTATCATATGAATCTGGATATAATTGCATGGAAAGAAGATAGCGATAATGCAAAGTGTATTGTTGGACTAGGGATGGGCACAGACCAAAGGTTTTTGCTTTGTTTAGATTTTTTTCCCAATTTTTAAATATTTTTTGGCTCATTTCTCACAATTTTTTAGATAATTTCTTTTTAGCACATGCAAAATTGATTCATAAATGAATGTGTTAAATCAATTTTGTGTGCATTTAGATTTTTAAGGTGCATTAACAAAGAATATACATCTGAACTAGCAATATAGACAGTGATAATCAAAAACTTTGATGGGTTTGGTTCACTTAAAATGGCAGTTTATTATTATTATTGAATGATTTTATATACCGCCTTTCAGTATAATCAAAGTGGTTTACACAGAACAAGTAAGAAACAGCTACATCATAACATGCTTTAACAGTTAACCGGAAAACGTAGAGTGTGAGTGAGTAGGTATGTAACAGCTTACTACAGTAATACAGTGTAACATATTTACAGGTGGATATATAGGTACACAAATGTATGTACATGTGGGCTTATTTACAGAGATGGGAGTATTTACAGAGCTGTGCTATATTACATCTTGAGGGTGTAACTATTAGAATTTGCAGTTTGATATCAACAGTGCTATTGTACCAGGGTTCTGGTTTGGATGGAGGATGTTATGTGGGAAAAAGGACTTTGCATGTGCCTGGTCCAAAGGAAAAGAGCATAATCCGCGAGCTGAGAAAGTGAATGGACTTTCTCTTGGCAGATACTTAGTGTGTGAAGTAAATGGACATTTTAGGGGTTACTTATTAAAGCGTGCTATTGAGTTAGCATGCATTAATGCCATTGAAGTGTGTTGGGACCTATTTTAGAATAGTGCAGTTTATGGTGATTTAGCGCACGTTAACCATAACACACCTTGGTAACTAGCCCCCTTTGTGTGAGGGTCAATGCAAGGTGCACATATTTTGTGCAAAGGGTGCGCATTCAGTGTGTGTGTGTGACATCTCCTCACAGTGCTTGCATTTTGACTCCACCCATATATTAAGGTAAGGAAAAACTGTTTCTCCCTGTCTTGGAATGGTTTAATGATATTTTTGACTGTTTTGGTGTCCTGTCTGTTTCCACTATTAGTTTGATTGATAATAGGACCTTACAATCCTTGGTGGGACCTACACTTCAGCAGTCAGGTTCTCATCTAGCTGTAGATATGATAATACTGTCAGAACTCTGGACACAATAGCCCCATTTAGAATAAGAAACACTGGTAGAACACAAGGTAACTCATGGTACTCCAGTGAGCTTAACTATAGGAAAAAGGAATGTAGACACTTACAGAAAAATAGGAAAGTATCCCTGGATCGTAGAGATCAATGGTGAGTAAAAATAAAGACACTTAAGTAGGTGACTGTTAAAGGGTTAGAGGGAGTATTACCTGCTCTGCCTGGAAACAAATTGGGAAAGTCTAATATCTAGGCTTAAGGCAACTGAGCTGACTAATGTTTTTTTAAGGAAACATGATCATTACAGGTAATGCTTTATTGACTTCTAATAAAGTCAGACCTGTGTTCACATTTGATCGTAACGTGCAGAATAATTCAGGAGAAAAGAGTTTGCCTGAACCAGTGTCTAGCAATTAGGATAAATTGTTTAAGGGAGGAATTTATTCCTGTCTATGTAAATGAAATCCAAATACTAGTAAAATAAATTTGCAAGAAGTACTAACATAGTAGGCTTCCTGTCCTGCTTTTGTGCTGAAGGAGGCAACCATTGAAATTGTAAGGCTGATAAAAGTGTTTGTAACAAAGGCCGTTATGGAAGGAACTTTTCTATCTGAATTTGGTTATGTAATGGTGGGACGGCAGCAATAGGGCACAGGCTCCATAACTGGGCGGCTGGATGGGGAAGGCAGGAAGAAGCAGTTGGGACAGTAGGGAGAGGGAGAGCTGTGTCAGTGATAAAGGGAAGGGGGCAGGAACTGGCCTTCCTTTTCTGCTGGGCAATGCGCTCCCACCTTCCACTCCTGGGGGAGCAGGTGGGGGAGGGAGTTCATCATAGCAGGTGGCCCATATACTGAAACGGGGGTGCCGGGGCCTGGTAACAGGGGGGCCAGGTACCAGGGTCTAGGGATGCCTGGCCTCTCTTACCAGGAGCATAGAACAAAATGGGCCACCTAGGCATTGACATGAAGTGGTTGTTGATGGAGTAAAAGGAGTGGGACACTCCCCACAGGATGGGCCAGTGCCAACGCCCAAGCAACAGGGACCATGGTACCCCTCCACATCAACCCACCTTAGGGTCATTGTTTGCTTATATTTTGTTATTGTTTGCCTATTGTGTTCCTATTGTTTACTTAATGTTCACTTAATTTTGTACAGAAGTTATTTTTGTCAGAAATGAGATTGTTAACTATACAATGACTTTGTATCTGCATGCTGTGGTCTTCAAGATCCACTAATAAAAGCAAATTGCAAAGCAATGGTTCAGGTTTGTTTTGCTGCATGCGGGATGGAGAAAAGGATTGGGAAGGGGGCGTGGAGAGGCAGGGAGCAGGGGCATCCCAAAGCCAGTCCGGCATGTCCCGGGTTTTGTTAACGTCCATTCCTAAAGCTAGGTGTAAGGACCTGAGGGTCTGTTCTAGTTACTGCCCTATTGCCAGACTTCCTTTATTGCTGAATGTGTTGGAAGCAGTCATAGTATCCCAATTTCAACTACATGTAGAGGGCTTTTTAGAAAGGATGTCCAATGACAATCTGGGACATCTTTGCCAGAACATCTGAAAAAAAAGCAGGCACGTCCAGGTGAAGACATGATGTCACAAATGGGGACATGCCTGATATGGATGTCTACAGAGGCATCTACATGGACATACCTAGAATCGTAATGGCTTGCCATCTCTCCCGTACCGAGAAGTGCTGCCCTTCCCCCCTCCCCCGTGCTGAGCCACTCCCCGCTGCTGCTGATTCTGGTGGCAGGGGGAGGATGGTTAGAATTGGCGGCTGGCCATGTGCTTCAGCACACATGGTCTGCTGCTTCTGAATCGCTGATGTTATCTCGGAGGGTGGTCAGAAGTGGCAGGCCATGTGTGCCAAAGCACATGGCCTGCTGCCAAGCCGAGCTGTGCCACCCCTCGACCCCGCCACTGGAATCATCGGTAGCATGGCTCAGCATGGGGGGCGCAGCTTAGCGCATGGGGGGCAGCATGGTTTGGGGATGGCAGCACAGCTTGGGGGGGGGGGGGCACAGCCGGGGCTTCTGCTTAGGGCAGCAGAAATACTTGGGCCGTCCCTGCTTGCAATAATCAGTAGCACTGGTTAAACAGGTTTGGTTCTAAAGTAGTTTTCAGGTTTCCTTTCAAACAGAATGTGTAGTGTAAAGTGAGGTGCAGAATTATTCAAACCTTGGTAGTTGGGTTGTGGGGTCCCTCTATAGTCCCCCTGTTGCCAAAACTGTTTGATATCTTTATTGGTTCTTTTGCAGAAAGCCTATTCAAATTTAAATGTGAAATTCTATTCATACACCAGTGATATTATAGAGTTGTTTCTGCTTCAGGATTCACTGACAATGTTGTATGCATTATTAAAATATTGTTATCTAGTAATTAACAATTGGATATTAACCTATAGTCTTAAAATTAATGTGGATAAGAGAAATTTGCTGGGTCTATGAAGCTGAGAAAAAAATCTTTCCTCAGAACTTTCAAAAATATTTGATAGATTGTTCCACTATTATCTACATTAAAAATATTTGGTGACATTGGATTCAGCCCTGACTATAGAAGCACTTCTAGGTGATGTACTCATAAACTCCTTTTATAAACTTTACCTATGTCAAATTAAATCATATCTATCAAGAAATCATCTGCAATTGGCAGTAAATATCAGATTTTGTTTTATGTCAATTACCGTGATAGATGTTATCTAGGTGTATCAGGCAGACAACTAAGAAGACTTCAAGTTTTGCAAAATACCACCGCTAAATTGGTTTTGGGCAGCAAAAGTTTGGGTTGGGCCACCCTATATTTGATTCATCTACATTGACTCTCAATGTAGGCTCATATCTTTTTCAAGATGTTAAGTTCTATATTTAACATAATATATGATTTGGTATGGTGTATCTGATGACTCGCTTACATTTACAGCTATCATTATGATCATGAAGATGAATCCATGTTAGCATAATAACATAAAATATGCCATACTAGGTCAAACCAAGGGTCCTCAAGCCCAGTATCCTGTTTCCAACAGGAGCCAGTCCAGGTCACAAGTACTTGTCAGGTTCCCAAAAAGATAGACAGATTCCATGCTCTTTGTCCCAGGAATAAGCAGTGTATTTCATTGGTCCTCTTTAATAATGGTTTGTGGACTTTTCTTCCAGGAACTTTTCCAAACATCTTTTAAACCCAGCTACACGAACAGTTTTTACTACATCCTCCGGTAACAAATTCCAGAGTTTGATTACGCGTTGAGTCTGAAATGTGCTACATTGTAGCTTCATTGCATGTCCCCTAGTCTATCCACTTTTTGAACGAGTAAACATCTGATCTACCCATTCTGCTCCACTCATTATCTTATAGACCTCTATCATATCATATCATATCACAGATTTCCACAAGGACCTTAAAACCCTGCTCTTTACAGAAACCTATGAGCAGATAGACAACAGTCCCCACCCGAGCGGTACTGCAACTACCCCCGCCAACTCAGTACCCAATTAGCCCAACTAAATTCATGAAGATACCCTCCAATTGTGCTGTCTAAATGTTGTTAAATACCCTCATATTAAATGTTGTAAAGCACCCACATGTTAAATGTAACCCCAATTGAGATGTCATGTAAACACTTTGATTGTAGGATAAGGTGGTATACAAATCTGCCTAAATAAATAAATAAATAATTTTTAGCGTCCCCCGCCCCTTAATAATTTTCATTATAGATGCACCTTCAAAAAGGTATTATGCTACTAAGCAGTTTATGATTGGAATAGTTTCCTTGCTAATATTTGAGAGAAAACAAACTATATTAAATGTTGGCTGTTAATAAAGACAAGACTGTTCCAAAAAGTCTCATTCTATCTTCAAAACTCAAAAATGGGTCTCTAACAGAGTGAAAGATGAAACTGAAAAAGAAAATAATCACTCCACAACTACAGAATCTTCAAAGAAACAAACCAAACGAAACATAAAACAATAAAAAGAGGAGAAAAGGCCTCAGAACAACTGGGATCAAGAGCTATTAACACATGGGCATTTATCGCCCTAAGCTCTCCACAGA
Organism: Ichthyophis bannanicus; assembly: GCA_033557465.1. Classification (NCBI taxonomy): domain Eukaryota; kingdom Metazoa; phylum Chordata; class Amphibia; order Gymnophiona; family Ichthyophiidae; genus Ichthyophis; species Ichthyophis bannanicus. Next base: position 1,631,260,445 of record CM066032.1, read on the forward strand.
ACATCAATGGCCAGAAAAACTCCTCATAGATCAGCCTCCATTCTCTCCTAGAGCTTATAACATGGCAAAGTGATGTGAAAGGTGTACACATACAGAACAACGGTAATAAACCACACTTAGCACTTATCTGAAGCAGATCTTCAACTCTTCAATCGAAAACCAAAATCAGCAATGATGCAAGCAGCATAAACAAATCATATGCAGCCCCCGACACCCCCAACGAAGCCGGCAAGGCGTTTTGCTGTATGCTTCATCAAGAAGGAAAGGCATATGCTTCTCTGTGCAGAAAGAAGCCACGCACCACATACAGAGCCATCAACCAAATGCTCTATCTTCAGGCATTTCAAGAGCTGGTTATGTGGAAATTAATCCATTTGTTCTTTGTTTATAGAATCTTGAACTGCCTGATCTTAGGTGTCAGCTTTTTGGGCATAGATAGGAATGCAATTGTATTAGGAAGGTGTTTTATTATGACTGATATTTTCGTACATGCAAATTCTTTAAATGTAATCTGCTTCCAAATAGAAATGCTAATTTAAATTACATTACATTAAATTAAAGTGTTTTCCAGTATGTCCATTATACACTGAGAGACAGAAGAAGCAGTGATAGCTGAGAAGGGATCTACAAAGAATCAGGTCTGAGGAACATTTTTAAAAAATCTGATATAGGGCCATATCTACTGCAGTGCAAAGTGACTTTGCATGAAAACACCAAGAAATGCACAAAACTCCCAAAAGTCAGGTGTCTTTCATGCAAAATGCACTTTTGTGAAGTCACTTTGCAAAAATACACTTCTAGTCTGCCAAGTAAGGAGGCTAGCGCAGTGCGCACTGCTCCGTGCAGGTTACCCCCTCTATACCTTTGTTTAGGGTTGTAACCACTGCTCCGTGCCGGTTACCCCTATATACCTTTGTTTAGGATTGTAACCACTGCTCCATGCAGGTTACCCCCTCTATACCTTTGTTTAGGATTGTATCCAATGCTCCGTGCAGGTTACCCCCTCTATACCTCTGTTTAGGGTTGTATCCACTGCTCCATGCAGGTTACTCCCTCTATACCTTTGTTTAGGGTTGTAGCCACTGCTCCGTGCACGTTACCCCCTCTATACCTTTGTTTAGGGTTGTAGCCACTGCTCCGTGCATGTTACCCCCTCTATACCTTTGTTTAGGGTTGTATTCACTGCTCCGTGCAGGTTACCCCCTCTATACCTTTGTTTAGGGTTGTATCCACTGCTCCATGCAGGTTACCCCCTCTATACCTTTGTATAGGGTTGTAGCCACTGCTCCATACAGGTTACCCCCTCTATACCTTTGTTTAGGGTTGTAGCCACTGCTCCGTGCACGTTACCCCCTCTATACCTTTGTTTAGGGTTGTATCCACTGCTCCGTGCAGGTTACCCCCTCTATACCTTTGTATAGGGTTGTAGCCACTGCTCCATACAGGTTACCCCCTCTATACCTTTGTATAGGGTTGTAGCCACTGCTCCATACAGGTTACCCCCTCTATACCTTTGTTTAGGGTTGTAGCCACTGCTCCATGCACGTTACCCCCTCTATACCTTTGTTTAGGGTTGTATCCACTGCTCCGTGCAGGTTACCCCCTCTATACCATTGTTTAGGATTGTAACCACTACTCCGTGCAGGTTACCCCCTCTATACCTTTGTTTAGGATTGTATCCACTGCTCCGTGCAGGTTACCCCCTCTACCTTTGTTTAGGGTTGTATCCACTGCTCCGTGCAGGTTACCCCCTCTATACCTTTGTTTAGGGTTGTATCCACTGCTCCGTGCAGGTTACCCCCTCTATACCTTTGTTTAGGGTTGTATCCACTGCTCCGTGCAGGTTACCTCCTCTATACCTTTGTTTAGGGTTGTATCCACTGCTCCGTGCAGGTTACCCCCTCTACCTTTGTTTAGGGTTGTATCCACTGCTCCGTGCATGTTACCCCCTCTATACCTTTGTTTAGGGTTGTATCCACTGCTCCGTGCAGGTTACCCCCTCTATACCTTTGTTTAGAGTTGTAGCCACTGCTCCGTGAAGGTTACTCCCCCAATACCTTTGTTTAGGGTTGTAGCCACTGCTCCGTGCAGGTTACCCCCTCTACCTTTGTTTAGGGTTGTATCCACTGCTCCGTGCAGGTTACCCCCTCTACCTTTGTTTAGGGTTGTATCCACTGCTCCGTGCAGGTTACCCCCTCTATACCTTTGTTTAGGGTTGTATCCACTGCTCCGTGCAGGTTACCCCCTCTATACCTTTGTTTAGGGTTGTAGCCACTGCTCCGTGAAGGTTACTCCCCCAATACCTTTGTTTAGGGTTGTAGCCACTGCTCCGTGCAGGTTACCCCCTCTACCTTTGTTTAGGGTTGTATCCACTGCTCCGTGCAGGTTACCCCCTCTACCTTTGTTTAGGGTTGTATCCACTGCTCCGTGCAGGTTACCCCCTCTATACCTTTGCTTAGGGTTATACCCACTGCTCCGTGCAGGTTACCCCCTCTATACCTTTGTTTAGGGTTGTATCCACTGCTCCGTGCAGGTTACCCCCTCTATACCTTTGTTTAGGGTTGTATCCACTGCTCCGTGCAGGTTACCCCCTCTATACCTTTGTTTAGGGTTGTATCCACTGCTCCGTGCAGGTTACCTCCTCTATACCTTTGTTTAGGGTTGTAACCACTGCTCCGTGCAGGTTAACCCCTCTATACCTTTGTTTAGGGTTGTATCCACTGCTCCGTGCAGGTTACCCCCTCTATACCTTTGCTTAGGGTTGTATCCACTGCTCCGTGCAGGTTACCCCCTCTATACCTTTGCTTAGGGTTATAGCCACTGCTCCGTGCAGGTTACCACCTCTATACCTTTGTTTAGGGTTGTATCCACTGCTCCGTGCAGGTTACCCCTCTATACCTTTGTTTAGGGTTGTATCCACTGCTTCATGCAGGTTGCCCTCTCTATTTCTTGAGGTGAAAAGGTTAATTAAATTTACTTTAATTCCATCTTCTTGCTTCCTAGAGTTCTGCTGTGTCTGTCCCATTCTTTTTTTAATTCCATCACCGCTGCTATGCAAAATAGTGCAAAGTATATCATTAATGCAAAAATAAAAGTAAAAATGAGAGAATCAAAAAGGCATGCTAAGGCTCAGTTAGTGCCACTTGGAGATAGACAGTGGCTGGGGCAGGAGCAAATGGGGATTGCTCCAGCCTCCACTGTCTCCCTGACCTCTTGGGATGAGTCAGGATGCTGGTGGTTGTGGGCAGACAGGGGGAAGGCAAGGAATTTGGCAAGGGATGAAACTTTGACGACAGGATCTTTAAAACATTTTAGCCCTACACTGCAGCTAGGGGTGGGGGCATCAGGTCTACTGGACCTTCAGGAAGTTGAGGTCCTCCTGGAAGAGAGGGTATGGGGTCCTTTAATTCAGGCCAGTGGGCACTTTTGTTTTGTAGCACCCTGTAAAAGACACTTAAAAATAAATTTTTACTTATTGCCACAGCACGGAACCACTGCCGGATTTAAGATTTTGCATTATTTGAATGATCCCCTGAAGGGCTTTATGGTGTTTTTTAGTATTTAGTACTTTTTAACTTTATGTAGATAGTGGTACCTACTTTATGTAGGTAGTTGTAGTTAGTCATTGGGATTGGAGTTGTGGTGATTGTTGTGTTTGTTTGTTTATAGTTCAAATAATCAAGATTTGAATGATCCCCTGAAGAAACCATTAGTGTGAAACGTCTAAACGGTACCGGGGATGAATGTTGGGATCAATGTGAAGTACGGGTGCATCTAGTCATTAAAGTTAAGTTTACAGCTATCATTAAAGTATTACTGAAAACTGAAGAGTGAGAAATCCACTACGATAAGACTAGACACCTGTTTGTTAATTTGGAGGTTGTTGATGTTACAAAGCACATTGCTGCAGGTAGACGTGAGTCTCAGTAGCGGTGCCCTTTTAGGATGAGACCTCTGGTATTAACTCTGATCCTCATAGTGGTAACAGTGAACGACATAAATTCATAGAGTGTAGGATTTAAGATTTTGGCATCCATAGGCAAGATAAGACAGCAGATTCCTTAGAGTTTTCGGCAGAAGTGAGAAGGCCATGGGGAGCGGTTCTTTTCATCGCTGCTGTCTGACCCCGTGAGGCTGAGGGAGTCGGTGCTGAGATTCCCGGCGTGTGCAGGACAGCTCAGCTGACGTCACTCTCTGCCCTAGTTAAAAGCCTTGCTGCAAAGCCTACCTCTGGGAGCGGTTCTTTTCATCGCTGCTGTCTGACCCCGTGAGGCTGAGGGAGCCGGTGCTGAGATTCCTGGCGTGTGCAGGACAGCTCAGCTGACGTCACTCTCTGCTCTACGTAACATCTTGCTGTTTCAGTATGGCGTTCTGCCGTCGGCGTTCTGTTGGGGCTTGCTCCTAAGGGGCGTGTCCAAAGGGGCAGGATACACCCCTTGTGAGCCCCTTAGAAGCACGTTACGAGCCGGTTTGTCTGTGAGGAATGCCTGGAGGAAAGCGGAAGAAGAAAACTCCCCAAGTAACATCTCAGACAGGGACCCTCGATAAACACATGATCTCTACCCCACGAGTGAAACATCCAGGTACTGACTTTCCCGTGCCTCTCTCTAACGGAGCAAGTTTGAGCTCAGTGGAGCGAACTCCCCCTCTTCCCCACGGTTTTTTAGAAGTGTCTTCTGAGTTTCAGAGCGCAGATTGCTCTCTGAAGGACAATGTGCTCCCCAGTGTGGTTTCCTGGAAGGAGCCCTTTGTCCCTATTTCAGACCCCCAGGCTTCCACAGTCTCATTGTTGGATGTTTGGAAGGTGGTATACTGAGCAAGTTCTTGCTGATATTGTTCCCTCTTTATGTCAATTTACTAAAGACACAGTAGCAAAATTTCAATCTTTAGATTCACAGGTGGGTGCTTTAAGCTCCCAGGCTACTAATATGGCCACTCAAGTTAAGTCTTGTGTTGAATTTCATTCTGCTCATTCTAAGGAGAGTGGTATATTACACCAGAAACTTGAGAATCTGGAAAATTTATCACGTATAAAAAATTTGAGAGTGTTAAATTTTCCTGTTTGTTCTCTGCTGTCTCCTCGGATTTTGTTTCAGAAATACCTTAAGGACGTCCTCCTCTTGCCTCAGGTTGAATCTATTGTTATTGTTAAGTGTTATTACCTTACTGCTAAAGAAGTTTCACCTGCGGTGGATACTGAGGGGGACGCCCTTTCGGTTCCTGACAAATTTGATTGGACTGCTTTTTTGGAAGACACACAGGATGTTATTTCCTCTAGAGCAGGGGTCTGCAACCTTTAAGACGTAAAGAGCCACTTGGACCCATTTCCGAAGGGAAAAAAAAAACTGGGAGCCGCAAAACCATTGCGACATTTAAAACAAATCTAACACTGCATATATTGTTTCTTACCTTAATGCTATATACGACCCCCTACTTTTCCTGTTAAAATATAGGTGTTTGGCCTATACTCGCCGTATAAGACTACCCCTCTTCCTTCACACACCAAAAAAAAAACGCCAGAAAATATCACAACAACAAGTAACAATATTTGATTTCAAAATTATGATGATTTTGTAGTCAAATCACTAATATGAAATAAAATTATTTTTTCTACCTTTGTTGTCTGACCAATTTATTCTTTGATCATGCTGGTCCCGATCTGAGGCTTCTGCTTTCCTGTCTTCTCTTAGCTCTCTTTCTGTGGTCTATGGTCCATCTGCCATTTCTTATCTCTTCTTTCGTTTTCTTCACTTCTTTCCATCAGCCTATTTCCAGTCCCAGTAACCCTCCCCAATATCAGCCCCTTTCCAGTCCTCACTCCCAGTACCTTCCAGTGCTAATCCCCCCTCAACCCCATTACCAGTGCTAGCCTCCCCTAATCAGCCCAATACCAGTCCTACCCCCCATCAGCTCATTACCAGTCCTAGCCTCCCCTAATCAGCTCATTTCCAGTGCTCGTCCCCTCAACCCCATTACCAGTGCTCCATCCCTCCATGTCAGCCCCCCTCCCTCCATCCATCCATATCAGCTCCCTCCCTCCATGTCAGCCCCCTCCTCCATCCATCATGTCAGCCCCCCCCCCCTCCCTACATGTCAGCCCCCCCATCCCTCCATGTCAGCCCCCCTCCCACCATCCATATCAGCTCCCTCCCTCCATGTCAGCCCCCCTCCCTCCCTCCCTCCATCCATGTCAGCCCCCCTCCCTCCATCCATCCATCCATATCTGCTCCCTCCCTCCATGTCAGCCCCCCTCCCTCCATCCATCCATCCATTCATATCTGCTCCCTCCCTCCATGTCAGGCCCCCCTCCCTCCATGTCAGCCCCCCTCCCTCCCTCCCTCCCTCCCTCCATGTCAGCCCCCCTCCCTCCCTCCCTCCATCCCTCCATGTCAGCCCCCCTCCCTCCCTCCCTCCCTCCCTCCATGTCAGCCCCCCTCCCTCCCTCCTCCCTCCCTCCCTCCATGTCAGCCCCCCTCCCTCCATCCATCCATCCATCCATATCTGCTCCCCCCTCCCTACCTCCCTCCATCCCTCCTAGCTCCCTCCCTCCATGTCAGCCCCCTCCATCCATCCATATCTGCTCCCTCCCTGTCAGCTCCCTCCCTTCTTCTGCAGCCGCGGCTCTCTGCCTCTTAGGGAACCGCGGCTGTGCTTTTAAAATCATCTCGGAGCCCTTCCTGTCTTGACGGGCTCCGTGCAGCATTGTCCCGCCTCCAAAGGAAGTGGTAAACAACTTCCTTTAGAGGCAGGACAATGCTGCACGGAGCCCGTCAAGACAGGAAGGGCTCCGAGATGATTTTAAAAGCACAGCCGCGGTTCCCTAAGAGGCAGGGAACCGCGGCTGCAGAAGAAGGGAGGGAGCCCATAACGCCATAAATACCGGGCGGGCAGTGTGCTCCGGAGCCGCGGCAAAGGTGAGAAAGAGCCGCATGCGGCTCCGGAGCCGCGGGTTGCCGACCCCTGCTCTAGAGCAACGCTACTTGTTACATTGGCTTCTGAGGAAGATAAGAGCATTATTTTTAAAGCCTATTTCAGAAAGAAAGAAGTAAAATTCTGTGGGGATTCTATTTCAATCTTTCCAGATGTATCACGTAGTACCCAAGAACGTAGGAAAGCTTTTTTGATGTTTAAGGCTAGGGTTCTTGCTCTTGGAGCAACCTTTTTCTTAAGATATCCTTGCAAATGCTGTGTCTCTTTAGGCTATGATAAATATGTGTTCTTTGCATCATCTGACTTAGAGAAGTGGATTTTGTCTAGGGAAAAGACGCTTTGATGTTTCTACTTTCTATGACTGACTTTGTTTTGGTAGGGGGGTTTTAGGGGAAACTTGTCAGGCTGAACTAGTAGGCCAGGGTTTATAAGTAGTTATGTCCCTGGCTTTGATTATTTTGTATTTTTCTGTTAGGTTAAAAGGAACTCCCTGATAAGTGGTCTGTTACGGTGGATGATTTCCTTTACGTTCTTCCTTTATAATAAAGGGGGCAAGCTTTTGGCTAAAGAGGCGGCAGGAAAAAGCACGAGTCGCGGTTATCACTGATCAAACCGGCGGGCCCCTAACCAGTACTGAGCAGATCTTGGAAGCGTTCTTAGCCTATTATCGGAAGATATATGCTTCTGAATGTCAGCCCGAGGATGAGGCAATGGATCAATTTTTGCAACAGTTGGATCACCCCAAACTGCCTACGCATTTGGTGAGTGAGTTGGACAAGGCTTTTTCGGGGGAGGAAATCAGCAAGGCCATTGCTAGTGTGCCTTCGGGCAAAGCGGTGGGCCCTGATGGCCTTCCGTTAGAATTTTACAAAGTGGTTCGTAATGACCTCCTTTCCTATTTATTGATATATTATGAGGCGCTAGGTAACTCCCCATTGGAGGTCGGAAATTTTGGGGAGGCAACGATAGTGGTTTTGGAGAAACCTGGGAGAGACCCCACACAGGTAGTGAACTATATACCCATTTCTTTATTAAACTCGGATTATAAAATATATGCCACAGTATTAGCGAGTAGACTCACCAAAGGCTTAGGTGGGCTGATTCATCCTCATCAATGCGGATTTATACCAGGGAGGGCAACAACTGGCAATGCCAGACTCTTATGCAATCTCTTAGAGAGAGCGACGCATCTCAACGATGCATATGTCGGCATTTCTTTGGACGCTGAAAAGGCCTTTGATAGGCTAGAATGGTCTTTTTTGTTCAAAACATTAGAATGGTTTGGTTTAGGTCAAAAGTTTATAGAAATGATACGGGTTCTTTATCTGAATCCAAAAGCTCGAATTTTTGCGAATGGGGCTCTCTCACATTCCTTCTGGCTACACCGGGGTACTAGTCAGGGCTGCCCCCTTTCGCCCTTGCTTTTCAATTTGGCCCTTGAGCCGTTAGTCATTGTAATATGACAAAACAAGGATATCAGCGGATTTGTAGTAGGGGACTGGCAAGTCAAAATCTCTGCGTATGTCGATGACCTTTTACTCTTTGCGCAACCTTCTGCGGTCCCTGTGTTTTTAAATTTGATTGAACATTACTCTGGGCTATCAGGTTATAAAATAAATTGGACCAAATCTGTTGCTTTTCTGATGAACGGTAAGGCAACAGCAAGTCACTTAGCTCCGTTTCCCTTCCGGTGGGAGGCTGGTAATATAAAGTATCTAGGGGTAAAGTATGGCTATCCCTTGGATCAAGCTATACTGGAAAATATGAAAGATCTTTTGCAGTCCATAAAGCAATCAGTGCTAGCTTGGTCACCCCTGCATCTTTCCTGGTGGGGAAGGTTAGAAAAAATAAAAATGACTTTGATGCCTAAAATCAACTACATGTTAGGTATGCTCCCGGTTCCGCTGGCTCCGGGGTTTTATGAAGAAGTGGAAAGATGTTTGTCCAGATTTCTATGGGGAGGCCGGCAGCCTAGGATTGCCCTTAAAAAGTTGAAAGCTGCTAAAGATAGGGGGGGGAGTCCATTTTCCGGATTTCCGATCTTATCATCAAGCGTTCCTTTTAAAGCAAGGTGCCCTGTGGGCCTGTGCGGAAGATTTGGATTCCAAACCTGTGTGGCTAGAAGGTGAGACACGGATTGTCTGTCCCTGCCCAATACGGCTGCTTTTAGGTATGAGACATCCTGAGAAAGCAGCAATGGGTAAGGTGGTCTCTGCTACCCAAGAGGCTTACTTCTTTCTGATGAGCCGGATGGGGTCCGGAGCTCCCCTTACAAGGAGATCTTCTCTATGGTGGAATCCAAAGTTTAAAATAAATGGCAAGTTGTTTGCTTGGAGGAAATGGCAAGCGTGTGGTATTAGGTCTTTGGACCAATTGTTTGGTATTACAGACTGGAAAGATTTTGATATCTTGCAGCGGGATTACTCTCTCCCTGACTCCGCCCGGTTCTATTGGCTGCAGCTCCAGCATAGTCTTAAAGCAGCTAATATCTCTGCCACTGTGTTGCCCTCAGAGGACTGTGTAATTCAATGGCTGGCAGGGATGGCAGATTCTGCTGGAGTTGCGTCCAAAATCTATGCGTCTCTGAGAGACGGCGGCCCGTTTCATTCTCAGGGTCTTGAAAGAAGTTGGGAAGTGGAGGTGTTGAGACCTGTCCCTCGGGGGGGGGGGGGGTGGAGTGCCATATGGGGTTCTGTCACGAGGGTTTCCAGGTCAGCTGTGGTCACTCAGACTCTTTTTTTTTTCATGCATTGGGCCTATATCACTCCCGTTAAATTAGCTAAGTGGGATACGACAACTTCAGGCAAGTGCTGGTCCTGCCTCGCAGACGTTGGTAACTTTATGCATATGGTCTTTGAATGCCCTCACGTTCAGAAAGTCTGGCAGCTGGTCTGGAACAGGATACAGTCTGTGTTAAAATTTTCCACTACACTGTCCTGGAGTATAATATGTTTAAGATCGACTTCAGATGTTCTGGGTTTAACAAAAGAAGATTCCTTTCTGTTCAATTTCATGATTGCCATTGCTTTAAAAGTCATCTTCACAAATTGGAAAGATTCACGGAAGCTTTGTATGGATATGTGGTGGAATCTTGTGTGTCAATATGCTAGATATGAGAAGCTGTACAGTAAAATCCATTATCCGGATAAAGAGGACATAACTTTGGGCAAATGGGGGTCACTGGGCAATTTTGCTTCTTGGGCTCAAACAAGCAGTGTTACTCTTTGAGTAGTAGTGCACTGTAGTTCTCAGAGATTGGCTGTATACCTCCTTGTTTATTCTGTGGTGTGGGTACGTTCACTGGTAGTGTCAATATAGGTACCTCGGCGTGCTGGGAGGGGGTGGGGTGGGCGGGATGGGTGGGGGTTAGGATTTGGTTGGTAGTATTATTATGTTGTTGTGTGTCGTGATGTAATTGTTAAAATCATAAATAAAAAAAAAAATATATATATATAATCCAATAGAAGACCTACAACTATAATATGAATTTTCAAAAACAAATGAAATGCAATAGAAATTTTTTTTTTTTTTAAACTTTTATTTTCATTTTATAACAATAACAATACACACAGTAATAAAACAAGGATGATTGCATCAAAATAAAATGGAATAAACCGGAAAATAACCCCATCAACCCTCCCCCCCTATGCTTCTTCTCTAGATAATAAAAAAAAAAAAAAAAGAAAAGAAAAGATATTAACCCAGGCATGGGGTCCATAGCAATTATGTTAGAACATAAACATAACAGTCATGATATACTATGGATCAAGAGAGAGATATAACTAGACAGTCAAGTGCGAGCATTTGGCCGACTGCACGAAATCTGTGAGTAATTTCCATTTAGACACCTGGTAGCGGGCCTGAAGGGAAGGGGTAGCCCTACGAGGAATTTGTTCAAACTTACTATATAGACAGACACAATTCCACCATTCTAGAGGACTCAGTGAAGAGCTATTTTTCCAATATTTCATGATTAACGATATGGCAATACCCATTAGAAAGTCAAGGAGGAAGTAAGCAGACTTCGGGAGAGAGGGGATGCCCGCTGCAGAACGGAGTCCCACTATTTTCCAGGAGAGTGGTTCAGTAAAGTGTAAGATAGATTGAATACGACCCCAGACCCGGCTCCAGTAGTGTTGTAGTGCGGGGCATTCGTACATGACATGAGTGAGGGTGCCTGTAGCTGCATGGCAAGTCCAACATTGATTACTCAGAGTGGAAGTCCATTTGGCCAGTCTATCAGGGGTATAGAAACAGCGATGGGCAAAGAAGAAAAGCGTCTGGGTTAAGGAAGCCGAGCGGGAAACACGAACCACTTTGCTCCAGAAGAGGTTCCAATGTTCAGGGGTTAGAGTTACACCCAATTCGCGCTCCCAAGTCTGCTGTGCAGAAGGGGGGACAGCATTCTGAGGAGCACAAAGAGTTTTATAAAAGGTGGAAGCAACACCGGACTGAGCCCCAATAAAGGAGACCACCTCAGTTATCCCTTGGTCATGAGGAGTTAGTGGGGGAAAAACCCCAGCACTCTTGAGACAGTGCTGCAACTGAAGCAGTTGAAAATAGTATTTAGAAGGAAGGCCAAACTCACAATGGAGCTCATTAATGGACTTCCAGCGAGCATTGTGAAACAGTTGATTGGGAGTCCAGATGCCTCTGGAATACCAGGGACTCCAGGCCACCGGCTTATGTTGAATTTGGAATCGAGCATTATGCCAAATTGGAAGCCTATCTAGTGGGCAAGTTAGGGAGTCTAGGGAGCTGATGAGAACATTGAAGGAGCGAAGTGTATCCAGGAGCATTGGTGGATAGTGGGCATCCAGTGGGAAAGTCATTCCAGGGAGATAGCTAAGTGGAATGGGCTTACAGAGGTCTTCTTCTATATCTAACCATATTGGTCTGGACGGGAAAGAAGCGTCCAACCAACGGGCACCCTGTTTGAGAAGAAAAGAGAGGTGATAGTTGAAAAAATCAGGAAATCTTATCCCACCATGTTCCTTATCTGACTGAAGTTTATGTTTCGCTATTCTAGGCGGTTTGTTCTGCCACAAAAATCTGATCAACAGGCCCTCGATATCTTTGTAGGTATGTCGAGGGAGAAGGCACGGTAACATTTCTAAGACATAATTAACCTTGGGAACAATCATCATCTTTATGGTATCCATACGGCCCCACCACGTAAGAGTAAGTGGAGACCAACGTTGGGTGAGCTCACGGACCTTGGTGATTAAATTTTTGACATTAAAAGCGACGGTTTCTTCGAGAGGATAACAGTAATGTACCCCTAAATATTTTACCATACGGGGCTGCCATACAAAAGGAAAGGTTTGCAAGTCTGCTTGGTGAACCTGGTGGTTTAGGGGAAAGGCGACTGATTTGGTCCAATTAATTTTGTAACCTGAAAGTTGAGAATAGCGGTCAATTAGATCCAGAACAACAGATACGGAGTCTAAGGAAACAAAAAGCATAAGATCATCTGCATACGCTGAGACTTTTATATCCCGACGGGGAAAGGGAGCGCCGTGGATATGTGGAGACTGACGGATTAACAGGATTAGGGGTTCTAACGCAAGATCAAAAAGTAAGGGGGAAAGTGGGCACCCCTGACGGGTGCCTCTTTGCAGTAAAAATGGCTGGGACTTCAATGTGTTGGCACAGACACTAGCAGTTGGTTGAGAGTATAGCACTTGAAGGCAACGGAGAAAATTATCGCCGAAACCAAACCAACGGAGGGTCGCAAATAGGAATGGCCATTCTAGCCGGTCAAAGGCTTTTTCGGCATCTAGGGAAAGGCCAACCAATGGACGATCGTGGGAGGCCATATTAGTTAGTACATGACAAAGAGTCCTGGCATTATCAGCAGTTGATCTGCCGGGAATAAATCCACATTGATCTGGATGTATTAAAGTGGTCATTTTGTGAGAGAGCCGAGTAGAAAGAATAGTGGCGAAGATTTTATAATCTGCGTTAAGCAGGGAGATGGGTCGGTAATTGGCTGTCAGGTGTGGGTCTCTCCCCTCCTTCTCAAAGACCACTATGTTGGCCTCTGAAAAGGAACCAAGGGAGGATCCGTCGGCTACTAGGGTAGTAAAGTATTGCTGCAAAAACGGGGCCAGATCAGAGCTGAAAGTTTTGAAGAACTCAGCCGGAAGGCTGTCTGGACCCGCAGCACGGCCGGAGGCACATCTTTTAATTGCATCCTGTATTTCCACAAGAGTAAACGAATGATCAAGGGCCGTGCATTCCTCAGCCGAGAGAGTAGGACGCTGTACACCAGCTAACAAGCGGTCGAAATGTTCAGGAACAAACTCACATTCAGATTTATACAAGCTAGCATAAAAATCGCGAAAAAGCTCTAAAATCTCATGATCTTTTGTGACAAGGCCATTCCCAGATGGGCTTCGGAGAGCTGCTACCCGTTTGGCTTCTTTTTTCCCCTTCAAAGCATTAGCTAGTAGTTTACCAGCGCGATTATTTTCCCGGTAATACAATCCCTGCTGGGATGCTACATTTCTAACAGCGGCATTATGCAAAATCTTGTTGTACTGAAAACGGAGACGTTGCAAACGAAGCAGAACACATGGGTCTGTTCGGGATGTAAGAATACGTTCACCAGCCTGTATCTGTTGTTCAAGGATCACCAATTGTTGCCTTCTTTGTTTCCCAAGACGGATTTGATAACTAGTCACCGTGGCTCGAATAGACGCCTTAAAACCCTCCCACCAGGCCCAGTTCGTTGTGTCAAGGGGAGAGTTAAAATGAAAGTACTCTTGTATGGCAGCCCGTATTACAGTTTGAAAATCCTGTTGGTCTAGGAGAGACCTATCAAAAGACCATGCTCGGGGACTTGCATTTTGCGCAGCAGTGTGTATCGTAAAAGATATGGCAGCATGGTCTGAAATGTGCAAGGGGTGAATCTTAGCCATACCAATCTGCGATACCAATGTTTTAGATAAAAGAAAAAAATCTATTCGGGATTGTGATTGGTGAGGAGCGGAGAAAAAGGTAAAATCCAAATCAGAAGGATTCAATAACCTCCATATGTCCACCAAAGCCAAATCAGCGATCATAGCTGTAAGTATGGAGAGACTCTTGGGTGGACCACAGGTTCTAGGCGGCTGCCGATCCACCAAAGGGTCGAGGACCTGATTAAAGTCTCCTCCCAGTATTAGTGGGGTATGAGCGGAGGCTTGCGCAGCTTGTGCAATTTTAGCAAAAAAACCAGGATTGTCAACATTTGGAGCATAAATACAAATACACGTGAATTCTAGATCCCCCACTTTGAGATGAGCGCGAGCCCATCTACCCTCATTATCTGAGCTAATATCTAGCACGGTGGCCTGCAGGGATTTCTTAACAAGTATGGCAACACCACAGCGTTTAGCAACAGCGGGAGAATACGCCACAACAGCATAAGGCTTGACATTAAGCTTTAGTGTTTCTTTAGCATTTAAATGCGTTTCTTGAAGCAGTACTAAATCAGCATGCTCAGTATTCAAATAGCTAAGAATTTTCTTCCTTTTGATTGGACTATTGATACCTTTGACATTCAATGATAAGAGCTTACAGAAAGCCATCTAGTAATATACAAAATTCTGAGAGAACATGAAGTTGCACATTATTCCCTAAACTATGCATATTGGTAGCAAATGACTGTACACACGACATGAAATAATAAACTTTTGGTAGAAAGCATAAATAACCCCAAAAAAAAAAGAGACAGGCACCGAAGTGCACTAGAGAAGAAGCAAAACCCCAACTATTACTGGCGACCATGAGTCTGCGGGGGGAAGCCCCAGAGAAGGCCCGATACTGGCCATACTCCCTGCAGCAGGAACAAGTCCCGGGAGCCACCGAAGGGTGCAGAGAAGCAGGATGGCGGTTCAAAGAAGTAGGTCAGGAGAGCAGTCCAACCGCGTCCGCAGCGAAATCACTGCGATAGGCCCCAATGAGGTAGAGATTTAAGAGAGCTTTGAACAGCAACACAGCTTGATGGTAACATCAACGCATCAGTTCAGCTTCTTTAGAGTCCAAAAATGCAGCGAGGAGGTCAGGATCCTCGAAGGTCCTGGTATGGTTATGCAGCGTAACGCGTAGCTTTGCCGGATACAGGAGACCAAATCGGGCCTGCAGTTGCTGAAGGCGAGGGCGATAAGCAAGAAGCTTCTTTCGGCGGTCCATCGTGGGCTTAGAGAGATCAGGGAAGAAAGACACTTTATGCCCATCTATCTCGAGGTGATGATTAGCCCGGGCAGCAGCCAGAATTTGCTCAGCTTGTTGATAGCGCAGTAGCCGAAAAATGATGGGCCTGGGAGTCGTCCGGTTGAGCGCCATATTAGTGGGGACACGATGTGCCCGGTCTATCTCCAGGTCCTTAAGAAACGTCGTCTTCAATAGAGAGGGTAGAATATTGCCCAGATATTCCCGCAGATCTCCTGCTTCTACGCCCTCTGGAGCTCCAATGAGTCGAATGTTATTGCGACGAGCTCTATTATTGCTATCTTCAAGTTCCTTTTGAAGGAGCAAAATCTGGCGTTCAGCTTTATCGATCTTCCCCATTCGCACCGCGTGCGATTCAAGAGTCTCCGCCATTTTGTCTTGGCGCAACGAGAGGCCCTCGAGCCTTTCCTGCATCATGGTAAGGTCCTCACGCATGGCGCGGATCGCTTCTCCGTTGGATTGTACCAGTTCCTTTACACCACGAATCTCCTCGAGTATCACCCGCTGCATTTCAGGGCTCTCACAGAGCGGCGCCATCTTATGCGGGGAAGGCAGTTCCGTTTTGGAGCGTTTGCCGTGCGACGAAGTGGGGGAGCCGAAATCTAGGCGCTGTGGTTTAGGTCCCGCCATCCCTCCGATGCGCCCCGGCGATTTTAAAGCAAAATAGTGAAGTTTTGCAGGAGTTTAGTCAGGATTCTGTGTAGGCCTCTCGGGAGCTTCAGCACCAGGCGTCTACCCCGTTGGACATCAGGCTCCGCCCCCCGCAATAGAAATTTTTGATAGAAATTTTTGCCACTACCGCATGATCAGGACAATGTTAAAGGATAAAAGGACTGCCTATTTTTCCTTTTACCGGCATTTTTGCACCAAGTCGGAATGAAGGGAGTAATTTAGATCTTTGAACAAATTATATCTTGATATTCATTTACTTGCAAAGCCAAGGAAATAAATATGAATTGTGTGTATACAAATGTTTGTATGATTGATTAGACACAGCAAAAATGGAACAGTTGTCACACCACACCAGTATATATCATCATATGGAGACAATATTAAAGAATAAAAATGATTGCGATTATAGCCTACGTCGGCGTTTTCTAACCTAATGAATCATGTAATATCCATATTTGTATGTGTTCTATAATCTGAACGTTACTATTTTAAACATGCGTGTAAATAAAAAATTGTGTTCTAAAAAACTTACTATTGCACAGACCAGGATGTGTGTATGAGCCGGAGAAACCTTGTATTCTACAAAGAATCCCGAGCATATTGAGCCTACAATCTTAGTTAAAATAACAAAACATGAGGATATCTCCAAAAACAAAATGGAATTGTTCTGAACCCTACCATGAACCTCCATGTGAGGACAATGTAAAGAAACAACTATAATGGTTACCTTCACGGCGTATGCCGCTGAATCAATGTAAAAAGTTAATAAGAACTTTTAGCAAAATAAAACGTAGTGCCTCCCTAATCATAAAAAGGGGGCAACAGATATAAAATATATGTAATGATCTATTATATCACATATATATGAGTATTGTGCTCTGATATAAAAGAGACGAGGAGAAGAGAAACAATCTTACTGCAATCGCGTGAACTTTTGTATGAAGGCAATGTTAGAGAATTGAATGACTACAGAAGTCACCTTTACCGGCATTTTCCCACCGAATCAAGGTGAAAGGTCATTTGGTGAAATATAAGTAAATCCAAAACTAATTTTAAGAAACATCATTGATAGATGTGAAATATAAACTTTTGTACTGCATATATACAATTTTATCACAATCGCATGAATTTCCGTATGAAGGCAAAGATGGGTAATCATTTAACTACAGAGACTACCTCTACCGGCATTTCCAAGCTGAATTGGGGTGAAAAGTCACTTAACAAAATGTTGCTGTGTCCTTAACTAATTTCAAAATCTCACCAATAGATAGAAAATGTATAACACAAATCTTCATACTGCATGTATACAATATTATGTGCTACAACATAATTTCCTCATCCAACAAATTGATTAATGTGTCAAATATAGTGTGTGACAGAGGGAAAATAAATGGGGGGAGGGGGATGGGGAGGAGGGAGGAAAAAAGGGGGGAGGGAGGGAGAGGGGAAGGGAAAAAAGGGGGGAGGGGAAGGAGGATTATTTATTAATAATTTATCTTTTTGACGGTATTTTTAACTTTGATTATGTTTTTAATTTTGATTATGATTATAATATTTATAATTTTGTTTTTAATTTATGATTATGCTTTTTTGAGGTTTGCTCCCTGAGGAAGGCCAATGGCCAAAACACATAGGGGACAATAAAAGGGGTTTGCATAACCTGAAAAATATCTGCCAGTCTTGGTATCTGTTCTGATGATATAGCAGGCCATGGGGTTGCATAGGGTTACATGGGCATCAGCCTCACTAGATTTGGTGGATGTTTGCACTGTTGCAGGGCTTGGTGGTAAGATATGGAGACAGGACTGGTATTATGGTAAGTATGGCATTTTGTAAGATCATTTCCCTAGGATGGTAGAGAACCAATAAGGAAGCAACAAACACTGATTTGTTTAAGACAAGAGATTATATACATGGCCACACTTCTATACGTTGCCACACTTCTATAGCAAATCAGGATTTTTAAATTTAAAAGCAGTCTCAAAGAGGTGAGTCTTTAATCGGAACTTGAACATAGCTAGAGCAGGCAGAAGAAATACCAGCTGAGGAAGACTATTCCAAACACACAGTGATGCTCGACCTCGTGTACAGAGTCTGGAAAAGAACGCATAGATAACTGCAACGTGCCTGATGCATGGAGGTCACAAAGATGGACATGGGGGAAATGAGAGAGGAGGTATTATTTATTTAGACAGATTTGTATACCACCTTATCCTACAAATCAAAGTGATTACATCACATCACAATTGGGGTTACATTTAACATGTGGGTGCTTTACAACATTTAACATAAGGGTATTTAACAACATTAAGACATCACAATTGGAGGGTTACATTTAGCATGAGGGTGCTTTCGTGAGTCAAGTTGGGTTGATTGGGTATTGAGTTTGCGTGGGTAGTTACGTTGTAATACCACTTGGGGTGGGGACTGTTGTCTATCTGCTCTTGAGTTGGCGGGGGTAGTTGCAATCTCCAGGAACAAGCAGGAATGTAGTCATCACATATGGGTATCGTCGGTACCGACGGAGCCTGCGTGGGAATGCTCCCCAGCGTCCAATCAGAAAGCTTTTGGGAGCATCCCACAGCGCCTGTGTGCTGCCTTCCCGCCTTTCCCAACTGCCTCTCTCCAGTTCTTCTTTTTCGGCGGAGCCAGCAGGTCATGTTCCTGTCACCGCAGAAGAATTTCTTTATTTCTTTATTTCTTTTTGTGGTCGCGTCTGCCTTCCCCGACGCTCTATCGGTATCATCGGTCTTTCTTTTCTATTTTAAAAAAAAAATCTGTTTTTCCTTTTCTTCAGGTGCACCCGCCTTTTTGGGCCTTAGGCCCAAAAACTTTCCTTAACATGGAAAAACCTGCCTCAGGT
Source organism: Ichthyophis bannanicus (assembly GCA_033557465.1). Taxonomy (NCBI): domain Eukaryota; kingdom Metazoa; phylum Chordata; class Amphibia; order Gymnophiona; family Ichthyophiidae; genus Ichthyophis; species Ichthyophis bannanicus. The sequence goes on from CM066032.1 coordinate 1,631,279,127, forward strand.
TTTAAAAAGTGCACAAAATGTGGCGGTACCATTTCCGTCACCGACACCCATGAATGGTGTTTAAAATGTTTAGGTCCTAACCACTCCATCACAGATTGTGTGTCCTGTGCTATGATGTCTAAAAGAGGTCGACAGAACCGAGCTGCTAAGCTCAGTACCCTGTTTCCCTCTGATGCGGCTTCGGTGGCATCGACGTCTTCCAGGGCTTCTTCTTCTTCCCGTGGATCTCAGGTAACTAAACATAAATCCAGCTGGTCCTCGAAGGGTAGATCTCCTTCTAAGCATCGAGATGTCTCTGGCGTTGCCCTCGAGGATTCTGCACCGGCAAAATTACCCCGGCGGGAGGCTTTGGCTTCCAAAGCATCATCATTGGGGTTCCAGGATGTTCTCGATGGCTCTGCCTCGACAGATCTCCTGGTGTCATGCTCTGGGGTACCGGTGGTTCCCTTCGGTATCGACTTCCAGGCATTGGCAGCGTCTATGGACCAGAGAATTCTGTCCATAGAACGCAGTCTAGCGGCTTTCCTTGTGGCATCGACGCCCTTGGTACTGCGACAGACAACTCCACCGGTACTGGCACTGGCACCGGCATCGGTATCGGTATCGGTGTGGTACCGATAGCATCGACATCGGCATTGGTGTCTGCTATGCCAGTACCCTGTCCTCCGAAGCCCGCCGGTACCGATTCCCTGGTACCGGTTATTCCCGATACCGATCTTGCTCGGTACGGGTATCGGGCTCTGCAGGAGCATCCGGACAGACGATACTTCGATTCCTCAGAAGAATCTGAGGACTCTGAAAGTTCTGTCGATGCAGCGATGCTTCTTCCACAGGAGTCCTCCTCCCCTAAACGCAGGATGTCTCCTCCAGAGGACATGTCTTTCCAAGACTTCATCAGAGAGGTGGCTTGGAGCCTGTCCATCACTGTGGCCCCTGAGACAGAACCAAGGGCCAAGGAGTTGGATATTTTACAATATCCCAAAACTCCTAAGGAGGCAGCTACCCTACCCATTCATGAGATTCTATATGATCTCATGTTGAGGATGTGGGAAACACCTCTTACCACCTCTCCTCATTCTCGTAGGTTAGATACTATGTATCGTGTCCCTCCTTGTCCTGGCTTCCATAAAACTCAGCTTCCTCACCACTCTATTGTGGTGGAATCTGCTATGAGAAGGATTAGAAGTGCAAAAAGACATGCCTCTAATCCTCCAGGACGTGAATGCAGAACTCTGGATGCTTTTGGACGTAGAGTCTTTCAAGCTTCCATGCTTGCTGCAAAAATCAGTTCCTATAGTCTCTACATGGGAATGTTCCTAAAGGAAGTTACTGATCATCTACAGACTTTAAGTCCTTTCATCTCTGTGGATAAAAGGCAGGAGTTTCTCACTTGGCTCAAACATGCCCAAGATGTCTCTAAATTCTCCAACCATGCAGCCTTCGACTGCTTTGAATGTATAAGCAGAACCTCGGCTATTGCCATAGGTGCACGTAGAATTGCTTGGCTCCAAGCATCTGATTTAGAGCTCTGGGTACAAGATAAATTGGGAAATATCCCTTGTACTGGTGAGAACCTGTTTGGTAAAGATTTGCAGGAAAAAGCCAATGAAATGGATGCTGAAAATTCCACTTTGGATAGACTATCCAAGTCTACTGCTGATCCTGTTAGAAAAAGTTGTTCAAGAAAACACCTTTTTCTAAAAAGAAAAGATTTTATCCTGCTTATGGTCAGCAGGCATCTTCTGCAGGTCAGTTTTCAACCAAACATCAGCAACCACCGAAACAGAAGAAAGCAAAGGCTGCTAGGCCTCAACCAGCCCAGCAGCCTCAGCCTCCTCAGGGCCTTTGACTTTCAGCTAGAGAACTTAGCCTTTCTGGCTCTGGAAGGACCAGAACCGTCCACAATTCCAGGAAGGTTATGCCATTTTGCTCCCAGATGGGGGAAAATAACAGCAGAGCATTAGACAATCATAAAAGAGGGGTACAAACTTCATTTTTCAAGCATGCCCCCTCCCACAATAGTGAAGCAGTTCAATTCTCCTACCTCTCTCATCGACCTGTTAGATCAGAAGGTTACCATCCTTCTTGCCCAAGGGGCAATAGAAGAAGTGCCTCTTCATCAACAGGGCACAGGTTTCTATTCCCCTTATTTTCTTATTCCAAAGAAAACAGGGGGATACAGACCTATCTTAGATCTCAGAGAATTGAACAAATTCCTTGTCAAGGAGAAATTCAAAATGCTTTCTCTCGGAGCTCTGCTTCCATACCTTCAGAGTCAGGATTGGCTTTGTTCTCTAGATCTCAAGGATGCGTACACCCATGTTCTCATCCATCCAACCCACAGAAGGTTCCTTCGGTTCCTGTTTCAAGGAAAGCACTACCAATACAGGGTGCTTCTTTTTGGTCTGGCCTCTGCTCAAAGGGTGTTCACGAAATGCATGGCTGTGGTAGCAGCATTTCTACGCACTCTGGGAATATTCGTCTTCCCTTAGTTGGACGACTGGCTCATTCGAGCTCCAACACAGTCAGAGGCCAGGATTTCTCTATACTGCACAATGCGTATCCTTCAGTATTTAGGGCTGGTAATAAACATCCCAAAATACAGTCTAACTCCTACTCAGTCTCTAGAGTTCATAGGAGCCTTGCTGGATACCACAAGGGCAAGGGCCTATCTTCCCCAGGCCCGTTGCCTTCGCTTGGTACAATTAGCTTCTCAAGCAGTGCTAAAGCCCTCTTTAACTGCTAGAGAAATGTTAGTTACTAGGCCACATGGCATCCACCGTGCATGTGGTACCATATGCTCACCTTCACATGAGGGCAGCTCAGTGGACTTTATCCACCCAATGGACCCAGGCATCAGGTTGCCTGTCGGACAAAATAGCAAACCCAAGTCGCCTCATTTTGTCTCTCCAGTGGTGGAAGTCCACTCAAACCTGTTGCTGGAGTCCCCCTTTCAGCAACTCTTACAACAGATGCTTCTCCAATGGGTTGGGGAGCTCATCTGCAAGACCTCTCCACCCAAGGCACCTGGACTCCACAAGAGAGTTGTCTACATATCAATCTCTTGGAGCTCAGAGCAATCTTCCTTGTTCTGCGAGTGTTCCACACCCTGCTCAGCTACAAGACAGTCCTTATTCATACGGACAATCAAGTAGCCATGTTCTATGTGAACAAGCAGGGGGGAACAGGCTCTCTGTCGCTTTGCAATGAAGCTTTGCGACTGTGGGCCTTCGCCAGAGAGCATCAGATTCATGTTCTGGCAGTTTATCTTCCAGGCGTTCAAAACTCTTGGGCAGACAGACTCAGTCGAGTTCTCCTTCCACACGAGTGGTCTCTGCATGCAGACAAGGTGGCCAGGATTTTTCAACTTTGGGGAACCCCAGACATAGACCTCTTTGCAAGTCCGTGGAATGACAAACTTCCCCGGTTCTGTTCCAGAACTCCGGCTCAGGGAGCTCAGGCAAGGGATGCTTTCCTCCTTCACTGGGGTCAAGACTTCCGGTATGCCTTTCCACCCATTCCCCTAATTCCCAAAACCCTTTTCAAGCTTCAGAGAGTCAGAGGCCACTTGATTCTCATAGCACCACATTGGCCACGGCAAGTGTGGTACCCTCTGCTTCTACATCTCTCTCAAGCTCCCTCCCTGGAGTTAGGTTCTGCTCCAGATCTCCTATCTCAGGAGAATGGAATGTTATGGCATCCCAATCCCCAGTCTCTGCATCTCAGGGCTTGGTTGCTGAAGGCCTAGATCTCCAAGATCTTCATCTTTCTCAGCAAGTGAAAGATGTTCTTTATGCTTCCAGAAAACATTCCACTAGACGTTCTTATGCTTTCAAGTGGAAGAGGTTTACTATTTGGTGTTCTGAAAAGGGTCTTAACCCCCTTGCCATACCTCTGGAATCTTTGCTGGAGTATCTCCTCCATTTGTCTAATGCAGGCCTTAAAACAAATTCAGTAAGAGTCCATTTGAGTGCTATTGCAGCTTCCCTTAAGCCTCTAAATGGACAACCTATTTCCTCTCATCCCCTTATAGCAAGATTTATGAGAGGCCTCCTTCTAACTAAGCCTCCCATTAGACCGCCTCCGGTGGCATGGGACTTGAACCTGGTTCTTGGTCAGCTCATGAAGTCACCCTTTGAACCTTTGGCTACCACCTCCTTGAAATTTCTTTCTTGGAAGGTTATCTTTCTCATTGCAATCACATCAGCACGCCACATTAGTGAATTGCAAGCACTAGTAGCTAATTCACCTTATACAAGGTTCCATCATGACAAGGTAGTCCTTAGGACTCATCCACACTTTATGCCTAAAGTTGTCTCCCCTTTTCACCTCAACCAAGAGGTCTACCTACCTGTCTTTTTTCCAGGACCTCATGCATCAAATGCAGAGAGGAATCTTCATACCTTGGATTGTAAAAGAGCTCTAGATTTTTACTTACCAAGAACACAGCAGCATAGAAAGTCCTCTCAACTCTTTGTTGCTTTTGATCCTTCTCATTTGGGACTTCCAGTCTCCAAGACAACACAATCTAATTGGATTGCTCAGTGTATTTCTTTCGCCTATCAGAGTAAGAATCTTTCTGTGGAGGGCCATGTCACAGCTCACAATGTGAGAGCCATGGCAGCCTCAATGGCTCATCTAAACTCTGTGTCTATTGACGACATCTGTCGAGCAGCCACTTGGGCCTCGGTTCATACCTTCACAGCCCATTACTGCTTGGACAAGGACTCCCGCCGGGATGCCTTGTTTGGTCAGACTGTTCTCAAACACCTGTTCCATACCTAATCAACTCCTACCCACCATCCCTGGTAGGATTCCAGAGATCCATAGGAGGAAGTGGAGCCCTTTTCAGGGATACACAGCTTCTGGGGTCTCTCCCTGGCACCTAAAGCTAGGGAGTCCCCATATGTGATGACTACATTCCTTCTTGTTCCTGGAGATAGCATAGTTTCTCACCTGTAACAGGTGATCTCCGGGAACAGCAGGAATTTAGTCCTCACAACCCACCCACCTCCCCTAGGAGTTGTATCTCTCTATCTATCTCTTTCCTTTCCCTCTCTCTCTCTTTGTCTCAGCTTTAAAACTCAACTGGAGAGAGGCAGTTGGGAAAGGTGGGAAGGCAGCACGCAGGCGCTGTGGGATGCTTCCAAAAGCTTTCTGATTGGACGCTGGGGAGCGTTCCCACGCAGGCTCATCGGTACCGACGATACCCATATGGGAGGACTAAATTCCTGCTGTTCCCGGAGATCACCTGTTACAGGTGAGTAACTATGCTATACCGCTCGGGTGGGGACTGTTATCTATCTGCTCATAGATTTTTGTAAAGAGCAGGGTTTTAAGGGCCTTGCCGACGTCTTTGTACCTGCAGAGTGAATGTACTTGTATGTGAGAAGGTTAAACTGAATGTGAAAGCAGGTGGGGAGTGGAGGAGTAGCCTAATGGTTAAGAACACTGGCTTGGGAACCCAGAGACCAGGGTTCAGTTCCCTCTAGCACTCTTTGCAGCCTTCAGCAAGTCACTTAAACCTCCATTGCCTCAGAAAAATCCAAGTTATCAATGTCCCTGTTTAATGTATAATACCAAGTTTAAGTTTCAATGTAAGCTGCTTTGATTGAAATGATAAAGCAATATGTGTTGAATAAACAGTCTTGAACTATTGGCGTAATGACTAGTTTTCCGATTAAGTTAATATCTTCCATATATCTAAAAAAAAGTCAAATGGATTATGTTTGAAAAGTGAATTTAATCAAGTAGATTCATTTAAAATACAGCCTGACAAAAAAATCCTTTATATGAGGGGGTATTATTTATTTATGGGGATAATTTTATAATCCTCATTGGTGCTCTTATGAAAACCAACTAGTAGCCTAGTGGTTAGAGCAACAGTGTAATACCCAAATGATCAGAGTTCAATTCCCACTGGCACTCTGTGACCTTGGGCAAGTCATTTTACCCTGCATTGCCTCAGAAGAAAAGAAGCGGCAATCTACTTCTGGGTTGGCAGGAGTCAGTCAGCACTTGACTAGCATAAAGTGTGTGCGCTGCTCGCATTGCATGCACTTTCTCTGTGGACTTGCATATAGGCACAGAACGCAGGCTGCTTATAGAAAACAAATTTACATGTGTATTTGCAAAACATCTGTGCTGGTGTAAGTCGTCACACCTTAAATTAAGGCTCGTTCTCTGCTGCTTACGATAGGATTTTATAAAGTAAAATACACATATGTCTTACTTTTTAAAATAGGCATAAAATGCACATGTGAGAATGACTTCATCAAATTACCTTCCAGGGGGTGTCTCCAGTAATTTCATATTTAGTTCACAAAGAGAAACATTTTATACATAACAGAGAACATGATGCGCTTAGCTAGACCTAACAAGATGACATTAACTATTCCGTATCTATTACATTAACAATTACTGTGTGGCAACAACTTTCTTATTAACTGCAAGGTCCGGTCGATACCCCTTGGCTGCCTGTTCTGCATTCACTGCAAAGGAGCAGCATGAACTGCGTCCATGCATTAATTGTCATTTTAAGAGATAATGTAGCTTAGTAAATAGATCTCTTCCTGTTTAATTGCAAATCCTGTATACACATGCCACAATTTGTGTAATTCTCCTGCTGTGCATGTTAAGGGAAAAAAAATCAATCAGTTGAATGTTCAGAGCCTGTTATGCGTTTGACAGTGGATGGCTTGCACATAGCTCGCCTATCCATGTATTTTTTAAAATTTAATATTTATTGAATTTCAAATTATTTCATGCATTGCTAAGAATTACAGTACAAACATACTGCCATTAAATCGAAGAACAAGAAGAGGAAAAGGGGAACACAAATCATAAAGCAAACATACTGAAAACATTTTTTCCCTTAATTGTGTCACCATAAGCCTACTAAATGGGTTGAAGGCTGAAACCATCCATCTACAATAAACAATATGAGCAGGTTTGTACTAAGATAGAAATATGCCCTGTGGGACTCGTGCCCTTCCCCATTCAGCCACGCATAGGAACGTATTTTTGTTGGCCTTCCTAGAAGCCCCCCTTCTGTACTTGCATCATTTATGGCTGCACTACTCACACAATCCTTTGTAAAGCTAGATCTAGTGATCTGGACATCTGAAAATAGGCATTCAGATGTGCAAATCACAGAAATTCCCTGGATCCGTTTTAGAAATCTGGGTATACAGACATCCCCCGGCACAAGTACCTCGATGTAGCACAAGGGGGCGTGGGCATGCTGGAGGTGTGGCCTGGGTGCATGTTGAAGTGCGATTTGAGAATGGCACAAGCACATCTAGCCCTGGTTATTGAGACGTCCATGCCTGTACCTGCTCCTGACCATAATTAAGGTGCAAAAAAGTGCTCATTTTAATGGCTGCATTGCTTTCAGGAGGAAAAGGAAAATGCACTCTCATCAACACAGTTAATATTTGCTCCCTAAAGACACCTATATATAAAAACATGCTCTAAACATATTACTCGTCAATCACCACATGTCTGATTATGGCCAGCCGGGACGTGCATGTCTCATAACATAGTCACTCCCCTTCTGAAATATCCCATCTGGCATATCCAAGTACCCATTTCAGAGACCATGCAATTCAGACATCCACATTTGTGAAATGGCCTACACCCACGGATGTATCCAGCCTTGCTATCTGCAAATGCCCATCACCAGAAGTGATTATTGGGGCCTTCGTCCTTTGGGGTGGAGATGAAGTGATTTCATAAGACACTTAAATGTGCCTCCCTTCCCTGCTGCTACCCCTCTAGGTTTTTGAATGTTGTGCTCTGAATGTCCCGGATTCTTTCTAGATGTCCCTCCTAAAACCCACTTCACATGTCCTCCTACCCTTTTACTCCATAGTACTATTAATATTTCTACTACTTATCATTTGTATGGTGCTAGAAGGCGTACACATTGCTGAACATATAGATCAGTGCTTCCCAAACCTTTCTCCATTGTGACCCCATTTTAGTGGTTGAAAATTCACAGGACCCCAGATAGTAACCAAAAAAATTATGACTCAACAACATAAGCAACAAATTCATTGGGTTTCTTAAAGATTCATTCAGATATAATACATAAATCTATTATTTTAAAAAGTAATTATCTGGTATACTCACCATGCCAGAGATGCACTAGCTTACAAGCGCTCTTCTGCAGTACACGGTCTCTGAGCCATCTACTACTACTATTACTACTACTACTATTGAGCATTTATATAGCGCTACAAGATGTATGCAGCACTGCACAGACATGTAATAGACGGTCCCTGCTCATCAGAGCTTACAATCTAGTCAAGATAGACAACATAAGGGAAACACAAGGAGATCAGGTGAGTCAGGATCCAAACGCGGTAGCGAAGAGGTGAGTTTTCAGCCTGGATTTGAAAAGGGTCAGAGAAGGCGCTTGCTGTACAGACTCAGGTAGTTTGTTCCAGATGTAAGGTGCAGCAAGATGAAAGGAGCAAAGTCTGGAGTTAGCAATAGAAGAGAAGGGCACAGATAGAAGTGATTTGCCAGAAGAGCGAAGTTCCCAAGGAGAGGTGTAGGGAGAGATAAGAGACAAAAGGTAGTGAGGAGCTGCAGAGCGAATGCACTTATAGGTCAGCGGGAGAAGTTTGAACTGGATGCAGAAACGAATGAAGTGACTTGAGAAGAGGGGTAATATGAGCATGATGAGGCTGGTGGAAGATTTGCCATGCAGCAGAGTGTTGAACAGATTAAAGCCATCTGTTCATTTTCAATTGATCTATTTTCTCCACCTACACAGTACAATGTACTATTTTAAATATGTAATAAGCTCTTGAAAGATTAGCAGGGAGGCAGTATTTATACCCAGAATATCAATACATTTCTTTTCAACATTTCTTGTGCTGATCAATATGGACATAGGAAAATTAGAAAAATATTATCTGATAGAATTGTCTACCTTTTCTATTTTATTGTGCAAAAGTAAGACTATCTGTATATTTTTTAAAATTATCTAGATCAAATCTGGCCATTTAAATATTGCCTTATATGGCAGACTGACCCTCACTGTGAATCCTGTGGGCAGGGTCAGACACACTACAAGTACCATAATCCCTTGGGAAAAAAGGCCCCTGCCACAGTTGAAGCCCCAGGTGGATTCAGCTAGGAGGAAAGGGTGGAGCGTGGTGGAGTTTCCCAGAGTACAATACACAGAGGCCATTTTCACCTTGGCTAGCAGACAGAGAAAGTAAGGAGTGTGTGGAGAGTGGGTAGCTGAGGAAGAGTTACTGGTGGGTGGACCACAGCCAGTAGAAGTGTAACACACGGAAGGTGCTGCAGATTTCATTAGACTCCTTGTTGGAAGATAATGATCATATGGACTGTTCCTTGGGAGTCAAGTAAACTGTGGACTTTTGTTGCTTAGGAAATAAGGAACATCCTAGAGCTTATAAAAACTCTTTCTTTGCACTCCTTTGCTTGGTGAAGGTGGAAGGAACTGTTGGGAGTATTTATACCTGGAATACTGTTCTGCAGAACAAAAGAAGCTGTTACCTGTTTGTGAACTTATCTTGTAGCTTCTCCTCCCACTGTGAGAGGTAAAGGAAAAAGCACAGAGTGAAAAGGGGAGGGGGAATTGTCTCTCCCTGCACAGTGACAGAACCCAGCAATAAAATGTGGACTGGACCAGAGGCAGCCGAGCTGTTACCAGCAAAATGGTTACTCCTTCTGGTGTTTTGAGTCTGTGGCTTTTATTGACTTGTGACGGGACATCTACAGACTTGGCTGGGTTTAAAGTGCCGTCCTGGGAGGAACGTGTGGACTGTGCCATCTGGGTGGTAACTGAAGGATTTCCAGAGCATGGCATGTTACTTTTGACACTGCGGCTAAAGCACTGGGGACATAAGGTGATTAGTGCACCTTATTAAACTAATCCCTGAATTGGACTACTGTTGTATTATAGTACTGGGAGTGCCGGTAATGGCGGTGGCTGGATTACTGGGAGTATCTGGAGCGTAGTGCACAGGACGCTTGGACCAGAGAGAGTGCTCCCTGTTGGTGACACCTGTGATGCACAGCACAGGGTCAGTCAGATTGCCATTTCCCAATATAGAGACATGGGAGCAGAAATGTGTGGGCATTGCTCCTACCCCTCCCCCAAAGAGTGAGGAATCATGGGGATCAGGGGGGTTGGGGCTACCAGTGGGGATTGGAGAAATGTGGCAGGGTTTGGGAGGTGTAGTGGCCACTTGAGCCATCAATGGTTTCTGAGGGAGTGGGAAGTAGGGGGCACTGAGTCAACAGGGACATTTGTTAGGGGGTTTATGGGGGGGTGTTTGGGGCACTGGGCAACTAATGATTATTAGGTAGTGTCAGGGTGGGGGGGATCTTCATGGTCTTGGTCTCTTTGAGTCATCTGAGGTCAAGTGTCAAACCATCTCAGATGATCCTTGTGATCGGTGCTACATCCTTATGCCTGCCCAAAGCTGCATAAAGATCCAGTATTAACAGTACAGCTAATTTTTAGTTCATCTTTTTACAGAGGGGGCAATTAAATATTTGCTCTTTTGCATTCAATTAGAATGCCGACTGCACTATGCTTTATCACAGTGGTTTTGCTTGGGATTCTCCTGTGATAGATTGCTTTTGGCAATGGAGAGAAAGACTAACACGAGAAGATCTCAAGCAAAACTCTGGGCAAGTGCATGGCACAGTTTGCTGCATTAGCCCATGATTTGGTATCTGAGACAATGGAGGGTTAAGCGACTCGCCCAAGAACATTTCACGTGTTGGTCAAGTAAAACAACCATGTTGGATGCCAAACCATAGCGAGAGGGTGCCACATTGACTTTTTGAGTCAGCATATGAGTCTGCTAGCTTAAGATCCCATAAAGGTAGAAAAGCACCAAAACCAGCCCTTATCCTGGCACCGTTTTTGTCCGGTAACTTCCATGGACTTGTTCAGCGACATGAGAAGTAGAATGTGCCCTCATTTGGAGAAAGGAAACAAGCAGTTCTGGAGGTTTATTTCCCCTGTTTCAACAATAAAATAAAATTACATTTTCTATTTAGATGGTTAGGATGGGGAATACCGCACATGAATCACGCACGCTATGCTAACTGTTAGCATGAGGAAACGTGATAAAAATTCATGTTAGCTATTAGTGTGTGAAAGTGTTGTGACTGGGCCATTTATGGGCGGGGTGCGGGTAGTGATGTCACATCAAGATTAGCATAAATATCATTGGCATGCGCTAACTGAGAATGCTGTCATTAGCATGTGCGCACATACTGCTATCTCAATGAGTGGTGGGAAGTGCGCCTGCACTGTTTGCTTGATGGTTAGCACGTTCTGGTGCATCTCCCCGTTCTAACTGCAGAGGGACGTATTGGACACATTTCCCACAGTCAGCACGAGTCTCCACACTATCGTTTGCAGCATAACATGCCCTAATATAATCCATTTTGGAAACCATGCCCCATTAATTTTATTTAGATTGCCCTCTTTGCAAATAGTGTGAACTCTTTGTAAATAGCACACACTAAGGGGTCTTTTATTGATGGGTACTAGCTGGCAGTGCATGTTTGGCGCATGCTTTGATGAGCACTAGGGTCCCCCCACCAATAACAATCTCCCCCAAACCTCCCACCCCCCTTGATAGCCCTTGCTTCCTCATCCCCTCCCTTTCACACACCTTCACATATGCTATACAACATCTCCATAGTGTACAATAGTTATGCAAATTGTTAAGCTGTACTAATAAATGATAAATCATTGCCAGTTAGCTCAGGGCCACGACAGCAAGGGAATCATCCTGCGCTGATTGTGCAACCCATGAGTGGGCAGTAAAGGGCAGAGTGGACGAGGTGATCTCAGCACAGTGAGCGCTGTGTTCACACCGCATGCTAGCTGCATTAGTGCATGTTAACCTAATGCCGTCTCAATAAGTGATGCAAGATGCACCCATGTTAAGGCAGCATGCGCTATGGGACAGGGCTCCAGGTTAACAGCCAGGAAAATGCTTTCCATGCTCACGACAGTTAACATGGGGGCGTTGTACCTAATATGCTAAGGTTTTGGCATTATTGGTGTGCTAGTACAAGACCCTCTATATTGTAAAACCAAAAGCATACCAAAGACAGAGCATCAGTGGGGTTGCATCGTGACGTAAACCCTGACACTAAGCCACAGGAATAGGAATTTCCCCATCATCAGTGTTCTATCTATGAGTTTATATATATTTACTCGATTAAAGACCTCCTAGTCAAGATACTGAATTTCACAGAGATGTGCACACTAAGAACCTAGGAACTACCATATTGGGTCAGACCAAGGTCCATCAAGCCCAGTATCATGTCACAAATACCTGGCCCAAAGTCCACAGCTTCCAAAATGCTCATCCTGGGGTGAGCAGTGGATTTCCTAGGTCCTCTTTAATAATGGTTTATGGACCTTTCTCTAGGAATTGTCCAAACCTTTTTTAAACCCAGCTTTTAGTAAAGCTAGTATCTTTATTGAAACAATACTACCTTAAATGCAATGCATGCCTTTGAGTCAGTGCTGACTCCTGGAAACCCAGCAGCATGACTAAAAGTACATTACCAGGCCTTTCTTCTAAGGCAATGTAGGCTTAAGCGATTTACTCAAGGCCACAAGGCGGCCTAGTGGGGACTGGACCCGGGTCACCAAGGCAGTGCTCTAACCACCAGACTACTACTCCACTACCTTAAATATTGGCAAAGTTAATATTCCAGTTCCACAGCCAGTGTTTTTTCCAAATGCCTGCTATGGTTTTGATATATTTAATTCATACTCAGTGCTACTATCTGCAGAAGCAGCAGTGCTGAATATCGAATATACATATATGGCAAGTAGTAATTGCTGATGCTATATGGATTGCTGATGATATTAGCCGCTACTGTAAAGCTATTCAGTGAAATTTAGGGAAGCCTTTTTGCAGGCCTACATTCATTCATTTAGCTATAAAGATAGCAGCTCCATATTGCCAGCTATCTATAGGTTTTAGATGTAAACTCCAGCACTAATTGAATACTAACAGGGCAGTCTGTAAGAATTTTCAGCATCAGGGTCTGCATGAGGGTTTATATGTTTAGCAGCTGCAGTTCAAAATATATATCAGGCTGAGGATTTCTGGTTATTATTTCACAAAACACTTTAACAGAATCAACATCTCTCACTCTGACAAAAATTACATAAAGCTGTCCATATGCAAATATGGGCTTAGGAATAAATAAAACATTTTCCAAATGTCTCGTCTACTTATCTGTTTATAGTTATAGAATATGAAAATTGAATCACTCTGCCAGTGGTACCTTTCCCCTTCCCTTGGCTATGTTAATGGTGCTTTCCTCCCTTATCCCATAGGTCAGGGGTTCTCAACCCAGTCCTCTGGGACCCCCCCCCCCCCCAAGCCAGTCAGGTTTTCAGGATATCCACAACAAATATGCATGAGATACAGTAGATCTGCCTGCACTGCTTCCATTCTATGCAGATCTATCTCATTCATATTCATTGTGGATATCCTGAAAACCTGACTGGCCTGGGGGTTCCAGAACCACTGTCATAGGTGGTACTTTCTCTCCTTGCTTCTCCTCTGTCCTATCATTGGTGCAGCAGAACCGCAGACTATTCTGCAAAGACAGCTGTGAAACAAACTAGTCAGCGCAGTGACAGGCCTTTAAGCATCTGTGCAGAGTTGCCAAGTTATCCAGTTCCAGGAGTGAGATTTTAAGCCAGTCCTGGATTTGTGACAAGCGCATCCTGATGCATTTTGGGATCTGCAGCATTGATTCCAATGGATGAAATCAGGGACTGCAGACACCATAGTGCATTGCAATACAAATGTAAAACCAAAACCAGCAACAAATCTGACTCTTGGAACTGGGTAACTTGACAACGCTGCCTGCGCACACGTTCAGCCAGCTGCTCTTGCTCCCTCCAACAGGAAGCTTGCATCAGAGGAGACAAGACCAGCAGGCCAAGAATGCCTATGTGCAGGACCATGCCAAGCTAGAAATGTGCCTTGTGCGACCAACAAATCTGGTACCCCTCTCCACCTAGCCACATTCAGTAACTCACTCTTTTTGAGCTTCCTGGAATCCCAGTGATGATATCAGCGCCCCCTTTTGTGCTTGTGCCCTGTGCAGCTGCACCGCTCGCACAGCCCTTGGTAAGGCCTTGCCAATGTACGGGGGTGCTTAAAGGCCATCCACCTCAAAGGCAGTGGTTTGCTCTGTTGCTGACTTTGCAAGATGAGGAGGGGGCATGATGCTACTCCCTCGAGGTCTGCTTCCGGCACATTAGTGAAGGGGAAGGAAAGAGGGATGCTGGACACTGCATCCCACTGGTGAGGGGGATGGGAAGGGAAGAGGAGAGGAGAAGCTAGACAACCGAGGAGAAGGGGAGGGGAGATGTTGGACCAGTGGAGGAAGGGTAGGGAAGAGAAAGGGAGCTGGTGGGGAGGCAAGACCTTGAACCACTTGAGGGAAGGATACAGGACCCTGAGCCACCCAGGTATGGACAAATGGCTGCAGATTCACCTAGTGCAGTAGATTGACCTTACTCCCAGGACTGGGCCAAGGTTATCTATTAGGTGCACAGGAGCCCTAATCTAGGATTCTTTTAACAGCAGCAGAACTGATAAATATTAAACTGGGATTAGAAACACAAACACATTAAAGGACATGATCTATGTTACAAAGGACTACAGTATGCAATTGTCGTGCTGAACGTTTGAATTGGACATTTTGTTGCAAAAAAGAGAAATGGAGCAACCAGTTCGGAGTCATAAACCCCTTTCATTTTTGCACCAATGGCTTTGAAGGGATTTCCTTTCCTCCCATGGCGAATCTGTTCCCGGTCGATGTGTACGCTGGTTGGGTAAAGGAGTAGGAGAGAGCCTGGGTCAAAAATGTTCTGTATCCCGGTCCCTGCAGGACCTGATTGTCTGTAATCCCCCCAGAGCAAGGGGGAAAGAGAGTGTTACAAGCCTAGGGTCATGGTGCTCTTTGTAACTTCTTTTCTGCCTTGATGAAAATGGAGCTGCCCATGGTCATCCTGTCTGGAAAAGATGTGCTGCTGCAAACTGTTTGGATGGTAAACCTTCCATAGATATTTACATCTTAATGGTATTATGGTGCCATATAGCAATGTTTCTGTTTACATGTGCAGTTCCAACCCCTTATTAACTGCATGACAACTCTCTTTGTTGAGCAGTCTATTCTTTTTTTTTTTTTGTTAACATATCTTTATTCAAAAAAGAAAATTTACAAGTGGAAACAGACACGAGATGTAAAGCACATAGTAAATCTCCAGGCAAGAGGCAGCTTACATCTCAGTGGAGGAAAGAAAATCAGATTAACAGCAGTAATCCAAACTGAACATATTAACATAAGGAAAAAAAAAACAAAAAACAAAACAAAACATTGAAACATCACAACACCATAAGTCACGACCAGTCCATAACCAAGGAACCGCCCTGCTAATAGTATGGGTAAGTTGTAGTAACACGCTAATGCCTTAATCCAAGATAGTTATGTAATGTATTCCATTTCCTATTCAGTTTGCCTGCCCAAGGGCATTTAAGGGCGTATATTTCCTCATAGCTCTGATGAAGACATAATAAGTTCCACCATTGTTCAAAGTGCACCTGATCCAGGTTCTTCCAATGTGTCAGAATAATTTTCAGGGCCAGGCTTATCATAAGATCTAATAATTGACTGTCAGGTTTAGACAGCGCGGGAGTAATCATCATGGATTTGAAGACAATAATTGGATAAGTAAGCGGAACTTGTAGATTGAAAATAGTCAATACACGCTGCCAGACTTTTCTCCAAAAACCCTGCAACAAATCACAATAGAAGAGCATATGGGATAAAGTTCCAATAGCTGTTTGACAAGACCAACAACGATTGCCCTCCTGTGCCGCCCACTTCATCTTCCGTTGAGGTGTAAGGTAAGCACGATGTGCTAGGAAGTACAGGGATTGTGTTAAGGATGCGGCTCTAGTGATTCGTACTTGAGAGTCCCAAAAGGTACTCCATTGATCCGTGTTAAAACAATCCCCTGTATCCTCCAGCCACTCCAATTGCACCTTCGAGCATTCTTTGTCCCCTTTCGTTCGGAGTAGCGTAAGGCATTTGGACATTGCCCGCGTGCCCACCTGAATCTCACGCATTTTTTGCAGGAGCGGCCATTCTGAGAGCATCGTAAATGGGGATACGCCAGCTTTGCTCATACAATGCCTGAGTTGGCACCATTGAAACAAACAGGATGAGGGGAGACCAAAGTCGCTAGTCAGATCCCCAAAGGTCTTAAAGACATTCCCCTTTAGCAATTGACCAAGCGTCGTGATACCATGGTCTATCCATTTTTTCCATCGAATGGGTTTCCCGGCTATGCAGAGCCGTGGGTTCATCCAGAGAGGCATTTCAGAGGAAAAATCGTCACCATCTTCAAGACATTTTGCAAGATCCCTACAGGCTTCCTGGGTTGCGCCCACAACTTCGTTTTGTAGCTTCCCCGGCGACTGTGCCATCCCTATCATCATCCAAGTCTGAAAGGGCCTATTGAGAGCTTGCTCTACTTTCAGCCATCTAGGTCCCTTGTCCTCGTCTTCTGTTGAAGTCCATTGTGCACCCTGTCGCAGCAATGAGGCTTGATGTAGACACTTAGCGTCTGGAAAGTGCACTCCTCCCTGGGCTTTGGGCAAGCGAAGCTTCCAGGCGGCAATACGAGGAATTCTATTGCCCCAGAGAAAGGAAACAAGCATACTGTTGATTCGTTTATAGAAGCACGGAGGAAAGAATATAGGTATCATACTTAGGATATAACTGATCCTCGGGGCCAATACCATTTTTATAGTTTCTAATCTCCCCCACCAAGTCAGATGTAGTGGGGTCCACTTGGTAATACACTCACGGATCATTGTTTTACAATTGGATACATTAAGGTGCAAAGTAGCTTGTAGAGTTAAGCCATATAGCACTCCGAGATATTTGAAAGACGATGAAGCCACTTGGAAAGGATATTCTTGCAGCGTCTGTGCTGGCACGTCTGCAGTCAATGGAATTAAAGTGGTCTTTGAGTAATTCACTTTGTATCCTGAAATTGCTGAGTATCTCTTTATGATTTGTAAGGCTATTGGCAAAGACTCGGGCTGAAGGAAGAGGAGAAGATCATCCGCATAGGCAGATAACTTGCATTGACCATCGGCCAGCTCGGCTCCAATAATACTCTCATGTTGCCGAATCGCAATCGCCAGCACTTCCAGAGCCAAATTAAAGAGAAGTGGAGACAAAGGGCATCCTTATCGGGTACCTCTTTGCAATGTAAAGGGGTCTGATATTCCTGAATTGGCAGCAATGCGTGCCATGGGCTTGGCATACAGCACCTTTATTCTGTTAAGACAGATCTCCCCAATCCCAAACCAGCTCAAAGCTCGGAAGAGGAAGGACCATTCTAAGCGATCAAATGCCTTCTCGGCATCTAGGGATAACCCTATCAGGGGTTCCGGTACCTGCTGCGCTACTGTTAGCACATGAGCCAATAAGCGTCCATTATCCGTAGTGGATCTGCCCGGTACGAAACCACACTGATCTGCATGTATCAGGTCACCGAGAAGCGGGTTCAGCCGGTTAGCTAGAACTTTGGCATAAATTTTGTAGTCGGCGTTTAAGAGTGATATGGGCCTGTAGTTTTCTATTTTCTGCGGGTCTCTCCCTGGTTTCGGATGAATCACTACTGTGGCTTCTGCCAACATACCCACTTCAGAATCGGGTTTACAAAGCCCGTTAAAGTAAGTCTGCAGCATCGGAGCCAGCAAGAGCTGATATTTATGATATAATTCCAGTGGGAGACCATCTGGTCCCGATGCTTTTCCTCGAGCCATCTGCCCAATAGCTCTGCGTATCTCCGCCGCTGAGAATTCTGCTTCCAATTCCTGAGCCTGTTCTGGTTGTAGTTTTGGTCCGGATATGTCGGCGACAAATTCAGCAAATGCCTCTGCGCTACATCCAACTTCTGTTCGGTATAGAGTCTCGTAAAAATCTCTACAGCGCCGTAATATCTGTTCATCTTGAATAAGGAGCCCTCCTCCTACATCCTGCAGTACTGCAATCCTAGATACATCCTTTCGTGCTTTAAGCCAACTGGACAGTAAGGGGCCAGCTCGGTTGTTCTCATGGTAATAAGTACTGCGTTGCGTATATACTAGGGTGTGAGCTTCCTTATATAACATGTTATTATAGCGGTATCTTAGGCGTTGTAATCAAATCAAAATCATTGGATCCGCGTTCTTGGCTAGGAGCCGTTCCCCGGCTTTGATTTGTTTCTCCAAATCCTCTCGTTCGATCTTCCTGAGCTTATTCCTTCGTATGGTGTAGGTGGTGATGTGTGCTCGAAGTGTCGCTTTGAAGCCTTCCCACCACCCCCATATGGATGTATCGGAAGGGTCATTAAGTTGAATATAGGTCTCTATGATATCATTAATGGAAACGCAGAAGGTTTCATCTTGTAGTAAAGACTTGTCAAAGGTCCACCTATTTGGTAGTTTCCGGGATTGATCCAGTCGTATGACTAGGGAAACTGCGGAATGATCAGATACCGTGCCCGCGTGAATAGTAGTCGCCACAACTTGCTGAAGTAGACTAGCTGAGATCAGGAAATAATCTATCCGAGTTTGAGTTTTATGCGGCACAGAATAGAACGTATATTCCCGAGCTGTGGGGTGCAATAGCCGCCATGGATCCACTAAGTGGAGGTCAGCCATAATGCTCTGCAAGATTGCGTGTGAATTTGGCTTAGTGATGGATTTATATGGGGTCCTATCCAGCAAGGGATCTAGTAGCATGTTGAAGTCTCCCCCTGTGATTATGTTAGTATGAGCCATTTCTGTTAACTCCATAGCAATTCCTTTATAAAAGGTGGGATCATCAATTGTCGGTGCATATATATTCAAGAACGTAACCAGCGATTGACCCAGCTGCAATGTTGCTCTTGCCCATCTACCCATGGGGTCTGCTTTTACGCATGTCAGGGATGAATGAAACTTTTTGCGGAGCAGTATTAACACCCCTCCTTTTCGTCCCAGTGCAGGCGATACCACTGCCACTTGATATGTGGATGATGTTACCTTATGCGACTCTCGCTCTGATAAATGAGTCTCCTGTAAGTAAATTATATCAGCTTTCTTGTGCTGGCAGTATGTTAAGATCTTTTTGCGCTTTATAGGATCCGTAATCCCTTTTACATTTAAGGTGAGTATAGTTAGGTCAGCTGCCATACTGGATGTAAGGCTGTGTTATGTGTAAGGCGTAGCTATTAATGGTCAGAGCAGTACTTGCTTGCCAAAGCATGAGCGGAAAAGTGGGTTGGACTGGTCGTGATAAACGATTTAACATTGAACTCATACATTTCAAGGTGATAACTGCCACCAGTGTCACTATAATATCCCTAACCTCTCCCTTGGCTACATTTCTGAATAACAATTACAGGTTCTTTTTGAAAATCATCATTACCTGCCTGTAGTTACCATACAAATAGTAGTTACATATTTGGTCCCCATGCAGGCTATAACATGTAATTATACCTTTGTTCCCATATCCACTAAACTAACTCAAAGCAACTATCCCAGTACAGATTAGGTTGTTAAGGCCAGCTCTGCATCAGAGACAGTGGAAAAACTTGGGCCCTCAAATAATAGTGAGTCCTGCGAGTCCATACTAACACCCCCCTATCAGGAGAGCTCATTATTATACAAAAGGAACTAGCCATCATCCAGAAGGTATTGGTAATTAGGATTCCATACCACTACTTTCTTGTAGGAAGGATCGCAATTTGTCAGCATCAACAAAGTTCCTCATTGTGTTATGGAGCGTCACCCTCATGGTACCGGGGTAGTATAGGCCATACCTTGCCTGCAGACTCTGTAGCATAGGCCTACACGCGAGCAGCGCTCTTCTGCGATCCATGGTTTGCTTGCTAAGATCAGGATAGAAAGAGACTTTCTGACCTTGGATCTGTAGAGATGGAGCTTTTCTAGCGGCTTGCAGAATTTGCAGGGCCTGTACGTGACGCAGGACTTTCACAATCATCGGACGCGGATACCTGGTGTTTTCTGCCTTGTTCGTGGGGACCCGTTGTGCGCGCTCCAATTCAAAAGGCCTGGTAAAGGATATCTGCAGCAACTCCGGAAGGACTTTCTCCAAGTAAGCGATCGGATCAGATCCTTCGGCTCCTTCAGGTACCCCTACGATTCTGACGTTGTTACGCCGTGCACGGTTATTTTGGTCTTCAATGGAGTCCTCCATGTGCTTAATACGCTTGGTCAGGGGTCCGATTTGGTTGAGTAGCACATCATGTTTCTGTACTTGTCCCTCCACCATCTCAACGCGGGAGTTCATCGCATTAATTTTCTCTTTAACCTCGCTCATGTCTTCTTGGATCGCCGTTAGAGAAGCCGCGTTTTCAGCGACCGTTTCTTTAACGTTCTTTAGCTCCAGCAGGATTTCTCGTAGGCTCTCCGTGGTATTTTCTTTCTCCGCCGCGGCCATTTTGTGAGGGGATCCTGTGTCGGATTTAGACCGCTTTGCAGAAGACCCCGGTCCCGGCTGAAATTCCAGCCGCGCTGGCTTCAAAGTAGTCATCTTACAGGTTTGCCTGGGAATGTATCACCAATGGGACACAAAGGGATGATAAAGTACGATCAATTTTGCATTAAAGTAGTACAGGATTCTTCAGTAGCCTCAAGAGCTTTACTTCACACGTCCATTCGGCACCGCGGCTAGCTCCGCCCCCCTGTTGAGCAGTCTATTCTGACTGTGCCACTGCCTTTAAATTTATGCTGAACAAATCATCAGAAATGCAAGACTGCACGAAGACAACCGAGGTGTGAAGATTGGTGGAAGACTCAACAACCTTTGCTGTGCTGATGATACCACTTGACTGGCTGAAAGTGAAGACAATCTAAAACATTTGCTTCTCAAGATCAAGGAACATTGTCTTAAAATGGGCCTGCACCTTAACATTAAGAAGACAAAGATCCTGACAACTGGCAAAATCAATAAATTCATCATTGAAATATTTGACAACTTTAACCTGCTTGGATCGACAATCAATAAAGAAAGGAGAAGCAGTCAAGAAATCCAATGACGCATTGCTCTTGGCAGAATGGCTATGAAGGACCTAGACAAGATTCTCAAGAGCAGAGATGTCTCTCTCCATACAAAGATTTGACTTGTCCAGGCCATGATATTTTCAATAACATCATATGGATGCAAAAGTTAGACAGTGAAAAAGATAGACAGGAAGAAAATTGATGCCTTTGAATTATGGTGCTGGCACTGAATACTGCGTATATCATGGACTGTGCAAGGAGCAAACCAGTCAGTACTAGAGGAGATCAAACCTAAGCTTTCCTTAGAAGCTCAGATGACAAGACTTTGACTTTCATTCTTTGGCCACATCATGCAAAGAGAGAGATCATTAGAAAAAGACTTGGCAAGGTAGAAGGTCAACGCAAAAAAAGGGAGGCCAGCAATAAGATAGATCAATACAATAACAGCAGCTATGGGTACCACACTATCAACAGTGACTGAAGACTGAACACAGTTTTGGTCGACTATTCAGAGGGTTGCCATGAGTGAACACCGACTCAACAGCACTTAACAATTTTTTTTTTAAGTGCCTTCATGTCAATCCTGACACCTAGTGACCCAGCAGCCCCTGGTACTTTTTGGCAAGGTATGACTGGAAGTTCTGTAGATTGCTATCACTTTTCTTTTGAGGCAATGGAGAGTAAGGTGACTTGCCCAAGGCCATAAGGAGTGCCAGAGGTAATCAAACCCAGATCTTCTGAGTTGTTCTAACCACTAGGCTACTCCTGGGGTTGTAATCTTCTAGTAATCTATTATACTGACACCTCATGGTACTTATTGGTACTGCAGCCTTGCATTTTCAAGAGACATTCTGTAGATTCATGACATGATATATGTAATATTTTACTATTCAATATTAAGTTAAGGAATTTTTTGAATAACTATTAAGATTCACAATAAATGGGCTTTATGTACACATAAAATATTTCTTGTAGACACATAAAATATATTAACTTCTAATTACTAATTTCTTCACTTTTCTTATTTTAAGGAAAAGTTAAAAACTGCTTACTTCCTCTGCTGAAGGTGATATTGAAATCAATTTTCATAATTCTTGCAAGCAAGGTCAGAAGTAGCCATGCATAACATATTATCCATTATGCTGTCTTGCTTCTCTTCTTATGACTGATTTTCTCCTCTGTTTGGTGTAATTGGAAGTTCTATGAGGGGTGTGTAAGAGAAATCCCTTATTTAACTTATAGAAAGATTACTATTTAAACTAACTTGTTTGTGGCCTTATTTAGAAGCACAGAATTCATGGAATGGCTGGGACCAAGATCACTCCAGATATTAGGGGGAGCTGGATAATAACACAAACTGCCCTTTCTGTGTAACCATCCTCATCTCTCCTCTCTCTTTGGTGTCTTCCCACCTTGCCTGACATTTTGGTAGTTTGGTTCTTTGATGATGCAAAACCTCTCCATATATTCTGCATGAAGTTCATGGCCTGAGACCAGCTGTTTCAGCTATTTGATGTACTGCACACTTCAAACATCTGATCTGAGGCTATGAACTGTGTGGGAGGGAGAGAGATGATGGCTGACCAAAGGAATGTGCTCCAGAAGCACCATTCAGGGAAAGATCATGTAGCTGTTGAGTCAGGCAGGGCTATGGAGGGGAAATGTCATGTATTGGATTATGACCTCTGTGAATGTCAAATGCTGGAAAACAGATTTTTCCCCAATCATTGATTATACCCTGAAATAATTATTTTCTTCTGGATATCGGATATCTTCAGATATGGATCATCAGATGAAAGGTATCCCAATATACTACTAATACTACTACTAATCCCCAACAAAATTGGTTCAGACAAAACCACAGTGTCAAAACTCTTCTTACCCTTGAGTAGAGTATCAATGAGGGCAGTATCGAAAAATCAAAACAAGCATTCATCCTTATTTTCATTGACATTTGCGCCACCTTTGACTCCATTAACCATAGCAAACTCATTGAACATCTGATTGATATTGGAATAACAGGGATTCCTCTAAGATGGTTTTGCTCATAATTGTCAGTCTGCACACAGCAAGTAAAGATAAAGGACAAAACTTCAAGCAAGCACAGGATTCAAGGGGAGATTTCCCAAGGATCCGCCCTCTTTGCCCTTCTTTTTAATCTATATATCCAACCCGTCTGCAACATAATATGAAAGCACAAGATAAAGAACCATATTTATGCAGGTGATCTTATGTTATATGCCCTATACAACTCAAATGACCCAGATATTTCCTATATACATGCATGCCTCACTATTGGCTAAGGGATCACAATGATATAACAAAACCAAAGTTCTCTTTATCAATGGCGACCAATCCTTCACACCACCGACATCAATCACTGTTAATGATCACCAACTACCGGTAAAAATAGAAGTGAAATACCTTGGTGTTACCCTGGATCAAAAATAAAATTTTCAGTCACACATCAAGAAAATCTCTGCTGCAGTATACCACAAGATTAAGATCCTTTACAACCTCCAACCGCTACTAGAAAGCAAACCTATTTTGCAGTTTGCCAAGCAATCATCACACCTCATTTTGACTACTGTAACTCAGTACTTCATGGACTTCCAAAAAATGCACTCATTCCACTACAACTCGCACAGCACACTGCAGCCAGAGTAATATCAAGGACACCAAGGCAAGAACATATTACCCCAGTACTTAAAGCCTATTCTGGCTACCTACACTAACACAAATAAAATACAAATCAATTCTTAATACCTTTAAAACCATTCACAATATGGCACCTGACTGCCTACTTTCTCTCATAAAAAAGACCCCTGACAATACATCTAGAAGATCTCAAAACCAAAATTTACTTGAAATATCAAAACTAAAACCTACCGGCACCCAAGCTTTATGTCAGAGACCATTCTTGAACTATGGTCCTACATTATGGAACTCCCAAGCAATATATGAGCAATATGTGACTTTTCAGACTTCCAAAAAAAAATAAAAACTCTTCTATTCCAGGAATCATTCAGGCTCACTGCTTAGTCGGCAGCACAACTCCATCCAGAAAATTCCCTACTTATATATTCCCTTCTTAAATATATACTCACTTACATTCCCTTAGAGTGGAGGAGCAGCATAATGGTTAGAGCACTGGCTTACTATCCAAGAGAGAAGGGGTTAATTCCCACTAGTCTGCCTTGAGCAAGCTATTTAACTCTCCATTGCCTTGGAAGAAAAGTCTGGCTATCTACTTCTGGTCACACTGCAAAACCCAGGAGCTGCTGGGTTTGCAGGAATTAGTATTGAATTGAAGGCACATGTTGCATTGCATATATACTCCCTTAACCCCTCTCACACAATAACAATGGCAAGATACACATAGGTGGTGAACAGCAGAATAAGGAGATCAGGAACCAAAAGCAGCCTTGAAAAGGTGGTGTTTAAACCTGGATTGAGAAACTTGTTTTTATTATAAAAGTCCATTTATCCAACTTTGAAATCATTATTTTTGTTGTCATCATTGTTTTTATTCCTTTCCTGTTAATTTGTTTACGTGGGCTATCATTGTTCAACATTTCAGATTTCTATCTATTCAATGAAGTTGATAAGAATCAGTGCATTTCCTATACTTCATGCATGTAACAAGCAGTCTATTGCTCTAGAGGACATGAACAACTCTCTGTTCTTTTAATAACAGAGTTGCCAAGTTACCCAGTTCTAGGATTGAGATTTCTTGCCAGTTTGGGCTTTAAATTTGTATTGCAATGTAGTATGGTATTTGTAGACTTTGAATTTACCCAGTGGGATCAGAACTGCAGGTTCCTTAATGCATCAGAAAGTGCTTGTCAGAATCCCAGGATTTACTTAAAATCGCACTGCTGGAAGTGGGTGAACGGGCGGTCCTGTAATAGTACTGATAGGGGGTCCATATTCAGCGGCAGCAGGCAGAGCTTTTAAAGCACATGAGCCGCCACCACTGAAAGTAAAACCAGATATTGAGTGATAGAGCCTATCTGGCATCCAGGGCTGAAAATCCACTTTCATCGGCAATCACGGCAGCTATCCGGTCAATGGTGACAATGAGCAACTAACCGGTCAGCTAACCCACATAAAATTAGAACAGCCATTGACCTGTCCAACTTTAGGCAGTTTAGCAATTTGCCGCTGATTGGATAGCGACCACGACCGCCTCTGCTCTGTCCAGAGACTGCTCCGTCCAGAGTCTGCTCCGGATTTAACCAAAAGTCTTTCCTGCAGTCGGTGAGGATATTCAGTGGCATTGTCCGGATAATACTGTTGAATATTGGGATGGCTGGATTTAGTCAGTTAGCAGATCCTACTAACCAGCTACATCCTTTTGAATTTTGACCGCTTCACTTTTATGTGCCACTGGTCATATACAGGGTCATACAGCGGTAGTAAGTCTTCATGTAAAATATATCCTGTTCCAATAAGCTTGGTGCCTAAGTGGGTGCCTGAATAAATGGCAAATTGGATCCACTTAGAGTAAAGCATGCGTATTCTTTATTTTATGGAATCAGCGCATGTGCCTAAGGTGCACCATTAGAGAATTACCCTCCAAATTTGTGGTAACTGTGTTGTTAGATACTGGCCACGCCCTCAACAGTTACTGCATAAGCTTTGCAGTTACTGTGTATTTGTTACTAATATACAGTCGCTGCAAACATTGCTGTGCTTTAGTAAACAGGCCTCTTAGAATAAAATGTGGTACTTTTTAATTTATTTTGTTTTTTGGTATTTTATATACTCAGTTCATAAATCACCCATCAGTATTACCTGAGTGACTCACAAAGTAACATACATAAAATTAAGTAAACATAAAATCAAATACACATTAAACATGATAATTACAATAATATGAGAACAAACAGCACTAACCTGCCATCTTAGAAGTGAACAACTTTACAACCTAAGGAGTGTTTGACTAACCGTGTTTTAAACACCGTGGTATTGTTATGCTCAATTGGAAGCCTATTCCATTCTTGAGGCCCACATATAGAAAATGAACAGTTACTTGTTTCTACAAAATGAATTTTCCCTAATGATGGAAGATAAAGCAGCTGCATACCTTCTGAGCTTAAATTTCTAGATGGTCTATACATTTTCAATACCATATTTACATAAAATAGCGTCTCCTTTGCAAAACTTTATGTATTAGCAGCAAAATCTTAAATTTTATTCTAAGGAGGCCTGCGCAAGGCAGTTAATATGCATTCTTGTGCGTGGTAAGTGTCTGCTGAGGCCCATGGTAACAGTTACCTTATGTACATGACAGTTAGCACACACTGATTTAAGTGCTAACTGCCACCCATGTGTTAGGGTGCCGAATGGGTGAGATAGAGGCAGAGAGTGGGACCACATTGCCGTTAGTGTGGAGGGAAATATCACATCCTGTCAATGTTGCCATTAACGCAGGTGCACCTCAATAGACAGAGGTATTATAAGTGCACCTTTAGCAATAGCACTTTGTGTTAGAGTACTTATCTTCAAGTTAACTGTTGGGAACCTGCTAGTAAAGCCCCTGACAGTTACCACGGAGGCTTTGCACTTAATGCAAATTAGCTTTTGCACTAAATTCATGTTAGGTACAAAATCCTAAAACACTTCCGTAAAAGGGCTCCTTAATGAAATAGGAAGCCACTGCAAAGCTGCAAATTGTGGAGAAATATGACTACAAGGCATCCTAAAGAAAATCCTTTTGGTAGCATTCTGCATTACTGGAAAAGCTCACATGGTATTCGGAAGAAGTCCCAACAGCGAATTACAGTAATCACGTTTTGTTGACTACGCTCTGCAAAACTGTTCTGACATTGTCATCAGTTATGAAAGATCATAACTGTTCAAATGGATTAAAAAATACAAACTTTACCAATGCTTTAACATATGGTAACATAGACAGTGTGGAATCGAGAATGACAGCAAGACTCCAAACTTGCCTAGACACCTGAGTCTGGATATCATTAAAAACAACAAGCTAACCGCCCCCCCCCCCTTCCACAGATGAGTGCAGGATGAGCACAAGAGGTCCATACTGAAAAATATGAGTAAATCGCGAAAAGCATTCCAGTGATAAAGTGAAGAGGAAAGAGGTAGGAGTTATCAGAAGGTGAGAGGCAGTAGAGTTTAAGGCTTATAATGTTTGTTAACTCCTTTCTAATTAGTTTCAAAGTATCTGTTGATTTTAACTTGAAAGGTTGTACATTTCTGGTTTGTTTGAATGTGTCCTTGTGATTGATGCAGGGTTTTGGTCCCAAAAAGTGCTCTGCTACAGAGGTGTCACCTTGGGCAGCTTTGCAGCGTATTATGTCATATCTATGTGAATTGATTCTTGTCATTAACATCCATCTGTTTCTCCAAGACAGCGCCCTTCACATTTCCTGCATTGAATTATACCTACTACAGTAGAGGAGAAGCGTGAGTAGGATTTCCTTATTGTGAATGTCTTTACCATATGGGTAACTGTGGAATCCTGGGAAATATGGAAAGTGGAAATAAGCAATGATATGAAAACACCCTGAACCAGAGCTTCTAAGTGATAATGAGTCACATTGCACTCTTATTGCTGACTTTTTATCAGTATAAGTTTCCTTTTGCACTAATACATCCTTGCAGACTGTAGAACCAACAGAGTTACATGACTGAGCAACGTATACCTAAATCTAATCTAAACTACCTTCTGCTTGTTAATCATGACGATGAATAATAGCTTTTCTTTGCAAGAACTACAGTATTGAAAGGGTTTGTCACACCTCCTCATTTCTTCTGAACTGTAGCCTGCAAAAGTCAGAGAAAATAGCTAAAGCAAATCTCTTTACTTACAAGTGGAAAACTACAAAGGTGCAATCACTTACCTCCAAATCATTCTTTCTAATTAACAGACCCACAGAGAAAAAACGCCTCTTTTTCTTTCTGTGCTTCTGATGACATTCAGTCTGTTTTTCTGACACTCACTCCCAATTCACTGCAATCAAGGATCAATTGACAAGAACCATTCTTACTCACATTTATTGAGTGACATCAATCACTGGATCGTGATTAATGAACCAATCTAAAAAGTGTCATGAACACAAACCAACTGTCCTTCAAACGGTGCACTCACAAATATTTCAGTGCATTGCCTTGCTGCAGAAAAAGAAGACTACATTGTAGTTATGTGATATTATTTCAACATATTTTTTTTCTAAATGCGCTTTATTTGTTTTAGCAATAAGCTGTGTGCTTTGATACATAGAAAATTGCTAATTGATTATTCTACAGTAGCTCATAATCTTTCAATCTCAATAATTTGTGTATTTTAGATTAGATTCAAAAGATTATGGGAAACAAAAAATGCAAAACGCTGCAAGTGATGTTACTTGCAAACTTTTGATGTGTCACAATTTTTTAATGTCATGCAACTTCTGGATGGAAAAATCTCTTCCACTGATATTGTACAGACAGGGCCGGCCCAATGGCTTCTGCCGTCCTAGGCAGAAACCTCAGCCTCGCCGCCCCCAGCTGCCACCGATTCCACCTCCGGAGGGGGAGGTGGGCAGCAGCAGCCGCTGCTTTTGGAAATACTGCTGCTGCCCACCTCCCCTTCCCAAGATGGAATCAGTGGCAGCTGGCTGCTGTCGTCACCCACCCAGGCTGGGCACCCTAGGTGGCCACCTAGCTCACCTAGTGAATATGACTGCCCTGTGCACAGAAAAAAACAGTGCAAAGAATACTGTAGCACTTTTATCTGAATCAACTAAACACTGAGCAAGGACACATAGAGCTTTTTGCACAATATTGTGGATGCTGTTTTCCTTTCCATAAATCCATGAGAACTAAACTTCTGGGTAAAAGTTGTTGTATTTCAAAATTGTGCAAGCAAACAGACTTAACAAGCATTTTGCTTTACTTTTTCAAGTAAATATCATATATTGTGGCTTAAATTAGTACCTTGCATCTAGATAAGATCTCACACTTTTTTACAAGCATAGCACCTCATGAATATGTAATCATGCTGCTTCTTTCTTTCCAACCTGGCTTTTCTTAAATAGCAGATACGTTTGCCATCTTATTGGCTTCTCGGAAAAAATCTTCAGAAATTTTGGAGCAAGGTGAGCATCCTCCAGCCCATTTCCTTCTTAAGCACGTACAAGCAGTAAAATCTGGGGCCCTCAGAACAAGATTGCCAGCCACATAAATTCAATTAATACTCCTTAGTTTTAACACTGAAACTATAACCAGCAAAAAGCAGTTAGACTGGAGGACCCAATATTCATGGCCACAGAAACCAGAGTATTGGCACTGATGGAAGGATGGGCTGGTGGATGCTCACTTTGCTTCAGTATTTCTAAATATCTTTCTAATAAAGTACATACAAAGTTTGAAGGGAAGAAGCAGCATGATTGTGTACTCACAAGGTGGCTACTCATATTTCCAAAGACGCTATGCTTGTAAAGCAGTTTGAGATCTTATCTAGATATAGGGTACTCACATGCTGCTTACAAGAAACAAGGCAGCACAAGTGACACCGCACACATAGCTCACATTACGAATGGATACTAGGGCTTATCTCTCATGAATTCACAATACATGCCACCTCCTTTTACCATAGCCAAGGCAATAGAAGAAGCCCAGTCATGCAAGCCTTTCTTCTGGCACTGCCTGTAACCTTCTCTTTGATTTCCATGAAGAGTAACTTGTTTGTGATTTGGCACTACAGTCTGTGAAAGAGCAGGAGTGGACCTTCTTTCATATGGGCCAACTTGTGGTGGAGAGTAGGCTTGTCCTGGGTATAAAAGTTGTTATTTGTCATTCATCTTAACACCATCCATTCCCAAGTAGTTTCTCTTTCAGGAAGGATTAGAAGGCCATATTCTTGTGTCCTCTGCCAAATGTAAATAGTCAATACTGTTATCCAAGTTAATACTGTTATCCAAGATGTAAATAGTTAATACTGTTATCCAAGTTATGTTACCTGTTCTATGTGATTACGGTGTAACCCCCCACTGTAAAACTCTCCTATGTTCCATGTAAACCGCACTGATATCGAAGAGTGTGATATATAAGAAAAATAAATAAATAAATAAAAAATAAATAAATGTAACAGAAAACATCATTTTCTGTGTGACCCTAACAGCGCCATCCATGCCACAGCCTATTACCAGTGACTCCTCATTACCGTGGACTCTCCCACACTGCTGCTTTGGCCATATCTGAACAGTACACACTTGATCCGATCTTTAATATTGTCCTAAATTTCAGAAGTTCATACCATCTGGCTTACATATACAGAAACAATATTCAACTATAAGATTATGGAGCAATTTTAGAACCATCTAGATATGTGACTAGCAATATATTCAAATCTAGATCATATATATTGTGGTAAGGAAGCTCATCCTGAGTTAGGAGAAAGTGAAAAAAACAAAGAATTCACCCTAATAAAAGGACCTATTTTACAAGGTCAGAGAAATAAAACCACAACCACACCTAGAAACCAGAAAATCCCCAGCTGGAACAGGTTTCAGAGTTCCCCTAGTAGAGTAAGGGAGAGTGAATACAGACCCAAGGTAAAAGAGCCTTACGTCAGTAAGCTCCCTGATTACCCAGGTGCCAGAGGGCAAGCTGATCTCTGTCACCTGGGAAGAGAAGAGGTGGGGCTGGAACCCTGTAGATTTAACCCTAGGTTAGAATATACAGAGGTTAGCAAGGAGAGCAAGGAGAGCTGGAGCAGCAACGGGAACAGGAGCAGGAACAGCAGGAGAGGAGAGTGCTGGAAAGACTCAGAGAGAGGTACAGAGCATGAGAGAGGAGAAGCTGCTACAAGCCAAGGCACAGGTACAAGCCTTAGAAGCCTGTCCCATACTGAGCAGTGCAGAGTTGCAGGAGACACTCTCAGCTCTAATGAGAGGCTGTCAGCTAAGCCCAGTGAGCTAGAACGAGAGATAGAACCAATGCAACTTGGAGAGCCTGATGCAGCTTTGAATGAGGAAGATATATTCATGGATTGCTCTTTGTGCCAAGCCTTAGCTACAGAGGGGTTGAAGGAAAGCCAACCTAAAGAGAAAACTCTCCAGAGCAAGGTAACCTTGAAAAGCAAGGAAGATGTTTTGTGAATTCCCTGTATTAAAGAAGGGAAACTTATGCTGAGAAGTGAGAACAAGCTGAAGCTGTATAATTGTGCTTGTTAAACACCTGCTATCCTGTGCAGTGAGACGGCAAGAAGCCAAGCTAATGGTGAGAGGAATAAAGCTTTTGTTTTGCTTTTGAATGTTCCTAAGAAAACCTGAGTAGAGCTTTGTTTGCTTATTGGAAGTTTATTCCTGTTGGAAGTATTGCTTTGCTTATAAAGAGGAACAGCCTGGAAATGTTTGGAACTGAAAAGAAAGGAAACTGCCATTGAAGAAAGCTGTTTGTGTTTATGCTTTAACCAGCAAGGCTAGAGAAAGCTGGAAGCCTTGCTGTTAAAGGGGTTTTTGCTTTTGAGCTGAAGAATACTGTAAGCTGATATTTTGTTTTGACTTTTTGCTTATGTCCTGTTTTGCTTTTGAAAGAAACCTGGAGAAATAATCCTGAAGGAGGTAATTTATGAACCTTGCATTTGAGTTTAATACATTTGTCATTGCCTTACCAAAAGAGCCAAATTACAAGTTTTTTTCTACCTGAAGCCATATGTGTAGCAGTTAAACTACATTTCCCAAGAAGCATTGCGGGGGAATCAGTCAGAGAAGGCTGAAAAGGGAAGTTTCTTTTTTTTTTTTTTTTTTTTAAACTTTTATTTTCATTTTACAACAAGCAAAAAGAAACATCACACCAAAGGAACAAATACAAACATACAATAAGGAAAAAGCAACCCCAGTTACCCCCCACCCCTATGCTTCTTCTCTAAACTGATAAGTATCATCATATAAGCGCTTACAAACAACAGTAATTGTACATCAACACAAACAGAAATAGTATCTGCGATACAGAATGATCATGTGACAGAGATTTACACAGATTTAAACAGTCAGATGAGAGCATTTAGCAGTTTGAACATAGTCGTTGAGCATCTTCCATTTAGACAAGTGGTGAGGGGTCTGAGCGGAAGAAGCTAACATACGAGGTATTTGCTCATATTTACTGTAGAGACACGCCTTGAAACCCTCCCACCAAGCCCAGCTCGCAGTGTCATGGGGTGAATTAAAATGAAAGTAGTCTTGGATAGCGGCCTTTATGTCAACCTGAAAATCTTTTTGGTCTAGTAGGGATCTATCAAAATACCAAGCACGGGGATGTTCACCTTGCGTAGTGACATGTAATGAGAAAGATATGGCAGCATGATCTGAAATATGGAGAGGATGAATCCTAGCCGTGTCCACTTGGGGTATCAGTGCTTTGGAGATAAGAAAAAAATCTATTCTAGATTGTGAGTGATGGGGGGCTGAGTAAAAGGTGAACTCTAAGTCGGAGGGGTGAAGCAGCCTCCATATATCTACTAACGCAAGATCTTTCATCAGAGCTGTAAGGGTATCAAGACTCTTGGGTGGACCACTCGTTCTAGGCGGCTGTCTATCTATCAAAGGATCAAGTACTTGGTTGAAATCGCCGCCAAGTATTAATGGTGTATTGGCAGAGGCCTGTGCCAACTGCGCAATACTTGCATAGTAAGCAGGGTTATCCACATTCGGAGCATAAATACAAATACACGTGAATTCACTATCTCCAACCTTAAGGTGTGCACGGGCCCATCTACCCTCCTTATCAGAGCTAGTATCCATTACAGTAGCTTGCAAAGACTTCTTAACCAAGATGGCTACCCCACACCGTTTGGAAACGGCGGGAGAGTAGGCAGCCACCATGTAAGGCTTAGCATTAAGTTTCAGTGTTTCAGCGGAGTTTAAATGCGTTTCCTGAAGAAACACTAAATCAGCATGCTCATGATTAAGATAGCTAAGGATTTTCTTTCTTTTGATTGGACTATTGATGCCTTTTACGTTCAGTGATAAGATCTTACATAAGGCCATTCAGAAAAGTTAAAAATTCTGAGAAAGAACATGATAACGCACATAATTTCACAATGTCCCTCATATTAACTGTATATGGCTGTACACATGACATGATAGAAAATAAGCTAATGAAAAACAATGAAGCGCCCCTTATGAAAAAATAAGCACCGAAGTGCATTAGAGAAGAAGCAGAACCCCAGAAATTACTGGCGACCATATGTCTGCGGGGAGAAACCCCAGAGAAGGCCTAAATTGAAACATATAACCTGTATAGCTGTGCGTGTTCCGAATCCAACCGAGGTGCACATCATGGAGGGATAGGAGACCAAGAAAGTTATATATAGACAGAAAGAAAAGTCCAGGCAGTCTCTGTTCCAGGCTGTGATCACCGCGTCGGGCCATTCAAAATGGCGGGCAGATCCGGCGGATTACAGATCCAAGTTGTTGGATTAGCGCATCTGGTCTGCTTCTTTGGAATCTAAAAATGTTGCTAGTAGATCAGGATCTTCGAATGTTCTAGTTTGGTTATGGAGAGTCACTCTGAGCTTCGCTGGATACAATAGGCCAAAGCGAGCCTGTAGCTGTTGAAGTCTAGGGCGAAAAGCAAGGAGTCTCTTCCGACGGTCAACTGTGGGCTTTGCCAAGTCAGGGAAAAAGGAGACTTTATGACTTTCAAACTCCAGATGATGATTCGCCCGGGCAGCATTTAGAATTTGCTCAACTTGCTGATATCTCAGTAATCGAAAGATGATAGGCCGGGGGGTCGTCCGATTGAGCGCCATGTTGGTAGGAACACGATGTGCTCGGTCAATTTCCAGATCTCTGTGAAAAGTGATCTTCAGCAAGGAGGGAAGAGTTTTGACCAGGAATTCTCTTATATCTCCTGCTTCGGCCCCCTCCGGTACTCCAATGAGCCTTACATTGTTGCGACGGGCTCGATTATTGCTATCCTCTAATTCTTTTTGAAGATTCTGTATCTGACGTTCAGCCTTGTCCAGTTTCACCAAGCGCACCGCGTGCGAGTCGAGGACCCCCGCCATGTTGTCCTGCCGTAGTGAAAGACCTTCAAGCCGGTCCTGAAGCATACCGAAGTCTTCTCGCATGGCTCGGAGCGCTTCTCCGTTGGACTGTACCAGTTCCTTCACACCGCGTATTTCCTCCAAGATCTCCTGTTGCATTTCGGGGTTTTCCCGAAGTGGAACTATCTTTTGTGGGGAAGACAACTCTGTTTTGGAGCGTTTTCCGTGTGAAAAAGAGGGAGACCCGAAGTCTAAGCGCGCTGGTTTGTGGGCCGCCATCCCCCCCGAGGTACCCCGGTAAGTTCGGAGCAAAATATTAAGTTTAGATAGGTATTAAGTCAGGATTCTGAGTAGGCCTCTCGGGAGCTTCAGCGCGAAGCGTCTAACCCGCTGGACATCAGGCTCCGCCCCCCTGAAAAGGGAAGTTTCTATTATAACAACGACCCTCCATGCTGAATGCAAGGAGCAAGGGCGTGACAATATCTTCAAGTAATGATTTTAGAAAGCTGCTATCCGGGATGTAGATATTTAAAGAGGTCATGGTGGAGAAATGGCTGGGGTATAGTTTTGGTATGCCTAAATGTTGTGTACTTCCAATTTTACAATGGGAAGACACATTAAGATTTCAAATCATTCATACTGAGCCTGATTCTATACTGGACGTACAACCCTCTGTGCACCCGGCTGGATCCGGATGCATAGAGGGAGTCACAATTCTGATCCCGTGGGACACGTCTAGCCCCACAGGATCAGAATCGCAAACAGACCTGTACATGCAGGCTGGGACCACGATTCAGCCTGGCCTGCATGTACAGGCCTTGCCTGACTAACTCAATCCGGGCTTTACAATGGAGCAGCAGCGCCATGGTGTCCGGTTGCCATGGCGCTGCTGCTCCACTATAAAGCCGTTATCCCCGGCCGCTGGCTCCTGCAATGCTTTCCAAGCAGCCCGACCCTCAATCTGGCCTCCTAAGGCCAGGGTTGAGCTGTAGGGAATGTCCTCAGGCCTCCCTGCCCCTTCCACACCCCGGGCCTGCCATTCCCCGGCGACTAGGGAGGTGGAATAGGTTCCCCATTCAAGGCACTGGCCACGGATGTACAGGGCCGACATTTGAATCATCCCTGTACATTTGAGGCTGATGACCGCCCACTGCGCGCCCTAATACTGCCCCTTTCCCACCCCATCTAACTTCCCCGTACAACACAGGGAAGGAGGACGGGGTCTGGAAAAAGGCACGAATAGCGGGAATGTTCTTCCCAATGGCTTTTGCACTTGCCCCAAAGAACACACAAGTGCCAGCTCCCAGTTATGATTTTGGGTTTAAAGTAAGAAGCATTTGCAAAAGCTGATGGCACCCCTGACCACTTCCATGGACACTTCCTTCCAATATACATCATACATCTCCCCTACACCTTGACCTCCATACATAACTATAGCTCCCTACTCACATATCCAAATCTCCTCTGATGTCCTTAATTAACAGTTTAATCCTTAAAGCTAGTACCACAAGAATGTATCTAGGGGTCAGAGGTTCCAATTCAATGGATTATTCTTGTCCCTGCTAGACACCAGGAAAAACCCCTAATAAGAGCTAGGAAGAGTTCAGGGGAGTATGGGGGGGGGGGGGTATCATTGTGTCAGGGGTCTGAGGAGGAGGGGATGTATGATGTTCTGTTGGGGGTTCTGGGGGGAAGAAGGGAGAAGGTGTGATGGATGTTAAGGGAGGTCCAAGGGGATCTTTAATTCAGAAAAGGATCATTCTTTAGATAGCAGGCTTGATTTGGGGGCTTGCTAACTGGGTTGCTGCGGCCTGGAAATAATGCTCCTGGCTGCAGCAACACAAAGATGTGAGATGCTCATTTTTTTAAGAATATTTATTTCTATGATTGCTGCTCCCACTGGATGTGTCAGTAAATGGATGTACAGTTGTGCACTTCTTTCTAGTCCATCTTCAGCAGAGCCTTTGGTAAAATACAGGGGAAATTGAACACATCCTGACCTGTATATTTCTATTCCCCTCTCTGTGATCCATCTAAAAAGGACCTTCATTTATAATACCAAAGCCAGTGATAGTGACGATGAATTGGCACATCCAGTTACTAGAATTTTTAACATGTTTTCAGACTGTATGATGCAATAATTCCATTTTACAATCTATTTTAGGAATGATGCATCTGGAAAGAGACCTTCTAATATAAGTTGGTATTTCTGCATCTTTGGGATATGCATGGATGTTATGCATCAGGTGTGTCAGAACGGGGTAGGCCCTGGTTCCACCAAAATTTTTCCCGCAGAGAGCAGCTATAATCACAGTAGACTCCTTCTGTCTGCTTGCGGGAGATGGAAACCCTGCAGGCA
This sequence comes from Ichthyophis bannanicus, assembly GCA_033557465.1. Classification (NCBI taxonomy): domain Eukaryota; kingdom Metazoa; phylum Chordata; class Amphibia; order Gymnophiona; family Ichthyophiidae; genus Ichthyophis; species Ichthyophis bannanicus. The sequence continues at coordinate 1,631,315,605 of CM066032.1, forward strand.
GGGTGGAAGGCCATTGTGATCGTGGCCTAGACTCCTTTTATCTGCCCATGGGAGATCCCTGAGGGCAGATAGAAGGAGTCTTTGTCATGATTACAGTGATCTTCCCCTCCTGCCCACGGGGATCCCATCTGCGGGCAGACAAGAGTCTTCCATGATTGCAGCCATTCCCTTCTCTTCTGCTTGCAGGAGATAGGATCCCTGTGGACAGAACAGAAGGGGAAGGCAATGGGGGCTAGGAGGCTGAGTTAGGGTGCAGCTGGGGGCAGAATCAAGCTAGAGTTTGTCTCCCCGCCCAATCAAGAGGCATTCCGCAGCCCCTGTTATGCATTGCCCACCCCTCCAAATGGAGGATTATTGCTTGCCACTTTTGCACTGAAGTATTAATGATATTAACTAATCATAGTATCCCCTATTGGCCCCAAAACTCAATGAATATGGCATTATTAACCAGACCCATGTGCCCAATAAATGGAATGGTGACTTTCTAGCAAGTCTACAAAGAATTAAATAAAATATAGCTATGTATATTACTCTTTTGATATATAACACATAGCCTAGTTATCAAATCCACTATTACCTTCCTTATTGGCAGCACTATGCCTTAGGATGGGTTCTTCAGACCTGTAAATAAAAATTATCTGAGAGAATAACACTATATAGAGCATCATATAGCTTGCAATTTACATAAGTCATCTATGTATCAACATTTTCTGCTTAATTTTTATCTGGGCTGACTAGGTTCTGAGTACTTTTACATACAGCTACTCCTCGCTTAACGACCTACCTGTTTAGCGACCGCTCGCACTTACGACCATCTCTTCACCGTTACGACCGCTCACACTTACGACCATCTCACCGACGGTACATGCTAAAACGTGGTTGCGCTGCGTCTCAAAGTCATACATCATTCATGGCTGAAATTGTACACTATTCTGAGGTCCGGTACTGCTGGTTTCCTGGTAAGAATACTGTATTGTCTGTATCGTCTATATTGTCATATACCATATATTTACTATGTACATGCAGTTCCTCGCTTAACGACCAATTCGCTTAACGACCAGGTCGTTGTAACGGAACGCGGTCGTTAAGCGAGGAGTAGCTGTATTTGAAAAACACTCCTTATGAATTATAATAATTATCAATAACAATCCCATACTGTATACTTAATTATATCTGAAGAAATTTATGAACTTGTGATAATGGAGATCAATAACAATAGATTGCTGATTATTCTTTCAGTTAGAGATCAGTTCCTTTATAATATTACCAGCTTTGTGCATTAATTTTCTCAGATTCATAAACTATGTACTTTTTGGCTTTCCAATGCAATCCATAAATTACTCTAAGGTGCTTCCGGTTTTCCATTTGGATTCTCAAAATATGATGGGTGTGATGGAATTGAGGGGTGTTAGCCCATATTTTGATATAAAATTAAGTCAACCAAAATGTTATGTACTTCCTACCCCTTAAATGACCACCCTGCACATGTGCTTGATTAATGTAATTTAATAAGCAATATCTATTCTATAAACTTAACTATTAAGTGAGCATATGACACAACTTTCTTTACCTATTAAATTAAATCCTTCTTCTTAAAACCAGTTTTCTAAGTTGCCAATTGAATATTAAGCTAACATATTAAATAATCTATGTAATCAACATAGCATTGTAACGGTTCAATGATTTTTGCACAGACCTTAAAAAAAGAGCTATTCCTTTTGCAATTTCTGCACATGTAATGACAATAGGAAACTCTCTCTACTAACATACCATGACAAATGGCTAGGAAATCTTAATGCATCTGTAAATAAAACAACAAAATATAGCACGAAGCACTGACATGAGAGGAAGATTTCATCCTTAAAAATCAAGGAAAATATTGAAAAAAGGATATTGAAAAAACCCTAAATTACTAAACTTTTATTGGAAACCTGACTGGATATCTGCTGTAATTTAAAGGCTTTCCAATAGGAAAGAAATGTGCAGAAAACTAAATTTGTTCCCAAAAGGGGAATGAAATCTATACAATCTAGTATCTTGAAAATCCAAACAGTGCCAAGAAAAAATATAAACAATTACAAAACTGATATAACAAGAGCTAATCCAGAATAAAAGCTGAGAATGGAGGAGCAAGGAGTCAGCTACAAAGCAAAGGAGCTGTTGTGTCAGTCTTCCGTATAAGGAGTAATTGTCCTTAGATGGAACACTGACCTCCCAACAGTAGTCACCATTTTGGAACACAGCAGATTCAGGGCAGGAACAAAGGGGGATCCATCCTGCTACATTCACTAGACTACAGAGAATTCCCTAGAGTGGGGGAAGGGGGGTAGGAGAATGGCTGGTGGGGGACACATCCTTTTTAGGTGCTCTTCTTATAGGAGGAGACTTTTTCTTCTTTCTGGGGAGTCTTTTGGGGGGGGGGGTCTGAAGAAGCATGCACTGCAAGGGAGGTCATATTGTGGGGCAGCTTATATGAAGAGGGAGGGGGGTCTTGTTCAGGGGAGTGAAATTGGTTATGGTTGTCCAGGAATGAGGAGTGCTGAAACACATGTGACTAGCTGTGGAGGGGGTCTGTAAGCGAGTCAGGATGGCAGAGTGCTATGAGGGATATCTGTGCTGGAGCAGAGGGTAGGAGTGTGACTACCACAGCAACACACTTTTTTCATTCATTTTTTTTCCTGCCTGACCCCTTGCTTAATGCCTCGGCAGGTAGCGCAGGTACAGCCACATTATTTATTTTATTTATTTATTTACATTCTCTTATATACCGTGCTATTCTGCATCAGTGCGGTTTACATTGAACAAACTGAAATTACATTGCACAGGGCATTATAACTTGGAGATAACTATTTTACAGGGAACATGGGCTATGGAGGGTTAAGTGGCTTGCCCAAGACCACAAAGAGCACCTTTGGGACTAGAAACCCCAGTCCTTCTGGCCCAAGGTTGCTGTCCTCTAGTGGGATTTGAACCACTGACCTTCCGGCCTGAAGTACCTTGCCCCAACCACTAGGCCACTCCTCCACTCCACTTGCTGAGACATGGATCATGGTCCCATGCAGTTGTCTGTCTTGCATGGCAAATGTAGGGAAGATGCTGGACATACTTCCTAAATTTATTGCACATTAAGTTTTGCAGCTAATGCATGGTAAATGCAAAGCCTTAGTCCTATAGGGGGGTCATTCCATTGTGCAAATAGCGGGGATGCATGTCTGATTTGGACATAGAATCTGCGCTATTCACTGGGGGCCTGTTCCAAAGACAGCGTTCCCTGCACATTCAGTGACTTTGTACAAGGAGCTCTGGATGGGGCAGGAGGGGGAGGGCTGGAGAAGGAGGAGTCTGGGCAGAGCGAGGGCGAGCCACACAACCCAGATGTATACTGCCCTGTATGTCAGGTGAGGGCAGGATGGACGGGGAACTTATTCCACCTTGGAGATGGAATAAGTACTCCCCCTCCCCCTGATGATAGTGGGCAGCAATGGCAGAACCCCCTAAAAAGTTGAGCCACAGTAGGAGGTTCTCCGCTTACCAATTCTGGCCCAGGCAGGCCTCTTCGGGGATTGGGCAGTGGGAAAAAGTACTGTTATAGTGTTGCAGTGCTTGGGGCTCCTCCATGGTGTCCCGGTGCCATTGCGATGGGATGCCATGGCACCTAGTCTCCAGTTGGAGCATGGGGTGTGTTAGCTGGGGAGAATACTGCATGTCCTGGCCCACTGAATAAGGGCATGTCTGGCCTGTCCCAGTGCCCTGATTCTGTTTCCCCAGGTGCAGAATTGGGGCCAAATCTGGCCCATTCAGATTTTGGATGTCTGGGCAGGCTGGACGTGCCCCAATCAGAACAGGTCTCAATATCTCCTATCAGCAATGTCAGTAGTAACACAACTGCATCATTGATCCATGGAACCCAAGACATTACTCTGTCCACCAGAGGTCATTGAGTACATTTGTTTTAACTGCTTCCAAAATTGGAGCAAGTCTGCCAACTGATTCAACTTCTGGGAAAATCTATTCCGCCATTATGGAATATTGAAAGAATACACACAAGAGCATAAATCATCCTCTACATCAGATATATCCAGCAAGGCCTTCCCATGAGAACATAAGCACCATCTTGAGACATACCATTGCAACAACTTCTTCAGACACTTTGAACCCCAGTGGCATAAATACAACTCAAGCAGACCCCGCAATGTGGAGGGCCAAGGATAGATGGGGGGCCCAGTGGTCCCTAGCCTGTAATGACAGTGGCAGTGTGTGACAAAAATTCATACTGTCAATAAAGATGTTTGCCATGCTGCCTCCCACTACCTCTCTGTTAGCAAAGTACTTTATGCAGCAGCCCAAGCATGGAACAGCATAATCCTACTGTACATCCGAAGCCTCGCAATACCCAAGAGTTTGGCTGCACAGTGGCGTGATATTGTTCAGACCCTTGGGTTGCCATGTAAAGAACTTTGCTAACAGAGAGGCAGCAGGAAACAGCATGGCAAATATCTTTATTGCAAGTATGATGTTTGCCATCTGACTTCTTAAAATGTTTTTTTTGGGGGGAGTGAAGGTGTTCTGTGGCTCCTCTTCTCTTTGCCACAGTCACCATTAAGAGGGGCCTTCAGCATATTTTCCTTGGGGGTCCTTTATCGTTATCTTTATTTGTTATTTTATATACCGCCCACACCGAGGCACCAGAGTGGTTTACAATAAAAAATCAAAATTTTAGGCTGCAGAAAAGGAAACAGAACTCCATTGGTATGATAGGTAAGGGATAGAGCCGAAGGTAAAGATAAGCAGAATATGCATGGGACTCAGAGGAACAGACTAACAGGGGAGAACAAAAAATGCAGGAGTTTAAGGGGGGGCTGGAGGGGGGGAGGAAGGAGGTGTCAGATCGAAGGCAGCACAAGAGAGATGGGTCTTTAGACCAGCCTTGATTTCTGTGGCCCAAGTTGTTAGTGGTCAACATTAATGGCACCATTGCATTTTAAATATGGTAAGTACAATATCTTGAGAAATAATCGGAAATATTCAAACTGTATGTCATCATAATATTTTATTAGTATGTTCAAAGGTATACAAAAAAAAGATGTCTATGCAACTTAGATGTAGTCATGTCTGAGAAAAAAAAAAACCCAAACCCAAAAAGATGACCTGGACAGGATTAGTGGCAGCCTTCACTAATATTTAGTTGCACAACCCTTGGCAGTGATGACATCCTCCAAATATTTCTTGTAGCTATAAGTTTTGTACATTGACTGATAGTAGTTTCTTTCACTGTTCAACTGCAATTTTTTCCAGCTCATGAATGTTTCCTATGAGAGTATAGCGTAGCATAGAAGGTATAATAGGGTAAATATTCTTTGAGTAGAAAGAAATATATTGGTTCTAGAGACCCTTACAAAGAGGCCTTCCAGTTAGGAGGCAAGAGACCTGTGAAATTGTTTTAAATAGATATTAAAGCCAAGTGAGAGATCAAAGGGGAAATTTAAAAGGCTCCCACTCTCAAACCAAGGGCTGTGTGAATCACCCAAGAAACAGTTGAGAGATTACTTTAAAAGCACAGGTCAGGGCACTGTGTAGCAAGACAGCTTTTACTAAGTATTCTTTCCCTCCCACCCACTCTGACTCCCATCCACCCTGGCATAATCTTAGCTGTATAGGCTCTGAAACCTATTCAGGAAAGAGGTGGTCAAATTTAGGTTCATCTGGTTATCCTCACCAGGAATAGATTAATTAAGGCCCTGAAATTAATTAATTGAGGTAAACAAAGTCTCTTAAACATATTAGGTATAGTTGTATTAGTAGAAGTATAATATCCCTAGCAACTTTAAGTAAGTAAACAACTTAAATAGCTAAACAAAACCTTAAAACTAAGATGCAGACAGCAGTCCAGCAGCGAGATGGGGGCTATCCAGTCTTTTGCATTGAGTGTCACATGTAAAATGTTCTCTCCGCTGGTAAGATGTCTTACATGTGCACTAGGTGCAAGGAAAACCTTTCTCTCAGGGAGCAAGTAATAGCATGATCACATTTGATTTAATAAATAGAGGAAGGATGGCAGGGAGATCCACAGTACTACCTTTTAGGGAGACTATTATAAAATGAGGAAAATAGTTAAGACAAAACTAAAAGGAGCAGCTGCAAAGATTAAAGATTTACATCAAGCATGGACATTGTTTAAAAAGTACATCTTGGAATCCCAGACCAGCTGTATTCCACACTTTAAGAAAAGTGAAAGGAAGGCAAAAAAAACTGCCAGCATGGTTCAAAGATGAGGTCAGAGGATGTTATAGCCAAAAAATAATCTTTCAGGAAATGGAAAAAGGAGCCAGATGATGAAAACTGGAAACAACATAAGCACTTGCAAGTTAGATGCAAGGCATAGATAAGGTAGACAAAGAGAAAATTTGAAAAAAGCTTGCCATAGAAGCAAAACCATATAATAAAACCTTTTTTCTAGCACATTGGTAGCAAAGAATGGTTCAATTAACTTTCTCACAGGTTTTTTGCTATGGATGTGCTTGAAAATATTTTTATTACGTACTTTTGTTTCCAAGGCAAATTTCTTTCCATATTTTAAGATGAACACTATTTTATACACTGCAAATCAGAATGGCCATAGAAAGTAAAGAATAGCTATTTTATAGATGGTAAATCTATATATTCACCTTCAAGCATGTATTTTTTTAGTCATGAACCTCCTAAGCATAATGGGATCAGTTTAATATTTTCTTATGGCTTTTGATATTGTAACATTCAAAGATCTCATCAAGAAGTAAAAAAAAGGGTCTGTTATGGTGGCATTTATGCCTAATGAAGCATGTTTGTAGTATTTTTTGCAATTGGAAAACTTGATTAAAATGTTTGATCAATTTTATTTCTGATAGTTTAATTTTCTTTGAAAATGCAAGTTTGCTCAGAAATTAACAAAATAAAGAATTGTGCTTTGGCTAGACCAGGCATAGTATCTTTATTTATAAGACAGCTATGCATGCGGAGGCACATTCCAACATTTGCGTCCAGGCCCCTGTGTGCCCGATCAGAATCAGGATGCACAGAGGTAGAACCGATTCCTATCCTGCGGGGGCTAGATGTGCCCTGCGGGATTAGAATCGTGTTTAGGGTCTGTACGTGCAGGCTGGGACCCGATTCTGATCAGCCTGCATGTACAGAGCCATGCCCAGCTAACTCAGTCAGTCTTCTGAATGAAGTCGCGGTGCCATGGCGTCCCATTGCCATGGCACCATGGCTCTATTCAGGAGCCACAATCCCAGGCCACCAACCACTCTTTCCTTTCCTTGCAGCCTGACCCCAGATCTGGCCATCCATGACCAGGTTCAGGCTGTAGAGAACACCTTCCACCCTCACCTTCCTTGCACTACCCGAGCCTGATGTTCCCTGACATTAGGGGGACATATTCCAATTCTGAGGTGGAATAAGTCCCCCGTCCAGTCTGCCGACCCCAGACGTACAGGGCCAACTTCAGAATCGGCCTTATATGTCCGGGGGCACGGACCACCCACTGCGTGCAGTAACTCCACCTCCGCAATGCCCTCTCCCACCCCTTTCTAAGCCTCCCCGTAGAAACTCCTTGTACATATGGGAAGGTTTTTGGCGGGGCCGTCAGGGTGGCAAATAGCGGGGACAGAATGACCTCCCTAGTGCGTAAACTACAGGTGGGCACCTTTTTATCTTGGGCGACATATGGCTAGTATGCATTTTTCTTTTTCGCTCCTAACATACTTCAATTGTAGTGTCGCCTTGCTGAGATTTAGTATAGATTTTGTACAACGGAGTCACCACATGCAGGTACGCAGCATCGAGCAGCAGTTACATCCACTCTAGCCATCTTACTGGGCAGACTTGATGGACCATTACCTGCCATCATAAACTATTACTGCCTGATCTCAGAAATGTCCTGGATGTTCAGAGTCGTGTTTAAGGTTATGTCTGCTCCAAGTAGGAATAAGCATCGTGAAAGTGCCCATTTTGGCTGGAAAACATCCAAAGGGTATAGAGGAGATAGCAAATCCATAATCCCATTTTTAAAATGGTATTTTAGAAAGGACATTTGAGTCAAATTGGATGCATTCTGAGGCAGAATGTGCAGAAAAATGCTAGGAAAGGCTATGTTTCTCGATGATTTTAGGAACATAGACATAAGAACATATGAAATGTCTTACTAGGTCAGATCAAGGTCCATCAAGCCCAGTATCCTGTTTCCAACAGTGGATTTCCTGGGTCCTCTTTAATAATGGTTTATGGACCTTTCCTCCAGGAACCTGTCCAAACCTTTTTTAAACCCAGCTACACTAACAGCTTTAACTACATCCTCTGGTAACGATTCTAGACTTTGATTACAGGTTGAGTAAAAAAATATTTTCTTAGTCTTAAATGGGTTGCATTGTAGCTTAATTGTGTGTCCTCTAGTATCTCTACTTTTGATGGTGTAAACAACTGATCTAGGTTTACCTGTTCCACTCCACTGATTAATTTATAGACCTTTATCATATCCCCCCTTAGCCGTCTCTTTTCCAAGTTGAAGAGCCCCAACCTTTTAAGCCTCTCCTTGGAGGGGTATCCTTCCATTCCCTTTACCATTTTTGTCACTCTTCTTTCTATCTTTACTAATTCAGCAATATCCTTTTTAAGATATAGCGACCAGAATTGCACACAATATTCAAGGTGCAGTTGCACCATGGAACGATATAGAGGCATTATAATATTCTTTGTTTTAGTCTGCATTCCTAGTCTTATGATTTCTAGCATACTATTTGCTTTCTTGGCCACCGCTGCACACTGGGTGGAGGGTTTTAATGTATTATCCATGATGATGTCTAAATCTTTTTTCTTGGGCAGTGGTTTCTAAGGTTGTACTCTGCATCATGTAACCATAGTTTAGGTTCTTTCCTAGGTGCATAACATTGTACTTGTCCAAATTAAATTTAATCTGTCATTTGAACATCCAGCCTTCCAATTTATCAAGGTCCTCTTGCAATTTTCCACAATCCTCTTGGGTTTTAACAACTTTGAATAATTTTGTGTCATTTGCAAATTTGATCACCTCACTCGTTATTCCCATTTCCAGGTCATTTATGAATATGTTAAAAAGCAGCGGGCCCAGCACAGATCCCTGGGATACTTCATTATTCACCTTTCTCCATTGAGAAAATTAGTCATTAAATCCTACTCTCTGCTTTCTATCTCTTAACCAGTTCCTGATCCACAATATTACACTGCCTCCAATCCCATGACTTTTTAATTTTACAAAGAGTATCTCATGAGGGACCTTGTCAAAGGCTTGCTGAAAGTCCAGATATACTATATCAACTGGCTCACTGTTGTCTACCTGTTTATTCATAACTTCAAAAAAATATAACAGATTAGTAAGACAAGACATTTCTTGGCTAAATCCATGTTGGCTTTCACCCATTAAAGCATGGTTACCTACATGTTCAGTAATTTTATACTTTATAATGATTTCTATCGTCTTGCCCAGAACTGATATCAGGGTCACCGGTCTGTAGTTTCCTGGATCACCCCTGGAACCGTTTTTACATTGGCCACTCTCCAATCTTTAGGTATTACAGATGGTTTTAATGATAGTTCAGAGATTACTAATAAGTCTGAAATCTCATATTTCAGTTATATCATCCAGTCCAGGTGATGTGCTACCCTTCAGTTTATCTAACAGTTGCAATACACTCTCGGTTTATAGATGATTCTCTCAATTCTTCCACTGTATCATCTTTATATACCATTTCAGGCATGGGTAACTTTCCTACATCTTCTTCAGTAAAGACTAAATCAAATAATTCATTCAGTCTCTCCACTATGGCCTTGTCCTTCCTTAATGCCCCTTTTACCTCTCTATCATCCAAAGGTCCAAAAGACTCTCTCTCACGTTCTTTGCTATAAATGTACTTGAAAAAGCTTTTATTCTGCATTTTTGCTTCTGTGACAAACTTTTTGAATTCTCTCTGTGCTTGCCTTATCAGTACCTTGCAACTAACTTGCCAACGCTATGTTGTTTCCAGTGTTCGTCATTAGGTTCCTTTTTCCATTTCCTGTAGGATGGTTTTTTATGGCAACAAAAGCCTCTCTGATCTTCCTTTAAAACAATGTTGGCAGTTTTTAGACTTCCAGATACTTTTCTTAAAGCGTGGAGTATATCTGGACTGGGCTTCCATTATAGTACTTTTAAACACCACCAATGCTTGATGTAAATCTTTAACTTTTGCAGCTGCTCCTTTTAGTTTTGTATTAATTATTTTCCTCATTTAATCATAGTCTCCCTTTTGAAATTTAAAAGGTAATACTGTGGATTTCCTTGCCACCTTCCTTCCATTTATTTAATCAAATGTGATCATGCTATGATCATTATTGCCAAGTGGCCCCAAAACCCTTCTCTCTTGCACCAGAACCTGCGTTCCACTAAGGACTAGGTTCAGAATAGCTTCCCCTCTCATCGGTTCTTGAATCAGCTGCTTCAAGATGCAGTCATTTATTTAATCTAGAAACTGTATCTCTAGCATGTCCTGCTGTGAAATTGACCCAGTCAATACCAGGGTAATAGAATTCACCCATTATTGTTACTGTTTCTAACTTTTGTTAGCTTCCTCGATTTCTTTGAGCATTTGATCATCCATTTGTTCATTTTGGCCAGACGGTAGTACAATGCCACTGCCATTGCCTTATGCTTTTTACATGGAAATTCTTTCCATAGAGATTCTACAGTGTATTTTCATTCCTGCAAAAGTTTAATCCTAGGTGACTCAATGCGCTCTCTATCATAGAGTGCAACCCCTCCAACAATTTGATTTACTCTATCATTGTGATATAGTTTGTACCCAGGTATCATAGTGTCTCATTGGTTGTCCTCCTTCCACCAGATCTCTGAGTTGCCAATCATATCTAACCTTTCATATAGTGCTATATATTCTACCTCTCCCATCTTATTTTTTAGATTTCTATCATTTCCATTTTAGAGATTGTATTTTATTCATATTATTCTGCTTATCAGTTGCTGGATGTACTTTGATATCTTTTGGTTCTATACTGAAGGACATCTGGGTAATTATTATATTTCTTGGAACCTCCCTGTTGGAATGCCCTAACTTCCTTGTTTTGTTAGTATCCTTCAAAAATTCATCCTTCTGAACCATGCGCTCTTGGTCGACTGTCGGTTTTCCCCTATTATCTATTTTAAAAGTGTCTCTATCTCCTTTTTAAAGGTTAATGCCAGCAGCTTGGTCACATTTTGGTTAAGGTAGAGCCCATCTCTTTGGAAGAGCCCTTCCCTTCCCAAAATTTTGCCCATTTCATAACAAATCTAAAACCCTCTTCTTTGCACCATCATTTCATCCACACATTGAGACTCTGGAGCACTGCCTGCCTTTTGGGTTCTGCACATTCAACATGTACCAAGACAGCAGTATCCTCCCCAGCTGTATCTAAAACCTTATCTATATGATGCGTGAGGTCCGCTACCTTCACACCATGCAGGCATGTTACCAAACTGTCCTCACATTCACCAGTCATCCAGCAATCTACATGCCTAATGATCAAATTGCCAACTATAACAGCTGTCCTAACCCCTCATGGGTACATGGCCCTGGAGAAACCTCCTCAGTGCAAGAGGGTTTCACATCTCCTGGCAGGCAGGTCCTAGCTACTGTATCACTTCTTGCTACACCAAAGTGATGCTCACCTGTCACGTTACCTCTCTCCTCCATGGCAACTGAAAAGCTGCAAGACTGGAGGTAAGACTTCAGTACTACTTCCCTGTAGATCTCGTCTATGCACCTCTAAGTCTTCATGAAGTCCTTCAAGTATGTTACTCTAGCCTCCATGGATCAGACTCATTTCCTGAGGACAAAGATCTCCTTGCACCTAGTGCACACATAAGACACTCAATGCAAAAGACTGGATGGCCCCCATCTCGCTGCTGGACTGCTGTCTGCATCTTAGTTTTAAGATTTTGTTCAGCTATTTAAGTTGTTTACTTTAAGTTTCTAAGGATATTGAACTGATTCAACTATAGTAATTATCTTTAAGGGATTTTGTTCACCTCAAGATTAATTAACTTCTGGGCATTACTCTATTCCTGGTCATGATAACCAGCTGAACATGGAAGTGATGTTGACCACCCTTCCCCCTTTAATAATTGTAAAAGCCTATAAAGCTAAGACTATGCCTGGGTTTGGGTTTGGGGGCGAGTCAATGTCGGTAGGAGGGAACTAACACCTTGGCTCACTATACTGATTCCAGACCTGTGCTTCTAAGGTAATCTGTTAATAATTTCATGGGTGATGCGCACAGTCCTTAGTTTGATAGAGGGAACCTTTCAAATTACCTCTTTGACCTTCCACTTGGCTTTAACACCTATTTAAAAGAAATCCCCAGATCTCTTGTCTCCTAAGTGACAAGGTAAATGTATTAAGAAATGATGTATTTCTTTCAACTCAAAAATATTTTACCCTCTTCATCCTTCTATGCTAAGCTATAATCTGATTTGATTTAAATTAAAAGCTCTTTGCTGATACTAGGCCCTGAAAGATTAAAATTTAAATGAAAAAAAACTCTGTTGTGTTTAAATTTAATCTAACAGCTCTCTGTTGATACTATGCCCTGACTGAGTTTAAAATTTAGACTGAAAGCTCTCTGCTGGTTTTAAATATAAACTAAAAGCTCTCTGCTGGGTTTTATTTAATATAGTTTGTATTCTTACTGTTTTGTTTAAAATTCAATAATTACAGTCTTGCTAAGAAAAAGAGCAAGTAAGTGAAACAAACAATAATACAGTCAATAATAGTCAATACAAATCAATCCTACAATACTCAACTGCAACCCACATATGTAGAGGACGGAGAAAAGAAAACTAAACCAGAGCAGGAACACTCTGGAAAGTATACTACATTCAAGATAACACATTTTTTAACCAAGTGATTGCGAAGTATCCTGGACATTATATTAATGAGAGGAAAATCTAGTTATTTTGGACATACCACAGAGGGAAGTCTGACATTAATAAAGGTACCCAAATCAATGTGATCAGAAAAAGTATATCTAACAGAATTAACTATTACCAGACATCTACAGGGGAAACGTAAAAAGAAAGGCCCCCCTCCCCTCCCAATTTGTAGCACTCCAGGCTTATGAAGAATAAATTGTTTCCGCCACTTCTGGGTGTCTTTAGTCAAATCCGGAAACATAGATATGGTGAAACCAAGGAAAGTCTCCACACGCTTCTTAAAAAACAACTTTAGAAGCCATTCTTTCTCTGAGATCAAAGCACATTGCACAACGAACGTTGAAGAGGTGCAGGAATCCCTACCGGTATCTTCGAGCAGGTCAGAAACATTCAGAACGTCAAAATCTACATTAGAGACCGCTACTGAAACCTCAGTACTCTTCTTTTTTTTCCGCGAGGAAGGTAGTAAACCTTATTTAAAGGAGAAAACAATTCTGTTGGGACTTTTAATATCTCCAGCAAATACCATTTGAACATATCAAGCACAGTAATACCAGGCTTTTTTGGAAAATTCAAAACTCGAAGATTAGTGGCCTTAGAGGCATTTTCCAATACCTCTAGTTTGTATTTTATAGCTCCATTATCTTTACACAAAGCAGAAGACGTTACAGAAACAGTTTCTACCTGGGTTCCCAGATCTTTTAGTTCCGTTTTCATCTGTTCACAGGCAGACACAGCTATTTCAATTTGACCAGCATTTTTCTGTATGTTGACCACATTCTCTTAAACCTGGGAGGATAAAGCAGAGGTCTGAGACTGAATTGCCGTAGAGAGAAATGCAATGGCCTCCCATATAGATTCGAGTATAAAGTTTGGATGTACCAGAGTAGACGGAGTAATCGTAAAAGGAGTAGATACAGATTGAGGAAGCAAAATACTCTTTGAAGAAGGGGACACCAGAACATCCACCGTCAAATCCATACCCGAAGTCTCCCTGATATCGTCGGGGGTCAATGGAGCCAAACTGCCAGCAAACTCCCCTTCATCGGCGCTAGCAGCATCCTCAATGAGAAGCAGCAGTGTCGCAGCAACAGGGGGTGGATCTGGAGCAGCTGGGCAGGATGGCGGAATCCTCTTCAGAGGAGAGAGGTCTCGCTGTCTGTGGGAAACGCCAAAATCTCCTCATTCGACACTGCCAAGCTGGCTCGTATCTCCTGTCGTTGGTCCAAGGAAAGCTGTACAAAACAGTCCATTGGACCTGCAACTCGTGGTTGAAGCTCAGAGGGGAAAGCCCTCAACTTCCCTTTATGTTTAGGCATCTAGCTTAGAGAGAACAAATTGCGGCCATCTTGGTAAGTCTCCACCCCCATGCTCTCTGCTGGGTTTTAAATTTAAACTTAAAGCTATCTGTTGATACTAGGCCCTGACTGAGTTTTAATTTAAATTAACAGCTTTCTGCTAATACTAGGCCCTGACTACATTAACAAATACACTGGATTCTCAAAATACACATATTTATCAGTTTTAACCTGAAGAATGGGGCTGGTGAGTTTGTGTGAGTGGTTTAATTTCTTCAATGTGGAAAGAGTAGAAGGCTAAGGGGGGTCTGCAGCCCTCAGTCCTCTCTCACTTCAACTCCTTTGCCTGTGCTGATTTCTCTGCCTTTGGACACTTATTTTTGCCCACTCCAGCAACCAGCTACTACTGGGAGGTAAGCCCAGCTGCAGGTTCGCTGGAGCTGGAGAACTCAGTGACAGCTTTGAGTGTTTCATCTCTCTCCTCTGACCCGCGGTGAGCATTCACGGTGACGTGCTTCCAACAACTCTCTGGGGGAAGTCTGCAGTGGAGTGCTTTCTGGTCTGGGAGTGGATTTACTCCAATTCAAGGGACAGATACCAGAGTTCAGGACGTCATGGTTTCTAACCCAGCACCTTCTCACTACGCAAGTTCCTCAGAGGCATCAGGAGGTTGACAGGCAGCAAGGCACTCAAACCGCTTCAAATGGCTCAAAACACAGCAGCCAGAATAATCACCGGCTCCACAACTCAAGCCCACATCACCCCTATCCTCAAAGAACTCCACTGGCTCCCAATAAGCCACCGCATCAAATATAAGATGATCATAAATATATTCAAAATCAGACAAAAGAGCTCTGCAATCAGCCTCCAAGCCCTCATACTCCCTAACACCAACAACAGACCAAGAAGGAAAACCACATCAGACACCCTCAGCACCCCAAGTAACTACACAAAATCATGCAAATTCACTACACAAAGAGCACTTTCTTTAGCGGCCCCATTAATATGGAACTCTCTCCCTCCCGACTTACGATCAATTGAGGATATAAAGGACTTCCGAAAGCAATTAAAGACTGTACTCTTCACAGAGCACCACGGCTCAAACACCTAACTAGATTCCATTTATTGTAACCTTTATGTAATGTGATTGTCTGTAATGGTTTACCTATGTTATGTATCCCACCTTTCTACTTCGATGTTTTGATTAAGCAGTGCATGTTTCCCTTGCTTTTGTTTAACCTTTGTATGTCTTTGTAACCGCTTTGATTGAAGGAAAAGGCGGTATAAAAAAACTTGTTAAATAAATAAATAAATAAGGAGGAATGGCATCAAGCGTTACAGAAGGGCAATTACCCATGCAGATGGACTGGGCTGGGTTTGCCCCAGTTTGTCCTGAGACCTTCACGCTTGAAACAATATGGGCAACAATTTTTTCCTTGGGTAAAGCTATGATACCACAGATGTCAGCGTTATCAACTAAAGTCTCTAATAATTGCAGCGCAAGAGGATATAAACTCTCAAGTTGCCTCAATAAAGGTTTTCTTTTCTGAGTTAAAACTAATGCTTTAGAAAATCCAGTTGACGCTACTATTAAGAGCTCCACTGTTTTGCTTACTAAACTGAGATATCTTGAGAACGTTCAACATCTGGAAGCCCCTATTGACTCTTCTGAGGTCCGTGAGTAATTATGATTAATTATTGGTTGTAAAGTCACATACCTCTTGTATTTTCACTTTATTTAGATTTCTATGTTTTCTACCTCCTAATAGTGAGCTAGAGTGAGCAACAGTTTAAAAATTTCCTATTGAGGCGTTATCTCTTATTTTCTTGTATATTATAGTATGTATGCTCTTTTTCTGTACAAGTATAATTCTTGGTTATTGTTTAAATTGCATAAATATAAAATAAAATAAAAACCCCAAAGAATTCCCCTTTGCCCAAGATTTAGAGAATTTCCCAGAAGTAAATACTTAACAAGTGCAGATGTCTTTCCAGCAGAAGCAATCCCTTTTGGGAGTCCTTCAAGACTGATTTGGACATCCACGCCAGCAGCCACATAGACATCCCCCGTAGTAAAGCATTGAAGAGGGATGTCCATCTCATGCAAGCTAGCAAAAGGAGATGTCCAGTGACACAGCAAAATGAAAACTCGAGCCCCCATTCCTCTTCGGTGTTGGTTGACATATTATAAAATAAAGGGTGTATTACTACATCTCCTTCTCCACACTCCCCAGATGTTTGCCAAACACTTTTCAGATGCCTGTTCATGCCTGGAGCAGATATAATCTTAGATGTAATTCCAGGATGTTTCTGTGATTAGGCAGGGATGTCCAAGTTCTTGGAAATACCCCAGCCATGCCTCTGTCACACTCCTGTTTGCCCTCATTATTCTGGAACAACTCAGTTTAAGGCCTTATCCGAGTGAATGCCAAATAGCCACAATATAAAAAAATTCACTCAAAAAATCTCTCAGATAACCATAATTAAATTGCAAACCTCTTGCCACTGGTCTCAGATAAACGGTTTTTTTGACACATTAATAGGGGTATGTTTGCTTACCCACTTTTGTGTCCGTTCACATCAATGACCTGTCGTGCAAGTGGTTTTTTTAATTATGTAAATATTGCCTTTAAACTTTCAATTTTTATAAACTTTTTCAACAGCTTTATATAAAAAGATAGCCAGTCTACTTATCTTAAACTTCGTAGAGTGGCAACCGTTGATACGTCCTCCTGATATTGCTCATGAATACTAACAAAGGAAAATACCCCAACGCCTCAGTCTTGTAAGCGCTTCAGAGCGTTTCTCCAGATGGGTTTCTCAAGGGGAGATTAAACTTGTTTTGTATCATAAACCAGACGGTATTCACTTGTGTTCAAAATACAGGAACCAGGTACTAAAATAATAACGGCAATAATATGGTTAGAATAAACTATGCACAATGTTGTTCTCAAAAATACACAACACTTCTCAAACAATCTACCTCTTCAGGCTTCGCCGGATTTTTCAGACATTTCGATCAACAGCACTAGTGATCCTGTAGGATTGTGAAAGCCAACGCATGCGCTCCGGGTCGGGGTTTAAATATCCTTCAAAACCCTCCTTTAATTGGAGCAGCTTAAACACATGCTTGCCAATCTACACAGATATTCAGACCCTCAGGCTGTACTGTATGAAGTTGGTGAATCCACCACTGCTCTTGATATAGAAGCCGTTGTTCTTGCGATCTACCCTGTGACCCGTGCAGAACTTGTTCTATACACCAGCAACGCAACATTTCAAAATCATGAGCTAATTCCACACAGGGTAGATCGCAAGAACAACGGCTTCTATATCAAGAGCAGTGGTGGATTCACCAACTTCATACAGTACAGCCTGAGGGTCTGAATATCTGTGTAGATTGGCAAGCATGTGTTTAAGCTGCTCCAATTAAAGGAGGGTTTTGAAGGATATTTAAACCCCGACCCGGAGCGCATGCGTTGGCTTTCACAATCCTACAGGATCACTAGTGCTGTTAACTGCTGATCGAAATGTCTGAAAAATCCGGCGAAGCCTGAAGAGGTAGATTGTTTGAGAAGTGTTGTGTATTTTTGAGAACAACATTGTGCATAGTTTATTCTAACCATATTATTGCCGTTATTATTTTAGTACCTGGTTCCTGTATTTTGAACACAAGTGAATACAGTCTGGTTTATGATACAAAACAAGTTTAATCTCCCCTTGAGAAACCCATCTGGAGAAACGCTCTGAAGCGCTTACAAGACTGAGGCGTTGGGGTATTTTCCTTTGTTAGTATTCATGAGCAATATCAGGAGGACGTATCAACGGTTGCCACTCTACGAAGTTTAAGATAAGTAGACTGGCTATCTTTTTATATAAAGCTGTTGAAAAAGTTTATAAAAATTGAAAGTTTAAAGGCAATATTTACATCATTAAAAAACCACTTGCACGACAGGTCATTGATGTGAACGGACACAAAAGTGGGTAAGCAAACATACCCCTATTAATGTGTCAAAAAAACCGTTTATCTGAGACCAGTGGCAAGAGGTTTGCAATTTAATTATGGTTATCTGAGAGATTTTTTGAGTGAATTTTCTCATTATTCTGGAGACATCCACAGACCAAACTTCTCAAATGGCTCTGTGATATCTATATGCTTTGGAGATCATTAGGCCTGTTTTTAGACATCCAGAGTATGACAAGGGCTTCCAAAATAATCCCCTTAATGCAGAAATCACCATTATTGCGGTGGAATGTGCAGGGTATGTGCCTTGCATGTAAGGTGGGGGTCATTACTATATGTAAACTGCTAACATAGCTGATAATATAGGAGAGTTAACACCACCTCAAGAAGAGTAGTTAACTGCATTCCTTGTTTTCAATATGCCATTAATATGCCATTAGTGGCACGGCTACTCACCCCCCTCCCTCTAAAAAAAGCCCAGAGAATGCTCTCATAAGTTAACTATGGAAGTTTTGCACCTATTGCATTTTGACTGAGTGCACTTTACTAAATCAGGGTCTTAATGACATGTAACATAGTATATGATGGCAGATAAAGACCAGTATGGCCCATCTAGTCTGCCCAGCAAGGCAGTTAGATTAGGTGCACCTGTCGGTCTGTGCAGGTCACCCCTCCACATGCCTTTGTTTAGGGGTACACCCACCGCTCCATGTACGTCACTCCTATTTGTTGAGATATAAGAGAGAGTTATGTTTACTTTGATTTTATCCTGTTGCTATAAAGGGATCCACTGTGTCTGTCCCATGCCATGTTGAATCCTGTCACTGCATTTGCCCCCATCACTTCCATCGGGAGGGAATTCCAAACATCCACCACCCTTTCAATGAATAAGTACTTCCTGACGTGGCCTTTCAATTTATCCCCTTGCAGCTTCCTATTATGCCTTCTAATTTTACAGCTTCCCCATATTTGGAAGAGGTTTGTTTGTTCATTAATACTCTTTAAGTATTTAAAGGTCTGAACCATATCTCCCCTGTTCCTCCTCCAGAGTGTACATATTTAGGTCTTCAAGTCTCTTCTCGTAAGTCTTCTGATGCAGGCTCCAAATCATTTTGGTCATCTTCCTCTGAACCATTTCCAGTCTTTTTATATCCTTTGCAAGATATGGTCTCCAAAACTGAACACAATATTCAAAATGAGACCTCACCAGTGACTTGCACAGTAGCATTGGTACCCCTGCCTTTCTGCTGGTAATTCAACTCTGTGTGCAAGCCAGCATACTTCTGGCTTTTGCCACCAACTTGTCATACTGTTTCACCACCTTGAGATCCTCAGAAACAATCACTCCAAGGTCCTTTTCTTGATCCATGCACACCAATCTCTTACCCCATCACATACAGTTCCTTTGGATTTCTGCTTCCCAAGAGCATGACACTGAACTTCTTGACATTAAATCTTAACTGCCAAGCATTAGACCATTCTTCCAGCTTTTGTAGATCTTTTTTCATGTTATCCACTCCCTCAGGGGAGTCCACTCTGTAGCAAATTTTCATGTCACCTGCAAAATATAGACCTTTCCATTCAGGCCTTCAGCAATATCACTCACAAATACACTCAACAGTACTGCTACCAGGACTGAACCCTGGAGCACACTGCTAACCACCTTACTTTCATCTGAGTGAGTTCTGTTTACCATCACTCTCTGTCGTCTGTTAGTCAACCAATTTCGGTTCCAGTTCATCATCTTGGGACCCATCCCAAGCTGTTTAGTTTATTGATAAGCCTCCTATGAGGAACAGTATCAAAGGCTTTCCTGAAATTTAGGTAGATCACATCTATCATATGCCCTTGATCCAGTTCTCTGGTCACCCAGTCAAAGAACTCAATCAGATTTGTTTGGCAAGATTGCTTTGGTAAAACCATGTTGCCTTGGATCATGCAACCTGTCTGTTTTGAGAAAGTCCACTATTCGCTCTTTCAGGAGTGCCTCCATTACTTTTCCTGCCACTGAGGTAAGGCTTACTGGCCTGTAGTTTGTTATTTCTTCCCTATTACCACTTTTGTGAAGTGGTACCACATGAGCCCTTCTCCAGTCCTGTGGAACTTCTCCTGTCTCCAAGGATCTATTTAAAACATGCTTTAATGGCCCTGCAAGAACCTCTCTGAGCTCTTTCAGTATCCTGGGATGTATCCCATCCAGTCCCATGGCCTTGTCCACTTTCAGTTTTGCAAGCTGTTCTAACACATCATCTTCTGTGAATGGTGTGATATCTACTCCATTCTTGTTTGTATATTTGTCAATCACAAGTGGCCCTTCTTCATAATTTTCTTTAGTAAAAACAGAACAGAAGTATTTGTTTAGCATTTTTGTTTTTCAGTGTCACTTTCCACAAATCTGTTCCCGGCACATTGGAGTCCTGCAATTCCTCCTCTGATTTTCCTCCTTTCCCGTATATATCTGAAAAAGGTTTTGTCACTACACTTCACATCTTTAGCCATCTTTTCTTCTGCCTTGGATTTTGCTTTCCTTATTTCTCTTGTCTCTTTTAGTTTTATCCTGTATTCTTTTCTGTGTTTCTCTATTTGCGAACTTCTGAATATTGTGAAAGCTGGGGGTTTTTTGCCTTTATTTGTGCAGCCACTTTTTTGGAGAACAAAATAGGTTTTCTTTTCCTCTTGTTTTTATTTACTTTCCTTACCTATGCATCTGTTGCCCCTTTTATTGCCTCGTTTAGTTTAGCCCACTGCAATTCCACTTCCCTTCTCCCCTCCCACCCTGCCAACTCCTCCTTCAGGCACTTGGCCATTTTACAGTGTTTTTGAAGTCTAGGACTTTGACCTTGCTGTGATTAGACTCCACCTTGGCTTTTATCTCAGAACAAACTGTGTGTTGATCACTGCTGCTCACCTGGGCATCCACCCAGATATTCAACACTCTATCTCTGTTGGTGAGAACTAAATCCAGCATCAAGCTTTCCCTGGTAGGTTCCATTACCATTTGTCTAAGTAATGCATCTTGGAAGGCAACCACAATTTTTGTATTTCTTTCTAGATTTGCAGAAGGAATGCTCCAATTCACATCAGGTAGATTAAAGTCACCCAATATGATCACTTCCCCCTTCATGGTTATCTTTACAATATCAATAATCAATTCACTATCCATTTCTTTGATTTGAGTTGGAGGCCTATAGACTATACCAGTATGGATGACAGTGCCATCTCCTCTTTCCAACACAATCCACAGCTCTTCTTCTTTTTCCCACATCCCCTGCATTTCAGCAGCTTTAATAATGCTTTTGACATATAGGGCTACTCCCCCTCCTTTTCTACCATCTTCTAAATAGATTATAGCCAGCTATGGCTATATCCCATTCATGCAACTTTTTAAAACATGTTTCTGTAATAGCCGCAATGTCCAAATCCATTTCCACCATTGGGGCTTCCAGATCAGGAACTTTGCTGGTTAGGTTGTGAGCATTTGTGCTCATTGCTTTCCAGCATTTGTTGACTGGCTTGCCCAGTATTTTGCATGGATTTTGTTTTGCATGCCTTGTCCCATTTGGGATTGATATGTGGATTATACTGCGGCTGTTTCCAATGTTATTATGTTTTTGCTGGAAGTGATGTCCTGAACTTATTGTTTTCCATCAGTCACCCCCTTTCCCTAGTTTAAATGCTTGTCCACATAATGCCTGACTTTTTCACTTAGGATCCTTTTCCCTGCAAAGGAGAGATGCAGTCCAACCACCTCTTGTGGTTCCATCTATTTCCCCAGTCGACTATATATCTAAATCAGGGGTGGGCAATTCCAGTCCTGGAGGGCCGCAGACCAGTCAGGTTTTCATGATGTCCCTAATGAATATTCATGGACCTATTTCCATACAATGGAAGGCAGTGGATGCAAATAGATCTCATTAATATTCATTAGGGACATCATGAAAACCTGACTGGTCTGTGGCCCTCCAGGACCGGAATTGCCCACCCCTGATCTAAATCCTTCTTGTATGCACCAGGCTTGGAACCATGTATTAAAGTTGATTATGTGATGCAGATTTTCTGGCCCTTACCAAGAAAAGGTAGTACTTCTGAGAATTCTATTGTGTTAGCAATGGGTTTGAGTTTATCTCCCAGAATCTGGAAATCCTTCTGAACTGTAGAGGCACTGTTTCTAAGCAAGTCATTTGTACCCAAATGAATGATAACATCAATTTTGGAGTGCTCGCTTTCTGCACTAACTAAAACAACAATTTGCTTTGTATTCCTGCTGGCTGAAGAGTCTGGGAGGCATTTGATCATCTTCTCTCTTTTGAACTGTGTTTCCAAATTGGTGCTTCTGATGATGGAATCTCCAAGTTATAGCAGACCAGGTTTTCTTGCTGGTCCCTGAGAGGTGGTGACCTTGAGAGATATGGAACAAAACCCCCACTTTCAGCATTACGGGTGGTATACATGTCCTCCTGTATTCCTCTCTGACAAAAGCTCTCCTTCCATTCACCCTGCTTCTTTTCAATTCTGACTATGTCGGACATTCCTGGCATTACTGCCTCTGTTTTTGCGGTAGTGGTATGTACAGGCACCTCACTTAGGTACCTTTGCAGGATTCTCATGGGAGTTGTGTCATCTGTTTTGCATGGCACCTGCTCTTCTTTGGCCCAATTAATAGCTGCTTTCATAAGCTCCTGGAATGCCCACCCTGGTTTTTCCTCCATTCGGCATCTCATCTCCTTCCTGAGGGAGTCATCTTTAAGGCCTAAGATGAACTGTTCTTTGAGGGTTACTTCAGCATCCCCTATTCTTGACCAATCTCTAGAATGAATCAGGGACAGTTTTTCTTGCAGTTTGTATGCATAGGTATGGATAGTCTCCCATTCTAGTTGTCTTCTATCGTAGAATTCCTTTAGTCTTATCCCAATTGGAACATTCTTAAAAGCTCAAAAATGGTACCTACGGACCAGCACTGCCTGGGAGCTTGGTATTTGATAGAAACATAGAAACATGATGACAGAAAAAGACCACATGGCCTATCTAGTCTGTCCTTCCATAACAACAACTACAACAGTCCACTTTTTACCTTTAGAGATCCTCTGTGTTGGTCCCATGCTTTTTTGAATTCAGTTACTGTCCTCATCTCTACCATCTCCACTGGGAGACTTTTCCACGGATCCACTACTCTTTCCGTAAAGAAATATTTCCGCATATCACTCCTGAATCTCTCTCCCTTCACCCTCATCCCATGTCCCCTCGTAGCAGAACTTGCTTTCAATTGAAAGAGGCTCTCTCCCTGAACATTTATGCCACGGAGGTATTTAAACATCTCAATCATATCACCTCTATTCCGCCTTTCCTCTAAGGTGTACATATTGAGATCCTTAAGTCTGTCCTCATATGTTTTATAATGAAGCCCATTAATCATTTTAGTAGCCACCCTCTGCACCGACTCCATCCTGTTCACATCCTTTTGAAGGTGCGGTCTCCAGAATTGCACACCATACTCCAAATGAGGTCGCACCAAAGACTTATACAGAGGCATTATCACCTCCTTTTTTCTGCTAGCCATTCCTCTCCGTATGCACCCAAGCATCCTTCTAGCTTTTGCCGTCACCTTTTCTACCTGTTTAGCTACTTTAAGATCATCAGACACAACCACGCCTAGGTCCTGCTCTTCTTTAGTGGACAAAAGTACTTCACCTCCTATACTGTATTGCTCCCTTGGATTGCTGCAGCCTAAATGCATGACCTTACATTTTTTAACATTAAATCCCAGCTGCCAAATTCTAGACCATTCTTCAAGCTTAGCTAGATCCCTCCTCATGTTATCTACACCTTCCTGGGTGTCTACTCTATTGCAGATTTTGGTATCATCTGCAAAGAGGCAAACCTTACCCGACAGCCCTTCCGCTATATCACTAACAAAAATGTTAAAAAGAATCGGACCAAGGACAGATCCCTGGGGCACACCACTGGTAACATCCTTCTTCTCAGAGTGAGCTCCATTTACTTGTACTCTTTGTCGCCTCCCACCCAACCAATTTCTAACCCAAGCAGTAACTTTAGGGTAAAAGTAATAGCAGTTTCCTCTTTTGTGTCAATTTCTTCATATTTAGGGCATTATCAGTAGACTGGGCATTAACGTTTTTGTTTAAGGGCACTTTAGTTTCCACTAATTGGGTACTCACATTTCCCAAGGCAGAGAAGGCATTATGCAGGGATATCTCTTGATGGCAAGAGTGTTTCCATGTTACAGGTCGCAACCTATTACAGCCCACTTTGATCCATTTGTTCTGGATTACTTGATTCTTTATGGGAGTGGTGGTGAATTTTTTTTTTCAATTTGTACCCTAGAGGAGGTATGCTTAATTGCAGATAATTTTTTTCTTAATCAAATCAATTCTTTATGCATGGCAGATAACTTGAGATACACAGGGCAAGCTCTTAGGCTCCAAATGATTCTTCTTAGAATGAAAGAACTACAATTATTCCATTATACGACAGGCTGATTAAGATGATTATAAAGCAATTCTAGAACAAGGAGAAAAGTTGGGTGTTACACCTAATTGAAGGACAGATGCCAGTGTATATGATGAATATATAAGCAATGCAATCTTGGGATGGGAAGGAGTGAGGTGTAGGGTGGATGTGAATTTAAGTGTCTCTGGTCAGTAGACCTTCTAAGAACCGAGGGCACACTCATATCTAAGAGACTATAAACAGATAATAATTAGGCAGGGAAAATTTATATCAAAGTCACCAAAATAGAAAATTTATAAACTTAGCTTGACAGTGCTGGATCAGAACTCTTGCTCAGGTAGCAGAGAGACTGATTGAATTAACACTCAGGCAGCAGAAGCTGAATGAATTAACTATGACTTAACCACACCCTGTGATGTGGGCTTCTAACAGAGCAATGGAACTTTAAACTTTCCAATGAAATCCTACTTCTATTGCGACGCTCCTGCCCGGGTCCGAGAGCTTACAGGCAGGAGTGGCCTTGTAATGTCCCTGAGGAATAAAGCTTGTACTGGTCCCTGGGAATTCTGGGACTCGTAGTGTACTTGTATTTCCTTCAGGATTAAATTGTAGTCGTGACACGAATGGTAAGGCTGCAGAAATTTATTGTTGTGGGGATATTTTCCAGCGCATCAAAATTCAATGGTACATAACGCAAAAGGTGCAACTTCAATCCAAACAGCTGAAACCAGGAACATAGGAAGTACAACTGAAATTAAGTTAGCCTCTACTTGGCTCTTCACAATCACAGCAGCTTTAACTCAGCAGTGCCTCATGTGGTCTTTCAGAATTATTGCAGCACCAAACAAACAGCTGTTGCTTCCACAGCGTGGCTTCTCAAAACAACAAATGAAAACAATTTGTAAACCTTTTAGCTTGGCAGCAAGTACAGCAAACTCCCTGTATTCTTTTCATACAGTGTTCAAGGGTTTCTTACATTGTTGTCCTCTTTGAGGCAGATTGAGCAGTCCATTGGAGAAGGGTCTCCTAAGGCAGGCAGGTAATTATCCACGTGCATGCATTCATCAGAGCTAAGGCTATCGCTGTCTCTGTCAGGCCTGTTAAGCTTCCCTGACCTCAGTTCCAGAAACTCTTGAAACTGTTTTAAAAGCAATTCAGCCTGTAAGGGCTCTTTATCCGTGTGAAAGTCTTTGGTAAGGGTAACACCCTTCCCCCACTTGCTATCAGATTCTGCAGCTGGGTTTACCTTGTGAAGATTAGCACAAATAAAAGATTTCTCTAGTAAAGCATTAAAAGTAGAAAAGTCAGCTTTACCTTTAGCAGGGTTTGAATAAGAACTGGCACCTTTCCTCCAGAAGTCTCTCTGGTTCAAAAACTCAGCAGCCTTATTGCTATTTCCTCTGCTCTGTGAATTTCTCTTTGAAAAGCTTTCTTCCTGCTTCACTTCCTTGCTTCTGTAGCCTTGTTTGCTACCAGACCAGATACCTTCTTTCCATGTGCTGAATTTGCTAGCCTTCCCACGCCCAGGCTCTACCTTGTAGTAAGGTTCTTTCTTAGAGAGTGTGCTTGGCTCCAAGGTTTACTGTTCCAAGGTTCTGCCTTGCTCCAGGGTTCTAGCGTTTTCCTCCTTCCTTTTCCCTCTTTTTCTCTTTCTTCCTTTTCTCTTTTCCTCCTCTCCTCTTCCCTCTCTGCTTGGGGATTTAAAAGGGCTTCATTTCCCGGCATGCCCTGACCTTCCCCTGAGCGTGCCCAATCAGTGCAGAAGCCTGTCTCCTCCCCTGAGCTGGGGCGTGTCTTGTGCTCAGCAGAGAGCTGTGTTTTTTTCAACTCTGCATTGGAAATCCTGTGTGCTAGTGCTGTTTCATTACTTCTACCAGGATTTTCCCCTATCTCCATCTCCTCTGGAGGGCATTCCTCACCACACTATATACCAATCTACTGTGCAAAGGACCCTGGAACTTTAAATGTATACCTTTTCTGCAAAATTTAGCAGGAAACCAGGTCTTTGCAAATCTAAAAGCAAATGTGTACTAGTCCTAGTAGACAAATATCAAGGATGTAGTGTCCCTGGTCAGTAGACCTTCTATGAGCTGAGGCACACTCAAATCTAAGAGAATATAAACAGCTTATAAATAGGCAGGGAAAATTTATATCAAAACCAGGCAAAATAGGAAATTTATAAAGTTAGATTTGCAGTGTTGGATCAGAACTCTTGCTCAGGTAGCAGAGAGACTCTTCAATTTAACTCTGTATTCTTAATCTGCAATCTTCTTTTTAAGAGTTCTTGCATTTGAATATAAAAAAACTAAAAGTATGTTTTATCTCTATTTACAAACTGCTTATTATTGGAAGTTGAGTTTGCACGCATTTAGAATTATGTTCACTTTATTAAAATCTACCTGAACTACCTCAGCCTTTACCACACCCTCTTTCTTGGAATACTCCAAATTCATTGTGTTGATCATATCCTTTGAACATTCTTCACAACAAATCTTGTGTTCCTGAATGACTGCTCTCCCTATGATCTAATTTAAAAGCTACTGTACTGTTTAAATGTTTACACTGCTGGATTCCACCCTAGATAAAGTGGAGCACATTCCAAAAGAAAAACTTGACCCTTTCTCAGAATGCTACCCATTTCCTTACAGATCAAAAGTTATTTTCCCTGCATCATCATCATCATATTTCTCCCCTTCTAAAGGAATTGTCTTGGCTGCCCATTTTGTGTAGACTCCAATAAAAAATGTTGATGCTTACACATAGGATTAATCATATCAGAACCCCATTATACCTGTCTTCTTTGATTATCTCTTAACATCCAGATCGATTATTAAGGTCATCACAATCAAATTTACTTACCATCCCCCTCTCTCAATTCAAACTTAAGATGACCCACACTGTAGCCACTCAATCTTCATTTTGAAGTGTCGTTAAAAAAAATTCTAACTCGGTTTGAAGAATTGGCTCCTTTGGAGAGCATTTGGAGGTGATTAATTGTTTGAGGGTTTCAGCCATGCCAGTGAGTTTCTACCCTCCATGATCCATTGTACTCGTGTTGTCCCACCACGTTTATACTGCAACTGTCTTTGGAATTTTATTGTTGTGTTACACATCTCCACCCTATTGTATTAACATTCTTTTGGCAGATATTGGGTTACTATATAATATTCTGCTTTCCTGGTTGTTGTAAACCACTTTGATGGGTACTTCACCGAATAGTGGTATAGCAAATCTTGAAATAAATAAATTTATACGCTGAAACTCCGGAGCTTATTCTCCCTCCAGGAGTCTATGTATGTAATTGAAATCATTTCTGAGAATGCTGCCCTGGAGATTCTGGATTTCAGTTTCTACCTAAAAGCATAAATGTGTCTTTCAGAATCTTTCTCCTGTGTTTTCCTATATCATTGGTACCCACATGCTGGTACCCACAGGCTGGCTTCAAACCAGTACTTTCTAAAATCTTGAGGTGCACTATCCTCACCTAAGAGAAGAAAGTTACAAATGATCCACATGCTCACCAGTTACCTAGCTATTTACATTTCCAGGTTCTGATTTGCCAGTGACAATGATCTACTATTTCTTTAAATTTTAGTCAGGGTTAATTTGAAATAATCATGATTATTTTGCTCATAGACAAAACTGTATTCTTCAATTTCACTAAGTGGAAAAGGAAACAGCCCTAGCTTGATAGATTTTATGGCTCTCGCCCGGGACAGGATTCAATTTATGTGTCACTCAGTGCACATAAATAGAAAGTATGACTATATTTAATATCTGAACTCCGGAAACAATGCAGGTTAGGCACAAGGCTGAATAATAACTAAACCATTCTGTGATTCACATAGCCCTCAAGCATCCTTAACAGAATCATAAATTGTCATCCGTGGCCTAAAAACACAAATATTATGTAGCTGTCTGAGAAATTCTGATTCTCCATCAAAAAGTACAAAAATCACAATCTGTACATTCTTTTTTCAAATACAACCTAATACAAGGAAAACATTCTAAGGTCCAGAGAGCATATGCATAAACAATTGCTCAAAAATGATAGAAATTACAGTGCATCAGGCATATTGGTGTTCAAAATGGAATGGAGAGTTGATGTCGGTTTTTACGTTTCACACAGAAAAGCACATCTGCAGGAATGATTTGCTCTTCAGAGTGGAGACCAAAGTAATAAGAGTGCACTCAAAATCTGCATTTAATGTTTACCACTGATGTTTTTTTTTCATTTCTAGATATTCTTTTACCTCACTTTAGAGGTATTAAAAGTAGTGAGATATATAGCACACAGTTGTTACAATTGTGCACTAAATTTAAAATAGTGTCATAAAATGGAAGTAAAGTTAACTTTCATTTTGACTTCAATGGTTAGAGATGGAAGTTCAGTTTAAGCAAAAGACACCACAACTGCAAGCTTCCCACTAGCTTGGAGATCCAAGCAATGATGCTTCACAAAAGTGAACAAAGACAACTATATCACGGCCCTACAAATGTCTAATGGAGAGCCACAAGAAGACTCCGCCCAGGAAGCTGCCTATACCCTGGTAGAAGGAGTCCACAAACTGACCAGAATGGGCTTAACCGCCAACAGATAGTCAAAGGCAATAGCCTCTTAAATCTACTGGCTCAGTATAGCCTTTGATGCCGCATGACCCTGACAAAGCCCCACAAACAGGACAAAAAGGAGGTCAATCACCAGAGTGCCCATATTTTTCAGTCGCTGGAAAGACAGTAGAGTCCAGAGGGCCAATATGCTAGTTCAAGCTTGGCCTCTCTCTCCACTGCTGTATGTCTTTTCTCCTTGAGCCATAATTGTGTGGGTCCTCCAGAGGACAGAGGCACATCCTCACCTGGTGATCGTAGTGGCTCCGGATTGGCCCCATTGCCCATAGTATGCTGACCTTGTTCACCTACTGGTTTCTTGGCCTCTGAGTCTGAGGTCTTGCCGGAGTTTGCTTCAGCAGGGACCCATAACTCTAGCCATTGAATTAGAGGCTCTATGGTCCATTCACAAAAGATCCAGCCTAAGACTTCCACCAAGTAAATCTCCACTCCATTATAAAATATTCTCCATCTACCTATACCCCCAGCATCTATCTACTTAATCCCCATCCACTCACTAACCAACCCTCGCACATCTACCCTTGGGATAGATAAGTGGGAGGGTGGGGGAGTGAATGGATGGATTGGAAAGATAGGTAAGGACTAGGATAATAAGTGGGGGTTTGATAAGGATGGGCTTATGGGAATGTTTATCCAAATGGGTTAGTTTTGTACATACCTTGACAGTCATGAACCTCACTTCTAAGCTAGGGTATGTGGAGTATTATCTCAGTCTCTCAAATTTACTGCTAATGCTCAGAGTGGTACTTGCATCATGCCATAGAGAGTTTCATTCTGGAGTTCGTAAGATGTAACAGGTATGGGTAATTTGTCAAGATGTGCTTGAAAATTCTTCTTTATCAAGCCTGTGACTCCCAATACAATGGGAAATATTTCTGTATCTTTCTGCCACATTTTCATGATCTCTGACTACATTTCTTGGTACTTCAGGATCTTTTGCCTCTCTACGCAATTCACAGAATAACATTGGAAAACAAATTTTTACAAAAGTCATGTTACTGAAATAAAAATAGCCATTTCTTATCAATTTTATATGCTGAACACGAATATGACAGTGAAATTGCAAAGTTGGCTCTAGTTTTTTTGTAATCTACAAGAATTAATGTTTACATCAAGAAATGTATGTCAATAGTAAATATAATAGGCCTTCGGTTAATATCTGTAAAAAAACAAGTCATAGACTACTTCTTAGATTTTTTCGCCTGTCTCTTGTACAGCTGTTCGGGAGCTTCTCTGGGGAGTGTCCAGCAGTAGTCAGCCAGCATTGTAGTGGACCATTTTCTCTGGTATCTTTGCTCCATCGTTGCGATATCCTGGTGAAAACGTTCACCCTGTTCATCACTAACCATGCCACAGTTGTCAGGAAATAAATTGAGATGGGAATCAAGGAAATGGATCTTTAGAGACATATTGCAGCCAAGTTTCTGATATTTCATCAGCATGTCTTCTACTAGTTCCTTGTAGTTTTCTGCCCTAACATTCCCGAGAAAGTTTGTTGACACTAGGCAAAAAGAATTCCATGCTTGTTTCGCATCACCCTGCAGCAAGTTGTTGAACCGATCATCTTTGAAGAGCTCTCAAATCTGAGGACCCACAAAAACTCCCTCTTTAATCTTTGCTTCGCTGAGTCGAGGGAATTTTTCATGCAGGTATCGAAAAGCTGGCGAAGTGCGGTCAATGGCTTTCACAAAGTTTTTCATCAAACCTAGTTTGATGTGAAGGGGTGGTAGCAGGATTTTGTGAGCCTCAACCAGAGTTGGGTGCTGGATATTCTTCTCTCCAACTGTTACATTTTGTCTGCGATTCCATTCCTTCCACAAGTAATGCCAATCCCTTGCTCGGCTATCCCACTCACATAAGAAACACATGTATTTTATATATCCCTGCTGCAGTCTCATTAAAAGAGCAACTACCTTCAAGTCACCACAGAGGTGCCAGCTGTAGTTGTTATAGTTAATGGACGTCAGTAGTTGCTTTAAGTTATTGTATGTCTCTTTCATGTGGATGGCATGCGCTACTGGAAAAGATGGAAAACGGTTTCCATTGTTCAAAAGCACAGCCTTCAGACTCAGTTTCGAAGAGTCTATAAATAGTTTCCAGTCTTGTGGGTCATGAGTGATTTTTAAGGTATTCATGAGGCTTTCAATATCGGAACAGAATACCAGATTACTTTCCTTTCTGAAGAAAGGCTCCAACTGCTGGTGGCGTTTTCGATATGAAGTAATGTTGACATCTTCTTCCAGAAGATTCCATTGTTGGAGTCTTGATCCTAGCAATTCTGCCTTGTTCTTGGATAAGTCCAAATCAGGAACCAGATCATTTAGTTCTTCCTGTATTATTCTGTGTGGAGTTGATAATGCATCCCAGTGAAAATCTGGGTTACTGCATGCTGACGGACCAGGAGAAGAACAGGTTGGCTCACCCTTGTCCTCATCAGATGAATCAAGAGAATATTCTGATGGAGGTTCTTGAATAGGAAGTCCCTCACCATGTAGAACTGGTCTCAATGCAGACGGAATGTTTGGGTAGACTATGTTCGACTTCTTTTGCTTCGTTATTCCGCTGGAAAGAGGAGGAACCAAGCAGAAGTAACAGTCATTTATGTGGTTGCTTGGCTCTCTCCACACCACGGGGACTGCAAATGGCATTGATGGTCTTTTGCAATTCAACCAAATGTCACTTCACCACAAATGTAGCAGAAATTGTCAATGGTATTAACGCACTTTCGTGGCATTACTGTTCTGTATTGTACCTAAATGGCTAAAATTATATGATTAATAAAAGTTACACGTAACAGTAGCTTAAACTGTCTTGCACACAGTCTGAAATATTTTAAATGCTCAACCTTTCCGACTGTGTATAGTACATTGCTGACATCAGATGGCTTCAGCAGCCGTCTGGCAGTAGTATTGCATTGCATCAGAAAATGATGCAATCAACTCTGGATGATGTGTATATGCTGGTATTATACAATGTGATGCAATATTACATCATTCAAGGCTTATTTGGGATGTTGTTGATGTCCTACTGGATAAATTTACATGGTGAAACGTCAAAAATGAACTACATGCAATATCTTCAAAACGCGAGCCAATAATTTTTTTTTAATGTTATATTCATGTTCAGCTCACCAAGATACTATAGATTAGGGCCTTTTAAAATCAGTAACGATTTCAATGTTGACCAGTTTAATCATAAATACAACCTAATACAAGCAAGGTCCAGAAAGCATACGGTTTTGTGGGCTGTGGGAGTAACTTGATTAGGTGATAGGCATGGGCATTGGGTAAATGGGTGGGGTTTAGTTGATGAGTATTAGGGAGTTGGGAGGTGGGTGAATTAATAGATGGGAGGTGGTAGGTGAGAGCATAGGTAGAGATGTAGGGATCCCAGACTCAGCTGTGCTAGCTTGGTGCAGACCTTGAATAAGGACCCTGAGGGCTTGGGATCTTGTGTTCGGAGTCCTAATCTCTGGACCTCCAAAGGGCCCCCAACTTGTAATTAGGGTTTTGTGTTGTTGATTTTTTTAAAATTCCAATTGATTTTCCTATTGAATCCAAATGTGATTTAATGCATATTTCACCCCAGAAGTGACGTACTATAGCACTTAATTTTAAAACAATATACTATGATAATATGAGGAACTTTTAAAAATAAAAATAAGTGCATCTCAAGAATAAAAGATTGCATGAAATTAAATAGAGTGGTTGTCAGGGTCAATCTTTTCATGAGGAATGTGCAATATTTAATAAGACCATTTTGGAAGCCCAGACAAAATATATTGCAAGCATTAACAAAGAACAAAAGAAGGCCAGATGATGGTCAGTGTGCTTTAAAGAAGTGAAAGCCAAAACTATATATTTCAGAAAATTGAAAATAGACTCTAATGAAGAAAAAAAGAGATGATTACAAAAGTAATAATGCAACTCAAAAGAGACTTTTAAAAGAAGACTGCTATAGAAGTAAGAACTAATACAAAAAAACCTTCAAGTGCATCCAAAGAGCAAAGCATCTGAGAGGAAGTCAGACTTCTGGATGACCAAATGTTAGAATGAGTGCTCAGGGAGGATAAGGTAATAGCAGACAAAACTAAGCTAAAAGATTTCTGGGTCTCAGTCTTTACTAGAGGAGGATATTGGGATTATATCCATACCTGAATGTTTTTTTTTACTTTAAATAGGTTTATCATGGGGAGGCCATATTAAATTATGCAAAATTTGTAAGCCCTTTTCTGACATTTCTTGTATGCTATGTTAATATATTTAAGGGTATGTTTACTAAACAGCGGTAGCGGCTTCCATGTGATATCGGAGCCGCAGCCCCATTGATTTCAATGAGGCCATGGCTCCGATATCACATGAAAGCCGCTACACTGTTTAGTAAACATACCCCTTAATCTTTTAGGGGGCAAAGGGATACTTGTGATGTGTTGGGATGGGAGGAGAATAAAGAATAGTGGAAGGAATTTGAGAAGAGAAGATAATGGAGGGAAATGGTGATGGGATTTCATAGGATAAGAACATAAGAACATAAGATATGTCATTCTGGGTCAGACCAAGGTCCATCAAGCCCAGTATCCTGTTTCCAACAGTGGCCAATCTAGGTCATACGTACCTAGCAGTTTCCCCAAAAGACACAGGTTCCACAATGCTTGTACTGGGTCAAGCATTGATATCCTGGGTCCCTTCTTAATAATTGTTTATGGACCTTTCCTCCAGGAACTTGTCAAAACCTTTTTTTAAACCCAGCTACACTAACAGCCTTTACTACATCTTCCAGTAACAAATTCCAGAGTTTGATTACACGTCAAGTGAAAAAATATTTTCTTTTATTAGTCTTAAATAGTTTACCCTGTAGCTTCATTGCATGTCCCTTAGTCTTTCTATATTCTGATAACATAAACAATCGATCTACGTTTACCCGTTCCACTCCGTTCATTAATTCATAGACTTCTATCATATCTCCCCTCAGCCGTCTCTTTTCCAGGTTGAAGAGCCCTAACCTTTTTAGCCTTTCTTCATAGGAGTATCCTTCCATCCCCTTTACTATTTTGGTGGCTCTTCTCTGAACCTTTTCTAATAACGCTATATCCTTTTTAAGATACGGTGACCAGAATTGCACACAATATTCAAGGTGTGGTCTCACCATGGAACGATATAGAGGCATTATAATATTTTTTGTTTTATTTTCCATTCCTTTCCATATGATTCCTAGCATTCTATTTGCTCTCTTGGCTGCCGCTGCACACTGGGCCGAGGGTTTTAACATGTTATCCACAAAGACGCCTAAATCTTTTTCCTGTGTGGTGGTTCCTAATGTGAAACCTTGCATTGTGTGACCATAGTTTGGGTTGTTCTTCCCTAGGTACATAACTTTGCACTTGTCCACATTAAATTTCATCTGCCATTTTGATGCCCAGTCTTCCAATTTATCAAGATCCTCTTGCAGTTTTCCACAATCCTCTTGGGTTTTAACAACTTTAAATAGTTTTGTGTCATCTGCAAATTTGATAACCTCACTCGTTATTCCACTTTCCAGGTCATTTATGAATATGTCAAAAAGCAGCGGACCCAGCACAGATCCCTGGGGTACACCACTATTCACCCTTCTCCATTGGGAAAATTGGCCATTTAGCCCTACCCTCTGCTTTCTATCTTTTAACCAGTTCCTTATCCACAGTAGTACACTGCCTCCTATCCCATGACTCTTTAGTTTTGCCAAAAGTCTCTGATGAGAGACCTTGTCAAAGGCTTTCTGAAAGTCCAGATACACTATATCAACCGACTCACCTTTGTCCACCTGTTTATTCACACCTTCAAAAAAACATAATATATTAGTAAGACAAGATCTTCCTTGTCTAAAGCCATGTTGGCTGTCTCCCATTAGGCCATGACTATCTACATGCTGAGTAATTTTATTCTTTATGATGGTTTCTACCATTTTCCCTGTACTGACCTGAGGCTCACTGGTCTGTAGTTTCCCGGATCACCCCTGGAACCCTTTTTAAAAATTAGTGTTACATTGGCGATCCTCCAATCTTTAGGTATTAGAGATGATTTTAATGATAGTTCACAAATTACTAATAGCAGGTCTGCAATCTCATATTTCAGTTCTTTTAACACCCTTGGATGTATACCATCCGGCCCAGGTGATTTGCTACTCTTCAGTTTATCTAATACTTGTAATACATCTTCCCGACGTATCAATATTTCCTTCAATTCTTCCGCACCTTTAAATACCACTTCAGTCATAGGTAACATCCCTACATCTTCCTCAGTAAAGACCGAAGCAAAGAATTCATTCAGTCTCTCCGCTATCGCCTTGTCGCCTCTTAGTGCCCCTTTAACCCCCTCTATCATCTAATGGACCAACTGACTCTCTCACTGTTTTTTTGCTACAAATGTACTTGAAAAAGTCTTTATTTCGCGTTTTTGCTTCCGCAGCAAGCTTCTTCTCAAAATCTCCCTTTGTCTGCCTTATCAATGCCTTGCATTTGACTTGCCAGTGCTTGTGCTGTTTCCAGGTTTCGTCATTTGGCTCTTTTTTTCCATTTCCTAAAAGGTGCTTTTTTGGCAACAACAGCCTCTCTGACCTAACCTTTAAACCATGCTGGCAGTTTTTTGGACTTCCTTCCACTTTTCTTAAAGCATGGAATACAGATGGTTTGGGCTTCAAAGATAGTATTTTTCAACAACACTCAAGCTTGATGTTGCTTTGCAACTGCTCCTTTTAGTTTTTTCTTAACTATTTTCCTCATTTTATCATAGCTTCAATGTTGGAAACACACACATGAACAGAAAACTTCAGGGACAGTGAAGCTGCGGCTGAGATGGGTTAGAAGAAGGCAATGGACAGAACAAAGAAGCTCTGACCTGCAAGGCATTTGTTCAACACCTCAACATACACTTTCTCCAGTTATACAACTGAATGGATGCCAAGAGTAACGCATGTTGAAGAATTGCAATCTCAGATATTCTTTGCTGAAAAATATAAACAACAGAAATCAGATTGGAAAATGTTCCTTTTTATTTGAGCCACAAAAATGTGTTTTTTCATTTTAAAGGTTCTGACTAGCAAGTGCCACTGTTCACTAAAGAAAGATTCATAAGTAAAAAGCACAGAAAATCTAATTCTCTGGGGCTTGAGCTACAGTTTTTATAGTTTTCTGAATTCGACTACAAGAAAGTGTTTTCAGGATCCTACAGTGAGATCCATTTAAAAGCCGCTGACTTATGGTCATCTACAATTTTCCATTACTAGAATCACTCATGATCAGATCAAGGTTCAAAGTAGTGCTGCAAACATTTTGATGCTGTCACGACAGCAATGTTTTCAGAGCCCCCCAAAAAATGAATACAGGAAGAAAAAAGGGATATTACTACAATTTTTTTGGAGTTACTGGTTTCAGTTTATAGTACCTGTTAAATTTGTCCCACAAACAGCTGCTGGGAGCAATACTAGAACATAATATTTAGAGGAGGCAGGAATTAGGACAGGAAAAATTCTGGCCATCTAAAAAGACTGCACAATTGATATCATCTACCATGTACAGTGAATCACATAAACAACCAAGACATCTCGAAAGGGGAGACGATAGGAAACTTACAAATGCAACAATTTCCAGTAAACTAAAAGAAAATATAACTAAATTGCAAGATCATTTTCTCAGTTACTTGCAGCTCATTCATGACATATTTTAAGGACTTACTTTAGCTTCATGAAATGGCTAAGCCATGTAAATGTTTCTGCAATATTACACTTCTAGGAACATATGGAGCCATGGAGGACTAAGAAGTGAAGGAAAGGGTCAGAGATCAACTCTGGTCTATGACGTTTAAAAGAGAGAAAATTGGGCAAAGTAGATTGGCCTTATGCTTCTCATCTGTCATCTCATTCTATGATTTCCCTCATGGACTGCCGAGACGGCTGTCAACATCATCAAGAAGGTGTCAAAGCTGACTTTTTTCTGTAGCATGTGCTCAGGGATTAGCACTGGAATTTCATCGAGTCTGAAGGGATTTTTTTTCCTACTCCAAATAATTCTTCATTGTTTATCATAATATTAAATTTTGAATGCATATGAAGGCGCATTTCAGAAAAGACTAGAGGTTGCGAACTTCACAGTTTCTGCAGTATTTTAGAAAGGCTCTGTTAAACATGGAATCTTTTCAAAAGCACTGAATAAGGAGATGCAGGAGTCACTTGTATGTACTGCTACATGTTTATTCCGCTGATTTTTTTTACATGTGTCTTTACAAAATAGCTCTTAGCACATGTAAGAAAAATCAATGGAGTAAACATGGCCACCATACATGGGCAAACAAGCAGGTAGAAAAGAGACAGGCAAATGTTCAGTTCAGGTGAAGCCCCTTTTATTAGCCCCTATGCGTTTCGGCTAAAAAAACTTCTTCAGGGGGTCTTTAGAGGGAGCAAATCTTTAGTGTCTTGTAGTGTACCAAGATCACGTTTATAGCAGTATACAACGTTCACTGCTTTTTAGCCAAAACGCGTAGAGGCTAATAAATCATAGTTACTAACCTGTAACAGGTGATCTCCGGGAACAGCAGGAATTTAGTCTTCATATATGGGTATCATTGGTACCGACGGAGCCTGCGTGGGAACGCTCCCCATTGTCCAATAGGAAAGCTAGTGGGAGCATCCCAGAGTGCCTTCGTGCTGCCTTCATGCCTTTCCTAACTGTCCCTCTCCAGTTCAGTTTAAAGCTGAGACAAAGGAGAGAGGGAAAGAGAGAGAGAAATAGAGAGATACAACTCCTAGGGGAGGTGGGTGGGTTGTGAAGACTAAATTCCTGCTGTTCCCAGAGATCACCTGTTACAGGTGAGTAACTATGCTATCTCCAGGAACAAGCAGGAATGTAGTCTTCACATATGGGGACTCCCTAGCTGCAGATGCCAGGGAGAAGGCCCCAGAAGTTGTGTGCCCCTGTGAAAGGGCTCCACTTCCCCCATGGATTTCTGGCATCCTATCAGGGATGGTGGGTAGGAGTTGATTAAGTATGGAACAGGTGTTAAAGAACAGCCTGATAAAAACAAGGCATCCCGGTGGGAGTCCTTGTTTAAGCAGTAATGGGCTGTGAAAGTATGAACAGAAGCCCAAGTAGCTGCTTGACAGATGTCATCGATAGACACAGAGTGAAGATGAGCCATAGAGGCTGCCATGGCTCTCAAATTGTGAGCTGTGACATGGCCTTCAAGAGGAAGGTTCTTACTCTCATAGGCAAAAGATATACTCTGTGCAGTCCAGCTGGACAGTGTTCTTTTGGAGACTGGAAGCCCCAAATGACTCTGATCAAAAGCAACAAAGAGTTGAGAGGACTTTCTATGTTGCTGTGTCCTTTGCAAGTAAAAGGCCAAAACCCTTTTACAGTCCAAAATATGAAGATTCCTTTCTGCATTTGAGGTGTGAGGCCTTGGGAAGAATACAGGAAGGTAAACCACTTGGTTTAAATGTAAAGGTGACACCACCTTTGGCATAAAGTGTGGATGAGTCCTAAGGACTACCTTATCATGATGGAACCTTGTATAAGGAAGATCAGCCACCATCGCTTGCAATTCACTGATGCAACGTGCTGATGTGATTGCAATAAGAAAGATGACCTTCCAGGAAAGGAATTTCAAAGAGGTAGTGGCTAAAGGTTCAAAAGGTGGTTTCATGAGCTGCCCAATAACCAGATTTAAGTCCCATGCCACCGGTGGTGGCTTAATGGGAGGCTTAGTTAAAAGAAGGCCTCTCATAAATCTAACTATGAGAGGAAATAGGTTGTCCATTTAGAGACTTGAAAGAAGCTGCAATAGCACTCAAATGAACTCTCACTGAATTGGTCTTAAGCCCTGCATTTGATAAATGAAGGAGATACTCCAGTAATGATTCCAGAGGTATCGCAAGAGTGTTAAGACCCTTCTGCGAGCACCATATGGTAAACCTTTTCCACTTAAATGCATAAGAGTGTCTTGTGGAAGGCTTCCTGGAAGCATAAAGGATATCCTTTACCTGCTGGGAAAGGTTAAGACCGTGAAGTTCTAGGTTTTCAGCAACCAGGCCCTGAGATGCAGAGACTGGGGATTGGGATGCTAGGGCATCCCATCCTCTTGAGAAAAGAGATTTGGAGCAGATCGTAACTCCAGAGGCGGAGCTTTAGAGAGATGCAGGAGCAGAGGGTACCACATTTGCTGTGGCCAACGTGGAGCTATGAGAATCATATGGCCTCTGTCTCTCTGAAGCTTGAACAGGGTTTTGGGAATTAGGGGAATGGGTGGAAAGTCATACAGGAAGTCCTGACCCCAATGGAGGAGGAAAGTATCCCTGGCCTGACAACCCTGAGCCGGAATTCTGGAACAGAACCGGGGACGTTTGGCATTCAGCGGACTTGCAAAGAGGTCTATGTCCGGAGTTCCCAAAATTTGAAAATGTTTGGCCACCTGGTCTGCATGGAGAGACCATTTGTGTGGAAGCAGAACTCGACTGAGTCTGTCTGCCCAAGAGTTTTGAATGCCTGGAAGATACACCGCAAGGAGATAAATCTGATGCTCTCTGGCGAGGGCCCATAGTCACAAAGCTTCGTTGCAGAGCGACAGAGAGCCTGTTCCGCCCTGCTTGTTCACATAGAACATGGCTACCTGATTGTCCGTTTGAACTATGACTGTCTTGTAGCTGAGCTAGATGTGGAATACTCGAAGAGCAAGGAAGATTGCTCTGAGTTCCAGGAGATTGATGTGTAAATAGGCCTCCTGTGGAGTCCAGGTACCCTGAGTAGAGAGGCCTTTTAGGTGGGCTCCCCAACCACTTGTGAAGCATCTGTTGTTAGAGTAGCCTGGGGTGTGGGTTGCTGAAAGGGAGACTCCACCAAAAGGTTTTGGGGTGACTGCCACTATTGGAGGGACAAAATAAGGCGATCTGAATTTGCTATTTTGTCTGACAGGCAACCTGACGCCTGAGTCCACTGAGTGGATAAAGTCCACTGGGCTGCCCTCATATGAAGGCGAGCATAAGGAACCACATGCACAGTGGATGCCATGTGGCCTAGCAACTGTAACATTTCCTGAGCAGAGAGATGAGGTTTTAGCACTGCTTGGGAAGCTAACTGCACAATGCGAAAGCAGCGGGGCTGTGAAAGGTAAGCCCTTGTCTGTCTGGTATCCAGCAGAGCTCCTATAAACTCTAGGGACTGAGTGGGAGCAAGGTTGGATTTTGGGACGTTTATGACAAGTCCCAAATACTGAAGGATGCACATTCTGCGAGAGAGAGCAACCCTGGACGCTGGCTCTGAAGGGGCTCAAATGAGACAGTTGTCTAAGTAAGGGAAGACAAATATTCCCAGGGTGCGGAGAAATGCTGCCACCACAGCCATGCATTTTGTGAACACCCTTGATGCAGAGGCCAGGCCAAAGGGAAGAATCCTGTATTTGTAGTGCTTCCCTTGAAACAGAAAGCGAAGGAATGTTTGGTGAGTTGGGTGGATGATAACATGAGTTTACGCATCCTTGAGATCTAGAGAACAAAGCCAATCCTGACTCTGAAGGTATGGCAGCAGAGTTCTTAGAGAAATCATTTTGAACTTCTCTTTGAACAGGAATTTGTTCAATTCTCTGAGGTCTAAAATGGGTCTGTGTCCTCCTGTT
The DNA here is from genome assembly GCA_033557465.1 of Ichthyophis bannanicus. Taxonomy (NCBI): domain Eukaryota; kingdom Metazoa; phylum Chordata; class Amphibia; order Gymnophiona; family Ichthyophiidae; genus Ichthyophis; species Ichthyophis bannanicus. Next base: position 1,631,356,573 of record CM066032.1, read on the forward strand.
TTATTTGGAATAAGGAAATAGGGAGAGTAAAACCCTGTACCCCGTTGGGGAATGGGTACCTCTTCTATTGCCCCTTGAGCAAGGAGCACAGTGACCTCTTGACCTAACTGGTCATTGAGAGAGGTCTGAGAATTGAACTGTCTTACCATTGTAGGAGGGGGCATGCTTAGGACATGAAGCTTGTACCCCTCTCTTACAATAGACAGAGTCCAATTTTCTGCTGTTATCTGACCCCATCTGGGGGCAAAATGACATAACCTTCCTGGGATGGTGGAGGGTTCTGGGCCATTCAGTGCCAGGAAGGCAAAGTTCTCTAGATAGGAGTCAAAGCCCCTGTGGAGGCTGAGTTTGCTGAGCTGGTTGAGGCTTAGCTGCTTTTGTCTTTATTTGCCTAGGTTGTTGCTGCTGTCCCTTTTGGGAAGACTGTCCCAAACGATGCCCCTGCTGGGTATAGGAGGGATAAAACTTCTTCTTCTTACTGAAGAATGGTTTCTTAGAGGATTTTTTCCTCGCAGGATCAGCTGTAGATTTAGACAACCTATCCAAAGTGATATTGTCAGCATCTATCTCATTAGCTTTTTCCTGCCAATTATTGCCAAAGAGATTGTCTCCTGTGCAAGGAATATTCCCTAGTTTATCCTGTACCCAAATTTCCAAGTCAGATGCCTAGAGCCAGGCAATCCTATGTGCACCTATGGCAATGGCAGAAGTTCTGCTTATGCACTCAAAGTAGTTAAAGGCTGCACGATCACAAACATGGACCTCGGGCCACATCTCAGATAAAATCCTGAAAGGACATATCCTCTGGTGGAGACATCCTATGCTGAGGAGAAGAAGAATCCTCAGAAAGAAGCACTCTGGTATCGGCAGAGCTTTCAGAGTATTCAGACTCATCCGAGGATTCAAAGTATCTCTGATCCGGGTGATCATGCAAAGCACGGTACTGGTACCAATTGAAGTCAGCATTGGAGTGGTCCGGTACCGACTTGTCAATGCCGGATAGACTCGGTCCCGGTAGAATACCTGCTGATGTCGATGCAGTCAGTGCTGGTACCGGAGTCGGTACTGGTACGGGTTGAATTGTCTGAAGCGGTTTCAGGGGCATCGAGGCCGTGAGAAGAGCTGCCAGACTGCATTCAATAGCCAAGAATCTCTGGTCTATCGACGCTGCCGATGCTTGGATATCGGTACCGGATGAAGCGGCCGGCACCCCAGAGCATGGCACCAGTAGTTCTGCCGAGGTTGAAGCCTCGAGAACATCCTGGAGCCCCGTTAGTGCTTTGGAAGACGAAGCCTCCTGCCGGGGCAATTTTGCCAGTGAAAGTCCCTCAAGGGCAATGCCAGAGGCATCTCAATGTCTAGAAGGAGATCTACCCTTTGAGGACTGGCTAGATTTATGTTTAGTTACCTGAGATCCATGGGAGGAAGACGAAGCCCTGGAAGACGTCGATGCCACGGAGGCTGCATCGGAGGGAAAAAGGGTGCTAAGTTTAGCAGCTCAGTTTTGCCGGCCCCTTTTTGACATCATCCCACAGGCAACACACTCTGAAATAGAGTGGTCAGGACCTAAACATTTGAGGCACCACTCATGGGTGTCGGTGACGGAGATGGTACTGCCACACTTAGAGCACTTTTTAAAACCCGAAGCGTGTTTTTCCATTTTGAAGGAAAAGGTTGGGCCTAGTGCCCAAAATGGCGCATGGCACCTGAAGAGAAAAATACTGGAAAGACTCCAGAAAGTTTTTTTTTTTAAGAAAAAAAGGAAAGTAGAACCGGCGGTACTGGTGTAGCATCGAGGGAAGGCAGACGCGACCACAAAAAAGAAGAATAGAATGGAATTTTTTCTGCGGTGACAGGATGTGCGACCTGTCGGATCTGCGGAAAACGAAGAACTGGAGAGGGACATTTGGGAAAGGTGGGAAGGCAGCACGCAGGCACTGTGGGATGCTCCCAAAAGCTTTCCTATTGGACGCTGGGGAGCGTTCCTTCGCAGGCTCCGTCGATACCGATGATACCCATATGTGAAGACTACAATCCTGCTTCTTCCAGGAGATAAGGGGCTTCACCTGAACTGAACATTCACCTGTCTCTTTTGTACCTGCTTGTTTGGTCTTGTTTGATAGAGTGCAGGTACTTACTGCTCTCTGGTTCACCATATATGGGTGCCATATTTCAAAACGTAAATATGTAAATGATGGCATGTGTATGATGGCTATTTTGCAACCAATTGACAACAGATGCTGATATATCTAGTCCCCTGCCATATCATGATGCCTTGTCTATATTTTTTCTAGGAGGCTCCTCTATATAGAGTTCCTTTGACCCGGTGAAAAGCGGGATATAAATGCAGCTAAATAAATAAATAAAATAGAGTTCCTTCATATTTTTAGAGACCTTGCTCGTTCTATGAATTTTATGTTGTTTAGTGTTTTGTTATTTACCCTCTTTACTGAAAAAGCCATTGTCACGATCCTTTCTATTATATGTGTCTATCAGAATTGCTTTAGGGTGTTTAATTATTCAATTTTTCAGGCTTTTGACAAGCCCATACAGTTCTTTTCACACGCACCGGTTTGTTTACCTGCATCACCATGACCACAGTCTCATATGCATTTTCTGTGTCAAAGCCTGTTTAAATGGCACAAACTCACGAATGGAGCTGCCTTGATGTGCATCTCTGAATGCCACAATTTGACTGTACTAGGTTTTCACTTCAAGTCATTGGCTGCATACAGTTGCTTTATTGTACCAGGTATTGATTCATATACCACATTATTTAATTTACTGTATATAAAAATGTTGTATTACCTTTCTTATTACTATATATACACCGAAGTTAAAACAAGGCAGGTGACAGCGCTTTACTTAGCTACTGCTGAGCAACCCTTCACACTATCCGAATGTTTTTCAAACCACTCTTGATCATTCTAAGAGAGTGTTAGTGTCTTCCACATTTCATTATGTTATTGTCCTTTTGTTTTACATACATGCCCCTGCAAGATGATATGTATCATAACCAGTGGATTGTACTATCTCATACACTGCCATCAGGAGACCTCTTAATAAAAATAGAAAGTTTCTAACCTTACAAGATTTCCAAATCATGTTTTTCAGGGTATGGATAGATTATGTGCCTTGCTCCAGTTTTACTGCTCAAGAAGGGGTTGATTCAAAGATTCCATTTGACAATCCTACAATCTTAAATCACACAAGGAAATGCCTTGCTTATTATAAATACATTGCCCTCTGGATCCCTATGTGAACAATTGCAGCATAACATTTTTACCACTCACATACTCAACTCAATTAATGGGCTAGCACACAGGGATATGAATTTGTTATAATTTACTGATCACCTTCATTAGACAAGAGTGCCATTTAGTTGCAGTTCATTTTGGTGTTTTAAGCAGTGTGTATTAATGCCCGTAGCATGGGAAATAAGATCCCTGAAGTTGAAGCTTTGGTGGGAGTGACTGACTTGGATTTAGTGGCAGTTACAGAAACATGGTTCACAGAAAACCATGACTGGGATGTAACTATACCTGGCTATACTTTATTCAGAAAGGACAGGGTAGGAAGAAGGGGAGGAGGAGTGGCACTATATGTAAAAACTGCTATTAAAGCTTTGGAATTACAGAGCTTAAAAGGAGAGAGGAGGCATTGTGGGTTAAACTAGAAAGAGGGAAAGAGAAATCTATTTGCATTGGTGTGATATACAGACCTCCCTCACAAGAGGAAGAGATGGACAGAGAGTTAATTGAAGACATATACAGCATTGCTAGGAAAGGGGAAGTGCTACTGATAGATTTCAATATGCCAGATGTTGACTGGCACATTCCTGCTGCAGTATCATCTAGAAGTAAGGAGATCCTGGATTCTCTACAGGGAGAACTATTCAGGCAATTGGTAACAGACCCCACACGTGAAGGGGCCATACTGGACTTGGTGCTTACCAATGGTGAAAGTGTTTCTGATGTTGTAGTGGGAGATCATTTTGCATCCAGTGATCACCAGATGGTGTGGTTCAGTATTAGGACTAGGGCTGTTAGAATCCATTCCAAGGTGAGGATCTTAGACTTTAGGAAGACTAACTTTGCGAAGATGGGCCAATACCTCAGGGAGTCGTTAGTGGGATGGGAACAGCTGGGGGATGTAGAAAAACAGTGGGCAAAACTGGAAGGGGGTATTTTAAAGGCAACCAACCTTTTTGTTAAAATGGTAAATAAAGGCAAAAGGAACAGGAGACCGCTATGGTTTTCGAAGGAAGTAGCTGAAAAAGTGAAGAAAAAGAGGGAGGCCTTCATGAAATACAAGATATCACAGAGAGAGGAAGACAGGCATCTGTATTTGGAAAAACTTAGAGAAGCTAGCAAAGTAGTCAAGAAGGCAAAGATTCAAAAGGAGAAGGAAATAGCCAATGCAATAAAATGGGGGGATAAGACATTTTTCAGATATATTAGTGAGAAGAGGAAGGGGAAAAGTGGTATTGTCAGACTCAAGGGTGCAGGGGGGGAATATGTAGAAGCTGATAAGGATAAAGCGGAATTGCTTAACAAATATTTTTGTTCTGTGTTCACAGATGAAGAACCAGGAGCAGGACCTCAGAAAACACCCACAAATAAGAACAGAAGCGAGGGACATCTTGAACAATTTTCAGAAGACTGTGTTTGTGAGAAACTAGCTCAACTTAAAGTAGACAAAGCGATGGGACCGGATGGGATACACCCTAGAATACTGAGGGAACTTGGGGACGCTCTAGCAACTCCACTGACTGACCTTTTCAATGCCTCGTTGGAGTCGGGAGTGGTGCCAAAGGACTGGAGAGAGGCTCATGTGGTGCCTTTACACAAAAGCGGAAGTAAGGATGTGGTTGAAAACTACAGGCCGATTAGTTTAACTTCGGTGGTGAGTAAATTATTGGAAACCCTGCTGAAAGAGAAAATAGTGAGGTTTCTGGAGTCCAGCGGATTACAGGATCCGAGGCAGCATGGATTCACCAGAGGCAGGTCTTGTCAATCTGATTGATTTCTTTGACTGGGTGACCAGGGAGTTGGACCGAGGGAGAGCTCTAGATGTGGTGCATTTAGATTTCAGTAAAGCCTTTGACACTGTTCCTCACAGGCGACTTATAAACAAACTGAGCACCCTAGGGATGGACCCTAAAGTTACTGCTTGGGTTAGAAATTGGTTGGGTGGGAGGCGACAAAGAGTACAAGTAAATGGAGCTCACTCTGAGGAGAAGGATGTTACCAGTGGTGTGCCCCAGGGATCTGTCCTTGGTCCGATTCTTTTAAACATCTTTGTTAATGATATAGCGGAAGGGCTGTCGGGTAAGGTTTGCCTCTTTGCGGATGATACCAAAATCTGCAATAGAGTAGACATCCAGGAAGGTGTAGATAACATGAGGAGGGATCTAGCTAAGCTTGAAGAATGGTCTAGAATTTGGCAGCTGGGATTTAATGTTAAAAAATGTAAGGTCATGCATTTGGGCTGCAGCAATCCAAAGGAGCAATACAGTATAGGAGGTGAAGTACTTTTGTCCACTAAAGAAGAGCGGGAAATAGGCGTGGTTGTGTCTGATGATCTTAAAGTAGCTAAACAGGTAGAAAAGGCGACGGCAAAAGCTAGAAGGATGCTTGGGTGCATACAGAGAGGAATGGCTAGCAGAAAAAAGGAGGTTATAATGCCTCTGTATAAGTCTTTGGTGCGACCTCATTTGGAGTATAGTGTGCAATTCTGGAGACCGCACCTTCAAAAAGATGTGAACAGGATGGAGTCGGTGCAGAGGGTTGCTACTAAAATGATTAATGTGCTTCATTATAAAGCATATGAGGACAGACTTAAGGATCTTAATATGTACACCTTAGAGGAAAGGCGGGATAGAGGTGATATGATTGAGATGTTTAAATACCTCTGTGGCATAAATGTTCAGGGAGAGAGCCTCTTTCAATTGAAAGCAAGTTCTGCTACGAGGGGACATGGGATGAGGGTGAAGGGAGATAGATTCAGGAGTGATATGCGGAAATATTTCTTTACAGAAAGAGTAGTGGATCCATGGAATAGTCTCCCAGTGGAGGTGGTAGAGATGAGGACAGTAACTGAATTCAAAAAAGCATGGGACCAACACAGAGGATCTCTAAAGGTAAAAAGTGGACTGTTGTAGTTGTTGTTATGGAAGGACAGACTAGATAGGCCATGTGGTCTTTTTCTGTCATCATGTTTCTATGTTTCTATTTTATTCTTAAGTTTTCCATCTATCTTTAGACGCCAAGGATTGCGGCTAGATATAATTTTCAGGACTGCACACATTGAGGTCAATTCTGTTCTGCATGTCTTGTGCCTATATGGCTGGGCAGAATCAGTGTGCAGTGGTAGCTCCCGATTCTGATCCCTTTGGGGCTAGACGTGCCCACGGTATCAGAATCGGGTCTACCAGCCTGAATGTGCAGGCCAGCCCTGATTCTGATTGGCCACACGCACAGGCACATACCCGGCTAACTCAGCCAGGCTCCTGAATGGCATCCCGTTACCATGCCACCATGATTCCATTCAGGAGCTACAATCACCAGTTGACACACAGAGCTATGTTTCCCCTCAGCCTGACCCCTGATCGAGCCTTCCAAGGTCAGGATCAGGCTGTGGGAAACCCCCTGCACACCTTCACCTGCTCCTCCGAGTCCCATGCCATGATTTCCTGCTATCCAGTGGGACTTATTTCACCTTCAAGGTGAATAAGTCTTCTGTCTACATTGAAGGCCCTGGACATACAGGGCCAACCTCGGAACCGGCCTTGTATGTCTGGGGTCATGGCTTGCTCATGCCCCGCCCTTGCTCCGCCTCTAGACCACCCCTCCCACCCCCATCTAAGGCTCCCTGTACAACAGCACTGTTTGTATGGGGAGCCTTTGTGCCAGGAGTGGCAAGGGGATGAACAGCAGGGATGTACTTGCTCAACACTGCTCCTTAATACTTATAATATAGATGAGCTGTGTTATGTTATTGTTACATGTGCCTCCTTTCTTGTTGTTCTTATGCACATTATTATCTTGATGTAGTCATTTCAATATTACATTGTTTTTGGTTTTAATATAATTTTTAGATTATTTTTTATATACTATTTATAAGTTTTATTCCTATGTGACAATTTTATGTTTGATAGGGCTATTTAACATTTACGCCTGTTTATTTCTTTTTCATTCCTTCCTATCTCTCTTTTGTCATTTTGATTGGTTTTACCTAAGCTTTCTTTAGAAGCTCAGATGACAAGACTTCGACTTTCATACTTCGGACACATCATGCGAAGAGAGAGATCATTAGAGAAAGACATCATGCTTGGCAAGATAGAAGGTCAACGCAAAAGAGGAAGGCCAGCAATGAGATGGATCGCTACAATGACAGCAGCTACGGGTACCAGTCTGTCAACAATGAGCCGCCTGACTGAAGACCGAACACAATTTAGGATAGCTATCCAGAGGGTCGCCATGAGTCGACTCCGACTTGACGGCACTTAACAACAACAACAACCTTGTCCTTTATTTGTATTAAATCACTGCTTAGTTTTTATTTCATTCCTTATACACCATCAATATTTTCCACTCTTTTGATGTTTTAGCTTTGATGTTGTATTTAGCTTTTATTATTCTTTGATGTTTTGATTGTTTATAATGATTTCATTTATCTTTTACTTTTTTAACTATACTTTATTTTCACTTATTTTTATGCATGGTTATTTTTTAGTCTTATATGTATGTGTTTTGTTTTTTAGGGTTTTTTTTTAAATTGTTTATTTTCAAATTTTTAATAAGTCCAAGAATATACTCTTGTACAGAAAAAAACAAACCCTGTCAAAAGTACAATCCATACAAATAGGAAATTTTAAAGACGACAAGGAATTATCAATGCCCATGTTAAGGGGAAAGCTGAAAAATACAAAGAAAAGCAAAACGAAAGTACAATTTCTGCAAATACCCAAGAAAACAAATTGTGATTAAATTTTAAACCCCATATACATAAGCAAGCAAGTGAAAAAAAGAAGCAAATAAAGACTTCAACCAACATTCTCCATGCCAGACACAAAAGCCTGTAACTGGGAAGGTTCCAAAAAGATGTACTTAGCCTGTTGAAATTGAACTAGACATTTGCAAGGATATTTTAAGAAAAAAGTAGCTCCAAGGGCCAAGGTACGAGGCTTCAAAACCAAAAACTCCTTCCTGCGCTTCTGGGTGACCCTACACACATCAGGAAAAATTTGTATAGGAAAACCACAAAAATCAGCACTCTTTTTAGAAAAATAGAGCTTTAATACCAAATTCTTATCAGATAACAATAAAAAAGAGGCAATTAGAGTGGCACACTGTGAAATAACTTCTGAGGAGGTTTCCAAGAAGGCAGAAAGGTCTAAGGAATCAGGAGGAGCCTCGGGTAGAGACTCATCCTGAGAAGAAGCCTGGGATTGCGCCCTGGCAGAAAGATAATAGACATTAGATAACTTAATAGAGTCCATGTCTGAAATCAATAATATTTCTTTAAAATATTTTTGTAACAATATCACTGTAGAAAGATAATGCGTTCAAGGAAAATTAATAAAGCACAAATTCTTAACCCTTGAAACATTTTCCAAAGATTCTAAATGATGATTAACTATTAAACCTTTTCTCGTATTACAAGAGATAGCAGCCTGTGCAAGATTTAGCTGACCTTCCAACTTAACACCTATCTTACAACTGGACATACCAGCTTCCAGTTCAGTAAGCTTAGAAATAACATCAGTAGAAAATTGAGGGATCGCTGAACATTACTTTCTTGATTGCCCTGCCTAGGAGACGCCAGGGGTTCCGGTGTGGAGGAGGTTGAGCTTCTGGGACCTTCCTCCTGCCCTCGATAAAAGCTTGTCTCTGCTAGAGCAGGTTTGGGATCGCTGAACATTACCTTCTTGATTGCCTAGCCTAGGAGACACCGGGGGTGCCGGTGTGGAGGAGGTGGAGCTTCCGGGACCTCCCTCCTGCCCTTGATAAAAGCTCGTCTCTGCTAGAGCAGCTTTGGGATCGCTGAACATTACTTTCTTGATTGCCTAGCCTAGGAGACGCCGGGGGTGCTGGTGTGGAGGAGGTGGAGCTTACGGGGCCTCCCTCCTCCCATTCCATAAGAGCTAGCTATCCCTCAGTACACGGCCGCGGGCACGTGTCCGCAGGCGCGTGTCCAAAGGGGCATGACCAAAGGAGTAGGTCCCGCCCCTTTGGAGCCCCTTTGGAGTCTGGAGGAATCCATTGCAACACTGAATGGGGAAACGGAAGAAACGGTCTTTGCCAAATGCAGTGGCTAAGACCATGAAAACCGCTAGCCCCATGGATCGCCATCTTCAAGTCTAACCTGTAAATCCTAATCTGGAGGGTTCTAATGTTTCTTCTGTGACTGGAAGTTCTGTCATGGATAACTCCTCCATTGTGGGTCTAACCCTGCCCTGCTTGCAAAGATTATCTGAGAATGGAGCTATTTCGGGTTTGAATGACCTGGCTCAGCCCGCCTCTTTACCCTCTCAACTGACTTCTCCTCAACCCGACATTGTTGATTTAAATATGCCTGCTCCTCTTTGGTTTGTTCCTTTTGTTGAACCTTTGACTGCTCCTGATAATATAACTTTGAGTGATATTTGGGTAGTTGTTTTTTAGTTTTAAGCCATTACCCCTGTTGAAGGCTCATCTGAAACATGGCAGTGTTGTGTAACTGCTTTTGTGTACACCTAATAAAATCCTTGCTGTGTTGAAATTCACCTAGCTCTGGATTTATGCATTTCTACTTTGCAAGTGTAAAGCCTCTTTGTTTTGGGAAGTCACCCATACCTGAAATGGTATTTAGAAGTGATGTATCAGAAGAATTGAATAAAATATTGATGCACCGGGGAGACGTGTTACAACTATTTGATAAACTAAAGAGTAAGAAGTCATCTAGACTGGATGGTATACATCCGAGGGTTTTGAAATAATATGAGATTGCAGACCTACTTTTAGTAATCTGTGAACTATCATTAAAATCATCTGTAGTACCTGAAGAATTGAGAATGGCCAATGTAATGCCAATTTTTAAAAAGGGTTCAAGGGGTGATTCAGGAAACTACAAAACGGTGAGCTTGATGTCAGTACTGGGTAAAATAGTAGAAACTATTATAAAGAAAAAAAATACTGAACATGTACAGTAGGTAATTGTGGTTTAAAGGGAGAAGGCCAGCATGAATTTAGTCAAGAATGTCCTGTTTTTCTAATCTTTTATATTTTTTGAAGGTGTGAATAAACAGGTAGATAAAGGTGAGCCAGTTGATATAATGTATCTGGATTTTCAGAAAGACTTTGACGAGGTCCCCCCTGAGAGACTTTTGGCAAAATAAATTAATTCTGGGATTGGAGGCAGTGTACTACTCTGGATCAGGAACTGGTGAAAAGATAGAAAGCAGAGAGTAGGGCTAAATGGCCAATTTTCTCAATGAAGAAAGGAGAATAGTGGACTACCCAGGGATCTGTTCTGGGCTCGCTGTTTTTTAACATATTTATAAATGACCTAGATATGGGAATAATGAGTGAGGTGATCAAATTTGTAGATGACAAAATTATTCAAAGAGGTTAAAACCCAAGAGGATTGTGAAAATTTGCAAGAGGACCTTGATAAATTGGATGACTAGGCATCCAAATGAAAGATGAAATTTAATGTACAAAGTTATGCACTTAGGGAAGAGCAATCCAAACTACCGTTACATGATGCAAGGCTTCACCTTAGGAGCTATCACCCAGGAAAAGGATTTAGGTGCCATTGTGGATAGTACATTAAAAATCTCTGTACAGTGTTCAGCAGTGACCAAGAAAACAAATATAATGCTATGAATCATAAGAAAAGGATTGGAAAATAAAACCAAATATATTATAATGCCTCTGTATTGTTCGATGATGTGACCGCACCTTGAATATTGTGTGCAGTTCTGGTCTCCATGTCTTTAAAAGGATATAACAGAATTAGAAAAGGTACAGAGAACAGCCATCAACATGGTAAAGGGGAAAATACCCCCATGAGGAAAGGCTTAAAAGGTTAGGGTGCTTCAACTTGGAAAAGAGATTGCTGAGGCAAGATATCATAGAAGTCTATAAATTAATAAATGGAGTGGAACAGGTAAACATAGATGGGTTGTTTACTCCTACCAAAAGTAGAAAGATTAGGGGATGTGCAATGAAACCCATTTAAGACTAATAAGAGAAAATGTTTTTCATTCAACAAGTATTCAAACTCTGGAATTTGTTACCAGAGGATATAGTGAAAGCTGTTAGTGTAGCTGGGTATAAAAAAGGTCTGGACAAGGTCCTAGAGGAAAGGTCCATAAACCATTATTAAAAAGAACCAGGGAAATCTATTGCTTACCCCAGGATAAGCATTGTGGAATCTGTGTAATGTTTTGGGAACCTGACAGGTACTTATGACCTGGATTGGCTGCTGTTGGAAACAGGATAATGGGCTTGATTGGCCTTGGTCTGACCCCGTATGGCATTTCTTATGTTCTTTTGTTCTTTTCATAGACTCTTTCTCCCTCCTACCACCCCACATACTCCAAGACCCTCATTCCTCTACATATACCTAACCCCTCCCCACATAAACACAGCTCTCGATTTTCCTTTAGAGATCTTCTTTGTTTGTCCCAAGATTTTTGAATTCAGATACTGTCCTCCACTGGGAGACTATTCCACACATCTACCACTCTTCCCGTAAAGAAATATTTCTGGAAAATCATTTGAAAATTCACCTAAAAAGCCACTATTTGTTTTTGTCACACCGCAAATGCACTGATAAACCTCTTTTATTCCCGACTCTGAGAGAACACCCAATTACCTCAAAAATAACCCCCTAAAATCCCAAAACAAACACCTAGAACTGGAAGCTGTAATTATATGGAAATGAAAAGGTAGATCAAATTGGTGGAGCAGTGCTGCTATATTAAGCATAACAATTTTCTTTTGGATTAATTATGGGAATCTTCTTCCACCATGTGTCCAGTATTTAATCCCTTAAATTCAATCAGGCATATTTAAAAAATATATTTTTGTTCAATGCCCACTTGTAAGACTCCAGCTTATTATAAGGTAGCTTTGCCCAGGATACAATTTACTTTATTTTAATCATAACTTTTACTAAAAGTCCAATAATAGGGAATTTAATTATCCACCTTATCATTGCCAATTTTTTAGGACCGACACAATGTCTCATTTCAAACCATTACATTTTTAATTTCTGCTTCAGGGTAAATGCATTGATATACTCATCTGCTGCAAGTGGATCCCATGATAAGGTTTCTTGCCGATTTCTCTCAAGCAGCTGAACTGTTGCTGGCTTCCCACCATAATGGCTGTGGAGTCTTTTCAAGCACTCCCTGCCCCATACTACAAAAGTTCTTAAAGGACCTGCATTTCATCAAATCAATTCAAAGTGTGCCAAACCACTTGTTGATTCAAGCCATTTGGATGTACAGTTTTTAAATTATATATTCAAAATTGCTCCCTATAGTTAAGATTCACTTCATGATCACCTCCACTCCAACAACTTGGGACATGTTCAAAAATCCTCCATTGTATCTGCCTAAAGGAGTGGGGATATTGCATACAATGAAACACTATAGGAACAGATTGGTTCATAGTATTCAAACATGCTCCCAAAGTTGCACTTACATCAAACTTTTAGATTGGCCAACAAACACCACAAATGAGGTCAAGCAAGTGGTTCAGTCCTTATTTATCAATTGTCTTCCAACCAATGGACATCTCCACAAAACCCCTTCAACCTATGTCATTTCTCACTTAATCCTGGTCAGTTTCCCATGTGGTGGATTTGCTAACATAGTTGCCAATAAAGGATTGGCTTGATCAATAGTAGTCAGAGACTTACATTACATGCTGGAATCCATGAATGTCACGTCAGTTCTTTTATTTGTGCAATTTATATAAACAAACAATGCTTACTAACAGAAACCAAGTGTTTCTTTATTACAGATTCATATCAAATGTAAACACAGGAACATGTATTAAAATCATACAACAAATAAGAAGTTGTGTGGGATGTTGCTGTTTGACTCGGGGAATCAAATGTGACCACTCCCCCTTTTGAACTGGTGTGTAGTGGCTAGCCCAAACCTTTGGAGAGGTTATTGGAAAGCTGGGCCCAGAGCTATGATATATATGACAGTCCTACTTCCACCTAGATGCTTTCTTAGTAACCTGTTGTTGTTTTTCTCTAGCGGAGGGATTCTTAACCCTCTCCTAGAGGTACACCTAGCCAATCAGGTTTTCAGGATTACCATAATTAATATGCATGAGATAGAGTCACATTCCAAGGAAGTAAAGCATGCAAATCTACCTCAAGCATATTCATTGTGGTTATCCTGAAAAACTGTCTGGCTTGATGTGTCCTGAAGGCAGGCTTGAGAACCACTGCTCTAGATAGATAGACCCAATAGACTGGTAAACTTTTATAAAGAACTAACTATATAATTATGGAAAAAAATCCTTCACTGGAAATCCTAAATGTGAGAGAGATATCCGTACAACTAGTGAATACCACATTTCCCACATAAAAGCACAACAACTGAATATTTACGCATTGTAACTCATTCACAGGTCATGTGGATTTTGAGGATGACTCTTGCCAATTTCCCTTAATGCACTAGGATGGGCTCTAGCAGTACTCGACCATCCTTTTCTTATTGACCTCTGGAAGTCTCAAACCACTCAAGCTGCAAACAGGCTGAAACCAATTTGCTTTCCTTCTGTTTTCAGATTCACTAGCCCAGTATGCTAATTACAAATAAATCATCTGACCCATAAAAAAAAACAGCAGGAAACCCGAAACAAAGGCTTTATCCAACACTTCATGCTCTTTAGTGATGCCATTTTAAATATTTCAGACAGTTCATAAATAATTAAAACCTCACAATAGCAAATTATGTCCTATTATGCAAATAAATAGCCTCCTCCCAGGTTCCATTAAAGATTCTAAATGACAAGCTGAGCAGTTTAAACATAGTAAGGAGCTGCAATGAGTCAAGAAATCATTCAATATTTTGTTTTTAATTGTTAGAGCCAAGTTTCATGTGGAGTTTTACTGTAACATTTTAATTTGCATGAGCAAATAAACCTTTATTAAACCTTTATAAGGGATATATGTACCAAGGGCTTTCCCCCCATGTTTCTAGAGAAAATCCTAAGTGCATAGACCCCCTAGAGGTGAAACATGCTTCATTTAATTACATTTGATTTGCTCTAAGACTTGTGAATCATTAATGAGTAGAGACTACTGACTATTTATCCTACCTAAAGATAATGCAAAACTAGTTTCTATTATACAAGTAAAACTTGAAATAAGAAACAATTGATCAAGTCATGAGAAATATTTAATTTTGTTACCATATATTGTGGCAAGGAGGCCTATCCAGACTCCAGGGGAGGACAAATAGACAGGGAATTCACCCTAGTAAAGGGCCCCCTTTACTCAAGTCAGGGTAGGAAAGCCATAAACACCTCCAGGGATCAGAAAACGTCCACGTGGACCACATTTCATGCGCCCCCTAGTGGAATGAAGGGGAGAGGATAGAAGGCTCAGAACCCTTTAGGCAGTGAATGCTTCAAAAAACTCAGGTGCCCGGAGTCAGGCTGATCACCGTCACCTGAGTAAGGTGGGGTTGGAGCTAGAGCCCTGGAATTATAAACCCGGAGCAAAGTATGATTTAGTAGAAAGGAGGAGAGGAGAAGCAGGAAGCCAGGCTGAGCACAGCAGAGGAACGGAGCTTCCAGCTGGAGAGAGTGCTATTTGGCATGTAGCACGGCTGCAGGAGAGTTTGGAGCCAGGAACAAGAGAGACTCCAAGATCCCCCGGGAGGCTGTTAGCTGAGCATGCTGAGCAGGAAGGGGAGACAGAGTCTATGCAGCTGGGAGAGCCCGAGGTGAAGCTGATTGAGGAGGACCCTCCCATGGACTGTTCTTTGTGCCAAGCTATAAACCTGGGGAACATAGAGAAGGCAATCCAGTCCTGAAAGAAGGTTATCCAGGAAAAAGGTACCCTTACCCCACAAGCAGGGTGGCTGTGTTTCCCTTGTGTTTATAAAGGGGAAGTTTACCACATACTTTAAATGTGCTTTTTGTTTGGTGCTTTAGCCAGCAAAGCTAAGAAGGGAATATAATTAGGCTTGCTGGTAAAGACTGTGTATCCTGCAATAGAGAGAACCTTTAAAACTGCATTTTGTGGTTGGATATGTTTTGGACAATTTTTGCTTCAAAGAATCCTGAACCAACAATCCTATGTGTGGTATGATCGAACCATTGTGCATATAAAAATAATAAATTTCTGTCATTTGCCTTACCTACTTGAGCCTGACTACAGCTTTCTGCATGGTGCACTCATACAGCTGAATAAGGACTATATTTCCCAGAGGGCATTGCAGGGAAATAGTTTAAAAGAAGCTGAAAAAGCATACAGCAGAAAGTTCCTTCAATAATCCACGCCCCTCTAACCTAGAGGCGAGTGGTGGTGGCGTGACAATATACATATATTTATAGCGTGGATGAGTAGCCTAGTGGTTAGAGAAGTGGCTTGGTGACCGTGAGACCAGAGTTTGATTTCCACCAGTCAGTTTACTTTCCTTTGCTTCAGAAGAAAGGTCTAACAATCTACTTCTGGTCACAGCTTGCCAAGAAAAACTAGGAGCTGCTGGGTTGCCAGGAGTCTGCTTGCATTGTACATTTATGGGATAAGAAAAATCAAAATTCCATTCAAAAGGGTCATAAGGTTTAATCAATTTGCAGTGCCTAATTTTTTTATTTACATAGTAACACAGTAACATAGTATATGATGTCAGATAAAGACCGGCATGGTCTGTCTAGTCTGCCCAGCAAGGCTGCAAGAGCAGGTGCACCTGCCGCTCCGTGCAGGTCACCCCTATTTGTTGAGATATAAGAGACAGTTATGTTTATTTTGATTTTATCCTGTTGCTATAAAGGGATCCACTGTGTCTGTCCCGTGCCATTTTGAATTCTGTCACTGTATTTGCCCCCACCACTTCCATCTGGAGGGCATTCCAAGCATCCACCACCATTTCAGTGAAAAGCATTTCCTGACATTGCCTTTCAGTTTGCCCCCTTGCAGCTTCAAGTTATGTCCTCTAATTCTACAGCTTCCCTGTCTTTGGAAGAGGTTTGTTTGTTCATTAATACTCTGAATCATATCTCCCCTGTCCCTCCTGTCTTCCAGAGTGTACATATTTAGGTCTTCAAGTCTCTTCTCATATGTCTTCTGACTCAGGCTCTAAATCATTTTGGTCGCCTTCCTCTGAACCGTTACCAGTCTTTTTATATCTTTTGCGAGATATGGTCTCCAAAACACAATATTCCAAGTGAGGCCTCACCAGCAACTTGTACAGTGGCATTAGTACCTCTTCCTTTCTGCTGGTTATTCCTCTCTGTATGCAACCCAGCAATCTTCTGGTTTTTGCCACTGCCTTCTTGCACTGTTTCGCCACCTTGAGATCCTTAGAAACAATCACTCCAAGGTCCTTCTCCTGGTCTATGCACACCAACCTCTCGCCCCCTATCGCATACAATTCCCTTGGATTTCTGCTTCCCAAGTGCATGACACTGCACTTCTTCACATTAAATCTTAACTGACAAGGATCAGACCATTCTTCCAGTTTTTGTAGATCTTGCCTCATGTTATCCATTCCCTCAGGGGAGTCCACTCTGTTGCAAATTTTCATGTCATCTGAACTTAAGATGCTCAATTTTGCATAGGTGTCTAGATCAGAACTCTTAACATCCAAATTGAGGCATTCGGTTTTTGGCCTATTTAAAAAAAACAAACAAAAAAAAACACTGAATATGAAACCTTTTGTAAAATAGGAATAGGGCAGCCAGAAATACACATAAAGATTTTTTGGAGCAAACATTTTAGAAAAATGCACACATACAAAAAGAATGCCATCATTCAGCGCTTTATGTATGAGTGTTTGCATTTATATACTTAGCTGGCGATTTTCTACATGTATAAGTACCGGAACTTGCCCATATAAGCACCATATTCTACAAAATTCCACATGTAAGAGCGGCCAATAAAGGAGCTGTGCTCCTAAAGGTGATTTTATACATTTTAAACACATTTTAAATAGCCGATGATTAGGTACTGTAGAACTGCCCCCTCAAGCACTCTTCTAAATCCCTGGCCAAAACAGTTAGTTTGCTGACACTTGTGCATGCCTCAGAGGAAATGCAAAAGCCGATAATATAATGTTTTATAGATAGACGTACACTCTGGTGCAACACTGGAGATATACATGTTTGTGGGCAGTCCAGAACATAGCCAAACCACTCCCAAACACGTTCGGGACAGAAAGACTTTTTCTTCTCTGTGTACACGTCTTCAGCAACTGCAATCACGAACCACTGAACAAAATCTTCTTCTGTAGAGTTTTCCTCTTTCCAGAATCAGTTTAGCAATGCAAAAATTGTCACAAACAGATTTCTGTTTAAAGATCTGTTGCTGTAGGAGCATAGTCAGAATATAATTGTTGGTGGATCCCAGAATTAACACGGGGGAGAGAGACATAGAACCTCTCCCAGTATTGCACTCACCCATTCAGCGGCATAAGTCTGTCATGCCATCCTCAACACTCTTTCTTCCAATTTCTTTCTGTTGTCTTCGCCACATTTTTACTCTGGCCTTGTCTGATTTCCCCCTTCCACTGGGGATATCCTGCTCTGGGCTGGCTAAACTGGGCTGTTCTTGCCCCTCTAAATTTAAACATGGCACCGACATCACGGCTTCTTCATCATTTTAAGGGGCTTGTTTACAAAGCCGCGGTAGCGGTTTCCGATAGTTATCGGAGCCGCGGCCCCATTGAAATCATATCAATGGAGCTAAGTCTGCTGAATATAGAGGTGCAAGGGTCAGAGGGAAAGTGAAAGGCTGCGGCCTGTACAGATCATAAATTAAAGGAGCCACTGGTGCAAAGGAAGCGGCCTTTGAGTAGTGCCAGAGATGGGTCTTCCTGGGTTAAGCAGGATGCTCAGATTACGGCACTTAGGGGCTTGTTTACAAAGCCGCAGTAGCGGGTTGTGATCGTTATCGGCGCCGTGGCCCCATTGAAATCAAAGGTGTAGCATCAAAAATTGGTTCTACATGGGTAGCACCATGGCCCACCTCTGCACTGCCCCGGACCCCCCCCCCCCCGACATGACCCGATGCTGACTGCATAGCATCGGGGCACGTAAGGGTCAAACCAGGGAATTTTCGAAGGCACTACCCATGTAGGTGCCTTCAAAAATTCCCTTTTAAGGCATTTACTAGGGTAACCATGTAAATGCCTTTGAAAATCGGGCTCTAAATCTTTATTGCAGAACTACCCCAATGCGTTCCTCAGAGGGTTGTAGCCTCATAAGCGAAAATAAAATGTAACAATTTAAAAAATAACAAATTAAAAATAAATCATAATAACAAGGTGGTAGTTTCTGACCTGTGTGGTGACGATTCAGGCTGCAGAGTTCCCCGCACGTAGATCTGAGATGTGCGGGGAGTTTTGTTCATGAGCGGAAGAGGGCAGGTCGGAGTTGGAGTGAGGGTGGGGAATGGGTGGGCACCTGACCGCGGACATACAGAGACGATTCCGGGGTCGACCCTATACGTCTGGTGTCAGCCATTTGGACAGTGGATTTATTCCACCTTGGAAGTGGAATAAGTCCCCATAGATGGAGGCACTTGCAGCAGTTAGGTGAGGTGAAGGGGTGCAGGGGGTTCCCTGAAGCCCAAACCTGGACAAGGTAGGCCCGATCGGGGGGTCGGGGGGCGGGAAAAGGGACACTTTAGGGGCTTGCTTGGGATGGGGGCTCCAGTATGGAGCTGCAGTTCCATGGCAATAGGATGCCACAACACTGCTGCTCCATGCAGGGGCCTGGCTGGGCTAACCCGGTACGCGGAAGGGCATCCAGGGGCAAAGAATCGGGGCACAGCTGACCCATCCAGGGTGAGTGCACCTGATTCTGATCCCTCAGGGATGTGTAGCCCCCACGGGATCAGCATCAGGTGCAATTCCGGCTCATCCAGATTCTGGAATGCTCACTCATTTATTTGTGGACTATCTTATGATAAAATGAACGCCAATCTCAGGGATCCTAGAATGAACAAATTGTACCTACTGAATATTAATATTAATGTAGGAATCATAACTTAAAGGCAAAAATATAGTGAACATGAAACTTGCCTGAATGCTTGTGATCCCAGGAGTGATATCAGTGAAACAGGGAGAGACCAGGTTGGAGAGCAGCAGATGTCTAAAGCCGCTTTATTTCATGCCTAAATGAAAGGGGTCAAAGGGCAGAATTGTTGGTTATACCAACTTTAAGGAGGAACTGAATTCTTTATATAAAAATCAAGAGGCCATAAAATGGCTCCTTTGTAAAATGTATATAACTGATCAGAATTGAGGGTAATTCTAGGCCAATAATATCCATCATAATGACTCCGGGGTAGATGGACCTTAGTATGATGATAAGGTATCAAATTCCACCAAGACAAATTGTTCTATTATTTTAAGGGGGGGGGGGGCGATATAAACCACTAAAGATAGAGGTTACCAAGACGTAGCATCAAAAATAATAAAAATCCATGTCCTGAAGCCAATAAAAATCATGGGGTCTATTCTGTCCCATTGGGACGTCCATCCCCGCTATTCACCCCCTTGCCTTTCCTGACTCAGCCTACCGGTATGAACAAGGAGTTTGTATGGGGAAGCTTAATGGGGACGGGAAGGGGTGAGGCGGAGGAGGAATTAGAGTGGGCAGTTGGCAGTTCGTGGCCCCAGATGTACAGGGACAATTTTAAAGCCCTCTATGTCTGGGCCAGCAGATTGGACAAGGGACGGCGAGCCCTTCCAGCAGCAAAGAGGTGAGGAGGTGCAGGAGATTCCCCACAGCCTGACCCTGGCCATGGGAGGCCAGATTGGGGGTTGGGCTGCAGGGAAAAAAAAAAGTCAACAGTGGCTGGGGATCACGGCTCCAGAATGGAGGTGCATAGAGGCCGGGAAGCACAGAATGGAATGTGCCCCCACCTGTAAAAAACAAATTCTCTAGTGTAGCATAAAGAATAATTTTATCATATTGGACCAGATTAAATCAATTATAAAATGCAGATATAGGGTTGTGGTTAAATGATAGAGGTTTAAATAAATAATTTAAATGGAACATTAAAACTGTTCCATATTAAGAGGAGGAAAGGGGAAGGAAGACGGGAAGGGAGAGGGGGAGGGAGAAGGGGTGCCTGTGAAAACTCAATGGTTATTAAGGACTCCTTCATACATCCTCTCACAAATAACAAAAAAAAATCTAGATAGCTACTCCAGTTGTGAATCTTCACAAGAGATTTATTTGATTTTGTGTCCTTGCAAGCTCCTCTACATAGGTAAAACAAAACGCTCCATTAGAATTTGAATAGTGGAACATAAAAGTTGCCTGCACAGAAAGATACCTGACAAACCCCTGGTCGCACATTGGGAGGCTCAGCACCATATCCTGTCAGATATTAAATTTTTAGTGCTAAAAGTCGTACACTCTCACTGGAGGGGAGAGGATGTTGACAGAATCCTGTTGAAGCTGGAACAAAGATTTATTTTCATGATGAACACAGTAACTCCCCATGGCCTGAATATTAAACAGAATCCTTCTCTTTCTATAAGAGTCTTAGATAACAATGGGGGCTCCCTTGTACACATACCTCCTCTTTATAAGTTTTTGTGCATTTTTAAAAAATTGCATCCAGTTGATTCTCATTATATCATCTTAGGATGATAATAAGAACATAAGAACATAAGATATGCCATACTGGGTCAGACCAAGGTCCATCAAGCCCAGTATCCTGTTTCCAACAGTAGCCAATCTAGGTCATAAGTACCTAACAGTTTCCCCAAAAGACACAGGTTCCACAATGCTTGTATTGGGTCAAGCAGTGATATCCTGGGTCCCTTTTAATAATGGTTTATGAACCTTTCCTCCAGGAACTTGTCCAAACCTTTTTTTAAACCCGGCTACACTAAGCTTTTACTACATCTTCCAGTAACAAATTCCAGAGTTTGATTACATGTTGAGTGAAAAAATACTTTCTCTTTTTAGTCTTAAATAGGTTACCCTGTAGCTTTATTTCATGCCCCCTAGTCTTTCTATATTCTAATGTCGTAAACAATCAATCTACGTTAACCCATTCCACTCCATTCATTAATTTATAGACCACTATCATATCTCTCCTCAGCCGTCTCTTTTCCAGGTTGAAGAGCCCTAACCTTTTTAGCCTCTCTTCAAAGGGGTATCCTTCCATCCCCTTTACCATTTTGGTGGCTCTTCTCTGAACCTTTTCTAAAATTGCTATATCCTTTTTAAGATACGGCGACCAGAACTGCACACAATATTCAAGATGCGGTTCCACCATGGAATGATACAGAGGCATTATAATATCCTTTGTTTTATTTTCCATTCCTTTCCTTATGATACGTAGCATTCTATTTGCTCTCTTGGCTGCCGCTGCACACTGGGACGAGGGTTTTAACATGTTATCCACGATGATGCCTAAATCTTTTTCCTGGGTGGTGGTTTCTAATGTAGAACCATCGTGTAACCATAATTTGGACTGTTCTTTCCTAGGTGCATAACTTTGCACTTGTCCACATTAAATGTCATCTGCTATTTGAATGCCCAGTCTTCCAATTTATCACGATCCTCTTGCAATTTTCCACAATCTTCATGGGTTTTAAGAACTTTAAATAGTTTTGTGTCATCTGCAAATTTGATGACCTCATTCGTTATTCCCTTTTCCAGGTCATTTATGAATATGTCAAAAAGCAGCGGACCCAGCACAGATCCCTGGGGTACTTCACTGTTCACCTTTCTCCATTGGGAAAATTGGCCATTTAGCCCTACACTCTGCTTTCTATCTTTTAACCAGTTCCTGATCCACAATAGTACACTGCCTCCTATCCCATGACTTTTTAGTTTTGCCAAAAGTTTCTGATGAGAAAACTTGTCAAGGGCTTTCTTAAAGTCCAGATACACTATATCAACTGACTCACCTTTGTCTATCTGTTTATTCACACCTTCAAAAAAACGTAACGGATTAGTAAGACAAGATCTTGGCTGTCTCCCATTAAGCCATGCTACATGTTCAGTAATTTAGTTCTTTATGATGGTTTCAACCATTTTTCCTAGTCACCGGGGGAAGGAGGGCCCTGGACATGGAAGGGGGCAGTGGGGGGACTGAGGACATTTCCCGCAGCCCAACCCTGGCCTTAGGAGGCCAGATAGGGGATTGGGCAGCAGTGAATGCAGCATTTGCGCTGGCGGCCGGGATTGCAGCTTTTCTATGGAGCCGTGGTGCCTTGGCAACCAGATGCCATGGCGCCGCGGCTCCATTTAAAAGCCCTGATTGAGTTAGCCGGGCAAGTCCTTTGCATGCAGGCCAGAAGAAATCAGGGCCCGGGCTGGCATGTACAGGCCTTTTCGTGATTCTATTCCCATGGGGCTAGACGTGCCCCGCAGGATCAGAATCGCAACTCCCTTTGTGCATCCGGTTTTGACCAGATGTACAGAGGCCATAGTCATCCAGGATGGAATCAGGCTGATATATATATAAATTTTTAATATGATAAAGAACATACTAAAAATGTTTGTCTTTCGTGCTCTTGTTAGGTGACAATTTCTATCACCTTTTTATAGCTGTTATGACCTGATTCAGTAATTATTTATTTCTTCATTGTTTTAAGCCATTGTCTGGATTCCTGTGTCATCCCCTTATTGAATTATCACATATCCTGATGGCCTTTTTTATTTTTTAATGGAATTGCCATGGTTCTGTTTTTTGACCCGCTTTGCATTGTCTTCAATTTGTTTTTATATGATATGCACACTCTAACACAAAATTGCACAATGAGGTCTTCATATAGTTTTCTTATTGGCTTTCAGCCATGCATCACAATAATTTTTAATGTCCAGTTTTCACATTTTTAATTCAGTGTATTATATCACACTTCTTATGGAACCCCTCCCCCTCCTCCTCTCCCTCCTCAAATCTGGTATAATCGACAATTCTGCCCTTTGACCCTTTCATATCAGTACAAAATGAAGCGGCTTTAGATGTCCGGCATACTTCCGCGTGTCCTCTCTCTGTTTTGCTGATATTCTTACATTATTATTACTATTCAGTAGGTAGCTAATGAATATACAATTTGTTCATTCTAGAATCCCTGAGACAAGCATTCATTTTATCATAAGATACTCCACAAACAAATGAGTGAGTGTTCCACTCTCATTTATCTGTATCTAGTGGGGCCACACGTCCTCCTCATTCCCACGTTCCATTCATGCTGTCTTTTGCACCTTTGGATAGGTTTGTTTGATACCACGCTAAATGAGTATTGTCTTGGAGCACAGTATATATTATTCTATTACAATTTCACTATCTTATGTCTGTTTTATTTTGGTTTTTAATTTATATGTCGTTTTATATCATTGATTTTTAACAATATTAATTTGTTTTATTTAGTTATTTATCTTTTTTTTTTATTTATTTGTGACATATCATCCATTATTATTACGGGTACCGCATCCAGCCAGTTGTAGAGCTTTGAGGTTTGAATGGTCCTCAGGATACGCCCCTTTAAATGGACTCCAATATATGTGTTTGTTTGCCTTACGTTTTATTTTCACTTATGAGGCTACAACCCCCTGAGGAAGGTGTTAGCTGGAACGCATCGGGGTAGTTCTGCAATAAAGATTTACTTCCTACTGCCCCAGACTTTTCGCTCTTTTTGTGCCCTGTGCATTCCTGTGAGAGTGACTCTTGTATTCCCTCAGACGTGGTGACAAATGCCACTCACACTCAGGCCCTTTACATAGCTCAGCCGCTCTACACATGGCAACTCAAAGGCCAGTCCTAACTCCACAATGAGTGTAAAAGTGCATTCTGTTCACTGCAAACCTGCCAAGCACGTGTTCTGCAAGTACACAGGGCTCTAGCTGCACAATGTGCTTGTCAGCAACTATAATCCGATCATGCCTTTCCTTGCAGAATATCGAATCTTTCTTTTTTAAAGCATCTCAAAGTGTTAGGAACACTATATTCCTCAAATACAGACATAGACTCTTGATTATCAAGACAAATGCCCTCTCATCCTCACTATACAAAAAATAATTATCTTTGTTAAACGTCCAACACTCAAAATCTTTCTCTTCTCTACCTAGGAATGTCTTTGGCACTTAATTTTTTACAAAGTCTTCAGTAAGCCCTCTCCAACAAAAGGGGGGGGGGGAAGGAGGAAAGGAGTGGAAAAACACCATTTAGTAGCATAATTCCCATGCCTCTCTCTCAAACTGCGTCATTGCCATGTCAGCGACAAGCTGTGCAGAATTCTTAGCAATGTGACCAATGCCAGCACCAATAGCAACAGAGAATCAGTCATTAATTTCATCCATTGCCCAGTATTTTCCCCTCTGTAGCTGCCCTCTGCAAAAGTGACTGTTCCCCACAGAAGCCAGTCAGCACATTCACATGCCTCACCTTCCCATTACAGTTCTAGCATGAATGGACAGCAGTGATGTTCCCCCAATAAACATTAATTGATTGATTGGTTTCCATTATTTCTATTTTCAAGCACAGTCTTCAAATACTACAGATTTTCATTTCAAAAATTAACGTGAAAGGGGTGTGGGATGAAAACTCGAAAATATTGTATGGAACTGAAAGGGCATACTTCTGTTGATGGGCATGAATGAGCAAGCAGAGAGGAGAAAATCGACAGTCATGAGTCTCAACAGAGAAAGAAATTCATAAAATACTGGAGATTTTCATGTCTGCTGTTGATACTGACCTCTTCCCTCTCACACATACTCCCTCTTTTCTACCCACTGACCAGCATTTTCTTCCCTTTTGCCTTCTTCTTCCCAGCTGCACTGTATAACTGTGACCATCCCCTTTTCTTTTATTAACACCCAGCAGTCAGAGCCCCAAGTTTCTCATGGCAGTTCAGGGGTAAATGCTACATTCAGAAAATCTCTGAAGAGATTCCTAAATTATATGTCAATTATGTGATGCATTTATGCAATATGTTCACATAGAGGGTAATTGTATAACTACTTACCTATGACTGAAGGTCAAGTAGATGCCTATTTTGGGAATATTTTACAAAGGCAACATAGGTGACTATGAGGGCAATTCCGTTCTGGGTGTCCTCTGCCTGTGCATGAGACCAGAATCTGTATGTGCCCTGGTTGCATCTGAGTCTGAACCTGTGGGGGCTGGATGTGCCCGCAGGATCAGAATCTGGTGCAACTGTCCAGACATACTGATGCAGGAGCCGTGATCCCTGCCCGACCATCATAATCTTCTTTCCCCGCAGCCCAACTCCCGATCGAGCCTACCGTGGCCAGGGTCAAGCTCACCTTGCTTCTCCATGCTGGCTGCTACAAGTGCCCCAGTTTAGGGGGACTTATTCCACCTCTGTGGTGGAATAAGTCCCCCATCCACATGACCGACCCTGGACATACAAGGTTGACCTCAGAATCTTTCTGCAGGAGAGACACTCCAATAGACAATGTTCAGGACCTAAACATTTAAGACACCAATCATGGGTGTCGGTGACGGATTTAGTACCGCCACAGTTAGAACATTTCTTGAAACCACTAGCTGGTTTCTCCATGTTTGAAGAAAAGTGGCGCCTAGCACCGAAAGGGGAGAGGCCCCTGAAAGAAAAATCTTTTAGAAAGCTAGGTTGTTTGTTTGTTTTTTAAAGAAGAAAAGAGAACCGGCGGTTCTGGTAGGCGTCGAGTGAAGGCAGACGCGACCACAAAAAAAACAAAAGAATAAGAATAAATTTTCTGCGGTGTCAGGGTACACGTCCTGTCGGCTCCACGTAAAATGAAGAACTGAAGTGAGAGAGGTAGAAAGGAGAGAAGGCAGTACGCAGGCACTATGGGATGCTCCCAAAAGCTTTCCTATTGGACGCTGGGGAGCGTTCCCGCGCAGGCTCCATCGGTACCAACAATACCCATATGTGAAGACTGCATTCCTGCTTGTTCCTGGAGATATAAAATAATATTGCAGTGCAATGATACAAATCTCTTTACTATTCTAACATGGAATGGTTCTGAAGGCAGGAATATATTGGACTAGCAAGGGTTCTGAAAGGATCTTTATATACTTTTGAATGTTTACTAACACATCATTTACAGGTCATTTGATTTTTGCTTTTCTTTAGTTAATCTCTGGATTTTCTGCCAATTCCTACAGGCTTTGTCACCTGAATGGCAAATTATGTTCCTCTCCCACATATTTCAGCCATCAAAAAGTGATTTGACTTTCTTATGCTTTTGCCATCTTTTGAAAGGTACTTAGCCTAGTAAAGTCCATAATCAACTTCAATTTTTGCCAAATGGCTATGAAGCATCTAGAGAAGATTCTCAAGAGCCGAGATATATCTCTGCATAAAAATATTCAACTTGTCCAAGCCATGGTATTTTCAATAATGTCATAGGGATGAAAAAGTTGGACAGTGAAAAAGATAAACAGGAATAAAATTGATGTCTTTGAATTATGGTGTTGGCAAAGAATACTTTGCATACCATGGACTGCTCGACAAACAAACCAGTCGGTACTAGAGGAGATCAAACCTAAATCTTTCTTTAGAAGCTCCAATGATAAGACGCAATGGCATATAGCAACAACATCATAAGAACATAAGATATAGCATAACAGGAAGGAGAGTCCTAAGCTTTGATGGAGTGCAGAGGGTTCTCAAGGAGTGTGTGCTGTTATGGGGTCCCGGCGCAGTGATTGCAGTGGAGGAACATGCCAAAGGTGAGACTGCCCCTTCCCTGACATCATCAGGGAGTTCCCTCAGGAACTGATTAAGTGCAGCAGTGTTCTGAGTGGTGTTGAAGGAGAGTCCTAACCTTTGCTGGAGTGCAGGGGATTCCAGAGATGTGTGTGCTGCAATGCTGGTGCGGTGATTGCAGTGGAGGAAAATACCCGAGGTGAAATCACCCCTTTCATCAGGGAGTGCCCTCGGGGACTGAATAAAGGCAGCAACATTCTGAGTGGTGGTGAAGGAGAGTCCTAACCTTTGCTGCAGTGTAGGTGCTTCTGAGGAATATGTGCTGCTAAGGGGTCTTGGTGCAGTGATTGCAGTTGAAGAATGTACTGGAGGCAAGACCGGCCCTTTCCCGACATCATCAGGGAGTGCCCTCAGGAAAAGAATAAAGGCATCGGACATGCAATGAAGCTACAGGGTAAACTATTTAAGACTAATAAGAGAAAATATTTTTTCACTCAACGTATAATCAAACTCTGGAATTTGTTACTGAAGGTTGTAGTAAAAGCTGGTAGTGTAGCTGGGTTTAAAAAAGGTTTGGACAAGTTCCTGGAGGAAAGGTCCATCAACCATTATTAAAAAGGGACACAGAATATCACTGCTTGATCCAATACAAGCATTGTGGAACCTGTGTCTTTTGGGGAAACTGCTAGGTGTGTATGACCTAGATTGGCCACTGCTGGAAACAGGATACTGGGCTCAATGGACCTTGGTCTGACCAAGTATGGCATATCTTATTTTCTTATGTTCTTAGTTTTGCCAAAAGGAGCAGGCAAATTGAAAACCAAGGGTAAGGGCCCTAAAGTAGACGGACCAGAGAAAATCCAAGGCCCAGTGGATTAGCATATTTCTACTGCTAAGGCTCAGATGTTCCCTGCTGAAGGTTTTGGCTCCACATTGCTCTCTGGAGCTTCACTGACCTCCCTCTTTAGGTCACCACTGCCTCTACCTAGTGCACAGCCCACTAGGGTTGCCAACCGGCCAGTATTCAGCCGGCCTGGACGTTTTTTCCATGGCCAGGCCGACTGCCGGCAGAGAAGTAAAACCGGCCCTTGAAAAGCCATTTTTTTGCTCTGGCCGCAAGATCAGGAGCGGCCAGAGCAAAAAAACAGCTTTTCTCCTGACTCCCGAAGTCCGCGGGGGAGGGAGCCAGGGAAGCCCGCATGAGGCCCCAGCTCCCTCTGTACAACCGCCAGCGTGAAGATCTTTTTCCTTCATGCTGGCGGCTGTTAATGTGAAGCCGCGATTGCTGGGAAAGGTTAAAAGCAATGCCCTTTAACCTTTCCCAGCATTCGCGGCTTCACAAAAACAACCGCCAGTGTGAAGGAAAAAGATCTTCACGCTGGCGGTTGTACAGAGGGAGCCGGGGCCTCGCATGGGCTTCCCCGGCTCCCTCTGAAGCACCTCAGACAGTCGCAGGGCTGGTCGGGGGGGGGGGGGAGGCTAGGACTACAAATGGGTTTTGATGGGGGGGGAGGCCAAGGACTGGATGGGCTGTGATGGGGTGTACCTGGACTGTCAATGGGCTATGGGGGGGGAGGACCTGGACTGGAAATAGGCTAGGGGGGGACTGGACTGGAATTGGGCTATGGGGGGGTGTACCTGGACTGGAAATGGGGAGGGGGACCTAGACTGGAATTGGGCTATGGGGGGGGGTGGTGGAACCTGGACTGGAAATAGGCTATGGGGGGATCTGGAATGGAATTGGGCTATGGGGGGGGGGTGTACCTGGACTGAAAATGGGCTATGGGGGGGGGGGGACTTGGACTTGAAACTGGCTATGGGGGGAAACCTGGAATAGAAATGGGCTGGGGGGGGGGCTGGACTGGAATTTGGCTATGGGAGGGGACCTGGACTGGAAATAGGCTATGGGGGGGCTGCAATGGAATTGGGCTATGGGGGGGGGGGAACCTGCAATGGAATTGGGCTATGGTGGGAGGAGGGGGAACTTGGACTGGAAATAGGCTGTGATTAGGGGGGCTAGGACTGAAAATGGGCTGTGATGGTTGAGGGGG
This sequence comes from Ichthyophis bannanicus, assembly GCA_033557465.1. Classification (NCBI taxonomy): domain Eukaryota; kingdom Metazoa; phylum Chordata; class Amphibia; order Gymnophiona; family Ichthyophiidae; genus Ichthyophis; species Ichthyophis bannanicus. The sequence continues at coordinate 1,631,385,499 of CM066032.1, forward strand.
TACTTGGACTGCAAATGGGCTGTGATGGTGGGGGGGACTAGGACCGGAAATAGGCTGTGATGGTGGGGGGGGGGGGGCTAGGATTGTAAAGAGGCTATGGGGGGCCAGGAGATTTCTTCCATGCACGTTATCATTTTGGTCATACTTCTCTATATATTTTCTGACTCCTTTTGAGATACGGTGAGCAGAACTGCTCTCACTAATCAAGGTGTGATCACACCATGGAGTGATAGAGGCATTATGATGTTATTTGTACGATTCTATATTTTTTTTCTTAATAACGTGGCCTTTACAGCTTCTCTCCTGTTTTACAATCTATTTTTATACTTACACAAGAATACTGTATACTAGGAACTGTTTTACCTAAATGGGCAGGTACATCTTAATTTTCAACTGCTAATGAGTTATCAGTCACAAAATAATAAAAGACTTGGTCTGCAATGACTGTACCATATATATTAATGAAAGTTGTAGCTGAAGGCTCCCTGCAGAATTAAAAAAACCCTAACAACTTAGAAACAAATTGAACTTACAAGATAAACAACGTATCTTAATTCTAGTGAATTTATCTTTAAAAATCTGCAGAAATAGGAGTTCCCAGAAAGCAAGAGAGAATTAACCATTATAGAGTACAAATGAGAAGCCATGTAGGACAGGAAAGCTAACCTTCCTCAATTAGAGGGGCATGCACTAGGAGTGTGCTGGCCAAAAAATTTCTTTTTTTTCCATTTTTGTGCAGTTTATAGGACTGTTCCTTTTTCATTTCATGGCAATGTCATTAATAGTATACACTACTGACTAATAGTGCACACTATTGCTCCAATAATACATATCGCTGCTCAATAGTGCATTGTACGTCAGTATTACTCACTATTTCACAACTGTGCACATTGTCCTTCAATAGAGCATCAATTGATAAACTGTCCACATTGTTGAGCAATAATGCTCATTACTGAGCAATGGCATATTTGAGCAATAGTATGCACTACTTTTCAATAGTGTGCACTATGGATGATATTAAAAAATCATTTCTAACAAATGCACATCCTTAGTATGCATGAGGATTTGTAAACTGAACAATTGTTGATACAAACCATACCACGTTCAAAGCAGATTAGAATACTCAGAGCGCAGACTGAAATATCCAAAGCTACTTTCATAAAAATCCAACAATACTTAGCCATCAAGGCGAGAGTCCAATATCTCTTCTGGGATGCAGAAGAAATATGAAAATTGCTTCTATAATATGTTTAATTGAAATGTGTGGTTTAATGCATGGCAACTGGCAGTGAGGAACACTAATGTGAGAGCATGTCAGCGACTGCACGGTAAAGTTCATAGTAATTGGCCATTGTTTGATGGCTTGGGCAATGGGTAGAGTGTGGGCGTGAAGAGCAAGTGGCTGCTACCACAAGCACAATTGTCATACAGAATGCTCAGTGGCAATGTAGAAATTAATGCGAGTGCACCTAATGACAGCTCTATTACTGTTAGCCACACCCATGTTAAGTACATGACATTTTAAGGTAGCCCGTAAAGTATTAACTGCTGGGAACATGCTTCTGACAGCTAAACAGAGAGGCTCTGCACTTAGTGTACATTTGTATCACACATTAAATGCTAAACTTTAGTGGATTTAGTAAAAGGGCTCCATATCAAATTCAAAGCCAAGGTTTTATAATAGCTTATTATAATCTTTCTTTAGGTATCTGAAATAAATCTATTTTTTTCTGAAGTACATCTTTGTGCTAATTATATAATTTATTTCATTTATATAATTAAAGAACAAGCATCATAGTAGCACAAGAAGTTCTTCGACTGCAGGACCATCAAATTATGACAACAGGTTCAATTCTGATTTCAATCTGAAGGCAATAGTTTAAGAGTACTATGAAGCATAAAAAATACCAACACAATAGCTGAAATTATAATAATCATAGATGGAGAACTGACCTGCACTCTAGAAAAAATATTATGGTAAATGAACCCTATAATCAGTTCTGCAAGTAAACCAGTAGTAAGCAAACAATTTAATCAAAATTACATTTGATATCTAAAACATCACAACTAAATATCCGGCTCTGTTTACAAAGAGGCACATTTCACAATGGGATGTCCAAGTACAATCTGGGACATCAAAGCCAGGACGTCTGAAAAAAAAAAGCAGGCACATGCAAGTTCGGGCACGATTTCGGAAATGTAGTTGTGCCTGATGTGCACGTATATCAAACTTCTATATAGACATCCCCAGGATAGCATTTCAGAGCCATACATCTAATAGCTTAATAGAGTAATGGGTTAAGAGCAGGGTGGTCAGCATTCAAATCCCAGTGTGGTCCTTTGTGATATAAGGCCAATCACACAATTCTCCATCTTCTTTACACTCTGGATGTTTTAAGGTGAAAACAAGCACCTTCCTGATGCCTATTCATGCCTACAGCAGGTATAAACATGTAGACGTTTCTGAGATCAAACAGGGACCTCGGTGTAAGTCTATTGATCCTCCCCAGACATGCCTCTGCCACAATCCTATGCCACCTTGGACGTCCCTGCACCGGAAATGTCTGAGAACATCATTTGTGGAATGGCTGCGGAGACATGTCTGCGATTTTGACAGCCATGTTCACGTCTTCAGACGTCCAAATCACAACTAAACCTTTTAAAATGACCCTCTAAGCATTTTTGCCATAGACACAACATTTAAGAAGACCTTAAGTAAACAAGACTCATACTTCATAAAAGAATACACAATCCCCAACAAAAATAGCCCCCCAAAAAGTTTGGTTTGTGCTCATTTAAAATGAATGTTTCTGGATTTTCAGACTTTTTGTGTTTACTTTAGAGATTTGCTCTTTAAATATGCATGCTAGAACTTTTTAAGCACGCATGTACATTTTTCACATACAAATTCAATGATATGATAGTCTCAAAGGTGAAGGGGAAGAATGTGTAGAAGCTGATGAGGATAAAGCAGAATTGCTTAACAAATATTCCTGTTCTGTGTTCTGAATTCACAGAAGAAGGGCCAGGAGCAGGACCTCAGAAAACACCCAGAAACAGGAACATAAGTGATGGGTCTTTCGAACACTTTCTGAAGACTGTGTTCATGAGGAACTAGCTAAAATAAAAGTAGACAAAATGATGGGACAAGATTGGATACATCCGAGAATATTAAAGGAACTTGGGGACGTTCTAGTGTCACCACTGACTGACCATTTCAATACTTCTTTAGAGTTGGGAGTGGTCCCAGCGGACTGGAGAAAGGTACATATGGTCCCTTTACATAAAGCAGAAGTAAGGATGAGGTCAAAAACTACAGGCTGGTTAGTCTAACCTCTGTGGTGAATAAATTATTAGAAATGCTGCTAAAAGGGAGGATAGTGAGGTTTCTGGAGTCCAATGGATTGCAGGATCCGAGACAGCATCGATTTACCAGAGGCAGGTCTTGCCAGACAAATGTGAATGATTTCTTTGACTGGGTGACTAGGAGGTTGGACCAAGGGAGACCCCTAGATATAAGTTCAGTAAAACCTTTGACACCGTTCCACACAGGCAACTTATAAACAACCTGCCACCTTAGGGATGGACCCTAAAATGACTGACTGGGCTAGAAATTGGTTGAGTGGGGGGTAACAAAGGGTACAGGTAAATGGAGCTCACTCTAAGAGGAGGTTACCAGTGGTGTGTCGCAGGGATCTCTCCTTGGTCCGAATCTTCTGTTAGTGATATTGCAGAAGAGCTGTTGGGTAAGGTTGCCTCTTTGAGGGTGATACCAAAAACTGCAATAGAGTAGGCACTCAGGAAGGAGTAAATAACATGAGGAGAGATCTAGCTAAACTTGAAGAATGATCAAGAATTTGGCAGCTGAGATTTAATGCTAAAAAATGCAGGGTCATGTATTAGGGCTGCGAAATTCCAAGGGAGAGGTACAGTATAGGGGGGCAAAGTACTTCTTTTCACGAAAGAAGAACAGGACCTGGCTGTGATGGTTTCTGAGGATTTTAAGGTGGCTAGACAGGTAGAAAAGGCAACAGCAAAAGCCAGAAGGATGCTTGGGTGGATAGCGAGAGGAATGGCCAGCAGAAAAAAAGGATGTGATATTGTCTCTGTATAAGTCTTTAGTGCAACCTCATTTGGAGTATTGTGTGCAAACCTGGAGACCGCACCTTCAAAAGGACATAAATAGGATTGATTTGGTGCAGAGAGCAGCTACTAAAATGGTTAGTAAAGCAAATGAGGACAGACTTAAAGATCTCAAAATGTAGATTTTTTTTGGGGGGGGGGTGGTGAATTATATTTCTGTGCTCAAAACAATTGTGATTTTTTTTGACACAAAGAAATCAGTAGGAGTGTGCAGACCAAAAATTTTCATTTTGTTTTGTTTTCTCCTCATTTTCTCCTCCTTATCATTTATATAGTGCTACAAGGCTGCGCTGTACAGAGACACGTAAGAGACAGTCCCTGCTCTAAGAGCTCAGGACCCAATATTCATTTGTTATGGCTATGTGTCGATAAGGCACATAGCTCTCGTCGCCAAACCTCAACCCCGGATATTCAATCCGGGACCATATCCGGCCACTGACGTTGAATATCTGGGGTCAGAGCACAGCCGCACATGGCGCAGAAACTAACTATGTAGTGGCAATATTCAGCCGCTGGCCGGTTAGCTCCAGTGATGAAAGTTAGGACAGCTTTGATGCGCCTAACGTTTGCTGCTGAGGGATAACCGGGCAGCGGCTGGATATTGCCGCTGCACGGTTATCCTCGAGTACTTCCCCCGGAACACCCCGATGCTAAGCAGCATTACTCTGTGATATGTTAGCGCCATTGAATATCCCACTTAGGGACGTTTATATGGTTAACAGCTCCTTACAGTCGAGTCAAGACAGCCAACACAACTGGGGATTAGGATTTATCTAGGGGAATGGTAAGGAAACACATAGTATGTGAAGAGGAGACTAGGGGGATCAGGATCCAAAAGCCATCACAAAGAAGTGAGTTTTTAGCCTGGATCAGTTCCATATCTTTTCATTTATTTTGTTTTAATGTTGTCACTTCCCGTTTGTATTAATAGTGTGAATTACCACTTAATGATGTGCAATATTATTCAATAGTATGCACTATGAGTAAATAGTATGCACTACTGAGACATAAAGGCCAATTCCCATCGGGGCATGCTTGGCCCATCCGGCACCCAAAATCTGGATGGGCTAGATGTCCCTGTGGGATCAGAATTGGGTGCAACAGGCCTGGATGGGCAGGCCATGCACAGATTCTGAGGGCCCGAACATCCAGCTTGTTCCCCGCACAACACAGCTGTGGCTCCTGCATGGAGCCTGGGGCTATGGCGTCCCATCACCATGGCACTGGGATGCCATGCAAGAGTCCTGCCGGCTGGCTCCTGTTGCGCACAGTTCCTCACCATTCGACCCCTGGTGAGGCCTTTTAGGGCCAGGATTGGGCTGTGGGGAATCCCCTGCACCCATTTACCTCCTGCTGGGTCCTCACTGCTTCCGCCGTGGAACTTATTTCACCCCCGAGGTGGAATAAGTTCTACATTCAGGTTACGCACACGGACATACAAGGCCGCGACCAAACTTGGCCCTGTACGTCCGGGCAATGGTTTCACCTCCGGTCTACCCCCACTCCTCCTTCGGCCTGCCCCCATACAGAGCTCCCCACACATCTCCTCTGTATATACAGGGAGTTCTGTGTTGGGAATCGGTCCCCTGGTGTTTAGCTGGGATGGATGTCCAAACCGAATGTCCATCCCCGCTAAATGTGACTCAGAATGACCCCCATAGTGAGCACTATTGAAGAATAGTGACAATGCACTATTAATGACAGACAGAAAATTACATTTCAGGGTATTTTCTTCTGTTTTCTTTTAAAAATGATATGAAATGAAATAAGACATGCCATTGACATTGCTCATGTCATTTCAAATGCACGTACATCCCTTGCTAACCCTGTTTCTTCCACATATAAAGTGATATCTTAAAAAGAACGACCAGGTGAAATCTGGGGCATCCAGGGCAAAATATCCAAAAAAACATCAGAGATGTTTAACAGCCCAAATTTGGAAACATGGATGCCATCAAAATGGATGGCCACACTGGTGGCTACATAGAGAAACCCAGGCCAGGGATATCTATTCTATGCTGAACACAAGCTATTTTGCATGCGGGATGTCCATCAGCATATCAAACCAAAATCAAGTGTCCTAGTTCCCCTGCCATTTTCATTATCAGCAAAAATACAGGGTGTATTATAGTATACTCTTCTCCATACACTCCATTTATTTTTTAAATTTAATTTATAGTATTTAGTTCATGCCTTTCCAGGAGAAAATCAAGGCAAGTTACATTCAGGTACTGTGTACACTCTTCTTGTTCTGCCATCCAGACGCATAGGAACATTGCCAATGCCTATTTGGGGCCTGTAGTAGGTATAACTTGGACGCAAGCTCAGATTATGCAGGGCTTTTCTGAAATTGGCCGAGGACATCGAAGAACTTGGGAACACTCTGGACACACCTACAACATGCTCATGTTCAGCCTGGGACCTCCTCACACTGGGAACATCCTTGAACCAATTTCTAATGTGTCTCCAGGGACATTTCTGTACTTTGGCTGTCTGCATTCCCGTTTTCAAATATCCAAAGAATAAATATGTCTTCTAAAATAACCCCCATAATAAGTCTAGGATTTAGAGGGGTCATTTACCTAAATGTAGTGTTTTCTTTGATTACTGGATTTTGTTTTCCATTTTGTATGGCATCCATTTCTGTAACAAATTATAGCAATAGCAAACTACATGATGTATGATTATAAGTGAAAATAAAGGGATATTGGTATTACCACAAGTGCTAACAATTACCTAGTTAAGTTCCATTTCATGTATGATGTTTTAGGGAAAGAGGCATGTTTCTGAAGAGAAAGACACTAGTACTGGCAAACATTTCCCAGAATTGGCGATTTGGTGCATTTGGTGAGTGTGCATGTAGTTATGTGCATATATATTATTAATTAAATCCTTTTGAAAGTGTGGCTTTGAGAATTGCAGACAATACTCCAAATGAGGTCAAACCAAAGACTTATACAGAGGCACTATCACCTCCTTCTTCCTGCTGACCATTCCTGTCCCTGTCCATCCAAACATCCTTCTGATTTTTGCCATTGCCTTTTGTACCTGTTGAGAAGCCTTAAGATCATCAGAAACAATCACCCCTAGGTCCCACTCTTCTTTTGTCAACAGAACTCCTTCACCCCCTATTCTGTACTGCTCCCTTAGATTTTTGTAGCCCAAATACATGACCCTGCATTTTTTAGCATTAAATTTCAACTGCCAAATTCTCTACTATTCTTTAAGCTTTTCTGGATCCCTCCTCATGCTATCTATACCTTCATGGGTGTCTACTCTATTGTAGATTTTGGTATCATCCACAAAGAGGCAAAATTTGCCCGACAACCCTTCTGCAATATCACTTACAAAAATATTAAAAAGGATTGGACCAAGAACAGATCCCTATAGCACACACCTTCTCCTCAGAGTGAGCTCCATTTACCTATACCCTTTGTTGCCTCTCATGCAACCAGTTTCTAACCAGGTTAATCACGTTATGGTCCATCCCTAAGGCACTCAATTTATTTATAAGTTGTCTGTGTGGAATAGTGTCAAAGACTTTACTCTGTAAAGTGTGCACTTCTCAACTTATTTCAGCTTTGCTGGAGGGTATCAAACATGCTGGAACTCCTTCCTTCCCTCCTGTGGCGTGTTGCTAGGCTGGTATTTACCTTTATGGCCCAGTCAGGCAGCCAGCCACAGTGAATGGGGAAGTAGGGGGAGTTTTGGGTGCAGCACATTGGTCGGTCAAAGTCAGACACACGTGCGCAACAGCACAAGGCCTGAAGTTTGTGATTAGCATAACTTTCAATCCACTACGAGGAGCTCTACTGCTGGCTCTCATGGGAGGCTATGGAATGATCTTTTCACTTTCATCCAGCCTGGTTGCACTGCTAACAAAGTCTCTGAAGCTTCACGGTCGCAGCAGTTCCAACACGCAGCAGCAGCGAAGCGGCGCTCTCAAAGACATCTCAAAGTCCAGCCAATTGCAGGTTCTCATATTAATACTGCCACCATTGACTGTCGGGAGTGCTGACACCAGCTCAAGGATTGAGCCTGGACTCGTAGTGCTCATTGCAGCTGTTTACACCCAGAGATAGCAGTGTCTTTCCCCAGGTTTGTCTTAATAATATTCTAGTGATGTTTTCTACAGGAACGTGCCCACAACATTTTTTAAACCCAGTTTAACTGCTTGTATCACTGCCTCCTTTTTTGTCGAATTTATAAAAAGAGCTTTGCAAACACACATGCAGTGAGAAAGCGATGGTAGTCGCTGTAGCAACAATAACAGGCAAGGTTCAAGGCAAGAAAAGCTAATGTAAGTGGTTATAACCTTTAGTTTTGAGTAATATATGCCCAGCGTATGCTTTCACTGTTGTAATCTCCACCGGCTCTATTACATTACACCTGTGTTTTTATTTTGTTTTTCTTGGATTTAGATTCTTTATCATTTTTTTTTTCAATTTGATATACCGCTCAGGCCAAAGCATTAGAGTGGTTTACAATACAGTATATTACAGAAAACAAGAAAAGAACACCATTTATGAGATAGGACAGGTTTAGAGAGACAGTGACAGTTAAACGTGAAATGCACCCGTTCTTGTTAACAGTTCTTTTGCATAGTTTTATTTCATTTTTATTTTTTCTAGTATTAGACTTGTATCCCTGTTTGTGCAGAGACTGTTTTAAATATTTCAAAAAACTAAGGTCTGATTCTTCTGCAATTTATTTATTTTCTTACCATTTATATGTCACACCGGTGTTTTACACTGTTTTTATCATATTATAAATTAACTTTCACCTTCCTACAGTGTTGATGTTACATCCTTTAAATATCACTTTTGGCACCTTTATAGGACTTGCACCGTTTCCAAGGTTTCACTATGTTTTTTATATGTTCTTATATGTCCTATACTCCCTATCTTCTTGTGGCCGATATGTTAATTAGTGGGTAGAGCCTCCTCTCCTAGTTTTGCCCCTGTGCGGCATTTTCCAGTGTCTAGTAGACTTACAAAGGTAATAGTTGTTTTCGTTGTTTAAGTTAGGCCTTTACTGCTTGTTTTCAGATGATAGCCTAGCTGTATCATTTACAGAAGGTCCCCTTTGTTTTCCATACACTTTGATCCCTCTCTCACCTAGTCTTTTATAGTACACGCTACACACCCAACTTATACCTTTACTGTTGAAATCTCCACCTGTTTTTTACATTTCTACTTCTGCCCTCACAATTTTGTGATTTGTTATTTTTGGACCTTTGTTCATTATTACTGGTTACACGTATGTGTTTTTTTTTTTTTTTTGTCCCTTGCCTTGAGTGTCTTGGAGTGCACAGTACCCATTTTCAGTATTAGTATTCTTGCACAAATTTTATTTTACTCCTGTTTTTAAGTTCACATTTTTAGCATTAGTTTTTATTCTCCATCTGTGCAGCAACTGTTTTAAATATTTATTTACAGCTTCTCTCGTGTTTTACAATCTATTTTTATACTTACACGCAGATTAATTTTATGTTCACCTTAATTCAATTCCCCCCTTGATGTTCATATGCTTTGTTTTATTTAATATGGACAAAGTTGTGATCCACTTCTGCTATATTTTCCACTTAGCCTTTTTAGAGCCCCAAGTTCTAATTTATGTATTGTGCTTTTTAGATTACAGTTTTATACATCTTCCCTCTTTCCCCTCCCCCATCTTTCCTCCCCCTTCTCCTCCTCTTTTCTTTCCCTCTCCCCCTTCTTTTTTCCCTTTCCCCATTTCTCTTCCCCACTCACCCTCCATTTTCCCCTCCCCTCCACTTCCTTTCCTCTCTTCCCCCTTTCCCCCTTCCCCTCAATCTCCCCTTCCCCCTCCCACTTCCCCTTCTTCCCCTCCACTTCTTCTTTCCCTTTCCCCCTCCCTTGTTTCCACCTCTCCTCCCCCTTCCCCTCCTTCCCTCTCCTTCTCCCTCCCCTTCTTCCTTCCCCCTCCCCTCTAACCCTTCCCCTTCTTCCTTAACCCTCCCCTCTAACCCTTCCCCCTTTCCCTTCCCACCCGCTTCCCCTTCCTCCCCTTTCCCTTTCCCCTTAATAGTTTTTAGTTTACCTCCTTAGTTTAAAATATTTCTTTGTGGTTTTATCTATTTATATTTTACTTTTGTTTTAATGTTCATGTTTATCAGTTTGATGTGCCTCCTTTGCTTTATATTTTTTATGAGAATATAACCAATCCACTATGTTTTATCTTTATAGACTGGGAAGAGTATTTTAGCACCACTCTCCCTGAGATGGTCTTTATACAGAGTTTGGTAATGTATTTATTTTATTTATTTATTTATTTAACATTTCTTATATACTGCCTTTCATGATATCAAGGCGGTTTACATTGAACAAACTGAAATTACATTGAACAGGGCATTATAACTTGGAGATAACTATTTTACAGGGAACATGGGCAATGGAGGGTTAAGTTGCTTGCCCAAGACCACAAGGAGCACCTGTGGGACTAGAAACCCCAGTCCTTCCGGCCCAAGGTTGCTGTCCTCTAGTGGGATTTGAACCCCCGACCTTCCAGCCTGAACTACCTTGCCCCAACCACTAGGCCACTCCTCCACCCATTTGATTTTTTATGATGTTATGTTATGTATAATTACTTATTATTTATTTTTATCTTTTTTATAAGTTGCCCTTATGCTCTTCTGGATATATTTTTAAGCTGTATTTGTTTGTTTTTCCTTGTTTTTAGACCCCTGATGAAGGCCTAGTGCCAAAACTTGTTTAAGTTGGCTTGAAGTTCATTTCAGTGTGGCTGTGGTTTGTCTTCTCCTCTCCTTGCTTGGTTTTAATAATATTCTATTGACATTTTCTCCAGGAGCTTGTCCAAAACCTTTTTTAAACCCAGTCAAACTGCTTGTATCACTGCCTCCTTTTTTGTCGGATTTATAAAAAGAGCTTTGCAACTGCACATGCATTGAGAGAGCAGTGGTAATCTATGTAGCAAGAATAATAGGCAATATACAAGGCATAAAAAGCTACTGTATGTGGTTATAACCTTTGTAGACCTTTTTTGGTTAAATATATAAATATATTGATTTTGTTTGCTTTGATCAAATGAACCCTTTGACTATCACATCCTGCTCGTACGATGTTAATATTTACTCCTCAATACTTAATTTTATTCCAGGTATGCATTTGACCCTTCACTGCAATTTTTGTGTTACAATATTTGCTTTGAAGGAGAAAGCATCACGTGAACAGAGTTCACGAAGGAGTTTTCAGAAAAGTGGGGTACAGACTACCATTAATAATAATGAGGAAGGGGGGGGGCACCAATCTGTAAGTTGCAAGTGGGTGCTAGAGGCCCTAGTGCTGGTTCTACTATGCTTGGAGATATGTGATCAATTGTTATTGGACTGTTTTTCTGTTATGCATACATTATGGACAAAAAAGAATGATGTTGGGTCAGCGATGATGAAATGTTTTGTCTGGTGCATTACCCATTGGTAGACTGAGCTGCCCCACTCCATTTTCAAAAAATTTTCAAAGTCATATTATCATTTAATCAAGTTCTTGTGAAAGTCTTGTTTTGTTTTGACATCTAGGGGAATGCATTTTTTCTTTTTCTTTTTTTTAAGTGTGTTTAAAGGAATAAGGAGTTTGTTACCTTTTTGGTTTATGTTTTTTCCACATATATTATAGGGATCCTGTGGCATATTGTATTGAGATGCAAAACGTTTTGACTACTAGTTTAATGAAAGCAGACAAAGGGCTTCAAGCTAAAGAAACCTCTCATATATAAGAGCAAACCCATATTTTCTAATCATTTAGAGTCACACTGCAGGGGCAGGGAATCTTGTGAAAATTCATGCAGGAAAACATTGCTGTTCTAAAGGTTATAGAAGAGGTTGATCTAAGTGGAATTGATAACTTGTGAAGCAGAAATGCTAGATTGGAGATTAATACTTACTGTAACTGTCAATGTTAATTCACCTAGGCAGTTAATCAAGGAATAAACATGAAGAGCTATCTCATTGTTTCATGCAGTTAGGGCTAACTTTGATCTAAATAGGCCAATAACAGGGATCACAGTCCTACCTTATTCAGAAATGCTCTTGTTTGTTTAAGAAAAGCTAAAATATTCACCATACATTAAGGGACCCTTTTACTGAGCAACAGCCTAACACCCAGGAGATTCGGGTTTGATACCCATTGGTGCTCCTTATAACCTTGGGCAAGACACTTTACCCTCCCTTGCCTCGGAAGAACAGACCTGGTAATCTGCTTCAGGTCATACCTTGCCAAGAAAACCCAGGGGCTGCTGTGTCTCTAGGAATCAGTATTGACTTGATGGCACAAAAAAACCCCCAAACCACACATTATGGCCATGCTGTTAGCACGAGGCCATGAGAGTGTGCATGCCGATTCCCATATTGTGTCTCGTGCATTAGAGCAGGAAATGGGTGGTTAGGGGTGGAGATGGGAGTGGTGAATACCACACCATGAGCACATCGCTATATACCACGTGCTAATGGGACATCTTGCAAATAGCACAGGTGCAATGGCCTGTACTGTACTAGGTGATATTAGCCACACCTGCAGTATTGGTGACCCACGGTTTTGATCGGTACTGCAGGGAAATGCTGTCAACAGTGGTTTTGCACTTCAGCACCTTGGTTGTGTACATTAAAACCATGTTAGGTACAAAACTACAGTGCACTATAGTAAAAGGACCCCTAAATTGCACATACTAAAACTATTTTATAATGCAACTGTATGCTAAAATCATTTAGTAGCTAGTTAAAAAGGTGTGTTTAAGCACCAAATAAGTGCATTGTTACTTTATGCATGTTAGAGGGCAATGACGAGTGTTGTTTACCATAATGCACACTTTGCTACCTCAATGCACATAGAACACTAATGAGATGTAAGTGTGCAAATGCATGCAAAACACCTCATTAGTATTTAAATAAAATAATACAACTAATGGTGATGACTGCAAGCTGCGTTATTCTTGAAAGAATAACGCCAACTCAAAGCTAACAATAACTGTCCAGGCCGGGAGCATTGGCTGCTAGCGTGTAGCCTGATGCTGCAGACCACAATTTTAAATTGAATGTGCTGTTAGAATAAAATCTGTGGTCTTGGGGACTCTCCCCCTGGGACTATCAGTGTCGAGGTCCCTCTCCAAAAGAATGTCCCACCCGATAGAGACTCCAACATCCTGTTGATCCCCATCCCACGCCCCATCCTCAGAAGGTAACTCAGGCCTACCTTTTAAGAAGCCCTAGGGGTATGCTGGCAGCTTAGCAACCAGCTCCTTTAGAGGTTCTTTTAATAAGATGCACTAAGATTTTCCATATCACATATGTTAATAGGTTTGTGCTGTAGGTACAAATCCTTTGCATTAACTGTTGGGAGTATTCCCAGAACAAATGTGCAGGCCAAACATTTTTGTACCCTACTTTATAAAGTAGGCCTGAAATACATGTGTATAAACATATATTAATCTAGGCATACCTTATGAACTTACCCAAAACTGAGATGTTTTTACATGTATATTTCATGCCTGTTTTATAAGGTGGAGTATGTGCATTCTTTACTTTCTGAAATAGGAGCCTTAGTTGACAAAAATGCTTGTTAACTTAAGCTGTGAGCACTTACCCAGCCCTATGGCTGGTGTAAATACCCATCCTTGACGTTTTTAAAGAACGCATATATAGCATTTTATAATTTAAGTCTATAACATTTTATTCTGCCCAGACTCCTCCCCTCTACATCCCCTTAGTGAAAGTACACGCGATCGGCCCAGCATGTGAACTTTCAGAAGAGCAACTGCATCAAATATGTGTGGAAATGCCCACTGATGCATATATATATAATTAAAATACCTGGATTCACATGCATAAATCTAGGCATGACTTATAAAATTTCCCCCGTGGAAGCCTAGTCACAATAGGACGTCCAACCCCCGGTACAGCCAGGCAAAGAACAGAATCGGGCCTTGCAAAGTTAGACCCAATTCTGATCCTGCGGCCCCCACGGAGTCAGAACTGGGTCTAGTGTCTGGACGTGCAGGCCACAACACGATTCTGCCTGTCTGTACATGACAAAAATGTCTGTGGTGTCCTTTTAGACACAAAAGAAACTCCTCCCCCAATTATCTTTAAAGAGACCAAGATCACACCTATGGATGCCAGTCAATTTGATGATTAAGTCCATGAGGCTGAACATTATTGGGATAAAAAAATCCAAAACTGTTCGCGATAGCTCAAAATAGCATCATGATCTCCCCCACACCACACTCTGGGAACATGTTGAAGAACACGCCAGCGCAACTGATCAAAAGAATGAAGAAAAAGTAGGCAGCATTCAACAAGAGGGGCGGATTTAGTTGCTGTATTTATTCTTGACTTATGTTCTCACAAATGTGCTATTAGAGTCCGCTTAGCATGTGTTTACATGCGCAGAGCAAAACATAGACACAATGACTTGATTGACAGGTAATATAAGTACAAGAAACAAAAGTACGCTAGGTACCAGGAACACTCCAAGAAGGATCTCACAAAATTCACATTGAAAATGACCACATCGAGAAGCAAAATCCAATGACACAGAAGGGCTAACATAATTAGCTATATTTCTTCCATACTTAAAAGTCACTAAGGGCGCTTCTGAAAGATGGCATGAAGCTGTAAATCACGCCAATGTTTATATACTATTGACACAACTTAAGAAGCCCTATTATAGAAAGGCAAAATGCATATCTCTGAAGAAGCAGAATCTTTTCCCATAGGGGGTGACTGTCCTGAGACTGGCATGTCCTGGCCTGTCCTTTCAGATACTTAGATGTACAGCGGCAGGCATGTAATATGTGTGGAGTATGGATTTACGCACAAATATTTTAAGGCAGGAAATAAAAACTGTGGTGATGAAAGTACATTTTGCATTTCCCCCTAGAAGTGTTGTATCCATGAAACAAGCACTTTTTTCACCTGATTCGTGGTCAGGAACAGATGCCTCACCAACACAGGGCCAGATGTGATTATGATAATCTCGCTACCTCCCGACTCCTCCCCTCTAAATGGGACAGCAGACAACCACCACATTCTTAACTCCTTCTCCCCCCCAACAGCAAGGGAGATCCAAGATACCATCACAAGCATTAACACCACCACAGCTCCGAACGACCCATGTCTGGCACAATGGGTAAAAGTGCTAAAATCAGGCCTCAGCCCTTTCCTCACCAAACTAATAGGAACATCCTTCATGTCAGGGATATTCCCACAGGACCTGAAACAAACCTCGATAAGACCCCTACTGAAGAACAAAAAGCTTGACCCTACAAAGATGGATTCTTACAGGCCTATATCGAGCATCCCGCTCCTAGCTAAAATCATGGAAAAAACAGTCCAACAGCAACTAACCCATCACATTGAAAACAACGCTCCCCTTGATTGCTGCCAGCATGGGTTCAGAGAGTCTCATGGTGTGGATACCCTTCTGACTACACTATTCAACTCCCTTACCATCGGGCTCAATAACATCAGGAAGGGTTTCGCCCTTATCTTTCTGGACATCGCAGCCGCCTTCGACTCGGTGGACCACAAGATACTCCTTTCTCGCCTCGCTGAGAAGGGCATCCATGGCAATGCTCTATCATGGTGCGCATCATACCTGAGTAACAGATTGCAACATGTCCGTTCCGGCTCCTCATTATCAGACCCTTTCCCACTAGAAAAAGGCGTTCCGCAAGGCTCATCCCTCTCAGCCCTATTATTCAATATCTATATGCAGCCCATCTGCAGCCTTATCCGGTCCTTTAACATCAACTGCCTAGTATATGCCGACGATGTCCTAATGTTCACCCCAATAGACACAGTCCATCCAAACCTTGACCAGCTCTCCTCATGCTTCAACGCCGTCACAGACTGGCTACACCACCAAATGCTCAGGATAAATCTAAAAAAGACTGAAGTCTTATTCATTGGAAGAGACCATTCTTTCACTCCCCCCTCATCAATCAAGGTGAACAACGCAGAACTCATCTCCAAGACAACTATCAAATACCTAGGCGTAACACTTGATCAGCACCTGGACATGCACGCTCATATAGACAATACCATCAGGACAATCTACCATAAACTACGGACACTATGCCTCATAAAGAACACTCTGGAACCAAATGACTTCAGAACAGTCTTCCAGGCCATAATCATGCCCCACTTCGATTACGCCAATTCCATCCTACTTGGCCTCCCAAAGAGCTCGATAAACCCCTTGCAGCTGGAGATGAACACCGCAACTAGAACCCTCTATGGAGCGTCTCACAGAGACCATATCACCCCCATTCTGAAGAGCCTTCACTGGCTCCCCATCCAATACAGGATCACATTTAAGATCCTAACCATGACCTTCAAAGCAGTCAACGGTATCACCGCAACTATCCTGTCAGACCTGATTAAAACTACACCAGACAACAGATCAAGAAGAACCACATCCTGCAATACCATCCTCCTTCCAAAAGCCATCACAAAATGCAACAATTCCACTAGAAAGCGTGCCTTTGCCTTGTTTGCTGGAACTCCCTCCCAACAGAAATCCGGTCCATAAACAACCTCCCCCAGTTCAGAAAAACCCTCAAACAGCACCTATTTATACAACACTTTTGTAACTCTGACAGCATCACCTAGACGGTACTACACGTCCTTACAGTCTCTCAATACAATGCCGCCTAACCAATCTCATATGACAACTCTCCACCTCACCCAACCTTCCCCTTTAGGGCCTGTATCATAAACTCAGCTATGATGCAATCCCCTTTTGTATATAATGTATAAAGTTCAATTGTTATCCATGTTTAAATTCCCCTTGTGTATATTATGTATAAAGTTCACCTGTTATCCATGTTTAAACTCCCTGTTTTATGTAAGTTCAATGTATGGCTGTTCCACATTGTACCAACTTGTTCCTTGTAAACCGCGCTGATGCCGAATAGTGCGGTATAGAAAAGCGTTAAATAAATAAATAAATAAATAAAATAAATAAATGACATTCTGAAACTACATCTCCCTTGCTCTACTGAGACCCCACTTCCACCTCATGGACGCTCTTGTGCTGGGAATGTCTATCTACCTAGCTTCCAAAATGGCCCGGGGACATCGCCATGCTTTGCATGTCTAAGCCCCCGATTTTAGATGTCTAACTCATGAATAGGGCTTCTAAAACAACCCCTGTACTTTCCAATGAAGGATAGGAAACCTGATTTCTTCATCGCCAGTATAGTCAAATTTCCATCTTCATGCCTGCATCCATACAGCACACTGAATGACACAATAAAAATAAATCATTGTTTGGCGATAGTCAAAATAAAAAAATATTTATCTCTGCAGCATTTTATCAGAAAACATTGTTTTGAAAATGTTAGTGAATAACAATGATTACGGTGTATGACCCTGAATGTATACAGAAATTGAAAGCACTCAAAATGAATGTAACAGCAGAATGCAATCTAAGACTGCCGGGGGCTTTAACTGTTAAAGGTCCGTTGATGAACTTACAAAAGACCCATTGCTAACTTCCTTCCTGTTCATATGTCGAGCTAGATAAAAACCTCAACCAAATGTGTGTTTCCTCTTCCTAGAGAAAAATTAATGATATATTTTGTCGGAACAAATTCCTAGTAATTTAGGGGCCTAATTACTAATTGGCAGTAAGGTTTTGCAGCTAAGCATGGTGATTACCAAAATTAATCCATAGCAACTGCAAAACCTCAGTGTTAACTGCTTGCCTTGCTCCCTGCAGTTTCCCATTTAGTTAATGAAGAGAAAAAAAATTTGAAGTGCCTTACCTGCATGACACATAATGCAGTGCAGTTTGTTAAACCTAATAAGGTAGCATTAACTGCCATATTGTCTGTCACGTTTATTTATTTATTTAGACAGTTTTGTATACTACCTTATCCTTCAATCAAAGTGGTCACAAAACAACTGGGGGATATGAGACACATACAGTACACTAATGCTTACAGAAAACATAGGCAATGAAAGGTTAAGTGGCTTGACCAAGGCCACCTGTGGGATTAGAAACCCCAGTCCTTCTGACCCAAGGTTACTGTCCTCTAAGTGGGATTTGAACCCCCAACCTTCTGGCCAGAGGTAACTTGCCCCAACCACTAGGCCACTCCTCATGTTAATAGTTAACCTGGTAACTATCACTATGTTAACTGTGAGGTGCAGTTTGCCGGTCGACCATCCATTCCCTGACTTCTTAGATGTTAGATGCTAAAGCAGAAATTTGTGCATGCTAATTCCTAAGGCTGCAATTTAACATAGGTACTGTGCTAACAGTTAACTGCTAGCATACATTAATTGCAGCACTGAAAGATAACACAGCTTAGTAAACAGGAGCTTTAATGAAAACAGGTAGTCAAGTAAAGTAACTTTTTTCAACTATATAATTGACCTGCTTGAGAAATGAAAATATGGCGAGCACTAAATGCCACCTTCCACAGAGTATATTTATTTATTATTTTGTCAGATTTAAGATGCTGCCTAATTAAAATCCCAAGAAATCCCAATATTTGTAAATAGTTTACAAGCTTATGTAGCAAGTTTTTGTAAATAGTTTACAAGCTTATGTAGCAAGTTTTTGTAAATAGTTTACCCCTGTTATCTAAGTTACTTGCCCTGTTATCTGTAAACTCATACATGTTAACTGTACTGAGCATTTCTGTTCCATGTAAACCGCGCTGATGCTGAATAGTACGGTATATAAGAGAATGTAAATAAATAAATAAATAAATAAGAAGGGTAAAATAAAGGCAGATGTCGTCTACACCTCATATGTCTATCAATTGAGTTTTAAAATCATTTTATACACCATAGCAACATATAAAGACACATTTTACAAAGAACATCCAAGTGCAATCTGGGACATCCAAGCCAGAACGTCAGAAAAAAAAAATAGACCCGTCCAAGTTCAGACACAATTTAATAAATGTGGGCATGACAATATGAACATCTATGGGGAAGTCTACATAGATGTCCTCAGAATAGCATTTTAGAATGGAAACATCTAATAGTCTAATGGATAGAGCAGTGGTTTGTGGCCAGTGTTCAAATCCTACTGCTTGTCCTTGTCATCTTAGGCTAGTCACTTAACTCTCCATCTTCTCTACACCATCTGGATATTTTACAGCCTAAAATGCACTTTCCTGATACCTATTTGCATCTGAAGCCGGTCTAAATGTAAACAGGATCACAGAGCCCCCGATATTTCTGAAATTGAACAGGGACATCAAAATCCATTGCACCTCCCCAAACACGCCTCCAACATACCCCATGCCTGCTTGGACATCATTGCACCAGAGATGTCTTCAAAAGCCATTTGTAAAATGACTCCAGGGATGTCTCTGAGATTTGGATGTCCACATGCATGTCTTCAGACATCCAAATCATAACTAACACTTTTAAAATGATACCCATATTAGCATAGTAAATGACAGCAGTTAAAGACCAGCATGGTCCATCTAGTATGCCCAATAAAGAATATAGCATATGCCATGCTGGGTCAGACCAAGGGTCCATCAAGTCCAGTATCCTGCTTCCAACATTGGCCAATCCAGATCACAAGTATCTGTCAGATTCCCAAAAGGTAGAAAGATTCCACACTGCTTGTTCCAGGGGTAAGCAGTGGATTTCCCTGGTCCTCTTTAATAATGGTTTATGGACTTTTCCTCCAGAAACTTGTCCAAACCTCTTTTAAATCTAGCTATACTCTTTTAAATCTAGTTTGATTATGCCTTGAATGAAAAAAAGATTTTCACTGATTAGTCTTAAATGTTCTACATTGTAGCTTCATTGAATGTCCCCTTTCTTTCTACTTTTTGAAGGTGTAAACGACCAATCTACATTTACCCTTTCCACTACATTCATTATTTTATGGACTTCTATCATATTTCCCTCAGCAGACTCTTTTCCAAGTTGAAGAGCACTAAGTTTCTCATCATAGGGGTATCCTTCCAAACTCTTTACTATCATTGTCACTCTTCTCTGTACCTTTTCTAATTCTGCTATATCCTTTTTAAGATATGGTGACCAGAACTGCACACAGTATTCAAGGTGGTGTCGCACCATGGAGTGATACAGATGCATTATAATATCCTTTCTACAACTCTAGCTAAAGTGGCTAGAGTTGTAGAGTTGCATTTGCTGCTCTGTGCAGGTTACTACCTCTCTATACTTTCTTTAAGTTATAAAATTTGAGGTTTCCATTCATTATGGCAGAAATACAACTGGTCTGAAAATGATTTCAAAGATCTAATAGTTATATTTGGATTGTACTATAAAGCAAAATTAGATGGGAATATTTGAATCAAAATCATAATCTTTCAATCCACAGCTTCATTACAGAGGTTTCACTCATGCAATGCAATAACAGAGTCCTGGGGACTCTTTTAATAAAGTGCATTAGATTTGTGCACCTCATGTACATTTAGCACAAAAACTAATGAATATTAAGTGCAGCCTCTGTGGTAGTTGTTGGGACCATGAAAGCATGTTCTTGGCAGTTAATGGGTGGATGCATACCACAAAGAATGGCACAATAGGTGGCATTAGGTCCACCTGCAGCACAGGATATGTCCTTCCATGCAAACTTCAATGTGTTCTTCAAATCCACTCTCTGCCCCTAGTCTTGCCATTCAGCACTCAGATGTGTGAGTGGCAGTTAGCACATGAATTAGTGAGTGGTAACTGTCATATCCCCAAAGTAACAGTGACCATGGGCATGATCATGCAGTTACTATGCGCAAAAATGTCTATTATCTGCTTAGCGTACTTAAGTAAAAGGCCCCCAGGCATCATAAACTCAAATGGTAAGGCAGAGAGGGATGACCACTACTAGACAATGCAAAATGTTTCTGTCTCATTCAAGAGTTTAATTTATGCTGCAGTTTCATTTGCTAAATAAAACAATGCAAACTTTACTGTCTTGATTTTGGCCATAATTTTTAACAGGGACACATTTAAAAAATATCCATAAACAGTATTTGTGGAGGGGTGGCCTAGAGGTTAGAGCAACAGGCTAAGGTGGAGAGGGAACACAGCCGTGTCATAAGAAAGGATTGTTACTCACCTGTAACAGGTGATCTCCGGAAATAGCAGGAATTTAATCTTCACATATGGGTATCGTCGGTACCAACGGAGCCCGTACGGGAACGCTCCCCAGCATCCAATAGGAACACTTTTGGGAGCACCCCACAGCACATGCGTGCTGCCTTCCCGCCTCTATACCTCTCTCACTTCAGTTGAGTTTATAGCTGAGACCAAAGGAGAGAAGTAGAGAAAGAGATAGATAGAGACAACTCCTTGGGGAGGTGGGTGGATTGTGAAGACTAAATTTCTGCTGTTCCCGGAGATCACCTGTTACAGGTGAGTAACTACGCTATCTCCAGGAACAAGCAGGAATGTAGTCATCCCATATGGGGACTCCTCAGCTGAGAGATGCCAAGGGGAGACCCCAGCATGCTGCAAACCCAGGTGAGATGGATCAAGCTTCCTCCCATGGACCTCTGGCATCCAAATTGTGGACGGTGGGTAGACGTTTTATTAAGTATGGAAGAGATGCTGGAGAACAGCCCGACCAGACGAGGCATCCACATGGGAGTCCTTGTCTAAGCAGTAGTGGGCTGTGAAGGTGTGTATCGAAGCCCAAGTGGCTGCTCTGAAGATGTCATCAATATTTATTTATTTAATGTCTCTTTTATACCTCGCTCTTTAGAATCAGTGCGGTTTACAGGTAACAAATCTGTGCAGAACAGGCAGGGCCTACACTGGACTTACAATAAACAGGGGTTTCTATACAGGGCTAACAGGGTAACTATGTACAATTTAACTGGCTGTCACATGCTATGCTATGTAGGCACAGAACGAAGATTAGCTGTTGAGGCTGCCATTGCTCTCACATTGTGAGCCGTGACATGGCCCTCGAGAGAAAGTCCTTTACTCTGATAAGTAAAGGATATGCAATCTGCAATCCAATTTGACAGAGTTCTTTTAGAAACTGGAAGTCCCAAATGACTAGAGTCAAAAGCCACAAAAAGCTGAGAAGATTTTCTATGTGGCTTAGTTTTTTGGAAATAAAAGGCTAAGTCTCTTTTACAATCCAATGTGTGAAGATTTCTTTCCGCACTAGATGCATGAGGCCTAGGGAAGAATATAGGAAAATAAACCGACTGGTTTAAATGAAAAGGCGAAACCACCTTTGGCAGAAAGTGAGGATGAGTCCTGAGGACTACTTCATCATGGTGGAACCTTGTATAAGGAGGGTCAGCTACTAAACGCCTGTAGTTCACTAATGCGACTTGCAGAAGTGATAGCAATTAGGAAAATGACTTTCCATGAAATAAACTTTAGATCTGAAGTGGCTAAAGGTTCAAAGGGCAGTTTCATAAGCTGACTAAGAACAAGATTCAGATCCCATGCCACCGGTGGTGGTTTAATGGGAGGTTTTGTTAAGAGTAGACCTCTCATAAATCTTGATACAAGTGGATGAGAGGAAATAGGTTGTCCATCGAAAGGTTTATGAAAAGCAGCAATAGCACTAAGATGGACTCTCACTGAATTGGTCTTCAGACCAGAAGTTGATAACTGGAGGAGATACTCTAGTAGCGACTCTACAGGCACCAAAAGGGGGTTAAGTCCCATTTATGAACACCAGACAGAGAACCTTTTCTACTTAAAAGCGTAGGAACGTCTTTTGGAAGGTTTTCTGGAAGCCATAAAGATATCCTTTACTTGTTGAGAAAGGACAATATCCTGGAATTCTAGGCTTTCAGTAACCAGGCCCTGAGATGTAGGGACTGGGGATTGGGATGCAGTAAGCATCCATCTCCTGAGACAGAAGATCTGGAGCATTCCCCAAATCCAGAGGAGTGGTTTGAGAGAGATGCAGAAGAAGAGGATACCACATTTGTCGTGGCCAACGTGGAGCTATGAGTATCATACGACCTATGTCTCTCTGAAGTTTGAATAAAGTTTTGGGAATGAGGTGAATGGGTGGGAAGGCATAGAGGAAGTCCTGACCCTAGTGGAGTAGGAAAGCATCTGTTGCCTGACAGTTGTGAGCCAGGATTCTGGAACAGAATCGGGGAAGTTTGGCATTCTGTGCATTTGCAAAGAGGTATATATCTGGTGTTCCCCTGATTTGAAACACTCGAGCAAGCTGGTATGAGTGGAAATTTTGTTTATTTAGACAGGCAACAGAAAAACAGACAAAAAGCAAAAACAATCACCCCAACCAAGTCCCACACCCCCCCAAAACCCCCACCCCCCCCGACATAGTACACAACAAGAATCATAACCCCCCGTGACCCACCTCCCCAAACCCACCACCAAACCCAGCAACCAACATACGTGCCACTCCCCCAACATCAACCCACAATAGTCCATACAATGTCCATATCCCACCCTCCCCCCCCCTCGGTCCACTGTCCATGCCTGATCCAACGCCCCCCTGCAACAACACCCCAGAGCAGTCCAAACATTGTCCATTATTCCTTCCCAAACCCCTCCCCCGCACAACAACCCCCACCAGTCCCGCAATGTCCGCTGGTTGAGGACTGCCCAAATCCCCCCCCAAACCCACCCAAATACAGAGTCCCCTGTCCCCATCCCCTCCCCTGCAGAGGGAGCCGCAGCTCCCACCCCCCACCCCGATACCCGCCCCCTCCCCATCCATCCCACAAAACAAATATATCAACAGCAAAACTCCCCACCCCCATCCCCCCAAACAAAAACATAAGGGCACCTTGAGCCCGTCCCCAACAGAATCCCACCAACAACAAAAACCAATTATACAAAGCAAACAATAAACACAAACCGTTGCTGCCCTGCAACCTAGACAGCGGAACAGGATGCACAAAACACGAAAAAAGACGTACACAAAGCCAAAAACAGGTGGGACATCCCACCCCCAAGGAGAAAGGGAGAGCAGACAAGTGGTCAACCGCTGCAGCACCAGCGCACCCCCCTCCCCCCCCCCAGGAGGAAAGCAACCCCAAAGGCCTACCAAAGAACAAATCCCCAGGGAAGGGAACCCTCCCCCTTCTGTCACCCTCCCCCCCCGGGAAACAAAGCAAACCCAAACCTCTACTAAGGACGAAAACCCCAGGGAACCCCTCCCCTTCACGGGGGGCAGAGGGTGAGGTGACGCCACAGACGCTCCCAACGATGGGCCTCCACCACCCGCATTTCGCGTTGCGCCATGCTGGACACTTCCTCCAGAATGTCCCGCACCACCTCGTCGAGGGGCAGGACCAACCCCCGGGTCGAGACATGACAGCGCGCTTGCCACAGGTGGTAGCGCACTACGGCCGTGATGAGGTAGAGGGTCCCGGAGTCCTGCCTTAGAGGAAAGGACCAGGCCCCATACACCCACTCCGCATACGTGAGGAGGGAAAGGTCGCACAGGTGAAGAGCAGCGGACACCAACCGGCAGGCCTCCACGTTAAAGGGGCACTGCCGGAGGAAATGGTCCATGGTCTCCGTCTGCCCCTCACACCCGGCCCTCGGACAGACCCGCTCGGCCTGTGACCTGTACTTGAGGTTGTCCCTCACGTACAAACGCCCGTGGAAAGACAACCAGGCCACATCCCGAACCTTCTTCGGTAGCCGAGGGGAGTTCAACAGTCGAAGGCCCCGCTGCATCACATCCGCCGGACAGTCCCGCAGGGCCCACCGTGGTTGAAAGTGGGAGGTGAGTACCATCCGATATAATCCTTTCCGCCCCAAGGACTGGGCGAGCGGGTCGGTCACCCCCCACCGCCGAATGAGCCCCACCATCGCAAATACGTACGATGGGGCCTGTTCCCCACTCCGACGCACACGTGGGACCGAGGACGCCCCCTCCCACTGCTCCCAGAAGCGGGAGAACCATTCCCGATAGGAGGCCACCCACCAAACCCCACCCCCTTCCCGCATCCTACCTAAGTGAAACGCCATAGACAGGACTGACAGGAAAACAAGGGGTGCAACATACCCAAACCGCCCTCTGCCCGATCCAGGCAAACGATGTTGCGCTGGACAGGGTTCAGGCGGTTACCCCACAGAAAACAGAAAAAGACGGCACTGACAGACGCCTGACGGGACGACGGAAGGACGAAGACCGTGGCCACGTGCAGAAAGAGAGGAAGCAGAAACGTCCCAAGGAGTTTGATCTTCTCCTCGTACGTACACCTCCACCCCCTCCACCGCAGCACCCTCCACCGTGCAGTCTCAAGACAATGGTCCGAATTGGACTCCGCACAGTCCTCCGACCCGAAGACGAGGCCCAAAACGCGGACCTCCCCCACGGGAGGAGGAAAGGGGGCGCAGGAAGGCGGGGAGGCCTCCGAGGGGCCCAACCACAGCGTCTGGCACTTGCTGTGGTTGACAACAGAGTGGGCTACCCCCGAGTACTCCTCCACGGCCTCCCGCAGGGCCTCTACCCCTTCAGTGCCGTCCACGTAAACTGAGATGTCGTCAGCATAGGCAACGACGGTCACCGGGGACGCACCAGGCGCCTCCAGGCCCCGTAACCCACCTGAGGACAATCTCCGGAGGAAGGGGTCGAGGGAGAAAACATACAGCAGGGGGCTCAAAGGGCACCCCTGCCGCACCCCCGAGGCGACACCAAATGGCCGTCCGAGCCACCCGTTAATAAACGGGAAGCTCACCCCCCCTCGGTACAGCGCCTGCACGACGAAGAGGAAACCTGCAGGGAGGCCGAAGTGCTGGAGCACCACCCACAGGTACCGGTGACTGACTCGATCAAAGGCCTTGGACTGATCCAAGGAGACCAACCAGTGGTCCCGTTGGAGCGACCGGCCTCTTTCCACCATCTCCCGGACTGTGGCGACAGCGTCCAGAACCCCTCTCCCCCGAACGGAACAATACTGGGAAGGGGACAGCAAATCGCCCGATACCTCCACCAGTCGGTTGGCCAAACACTTGGCCAGGATCTTCCGGTCCGCGTTCAGAAGAGAGAGCGGCCGCCAAAAGTCCAAGGAGCTATCGTCCTTCCCCTTGGAGAGCAGCAGCAGGACAGACTCGCGAAATGACCGCGGGAGAAACCCCGTATCCATGATCTCCTGAAACAGGGAGGTCAGGAAGGGGGCCAGCTGGGCGATGAAAGTGCGATAGAACTCCACAGGGAGCCCATCGCGCCCAGGCACCTTCCCCAACGGCATGGCACGAATCGCCCTCTCCACCTCCACCTGCTGAATCGGTGCAGCGAGTGCATCAACCTGTGCCTGGACCACAGCCGAATACACTGGGGGAAGGCCCAGGTACGTTCAGAGATGGGTGAGGTCCACGGGGCGATCCCCAAACAGGTCCGAGAAGTATTCCCCCACCATCCGCAAAAGGTCCTCCTGGGAGGTATGAATGGTACCGTCCTCGCCCCACAGGACCATGACCTCCCGACGCTGAACCCTCTCCCTGCAAGTCCGGAAAGGGTCTGGAGTGGCGCCCCCACCGGCCGCCCCCTCGAAGCATAGGGAGGCATGGCGATCGTAAAGCAGGCCACGGAGCTGGACGCGCACCTCTTCAACCTCCTCCCGCGCTGCCCCTCGGGATACCAAACGATCCAGCGACCTCCGGAGGACAGTGTAGGTGAGGTAGCGGGATCGAGCCATGGAGGTACCCCGGGAACGGAAGAGTTGTCGGTCACGCGTCTTCACCTCATCCCACCAGGCGCCACGGGAAGGAAAAACACTCAGCAGGGTCTCCTGGTTTGCGAGAAAGGCCAAGAACTCCTGGACCACCTATGATGTTGCCAACAACTGCACATTCAGTCGCCACAGGCCAGGACCCCTGCTAAGCTCCTCGTGGTTAGCCAGGAAGGACACGGAGAGGACGCGGTGGTCCGAAAAGTCAACCGCCTGCAACTGCAGAGGGGAACACTCCACCCGGGCACTCACATATATCCGATCGATACGACTCCTGCAGGTCCCATGGTAGTAGGTGAAACCCGGCGACCGTGGAAAGGCCCGGTGGAAAACATCCACCAGGTCAGCCGTCCGGGTCATCTCGGCCAAAAAGAGGCCCTCGTAACTAGGTGGGCAACGCTCCCCCCCTCGGTCCTGCAAAAAGGTGGTGGTGTTGAAATCCCCGGCGAGGACCACCAAACGGGAGGTGTGTAGGTAGGGGCGGATGACCCCAAACATGGTCTTCCGCGCCAACTTAGACTGGGGGCCGTAGACCACCACGAAACGAAACCGATGAGGCCCACAGTAGCCGTCTAAGAGCAGACACCGGCCCTGCTCCAGTTCCCACACGTACTGCACCTGAAATCGGTTAGACGTGAACAAAACCACCACTCCTGCGTAGGGCTGTGCCGCAAGTGACCAGTACGAAGGGCCCCACCTCCACTCTCTCGCTTCGCCCGATGAAGGCTAACGAGCGAGGTGAGCCTGGTCTCCTGCAAGAAGATGACATCCAGCCCACTCGTAGAAAGAAAATCATAGGCCGTAGCCCGCGCCTGGTCTGAGAAAATGCTGGCCACGTTGATGGTGGCGCACGAGAACGCAGGAGTGCACGCCATGCCTATTTCGAGTGCAGTGACCCTTTCCTCCTCTTCTCACCAACCCCAGGATCCCCAGAATCCCGCTTGCAGGACAAGCCCGCGAGCTGGAGCACCTCCTCCTGGTCCACGTCGACCACCTCGAGGATCTCCTCCTCCTCCCGCTCGACCCTGTCACCCCAGGAGGTGCTGGCGCCCCCGGGACCACCAGGGCGGCCGGGTCAGCAGGGGGCTCCTGCGAAGGCCCCGAACCCAACTGCGGGGGTACAAACCCATCCTCCCTCACCCGTCGGGCGCCAGTATCCCCCTTGATTGGAGGACCCTGACTGCGGCGCGCCTTCGGCATCTTTGAAGGTCGCCGCTGAGGAAGAGGGGCCGCCCCCACCGCTAACCGCTCCGAGCGCCGCACAGGAAGCCCTGCCTCCACAGGCAAGCCCTCATCTGCCTCAGCCGCATCAGTAGCCAAAAAGACAAAACGGTTGATGTCCAACACGGGCTCTGCATCCGGCAACGGGGATGTCTCCCGTTTCTTCCTTTTGGACTTGCCACCCTTGGAAGGGACCGTAGTCCATTCCTCAGGTGGCACCACCCTCAACCCACTATCCTGTCTTGATACATTAACCTCCACCACATCAACCCTCTCCTCCTTCCTACCCGAATCCCCTCCCCCTGGTGGCTCCCTCGGCTCGATGGACTCCTCTACCCTAGGGCCCTCGGACTCCTCCTGAGGGAGAGGGGCCTCCACAACCTCCTCCCGCACAGAAGCCCGAGGTGGAGTGACGGCATCCCCCCCCGGTCCATTGTGTGACGCAGAGGGGCAGCGGGCGAAGGGGTGGCCCAACTCCCCGCAAAGGTTACACCGAATTAGCAGACACCCGGCCGAGGCGTGACCCCGTCCACCACAACGGGTGCAGACCTGCTCGGGACAGTTCATGCTCAAATGGCGAAATGAGCCACAGCGGTGACACTCGCGGGGTTGCCCGGTGTAATAGCACAAGATGCGATCCCGACCTAGAAAACCAGCCGAGGGCACGTGCTGCACCACGTTCCCCACCTCACGCAAACGGATCCTGCCCTTCCACGACCCGTCCCACACCCCTAGGGGCCCAGCGCCCTTAACCAGGGGTGCGAGGAGCACCGCATGGCGCGACAACCAAAACTGGATGTCCTGCCCTGGGAGCGACTCATTCCGGGATAGGATGGTCACAGGTACCGTCCCCTGGCGAGAGATAGGCACAACACGAAAGTCAGCCCACCCTCCCTGCCCCCTCTGCTGCTGGTATCGGTCCCAGAAAATTTCCAGCCCCCGTCTCAGCATGAAACTAACATCATATTCAATGGTGTTGTTCATGTGGATGAAGGCGTAGAGATCTCCCGGGAGAAACCCCAGCCCAAGGACCATCCTCAAGACCTGTTCCCTGGCTGGAGGGGGCCCTGCGCCACGTTGCACCGTCGGACCTCACCCCCTACCCCTCGGAACCCTCCCCCACCTCCTCCCCCTCCTGCAGGACCATTCCCATGGGAACCCCCCCTCCCCCCAGCCCCACCTGACGTCCCCGGAGTGGTGCCGGACCCCCTCAGAGCCTCTGCAAAGGTACGGGGGGGGGGAACTGACCCCCCAGCTCCCATCCCCTGCTCTCCTCTTTCCTCTCCTGCATCCACCTGCGGGGGACCCTCCTGCTGATCTGCAGGATCCGCATCCGCCTCACAGGGGGCGACCAGGGGGCTGGGCAGGGTCAGCTCCGCAAAAACAGAGTCAGGGATACTATCCCTTCCGGATCCCTGGGTGCCACCGAGAACCTCCGTAGCACCCCCTTCTGCCACATCTTGCTGCTGCCGCAAGGCAGCAAAGGCCCCTGGAGGGCCGGTCGGGGTCTCCAAAGCCAATTGGATGGCATCACGGACCTGGTTCTCGGTAACACCCAGGGGACCAGAAAGCCCCCCCCAAACCCCCGTCCCATGTTCCCGACCCAGCGCAAAGTTCCTGGGTTTCGGCCACCACTACCGGGGACGAACCCCGCTCCCCTCCATTCCCGGGATCCATGGGGACCACCCCATCCCCCAACCCCACTGATAACAGACCCTTCCCCCCATCAGGACAAAACACTACCGCCTCCCCCACTACTAGACCAGTCATCTGCTCCCCCTCTCCTTCCGCCAGACCCTCCACCGACCCACCGTCCGCTACCTCCTGTAAGGCTACCGGCAATAAGGCAGGCTCCTCCCGAGACAGTAGGGCAGATCCCCCCAGAACTAATCCCCCCAAACCTCTGCCCCCCTGCCCCCCGTCACTCCCAGGTCCTACCTTATTGCCGGTGCCAGACGTGGCACAGGGGTCCGGAACATCCTGGCCAGCAGCCAGGGCTCCAGCAGCAAGGGCGGACGCCCCCCTGCGAGCCAGGCCCCCCACGGCCATACCAGCAGGGACCACAGACAGCTGCGCATCCTGCTTCGCCGACACAGGTTGCAGGGACAGTGGAATAGCCTTCTTCCGGCCCCCCCCCACAGGGACTGCCAAAAAGGAACAGCAGCCCTTACCCTTTTTCTTCCCCTGCTCCGTCCCCCCTCCTCCGCCCCCCCAATGCCATACAGCCACTTCAGAACAATGGGACCGGTCAGTCTGCTGCCTCTGGGGATCCTGGAGAGAGGACGCAGAACCCCCCAAAGTTCCTTGCACAGCCAGAGGTTGGATAGCATCAGCAATCTTCTGGGCTGCAACAGGCAGCCGATGAGCCTCAACAGCATTCTGTGACCCCCGATGTGGGAAAGCAGCCTCTGCACATTTCTCTTTTTCTGCAACATCCCCTCTGATAGAGGGGCACGGGAACCAATCCCCTACTGCCCCCGCTGATCGCCGCCGCCGGTACTGCCGTGGCAGGGCAGAGAGTTGAAAATGGCCGTCTGTACACTTCCGGGAGAACCCGGAAGTGACCTCATCGGACTTGCGGCAGCCATCTTTGGAGTGCAAGCTGGTGGAGGGAAGCCCTACCACAGCAGCCTGCAGCAGGACAGCCTTCTCAGGATCGCGGATACCATCTGCAGGCACTCCTTGGCAATCAGGATGGCAAGATGCTTCTTCAGCTGCTGCTTTGAGGGAAGCAGAAAAATCGGCAGAAAATGCCCGTGGGTGGGGGGGATCGATGCCTGCAGACCTCCCTTCCAATGCAAAGCCGACAGTGCTGGACACAGGGAGCAACAGACGAGGGGCCAGTACAGAAGCCCGTAAATGCTGGGAAGCTGCACCATCCTTGGAGAAAGGCCAGGCTCCAGAGTGAGAAGAGTGATCCAGTGAGCCAGGGATCACCGGCTCAACCTCCAGGAATGGGATAGCCCTCCTTCCATTGACACCTGTTGCTTGCAGGTAAGGGTCTCCGGACCACAAACATTCTTCTCCCCTCACAGGGATCGGGTATGGGACAGGCAAGCTGCGGGATTGGGGATAGCCACCCACTGTACCTACCCCTGGGGGCCTCCCCTGGACTGCAGACACACCATGTTTAGCCCACCTATCATAATTATGATATATTCCAGACAGGGACCCACAACCCTGGCTCTTCAAATAGATTATCTGCTGATTCTTGGCCTTCAGGGCCCGCTTTACCCCCCTCCTATAGGTGTTATAGGCCACCCATTCCTCCCCGGGAATGGTGGCCTGCAGGCTCTCCAGGTGGGAGAGCTGAGCTTGTAGCTGGGCCGCCTCCTCCTGAAGACCCCGGAGCTGCCGTACCGCCGCCACGATTTCATCTGGGGCCCTAGCTGGCTGCTGGAAGGACGGCAGGCCCGACCCCCCGTCCTCATCCTCACTGGAGGAGGTGGAGGCCTCCTCACTGGAGGAGGTAGAGGCCTCCTCCAGGACCCGAGGTGGAGGGGGGAACCCGCCTCCTCCAGCACCGTACAAGGCAGGCCTCCAAGGCCTCCCTAGGGCCTCTCCCTGCCTCCACCCAGCCTCCACACCCCGCCTGGGAAGGAGAGAGGAGCCTCCTCCCTGGGGCAGCGGGCCCAAGCCTCTGGGCAAGTGGGTCCCTTTTCCCTGGTCATTTGCAGTCCTACCTGGGGAGTCCCCCTCCCGGGGTACCGGCTGCAGCCTGCTTCCAGGTTCTCCATCTGGGTCCAGCAAAGGAGGCCCACCAGGCTTGGTAGCCTCTGGGCCTGGGCCTCTCCTGCTGGAGGTGGCCCAGGGCCCGACATCCAGGCTCCAACTGTTAGCTAGGCTCCGCCCCCAGCAGGAGCTCACTCAGAGAGGTCCTCCCTCTAGCTCTGCTGAACAGTAACTGAGTGGAGGGACCACTCGTGTGGCAGCAGTATTCAACTGAGTCAGTCTGCTCATAAGTTTTGAATGCCCGGAAGGTATACCGCAAACAGGTGAATTTGCAACTCTCTGGCGAGGGCCCATAGTCATAAAGCTCCGTTGCATAGTGACAGAGAGCCTGTTCCGCCTTGCTTGTTCACATAGAACATAGCTACCTGATTGTCAGTTTGGACCAGAACTGACTTTTTGCTGAGATGGGCCTGAAAGACTAAATAGCATTGAAGATGGCTGTTAGCTCTAGGAAGTTTATGAGAAGGGAAACCTCCTGTGGGGTCCAGAGACCCTTAGTGGACAGATTGTGCAAGTGGGCCCCCCAATCCATCTTGGACGCATCTGTTGTTAGGGTGGCCTCGTATAGAGGCTGTTGGAAAGGAGAGCCTACAAGGAGGTTTTCCAGAGATTGCCACCATTGCAGGGACGAAATTAGACATGTGGTGTTTCTGATCTTGTCGATTAGTTGACCCGAGGCCTGTGACCATTGGGAGGACAGAGTCCACTGGGCTGCTCGCATGTGGAGGTGAGCATAGGGAACCCCATGGACAGTGGATGCCATATTTCTCAGAAGTTGAAGCATCTCTCGAGCAGTAAGGAACGCCTTCATAGATGCTTGAGATGCTAGTTGTATTATCTTTACTCTCCTCATCGACAACTCCACTCCATCCATACCAATCGTCTATCCCTTCCCTCACCGTCCCAAGCCCGTCTGGAACAGACACGGCACTCTGCTTGGTTCTTCCTCGGACCATTATTATGGAATACACTGCCTGCTTCTCTCCGACTAGAATCATCTTACTCCCAGTTCAAGTCACTGCTTAAGGCATATTTATTCCAGAAAGCCTTTGACCTCCCCCTCGAAGCCCCCCCCTGACTGTTCTTTGTTTTCGTCTGTAATCCTATGAATTGTCTTGTTTGTCTTCCTTTCTGTCACTATGGTTTATTATGAGTTGATATTAATGTATGATTGGTTTGCCCCTTTCTACACCCTCTTTCCTATCTATTTTTTGGCGTTCTATCTCCTGGTTTGCAGTGTTTAATCAGTTTTTATTGTACACCGCTTAATGCTTTTGCCGTAGCGGTATATCAAATATGTAATAAAGATAAAGATAAAGATCTTTAGACAGCGTGGCTA
This sequence comes from Ichthyophis bannanicus, assembly GCA_033557465.1. Classification (NCBI taxonomy): domain Eukaryota; kingdom Metazoa; phylum Chordata; class Amphibia; order Gymnophiona; family Ichthyophiidae; genus Ichthyophis; species Ichthyophis bannanicus. The sequence goes on from CM066032.1 coordinate 1,631,418,596, forward strand.
TGGCAGGAAAGCCTTTGACTGCCGTGTGTCCAGACGAGCCCCTATGAATTTGAGAGATTGAGAGGGGGTGAGATGAGATTTTGGGAGGTTTATGACCAGTCCCAAGTATTGAAGAATGCTCATTGCTCGAGAAAGAGCGAAGCTGGCCTCTGGAGCTGTCGATGCTCGAATGAGCCAATCGTCCAAGTAAGGGAAGACGGATATTCCCAGAGTCCTCATAAATGCTGCTACCACTGCCATGCATTTTGTGAAGACTCTTGGAGCAGAGATCAGTCCAAAAGGAAGAACTCTGTACTGGAAGTGTCTTCCTTGGACCAGTAATCAAAGGAACTTCCTGTGATCTGAGTGGATGAGAATATGCGTGTACGCATCTCTTAGAGAACATAGCTAGTCCTGACTTTGAAAGTATGGAAGAAGTGTCCCGAGGGAGATCATTTTGAACTTTTCTCGGAACAAATGGTTGTTTAATTCTCTGAGGTCTAGTATAGGCCTGTGTCCCCCTGTCTTCTTTGGAATAAGAAAATAGGGGGAGTAAAACCCCGAACCCTGTTGAGATATGGGTACTTCTTCAATTGCTCCTTGAGCGAGAATTGATGTGACCTCCTGCCACAAAGGTTTGGTGGCAGGGGCCTGAGAATTGAACTGTTTTATTATTGTAGGTGGGGACAAGTTAAGAAAATGAAGCTTGTAGCCCAGTCGTACAATGGACAGAGTCCAGTTTTATGGAATAGTTAAGGGTTCTGGACCTTTCAGGGACAGAATGACTAAGTTCTCTAGGTAGAAGTCAAAGACCCTGAGGGGGCTGGGTCTGTTGGGCCGATAGAGCTCTTTGAGCTTGCGGCTTTCTTTGCTGTCTGTTCTGTTGTTGCCCCTTCTGGGGAACATGAAGCGGACAGTGGCTTTGATGGGTGTACGATGGATAAGGCTTCTTTTTCTTGCTGAAAACGTTTTTTTTTTGAAAGTTTTCTTCTTTGCTGGGTTGGCTGTAGTCTTTGATAGTCTGTTCAAGGTAGTATTTTCAGATTCAAGCTGATTAGCCTTGTCCTGCCAGTCCTTGCCAAAGAGATTTTCTCCTGTACAAGGAATGTTTCCCAGCTTTTCTTGCACCCACTGTTCTAAGTCTGATGCTTGAAGCCAAGCAATACGACGTGCTCTTATGGATATAGCAGATGTTCTGCTAATACATTCAAAGCAATCAAAGGGAGCACGGTTCTTGAATTTAGAGACATTCTGGGCATGCTTGACCAGAATAAGGTAGTCTGCTCTTTTTTTCCTCAGAGACACAAGGGCTAATGAGCTCTAAGTCTTTTATGACTTCTTCTAGGAACATTCCCATATAAAGAATATAGGAACTGATCCTTGCTGATAGCATGGAGGATTGAAAGCATTGACGCCCAAAGGCATCAAGTTTCCTGGATTCCCGGCCTGGAGTATTAGAAGAATGTGTTTTAGCACTCTTGATTCTTCGCATTGCCAATTCCACTTCCATTGAATGGTGTGGTAATTGAGTTTTTTCAAAAACAGGACAACTTGTCACTCGGTACATAGTGTCAAGGCATCGGGAATGTGAAGATATCGTTAAAGGAGTTCCCCACATTCTCAACATCAGATCATGTAAGATCTTGGCAATGGGAAGCACAGCTGCCTCCTTGGGAGCCAAAGGGTATTGTAGAATTCTTCTGCCCCAGGTTCCTTTTCTGGAATCACAGTGATTGCAAGGCCCTTTTCTAAATCACATATGAAATCCTGGAAGGACATATCTTCTGGAGGAGACATCCTGTGTTGAGGAGAAGGAGTTGAATCCTCTAGTAGGTTCACTCTGGTACCGGTAGAATTGTCAGAGTCATCGGAATTGGAAGACTCAAAGGCACTCTGTACCGGGTGCTCCCGCAACACATGGTATCGGTACCGATCAAAGTCGGTAGCGAAATGTCTCGGTTCCTGATTTTATTTTTATTTATTTATTTTAGGTTTTTCTATACCGCGCTCTTTATAATCAGCTCGGTTTACAGTTAGAACAAATTTGTACACTGCAGGCGGCGTCCACACTGTACTTACAAGGAACAGGGTTTACACTTGGCTAACTGGGGTAACTATGTAAAGGCTACTTAGAAGCAGGCTATTCAGTTAATAACTATATACACTGGCAAAACAGTCGGGTCAGTGATGGAGGGTGGGAACATACTGATATCTGAGATAGACTCAAGGCTCGGCATGGGGGGAAGCAGTCCTGTCGAAACAGGTACTGTCGGTACCGATACCTGTTGAACCATCTTTAGCGGTCTTAGTGGTACCGAAGCTGCTAAGAGGAACACTAGATTGCGTTCAATAGCGAGGATTCTTTTAGTCATCGCTCCTGCCGATGCCTGGGTGTCAGTACCGGTGGAAGCGGATACAACCCCAGAACATGGCACCAGTAGTTCTGTAGAGGTGGAAGCCTCTGGAACATCCTGGAGCCCCGTTAATGATTTGGAGCCTGAAGACTCCTGCCGGGGGCTGTTTTGGCGGTGAACTATCCTCGAGATCAATGCCAGTGGAATCTCAATACTTTGAAGGAGATTTACCCTTTGAGGACTGGCCAGTCTTAGAAGACTTAAGTTTAGTTACCTGAGATCCATGGGAGGAAGATGAAGCCCTGGAGGACGTCAATGCAAGCGACATCGTATCTGTGGCAAAAAGGGTTCTGAGTTTTGCAGCTCTATTCTGCAGGTCCCTTTTGGTCATCCTCGTGCAGGAGAGACACTCCATTGGACAATGTTCAGGACCTAAACATTTTAGACACCAATCATGGGTGTCGGTGACGAAAATGGTACCGCCACACTTTGAGCATTTTTTGAAACCACTAGCTGGTTTCTCCATGCCTGAAGAAAAGTGGGCTTAGTGCCCAGAATGGCGCCTAGCACCAGAAACAGGGGAAAGACTCCTGAAGAAAAAGCTTTGTTCTTTTTTTTTTAAGAAAGAAGAAGAAGAACCGGCAGTACCGGTAAGCATCGAATGAAGGCAGATGCGGCCATAAAAAAACAAAGAATAAAAGGAAATTTTCTGCATTGACAGGGTACACGTCCTGTCGGCCCCACGGAAAACGAAGAACTGAAGTGAGAGAGGTACAGAGGCGGTAAGGCAGCACACATGTGTTGTGGGATGCTTCCAAAAGCGTTCCTATTCGACACTAGGGAGCGTTCCTGCATGGGCTCCGTTGGTACCGATGATACCCATATGTGAAGACTACATTCCTGCTTGTTCCTGGAGATCATAAGATATGCCATACCAGGTCAGACCAAGCTTCATCAATCCCAGTATTCTGTTTCCAAAAGTGGCCTGTCTAGGTCATAAGTGCCTAGCAGTCTCCCCAAAAGACACAGGTTCCTCAATGCTTGTATTGGGTCAAACAGTGATATCCTGGGTCCTTTTTAATAATGGTATATGGACCTTTCCTCCAGGAACTTGTCCAAACCTTTTTTAAACCCAGCTACACTAATAGCTTTTACTACATCTTCTGGTAACAAATTCCAGAATTTGATTGCAGATTGAGTGAAAAAATATTTTCTCTTATTAGACTTAAATAGGTTACCCTGTAGCTTCATTGCATGTCCCCAGGGCCGGCCCGTCCATTGAGCAAGAATGTTTTTTGCACAGGGCCCCGCGTTTCAGGGGGCCCCGCGCAAAGAAAATTCTGCTTTTTTTCAAAATTGTTAAAAAAAAAAAAGGTGGCTGCTACCGCTGCCGCTGCCGCCGTGGCAGCAGCAGAATGGAGTGTCCCGCAGGGCCCCCTCTGCCTGGCTGAGCTCTCCCTCTGCGATGGCTGAGCCCCTCTGTGCCGGCTTTCAGATACGCGAAGGGAGAGTGTCTCCCTCGCGTCTCTGTTAAGCCTGCAGGGGCAGATGGGAAATTTCCCATCAGCCCCTGCGGGCTTAACAGAGACGCGAGGGAGACACTCTCCCTTCGCGTATCTGAAAGCTGGCACAGAGGGGCTCAGCCGTCGCAGAGAGAGGGAGGGAGGGACTCAGCCGGGCAGAGGGGGCCCCGCGGGACACTCAATTCTGCCACTGCCGCGGCGGTAGCAGCAGCAGCAGCCAGCTTTTTTTTTTTTTTAATGTTCCTTGAACCGATGAGGGGGGGAGGGGTTAGGACTGGTAATGGGCTATGGAGGGGGTTAGGACTTGACTTGAGGTGGGCTGTGGGTTGATGGGGGGGGGTTAGGACTGGTAATGGGCTATGGGGGGGCTAGGACTGGAAATGGGCTGGTGGGGGTTAAGAATGGAGGTGGGCTGATGGGGTTAGGACTGGTAATGGGCTGTGGACTGTTGGGGGGAGTTAGGACTGGTAATGGGCTGTGGGCTGATGGGGGCTGTCTGGTAATGGGCTATGGGGGGGTTAGGAATGATAATGTGCTATGGGGGGGGGCTAGGACAGGAAATGGGCTGATGGGGAGGGGTTAGGACTGGTAATGAGCTGTGGGCTGATGGGGGCTGTCTGGTAATGGGCTATGGGGGGGTAGGACTGATAATGGGCTATGGGGGGCTAGGACAGGAAATGGGCTGATGGGGAGGGGTTAGGACTTGAGGTGGGCTGATGGGGTTAGGCCTGGTAATGGGCTGTGGGCTGTTGGGGGGGGTTAGAACTGGTAATGGGCTATGGGGGGGGGTTAAGACTGGTAATGGGCTTTGGGCTGATGGGGGCTGTCTGGTAATGGGCTATGGGGGGGTTAGGACTGATAATGGGCTATGGGGGGGCTAGGACAGGAAATGGGCTGATGGGGAGGGGTTAGGACTTGAGGTGGGCTGATGGGGTTAGGACTGGTAATGGGCTGTGTGGGGCTGACTGGAAATGGGCTGATGGGGGGTTAGGACTGGTAATGGGTTATAGGGGGGGCTTAAACTGAAAATGGGGTGATGGGGTTAGGACTGGAAGTGGGTTGATGGGGGGGCTAGGACTGGTATTGGGTTGGGGGGTTGCTAGGACTGGAAATGGGCTGATGGGGGGCTAGGACTGGAAATGGGCTGATGCAGGGACTAAAAGGGAATGGATGCTGGGTGAGGCTGGAACTAGAAGGGAGCTGATGTTGGGGGAGGATTAGAATGGGATGGGGCTGGGAGAGTAAAATGGAGAGGGGAAAAATATTTTGTGTGGGAGGGATGAAAAATCTACAATTGGCCGGGTATTGGGAGAGTAAGTGGGGATTGAGGATGGAGGGGTAAAATTTGAGTGGATGAAATAGGAATGAGGAAAGAGCAAAAGGAGAAAGATTAGTATGTTAAAGCAGATGTAGAGAGAGAATGGAAAAAAAACTAGGAGAGAAGAAAGGACAAATGGACAGCAGACGATGGAGAGTTAGCAGAAGACATGAAGAAACCAGAAGAAAGTGGCTGGAGTAATTGCAGCTGAAAAAAAATGCACAAAAGGTAGAAAGATATCTCTTTATTTTGAATTTATTAATTGGAATATGTCAGCTCTGGTAAATGTGCATCATTAACGTCTGCGCTTTGTTTAGTACAAGAGCAAATTAATGTATAGTTTTATTTCTACAGTGTTGTACATTCCAAGTTTGGCTTTTGGGATTCCCAGTTTAATTATTGTCGTCCTGTTTCTAAATTGTGATTCCTTGTTTGGTGATGGTTTATGTTCTGTTCATGTGTAACTGAGCTGAGGTATTCTGTTTATATAATTCCTATTTGACATTGCCACTTGTTCTCTTTCCCCAGTAGGTCATGTATTGGTATTCTCTGAAATGTATTGGTTTATGTATTGGTTTAATATTTGCATGTTTCCTTTTGATAGGTAGGGTATGGTGCTTTGTGAGTCCTGGTAGTGCTGTTAGGATACGGCGGGTTTGCTATGGGTTCTAAACACAAAGTTTTGTGTCGTGGGACTACCCGATGTTTGGAGAGAATGTCTTTCAAGGAAATTAATTGTGGCGAACCAGCTTACGGTCTCCGTCGGGATGAGATGAACAGTTAACATCGACGGGGGAGATAAGTTTATACTTGTTCAGCCCTATCACTATATCATCTGACATAGTTTTGATGAACTTTGTGAATTTCCTATTGTGACATTTGGTGATAGCAGGAAGCTGTTTCTAATTAGGGATTGATAATCATTTAAAAGTCTTATGTTTGCAGTGGCTGGTCTTTTTGGCCGTTGATAGCCTCTGGCAAATGTGGGTCGTTGAGACCGTTTTAGAAATTGAATAAAATGGAGGGTCTGTTTTAAGAGAATGTTTCACATCCTCACTTACAGACGATCCGACAAAAAATAGTTGATACACAAACAACTGTGCACTACACTGTTTCTTATAACAAATTACTGATGATGCAAGATGTTTAATTAGCAGGCCTTTTTTCATTGGATTCGTTTGTGGCTTGGCTTATGGGGTTTCTTCTGTGAGAATGGGTTCTAAATGGGCAGTGTTTGTAGTAGTTCCTAATGTGTCTGGCGGTTGGCACTGGATTATAGTAATGTAGAAATCTTTTAGTCTTTCTTTATTCATACACTCATTAAGAGGCATGTTTACTAAAAGTTATTATATGGTAACATTATGCAAATATTTATGCAAATGAGGCCCCGCACCGAGTCTCCGCACATGGCCCCGCACCCCCCTTGGGCCGCCCCTGCATGTCCCCTAGTCTTTTTATATTCTGATGATGTAAACAATCGGTTTACATTTATCCATTCCACTCCATTCATTAATTTATAGACCTCTATCATATCTCCTCCTAGCCGTCTCTTTTCCAGGTTGAAGAGCCCCAACCTTCTTAGCCTCTCTTCATAGGAGTATCCTTCCATCCACTTTACCATTTTGGTGGCTCTTCTCTGTACCTTTTCTAATAACGCTATATTCTTTTTAAGATACGGTGACCGGAATTAAACACGATATTCAAGGTGCGGTCGCACCATGGAACAATACAGAGGTATTATAATATCCTTTGTTTTATTTTCCATTCCTTTCCTTTTGATACCTAACATTTTATTTGATCTCTTCTCTGCCGCTGCACACTGGGCAGAGACTTTCAACATGTTATCCACAATGATGCCTAAATCTTTTTCCTGGGTAGTGGTTCCCAATGTGGAACCTTGCATTGTTTAACCATAGTTTGGGTTGTTCTTTCCTAGGTGCATAACTTTGCACTTGTCCACATTAAATTTCATCTGCCATTTGGATGCCCAGTCTTCCAATTTATGAAGATCCTCTTGCAATTTTCCACAATCCTCTTGGGTTTTAACAACTTTAAATAGTTCTGTGTCATCTGCAAATTTGATAACCTCACTCGTTATTCCCTTTTCAAGGTCATTATGAATTATGTCAAAAAGCAGCGGACCCAGCACAGATCCTTAGGGTACTCCACTATTCACCCTTCTCCATTGGGAAAATTGGCCATATAGCCTTACCCTCTGCTTTCTATCTTTTAACCAGTTTCTGATCCACAATAGTACACTGCCTCCTATCCAATGACTTTTTAGTTTTTCCAAAAGTCTCTGATGAGGGACCTTGTCAAAGGCTTTCTGTCTACCGTTTATTCACACCTTAAAAAAAAACATAACAGATTAGTGAGACGAGATCTTCCTTGTCTAAAGCCATGCTGGCTGTCTCCCCTTAAGCTATGACTATTTACATGTTGAGTAATTTTGTTCTTTATAATAGTTTTTACCATTTTTCCCCATACTGATGTCAGGCTCACAGCTCTGTAGTTTCCCGGATCACCCCTGGAATCCTTTTTAAAAATTGGCATTACATTGGCAATCCTCCAATCTTCAGGTATTACAGATGATTTTACTGATAGTTCACAAATTACTACTGGCAGGTCTGCAATCTCATATGTCAAATGAATATCCTCTCAAAGAGCTTTATTAGACACTCAAATTGCCTGCATCAGGGATTAACAAATGTGTCAATAAATGTTACAGTCACACACAACCCCATCAAGGTTAAAAGCCAGAGCCAAGAATTCTGGGTACAAATACTGGAGTATCAGCATACGTATCAAAAGTTGGTATTCATATTTGTACCCAGAATTATTGGTTCCGGCATTTAATGTGATAAGTGTGATAAAGTAATGTGCCTGGAGATAAGGAGGAATCAGCATTGATAGTTTCCATGCTAGCCATCCTTGTTTCCCCATTCTACACTCAGAGGTCTGTGTACTAAGCCACAGTAAAATAGCACTTTGTAGAAAAATGTATCAGAGGATTTACTAATCTGCAAAGCAGATACTGTAGGTTATTGAATCCCACAGTACATTTATTTTTGTGTTGCCACAGCTGGGAGCACTGCATGATCCAGGCTGCAGCAATGCAACAAAAGAGGGCCCCAAAGGGGGCTCACTAATAAAAGGCTAGGTCAGCAACTAAAAAAATATATTCTTGAACCTCTGATCCCTTAACCCTGGGAGTACCGATGGGGTCAAAAGTGACCCCATTGCAAGTTTCACAACACGTATCTCAGAAACTAGTTGTTCAAGAATGCAATCTTTTTATGACTTTTCACATGTCAATATTCTCTTTATATTGCACCATAAGAGGAATAATTTTCATCCACTAGGTGACGCTAGTGATGAATTGCAGCACAGAGTACCAGTGGGGTCATTTTTGACCCCAGTTGCTTACGTCCGGTTTGGATCGTGATACAATTTGCAGTTTTGTGAATTTTTTGATCTGACAAAGGTATTTATCATTAATTATGTATCATTTATTTTTGTACTCTTATTTTATGAAAATTACACATTTTCTGTAATTGATATCATGCGTTCTCTCATTATTTCCGATGAAATCTAAAGGCTTTCAGCTCGTTCATCACGATTATTGTACGCCTATAGTAAAACTGCTTTGCGCTTTATTCAACTTTATCTTTGTTTATTTATTTTAGGTTATTGTTTATGATGTCAAAACGAAAGTATTAAGCTGCCCAAGTAAGAGAAATATTGCAACGAGATGCTGACAGTGACGGCTCTGAGTTGTCTGATGATGCAGCATATTCAGCAAGTGAAGAAGCATATCAGCCAAGTTCGGGCGATAAATCTGATGATGACAGTCATGATTCAGATAGTGACAGCAGTTGGTCGCCAAGTGAATGTGAGACTGATGTTGAGCCGGTAACATCGCCTGCAGCAAAGAGTCAAGTTACAGGTCGAGGAAAAGGTTGAGGCTGTGCTGGATGGGGAAGAAGGCAGGAGTCCTTGGTGTCAGTATAATCTGTGAGGAATCTTAGTTGTGGTCAGAGAGGAGCTAAGAGGTCATCAACTATAAGCACAAATGTTGCCATTGAAGCCTATGTATCTAAGGATGCCACATCATGGAACAGGAAACCTATAAAGCAAGCTGCTGGAAGATGCGCCAGGGCTAATGTCATGCCCCTACAAAAAGGTCCTACAAGGTATGCTGTATGAAATGTTGATGGCCCTCTCGCAGCATTCCACTTGTTCATGAGGAAGAACTTATTGAATGAAATCATGATATGGACGAGCAAACAAGAAAGACACATTTATGACGACAGCTGGAAAGATTTGACAGATGGAGAATTTCAATGTTTTCTTGGAGTTCTGATCCTCTCAGGCGTGTACAAGTCACAAAATGAATCCATAGTTCAGTTGAGGAACCTTGAAGATGGTCGTTCTGTTTTCGGCAAAAATATAGCCCGTAACCGTTTTCAGCAAATTTCTTGTGCTCTCAGATTTGATGATGCAACCAACAGACGTGAACAACGAGGTGTGGATAAGCTTGCTCCAATCAGACATATTTTTGATACCTGGGAAGCAACTCTAAGTGATGCCTTTGTTCCTGGTGAAAATGTTACCATGGATGAACAACTGCTTACATTTTGTGGCCGTGTTCCGTTCAGACAATATATTCCCAGCAAACCTGGGAAATATGGCATAAAGCTATGGATGTTGTGTGACAGTGCAATGTCATATGTTCTGTGTCTTCAAGTATATACAGGAAGGGAACTCAGACAAAAGAGGGAACAGAATCAGGGTGAAAGTGTTGTGCTGCAACTCACTGAAGGATTGCCACTATCTGGCAGAAATATTACTGTTGACAATTTCTTCTGAAGTTTATCCCTGTCAAGGAAATTGCTAGAAAAACAAATGACACTTTTGGGGACAATTCGAAAGAACAGAAAAGAATTACCTCCAGAATTTGTAACAGCAAAGGGCCGAGAGGTATTCACTTCACTGTTTGCCTTTCGCGATGACGCCACTCTGGTTTCCTATTGCCCAAAGAAATGAAAAGTGGTTGTTCTTCTGAGCAGTTTGCATGATCAAGAAGAAGTAGATAACACACGTCCAGACAAAAAAACCACACATGATCTTGGACTATAATTCTAGTAAAGGTGGAGTAGATACGGCAGATTAAATGTTGTGCACGTATACCACAAAACGATTGACAAGACGCTGGCCAGTGACAATCTTCTACAACATGTTGGACATCAGTGCTTTGAATGCCTTCATTATTTGGATGTCACTAAATCCAGAATGGCAGTCCAAGTCAAAGCACAGACATCGTCTATTCCTCTTGGAATTAGGAAAGCAGCTGCTTCAGAGTAATTGCAGCGAGATTTCTTCCAGCATTGAAGAAGCCACTGATGCTGTTTGCAATGTCGGGATCCCAAAGAAAATGGCAAGGTGTCACTGCTGTTCCAGAGAAAAAGACAAGAAAAGCAACATAGTTTGCACCTCCTGCAAGCGCAATGTTTGCAAAGAAATTGTTTGTGTCTCATGCAAATGACTGTAGTACTTTACTGTGTTCATCAAGTGCATGCAAAAACTGCTTTCATGGCAACTCTTCTTCATGTAATTTTATGTTAAAGCATTAAATTTCAAAACATTTAACCTTCATATAATAAATAATTAATTCGGAATAATAGTTTGTCTGTTTAGTTTAAAATTTTCATGATTAACAATTAAAATTCATCGTGAGGTCATTTATAACCCCGATGGTATTCAGTGTGTGCAAAAAATCTCGGTAATTCCAGGGTTAAGATATAAGAACAATGACGACTAGAAAATTGGACTTTGCACCTTGGTTTCACATACCTGCAGAGAAGTTTAGCATTAGGCTTTGATGTCAGTAGCAGTAGCAGTGTCTTACTCCACACAATAGGGCAGCCATGATGCCATTAGCTGGCACCAGCTGAAGGGATAGCTGGTGTGAGTATGTGGGCAATGGGGAGGGGCTGCAGCTGCTATTGTGGTTATGCGGGCAATGGGAAATACTGAGGTGGGGTAGGTGATATAGAATGGCAGAAGATGTAGCTGTTGGACAGGTGGTACTAGTGCATGTTTCCTACAAAAAAGGTGCTGGTACTCATATACAAGGCTCTCTCATTTATACATGAGGACCATGGACCAATTTTATCAGGCAATGAAAAAGCTATTGATATTCAGTATCACAGAGTACCCCGTCAAAAAAACCCCTAGGTGATATCAAAATACATCCTTTCTTTTTTGAACACACCGCCAGAAGTCTAATCTGAACTCTGTAAAAGGGGCCCTCCCTTGCATATTTGTGCACTGTGTACATGTAGCAACATTGAAGAAATGTTAGAACAGAATTAGAGAGGGTTGGAGAATTCAGAGGTTGATGATGATGTGTGTGTGTGTGTGTGTGTGTGTGTTGGGTGGGGTGGGGGGGTAGGTTGATCAGAAAGACCAAAGATACAACTCATTAGGGTTGAGGTAATGTTTCTATATATATCCTTGTGATCTCTTTTGGAATACTCTGGACAATTCTGGGGACTTCACAAATGAATATAAACCATATAGAGCTGATCCAGAGGGTAGCTACTAAGAAGGCTTATGGTCTTTCAAGACAAACATGTAATTCCTGGAGAAAAGGAGGGAAAGGAAAGATTTGATAAAAATGTTTAAATATCTCCTAGAACTAATTTGTGGGAAGCAGGCTGGTTTCAATGGATAAGAGACCACAGTAAGAGAGAATGTGGGGTGAGGGTGAAAGGGGGTAGAATCAGAAGTGATTTAAATAAATGTCTTTGCCGAAGGAATGGTGAATGCATAGAAGAGCTTCCCAATGGTGGTGATCAAGGACAATATCTGAATTCAAGAATAAAGCACAAAAAATCTGGGAGAGGAAGGGACTGAAGAGCAGGTGTAGTAGGGCAGACTGGATAGGCTACTGTATATACTCTGTATCTGCTGCTAGGACTGAGGGGATTAACAGGGAGGAAAGGTTTATGGCAGGGGTCGGCAACCCGCGGCTCCGGAGCCGCATGCGGCTCTTTCTCACCTTTGCCGTGGCTCCGGAGCACACTGCCCGCCCGGTATTAAAACGTGGCGTTATGGGCTCCCTCCATTCTTCTGCAGCCGCGGTTCCCTGCCTCTTAAGGAACCGCGGCTGTGCTTTTAAAATCATCTCGGAGCCCTTCCTGTCTTGACGGGCTCCGTGCAGCATTGTCCCGCCTCTAAAGGAAGTTTTGGAAGCGGGACATTGCTGCACGGCGCCCGTCAAGACAGGAAGGACTCCGAGATGATTTTAAAAGCACAGCCGCGGTTCCCTACGAGGCAGGGAGCCGCGGCTGCAGAAGAAGGGAGGGGGGCTGACATGGCGGGAGGGGGGCTGACATGGAGGGAGGGGGGCTGACAGGGAGGGAGGGAGCTGATATGGATGGAGGGAGGGGGGCTGACATGGAGGGAGGGGGGCTGACATGGATGGATGGAGGGAGGGGGGATGACATGGAGGGAGGGAGCTGATATGGATGGAGGGAGGGGGGCTGACATGGAGGGATGGAGGGGGCTGACATGGAGGGAGGGAGCTGATATGGATGGAGGGAGGGGGGCTGACATGGAGGGAGCTGACATGGAGGGATTGGGGAGGCGGGCTGACATGGAGGGAGGGAGCTGATATGGATGGAGGGAGGGAGCTGATATGGATGGAGGGAGGGAGGGAGGGAGGGGGCTGACATGGAGGGATGGAGCACTGGTAATGGGGTTGAGGGGACGAGCACTGGAAATGAGCTGATTAGGGGAGGCTAGGACTGGTAATGATTTGATGGGGGTAGGACTGGTATTGGGCTGATTAGGGGAGGCTAGCACTGGTAATGGGGTTGAGGGGGGATTAGCACTGGAAGCGAGCTGATTGGGGGGCTTTGACTGGGCATGGGCTGATTGTGGGGAGGGGAGGATAGAGCTGCTGGCCCTGGAAGATAACTGGGGGCTAAGGCTACAAATGGGCTATGAGGGGATGGGAGAATGGAACTGGATCTGAGAGGGGCTGCCATGGTATTTGTACTAGAAGGGACTGGTCAGTGGGGAAGGAGGGGGACTGGAAGGAAATGGACACCAGTGGCAATCATGGGAATGCAAGTTGACATTGGAAGGTACTGGGAGTGAGGACTGGAAAGGGGCTGATATTGGGGAGGGTTACTGGGACTGGAAATAGGCTGATGGAAAGAAGTGAAGAAAACGAAAGAAGAGATAAGAAATGGCAGATGGACCATAGACCACAGAAAGAGAGCCAAGAGAAGAAAGGAAAGCAGAAGCCTCAGATCGGGATCAGCATGATCAAAGAATAAATTGGTCAGACAACAAAGGTAGAAAAAATAATTTTATTTCATATTAGTGATTTGACTACAAAATCATCATCATTTTGAAATCAAATATTGTTACTTGTTGTTGTGATATTTTCTGGCGTATTTTTTTTGGTGTGCGAAGGAAGAGGGGTAGTCTTATATGGCGAGTATAGGCCAAACACCTATATTTTAACAGGAAAAGTAGGGGGTCGTATATAGCATTAAGGTAAGAAACAATATATGCAGTGTTAGATTTGTTTTAAATGTCGCAATGGTTTTGCGGCTCCCAGTTTTTTTTTTCCCTTCGGAAACGGGTCCAAGTGGCTCTTTATGTCTTAAAGGTTGCAGACCCCTGGTTTATGGGAATAGTGGGTAAATATGTTTATGTCCTTCAAATATTAGTTGTATTGTAATATTACTATATGCTAGTGAATATCGCCAAAATGAAACATGCAGCCACAGCTGGGATGTAGAAAGATGCAAAGCAATTGCGACTGATAGATTTCTCGTCTATTCTACTGGAAAAAGAGGGAAATAATCTTCATTGGAAAGAGACATTGAATTGGAAACTAAAAAGATACTGTCTTCGTTGGATTGTGAATTGCAACTGCTTAAAGCGAATGAGGTACTCGAAAGCAAAGCAGAAGTGGAATGACTAAAAACTTTGGTAGAAGTTGCCTCTTCAACAATCCAGCATCAAACAGCAAAGGGGAGGAAATTCAAAGAAGAATGGTGCAAGGAAATTAAAAGGCTTACATTTGATTAGAAGACAGGTACAGTTGTGAGGTTTCTGTTTTTTTCCTAGTATTGTAGATCAGAATTCTAAGATGTTAAAAAGCAATACGCCCAAGGATCTGTGCTGGGACCACTGCTTTTTAACATCTTCATAAATGACCTGGAAATGGGAATAATGAGTGAGGTAAACAAATTTGCAGATGACACAAAATTATTCAAAGCTGTTAGAGAGGTTTGCGAAAAATTGCATGAGGACCTTGATAAATTGGAAGGCTGGACATTCAAATGGCAGATGAAATTTAATTCGGACAAGTGCAAAATTATGCACCTAGGAAAGAACAACCCAAACTATGATTACATGATGCAAGTTTCCACATTAGGAACCACCACCCAGGATAAAGATTTAGGTGTCATCATGGATAATATGTTGAAAGCCTCCACCCGGTGTGCAGTGGCAGCCAAGAAAGCAAATAGATTACAGAGTAGTTACTCACCTGTAACAGGTGTTCTCCAGGAGCAGCAGGAATCAGTCCTCACATATGGGTGTCATCGGCGCCGATGAAGCCCCAGCGGAGCATTTCCCCAGCTTTCTATGAAAGCCTTTGGGAATGCAGGCACGCATGCGCGGTTCCCTTCCCGCCTAAAGGTGCCATCTTACCTCAGTCAAATGACATAGCTAAGAACAGCACACAAAAATGAAAAATAAACTATGTACAACTGCAACTCCAAGGGGAGGAGGGAGGGTTGTGAGGACTGATTCCTGCTGCTCCTGGAGAACACCTGTTACAGGTGAGTAACTACTCTTTCTCCAGGACCAAGCAGGAAGTCAGTCGTCACATATGGGTGACTCCCTAGCTCTGGGCTACCGAGGAACCCAGGCTGAACAAGAGAACTCCCTCTAGTCCCAGCTGCAAAGAAAGGCTTTTCAAGGACACAACCTCCACCGGTAGCCCAACAGAGGGCAGAAGGGCAGGAGTTGCCTAAACCTCAAAGAGATTCCGGAGTAATGCCTGGCCAAAAGCACTGTCCCTACGGGACTCCCTCTCCAGGCAGTAATGGGCCGCAAAAGTGTGGCTTGAAGACCAAGTTGCAGCCCTGCAGATGTCTACCAAGGGCACAGAGCGGAGATGAGCCACTGAGGCAGCCATTGCCCTGATACGATGGGCCGTGACCCTACCCTGCAAAGGAAGGTCAGCCGCCTTGTAAGCCCAGGTGATACAGTCAGCCACCCAGATGGACAAGGTACGCTTGGACACAGCCAACCCCAACTTATTGGGGTCAAAGGATACGAAGAGCTGAGTAGCCCTTCTATGCCCCTGCATACGGTCAAGGTAGAAGGATAAGGCCCTCCTACAGTCCAGGGTATGCAGAACTGCTTCAGCCTGGCTTGCATGAGGCCTAAGGAAGAATGTTGGAAGGACCACCTCCTGATTGAGGTGGAAAGAGGAGACAACCTTTGGGAGGAACTTTGGGTGAGTCCTGAGGACTACCCTGTTCCTATAAATCCTGGTGTAAGGCCTGTCACAGACCAGGGCCTGAAGCTCACTTACTCACCTAGCCGAGGTAAGGGCTATCAGGAAGAGTGTCTTCCAGGAGAGGAAGCGTAGTGGACAAGTAGCCATTTGCTCAAAAGGTGGGCGAGTTAGTTGCTGCAAGACCACATTCAGCTCCCACTCAGGGGCAGGAGGACGGATGGGAGGCTTGAGCAAAAGCAAGCCCCTGAGAAAGCGGGACACCAAGGGGTGACCAGATAGAGATTGTCCCTCTACCAATGAGTGGTGAGCTGCTAGAGCTGAGAGGTGGACCCGAACAGAATTGGACTTAAGTCCCTGATTGGATAAGTGCAGTAAGTACTGAAGAACTACTGGCACAGTACAGGAGAAAGGATCCTCTGTACGTAGGTGACACCACACAGAAAACCTCTTCCATTTGAGAGCTTAGGTTTTCCTAGTGGATTGTTTCCTAGAGGCTAGGACAACCTCCTCAACTTCCTGAGGTAGGCACCAGGGAGCCAAAACTACCCTTGCAGCCTCCAGGCCATCAAATTGAGAGACTTGAGATTGGGGTGTAGAAGGGAACCCTGGTCCTGTGTGAGAAGGTCGGGTTGCAACCCCAGAGGCAGTGGAGGATCCACTGCCAGTTGAAGCAGAAGAGGAAACCAAGGCTGTCTCGGCTACCTGGGAGCTACCAGCAGGACCGAGGCCTTGTCCTGGAGAATCTTGAATAGGTTTGGGCCACCAAGGGCGTGGGAGGAAACGCATAGAGGAGGCCCTGAGACCAAGATATCAGAAAAGCATCTGCTGCTGTCTGCAGAAGATGTGGTTGTCTGGAGCAGAATTTTGGCAGTTGCTTGTTGATGGGGCTGGCAAAGAGATCCATCAAAGGGAGACCCCATTTCAGGAAGATCTTCTGAACTACTGAAGGATGCAGCTGCCACTCGTGGGGCTGCAGTATCCTGCTCAATTTATTTATTTTTATTTACAATCTCTTATATACCGCGCTATTCTGCATCAGTGCGGTTTACATTGAACAAACTGAAATTACATTGAACAGGGCATTATAACTTGGAGATAACTATTTTACAGGGAACATGGGCTATGGAGGGTTAAGTGGCTTGCCCAAGACCACAAGGAGCACCTGTGGGACTAGAAACCCCAGTCCTTCCGGCCCAAGGTTGAAGTCCTCTAGTGGAATTTGAACTCAATCTGTCTGCCAGGTAGTTGTCCTGGCCCGGAAGGTACACAGCCTTGAGGGACATGTTGTGCTTGAGGGCAAAAGAACAAAGGTCCTGAGCTTCCCGACAAAGGATCCTGGACCCAGTTCCGCCCTGTTTGTTCACATAAAACATAGCAACTTGGTTGTCTGTCTGAATCAGGACAGACTGTTGAGCCAGGGTAGGAGTGAAAGCTTTGAGGGCTAATCGAATAGCTCTGAGTTCGATGAGATTGATCTGCTGTGCAGCTTCCCAGGGAGACCAGAGGCCCTGGGTGCACTTGCCCAGACAATGCACTCCCCAGCCTTGCAGGGAGGCATCAGTTGTTAGCATCACTGTGTAACCTGGAATCTGAAAGGGCACCCCTTTCAGCAGATTGGGTGGGTGTAACCATCAGTTGAGGGAGTGCAGAAATGGTCTGGACACCCTTATCCTGTCTCTGAGGCTGCCTGTGGCCTGTGACCACTGAGACCGAAGGCACCACTGTGCAGGCCGCATATGGAACCTGGCATTGGGGGTCACATGTACTGTCGAAGCCATGTGGCCTAGAAGCCGCAGGCAGAGTTTGGTGGAGACCAGGGACTTGCTGAGAAACTGACTTGCCAAGGCCATTAACCTCTAGGCTCTGTTTTCTGGCAAGAATGCCTTTGCCAGGAGAGAGTCCAATCTTGCCCCTATGAACTCCAAGTTCTGGGAAGGGAGCAAAGTGGACTTTGCGAAGTTTATGACAAACCTCAGGTGTTGTAGAAGAGCAATGGTCCTGAGGGTGGCTTGAGTGGCCTCCTGACCTGTCTGACCCCTGATGAGCCAGTCGTCCAGATGTTGTTGTTGTTAAGTGCCGTCGAGTCGGAGTCGACTCATGGCGTCCCTCTGGATAGCTATCCTAAATTGTGTTCAGTCTTCAGTCAGGCGGCTCATTGTTGACAGACTGGTACCTGTAGCTGCTGTTATTGTATCGATCCATCTCATTGCTGGCCTTCCTCTTTTGCATTGACCTTCTATCTTGCCAAGCATAATGTCTTTCTCTAATGATCTCTCTCTTCGCATGATGTGTCCAAAGTATGAAAGTCGAAGTCTTGTCATCTGAGCTTCTAAAGAAAGCTTAGGTTTGATCTACTCTAGTACCGACTGGTTTGTTCTTCGGGCAGTCCATGGTATACACAGTATTCTTTGCCAGCACCATAATTCAAAGGCATCAATTTTCTTCCTGTCTATCTTTTTCACTGTCCAGCTTCACATCCATATGATGTTATTGAAAATACCATGGCCTGAACAAGTCGAATCTTTGTATGGAGTGAGACATCTCTGCTCTTGAGAATCTTATCTAGGTCTTTCATAGCCATTCTGCCAAGAGCAATGCGTCATCTGATTTCATGACTGCTTGTTGCTTCTTTATTGATAATTGATCCAAGTAGGTTAAAGTTGTTCACAATTTCAATTTCTTCTCCTTCAATGTTGAACCTGTTGATTATACCAGTTGTCATGATCTTTGTCTTCTTTACATTAAGGTGCAGGCCCATTTTGAGACTATGTTCTTTGATTGTGAGAAGCAAATGCTTCAGATCATCTTCACTTTCAGCCAGTAATGTGGTATCATCAGCATAGCGAAGGTTGTTGATGAGTCTTCCACCAATCTTCACACCTCTGTTGTCTTCATACAATCCTGCTTCTCTGATGATTTGTTCTGCATATAAATTAAATAGGTAGGGGGAAAGTATGCAGCCTTGTCTTAAACCTTTGCTTATTTGAAACCATTCTGTTTCTCCTTGTTCCGTTCGAACTGTTGCTTCTTGATCAATGTACAGATTGCGCAAGAGAATGATCAGGTGTTCTGGTATACCCATGCTTCTTAATGTGGCCCAGAGTTTCTCATGGTTTACACAGTCAAAAGCCTTGCTATAGTTGATAAAGCACAAATAGATATCCTTTTGGTATTCTTTAGTCTTTTCAAGGATCCATCTCACATCTGCAATTATGTCTCTCGTTCCTCGCCCTTTCCTGAACCCTGCTTGCACTTCAGGTAGTTCTTGTTCCAGGTATGGTTGTAGTCTCTTTTGAATAATCTTCAGTAGAATCTTGCTGGCATGTGGGATCAGAGCAATTGTGCGATAATTTCTACAGTCAGTTGAATCACTTTTCTTTAGTACTGGTATAAAAACAGATCTTTTCCAGTCAGTTAGTCATGATGTTGTCTTCCATATTTCTTGGCAGAGCCTTGTGAGTACGGTAACAGCTGCATCAGATTGCTGCCATACTTCTATGGGAATGCTATCAATGCCTGGTGCTTTGTTCTTTGATAAGGCTTTCAATGCTGCTTCAACTTCTTCTTTCATCACCAATGGTTCCCAATCATAAGGTACAGGTTGAAACGGCTGTCGGTCCACTTGATCTTTATCATATAAAAACTCTGTATATTCCTTCCATCTTTTCTTGATCTTCTCAGCATCATTCAACATAGAACCTTGAGCATCTTGTAACATTCCAATTTGAGGCTGGAACTTTTTCTTTAACTCTCGTAGCTTTAGGAAAGCCGATCTTGTTCTTCCTCTAATAGTTTCTGCTTCTATTTCCTTGCAAGTGTCATTGTAGTACTTTTCCTTGTCCTGTCTTGCTGCACGTTGGAAATCTCTGTTGAGTTCTGCGACTGTCTTTCTTTCTCCTCTGGCATTAGCTTCTCTGCGTTTCTGGGCAATTTTCAGAGTTTCTTCCGTCAACCATTTTGGCCGTTTTTGCTTTTTCACCTTTTGTAGAGACTTCTCGCTTTCTTCCAACACAACCTTCTTGATGTCATTCCATAACTCTTCCAGAGCTCTGTCATTTGTATCTAAAGCAGCAAATCGATTTTACAGGCAGTCTTTAAATTCCAGTGGTATATTCTCAAGGTCATATTTTGCTGCATTCATGAGTGGTTTGCTCTTTTTCAACTTTAGCTTGAGTTTGCATACTAGTAGTTGATGATCTGTACCACAGTCAGCTCCAGGTTTTGTCTTTGTTGATGTTACAGAGCTTTTCCATCGTTGACTTCCACAGATGTAGTCAATTTGATTTTTATACAATCCATTGGGTGAAGTCCATGTGTACAGTCGCCGCTTGTGTTGCTGGAAGAAGGTGTTTGAGATGAATAGATCATTGGTCTTGCAGAATTCTATCAGTCTTTCTCCAGCTTCATTTTTGTTGCCAAGTCCATATTTTCCAACTACTTTGCCTTCTTCTTTGTTCCCAACTTTTGCATTCCAGTCACTCATGACTATCAGGATATCCTGTTTGCATGTTCTGTCAATTTCAGCTTGTACTTGTTCATAGAACTCTTCAATTTCATTCTCTTCTGCAGCTGTTGTTGGGGCATATACTTGAATTATAGTTGTGTTTATAGGCAATCCTCGTAGATGAATAGAGATTAAGCGTTCGCTGACTGCATTGTATTTCATTACAGTTCTTGCAAGTTTCTTCTTTATTATAAATGCAACACCATTTCTTCTTTGTCTTTCATTTCCAGCATAGTAGACCATGTGATCATCTGATGCAAAGTGCCCCATGCCAGTCCATTTCAGTTCGCTGACACCCAACAGATCAAGTTGTACATGTTCCATTTCATTCTTGACCACCTCCAACTTCCCTTGGTTCATGCTTCGTACGTTCCATGTTACAATGTGTAAGACATCTTTACAGCTTCTGATTCTCATTTCATGTGCAGCTACATCAGCAGTCAGACTTCCCGAGGGCTTTGATCCAACCACGTCATAAATGCTGGCTTTACTCTGAAAAGTCTTCAGCTCTTCCCCAGTAGCTAGTTGAGTGCCTTCCGACCTGTGGGTCTCATCTTCCAGCACCATAGCACAATTTGTTTTGTTGTAACTATCCATTGGGTTTTCATGGCAAGATACAGAAGTAGATTGCCGGGCCTTTCTTCCGCGCAGTTTAAGTTTGGTGTTGTTGCCGTTGTCACAAAAATGTGATCCTCCGCCGTCAACACTGTCCCATTCTGCTGCTTCCCAGATGGGTGGTTTGTCTTGGTCTGGTATCTCAGCTGAGACCTGTCCATCTTGGGAGACCCTGCCAGTAGTTAAACTACCGATAGTTTAGCTCTCAGCATCACTGATGCACGCAAGCCCTCACAGCACGACAAGCTGCAAACCAAGTGAGAGGTCGTCCAAATAGGGGAAGACAAAGATGCCCTGATTTCTCAGGTAGGCCGCCACCACTGCTAAGCACTTCGTAAAGACTATGGGGGTGGAGGTGAGGCCGAAAGGCAGCACTCTGTACTGATAATGGTTTCCTCCCACGATGAACCTTAGGTACTTTCTGTGGTCTGGATGAATGAGGATGTGAGTGTATGCATCCTTTAGATCTAAGGAGCATAGCCAATCTCCCTGCTGGAGGTAGGGCAGGAAGGGTTCCAAGAGTAAGCATCTTGAACTTTTCTTTCACTAGGAACTTGTTGAGGTTCCTGAGGTCCAGAATGGGATGAAGGCCACCGGTCCTTTTGGGCACCAGGAAATACCTGGAGTAGAATCCGTGACCATGCAAGTGGGGAGGCACAGGCTCCACCGCCCTGTCCACCAACAGACCCTGAAGCTCCTGACAGAGAAGGTCTGTGTGCAGAGGAGGCCTTGGAGGCTCCCCTGGAAAATATGGGGGTGGCAGTTGGTGGAAATGGAGGGCATATCCCTTGTGGATTATCTCCAGCACCCAACTGTCCCTGGTGATAAGGGGCCACTGGTGGGCAAAGAGGGTGAGATGACCTCCTGTGCAGGATTGGAAGAGCAGTGGAGGAGAGGCTATGCTCAAGGAGTCAAAAGCCCCCACCCTGCTGAGTGGTAGCAGGGGCCGGAGGCTTGGGGGTCCTCTGCCTATGGGGCCCATTACCCTGGCCCTTGGATTGCTGACCCTGGGGGGCAGCTTGGGCAGCCTGATATTGTGGATACTGTTTGTAGGCAGTGCCCTTCCTCGGGTAAAAGGGCTTTTTACCCGAGCCCTTCTTTTTATGAGAAGGGGCAGAGGTCTTCCTCGACAGCCTTGTCCGGGTAAGGTGCTCGGTCTCGGTCATGGGCTTGCCAAAAAGGTTTTCACCTTGGCAAGGGACATCGACCAACTTGTCCTGAACCCATGGCTCGAGGTCCGATGACTGCAGCCATGCCTGGCGTCGAGCCGCGATGCCGGCTGCCGCAACTCGGGCTGAAGCCTCGAAGCAATCGTAGGCGGCACGGGACATGAACTTCGAGCAGTCCCGAATCCCCAAGGACAAGGACTTAAATCTCTGCAAGGGTTCCCCGGAGAGACCAGCAGAGAATCTGGCCCACTCCTTGGCCAGATCCTGCAAGTACATGCCCATGTACAGCTGGTAAAACTGGACACGGCAAGCAAGCATCGAGCCCTGAAAACACTTTCTACAGATGCCATCTAGGTTTCGGGCCTCCCTGCCAGGAGGCACCGCTGAGTGCATCTTCTGACTCTTCAGACGATGCATGGCCGATTCCACAACCATGGAATGGTGTGGTAGCTGTGCCTTTTGAAAACCAGGGCTCTTATGGAGTCGATAGATCGAATCGACTCGCTTGCTAAGAACCGGCGCTGAGGCCGGTGCCTCCCACATATCGAAGAGGAGCCGTTCCAGCATCGGAGGAACCGGGACAGTATTTATTTATTTATTTATTTATTTATTTAACTGCATTTATTTCCCGCTTTTCACCGGGTCAAAGCGGTGTAACATATAACATAGGGGGGGGGGGCAATTTTCAGGGTGGGGCCATCACCAAGGGGCAACAATTAATGATTTGGGTAGACATGGACATGTATACTTCTGCTGAATCTAAGCGTTAGGTCATGCGGATGGGGTGGTATTTCTGTTCAGAGATGTTCACGGAAGAGGATTGTCTTCAGCTGTTTCTTAAATGATGTGATGTCAGCGTTGTTCCTGATGTGGTTTGGTAGAGAGTTCCAGAGGGATGGAGCATAAAGTTCGAAGGCTCTGTTGCAGGTCCGTTGTGTGGATTTGGTTCTTTTGTGGGGGACAACGATAGAGTTATTGGAGGAATGTCTGGTTGGTCTGTTGTGGGATGGGCGAGGCAGTAGGGAGTGGAGTGAGGTGTTCCTTGTTTGGTGGATAGTTTTGTGGATAAGTAGGATAGTTTTGTGGATAAGTAGGAGAGTAAAGGCCTCCTTCGGAGGAGAGTCATACTGCAGCGCCTCGAGCTCTTCAGCTCGAGGCTCTTCCTCGGGATCCGCCGGAATAGCCAAGACAGTGGCCATATCCCGGACGAACTCTGAGAACCGGGTGTCCTCCGGGGGGGGGGGACCTACTCCGGGGCTCAGACTGCGATGAGTCCGAAGGGACGCACCAAGTCTTAAAGGTGTCAGGAGACTCCTCGTCCTCCGTCTTCCAAGCCGACTCGTCCGAGGAAGAGTCGGGGTCTGACCCTGCGGGGCCCTGGAGCACCCACCCCGATGCCGGAAGCACCGGCGTCGATGCCCTTGGTTCCAAACGGGAGGTTGAGGGGGACCGCGACCGAGATCGACTCCGAGCCACGATGGACTCGAGTATCGGCTCGGTCTCCGGGGTCGACTTGGACGTCGATGTCCTGGTGGTCGGGGCAGATGCGCCAGACAGGCTGGCCATCAGTGCCCGCTGCTGCTCCATGAAGGCAGATATTCTGCTCTCCAAGGCTGTCATCCTGAGACTCAGCTCGGGAGACGTAGCAGCCACCGACTCGGGCCCTGGCGATGCCGGGCCCGACGTTGGCTCCCTGGGAGGAGAGTCCACGAGGACTACGGGGCTTACGTGTCCAGCAGACTCTGGCTCCACACGAGGAACTTTGGCAGGCTTCTCCGGTTCCACAGGCCCGGGGCGACGGTCGGGGGTCTTAGACCTGGCCCTTGAGGAGCCAGGGACCTCTTCCGACGACGCCCTCGCGAGCCGTTTCTTCCTCTTGCGTTCCCGGTCGGGGGACCCCCTGTCTGAGGAGTTTCGACGGCGCTCAGGATCGGAATCCCGAGATGTCGAGGCCTCAGACGAAGTCCGGGCCCGGCCGGAGGCTGAGTCCGAGAAAAGCCTATCCTTTTGCTGCTGGCGACTTCGTAGCGCCTTGGAAGACATTTTTCCACAGGCCCTGCACGACTTAGGATCGTGGTCAAGGCCCAGGCACCGAAGGCAGCAGTCGTGTGTGTCGGTGAGAGACATTAGTTTCTTACACCGATCACACTTCTTAAAACCACTGGAAGCCATCGGGGAAAAAAGATTCCCCGCGAGGTCAAAAGACTGGCCTTCCAGGGAAAAATAGAAAAAAGGGCGCGAACGCCAGCCACGAAGGGCAAAAACTGAAAAGAGGAATCGGGCTCGATACTGGTGTACCGAACCCAGCGGGAGGGGAACCGGCGTCGAAAAGGTAGAAAAAATAGCAAAAAATCGCTGAAAAATCAAATTTTAACCAGGAAAACTGGACACACATCCGGTGGGCTTCACGGAAAAAAAGAGACTGAGGTAAGATGGCACCTTTAGGCGGGAAGGGAACCGCGCATGCGTGCCTGCATTCCCAAAGGCTTTCATAGAAAGCTGGGGAAATGCTCCGCTGGGGCTTCATCGGCGCCGATGACACCCATATGTGAGGACTGACTTCCTGCTTGGTCCTGGAGAATAGGAATTATAAGGAAAGGAATGGAGAGTAAAACCAAGGATATTATAATGCT
This sequence comes from Ichthyophis bannanicus, assembly GCA_033557465.1. Classification (NCBI taxonomy): domain Eukaryota; kingdom Metazoa; phylum Chordata; class Amphibia; order Gymnophiona; family Ichthyophiidae; genus Ichthyophis; species Ichthyophis bannanicus. The sequence continues at coordinate 1,631,443,246 of CM066032.1, forward strand.
TATGTTTCATTTCATAGTGCGACTGCACCTTGAGTATTCTGTGCAAATCCGGTCGCCATATCTTAAAAAAGATATAGCGGAATTAGAAAAGGAACAGAGAAGAGTCACCAAAATGGTAAAGGGGATGGTTGGATACCCCTGTGAGGAAAGACTTAAAAGGCTAGGGTTTTTCAACTTGGAAAAGAGATGACTGAGGTGAGATATAATAGAGGTCTAGAAATTATTGAATGGATTGGAATGGGTAAATGTAAATTGGTTGTTTATGCCATCAAAAAGACTAGGGAATACACAATGAAGCTACAATGTAACCCATTTAAGACTAATAAGAGAAAATATTTTTTCACTCAACGTGTAATCAAACTCTGCAATTTGTTACTAGAGGATGTAGTAACAGCTGTTAGAGTATCTGGGTTTAAAAAAAAAGGTTTGGAAAAGTTCCTGGAGAAAAAGTCCATAAACAATTATTAAAGAGGACCTGAAAAATCCACTGCTTGCCCCAGGGCAAGCATTGTGGAACCTGTGTGCCTTTTGGGAACCTGTCAAGTACTTGTGACCTGGATTGGCCACTGTTGGAAACAGGATACTGGGCTTGATGTACCTTGGTCTGCCCCAGTATGGCATTTCTTATATCCTTATGATAGTGAAGGGTTTTGCTGGTCCTTTCAAACTGGAGACCTTTCTTAAAACCATGAGAATTCGATTTAGCATCAGAAGTGTGTAATGGCTACAAACATTACTGGCTCCAGAAACTACACCCGTGCCTTTATGAATGAAAAATATGGATCAAAAAATGTTTGACCATATCAAATCATTTTTTAATGTTGATTATTATAGTGCAAAGAATAACAAGCCAATTTCTGACTATGAAAAGTTGTTGGAACTGACTGGTAAACTAGGGATCAAGAAAGTAAGAGCCAAATATATAAATGACAAAAGGTGCAAGAGTTCATTTCACACATTGCAAAAGTAATAATAAAAGAGCTGATTTGTGAATTACAAGAAGCAAAGTATCTGAGTTTGATGCTGGTTGCATCCACAGACAAAGCAGGTGTGGAAGAACTGATGTTATATGTACAGTACATAAAGAACAACGGAATGAGAGAAATTTTGCTGTCAGTCATACCTCTTGACAGTGCAGCTGCAGATGAATATTTGGAAGACATTCAGAAAGAATTGGATAACCATGGATTCAGGGACTGGTTGTCTTTCAGTCAATTGATTGGTATCGGTACTCATGGTGCAGCCAGCAAAGTTGGAGCAGAAAATGGATTACTATCAAAAATTGGCAGAACCTGAGCCAGTTAATTCGTGCTCATTGTATTACACAAAGAGGCATATTTACTAAAGTGTGGTAATCAATTTTGCATCTACTTCACGGCATATGTAAAAAATGTCATGCGGTGAGTGCAAAGCCTGTGCAGTATTTGCAGGGTATGTGACAGATTCAGCCCTGCAGATACCATACAGAGCTGGTGATTACCGCACTGGCCTGCGTTCGCTGCATCAGCAGGTAGCATAGGTACTCTTGTGCTGCCTGCCAATTCAGGAAATGCGAACTAAAGGACGGGAGGAAGGGGAGGACAAAGAAAGTAGTTACTCTGTTCTCCATGATCTTTACCGGCAACACGGGGATGTCCCCCATGGCCCCCCAGGCCCTTCCTTGATAAAGGGTGCCAGTGTTTCAGGTCTTCCAATCCATGACAACTAGACCAGCTCAGGTGCCACTTTTTCTGCATCCCCACTCTCCCAGGACAGCTCCTAGTCCCTAAGGGATACTGTCCCAGAGAGATTTCAGGCCACTTTCCCAAACACCATAAGCCTGGCTAGTAGGTTGAGAAAATCCCCTCCCCCTCCCCCAGCCCTTACCTTTAGAATCCCTGGTGGTCCAGTGGAAAGAGGGAAGGAACAGTTCCTCCCTACTCCCACCACCATCTGTGGTACCATACAAAATGCCACCAGTCTCACAGTGTTGCCTCCTAGTGACAAAATATTGATGTTGCATTGATGTCTTATAGCTTGTAGGCAGTACTGTGAGGCTGGTGCCAGTGCCCTTTTGTACAGCACAAGAGATGGGGGCAAGAAGAGAGGTAACTGCTCCTGCCCCCTTCCTGGTAGACCACCAGGGATTCTAAAAGTAAGGGATTGTAGGATTGGAGGTCAGGGGGCATTTCTAACTGGCTAGTTGGCTTGTCATTTATTGGGAAGGAGGGAGGCCAACTGACTAGTCCATAGTTTGCAGTGGAGGGGCCAATTGACTAGCCAGGCTTGTGAGTTTGCAGAGGTGACCCAAAGACCCCCCCTTGGACATTATCCCTTAGGGGGTGGAGCTGTCCGGGGAGTGGGTGCTGAAGGGGGGTTCCTGAGTTGGTGTCTATGCCACATACAGTATCTGAAGATCCATGGCACCAGCACCCTTTAGCAAGGGGAGGCATAGGGGGTCATGGGGGATCACCATGTTGCCGCTACCAATTGGCAGCAGCCTTGAAGGGCTCCAATGGCTCAGCTACAGATAACACCAGCTCTTCAGATAGCATTATCTGCAGCCATGGTAGCAGTGATTTGGGCAGCCAACATATGACAATTGTTTATGTGCTGGCTGCCTCTTATCTCTATGCCTTTTCTCTGCCCTGATCCCACCTCCCCTTCTACCACACAAAATTCATTTATCATGGAAAATTGCCTGTGATAGCTGCATTTTGACTGTGATAGCTGTCACCATGGCTTGATCGTTTCTGCATTAGTGCTGTGATGACAGATAATGCCCCTTGGTCAACATCCATATAGATAAAAGTTAAGGGTGCTCAGTGCAGTAAAAAATGCAAAGTGCATTGAAGATCTTGATTCAGTTCTGAAAAGGTTGTACAAATTCTATCAATATTCTCCAAAGAGAATGTGACAACTGAAGAAAGTATCAGAAAACCTTGAAAGTAAAATACAAACATTTCAATCCTTGCACAATGTAAAATGGGTGGATAGCAAAATTCATGCTCTCTGCACTTGCAAAAGATCAGAAATGTGTCATAGTACACCTTGAAAGTATTGATGCAGAAAAGGACAACACTTCCACAACTGCAAAGGAGTTGTTCAGAAAATAAACGGACTTCACATTTCTTTGCATGCTCCATTTTCTCTTGGACTACTTTAGAGCAATTAAAAATCTCTTCCTTGTATCGCTGAGAGATGTTCAGGGCAACACACTATCCGAAGAAACCAGGTATTCGGCACTGGATGCCAGATAAGCTCCAGCACTGAATATTTAGTTTTAATTAAAGCAGTGGCAGCTAGGAGCTTTAAAAGAAGAGTGTCACTGCTGAATATTGACCCTAGAGTTATAAGTGTGTGATATTCATACATTTAAATCTGTCACTTCCCCTGTTATTTATACTTCTGTACTTTTGTTGCTGTAGTGCCTCGTTTATCTTTACCTGCTGATTTTATTTCTTGTGTCTGAGAGATTGCGTGTAGCTCCCTACCTTCCCTGCAAAGCCAATTCACTCTGCCCAATGCCTAGCCATGCCCCCAAAGTGTCGTGCCAGTTCTCTGCCTTCTCTGAAAAGCCAATTCACTCTGCCCAATGCCTAGCCATGCCCCCAAAGTGATGTGCCAGTTCCCTACCTTCCCTGCAAAGCCAATTCACTCTGCCCAATGCTAAAGCCATGCCCCCAAAGTGACGTGCCAGTTCCCTGACTTCTCTGCAAAGCTGATTCACTCTGCCCAATGCCTAGCTATGCCCCCAAAGTGACGTGCCAGTTCCCTGCCTTCTCTGCAAAGCTGATTCGCTCTGCCCAGTGCCTAGCCATGCCCCCAAAGTGACGTGCCAGTTCCCTGACTTCTCTGCAAAGCTGATTCACCCTGCCCAATGCCTAGCCATACCCCCAAAGTGACGTGCCAGTTCCTGCCTTTCCTGCAAAGTCGTTTCGCCCTGCCCAATGCATAGCCATGTCCCCAAAGTGAAGTGCAAATGCTGACTTTAAAATCAGTTGGCACTCGCTGAAGAAGCATGCCTAAGGAGCAGGTCCTACTCCTTAGCTTACTCCTTTTCATGCCTCCAGTGTGCCTCTGGTCCTTTACCATGCTGCTCTTGCAGCTCATGATGTTTGTTTCAGGCTTTTACACCTCCTCCTCCTCTAAAATGGACTCATCAACTGCACTTCCCATTCCAATCCTGGTAAGTAACCATAGCCATCTCTGCCCCCACCCCAATCTTTTCCCAATAGACCTAGACCCGGATTCTTTATCCACATCCAGTGTAATACCTCTAAAGCTAGTCCCTCCTCCCTTTCTCTTTCCAGGGTATGTCTAAAAGTATTGGGAACAAAACTCTCCGTATTAGAGAGCTCTTTAATCTCAACCACCTCCAAATCCTTGCTATCTGCAAGATCTGCCTCAAGGACGGTGCAACAAATAACCCCTGACAATTTTTCTGCCTTCTCCTGCTCAAGCTCATCCAAGAAAGGAGGAGTTGTTGCACTCATTGTACACTCTAACTGGAACTCCAGGGTAGTTCTCATCTGCAATTCATCTATGAGGCCCTAACTATCTCAATAAAAGCCCCATTGTCCATCACCTGTCTTCTTCTTCATCTGCCCCCCCCCTCCCATTAACTGCGCCCTCTTTCAAGTCACTTCAATAATTAATCTCTGAGCTTAGCCTATTTTAATCTTAGGACACTTTAATATCCATATAAATAATTCTTCTTCCCCCATGGGTACTGATCTAGCTTCCTATCTCTCAGATCTAGGTTTTGCCCTCCTTTCTTTCAAGCCCACCATTTATGCAGATCATTACCTTGATGCAGATTTTTTAGAGACTGTACTATTCAGTCATCCTCTTTTCACATCGACCATCAGTACTGGTTAGACCACTCCTTGGTGCATTTTCAACTGACTCTTCCTCTCTCCTTGCAGAAGGCCCACCCCAAACTACATTGCTCCTGGAGAATTAAGAACATCAACTTTGATACATTTGTCTCTGATGCACTCTTCCTTCTTTCTAACTTCCCCTCCATACCTCTCAAACAACAAGTTCTCACTTGGAACTCTTTACTAACAAAAATGCTAGACTCCCATGACCTTCAGAAGATATTGGCTGACACTCACATAAATCCAGTTCAACCCAGAACTGAGAAAGTTTTGAGTCAAGAACAGATGCGCATAACAAAGACAGAAGAAACATCCCCCAGCTGACAATAAATCAACCTGCCAGCAAGGCTGGTTTAAGAGGTGAGCCAGTGAGGCACTGGCTCAAAGTCTACCACAATTGGGGCACAGGAAGCCTGCTTTACTAGATCACTTCCAGCAGGTCCTCTGCCTCCTCGGCCATGACTGTGTTAAGTATTAACACTGCTGTGGGAGAATTTGCTTTTGCTCCTATGGTTATATTAATGCTCAGCACAGCCATGGGAGCAGCCATGGGAGCGGCTTGAGTATAGCACAGCCATGGGAGCAAAAGTAAATGATCCTGCGGCTGTGCTTAGCATTAATACAGCCACTGGAGCAAACAAAAATGCTCCTGCAGCTGTATTAATATCCAATACAGCTAAAAGAGCATTGGCCTTTGCTCTGGAAGCTGTATTAATTTTTAATACAGCCACAGGAGCAAAAGCAAATGCTTCCATGGCTGTGTTGCTGCAGAGGGGGAGGGATGGAAGATATTGGGACTGTGGGTGGACAGGAACTGGGTTGAGAGACTGGAAATGGTCTGATACTGGGATTAGGGAGCTGGGACTGGCAGTGGGGGCTGGGGAGGTTGGGACTGGGCTGATACAGGGGCTGAGGGGGAATGGCTGATATTGGCAATGGGCTGATACCTGTAATGGAGGGATGGGAATGGGAATGAGCCAATAAGAGGGGTGGGGAATGATTCTGGAAATGAGCTGATATTGGGTCCAGGGAATCTGACTGATACTGGCAATGCATTGTTACTGGGAATATTGGGGCTGGGGGACTGGAAATGGGCTTATACTAGGTCTGGAAAGATGGAAGTGGAAAAGGATTGGGACTGAAATGGAGCTAATTCTAGGGCTGGGGTCCTGGGATTATAAGGGGGCCAATGCTGGCAAATGCTAGGTTTGGAGTGTAAAAAAGAGGGTGATGCTGGGGGAGTGAAAAGGGATAGGAGGATGGATATTGTGGAGAATGGGGAAGAAGCAAAGTCAACCAAGGCAAGGTTGAGAGGGTATAAGAACGCATATTGGAGAAGGAAGTAAATAGCTGTGTAATGGGGAAGGGGAGTAGGAGGCAGGAGGGCAGGTACAATACCAGGCACATATGATTTGGAAAGGCTGGGACTGACAGGTGGAGATTCTAAGAATCAGAAGAAAGACTCTTAACATGCTGGGTATTGGGATTTCAAGTGGGATCTTGGGGCTTGGATAGAATTGTGAGTGAGAGCTTGGAGTTGTTTGGTGGGATAGTGAGGACTAAGAAATTGACCAGAGATTAAGATGACTGTGATTGAGTTGAAATATATGAGTAGGGCTATGAGACCAAGTGAAGAAATATGGGGAAGGGAGAAGGTTTAAAGTACCTGGAGGATTTGGGGAGAGGTTGGGAGCAATTGAAAAGGACCGAGTGCTATGGAGTGAATGAGAGCCACAGGAAGGGACAGGTCTTCCTTGAAGCAGGTGAACGAGGGGTAGAAATAGGAGAAGTGAAAGGAGAAATGGACGCCTGGATGGGGTACGACATAAGAAAGGGCTTGGAGGTGGAGAGATAAGGGAATGAGCTGAGGTTGGTAAAAGTATGGAAAGCAGAAGATGGTAAATGAGACTGGGGAGGAGATGAGTACAGAGAGAGGAAATGGCGGACTAGAAAGTGGGTGAAAAATAGGGGGAGGGGGTAGGATGCTGGCAAAGGAATGAGACATATGCGGAATGGAAGGACTAGGAAAGTAAGATTAGGAAATGGAAATCTGCTAAGTAGGTGAATGGTGAAAAGAAGAAGACTGAAGATTGTAGGAAGGAGAACGAGGAAAGGCATGAAGCTATAGTTTATTTATTTAGCTACATTTATATCCTGCCTTTCACCGGGTCAAAGCGGTCAATTGGGGGATACGAGACACACACACTAATACATACAGGGAACATGGGCATTGGAGGGTTAAGTGGCTTGCCCAAGACCACAAGGAGTGCCTATAGGACTAGAAATCTCAATCCCTCTGGCCTGAGATTGCTGTCCCCAGGTGGGACTTGAACCACCAACCCTCTGGCCTGAAGTACCTTGTCCTAACCACTAGACCACACCTCCCTCTAGTTAGCTAAAGCAAATGAGAGAAACAGAAGGATCCATGTCAGAGAGAGATGTAGTGAAGGGAAGGACAAAGAAGACAGGGAGTGTGAAGAAACAGAAAATGGAAATGGGATCTTGGAAAAGACTTAGAAGAAAACCAACAAGAGGGAGTAGAAAAGAGAAAGCGGGACCAACCCAACCAGAAAAATAAGATGATCAGACAAGAAAGGTACAAAGAGTGTCAGTTTTTAGAAAATAAAATATGTCAGATTTAAAAAAAATGTGCATTTCTTATAGCTCATTGCTGGAGAGAATGCATTTCTGTTTCTCTTTCTTCCATGTGTCTGATTTTGTGGTTTTCCATTTCTATGTTTGTCTTTTGTAGTTTTTTATTCTTTAATTGGTGATGGTCAGCACTTTCCATATGCAACCCAGATACCATGTTAAGATTTTCTTAACATGTAGGTTCTCTCTAGGAATTTGTAGTAGTTCTGCTTGTTCTCTTTTCCAACTAGGGGTTACTGGTGTTCTAGAATATTTGCTGGTCTTGCATAGGTGGAGTTGGTGCAATTTGAGTTCTAGATGCTGATGTCGAATGTCCATTTGCATGGTTTGTGTTATGACACACAATGTCTAGCTCTTGAGGGAGTTAGTGCTGTTGTTGTTGATGTGAAACTAGAATTTGAATAAAAATTATTTTTATGTTGAGATGTAGACTGAAACACCCTATTTCTACTCTGCATCTGTTGTTGGGAACTTTTAATTGGTGAGTCTGGGAATGTTCCATACGAATGAATAATTATGCCCTATCAAACTAATCTAAGGCAATTAGGCATTTGCTGGCAAATGTACAATTAGCCTAACTGTGTATTTTCAAAAAATATATAGATAATATCAGGCTTTTAAATTGCAGAATAGCCAGATATTATCTGTATACTTGTGAGGCGTGTTAGGGGAGGAGTAAGGGTAAGCCAGAAAATTATCCAGATAATGGCAATATTCAGCCAGTATTCAGTTAAATTACACTTTTAATTTAGGTCTGCGGAATATTAGGCCTAGTCCAAACAGATAATACAATGACCACACCATCACTCTCTGTATATTCTACACTGTGATCTATATGGATAGTGACATTTGACAATGCAGAGGGCTGAAAATTTCCACTGTTTGCGCAGCTTGAACTGCAAGATCAGACCAAGAGGGGGAGCGGGCAAAAGCAAAATTTGGCACAGGGTACTACAACTCATTGAGCTGGTCCTATCTGCCAGTCTGTCCAGCTGGACTACAAACAGCTCAACCACCTTACAAAAGTTACTGTTTTTTCTTCCCTCATGAATGACCAAGAAAACTTCCCAAAACATGTATTTTTGATCTTTAATTCACTCTCTCCAAAGGCCCCCTCAGGGCACAAACTCACTCCCCTTTTCCTAAACCTGTTTGCTTCCTATCTCGCCAACAAAATTTTGGCCCTGCGTGGTAACCTATCAGCCATGATCAACCGATTTCTCCCCTCCCGCTATCCCACCCTGATCACCCCCTGACATGACCCCTGGCATACATGCCAACTTCCTCACCAAATTTAGGCCTCTATTCCTCACCCACCTCACAAAACTATTGAATACTCTAAACACAGCTAACTCCCTAGCAGATGCAGCCCCACCCCATCTTCTGAAGGACTGGAGCTCCTTTGGTCCCCCCGCTCCTTGAAATGATCAACAGTATTCTGGTTCACAGGGAAGTGAAACACTCCATTATTTGCCCCCTCTTAATGAAAAATAAGCTTCTGGCAGGGCTGAATCAAAGCTATCTCTCCACCTCTAACCTGCCAAACTACTGGAAAAGGCAGTTCTAGAACAAGTATCCCTCTTCTGGAAAGTGAACAACTCCTTCCACCCTCACAAACTGGGCTTACACCCCGGTTACTTCATAGAAACCACCCCCAGAGCTGTCTTAAATGAGGTTGCTCTACACTTAGACTGTCTCAGCGAATTCTTAATAATTCAGTTGGATCTTAAGCCATCCTTTGATGTAATTGACTACTCCCTCCTTTTTGACTGTCTTAATTCTTTGGGTATCCAAAATTCAGCCTTCAACTGGTTCCGCTCCTATCTATCACTCCACTCCTTTCAAGTATCCATCAACAGTTCCCTCTCAAACCTCCATACACAGTTCTCATTGTTCCTCAAGGTTCCTTCCTAACCCCCATCCTGTTCAGTCTTTTCATCACCCCATTACCTTTCTGATTCAAGATCTCAATGCCAGTGCATATTTCTACACCAACGATATCCAGCTCATTATTGCCCGTGATAGCTGGGACCCTCCTTTTCAATCAGAACTTCAATTAAAACTAAACTCCATTACCGACTAGCTCATTAAATAAAAGATGGTGTTAAACCTCCCATAAAATGAAGCATTATGGCTCTCACACAATCAAAAGCCTCTCCTTCTTCACCCACACATCTCTTCTCATCCTATTCTTGCCCAGAGAGGGGGCAGATATTGCAAGGAGTTGTTATGTGAGGAAGCATGCATGTGGAGCAGCCCCAGAAGGTTGGACAACTAGGCTAGCTGTGCCAATGAAAGCCAACCAAATTGGAATAGGAAATAAGGATCCACAATATGAAAATGAAAGTGGTACCACACTGTAGGTTTCGATGTGGTCAGTGGTCCTAAATCCCCTGCCCTCTGTGCACAGGTGTCCAAGATAGCAGCTGGCTTGCTAGGCAGCAGTATGTCAGCACTGACAGATGTAGCAGGATGGCCACATCACATCATTATATCTCCACAGTGGGACACAGTAGCCCCTTAAATCTGTGAAGACTCTGTAACAGAGACCCTAACAACAGGTATCATACATGAGCTGGCCTGCACCATACTGCAGTATCAGGGCAAGACCATAGGAACATCGTATACCGAGCCCAGACCCAATATTAGCTGCACTGCCCGCAGTCCAGTCCAAATACAGCAGTGTGAGTTTTGTCACATGCCTCCAAACCAGACCGTGGCATCCCTGTGATGAACCATTACCATTGTTCCCTGATCAGTGTTGGGAACGATATCAAACGGCTGTACAAGTGCTGTGAAATGAATCCACACTAAGGGCACGAGTACAGTCCATCCTCTGTCACCCTCAATGGTCATGCTAAGGCACCACACTCACTACATGGGTATGGCCTCCATATTCCCCCTCCATCATGAAGTGAAAAAGACACATACATGAAAGATGAAGGCCATGGACAATGTGCCACATCCCAGCCAACTTTCATATACAGTCAAGCTACTTCTGAGAGAAAGACAGGTGCAGTGCGTTCAATATATAGCATGCAAAGTGGAATGCACATGCTGCACAGACTCCAGAGAGCCAGACCACACCAATGAATGGCAACATTACACACCCAATTAACCAAAAGTCAGAAAATCCCAGGATGAGCAGACGGACATTCACTCACAGGGCAACGCCGTACATCATCTGTCCCCTCACACTGAGGTCAGTATGCCATCAGCTAGTGGTGTGTGTTGAAATGTCTTGATTTGTAGTGGGTAAGCTCTCTGGAGTCTTTGTAGCAGGTGTGGCATGCTAAGTAAAGAATGCCATGACTTCAAAGAGGTGATTGTTGTGCAGCCCATCAAGCCTCAGTGGGAGACTGAATGTTGTGGGCAGCACAGAGATGGAACGTGGTGTGGTAGGGGCAGCACTGTAGAAGTTATTCAGTAGCAAATAAATGCATACAAATACTCAGTATGTCCAGGGGCATTCGCTACTTCCCCCACTTTTTCCAAAGGCTCTATAGGTCCTTCTGGCAAATAAGCCGCATGATGAAACAAACCAACCCTGTGTTTATAGATAAATTAGACGTTATTAATGATAGAAAAATAGTGCAAAATTAGCAAAAATTAGTTTTCTGAGGTAGTAAGTTATTGAACCCTATAATTACAATTCCGATATACCTAATCACTGCTTTAACAACCAACGTCACTGATTCGCTCTGCACTCAGACATACAGTACATTATCTGTCTATCTAAGCTAGCCTCAACCTCTTGCTAGAATGCTTGTGGCTGGGTCTGAGAAGTCATCTCAGGAAAGGCAAGAAGTCCAAAGTATGGTAGAGGTCCAACATCGGCTACAAGCAGTACAGCTGAGCCACAGGTCTATGGGAGAGATTCACTCTGTCCCGAAGTTAATCTTCATCCTTGATGCAGGCAGGCAGTAGGGCTAAGAACTGCAGAAAACAAACTGCAAGAGACAGGCTAAGTTATAGTTCCCAAGCAGTATATCAAAAGTTCTGCAAATCTAGAAGTGTGTAGCAGAAGCCTGTGTCCAGAAGAAGTGTGTAGCAGAAGAACCATGTGTCTCCCTCTGAGTTCAGTGTATAATTCTTTGTCCTGACCCCCTCATCACGGCATGGCGATAGGCTGGTCTTAGATACTGTATGTCATCTTCAGCGAATCCTAAAACAGTGGTCAGATGATCCTTCTCTGAACAAAGGTCTATTGTACAGGAAAGATGCTGGTATGCAGGTGCATACATTGCTGCAAATGTAAGGCCCAGTGGCACAGTCTCTGGATGAGAGCAAGTTCTCTAACATGTAGGCATGAACAATGATTCTGCTGAATTGCTTGATCTCCAGCGTTTAATGCTGGCACAGCAGAAAAGAGTTCCATTTTGTTTGGTTCAGAACAGTTTCTGAGTGGGGAAGGAATCCATCTTGTAACAGGAAGTCATGCTGTTTGGTTCAGGTATCAGTATCTGAACAGGCACCAGCCCTACAGCACTGCAGGACTGTCTAGAGCTGAACAGCCCACCAGTGTCTGCTGCCCTAGGAGACTGCCTAGTCTGTCTAGTGAGTGGGCTGGCCCTGATTGTGATCAACCGTTGAAGGCTAATAATTCTGGTAATCTCTGACTGGCCAAGGAGATCTTGGTATGAAGCCCTAAGAAGGATTCTGGTAGAGGAACCACCACTCAAGAGTAGGCCTAAATCTATCTGGCTAGTGCCAGCATGCTCACCACTCAGCCTGAATCATCATCACCATAAATTATCCATATACCGGTGCTGAAAATACTTATTGAGGTAATTTTATTAAGTCATTGCTTTGCGTATGTCATCACTTATGTGTGCAAATAGCCTCTGAGAAAATACAAATGGAATAAAAGTATACTCTTTGGCATACTGGCACATAGTTTGCCAGTAGGCACGCACATAGATGGAAGTTTGGGCAAAGCATGAGCAGAGAGTGCAAGTCTGCAAATAGATTATAAAGTACAGTAATCTACATATGTACTGAAGAATTAGAAGTGTGGACATTTACACTTGCTCCAGGGCAAGTATGGATGTCCATCCTTGCAATGTAGGCATGCGTTATGCCACTTAGGCTAGTATTTTTTAAAAACACATAGGCGCCCATGTGTCTTTATAAAATTGTGCCTAAGTAGGTGCCTTCATTCACACTTAAAGCAGGAGCCTTCTTGTAATGTTATCTTCATTAAGTTAAGCACCAGCACTTTAGTGCATGAACCGACAATGCCAGCTGAACATTCAACCCCGAGGTTTCTCGGTGTGAACCTGACTGGCTTTTCAAAAAGCAGCAGCACACTCGCCTTTAAAAAAAATTACTTCAGTGGAACATTCATACATGCACTTAGGCCCAAACTGATGTTCAGTATTAATTTGTTCAGTATTAACCACCCAATCGGGGCTCACCTGAAGGCCTTAAAAGGCCGCGCCAGTCGGGCGCGTGGTCTCTTCCCCTCCTGCTTCCATCCTCAGCTCTCCCCAGCCCGGGGATAGAGCCTCCGAACAGCAGGAGGGCAGCGGCAGAAAACCACCCAATCGGGGCTCACCTGAAGGCCTTAAAAGGCAGCGCCAGTTGGGCGCGTGGTCTCTTCCCCTCCTGCTTCCATCCTCAGCTCTCCCCAGCCCGGGGATAGAGCCTCCGAACAGCAGGAGGGCAGCGGCAGAAAACCACCCAATCGGGGCTCACCTGAAGGCCTTAAAAGGCAGCGCCAGTCGGGCGCGTGGTCTCTTCCCCTCCTGCTTCCATCCTCAGCTCTCCCCAGCCCGGGGATAGAGCCTCCGAACAGCAGGAGGGCAGCGGCAGAAAACCACCCAATCGGGGCTCACCTGAAGGCCTTAAAAGGCAGCGCCAGTCGGGCGCGTGGTCTCTTCCCCTCCTGCTTCCATCCTCAGCTCTCCCCAGCCCGGGGATAGAGCCTCCGAACAGCAGGAGGGCAGTGGCAGAAAACCACCCAATCGGGGCTCACCTGAAGGCCTTAAAAGGCAGCGCCAGTCGGGCGCGTGGTCTCTTCCCCTCCTGCTTCCATCCTCAGCTCTCCCCAGCCCGGGGATAGAGCCTCCGAACAGCAGGAGGGCAGCGGCAGAAAACCACCCAATCGGGGCTCACCTGAAGGCCTTAAAAGGCAGCGCCAGTCGGGCGCGTGGTCTCTTCCCCTCCTGCTTCCATCCTCAGCTCTCCCCAGCCCGGGGATAGAGCCTCCGAACAGCAGTAGGGCAGCGGCAGAAAACCACCCAATCGGGGCTCACCTGAAGGCCTTAAAAGGCAGCGCCAGTCAGGCACGCCCGCGCCTTGCGGGCCCGCGCCTGAGGGCCTCGCCAGAGGGCCCTTTGGCGTGGCCCTTAGGCGGGGCACTTGTAAAACCAGCAGTATAGATCATACGTCTACCCCCACTGAGTTCACAGTTCCACATCTTTGTTTTAACAAATCTTAACAACAACTCAAGAGATCATTTAATCCACCCAGTCACTAAGCCACTCCAATCAGCTTTCTCAGGTGAACATATATGTTTTCATTATGTAACCAGTTGTAATTGTCCAGTTTGTTAATGTGCAACTGCAGATATTAACTTAAATGTTCAACGCTAAATGTCATGCAATAGAATTTGATTTGAATCTATATTTTACCTCTCAGTAATTAAATGTTTGTAACATTCATCTGTACTTTACTAAACTCCAGTAAATGCTCTCTGCTTAGCTAGATATTATTCACTCCATCACAGAATAGTACACCCTTTCTTGAAGCAAAGTTAGTTAATAGTTACTCAGGTCTCACTAAATAATTGACCTCCCTAACAATCTTCTACCAATCATTTAACAATTAATTCTATTCTCTCCCGCACTAAAATCTCCCTCTCAAGCAATTTTCTTCACATTTAGACAAGTTGAGAATGGCCCAACACATCAGGATAACATTAGGCCTATACCTCCTCATCATAGGTCTGATACCAGATATTCTAGCTTTAATTTCTCCAGGCAATTCCATATCTATATTACATAACAATTGGAGAAAATGGTCAGGCACCAGGCACCACAATGGAAACTGGGCCCATCGTTCTCATCACCATTATCTATTACACATACCTCTTCATCATACTACAAACTTAAATATTGAAAATTATAATCAACCCTGCTCTCTCAAATGTGCCCTTATTAATGCTCGCTCTCTTCGTAAAAAATGGCCAGTCGTCACAGACATAATAACATCTCACAACCTCGTTATCCTTATGGTCACCGAAACATGGCTGTCTCCCGAAGATAATATAATTCTTAACCAGCTCCTCCCCAACAACTTTGTGGTCTTTAACAGCAGCAGACAAAGTAAAAGAGGAGGAGGGGTACTTATCCTCGCCAAGACAGATCTCCATTTCAAAATGGTTGACTCTTCTAGCAACAACCACCTGGAAACCGTCTCTATCTCTAATAACCTATGTTCTATAAACTTAGTATACAGAGCGCCATCATCCTCACCAGATGACCTATCAACCATTATAAACCTCGCCTCCAACTCACAGAACCCAAATAGACCTAACTGGATCTTAGGAGACATTAACTTACCATCTCTACAAGACAACCAATCTGACGCCTTTATAGATGCTCTAGAAACTTTAGGTTACAAGCAAGTTGTACAACAATCCACACACAAAAAAGGCAACATCCTTGACCTTATATTTGCCCCGCAATCCACACATAATCAACTTCAAAATATTCTACTTGCAATTACAGCTGTTCCATGGTCAGACCATAATCTCATTATATTCCAGATTCCCAGTCAAAAGAAACAATACTCAAACGACAAGGACCTAGATAAATACTCAAATTCCACATCCAGATCCTTCCAACCTTTTAACAGAGAACAGATCCTCGTTGAAACTGATCCGCTCCTCAAAGACTCTACACTAAACCTGGAAGAAATTATCACCTCTTGGAATAACCGACTCAACCGTATTTCATCTCGTCCACCCAGAAACAAGTCCTCAAGAAAAAAGACTACGGCACCTTGGTTTACATCAGACCTGAAAGAATCCCTAAAACTTTTGCGAAAACTCGAGAAGAAATGGAGGAGGTCACGCACCAATACCAATCAGACTACATATTTGCAACATCTTGACGCCCACCGTAAAGCCATTTCAGATAAAATGAAATTATATCATACAGACAACCCTGAGACGTGCTCTAAATAAACCCCATGACCTATTTACTCTTGTCAAGAAACTAGCCAAGGAACCATCACCGGAACACCAGTGTGAAATCAACCCACAAGAATACGCTCTTTACATACAATCTAAGATCTGCTGTACAAATAAAATTACAATACCCCCTGTCTCGAGCATTCAGGGTTTCCCAGCTCCTTTAGTGTCATTCTCCACTCCTTCTTTGAAGCTGATTGAAGATATGATCTCATCTCTCAACTTATCTACAGCTCATACTGATCCTTGCCCAGCCTTCTGGATAAAGGATCTTCGCAAAGAGCTTGCTCCAATAATATCCAAGATCATAAAGTTATCATTCGACACTGGCTCATTCCCTGCTGCCCTCAAACAGACATCTATCAGACCTCTACTGAAAAACCTCAAGTTAGATCCACAAAAAACAGACTCTTATCGACCCATTTCCAGCATACCCACGCTTGCAAAAATAATTGAAAAAATAGCCTACAGACAACTACAAGACCATATCGACACTGAAGCACCTTTGGATACCTGTCAACATGGTTTCAGAGAATCGCACGGGGTCGAGACGCTCCTCACTTCACTCCTCAACAACTTAAACTCTGGCATCGATAACATCAAACAGGGTTTTGTTCTCATATTCTTAGATATTGTGGCTGCCTTTGATTCAGTCTGTCACGATCTTCTCATTTTCCGCCTGAGAGAGAAGGGTCTTTGTGGAAATGCCCTCGAATGGTGCATCTCATATCTCTCAGATAGATGGCAACATGTTCGCTCAAATGGTGAAACATCAGATCCGTTCCACCAAGAACAAGGAGTCCCGCAAGGTTCTTCTCTATCATCACTATTATTCAACATATACATGCAACCCTTATGTAACATTATCAGGTCCTTCAATGTCAACTTTATGATCTACGCTGATGACGTATTACTTTATATGCCATTCTGCATAGATAATATGAACATCACCCCCATAACCAACTGTTTTAATGCCATCTCAACCTGGCTATTGACTCAAAATCTTAGAATTCAGCACAAAAAAACAGAAGTTCTCTTTATCTCAAGGAACTCTAAGTTCACCCCACCTACATTCCTTGACGTGCAAGATGCTAAGTTGCAAGTAAAATCCCACATTCGATATCTTGGAGTGACGCTGGATCAGAATCTGGATTTGAAGTCCCACATTGCCAACACAGTAAGGGCAGTGTATTTCAAAATTCGATCCCTCAGACACCTCCGCCAACTGATTGATCCAGATGATTTCCGTACAGTCTACCAGGCTCTAATTATTCCCCATTTTGACTTCGCAAACTCTATATTACAAGGACTTCCCTCAATCTACTCTAAACCCGCTTCAACTAGCCTTAAACAGTGCAGCAAGAGTGCTTTTCGGGGTTCCTAGAAGAGAACACGTAACCCCTCTCCTGAAACAACTACATTGGCTCCCCATCCAAGCGAGAATCACCTTTAAGACTCTGCTCCTGGCCTTTAAAGCTCAAAAAGGACTCTCTTCCTCATCATTATCTGAGATGATACAACCAACCCCTACCAACAGGCTAAGAAGAACTACTGAATTAAACTTGCTAATGATACCAAAAGAGTCCTTAAGATACAACTCTTCAACAGTAAATCGAGCCTTCAGTTTATGCGCTCCGAAACTTTGGAACACCCTCCCACCACACATTAGGTCCATCTCTGATCTCCTCCAGTTCAAAAAGGCTTTGAAACATCACCTTTTCACCAAATACTTCCCAGAGAACATAGTAACACAGGCACACTCCATTCACAACTTATCACACTCAAATAGCAACAACCCCATTCTTTCCATGTAACCTCTGCTATCCCAACAACTCTTCACACCTCTCTCCCTTACCAATACTGCTCCTTTATATACAATGTTTCTTCCGAATGTAAATAGTTACACT
This sequence comes from Ichthyophis bannanicus, assembly GCA_033557465.1. Classification (NCBI taxonomy): domain Eukaryota; kingdom Metazoa; phylum Chordata; class Amphibia; order Gymnophiona; family Ichthyophiidae; genus Ichthyophis; species Ichthyophis bannanicus. The sequence goes on from CM066032.1 coordinate 1,631,460,864, forward strand.
GATTACTATTTGTTCTAAATAATTACTATTTGTTTTAATTAATTACCCCGGTTTACCCAAGTTACTGTTCCTGTTATATGTAAAATACTCAGATATTGTATTATGTCTGATGTTTTCTTGTTCTATGTAAACCGCGCTGATTATAAATAGTGCGGTATATAAAAGATGTTAAATAAATAAATAAATAAATAATAAATAAATTTCAGCATATATGCTTTTATTTTCAAAGCATGCACATAAATACAAATCCCTCCTGAACCCTTCCCTTGGGAATACTTCTACTGAGTTCAAATAAAGTTTACCTGCATATCAGATTGGCCTTTTTATAAAAATCCAGTTCTGTGGGTAAAGCGCTATTTAAAGATGTTTTTTGAAAAATACCCCCCCCCCTCCAATGCTTATCATGCTTGCATGTGTGACTGAAACATGAAATGCTCCAAAATGTTTCCTTTCATTATTACAAGACACATTTGTCATGCTCATTAAAAGCTACATTAGTGCTCAGGATTTCTCTAGTCACAGATGTAAGGCACAACCTGCCTTTCCTACACAAAATCAACCATATGTTATAATGATATATAGCATATTTTTCAAACATATTTAATAAAAAGATTATAGCAAACTATGGCTATGTGTTTTAAGTTTGAATATATCACTACCATAAGATAATGCAATGTAAAATAATAAATCCTGCAATTGCTCTCCTACACATGCAGCTATTATAAAGTGAACCTTTGAACAAAGGGTTATTTCACATGAAGTGGCATTTTAGAAGGGGCGTCTAGAAAGAATATGAAACGTCCAGGGAAGAACATCCAAAAACTGAGGGAGCTGTACCAGTGCCTTCTGAAATTGCTCCATTTCCACCCCAAAAAAGAACAGCCCAGTACCTGGTTCTGGATATGGATCCCACACAGATAGCAAGGCCAGGTATGTGCATGGGTGTAGGCCATTTTACAAATGTGGATGTCCTCAAGGTACATGCATGGAGAACTGGCTATTTGGATGCCCCGGACTGGATACATCAGAAGGTGGGATCTAAGTTATGAGACTTGCACATCCTGACCTGCCATTTCAGATACTCACATGTGTGATGGCGAAACAGTATGTATTTATGTGTAGGTTTCATCTGCCAGGAAATAATAACCATTTCGATGAAAGTGCATTATGCTCTTCCCACTGGAAGCATTGCAACCATGAAATTAGCTGTTTTTTGCATCTTATTCATGGTCAGGAGCAGATATAGGCATGGACAACCAGTGTCAGTCATACTTCTGCCATTCTGAAATTGCACTGCAATGTGCATCTTTCTTGCTGCACCCGGGCCACGCCTTATCTCCACACCTGTGCTACATGGATGTGCTTATTTTATTTTTATTTATTTTATTTTATTTAACACTTATTTATATACCGCATCTTCCAGCGATCAGTTGTGGTGTACAATCAACAACAGTCAACAATGCAGGGCTTGTTTTACATAGAACAATGATAACTTTTTACATAGAACATCTTAACTTACACAACAACTGGTTTAAAAACTAAGCGGAATAATTCAATAATTCAACTAAGACAGAATGTGTAACAGTTAAAACAAAAGTACTGTCCCTTATGCCAGAGATGTCTATATACCTGGTTTCTCAAATAGGTCTGGGGACTGCTCTGGGGAGAAGGTAGTGGTCAACAGTGTCAAAAGCAACAGAAAGGTCAGGAAAAATGAGGATAGAATAGAGGCCCTTAGATTTTGCCAGGAACAAATTGCTGCAGACTTTGGCAAGAGCTGTCTAAGTAGAGTATAAGGGACAACAGTCAGATCAAAAAGGATCTAGCAGGGCTTGAGAGGAGAGAAATTCAAGGCAACAGCAGAGGACAGCATGTTCAAGAAGTTTGCAAATGAAGGGAAAAAGGGAGATGGGTCGATAATTAGAAGGACAAGTAGGGTCAAGTGAAGTTTTCTTGAAAAGAGATGTGACCACAGCATGCTTGAAGACAGCAGGGACAGTTGCAGTGGAGTGTGAAAAGTTGTGAATATGTGAGATGGAAGAGATAACAGAAGAGGAAATGGAATTAAGGAGATGGGTGGAGATAGGATCAGAGGAACAGGTAGTAAGTTTAGAAGAGGAAAGAAGCTGAGAGGTTTTCTTAAGAGATCTTAAAAAAGGATGAAAGAGTAACAGAGAGTGAGGGGAAAAGTTGATATTGAAAAGAGGGAAGAGGGGATGAAGATGATTTAGAGGAGAATTGGAATATAATCCTGTGGATTTTGTTATGGAAATAGCTGGCAAGGGCTTGGGCAGAGAGAGAAGGAGGGGTTGGAGGTGGAGATGCCTTGAGGAGAGAGTTAAGAGTTGAGAAGAGATGGTGGGGGCTAGAGGCAAGAGAGTTGGTCAGGCAGCGACAATAATTTTGCTTGATGAGTGATATGGCCAACTGGAAAGAGGCAAGCATGAATTTAAAGTGAAGAAAATCAGAAAGGGAACAGGATTTGTGCCAAATGTGCTCAGCTGAGTGGGCACAGGAGTGTAGATAGTGGGTAGTTGAAGACATCCAGAGTTGAGGTATAGTGCACCTCCTGGGATGTGGGGTGGGCAGAGCAAGAGCATCCAGAGCAGAGGAGAGAGCGGTATTATAGGAAACAATTGCCTCATCAACAGACTTAGAAGACAAGGTGGAGGAAAGAGGTGATGAGGCAATAGTGGAAAGAGCCAATGGATCAATAGAGTGAAGATTTATAGAAAGGTGGGAGAAGACAGAGAAAGATTGAGGAGGGGAGTGATGGAGAGTGAAGCATAGCAGATGATGGCCAGATAAGGGAATAACTGAGTTATGGAAATTAGAGGGTAAGCAATTAGAGAATAAAACAAGATCAAGATAGTGGCATGCTGATGAGTGGGGGCAGAAAAGCAAAGCTGGAGGTTGAATGAGGAGGCAAAGGAAAGGAGTTTAGAAGCATAGGGGTCAGAAGGGTTATCAACGTTAATATTAATGTCACCAAGAATAAGAGAATGGGAAGAAGAATCTAGAAATAAGGAAAGCCATGAGTCAAAGTCAGTGAGAAAGGTAGAGGTGGATTTGTCAGTGGGTCTGTAAATAACAGCTATCCATAGAGGTAAGGGATTAAAAAGGCAGATGGAATGGCCTTCAAAGGAGGCAAAGGAGTGAGAGGAAGGTAGAAGAAGGGGCTGAAAATGGCAGGAAGGAGGCAGGAGAAACCCAATACCACCACCACAGCTAGTGGCACGAGGAATGTGGGAGAATAGGTAGCTGCTGTGACAGAGGGCAGCAACTGAAGCAGTGTCATGAGGGAGGAGACAGGTCTCAGTAAGAGCTAGAAGATGGAAAGTGTTAGAGATGAAGAGACTGTGAGTAAAGGGAAATTTATTAGCTAATGGAATGAGCATTCCATAGGGCACATGAGAAATGGAGAGGAGGGAGAAAGTAGAGAAATATGAATGAGAATAGAGTGGTTAAGTGCATCTACTCTTGCCACCTTGCTGGCAGACTATGTTACTATGTTAAGTGAGGAACAGTCATGGGAGTGAGAGAAGGGTCTAGTGTGTGTGTGTGGGGGGGGGCAAGCTTGGGATTAATGTCTTCTGATGAAAGAAGAAGAAGCACAAACGTGCAAGGCAGAGAGGAGAAAGAATGGTGGAAACAGGGATGAGGTTGTCTTTTAAGAGAGAAAGGAGAGGAATGAATGAGAGAAAGAAAGATGTGAAGTTCAAGAGCTGAAGAAAGGATGGAAGACAAGATGGGAGAAGAAATGGAAAAAGTAGAGGGTGATAAAGAGGGGGGCATGAAGATGTTGGTATGAGTGGAGAAGGTTAGGGAGTGTCAATAAAAGGAAGAACGCAAATGTGGGGCCATAAGAAAAGGAGAGGAAAACAGAGGAAATGAATGAAGGAATGGTTAGGGAAGGAGCAAGGTATAGCGAGCAGTTGGGAGAAAAGGTAGAAAACACAACTTAGGAAATGGATATGAAAAGGGTGAGGTTCAACAAAAAGAAAAGGGATGGAAACAAAATAGCTAATGTGAAAATTGCAATGAAGTAAGAAGTAGAAAATTAGTTAAAAAGAAAGACCAAGAGGTCAATGTTGATTTCAGACTAGATCGGGGGGAACTGCAAGTAGAAAAAGGTCTATGACTATTATAATATTTTTATTTATTTATTTATTTATTTATTTAACTGTGTTTATTTACCGCTGATCTACAAGTCTAAGTGGTTTACAAATAACAACTTGGCCAAGTTGGCTTACATGGAACATAAATAACTTAGTGAGGTACATAGAACTAGCTTATATGTAACAGTGAGAACTTAGTAGAAACATAGAACTATATACATCAAACAGTTGGCATATAAAATAAATAAAGGCAAGTGCATCCAATTGGTATGAAATTGCTGTTATGTGGGGGTGGGGATTGGCTAGGGGAGGGCAGCGGTGGGGAAGGCAGCTGGGGGGGAGGGCATTGGGATGGGATGGCTAGGCTAGTGGCACATTGGTTATGTAGTCTCATCGGTGAAATGTTCTAGAAACAAATGAGGTTTTAGATTTTTCTTGAAATCTGTGTGATCATTTGAGGTGCGGAGATGGTCTGGTAATGCATTCCACAATGCCGGTGTGAAGAGTGAGAAGACCCTTTTGGATGTTGTGGGGTTGGTTTTCGTGTTTAAAGATGGTATGTGGAGTGTGTTGATAGAGTTTGTTCTTCTGGATCTGCTATTAGGGGTTTTCTGTATTAATGCTTGTAGGTAGATGGAAGACAGTCTATGGAATAGCTTGAAGATCGTGCAGATGGCCTTTTGTTTGATTCATTGATTGGGCATTGCAGAGGATGCGTGCAGCAGTATTCATGGCTAGTTGGAGTGGTTGAAGAGTGGATTTAGATAAGCCTTGCAGGATAATATTACAGTAGTTGAAAAGAGGGAATATGAGTGCTTGAAGAACTATGCGGAAATTGTTTGGCTCCAGGTGTGGTCTTACGTGCTACACTATTTGTGTTAGATGGTTTTTGTGAAGTTAGTTATATAATTGAACTATTACTACTACTAAAACTACTACCATTGATCATTCAAACAGTGCACCAAGGTCTGACGTGATAAATTAAATATGTTTAAATGCTCTGCATGTGCTTTTTATTCATTCAGTGTCAAAGTGATTTGCTTTTCCTTATGAATGATTAGTTACTTTGCTCTCCCGGCACAGAAGTCCTTGGTTCTATCTGCTCCTTGCTCCTCTACATACTTGCTGAAGTTCTGCTTCTGCACAATTCAGTCTCTGATTTATAGTTCGATATTTGTGCATATGTCCTCAAAACTCTATAAAGCTCATTTAGGTGAAATTGTCCACAAATAATGTTGCTTAAAAATCCTCTTCTAGATGTCAATCAACATCTGGCAAATTGAAATCTCCTACTTATAGTACTCCTTGTTTCATAGCAATATTGTGAATTGAATCTTTATCTACTTCTTCCATCTGTGACCGAGGTCTCTATATCACACCAGTGTAAATAGATTTTTGATTCCATCTTCCATGACTAACTCACAGTACTTTCTCTTTCCCTTGTAAGCCATACAGTTCTGAGGCTTTAATATTATGTTTAACATATAGGGCCATTCCTCCTCCTTTTATTCCTACCCTGTTTTTTCCTGAATAGATTATAGCCTGGTATAACTATGTCCTAGTCATTGTTTGCCATGTACCATGTCTCCGTGACTGCCGCTATATCCAAGTTAGCCTCTTCCATTACAGTTTCTAAGTTTGGAACTGTATTTCACATAGTAGGGTCATTAGTATATATGTAGCTCTCCATATGTTGCCCTTTCTTCCCTTTTCTATACCATTTTTTAATGTTTTACTTTCCTGGGGGTGTTTTATTACATGGGGTTTTATTCACCCATCCCCGATGATCTTAGTTTAAAGCCCTCCTCAGTATATTAGCCAGTCTGTTGTGAAAGACACTTCTCCCCTTCTTTGATAGATGGACCCCATCTCTGCTCAGCAGCCCTTGAAAAATCATGCTATGGTCCAGAAAGCCAAAATACTCTTGATAACTCCATCCACGCAGCCAGGCATTCATCCCCATCCTCTGGGCCTTGGCCCTGACCCTGGACAGTGAGGATAGAGAAGAGCACCATGTGCACGCCCAACTGCTTCACCTTCTCTCCCGAGCCATGAAGTCACTTTTGATACACTCAATCTTAGTTGCAATTTGCATATGCATATTTAAGCATATACAGGTATATATGGCACCCATGTGCAAATGGCCATTTTAAAAAAGTGTCAATTTATACAAGGATGTGCTGACTTCTTGGAAATTTGAAGGGAATGTTTTGGGGATGTGGCTAGGGGACGGCCTGGATGAGTCAAAAATCAACATGTGATTCCCTATTTCATAGAGGGAATATATGTGTGACCAAAAATGTCCCCATTGGGATTTACACCTGCTCCCAGGAACTTCAGGTTTTAAAAAAATGCTCATTTTAGCCAGCCCTTTACCTCCGTAATCCCCCATCATTTATTTCCATCTCAAAATTGAAAATAGTTACAAAATGGGAGCATCTGAAATTAACTGACAACATTTATGGTTTATGGCTTATTACATTTGATATACTGCCTTTTCCAAGTATGCAAAACGGTTTACAATAGAAGTCAATACAGAAAATATGAAAGGAATGCCCAACAATTGACAGGACAGAAGAAAGAGAAAATAAGCATAAGGAACAACAGGTGTCATCCATTCATATCAGAGTACTGTATCGCACTCCCTTGCTTTTTTCCAGGCAGTTTAACCCGAGAGATCAAAAGCTTGTTCGAATAGATGTGTCTTTAGTTCAGATTTAAAACATGTATAGTTACCTTGGAGACAGAGTTGAATGGGTAAACTGTTCAATAGCATGAGGACTAAGTAGAAAAATGCGGAATGTCTGGTGGAATCATAATGAACTTTAAGTGATGATAGACACAATCAGTTGCCAGGGAACGGCTGGACAATAAAAGATAATTAAGGAAGACAGGCATTTCGGGGCAGTTTGATGGAGGATACGCATTTATATATGCAGGCTTGCAAAATGGCCAGCATATACATGTACGTGCCAGCACTAACATGTGAACGTTGTGAAATCCAGCACTTACATGTGTATGTTGAAAATGTTTCCCCATTGCTTTTTCCCATGTGTACAACTGCAAAATGATTCCTTTGGCTCCACAGAACACCAACCCCCCCATATATATATATATATATATATACACACACATACATACATACACACATATACAGGGTGGCCCAAAAAAAGTCAGAACATCTCGTAGCATATAAGTTATTTAAAAATTCAAAAAGACAGATGTAAACGATTGACAAATTTAAAAAAAAAAAAGATGGCGACCAGAAATTGTCAAAATAAAGATGTTATATAGCTAAAAAAGGTAAATAAGTAAACCATTTAAGCTTTTAGTTTACGAGATGTTCTCACTTTTTTGGGCCACCCTGTATATATATATATATATATTTTTTTTTATTTATTTATTTATTTATTTTTATTTAACACTTATTTATATACCGCATCTTCCAGCGATCAGTTGCGGTGTACAATTAACAACAGTTAACAAAGCAGAGTTTGTTTTACATAGAACATTATAACTTTTTACATAGAACATCTTAACTTGCACAAAGCAGGGTTTAAAAAACTGAGTGGGATATATCAACTAAAACAGTGTGTGTAACAATTTAAACAAAAGAGCTGTCTCTACTGCAAAGGCAGATCATAACAGTTGCAACTATATACAAGTATGGTATCAGGGTATAGGAATGGAGTGTTATATACACACATATACACATATACATATTAACCGAGGTATCCAGATGCCCAACTCGGCTTGTGCCCACCCCCCTCCCCCCACCACCAACCCAACAGAAACCCCCCCCCCCCCACCACCACTGACAAAGCACACAGACGTCAGGTATTGGTGCAAAATTGCTTGGTCGCAGCTTTTATTAACGGTAAGAACACCGGCCCAACATGGGCCAACTCAGCAATCAGAACAATAACAGAATACCGCACCCCCCCCACCCGTCATCCGGATGGTGCCCCCCACCATCCATTTGTAGCAAAGTGGAGCACCATCCAACCCACCCACCCCCCCGTTACCCCTTCGCGCCTGCCTCGCCATGTTAGCAAAGGCCGGCTGAAGGGGTTGTCTATTTTCCGGGTAGAGACCCCAGCTGGGACGTCTCCCCCAACCTAAAGAGCCGTGCCGCTCACATGGAAAGCGGCATGAAGCTGAAATGAGCCGCCGGGTCAACGAGCACCAGCTCGCCACCCCGCTCGCCCGACCCAGACAACGCCACCCTCCCCCCCCCCCACCAGCTGCAACAAACTCCGACCCCGCCCTCCCCCAGCCGAAAACAAGGGAGGGAGGGAGGGAAACCTTCTCTCAGCGCGAGCAAGGAGGAAGAGAGAGATCACCGGCCGGCGATCCCTCCTTGTTCGCGCTGCCCCGCCCCTCGTGACCGCCTACGCGGTCCAATCACTGGGCTCCACGGGAAGAGCGTGGAGCCCCGGAGCGCATGCCTGCCTGCGCCGCCCCCCCCCCCCCCCGCGGGAAGAGGCCTGCCTCGTGGTCGTGCCCCGGGGACCCGGTTATCAGGCCAGCCGCGGGACCGGGGCCCGGCGGCTCAGCCGGTACATGTATACGCTCCTGCAACTCCATATTCAATATTTAGGAAAGGTTCCACATTTCTACAAGGGATCCCCTTCAGGGCCCTTACCAATCCCACATGCTTTGTATGCAAAATCATTCCATTTCTAGCCTTAGCAGTAGGTGACTGCCACCTTGCTATAATATTCCCTTTTGAGATAGTCTTTTAGGTTCTGCCTGCCCTCTATGAAACCTCAGTACTCAGGATGTAATGTGTGGTTGCAGCTTTGGTCTGTGAATGTCCTTTGGGCTGTCATATTGTGCAAGGCTGTGTGTTCAAGGCTCTATTTGTGATCTAGTTTGTTGTTTGTTTGTTTTTTTATTTCATTTGTGTGTTGTGTGGAATCAGTCCTTGATTCTTGAAGACTGAAGAACCTATCAGAGGTTTTACCCACTCCTCTGCCTGAGCGTGAAGAGAGATTGAAGAAGCTGGCGTGCTATCCAAGTCTAATCAAAGGAGTGACATTGAAGGAGCCGGTTTGCTACTTGAGCCTCACAGAGGAATTTGCTGTACAGAAGAGTTATCTGCTGGAAGAGGTACAATGAGGGTGACTGCTTACAAGGTACAGAGAGGATTAGAGGAATAGGAACCCAGTGAAGAGGGGGAAAGGACACTGCAGTCTGCTAAGTGCTTAAAAACCCTAAACAAAGATCCTTCTGACAGCAGCAGAACTGATAAATATTTAAAGTGGGATCACAGACACAAATAATTCAAATGAATACAACCTGTGTTATCAAAAACTGTGTATTTGTTGTACAGAACGTATTTGTGTGTTTCTGTTGGAATTAGACATTCTGTAGAAGTGAAAATAATTGGAGCACCCACCTCAGAGCCTCTTTATTTTATGTGCCAAGGGCTTTGAAGGGATTTCTCCCCCTCCACCCCCACCCCACTCACGAGAACCTGCTCCCTAGTGATAAGAGTGTGTGCTTGCTGAGCAAAGGAGAGGATGAGAGCTCAGGATAAAATTGTTCTGTGATCTGGTTCCTGCAAGACTAGCCTACCTTCCCAGGGCAAAGAGGGGGTTACATTTAGTACAGTCTTTTTTAAAAATACCACCAGAACTGTAAATGTTACCACTACAATGTCTCAATTCCGATCTCCAGGTGTCCTAAGGTTTTTTTTTTATTTTTTCAAATGTTCACTTACCTCATAATAGTGCTTCAGGATTGTAATTTAATAAAATAATTTCTACATATAATTGCTCTCTTATAAAGACAGGATAACCCTATCCACGGGGGTTGCCTCCTAATTATGCCACAGGAATGCCTTCTAATTATGATGCTTGCAAAGAATGCTGTATATATACCATGGACTGCCCGAAGAACAAATCAGTCAGTACAAGAGGAGATAAAACCTAAGCTTTCCTTAGAAGCTCAAATGACAAGAACATGACTTTCATATTTCGGACACATGGAGCCAGATTCCATAACATCCACATCTGGCCCATGGGCACGTAGAAAACGGAGACGGAGCCGAATTATACACGATTCCAGAACTGCGGGTGTAGGCACACCCGCTATTCCAGATTCGGGGATATAGATGCACAGGCGTTCAGCTTATTCTGCGAAGATAGAGATAGCCGATCCTCCCCATCCCCATGCAGTCATGCCTCCGTATACACAATGTGCCACCCCAATCCACTCTACTCACTGATAACAATATGCACATGGTAAGTACACATGGCTGCTGAGGGTACAGTAGAGCTGCTGCAGAACAGACCATAAACACACATCTAGTGCTCATGGGCATCCTGACACACCTTGCAGCAATTGAGTCATAGCTGTAGGGGTGCACCATGTTACCTATGTCACTGGCCACCACGGACAACAGTCTGTATAAGGCAATGTATGTACCAGGGTACAGCAGAAGAGGATCCCCACAGCTGAATGGCACTCCATATCCCTATTACACGTAAGGGCCCTCTGAATGGCAGCGTGCAAAAGTGCAGACATCACTAATACATGGCCCAGAGCACCTGCATATATCCCTACAAATATGCCAGATTTTGCACTACATATTCCTGCACATTCACACTGTCAGCTGGTCATGCTGGGCCAGGTACTGGCCAGGCAGTCATGTCCCTCCCTCCTGTGCCACAGTCATACCACATACACACACACGCCATCATTTTCACACGCAAACAATACACCTATGGTTAAACGATGCCTTGCACCTATACATCACAGCTGGTACAACACCATGGCATGGCATCCCAGGACTCCAGTTCAGATCTGCACTCAGAACCCAATCTGGATTCCCCCTTATACCCACCCATGTACTGTCTATTCATCAGCAGGCATACTGTACAGAACAATGGACTTGTTAGCATAGGCAGAACATGCAATAGTGCTCACATAAATATGTCCGTGGGAATGTATCCTGCCATGACATTTGACTTCCATCACTCTATACCCTGTTCTTTCTGAGAGTATTGTGTGGTCCTCAGGCTTCTGGCATACTGGTTACATACACATTTGTTACAGCCATACATCCTTATGGGCTGCTGTGAGGTGCTGAGTAAAAATGTTTCTAAGTCCTATCCTTATTCCTTGTTTCGACAGGAATAAAATATATATCCATGGGGACCTCCGAGAATGTACATAAGCCATTCCTGAATATGCTTTATATATGGCTGTGGCTGACCACCTCCCCATTCTGCCCCCTCCTGCCCAAGTATCAAGATCCCCGCACAAGTGCCATGTTGGTTCAGAATAGGGTTGTAGACATTTTCATTATGAAAACATCTATGCCGTACATCCAGGCGGGTTATTCAATTTTCAGAATTACCTCCATAATGTGAAGAGAAAGATCATGAGAGAAAGACATCATGCTTGGCAAGGTTGAACGTTAATACAAAAGCAGCTATGGATGCTACTCTGTCAATAATTAGCTGAAGATACGCCATTTGCCGACTTGTGGGACCTGAAGCAGGGTTTCTTTTTGTTGGTGTAAACCCGAAACGTGAGCCACGTCGTCTATCAGATGCCTTGATGTTTTGGCGTTTTGGCGGTGCTCTGTGAAAACAGCTAAGTTTTGGATTTTCTTTTTAAATTTATAGAATAAAAAGGAGCGGTCACGGTGGTGTCATTGGATTACTTTCCTGACACTGAGCTGACTAGCTCCAACAAAAATATATGGTTGAGCCATTTGGGGAAATTCTTGTGGGTCTTGCATTTTCTGTTTTTTTTGTTCTATGTTTAATCCAAGCGGGTTCTAATTTTTTCACAAATAATTAGCTGTTTGACAGAAGACTGAGCACATTATAGGGCAACCATCCAAAGGGTTGCCATGAGCTGACATCATCTCAATGGCTCTTAAAAACAACATAATATTCTATGGTTGTTGTTAAGTGCCACTGAGTCAGTGTCGACTCATGGTGACCCTCTGGATAACCGTCCTAAACTGTAGTCAGTCTTCAGTCAGGCAGCTTATTGTTAATAGAGTGGCATCCATAGCTGTTGTTATTGCATCAATCTATCTCATTGCTGGCCTTCCTCTTTTGCGTTGACCTTCAACTTTGCCAAGCATGACGTCTTTCTCTAATAATCTCAGACGTTGCATGATGTGTTCAAAGTATGACGGTTGAAGTCTTGTCATCTGAGCTTCTAAAGAAAGCTTTGGTTTGATCTCCTCTAGTACTGACTGGTTCATTCTTCAAGCAGTCCATGCTATACTTTACCAGTGGGGGAAGGAGTGGCCTAGTGGTTGGGGCAAGTTATCTCAGGCCAGAAGGCCAGAGGTTCAAATCCCACTAGAAGACAGCAACCTTGGGCTGGAAGGACTGGGGCTTCTAGTCCCACAGGTGTTCCTTGTGGTCTTGGGCAAGCCACCTAACCCTCCATTGCCCATGTTCCCTGTAAGCATTAGTGTATGTGTCTCATATCCCCTCATGTTAAATGTATCCCCCAATTGTGTTGTGACCACTTTGATTGAAGGATAAGGTGGTATACAAAACTGTCTAAATAAGTACCAAAATTAGAAGGCATTTTTTTCCTATCTTTTTCATCCATCCATAAGATGTTATTGAAAATACCATGGCTTGGGCAAGTCAAATCTTTGTATGGAGAGAGAGACATCTCTGCTCTTGAGAATCTTGTCTAGGTCCTTCATAGCCATTCTGCCAACACTTCTCCAGGTCTGATTTCTCGACTGCTTATTGTTTCTTTATTGATTATTGATCCAAGTAGGTTAAAGTTGTCCACTATTTCAATTTCTTCTCTATCAACAATGAACTTATTGATTTGCAAGTTGTCAGGATCTCTGTCTTCTTTACATTAAGGGGCAGGCCCATTTCAAAATTATGCTCCTTGATCTTGAAAAGCAAGTGCTTGAGATCATCTTCACTTTCAAACAGCATTGTGGTATCATCAGTTTTGCGATGGATGTTGATGAATCTTACACCAATCTTCACACCGCGGTTGTCTTCATACAGTCCTGCTTCTCTGATGATTTGTTCTGCATATAAATAAAACAAGTAGTGGAGGAGTGGCCTAGTGGTTGGGGCAAGGTACTTCAGGCCGGAAGGTCAGGGGTTCAAATCCCACTAGAGGACAACAACCTTGGGCCAGAAGGACTGGGGTTTCTAGTCCCACAGGTGCTCCTTGTGGTCTAGGGCAAGCCACTTAACTCTCCCTAGCCCATGTTCCCTGTAAAATAGTTATCTCCAAGTTATAATGCCCTGTTCAATGTAATTTCAGTTTGTTCAATGTAAACCACACTGATGCAAAATAGCACAGTATATAAGAGAATGTAATAAATACATATAAAATAAATAAGAAGGGGGGAAAGTATGCAGCCATGCCACACGCCTTTGCTTCTTTTAAACCATTCTGTGCGCTTTGGCATGATGGTTTGTACTTTTTCGGTAGACATGCAGACAGGTGAGGTTTGGGTAAAGTTTGGGCGGAGTGTACAAGTATGCATATAGATCATAAAATACTACGATTTGCATGCAGGAATTCTGTTTTTAATTTTTAACTGAGAAGCATTGATAAAATACTCCTGATGAAAAGAAAAAATGTAAATAAAATACTCTTGATGAAAAAAAAACCCACAACACTTCCCCAGGTACTTTTTCACTCCTCTCCTGGCTTTTTTTTGTATCCTCCCCTCATTCCATTTAGTTTGTTCCAGGCAAAGGAACAGCAAGATGGAAGCATTGAAGTCTGGAGCTGGCAGTAGAAGAAAAGGGCACAGATAGATGGGATTTGCCAGAAGAGTGGAGTTCCCGAGGAAGAATGTAGAGGGAGATAAGAGAGAAAAGGTAGTGAGAAGCAGCAGATTGAGTGCCCTTATAGGTCAGTAGGAGAAGTTTGAACTGGATATGGAAACAGATAGGGAGCCAGTGAAGTGACTTGAGAAGAAGGGTTATATGAGCATACCGAGACTGGTAGAAGATTAGCCGTGCAGCTGAGTTTTGAACAGATTGAAGAGGAGAGAGATGATTCAGAGGGAGACCAGCAAGGAGGTAGTAGCAAAAGTCTAGATGGGAGGTGACTAAAGAATAGATAAGTGTCTTAGTAGTGTGTATAGAAAGAAAGGGACAAATTTTGCCAATGTTATAGAGAAAGAAGCAACAGGTTATAGCTATCTGCTGGATTTGGGCAGAGAAAAAGAGAGTAGAGTCAAAGATGACCCCAAGATTGCAAGCCAAGGAAACAGAGAGGAGTGCAGTATTATCCCTCTAACATGTGGTCACTGCAAGTGTTGACAGTGTGCAGTTACTGCAGGTTTTGCAGACATCATGGGTGCAGTTAACACCCCCTAAATGGGAGGTGTTAGCTGCATCGGTGATGCTGCCACACCATGTTCTCTGCTTTTTCACTGCCTTATCTGGTGGGGAAATTCTGTGCAGGCCCCCGACAGACAGCATGCAGATTTTGCAGCTAACACAGTGCTACTTGCACTGACGTGCAGCATTAGTTGCAGAAGCATAACATAGCTTTGTAAACATGCCCTTACACCTGCTCTGGGGCTGGGGTGAACATTTGCACCTACAGTGTAGGCAAGAGATCTGCCACTAAAGCTATTTTTTCTTAATTACCTTAATACAAGGGGTAGAAACATGCTTAAACTAGGCACCACCTTATAAAGTTACCCTTTTAGGGGCTAGTTACTAGTTATGCTAATGTTAATATGTGTTAATTCATCATTAACACATGCTATTACTAACTAGGTCTCATTGAATAACATTGGACATGCACTAAAGTAATGCATGTTAATGCTGAATTAACATGCAGTATTGTTAGCACACTTAGCAACTAACCCCCTTAAGAGGGTGTTTTACTAATGGGTGCTGTCAGGGCCGGATTTACCTATACGCCAACTACGCCACGGCGTAGGGCCCACAGCTGACAAGGGCCCACAAAAATTGAAAAAATTGTTAGCCTTCTTAAAATAAAAAAAAACAAAATGCTGGCTGCCGCCGCGGCAGCATGGACTGTCCCGCGGGGCCCCCTCTGCCCGGCTGAATCCGTCCGTCCGTCCCTCTCTCCCTCTCTCCGTGCCGGCTTTGAGAGGCACGAAGGCAGAGTGTCTCCCTCGCGTCTCTGTTAAGCCCGCAGGGGCTGATGGGAAATTTCCCATCAGCCCCTGCGGGCTTAACAGAGACGCGAGGGAGACACTCTCCCTTCGCGCCTCTCAAAGCCTGCACGGAGGGGCTCAGCCGTCGCGGAGGGAGGGAGGGAGGGATTCAGCCAGGCAGAGGGGGCCCTGCGGGTCAGTCCATGCTGCCGCTGCCGCGGCGGCAGCGGTAGCAGCCAGCGTTTTATTTTTTCTATTAAATTTTACTTTAGGCTGATGGGGGGGGGTAGGACTGGTAATGGGCTATTGGGGGGGCTGGGACTTGAAATGGGCTGGGGGGGTTAAGACGGGAGGTGGGCTGATGGGGTTAGGACGGGTAATGGGCTGTGGGCTGTTGGGGGGGTTAGAACGGGTAATGGGCGATGGGGGGGTTAATAAAGGTAAATGGCTGTGGGCAAAAGGGGGCTGTAGGGTAATGGGCAAAGGGGGGCAAGGACAGGAAATGGGCTTGGGGGGTTTAGACTGGATGTGGGCTGATGGGGTTAGGACTGGTAATGGGCTGTGGGCTGTTTGGGGGGGTTAGAACTGGTAATGGGCTATGGGGGGGTTAAGACTGGTAATGGGCTGTGGGCTGATGGGGGGTTAGAACTGGTAATGGGCTATGGGGGGCTGACTGGAAATGGGTTGATGGGGTTAGGACTGGAAGTGGGCTGTGGGCTGATGGGGGGGTTTAGTACTGTCAATGGGCTATGGGGGGATGACTGGAAATGGGTTGATGGGGTTAGGACTTGAGGTGGGCTGATGGGGTTGGGACTGGTAATGGGCTGTGGGCTGATGGGGGGGGGGTTAGGACTGGCAATGGGCTATGGGGGGCTGACTGGAAATGGGTTGATGGGGTAGGACTGGAGTGATGGGGTTAGGACTGGTAATGGGTTATAGGGGGGGCTTAAACTGAAAATGGGGTGATGGGGGTTAGGACTGTAAGTGGGTTGATGGGGGGGGCTAGGACTGGTATTGGGTTGGGGGGTTGCTAGGACTGATGGGTGGCTAGGACTGGAAATGGGCTGATGCAGGGACTAGAAGGGAATGGATGCTGGGTGAGGCTGGAACTAGAAGGGAGCTGATGTTGGGGGAGGATTAGAATGGGATGGGGCTGGAAGAGTAAAATGGAGAAGGGAAAAATATTTTGTGTGGGAGGGATAAAAAATCTACAATTGGCCGGGTATTTGGAGAGTAAGTGGGGATTGAGGATGGAGGGGTAAAATTTGAGTGGATAAAATAGGAATGAGGAAAGAGCAAAAGGAGAAAGATTAGTATGTTAAAGCAGATGTAGAGAGAGAATGGAAAAAAACTAGAAGAGAGAAGAAAGGACAAATGGACAGCAGACGATGGAGAGTTAGCAGAAGACACGAAGAAACCAGAAGAAAGTGGCTGGAGCAATTGCAGCTGAAAAAAATGCACAAAAGG
Organism: Ichthyophis bannanicus; assembly: GCA_033557465.1. Taxonomy (NCBI): domain Eukaryota; kingdom Metazoa; phylum Chordata; class Amphibia; order Gymnophiona; family Ichthyophiidae; genus Ichthyophis; species Ichthyophis bannanicus. The sequence goes on from CM066032.1 coordinate 1,631,477,550, forward strand.
TAGAAAAATATCTCTTTATTTTGAATTTATTAATTGGAATATGTCAGCTCTGGTAAATGTGCATCATTAACGTCTGCGCTTTGTTTAGTACAAGAGCAAATTAATGTATAGTTTTATTTCTACAGTGTTGTACATTCCAAGTTTGGCTTTTGGGATTCCCAGTTCAATTATTGTCTTCCTGTTTCTAAATTGTGATTACTTGTTTGGTGATGGTCTATGTTCTGCATGTGTAACTGAGCTGAGGTGTTCTGTTTATATAATTCCTATTTGACATGTTCTCTTTCCCCAGTAGGTCATGTATTGTTGTTCTCTGAAATGTATTGGTTTAATATTTGCAGTGTTGCCTTTTGATTGGTAGAGTATGGTGCTTTGTGAGTCCTGGTAGTGCTGTTAGGATACGGCGGGTTTGCTATGGGTTCTAAATGGGCAGTGTTTGTAGTAGTTCCTAATGTGTCTGGCAGTTGGCACTGGATTATAGTAATGAAGAAATCTTTTAGTCTTTCTTTATCCATACACTCATTAAGAGGCACGTTTACTAAAAGTTAGCATATGGTAACATTATGCAAATATTTATGCAAATGAGGCCCCTTATGCAAATGAGGCTCCGCACCCCCCTTGGGCCGCCCCTGCTGGGGGCCCACAATTTTTGTTGGCGTAGGGCCTCACTCAAGGTAAATCCGGCCCTGCTAACTGTTTAACCCATATTATGGTTGCAAATGGAAGGGTTGGAGTAGAGAGTGGGCATAGTGAGCTCAGCACAGAGCTGCATTCATACTACGCATTAACTGCACATTAAGTGCTAGGGAAATGTTTTCCATGCCCTGAGAATTAATGTGGTAGTGTTGCACCTAACACATCATAGTGCTGGTGCTATTGGCATGTTATGTAACACACTTTAGTAAAAGATTCCCTAAGTATACAATTTTTTTAAAGTTTCTCTTATTTTGTATTTGAAAACAAGGAATTCTAATATGATACTGGAGGTAGATAACCTGAAAATTTTGTGTAGAAATATTTCTTCATATAAGAACAAATGTTGAGAATGCAACTTAGGGGTATGTCTACCAAGTCAAGCTAACTCTTAACCTGGGTCATCTGCACCTAAACCCCATGTTATTCAATGGAACCTAGGAGCAGATAGCCCTAGTTAACTGCTAGTTCAGTTTAGTAGACATACCCCATACTCTTATCAAACAAGACGGTGAGGAAAAAATGCTTATAGATTCAAAAAAGCATGGAAAGGACAAAATGAATGTTTAGCTATGAGAAACCAAGTGTAAAGTCGGAATTCAAGTAAAAGCAAGAACACCTATTTCAAAGTAGTTTTAATATTGATTTCATAGCTAAATATCCATAGTTGTTTTTTATTTTAACTATACATTATGCAAAATGTAAAGCAGCTATCAAAATATACTTGGTTAAAATAATATTTAAAAAACTACAGTTTCCATATGATTTCATCAATCTGTTGCGGCCATCTGGAGGTCTGTAAATTTGCTAGAAATCTTGAGTTAGTTTACTTACAGTCTAGAAAAAAAACTGTGCACAGTCAGATGGTGTGAATATCCTACAGCTGATGCACTTTTCCATGCATAGTGCCATCTTTAAGTAGGCAATTGATTAAAAAGAATGTTAGACATTAACTTGCCATCACATCAACCGCAAGGGAAATTCTAGACTGGGGGTAACCTACATGGAACAGCAATTGCAATCCAGAGTAAAGGGAGAGCCTGCACTGAGCAGCAGGTACAACCCAAAATAGAAGCATAGAATGGGGGTAACCTCCATGGAGCAGCAGTTATTTTATTTAAATATTTATATATCCAATCTTCATGATGTCTGTCATTCAAAATAGTTTGCAAATCGATAAAATAAAAGATTGATCAATAAGATAATAAAAGACTGAAATATAGAAGAGATAATCAAATGATATGTTTCTTAATTACAGGGAATACAATATTTTTCATATCTTTTCTGAAACGCAACAAGATGCTTCTGCTCTTCTTCATATTGGTAGAACATTCCATGATTGGGGGACAACCACACCAAAGGCTTTTGATTGATATCCAACTAAACTTATGAATAAAAGTAGCATCAGAGACCTCTAAGTGGTTCGTTGGGAGGAATGTCACTGTCCTTTTGGCACATAAGATTGCAACCTTTTTGTTATTAATACAATGGTTTCCCATCTCTCATAGTTTCAAATATGAAAACTAACAATTGTAGAGACTATTTAGATTTTCACTGGTATTAGTGGCACCATGCAGTGTCCCTATTAGTTATTACTAGAAATTGGCAGAGGTGGACTAATATTTTCCAGATCATGGGAGATCCCTCTTGCCGTTAATTTCAAAGAAAAGCCAAACCTACTATAGTTATGAAACTTACCCCAAAGGGAGTGACTTGTCATTGGCTATTGCCACTCCACCAAGATGGTCTAGGAGGTGGTGAACTGCACTAAAAGGGGACAAGTGCCTCTGGCACCTTAGCTAAAGAACCCATTAGGAGGAGGAACTGCACTAACCACCCCAACCAGTAATAAGAACATCAAAGGCTTGGAGCTACTGCTAAGGGGCAGGGATGTGCTCAGCCAGAAAACAAAGGTTCCTGAACCTGCCAAAGAATACCGTGACCCACAAAATCCCAAAATATGGGAGCAATCAACTCAATCTACAACAAAAATTGAACCTCATCAATTTTTACTTTATTAGGAAAAAAATTGTGTAGAACCAAAATATTCACCATGTGCTAAATTTAAAGCCACAGTCTCCATGCAGTGCAAAATTAAGAATAAACAAAAAGTAAACTAATTTATGTATTTCTTTTGAAAACAAACACTTAGCTGAAACAATCAGGGGATCATCCAATCCATCTCAAGATGGCGAAACAATGCAACAAAGCAGTAGCCAAAGCCAGAAGGTTGCTGGGTTGCATAAAGAGAGGAATAACCAGCAGAAAGGGGGAATTATTAATGCCCCTGTACAAGTCACTGGTGAGGCCTCACTTGGAGTACTATGTTCTGTTTTGGAGACCACATCTCACAAAGGATATCAAAAGACTTTAAATGATTAGAGGAAGGCAACCAAAATGAGTTGGAGCCTGCACCAGAAGACATAAGAGAAGAGACTTGAAAACCTAAATATATATACCCTAGAGGAGAGGTGGGAAAGGGGAGATATGATACAGACATTTAAATACTTAAAGGATGGGGGGGCGGAGCCTGCTGTCCAGCGGGTAGGACGCTTTGCGTTGAAGCTCCCGAGAGGCCTACTCAGAATCCTGACTTAATACCTATATAAATTTACTATTTCGCTCCGAGCTGACCGGGGCACCTCCGGGGGGATGGCGGCCCATAAACCAGCGCGCTTGGACTTCGGGTCTCCTTCTTCTTCTCACGGAAAACGCTCCAAAACAGAGGTGTCCTCCCCACAGAAGATGGTTCCATTTCGTGAAAACCCCGCAATGCACCTGGAGATTTTGGAGGAAATACGCGGCGTGAAGGAATTGGTGCAGTCCAATGGAGAAGCGCTTCGAGCCATGCGAGAAGACTTTGGAGTGCTCCAGGACCGACTTGAAGGTCTTTCATTACGGCAGGACAATATGGCGGGGGTCCTCGACTCGCACGAGGTGCGCTTGGGCAAACTGGACAAGGCTGAGCGCCAGATACAGAATCTTCAAAAGGAGTTGGAAGATAGCAATAATCGAGCCCGTCGCAACAATGTGAGGCTCCTCGGAATGCCGGAGGGGGTGGAAGCAGGAGATATAAGAGAATTCTTGCTCAAAACTCTTCCCTCCTTGCTGAAGATCACTTTTCACAGAGAACTGGAAATCGATCGAGCACACCGTGTTCCTGCCCGCATGGCGCTCAACCGCACGACCCCCCGGCCTATTATCTTTAGCTTGCTACGATATCAACAAGTGGAACAAATTTTACATGCTGCCCGAGCGAATCATCATTTGGAATTTGAAGGTCGTAAGGTCTCCTTCTTTCCTGATTTGTCAAAGCCTACCGTTGACCGTCGGAAGAAACTCCTTGCTCTTCGCCCTCGACTTCAACAGCTACAGGCTCGCTTTGGCCTGTTGTATCCAGCGAAGCTCCGAGTGACTCTCCACAACCAGACCAGGACGTTCGAGGATCCTGATCTACTATCAACATTTTTGGACTCCAAAGAAGCAGAGCAGATGCGCTAATCCCAAATCTTGGACTCTTATCTGCCGGCTCTGTCCGCCATTTTGAAGGGCCCGATGCGGCGGTCATAGCCAAGCACAGAAATAGCCTGGACTTTCTCTCTTTCTCTGTATGACTTTTGTTTTTGGTCTCCTATCCCTTCATGATGTGTGCCTCGGTCGGATTCGGAGCACGCACAGTCCTACAGGTTATGTGTTTTTTCAATTTCGGCCTTCTCTGGGGTTTCTCCCCGCAGACACATGGTCGCCAGTAATTTTGGGGTTTTGCTTCTCCTCTACCGTACTGCGGTTTTCTTTGTTAATGTGGGGCGCTTCATTGTATTATATTAGCTTATTTTTCCTATGTCATGTGTACAGCCAGATACAGTCAGTTTGAGGGACACAGTGAAATTATGTGTGCTATCATGCTCAGAATTTTTAACTTTTCTGAATGGCCTTACGTAAAATCTTATTATTCATCGTCAAAGGCATTACTGGTCCACTCAAAGGAAAGAAAATCCTTAGCTATCTTAGCCACGAGCATGTTGATTTGGTGTTTCTTCAGGAAACGCATTTCACTCTGCTGAAACACTGCAACTCAATGCTAGGCCTCCCATGGTAGCTGCCTATTCTCCCACCGTTTCCAAATGGTACGGGATAGCCATTCTGGTTAAGAAGTCTTTGCACGCTACTGTACCTGATATTAGCGCTGACATGGAGGGTAGATGGGCCCGTGTACACCTTGAGGTTGGAGATAGTGAATTCACGTGTATTTGCACTATGCCCCGAATGTGGACAACCCTGCTTACTATGCAAGTTTTGCGCAGTTGGCCTCGGCCTCCGCCACTGCTCCATTAATACTTGGTGGCGATTTTACTCAAGTGTTCCCTCAATCTTTTCTTCTCAAACAAGGTGCTCGTTGGTTGGAAGATCCAGTACCGAGCAGACCTGTGTGGCTAGATATAGTAGCGGGCCTTTGCTAACCGATTCCTCTTACCTTTCTCCCTGGTATGACTCTCCCATCAGACTCCCACTATCCACCAATGCTTTTCGACACTTTAGGTGCCTTTAATACTCTTATGCAAACTTTAGACTCCCGACTCTGGTCAGTGCAACTTCAGCATTGCATTCGGAGCACTAGAGTACTCCTGCCATCGGCATTCTCTGCATAAGGTTGATTGGAGACTTCCGATCTCTCGGTAGTTTACCGGGTGTAGCATCCAATTTTACTAAACCTTATGTAATGCTATCACTAGAGATACCTCTATAGCGCAGAAAGTATGGGAGAGAGAATTGCATGTGACTTTGACCTCGGAGCAATGGAGCCTTATCTGGAGTAGAGAGGGACACGGGTTCCCGACCCGCCTCACTCACTCAGACCCTCTTCTTTCTAGCCCACCGGTGTTTTTACACTCCTCACAGATTAGACAAATGGAACACTACTCAGGGTAATGGTTGCTGGACACGTCCTGCGGCCATTGGTTTATTGCTTCATGTTATGCATGAATATCCCGCACTACAGTATTACTGGCGTCGGGTCTGGGGTCGTATTTAGTCTATCTCGCACTCTCAGGAGTCCCTTTCTTGGAGGATAGTGGGACTTCGCCCAGTTGCGGGGATCCCCTCTCTCCCAAAAATGGCTTATCTCCTTTCGAACTTTATGCCTGGCATTGCTATTTCCCTAATTAAGTAATGCTGGGAAATTAGTTCCCATCTGAGCCCCAATGAATGGTGGAATCATGCCTGTCTCTACAGTAAATATGAACAAATACTTCGTCTGTTCGCTTCCTCCGTTCAGACTCCTTCTCATTGGTCTTAATGGAAGATGCTCAATGAATATGTACATTTTGCTAAATGCTCTCATCTGACTGTCTAACTTTGTATATATCTCTGTCCCATGATCATGCTGTATTGTGGATACTTTTTTGATCGTTTGATGTATAATCACTGTTAATTGGAAGCGCTCACATGCTGATATAAACGGGTAGAGAAGAAGCATCGGGGTGGGGGGTAATGGGTTTACTTTTCCTTATTGTATACTTGTTTTGTCTCTTTTGGTGTGTTGTTTCTTTTGTTTGTTGCAAAATGAAAATAAAAGTTTAAAAAAAAAAATAAATACTTAAAGGATATTCATGAACAAACAAACCTTTTTCAAAGAAGGGGAAGCTGTAAAACTAGAGGACATACAATGAAGCGGCAAGACGGTAAACTTATAAGCAACACAGGAAATATTTTTTCATTATAAGGGTGGTGGATGCTTGAAATGCTCTCCTCGATGGAGGTGGTGGGGGCAAATACAGTGATAGAATTCATAATTGCATGGGACAGACACAGTGGATCCCTTTATAGCAAGAGGATGAAATCAAGATATACTTAATTATCTTTTATACTTCAATAAATAGATGGGGCGGGGGTGACCTACAATGAGCGGCCGGTACAATTCTAAACAAAGGCATAGAGAGGGGTGACCTGAACAGAGTGGTAGTTACAACCATTCTAGCCACCTTACTGGGCAGACTAGATGGACCATACTGGTCTTTATCTGCCGTCATATACTATGTTACTGTGCAAATTGTTGCAAAGGCATTGTCCATACAGACACAGTGCTGGGTTTTGAACACTAGACATATACCAAGTTCTGCTTCAGGGCATATTCACTTCATGTTCTCTTCAGATGTTTCAAAGTTCCTACACAAAGTTCTGTTGATATTGTGAATTGCTAAATGTTGAAGTTATTTATCAGTGACCCTAGATTCAGAACACAATTTCATAATCTGGACTCTGTTTATTCAGAAGGGAGAAGGGTTAATGTGATAGTGTCAAGTGCCAAATTTCTGCTAACTATTGCTACCTGGCTATAGTACAAGGTCTCTTCACTTGAGTGATAATTACTATCAACAAAAAACTGTTCACTCAAAACACAAATGAGGGTATTAAAACTCTGTCAATACTGTAGTGGCTTTTCTAATGATCAGAGAAAGGTCTCAGACTGTTAGCACTTAGCCAATTGATTTCCCAGCTACTGGTGCCACATTTGCATCAACGACCTTCTCTGTTACATCTAGAATTCTCCTTATAACACCTTAAATTCCTTCATATGGAAATATATTCCAAAAGCTCTCCACAATTGTTCTTAAAGCTGTTCTCAACATTCAGTGGTTCTAATGAACCACGTACTGTAGTGGTTCTAATGAATTAGTAAGCTGACCTTCTAATGAACCACATACTGTAGTGGTTCTAATGAATTAGTAAGCTGACCTTCTAATGAACCACGTACTGTAGTGGTTCTAATGAACCACCTACTGTAGTGGTTCATTAGAAAATCCACTACAGTATTGACAGTTTTAATACCCTGATTTGTGTTTTGAGTTAACAGTTTTTTGTTGATAGTAACTATTGCTACCTTGCATCCAGTTTCCTCACAAATGTGAACGTTCATACTTTTAAATCTATGAGCTCAGAGAAACTCTGGATAAAAGCTCCTTGGATTGATGTGCTCCTTTGTCTGCCAAGCAGTTTTGAAGCAACTATTTGTACCACACAGAAAATGGGATTGCACAACTTAAAACATCTCTCTTATGGATAACCATTGGAATTGTCTCAATATAGGCCACAAACTCATTTTTATTTCTCCACAACAAAAATTCAGTTAATGTATCTTGTGAAGTCTGTAATTTTTCAAAATATACCTTTTAAGCTGACCTATAATTCAGTACAATAATCAAATATGTTTAACAAAGACTGGGCTAAAATACGTAATTTGTGATCTTCTAAATATAGCTTAAGTTGATGCACTCATTTTAATTTATAATGTGCTCATTGAATTACCTTTGAAATCTGTCTGGATCCAATTCCACCCTTTTTGGTCTTTACCACCAAAGAATAGAATTCTTCATCCCAAGGAACTGGATTGCCACCATTCAATAGAGGAATCAAAAACATGTTTTCTCTATTCCCCCCATTCCCACATAAACTGTTTTATCAATATTTAAGCTCAAACAACTCTGGTCCCACTAATGCCTGATCTCTTCTAAACAAAAATTAATATTCCATACAGACTATATTCTATCTCCCTCCAATGGTATTAACAACTGAATATCATCTGCATTTGGGTAAAATACTAGACTATGTGATATTACTAACTTTCCTAGGGCCTGAAGATCAATATTAAACCATATCAGTGAAAGTGGTGAACCGTGCAGTACCCACCCTCCATTCTCAGTAATATATTTCTGACTGATGACTTATATATCTTACCTTAAATTTTCTCCCTTCTAGGAAAGACTGAATTCATGTTAGGGCCATCCATCTTATATGCTCAATTAATATTTTCATCTTGACCAAAGATATCAATAAGAGCAGGATTCCCTTATCTAAGTAAAAATAAACATGATCTCATAGTGCAAATTAATATGGTTTCAGTACCACTTCCTATCCAAAAAACACTGTGTCCTTCATCCAACAAATCATAATCCTTCAAAAATCCACTAATATTTTTCCAATAATTTAGCCATCATAGGTAAATTTGATATGGGCAAAAATTGCACACTGACTACTGAATGCCCCCTATTTTCTTCAACATAGGGCATACTACTGCCTCTTTAATTGTAGGGGAACAATACCATTGTGGAAAGATGAATTGATCAATCATTTAAAAATATTGATGGGAACATAATCCAAAGAGGAGAAAATAGTCATTAAGGTCTTAAGCATCTGCATCACTCTTTAAACTGTTAATTGATAAAATGATTCCAACATCACTTCTTCATCTTTTACTAATCCTTCACCTTCCTTTCTATTTATTCCACTATTCCATCTTTTACTTATCTTCATCATCTAAATTTCTCAAATAGCCAACTTTTCGGCTTCATCTTTAATTTCCACTTGTTCTGCAAGCATCATTTTCCTGCTAAATTCTTTACCACCCTAAACAGTTCTCTTGCTTTGTTCTCTGCCTTTTCAATCTTATTAAGTTATTGTAACTTTTTAGCAGCTCAATTAACAGCTAAGTAATTATTAGATTCTGTCTTCTAAATTTTCCTATCAGTCACTGGTTTCGATTTCAACCGTCTTTCCAATTTCCATACTTTCCTTTTCTGTGATTTGAGATCTTCGGTAAACCATATGGTTTGTTGCCCCATACAAATATGACCTAATTTTGTCAGGATCATGTATAGATTGACATATATGTTTAAATGCCATTTTAGAACAGGAGCTTTTAAAATTTGGGGATGCTTACCATGTTTAAATTCTCTGGGGGTGTGGTGGGATAGGGAGAGGGAATCGTTGGGTAGGCCTATAATGTAGATGTGGATTCCCCATCTCATATTGGCAATTGTGATAGGGCTGAAGCTAGTGAAGCTGTGAATTTGGAAAAAAACGTTGTCTTTCACAAAGCAGCTGACTTGCATGAGCTGCAATTGCATAGCAACACAGCTAGAGGGAGCAGGCACGAACCTGCAGAGGCTGAGCGAACACACCCAGGAAACTCAAGAGGAGAACGGTTTTATAAGCAGAGAGCTGCAGCCAGACTAAGGAGGGGAGAAAGAGGAGAAGAAGTCAGGATCCAAGGAAGAGAGACTCCAGGAGAAGCCAGGATCCAAGGGAGAGAGACTCCATGCCTAGAGGGAGGCCTGAGCTCACCAGAAGGATTGAGAAAGGAACTTAAAGGTACTGGAAGGAAAGGTCCTGACATACTGAGAAGCAGAGAGGCCTGGATTCGTTACCTGGCCGTCCCAAGCTTCAGGGACAACACGCAGTGCCTAGGAGACTCACAGAAACAGTCTGTAAAGGAGATCGTATCCAAGGAAGGGTACCTGGTAAGGAAAATACCAGCAGCACTGACTTCAGGAAGCCAAGGTACAGTGGTAGTTTAATTCTAAAAAGAGACTTAGCTCCTAGAAGGGCTTTTGAATCAGATAAACATTCTGAGAGGAATTAAAGAAGGCAGGAGTTCTCAAAGCCACGCCATAGAGGCTTAAGAACAAACCATGCTTCCTACTTGAAACCCCTTGAACAGCCCAGCTGGAGGATAGGTGAAGGAAATACTAATTTGCCCACTATAGCAGCCAGGGAGAGCTCAAATATAGGAGAAAGCACAGATGAGTTGGAACCCATGCAAGTGGAGCCTGGGGATTTAGAAGCATTGTCACAGGAGGAATTAATGGACTGCTCTATTTGTGTTGCGGGAAGCCTTGAGTCACTCCCAGAGCTATAGTTTACCAGAACATGCACTAACAATGATTTTGCTGACATTGAGCTAAAGGAGAGCTGGTTTATTTGTTTCACTCTGAAGTTTAGAAAACCCTTTATATTCTACAAGGAACTGTGAAGCCTGTAACAGTTTTACTTGTTTAATAACACTTTTGCACAAACCTGAGAATAAGGAAAACTTTACCTTTGTTACTTAGCGAACCTCAGTGCTAAAATGGAAATAAAAGCTTTTTGTTTACCCTCTACTTGGCATCCACAACTCATTTCTATAAGGAGAAAGGACTACAAGGACCAAGGTGCATCTGGCCCATAAGAGTCTTTTACTTCTACAATTGATTTAAATGCACAACCTACCCCTGAAGCCACCGGCCACCAGGGGGGGTGGTGACACAATGCACATCTCTATCAAGTTGTTGGCATTTCCATCTGCTTCTAGGTGGCTGTGTTTGCTGAGGTCTTCCCCCTCTAATCATCCCCTTACCTCAACTACCCCTCTGCCCCCTGGACCTTGACATACCACCATGACACTCTGAACCACATCTTATTTCCCCAACCCCCAACCCTTAAGGGGTCATTGGTGCTATTTTGGAAATAGCTGCTTGATGAAGAGGAATGAGTGGGCATTGCTTCTAATCACACTAAACACCAAGGACCCCTTGTAAGGCTAAGAATAGAGGGATTTTCTTGCAGGAAAGTAGGGGAATTGATTTTGCCAGGGTAGTGTGGGAATAGGAGAGATGTTAGCATGGAATGCAGGATTGGGAGGAGATCATGGTCTGGGGGCAGCTTGGGGGTGTGGTCAAGGCTGGGGTGATTAGACCTGTGGCACTGAGCCAGGTGCATGTGCATAGCAGGAGCAGAGATTTTAAGAAGTTGTTCCCAGACATATGTGGAGGGTAATTTCATGGGTTTTTTTTTCTGTGTAGCTTCTCCAAATCAGTGCTCCTGCCAGGGGCGTCTCTATAATGAGGCCGAGTGAGGCAGTGGCCTCAGGTGGCAACTTTTTGGGGGCAGCAAAAATTGCCCCCAAAAAGCCCGCCTTACTCGGCCTTCAAAAAAAAAAGAAAACGATCGGTAGAGCCATTGCTGCTGCCAATGCAGCAGCAGCAGAAAATAGTGCCCTGCGGCCGCCACGGCAAAGCCCTCTTCTTTCCTTCAGCGCCGGCTTTACAGAGCCGCGAAGAGAGAGTTACCCTTTCTCGCGGCTCTGCTAAGCCCACCAGCACTGATGGGAAACAGGAAATGCCTGTTTCCCATCAGCACCGGTGGGCTTAACAGAGCCGCGAGAAAGGGAAACTCTTTTCGTGTCTCTGTAAAGCTGGCGGTGGTGCTGAGGGAGAGAAGAGGGCTCTGCCGGGGCTGCTGTGGCACACTTTCTTCTGTCGCTGCTGCAGTGGCAGCGGCAGTGGCCTCAGCTTCAGCAGCCATTTTCTTCAAGTGGGTTGATGGGGGGGGTTAGGACTGGTAATGGGCTATGGAGGGGGGCTAGGACTAGAAATGGGCTGATGGGGGAATTAGGACTGGAGGTTGGGCTGATGGGGGGGCTAGGACTGGAAATGGGCTAATCGGGAGGGGGCTAGGGCTGGTAATGGGCTATCAGGGGGGCTAGAGCTGGTAATGGGCTATTGGGGGGGCTAGGACTGGAAATGGGCTGATGGGGGGTAGAACTGGAAATGGGCTGATCGGGAGGGAAGCAGGACTGGAAATGGGCTGATGGGGGGTTAGAACTGGAAATAGGCTGATCGGGGCTTAAGAATGGATATAGGCTGATCAGGAGGGGGGTTAGAACTGGAAATGGGCTGATCAGGAGGGGGCTAGGACAAGAAATAGACTGATTGGGAGGCTAGGACTGGAAATTGACTTATTGGGGGGTTAGGACTGGTAATGGGCAGATGGGAGGCTAGCACTTGGAATGAGCTAGGACTGGTAATGGGCTGATTGGGGGGCTATGACTAGAGTGGGCTGATAAGGGGGCTGGGACTGGAAATGGGCTATGGGGGAGGGGAGAAGAGTGCTGCTGGCCCTGGAAGAAAACTAGGGTCTAGGGCTACAAATTGGCTGATGTGTGAGGATGGTAATGTAGAATAGGACTGGAAGGGAGCGGATAATGAGAGGGTCTGCCAGGTGAAGGAGGGGGCAGGAAGGGAGCAGACACAGGGGAAGGAGGGGGCTGGAAAGGAGATGACACCTGGGATGTACTGAAGGGGGACTGGAAGGGAGCTGACACTTGGGGATGGGAGTGGTAAGTGGTTGGGTAATGGGGAGGAGGCTGGAAGGGAGTTGACATGCAAATGGCACTGGAAGGGGGATGGACAGAGGGTAGGGTGACTGGAAGGGAGCTGACTGGGGGTGTGTGGCACTGAGAGTGGACATAAGCTGATATCTGGTATGGTATTTGGACTAGAAGGGGCTGGACAATGGGGAATGAGGGGGACTGGAAGGGAATGGACACCAGTGGCAGTCGTGGGAATTCAAGGCGATTGACTTTAGAAGTTACTGGGAGGGGAGGACTGGAAAGGGGGCTGATACTGGGGAGGGTTATTGGAACTGGAAATGGGCTGATTGAAGGAAGTGAAGGAAACAAAAGAAGAGATAAGAAATGGCAGATGGACTATATACCACAGAAAGAGAGCTAATAGAAGACAGGAAAGCAGAAGCCTCAGATTGGGACCAGCATGATCAAAGAATAAAATGGTCAGAAAACAAAGGTAGAAAAAATTATTTTATTTAATTTTAGTGATTGGACTTTGTGCTATTTTTATATTTTACACAGTATTGGGGAACTGTATCTCTTATTTATCTGATGTTGCACTGCATGTGGACTCTGGCTTCTTGGGGTTTCAATTTAAATTTTGTCTACTTATTTTTATTTTTATTTCTACCTTAGATTGTGGTTACTTCTTCTGTACTTGGTGAGGGTCAATGTTATGAGTGTGTGACTGAGGTTAGGTGTTCTGTTAACATGGAGTTTGTACATAAAGATCTATACTGTACTGTAGTAATTTGACTTGTTCAGCTTTTCAAATAGGTGTATGGATGTTCCAGGGCCCACTGTAGTATTTACAGTGATGCTTTTTTTGGATGGGCTCCTTATGTGAGTTTTGGACGTTTGTGCTGATATGGTATGGTATAGTATTGTATGGTAGGTTTGCTCTTTGTTGTAGGGTTTTGTATAAGTTCACAATATGCCTGGTACTGGAGAATAGTGGTGGTTGTTGTTGTTGTTAGTGAGATGATCAGAATCAGATTTTTTTTTTTTAATATTGAGTTCTGTGGGTGAATGTCCTGGTTCTGCTCTGCACCTACTGTGAATGCAAAATATATGTTGAAAAAGAAAAAGCAAGAACCATAACGCAGTTTATAACAACAAAATAAAAATGAGTTATAATTTAGTTTTATAAACTGTGCTGTTGGTTCTTGCTGTCTTTTAGTTCCTTGATCTGCAAATAGGACCGTACCTAGACCTGTGTAAGTGGTGCAGCCGCACAGGGCAGAAAGGCTTGGGGGTCACATTTTGGCTGTCTGCAGTTGCCCTGCCGCCACTGGCAGGACAATAGCAGGCAGCTGAAATGCGCTCCCCAAGCCTTTTCACAGTACTTTAAGCAGGTCTGGTCCCTCCCTCCTCCGGCGCGATGTCAGAATAGAGAGGGATAGATCTGCTTAAAGTGCCAGTGCCTTTCAGATCAGGTGCATGCTCCCTCCTCCTCCCCATACCTCCATCCAGCACTGCCTGCTCTTTCCCTGTTGCTGGCGTCACCATGAAAAAAACAGAGGGCGGCAGCAGCAGGTAAAGAGCAGGCAGCGCTGGATGGAGGTATGGGGGGAGGGGAGTGTGCGCCCGAGCTGCAAGTTGCACAGGGTGTGATTGCAGCTCTATATGGCCCTGTGTGCAAACATCTTGCCTTTCCTCCATATAATCTAATTGGCTTTTTGGTTTGGTTCAGTCTCTGATAGGATTTCTGAAAAGCCCCGCCCCCTCTAGGATGTGTGGGGGGGGGGCGCCATTTCATACTTCGCCTCAGGCAGCAGATTGCCTTGAGCTGCCCCTGGCTCCTGCTGTAGGTCGAGCGGCATATCTGTGCAGTCCTATACCAATTTTACAACAGGCTCTATGTTTGTCAGAGCCTCTTGTAAAACACTACGAAAGATGTCTATGTCTTGACCTGGATGTGTGAGTTCGCCTGTCCAAATCCTATCTAAAATCTACCTTCATGTCAACAGCATATAAATTATTTTAACTAAATGACATTCCATTTCAGTATTAAAATTGAAACATTATCTTTTTAATTGAATTTTTGAAGTCATTTCATCTCGTGGTGGATCTTGTCATTTAGAGACATACTAAATGAAAGAGGTTAATAGAAAAGCTTGTGAACAATTGCTTTAAAAATTTAACATTTCAGTTCCAAGGGTCAAAAGTTACCTCTTAAACAATAATTATCTATCTGAGTAGCTGGATCCCCTGCTGATTGACTGTTTCTCATTCAAAAGGCTTATTAAAAGGACAGTAAAAGATTGAATTCTTGTCCAGGTCTAGTTTTAAAAATGCTCCAATGCTACTGCTTACAAATGGAACAGACTGCAAAGTGTAATGCTTTGTAATTTAATTTTTATATTGGTACTCATATTTTTGTAGCCATCCATATGCACCATGTACTGTGGTGGGGTTTTAAGGCAGCACAGAACAATATAGATAAGCAACAAGCCTGACAAAGGGCAATTCAGAAACCCCCAGGGTAGAAAATAGTAGAAACAGAAGTGGGGATTTTCCTTTAAGAGGGTCCTTGTGGTTGGAGTCCTTTGAAGAAGGAAGGGTGTTGATCCCAGGCCACATACTAAGCAGGAGACATAAAGAGGGAGGAAGCAAGTTCACCATGGCAGGTCCTAAGGGTGCTCATTCATGCTGCAAGGAAGGGGTCCCATAGCATAGAGCTTAATACTGGAAGAGGGAGAACCATCCTCACCATGGATTGAAGCCTCCTAAACTGTGGCATGATCAGCGCAGTTGTGAGCTTTCTAACTGCTCATATGTATGCCCTGGGAGACCCAGACTGCTTTTAGCTCTCTGAATGGGGTTGGATCTTAAGACAATGACAATGGCAAGGCTACATCTGCTATTCTTGACGACCACGGAGGAACACTCTGGACACCAATAGGTGGTAGTTATGGAAGATGAGTTTCATGCCCAAGACCCACTCCCCGGTTCTAGCACAGTGCTGGATGAACTTTTGCTAGAGCTGATCATATTCAAATGGATATTCTGGTTATAAGTGACAAAATGAATTGAGACTGAAACCAGAAGCCCTTTTAAATTAAGGGCTACTACAGTGTGAAATCCTGCCTAAGCCTTGAACTTAAAAAAATAACTAGGCTTCAACAGAGTGTACAGTATTTTTTTCTTTCTTTTTGGCAAAAAACAATATGTGAAGCTTTTTTCGTGTGCACGTTTCCAAAAAAACATGCATTAATAAGCTGTTTTGCATGAAATTGATTCACAGCAGCTCATTAATTTAGAATTTAAGTCAACTTTCATGTAAAGTACTCTTCACGCAAAAGTGTGAAGGCCTATTTTAGAAACGATATGGAGGATGTAATTGAGGTGTTGTGGTGGCGATATTACAATTCAGACGGCATTTTAGAAAAGGCTCTGCTAAACATGGAGCCTTTCCTAAAATACAGAATATGGAGGTGCAGAAGTGTATAAGTATGTGCCAATATGTGGAGCCAGAGGAGCCAATTTTTTTCCTGTCTGCTTTGCACTCTCCCGTATTGTGGACTTTTATGTATATTATGTGGGTGGGACGGTTTGGGTGGAAACCTGTCCTATTGTGTTTGTATATTTCTTCATATTGCTTGATTGCTTTTGGTATGGCATAGGATTGAAATCAATTTAAAAAAAAAAAGAGGAGCCAATTTACAAACCTACATGTTGAAAAACTCAATGGTGGCAACTTGTTGCCTCTCAAATGTAAATGCTGACACTTACATGTAGAGGTTGGCATTCTGGACCTTGAGAGGGTAATTCTATAAACTTATACATGGGTAAAATGCATTGCATGTGTGTATTTGGTACTTGTAAATCTCATGTACTTTATAAAATAGGGCATATGGATGCATCTGAATCTAGTCGCGGCAGTTAAGCCTGAGAGCAGGCTCATCAGCCTAACTACGCACTCCTAGATGAGCATGGGACTTATGAGTGCACTTAGAAAATAATGACCCCCTAAACTGCATGCATACCATCCCACATAGAATCAGTCCCTCCATGTGTAAGTATTGGCATTTTCCCATATAAGTCACCCATTTTGCAAACCTACATGTATAAATGCTGCTAATTAACTACAGAGGCTACTATTTTTATCTAAGTTAAATTTGGAGTGAGAAAGAAACTAGGGAGAATTAGAGGATAACCCCTTTGATCTCTCCTGTGAAGAGCTAACTAAAATACACACTTTTTAAAAACCTACACATACTATTTGGGGGAAGTAAGATGGAGGCAAGGAGGAACTCATTTTTATTCCTTAGCCTGAATCTCGGAGTTGTTTCTGCAGCCGAAGTATGGGTCGCAGGAAACGCGAGCAGTTGAACTTACCCTCGGGTCCAGTGCTGGGCTCTCATGGACAAAAGACTTTGGTCTCTTGAGGCTTCTCATGCGGTGTTGGAGTGGCATCTTCAGTGGGGCTGGCAGAGGAACTGTCGTCCCTGAACGCTTCAGGTGTGTTGCTCTCACCGGAGCTCTGCACCCCGCCGCGACCCGGATGCAAGTGGCCAATAGGAGTTGTGCTTCCCTCCAGCCTGCTGATGAGCACGCCGTTGAAGTGAGGTAAAGGGGGCTCTCTGCTGGCGGGGTCAGCTTCTTCAGTCTGGGACATGGAGAAGTGGTGTAATGACTGCTGCAGAAGTGGTGTCATCGGCGCAGCCTGGAGTGTCGCTACCTTCTGTAGCTAAGGTATTGGTGAAGCCTGCGGTGAAAAACATGGATGCGCTGAGGGAGGCAATTGCAGTGGTGAACTCTTGCTTAAGTTCTCTTGTGGGTGCTGTGAGTACTGATTTAATTGAAATTAAGAATTGTTACTCCAACACCCAGGAGCAGCAAGCAGGGAAAATCCTCACATTTGAGCACGAAATGGGACAACTTCGGGACCTGGTGGTGGCCCAGATTAAGGACAGGACTGGGACTTTGAGGAAGATTGATATCTGGAAAATCAAGTTTGGTGGTGTAACATCAGGCTTTTGAACTTTCCCAGATCCCCAGTTTTGTCACCAGCGGAGATGTTGAGGAAATATTTTGGGGAGGTGTGGAAACTTCCTTCTGAACATTTTCTATCAGGGACTCGGGCCCCATGAGGGCCGGGGATCTCAGTGTTGCTTCTGGTTCTGTTTCTTTGGGGGGTGGGGATCTAAAGGGTTTTTTGGAAAACTCCCTTGAGGTAAATACAGGTAAATCTACCCTCCTTGTTACCCTGGCTTTGGAGTCAGATAAAGCTTTAATTTTCCGCTCTTACTTTAGGAACTTTAATGTGTCTTTTCTGGGGTCTCAGGTCAGAATGTTTCCTGATTTGTCTAGAGGTTCTCAGATGAGGAGGAGGGAGTTCATGGCCTTTTACCTATAGTCCTGGCCTTTGGGGCTACCTTTCAGTTAAAATTTCCTGTTAAATGTTGTGTTTCCTATAAGGATAAAGTGCATATGTTCTTTGAGTCCAGACAGCTCTTAGAGTTCCTTAGTGTTAGAGAAGAAATGTCTGTTCAGGTTGCTGTTCCTTCCCATATGACTGACACGTAAGTCTCTACTGCCTTAAATCATGTTTCTTTTTGATAGTAGGTGGTGTGTCTCCTTTTATGTTCCTGCCCTTACTAAGGTTATTTCTTGGTATACCCCCTTATTTCCTTTTTGTTGTGGACTACGTTGGATATGGATGTATATTTCCTAAGCTTTATGAGCTTTTTTCTCTTTTGTTTCCCTCTGTTTGATTTTTGTAATCCATTATCTTTACATTCATGGAATTCCTGGATGTGTATATTAAAACTTCAATAAAAAAAAATAAAAAACAAACAAACAAATCTACGCATGCCAGGGAGCAGATATAAATACCAGTGTGCACAATTTTGCCCATGTACTTTTATTCCCTTTCTGAAATGGGAATACATGTGAAAATGTTTGCCCCATCCTGACCACTCCCTACCTGCCAACTTGAAAATGTTCACATAGTAAGGGCATCCACACATAAACTGAATCATTTCTAAAATGACCATTTACATGTGGATGTCAATTACATGTTTACATTCCTTATTATACATGTGTAATTGTGAACAAAGCTTCTAAAATAACCATCTTTCTATTGCAAAGGGCACTTTTGCAAAAAGGACTTCATGCATAAAAAACACATAAAACAACAACATTTGGGGATATTGTACTAAGACAGCTGTGCACCGTTATGGCCCAGGCCCATAGCCATTGCCATTGACCTCTAACCCTAGATATGTCAGGGTCATATGCGGCCTCCGACACCGCAAAAGCTAACGCTGTAGTGGCAATATTGCTGATCATAGTGGCGCATAACCGTATCAGTACAATATCGGGCCCTAAACCCCTAAATTGGCCTCTGAAAATTGATTAGGGTTGAGTGCCTAAATATTTTCTTAAAATTTCACTGAACTCCTAAATTTAGGAGCATAAAAAGTAGTGGAGGAGTGGCCTAGTGGTTGGGGCAAGGTACTTCAAGCCGGAAGGTCGGGGGTTCAAATCCCACTAGAGGACAGCAACCTTGGGCCGGAAGGACTGGGGTTTCTAGTCCCACAGGTGCTCCTTGTGGTCTTGGGCAAGCCACTTAACCCTCCATAGCTCATGTTCTCTGTAAAATAGTTATCTCCAAGTTATAATGCCCTGTTCAATGTAATTTCAGTTTGTTCAATGTAAACCGCACTGATGCAGAATAGCGCGGTATATAAGAGAATGTAAATAAATAAATAAATAAATAATAGCAACAGCTGAAAATGTAGGGGCATGTTTACTAAAGAATGTCATTTAGAAGCCTAAATTTAGGAGTTCATCTTTTGTTGAATATTGGTGCCTTAGATCCTTTTCCTGGGTGGTGACTCCCAATGTTAAACCTAGCATAATTTAACTAAAATTCAGATTATTCTCATTTATTTATTTAACATTTCTTATATACCACCTTTCATGATATCAAGGCGGTTTACATTGAACAAACTGAAATTACATTGAACAGGGCATTATAAATTGGAGATAACTATTTTACAGGGAACATGGGCAATGTAGGGTTAAGTGGCTTGTCCAAGACCACAAGGAGCACCTGTGGGTCTAGAAACTCCAGTCCTTCCGGCCCAAGGTTGCTGTCCTTCATTAAAGGACATGTTTACTTAGCCATGTTTACTACTTCCAATGGGATTAAGCTCATCGTGTATATGTTCTTTGAGTCCATTACCTCTTCCTCTTACACTACCCGGATGACAGTACCACTGATCACTCACCATCCAGCTAGGCAAATCTACGCAAATGTCCAATCAATTCGCATTGTACAGATGTAAATAGTTACCCCTGTTTCTTTCCAAGTTCCTATTCCTGTTATTTGTAAACACAAATCAAGTCATTTGAAATGTGTATGTAAAATGTTCCATGTAAACCGCACTGATGGAAAATAGCGCAGTATATAAGAAAATGTAAATAAATAAATCGTAATGACTAACGCGTGATGAAAATATCTAGTGTGCTAAAAATTCCACACTGACTGCTTAGTATATGATATGATGTGGGCTTAGTGGGTTATAGGTGGAGATTGGGAGTGGACTCCACAAGGCACTTAGTATATACAGTAGTAATTATCGCATGCTGCCATTTATGTTGTAAGTGCAATTGTACTTAATGCCTCCTCAAGAGTCATTAATTGGAAACAAACTTAATGAGCGATAAAGTATTGTTCTGTGCGGTAACTGCAGGAGGACACACCTCCAACAGTCAGCATTCAGCCTTTGTACTCACCACACTAATTTTAGCTATTAAAACATGGTAAGTACAAAACTTACTGCAGTTTAGTAAACAGGCCTCTATGGAGATAATTTTATAACGAGGCACCTATTTTAGGCTTCAACAATGTACACAGATGCCAGAATTTTAATCACTTCTGCATGTTAATGTTCCTTTATAAAATTCTGACTAACATGAATGTTGTAGTGATGAAAGCTCCCAGGAAGAAAGGGAAGTGGAAGAAAATCCTAGTTTCCCCTTTGAAATGAATGACAGTTCACTTGTGCATAAGACTTGCAAGCCAGATCAGAAAAAAAAACAGCTCCCTGCTAAGGTCAGGCCACGCCCTAGCTCAGGGGTGCAGACAAGCTTGCCTGATGATTGGTCACACAGGTGCAGAGAACAGGGACTGCCGAGCAGCCAACGGTTCTTAAAATCACGAGCAGAGCAGAACAAGGGGGGAAGGAGGAAGGCAAAGGACAACAGAGAGAGCAAGGCTGAGCATAGCTGGAGGAGAAAGAAAGAAGAAAACTCCCAGGAAAGCAGCTACCTAAGAGGGACTGGAGAAGGACATAAGGAGGCTGAATTTCAGAGCCTGGAGGATCCCAGGAAGAAAGAAATCAGCGCTTGTCTGAGGAACCATCCCCAAGGTAAAGCCAGCAGTTTCAGAGCTGAGGAATCAACAGAGAAACAGTTTGCTATTGCTAAGGTCCAGGAAGCAGAACCCTCACCATCTACTGCTAAGAGGTGGGTGGAAAGTTTTATGTATGGGAAAAGTCAGAGCCCTGATAAAAGCAGAACAGCTGAGTCTTCAAAGCTAGAAGCACTGAGAGAGTTGTTTGCTGAGGGAAAAGTTCACTCCCCTAATACAACTGTGCCTTTAAAAGCTGAATTGCTATGGAATCAGTTCCAGGAATTTCTAAAGGAGAGAAAGTCTGGGAGAGTTTGTAACTTTGATAGAGATACCATATATACTGATGCCATAGAAGGAATGCAAATAGATTCCTGTTTGCCAAGCTCTGAGTGTGAACCTGTACCAATGGATTGCTCATTGTGTTTAAAAGAAGAGTCTACATTATTGAACTGAGCTGAGAGACTGTGAAACAATATAGAGAATAAGTGAAATACCTGTTTAGAATTAAGGAAAGCGAATACTGTGTTTTACTAAGCTTAATTGCCTTCTGAAGCTAAGAAGCAGTGCTTAGAAGAAGTTTGCTTTGAGAAAAGAAAACCACAGCTGTTGCAAGTTTATCTATATTTCTGTTGAATGACCACATGAGGCAGTCCTCGGTGTAAGCTTGTGGGAATAAGAACAACTGAACAGTGAAAAGAGGTTTTTGTTACATCATTCTCTGTTACCTGATTTATCCTTTATGTTGGAGAAGCATCCTTTTTGCCTTGTTTGTGTATTGAGCTTAAATGCCCTGGAAATCCCCACAAAATAAATTTTCTTGCTGCCTTGAACAACCGACTCACAACTACAATTTGTCCTTAAAGAATAAACTAACTACAAGTCCCAGAATACCTCTGGTGACAACAAGGGAAGCTTTATTCAAAAGTGGACAACATAAGGCTGTTTCCTGCTTGTAAGCTCTTGGGCCCAAGCGGAAGCATCGCAATGTACATATTTACCTAGAAAGAGTTTGGGTTGCGTATGGGATGTACAAGCAAGTATACAAATTGTTTATAGAATACAATATTTTATGTTTATATCTGCAAAATGTAGGCATGGTAATTTATACCAATACAGCTGGTGTAAGTGATAATGTCTTAATTTAAGGCATGTTCTCTGCAACTTATACTTGTATTTGATAGTCATGTAAGCACATACTTCATTTTGTAAAATAAGTATAGAATGGGCACATGAAAATGCATGTTAACTAAAAATGACTTTATAAATGGTGACATTTTAATTATCATTTAATGTCCTTTCTTAGAGTCCTGCTAGACAAGTCTAGACAAGAGGGGTTTATTTACATTCTCTTATATACCGCGCTATTCTGCATCAGTGCGGTTTACATTGAACAAACTGAAATTACATTGAACAGGGCATTATAACTTGGAGATAACTATTTTACAGGGAACATGGGCTATGGAGGGTTAAGTGGCTTGCCCAAGACCACAAGGAGCACCTGTGGGACTAGAAACCCCAGTCCTTCTGGCCCAAGGTTGCTGTCCTCTAGTGGGATTTGAACCACTGACCTTCCGGCCTGAAGTACCTTGCCCCAACCACTAGGCTACTCCTCCACTAAAGGGTTGTGTTCCTTTACCAGCAGATTGGTGGAGACAAAGAACCAATGAAAAACCCAGGTTTCAATGACATCACTTCCTTGGCTCTATTCGCCTCAGCCATCAGAGGTTGCTTCAGTTTTCATCCCAAAGCATATGGAAGAAATATGGCAAGCCTCACATAATCTCAACAATGGGCAACAATGAGTGATCAACTGTAGAAAACTATATACAGGAAAGCATAAACAGAAGGCTGTCTGTAGAAGATGAAACTGCATAAGAACATAACATAAGAACATAAGATATGCCATACTGGGTCAGACCAAGGTCCCTCAAGCCCAGTATCCTGTTTCCAACAGTGGCCAATCTAGGTCATACGTATCGAGCAGTTTCCCCAAAAGACACAACTGCAGAACTAAGTATAAAAATCATAGTGGACCCAAGGGTACCATAGCAGAAGAACAGAGCAATACAGTTCCAGGGGCAGGCCCTGGACTAGTCTAGCAGGACTCAAGGAAAGGACATTAACTGGTAAGTAAAATGTCATCTTCCATACGTCCTGTTAGACTAGTCCAGACAAATGGGATGTTCCAAAGCTACAACTCCATTGGGCGGGAAGAAAACACAGCAGCTCACAAAACTCTTGAGTAAAGGCCGTGTCTGCCCTCACGTGGACATCCAAGTGATAATGCTTGACAAAAGTGGAAAGTGATACCCACGTTGCTACCAAACAAATGTCTGCAGGGGCTATTGAGCTCCACCCCACCCACAAGGATGCCTGTGCTTGGGTAGAATGGGTGCACAAACCCTCCGGAACCAGTCGGTTCCATAACAGAGACGCCAAGGCAACGTCGTCCTTCAGCTAGCACCTCAAAGTCAACTTAGCCGCTGCATCATTCTTGCATGGGACAGCAAAAAGAATAAAAAGATTGGTGGACTAATGAAAGGAATTCGGAACCTCCAAGTACTGAAGAAGCACCCTCTGGACATCCAGAAGGCGAAGATCCTTATCCTTCCCCTGACACTGCTCCTTAGAGAAGGAGGGCAGGCAGACCACCTAGTTCATGTAAAAGGGATAAAGCAGCTTAGACAAGAAGGAAAGCACAGGCTGAATGCAAACAGTCTCCTTTGAAAAGGACAGATAACGATCTTGGCTACCCTGGCACTTCTCGTGCTGCCTTGCCTGCAGCTCAGAAATCCACCTTGCGGAATAAATCGCTACCAAGAAAACCATCTTAATGTCAAATCCTTCAAAGTAACATGCATCAAAGGCTCAGAGGGTGCCAGCATCAGGACCTTGAGAACCAGACACAGATCCCAAGAAGGGATCAAACACTGGAGGTGAGGACACAGATACTGAACTCCATGTAGAAAGCAGATGATGTCCAGATGCAAGACTAGAGACTTACCAGCTACCAGACCTTAGAAACAGGTCAAAGTTGCTACCTGAACTTTCAGGGAGCTAAGGGAAAGGTCCTTCTCCAGTCCATCCTGTAGAAGGCAAACAGAAATGGCACCTTGGCCACTACAGTAGTCAACTGTCAAGTGCTACACCATTGCTCAAAGAGGCAGCAGATCCACATTTGTGCTATCTTGGTAGACTTTCTAAGGGCTACAAGTAGAGCAGAAACCATCACTGAAGAGTAGTCCTTATGTGCTAGCCGTCTCCTCTCAAACGTCAAGCCTTATGTGAGAAGGGAACCGGATGCTCCAGAAGAATTGGTCCCTGTGGCAACAGGCTCCAAGATGGAGGTAACCAAAAAGAAGGCACCTGCAGGAGCCACATCAAGTCCCCAAACCACATCTCCTTGGCCAATCCAGTGCCACTAGAACAATCCTGTCCAGGTAGAATTCTATACAACGAATCATATGCCCCACCACACATACAAAAGTAGCTGACTTGGCCAAGGCTGACTTGCCTTCAGACCCCACTTCCATGTGGCAACTGAAGAAGCAGTGAACTTTGGCATTGGAGCAGGTTACGATCATATACATTTCAGGGTGACCCCAGTGGTGCAGAATCAACTGAAATGCCTCCTGCCTCAACTCCCATTCTCCAAGATCCAGAAAGTGATGGCTGAGGAAGTCTATTTCCACATTGTCCACCCCAGAAATGTGCTGAGCCAACAAGGCTAGGAGGTTCTTCTCCACCCAGGAAAGCTATCTCCTGAGCTACCCCGGCACACCTCATGCTGCCTTGCTGATTGACATAAGTCATTGTCATGGTATTGTCTGAAAACACACAAACTGCCTGGCCTTCAACCAGGGGCCAGAAATGCAGAAAAGCCAACTTCATGGCCCTAGCCTTGAGATGGTTGATATATTATACCACTTTTCTGCAGTTCCAGTGGCCCTAGGCCATACAGTCTTGGCAATGTGCTCTCCAGCCCGAGAAATTGATATCCATTATCAGCAGAATCCAGGAGAAATCATACAGCGGCAAGCCTTTCTTCAGAAGACAGAGCTGCTGCCACCACTGCAGGCTGGTCTTCACCATCATCGGGGCAGGGAGCCTGCACTTGTACTCCTCAGAATTCAGGGACCATCAAGTCATAGGTCACCCGGCCAAAGTTTTCCAAAAAGGACACCATTCAGGATGTCACCCGAGATGCCTCTGAAAGGGAATGGGCCTGAAGGAGGCAGTCATTCTGATATGGATGGACACAGGTCAATTGGCGCCACAGCTGCTACCACCATGAATCTTGGAGATCCCGGGAGTGGTGGACTGCCTGAAAGGGAGGGCAGTGAACTGATTGTGAGAGCCAAGCATGCTAAAACACAGATACGTTTGCTGATCCACTCAGATTTAGATATGAAAAAATGCCTTCGCGACATCCAGAGAAACCAAGAATTCCCCTCGGCATATCTCTTGAATCACGGAGTGCATGGTTTCCATCCAGGAGCACAGGATGCAGAAGTGCTCATTGACATCCTTGAGGTCCAGAATGGTCTGGAAGTAACTGTCCTTTTTGGCACCCTCAAAATAGATGGAGTATCTGCCCTTGCCATGCTCATCCAGGGTTATAGGCACCACCACCTTTAGGTGCAGCAACTTGTCCAGAGTGGCACATTGATCGCAGATTCACAATGGAAGATGACAAAGGCACCCAGAATCAGATCTTTACATTCCAGGACATAGCTGAACTGAAAGGTATCTAGCACCCAGCAATCCGTGATAACCCAGACCCTTTCCTGAAAGAAAAGACGAAGCCTGTCTCCAACCAGAGATACCAGGGATTGAACATAAGAACATAAGATATGCCATACTGGGTCAGACCAAGGTCCATCAAGCCCAGCATTCTGTTTCCAACAGTGGCCAATCTAGGTCATACGTACCTAGCAGTTTCCCCAAGGGACACAGGTTCCACAAAGCTTGTACTGGTTCAAGCATTGATATCCTGGGTCCCTTCTTAATAATGGTTTATGGACCTTTCCTCCAGGAACTTGTCCAAACCTTTTTTAAACCCAGCTACACTAACAGCCTTTACTACATCCTCCGGTAACAAATTCCAGAGTTTGATTACACGTTGAGTGAAAAAAATATTTTCTTTTATTAGTCTTAAATAGTTTACCCTGTAGCTTCATTGCATGTCCCCTAGTCTTTCCATATTCTGATAAGGTAAACAATCGATCTACGTTTACCCGTTCCACTCCATTCATTAATTTATAGACTTCTATCATATCTCCCCTCAGCCGTCTCTTCTCCAGGCTAAAGAGCCCCAACCTTTTTAGCCTTTCTTCATAGGAATAGCCTTCCATCCCCTTTACCATTTTGGTGGCTCTTCTCTGAACCTTTTCTAAAATCGCTATATCCTTTTTAAGATACGGCGACCAGAATTGCACACAATATTCAAGGTGCGGTCTCACCATGGAACGATATAGAGGCATTATAATATATTTTGTTTTATTTTCCATTCCTTTCCTTATCATACCTAGCATTCTATTTGCTCTCTTGGCCGCCGCTGCAAACTGGGCCGAGGGTTTTAACAAGGCATCCACAATGACGCCTAAATCTTTTTCCTGGGTGGTGGTTCCTAATGTGGAACCTTGCATCGTGTAACCATAGTTTGGGTTGTTCTTCCCTAGGTGCATAACCTTGCACTTCTCCACATTAAATTTCATCTGCCATTTTGATGCCCAGTCTTCCAATTTATCAAGATCCTCTTGCAATTTTCCACAATCCTCCTGGGTTTTAACAACTTTAAATAGTTTTGTGTCATCTGCAAATTTGATAACCTCACTTGTTATTCCACTTTCCAGGTCATTTATGAATATGTCAAAAAGCAGCGGACCCAGCACAGATCCCTGGGGTACACCACTATTCACCTTTCTCCATTGGGAAAATTGGCCATTTAGCCCTACCCTCTGCTTTCTATCTTTTAACCAGTTTCTGATCCACAGTAGTACACTGCCTCCTATCCCATGACTCTAGTTTTGCCAAAAGTCTCTCATGAGGGACTTTGTCAAAGGCTTTCTGAAAGTCCAGATACACAATATCAACCGACTCACCTTTGTCCACCTGTTTATTCACTCCTTCAAAAAAACATAACAGATTAGTAAGACAAGATCTTCCTTGTCTAAAGCCATGTTGGCTGTCTCCCATTAGGTCATGACTATCTACATGCTGAGTAATTTTATTCTTTATGATGGTTTCTACCATTTTTCCCGGTACTGATGTCAGGCTCACTGGTCTGTAGTTTCCCGGATCACCCCTCGAACCCTTTTTAAAAATTGGTGTTACATTGGCGATCCTCCAATCCTCAGGTATTAGAGATGATTTTAATGATAGTTCACAGATTACTGATAGCAGGTATGCAATCTCAAATTTCAGTTCTTTCAACACCCTTGGATGTATACCATCCGGCCCAGGTGATTTGCTACTCTTCAGTTTATCTAATAGTTGTAAGACATCTTCCCGATGTATCGATATTTCCTTCAATTCTTCCACACCTTTAAATACCATTTCAGTCATGGGTAACATCCCTACATCTTCCTCAGTAAAGACCGAAGCAAAGAATTCATTCAGTCTCTCCGCTATCGCCTTGTCGCCTCTTAGTGCTCCTGTAACCCCTTTATCATCTAATGGACCAACTGACTCTCTCACAGGTTTTTTGCTATGAATGTACTTGAAAAGGTCTTTATTTCGCGTTTTTGCTTCCGCAGCAAGCTTCTTCTCAAATTCTCTCTTTGCCTGCCTTATCAATGCCTTGCATTTGACTTGCCAGTGCTTGTGCTGTTTCCAGGTTTCATCGTTTGGCTCTTTTTTCCATTTCCTGAAAGATGCTTTTTTGGCAACAACAGCCTCTCTGACCTCACCTTTAAACCATGCTGGCAGTTTTTTGGACTTCCTTCCACTTTTCTTAAAGCGTGGAATACAGCTGGTCTGGGCTTCCAAGATAGTATTTTTCAACAACACCCAAGCTTGATGTACGTCTTTAACCTTTGCAACTGCTCCTTTTAGTTTTTTCTTAACTGTTTTCCTCATTTTATCATAGTCTCCCTTTCGAAAGTTAAAGGGTAGTACTGTGGATTTCCTTACTATCCCTCCTCCACTAATTAAATCAAAGGTGATCATGCTATGATCACTATTGCCAAGTGGCCCCAACACCCTTATCTCTTGCACTACATCTGGTGTTCCACTAAGGACTAGGTCTAATATTGCTTCCCCTCTGGTTGGTTCATGAACCAGCTGCTCCAAGAAGCAGTCATTTATTTCATCTAGGAACTTTATCTCCCTAGCATGTCCTGTTGTGACACTGACCCAGTAAATGCCAGGGTAATTGAAATCACCCATTATTATTACTGCACTGTAACTTTTGCTAGCTTCCTTGATTTCTTTGAGCATTTCATCATCCATTTGTTCATTCTGGCCAGGCGGACGATAGTACACCCCCACTGCCATCGCCTTCCCCTTTTTACATGGAATTTCAATCCATAGAAATTCTACAGCAAATTTTGTTTCTTGCAAAACTTTAATCCTTTCTGACTCAATGCCCTCTCTAACATAGAGCGCAACCCCTCCATCAATTTGGTCAGCTCTATCATTACGATATAGTTTGTACCCAGGTATCACAGTGTCCCACTGGTTGTCCTCCTTCCACCATGTCTCTGATATTCCAATCATATCTAACCTCTCGTTTAGTGCTATATATTCTAACTCTCCCATCTTGTTTTGTAGACTTCTAGCATTTGCATACAAGCATTTTAGAGACTGTATTTTATTCATATTAATTTGGCTATTGGTAGACATGGGTAATTTGGGATCTTTAAGTTCTGTCTGCTCCATACTCGAGGGCATTTGGGCTACTTTACTCTTTTTTGGAACCTCTCTGCTTTTTGTAGTATCCTTCAAGGATACATTCTTCCGAACCATGCGCTCTTGGGCGACTGTCGGCTTTCCCCTATTATCTAGTTTAAAGGCTGCTCTATCTCCTTTTTAAAGGTTAATGCCAGCAGCCTGGTTCCATCCCGGTTAAGGTGAAGCCCATCCCTTCGGAAGAGCCCCTCCTTTCCCCAGAATGTTCCCCAGTTCCTAACAAATCCGAACCCCTCATCTCTGCACCATTGTCTCATCCACGCTTTGAGACTCCGGAGCTCTGCCTGCCTTTTGGGTCCTGCGCGTGGAACGGGAAGCATTTCGGAGAACGCTACCCTGGAAGTTCTTAAAAGCCTAAATTTAGCTTCCAGAACCTCCCTACCACATTTTCCTATGTCATTGGTACCGACATGTACCAAGACAGCAGACTCCTCCCCAGCACTATCTAAGACCTTATCTAGGTGGCGTGTGAGGTCCGCTACCTTCGCACCAGGCAGGCATGTTACCAGGCGATCCTCACGTCCACCAGCCACCCAGCTATCTATGCCTAATGATCGAATCACCAACTATAACTGCTGTCCTAACCCTTCCCTCATGGGCACTTGGCCCTGGAGATACCTCCTCGGTGCGAGAGGGGTTTACATCACCTGTTTGTGCCCCCAAACCTCCATTGCGCATCCTTGGAGAGGTCTCCTCTGGAAGGGGTCAAATCCCTGGACCCACATGCTCCACAAAAGGACTCAGAATGAGCCCTGTACATAAGAGGAAGAAGGGGTCTCCAAGCCAGTAGGAATAAAATTCCCGAGACCCACGAACAGCAGGTGGCAGCTGATGAAAAAGGAGCTCCTGCTCGCTACACATGCCCTTTGGACCTGTCCTCCAGAAGGTGGAAGAATTTGTCTTGCCAGGTCATTTACCTTCTTCTCTCAATCTGACCCAACAGAAGCACCCCTCTAAGGCCAGATGGGCAACCAGGCTTTGGAAGAGGAGTCTGCTGCCCCATGTCAAAGTCAAGCCAATGCCATGTCACCATCAACTGGGCACAATCCCTGGCTTCTAGACATACCAGGTCATACATGGCATCAGAAAGAAAGATGATAGCTGACTCCAAAATAGAATTATTATGGCGGAAGAGACTGAATCCACTGGGACATAACCTGAAACATCAGGTCTGCACATACCACCAACTGAAGAATAATAGCTGCCACAGTGAACTGGTTCTTCAACATAAATCCACCTCTCAGTCCAGAGTATCTTTCAAGGCCAATTTGCCTTCCACAAGAATGTAGTCCGTCTGGTAACTGCCATGACCTGTGCATCCACCTTGGAAATATCAAACCACACAACACACTCCCTCTCTGGGAAAGCATGCATCTTCATATACACCCTTAGCCCCTTAGGTAGGGATTAGGGAGAATCCCATTCTGACCAGAACAGGCCCTTGTGCATCTCCAGGAATAGTGGATTTATTCACTCCTTGCCGGAGTGGATGCCTTGTTGGTTCCTACTCCATGTCTGGAGCATCTGCCAGCTCAAGGGGGATAAGACCTTTGGATCAATGCCCCCAGTTCTTACTCCCAGAACAGGTGGATAACATCGGCCTCCTCACAAGCCTCTGAAAGTGAGAGTACTTCTTCATCCATTTCAAACATCTCAGTCCAAGTCACAGTCCAAATATCAGACAGATCCCAGCTGATCCCCATCTCCAGAGGGTACCCTTTGCTGGCAATGCTTAGCTATCAATCAAACATTGCTTCCACTCTCAGCCTGCCCCTCGCGTGACTGCGCTTGTGGCAAAACAGAGGCCGCAGGATCTGAATTTCCATGCCAGAATGATTAGGCCTGATTTAAAAGGAAAAGAATCCTGGGGAAGACAATCAGGACTCCCAAGGCTCTCCTTGTGGAAATGACACCCCAACACTAGGGGGCATAGTTGCCATCAATCTCCTAGAAGACAGGGAGAGGCTCACAGCATGGTCACCAGAACCTCTGGTCGGCTTAATATCCTTACCTGTAGTGTCATCCGACACCTCCTGCCCTGAGGTAGGCAAGGTCAGACTAACAGCATTACCTGGCTGAAAGAGAGGGAGTAGGCCCTCCAGGGATGACTCAGAAGCAGTTCTGCAAGAAGGGCAGAATCTAGAAGCCAGAGATGAGGCGCCTCACTTTCCACAGGCCAAGAAATGTTTCCTGGAAGAAGACATAGAGAGTTAAGACAAGTATAACAGTGGGCGCTAAGGTCCCAGCAGCCCGAAAGGCTGTAGGCTTTTACTGTAAAGCGCATTACAGGTGCTGAGTTAGAAATGTGTGTAGGAGCCACTTGGGCAGAATGCACACAAGAATTGCATGACTACAAGGCACACAATATCAAAATGCTACTAGGCGTGCAGAAAACAGCAGGAAACTTCCACACAGTGCCAACAGTCACCAGCAGTTCACCCTGAATTTCATCCTGCACAGATGCAATTGAGAGCCCCCACAAGGACAATGATGAGGTCAAGTCTTGGTACTCACCCCCTAGAGTCCCAAGCAGAGGATCAATGCCGGGTTCAGCTCTGCTCCTCGGAAAATGTTTCTCTGGTTTGGCAGCACTCTAAGAACCTTCTGCTCTTCGGGAGTGAGCGGGGGGGGGGGGGGGGCAGAAGAGGAGGGAGGGGGCATTGAGATTGTTTGAGGCTGATGAATTCTTCCATCCTTTCAAATCCTTCCAATTTTTTGGATGCTCAATAGGCTCTTCTCCAGAGTAAGAAAATGGAGCTAATTTTCCCTCCTCCTATGGTTACCGAAAAGACTGCAGTCTAGTGATGCCTCCCACATCATGCTCGTGAGAGAGTCACCCTCAAAGTGGTCTGTCATGAGTGTTTTATCAATCCTTTCCTCTTAATTCTTCAGATTTTCTTCAGAGAGTAGAAAATACCTCTTGTGGCTGAGGTGAATAGAGACATGGGAGTGCTGTTATTGAAACATGGGCTTTTCATTGTTTTTTTTGTCTCCACCAATCTGTTGGTAGAGAAACAAAACTCCCTTGTCTGGACCGGTCTAGCAGGATGATAACGAATTGCCCTTAAAGAGGACAATTCAATAATCTCCTATGCAGTTAATGCACATGGTATGTGGGGGTCTGTTTTATAAAGTGAAGTACATACGTACTTAACTTAATAAAACAGAAACATAGAAACATGATGGCAGATATTTCTTTATTTAACAGGTTTTTATACTGCATTATCATTTCAGTCAAAGCAGTTTACGTTGTAACTTAAACTTGGTAATGTACATTAAACAGGGGCATTGATAACTTTTTCTGAGGCAATGGAGGGTTAAGTGACTTGCCCAAGGCCACAAGGAGTGCTAGTGGAAATTGAACCCCGGTTTCTTGGTTCCCAAGTCAGTGCTCTAACCATTAAACTACTCCTCCACTCTGTAAGGACCACATGGCCTATCCAGTCTGCCCTTTCATGCCAACTACTAAGCTCTACAGTCCCTCACTAAGCTGTACAGTCCCTTGGAGCATACTGATGTGTCTTAACCTAGACTGGCCTTAATTTAGACTGCTCTAGAATAGGTGTGGATGTCTGTGTCCCATCAGCCCCAGCGGGCTTAACAGAGCCGCGAGAGAGAAAGAGTCCCCTTCACGGCTCTGAAAAATGTGCCGAGGAGAGTGATCGGAGGGAGGGCTCTGTTGAGCGGGTGGGGGCTCTGCGGGAGACACTTGATTCTGCCACTGCCACGGCGGCAGCGGCAGCAGCAGCAAGTTTGTTTTTTCTTTTAATGTTTTCCTGGGCTGATGGGCAGAATGTTGTTTGCGCGGGGCTCCCTGAAATGCGGGGCCCTGTGCAAACAACATTCTTGCTTAATGGACGGGCCGGCCCTGCCTATGTTCTACCTGAGCACCATCCCTGTGCATACCTTAACTGAAAATACATACAAGGGACTTAACACATGCTTACAGAATAGCAACTACCTAACGGGCATGCATCAATGTTCGTTCACGCATATTAAGTCCTATAAAATAGAGATTTACATGTGGAAATAGTGCATAACTTTCCACATGCTCCTAACAGAATTATCTCTTACATGTATAACATTGCACTTCTCCAAATTAAAATTTATCTGTCTAGTCTGCCACGCTCAGAAGTTTCTCCTGCAATTTTTCACAATCTGCTTGTGATTAAATATGTTTATGTTTGATCATTTTACTCTTTGTTCCCATTTCTAGATAATTATTAAGTATGGTAAAAAGCACCAATCCCAGCAATGAACCCTGGAAAACTCTGATAATCACCTTTCTGCACTGAGAAAATGACCATTTAGCACAACTCGCTGTGTTCCATCTTTTAATAAATTCTCAGTCTACAACAGAATATTACTTCCTATCTGGTGGCTTTTTAATTTCCTTAGCCATATCTCATAATAGATTTTTTCAGATGCCTTCTGAAAATTGAGATGCATGTGAAGAGAGATTTTAGAAGGGGTGGCCAGGAGAAATTTGGGACGTACAAAGCAGAATGTCCAAAAATCCAGGGTAATGGCAACATTGAAGGGAGGCACTTGTAAGTGCCTTCTGAAATTGCTCTGTTTCCACCCCAAAAAATGCAGATCCTAGATTGCAAGGGGTACATGCATGGGCACAGGTGATTTCACAAATGTAGATGTCCCCAAATTACATGGCATTATACCAGAGTGCATGGATGAATTGGCAAGGGAAATGTAGAAAAAGGGTGACTTACATGTCCTGGCTGGCTATTTCAGTGGGCCTGTAATATGTTTGGAGTTTGTATTTATGTGCAGGTTTCTTTGACCAGGAAATATTAACCATGGCAATGAAAACACATTATGTTCTTCCCCTGGAAGTATTGCAGCCATGAAATAAGCACTTTTTTTGCAACTTATTCATGGTCAGGAACAGGTATAAGTATGAACGCTTCACTAATGAGGGCCAGACATACTTGTGACATTCTGAAATCGTACTACTACATGCATCTCCATTGCTCCACCCAGGCCACGCCTTCTCTCCACCCCTGTGCTACATTCCTTGAAGCTATGATCGCACCGGATTTCAACCAACTAGTCAATGTTCCTACCCACAACAAAAGAAACATACTAGATCTCAAATTCATGCCTAAGCACATGCTTAACCCCCACTACCCTGCACCACAAATACAGTCAGTACCATGGTCTGACCACCATGCATTCAACTTCTTTATATCTTACCAAATACCAACTGCCGTACCAAATCCAAACCCTACAACAGTATGTCATTTCCGAAAATTCAATAAACAAATGTTCCTGGATCAAACTCTATCACTACTCCCTGTAGACTCTACTGACACCTATATCCTCACAAACAGTTGGAACAAGATCATAAACCAAGCTGCATCAGCCCCACTCAAAAGTCACCACAAGAAACGCAACCAAAGCACCACTAGGTAGACACAAAACCTCATGATCATCAAGAAACAACTAAGGAAGCTTGAATGTAAATGGAGACAATCAAAATTACCAGACCATTAAAACAAGATCATGGACAAATTACGTGAATATCGTGAGAGCATCAACAGGAACAAGAGAGACCATCACACAAAATTAATTATGAACTCCTTAAACTCGTCTAGGGAGCTATTTGACATCGTCAAATCTCTATTAAGAATTCCCAGCTCTAGAACAATGACAACTACTCCCTCACCACAAGAGCTAGCCAACTCTTATTTGTCCAAGATGAAGAACCAGATCCAAATCTCTCTGCAACCAATCTCCTGCAATAATACAACCAAAAATGGCAAACATTCTCATCAATCACCACTGAATACATTGAGACCATAATCAACTCCCTCAATACCACCACCTTTCCACTTGACCCATGCTCAGTGAGCTGGGTAAAAATAGCACAATCAGAACTGGCACACAAAATACAGAAGATAACACACCTATCACTCACTCTTGGATGCATGCCCAACAGCCTCAAAAGTGCCTCCATATGACCAATATTAAAAAACTCCACGGTGGACATACCAAATCCAACATCATACCGCCCAATATCCAGCCTATCCTTCCTGGCAAAGATAATAGAAAAAGCACTACAACAGCAGCTTCAGGATAACGTCAACAGACATGCCCCTCTTGAACCCCAACAATATGGTTTCTGACAAGGACACGGAGTGGAGACGCTCCTCACATCCCTCATGAAGAAACTCATTGTGAGTTTAGAAAAAAACAAAGAAAGGATTTACCCTACTATTCCTTGACCTTGCTGCTGCCTTTGACTCCATCAGCCACAGCTTGATCTTAGCAAGAATCCAAGAAATTTGAATCTCTGGAATAACCCTATCCTGGTTTGAATCATATCTAACCAACCGTACACAGTGGGTAAAAATAGGCCACAACAAATCCAAACCCTACCACCAACTGCAAGAAGTACTACAAGGATCAGCCCTTTCGTCCTTATTATTCAGTATCTACCTGCAGCCCCTATGCAGCGTTATTTAAAAGCATAACATTCATTACCACATTTATGCTGATGACATTATGCTCTACCTCCCGTACACAACTGCAAATCTAAGCTATCACAGAATAGTCCAATGTTTCAGTGAAGCAGCCCAATAGCTCTCTATGCACAACTTGAAAATAAACTTTCAAAAAAACTGAGGTTCATCACCAAGGACACCAGCTTCATCCCCCCAACCACCCTAAAGGTTAAAGAAGCAACCCTGCATGTCAAACAAGATGTGCACTATCTAGGAATAACACTAGACCAGCATTTAAACCTATCTACCCATATAAACAGCTAGAGCAATATACCATAAAATGAAAACCCTACTGCACCTCCGACCTCTCCTCACCTGAGTTCCGAATAGTACTACAGGCCATGGTCTTCCCACACTTCAATTTCTGTAATAGCATCCTTCAGGGCCTCTCAAAACAAGCCATATACAAGCTACAAATGGCACAACACATGGCAGCCTGCCTTATCTATGGAGCTTCAAAAATAGAACACATCACCTCCCATCCTAAACCAATTGCATTGGCTTCCAATCGCAAGCCAAATCAAATGTAACATAATAATCTAACCACGCTTATTCACTTACTGCCAAATAACAGAACAAGAAGGAATTTCTCACAAAACACTCTGGCATTACCTAAGGAATTTACGAGAAGCAACCAATCCATTACTAGGAGAGCATTCTCTCTATATGCTCTCAAACTCCCTACCCCACAACCTAAGACAAATATCAGACCTCATAACATTCAGAAAACACCTCAAGACACATCTGTTCACAGAGCACTTCATAGGTGGATCGACTTGCCTTAACACCAGTGCTACAGACACTCTTCCCAACTCCATATACCTCACCTAAATTTTAGCAACAGCCCATCCCCACAGTCCACACAGCTGCTAAGTGGTCACCTGTACCTGTAAATATGTTTACATTTATTCTAGAAACTATTATTGTAATCGTATAATACTATAGTTCTCTGTTATCATATGTTCTCTGTACCTTGTTGGTTTTAATATAAACCACTTTGATTTATTGAAAAGCGGAATATAAAAATAAATAAATAAATATGCTTGTGAGAAAGGAAGGATTGGCCAAGGCCCCAGAACAAGGTTAGAGACTATAGCAGAGACTGATGAGCTTTTGTGTGATAAGGTAACTTACACGAATCCTGTCTATGGCAATCTGGACCTGGCGGTGGACAGTGATGAATCTATTTATGGAACTCTGGATATAGGTACAGACAGTGATACAAGCACAGATAATGATAAAGAAGCAGGACTGTGAATGTGCTATAGCCATATACCTTTACGCAGGTAAAGGAGACACATATGCTTACTGTAATACCATGCTTAACTGAAACATACATTTTTAGATACAAGCTTCTGCCTTTCTCTTTCTCTGTGATAATTGCTGACAGTTAGTTGCAACAGAGATTAGCAAACAAAGTTGTGTACATAGTTACTGGTGCAAAGGGTAACTTCTCCAAAATCCTGCGATACAGACAGTTCTGCCTCTCTTTTGTGGTATATGATAGGTCGAAAATTAGATAACCACTAACATCAGCATTTTTTCATAAGCTTTCCGAGAATCAGAGACCTTAGGTCATCATATAACTGGAAATCAAATAAAGCTTGGGAAATTAACAGAATTTAGATAGAACTTATAGTGTAACTAATCAGCTTTTGTATAATAAAGGAATAACAGCGACATCTACTGTCACTTGGTAATTATAACCATGGCCTTGTAACTTCCGTTTTTTTAATGTAACTTTGCAAAGCATCAGCAGAAAATTAACCCTGTAAGCAGACTTTATTCTAGATCTGTGATTTTGTAACATGAATATTATCATCCGATGTTAATCAAAAATTAACTATGTTAGCTTATACTTCTTCATAAAAGGCAGATCTCTGGCAGAAAATTTTTAAAGATAGGGAGGAGCCATGCTTTGGACCCACAATGATCTTCCTTCTATACCTCTGGAATTATTATAATTGATTTTCTGTGTATGTGTCATGTTTTTTTCCTTCCTGTTAGAAGGGTTAGGTAAAGCCTAAGAATCCAGGTTGGAATCCATGTAGGAGGGCCTGCCCCAAAAGGGCTACAACAGTTATTGCCGTGACTCGGATTGCCTCCCTTCAACAGGTACGAAAAGCATGGATGTGGGCAGTAGTCTGTCTGTGAGTATTAAACAAAGCAGTATTATAAAGCAGTTTTCTGTGTGTTAGGAAGGTTTCTGTCATGCGTTTTGAAATGGGCAATAAGGCTGGTAAAATTAAACAGGAAACTCAGATGAGTGGGGAGAAAAAGCTCGTAGTGTAGGGCTGAAAAAGGGAAGCCCAAATTATGAAATGAGGCACTGGTTTGGTGATAGGGCCCTTGATTATGTTGGCTGTTGGCATTCGATGACTGCCTCTAACCCCAGTTTGCAGTTCCCACTGGGTGGAACTTTTCAAGAGGACAAACTGCGTTGGTTACAGTATGAGATGGCCCTTGATGACATGGGGCGACCTCATACCAGTCACGAATGGGTCGTGTATGGGTGGTGGCAGTCTAAGGCTGCCGAAAAATCTCAAAAAGTCACCGATTCTGTGTTTGAAAAATTTAAAGATCAACTGTTTAGAATGGAGGAACAAATATGTGTTTTGGCCAAACAAACAAAAGCTGAAATTAAGACTAGTAGTTCTGGCAGTAATCCTCCTGAGAAAAATTGTGAACCCAGTACTGTTGCTTCTGCTCCTCCAGCTTATGAGGAGGAGTTCACTGCATTGGCTGTATCACTAACTATGAACAGTGCTGCAGCAGCGGCATCCCACCGAGATCAGGAGGTGCTGCTCATCCATTTGGATGACATGCCTGGTGTTTCTACCCCTATTAAGTCCATGGCTGATACTCACCCCTCAGGCTCTATTTCGGGGGTAGTGCTACCTTCCCCTGGGTCCCCAATCCCTATCTCTGTGGCCGACGCCACTCCTTTAATTATGCCAGGTGGTCCCTTTTCCGCTAACCCTGAAGAACCCCTAGTTGTCCCTCGTATCACTCGGGCTCAACAGCATCCTCTCTATCAGCTATTTGCAGTTCAAGCCCCCCTTCCACTCAGCCCATTACCAGTCCTAGCCCCCCTATAGCCCATTACCAGTCCTAAGCCCACCATCAGCCCACTTCCAGTCCTAACCCCCATCACCCCATTTTCAGTCTTAGCCCCCCCATAGCCCATTACCAGTCCTAACCCCCCCCATCAGCCCATTTCCAGTCCTAGCCCCCCATCAGCCCATTTCCAGTCTTAGCCCGCATATAGCCCATTACCAGTCCTAACCCCTCATCAGCCCATTTACAGTCCTAGACCCCATAGCCCATTACCAGTCCTAACTCACCATCAGCCCACCTCCAGTCCTAACCCCCATCAGCCCATTTCCAGTCTTAGCCTCCCCCATAGCCCGTTAGCAGTCCTAACTCCCCCCATAGCCCATTACCAGTCCTAGCCCTCCCATAGCCCATTGCCAGTCCTAACCCCCCCATCAGCCCATTTCCAGTCCTAGACCCCCCCAGCCCATTACCAGTCCTAACTCCCCTCCCCCCATCAGCCCAGGGAAACTTTAAAAGAAAAAACAAACTTGCTGCTGCCACTGCCGTTGTGGCCATGGCAGAATCAAGTGTCTCCCGTGGGGCCCTCCCTCCTGCCCAACAGAGCCCTCCCTTGATCACTCTCCTCGGCGCAGCTTTCAGACGATTGCGAAGGGAGGGTTTCCCTCTCATGGTTCTGTTAAGCCGGCTGGAGCTGATGGGAAACAGGAAATGCCTGTTCCCATCAGCCCCAGCGGACTTAACAGAGCCGCGAGAGGGAAAGAATCCCTTTCGCGGCTCTGAAAGCCGCGTCGAGGAGAGTGATCGAGGGAGGGCTCTGTTGGGCGGGTGGGGGCCCCCTGGGAGACACTTGATTCTGCTGCTGCCAGAGCGGCAGCAGCAGCAGCAAGTTAGTTTTTTTCTTTTAAAGTTTTCCTGGGCTGATGGACAGAATGTTGTTTGCGCGGGCCCCCTGAAACGCGGGGCCCTGTGCAAACGAAATACTTGCTCAATGGACGGGCGGCCCTGTTCCCAGTGGAGAAAGGTGAATAGTAGAGTATCTCAGGGATCTGTGCTGGGTCCACTGCTTTTTAACATATTCGTAAATGATCTGGAAATGGGAATAATGAGTGAGGTTGTAAAATTTGCAGATGACACACAATTATTCAAAGTTGTTAAATGTGAAAAATTGCAAGAGGACCTTGATAAACTGGAAGACAAAATGTTCAAATGGCAAAAGGAAATTTAATGTGGACAAGTGCAAAGTTATGCACCTAGGAAAGAACAACCCAAATTATGATTACAAGATGCAGGGTTCCACATTAGGAACCACCATCCAGGAAAAAGATTTAGGTGCCCTCATGGATAATATATTGAAATCCTCCACCCAGTATGCAGCGGCAGCCAAGAAAGCAAATAGAATGCTAGGAAACATAGGGAAGGGAATGAAGAATAAGACAAAGGATATTATAATGCCTCTGTATCATTCCATGGTGTGACTGCATCTTGAATATTGTGTGCAATTCTGGTCGCTGTATCTTAAAAAGGATATAGTAGAATTAGAAAAGGTACAAAG
Organism: Ichthyophis bannanicus; assembly: GCA_033557465.1. Taxonomy (NCBI): domain Eukaryota; kingdom Metazoa; phylum Chordata; class Amphibia; order Gymnophiona; family Ichthyophiidae; genus Ichthyophis; species Ichthyophis bannanicus. The sequence goes on from CM066032.1 coordinate 1,631,517,590, forward strand.
AGAAACCAAAATAGCAAAGAAGATGGAAGGATACACCTATGAGAAGAGGCTTAAAAGGTTAGAGCTCTTCAACCTGAAAAAGAGACAGCTGAGGGGAGATATGACAGAAGTCTATTAATTAATGAATTGAGTGGAACGGCTAAATGTAGATCCATTCTTCACACCATCAAAAAGTAGAAAGACTAGGGGACACCCTAGCCATCTGGCCACCTGGCCATCTGGTTCTCCCGCGATAGTTCCCCCCCTCTGATCGCCCCCTCCTTCTCTGGTTCACCTATTCCCTTAGTCTCTTCCTTTCGCTATCTAGGGGTCCTCTTTGACCCCGGTCTGACTTTTCGTGATCACATTGCACACATCTCAAAGACTTCCTTTTACTTTTTACGTCAGATACGCGCCATCAGACCCTTTCTCTCCACGCAGGCTCTCTCTACCCTCCTTCTGTCCCTGGTTATATCTCGCATCAATTTCTGTAACTCTGTTCTAGCAGGTCTCCCCGTCACACAACTGCACCGCCTTCAACGCATTCAGAATACCGCTGCCCGGCTCATTTTTCATTCATCTCTGCGCGATCACATTACTCCTCTCCTCATCCGTCTCCATTGGCTCCCCATTAAATTCCGCATTCACTTCAAAGTCCTGGTACTCCTTCATCGCGTTCTTCACACCCATTCACCTCAGTACTTAGCAGACCTGGTCCACTTTCACACCTCAGCTCGCTCCCTGCGCTCCCTCCACCTGAATCGCCTGCACCTTCCCTCACCCTCTTGTGCTCGCCTCCAGTCCACCCGCTTCTCTGCATTTTTTTTCCTTGCCCCTGCCCTATGGAATTCCCTCCCTTCCTCTATCCGGCTCGAATCAGAACATACCACTTTCAAGAACAGTCTAAAAACCCATTTCTTTGCCCTTGCCTTCGACCTCCCTGACCCCTTTGCATGATTTTGTCCTGTCTATACCCTGTCTGGCCTCCCCACATGTTACTGCCTTTCCCTTTTCCCTCTCTTTCTCTCCTCTCTACTGTCCTGTTGTATGAATCTGCCTGGTTTGCTTTCCTATCTGCCATTGTAACTTCTTTTCCTTTTTCTTCTCTTTATTGATTTGTAATGTGTAAACCGCTAAGATGTTTTTTTCGTTTAGCGGTATATTAAGCCAATAAACATAAACATGCAGTAAAGCTACAGTGTAAACTGTTGAAGACTAGTATGAGAAAATATTTTTCACTCAACAAATAATCAAACTCTGGAATTCTTTACCGGAGGATGTAGTAAAAGCTGTTAGTGTAGCTGGGTATAAAAAAGGTCTGGACAAGTTCCTGGAGGAAAGGTTCATAAACCATTATTAAAGTGGACCTGGGTAATCCACTGCTTGCCCCAATACAAGCATTATGGAACCTGTGTGTCTTTTTGGGAAACTGCTAGGTACTTGTGACCTGGATTGGCCACTGTTGGAAACAGGATACTGGGCTTTATAGACCTTGGTCTGACCCAATATGGCATTTCTTATGTTCTTAAGTTCGTATGTTCACATTGTTGATAACTCCCCACACTGCACATCCCACACATACTGTTATCACATCTTAGTCTCTCCTCTTAATTATGGCTCATTCCTCTCATTCTCCTGCACTCATTCCCTTCCCTTGCTTCTTCACTATTTCTATTCATTCTCTTTCCCTTTGTTCACACCCACGTTTTTCTCTCCCCTGTCTCTCACATACACAATTGCACTCTTCTCTCTCTCTCTCTCTTTGTCCTCAACACATTCATGCTCTTGCTTCCTCACTCCTGAATGTTTCCTCACAGGCACACAATCTCTTGCTATATGCTATACACAGTTTGTCTCCTCTTCGCTCTTGCACAATACATTATCTTGTTTTCTCCCCTCTGTGTCCCCACTCTTACTCTCTTCTCACTAAATCCTCACACAACATTCTCTCTCTTGCTTTTTCCTTCTTTTGCTTCCCAAATTTGTAATTTCCCCTTTCTCACTCATATGATCTCCATCTCATATACACAGCATCAATTGCTTTCTCCTCTATTTGCCCTCAATCACACTCACTGAACCTCCCTCTCGTTTACCCACAATCTCTCATATTTTCCTCCATGTGCTCCTACCCACACTTGCTCTTTCTCTGCTCACTGCTCATCACATACACACTTACACATTTGATCTCCCCTTCATACACACATGTTCTCTTGCTTTCTATGTGCCACCACCATCAGTCATTCACTCTATTGCTTTCTCTGTTCTGTATCTACCTGCTGAGCTAGGTATTGTGGTGCCCATAGCAACACTACATGAAACACTATGGCTCCATTGCATGCCCCATCTCTGTGCGTGGAGTTCAGTGCCCTAAAAAATATGGGGCCCCAATATTCAGTGCCAGTGGCAAGGCATGAATACAGTGCTAAGCAATCGGTGCTGAACTTTAAAGCCAGATATTCAATGCCGCAGAAGCTAACCGAGTAGTGGTGATATTGAGCCACTGTCCAGTTATCTCCTATGGGTAAAGTGAGGGCAGTTTTTGCTGCGCCCAGCTTTATCCATGTGTTGCTAATCGGGTAGCGCTGCAATATCAGTTACCTGGTTAGCAAATGTCACTGCCCACAACACGCCCCGATGCTAAGCAGTTAGCATTGGGCTATGTAGCAGTATTAGTAGGGGATATTCAGTGGCACTAACTGAGGGACAAACCAGTCAGTACTAGAGGAGATCAAACCTAGGCTTTCTTCAGAAGCTCAGATGACAAGACTTTGACTTTCATACTTTGGACACGTCGTGCAAAGAGAGAGATCATTAAAGAAAGACCTCATGCTTGGCAAGATAGAAGGTCAACACAAAAGAGGAAGGCCATCAATGAGATGGATCGATACAACAGCAGCCACTACGGGTACCAATATGTCAACAATGAGCCGCCTGACAGAAGACCGAACACAATTTAGGACAACTATCCAGAGGGCCACCATGAGTCTACACTGACTCGATGGCACTTAACAACAAAAACAGGTCTGTAAACCATGTAATTGCCTTTGAATATAAAGCCCTTGGCATCCAGTGTAACATCTTGGCAATCCCATCCTAGTTTCAGCACTGTATGCACCTCCTCACTTACAACTTTCATTTTCCTATCTCTCCACACAGCATTCTTGATCTTTCTTCCACCAACACACTCAATCTTGCTTTTCTCAGCTCATCCCTTTCATAACCTCGTGCTTTCTTCTATATGTGCCCAAATTCTCATCCAGTCTCTTGCTTTTTACGCCTGCTTTATTGATCCTCTTCTCTTTCTCACACATACATTTACTGACACTATCTTGCATTCTCTTCTGTGTCCCAACTTTATTTGCTATTATGCTCTCATCTCACCATTTCCCCAAACACTCTCTTGCTCTATCCGCTTTGCTCCCCTACTTCACCTTACTCCATCATCATTGCAGCAGTTTGAGAATGTTTCCCCGCCTCCACTTGCAGATTGATTCATTCTGCTGGCCAGAACCAATCAGGGGTACAGGGTGGGAAATTTGTAGTGGATAAAAGCAGAGCGGCAAATAGTGTCTTTAAGCCTCTGCATTCCTGTCTTTGCTTCCAATAGAGTCTGTCCAGTCCTTAGTCTATACTGTCAGTGCTGCCTGCTTCAGCTCCTACTTCTGGCTACTAGTGCGGGTTTTGAAACAGAGAAAATAGAAACAGAGCATTACAGCAGAAAAAGACCATGCGCTCAACCAAGTCTGCCCATACAAAACAAGAGACCATTATCTACAAATCTTTATCTCTAAGAGATCCTCAATGCTTATCCAATGCTTTCTTAAATTCTGGTATTGTCCTTATGTCTACCACCTCCACTGGGAGCCCATTCCATGTATCCACTACACTTTCTGTAAAGAAGTATTTCCTTATATTACTCCAGAGTCTATGTCTTTTTCTAGTCTCTCATTCCAAAGCCCCCTTTTCAATGAAAAGAGCTTGACTTCTCTGTATTTATACCTTATAGGGTTTTAAAATACCTCTATCATATCTCCCCCTTCCTGCCTTTCCTCCAGAGTATATATATTTAGATCTTTTAAGCACATTCTCATATGCTTTATGAGAAAAACCATTGAACATTTAAGTAGCTGCTCTCTGGACTGATTCCATCTGGGCTTTTTTTCTATTTTTCAAGATGTGGTCTCCTGAACTGCACAAAGAACTCCCAATGAGGTCTCACCAAAGCCATATTGAGGAACTTTAACCTCTTTATCCCTGTGGGTCATTCATTGTCTGTGCACCCAGACACCCTTCTGGCTTTGGACATAACCTTATCTATTTATTTGTTCACCTTAAGAGCTTCAGGTATGATCACCCCCAGGTCCCATTCTTCTTTTGTAAACAAAATAACTTTATCCTCTAAACTACTACTACAGAACATTTGTATAGAGCTACAAGACGTACACAGCATGCACAGGCACATGCAAAAGACGGTCCCTGCTCATCAGAACTTACAATCCAGTCAAGGCAGACAGTAGCTGTAGACATAGGATACATTTAAGGGGAATGTTAAGGAAACACTAAGGAGATCAGGTGAGTCAAGATCTGAAAGTGGCAGTGAAGAGGTGAGTCAAAGGTGGTGCCTGATGTACAGACTCAGGAGTTTCTTCCAGGCATAAGGAGCAGCAAAGTGAAAGGAGTGAAGTCTAGAGTTAGCAATAAAAGAGAAGGGCACAGATAAAAGTGATTTGCCAGAAGAGCGGAGTTCCTGAGGAGGGGTGTAGGTACTGTTCTGTACCACTCACTTGGGTTTCTGCAGCTCAAATACATGACCTTGCATTTTTTTTTAAGAATTAAAATGTAGCTTCTAATTTCTAGACTATTCCTTAAGCTCTTCTGGGTCCCTCCTCATGTTTTCTGTTGTTAGCCACTTATAATATACACCTATGCCTTTGTATAGCAGTTACTTCGCTGAGGACAGTTTTGATGGTGATCACAATCCTTGGAAATGTCAGCACATAACTTCAGCAGAATAGACACCCCAAGTAGATAATGATTTATTTCCTTTTATTATTCATTGAAAGTATCTTATTTATTGCACCCTCTACAAAACAAAGCAGGAAACATCTTGCTGAACAAACACTACTGGCAAATCATAAAATATTGCAGAAAGAATAAAAGTTGACAATGTGAATGGCATATTAGGGTGATAGGGCGAAGCATATTAATACCAATAACTCATCTGTCAAAATGAATTCATTTAGGGACATGTTTACTAAAGGTCAATGCGTGTTAACAAATGTTAACATGAATTATGGCTCCTGCACCATAGAAATAAAAGGGCCACAGTGGCACTTAAAGCATGTTAACGTTTAGCAGTGTTTAGTGCCCCTTAATTTCCCAACGTTATATTTAAAACATTCTGGATTACTGGTTCTCCATAACGCAAAAATTTTATATAAAGACTTCCTATGCAAAGTATAGAAATAAAGCTTACAAAATAAAAACAAAATAAAAAAAATAGATAAAGCTTTTATACTGTATATATTTTTTTATTATATTTCAGGAGTTATGAACCTTTGCCTCAGCTGAGGACAGAAGATTGTTGATATGCAAAATAATTGCAAGGAAACTTGTTTCAATAATTTAGTATTAGCACGGTCAGACATGCAGTCAGTTTTCAGCCTCCTTTTTGTAACTCATCCCCTCACTCACCCACTGAATGTGCTGGTATTCACTCCCAATTCTCGAGCGCCACCAACAGGTCAGGCTTTAATGATATCCCTAATGAATATGCGTGCGAGAGATTTGTATTCAATGGAGGTAGCAGGCATTTAAATCTTTTTCATGCATATTCACTAAGGGTATCTTGAAAACCTGAACTGATGACAGCCCTCAAGGACTGGAAGCAAGAAAGAGAGAAAGAAAAATTAGGGAAGCTGCTTCAGCGAGAGATCCCTGTAGGGTGTTTCCAGATGGGAGCCCTCTTTAGGGATCTGTGGGGGGCATGCAATATCATCATAAGGCCTCCATGAAGTAAGCTATGTATTAGTATGTTAAACGAATCTCCAAAGCACAGCATTCTAATGCAAGTGCTAAAACATCTTTTTACTCTAGATATAGTAAAGTAGTAGGTCGCAAAATACTGCATCTTTAAAAAGCATGTGGTCAGAAAAAACAGCACACAGCGCTGCAGCAATATGCAGCCATTTGCTGCATCATGAGTAAATATCTCCCTTCCTGTGAGTGGGGACTGGTTAATACACTGACAAGCAGTGAGATATAAAAAAAAAAAACACAGCACAGGCCAGTCCCCTCTCCTGACACTCTTAGCGCTCTGGAACCCTCCCCCAGCCCTTCTTGATACTCCCAACATTCTGAGCTGCTCCCTCTGGGACTATCTTGTCCAGATCACCCCTGGTCTGGGCACCTCTGGATGGATACCTCAGTCAGGGAATCCTTTGCAGAGGCACCCTGGTCAGGGAGGACCTTGATTAATTTAGCTTCCACCCTCAGACCAATAATTAATTTTTTTGTATTTGGAACATTTTTTTGACTGCAGACTGGTCAAAATGACCATTCAGTATGGTTTTTAACAGTACATTCATAATAAAGTAACATAACAAGGCAAAATATTTAAAACATACTAAAAACAAAACATTTTAATACCCACACCTTTATCCCAAGCCTTCAAATGCTTCTTCATAAAAATAAGCTTTGAACATTATCTAAGAGGACTTCACAACCTTTGAGGACTGGCATTGAAGAGGCCATCGCTTTAGCATCACGTCTTTAGATATCTATACCAACAGTGACACATTTCTCTTTGTACCCAACAGGTCCAATAAACACCTCATCCCTTTCACTTTTCACTTACTGGTCTGGGAAGGTGTCTTCTTTCCGTATCAGGACACACCATGCAGGGTCAGTCTGCTGAACAAGGCAATGATTCCTTTGTAGCAGCCTGATCCCGCAAGGTGCAGCCCAACACATCCTATGGGATCAGGGGGCAGGGGGATGGGAGGTGAGCCAATTGGGCCACCATGGACATGTGAGGATCGGGGGAGGGGGGGGAGGCACTTGGATCCCATATGACATTTTTTGTGAGTTGAGGACAGGGGTATGGGAGCTCACTTGGACCATCAGCGATCTTTGATGATCTGAGGTGGCGTGACACATTTCACTTCAGATCACCATCTGCACCCACGCTGCATCTGCACTAACCTGAGATGGCACCACAAAAAGAATAAAGAACTGAGATAAATATTAAGACTTTTTTTATACATCAAGAGGAATTCTTTATGCTGCAATTTGCATGTGATTTGCATGCTCAATGTGCTACCCTTATTCACCATGATTTTATGCTGATTTTCCTATTCTGATTGTTCTTCCTGCATCAGGAGTAAAATTAGCATGCAAAAATCAAGAGTAAACTTATGCTAACAGGTAGCGCAGCTTACTGAATTGGCTCCTGAAGTGGAGCTGGTCAATATTCTCCTTTTGTGAGTCACCTCTTTATTGTGTAGCCATTTACTTTCCAGTTCTATTCCTGGGCTGGCTTTTTGGACTTCAGTGAAAGTGTGCCGGCAGTTTTATCAGTTGTAACCATAGATTAACACTAGAAGCCCCAAAAGGAATTTTACCTAGAAACCCCAAAGTGCGTCAATTGATGCATTATCACGACGACTGCGTTTAGAATGAAATGCAGATGTGAATTAATGTGACATTACTTATTTATTAAATACGTGCAGTATGTGATGTCATTACATGATGTCATTGTGTGTTTATTGTTTGTAATGTCAGAGTAAAACTGTAAACCGTGATTGAGATGCGCCACCTAATGGAAACATAAATTTATACCTAGAAGCCACAAAGTACGCCAATTGACACATCCAAAACAATTGAGTGCATCAATTGACGCACTTTGGGGCTTCTAGGGATAAATTCATTTTCCCGCTAGGTGGTGCATCTTTCATTAATTTTCGATGCATATATTTGAACATTTTGACTTTGCTAACAAAGTCATGGAACATGACTGACATGGTTCTAGCAGTGGCGCTGGTATACAACTTCGAAGATGCATTTGCGTCAATTGACGCACTTTAGGGCTTCTAGTGTTAAAGTGCAATCTTTCAGCTACATCTGTAAATAATTATTGTTCTTTATTGATTATCTTACGTTTTTCTATTAAAGCTGATCACCTTTCTTTGGAGCGTTATTTCAAGTATTTTTGTTAGGTTTTGATTTATGCTATCGAGTTATCCTAGTATCTGCAGAGCCTGATCAGAACATTGTTTAATTTTACAATAAAGAGTAATCACAGAGTCATTATCACACTGGCACAACACTTGTATGCCTCGTAAACACACAAAAACTGGCTGATTTGCTGAGAAAGGTGAAAGAAAACTGAATGACTTTGTTATTCTGTTAAATTGTTTGAGTAAAGACAAACTAGTGATTAGTTGACTGAATCAGACAGACAGCAATAAAGTTATTCAGGTCTCTGTGACATATTATGTTCATCAGTGCTGAACTTAAAAATACTCTAGTTTACAAAAGTGATTTATGCTGTTCAGCTTTAAATTATAATTATCAATGTCCTTTGTCTTCCCAGCTCTTGTCACAGAACAGAGGCTTTTTTTTCAGTTTTGCATGGCCCTGTCCATGAAACTATGATGAAAATTATATAATGAATCTTTTTTATATCATTCAGGAGGATTAGTTAAATGGTTGAATGTTAAAATACGACTGCAAGTTGATTAAACCTGGTTTCCATAAGATGTGAGGCCTGGTTTGTTCTCTGCTACTGATACTGAGGTAAATGGCCACTGGACAACATTAAAAGTGTATTATTTAGTTCATGGATTCTAGGATGTGCTTGGTCTATTTGATTCAGATTTTCTGTTTTTACGGTACTATGTGGCAAACTATGACTATGTCATCAAATCAGTGGTGTACAGTTTAGGTAGCCATATTGGTCCAAGAGAAAACTGGAATCTTTCTGGGCCGTGATACATTATTTTATGAGTCTTTAAATGGTCTCACAGCAAATAAAGATGCCATGAAAACAATGAGGGGTTTATAATTAAGGTTGCCAGATTTTTGGCAGGCAAATCTGGAATATTTAGCTGATGTTTGCATGTGTTGGGGGGGGGGAGTAAAGAACACCTTAGATCTAGGTTTGAGCAATAAGGCATGAAATCAACTGAGAAACACTGATGTGTTACCTCCATACTATGCAAAAAAGAAAGATAATGGATGTAAATTCTAACATCTGACATATTCAAATCACTAAATTGAAGATACATTTTTTCCGCCTCTGTCCACATTGTTGGAATCAGGTACAGGAGGCTGCCAAGCAGGTGGAAGTCGATGACACAGCTTAAAAATGGGTTCCAATCCTCAAAAATCGGGGACATTTTAACACCTTATTTATAATATCTATACATATCCACGGGTATTCTGTGGGGTAAAGATTAGTACCCCATGTCTCCTTAAATGCTCATGTAAAAGGCCTATGTAAAGATATTCATATAAAGGCACTTGTGCAATTGATTTTCCTGCAAAGATGGAGGAAAAGGAGGGATGGGATGGGCGTCTTACAGTTTGTTGTAGCTGCTGAGCTCCCATCATTGTTCTGGGAGAGGGTATTATGTTAGGACTCAAAATGTTCATATAATAAAGGTAGAAATTTTATTTTTGGTTCTGTGATTTATTAAGAACATAAGATATGCCATACTGGGTCAAACCAAAGGTCCATCAAGCCCAGTACATTGTTTTCCAACAGTGATCAATCTAGGTCACAAGTACCTGTCAGATTCCCAAAATGTAGAAAGATCCCGTGCTGAATATCCCAGTGGTAAGCAATGGATTTCCCCCAGTCCACTTTAATAATGGTTTATGAACTTTTCCTCCAGGAATATGTCTAAACTTCTCTTAAACCCAGCTACACTAACAGCTTTCATTATATCTTCAGACAACAAATTCCTGAGTTTGATTATGCAGTGAGTGAAAAAATATTTTCTCTGATTAGTCATAAATGTGCTACACTGTAGGTTCATCACATGTCCTATAGTCTTTTTCTTTTTGAAAGAGTAAATAAACGATCTACGTTCACCTTTTCCACTCCATTAATTATTTTATAGACCTCAATCATATTTTCCCTCAGCAATCTCTTTTCCAAGTTGAAGAACCCTAACCTTTTAAGCCTTTCCTTTACCATTTTGGTTGCTCATCTCTGTATATTTTCTAATTCCACTATGTCTTTTTTAAGATACAGTAACCAGAATTGCATACAATATTTAAAGTTTGGTTGCACTATGGAGCAATACAGAGGCATGATAAGATCCTTGGCTTTATTTTCCCTTCCCTTCCTTATGATTCCTAACATTTTATTTGCTTTCTTGGCTGCTGCTGCTGCACACTGGGCAGAGGGTTTCAATATATTGTCCATGATGATGCCAAGATCCTTGTCCTGAGTGGTATTCCTATTGTAGATCCATTGTGTTATTCTTCCATAAGTGCATAACTTTACACTTGTCCACATTAAATTTAATCTGCCATTTGGACGTCCAGTCTTCCAATTTCTCAAAGTCCTCTTGCAATTTTTTCGCAATCCTCTTATGTTTTACCAATTCTGAATAATTTTGTGTCATCTGCAAATTTGATCACCTCACTCATTAACCATTTTCCAGGTCATTTATGAATATGTTGAAAAGCAACAGGCCTAGCACAGATCCCTGGGGTACTCCACTATTCACCTTTCTCCACTTGAGAAAATTGGCAATTTAGCCCTACTCTCTGTTTTCTATCTTTTAACCAATTCCTAATGCACAATAGGGCACTGCCTCCTATCCCATGACTTTTTAATTTCCCCAAGAGTTTCTCATGAGGGACCTTGTCAAAGGCATTCTGAAAATCCATTTAAATACATCGGCTTTGGGAATGTAAATGTGCAGCATCTCTGGCATCTTTGTACTTTTCACAGTACAAGAAGAAAAACATTCCTGCTATAAGTGTAGTTTGGGGTAGGCATGGGTAGGGCTCACCGAAATATGGTGGGTACTAATCCACTTTGATTGAAGGATAAGGTGGTATATAAAACTGGTTAATAAATAAATAAAAAATGAGGTTCCCGATTCAACTTTTGTTTGTAGACTTCTGTTTCTAATTTGTGATCTCTTATTCTCTACTTGAAAAAGGCTATCTGTTTTTTGTGTGTGACCAAGGTAAGGTATTCTGCTGATGTTGTAAGTTCTGTATAGGAATTTCTAGCAGTCCGAATTGTTGTTTTCCTGATAAGAGGTGTGTTGGTCTTCTAGGTACTAATGTTGCATCTGCAAAGCTGACATTTCATAGGCACTGTGGCTGATTCCAGAGGTGGAACTACTTGGAGGACCCCTGCATCTCATTTACGGGCAGGGGTTTTCAACCCAATCCTCAGGATACCCCTAGTCAGCCAGGTTTTCAGGATATCCGCAATGAATATGCATGAGAGAAATTTGCAGCACTGCCGCCATTGTATGCAAATATTTCTCATGCATATTCATTGTGGTTATCTTGAAAACCTAACTGGTTAGGTATATTCAGAGGACTGGGTTGAGAAGCTCTGCATATGAGCATGCTTTTTTTTTTTTAGAGAAGAAGCACTTCTTTCTATACAGTATCCTTGTGTGGAGAGTGAGAGACAGAGGTACAGAAGAGCAAAAGAGAGTAATGGGGGATGGGCACAGGGTACAATAAGAAACATTGGGGCCATAAGGACTGAAGAAAAGAAAGACATAGGAGGCATGCTGAGGTACAACAGGACAACAGAGGAAGGAAGGGAAGAAACTATGGCAATTTATAGAAAATGAAGATTTGTTTGCTTATTTATAATATTGCTACCCTGTACATCTAGAGCAAGACTATTTTTTGCCAACAAGCAGGATTGAATCAGGCACGTATGTAGGTGATGTCAATTGACATCACTGGGACAGAACGACTTTCCCATACCTCAGAACCTTAGCCTAAAGTTCTGAACATGCACAACCTTTCTAGCATGCAGAGGTCTCCTCAGCTCTTCAGTTTTATTTTGTCTTTTTAACTCTGCTAAACAGATGCACAACAAAGCTCTCCCAACAAATTCTCATTTTAATCCAAAAATAGTTTTCTGATGTCGTTTTTCATAGACATATTTTCTTTTTTCAAACTTTCTTGAAGTTTATTTTTGTTTTTGTATAAAAAAAATCACCAAAGTCCGGATTCCAACTGCGTCCAAAGTGTAGCAGAAGGATCCAGAATGTTGGTGCTAATTCTAGGTGGCTCTTCTGTTTGGGCCCAGGACATGACCAGAAGAACAGCAAACAGGCATCATAGGGGTAGAGGGTTGGCTTGCTGGCTTGTGCCACTGCCTCTCACACCATAGATGTGTGTTTGATTCCCACTGGCGTCTCTTGTGACCCTATGCAGGGAAGAGTTCCCATCAGTAACTGCAGAGACAGACCTGACAATCAACCCCTGTACAGTATTTGCTGTGGAATCTCAGGGGCTGCTAGGATGATTGTACCCTCTGTACAGGTAGGGTGGAGTATGGTGATGTTGACTTGCAAGCTGGTAGAGATGTGCATGAGGTCACCATTGGTATGGACTGCATTTGGTGTCACTAATGGCCTCAGTTCACATGGGCTGTCAGAGTTGTTGCCATGTGTATCTTTCTTCCTTAGCCTTAGTCCAACTAAGAGACCAGGATTCAATTCCCACTAGCACTTCTTGTGGCCTTGGGCAAGTCACTTAACCCTCCATGGCAATCTACTTCCAGTCATACTATCAAGAAAACCCAGGAGCTGTGGGGTCACTAGGAGTCAGCATTGACTCAAAGACACACATTGCATTTGCCTTAGCTTCTCTTTGAGTCTTGAAAGACTACCAAAAGGAACTGCTACAACCGGAAAAAGATCGGCACTTGTTAATATTTATCTTCTGAAATATACTCTAAATCTTGGGGAAAAAGAGAATTCTTTGGATTAAAGCTGATAAATCTGAATATTTTGGAATTCAGTGTTTTTGCTGAGTCCTTCAGGTCTTAGTACCACCAGTGAGCGTTTCATTTAAATCAAATCAGAGTATACATTAGTTTGCAAGTAGAATAAATGGTCTCTGAGTAGAAAGAAATAAACTTCTTTCCAGTGACCTTTACAAAGAGGCTTTCCAGTTAGGAGGGATCTGTGCTAGATCCGCTGCTTTTTAACATATTTGTAAATGACCTGGAAATGGGAATAAAAGTGAGGTAATCAAATTGGCAGATGACACAAATTATTCAAAGTTGTTAAAACCCAAGAGGATTGTGAAGAATTGCAAGAGGACCTTGATAAATTCGAAGACTGGGCATTCAAATGGTAGATGAAATTAAATGTGGGCAAGTGCAAAGTTATGAACCTAGGAAAGAACTGAAACTATGGTTACAGGATGCAAGGTTCCACATTAGGAACCATCACCCTGGAAAAAGATTTAGGAGTCATCGTGGATAATATGTTGAAACCCTCCGTCCAGTGCGCAGCGGTGGCCAAGAAGGCAAATAGAATTCTAGGAATCATAAGAAAAGAAAGGAGAAGAAAACAAAGGATATTATAATGCCTTTGTATTGTTCCATGGTTCAACCACAACTTGAATATTGTGTGCAAGTCTGGTCACCGTTTCTTAAAAAGGATATAGTGGAATTAGAAAAGGTACAAAGAAGAGCCAACAAAATGGTAAAAGGGAAGGAAGGATACTCCTATGAAGAGAGGCTTAAAAGGTTAGGGCTCTTCAATCTGGAAAAATTAATAGAGTGGAACAGATTATCACAGATCGATTGTTTACGCCATCAAAAAGTATGCGCCTTCTCTGACCCTTTTCATATCCAGGCTGAAAACTTACCTCTTCGCTGCCACTGTCGGATCTTGACTTATCTAATGTCCTTTGTGTTTCCTTACCATCCCCCCTAGCTGTATCCCATGTCTACAACTACTGTGTTGTCTATCTTGACTAGATTGTAAACTCCGATGAGCAGGGACCATCTTTTACATGTGTCTATGCAGCACTGCATACGCCTTGTAGCATTATACAAATATTCAGTAGTTGTAGTAGAAGTAGTAGAAAGACTAGTGGACATGCAATGAAGCTACAGTATAACCCATTTAAGACTAATAAGAGAAAGTATTTTTTCACTCATTGCATAATTAAACTCTGGAATTCATTACTGGAGTGTGTAGTAAACCCTATTAGTGTAGCTGGGTTTAAAAATAGTTTAGACAAGTTCCTGGAGGAAAGGTCCATAACCCATTATTAAAGAGGACCAGAGAAATCCACTACTTGTCCCAATATAAGCATTGTGGAACCTGGGTGTCTTTTAGGGACACTGCTAGGTACTTGTGACTTGGATTGGCCACAGTTGGAAACAGGATACTGGGCTTGATAGACCTTGGTCTGACCCTGTATGGCATATTTTATGTTCTTATGTTCTTACTGTGCTCAGATGTTTCCAAGAGCATTAAAAGATCAATTAGATCGCATCTGTAACCACTTAAAAGCTGAAAAAAAATGCTTCTTCCAAATAAAAATTGAAAAGGTAGCTCTGCACAGAAAGCTACAAACTCAACTCAGACAAGTTAAAAGTCTTCTATGTAGTGACCTTTACCCTCCCGGTGCAGTAACTGAAAGAGTCTAGTTGCACAAGGGATTGCAAGATATCTGTCAAGTTATAGCATAGCCCTGTAGGTTTCCAGGCATACCGTGCAGCCATTTCTAGATCACCTGCATAAGCTTCAGAGTAATGTGCAAAAGGAAAAACATACCATTGCTGAATCACCTCAAGAGAAAGCACTTGGACTCCTTCTCTGAGCAGAAGTACCTTTCCTGTTGCAGCAAGGCACTCAACCACTATCAGAGATCTTTGGCTAACTGAAGTATATAGAGGCGCCAAAGAAAACTGTAGCAGTTCCTATTCATGGCTTGTTTTACTCATAATCCACTTACTCAGCCTGTATCCTTAAAGCTGGATGTGAAATATGAGATCCAACCAGCCCTGTTCTTTTTTAAATTTTATGTTTATGGATTTTACATATATACCAAGCATTAAATACATACTTGTGGTGAACAAAGACTAATAGGAAATACAGAAAATTTCTAGAAAAAGGAAAGACAGAAAGCAAAGAAAGAAAAGAAAAGAAAATGTCTCTGAAAAGTCCTCAATATTTAAGGGGATGAATCATAAAACAGGAGCAAACAAAATAAGAATACCAAAATATCAAGAAAAAAAGAATTGGACAAATATCTGCGCTCCTAAACAAGGACCATATACAGTACACAAAAGGTATTTAAATTTGGCCCAAGGACCCTGAAGATGGTACAGGTTCAGGAACTTTGCCACTTGAAAAGGCATCGAGTTGAGAGGTTTAAAAAAAACATACTTTATGTCTTTAAACCTTACCACTCATTTGTAAGGGAATTTTAAAAGGAAAGAAGCTCCCAATTGGAGAACCCTAGGTTACAAAACAAAAGAGCGACAATACTTGACATGCAGCTTAAGGATAACGTCCTGATCAGTTTCAAATACAAAAGGTAGCGATCAAAGTAGCCACAGATGCATCCTTTCTAGAGGGCTCAAGAAAATTAGTCAAGTCTAAGCTATCTGTAGAGATCCTCAAGGTCTCCAGCCAGTTCGCACCCATAGCATCTCTTTTTGTTATTGACAAGTAAAACGTATGAGCTATTGGTGGCTGCAATTCAGTAGAAATCTTCCTCAGTCATATACCGCATAAGCAATTTCTTAATTGAAATAAGTGGGAGCCTAGGAAAGTTAGAGAATATTCCTTGCTCTCATAGCATTATCAAGGAATTCAAATTTCCTGTATAGGAGAATGTTATCTTTTACCAATATAGCCTCATCATTAGATATCATATCAGTTTGGGCTTCACAATACCTTATCTTCAATTTACAGATTTCGATCTCAACAGCATTAGCCACAGCACATTTAGCAACATGATCCACTTGAGGAAAAAAAAGTTAAACTATCCTATCAGGGCTTCATTCAAGACTTCATTACCAACCAGAGGGATTCTAATATAATCTGTTTTGGTCACTCCAAGGAGAAGGCCTTCTGTGTGCTTTCACTCAACACTATGCACCTGGAGCTAGCTGCAGAGAAGTCAAGCCAAACACTCCCTGCTGGGAATTGGGAGCTTCCATTGGCTGTAGCTCAATTCCTCCAGAGACTGTTGATCACATCCTTCCTTCTGCACCCCTTCCACTGGTGATGGCAATGCCAGATCAGGGGGTTGCCTTTAGGTTTCAAGCATCAAGTTGACCACAGAAGACAAAGAGGATACTGGGTTCCCTTTTCCAAATGAATTTTAAGGTGCTCCACCTGGGGAGTCACTGTACCTTGTGCTTGAGTAACAAAGTTATCCATTGGGACACTGGCAGCAACTGGGCCCACAGAAATAGAAGGGACATGAGCCACCCCCTTCCTTTTCTTACCTGGCATCATGGCAAAGTAAGAGGCAAAGTTCTCTAATGAAAAAGATGACAAGTTGAGTGGTTAGCAGTCCGCCATCTTATTCTACCCCGTGTGTGGTTTACCAACCAGTCTTGGGTTTTAATAAAGTCCAGCTTACTCATTTGCCCATTGTTCAGAAGGCTGCAATGAAGAAAGCTAGAAAGTGTAGAGACATTTTCAACACTCCTCCAAAAGATCCATGATTATTAGACCATTGTTGAAATAAAGTTGTTCAAGGAATAATGCATTCAGCATGTACTATATGATAGCTCCCCAGCTATTGATGGTGAAGTACATGCATATAGTTTTTGAAAAAGTCCACGGGGGGCATATTCAAAGGTATTAATGAAGTTAGCAAACCAGCTAATTACACTAATCCCACTGAGTGCGATAGTCAATAGCACATACCCAGTTTGTGCTGCTGAATAACACCTCTTAGTTGCACTGAAAACCCTGATGTTAATTGCTTAGCATCAGGGTGTGGAGCAGGGGCAGCAACAAGGATTAACCAGTCTGTGATTATATTGAGCCAATGGCCAGTTAACCCTAGCTGGTTAAATTAGGAAAAAAAAAGAAAGCTGGCCTAACCTTAGCCAGTTGATTCACTATCCAGGCTACCTGGGTATTCAGTGTTGCTGGCCAGATATGGCCACATACATGCATATCTAGTTTTAATTTAAAGTTGCGATGCTCAGCAACTTTACTCATGCTGGCCACCACTGTTGAATATGCCCCGCCCCTCCACCTCCCCCCTCAAGTCTTTTCACTGAGTCTTTGGCCACAAGCCCAAGCCTAGTTAGAAGCCATATTAATCAAAGCAGATGTGTTTGAAACTCATCTTATATGAACTGTGTATGACATCTTTGAAACTCTCTCAAGGATTTCTGCTTCTGTAAAGCGTAGTTACTCACCTGTAACAGGTGATCTCCGGGAACAGCAGGAATTTAGTCTTCACATATGGGTATCATCGGTACTGAAACAGCCTGCGTGGGAACACTCCCCAGCGTCTAATAGGAACACTTTTGGGAGCATCCCTCAGCACATGCGCACTGCCTTCCCGCTTTCCCACCTTTCCAACTATCCCTCTTCAGTTAAGTTTGTAGCTGAGTGAAAGGATAGAGGGAGAGAGGAAAGAGACAGAGAGATAGAGAGACAACTCCTAGAGGAGGTGGGTGGGTTGTGAAGACTAAATTCCTTCTGTTCCCGGAGATCACCTGTTACAGGTGAGTAACTACGCTATCTCCAGGAACAAGCAGGAATGTAGTCTTCACAAATGGGGACTCCCTAGCTGAAGATGCCTGGGAGATGACCCCAGGAAGCTGCCACCTATAGTTAGGTGGGCCATGCTTCCTCTCATGGATCTTTGGCATCCTACCAGGGTTGGTGGGTAGGAGTTGTATTAAATTTGAAAGAGATTTTGAAGAACAGCTTGGCCAAAGAAGGCATCCCAACAGGAGGCTTTATCTAGGCAGTAGTGGGCTGTAAAGGTATGTATCAAAGCCCAGGTGGCTGCTCGACAAATGTCATCAATAGACACAGAGTGAAGCTTAGCCATAGAGGCTGACATGGCTCTCACATTATGAGCTGTGACATGGCCTTGAAGAGGAAGACTCTTACTCTCATAAGCAAAGGATATGCATTGTGCAATCCATTTGGATAAAGTCCTCTTGGAGACTGGAAGTCCCAAATGACTAGCATCAAAAGCAATAAAAAGTTGAGAAGACTTTCTATGTTGCTGTGCTCTTTGTAGATAAAAAGCTAAGACTCTTTTACAGTCCAAAGTATGAAGGCTCTTCTCTGCATTAGAGGCATGACGCCTCGGAAAGAATACAGGAAGATAAATCGATTGATTTAAATGAAAAGGCAAAACTACCTTTGGCATAAAGTGTTAATGAGTTCTGAGGACAACCTTATCATGGTGAAACCTAGTGTAAGGAGGATCAGCCACTAACACTTGCAATTCACTAATGCGACGTGCAGAGGTGATTGCAATTAGGAAGATGACCTTCCAGGACAAAACCTTTAGGGTAGTAGTGGCTAAAGGTTCAAAGTGCGGTTTCATAAGCTGCCTGAGAACTATATTTAAATCCCATGCCACCGGTGGTGGTTTGATGGGAGGTTTTGTTAACAGAAGACCTCTCATAAATCTGGATATGAGAGGATGAGAGGAAATTGGTTGTCCATTTAGAGGCTTATAGGAAGCTGTAATTGCGCTAAGATGGACTCTTACTGAATTGGTCTTTAGACCAGAATTTGATAAATGAAGTAGATACTCTAGTATCATTTCCAAAGGTATCACCAGGGGGTTTAACCCCTTCTGGGAACACCATATAGTGAAACGTTTCCACTTGAAGGCATAAGATCGTCTTGTGGAAGGTTTTCTAGAAGCCTGAAGGATATCCTTTACCTGTTGGGAAAGGTTGAGATCCTGAAGATTTAAGCTTTCAGCAACCAGGCCGTGAGATGCAGGGACTGGGGATTCGGGTGCCATAGGTTCCCGCTCTGTTGGGAAAGGAGATCTGGAGTACACCCTAACTCCAGAGGCGCAGCTTGAGAGAGATGTAGAAGCAGGGGATACCACGTTTGGCGTGGTCACCGTGGCACTATGAGGATCATACGACCTCTGTCTCTCTGAAGCTTGAAGAGTGTTTTGGGGATGAGGGGAATAGGTGGGAAGGCACAGAGGAAGTCCTGACCCCAGTGAAGGAGGAAGGCATCCCTTGCCTGGCAATTGTGAGCCAGAATCCTGGAACAGAACCGGGGAAGTTTGGCATTCAGTGGACATGCAAAGAGGTCTATGTCTGAAGTCCCCCAGATGAAAAAATATCTTTGTCACCTGGTCTAGGTGGAGAGACCATTCATGAGGCAGCAGTACTCGGCTGAGTTTGTCTGCCCAAAGGTTTTGAATGCCTGGAAGATATACCACGAGAAGGTGGATTTGATGATCTCTGGCAAGGGTCCAAAGTCGTAAAGCTTCATTGCATAACGACAGAGAGCCTGTTCCGCCCTGCTTGTTCACATAGAACATGGCTACTTGATTGTCCATTTGGACTAGGACTGTCATGTAGTTGAGCTGGGCATGGAGTACTCGAAGAGCTAAATAGATTGCTCTTAATTCTTGGAGGTTTATGTGAAGACAATCCTCCTGTGGAGTCCAGGTGCCCTGGGTAGAGAGATGATGCAGGTGTGCTCCCCAACCCACCTGTAATGCATCTATTGTTAGGGTGGCCTGGAATAGGGGTTGTTGGAAAGGAGACCCCACTAAAAGATTGTCCAGTGATTGCCACCATTGAAGGGATAAGATCAGTCGATGAGAGTTTGATATCTTGTCTGACAGATGTCTTGTGGTCTGTATCCACTGTGTGGAAAGGGTCCACTGGGCTGCTCGCATGTGGAGGTGAGCATAGGGAACCACATGAACTGTGGATGCCATGTGTCCCAGTAACTGTAACAGTTCTCGAGCAGTTAGGGAGGATTTTCCTGCTGCTTGAGAAGCTAGTTGCACTATGCAAAGACACCGGGCCTGTGGAAGGAAATCCCTTGACTGTCTGGTATCTAAACGGGCTCCTATTAACTCCAGAGACTGGGAAGGAACAAGTTGGGATTTTGGGAAGTTTATTAGCAATCCCAAGTATTGGAGGATTCACATTGTGCGAGACAGTGCAGAGCTGGCTTCTGCACTTGTGGGGGCTCGAATGAGCCAGTCGTCCAAGTAAGGGAAGACGAATATCCCTAGGGTTCGCAGGAATGCAGCTACTACTGCCATGCATTTCGTGAAAATTCTTGGTGCAGAAGCCAGACCAAAGGGAAGAACCCTGTACTGGAAGTTTTTTCCCTTGAAAAGGAATTGTAAGAATTTTCTGTGATCTGGATGGATCAGAATGTGAGTATATGCATCCTTTAAGTATAGAGAGCAAAGCCAATCCTGACTTTGAATGTATGGCAGAAGAGTTCCTAGAGAAATCATTTTGAACTTCTCTCAGAACAGGTATTTGTTCAATTCTCTGAGGTCTAGAATGGGTCTGTGTCCCCCTGTTTTCTTTGGAATAAGAAAATAGGGGGAGTAGAACCCTGTACCCTGCTGGAGGATGGGTACTTCCTCTATTGCTCCTTGGGCAAGAAGTGCTGATTCAGCAGATTGTCTGCAGAGGTCTGGGAATTGAACTGCCTTAGGATTGTAGGAGGGAGCATGCTGTGAAAATGAAGCTTGTACCCCTCTCCTACAATGGACAGAGTACAATTTTCTGCTGTTATTTGGTGCCATCTGTTGGCAAAATGACAAAGCCTGCCTGGAATATTTAGGGGTTCTGGACACCTCAGAGACAGGAAGGCTAAGCTCTCTAGGAAGGAGTCAAAGCCCTTGAGGGGGCTGAACCTGTGGTGCTGGTTGAGCTCGCGGGCCTTTTGGCTTCTTCTGCTGTTTAAATTGCTGTTGTTGTCCCCTTTGGGCAACTTGACCGTGAGCTTGGCTTTGCTGGGTATGGGATTTTATTTATTTTTTTATTTATTTATTCATATTTCTATACCGCATCTTCCAAAGTTCAGTTGCGGTTTACAGTTAACAACAATTAACAAAGCAAGTTTGTTTTACATGGAACATTGAGATATCATAGAACTTATTTACAAGGAACATCATATTAAATATAGAGTAAATAGTGCAATATAATACCAAACCGTGTGCAAACTATGTACAAGTTTATATATGAATATATCGAGGGTGAGTGCTATCTGTGTGGGTTAAGGGCTTTTGCATGGAGCAATCCGATTAGCTCTTTAACCTTTGTCTAAAGTAGATAATGAATTATCTGTATTATAATGTTTGGCAAACAGATAGGTTTTTAATTTCTTGCGGAGTTCCATTATCTCTGTTAGCTTTCGTAGCTCCTCTGGGAGGGAGTTCCAGATTGTAGGGGCAATATGGGAAAAGGCTCTATTGTTTGTTGATTTATGGGCTTTTGTAAATTCTTTCGGGATTTTCAGTCTGTTTAATTGCCCTTTTCTGTGTGTAGACTTAGATGGTTCTTTGTGTATTAGGTTGCATATCATGGAAGGGGCCAGGTCATATAAGGCCTTGAATGATGTTATTATTGTTTTATAGATTATTCTACTTTGAATTGGTAGCCAATGAAGGGAGGCTAGTATAGGTGATATGTGTTGGAGGGAGTTAATTTTCAAAGTGATTCTGGCTGCTGCATTTTGTGCTAATTGCAATCGTTTAATGCTTTGTTTTGTTATGCCTATTAGTATTAGATTGGCAAAGTCAAAATGTGGGGTTATGGTGGCTTGGATTATGTTGATAAAGTCTTGTGTAAAAAGTAGTGGACGAAGTTGTTTGAGGGTTTTGAGTTTGAAATAGATTTTCTTTATGGTATTGCTGATGTGTGTTTCCATCGTGAGGTGAGTATCTAGTATAACACCTAGATATCTTATTTCCTTTTTTATTTTGATTTCTTGGTTTTGAAGTCTTATATATGACGGAGGGGTATATGATCTGTTCTTGGTCACAATTAGAACTTCTGTTTTAGTGTGATTGATATGGAGGTTTTGTGCTTTTAGCCAAGTTGTGATTTCATTATAGCAGTCCGATAGAAGTTGAAGCGGTAGGTTGGGAATTGTGAATGGAATGTACATCATAATATCATCTGCGTATAGATGATATCGTACTCCAAAACTTTTAAAAATGTTGCAGACTGGTTTTTATGTAAATATTAAATAGTAGAGCTGACAGAGCTGAACCTTGTGGTAGACCAATTTCTTGCTTGTATGTGGTTGAGTTTTGATTTCCAATTCTTACATTTTGCGTTCTATCATTTAAGTAGGACGAGAACCATTTATGTACTGTGGATTTTAATCCTATTTGTTTCAAGTTATTGAGCATTATTGTGTGGTGTACGCTATCGAACGCTGCTGATATGTCGATGAAAAGTAGAATGAATGCCTGTTTATTGTTGTCAATTCCTCTTAGGAGCGCATCCGTTAATACTGTGAGGAGTGTTTCCACTCCATGGCGGGGGTCGAAAGCCATACTGTTGCTCATCAAGAGGGTAAGATGAGTCTAGAAAATCTTGTGTCTGTAGTTGAACTACTTTTTCTATTATTTTGGCCAAGAATGGTATGCTTGAGATGGGTCTATATGATGTAGGGGATGTTTTATCCAGTTTGCTGTTTTTAAGGATTGGTCGTATTTGTGCATGTTTGAGAGTTGGTGGGAAGTAGCCTTGTGTAAGAGAGAGGTTTACTATTGAGAGAATGTAGGGTAATAGGATTGGTATTGAGTTTTTTATCCATGTTACTGGACATGGATCTAGGTAAGATGTTGTGGTGTTGAGACCGGAGATAATATTTTTTAGTGTCTCTTTAGTTACGGGATGGAACTCTGACCATTCATCTAATTGTTGGTGTGGCGTGTTGTTAATGTCTATAGACATTGATGGCATTTTTGCTTTGTTTTGATAATGGTGGGCTAGTGTTTGAACTGAGATGTCAGTAATTTCGTCGTCTGTGGTTTGAGGGTTGGTTAGATTTCTGACAATGGAGAATAACTCTCTTGGTCTGTTATATGATTTTGAGAGTATTTTGGCGTAATATTCTTTTTTTGTGTTGTCCAAGGTTTCTTTGTATTTAGTGAGGTGATTATAGTATATTTCTTTGTGTATCGTCAATTTAGATTTACGCCAGTTGTGTTCTAGCTTTCTAAGGTCCTTTTTCATTTGTTTTAGTGTGGTATTGAACCATGGTTTGGTGTTAGTGTCAGTGTTGGTGCTCTTTTTGTGTATTTGATTAGTTTTGGCTGCATTAAAGATGGTGTCATGCCAGTTTCTGACAGTGTCATCTAAATTTGTCGCCGTTGTTATGAGGTGGGGGATTGTTAAGTCGATAAACTCATCATTGTTAAACTTTTTAAATCTTGTGGTAGGGACATTTGGGTTGTGATTGTTGGTGCTAGAGGAAGGATATGTAAGGTTTAGTTTGATCATGTGGTGATCTGACCAGGGTATCTGGGTACATTCAACTGAGTTTGAGTCGATTAGTTTGACGAGTGAATTGGGGAGAAGAACAAGATCCAGAGTTCCACCTTTGATATGTGTCGATGTATTTATTATTTGATGATATTCCATGTCTGAGATAGTGTCAAGGAATAGTTTAGATTCCGATGTTGGTAGCGAGGGAAGGTTAAAATCTCCTAGCATAATTATAGGGTGCTGTTCAGTTGAGGAGCTGAGGAGTTCTATAAAAGAGTCAAGGCAGTCTGGTTTTTGGTCTGGGGGTCTATATACTAAGCAGAGTTTCATGAGGCCAATTTTTATTAATAGTGTGTCTATGTTGTTAGTAATATTGGATTGGATTGTCTTAGCACCTAGTGCCTTTTTTGTCATCATTAATATACCTCCACCTTTTCTATTAGTTCTATGTTTATAGAAAGTGTCATAGTCTTCTTTATTAAGTTGATTTATATAGACTGAGTCGGTATCTGAGAGCCAGGTTTCTGTAATGCATAATATGTCTGGTTTTAAGTCCGATATTAAGTCATTAAATATGGGTAGCTTGTTTTTCATCGAGCGTGCGTTGATAAGAATGCAGGAGAGAGATGATGTGTTATTAGAGCATGTTCCCTTGGGTGTTTGAGGTGAGTTTGTATGTTTTATGTGAATTAGTCTATGTAAATTTGATCTAGGATGGATCAAATTAGTCTATGTAATTTTGATCTAGGATGGGATGGATAAAACTTCCTCTTTTTGCTGAAAGAGGGTTTTTTAAAAGGTTTCTTTTTGGCTGGAGTGGCTGTAGATTTGGCAATCTATCTAAGGTGATATTGTCAGCATCTATCTCATTAGCCTTTTCCTGCCAATTCTTGCCAAAGAGGTTTTCTCCTGTGCAAGGGATGTTGCCTAATTTATCCTGTACCCAAATCTCTAAGTCTGATGCCTGAAGCCAAGCAATCCGTTGTGCACCAATGGCAATAGCAGAGGTTCTGCTGATGCATTCAAAGCAGTCAAAGGCTGCACGATTCACAAACTTGGAGACATCTTGAGCATGCCTGACAAGCGTAAGGAAGTCTTGTTGTCTGTCATCTGGGAGAAGTGGACTCATAAGCTGCAAATCTCCTGTGACCTCTTTGAGGAACATTCCCATATATAAAATATATGAGCTGATCCTAGCTGAAAGCATGGAAGCCTGAAAAGTTTGACGTCCAAAAGCATCAAGAGTCCTGCATTCACAACCTGGAGGATTGGATGCATGTCTCTTTGCACTTTTCATCCTACGCAGTCTAGTCTATCGACGCTGTCGATGCCTGGGTGTCGGTACTTGTGAAGGCGGCATGGACCCCTGAGCATGGCACCAGTAGTTCTGTCGAGGCTGAGGCCTCGAGAACATCCTGGAACCCCGTTGATGCTTTGGAGGCCGAAGCCTCCCGCCGGGGCTGTTTTGCCAGTGTGGTTCCCTCAAGGGCAATGCCAATGGCCTCTCGATGCTTAGCAGGAGAGCTACCCTTTGAGGACCGGCTTTTATGTTTAGTTACCTGATATCCATGAGAGGAAGAAGAGACTCTTGAATACGTCGATGGAATAGACCTGGCATCCGAAGAAAAGAGGGTACCGAGCTTTGCAGCCCGGTTCTGTCTTCCTCTTTTAGTCATTCTGATATAAAAGAGACACTCAGATGGAGAATGGTCAGGGCCTAAACATTTAAGACACCAGTCATGGGTGTCGGTGACGGAAATGGTACCGCCACACTTAGTGCATTTTTTAAAATCACTAGCTGGTTTTTCCATCTTTAAGGAAAAATGGGGCCTAGTGCCCAAAATGGCGCCTAGCACCGATAAAGAAAAGTTTCTGAAGAGAAACAATTCAGAAAAAAAAATTTAAGAAGAAAAGAAAAGAAAACAACCGGCGGTACCGGTAGGCGTCGTGCGGAGGCAAACGTGACCACAAGAAAACAAGATGAAAGAAGACATTTTCTGCGGTGGCAGGGTATGTGTCCTGCCGGCTCCACAGAAAATGAAGAACTGAAGAGGGACAGTTGGAAAGGCAGGAAGGCAGCGCGCATGTGCTGAGGGATGCTCCCAAAAGCGTTCCTATTGGACGCTGGGGAGCGTTTCCGCGCAGGCTCCGTCGGTACCGATGATACCCATATGTGAAGACTACATTCCTGCTTGTTCCTGGAGATTAGTAGCTTTAGTAACATTTAGCTTGGTTACAAGCTTCTGGCGATATGAGGATATTCACAACAATAACTGCATTCAAAGCTTTAAATGACATGGCTCCAATCACTCTAAGTAAACTAATTAGCAAAGAATCACAAAAAGCTACTCACAGAAAAGGACAATCAAATAAACTAAGGATTCCTAATGATTTCATAAAAGCAAATAAATTAACTAATAACAGAGCCTTTTCACTCGCAGCCCCAACCATTTGGAATTCCCTCCCAGAGGACCTACAAAATTTAACTGAGATCATGGAATTCCGTAAAAAACTGAAAACCTATCTATTTTCCATGCACTACAGCAACATAGATATTCCCCCGATCAACTCAGATAAAGATTAAAAAGATACCTGACTGTGTCAAATTAATGCCAACAACTTAAACAGATAATATACCAAGCTGAAAATGTACCGCAATTCAATCCTAAAGTGCCCACTAACTTGTAATTGTATATAGTTTATAATGTTTTGTTTTGTTTTGTATTAACATATGATGTTAGATGATATATTGTTTACTGCTTCAAAATGTTCCATGTAAAACCAAGCTCCTGCTTTGTTGACTGTTGTTTATTGTAAACCGCAACTGATCTCTGGAAGAAGCGGTATACAAATGATTGTTAAATAAAATAAATAAAAATAAAATAAAATTCACAGCAAGTTTACAGATGATCTGTGTACTGGAGACTTCTTGTGCATAGATAAAGTAAAAGAGACAGTTGGCATATAAAAGAGCACTGCTGCACCTTTCAACATCTCTCAGTGGTCCCCTCATGAGCTCCTCAGCTATACATCTTTTAACCAACACCATAGAAGTTTATAATACTGCAAATGCTTTACTACCAAAAACAGCCTCAGCAGGCTCGGCACCTGCTGTCCAAAAATCTCACCAAACTTAAAGAGCTTATCCTAAGCAGGTTGCAATTGCCCTGTCAAAGTAACAGCCTTCTTATTGACTATCAGCTCATTCCAAACTTCAGCACAATATTCATTCTGCTCTTCCTGTGAAGAATAGGTTCAATACTTCCATCATGGCATAACATGACCATGGATTCTTGGGTCCTTCACATTATGCAAACAAGTTATCAACTCAGATTTATCAGATCAACCTCTACATTGTACTGTACTCCTCTCTTCTTCTCCCATACCATCCTGTTGGAGGAGGAGATTGTTCTTCTTCAGTCCAAAGCCGCAAAGCCTGTTTCATCCCAGGAAAGAAATTGGAGCTTCCACTCCAAAGAAGATGGGAGGCTTATTCCCTATCCTGGAGCTCAGAGATCTCAACTGATTCATTTGCAAGTAAACATTCAAAATGAACACTCCCTCTCCCATTCTGAAGACAGGGGACTGGCTATATACTCTGAATTTCAAGGATACGTATGCACACAGTCCAATATATCATTGCTACAAAATGTGTCTAAGATTCAATCATCAGACCAACCATTTTCAGCACAAAGCCCTACTCTTTGGTCTCTCATCAGACCCTGAGTCTAGAAATAGTGCTTCATATTGGCAACTGTCCATCTTCAAAAGGAGAGGCACTTAGTGATCCCATACATGGATGACTGGCTTCTGATAACCCTCTCAAAAGCTCAGTCATTCACCCTAACAGACAGGACGATATATCTCCAGTCTTTGGGGCTCCTTGTCAACTTTCAAAAATGTATACAGTACCAAGTACACACAATGGGGGTCATTCTGCCCTGCGAATAAACCCCTGCTATTTGCAGGGACCGTATACCAGTGATAGAGCTCCCCACAAGTACAGCGTCTTTGTGCGGGGCACTCTGGACAGGGGGGGGGGGGGGAGTGCCAGAGGAGGAGCATGGGCTGAGCATGAGTGGGGCACACAACTGGACGTACAGGGCCGAGTCAAATCATGGCCCCCTATGTCCAGGGAGGCTAGGATAGATATGGGACTAATTCCACCTTGGAGGTGGAATAAGTCCCATAGGCTAAGGTGATTGGGGCACGCAGGACATGGTAAGTGGCAAAGGGCCGGGCAGTGGGGAAAGGAAAGAGGAAGGGCATGGCGTCCTGATGCCATGGTAGCGGGGCTTCAGCGGAAGCATGGGGAGGGCTCGCTGGGTAAGTAGCAGGATGTCCTGTGTGTCTGAATCGTGGTACATCCAGCCCATCCAAGGGTCTGATTCTGCAACCGTGGGAATGTATAACTCCTGTGGTTGCAGAATCAGGTGCAAATCTAGCCCATCCAGATTTTGGATTTCCGGATGGCTCGGACGTGTCCCGATCAGAATTGGCCTCCATTTGTTTAAAGGTATCATTGTAATACTATTCAAGTAAGTTTTTCTCCCAGAAGACAGAATGCAAACTCTCATTTCCCTCATTCAGTACATTTTAACAGTAAACAAAGTGACAGCCCACAGCCTACCTGCAAATGTTGGGCCATATGGCTGTATTTGTTCATGTAGTCCCTCTGGCCCACCTGAGAATGAGGCAGACCCAATAGGATCTCAAGATCCAATGGAATCAGCATTCTCCACCTCTATCATCAATCCTGTATGTGCTTACTTAGCTATGATCAATGCTGCAGTGGTAGATTTGCAAAACCAAACTCTCAACAGAACTTCTGTTTGCACCATATTAACATCAGCTAGTTTAAACTATAAATGCATTAAACGTGGGATATGGAGCTCAGATAATTCCCAATGCATGTAGTCAAAATCTGAAAGACTTCTCCACATCAACCACTCACAATTCTGAGCATTATACTATGCCGTGAAAAGATCTCTTCATCTTCCCCAAGATTATTCTGTTTGATTCAAACAGACAACCAGGTAGCAATGTTCTTATTAATAATAATAATAATAATAATAATAATAATAATGACAGCAGGCAAGGAAAGATGGGATCTCTTTGTTGTGAGGCAGCAAGGACATGGGACTTTGTCATAGTAAATCATACAAAGATACAAGCTATCCATATTCAAGACTCAGCAGAGTTCCTCAACCTCACAAATGGTCCCTAGATGCACCACTCCAAGTCCATTTTCCTAGATTAGGGCACTACTCAGATCAACACTGCTAACCAGCAGTAACAACGCAAATATTCTTCTTTACCATTCCTCTCTCCCATCCCTCAAGCATCTGGCTCAGGGTGCCTTAATGGTTCAATGGAATTGGCCCTTTCTCTATGCATATCTGCCAATTCTCATCATAGTGAAAATTCTACACAAGCTCCAACAAAGCCTTTGATCCTCATAGCACTGCACTGGTTTCTTCTTCTAATGAGGCTAGCAATTCTGCCTCCAAGGAAACTCCATCAATTTTAGCTGGAAATTGAGCAGTGCAGTCTCAGTATACACTCCTTCTAAATTACCTCATGGACATATCCGGATCCGGTTTTTCAGGATCATTAGGAGGTTAGTCTACTACTTCAAAGCTGTATGAGAATATACTGTAGGCACTTCAGCTGATTAATGGCATGTATCTTATTTTGTGATGTTACAGCACTTTTCAATATCGATTTTAAACTCCAATAATATTCTTTATTGATCTTGTCCCTAAGTAATTTATGCTTGATTTCCACCCCTTCCTCTACTTCTTGCTTAGGTTTATATTGATATACAGTACCACATATCATCCAAATATATATGTGGTTTACAATCTTAGGGGATGGGGAGGGGATGGAGGGGGGTAGGAGATAGCTGGGGTAGGTCATGTGTTGCTGCACCTGCAGATTTGGGCTGCAATGGGAGACTGAAGGCCGTGGGGGGAGGGGGTTCTGAGACATCTCTGGCCGTGGTCATGTCTGGACAGAATGCATGGTGTTCTGGTTTGGTCCTGGAACGGTGTATGATACAAACATGGGTTTAGTGGGTTAACAAACCAGTGGATCTTGAGGCGTGAATGCTACAGGTTCAGGCCTTATGCAATGATTAGGGATGGATACCTAGTACAGGTTGATAAGCATTTGACTTTGTAAACAGCAGTAGGGAATGGTATTGTCATAGTCCTTAGCATTTACAGAAGAGTTACTTGAGAATTGGTACTCTCGCTCTTGATTTTAATTTTTATTATCTGTGTTATTCATACAATCATATTATTGTTATGCATGCTTTTACTACTATTATTATACTTATGTAGTGCATGAGCCAGGGCTTCAGGGGTTGGGGTTGTTGGTTGCTGTTGTTGATATGTAAAATTGGTAACGTTTTGGGAAAAAAGCAAGAAATAATATAACAGCAATTACTTTACAATATATTATCTTTAAACCAAAGAAACACATAGCATGAGGGCAGATAATGTGGTACACTTGTCTCAGCACCAGGGAAAACAATATGTTTGAAATTTCATTTCATTTATTATATATCAATCAAAACATTCTTCTAAGTTACAGAATTGCCATACGTAAATATAATAACTTGAAAACAGTATATCAGACAAAAAATGTTAATCCCAAAATTGCCATGCAAAAAAGATGGGACATTTCTTATGAGAGAACAATGCCTGCATGTCACGTAAAAATACTGGCACAAATTCCAGCGGAAACTCTCACAAAGAAAATGTGTGTGTTATTTCCCTATGACCTTTCACAGTTGGAGGAACACCTAAGAAACCTTGAATAGCAGAGCATAGAGTACAAGAAGGATTGGATGCCTGAAAATGGGCATAGAGATGTTCAAAGCATGGAGACATCCACTGAGCTATTTTAGAAGCTGGGTCTATGGATATCCCTAGCATGAGGATGTCCAAGTCTAAAATGGGGCATAGTGGAGGCATAGCTGGGATGTTCCCAAAAACATGGACTTCTTGCTCAGTTATGTCCTGGATGTCTCCAGCCGTGTCAAAAGTTATAGCTACTCTAGGAATGAATAGTGCTCTTTTTGTCAGGCAAACATCTGGGGTGTGTGAAAAAGAAGGTACACTCATATCCCCTTTATGTTACAATTTTCCAACAAACATTGACAGGAAATGGGACCTATGTTTTCATTTTGCCTCCCTGCTTGGCGTCCCGGTATGCAACCTTACTTGAAATGGGCATCCCTGCCCCATGTTTTCATAGTTGGGAAATCTATATGGATACCATCACAGGTTCCACATCAAGGGGTGTCTATCTTTCTTAAACCAGGCCAAAATATAGACATCTCCAGCTTTATTCTACACATTCTCTCCTAGATGTCCCTGATTGCACTTGGATGCCTTTTCTAAAATGTCTTTCCATGTAAAGACATTTGAACTGCACCAACACAGATGTTAAGAACATAAGAACATAAGATAAGCCATACTGGGTCAGACCAAGGTCCATCAAGCCCAGTATCCTGTTTCCAACAGTGGCCAATCTAGGTCATACGTACCTAGCAGTTTCCCCAAAAGACACAGGTTCCGCAATGATGGTACTGGGTCAAGCATTGATATCCTGGGTCCCTTCTTAATAATGGTTTATGGACCTTTCCTCCAGGAACTTGTCCAAACCTTTTTTAAACCCAGCTACACTAACAGCCTTTACTACATCCTCTGGTAACAAATTCCAGAGTTTGATTACACATTGAGTGAAAAAATATTTTCTTTTATTAGTCTTAAATAGTTTACCCTGTAGCTTCATTGCATGTCCCCTAGTCTTCCTATATTCTGATAACGTAAACAGTTGATCTACATTTACCTGTTCCACTCCATTCATTAATTTATAGACTATCATATCTCCCCTCAGCCATCTCTTTTCCAGGTTGAAGAGCCCTAACCTTTTTAGCCTTTCATAGGAGTATCCTTCTATCCCCTTTACCATTTTGATGGCTCTTCTCTGAACCTTTTCAAATAATGCTATATCCTTTTTAAGATACGGCGACCAGAATTGCACACAATATTCACCATGCCTCTATACCGTCTCACCATGGAACGGTATAGAGGCATTATAATATCTTTTGTTTTATTTTCCATTCCTTTCCTTATGATACCTAGCATTCTATTTGCTCTTAGCTGCCGCTGCACACTGGGCCGAGGGTTTTAACATGTTATCCACAATGACGCCTAAATCTTTTTCCTGGGTGGTGGTTCCTAATGTGGAACCTTGCATTGTGTAACCATAGTTTAGGTTGTTCTTCCCTAGGTGCATAACCTTGCACTTGTCCACATTAAATTTCATCTGCCATTTTGATGCCCAGTCTTCCAATTTATCAAGATCCTCTTGCAATTTTCCACAATCCTCTTGGGTTTTAACAACTTCAAATAGTTTTGTGTCATCTGCAAATTTGACACCTTCACTTGTTGTTCCACTTTCCAGGTCATTTATGAATGTCAAAAAGCAGCAGACCCAGCACAGATCCCTGGGGTACACCACTATTCACCTTTCTCCATTGGGAAAATTGGCCATTTAGCCCAACCCTCTGCTTTCTATCTTTTAACCAGTTCCTTATCCACAGTAGTACACTGCCTCCTATCCCATGACACTTTAGTTTTGCCAAAAGTCTCTGATGAGGGACCTTGTCAAAGGCTTTCTGAAAGTCCATATAACTATATCAACCAACTCACCTTTGTCCACTTGTTTATTCACACTTTCAAAAAAACATAACAGATTAGTAAGACAAGATCTTCCTTGTCTAAAGCCATGTTGGCTGTCTCCCGTTAGGCCATGGCTATCTACATGCTGAGTAATTTTATTCTTTATGATGGTTTCTACCATTTTTCCCGATACTGACGTGAGGCTCACTGGTCTGTAGTTTTCCGGATCACCCCTCGAACCCTTTTTAAAAATTGGTGTTACATTGGCGATCCGCCAATCTTCAGGTATTAGAGATTATTTTAATGATAGTTCACAGATTACTAATAGCAGGTCTGCAATCTCATTTCAGTTCTTTCAACACCCTTGGATGTATACAATCCGGCCCAGGTGATTTGCTACTCTTCAGTTTATCTAATAGTTGTAATACATCTTCCCGATGTATCGATATTTCCTTCAATTCTTCCGCACCTTTAAATACCATGTTACTATGTCTGGGGAGCACGTGTCTTGCAAAAGTCTGGTGTTGAGTGATTTTGCTGAGGAAACAGGCTTATTCTTTGTTGCTCTTTTCTCCTGTGGTCCCCGCCTAAGGGCCATGAAAAAGGGCCCTCAGGCACAGACTCACCTAAGCACCCTTAGGGGTATGTTTACTAAACCGGGCTAACGGTTAACCCAGGCTATCTGCCTCTAGGTCCCATATGGGACCTAGAGGCAGATAGCCTGGGTTAACCATTAGCCCGGTTTAGTAAACATACCCCTTAGTAATTTTAAGTGTCCAGTTCAGCTGGGAGTTTTTCCTTGATTGGCCTTGGCAGCAGAGGGGCTGGAGTATCCTGTGTTTCCTCTCCCCTGTTGCCGACTGCTGATTGGGGTCCAGCTGTTACTGAAAATTTGCATATTCAGTTTGGTTGTCAGTTTTGTTCAATTTTCTTCTAAGCACATTTGTCAGGGTCAAACGTTATCCTGATTCAATCATCTACAAACATTAAGGGGTATGTTTACTACATGGTGGTAGCGGCTTCCGTGTGATATTGCATGGACGCCTCTACCTCCATTTAGCAAATATATCCCTTAATATTCTCTTATCTCTTGATCATTATCAACTTTAGGATTAAGGCTAAATCTATATCCCAAAGATATGGATTAAGTGCCATATAAAACACCAAATGTGAGATGGAGTTTCTCTGGAATATTCCTCGGTGGCTGCTGATGTTAGGAACCATGAACTGTCCTTCTTCATACTTCAGATGGAACTTGGTTTGTCATTTTTTCTTGGTAGATGTGATGAACTCAATCTACCAAGGATTTGTTTTGCATGCAGCCCCTAGCCTTGGTGCAGTCCTTACAACGGACATTACACTGCTTGGCAAGCTAGGGGTACATGGCCTCCAAGGTTTCTTTTTTAAATGGCTTTCAGTCTTTACTCTTGGAATTAAATTTCAGGGTTTTTTGAAAGGGGATCAGCTTATGCTGGGAGGTCCTTGGCACTCAGACTCCTCTCACTCCTCTTCTCTTCTCAAAATAACTGAGTCTGGAGTTTATGTTTTGAATCAAGGGTTTATTAGAACTTTAGCATCACTGATAAAATATTTATAACAATTGGAAAAAAGCAGCAAGAAAAACTATATTACATGTACTGTAGTTTACTACTCTTTCCTCCACTTGTTACAATAAGGCTACTTCTTTCTTCCTTTCATTCTAGGATGGTATAACATTCCGCTCTGAAAACTCTGCATCTGATACTGAAAGTAAATTCAAGTTTCTCCACTCCTGCATTTCTAATGCTTATTGTGGTAATCCTTGAGTGGGAAACCCTCTGCTACTATACATTATTATTCTTTACCAGTGCATCTGGAGCTTGCAGTGATGCAGGCACATGTCTCCAAATTTATCCTATATTCATTTCTTGCTCTGGTATTATTGTTCAATGAAGAGCTCCTAGATTCTTCCTTCCTCCAGAGCTAGTGGCCTCTATAGATGCAGGTCCCCGAAACTGTTCTGCAGGTGCTGCTGGATCAGATGTTACTTTTTTTTCTTGGCACTTCTTCTGTGTCTTTGTGAGTGGATGACGTCTAGATAAATTACACAGGACTTCACTGCAGATGAGCCAAGGGGGGCTGGCAGGTTTTGCATAGTCACTGCTTTCTCCCTTGCTCTATACTCCTCTGCTGCTATACCTATGGCTCCTCCTCAAAAGAATGAAGAGCTAAGGTTTCACCACCCTCAGCTCCTCTCTCAAGGAGCAGTGACTTTATTCCAGCATAGTGCAGTGGATGTGTGCCAAAGATAGAGTTCTGCCTTTGTGAGTGGGTTTTATAGGTCTTGAATATTCCCTTCCAGAAGGGTTTCCTCCCAGAATGGTGTAACTGAGTAGAAAGAAGCCTCCCCTGTTCTGGAAAATGTTAGTTCTTCTCCAGCTTATATTGTAGTATGCTAGTAGGGACACTGGATGGCATCAGTTGGTCAAAGCAATTACATCCCAGCAGTCTCTACATTGCATTTCAAAGCAGTTTGTTACCAAAGAATGTGAAAGGCTTTCTTACAATCAATGCATGCTATACCAAGATTTTTGCTTTTCTTACAAACCTCCATAATTGCTTTATCTGCATTTACTGGTCTTTGATTCCATATGCTCCCTTCTTATTGCCCTTCTGGCTGTACTGTTCTAATGTTACTGGAATCAATATGATTGTGTGTTCTGTTGACATCTATTGAAGTGAACAGATTATGGATTGTAGGTAGACAAATTGTTGGATTGTGATTTTGGGGTATATTACCTGGATCTCCCTTTGGAAAGAAAAGTGTTCTTCCTGTTATTGGCTGCCAATCAATTGCTTTTTCCTGTTCACTAGGTCTTGATGGAGAGCTATTCACTTTTTTAGCCAAAACTTTCTCACTCTATCGGGGCCAGGGTTCTTCCAGTCTGGGATTCCTTTTAATATGTTTTCCAACTCTTTTGTTGCTACTTCAGGCTATTCCAAGCTTTGAGGGTAGCCATTCTGCTTCTTGGTTGTGCTCTTTAGGATCCTCATACAAATTATCCAAAACATATCTCTTTCAGCTGTACTAACACTATTACTGCTTATCGTTTGTATAGCGCTACAAGGCATACGCAGCTTTGTAGTTGGTGGTATTTTCATTGTACTGATGTTCTTTTCCAATTCCCTAAAGAATTGCTTTGGGTTCTCTCAAAATAGTTTGTTGTTATCTCTCTTTTCCTATTTCATTTGTGCTTCTACTGCTACTTTTATCGCAGCATATACGTTTAAGATCTTCTTCTAATAATGCATCATGCTTCATTCTAATTTTCTTGATCTTTCTCATTATCTTTGGTTATCTTGAACCTTTGAGATACCCATCTATCAGCGACACCTTTGCACATAGAAACATAGAAACAGAAACATAGAAACATAGAAACATGATGACAGAAAAAGACCACATGGCCTATCTAGTCTGTCCTTCCATAACAACAACTACAACAGTCCACTTTTTACCTTTAGAGATCCTCTGTGTTGGTCCCATGCTTTTTTGAATTCAGTTACTGTCCTCATCTCTACCCCCTCCACTGGGAGACTATTCCATGGATCCACTACTCTTTCCGTAAAGAAATATTTCCGCATATCACTCCTGAATCTATCTCCCTTCACCCTCATCCCATGTCCCCTCTCGTAGTAGAACTTGCTTTCAATTGAAAGAGGCTCTCTCCCTGAACATTTATGCCACGGAGGTATTTAAACATCTCAATCATATCACCTCTATCCCGCCTTTCCTCTAAGGTGTACATATTAAGATCCTTAAGTCTGTCCTCATATGCTTTATAATGAAGCCCACTAATCATTTTAGTAGCCACCCTCTGCACCGACTCCATCCTGTTCACATCCTTTTGAAGGTGCGGTCTCCAGAATTGCACACCATACTCCAAATGAGGTCGCACCAAAGACTTATACAGAGGCATTATCACCTCCTTTTTTCTGCTAGCCATTCCTCTCCGTATGCACCCAAGCATCCTTCTAGCTTTTGCCGTCGCCTTTTCTACCTGTTTAGCTACTTTAAGATCATCAGACACAACCACGCCTAGGTCCCGCTCTTCTTTAGTGGACAAAAGTACTTCACCTCCTATACTGTATTGCTCCCTTGGATTGCTGCAGCCCAAATGCATGACCTTACATTTTTTAACATTAAATCCCAGCTGCCAAATTCTAGACATAATGATTTCTTTTTTTTCTTCAATGCATGGTTATTTTTGCTAAGGAAGAGTTGTTATCTTTTTCTTTCGTTTCTGTATTCTCATTGGTAGGATTCTTTTAGTAATAATTTTACTGTACAGTATCAGATGTGATTTATTTCTGTGATATCAATACTGTATATGATCTCTTTATGTATCTTTTAGCCTTATTCATCCTACTTATCATAGAGTATGCTTTATGTGTCAAATTCAATTTGGGTAGTCTTTCTCTGTCATGAAACCCAGCATATTTCTACATTTCCACAGAGGCCAAGAGTTTAATCATCCTGACATTCTTTTTGTTCTTCAACTGAGTTCTTGACCTGTGCTTTCTTTCTTTCAATCTCTTGCATTCCTATCTCTTTTCTCTCCACCTCTGTCTCAGAGTGCTTCTTTCTGGGTCTCCACTTTCTCCATCTCTCTTCATCTTCCTCTTTTTTTTCTCGCTGTATCAGCCTTTCTGCTTGCACTCCTTTTCTATTCTTCTTGTCCGCTCTACACCTCAACCTTTCTTCTGCTGCTCTTGTTCAAACACTCCTTTTCTCTACACCAGCTTCTCATCTGGGGCTCCTTTCTAAGGTTCCTCCCATTTTCTGGTGTCCCTATCTATGTCTCTGCTTTCTCTATTTCTTTTTCAGAGGAAACTCTGAAATATGCTTGAGATGATATACATGTGCACTTCATTTCTTTGACCTTTAAACTTTGGGATCTTAAATTTGCATTGGTTCCATTTTTTGGTGATCTCTCCACCTATGCAGCCTCAATTTAAATAAGGTGTTTGCAGCTTAAAGGTAGCAGTAGATTGTCTCCTCTTTATCTGCAGGGATCCACTGAATTAAAGTTAGTCTTCTGAATTTTTTCATTAACTTCTGTGGTCTATCTCCTGAAGCAGTGGCTCCATGAACTAGTTCACAAGAAAAATGAAGAAAGAAACAAACTCTAAAAAACCCAAACCATCGGTGAATACAGAGATGGCCAAAGAAAATGCTGTTATACTTCAATTACCTGATATAATTGTGTTTCAGCAGAGCACCTGCATTAGGGGTCTTTAAATAATAGTTGCTGTGACAGCAGGAAACACAATCTGGCATACACACTTTCATGCTACCCTGTGATAATAGCAATAATGGAGAACAAAAACGACAACATACACTTTCTGAATAGATCCCGAGAGAAACGTTTTTCTGATTAGAAAGAAAGTGTATCTTCCTGTTTTTGCTCCCTGTCATTACTGTTATCACAGGGTAGCACGAGAGTGGAGCGTGTGAGTGCCAGCTTTTGTCTCCTGCTATTACTGTCACTATGACTGAATGACCTCTGACACAGGTGTCCTGCTGAAACACGGCCCTGTCAAGTCATTGTTTGTTCAATAAAGGGTTTCATAAACAAGTTCACCATGGCTTCTATGTGTAGCAGGGATATTATCTTCATATGCAGTTTCTATGGTATCACTATCATCATCTCAAGATCTAGTCCATAGGTTATACTTGGGTACATTTTCCTCCTGGTAATGTGCGGCCAGTATATAGTTTTCCTTTTCTTTCTTAACTTGCTTCAGTTGCAGAGTAGTCGTTCTAAAATTTAGGATAGATTTGACACAACAGGGTCATCACATGAAGTTACTCAGCAAGATTTGGGAAGAATAATTTTCTCCCTCTAAGAGGATCACAGCAACCCACCAGGTTTGCCGATACTGAATTTTACAGTATATTGTGCCCTTTTTAGCTTTGGGGCTAGTCAGAAATTCATTCAGTTCCCTACCAAGGCCAGGTCTAACGGAGTGATTCAGATGCATTATAATCTTGTTGTAAGAAACTGATTTCTTATATGAAAACCAGCCGTTTTCTTTGAAACTAAAACAAAATTAACCAGAAATATCAAGGCATCACAGCAGCCATAAAAATCCAGAAAATGTAGAGCTAGTACCCAGATGGTGCTTGGTGCGGAATATTTTACTCATTTATTTATTTATATGAAAAACCTTTTAGATACCACATTCCTGTGCAGACATTCAAAAAGGTTCAATAAAATATAAAAACAGCATACTGTACACTTCAAAGATGCAATAAAAATACAATAAAGATGAAATAAAATACAATGATCCCGCTTCCATCCACAATGTCCAGGCCCTCTGTGTGCCTAGTTGGAACCAGACACACAGAGGGAGGTCGCAATTCTGATCCTGCAGGGCATGTCTAGCCCCACGGGATCAGAATCACAAACAGGCCTGTATGTGCAGGCTGGGACTCCGATTCCACCCGACCTGCACGTACAGGCCTTTGCCAACTCAGTCAGGGTTTTTCAATGGAGCCGCGGCACCAATGGTGTCCGATTGCCATTTTTTATTGTTTTTTATTGTTTATTTACTCTTGATATACCACCCTTTATCGCATCAGGGCAGTTTACAAATAAGTAATAATATTTTTAAGGTTGGCATGTAGCCCGGGAATGGAAAAAGAACTACAAAAAATAACAGGCAAGAGGAAGGAGTAGAAGACAAAGACTGGACATAGAGAGGAGAGTGGACAAACACGCATAAACTAGGTCAGTGGTGGCTGTCAGAGAGATTATATGCAATGGAGAATAAATGTGTCTTCAGAAGGGATTTGAAT
The DNA here is from genome assembly GCA_033557465.1 of Ichthyophis bannanicus. NCBI lineage: Eukaryota > Metazoa > Chordata > Amphibia > Gymnophiona > Ichthyophiidae > Ichthyophis > Ichthyophis bannanicus. The sequence continues at coordinate 1,631,556,561 of CM066032.1, forward strand.
GTAGAGTAAGTCTGCTCCTGACAGAGTAAAGTGGGTAGAGAGTTCCAAAGGGCAGGGCCGTGAAAGAAAAAAGCAGAGTGACGGGTAGACTGTAAGTGAGCACGTGAGGGGGAGGGAAAGTGAAGATTTATATGAAGAGAACGGAGACTGCGAGGCGGAGTATGGAAATGGAGCAGATCTACTAGGTACTGTGGCGTGTGAGTTTGAATAACTTGGTGCACAAGGGTGAGAATCTTATATTGGATACGGTATTCTACAGGAAGCCAGTGAAGTTTGAAAAGCAGGGGGGTAATGTGATCTCTGCGTGAGGAGTGGGTTATGATCCGAGCTGCAGTATTTTGTATAAGTTGAAGATGGTGTAATTGTGTATGAGTGATACCTGCGAAAACAGAATTACAAAAATCTAGATGAGTTATAACTGTAGATAGAGTAATGGTAGTCAGAGCAGAGGAGGAAAGAAAAGGACAAATTGAACATATTTGGCGGAGGGAGAAGTATGATGTCTTGGCAATGTGAGAGATGTGATCCCGAAAGGTGAGATTAGTGTCAAGAACCCCAAAATACCGAAAAGAGGAAACCATGGGAATTGCAGAGTTTCCGAGAGAAGGGGCAAGTGAAGGACAGGGACATGGCACTGTGGCTCCATTGAAAAGCCGTAATCCCCGGCTGGCAGCTCCCAAAGTGCTTTCCCCACAGCCCTACCTCCATTCTGGCCTCCCAGGACCAGGGTCAGGCTACAGGGAATGCCCTCTGCCCCCTGCTGCCCCTTTCCAGCCCCGGGCCTGCTATTCCTCCTGCATCGGGGAACTTATTCCAACTCAGAGGTGGAATACGTTCCCCGTCCAAGCCATCGGCCCCAGGCATACAGGGCCGACATTGGAATCAGTCATGTACGTTCAGGGCCAACGACGCCTGCTGCCCGCCCTAACAACTCACCCAATCCATCTCTTCCTTGCCCCTTCCCCTCCCCCGCCTAACTTCCCCATACAATGTCCATCCCCGCTATTTGTGCCATGGAATAAACCCAAATACCAATAAAAACTGGTGAAATATAGCTACTACCTCCTTGACCTCGATGCAGCCAATAAAGCCTTTCGAAATTGGCAACTTTTAAACAGATTAATTTTTAATTGTTTCCTAAATAACAGCCCTTTCTCTACCTGCATCTCCTTTGGCAGCGAGATCCACAATTTAGGAACCAGAGTGGAGAAGGTCCTATCCTGAAATGTGGACTTCCTCATATTTTTAATAGACGGCATAATCAAATACTTACTCTCTTCTGATTGTAAGCACCTCTGAGGTAGATAGCACTCCAGTTTCTTCAACAAAAAAGGTGGCCATTGATTTCCAAAACTTTAAATGCCTTTACCAAAAACGTAATTATCTGGACCAGCACCACTGTCTGGAAAGAGGTCATAGTCAGTCTGCTGTCCAGACAGTTATCTGCATAGTTATCCTCTTACTGTCTTAATGTTATGTGGATAACTTTCAAGATAGTATACTGAATAAAGCCAGTATTCAGAGAACCTCAGAGGCTGGCCATACTCTGCCCATTGCAGCAAAATTACACCCCTGTGATCAATTGCAAGTACTCACATGGTTTGAATCAACTAATGAATGATGCCTCAAATGCTTAAAATGGCCAAATTTACTCCTGTGTCTACAGTTCGCAATGTTATTAAGATGTGTTCTGCTCCTGGAACAGTCAAGAACCTCCCAGAATATGATGAGAAGTGGAAAATTAATCCAAGAAGTCTAGTAAGGTTAGTGCAGACTGTTGGAAAAACACCAAATACAATACACAAAGAGCTTAAGGCTGACCTGGAGCAATCTGGAGTGGTGGATTCAACCCACACCATGCCATGCACTAAACAAAGAAGGACTTCATGGGCAAAGGTCAAGGAGAATCCCACTGCTTAAAAACAGACATAAAAAGGAATGCCTGATCTTTGGCAATGCAGACCAGTGATACATTTACACGTGAAGAAATAAAACTTATAAGGAAAAAACAACTTTCCTACAGTTAAATATGGTGGAGATTCCCCAATGTTGTGGGGCTATTTTGCTGCCTCAGGAACTGGATACCTGGAATGTATTAAAGGAATTATGAAGTCAGAGGACTGCCAAGGTATTTTGGAGCAAAATGTGCTACCTAATGTCAGAAAGCTTGGTCTGGGTCGAAAGTCACGGGTCCTCCAGCAGGACAATGACCCAAAATACATATTCAAAAGTACAGAAGAATGGTTAAAAAAGGAAAAAAATGGACTGTTTCAAAATGGCCAGCAGTGAGTCCTTATCTCAATCCAATCAAGAATCTCTGGAAAGAGCTGAAATCTTCTATTGGTAAAAGGAATCGCGGAAACATTCATGAACTGGAACAAATCACAGTTGAAGAGTGGGAGAAACTACCAGAAGATGGATGTACAAAACTTATAGATGGCTACAGGAAACATTTGGAGACTGCCATCACAGCCAAGGATTATGCAACCAAATATTAGTGAAGGGTGCCATTATTCCTGTCCAGGTCATATATTGTTTTTTTTTTCTCAGAAATTACTATGTCAGCGTCGCACAAACATCTTTTTTTATTGTATATCTTTAAACATAGTATTAAAATATTATGATGACATACAGTTATAATATGTTCAATTATTTCTAAAAATATTATACACAACATACCTAAAATGCTAGGGTCCCAATAATGTTGACGACAACTGTATAAGAAAGATAAAACAAGCAAAAATCAAAGGAAATGACAAAATATAAAAGATTTATCATTATAAAGCAAGATAAATGTGTGTCCTTAACATACCCTAGATGTATTCTTGTCCTCAGTTGTTGTATTGATTGTCTTAACTAGATTGTAAGCTCTGCTGAGCAGGGACTATATTTTAGATGTGCCTGTACAGTGCTGTGTATGCCTTGTAACTCTATACAAATAATCAGCAGTAGTAGCTGGATAGTAGTAATAGTAGTAGTAGTAGTAGCTGGATAGTGTTAAGCCAGTCTTGAAAACCTTAAGTGGTTCACACTGAACAGATGATTTATATAATGGCCTAGAAAAACAGTGTATTGTGCTGCTACTAATAGATTTATTAGTGGAAATTGACACCATGTAATATTTATTGCTGATAAGAGAACTAGAGGATATTGGGATGGTGGATTAAGGTGCTTAATGTATATTAAGGAAGTTAATATACATTAAGCATAGTTATTTCGCCAAGCATGTGGGTAGATAAGAGAGAAATTGGAGTCCAAATGACAGAATAAATTTAATCTGGACAAGTGCAAAGTTATGTACTTAGGGAAGAATGACCCAAACTATAGCTATGAGGTTCCACATTAAGTGTCACCATTGTGGATAATATATTGAATTCATCTGCTTAGTGTGCAGTGGCAGCCAAGAAAGTAATAAAATGCTAGGAATTATAAAGAAGGGCATGTAGAATAAATAAAAGATATCTACAGTATATTACCTGACTATAACTTGGCCTTGAACTACTATTTGATAGGCATGAGCAACATAAATGAATAAATAATGCCTTTGTATCACTCCACGTTACACCACACCTTGAGTATGACATACAGTTCTGGTTGCCATATCTTCAAAAATATACAGCAGATTCAAAAAAGCATGACAAAAAATTATATGGGTTCTTCCCTATGAGGAAAGGCATACGAAGTAAGGGTTTTTCAGTTTGGACAAGAGACAGCTGAGAGGAGATATGATAGAGGTCTATAAATTAATGAATGGAGTTGAATGGGTAAATGTAGGTTGGTTGTTTATGCCATCAAAATATAGAAAGACTAGTGGACATGCAATAAAGCTACAGGGTGACCTATTTAAGAATAATAATAGAAGAACATATTTTTTCACTCATCCCGTAATCAAACTCTGAAATTCGTTACCAGAGGATGTAGTAAAAGCTATTAGTGTAGCTGGGTTTAAAAAAGGTTTGGACATGTTCCTGAAGGAAAGGTCCATAAACCGTTATTAAAGGGGACCTGGGAAATCCACTGCTTGCCACAATACAAGCTTTGTGGATCCTGTGAACTTTGGGGAAACTGCTAGGTACTTGTGACCTAGATTGGCCACTGTTGGAAACAGGATACTGGGCTTGATGAACCTTGGCCTGACCCAGGGGTGGCCCAAGGGGGGTGCGGGGCCATGTGTGGAGATTACTTGCGAGGCCTCATTTGCAAAAATATTTGCATAATATTAACATGCACTTTTAGTAAACATGCCTCTTAATGAGTGTCTGGATAAAGAAAGGCTAACAGATTTCTACATTACTATATTGCAGTGACAACCGCCAGGCCCATTAGGAAGTACTATAAACACTGACCATTTAGAACCCATAGCAAATCCACCATATCATAACAGCACTACCAGGACTCACAAAGCACCAAACTCTACCTATCAAAAGGCAACACTGCAGATATTAAACCAATACATCTTAGAGAATACATCTCACTGGGGGAAAGAGAACAAGTGGGACTGTCGAACAAGAAACTACATGAACAGAATATCTGAGCTCGGTTACACAGAACTGTCGCTCCCTTCCCCCGCCTAGGCGGCTGCCTGACGAGGAAAGGGGGTGCGAATGTTCCTTTCAATAAACTCCAGGGCAAAGGCCACTGGGAGTTGTAGTACTTGAGCAAATGTAGTTGTAATAAAAAGTGCTGAGCCGAGAGTTAAAAGCAAACGCAGGAATATTTTTATTCGCCTCCCTTAATAGCGGGAACTTCAAATGAAGCTTGGTATTCACGTGTACAAAACATCCACAAGAAACTAAGGTCAGAATTGCTCTTGCTTACTTCAGCAAACAAATGTTATCTCTCCAAAAGAATAAAGCTTTACTTCACAGTGCTTTAACTGAACTCAAAATGTTCATTGAAACTTCAATGCAGCAAAATTCTAGCAAACAAACTTTTCTTCAATGCAGCAAAATTATAGCAAACAAACTTCTCTTCTTTGTTTCAAAAGCTTTAAGGGTTTCAATTAGTTATCCAGAGACTTCAACCGTCTTTCTTAGCAGGTCTCATTTAAAGCAGCAGCCATACTAATTAAAACTTCTTTGCTCTTTGAAACACCATGCATATCACAGAAAATGGAATTTTCTTCACACTTATATTTCTAAACATTCTTACTTCAGGGATAACTCACATTCCATAGCCTCTTCAGGCTCACTCAAAAGATCATTTTTCCCCGATGTCCATTGACTCACATTCTGAACAGGATTGTTCTGTGACGTCGTTAGAAAACAGCTGTTCCCCTCGAGCCTTCCCTCAGTACACAGCACTGTTCTCTGCACAGGTTACTTCCTGATCCTTTAGCATACGTTTTATCAGTTTTAAAACATTCAAAGTTTCTTTACTGAGAGGCTTCCTTCTCAGCCCTTCCTGGGTTCTTGAACCACCCTCAGGCTTCCTATAACCCTGGTGCTGGTTAAACTGTTGGAGCTGGCTTAGGGGATATCTTTCCCTCCACTTGCTGTCTGGGGACTTTTCCTGAGATCTTTGGCTAGTAACTTTAGCAGCAATACCTTTGGGGAGTTTCTTCAGCAATGCTTCACTGCCTTCTCCCTGGCCATGCTGTTTCCTGGTGAAGTTAGCCCTCTCGTCTCTCTTCCTCCTGCAAAAGTGAAACTCTTGCTCCGAATGAGGCTCCCTCTCAGACTCCGCCTCTGAATTAGAGTCAGCTCCCCTCCTCTCGTGTCCTGGCAATCTCCTTGGCTGCCTTGGGAATCCTGGTAATCCTGGTAATCTTGTTGCCTGCCTTGGCTGTCCTGCCAATCTTGTTGCCTCCCTTTCTCTCCCTGTTCTCTGGGGTTTATAAGCGTGGGACTGGCCGGTATCTTTCCACCCCGCCCCCAGCTGTCCTGCATTACCACCCTCAGTTACCACAGAGCTGGGGCGTGGCTTTTGGACAACAACCTTTGACAGGTTTTTTTCAGCGTTAGCTGCACTTTTAAAATGACCATTTCTTTCCCTTTCCCTCTGACTAGGGGAAACTGCTTGTACTTTTTCTATCTCCATAGGGACCTGGCTGTCCTCGCCACCACAGAACATAGACCATCACCACACAAAGAACAAGGGATCACAATTTAGAAATAGGAAGATAATAATTAAACGGGGAACCCCAAAAGCCAAACATGAACTGTATAACACTGGAGAAATAAAACTATAAAATAATTTCCTCTTGCACTAAACAAAAATGCAAAGATGTTAGCAATACACACTTCCCAGACCAGACATATTCTAGTTAATAAATTCAAAATAAAAAGTATTTTTCTACCTTCTGTTTGGGCATTTTATTTTTCAGTTGCAATTGCTCCAGTCACTTTCTTCTGGTTTCTTTGTGTCTTCTGCGAGCTATCCATTTGTCCTTTCTTCTCTTTTAGATGTTTTCCATTCTCTCTATATATCTGCTTTAACATACTGATTGTTTCCCTTTTGCTCTTTCCCCCATTTCTTTCCTTATTCCTTTATCATCCACTCAAATTTCACCCTTCCATTCTCAATCCCCTCTCACTCTCCCAATACCCAGCCCATCGTAGACTTTTCTTCCACACAAAATATCTTTTCCCCTCTCCATTCTCATTCTCATTCCCCATCCCCATCCCCTTCTAGTCATCCCCCAAAATCAGCTCCCTTATAGTTCTGGACCCACCCAGCATCCGCTCCCTTCTAGTCCCATTCTCCCATGCCCCCACATCAGCCCATTTCCAGTCCTGTTCTAGCCCATTACCCATTTGCAGTCCAAGCTCCCCCCATCAGCCCATTTCTAGTCCTATTCCAGCTCCTCATCAGCCCATTTCTAGTGCTAGCCCCACATATGCTGTTTTCCAGTTCAATCCTAGCCCCCTCGTCAACCCACTTCCAGTCCTATTCCAGCCCCCATTAGCCTATTTTCAGTCCTATTCCTGCTCTTCATCAGCCCATTTCCAGTGCTAGCCCTCCCATCACAGCCCATTTCCAGTCCTAGCCCCCCCCAATCACAGCCCATTTCTAGTCCTAGCCCCCCCAATCACAGTCCATGTCCAGTCCAAGTCCCCCCATCACAGCCTCTTTCCAGTCCTAGCCCTTCTCCCATCACAGCCTATTTCCAAGTCCTAGGCCCCCCCACCATCACAGCCCATTTCCAGTCCAAGTCCCCCCCACCATAGCCCATTTCCAGTTCAAGGTCCCCCCCACCATCGCAGCCCATTTGTCCTAGCCCCCTCCCACCATCACAGCCCATTTCCAGTCCAAGTTCCCCCCATAGCCCATTCCAGTCCACATTACCCCCCATAGCCCATTTACAGTCCATGCCCCCCCCCACATAGCCCATTTCCAGTCCAAGTCTGCACCCCATAGCCCATTTCCAGTCCAGGTCCCCCCCAGCCCATTTCCAGTCCAAGTTCCCCCCATAGCCCATTTCCAGTCCAGGTCCCTCCCCCAGCCCATTTCCAGTCCAGGTTCCCCTGACCAGCCCCGCGGCTGTCTGAGGGGCTTCTGAGGGAGCCGGGGAAGCCTGCGCCTGGCCCCAGCTCCCTCTGTACAGACGCCAGCGTGAAGATCCTTTTCCTTCACGCTGGCGTCTGTTTCTGTGAAGCCGCGAATGCTGAGTTGCTGCCTTTTTTTTTTTAAATTTAAACATTTTCAAAATATATACCAGTCAACAACTTGCAAAGAAAACAGGGCTGAGGATATCAATAAAAGAACAGATGATAGACAAAATAACTCTGATACACAAAAAATACACGTACAAGTCCCACATCAAGCCCACCTGTTATATAACGTCATTCCCACGCAAAATTGGCCACATAAGCATGTAAATGACCTTTTATAAAATAGTGACAAGCATCAAGCTGCACACTTTACCAGTGGGCATGGATAGTGGTGGAGTTTAGGTGGAGCATGAGTGGAACACACAAGGACACACACAGATTATAAAATACCATAATTTATATGAATACTTGAAAAATACAGGCAAGGACATTTACACCAGCTCTAGGGTTGTCACAAATGGCCATACCTGCAATGCAGACATGAGGTTTGCTTATATTCTATAAAGACAATTATGTGCCTATTGGTCTTTATAAAAAAAACCCTCAAATGTGCCTTTAAATTTGCTTTAACTAGATGCCCCCCTTAAAAAATTTACCTCAGAACGTAAAAATAGTATCCATCAAAATAATAAGCAATGTGATTTTTAACAACAAAAAAAACCAACAAAAAACAAACAAGGAAAGGTGATCTAGCTTATTCACACCTTAAATACTGTACAAAGAAAAACAGCCCAGATGTTGCACTAGACCGCTTAGATTATAAGTAATATTAGGCTGATGCCACAAATGTTTGGGTTGCAGAGCATTTCATTTCATTTAACTTAAACATTTGGTTGGCTAATGAAGAAAACTTTCTCCCCCAAAGAAAAACTTTGGGGCAGATCTTCAGCAACTAAAGGCATGTAGTATTAGTTTGTCAGCAAACATCCCAAAACAGCCAAATCTTTTAACCCTAAAACAATACATTCTTGGTCTGGAAAAAAGTCTCAAAACACTGTTTTGTCAAATTCAGAAACAAAGCATTGTAGAGCATGATACTGCTAAAGATTCTGGGCTGCACTAGGAACCACAGCACTATCCAGTATCCCTACTAATTATTATCAGAATCAGCAAGAAAGGACTGGCATTTTCTAGAGAAGGTGAGGTTCTTTCTGCTGGCCATTTCAGGGTGGGAGGAGACTCTCTTGAGAGGGAAAAGTCCACCGAGTATAAAATCCTCAAACAAATGCATTTTCCTGTCTTTGGCCCCTAGCCCAATGAGGTATTAAGGAGAGGACAGCCCATAATGGGCAAGTATCTCTGGAACTTAGCCAAAGTCATAATCTTGCATCAAGGAGAATCTGTGTCAGCTACAACAACCAGAGAAGAAAAAGGCAGTCAGGCTTGGCACCACTAGTCTCTCTAGATTTCAAATGCCAGAGGACAAGTGATAACACAGTCCCAGTAAGTGTCACTTCCAGAGTGAACTGAAACACTCAAAGGAAAAGTCACTCCACTGTATACACGAACATTTCATCATAAGCGTGCTGCTTCATACAACTATAAAAAGAGGAGAAAAAGGCCTCAGAATCCATGGTGTTCAGAGCATAGGCATATGAAAACCCTTGCTCATTCCCAACACATCAATGGCCTGAAAAACTCCTTTCACTTCACATACATATCTTTAGAATTTTTAAATCTTAGCAAATTTTGAATCATCCAACAGCACTTTAAATCAACTATTCTCTCCGCTCCCCTCTAGAGCACGCCACAATGTACTTAGCTTCAATCAACTTGCAATTGGTTTCATTCATTATGCTTAAACTCCCTGACACCATCCACCACGTCGACTGAGCATTTTGCCATTGGCTTTCTAAAGCGGAGCAACTTCAAAACCGGAATGCTTCAATACTGTCCCAAACTTGATCCAGGATGCTCCACGGAGTTGTTCACCCATTCAAGAGCAAGAGGAACCAACTTGCGTTATATCCAAGAGGTACATAAGTAAAGGGGTGTGATTCCACACAGGACTGGGAATGTGGGTTCAGAGCCCTGAAACCCAGGCACCTTGGGGAAGAGTGGATTATGGAGAAGTAATTGAACTGGTAAAGTATACAAACTGTGCTTAAGAAATTTAAGAATTAAGATTAAAGCACAGAGAATTGGAAGGAAAGGGGTAAGCAATGCTTTATCACCATAAGAAGAGTTTAGCCTGTTTTGTATCTCTGCTATTTGAGAAAGAGGTGTTAGAGAGTTTCAAGTGCCAAGAGCCTCCTGGCTACTGCCTGTCCCTACCAAGAGAACCCTGAAATTATTAAATTCTGGAGCTCAGAGTAAGTCTAGGCAAAGAGCTTCTAGGATTAGTGTGTTCCCTTGTCTGCTAGGCAGTTGGTGAGGTACAGTAACTATCTGATCCACATAGAAAGAGAATTACTGGATCGATACAATAACAGCAGCTATGGGTACCCTGTCAACAATGAGCCGCTTGACTGAAGACTGAACACAATTTAGGATAACTATCTAGAGGGTCGCCATAAGTTGACACCAACTTGATGGCACTTAACAACAAGTTGTGATATCCAAACTCTCCACAGAGAGCTGTGAGATCCTTGTGAAGTCCCCTCATCCCTAATGGTGGCTCCCTGATTTATATTCTTATTGGTAAAAAAAAAACACATTATTTAGAGCAGGCACAGCTTCAGATAGAATCTTGAGAGGCCCAGATATTTTTAAACATTTCTCTTGAGGTTAGAAAGGGGTCTTTAGGAAAATTAAAAGCTCTAAAATTCAAATTCCTATTTGTATTTTCCAACATTACCAACTTACTGGAAGTCATAACATTTTTTTAACTATTCATCAGCCATTGACTGTAATGTAAAATTCCCAATAACTGCCAGCTCCGATCTGCCATGTTGAGTCCCCATGCTTGTTTCCAGGGAATTGACTGCACCTGACTGCAGATCCCCAAGGGACAGTTCAGTAACACTCAGTCTAGTGGTTACAGCTCCTCAAGCAGAGTTATAGCATGCCAGATTTTCTCTAAAGTTACCTCTTCTAGACAGCTAAGCACAGAAACAGACTCACTCAGGCAACACCAGCAAACGTCTTCCCTCTCCTCCTAATCCAAAGGACTGGGAAACCACATCTCCTTGAAACACTGCAGTAGATCATTTAGTCATACCCATCTCTTCCACTTCACCTGGAAGGGTTGCTCTGCTCACCATCATGGCTCCAAACAACCCCTCCACCTCGCTCAAACCTTCTTCACTATGTGCCCCGCCTACTGGAACATAGTCTTCTGGCAGCAGCAGGAACATACCACCAGGCACAAGTAGGAGAGTATGGATGTTTGAATGGAGCTGGATGGAGTATGGATGTTTGAATGGAACCTACCGCCTCCAGCCAAGATCTCTCTTCTTACTCTTCTTCCACTTGCTCTGAAGCAGTTGAGGGATTGCCATCTGAGCAAGAGGTGCAGATACAGAGGGAAAAATCCACTATTTCCCCTTACCCAACCACAATGAGGTGGAAAATCAGTACAAAGTTAAAAGAAATATAAAACTGCTGTCATGAACCAATGAGCGTGCCATATTTAGTCAATGTCATCTGGGATCCTCACAGAACCTGAGTTGCTGTTTTTTAGCTCCCTGATCTGATGTTGCCTCGGAATGTTTGTGTATATAAAGTTTCTGCAAAATCACCACAGGGTTGCTCAAGGGCCTTTATATTGCACTAGGATTTACTTAGAGTATTTTTTTAAAGTGCTGTCAAGTCAATGCTGACTCCTGGCAACCCTGCAGCTCCTGGGTTTTCTTAACAAGGTATGACCAGAAGCTGATTGCCAGGCCTTTTCTTCTGAGGCAATGGAGGGTAAAGTGCCCAAGGTCACAATGGGAACCAAATGCTGATCTCCTGGGTGTGAGGCTGTTGCTGTAACCACTAGGCTACATCTCCACTCCTTAGAATATATCTCTTTAAAATATCAGCATCACATTTTCCGTACTCACAGGCCAGTTCTGCTAATCTCATACAGTGTAAATTTTGAAAATGTGTGTGCTGCTGGCATCACAGGGAAAGATGTATGCAGAGAGAGAGACATCTTCAGAAACCACCATGAGTTACACTTATTGAGAAACATTGACCCCTGTGCTAAAAGGATACTGACACTACTTTACAGGTAATATTCAATTATAATTGTAACCTCAACTATACCCTACTTATAATCAAAGCTTGCTGAACAGTTCTTGTGTATAATTTAGAATTGCAAATATCTAGGCAAATGCAATTCTTAATTTGCAGATGATTTTAGCTGAGTGGATTTATAACCATTTAATACTCAAGAATTCATGCGTTGCATGAAATTAGGTAGTCTTAATATTCAGGCCATTCAGTAATAGCTGATTTAAAAGTTTGACAAAATTCCACTTTGTAGCAAAAGGGTACTTTAATTAATTTTCTCAAGTTCACTTACTTTTGTAACATGAAGTTCTTCATAGGAACTAAGAGTGAAACCAAAGTTCCCACTAACACTTAGGTGGAGGATAGCTGTTAAGAGACACACAAAATGTCACACGCCAAATCTGTCATTCAGTTCTATGTGAGCAGCTCTAATATTTAAATAAATAATAGTAGATAACCATCCAGATTTCTTTCATCATGTAATATTCGCTAAGAAAAGTGGGAAGATCTTGATTATGGATCATGATCAAAATCCTGTCCAAAGTCCAGATATTCACCCACAACTACAGTTTATATAACTGCAAAGACGGCAAGAAAAAAATGCAGTCAAAATTTAAAGTAATATAAGAAAAGCTTCTAATACAAGAGAAAAACGTGTTATTTTGCAATCAGTTTCTAAGGATTATTTAGTCAATTTAGATTGTGGTCAGCAAAACTCATATGATGACAAATACAGTAGTCTAATTGGGCACACGGTACCTATATTTCCCTCTGATTCATTTGCCACATCTCCACTTTCCTATTCCTTATTATTTCCTCCATCGCAGTAATAAATTCTAACATTTGCACATACAGTAAATACATTGATAACAGTTGTATTCAAGTGCATAAATAATCTAAACAAGGGAGGAAATCATGAAAAGCATGACTCATGGAATCCTCTCCAACCCCTCTGCATGCCTGTCTGTGTGTGTTGCCTGTGGGTTATGTGTCTAGGTCTATGTTACCTGTGGATGGGTGAGGGTTCGTATGCATATGTGGCACCTTTGGATGGGTGTGTGTGTGTGAAAGTTTTGAGCCACTCTGTGTACATCTTTGCAGTGTTCTGTTGAATTGGAAGGAAACGTTAAAACAAGGGTAAAAACTCACATCCATTAGATGTCACTGTCCACAGATTCTGTAGCTGCTGCAATTACCTCTCTCATAAAATATATTGGGTCATTTTTGGGAAGTCTTAATTTCTACAGAACCTCTGTTCTGATCTGAAGCATTTTCAAAAACTATGGGGAATGTTTACTAAAGTACTTTAAGCAGTTAGCGTGGGCTTTATATCACACTAACTGTTAGTGCAGACCCATGGTAAAAACCCCATCCTAACAGACTAGCTTGGTCTGGGATGGGATTGGGGTGGTTATGAATAGAGATACGGCATAACTAGTACTAGTAGTTAGAGCATGCTACATTACTGTCAAACATGCCAAACCTGGCATACTTTGATGTTGATCCAATGAAAAGCATCACAACCTAAAAATAATGAAGCTATTTACTACTACTACTATTGATCATTTTTGTAGTGCTACAAGGTGTTCACAGCACTATACAGAGATATGAAAGAGATGGTTCCTGCTAATCAGAGCTTACAATCTAGTCAACACAGACAACAAACCAGCTGGGGACTAGGATATGTCTGTTGTTGTTGTTGTTGTTGTTTAAGTGCCATCGAGTCAGTGCCAACTCATGACAACCCTCTGGATAGTTATCCTAAACTGTGTTCGATCTTCAGTCAGGTGTCTCATAGTTAATAGAGTGGCAGCCATAGCTGCTGTTATTGTATTGATCCATCTCATTGTGGACCTTCCTCTTTTATGTTGACCTTCAACTTTGCCAAGCATTATGTCTTTCTCTAATGATCTCTCTCTCTTCATATGATATCGCCACTGCCCAGTTATCGACTGTTGCCGCCTCGGTTCCTCCCCAAAACACCCATGACATACCTCAGTGCTACATGGTTAGGCATCAGGGCGTGTAAGGGAGAAGATCATGAATATTCAGCGGCACTAACCGGCCCTACTCAGGGCCAATATTCTTCACCAGTACCATAATTCTATGGCATCAATTTTCTTTCTATCTTTTTCATTGTCCAGGGGAATAGTAACGAAACATTTAGTTGGAGAGCAGAAGACTAGGTGGATAAGGATCAAAAAGCAACCTTGAAGAGATGAGTGTTTAGCCCGGATTTGAAAAGGTCCAGAGATGGGTAGTTTGCTCCAGGCATAAGGAGCAGCAAGGTGGAAAGATCGAAGTCTGAAGTTGGAAGTGGATGAGAATGGTAGAGATAGAAGGAATCTGCCAGAGGAGCGGAGTTTCCGAGGAGACGTGTAGAGAGAGATAAGAGAGGAGAGATAGTGAGGAGCAGCAGAATGAATGCACTTATAGGCAGGGCTGTACTGAGTGTAAATTGCGCCCTGTGCAACTTGTACATTAGGGTGCGTGCCACCCCCCCAAGGCGGGAGAGAAGAGGCACACCCGATGTGCAAGTTGCCGGCATGCTAAGCATATCTGTCCCTCCCTGCTGCTTAGAATGCCGGCAAGAAGGCTTAAGGGGTGCATTTTAGATGTCTGTCATTGCCTGCCGCCGCTGAGAGAAGAAAAAGTGGCGGCAGCAGGCAACGGCAGACAGCTAAAATGTACCCCTTGAGCCTTTGTGCCGTGTGGTCCTGCTTATAGGTCTGTAGGAGAACTTTGAATTGGATACAGAAACAGAGAGGGAGACAATGAAGTGACTTGAGAAGAGGGGTTACATGAATATAGTGAGACTGGTGGAAGATTAGTCACGAGCTGAATTTTGAACAGATTGAAGGGAAGAAAGATGATTCAGAGGGAAACAAAGAGGTTGCAATAATCTAGAAAGGAGGTGACTAAAAAGTGGACAAGGGTCTTAGTAGTGTGTTAAGAAAGGAAGGGGCAAATTTTGCTGATGTTGTAGAGAAAGAAATGACAGGTTTTAGCTGTTGGATGAATAAGTGTGGAGGAGAGGGAGGAGTCAAAGATAACTGCAATGTTGCGAACTGAGGAAATAGGGTGGAGAAGAGCAATATTCACAGAAATAGAGAAAGAAGAAAGGAGGAGGGGAGAATGTGCTTTTAAGGGGAAAGATAAGAAGCCTGGTTTTGGTCATGCTCAACTTCAAACGGCAGTGAGATATCCAGGTGGTAATAGAAATATAGAAATATGACAGCAGAAAAAGATCATATGGATTATCCAGTCTTCCCTTCCATGCTGACCACTATAGTCCATTTTTTTTCTTTTTGAGATTTTCTCTGTTGGTCCCAAGATTTCCTGAATTCAGATATTGTTCTGGTCTCTACTTTCTCCATTGGGAGACTGTTCCATGCATCTACCACTCTTTCTGTAAAGAAATATTTTCTCATATTACTCCTGAGTCTATCATCTTTCACCTTCATCCTATGCCCCCTCATTGTACAGCTTTCTTTCAATTGAAAGAGGCTCTCCTCCTGTGCATTTATTTATGCCACAGAAGTATTTAACCATCTCTATCATATCTTCTCTATCCCACCTTTCTTTCAAAGTATACAGTACATATTGAGGTCTTTAAGTCTGTTCCCAGATACCCTAAGACCACTGACCATTTTGGTAGCCACCCTCTGCCCAGACTCCACCCTGTTTATATTCTTTTGAAGGTGTGGTCTCCAGAATTGCACACAATACTCCAAAAGAGGTCGCACAATAGACTTATACAGAGGTACTATAACCTCTTTCCTCCTGCTTGCCATTCCTCTCCCTGTGCACCCATGCATCCTTTTGGCTTTTGACTTTGCCTTTTCTACCTGCTTAGCCACCTTAAGATCATCAGAAACAATCACCCCCAGATCTGCTCTTCTTTTGTGGATAGAAGTACAGTACTTACCCCTTATACTGCATCGCTCCCTTGAAATTTTTCAGCCCAAATGCATAATCCTAAATCTTTTAGCATTAAATCTCAGCTACCAAATTCTTGACCATTTTTCAAGTTCAGTGAGATCCCTCCTCATGCTATCTATTCTTCCCTGGATGTCTACTCTATTGCAGGTTATGATACCAAAAGGCCTCAAGGCCTCAAAAAATCAGCCCCCCACCCCACTCACCGAGCTCATCCAACCTATGCCACCCAACAGAAGCAGACGCTCGTCATGTTTGAACAAACTAGAAGTGCCTAAAACAATCACAAAATGTTCAAAGACGACATCCAATAGAGCCTTCTCACTATTTGTACCAGGAGCATGGAACTCTCTCCCCCCAGAAATTCGTTCCATCACTAATATCATTTCCTTCAGAAAGGCTATCAAACATCATCTGTTCCTAAAATACTATTCCAATCCCATCCCCCCCAGCCAATCCCAACATAATACACGTCTTCACCAAGATTCACGCTTAACACAACCCCAACTAGAAAATTTGTTAGCCTGACACTCCTCCTGTTACCTATCCATTTTTCACATTACAATGCCTAATATGATGTTTTAATCTTTTTTACATAACACTGTACATAGTTTTTCTCCCTGTTCATCCATGTTTGTGTCCCTTGTTTATTGTAAACTCAGTGTAACATGTTACATTGCTGTATATTTTGTTCAAATGTAAACCGCACTGATTGTAATAGCACGGTATATAAGAAATGCAAATAAATAAATAAATAAATAAATAAGCCTTGCCCAGCAGCCCTTCAGGAATATCATTATTTTATTTATTTATTTATTTAAACGTATTTCTATACCGCCTTATCCTGCAATCAAGGTGGTCTGAACAGCAAACAATCAATAAGATACAGGGTATAGTGTGTACATGCAGTGAGTAGTGTATGCGTGTGAGTGTGTCTGGACGTGGATTCTTGTGGTGCTATTTACAGCGTGCACTATTTACAATGCCAGGGGTGTCAGTTCCTTGCTTAATTACAATTATAGTGACATGTGGGGGGAATTGAGGCGTCTGTTGCATGGTTTAAGTAAAGACCCGACCGCGAATTACCGCGACGGCGCACAGACACGCACAGGCTAGCCGAGGGCGGGAGAAGGAGGGGCGGGGGGACGACGGGGGGTGGGGGCGGGCAGAGAGCCGCAAATAAAAGAGCGTGCTCGACACCGGCTTGGCCTCTTTCGCCGTTCCCCCCCCTTTGTCCGAGAGGAAGACGGACAGCAGGCCGACTTTGAGGAGCGGATCGCAGCGGAGGACCGGACCCAGGACACTCATTGCATCACCCGGGACACGCGAACTTCCAACTACAGAAGCCAGGTACACGAGGCATAGGGGGAGAGCATCGGAGAGCAGGGAGTGGGGTGCCTGACACGGTGCTCCTAAGTATGGCGCGCACACGCGGGTCCACCGGCCTAATAGCCAAAGGGGGGGGGGGGCTCGAGACTAGCGCGGAAGATAAGAAAGTGGGCAAATAAAAACCCCTACCTTTATCCTATGCGAAGGTGTATTGCAAAAAAAAAAAAAGGGGGAGGGTAACGGTATACGGGATGCAGGCCATGTGCTGAGGGGAAGGCAGGCAATGTGCATCCAGGAATGATGGCGGCTTACATACTACAAAAGAAGTGAGTTAAATAGAGCCGATGCAAGGCTAGAAGTCAGCAAGGAAGTTGTTGAGGATGATTATGTTGAATGTGGTTGCCATCTAAGGGACGAAGCCGGTATAGCATGGCAACCTGGTTCTCTTATTATATATGTAATAAAATGAAACGGGGACTATCTTCAAGGCTGTTAAAAAGGATATGTGAACCGTGGGGCAGGGGAAAAGCTAAATGGAGAGGATAGATGGCACAGATATTTATTTCTGCCGAAGGCTATAGGAATATTAGCCAGAATAATCTAAAATAATGAAAACATACAAATATTGCTGTGGAAATAAAGGGGTTTGTGTGTGGACATTCTATATGGGGCATTATACATGTGGGCATGATGCATGTGGGTTTTTTTCTTTTTCTTTTTCTTCTTTTTTTATATGTGAGCATTGTACATGTTGGCATGGTACATGTGGGCAGGGCAGTGTACATGGGGCATAGTACATCTGGGCAGCATACATGGGGGGCATAATACATGTGGGCAGTGTACATGTGGGCGTTATATATGTTGCCATTATATAAGTGGGGCATTATATAGGTGGGCATATAAATATGGACAGATATATGTGGACATTGCGAAGCAAGGGCTGCACGGGATTGATGCCAGACTGAGAGGCAGAGATTAATTAAACTTTCCCTTACCCCCACATAGTAGATCTCATCATAGGCTAGAGATGCCACGAAAAGAGACACAGAAGTCTAGGACACAACGTGCCCAGCAGGCGGAGGGCAGGGCTGCATCAAAGGCCACCACAAGGGCACAGGCAGCTACTGGGGCGAGCAGAAAGAGAGCGCAGGACACAACCAGCAGCGGAGCAGCAGTAAAGCCGAGGCGCAGCAACAGGAAGAAGGCGCCACAGCAACAGCATATCGCAGCTCCTGCACAGAGGCAGGAGCTGGATGACCTGCTCCAGATGGTACGGGAGCAAGTTACCCAACACGGCCTGTCCTCGGTCAAACAACGACTGGGCATGACAGGCTTCAGGAGTGAGGGACAGCTGACAGCGAGCACGAGCGCTTTACCACCAGGCACAACAGAGGGTAAGTCTAAAGGGAGCAGGGGGGACCCAGAATTGTTAACCTCATCATCTGACGACTCTTGTTCTGACAGTGATAGCGACACCGCCTTAGCAGACGTGATTAAATATGCATTAAGGAAAGTGAAAAGAAAGAAAACCCCAAAACAGTCAAATCCCCTATGGCAAGCATGGGCGGGGCATAGTCAGGTCAGGGAGGACCAGGGGAACACGCCATCCGGGACAACTCAGAGAATGCAGCAAGATTGGCGCAACACCAGTCGCGATCCACACTGTGGGGTGAGCTCCCTGGCCGTTTCAGTGCCCAAAGAACTAAAGAAAAAAATTTGGAGGCGAGAATATATTGACTTATTCTCTCTCCTGCTTAGAGATCAGGATGAGGAATCCAGCAATGGAAAAGATAAAGATAGAAGAAGCGAGAGAGACAGAAAACCTAAAATTCCAAAATCCCTGAATAACTGGGTATCGGCATTCCACATTTTTATGAGTGTGGTGATGGAGAAGGAACCCGACTCAGGGCCATATCTGACCAGGTACCTTGATACGATTACCAGAGCATACAAACAGTACGGGGGATGGGCCTGGCTCAACTATGACGTGAGGTTCAGGAGAAGCATGGCAGAGGATCCCACCCTAGCATGGCATCACAGAATTCTGGACTTGTGGACAGACGAAATGGCGCCCAATAGGCCATTGTGGCAGGACGGGATGCACCATCCCCCTACAGGCACGCAATGGCAACAGCCATCGCAAAACACGCAAGGGAGGCAAGCCAATCCGTGGACAGGGAGACGGGCGTGCCGACAGTACAACGCAGGGAGTTGTACATGGCAGCCTTGTAAATTTAAACACGCCTGCTCAGTATGTGGAAACGGGCACCCCGCTTTCACTTGCCGGGCATCAAGGGAGGCCAAGCCCTTCAGGGCACTACAACAGCGCTCAACGGAGGGAGTTGGCCCCAACGCCCATCATGCTTGAGAACATGCGTCCCTGGCTGAGAGCCTACCCTAAGCGGGATATAGCTCACAGTATTGAATTGGGCTTCTCGCAAGGTTTCCGCATCCCATCCCTAATAATCAGAAACGAATCACGAACGCGGGTTAGTAATAACCCACCATCTGTCCAGAAACACAACGCCATCGCGCACAGTAAAATAGCAAAAGAAATAGGTCTGGGGCGAGTGGCAGGTCCTTTCCAGTCCCCCCCATTCAAGGACCTCATAGTCTCACCATTGGGGGTCATACCAAAAAAGGAACCGGGGCAATACCGGTTAATTCATAACCTGTCATACCCAGAGGGGAGGTCAGTTAATGACCATATTGACCCAGCGTTATGCTCGGTCAAATATGCTACCATCGACCAGGCAATTATGCTCATTCGAAGTAAGGGACAGTGGACGCAGTTGGCAAAAGCCGACATAGAGTCCGCGTTCCGGCTATTACCAGTACACCCTGAGTCCTTCCCATTACTGGGTTTCTCGTTCAACGGGGAATTCTTCTACGATAAATGTTTGCCCATGGGATGTGCCGTATCATGTGCATATTTCAAACAATTTAGTTCCTTCCTACACTGGGTGGTCGAGGACCTTGCGGGTCCTAACACAGTGGTCCACTATATGGACGATTTCCTCTTTATAGGAAAAGACCATGAGGACTGCAAAAGGATCTTAGGTATCTTTGAGCAGATGGCACAGTTGTTTGGGATCCCGTTGGCAAAAGAAAAGACCGATGGCCCAACAGGGATCATCACTTTCTTAGGCATACAGCTGGATGTGCCGGCACAGAGGTCTTGCCTGCCAGCAGATAAGGTGACGAAGTTGAGAACAGACCTGCAACTACTTCACAGTCAGCGAAAGGCGACTCTGCAACAATTTCAGTCACCCTAGGACTGCTGTGCTTTGCGTGCAGGGTAATGCCAATGGGGAGGGTTTTCTGCCGCCGCTTGGCATGGGCGACGAGAGGGATAACAAAAAGGCACCATCGCATCCGAGTTACCAAAGAGATACGGGAAGACCTGCTGGTCTGGATGCAATTCCTCCGCACCTTCAATGGCCTTTCCTTTTGGCAAGCACCCCCGGTGTCTAATGATGAACTCGACTTCTTCACCGATGCTTCGGGGGGGATCGGCTTCGGCATCTACTTTAGAAGGGCGTGGTGCTCAGAGGTATGGCCCAACTAATGGCGAGCCGAAGGGACCACCAAGGATATCACGTTCTTGGAGCTGTTCCCGCTTATGGTAGCCTTATGTATCTGGGCACCAGGGCTCGCTAACAGAGCTATCACCGTCCATATCGATAATCTTGCGGTAGTATGGGCAGTGAACGGGATTAGAGCTAAGACACCTAGGGTAGTGGCACTATTAAGAAAAATCATGTCACTATGCCTAGTGCATAACATAACCCTTAGGGCGGAGCATATCAAAGGCAACAAATAACATTGCCGACGTTCTTTCTCGTTCTAAGACCAGGCTTTTCCGACAACTGGCGCCCGAGGCGGACCCAGTCAAGACAGCGGTCCCCGTGCAAATCTGGAAGTATGGCCCGCCGAAGTATGGGAGCTCCTGTTAGGCTCCCTAGCAGTGCAGACACGAAGAAAATACATAGCAGCATGGGAGATGTACCAAACCTTTTGCAATGAAGCCAGAATATACCAAGAAGACAGATTTGAAGTAGCAACGCTTCTGACTTGGATTTTGCATTGCAAAAACAGTGGCCACACCAAAGCAGCAGTGCAAGCCTGATTAGCGGCCATAACATTCTTTGCAAAGACCATGGGTAAGAGGAGCCCAAAGGCGGAGTTTATCATTAAGAAGGTGATGAGAGGCTGGTCCTTAGGGCAGCCCTGAAAGGTAGACCAACGCCGCCCGATCACGCATCAGATGCTCCAACAGCTGATGTTGACCACTAGTGAAGTGTGTTATGACGAGTATGAAGCAAGGCTCTTTAGATGTGCCTTTTCCTGGGCCTTTTACGAAGCATTTCGGGTAGGGGAGCTAGTCGCTTCTTCATCTGCAAGGCACGGAGCGACCTATGGCGGTATGGAAGAACGCGACGTGAGCATACTCACGGAGGCCATAGTGCTGCACTTGCGCAGATCCAAAACGGACACAGCCGGAAAAGGGGCTCAAGTCGTGTTGTCGGCGCTGCGCGATGACCCCTCATGCCCGCTAAAAAATGCTTTGGCCTACCAACAGCTACGGGCACACGTGAACAAGCAATGGTTCGTCCACGAGAGCGGTGCCCCCCTGTCACGTTTTCAATTTATCAGAGTACTCAAGCTGGCGATAGAGCGAACAGGACGGGATGCAGGCTTATACGGCTCGCACTCCTTTCGCATTGGAGCCGCTTCAACGGCGGCCAGCATGGGAATGTCCAGAGCGCAGATAATGAATATAGGATGATGATGCTCGGATAGATACAAATTGTATATACGTCCAGCGGAATAAGGAACGCGGATATAAAAAAAAAAACAAAACTCAATGACACGGGGAAGTAATGTTTGTATAAAGTTGGTGTGATGATTATGATCTGGATAGTGCTGATGTAACCATGTCTTTCTGATTGTGATCCAATGTAGGAACAAGTCCCCGCCCCTGGCCCCGCGAAGCATGGATATGCGGCCATTCATTTGTTCACTGGGCACAAAAGCGGACTCAGTGCAGACCGCAAGGGTTGAATTTGGATCTCCCAAGCACAGAAGTTAAGGTGGTGTGGCTCGGATGACGGGGTATGGTGTGGGACCAGCTAGTACCACTCCTGCTACAAAGGAAGAGAGTGACCGGGAAACCTGTGTTGATCTTGATCCATCTGGGGGGCAACGACCTTGCAGCCACACGCAGCGTCGAGCTCACCAAGAAGATGCAAAGCGACATGCGGACGCTGGCAAACACATTTCCCGGGACACATCTGGCATGGTCTCACATCATACCGCGGCGCGTACGGAGGGGTGAGATTTCCCACAAAGTGGTGGAGAAGACGAGACAAAAAGTGAACAGGTGGATGGCCCGCTTCATGGGGACTATAGGGGGTGACAGCATCAAACATGACCTCATAGAAGAGAGATGCCCAGGACTGTATCGAGCAGATGGTGTACACTTGCCGGACATAGGGATGGACATTTTTCTGTGCTCCTTGCAAAATGTGGTTGAGCGGTTATGGCAGAAGTACGCGTTGGCCACAGCTGCGTGTTGATAAGTGGGGCCCCGTCAACAAGCGAGGAGTCGCTGTTGGCGGGGTTGGCAGAAAAACGCACCCGGTGAGAGAGAACACAGCCTAGGCTTTAAGTAAAGGGGGAGAGGTGCAGGAGAGAAACCTGGACCTGCCCCCAGAGAGATGGAACAGGTCACAAGAACACAGCGCAGAGGGCCCCCGGCCTCGCTTTGACGGCAGGCAAAAGGGGGGTAAAGCAAGAAAAGTTGCCAAGCCTGCTTGAACGGCAGGCGTAACAGCGTTGCGACTGAAAGAGATGGAGAAGACTAAGGACTGAGAAAAGCTTTCACAGCTGTTCTCCTCCTGACATTTAAAAGGACCCTGGGATATTGGCTGTGTCTCTCGAGGGGGCGGAAGGAAAGGAATTGTATACAGTGTTTTTTCGAGTGTTATGCGCATGCTGTGGCCAACAGTTTTCTGAGCTGTTAATAACCATTGTAAATAAATAAATGTAAACAGTTTTGTTGAAAGAATCTGTGGAGAATCGTGGACTTATTTGGTGGGGGGGGGGAGGGTAAGGGGTGGGGGGCCAAACCCGAGGCTATTATGCCGGTTGCGCGGCTGTGTCATCGTAGTGTTCTATGAAGAGGGTTGTCTTCAGTAGTTTCCTGTTGTCTGTTGTTGAATGCAGTTCGTCGGGGAGGGCGTTCCAGATTGTTGGTGCCGCCTTTGATAAGGCTCGTTTTTTGGTGTCCTTGTGTACCCTGTTGATATATTTAGGTGTGTTGACACGGTTGGATGTGCCTCTTCTTCTCGGTCTTGTGCTGTTGTCTGGTTGTATGAGTGGGTGTAGGCTGAAAGCTGATGATTGATGTTTGATTTTGAAAATGTTTATGATTGTCTTGTATCTAATGCGGGCACTGATAGGCAGCCAGTGGAGCTCTTTTAGGGTGGGTGTGACGTGTTCTTGTCTTGTGGTGCCAGAAATTATGCGTGCTGCAGTGTTTTGTGCCAGTTGCAATGGTCTTAGTGTCTGTTTCGTTAGACCTAGATAGATTGGGTTGCAGAAGTCTAGGATTGGGGTTAATAGTGCTTGACAAACTGTGCGGAAGTGTTCCTGAGTGAGGAGGGGCTTGAAGCTTCGTACTAGTCTCATCCTGTGGTATGCATTTTTGGTGGTTCTGTTGATGTGGGACGGAAGGTTAAGTTCTTTGTCCATTGTCACTCCGAGGCATTTAACTTCTGATTGTATGGGTATGGTTGTGGTGCCTATCTTGATGTCGCGGGGGGGGGGGGTGTTGAAGTCAGAGTTTTGTGTTATGATTAGCGCCTCGGTCTTGCTGTAGTTTATGGTCATGTTGTTGTCTTGAAACCAGGTGTTCATATGTGTGAGACAGTCTGCTATCTTGGTGTGGTCTGGGTTGTCGAGGGTGATTGGTGTGTATATCATTATTTCATTCGCATAGATTGTGTATTTTATCCCGTGCTCTTTTATGATGTTGCATATTGGTTGGATGTAAATGTTGAATAAGAGAGCTGATAGTGCGGATCCTTGGGGTATGCCTTGCGTTACATTTATGGGTCGGGATGTGTTGGGCCCAATCTTGACCTGTATCTGTCTGTCCGTTAGGTAAGAGTGGAACCACCTCAGTGTGGCTCTGTGTAGTCCAATGTTCTGTAGTCTTGCTAGTAGTGTTCCGTGGTCGACTGTGTCAAAACTGTATCAAAACTGTTAAAAGGAATCATATCAACAAAAGAACCCTGCAGCACACCACTGTTACATCCTTCTCTTCAGAGTGAGCTCCATTTAGCCTCCCACTCAACCAATTTCTATCCTAGTCAGTCATTTTAGGATCTATCACTAGGATGCACAATTTATTAATTTATGGAATGGTGTCAAAGGCTTTACTGAAATCTAAGTACACCATATTCAGAGCTCTCCTCAGTTCAACTCTCTGGTCACCCAGTCAAAGAAATTAATTAGATTTGTCTGACAAGATATGTCTCTAGTAAAACCATGTTGCCTCAGATCCTGAAATCCATTGGACTCCAGAAACTTCACTATCATCTGATTTAGTAATGCTTCCATTAATTTACTCATCACAGAGATCAGACTAACTGGCTTGAAGTTCTGAACCTCATCCTTACTTCTGCTTTTGTGTAAAGGGACCACATGCATCTTCCTCCAGTCCCCTGGGATCACTCTTGACTCTAAAGAAGCTTTGAAAGGTGAACCACTGGAGCCACTAGAACTTCCCCAAGTTCCCTCAGTAGTCTGGGATGTATCCCACCCTGCCCCATCAATTTGTCTACTTTTAGTTTAGCTAATTCCTCATGGAGAGAGTCTTTTGGAAATTGTTCAAGATCCCCTTAACTACTGTTCCTATTTGTGGATATTTTCTATGGTCCTGCTCCTGGCCCTTCATCTATGAACACAGAACAAAAATATATGTTGAATAATTCTGCTTTATCCTCATCAGCTTCTACATATTCTTTCCTGTCATCTGAATCCGATAATATCACATTTGTGCTTCCTCCTCTCATTAACATATCTGAAAAATGTCTTGTCCCCCCACTTTACTGCATTGGCTATTTCTTCTTCTTTCTGAATCTTTGCTTTCCTGACTACTTTCCTAGCTTTTCTAAGTTTTTTTCAAACATGGTTGCTTGTCTTCCTCTTTTTGTGATCTTTTGTATTTTATGAAGGCCAACAACTTGTTCTTCACCTTTTCAGCTACTTCTTTCCAGACTTATAGCAGCCTCCTTTTATTTTTACATGCATTTACTTTACTAACAAAATGGTCTGTTGCCCTTAAAATATCCCCTTTTAAATTTTGCACATTACTTTTCTACATCCCCCAGCTGTTTCTATCCTGCCAATGACTCCTTGGAGTATTGTCCCATCTTGACAAAGTAAGTTTTCCTAAAGTCTAGGACCCTTACTTTTGAATGGACTTGATAAGCCCTAGTCTTGATACTGAACCACACCATCTGTGATCCCAGGTTGTGAGATGATCCCCCATTATTACCTCAGAAATACTTTCCCCATTGTTAAACACTAGATCCAGTAAGGCCCCTTCACGTGCAGGTTCTGTTACCAGCTTCTGGAATAATTCTTCCTGTGGAGAATCTAGATGACACCACAGCAGGGATACACTAATCAACATCTGGCATATTGAAATAATCTATCATTAGCATTTTTCCTTTCATGGCAATATTGCAAATTTCTTCAATTAAATCTCTGTCCAATTCTTCTGCCTATGAAAAAGATCTGTATATCACACCAATGCAAATTGATTCCTCATTCCCTCTTTCTAGTTTAACCCACAGTGTGTCCTCCTTCCCTTGTAAGCCCTGTAATTCTATAGCCTTAATATAGTGCTACTCCTCCTCCCTGCATATTTTTTTTTCAGATATGCAGTATATTAAATAATGGCAGACATAGACATTCTTCCTACCCTATCCTTCCTGAATAAAGTATAGCCCGGTATAATTACATCCCAGTTGTGGTTGTCCGTGAACCACTGTCAGATAGGTAGAGGGAGGAGTGGCCTAGTGGTTGGGGCAAGGTACTACAGGATGGAAGGTCAGTGGTTCAAATCCCACTAGAGGACAGCAACCTTGGGCCAGAAGGACTGGGGTTTCTAGTCCCACAGGTGCTCCTTGTGGTCTTGGGCAAGCCACTTAACCCTCCATAGCCCATGTTCCCTGTAAGTATTAGTGTATGTATCTCATATCCCCTTGTGTGAAATGTATCCCCCAACCGCTTTGACCCGGTGAAAAGCAGGATATAAATGCAGCTAAATAAATAAATAAATAAATAGGCAGGCAGAGATAGGGGCATGGATTGCTGGAGAGATTTCAAGTGTAGAGAAGTAGATCTGAGAGTCATCAGCACAAATATGGTACTGAAAACCATGGGAAGAGATGAGAGCACTAAGGGACTCGGTATATAGCTAGATAAGGAATGGTCCCAAGACACACCCTTGGGGTACACCAACTGAGAGTGGTATTGCAGTAGAGGAGCATCTACAAGAACATACTCTAAAAGTGCAGTGGGAGATATGAGAACCAGGATAGAACAGAACCGTTAAAACAAAGTGAGGACAAGGTATCGAGGAGAAGATGGTGGTCAAAAGTGTCAAAAGCTACAGAAAAGTCAAGAAGGATGAGGGTCGAGTAAAGGCCTTTGGAACAAGTCACTGGAGACTTTGGCAAGAGCCATTTCAGTAGAATGCAGGGTATGAAAGCCAGATTGCAAAGGATCCAGAAGGGCTTTAGAGGAGAGAAATTCAAGACAATGGCGGTGAATCATGCATTGAAATAGTTTAGAAATAAAGGGGGGAGGGATATGGGTCAATAATTAGAAGGACAGATAGGATCCAGTGAGGGATTTTTTGAGGAGAGGTATAACCACAGAATGCTTGAAGACTGCAGGAATCATGCAGTAGAAAGTGATAGGTTGAGAATATGACAAATGGAAGGAATGACAGCAGAGGAGATGCAGTTTATTCCCTCTTGTCCAGTGAGTCTCCTGGGGCGGGACCTGTTGTGTCGCTTAGAAGCAGTAACTATTAGTAATTCAGATGGCTCTTTTACCCTGCACTCTCCCTTTTTATTGAATATGATTTCTACAGAGGTGCATGGGTTGTCCAAGGTTCCTCCTAAACTCTGGGCCACCTCCCCAACTGATGCCGGATTGGTCCCCTGTACGCCATATGTGGCACATCTGAAGGATCCTCAAGCTGTCGTTTGCATCCGACAGTACCCTTTGTCTGGCCCTAAAGAAACTGCTTTGTAGTCCATGATCCAGGATTTTGTCGCAGCAGGTATTGTAGTTCCTACTGTTTCTCCTTATAATACTCCCGTGAATCCCATCCCTAAGAGGGATGGGTTCTGTTTTACCCAGGATTTATGGGCTGTAAATCAGCTTGTTGTCCCGCTAGCACCGGTGATGCCAGATATTGCTGGGCTACTTACTCTTATTCCTACGGAAGCCAAATGCTTTATGGTTATTGATTTAGCTAATGCCTTTTTTAGTGTACCACTGGACCCCATCACGCAGCCTCTTATGGCTTTCACACATGCAAGCAAACAATATACCTGGACTCGCTTGCCACAGGGATACATTGATTCCCCGGTGGCGTATTCTCTTGTTCTTAAGGCATCAATTGAAATGTGGCATCCGCCTTGTTCCGCCATCCTTCTCCAGTATATGGACGATTTATTGTTATGTTCGAAAACAATCACAGAATGTGAAAACGACTCTGTATCCTTGCTCTGCCATTTAGCCCCCCATGGACATAAGGCTTCTCTAAAAAAGCTCCAGTGGTGCTGTGAGCGTGTTACCTACTTGGGTTTGTGCTTTCCCCTGGAAACCGGACGCTCTCTCCCGCCCGAGTACAGGCAATTATAAAATTATCTCCTCCAACAACAGTTACACAAATGCTGGCTTTCCTTGGATTAGTATCCTTCTGTTTTTTTTATTTATTTATTTATTACAAT
This sequence comes from Ichthyophis bannanicus, assembly GCA_033557465.1. Taxonomy (NCBI): domain Eukaryota; kingdom Metazoa; phylum Chordata; class Amphibia; order Gymnophiona; family Ichthyophiidae; genus Ichthyophis; species Ichthyophis bannanicus. The sequence goes on from CM066032.1 coordinate 1,631,584,582, forward strand.
CTTTTATATACCGCGCTATTTGGTATCAGCGCGGTTCACATACAACAACATCAACAGAATAACAGGCTATTCCGTGTTTACAGCAAATAGGTATATAAACGTGGGTAACATAAGGTTAACTGTTGCGCTTGGATCCCGGACTGTGCTTATTGGGATTCCATATTGTGAAGGCCTACTTTGCAGTTACCAGGCTCTGCATCTATTGAATGGACCGAAGAAATGCTTTCTGCATTTGCCACTTTGAAAAAGCTGTTTATCTCGGCTCCTACACTTGGACTACCCGACTATGGGAAAATATTTTACTTATATGTAAGGAAAGAGGGAGGAACTATGGCAGCTATTTTGGCTCAAGACCACGGGGGGGGGGGGGAATGTGCCCAGTCACATATTTATCAAAAAACTTGCCCCTCCAGGTACAGGGTATGCCTGCATGTTTGCGAGCCCTGGCGGCTTCGGCTATTGCCATACAGATGACTATCCCGATTACTCTGTCTCATGAGACTACCCTGTTTTCTACCCATTCTGTTTTGAATGTGTTAAAGAACCTCACTACGTAACACATGACAGCCCAGCGCCTTAGTGGGTATGAGGTAATTTTAACAACTATTGAAGGGTTGTCGGTTAAGCAGCAATCCGCTGCCTTTACCCCGATGCTGGCCTTACAGGCCTTAATGCACCCAGTAGATGACTCCGAGTTGCCCCAAGAAGAACATGATTGCTTAAAGTTGATCAACTTTGAGACGTCAGTGCGTCCCGACCTGTCCTCCTCCCTGCTCCCAGACGCTCCACATATATTTGTGGATGGGAGCTGTGTCCCGCAGACAATGCCTACATTGCCTCTTATGCCATTGTAGAACTCCCAAATATTCTGCATGAAGCCCAGTTACTACCTTATGGTTCTGCACTAGTGGCAGAATTGGTAGCACTTACTAAAGCCTGTGAATTATTTGCTGATAAACATGTTAACATTTATACAGATTCCAGGTATGCCTTTGGGGTGGTGCATGATTTTGGCCTCTTATGGGGGCATAGGGGTTGGAAGACGGCAGACGGTAAACCAATTTCTCATGCACAACTGGTTAATGAATTGCTGGTTGCCTTATGTAAACCCAAAGAAGTCGCCGTTATTAAATGTGCCGCCCACAGATATGATACTTCTATTGCCTCTCAAGGCAATACTTTAGCTGATCTTGCAGCCAAACAGTGTGCACAAGCCCAAATTGAACTTTTACGTAGCAACAATATCTCTCAGGGCATGCCAACAGTTTCTTATTATTTGTCTGATCCTCCATTGTCTGAATATTATGTTTCCCCTCTTGAGCATTCTTTACCCCTTCACCACTTGCACGCTGCTGCAGATCCTGAGGACATTATGTATTGGGAACAACATAATAAGAGTTTAAATTGTCATATGTCCCCCCAGCCCTCTGTCTAGGGGTCAGAGGGTTGGGGCTGCCATGATGTCCTTTATGCAGAAAATGACTATAGCTTTTACTCCCGCTATGCCTTATGGGAATGGTAGTTTTTAGTCCTCTGATAAAAGGATAGCCATGAGTCGAGTGTTAGGCAAAAATTAACAAGAAAATTTATTCCCCTTCCCAAACAGACTTAGTGCAGAACAAACAGTACTCTTCATAGGAGCTTTGCTTGAAGGTTATTCACAGAGACAAAATAGCTGTATTTTCATACTCCTGGCTTCCAAAACGTGCAAGGTATTTTTCTCTATAACAAAGTAGTAAATCAAAACAGATTCTTCTTTTTCCTCAAAGAAGAAGATTCCTTTCCTCTGCTTTATCTCAGCTCATTCACCCAAATCTTTAGCGAAGATATTTAATGTCGTCTGCGAGACAGAGCGTACAATCCATTGGAATTTCTTCTGAGTCAGCAGAATTAAATTCCCATTGCATCTCCTCCCCCTCAGGGCTTTCTGATCTTTGTTTCAAACTGTTACTGCTAGGCTGGGAATAAACTCTCTCTAAGAACTGGGGCGTTTCCCCTGGGTACAGTTCTAGATGGTGAGGTCTTGTAAGGTTTGTGGCTGTGGGATGTGTGTGTGCGTGTGGTATGTGTGTGTGTGTGCGTGTGTATCATATATATATATATATATATATATATATATATATATATATATATATATGATACATACGCACATGCATATATATATATAATATATATATATATATATATATATTTATATTTATATTTAGTATGTTTTTATTGTATCTGTATTTTTGTAAAGATTTTTCAGCTCTCTGCTATCTTCTGCTGACTGTTCCTTGCAGATGCTCTGCCTTTTTTATGCCCTCTGTCATATATGATACACACACACACACAAACACACACACATATATATATATTTATTTATTTATTTTATTTATTTACATTCTCTTATATACCGCGCTATTCTGCATCAGTGCGGTTTACATTGAACAAACTGAAATTACACTGAACAGGGCATTATAACTTGGAGATAACTATTTTACAGGGAACATGGGCTATGGAGGGTTAAGTGGCTATATATATATATATATATATATATATATATATATATATAGGCAGATGCTCAAAACTGAAGACAAGCACAAGCAAATAGTAAAATGTCTGACCAAATCAGTAACTAAGAACAAAGGCTTCTAATGAAGTTGCTTTTACCAGGGCAGGGAGGCAAACGAGGGCTGAGCACATGTGTAGCATTTCAGCATAAACATAATTATCAGAATATTGCACTCGAATATGATGGCTAAAATGCTTAGAATGAAAATAATAAGGTAACTCAGAAATCTTGCAGGAAAAGTTTTAGGATACTTTGAATTTCAAATTGGGTTTTCTATTGTGTTTGCCATTAGGACAAAATAAAAGCATCCTTTTAATGGATTAAAAGAACTCAAAGCTGCTGTAATAAATTCATGTTTTCTCTTCATTTCACATTCTAATGTATGCAACATTTTGCATAATAAAATAAAAACAATTTCAGAAAATGTGACTACATTAGTTTTCTGAAATATGTTACCAAAGTGACAGGTAAAAAGAGCAAGCAAGAATATATGATTATTTAAATATGTTAATGTAGAATTTAGAACATTACAGACTACCAGACTACCAGAGAGACACCTATAACGTTTTGCAGAGTTAATAGATTTCTCTTTACAAATTAAAATAAAACATATTATAGCAATTAGATGTTACTGCATTTGACAGGTGATTACAAAAGAAATTTATGGGTATGTTTACTAAACGGAGGTAGCGGCTTCCGTGTGATATGGGAGCTGCGGCCCCATTGAAATCAATGGGGCAGCGGCTCCGATACCGCACAGAAGCCACTACCGCCATTTAGTAAACATGCCCCTTATATTTGCTATATTTGTACCAGTACCACCTTGGATTAAAATTGTATGCTCTTTGTTTAAAAAATATGGAGGCATATTCAGTGACAGAACACATCCAGTTTCCGACACTTAATTTCCGTGCTTGCCAGACACCATTGCCACTTATCGGTTAGCCATATGCAGATCAATACAAAAATGTATGTTTCTGGTCTTCACGGAGTGAATAAGAATCCTAATTATAGCAGAAACACTCCATACAAACAGATAACCTTGGTGGAAAATTCTCTTTTAAATTGTTTATTTCTTTTAGCAATTTCCTTTATATTTTCTAACTGGCAGTGAGCATTGGAAAACGATAGCAAAAATACAGCCAATATCCAAATATGAATATAAACAATACCAGGAGGTTTCAGACCAAAACCGCGCTCAAACATATGCTTATTTGATAAAGCAACAGTGCATTGGGAACATCAATAACCTGCCTGGATTTTTTGTTTTTTTGTTTTTGAATTAGCTGATACACATCAGTGCTCCACCACCATCAAAACATTAAGACCTTATATTAAAAAGGAAAAAGTCTTAACTTTGTGTTTCGTGTCTTCAGTCTTAACTTTGTATCTCGTGTCTTCTTTGTCTCTTGTATCTTATGTCTTCCTTGCCTCAACGCTTCCTCCGGTACCTAATTAGCGTTTCACTCCGTTCAGGAGTTTCATCAGGAGGATCTATAAAACAGACACAATAAAGCAGCGTCTACAAAGCTTACTAAATCTCACCCACTGTGGTTATTAAAATGAATAAACACGGAGACCCCTTGGGATTTGTTGTCGGCTTATATTTTATTTATTTATTTATTTAGCAAGCATTTGTAGCCCGCTCCTTCCAGCGATCAGAAGCGGGTAGGATTACTATTGTGAAACTGCCGAATCAAGGCAGGTACAAATTTTGTTTACATACAGATTGTCAGAAAAGCACATCATACAGAGTTAACACTTCTTAGCTATGGGGGAGTTCATTTACATATATACATAAATACATATATACAGGATAAGCTTTTTGGCCACAGTGGTCAGGGGCTGCTCCATCTGTGGATTTAGTTCAGGTTGAAATGAGATTGGAAAATGTGCGTTTTGAGTTTCTTTCTGAAGTCTAGAAGGTCATTGCTAGCTCGTAGTTCTGGTGGGAGTTGGTTCCACAGTGTTGGTGCCACATATGAGAAAGCCCTGTGGCTGGTGTTAGCTTTGGCAGATCTTATATCTGTTGGAGTGTGAAGGATGTTGGAATTGTGGGTTCTTCTGTTTCGGGTAGGAGGTTGCGATCTTACTAGGTTGTTGAGGAAGGAAGGTGCTAAGTTGTGGATGAGTTTGAAGGTGGTTGTTAGTATTTTGTATTTTGTTCGAGCTGTTATGGGTAGCCAGTGTAATTGAATTAGCACTGGTGTGATGTGGTCACTTAGATTTTTCTTCATTATGACCCTGGCAGCTACATTTTGTGCCATTTGTAATATGTTTAGGTTTTTTTTAGATAAACCTTGTAGGATGGCGTTGCAGTAGTCAAAATGTGGCATGATGAGTGCTTGGGCCACAGTTCTGAAGTCTTGGGGATCAATAATATTCCGAATGGGTTGGAGCACTCTAAGCTTGTGGAAAACTGCTCTGTTGGTCTTTCGGAGGTGTTTTTCCATCTTTAGGTCACAGTCAAATGTGACTCCTAGATACTTTATTTCTTTTTTTGTTTGGTAAGTGTTGTTACATAGTGTTATTGATGTGGGTGGGTCAAATTTCGGTTCTTTGGAGATATACATTACTTCGGTTTTTTTGTGATTAATTGACATACTACTATACTATATATTCGATCATCGATAGCCGGTGAAGTTCAGACCGTACTATTTGCTTCTGTTTTTTAAGTAAAGTATCCCATACTGACATGGTGTTATCTCAAATAAGCATACGTTTGAGCGCGGTTTTGGTCTGAAACCTCCTGGTATTGTTTATATTCATATTTGGATATTGGCTGTATTTTTGCTATCGTTTTCCAATGCTCACTGCCAGTTAGAAAATATAAAGGAAATTGCTAAAAGAAATAAACAATTTAAAAGAGAATTTTCCACCAAGGTTATCTGTTTCTATGGAGTGTTTCTGCTATAATTAGGATTGTTATTCACTCCGTGAAGACCAGAAACATACATTTTTGTATTGATATACATATGGCGGGTCAAGAAGGATGGAAGGACATTTTGAGTTTTTCATCGGATTTTATTTCGTCATTATGTCAGGAAAAAAAACTTTTTTCTTCTGAAACGGTGGTTGAAGGAGATAACACCGCGTCAGTATGGGATACTTTACTTAAAAAACAGAAGCAAATAGTACGGTCTGAACTTCACAGGCTATCGATGATCGAATATATAAGCCGACAACAAATCCCAAGGGGTCTCCGTGTTTATTCATTTTAATAACCACAGTGGGTGAGATTTAGTAAGCTTTGTAGACGCTGCTTTATTGTGTCTGTTTTATAGATCCTCCTGATGAAACTCCTGAACGGAGTGAAACGCTAATTAGGTACCGGAGGAAGCGTTGAGGCAAGGAAGACATAAGATACAAGCGGCAAAGAAGACACGAGATACAAAGTTAAGACTGAAGACACGAAACACAAAGTTAAGACTTTTTCCTTTTTAATATAAGGTCTTAATGTTTTGATGGTGGTGGAGCACTGATGTGTATCAGCTAATTCAAAAATAAAAAAACAAAAAATCCAGGCAGGTTATTGATGTTCCCAATGCGCTGTTGCTTTATCAAATAAGCATACGTTTGAGTGCAGTTTTGGTCTGAAACCTCCTGGTATTGTTTATATTCATATTTGGATATTGGCTGTATTTTTGCTATCGTTTTCCAATGCTCACTGCCAGTTAGAAAATATAAAGGAAATTGCTAAAAGAAATAAATAATTTAAAAGAGAATTTTCCACCAAGGTTATCTGTTTGTATGGAGTGTTTCTGCTATAATTAGACTTATCGGTTAGCGGCAATATTCAACTGCTAACCAGATAATACTAAGTAGTACAGTCATACATTTGTCCTAACTTTAACAACTTAAGCTATCTGGTTAATGGCTGAGTATCGCTGATAACCGGATAACCATGGTCATTGCCCCCAATCTGCCCACAGACCGCCCTGTTTTTAATCAGACATTTTATCCACGGTCTGTGGGGGATATTCAGTGACATTAATCGGCTAGTGCTTTTGAATATCAGACTGATCAGATTTAACCAGTTAGCAGGTTTGCTCACCAGCTAAAATGCTTTTGAAATGCCCTCCTATAAACATATATATGGGGGCACTGACTTGGTTGTTTCCTCCTGCCAGTTCAATCAGAACCAGGGTTAGGATCTTGCATCATGAGTCTTCATTTGCAAAGATGGAGATTTTTTCCTTGAATGTTGGATTTCTCCACCTAACATGCCTATTCTGGTCATCAAAGTGATGATCCTGGGACAGATGGCATTCTCCAGGGCCCCTTCTGGGACCCTACACTCATGGGCCCTGAATCTGGTCACAGCCAAAAACCATTAGGTTCATGTTTAGATTTTTAGAAATTTCTTTTACAATATTTAGATGCTTTTTTATTTGTTTCACACAATTGTTTTAATAAAAAATAATGTGACACAACATTTTTACATGCAAAAATCAACTATACACACCTTTTTTTAGGCACCTAGTGAACCGAATAAGTGCTAATGAATAACTTTTACAGTATCTATAGCCTCAGCTGTCCCGGTAAGCAGGCAACTCGACTTATGGATTAGACAGCAGACCTTCCACATGGCAACATGCAGCACTGCTACTGAGCTAGCCCACTTAAAAATTGAGAAAATAATTCCTAAAATAAAGGTATTTTTCTTCCAGAAGGCCAGGAGACAAGTGGTGCATTAAAGGCCATAATATTTAGCTGTGTATTTTGATTGCTCACAGAAAATTCTCTCAAAACATCACCTTTACACTCAAACAATACACATTTAGAAAGAACATTTTGGTCGAACAGCACTTTTCAAAAAGTAATGAGTATATGTGATTTCGACATTACTGAGACACTGACTGCTGGGGGCATGCCTAAGTTTCTTCTATCATCTTCTTAAGTTATAAAATGTTGACAGCATTGACTGCAGGGCATGCTTGACAGCTGTGGGCCCCAGAAGCTGAGCTATGCCTTGTATTTTCCTTTTGCACATCTGGCTTGGGCAGTTTCTCTGTTTTCCCTTTTATGTTCGAGGGCTCATTTTACCTCTGACAATGCATTCACTTCCGTGGGGACTGAACTGAAATCAGATTTGTAGATTCATTTTGCTTTAACGTTTCAGTGGCCTTACTGAAATTAAACTAGCATATTCTTTTCATCTCAAAAATCTGAGTAAAAAAATCAAGATTCAAGGATAGGATTTGAAATATGTCATTCTTAACCCAAAATAACAGGAAAAATCCCCAAAATGTGTGGTTTTTCCTTTGTCATCAGCAGTGCACACTATTGTTCCATAGTGCATCTCGTTTATCAGTAGGCACACTACTGAAGAATTGTGTAAATTATTTGAGCAATAAGGTGCACTGTGTCAACAAAAAGACATACTATTGAGCAGTAGTACACACTATTGCATAACACTATGCTGTACTGATGACAATGAATCCTCCCCCCTAAAAAAAAAAAAGTAAAATTAACAAAAATATAATCCAAAATGAAAATAGGAAACTAAACAAAATGAAAATGTTTGTATTGCACAGCCCTCTTGTCTCTAGGGGGTAATTAAAAAAAATCCTATATGAGAGGTCCAAAAAAGGTGCAGATTTAAACCTGTTTTTTTAAAGGCTACATAGGTGATTACTGTATCTAGTGCCAACAGCACAAAAAAGTTGATGCACAATTTTACACCTGTGCTTAAGGTGTAAATATGTTTATGTACTCTGTATACTCCCCTACATACATTCCCCCCTAACCTAATACCTCTAAACCTTGCCAGCTCTAAGAGTCTGCTATCCAATTGACAACTAATCTAAGCAACATTACTGTTATCACCGTGTTTCGCTCCAATTTAATCATGTTCCATGTAAATATGTTCTCCTGGCAGCTGTACTTGCACGCTGACACAAGTTAAGTTTCAGTTCACTGCATTTGTGTTCCATGTGTAAGCTCACTCTTTACAGTTTACTGCATTTCTGTGCTATACATGTATAAGCCATCTTAGTTCTTAGATAAACCGCCTAGGCTTTAAGATTAGACGATATAACAAACCACTTAAATAAATGAATAAATACACTTACATGTGCAGTTTATAAAATACTCATTAACATCACAACTCTACCTCCATCTTACGGAAACTGTTCTCCTGGGTAAGCCTACTCACAGGTTGCATAAAAGCAGGTTCACCTTCCATGTACCTACATTTACATGTGTATGCAGTCACACAAATATGAGAACCCTTTTCTGTGTGTAAAGGCTTTACATAGAGACAGGCTTTATTAAAATAATCCCCAGAGTATATTTAGGAAAATAGAGATGAGAAGTGATTTAGGAAATGTGAAGGCAGCTGGTGTCTCAAGAAGCAAAAATTGAGAATCAATATAAAATAGACTCAAAAGTTTAGTCAAAGGCTTTGTACGTTTATTTTTCATTGATATAGATTGAGGTTGCTCCTGCACTTGTTTCACTTTACAGGCTAGGTCAGAATGAATGGACCCCGCTGTTAACTACTTAACAGTAGCAAGCTGCAAGAATGCAATGTCCTTGATGCTTCTAAATTAAATAGCCTGGGCTTAGTCATGGTTTGAATAAAACAAAGGAAGTGTCCTTGGGGAATCTGGAACAGTAAGAAGCAAGGCAAAGTCGAAGTCCTTGTTCTATATTTCAACATAGAAAAGAAATGTAAAAATAAATTTCATGCGCGATGAAGAAAACCTTATTATAAATTAGGAGAACAAAATTTGGCAATTGCCTACTGGAAAGATTGTCTACAGGAAAAAGACATAAGAATAATGGAATAATCATCTTGGATGACCCAAATGTCACAAAGAGATCACCATTATAAAAGAAAATAATAATTATAAAATAAAAGTAGTAATGGCTTTTATACGTCACTATTTGGTTCTGGAGGTAATATATTTGAAAAGACATTGAAAGGATGAAGATGGTTTGAAAAAAAGAGTTATTAAAATGATATAGGCTAGGCCTGAAAACCAGCCCTACCTAAAGAGACTTAAGCAAAAGTATTCCCTACAAGAGAAGAGAAAAAGGGATACGATAGAAATATTTAAGAAGGAGGTAGCATTTTCAACAAGAAGAGAAATTCAGAGAGCAAATACGATGAAAGTGGATAGAGTCTTAGAAGGAATATGAGGCTGAGAGAGTCCTGCAAAGGCCTAGTATGAGAGGTGCTACTAACCAAACCTATTAAGAATAAAATAAAAAAAAAAACTTCTTCCCCAAATGAAACAAAGGGGAGAAAAGGAGACATCCTGATATTCACAAATTTAATCCTAATTTCCAACCATGATAAAAAATTAATAAAGAAAAATATATGGTGCTATGTCACTAATGAAAATCCTGTGCAAGGCCTATGAAATCTCACAAGGCCTATGAACCCTGCAGCAAACACGGAATGTAATTAAAATCATCTGATAGCAGATAACATTTTTTAATCTTTTAACATGACAAAGTATCTCAAAAGTCCAAATCCCCTCCCCTCCCCACAGAACCAGTGGAGCCCAAACCCAGAAGGGGCACGTCCGGGCTGTCTGGACGCCCCTGAGCAGGATGGGCCCATTAAGACCTGATTCTGCATTATGGGAGCCAGACGTTCCTGCAGGTGCAGGATGGGGCCCTGAGAGATGGCCCAGCATACCCCTGCATCGTCTTGGGAAAAGCCTCCCTGCGGCATATCCAGCCTGCTGCTGTGGAGACCCCAGTTTCCCCATCTCCCAACCCCGGTGGGGGCAGCTAGGGCCCATATTGGGCAGTGGGAACTCTCCTGGCTTGCCGCTGTTGCTGCTGGGGTCTGGCCAGCCAAATCAAAGGGGTGGCCAGTGCTTATTCAACCTCTGAAGAGGAATAACCTGGCCGCCCCCTGGTGCTCTCTGGACATACAGGGCCATGACCTGAATTGGCCCTGTTTGTCTGGGGGCCAGTCACGCCCAAGCTCCACTGCTCGTCTGGGGGCCAGTCCCTCCCATGCCACCCCCACTGCTCTGTGCATGCAGTGGAGACAGGAGGCGGCATATGGTGCAGGCGGCTAGTGGGGCTGGACGTCTCGCAGGGACGTACAGACTAGGGTTGCCAACCGGCCGGTATTCAGCCGGCCTGGCTGGTTTTCCTGTGGCTGGGCCGGCTGCCGGCTGCCGGCAGAGAACTGAAACCAGCCATTGAAAAGCCGTTTTTTTGCTCTGGCCGCGAGATCGGGAGCGGCCAGAGCAGAAAACCGGCTTTGCGATTGCGTTTGCGATTACAGTCTTGACCCCCCCCCCCCTTGCAGCCGCTGCTTCTGCTTCTTACAGAGCAGTGGCCGCAATAAAGTTAATTTAAAAGTAAGGAAACCTCTGAGGGGGCCTTCCGGCCCTAAGAAACTCCTTCTGCAGTGCCCGCCCCTCTGATGTCACTTCCTTTTCAACCAGGGACCCTGCAGAAGGAGTTTCATAGGAGCGGAGGGCTCCTCACAGGTTTTCTTACTTTTAAATTAACTTTATTGCAGCAACTGCAGGGGGGGGGGTACTTAAGCGGCACAGGGGGGAGTTAAGCGGTACAGGGGGGTAAGCTGCACAGGAGTGGGGGGTTTAAGCAGCACAGGGGAGGGAGTTTAAGCTGCATGGGGAGGTTAAGCTCCACGGGGGGGGGGGTTAAGCTGCATGGGGGGGGTTAAGCTTCACAGGGGGGAAGTTAAGCTGCATGGGGGGGTTAAGCTCCACAGGGGGGTTAAGTTGCATGGAGGGGGGTGTTAAGCTGCATGGGGGGGGGGTTGAGCTGCACGGGGAGGTTAAGCTCCATGGGGGGGGGGTTAAGCTGCATGGCAGGGGTTTAAGCTGCACTGAGGAGGTTAAGCTGAACAGGGGGGTTAAGCTGCACTGAGGAGGGGGGTTAAGCTTCACTGGGGGGGAAGGTGAAGATGTACTGGGAGTGAAGCTGCACCGGGGGGGGGGTATGGGGGGAAGCTGAAGCTGTACTAGGGGGGTGAAGCTGCACTGGGGAGGGAAGATGAAGCTGTACTGGGTGGGGAGGGGGGCATAAGGCTCCACACAGGTTTAAGTTTATTTTTATCTTAAATTTATTGCAGCTGTTGTCCTGTAAGAAGCCGGAGCAGTGGCTGCAAGGGGAAAGAGGTGGCAGAAGGGACTGACAGGTGGAAGGTGAGGGCTGGAAGAGAGCTGAAAGGTGGGGAGGAGGTGGCTGGAAGGGAGCTGACTGAGGGGGTAAGGAAAGGGCTCAAAGAGAGCTGACACCTGGGAATGGTACTGATAAGTGACTGGGTAATGGGGAGGAGGCTGGAAGGGAGCAGAAACATGGGGATTGCACTGGAAGGGGGATGAACAGTGTAGGGTGACTGGAAGGGAGATGACACGGGGAAGGCACTGGGAGTGGAAGTGAGCTGATACCTGGGATGGTGTTTGGACTACAAGGGGCTGGACAGTGAGGAAGGAGGGGGACTAGAAGGGAATGGACACCACTGGGAACACAAGGGGATTGGCATTGGAATGTAATGGGAGGGGAGGACTGAAAAGGGGGCTGGATGGTGTGTTACTGGGACTGGAAATAGGCTGATGGAAGGAAGTGAAGAAAAGAAAAGAAAAGAAAAGAAGAGACAAGAAATGGCAGATAGACTATAGACCATAGAAAACGAGCCAAGAGAAGACAGGAAAATGGAAGCCTCAGATCGGAAACAGCATGATCAGAGAATAAAATGGTCATACAACAAAGGTAGAAAAATAATTTCATTTTCAATGTAATAATTGGACTTTGTACTACCTTTATATTTTACACAGTATGGGGAACTGCATCTCTTATTTATCAGATACTGTACTGCATGCAGAGTCTGTCTTCTTGGGGTTTCAGTTTAATTTTTATCTATATATTTCTCTTTTTGTTTTGTGCTCATTTATTGATGAAGACCTGTCGGTATTGTGTGTGTGTGTGTGTATACAACCAATGCTGCGTGTTCTGTCAGTATATAATTTCTGTTTAAGAATGTGTAGAAATCTTGCTCGTTCAGTTTGCACATTGCCCTCTGCAATTTTTTGGGGGATAGGGGGTGGAGCAACGGTGGGATGGGGTGGGCCAGGGGGCGGGGCAGGGGCAGTGTTGGGGTGGGCATGGGCGGAGCGTGATTAGCCATAGGTGGCGGGTTTTTCTCCTTCAAAAAGTTGGCAACCCTAGTACAGACCCACTATCCATCTTGCAGAATCAGGTTCTTAATGCTTGTTTATGGTTGATATCCAGATGACAACTTCATTCATTACTACTTCAATTCATTTTCTAAATCCTCACATCAGCATGGATATCCTCTTGGATTTTACTGCACAAATGGTTAGCACACCAGTTCTCTGCAGCGTTGCAGCAAAGATATTCCTGCATTCAGAAATAATTTATCTATGTAAAACAGTTGCATCAAGCACTCCACATTTTTAATGCCACCTTGCAATGAAGTGGGATAAAACTTAGCTCTCTTATTTAGATATTTCCCACAGCTAAGAGAACATAAGAGAGATAAACATACACCCAGAAGGAAAATGTTATTATTATTTATTATTTATTTGGTTACATCTATATACCGCTTCTTCCAGTGATCAGTAGCGGTTTACATGGAAAACTTCACACAGTAATCATTTATACATTTTCATTGCATAGCACATAATTGGATTTGTAGAGTAGATCATTTGAATGGTATATACATATTTACAGGTCCTTTGTAGTTTGCGTTTCAGGTTGTTTACATAGGCTTGCGTGCTATTTTATCTGTACATATATATAATTACAGGTTGCATATCCGAGTTTTGTGACTCAGTTCATTTATATAGTGGTTTGTTTTGTTTTTAGCCCAATCACCCATTCAGTTCAGTCATTTGCTTCATTCATTTTATTACAGTCAAGGAGTCTTAGGGTGATGTTTACTAAGTCGCGTTATGCTTTTGCAGCTAACGTGGCATCTTAGTGCAAATATCTCTCAGGGGCATACCCAGCATTTCCTCTGCAGTTAATGCAGCCAAAAAGCAGGGAAAGTGTCCCTTGCTGGTCTCCCTCTGAGTCATCTCTCTCCCCTTCAATCTGTTCAACATTCTGCTACACGGCTAATCTTCCGCCAGCCTCGCCATGCTCCTATTACCCCCCTTCTCAAGTCTCTTCATTGGTTTCCTATCCGTTTCCGCATCCAGTTCAAACTTCTCCTGCTGACCTATAAGTGCATTCACTCTGCAGCTCCTCACTACCTTTCCTCTCTTATCTCTCCCTGCACTCCTTGGGGACTCTGCTCTACTAGCAAATCACTTCTATTTGTGCTCTTCTCTTCTACTGCCAACTCCAGACTTCGCTCCTTTCAACTTGCTGCTCCTTAAGTTTCGAACAAATTACTTGAGTCTGTACGTCAGGCGCCTTCTCTGACCGTTTTCAAATACAGGCTGAAAACTCACCTCTTCGCTGCTGCTTTCGGATCTTGACTCACCTGATATCCTTTGTGTTTCCCTACCATTCCCCTTAGCTGTATCCCATGCCAAAATCTACTCTGTTGCCTGTCTCAACTAGATTGTAAGCTCCAATGAGTAGGGACCGTGTGCCTTGTAGCGCTATACAAATGTTCAATAGTAGTGGTAGAAAGTGCTCAGCAGCATCACAATGCAGCTGGGTGGTATTAGCTGCACATATGATGTCTGCAAAATATGGAGTCATCATGTACAATCGATGTTCGTGGTAACTGCATGCTGCAGGTACACCCACGCTCTGCCCACACCCCGCCCACTCGCGTTGCTAACGCACAATCTGCAGATAACAGAATCACCGTGCTCTCTGTTTTTGGCTCGTGTTAGCTGCACTATTGCCATGATAGCAGTTAACGTGGTTTAGTAAATATGCCCTTAACAATAGGGTTCGAACATATTTATAAGCAATGTGGAAATGGGAACTATGAGTGAGGTGATTCCATTTTCAGCTGACACAAAATTATTCATACTAAAACAGAGAATATCTATAATTGCTCTGCATCAACCCAAAATGAGAACTCATAATTTCAAATTATCATTAAACTGAAGACCGAAGATACCCCAACCATTATAGATCAAAACTATATTTAAAAAAAATGCAGCATTATATGCGATTTTGCAGGTGAAAGCCCCGGATCTTATACTTGCAAAATGGCAGATTTTGCTGTGAGCAAGCTTGGAGTCTTCAGTCTAACAATGGTTTGAATTTACAAGCCTGGAATACCTTGAGTCCTCGTTTTCAAGGATGGTTCAAATTTTCAAGTTAATGAGTTTTCAGATTATGGATGACTTGAGTTTTCAGGGCCCCATATGTAAAAGCCCTTCTCCAGCTAACCATCAAGGTCATCCAGATAAGGGCATTGAAAAAGATATTCAGTGGTAATGTCTGGACGGTGCCATTGAATGTCTCCAGTATTATTACTCCATGGGCAGAACTAGAGCAGTATGAAAATTATCCAGATAATGGTGGCGATTACCTGGATAATGGCAATTTTCAGTTGCTATCTGAAATTTATCCAGATAGTTTAGGCCAGCAGAAAAGTTGATAAATTATCCAGATAGCAGCTAAAAATCACCAATCTCTGGATAATCGCCACCATTATCTGGATAGTGGCTGCCCAAGGCTGATATTCAGTGGCAACTACTATTGGATACTCCTGCTGAATATGTGATGGATATTTAAACACTGTGGTTGAGCGCCACAGTGTTTAAATATCTGTCCTTTTAACACTGGGCAGTCAGTTAACCCTTTGAAGGCTTACTTTAAATTTTTAATCCACATTCTGCAGCCGGGTTAATTTTTGCATATTTCAGGAAAACTGTATCCGTCTTATTCAATATGTTATAACAGTGATTTTCTTTCTGCTATGGTAATGTCTTAAATACCATTTGATAAAAAAACGAGACAGCAATTTTGGATCCCGAGAGTTTTGGGACCGGCCTGGATAACCGTTTAATTGAACAACTTTACAAAACATAGAAACCTAAGGGCATGTTTGCTAAAGCATGCTACTTGATTCACCACTTCGAAACTAAAGAAAAAATTATTATAATACCATTTAGCTAACTAGTGCTAGTTAGCTAAATGTTATTATAATATTTTTTTCTTTAGTTTCAAAGTGGTGAATCTATGAGCAGATAACACGTCTATACCATATCAGTAGTGATTGCTCAGTTAATTGACCACATATAGTAAAAGCATGCTACTTGGCAGCATCTTTATCTTTATCTTTATTCGTAAAATTTGATAGACCGCCCAAGCCGGAGTGTCAGGGCGGTGCACAATGCAAATACAATGGCTACAGAAGGAGGTCAGAAAAGAACGCCAATAATGATAGGACAGGACGAGACAGAGAGAAAGTAGAGAACCAAAGCAGTGCAAAAAGCAAAAAGGAAACAGCGGAAGAAAGAACATAGGGAATGGGTCAGGTAAAACCGGATTGAGAGGGTGCTACAAGGAGTTGGAGACGTGGCTGGGGAGCAGTGCGTCACCGGCAGGAGGGGAGAGGTCAAAGGCTTGACAGAAAAGGTGGGTTTTGAGAAGAGCTTTGAAGCGGGAGTAAGACAGTTCAGTGCGGAGGGGGAGGGGGAGCGAGTTCCATAAGGCGGGGCCAAGAAAGAAAAAGGCGGAGTGACGGGTAAGTTCCAAATGTGCCTGAGAAGGGGAGGGAAGGAAAAGCATGGGATTTAGTGAGTGGTTTGGGTGCCACACTAAAATGTAGCACAGGGATACACACTAAAAACCTTATACTACCCTGGTGGCATGCATCTGGGAAGTAAATGAGTGGGATAGAGAGGTTCGCAACATGGCATAGCTAGCGTGGCTATTTGCCTGCACTCAGCGGCAATAGATATACCAGCCCCCTGCAGTTAGCTCACAGCCCCATGCTGGTAATTCAGTCCACATGCATGTTAACCAATGCAGGGCTTAGTAAAGATGCCCCATAGAAAATTAAGTCAGAAAAAAACCACATGCCCCTTCGAGTCTGCCATCCATAAGAACAATGGATATTTGATGTTAAGTCCTAGGATACCTAATTTCTAATATTTTTCAATTTAATTATTTTTTAAACTAATTAAATGATGTTATTCAATCATCTCTTTTTTGTATTCAATTTATTTATTTAGGGATCTAGTTGCTAAGCCCTGGTAAAATTGTGTATTTTACTGCAGCTTAATTTACTGCAGGAGTCACTCACCAAAACCACTAATTAGTTTATGATCAATCTCACAAGCTGCATTATTGAACTCCTCTGAAGGATCAGGTTGCTAAAACAAGATCCAGTGCTCCTGGTGAGTGCTTCTTAAATGTGCTACCATATTGAAAACAAGAAATGTGATCTGGGGCCTTTATATGGCAGCTGGACCTCTAGCAGTATTATTATAAGATTACCATTCTGTGCTATATTGAACCCAGCAATGAATGGGGCAGGAGCAACTGAGGATCACTCCTGCTCCAATATCACTAGATTGACAAGGAAGTCTTAAGGTAGGCTTTGGAGGGGCTACTGGAAAGGTTGTGGTCTTTATTGGAGGTCACCCTGTATTGGGCAGGGGAGCTTGGAATGTGCTTTTTGGGTGTTGGGGATCTGTGCATGGGGGGTATCCTTGAGAGCAGGACCGGTGCTACCATCATATGAACACTGGCCCTCTGGGGGTGCCCATTGCCAGCACCATTGCCCCTCAACAGGATCTACAGTGGCAGCAATGGCTTGAAATTACCCCATGGCTCATGCCTTCGAACGTTGGCCCCATGAGGCTGTTTGCTTTGGCCCTCACTGATGCCGGCTTCCTTTTGTATGGGGGCATTCTCAAAATGATTTGTCCCAGGTAGGGGCACCAACACAGGAAAAAGCTTTTTTCTTTGTGGATATTAGCCTAGGAAAATCTAGTAATTGTAGCATAGAATACTGTAGAATCACAAAACTCAAGGAGGGTGATAATACAAAACGTGATGGTTTAGAGAGGCTGGTAGTTTATGATGTAAAATATTATGCACCAAAAATATTTAAACTATTCTTTGTTGGACTGGGAGCCATTCTAGAGAATACCACACTGAGTGCACATGCTGTTGACATCTAGTTCCTGAGAAGATATGAGTTGCTGTATTTGAGTTTTAACCGCTGTAATCATCATCAAGTCAGCCCTGCACACATCACATTACAAAAACCTAACCTAGAGGTTACTGCAGCATGAATGACTGTCTGTAAATCATTCTCTCCTAATTAGGGTGTAGATAATGAATGTTCCATAAACTATGGGAACATGCGTTAACTGAAGTCCCTGTTTGCCTCTGCATCATTAGTTCCGAGTCCAACCAGACCCCCAGCAGCTTTACTTCATTTAAGATTGTAGAGCAAGGGAAATCCATCGGATGCCTTCTAAACCATAAAAGTTTTGTTTTGAACAATTTAATTTTAATTTGTCTTGCATTAACCAAGTCTGCACCTCTGATAGGTATTTCTGCAGCTCACTAAGCTTATTACAATGATCCCCACACAGATCGCAATACAATCGCATATCATCTGTTCATAAAGTGCATTTAATGTGATGGGAGGAAATCAAATGATCTAAAGGCTGCATATTCACACTGATTAAAATAGGTCATCTAGGTCAGAAAATGGACATCCTAGTTCGAACGTTCACAAATTGCAGTGCATTTTACAAATGTTCAGTGATCATGAAGCTCAGGGCCGAAAAAAATGATGCACAGTCCCCCCTCCCCCCTCAAGATGTTCAAGGCTTTGCCACTACCCCTCCCTTAGTTATGCATCATTTCTTTCCTCTCTTAGGGTACACCAACTCCAATTCTCCTACCTAACTACAATTAAAGTCGATTAAATAACTACTTGTAAATCTTGTAAATAGATATATGTAATAGTTCAAAATATGTAAATAGTTCGATTGTTATTTAACAAATTTTACCATATTTAGTCCATTCATGTTTAATGTATTTAGCAAAATTGTACCTAGTTAACTAATGTTCCATGTAAAACAGACTTGTAAATCTGTTCATTCTTTGTTCATTGTAAACCGCACCTGATCTGTGGAAGGTAGCGGTATATAAGCAACTGTTAAATAAATAAATAAAATAAATAAATTACCCCTTGGTCTGCCCCTTCAAACCTTTGAGAGTGCAGCGCCCCTTCCCCACTTCATTCTTTTTTTCTTAGAAATTATAAAGAAAAGCAAAGGGTAGCAAGGAGAAAGTGGAGGAAAAATGACACCATGATCCACATTTGCATTAATAAATATTAGAAAATAAAGGACCTCTACTAGTTAAGAAGTCACCAGATGGAATAAGCACTGACAACAGAGGCCCTCCGAATGCGATCACTGATGCAGGCACTTTACAAAACACTTACAACATCCAAATGTTTTCTACATTTTCTGAAAGAACCTGTTTCAAGGGCACTACTGCTTTCAGATAATTGCCCTGAGCCAGGGCCGGCCCGTCCATAGAGCAAGAATGTTTTTAGCACAGGGCCCCACGTTTCAGGGGGCCCCGCGCAAAGAACATTCTGCTTTTTAAAAAATTAAATTTAAAAAAAAAAAAGCTGGCTGTTGCTGCTGCCGCTGCGGCAGCGGCAGAATGGAGTGTCCCACGGGGCCCCCTCTGCCCGGCTGAGCCCCTCTGCCCGGCTAGGACTGGAAATTTCCCATCTGCCCCTGCAGGCTTAACAGAGACGCGAGGGAGACACTCTCCCTTCGCGAATCTGAAAGCCGGGCAGAGGGTCTCAGCCGGGCAGAGGCGGCCCCGCAGGACACTCCATTCTGCTGCTGCCACGGCGGCAGCAGCAGCAGCCAGCTTTTTTTTTTTTTAAATTTTCCTGAGCCGATGTGGGGGGGTTAGGACTGGTAATGGGCTATGGGGTGGCTAGGACTCGAAATGGGCTGATGGGGGGGTTACGACTGGAGGTGGGCTGATGGAGTTAGGACTGGTAGTGGGCTGTGGGCTGTTAGGACTGGTAATGGGCTGTGGTCTGATGGGGGGTTAGGACTGGTAATGGGCTAGGGGGGGGGCTAGGACAGGAAATGGGCTGATGTGGAGGGGTTAGGACTTGAGGTGGGCTGATGGGGTTAGGACTGGTAATGGGCTGTGGGCTGTTGGGGGGGGTTAGGACTGGTAATGGGCTATGGGGGGGGTTAAGGCTGGTAATGGGCTGTGGGCTGATGGGGCCTGCCTGGAAATGGGGTGATGGGGGTTAGGACTGGTAATGGGCTATGGGGGATTAGGACTGGTAATGGGCTATGTGGGGGCTAGGACAGGAGATGGGCTGATGGGGAGGGGTTAGGACTTGAGGTGGGCTGATGGGGTTAGGACTGGTAATGGGCTGTGGGCAGTTGGGGGGGTAGGACTGGTAATGGGCTATGGGGGGGGGGTTAGGACTGATCATGGGCGATGGGGGGGGCTAGGACAGGAAATGGGCTGATGGGGAGGGGTTAGGACTTGAAGTGGGCTGATGGGGTTAGGACTGGTAATGGGCTGTTGGCTGTGGGCTGTTGGGGGGGTTAGGACTGGCAATGGGCTATGGGGGGCTCACTGGAAATGGGCTGATGGGTTTAGGACTGGAAGTGGGCTGATGGGGGGTTAGGACTGGTAATGGGTTATAGGGGGGCTTAAACTAAAAATGGGGTGATGTGGGGTTAGGACTGGAAGTGAGTTGATGGGGGCTAGGACTGGTAATGGGCTATTGGGGGGGCTAGGACAGGAAATGGGCTGATGTGGAGGGGTTAGGACTTGAGGTGGGCTGATGGGGTTAGGACTGGTAATGGGTTATAGGGGGACTTAAACTGAAAATGGGGTGATGTGGGGTTAGGACTGGAAGTGGGTTGATGGGGGCTAGGACTGGTAATGGGTTGGGGGGTTGCTAGGACTGGAAATGGGCTGAGTGGAAGGGGAGGCTTGAACTGCCAATAGCTGATGGGGACGGGGACTTGGAATGGAAATGGGCTGAGTGGAAGGGGAGGCTTGAACTGCAAATAGCTGATGGGGAGGGGACTTGGAATGGAAATGGGCTGTGAGGGAAGGGAGCTAGGACTGGAAATGGGTGATGGAGCAGCTAGGATAGGACTGGAAATGGGCTGTTGGGGGAGCTAAGATTGGAAATGGGCTGTGGTGGGGGCTTGGATTGAAATGGACTCATGGGGGGGCTTGGACTGGAATTGGGCTGAGTGGAGGGGAGCTAGGATTTGACATGGGCTGATGGTGGGGCTAGGAAATTACTAGAAATGGGCTGATGGGGGGCTAGGATTGGAAATGAGCTGATGAAGGGTCTCGGACTGGAAATGGATGGGGGAGCTAGGACTGGAAATGGGCTGATGGGGGGCTAGGACTGGAAATGGGCTGATGCAGGGACTAGAAGGGAATGGATGCTGGAACTAGAAGGGAGCTGATTTCCCACGTGGGAAGGCAGAGACAGGCCAGAAGCTGCAAAATCTAAAATTAAAACAGAGTCAGAGTGCCGTCGCCGGGCAAATCAGCCTGATCGCTTGCAGGAAACTTGCAAGCGATCAGGCTGATTTGTGTATCGGCGTCGGCAGCACTTCAGCTGTTTTCTTTTAAAATTGTGCTGCCTCTGGCCTGCCTCTGCCTTCCTGCCACTTTTTGTTTTCTCACTGCAAGCATTCTTGAGGGAAAAAAAAAGTGTCAGGAAGGCAGAGGCAGGCCAGAGGTGGCAAAATCTAAAATAAAAACAAGCGGAGTGCCACCGCCACCGCAGGATGAGAGGTGCAAGTGGAGGGAGTGGGGAGTGGGGACAGGAGGACGACAAGTGCTAGACAAAGGGGAGAGACAGGGGGGAAATGCTGGACAAAAGTGGGAGACGGGGTACAAATACTGGACAAAGGGGAGACAGGGGGACAAGTGCTGGACAAAGGGGGAGACAGGGGGAAATGCTGGACAAAGGGGGAGACAGGGGAACATACTGGACAAAAGGGGGGCAAGAGCTAGACAAAAGGGAGAAACAGGGAGGTAAGTGCTGGACAAAGGGGGGAGACAGAGGTAACATGCTGGACAAAGGGGGAGACAGGGACCCCGTGCTAGACAAAGGGGAGAGACAGGGGCAAATGCTGGAAAAAAGGGTTGATATAGGGACATACTGGACAAAGGACAGAAACAGGGGGAAAATGCTGGACAAAGGGGGGAGACAGGGGACAAATGCTGGACAAAGGGGGAGAGAGGGGACAAATGCTGGATAATAGAGAAGCAGGGCAGGAAGATAAATGCTGGGAAACTGGGGTGTGGGACAAGAGGACACATGCTGGACAGCACTGGAGGGGGACAGGGGGTCAAATGCTGGACAACAGGGGAGGGGGCAGGAAAACATGCTGGAGGGGGGAAGTAGAGAGACATGCTGGACAATGGGGGAGGGGGAGAGACATGAGGACAAATGCTGGACAACACAGAGGGGAAGAAGTGCTGGGGAATGGAAGGACTGGGGGTGAAGGCTGAAAAGCGGTAGATAGATAGCATAAAAAGAGGGAGATTGAGAACTGGATAGTAAGGAGTAGTGAAATCTGGGTGGCCAGAGAGAAACAAATGGAAGAAAGGTGGAAAGAAAAAAAAACAATATCCAAGATGGAAGGAAGTGAAGAAAACAAAAAGAGAGACAAGAAATGGCAGATGGAGTCGAGACCATAGAAAGAGAGCTAAGAGAAGACAGAAGAAAGCAAAAGAAAGCAGAAGCTTCAGATCGAGACAGCATGATCAGAGTATAAAATGGTCAGACAAGAAAGGTAGAAAAATAATTTTATTTTCAAATGAGTGATTGGACTTTGCACTATTTTTATATTTTACACAGTACAGGGAACTTAGTCTCTTATTTCTGTGATATTGCATGGCACACAGAGTCTGTCTTCATGAGCTTTCAGTTTAATTTTTGTCTACATATTTTTATTTTCACTTTAGGTTATCCTCACTTTTTTTGTACTTGGCGAGGGTCTGTGTTCTGAGTGTGTGACTGATGCCAGGAGTTCTGTTAACATGGGGTTTATATGAAGGGACCTGCACTGTAGTAATTTGACTTGTTTAGGGGCCCACTACAGTATTTATAGTGCTGCTTTTATCTGGGTAGGCCCCTTGTTGTATGAGTTTTGGAAGTTTATGCTGGTAGGGTTTTGTATTACTTCACAATATTCCTGGTACTGGAAAATATTGGTTAGTGAGATGGCCAGAATCAGGAATCAGATTTTTTTTTAAAATTAGATATTGAGTTTTGTGGATGGATGTCCTAGTTCTGCTCTGCACCCATTGTTGGGGGTGTGGGGGGGTTCCTGTGAATGCAAAATATATGTTAAAAAAAAGCAACAACTATAACACAGTTTATAACAACAAAATAAAAATGAGTTATTTAATTTGGTGTTATAAACTGTGCAGTGGTTCTCGCTTTCTCTTTCTCTCCATGGCGTGTGAACATCTTTTTATGTCTTCCATATTATCTAATTAACTTTTTGATTTGGTTCAGTCCCTGACTGGAGTTTTGAGAAAGCCTCCCCCCTGGCTTGAGGGGGTGGGGGGGGGGGCGCCATCTCATCCCTCGCCTCAGGCAGCAGATTGCCTTGAACTGCCCCTGAGTAAAAGACCCCTATATGTTTCATGAACGCATTCCAGTGAAAAGTACAGAATGCATATACATTTTAAAGGTCCACCCAAACCACATGTGGAACACACACCCTTCAGATTTATGGCTAACATGCTACTTATTTATTTATTTTATTTTATTTATTTATTTAACTGCATTTGTATACTGCTTTTCACCGGGTCAAAGAGGGTTAACACTAAAGGGGTGTGTGTGCATCAATCAGTGTATAAAGGGGGGGGGGGCATCACCAGGGGGCCAACACTGATGATTCAAACAGGTAGTAAAGTCTTAGGCAACAGATATAGGTCTCTTCTAGGGTATATTGGGGATTTTATTGGGGGACTGTGGGATGTCTGTGGAGGTTGTCTGTTTCTGGTCTCAGGTATTCTTGAAAGAGGATGGTTTTTAGTTGTCTCCTGAACTCGGATAGGATGGTAGTGTTTCTGATTTGACTCGGTAATGAGTTCCAAAGGGAGGGTGCATATAGTTCAAAGGCTTTGTTGCAGGTTCGTTGATTATATTTTGTTCGTTCATAGGGGATGGTAAGGACGTTGCTGGTGGTTTGTCGGGTTGGTCTGTTGTGGGTGGGCTGGGGTAGTAGGGAGCGCAGGTGGGAGGTCTGTGATTGATGGAGGGCTTTGTGTATAAGCAGGGCAGCTTTGTATTTGATCCTCGCTTCAAATGGAAGTATGTGTAGGTCCCTCAGGACTGGGGTGATGTGGTCGTGTTTTCTTGCTTTTTGGATGATCCTTGCGGTGGTATTCAGAGCCGTCCATAGGGGGTTGGTGTGGGTTGCGGGAAGTCCGTGATAAATTATATTGCAGCAGTCCAGGTGGGGGAGCGTCATAGCCTGCATGACAGTTCTGAAGTCCTGTGGAGTAATGAGTGGTCTGAGCCTTTGTAATGTTTTTGCTTTGTGGAATATTGTCTTTGCAGTCTTTTTTATCTGTGGAGTAAACGTGAGTGCTTGATCTATAGTGATTCCTAGATATTTTATTTGGGGTTGAGTCTTCATTTGGGTGGTTCCCAATGTGAGGTGTGGTGGAGGGCTAAAGTTTGGTTCCTTTGTTACTATGAGGGCTTCAGTTTTTTTGACATTAATGGCAAGATTGTTTCTTTGCAGCCAGTCGGAGATCTCTATAAAGCAGCCTGATAATTGGTTATTTGTTGGGTTGGTGGTTGTGATTGGTCCATAGAGCATTATATCATCTGCGTATATATGGTAGTTGATGTTATGCTTTTGTATTATTGCGCAGAGTGGTTGTAGATATATATTGAAAAGCATGGCGGATAGTGTGGATCCTTGTGGTACTCCTTGATGTTGTTGGAAGGGGGGGGGGGGTATATGACTTATGGGTATATGACCATTTACAAGTGTAAATCCATTTTTTGCATGCATAAATGACATTTAACCCTTCTAAAATTGCCCCATAATAAACATGTTTGAAAGGTCAGGGATAATCAGTCAAATAGTCAGGAATAGTCATATTTATCTTTAAACAAACAGAGAGAGAGTGCAAGAAACTAGTTTGATGATTAGAAATTCTTAACATGATACCCTTATTTAATTGAAACCAGTCCTTTCTTAAGGGATGAAAATGGTATCAAATTTACAATTCTGTGTACAAAGTAGTAACAGTAAGATTAATTCAGAATCAGTGTGCAATAATAAATGAATCCCTAGTTTCCTTCATATAATTAAAGAAATAATTACTAAAGAATGTTAAGAGCATAACACATTTTTTGCCAAATAACGTGCATTAAATGGCAAAATTATACAGCACTGGCTCTTGCCACATGCTATTTTAGGGCAATGCTCTCAGATGCAAAGTATATAAATGTCTGCAAAGCAGTTTGATATTATGAAAAATGAATAACAGTTTGTATCTGACCTTGTAAGTTCTATTACTCTTGGAAAGATAATGGCAGCTTTGAGTTGATGATATCTTTCCTCTGTGGGAGCACTGGGATACTAATGCGTGGCACAATGTTCCTGGAGGTTCTCTTAAAGGGGCCAGTGGTTAACTAAATGACTTATCCACCCCTGATCCGCCATCATCAACTGCAAACATTCCCATTCTGATGGAGAAAAAACTGGATGCGAAGCAACCCGATAGAGTGGTAGAGAAAAACACCATAATGGCAATGATAATAGAGAGAGAGGGCAGTACCAAGTGATTATTCTGTGAAATGTATATAGAGAGAGAAGATCCTCAAATGCAGAGAAATGTAATCAGAGATCAAGAAAATGTGGCAGAAACATAAATATTTATTTATTTTATTTTATTTATTTACATCTCTTATATACTGCACTATTTGCGATCAGCGCGGTTTACATAGAACAAACAATATTCGACAATAAACAAGAGTCAGGTCATTACAATGAACAGGAGCAGTAAACTTGGATAACAGGGGAAACTATCTACATGTATGGAACATTGAACAAGGTAACTGTATATATGAGAGATGGAGTTATTGTGTGTTGCTCATACATGGTGGCTGGGGTTCGGGGGAGGCTGTGAGGTATTTAATGAAGAGGAAGTGTTTTAAGGCCTTCCTAAACTGTAATTGTAATTGTAATGGGAGCCACAAATCTAATTAAGAGGATTTTCCAATCAAACCTTGACAAGTTGCTTATACATGTAGGGATTCATTTCATTGGAGATGTACAGCCCCTCTGTATGTCCATTCTGAGCCGGACATACAGACGGGTTTGCAATTCTGATCCCGCTGGACACGTCTAGCTCCATGGGATCAGAATCGCAAACAGGCCTATATGTGCAGGCCGGGACTCTGATTCAGTCCCACCTGCATGTACAGGCCTGTCCCTAGCTAACTCAGTCCCTAGCTAACTCTACAATGGAGCCACGGTGCCATGGCATCCGGTTGACATGGTACCGCAACTCCATTGTAAAGCCGCAATCCCCGGCACCAGCACAGAAAAATGCTTTCCCTGCAGCCCAACCCCCGATCCAGCCTCCCAAGGCCAGGGTCGGGCTGCGGGGAATTTGCTCTGCCTCCTGCTGCCTATTTTGAACCACGGGCTGCCATTCCCTGCAAGATAGGGGAACTTATTCACCTCAAAGTTGGAATAAGTACCCCGTGTAAGCCATTGGCCCCAGACATACAGGGCCAACATTGGAATTGGCCCTGTATGTCCAGGGGTGACGACCACACACTGCCCGCCCTGCCTTCGTCCCTGATCCACCCCTTCCCTGCCCCCTTCTAACCTCCCTATCCAACCGGCGGGGAAGTTAGACACTTGCAGGAAGGGCACAAATAGCAGGGATGGACGTCCCGTTGGGATATTCATCCCCGCTATTTGCGGCACAGAATAAACCCCATTGGGCCTAATATTCATTTGGGTCAGCTATGTGCCGCATTGGCCCATAGCCCTGCTTGCTGACCTCTAAATGTGGATATTCAGTGCCACAGTGACAGCATTGAATATCCAGGTTTGGAGCTGAGTAGATTCACCCGCAGAGACTAGCGACGATATTAGACCGCTACCAGGTTAGTATTCATGGCAAGAACTAGGCGAGCCAAAAGCCAGTAGTGATCAAATATTACCACTACCCAGTTACCAGCAATTCTTGTTCCACCATGGAATGCCCCAACATGCCCCAATGCTAAACAGATACCATCGGATACATAGGGGACATAGATGGGGCTGCTTGATCCCTAGTCATGAGACCACTATTAGGAAACTTTTAATGCATTTTAAACCCAGGTGTCTATAATGCAGAAGCTCCCCGCCCTCTACATATTCAGTAGGGAATCCCATGTTAGATACTAAAGGATTGAAGGGTAGAGGTTCATGTTGGAGGGATCAGGGTAGGTGGTTCTGTGTTGGATAGTAGATTTGTGTTGGGGGGTTTCATGCTGGGGAAGATCTGGGATGTTAAGAACATAAGATATGCCATACTGGGTCAGACCAAGGTCCATCAAACCCAGTATCCTGTTTCCAACAGTGGCCAATCTAGTTCATAAGTACCTAGCAGTCTCCCCAAAAGACACAGGTTCTTCAATGCTTGTATTGGGTCAAACAGTGATATCCCACATCCCTTTTAATAATGGTTTATGGACCTTTCCTCCAGGAACTTGTCCAAACCTTTTTTAAACCCAGCTACACTAACAGCTTTTACTACATCCTCCGGGAAATAAATTCCAGAGTTTGATTACATGTTGTGAAAAAATATTTTCTCTTATTAGTCTTAAATAGGTTACCCTGTAGCTTCATTGTATGTCCCCTAGTCTTTTTATATTCTGATGACACAAACAATCGATCTATGTTTACCCGTTCCATTCCATTCATTAATTTATAGACCTCTATCATATCTCCCCTCAGCCGTCTCTTTTCCAGGTTGAAGAACCCTAACCTTTTTACATAAGAATATATAAGAACATAAGATATGCCATACTGGGTCAGACCAAGGTCCATCCAGCTCAGTATCCTGTTTCCAGCAGTGGCCAATCTAGGTCATACGTACCTAGCAGTTTCCCCAAAAGACACAGGTTTCACAATGCTTGTACTGGGTCAAACATTGATATCCTGGGTCCCTTCTTAATAATGGTTTATGAACCTTTCCTCCAGGAACCTGTCCAAACCTTTTTTAAACCCAGCTACACTAACAGCCTTTACTACATCCTCCGGTAACAAATTCCAGAGTTTGATTACACGTTGAGTGAAAAAATATTTTCTTTTATTAGTCTTTAATAGTTTACCCTGTAGCTTCATTGCATGTCCCCTGGTCTTTCTATATTCTGATAACGTAAACAATCGAACTACGTTTACCCGTTCCACTCCGTTCATTAATTTATAGACTTTTTATTGTATTTATTTATTTTTATTTAAAAGCTTTTCTATACCGCACTCTTTAATATCAGTGTGGTTTACATTTAACAATTCTTGCACGAGACCAGTGAGAACTGCCTAGTGCTTACATTGAACAGGATCAGTAACTTGGAGCTGTAACTGGGTGAACTATTTACACATTCAACCATCAAAGCTGTGGTTGAGTACCTATTTACAAGTTAGATGTTAGGCCCAAACTGAATGGTTAAGACTGGGTCTTCTCGGTTAATACATTAATCATTATAGTTATTCTCAGTTATTACAATATTCAATATAGTCAGTATATCAGCACATGTTAAATGTACCTGATGGACGGTTCTGCAGATCGGTTTGTCTTAGACAGTTTGTGAAGTGTTGGGTCCGACTTGAGTGAGCTGGGGTATGGGAATGTTTGGGTTACATTTGGCTGTGAAAAGTGTAGAAGGAATAGGTGATGCTTGAGGGCTTTCCTGAATTGTGTGAGGTCTCTGATTGCTCTGATATTTGGTGGGAGGTTATTCCAGCACTTTGGGGCATAGAAAGCGAAGGCTCTATTCCTGGTTGCTTGTGTACATTTTGTGGATTCCATAGGGATTATCAACGTATTGGCGGTTACTGTCCTTCTCAACCTGTTGTTGGGGGTGGGGGTGAGGAGGACTGTGAGGGACGAGGGGGATATCATGTTGATGGCTTTGAATGTGAGGAATAGTGCTTTGTATGTGAGTCTGCA
Source organism: Ichthyophis bannanicus (assembly GCA_033557465.1). Classification (NCBI taxonomy): domain Eukaryota; kingdom Metazoa; phylum Chordata; class Amphibia; order Gymnophiona; family Ichthyophiidae; genus Ichthyophis; species Ichthyophis bannanicus. The sequence goes on from CM066032.1 coordinate 1,631,613,269, forward strand.
GTTTAACGGTAGCCAGTGAAGGTCTTTAAGAATGGGTGTGATGTGGGTTCTTCTGGATAAACCACAGAGAATGCATGCAGCCGCATTCATCGCAAGTTGTAATGGGTTGAGGGTGCTCTTGGTGAGGCGATGCAGAATGATGTTCGCTTAGTCGAAATGTGGTGTTACCAATGCCTGGAATATTGTTCTGAAATCGTCAGGCGCTAACATGGGTCTTAGGTGCCTTAGAGTCTTGATTTTGTTTGGGTCTTAGGTGCCTTAGAGTCTTGATTTTGTTGTATATCGTCCTGCTGGTGTTCTTTATGTGCTCTTTGAAGTTGAGATGTTGGTCAAGCATAATACCCAAGTAGCGTATCACAGGTTTGCTTGGGAGCTCTGCATCTCTCACCTTCAAGGTAGTGGGGGGAGAGAAGTTTTTGTTCTTTGTAATGAACAGGACCTCCATTTTCTTGAAGTTAATATGGAGGTTCTGAGCTTGAAGCCAGTCGGTGATTGCATTGAAGCAATCCACTAGAGGGGTAAGGTCGGGATGCATGACTTTGATTGGTGCAAACAGCAAGACATCGTCTGCATAGATCAGGCTGGAGATATTGCATGAGCGGATGATTTCGCATATAGGTTGCATATATACATTAAAGAGTAGTGCGGACAGAGAGGAGCCTTGGGGTACTCCCTGATGTTGCTGGAATGGTTCAGATGTTGTGGATACCATCCGTACATGTTGCCATCGGTCAGCTAGGTAGGATTTACAACATTCCCAGGCCAGACCCTGAATTCCCTTCTCATGGAGTCGTGTAAGGAGTTGATCATGATTGACAGAATCAAATGCGGCAGCGATGTCGAGGAAGATAAGTGCAAACCCATTTTTGATGTTGTCTATTCCTCTGCTTAAGGTGTAGGTTAGTGTGACGAATAAAGTCTCGACTCCATGGGATTCTCGAAACCCGTGCTGGCAGGGATCTAAGGGGGCTGATGTGTCAATGTGTTGCTGGATTTGTCTTTGGGCAACCTTCTCAATTATTTTGGCTAGTAGGGGTATACTAGAGATCGGGCGATATGAATCAGCCTTCATCGAATCTAGTCTGTTGTTTTTCAGGAGTGGATGTATGGACGTCTGTTTGAGGGATGGTGGGAGTATACCAGTTGAGAAGGAGAGTCTCATGATGTTGGCTAGGATTGGACTGAATTCAATGCGCATCACTCTGATCCAGTACGCTGGGCATGGGTCATTTGGTGCTGTGGTGGTATTGATGGTGGCAATAAGGTCTTCGATGTTTTTCTCTGCTGGAGGTGTGAACTCAGTAAGCGGTGGCTGTAGGTAGGGAATATGGCTAGGTGTAGGTCTTGGTGCAATGATTGTTTTGAGGATTTTGGTTTGGAGGTAGTCAACATATAGCTGGGGTTGAATTGGCTCTGGCTGAGGAGCGGAAGGTTCCTTGGTTAAGGATTTTGCTATGCTGAAGAGGTCCCAGGGTTTATTTAGAGAGCGGAGAAGGAGCTCGGAGTGGTAGGTTCTCATTTTGTCAGATGTTGTCTCACGGTGAAGTTTTAAGTGGTCGATGTATGTTGCTTGGTCCGCTGTGGCACGAGAACGTCACCATTTTCTTTTTGTGCTTCCTTAGGAGGAGCAGAGATGTCCGCAGTTCCGTAGTAAACCATGGAGCTGGATTTCTTTTTCTTGGCGGTCTGTTGAATGTTGATGGTTTGTGCGAGGAAGGTTTGTGCGAGGAAGGTAGCTGAGAAAATGTTTTGAGAGTGGCATTCCATCTGGTGATCATATTGTCAAGGTTATTTGAGGGTTGATTGAGTATTGGGAGTGCGCTTTTGGAAAATTCATCCTTGTCGAGGGATTTGAAACGGTGAGCATTTACTGAAGAGGCTGTGTTTGTGTGGCTGGGTGGGACTTGGTCTTTCTGTGATAGGATCTGGAATGTGATTAAGCTGTGGTCGGACCATGGGACAGGAGTAATGGTGAGGTTGAGGTTGTGATTGTGCTTTGTAACTAAATGTGGGGCACAGATAAGGTCCAGTGAGTTGCCTCCGTGGTGAGTGGTAGGGTGAAGATAAGGTCCAGTGAGTTGCCTCCATGGTGAGTGACTTCTATCATATCTCCCCTCAGCCGTCTCTTTTCCAGGTTAAAGAGCCCTAATATTTTTAGCCTTTCTTCATAGGAGTATCCTTCCATCCCCTTTACCATTTTGGTGACTCTTCTCTGAACCTTTTCTAATAATGCTATATCCTTTTTAAGATACGGTGACCAGAATTGCACACAATATTCAAGGTACGGTCTCACCATGGAACGGTATAGAGACATTATAATTTATTTTGTTTTATTTTCCATTCCTTTCCTTATGATACCTAGCATTCTATTTTTTCGCTTGGCCGCCGCTGCACACTGGGCCAAGGGTTTTAACATGTTATCCACAATGACGCCTAAATCTTTTTCCTGGGTGGTGGTTCCTAATGTGGAACCTTGTATTGTGTAACCATAGTTTGGGTTGTTCTTCCCTAGGTGCATAACTTTGCACTTGTCCACATTAAATTTCATCTGCCATTTTGATGCCCAGTCTTCCAATTTATCAAGATCCTCTTGCAATTTTCCACAATCCTCATGGGTTTTAACAACTTTAAATAGTTTTGTGTCATCTGCAAATTTGATAACCTCACTCCTTAATCACTTTTCCAGGTCATTTATGAATATGTCAAAAAGCAGCGGACCCAGCACAGATCCCTGGGGTACACCACTATTCACCTTTCTCCATTGGGAAAATTGGCCATTTAGCCCTACCCTCTGCTTTCTATCTTTTAACCAGTTCCTGATCCACAATAGTATGCTGCCTCCTATCCCATGAGTCTTTAGTTTTGCCAAAAGTCTCTGATGAGGGACCTTGTCAAAAGCTTTCTGAATGTCCAAATACACTATATCAATCAACTCACCTTTGTCTATCTGTTTATTCACACCTTCAAAAAAACATAACAGATTAGTAAGACAAGATCTTCCTTGTCTAAAGCCATGTTGGCTGTCTCCCTTTAGGCCATGACTATCTACATGCTGAGTAATTTTGTTCTTTATGATGGTTTCTACCATTTTTCCCTGTATTGTCGTCAGGCTCACCGGTCTGTAGTTTCCCGGATCACCCCAGGAACCCTTTTTAAAAATTGGTGTTACATTGGTGATCCTCCAGTCTTCAGGTATTACAGATGATTTTAATGAAAATTCACAGATTACTAATAGCAGGACTGCAATCTCCCCATCCGGTCCAGGTGATTTGCTACTCTTCAGTTTATCTAATAGTTGTAATACATCTTCCCGATGTATCGATATTTCCTTAAATTCTTCTGCACCTTTAAATACCACTTCAGTCATGGGTAACATCCCTACATCTTCCTCAGTAAAGATGAAGCAAAGAATTCATTGTCTCTCCGTTATTGCCTTGTCGTCTCATAGTGCCCCTTTAACCCCTCTATCATCTAATGGACCAACTAACTCTCTCTTTTAGCCTCTCTTCATAGGAGTATCCTTCCATCCCCTTTACCATTTTGGCGGCTCTTCTCTATACCTTTTCTAATAACTCTATATACTTTATAAGATACGGTGACCAGAATTGCACACAATATTCAAGGTGCGGTCGCACCATGGAATGCTACAGAGACATTATAATATCCTTTGTTTTATTTTCCATTCCTTTTCTTATGATAACTTGCATTCTATTTGCTCTCTTGGCCGCCGCTGCACACTGGGTGGAGGGTTTTAACATGTTATCCACAATGAAGCCTAAATCTTTTTCCTGGGTGGTGGTTCCTGGGTGGTGGTTCCTAATGTGGAATCTTGCATCATATAACCATAGTTTGGATTGTTCTTTCCTAGGTGCATAACTTTGCACTTGTCCACATTAAATTTCATCTGCCATTTGGATGCCCAGTCTTCCAATTCATCCCTCCTCCATTAATTAATTAAATCAAATGTGATCATGCTATGATCACTATTGCTAAGTGGCCCCAACATCCTTATCTCTTGTACCACATCTGGTATTCCACTAAGGACTAAGTCCAAAATGGCTTCCCATCTGGTTGGTTCATGAACCAGCTGCTCCAAGAAGCAGTCATTTATTTCATCTAGAAACTTCATCTCCCTAGCATGTCCTACTGTGACACTGACCCAGTCAATACCGGGGTAATTGAAATCACCCATTGTTATTATTGTTCTGTAACTTTTGTTAGCTTCCCTGATTTCTCTGAGCATTTCATCATCCATTTGTTCATTCTGGCCAGGCGATCGATAGTACTACCCCACTGCCATTGCCTTCCCCTTTTTACATCAAATTTCAATCCATAGAGATTCTACAGCAAATTTTGTTTCCTGCAAAACTTTAATCCTTTGTGACTGAACCTTTGTGACTCAATACCCTCTCTAACACAGAGTGCAACCCCTCCACCAATTTGATTTGATCTTTCCACCATGTCTCTGAGATACCAATCATATCTAACTTCTCATGTTGCCAAGTTGTCTTGTATAATCACCAACTATCTTTGAGTTCCCGTAGGCAAGGACATGCAATATTCTTGACAGTGGCAATATCACAGATGCAGCAACATGCTGTAATATTTATTTTATCACAGGAATCACTACCTGCAGTACAGGCATACTTCAGGTTTGTGACTTGAACAAAAACTCAACTGTGGTAAAATTGCAAATTTTACTGCAGCCTAGTGACTACTCCAGGTGATTAAATAACTTTGTAATAAATATATCATCCAGCATTGAAAAATCTACATGGTTGAGTCAGGGCATCTGGTCTTGCATAAAGTTCTAAAAGATTTTCAGTATGATCTTTTGCATTAGAAGCCATAGGAGCTGATGATCCCACAGTGAAAAGACGTTTCAGAGGACCTACAAAAATAGAGTAGCTTAACCTTTTATGTGCGGATGAGGTTACAAGACCATTTCTAAACAAGTGGAGCTCTATCCATGCATTGAAAGTCTACAAATGGAAAGAGCTGAAGACTGTAGTAACTCTACTCATGGACAACTGTCCTGCCAAGATCATCCCAAGAGCAAACCAGAAAATCTGCAAAGTCACAAAAACCTCCTGATTAACCTTTAAAGATATTCTGAAGCCCTTTTTGATCATGGCTGTTGTGAGGGTTGATGCATTTACCAACAGGAAAAATCTGAATTTGAGTGGGGTTCACTGAAGGAGAGCTGGGAAGAAAACACTGCTCTGTGAAACTAACACTGCTATCTACCTCAGACTCTCCAAAGAGCATCTGGATGACTCCTGGAATTATATTATATGGATAGGTTGGCTAATGTTGTGTCTAGAAAAAAACAAACATTGCATTCCAAATAAGAACCTCATCCCACATGTCAATCAGGATAGTGGAGGTATCATGACTTGGGGCTGGTGTGCTGCATCAGGAGTTGGGTGGGTTACCACAACTGATGGAACTATGAATTCTGCTTTTTATCAGAACATTTCGATAAGGGAATGGAGATCATCTGTCTGTGAGCTGAAGTTGAACTAAATGTTCAAGTAGATCTACTATAAAATGGCTGAAGAAAGGATTTCAGGCCCGATTTTCAGTTGGGCAGGGCTAAATGCCGTAGTTGCGTAGCCCTGCCTGCGACCCTTTAACTTCAGATTTTCACTTCTGCAGCAACGGAAGTGAAAATCTGGGGTTTGAGCTAAGCCAGGCAGCAGCAAGTTTGGATGCTGTCCAATTAGCCCTGGTGCCTTAAAGACAGGCGAGGGTTTTCCTCGCCTATCTTTAAGGCACAGAGCACTAACTGGGCAGCATCCAAAATTGCTGCTACCCAGTTAGCACCATTCCTCCATCCCAGAATGCCCTCAACATGTCCAAATGCTAACCGGAAAGCATCGGGGTACATAGGGGACTTAATCTGGGATTTTCAAAGGCACTAGCCATGTAGGTACTTTTGAAAATCCCCGATTAAGGCATTTACACAGTTAACATGGTTAACACGGGCTGTTAACTGTGTAAATGCGTTCAAAAATTGTGTCCGTCATGTTTTGGGTTGGCCAGGTCAAAGTCCCAAACTGAACTGTACTGAAATAGTGTTACAAGAGCTGAAGAGAGTTTTCATACAAGGAATTCCACAAGGGTCAGTTTAAAAAAAGCATGCTACTCAGATAGCGCAGGGACAGCATGGTGTTTTTAGTGCTGTGCTAAAAAATAAAGTAGGACACTGAGCTAACACACCATGCTACCCAGGCATCTTGTGTTTGTGAGGTAGCTGGATGGGGCGTGGGCATTCCCACCCTGCCCCCGCTAGTGCAAGATATGAAAACCCACATTGCTGGCACTTGGCATGGAGCAAACACTGCCAGTACTGTCATCATCCATGTGGTTTTACTGACATATACTGTAAGAGCTGGCAAGGGACATTCGATAACCTATATTACACCTAAGATGAAAGTACACCTAACTGAACATAAAATGTGTCTTATCACTAAGGTGGGGACAGCGCCGCATGTACTCTACTGTCTTGATAAGAGTCATGCATTTTCAGATTTACATCGAACAATACTTGACCATGTACCTGAGTTACAATGGAGGGGGGGGGGGGGAGATTGGAAGAGAACAGTATTGGATATTTCATTTACGACTGTCAAACCAAACTGCTTAAATCAGAACCTTGAGTGCTAAGCATTGGCGGTCTAGTACTATTACTACTCATCATTTCTGTAGTGCTACAAGGACTGCAGGTCCAAGTCAATTGTAAATAAAGTTATGCCTCTCGCTGAGGTCACCACGTTCGCAGACACCTGGGAAGATGATGGAGGAATGTATGTAACAGCTCCTGAATGCTGAAGAGTTCAATCGCTGCAGTACATACAATAGAGGAGGCTTGGGCTAACTGCTGTTTTCTAGCTTTTTTGCAGATGATTGCCAGCCCTTGATGCAGACTATCAAAACCTGTTGACAGGTCAGGTTCAAATAGGCAAACTGAACAACAGAAATGGTATTTGAATGTGTTGAAGCAGCCGGCAAACAGATAAGTGCTTGATTTGGATAAGCACTGCAATTTAAAAAAAAAAATGCAGCAGATGCGATAGATGGCAGCAAAATAGTTTCAAACAGTGCATTTATGTAAATGTACAATGAATGCTCAGGGGTCAGTCTGCTAGAGTGTGATTGCCTTTTGCAGAAGGGTAATAGCTGCAAAAGATCCTGTGGTAGCAACAACAGGTTTGTGGTATCTGCAGGGACATTTCCAGCCTTTCCCCTGCAGATACTATGGACTGTTTGCAATTACTGTGCAACCTGTGATCCCTGCATTAGCAGATAGTGTGGAAGTCCTGCAGTGCCTGCCGATGCAGGGATCACAGGCTCCAATGGTAGCCCTTCGCAATACCACTTACAAAAATGTGGAAAAGAATTAGACCAAAGAACAATCCTACAACATACCACTGGTAATGCCCCTTTCCTCAGAATTAGCTCCATTTAGCACTACCATTTGTTGTAATTGCACTCCTCCCCCTCATCACTGCCAATCCCCTCACAGGCCAGATCCTCTTGACCTGTCATCATTGCCAGCAACTCAGATGTTCTTAACTGCATTGCCAACAATGTGAAAGAGCAGGACCTCAACCCCCCTCCAGTACCAACCCCCTTGACAGCTCTCAATGCCCATGAGAACTTCTTTTTTTTTTTGGGGGGGGGGATCAGGGCAACCCTGTCAAAACCTTCAGACTTGGCTAGCCAGTTGGCCCCCTCCCACCCCTCCCCATTTACTTATGTAATCCCCGCTAGCCAGTCAGACCCTTCTCTCCTTCAATCCCCCTCCCACCCCCATACAAAATTCTAAAACCTGGCTAGCCAGTTAGCAAAGGAGGCTCCCTCACACCCACCTGACATCCCCACCTCACCTTATCCCCTCAACCCCTTACTTCAAAAAGCCTGGTGGTCCATTGGTCATGGAAGCAGGAGCAGTCCTCCCTGCTCCTGCCCCCACCTCAGCACTCTCTAAAATGGTGCCAACCTTGTGGTACTGCCTCCTAGTTTGCTCACTCTAGGTGGCAGCACTTTCAGTATGGCACCATTTTTCTTAGTGCTGTTGGGGGCTGAAGGAGCAGAAAGAATTGCTCCTGCACCCTTCAGTGGCACTAAAAAAATCGTGCTGTTGGGGGCTGAAGGAGCAGAAAGAATTGCTCCTGCACCCTTCAGTGGCACTAAAAAAAAATAGTACTGCCCCCTAGCGTGAGGAGGGGCAGCATCATGAGATTAGCACCATTTTAGAGATCACTAAGGAATGGGGCAGGAGCAAGGAGGACTGCTTCTGTTCCCGATATCACTAGATAACCAAGACTTTTGAGGTAAGGGTTTGGGAGTAAGGGGAGGGGGGTGGGAGGCACCCATTTTCTGACTGGCTACTTCTGTTTTTTATTTTTTTTGTATGGGGGCTGGGGTTGGAGGGAGAGAGGGAGGTCAATTGACTATCCAGGTTTACATAAGTAAATGAGAGGGGACTGACTGGCTATCCAGGCATGCAGGTTTTGACAGGGTTGTCCCAATTTCCCCCATACATTTCCAGTAGGCATTAGAAGCTGTCCAGTGGGGTTGATATTAAAGGGGGTGGCAGTACATCTGCAGCATTGGCAATGATCACAGGTTAGGGGGGACGATCTGGCCTTGGGGGGATAGGGTACTTAGGAGATGGCCAAGATGTGACCAGGCTGCAGGTAATGCCAACTGCGATCAGGTCATTTTTGGCAGCCATTGCACAACAAGTTTTTGTGCGGTGGCTGCTGAAGATCAAAACGCCTACTTCCCACCCCGATCCTGCCTCCGCATGACTATAATGCACAAAATCAGATATCGCAGGAACGTGCCTAAGTGCTACTGTGGTTTAATAAACTCTCTTTGTTGATGGCGTTAATGAAGAAATAAAGTACATGGGAGAGGCAAATGAGTTTTTTGAGAACTAAAGCATTAAAAAAAAGAACTTATGTGAAGCTCAGAATAATGGACAGAATTAAGTGAGTTGGGGACTGATGATTGAAATCAGGAGCAACAAGTGTAAGCACCTCATAATATGCTTGGTTCCTTTCTAATTGTTCCCATCTTCACTATTATAATTTTGGACATTATTCTTGAAATTAATGCTAATGCATAATTGGCTTTCTCCCAGAAATACTTGAAGTGAAAGAGTGTTTATTTGTGTTATTTTTTCTTTAGCTAGATGTTTTTTCCATATAAGTCTAACTACTGTAGAATATACATGTCTTCATCTTTAAGAAAGTCTCCATATGCTTTATTTCAAAAACCACTGACTATTTTAGTTGTCACCTTCTCAAACAACTCCATCCAGTTTATATCCCCTTGAAAGTGTGGTCTCCAGAATTTCACACAGTATTTCAATTGAAATCTCACCAGAGATGTATACAAAGACAATATCAGCTTCTTTTTCCTGCTGGCCTTTGCACGTATACGGGTCTGTGTACTGGCAGTGGGTGTCTACATGGGCTTGTTATATAGACAATATCTTCTTTGGCAGGATGAATGTTCTACACTTACTGATTTCTTGGCCTGGATTAAAATGGTTGATGCTAATCTTCAGTTTAGCTCTTTTATCTCTGATTCGGAGGTTGCTCCGCCCAACTCCCAGGAGCGTCAATGAAATCGCCCCCCGCATCCGATGTGGGGCGATTTCAAATGATGCCCGCATTCCCTCGCACTCTCCCCCCCCCACCCCCGGCACAACAAGCATGAGGCCGAGAGCCGGGCCCCGGGAACCCGGTTACTGTCGGCCTCAGGACCCGGCCCTGCGGCCTCAATCATTTCACTAAATTTCCAGAGTTTCCATCCTAGACATATCAAGGAGAATATACTAAATTACGCCGTTTGTGTTCTACTCGGGATGATTATGTACAAAGGGTGGTCTATCAAATATAATAAATGATAAACAGTCTGGCATTATGGTACGCCAGTTTGAGGACTGGGATTATCCTTCATGTATTATTCAATAGGTCAAGAAATGGGATTCCCATGTTAATTTATTGTTAATGGATACCGCATGCCCTGAGGAGCATCAGTTTGTGTGTGTTACTGTATTCAGCACAGGCATCGCAGGTCAGAAGGTTGATTCTTCAATATTGGGGTACCCTTCAAGTACATCCTATTTTTCAGCAACCCCCTTGTTTGCATATAAGATAGTAACATAGTATATGATGGCAGATAAAGACCAGCACGGTCCATCTAGTCTGCCCAGCAAGGCGGCAAGAGTAGATGCACTTGCCGCTCCGTGCAGGTCACCCCTCCCCATGCCTTTGTTTAGTGGTGCTCCCACCGCTCCATGTAGGTCACCCCTATTTGTTCAGAAATAAGAGATAGTTATGCTTATTTTGATTTTATCCTGTTGCTATAAAAGGATCCACTCTATCTGTCCCATGCCATTTTAAATTCTGTCACCGTGTTTGCCCCCAACACTTCCATCAGGGGGACATTTCAAGCATCCACCACCCTTTCAGTGAAAAAGTATATCCTGACATTGCCTTTCAGTTTAATCTCTTGCAGCTTCTTGTTATGCCCTCTAGTTTTACAACTTCCACGTCTTTGGAAGAGGTTTGTTTGTCCATTAATACTCTAAGTATTTAAAGGTCTGAATTATATCTCCACTGTCTCTCCTCTCATATTTAGGTCTTCAAGTCTCTTCTCATAAGCCTTCTGAAAAAGGCTCCAAATCATTTTGGTCGCCTTCCTCTGAACCACTTCCAGCCTTTTTATATCCTTTGCGAGATACGGTCTCCAAAACTGAACACAATATTCCAAGTGAGGCCTCACCAGCGACTTGTACAGTGGTATTAGTACCTCTTTCTTTCTGCTGGTAATTTCTTCACCTCAATCCAGCAAAGTCCTCCGCAATGTGGGTTTCCTTGGGTAGCTCGTGTCCCACTCTTGCTCCCTCCATCGGCTCAACCAGCATTCCCCTCACATCCTCTCTTCGTTACTTGGGCGTTCTTTTGGATCCATCTCTGACCTTTCATGAACACATCTCCATGATCTCCCGCCGCTCCTTTGCTGCTTTACGGCAAATTAGGGCCGTCCGATCCGTATTACCCACCGATTCCTTAATCACCCTTGTCATTGCTCTCGTCATTAGCAGATTGGATTATTGCAATGTTTATCTAGCCAACATCCCTAAATACTGCCTTCAAAGGCTACAGCGCATCCAGAATACTGCAGCTCGCCTTATCACCTTTTCCAGTAGATTTGACCACATTAGCCCTATCCTCCTTCATTTGCATTGGCTTCCCCTTCATTACCGCTTCCACTATAAATTTCTGATTCTATTTCATCGGGCCATTTACACCAGTACTCCTCTCTATCTGGCAGACTGCATTTCCCTACAATCTCCCCATCGACAACTCCGTTCCATCAATACCAATCGTCTATCCCTTCCTTCTCCTTCCCAAGCCCACCTAGAACAGACACGGCACTCTGCCTGGTTCTTTCTCAGACCACTGTTATGGAATACACTACCTACTCATCTTCGGCTAGAATCATCATACCCCCAGTTCAAGTCATTGCTTAAGACTCATTTATTCCAGAAAGCCTTTGACCTCTTCCTCGAAGCCACCCCCCCCCCTGACTGTCCTTTGTTTTTGTCTGATATTTTATAAATTGTCTCTGTTGGTCTCCCTTTCTGTCCTTATGGTTTATCGTGAGTTGGTATGATTTGTTTGCCCTTTCTGTACCCTTCTTTCATATCTATTTTTGGCGTTCTACTTCCTGGTTTGCAGTGTTTAATCAATTTTATTGTACACCGCTTAATGCTTCTGCCCTAGTGGTATATCATATTAAATAAAGATAAAGATAAAGATAATTCCTCTCTGTATGCAACCCAGCATCCTTATAGCTTTTGCCACCGCCCTGTCACACTGTTTTGCCACCTTGAGATAGTCAGAAACAATCACTCCGAGGTCCTTCTCCTGGTCCGTACACACCAATTTCTCACCCCCTATCGCATACAATTCCCTTGGATTTCTGCTTCCCAAGTGCATGACACTGCACTTCTTCTCATTAAATCTTAACTGCCAAGCATTAGACCATTATTCCAGCCTTTGTAGATCTTTCCTCATGTTCTCCACTCCCTCAGGGAAGTCCAATCTGTTGCAAATTTTGGTGTCATCTGCAAAAAGACAGACTTTTCCATTCAGCCCTTCGGCAATATCATTCAGGAATATATTGAACAGTACTGATCCCAGGACTGAACCCTGGGGCACACCCCTAATCACCTTCCTTTCATCCGAGTGAGTTCTATTTACCGTCACCTTCTGTCGTCAGTCATTCAACCAATTTCTGATCCAGTTCACCATCTTGGGACTCATCCCCAAACTGTTGAGTTTATTGATAAGCCTCCTATGAGGAAAAGTATCAAAGGCTTTGCTGAAATCCAGGTACATCACATTCATCACATGCCTTTGATCCAGTTCTCTGGTCACTCAGTCAAAGAACTCAATCAGATTTGTTTAGCAAGATCATCCTTTGATAAAACCATATTGCCTCGGATCATGCGACCTTTTGGTTTTGAGAAAGTCCACTATTCGCTCTTTCAGGAGAACCTCCATTACTTTTCCCGCCACTGAGGTAAGACTTACAGGCCTGTAGTTTGACACTTCTTCCCTATTACCACTTTTGTGGAGAGGTACAACATCAGCCCTTCTTCAGCCCTGAGGGGGCGTACTTTAAAAGACCTCATGGTTCGTTCATGATATCATTCAGTTGGACCATAATGGACCCCTCTGCTCGGGACCATTGGAAGTGTGGTAAATGTGTTATGTGCTCTCATACACTGGAGATACAATTTTTTGTTCACCTGCATTTGGGTTTTACATTCTTTCTTTGTGGCAGTACTAAATCTAATAGCTTAGGGATGGTGTACGCTGTGTTGTGGTCCTGTGATAAATTGTATATTGGCCAGACTTCCCATCCATTTATTGATTCTGCTCCATTGGTTAATCACTGGCAACAATGAGGCATGAGATCATGGAGGGTAATCTTTTTTTTTAGAAATGGTTATGTCAGCGTGAGCAGTCTTTTATTTTCAATTGTCATACAATGGATCCATTTGGCTTAAATAACCAAGTCAAATGGCATTGGTTTTGGTTTGCAGCTTGTCATGCTGTGAGGGCTTGTGTGCATCAATGATGCTGAGAGCTAAACTATCGGTAGTTTAACTACTGGCAGGGTCTCCTAAGATGGGCAGGTCTCAGCTGAGGTGCTAGACCTCAGTGGAGTGGAGGAGTGGCCTAGTGGTTTGGGCAAGGTACTTTAGGCCAGAAGGTCAGGGGTTCAAATCCCACTAGAGGACAGCAACCTTGGGCCAGAAGGACTGGGGTTTCTAGTTACACAGGTGCTCCTTGTGGTCTTGGGCAAGCCACTTAACCCTCCATAGCCCATCTTCCCTGTAAAATAGTTATCTCCAAGTTATAATGACCTGTTCAACGTAAACTGCACTGATGCAGAATAGCATGACATGTAAGAGAATATAAATAAATAAAAATAATAGACCAAGACAAACCACCCATCTGGACAGCAACAGAATGTTGTTGAAGGCAAAGGATCATATTTCTTTGACAATGGCAACACCACCAAACTTAAACTGTGTGGAAGAAAGGCCTGGCAATCTACTTCTGTATCTTGCCATGAAAACCCAATGGATAGTTACAACAAAACAAATTGTGCTATAGTGCTGGAAGATGAGACCCCCAGGTTGGAAGGTACTCAACTAGCTACTGGGGAAGAGCTGAAGACTTTTCAAAGTAAAGCCAGAATTTATGATTTGGTTGGATCAAAGCCCTCGGGACATCTGACTGCTGATGTAGCTGCTCATGAAATGAGAGTCAGAAGCTGTAAAGACGTCTTACACATTGGAACATGGAACATACGAAGCATGAACCAAGGGAAGTTGGAGGTGGTCAAGAATGAAATGGAACGTGTACAACTTGATCTGTTGGGTGTCAGCAAACTGAAATGGACTGGCATCGGGCACTTTGCATCAGATGATCACATGGCCTACTATGCTGGAAATGAAAGACAAAGAAGAAATGGTGTTGCATTTATAATAAAGAAGAAACTTGCAAGAACTGTAATGAAATACAATGCAGTCAGCGAACGCTTAAACTCTATTCATCTATGAGGAATGCCTATCAACACTATAATTCAAGTATATGCCCCAACAGCTGCAGAAGAGAACGAAATTGAAGAGTTCTATGAACAAGTACAAGCTGAAATTGACAAAACATGCAAACAGAATATCCTGATAGTCATGGGTGACTGGAACACAAAAGTTGGCAACAAAGAAGAAGACAAAGTAGTTGGTAAATATGGACTTGGCAACAGAAATGAAGCTGGAGAAAGACTGATAGAATTCTGCAAGACCAACGATCTATTCATCTCAAACACCTTCTTCCAGCAATACAAGCGGCGAATGTACACATGAACGTCACCCAATGGATTGTATAAAAATCAAATTGGCTACATTTGTGGAAGTCAACGATGGAAAAGCTCTATAACATCAACAAAGATCTCATCACTCACACAGAGAACAACAGGCCTAGAAGATTGTCTGCTGTGGACATGCTAATCATACCAAGTAACTCCATAAAGTCTAACCAATCAACTATCAACAGAGCCTTTGTTAATTTCGCCCCCAGATGTTGGAACAAACTCCCTCCTGGCATTAGAGCGACCAGGGACCTTAGACAATTCAGAAAGGCCCTCAAACACTACCTTTTTACAACTCACTTCATGCTGCCGGTTGTACCCCCCCCTCCCACACACACACACACACACACACCTACCCTCACAACCCCACACCTATCCTATATGAATGCATAAAGCTGACATATGTCCCTACAGGTAGTTTCAAAGATTGTATATAGTTCACCTTGTTTACCTCCATGTTAACTCCCTGTTATCTGTAAATGAAAGCCAAATTAACTGGCCTATGTTTTATTGTTACAATGTAAACCGCACTGATGACAAATAGCGCGGTATATAAGAAATGTTAAATAAATAAATAAATAAATAAAGACAAAACCTGGAGCTGACTGTGGTACAGATCATCAACTACTAGTATGCAAACTCAAGCTAAAGTTGAAAAAGAGAAAACCACTCATGAATGCAGCAAAATATGACCTTGAGAATATACCATTGGAATTTAAAGACTGCCTGCAAAATCGATTTGCTGCTTTAGATACAAATGACAGAGCTCCAGAAGAGTTATGGAATGACATCAAGAAGGTTGTGTTGGAAAAAAGCAAGAAGTCTCTACAAAATGTGAAAAAGAAAAAACGGCCAAAATGGATGACGGAAGAAACTCTGAAAATTGCCCAGAAACGCAGAGAAGCTAAAGCCAGAGAAGAAAGAAAGACAATCACAGAACTCAACAGAGATTTCCAACGTGCAGCAAGACAGGACAAGGAAAAGTACTACAATGACGCATGCAAGGAAATAGAAACAGAAACTATTAGAAGAAGAACAAGATTGGCTTTCCTAAAGCCACAGGAGTTCAAGAAAAAGTTCCAGCCTCGAATTGGAATGTTACAAGATGCTCAAGGTTCTATGTTGAATAATGCTGAGAAGATCAAGAAAAGATGGAAGGAATATACAGAGTTTTTATATGATAAAGATGAAGTGGACCAACAGCCGTTTCAACCTGTACCATATGATAGGGAACCATTGGTGATGAAAGAAGAAATTAAAGCAGCATTGAAAGCCTTATCAAAGAACAAAGCACCAGGCATTGATTGCATTCCCATAGAAGTATGACAGCAATCTGATGCAGCTGTTACCGTACTTACAAGGCTCTGCCAAGAAATATGGAAGACAACATCATGGCCAACTGACTGAAAAAGATCTGTGTTTATACCAATACTAAAGAAAGGTGATCCAACTGACTGTGGAAATTATCGCACAATCGCTCTGATCCCACATGCCAGCAAGATTCTACTGAAGATTATTCAAAAGAGACTACAACCATACCTGGAACAAGAACTACCTGAAGTGCAAGCAGGGTTCAGGAAAGGGCGAGGAACGAGAGACATCATTGCGGATGTGAGATGGATCCTTGAAAAGACTAAAGAATACCAAAAGGAATCTATTTGTGCTTTATCGACTATAGCAAGGCTTTTGACTGTGTAAACCATGAGAAACTCTGGGCCACATTAAGGAGCATGGGTACACCAGAACACCTGATCGTACTCTTGCATAATCTGTACATTGATCAAGAAGCAGCAGTTCGAACGGAACAAGGAGAAACAGAATAGCTTAAAATAAGCAAAGCTGTAAGACAAGGCTGCATACTTTCCCCATACCTGTTTAATTTATATGCAGAACAAATCATTAGAGAAGCAGGATTGTATGAAGACAACAGAGGTGTGAAGATTGGTGGAAGACTCATCAATAACCTTCGCTATGCTGATGATACCACATTACTGGCTGAAAGTGAAGATGATCTGAAACATTTGCTTCTCACAATCAAAGAACATAGTCTCAAAATGGGCCTGCACCTTAATGTTAAGAAGACAAAGATCATGACAACTGGCATAATGAACAGGTTCATTGTTTAAGGAAAATAAATTGAAATTGTGAACAACTTTAACCTACTTGGATCAACTATCGATAAAGAAGCAACAAGCAGTCAAGAAATAAGACGATGCATTGCTCTTGGCAGAATGGCTATGAAAGACCTAGATAAGATTCTCAAGAGCAGAGATGTCTCTCTCCAACAAAGATTTGACTTGTTCAAGCCATAGTATTTTCAATAACATCATATGGATGTGAAAGCTGGACAGTGAAAAAGATAGACAGGAAGAAAATTGATGCCTTTGAATTATGGTGCTGGCGGCGAATACTGTGTATACCATGGACTGCTCGAAGAACAAACCAGTCGGTACTAGAGGAGATCAAACCTAAGCTTTCTTTAGAAGCTCAGATGACAAGACTTCAACTTTCATACTTTGGACACATCATGCGAAGAGAGAGATCATTAGAGAAAGACATCATGCTTGGCAAGATAGAAGGTCAACGCAAAAGAGGAAGGCCAGCAATGAGATGGATCGATACAATAACAGCAGCTACGGGTACCGGTCTGTCAACAATGAGCCACCTGACTCAAGACCGAAGACAATTTAGGATAGCTATCCAGAGGGTCGCCATGAGTCGACTCCGACTCGACGGCACTTAACAACAACAACAACATTTAAGAGTGTCTTTCAATGCGCATGCATGGCGTTTGAAGGAGAATTCATGCCATGTTTCTGAGTCATGCTCTTTGGGTGATACTAATTCTTAATGTTTTAGTTTTGTTAATGTTTAGTTTTGTTAATGTTTTATTGATGAGGGGTTACCTTATCTGTGGTATGAGATAATGGGCTCAATATTTCAAGGCATTTACATGGTTTACAGAGCTGTAAATCATGTAAATGCCTCTAAGCAGGAAATTTCGGTGCCACTAACATGGTTAGTGCTGCTGAATATCCCAAAGTAATGTTGCTATATGCCACCATGCTAGCCACTTAGCATCGGGTCTGAATATCACAGTGGCTGAATATTGCTGCTGCCTGGTTAGCTTCCACATCATGCAGCTTATTGGGGCGCATTGCAGCAGACCTGGATATTCAATTCCGGTGGCCGGATATGGTCTCGGATCGAATATCTGGGATTAAGATTCAGCAGCGATGGCCATGTGCCTTAGAGTTGCATAGCTGTCGCAAATCAATATCAGGCCCTCTGTTTTTAATATTCAGGAGTCCCTGATGTAGCCATTTTTAGAGTAAAATGTTCGGCTGGAGTTGGACTTGTGTATTAAAGCGGATGCATTGGACACGGCTTCTTACATCTGGACACATTTTGGATACATTTGGACCCATTATTTATGGTCATGCTAGTGGCTGTGAGGATACCATTTTCAATGAGTTCCATTACATCACTGGATACAATGTGAATGCATTTGGACGCTTCCTATGGTGACTTTACATTGTCCTTTTTCAGATAAGCGCATGTATGTTTACTGAGATGTTCTGAGTGATCTTAATGTTGTATTTTATGAAAATTTCCTTAATGTAATGTGTAGTTTTTAGGAGGTTGATGTGAATTTGTATTTACACTATTTTTTTGTTTTCACATAGGACCACCTTTTGGGGCAGTGATGATCTAGTATATGCAGTATTTCTCCCATTTTGGTTACGGCTGGTTTGAATTACTGTTTTTCAGCCCAATTTGTTAGTCCTGTCCAATGATAGTGTTTTTATGGATAGGGTATCTTGAATGTTGCATGTAGAGTCTTTATTGTTTTTTGTACTGGGTGCAATATGCATTTTTATAAAGTATATGCACTTTTATAAAGTATATGAAAATTGTTTATATGGAAATATAGGGAAAATGTTTTGTTGACCTGACGTGAAGGTTGTGGGGCTACATTTTTTAGTTATATTTACTATTTGTAGAATTTTTGGTGATTATATTTTTTTGTGGCTATCCTTTCCTTATGTATCCTTCTGGCATTTGACATCACCTAATTTCCCTATTTGACTATGTTAATATTATTAAATTAATATTATTAATGTTAATATTATTAAATATTATTAATTATTCATACCCAGATTCCACTCTTCCATTGTGCATAGAAGTATTGCATCTCATTGTGGTTTTGCAGCCAAAATGCTTGATGCTGAAATTTTTAGCATTAAATCTTAAATGCCTGGTGAGAGACTGGTATTTCTCAAGCCAGTGCTAGAATACCCTCTGGCCAATCTGTTTATCAAGATACCCACAATGAATATGAATGAAATAGATTTGCATTCAGGAATGCTTGAGAAATACGTCTCCAGAGCATTCATCAAGCTTTACTAGATTCCTCCTTAAATTAAACACACCTTCCAGGGTATTTAGGGAGGCCGCGGGCAGGGTCCCGGCGGCCGACAGTAACCGGGCGCGCGGCCCGGTGCGGGGACCCTGCGTGCGGCCGCGGGCTGGAGGCTTGTGGCAGGAGGTTTAAAGCCATTGGCTCCCGGCGAATGCAGCCGCGCGGGAGCCAATGGGAAGCGGACGCGGAAGTGCGACTGGGAGGAGGAGCAGATTGCCGGACTCCGCGTGGCAGTTGCGGTGTCGGAGTCCGAAGGGGTGCCAGCTTCCCTCCCGCCCTCCCTTGGGGGTTTTGTCTTAGGGAGGCAAACTGGGGTGTTGCAGCTGGGGAGGGGGGGGCAGGATCCCGGAGGTTTCCGGGGTCCGGTGCCTCAAGGTACACTTGGGCGGGGGTGGGGTGCCCCTGACCCGGATATACCCTGCCGGCTTTTGCTATGGGCATGGCGAAGTCGGGGACAGGGCTATGAAACTTGCCGGGGGGCAAGTGTAGGGCCGTAGCGGTGGTAGTGCATTTTGCTAAGGCATGGCTGGTGCGGGACTACTCCGCTACGTGGCTGGTTATGGTTTATGTGGTTGGAATATTTGTTAATGGTTAATAATTAATAAAGCTGCGACCAGTTTTGTTCCATGATTGTTGTGTGGTGTTGTTCTTGTGGGATGGGTGTTGGGGGGAGGGGGAGGTTGGTTGGCAGGGCCCGGAGCACCGGGTACGCTTGCCTCGGTTACTACCTTGTTGAAGATGTTGGCATAATCTGTAAAGAGGCAAATCGTACTCAGTAGCCCTTCGCTATATCACTTACAAGGAAAAAAGAATTAGACCAAAGAGTAATCATGTAACACACCACTGGTAATGATGGGATGAAAGTGAAGGAGTGCTGCCCCCTAACCGGGCTGCCAGATGGAGGAGGGCCTCCAGGGGGCAACCCAGGTAGATGGAGGACAGGTGAGATGGGGATCGAGGCAGCATAAAGGGAAGGAGGCCGGAGTCATCTGGCCTTTCCCGCCCGGAGCCGCAGGCCCTACCCTCTGTGCCGAAGGCTAATAGGATAGACCTTGGAAAAGCCATCCTCTATTCATAGGAGTTAGTATTAAGGAGTCTACTCCTTGTGATTTGTGGGTAATTCCTAGTCACCAAAAATGACCACTATCATACAAAATACTGGGTTTAATAAATCTTTGGTCTGACCCAGCATGGTACATTTACTGTATGTTCTTAGGTAATTCTGTTAGTGAAAACTAAATTATCCAGAGGTGAAATATCTGTTTGTATACAGTTTGTATATAGTTTCCCCTGTTATCTCCAAGTTACTGACCCTGTTATAATGTAAGCAAAGGATTGTTCTAATGCGAAAATTTGTTATCTGTAAACCGCGCTGATACCAAAGAGCGCGGTATATAAGAACTGTAAATAAATAAATAAATAAATAAATAATAAATAAAACTCATTAATACTCTTCTCAATGTTCCCAAGTTCCATGTGATTAAATGTTATTACATTCAAAAGACATCTCAAGACACATCTTTTCAAAGAACACTATGAATCATCCCTTGTAACTGACTCCCAGCAAGAACTCCCTCCACTCCCAAAAAATCTTTCCCATCCCCCTCCCCCCACCCCCACCCAATCACCTAACTGATATCTAGCAAATTACTAATAGAACCTCTCTTTCACAGAATCACAAGCCCGTTGTTATAAAAAACTGTATAACATAAGTTCACTGTACCACAAGCCCCCTACTGCTTCAGAAGCCAATTGTAATATAAGTTCTAACGTTATAATGTTCCTGCATATTCCCCCATCCCCTCGTTACTTGCTGTTCCACGTTAATAAGTTTGCTGTTACACGCATGTTCAGTTGTTCAATATAAACCATTGTTTGTTCTATGTAAATGATTTTGACTGGTAGATAAACGGTATATTAAAACTAGTTAAATACATAAATAAGTTATAAGACAAGGCATATTTAAATTCTTATTTATATTCCATTTCCTGTTTAACCAGAAAGCATCACTCAGATAAAACGTAACTATTGGTGCCCCAGCAATATACATGATACTTCATAAAATATATATGAACTTTCTGCACGTTTGACAAATTAATTCTTTGTAAATCATTATGTATTTCTATTGCCACAGTTGCCACCAGATGGCGTTTCTCAGCTGGATTCCATATTCTATAGATTTAAATAAGTACATAAATTGTAGTACATTATTCTCAGGATGTGCTTTTGCATTTTGTTCACTTGCTAATTTCCAGTCCTGCCAGGTGGCAGTTATTTCAGCAAAAGGATAATTGGCGTACCTTGCTCTGTGAAAATGGTAACCTCAGGCAATAACAGACTCTAAAATTAAGATGAAATTAAAAAAAAAAGGAAAATAATTTCTGCAGCTTTTCATCTCTCTTCCCAGCAAGGTTTTCATTATTTTGTTTTCAGTGATGTTCAACATCTATTGAATCTGTGAATAAAGATTGCAGCTCGAGCTAGGAGAAGGGCATCTTGCAGTCATATGGTGGCATTTACGTTCCTAATGTGCAGTTTCCTTTGAAGTGTTCCAAAACAGCTGCATAGCAGGTTTTATTCTTCAGATTTATTTCAATCTCGTGCCACACAAATACTCAAAACTTTGGGTCTGAAATATTTTGTGTGTATAATGTGGCACTCTGAAACCTCTGCACCCTCATGATGCAAAATTATATTTGCATTTGTTATAATAAATATATAAATTCAAACCAAAAACTGAGAATTGGAAAGCCAAGCAAAAATACAAATGAAAAGCCATTTCCAACTGAAATTCTGAATGGAATGTTTAAATGTTTTGATTGGATGGACCTTATATTATTACAATTTTTTGTGACTTTTTTACATCTTGCAATTTGATCATTTCATTCGAGGGCAATGTCTCCAAATGTCTTCATTTTGTGCATGCAAGCAACCACAAAAAAAAAAAAAAAATCTCTGATTACTCAGTTCTATGCAATTATTCATTTATTTTCTTAGAAACCTGTCAAACCCAATGTTATAATTTATAAATATATTATTTTTTATTTATGCAATTTCAACATATACAACAAGATTCAATCTTGAACAAATAAAAGGAGCACCAAAGCATAAAGGGAAAAAAAAGCCAAAGCTTAAATATAACAATTCTTAAAAGGAAAATAAATAATACTTAGGAGCTCTCCCCAAGTCCTCAACAGGAGGGAGATGAGTACACAATACACAGGATAAACAATCAGTCATAACAAGTATTCAGCGGTGATGCAAACAGAATGAGTAGTAACCAATACAACCATCTAACATTTTCTATTATTTAATAGGGCTCGTTACAGGGTGGACAGTACCCCCAGATTGAGAGGCAACCCTGGAAGAAATAAAAGTAGACAGCTGTTGGGGTTCAAAAAAACCTAAATATTCCTGGAATTTAGAAATAATTAAATTTTGTGTATACTTTTATATCTATATAATTTTTCAAACATCTGTGATCCTCCTTGGAAGGAAAAAAAAGGACCTCAGCACCTAATTGTTTGACCATTTATCATAGCAAGAAGCTACAGTACCTGAGGAAAAGGACATCGCTGGTCCTTAATAAATCCTTATAGTTCATATCAATTCTCCTCCATTGCACTTAATTGATCCAGCATGTATCATATAAAATAGTTTGTCCCATCATCATCCATTTATAATGGGTCTGATATAACTAATTGTATGGGATCACGAAAAAAAAATACAAATAACTTATCCAATGTTCAAAAAAATTCTTTAACTTAGCGGCCGTTTTATTAAAGTTCATTAGGTTTTAGGACTTCATGTGCCTTTAGAGTTAAAAGGTGCGTATGTTAAGTGCAAAGCCTCCACGGTAACTGTTGGGGGCATGGCCAGCAGCTATGCATGAACACATACCCTAAAGTGTGATGCAATTACCGTGGGTGTGCCTAATGCCGCCCATTCATGTGGACCCACACTAATTGCAACATTGACAGCATGAAATATGTTTCCTTATGCTAACTGCCATGTGCTCTCCACATCGACTCTCTACCCCTAATTGCACATTCCCCACCGCAACAAGTGATTTGCAATTGCTGCAAGAATTAGAGGCTTGTTTACTAAGCAGCAGTAGCCCCTTAGTGTGTGGTAACTGTTACTAGGAGCCAGTACAAAAACAATTATTAACTGCTTAGTTCACTTCAGTAGAAGGGCCCCTTAGCTTTGTCCATATCATGGCAGTAATGATCCTCACTCCTAATCCAGGGTAAGTGGAGTACGATCTCAGTCTCTGAAATTTACTGCTAATGCTTTCTATAGTACTTGCATCGTGCCAAGGAGAACCTCCTACTGGAGTTCATAAGATGGAACATGTATGGGCATTTATCAAGGTGTGATTGAAAATCAAGCCTGTGGCACCCAATACAATGGGAAATGTTCCTATATTCTTTTGCCACATTTTCTTAGATTATGACTGCATTACTGGGTACTTGAAGATCTTCTCTTTCTTCACTCGATGCACAGAATAATTGCCTAGTTCTGAAACCTGTATCTCGTTCACCACTATGACCGCTTCCCTTGCATCCAGCTTCTTATCTCTGGGAATAGGAATGTCCCAGGTAAGAAGAATCTCTTCATTGACCATAATTCAATTGAGATTGTTGTCCCAGTGCTGTTCCGGTACAGCAGTGGTGTAATGTTTACAAACTTCAATGGATGAGACATGCCACTTGTGTGCCTTCCTGTGCAGAAATTTGTTCCCATCAAAATTTAGCATTATTCCTCTTTTGGCAGATTCTCTTTTTATACCTTCCTAGTTTAAATACAGGGTTTATATCATATAGCCAGCATTACCTTATCTCCTCTTTACCTGCAGGAGTGCACTTGCAATGCAATGCATGCCTTCAAGTCAGTGTTGACTCCAGGTGACCCAGCAGCTCCTGGGTTTTCTTGGTAGTGTGACCAAAAGCAAACTGCCACCCTTCTTCTGAGACAAAGGAGTGTTAGATGACTTGCCAAAGGCCACAAGGAGTGCTATTGGGAATCAAACCCTGGTCTCTTATTTACCAACCAGTGCTCTAACCACTGGGCTACTCCTCAACTCCTGGAAACCACTCATTTGTAGCACAGAAGCTACTGAAATATTTAAGAGAATTAACTGCAATTAAGTGAAGTCTTAACCTTCTCATTAACATCTGTGCTATATTTTCTGCCACAGTGAGTCTATGAAGAAGCTCACCATGTTCTTTATGTCTTGCAGGGATTTTATCTTCATCTGCAGTGTCTACACTATTGCTACCATCATTGTTATTAAAAGCAAGAAAAAAACAACAAGGCAAGGGGTTTTTTTTTGTTTGTTTTTTTCGTGTGTTTTTTTTTTTGTGAAGCCTTGTTGGGTTTTTTTTTTTGTTTTGGTTGTGCATTTAGCCCCTTGGGTTTGATTTATCATGTACCATCATTGTTAGCCCTACTACGTAAGCAACAGATGGACACATTTTTATACTGGGCAACATGCATCCAGTATATGTTTTTATTTTTCTTTCCTACTATGCTTCAATTTTTGAATAGTAGCTCAGAACATAAATAAGTGGTAACATCAAACTCTGGAATTCATAATGAAACTCTGGAATTTGTTACCCGAGGATGCAGTAAAAGCTGTTAGTGTAGCCGTGTTTATAAAAGCTTTGGACAAGTTCCTGGAGGAAAGGTCCCTAAATCATTATTAAAGAGGACTCGGGAAATCCACTGCTTGACCCATTACAAGCATTGCAGAACCTGTTTCTTTTGGGGAAATTGCTACTGTAGGTATTTGTGACCTGGATTGGCCACTGTTAGAAACAGGATACTGGGCTTAATGGACTTTGGTCTGACCCAATATGGCATATCTTATGTTCTTATGTACTGAATGTACAGTTTTGGATTATAAATTTATTAGACAGGAATTTCAGCACAAAAAAATAATGTTAGAATTTGTGGAACTTTATAGACCTATGATGCAGCACTGATTCAAAGTTATGTCGTATAAATGTTGTTGGCTTTTTGTGTGTTAAATTGAGATACTTTCTCCATATACAGTATGTCAGTAAGCTACACTTAGAATTACAGTTGGAAATGGTTTTCCTTATAAATATGCAACACAAGAACAATTGGACTATAAACATATACAGTAACAGACAAGAAAAATCCTAGATGGAACACATTGATTGGGACCAAATAAATTTTACTTTGAATAAATCCTCATTATTATAAGTTTATTAAAAGTAAGTTTATTTTTATAAGTTTATAAGTTTATTAAAAGATAAATTGATAAAAGGATCTTGATAAATTGGAAGAACTGGGCATCAAAATGGCAGATGAAATTTAATGTGGACAAGTGCAAAGTTCTGCACCTAGGGAAGAACAACCCAAACTATGGTTACACGATGCAAGGTTCCACATTAGGAACCACCACCCAGGAAAAAGATTTATGCCTCATTGTGGATACCATGTTAAAACCCTCGGCCCAGTGTGCAGCGGCGGCCAAGAGAGCAAATAGAATGCTAGGTATCATAAGGAAAGGAATGGAAAATAAAACAAAAGAT
Source organism: Ichthyophis bannanicus (assembly GCA_033557465.1). Lineage (NCBI taxonomy): Eukaryota > Metazoa > Chordata > Amphibia > Gymnophiona > Ichthyophiidae > Ichthyophis > Ichthyophis bannanicus. The sequence continues at coordinate 1,631,638,727 of CM066032.1, forward strand.
ATTATAATGCCTCTATATCGTTCCATGGTGAGACCGCACCTTGAATATTGTGTGCAATTCTGGTCGCCGTATCTTAAAAAGGATATAGCGATTTTAGAAAAGGTTCAGAGAAGAGCCACCAAAATAGTAAAGGGGATGGAAGGATACTCCTATGAAGAAAGGCTAAAAAGGTTAGGGCTCTTTAACCTGGAAAAGAGACGGCTGAGGGGAGATATGATAGAAATCTATAAATTAATGAATGGCGTGGAACGGGTAAACGTAGATCGATTGTTTACGTTATCAGAATATAGAAAGACTAGGGGACATGCAATGAAGCTACAGGGTAAACTATTTAAGATGAATAAGAGAAAATATTTTTTCACTCAACGTGTAATCAAACTCTGGAATTTGTTACTGGAGGATGTAGTAAAGGCTGTTAGTGTAGCTGGGTTTAAAAAAGGTTTGGACAATTTCCTGGAGGAAAAAGGTCCATAAACCATTATTTAGACAGGGATAATGGTTTATGGGACCCAGGATATCAATGCTTGACCGAGTACAAGCATTGTGGAGCCTGTGTCTTTTCGGGAAACTGCTAGGTACGTATGACCTAGATTGGCCACTGTTGGAAACAGGATACTGGGCTTGATGGACCTTTGTCTGACCCAGTATGGCATATCTTATGTTCTTAAGTAAGATAGGAATAAACAAAACAGTTCCAAATGCCCATCCACATTAAATTAAATTTAGTAATTGCTCCTTCAGAGGATTTCTGGGATATTTTAGCTTTCTATAAAATTTCTGTGCACTCATGATCCCTGATGCATGACAATACACAACTATTCCAGCAAAATAAAGAGCATAAGGCTCTTTAAGTATAATAAGATGGGAACTGACAAACTGTTCTGCAAGAAAAATTGCTCAGACATAATCTTACCTTTCAGCCCAGCCAAGCATAGCTTTATTAAAATTTCATTACCCTGTTCTCCGTCTGCAGAGAAAGTCCTTACAGTAATGTTGGTTATCATGATAGCCTTCATTAACTCTTTCTGTGGTTCTACTAGTGCTGCCTTAGGCCTATACAATAAGAAGCCGTTTTACTACGAGGATCATTCTAAAAGGTTTAGCTGTGGTTTGGACGTTTGCAGACATGCACGTGGATGTCAAAATCACTGACACGTCTCCATAATCATTCCACAAATGCCTTTCACAGACAATTCCAGTACAGGGATGTTCAAGTAAGCACAGGGGTGTGGCAGAGGCATGTCTGGGGAGGAACAATGAACTTACATGTCCCTCTTCAATCCCAGAAGCAGCAGAGCCATCTGCAGGCATGCACATGTTTATTGCTGTTCCAGGAAGTAATAGGCATCAGGAAAGTGTTGGTTTTCACCTTAAAATATCTAGAGAATTAGGTGACTAGTTTTAGATCACAAAGTCACATACTGGGATTTGAACCCCCAACCACCCAGGTCTTAAGCCACTACTCTAACCATCATGCTATTAGACATCTCAGCTATGAACAATTCTCCTGAGGATGTCTATATAGACATTTGATACACGTGCGTATCAAGTACATCCAAGTTTCTGGACTTGTGCCTGAACTTGCATGTGCCTGCCTTTCTTTTCAGACCTTCTGGCTGAGATGTCCCAGATTGCACTTGGATGTCCCATTTGAAATGTGCCTCCATGTGTGGTAAGTGTTTGCACTTACTGCACCTGACTGGCAAAGTCAAGGTGCAGTTAAGTACAAATCATGTATGGTAAATGTAGGGGGCGTGCTCAATTTATGCCCTACATAGGCAGGAGTTGAAGCAGGAAACATAGTCCTGGAAGCAGTCAACCAAGTGGCAGTGACTGAGATCATTGATCTGCCCCCCTCAGATCCCTTTTTGCTTCCACCTGAGTTTTATCCCTGATCACACCCTCTCCTGCCCACAATAATCCCCCCCCCCCACCCACACACAGATCTTAAATCTCCCAATGGTAAACTCCCCTACTGAAGCAACACCCCCCCCCATGCTGCCACAATTGAAGCCCTCCCCTCATCCCCTGAACTGGCCAATCAATAGTCCCCCCCCCCCCCGTGGTCACCCCTAAAGACTCCCCGAACATAGATAACCCACATCCATGCTCACTCCTCTCTCTGAGCCCCCATGGATCTTACCATGGTAATGTAGAAACACAGAAAATGACAGCAGATAAAAGCCATTTGGCCTATACAGTCTGCCCATCCATAAGAACTATTAAATTATACAATCTCTTCCTCTACCTCAGAGATCAGGCATTTCTGAATTCAGATACAATTCTCACCTCCACTAGGAGGCTGTTCCAGGCATCTACCATCCTTTTTTATAAAGTAATACTTCCTCAGATTATCCTGAGTTTATCCCTCTTTACCTTCATTTTATGACCCCTAATTGCAGAACTTTCTTTCAATTGGAAGAAGCCCACTTTCTGTGCATTTATCCCATGGAGATATTTAAATGTTTTTCATATCACCCCTTTCTCCAAAATATAGGTATTGAGATTTTTAAGCCTATTCCATATGACTTTTGACAAAGATCATTGACCATTTTTGAAACTGTCCTCTTGTCCAGCTCCATCCTGTTTATATCCTTTTGAAAGTTGGGTTTCCAGAATTGCACACGGTTCTCAAAATAAGTTCTCACTAGAGACTTGCATCACTTCCTTTTTCCTGTTGTCCATTCCTCTCCCTATGCCCATTCAACAACGTATGCTTCATATAATATCTGTTCTATAAAACGGGCTCCAAGAGGAGCAATCCTCATTAACTCCGTCCAGATCGAGGGTTTGATTTTCTAAATGATTAAAGCAAGATTTTCTTAATAAATATATTCTGCATCTACCTTTCCGTCCATACTCTGATTTAACATGCAGTAAGGTAATTCTGTTTCCTCTGAATATCAGTCAAACTGATATAGGTAAAAGGATTACAGAGCATTCCCACTGCACTGAAATAGAAAACACTGCAAACTAAAACAAACCACTGGGTTCAAGACACCTAATGGATGCAGCCCTTTTCAAACATAACTCAAATGAGCCCATATTTAAAGTCAGTAGCTCCTGTGTTTTCTAAACACTGGCTGTGGGCATTTAGAGCACAACAATATTTTCAGCGCCAGACTCTGGATATCTTCTGACACTGAATTTCTAGTTACTGCGCTGAAAGGTGGTGCTATCTGGCTGGCAGTGATATTCAACTGCTATCCAGATAACTAACTTTATGCTGTTTGCTATCCAAACAAGATAACAGTGGGGGCAGCTCTCGCTCCAGCCACGGACCACCCTGACACTTTCCAGAGAGTACTACAGCTGTCAGAAGAGAATTCAGAGACACTATGGGCCTGATTCAGCAAGGCGACTTGCGGGGCTGCGTGTCCCGGCGGGACATGCAGTCCTGCAAGCCATCCTGCCCATATGCCACCACAGACTCTCCCCACATGGCCAGAGCAGCAGAACGGGGAGAGCCTGCAGGTCAGGGGTGGACTTGATGTTTATTCCATCTCAGAGGAGGAATAAGCAACTGGGACTGCAGCCATTGGGTCTGGAACCCCCCACCCCAAGGCTGGGACAGGTGGCAGGTAGGCCCTCGCCGCCCGATCCAGGTGGGGTAACAGGAGGTTGGCACTGCGGAAATCGAAAGGGCATGTGGGAGGACATCCCTACATGTATGCCGGGGCATACTGTGCCGTCTCGGGGCACGATTCTGCACCCTTGGGAACATCTGGCTCCCACAGTGCAGAATCGGGTCCTAACAGACCTGTCCTGCTCAGTAGCGTCTAGACAGCCCAGATGTGCCCCTAATGGAATTGTGTTCCACCTGGATAGTGTCGCTGAATATCCCCTTCTCCAGCACTTATCTGGTTAGTAGGTACTGCTAAAGGCACTTGTGCCTTTTGATATAGGGCACAAAGCTTTTAGTCTTTTGGAACATGTTTTAATTATTAATCAAAACATTATTATAAATATTGTTTTATGTTTCTAAAATAGATCAAAGGATAGAATTTCAATTCTAACTTGACACTCTTTTTTCCAGGATGGAAATAGCCATTTCACTTCATTATCTGCTTCAAAATAGCTCTTACTTTCAACAAATGATAAAAGAATATGTGAAACTGATCTTGTCTGTTTTAATTTCTATTATAGAAGTAAAGCCTTGTGGCTTCTGAAGCAGGTTCTTGTTGGGTTCAAAATGGAGCACTTAATTTATGCAGCTGGGGAGAAAGTAAATTGAACAGACATAAATCCCCTCTTTAATAGGTTTCAGGATGAAATCAACATAGAAAAAGAAAAATCCCATTGACCGAGGGGATCAGAGTCTTAGGTAAAGAATATATACTAAAAAAAAAGAAAAAGGGGGATTGATATTCAATCCTTGGAGGTCAGTGTCGCTTAAATTCCTGGCCACTGTGGCAAAAATGAAACTGAATATTCAACATCAGAGCCTATCAGGCATCTGCCACCAAATATCTGATTTCTCTGCCAACCATGGTGACTATCCGGTTAGCGGTGATGTTCAACCATTAACTGGGCAGCACAATTAGGACAGCTATTGACCTGTCCTAATTTTATGTGGTATGCCTATCACCATTATTTGGACAGTTGCTGGGACTGTCTCAGCTCCACTCATGGACAGCCCTGAAACTCATCAGACATTTGCAAAGTGGTCTGTGGGGATATTCAGTAGCAACTCTAATTAGTTAGTGCCTCTGAATATTGGTTGAATGGTATTTATGCAGTGTGTAGGTCCTGTTAACTGCATAGACCATTCTGAATAGCGACCCTATAATATCGAGACCGCAAGAATATAAAGCAATGTTACACTGGCAAAAGGGAGATAAGCCCCATATATGAAGAAAACAAATTTGAATACCAGTGATTTATTAATAAACTAGTGATAAGAATAAAGTCATTGAGGGTAGGTGCTTGCAGAAGCGACAAGGTAGGTAATATTTTATAAAAACAAGCCAGCACCTACTTGTCTTTATAAAATACTAGCATACATTTTATTTGTTTATTTATTGTTATATTTAGCTCACATCTTCAAGGTGAGTTACAAGCAGCTATTGTAGTTATTATATGCTAAATATATTATATGTTGCAGTTAACCCATCTTAAATATATGTACGATCACTTACATCCGATCGTTCATAGGTGTAAATGATCATATGACCTTTATGCCGATGCATGTGTCGATTAAAGTATTTTATAAACTATGCGCATATGTGTGAACTTCACTTGAGCTCTGCCCCGATTACTCCCCTAGCTGTGCCTAACTTCATGCCAAAGCATTTTCTTTTAAGCAAGTCGGTATAAGAGTTTATTTATGCGTGCATGTGGTCACATATGTGCAGGAATGACTTTATACCATTACCTCCAATGTGACCATCAGGAAACGAGGAAGACAAGCAGAGGGTACCATGTTTCAAGCCTTAATTCTTAAGCCATAAATTAAGGTAAAACATCCTATTCTCTGCCACCTTGATATCCCTTGCCTCATAAACCTGTCTGAAGAACAAGGCAATCAGATTTGAATCACTATTGTTAAGGGACTTCTTTGTTCAATTCCTAAAGCTGATTTCACTTACTACTTCAGCATGTTCAGCCATGCCATATTTTCAGGAAATTTAAAGCAATAAAGTAGCTGAGCACTGTTCAGTGTAAAAGTATACCCAAAGGCAATGTGCTTCTATCTTATTTGCATGCATTCTTCTGAATCACCTACCTACCTGGGATATTGAGAGTAGAAGATTTTTTTTTAATACAAGCTGGTCCAGTTGTCATAAGAAAAACAACATGAACAATATTTACATTTCAGTACTTATCAGTAGGGGTATACACTTGTGTTTCATTATGTTTATAATATATGCCCCTACTTGATGTATGTAAATCATGCTTTTGTTCATAAAATCCAAAGTTAGGAGTGCAAAATAAAACAAAACAGACAAAACAAAGAAAGCAAAAAAGACAAATGAAATGAACAAAATGAAAATATTTTACTTTGCACCTCCCTAGTGATAAGTAGAGTAAGATAGGAACCTGCACCCCTTGCTTTGATCCCACTTCTAAAATAGCTAGACATGATTATGGAAAATAAGATGCCACTTTGTTACATACTGAGGAACACAATAGAGCCAGAAAATAAAATAAACCTGTACAATGCTAGCATCAATAAACCATCTACAACAATATGTACGAACCCCTATCCCTGGTTGGCCCAAAAGTCTTCAAAGCCCATCATGTTACTACTGGCCAGAACATGTATGTTTGGGCATATCATCTTCAGGCATAGGGTCCACTGCCCAAATTGGTCACTCAATCAGTAGATACAAATCTTGTTGTAGTGAGGAAACTGTACCCTGAGGATAACAGTACTCTATAACCTGTGATATCACTAAGCTGCATTGGTACTGATCAGCCCTCTATTTAATATCGCTGCTGCCCAGATATTGCTGGGTGCCACCCCAGGAACGCCCCAGGAACACCCCAGTTAGTTGGCTAGCATCACGGCATACAATAGCGGTACCCACAAAGAGTCAGCAGCACTAACCATGTTAATGCCGCTGAATATCTCAGTCTAGGTGATTAATGCGGTTAGATTAACGCAGGTCTGCTAACTGCATTAATCACTTTGACTATCAGCCCCCACGGTTCACATTTAAGGACTGGGAAAGAGGAGCATCCCTCACCACACCCCTCAAAAAAGTAAAAGTTCTTCATGTCCGTTCACTTGTACAAATCCGAAATGGCTCATTATATGCAAAAGTGTCAATTTACTTCAATTTCTGGAAGATAAAAAAATATATATATAAGAAACACTATGGGGTAGATTCTGCCCCATGAATAGTGGTGATGTATGTCTTGGTTGGACATACAACCTCCGCTATTCACAGGGACCATATCCAGAATTGCCAGCTCCCCGCATGTACAGCAGCATTGTGTGGGGAGAGCTGGACAGGGGTGGGGGGGGGGCAAAGGCGGAGCGTGGGTGGGCTGAAGCACCTAGACATACAGGGCCTATTCAGGTCACGGCTCTGTACATCTGGTGATGGAGAGATAGATGTGGGACCTATTCCACCTCCGAGGTGGAATAAGTCCCATCAACTGCAGGGATCAGGCCAGGCAGCCCCACCAAACAGGCCGGGCAGATGCAGGGGTGTCCCCACCGCCCAATCACAGCCCTAGCTTCCCACGCCAAGGGTTGAGCAGTGGGGAAACGAGGTTTTACTCTGTTGCAGCATTTCTGCACCCCTGCTGGGTGTCCTGGTGCCATGGCGAGAGGACACTGCGGCACTGGCACACCAGCAGGAACATAGGGCGGGCTGGACGGGCTGAAAGGAGGACATCCTGTGCCACTGAATCGTGGCTACACCAGGCTGTCTAAGTGCCTGATTCTGCAACCAAGGGAACGTCTAGCTCCTGCCGTTACAGAATTGGGTATACTTTGGGCCTGGTTTTTTTTTGGACTTCCGGTCTGCCCGGATGTGCCCCAATTAGAATTGGCCTCCACGGTGGTAACTTTATGTGGCACCAAGATTAACATGTGTTTATGCACATAAATCTAGGTATTTTAGTCATATGGGTATTGATGGGTGTATTTGATGTGATCCATATTCTGAAAGTATGCACGTGGGGCCGGTTACAGGTACTTTTATCTGTGTACAGGGGCAGAGTGCAGCTACATGTTTAAAGGATAATATACTATCCACTCAACATTCAGTCAAGCTATTTTTTATACATCATGATGGTTAACCACAGGGCTTAAATATGAACCAGATACAGTGACAGTATCTGGATATCTGGTTTGTGCGGCAAACCTTAAGCGGGTAGTAGTGATTTTCAGCCGGCACTTATCTGGCTAGCAATTTAGTCCTGCTTTTCAAGAGGCTAAGCTATCCAGATAGGTGCTGGCTGAAACACGTTGATATCCAGAGAAAGTCGGCACTTATGCGAATAGTGGCTGTACCACCCTAGCTCCATCCAAGGGCCATCTCTGCACTAACCAGATAGTGCTGAGGTCTCCTGTGGAGATACAAGATATTCAGCAGCATTATCCGGACAGTGCCAATGAATATCTCTCTCAGCATCCTTATGCAAATCTCTCCTCATGGGCTACCAGATAAGGACTTTGAATATCAGGCCCTATAATTTATGCACGTTATTGAACAATCTAGCCATGGCCATTTACACCAGTCACGGGACTGGCATAAATGCTTGCGGCCTAAATTAACATGCCGTTTCAACAACCTGTGCCTCTGTTTAAATAATATGCACATATGCAGACTAGATTGGCCATATGGTCTTTATCTGCTGTCGTTTTCTATGTTTCTATGACCTACTGTGTTCTTTTGCAAAAGTTTCCTCCCAAACATTTTTCTTTGATTCTTGTTTACTGTTTCAAAATTTTCAAGTAGTTGAAGTTCAGGTAAAAGATGGATCATTGCCAACCGAAGATCGATTGCCAACCGAACTACGTGAAGTCAGTGATTTGAAAGACTTTAGAAAACTACTCAAGACACATCTTTTCCAAGCACATTACAACTTAACCACATGAAATATACTAACCTCCTGAAGTAAACTCAGCAATGTGTAAATTTGTATATAAGGGTCATCATTTGTAAAGCCCTAACAGGCAGCCACTGTAAATATGTATTAAGTACCTGTATGTAACTACAATATTCAATCTACTGTAAATCTTGTAACCCTATGCTTGGTGTGCTCTATCCCCCCCCCCCCCAAATCACATTGTATATAAATTAATCCTGGCCAGTATAGCCAAACCTCCTATGTATAGACACCGCTGCTGATCACTGGAAGCAGCGGGTTACAAATGTACACTAAATAAATAAATAAAATCATTTAAAATATCTGCAAGCAAAATAATTTGCAGGCTTGTTGTCTTGCTTTTGCCTGGAGCTTAATTCTGTTGCCATGTTCTCAAAGCAGATTGAGCATAACCAATATAAAATGAGTGCAAAATGAGCAATTATTGGAATGGTGGCACACAACCCAGTTCTGCCTGCCCAGTATGGTTTCCAGGATATTCACATTGAATATGCAGGAGCTACGGTTGCACACAGGTAGAGTAAATATTTCCTGATCCTCAGAGGACTTGCAAAAGTTTGTACCAGAGGGTAAAGTGACTTGCCCAAGGTCAAAAGGAGCGTCAGCAGGATGGAAACCTGGCTTCCCTGGTTGTCTGCCTCTATGCACTGCTTCCATTTTATGCAAATATACGTATCTCATGTATATTCAGTGTGGTTATCCCAAAAATCAGACTACTCAGGCAGTTACTTTGCCCAGTGTTCATTTCTTCTAAGTGTTTGGAAATTGCACAACCAGCAATTGTTACCAAGGAACTCATTGTGCCTCACTCCAGTCTTTCTATCATAGGAAAGTTGAAATGTTATGTTAAATAAATAAGGGTATTTGAATATTATGGAAATGCAATATCTTTTTGCAATATTATTTTGTGATAAAGTAATTTAGCTTTGCTGAAAATCGTAGAACATAAGAACTGCCATACTTGGTCAAACCAAAGGTCTATCAAGCCCACTGTCCTGTTTCCAACAGCTACAAAAAACAACCTTATCACAGTGAAAAAATTAAATACTCAAAAACATTCACCAATGTAGTCCCCAAAGTAATTTTTTGTCGGAGCGTACCGAGGGAGGAATGAACTGTATATCATCCACACCAGACGGTGCACTTCTTTTATTCATATAAGGTTCACCACCAACACTAATATATTAAACACTCCACTAATCTGAAAATATGATGCAGTTGAAAAATACAGTTGAAAATTGTAGATAAGCACGACGTGCATGTTTTGGGACTGATTCCCTGTCTCAAGTGACCATTTGATCCGTACTAATAACAACTGTCAAAAAACGCCAGATTAGCATACGGCCATCTTTATAAGGACTCAAAACTCATGAGATTGGCTGATTTGCTATCAGTCAAAGGAGAACCTCCAATGAAAGAAAGGGAACACCCCACTCATAGGGGAATCACTAATTCCATTGGCCTAGACAGACAGATACAAAAAGGAGGAGGTAAAATACATAAGGGAATTTCCAATTCCAAAGAGACTAGCCCAGTCAATCTCCCGATTTATCCCATGAGGTTGGATGGTATTCAAAATAAATAAAATAACGTACTCTCATACACGCAGGTGGTCTACGAGTTGTCTGTCTTCCTTTGTGGTTTACATTTTACAATGCCAATGTAAGCTGTTATATATTGGAAGGACAACTCGGCCTATCAAACTACGGCTTGGTGAGCATGCATCTCGCATACGTCAGGGTGTTCAGTCAGCACCCGTCGTGGAACACTACTTGGCTCACCACCATGCTTTTGAAGATCTCAGCTGGATGATCGCTGATGAGGTACCTCATGATCCGCGTGGGGGAGATAGGATCTACCGGCTCCAGTGGCTTGAACAACGCTGGATATTTATTTTGAATACCATCCAACCTCATGGGTTAAATCAGGAGATTGACTGGGCTAGTCTCTTTTGAATTGGAAATTCCCTTACGTATTTTATCTCCTCCTTTTTGTATCTGTCTGTCTAGGCCAATGAAACTAGGGATTCCCTTGTGAGTGGGGTGTTCCCTTTCTTTCATTGGAGGTTCTCCTTTGACTGATAGCAAATCAGCCAATCTCATGAGTTTTGAGTCCTTATAAAGATGGCCGTATGCTAATCTGGCGTTTTTTGACAGTTGTTATAGTACGGATCAAATAGGCACTTGAGACAGAGAATCAGTCCCGAAATGTGCACGTCGTGCTTATCTACAATTTTCAACTGCATCATATTTTCAGATAAGTGGAGTGTTTAATATATTAGTGTTGGTGGTGAACCTTATATGAATAAAAGAAGTGCACTGTCTGGTGTGGATGATATACAGTTCATTCCTCCCTGTTTCCAACAGCGGTAAGTCCAGGTTATGAGTATCTGGCAGTCTCAAAAGAATTGCTGAAGGACATGGTTTTTGTAAGAGGTTTTGCTACATGAAAATTGCCAATGACTTTTCTGCATGATTTTTCATCTTATTAGGTATTTGGCAATTATTTTTGAATGCCTTTACAAAGACAAAATTGCATATGAAAAAGGGGAAAACAGTGCATTTAAAAATGTTCAAACACAATTATGCATGTTATGGTTATGGGTATTCTTTATTTAATATACCACAATACAGTGAAAAAGCTGTACAAATTCATAACATAAGAGAAAATAATTCCAATTTTAAATGACAAGAAAGATAAGGCTTTAAGAAAACAGAGATAATCACAGACCTAGGAAAGGGTTCTAGGGGCAAAGAGAGGAGAGGGGAAAGAAGATCATACCCTTACGGTTGTAAGCCACAGTCCTCAGTGTGGAAGGGGATTGAGGTCAAAAACAGATTCAAAAAGGGCCTTCTTGAAACTTTTAAAACAGTGTTCCATGCGGATAGAGGCCGGAAGGCAGTTCCAAAGAACAGGAGCTGTGTCAAAGGCAGATTTTTGCGTATTTTCATACTTAACAGCCAAAAGAGAAGGAAAGTTTAGTCTTTGGCCATGGAGGGAGCATAGTGTCCTGGGTGTAAGGTTATCAGTGCAGAAAAGTAATGTGGGGCAGCTTTGTGCAATATTTTGTGGACCAGAGTCAAAGCTTTAAACTGGATATGTGAATTAATGGGTAACCAGTGGTATGTTATTTGCTTTCACGTGTGCAATATCACATTTGCAAAGTATTCACACTTCGGTACATTGGACTTGTGGAGAATAATTTCATAACAGGCCATTTATGTCTGAAAGCCAAACATGCAACTATTTTAAGCCTATGGGGCCTTTTACTAACGTGCGTTAAGGTGTTGCACCTAACGTGATTAGTGCCAAAGCCATAGGGCATTACATGCAACACCCCTACATTAACTGTCGGAGGTGTGGAAAGCATTTCCCTGGCAGCACGGAGCCCCTATTGAGGTGGTGTTAGGTGAACCCACACTGATGCGGTTAGCACGCGGTGTGAACACAGCACTAAGTTCACCATGCCCACTTGCACCTCTAAGATGGGTTGCAGTTAACATGAGAACCATCCTGCACTGTAATCCCTGCACTGCCTGGCAATGCACATCCCAGCTTGCCTTTAGCACACACCAGAACACGCACTGCCAGGTACTGTCTATAAAATACCATGGAAAAGCAGCAAAAATGATGTCTTTATTGACGATGAGGATATTTATGCCTGCTTGGGAGGAGGCATAAATGTTCAAGTGTACAGTGCATGCATGCATGCATATTTTATAACTTATATATCAATGACAATGGTGCCCACATCCTACCCAACCTGTGCCCGAGAACGCACCTACACATATAAAAGTGGGGAGCTTAAAAGAGTGCACTTTCTGGGCACCGTGCATGCTTTTACACACCTAACCCCTAAGGCCTTTTAGGTGAGTAAAAAGGCCTTTACATATGAAAAAGTGAGAAAAATATATCCTTTAATATGATGTGGTAAGGAGGAAAATAAGAGAGAATCCCTATTCCTGCTAGGAGGAGGAATAAAACAGAATAGAATTGGGAAAGGATCACTGCATGTCCCAAAAAAGTCTCTTTAAGGGATGGGGGAAGGGTGAATCCAGGAAGCCAGGCTGAGCCTGTATAGGGAGAGCAGAGTAGGCATGACTCGGCAAAACCCCCTGGGATGAAGAGTGGCATTTCCCATGGGACTATATAAAATGCACTTGCCATGGCAGTGAGCTGAGCTAAGTATGGAAGTAGATCCTGTGAGCCCCTGCCTGGCTGAAACTTATGCTGGCCAGATGGAATTTACTCATTTATTTAGTAGTATTTAGCTCATGCCTTTCGGTATTTCAAAGTGAGTTATATTCAGGTACTCTAGGCATTTCTCTGAGCCCACAGGGCTTACAATCTAAGGTAACCATTTTCAGTGACAGCTAATGATTGAAGTTTGAGCATGCCATTTTTTCAAGGATTTTGTTCTCTTGATTTTTTGCAGCATATTGTGATTGTTGCGTAAGACAATATTTATGCTATGGAGAGTGGAGTGCTGCAAATACCCGATTCCCTCAAGCAGAAAGAAAACTGAGAGGAAAGGAACACTATGGGGGTTATTCTGAGACACGAATAGCGGGGATGGATGTCCATCCATCCCCGCTATTTGAGCTGTCAGCAGCCCCCACCTAACTTCCCTGCCGGTTGTGCAGGGAAGTTAGTCGGGGGCAGGGAATGGGCAGTCCTGGGGCAGAGAGTGGGTGGGCAGTGGGTGGTCACCGGCTCCGGACGTACAGGGCCGATTCTAATGTTGGCCCTGTACATTCAGGGCCGGCAAAATGTCCCGGGAAGTTATTCCACACCTGGGATGGAATAATTTCCCTGGATGTTTCTCTTTAGTGATGCCAGGGTGCAGATGGGGCTGGGGGGGCCAGGGATTATTCCCCGCAGCCCAACCCTGGCCTTAGGAGGCCAGATCAGGGGTCAGGCTGCAGGGAATAATCACTTTAACCTGGCGGCCAGCATCGCGGCTTTTAAATGGAGTCACAGTGCCATGGCAGCATGATGCCATGGCGCCGCGGCTCCATTTAACAGCTCTGACTGAGTTAGCCGGGCTGTGGCTGTACGTGCAGGCTGGGAATGAATCGCAGTCCCGACCTGCACGTACATGCTTAGTCGCGATTCTGATCCTTTGGGACTAGATGTGCCCCACGGGATCAGAATCGTGCTCCCCTTTGTATGTCCAGCTCAGACGGACGTACAAAGGGGGTGTACGTGCGGGTCAGTATCTGGCCTATATGAATTGAATGAAAGTTTATTTTTGTTTTAAACCATCAGCGGCTATAGGAATTATTTTTGTAAAGGACTGACAGAAATGTCTTCGGGACATAAAGAGGGGAAAAATAACTGGCTCAAACTACAGGTCATTAGCCCATTGCCAATGCTCAGAGACAAAGTGGGCCATTAAGGAGCAAATGCCTTACCTTAGTTCCTTAACACATACACATAACTAAACCCCCCCACCCCCTTTAGTCAGGTATTGCTTATTCTTGGCTTCTGTCTTATTTGAGCTAAGAATAATCTACATCTGTCTAGCAATATAAGTAGATAAAGTAGGTAGTGATTCATGACAATTATTTAGAGTTGTGAAAGAATTGTCAGGACAAGGAGTAATTTTGGCAAGGGGAATTGGAGGGATTGATGTGGAAAATCTAGCTAAGTTCTTCTCAGAAAAAGTAGATAAACTAAAGGCCTTAATTTCAAAAAATACAGATGGATCAGTGTGCAAATGATGGTGTAGATGGTCTTTAAAAAGTTAATTTTACATTGGATGATTTTTATTTTATTATAAAGGAGCAAGTGGGTATATTGTTAAACGGTTGAAATACTACTTTCTGTCTCTTGGTTCCTGCACCCATTGCTGTATTTAAACAATGCTTTGATAAAATGTTAGACTGATTAAAATAGCTTATAAATGGATCATTTTGAGCAGGATGGATTTCTCCGGGTCTTAAACCGATGGTGGTTACACCTATTGTGAAAAAAGAAGGTTCAGACAGAAATGTATGTGAGAATTTTTGGCCCGTTTCAAATTTACCAATGTTGGCTAAATTAATAGAGAAAGAGGTATGTTTTCAACTTAGCAGTTACTTGAAAGATGATAACAGTCATTAAAAGGAGTTTGTTAAACATACCTAAACTGAGAGGAGAAAGAAGTAATCTGCTTGTAACTATTTAGACTCAGAAAAAGGAGTTAACTGCGTGTAACAATTACTGTTTGCTGTTTCTACCAATTGTTATTGTTATTTTCTCAGTGACCCTAAAGTTTAGGTAAACCCTTGCTTAAGAACACAATATCTGTCCTGGATGCAGTTATTTGAGAAGTGAATGGTCAATGGCCAATGGCCTTGATACTAAACGTCCTTGCGCTCCAAACTAAAAAATGGCTCATTGGCTTGTTGTGCCCCTTCGTCTGCCAAGCTGTGAGGACTACGCAGAATATTAAGTGGTAACATAAGGGGGAGGGGGCTTACATTCCCTTTTTGGATTCCCAGAACCTCCCTTCCCTTCTCTTCTTATTCCATCTCCATCATCCTCTTACTGCCCACCCACCTTAACCTTTCCAAACCCCTGACTTTTCTTCCCTCAATCTCTGACCCTCCTTGACTGGCAGCAATTATCTGTATATGTACAGTGAGAAAAGCTCTGATAATTCTCTTCTCCACATTCAGAGAAGACCTTCATTGCTAACCTTATGACGGAGCACAGCAAAAATACCTGTTTCATTCCCATTATTTCCCCACGCCTCCCTGTTATGTCTCAGTTAAATATAGCACTGAAATGCAACATCATGGGCTCCATTTGCTAAATCAGATTAGTGTTAATGCAAATGTTAATATATGCGAACTATATGCAATAATCAGCACAAACATCTAACACATTTTAAATCATTGTTAAGGCACTTGAATCACCTTTAATGCTAAAATTTATAATAAGGTAAAGAGATGCCAAACTATGCAAAGTAACTCATCATTGAATATGTTGAAACTGAATTCATATTAGTACAAATCTTACTGTAAAAAACCTGAGTATACCCCCAGAGATGTATTTACCTTTTTTCAGCAGTTCAGGCATTAACATATATTAATTGTGGGCTCAGCCATACTCTCCTTATCATTAGTTTGTATACATCCAAAGAATATGATCATCAATATATGCATTGATATTGCATGTTAATACACTGATTTAAAAATGATTTAATAGGCACAACCTCATATATTAGGGATGCACATGCCCTAGTATTTATTTGGTTCATTAGCATGCCGTAAAAAATGTAGCGGATGCTTACTAAAGTGTATTAAGCCGTTAGTGTGTGTTTTTAATGTGCGGTAGCAAGCCTGCGACAATGGCTACTATACTGTACATTAAAAACATCAGCGTGTTAATTGCTTACGGCCTTGCAGAGTGAGAACTGGGCAGGTAGGGGGAATTGGCTAGGTATGGGTATGGAAAGCACTGACAGTACATAGTATGTTACCACATACTGCCACGGCTGCTGATAGCGCAGGTGTAGCTAACACCACTCAAGAGTCTTATACAATCTTATAAGTTTTAACAAATATAAATATATAAACAAGAAGTAGTGCTAAATGTATATGTGCTACCAGCAGCCACTGTCCAAAAAAAACCCCTTGTATATGACAAAATAGTCATCCACTGAACACATGGAGGCCAATTCTGTTGTGTGTGTCTCCTGCCTGTCCGGCTGGTCAGAATTGGGACGTGCTCCAGTGCACCCAATTCTGATCCCGCGGGGGCTAGATGTACCTGCGAAATCAGAATCAGATCTACCGGCCTGGACGTGCATGCCATGCCACGATTCTGGCTGCCTGGACAACTCCCCGGATAGCTCGACCTTGCTACTGCATGGAGGGGTGGTGGCATGGTGCCTTGTTGCCATGCCACCGCAGTTTCATGCAGGAGCTGCGATCTCTGGCAGCAATGGAAAATTTATTTTCCCTGCAGCCTGACCCCTGATCAGGCTGCCGTGGCCAGGGTCAGGCTGTGGGGACCCCCCTGCACCCCCTCACCTCTTCGGCAGGCCCCAGATCCAGCATCCTCCTCCATCTAGGGAGACTTATTCCACCTCCAAGGTGGAATAAGTCCTCCGTACAAATGGCCACTCTGGACATACAGGGAAAACCTCGGAATTGGCCCTGTATATCCGGGGTCATGGTGTTGCCTGTAGCCTGCCCTCGCTCCGCCTGCAGCTCGCCCCCTCCTGCCCACAGAGCTCCCCACACAGCTCAGATCTCCATGCAGGGAGCTCTGTTTCCCGAATGCAGGCCAGGCATTTAGCGGGTCTGGATGTCCAGATCAGACGTTCAGACCCCATACTCATCCTGATTTCATCCCAGTTGTATACCCCCATTCATTTGAAACCCCTCCCTTGCACAACCTTCCCATATCAGACCCCCCCTCGCAAAAAAACCCCAGATGGCAGTCCCCCAGATTGACCCCATACTTACTGCCATTTTGACCCCATGTGACAATGGAGCAGGAGCAGAGGGATGTCACTCCTTCCCCATCCACTAGACTACCAGGAATATGCTGGGGGGACTGTCATCTAGGAGAGTTTTGCATGCAAGAGTCTAACAAGGGGGGTTGTGGAAAGGTGTCTGACAGTGGAGTGCCTATGGATTTGGGGGAGGGTCTGAATATCAGGATGCAAATGGAAGGTCTCTTTTTTGTAGGTTCTGAGGCCTGTGTTATATGCACCGGCAGATAGCATCACTGCATCTAGGGCTGGCTCGAAAGTTGATTCAAGGTGTTGGCACCCTAGGTAAACCTTAAGTCTTATGCCCCCCTCTGGCTGTTGAAATCTAACTTTGAAAACCCTGCTTTTTGTTGCCCACCCTCACCCCGGAAGCTGCCACCCTACAAGGCCCAGTTTGCCAATAGTTGGGCTGGCACTGATTGCATCCACGCTATCTGCCAATGCATTTAGCATGGGCCCATGCGGTAAGTGTGTGTCTGTGTTCTAACAGCAGGATATTTGCTGACCATGGCCCCAACAGCACAGAGCCTCTGCTCTTACTGTTTATTTATTTTGTCTCCCAACACATGTTAAGTGCAAAAAATGTAACACATTTTAGTAAATAGACCTTGTAGTGTATGCATAATCAATTTAACACACATTGGTGCAACCTCATTTGGAGTATAGTGTGCAATTCTGGAGACTGCACCTTCAAAAGGATGTGAACAGGATGGAGTCGGTGCAGAGGGTGGCTACTAAATGATTAGTGGTCTTCATTATAAAGCATATGAGGACAGACTGAAGGATCTTAATATGTACACCTTAGAGGAAAGGCGGGATAGAGGTGATATGATTGAGATGTTTAAATACCTCCGTGGCATAAATGTTCAGGGAGAGAGCCTCTTTCAATTGAAAGCAAGTTCTGCTACGAGGGGACATGGGATGAGGGTGAAGGGAGATAGATTCAGGAGTGATATGCGGAAATATTTCTTTACGGAAAGAGTGGTGGATCCGTGGAATAGTCTCCCAGTGGAGGTGGTAGAGATGAGGAAAGTAACTGAATTCAAAAAAGCATGGGACAAACACAGAGGATCTCTAAAGGTAAAAAGTGGACTGTTGTAGTTGTTGATATGGAAGGACAGACTAGATAGGCCATGTGGTCTTTTTCTGTCATCATGTTTCTATGTTTCTATGTTTCTATTAACCTATGACAGCACAAGTACAATCAATACAGCAAAAGTTCTAATGCATGTTAGATTTGTTATTAAACTGAATGTGTGAAATGAAGCAAAGAAACCTACCCAAAAATCAAATCAATTTCTGAAAAGTCCAAAGAAAACAATTTTCTTGTTCTATGCATATTCCTACTATACAGGGCGGCCCAAAAAAAGTGAGAACATCTCGTAAATTAAAAGCTTAAATAATTTACTTATTTACCTTTTTATAGCTATATAACGTCTTCATTTCAACAATTTCCAGTTGCCATATCTTTTTTTTAAAAATTTGTCAATCATTTACATCTGTCTTTTTGAATTCTTAAATAACTTATATGCTACAAGATGTTCTCACTTTTTTTGGGCCACCCTGTATCTGCACTATTTTCTTCACATTATAGAATTTGTTTATCATAATTATATGTATCCATAGGTTACAAATGGAAGAATAAGTACTAGAAATAGATGTGCACCTTTGAGTCAATGCTGACTCTTGGCAAACCAGCAGCTCCTGGGTTTTCTTGGCAGTGTAGCCAGAAGCAGATTGCCAAGCCTTTTTGATGAAGCAATAGAGGGTTAAATGACTTGCCCAAGGCCATTAGGAGTGCTAGTGAGAATTGAACTCTGGTCACTTGGCTACCAAGCCAGTCTTCTAACCATGAGACTACTCTTCCACACTAGTACTGGGAATATATAGAGCAAAAAGCAGTTTCTGGAAAAGTTGTAAGAGTTGAAGGTTGTGATAAGGAAGCTTATCATAGCTCAGGTAGGAGCTATAGAAAAGATGATGTGACTCTGAACAAGCAACCTGTCAGTTCTGGTAGAAGTAAGAAAACAGAGTTTTCACATAAAAGACTACTAGTCCCAGAATGCACCAGGTTTCCAGCAGCCATGAGGGGGGCTGAAGTGAGAAAACGTGTGTGCAATCAAGAGAGCTATGAGGTAATCCCTAAGCACTCATCTCAAAGGGCAGGGCCTGATTCAACACAGCTGCGCTGTGTTAGGGAGGAGCACACATTAGGACAGAATAAGAATAGAGCTTATTCTTCAGATAACAGCTTCAGCAAAGGATACAGCAACAGCTTCAAGCTCAAGCACCAACATCATCTCGAGAAGCAGAAGCCAAGCCAAGCGGATAGAGAGAGAAGGAAACTCTCTGGAAGGAAGAGAAGAAGGGCCATTGGAAGGTCTGGGAGATTTCAAGGCAGTACCTATACTGGGAGGTATTCCAAATGCCAGCAGAGTCCATTGGACTGGAGTCAGCCAGAGGAATGGAATGGCAGAGATAGGAATCACCAGTGGCTACCTGGAAGAGAGAAGACTGCACGTGGAAAGGACTTTCAGACCTATGCCAGAAGGTATGTGAGAGAGGATCCAGTGTCCAGGGATCAAGATTGGAAGGCTGGACATCAGAACTGGATTACATACTGGCCAGGCTATACAGAGAGGAATTATGATAGCAGGAGAGGCTCAGGTATGAACACTGATCCAGACCCTATCTATAATAGTGAATGGCAGCAAGGGAATAAGCATTCTCATGATAGTGCCTTAAGGAAAGACTCGTCTGTGCCAATGTATGATAGTGACCCTATGCTGATTGATGAAGGGGGAGATACAGCAGATGAAACTATTAATTACATGGACTGTTCTCTATCTAAATGCTATTGCTAGCTTTCTGTGAGCAAACACATCAGCCATCACAAAGAAACCTGACTTTGTTCTTATTTCCACTGCAAACAGCTCTGAAAGCAGGATTTTGAGTTCACACAGTAGCAGCCAGCCAGCTAAAGGGTTTCAGCTGGACAATTGATAGTAATTAAAGCTGCGCCTGATTGTGTGTGTGAGCAAGGGAGAATCACTGCTGGAACTGTGTGGAAAATAAGCAGAAGTTAACCTAACAAGCAAAGTTTATTCATTTCTTTGTGCCTTTTTATTTGGTAATTATTTGCTAAGAAAACATTAGCTAATTGCCTGACAAGCTGAAGGTTGTTTTCTGATTTGCTTTGTGACTTTATGTTATCCATTTAAACACTGCAAGCAAGTATCCTCATTTATATTGCTACCAAGCATACTTGTGCTGGGTGAATTAAACCCCATCAATAAAAGAAGTATTTTATTGGCTTTACCACTGGTTACACAACTCAATTATTGTCTTCAGCTGTGTTTGGGAGTGAATGAACTACATTACCCACAATACCTTGCAAGAATCATATGAATATATGCATCGTCAAGATTGTGT
Organism: Ichthyophis bannanicus; assembly: GCA_033557465.1. Taxonomy (NCBI): domain Eukaryota; kingdom Metazoa; phylum Chordata; class Amphibia; order Gymnophiona; family Ichthyophiidae; genus Ichthyophis; species Ichthyophis bannanicus. Next base: position 1,631,659,212 of record CM066032.1, read on the forward strand.
AAGTTCTCACCCTAGGCAGCCGTCTGACAAGGTGGATGACAGCTAAAAGAGGGAGCATGAAATTGGAAAAGGAATAAGGATGAGGATGGGAAAGACAAGATCGATCAATAATTACACATACTATAAAGCGTAGTTACTCACCTGTAACAGGTGATCTCCGGGAATAGCAGGAATTTAGTCTTCACATATGGGTATCATCTGTACCGACGGAGTCTGCGCAGGAACACTCCCCAGTGTCCAATAGGAAAGCTTTTTGGAGCATCCCACAGTGCATGCGTGCTGCCTTCCTCCCTCTGTACCTCTCTCACTTCAGTTGAGTTTATAGCTGAGACCAAAGGAGAGAAGTAGAGTAAGAGAGAGATAGAGACAAACTCCTAGGGGAGGTGAGTGGGTCGTGAAGACTAAATTCCTGCTGTTCCCGGAGATCACCTGTTACAGGTGAGTAACTACACTATCTCCAGGAACAAGCAGGAATGTAGTCTTCACATATGGGGACTCCCCAGCTGAAAGAAGCCAAGTGGTGACCCCAGCTAGCTGCGAACCCAGGTGAGATGGGTCATGCTTCCTCCCATGGACCTTAGGCATCCAAACTGTGGATGGTGAGTATGAGTTGTATTAAGTATGGAAGAGATGTTGTAGAATAGCCTGGCCAAATGAGGCATCCCGACGGGAGTCCTTGTCTAAGCAATAGTGGGTTGTGAAGGTATGTAATGAAGTCCAAGTGGCTGCTTTGCAGATGTCATCAATAGAGACAGAACGAAGGTTGGCCGTTGAGGCTGCCATTGCTCTCACATTGTGAGCTGTGACATGGCCTTCGAGAGAAAGTCCCTTACTCTGATATGTATAGGATATGCAATCTGAAATCCAATTTGACAGAGTTCTTTTAGAAACTGGAAGTCCCAAATGACTAGAGTCAAAAGCCACAAAAAGCTGAGAAGATTTTCTATGTGGCTTAGTTCTTTGGCGATAAAAAGCCAAGGCTCTTTTACAATCCAGTGTGTGAAGATTCCTTTCCTCACTGGAGGCATGAGGTCTAGTGAAGAATATAGGAAGATAAACTGACTGGTTTAAATGAAAAGGTGAAACCACCTTTGGCAGAAAGTGAAGATGAGTCCTGAGGACTACTTTATCATGGTGAAACCTTGTATAAGGAGGGTCAGCTACTAACGTCTGTAGTTCACTAATGCATCTTGCAGAAGTGATGGCAATTAGGAAAATAACTTTCCATGAAAGAAACTTTAGATCTGAAGTGGATAAAGGTTCAAAGGGTGGTTTCATAAGCTGACCAAGAACAAGATTTAGATCCCATGCCACCGATGGTTGTTTAATGTGAGGTTTTGTTAAAAGTAGGCCTCTCATAAATCTTGATATAAGTGGATGAGAGGAAATAGGTTGTCCATCAAAAGGTTTATGAAAAGCAGCAATAGCACTAAGATGGACCCTAATTGAATTGGTCTTCAGACTAGAAGCTGATAATTGTAGAAGATACTCTAGTAGCAACTCTACAGGTACTAAAAGGGAATTAAGTCCCTTTTGTGAACAACAGATAGAGAACCTTTTCCACTTGAAAGTGTAGGAACATCTTGTGGAGGGTTTTCTTGAAGCCAGGAGGATATACTTTACTTGTTGAGAAAGGTTAACATCCTGGAATTCTAGGCTTTCAGTAACCAGACCCTGAGATGTAGGGACTGGGGATTGGGATGCAGTAAAGATCCATCATCCTGCGACAGGAGATCTGGAGCATTCCCCAACTCCAGAGGAGAGGTTTGAGAGAGACGCAGAAGAAGAGGATACCACATTTGCCATGGCCAACATGGAGCTATGAGTATCATATGGCCTCTGTCTCTCTGAAGTTTGAATAAAGTCTTGGGAATGAGGGGAATGGGTGGGAAGGCATAGAGGAAGTCCTGTCCCCAGTGGAGTAGGAAAGCATCTCTTGCCTTACAGTTTTGAGTGGAATTCTGGAACAGAATCGGGGAAGTTTGGCATTCTGTGGATTTGCAAAGAGGTCTATATCTGGTGTTCCCCAGATTCGAAACACTCGAGCAAGCTGGTATGAGTGGAGGGACCACTCATGTGGCAGCAGTATTTGACTGAGTTTGTCTGCCCACAAGCTTTGAATGCCCAGAAGGTATACCGAAAACAGGTGAATTTGTAACTCTCTAGCGAGGGTCCATATTCGCAAAGCTTCGTTGCATAGTGACAGAGAGCCTTTTCCGCCTTTCTTGTTCACATAGAATATAGCTACCTGATTGTTGGTTTGGACCAGAACTGTTTTGTTGCTGAGATGGCCCTGAAAGACTTGAATAGCATTGAAAATGGCTCTCAGCTCTAGGAGGTTTATGTGAAGGGAAACCTCCTGTGAGGTCCAAAGACTCTGAGTGGAGAGATCGTGCAAGAGGGCCCCCAACCCATCTTGGACGCATCTGTGGTCAGAGTGGATTGGCATAGAGGCTGCTGGAAAGGTGAGTCTACAAGGAGGTTTTCCAGGGATTGCCACCAATGCTGGAACAAAATCAGACGTGTGGTAGTTCTGATTTTGTCTGTTAGTCGACCCGAAGCTTGTGACCAATGAGAGGAAAGGGTCCACTGGGCTGCTCACATGTGGAGGCGAGCATAGGGAACCACATGGACAGTGGATGCCATGTGTCCCAGCAGTTGAAGCATCTCCCGAGCAGTAAGGAATACCTTCATAAATGCTTGAGATGTCAGTTGTATTATACGTAGACAGCGTGGCAGGGGCAGGAAAGCCCTTGACTGCCGTGTGTCTAGAGGAGCCCCTATGAATTCTAGAGATTGAGAGGGGGTGAGATGAGATTTTGGGAGGTTTATGACCAGCCCCAAGTATTGAAGAATTCTCATTGCTCGAGAGAGAGCGAAGCTGGCATCTGGAGCTGTCGATGTTCGAATCAGCCAATCGTCTAAGTAAGGGAAGACGAATATTCCCAGAGTCCTCATAAATGCTGCTACCAGTGCCATGCATTTTGTGAAGACTCTTGGAGCAGAGACCAGTTCGAAAGGAAGAACTCTGTACAGGAAGTGTCTTCCTTGGACCAGGAATCGAAGGAACTTCCTGTGATCTGAGTGTATTAGAATATGCGTGCATGCATCTCTTAGATCTAGAGAACATAGCCAGTCCTGACTTTGGAGGTATGGTAAAAGTGCTCCGAGGGAGATCATTTTGAACTTTTCTTGGAACAAATATTTGTTTAATTCTCTGAGGTCTAATATAGGTCTGTGTCACCCTGTCTTCTTTGGAATAATAAAGTAGGGGGAGTAAAACCCTGTCACCTGTTGGGGAATGGGTACTTCTTTGATTGCTCCTTGAGCTAGAAGTGATGTGACCTCCTGCCACAAGAGGTCGGTGGCAGGGCCCTGAGAATTGAACTGTTTTATTATTGTAGGTGGGGGCAAGTTGAGAAAATGAAGCTTGTACCCCAGTTGTACAACAGACAGAGTCCAATTTTCAGATTTTATTTGCTGCCATCTTTTGGCAAAAAAGCATAGCCTTCCTGGAATGGTCAAGGGTTCTGGACCTTTTAGGGGCAGAATGACTAAGTTCTCTAGATAGAAGTCAAAGACCCTGAGGGGGCTGGGTCTGTTGAGCTAGTTGAGCTTTTGAGCTTGCGGCTTTCTTTGCTGTCTGTTCTGTTGTTGCTCCTTCTGGGGAACATGGAGCGGATAGTGAGTTTGATGGGTATAAGATTGGTAAGGCTTCTTTTTCTTACTGCAAAAGGGTTTTTTGAATATTTTCTTCTTTGCTGGGTTGGCTGTAGACTCTGACAATCTGTTTAAAGTAGTATTGTCAGATTCAAGCTGATTAGCCTTGTCCCTCCAGTCCTTGCCAAAGAGATTTTCTCCTGTGCAAGGAAGGTTTCCCAGCTTTTCTTGCACCCACTGTTCTAAGTCTGATGCTTGAAGCCAAGCAATACTCTGACGTGCACATGCTTTGACTAGTCAATCTGTATATAGTTAATAAATCTGTAAATAGTTGCGAGCTGACCACGTCACCTGTGACAGCTAGCTTGCCTGTACATAGTTACCCTGTCAGTCCCGTTTAGAAACCTCTGTTCATTGTAAGTCAAGTTGTGGGCCCTGCCTGCGCTTAACGAGTTGTTAAATATAAACCATGCTGATTCTAAAGAGCGCGGTATAAAAAAAGACATTCAATAAATAAATAAATAAAATAAAAAAATATGACGTGCTCCTATAGATATAGCAGAGGTTCTGCTAATACATTCTAAGCAATCAAAGGTAGCACGGTTCATGAATTTTGAGACATTCAGGGCATGCTTGACCAGAATAAGGTAGTCTGCTCTTTTTTCCTCCGAAACACAAGGACTAAGGAGCTCTAAGTCTTTTGTGACTTCTTACAGGAACATTCCCATATAAAGAATGTAGGAACTGATCCTGGCTCCTAGCATGGAGGATTGAAAGCATCGACGGCCAAAGGCATTGAGAGTTCTGGATTCACGGCCTGGAGGATTAGAAGAATGTGTTTTAGCACTCTTGATTCTTCGCTTGGCCGATTCCACTACCATTGAATGGTGTGGTAACTGAGTTTCTTGAAAACCTGGACAACTTGGGACTTGGTACATAGTGTCAAGGCATCGGGAATGTGAAGATATTGCTAAAGGAGTTTCCTACATTCTCAGCATTAGATCATGTAAGATCTTGTGAATGGGAAGCATAGCTGCTTCCTTGGGAGCCATAGGGCATTGTAGAATTCTTAATTCTTCTGCCCTGGGTTCCTTTTCTGGAATCACAGTGATTGCAAGTCCCTTTGTTAAATCACGTATGAAATCCTGGAAGGACATATCCTCTGGAGGAGACATTCTGCGTTGAGGAGAAGGAGCTGAATCTTCTAATAGATTCACTCTGGTACCGGTAGAATCGTCAAAGTCATCGGAATCGGAAGACTCAAGCACCGAATGCTCCTGTAACGCATGGTATCGGTACCACTCGAAGTCGGTACCAAAATGTCTCAGTTCCTGATCCCCAATACCAGAGATCGGCATGGGGGAAAGCAGTCCTGTCGAAGCAGGTACTGTCGATACCGGTACCGATGTCAGTACCAATTCATGTTGAACCGTCTGTTGCGGTCTTAGCGGTACCAAAGCCACTAAGAGGGCCACCAGACTGCATTTGATAGCGAGGATTCTGTGATCCATCACTCCTGCCGATGCTTGGGTGCCAGTACCTGTGGAAGCGGCTACGACCCCAGAACATGGCACCAGTAGTTCCACAGAGGTGGAGGCCTCTGGAACATCCTGGAGCCCTGTTAGTGCTTTAGAGACTGAAGACTCCCGCCAGGGCTGTTTTGCCAGTGAAGTATCCTCGAGGGAAACGCCAGTGGCTTCTCGAAACTTTGAGGGAGATTTACCCTTCGAGGACCGGCTAGTCTTAGAATACTTCAATTTGGTTATCGGAGATCCATGGGAGAAAGATGAAGCCCTGGAAGACGTCCATGCAACTGACATTGTGTCGGCGGCAAAAAGGGTACCGAGTTTTGCAGCTCTATTCTGCAGGCATCTTTTGGTCATCCTTGTGCAGGAGAGACACTCCGTTGGACAATGTTCAGGACCCAAACATTTTAGACACCAATCATGGATGTCGGTGACGGAAATAGTACCGTCACAATTTGAGCATTTTTTGAAACCACTAGCTGGTTTCTCCATGCTTGAAGAAAAATGGGCCTAGTGCCCAAAATGGCGCCTAGCACCAGAAGCAGGGAAAAATCCCTGAAGAAATATAAGTTGTTGTTTTTTTTTAAGGAAAGAAGAAGAAGAGAACCGGCGGTACTGGTAGGTGTCAAATGAAGGCAGACGTGACCACAAAAAACAAGAAATAAAGGTAAATTTTCTGCGGTGACAGGGTACCACATCCTGTTGGCTCTGCAGAAAACAAAGAACTGAAGTGAGAGAGGTACAGAGGCGGTAAGGCACCACGCATGCACTGTGGGATGCTCCCAAAAGCTTTCCTATTGGATGCTGGGGAGCGTTCCTGCGCAGGCTCTGTCGGTACCGATGATACCCATATGTGAAGACTACATTCCTGATTGTTCCTGGAGATCCTTACATACTCTGGCTTAGAAGTGAGGGTCATGACTGTCATGGTATGCGTAAAACAAACCCATTTGGAGGATAAAGGAAAAGTTTCCTTAAATCAGAGAAAATATAGTGCATTTCCTTTAAGAGAACATATAAGAGGATACAAAGGATTTAAGAAAGGTGATATCAGGACAGATATGCAGAATTGTAAAGTTTAGCTTTATGAACAAAATGAGATTGTTCATAAAAAAGAAACCATGTTTGACAACTATGACATCTGTTTACTAAAGTGTGCTAAGCGGTTAGTGCAATATCACTGCTACCTGGTTAGCTTCTGTGGCTCCTAGGCATGTGCAGCAATCCTGGATATTCAATGCCAGAGTCGCATATGACCCCGGCATTGAATATCTGGGGTTAGAAGTTGGCAGGGACGGCTATGTGCCATAGAACTGCATAGCAGCCTGAATTCAATATTGGGTCCGAAGTTACTTCAAGGCAAGAGTAAATATATAATTCCAGTATATTCCTCAATATGCTCCTGAAAAATGACTATGCTAGGGATGCACACAGAGCAGTTTTGGTTAGTTTGGGCATTTTTCCTAATTTTTTAACATGTTTTATTCAGTTTGTTTCACATATTTATATTAATAAGTATTTTTATGTGCTTTAGAATGTTAATGCATGCTAATAAACTTAATGCACATTAGTTCATAGATTAATCCATGATGAATTGATTTAGCACACTTTAAGGCACTCTTACAAACCAAATGCATGCTAAAGAATCAACATCCTTAGATTCTGGCACCAGCATAATTTTCCAGCACTCCAACCCATTATATGTGTATTCTGATCAAATCCCCACCCACATCTCCTCAGCTCACTCTCCGCTGACTAATCATATGAAGAAGGAATTAACATGTCTTACATTTGTAAAATATTGGTAATACATGCCTACAACATATACAAAGTCTAAAACTAAAATTAACAAAGCACAAATGCTAATACTCAATACTAGCAGAGTGTAACTATAAACAAATACCTATTCTATGTATAAATGCATATTACAGAATGGGGACACTCAATGTAGTCCTTGAAACTGAAGGTAAGGTACACAAAAGCCCATAGCATGACTAGGCCATTGAAGCCCAGAACCTCAAAAATCTTTCTTGTCTTAGGTCCAACCTCATCCTTCTTATGTGATCATCAATAGTCATTCTTATCTCTGCCAGCTAGCTCTGTATCCATTTAGCAGTAATGAAGGTGATAATAGATGATCCCATTTTAACTGTAGAACCTAAGATATGAAAAGATTCCTGCACGTCTCACTACAGCTTCAAAGAAAGCACATGAATATGCTAATAGTAATGAAGGTTTGAAAGTAGCCTTCTAAGGACTCTGCATCCAAAACCCCTTTCCACATATTACAGCTTTTCTCCTGTGTACCTTCCCCCCCCCCCCCCAATCTTCTATATATTGCCATGAAAGGAGGGAATGATCTCAGCCACTGCACTGAGTGACTTCACATCCCTGGGAAGAAATTCATAACGAAGGAAGCTGTTCGCTGACACAGAATAAGGGGGAAAGATATTGGTGCAGCCTACAAGTAATTTAAATAAGTCCACCAGTCTAGTTTCATCCCCACTATCACATCTTCCACTTCCTGTTTGGACAGGGCCAGCATCACCTATATGCTCTCCATCCTAAACACAATGGAATAGGAAGGAAAAACTGAGGAGACCAGAGCTGAAGACACTCAGAGTCAAGCCCCTAAACGGCTTCTGGATATCAAAGTTAAGTTGTTCCTTTGGTCTGGCTAAAAGCTTAGGGCTCAATATTTGAAAGGCATTTACACAGTTTACAGCCTGGCATATGACCCCAGCATTGAATATCTGTGGCAGCGGCAACAGCTAGGTGCTGTACTTATGCCTAGCTGTCCTAACTCAAGATTGGGCTCTTAGACTCTATTTCTCAAAAGTTAAAAATATGATGTCCAAATCTGAATGCATACTTCATAGATCAGATCAGAACTGAGGACATTAGTTAAGGGTTTACTGCTATTCATTCTGTGTGACATTTAGAATATTAGCTTGGTCACAAATATTTTTTATAACATTGTATTTGAAAAAAATACTCTCACTATTTATGCATTCACAATGAATTATTTTCTTTGATTTGAGACCTAAAGTCAAAATAAAGCAACAACAATTCCATTGGTGCATTCAAAACAATTATTTTCTTTGATTTGAGATCTGTTGTTGTTGTTAAGTGCCATTGAGTCGGTGTTGACTTATGACGACCCTCTGGATAATTATCCTAAACTATGTTCAGTCTTCAGTCAGGCCACTCATTGTTGACAGAGTGGTGCCTATAGCTGCTGTTATTGTATTAATCCATCTCATTGCTGGCCTTCCTCTTTTGCATTGACCTTCTACCTTGCCAAGCATGATGTCTTTCACTAATGATCTCTCTCTTTGCATGATGTGTCCAAAGTATGAAAGTCAAAGTCTTGTCATCTGAGATTCTAAAGAAAGATTAGGTTTGATCTCCTCTAGTACAGACTGGTTTGTTCTACGGGCAGTCCATGGTATGCACAGTATTTGTCGCCAGCACCATAATTCAAAGGCATCAATTTTCTTCCTGTCTATCTTTTTCACTGTTCAACTTTCACATCCATATGACGTTATTGAAAATGCTGTGGCTTGAACGAGTCAAATCTATGAGGAGAGACATATCTGCTCTTGAGAATTTTGACTAGGTCCTTCATAGCCAAGAGCAATGCGTCCTCTGATTTCACTGGTCAACAAACTTTTACAAAAGTCATGTTACTGAAATAAAAATAGTCATTTCTTATCAATTTTTATATGCTGAACACGAATATGACAGTGAAATTGCAAAGTTGGCTCCTGTTTTTTTGTAATCTACAAGAATTAATGTTTATGAAATGCATGTCAATAGTAAATATAATAGGCCTTCGATTAATACCTGTAAAAAAAACAAGTCATAGACTATTTCTTAGATTTTTTTCCCTGTCTCTTATACAGCTATTCGGGAGCTTCTCTGGGGAGTGTCCAGCAGTAGTCAGCCAGCATTATAGTGGACCATTTTCCCTGGTATCTTTGTTCCATCGTTGCGATATCCTGGTGAAAACGTTTGCTCTATTCATCACTAACCATACCACAGTTGTCAGGAAAGAAATTGAGATGTGAATCAAGGAAATGGATCTTTAGAGACATATTGCAGCCAAGTTTCTGATACTGCATCAGCATGTCTTCTACTAGTTCCTTGTAGTTTTCTGCCCTAACATTCCCGAGAAAGTTTGTTGACACTAGGCGAAAAGCATTCCATGCTTGTTTCGCATCACCCTGCAGCAAGTTGCTGAACCGGTCATCTTTGAAGAGCTCTCGAATCTGAGGACCCATAAAAACTCCCTCTTTAATCTTTGCTTCACTGAGTCAAGGGAATTTTTCATGCAGGTATCGGAAAGCTGGCGAAGTGTGGTCCATGGCTTTTACGAAGTTTTTCATCAAACCTAGTTTGATGTGAAGGGGTGGTAGCAGGATTTTGTGAGCCTCAACCAGAGCTGGGTGCTGGATATTCTTCTCTCCAACTGTTACATTTTGTCTGCGATTCCATTCCTTCCGCAAGTAGTGCAAATCCCTTGCTCGGCTATCCCACTCACATAAGAAACACATGTATTTTATATATCCCTGCTGCAGTCACGTTAAAAGGGCAACTACCTTCACGTCACCACAGAGGTGCCAGCTGTACTTGTTATAGTTAATGGAAGTCAGTAGATGCTTTAAGTTATCGTATGTCTCTTTCATGTGGATGGCATGCGCTACTGGAATAGATGGAATATGGTTTCCATTGTTCAAAAGCACAGCCTTCAGACTCAGTTTCGAAGAGTTTATATAGTCTCCAGTCTTGTGGGTCATGAGTGATTTTTAAGGCATTCATGAGGCTTTCAATATCGGAACAGAATACCAGATTACTTTCCTTTCTGAAGAAAGACTCCAACTGCTGGTGGCGCTTTCGATATGAAGTAATGTTGACATCTTCTTCTAGAAGATTCCATTGTTGGAGTCTTGATCCTAGCAATTCTGTCTTATTCTTTTTTTTTTTTTAATTCTTTATTTTCGTTTTATAACAACAAAGGAAAAGGAAGACATACAGCTAAAAGACAGATACATAAAGTGTAATACATACACCAAAGTAAACCCCTGCCACCCCACTCCCCCCTGCTTCTTCTCTAGAAAACTAATCATTCCCGAAGCGGGCGTGTACGTACATTATTGTGTTACAAAACCTAACGGTGATCTGAAACATGATGAGTGCACATTATACAGGCATGTTGGAACAATGAGCAGATTGTACATAATCATTAAGCATCTGCCATTTAGACAAGCGAGAGTGAGTTTGGGCATGGGGAATAGCTCTCCGAGGTATCTGCTCATATTTACTATATAAGCAGACGAGGTTCCACCATTCATTGACAGTAAGTCGAGAGCTATCCTTCCAATTCCTCGTGATTAAGCATATGGCTATACCCAGCATGAAATCAAGGAGAAAGCGACCCTTCTTAGGAAGAGAGGGGACCTCCGCCACAGAGCGGAGTCCCACGATCTTCCAAGAGAGAGGCTCGTGAAGGTGTAAGATAAATTGAATACAACCCCAAACCCGCCCCCAATAAACCTGTAGTTGAGGACATTCATAAATAACATGAGCGAAGGTTCCCACAGCAGTATGGCAAGACCAACACTGGTCCCTAGCAGTGGTGTTCCATTTGGCTATTTTTTCTGGGGTATAAAAGCATCTGTGTGCAAAAAAGAAGAGAGTTTGGGTAACAGAGGCAGACCGGGAAACCCGCACTACTTTGCTCCAGAAAACGCTCCATTGCACAGGGGTTAAAGTGGTTTGCAGTTCGCGCTCCCAGGCTTGTTGGGCTCTAAAAGTGGCCGTGTCTGTACCCTGACATAATATTTTATAAAAGTTAGAGGCTACCCCATGTGTACTACTAATAGAGTGAACTATCTCTAATAGCCCGTCCTCAGTAGGGGCAGAGGGCGGCATGACTCGAGCACTTTTAAGGCAGTGTTGAAGCTGCATCAATTGAAAGTAGTGTTTCGCTGGTAACGCAAATTCCTTTTGTAAATCAGAAAAGGTTTTCCAACGAGCTGCAGAGAAAAGCTGTTGGGGTGTCCAGATCCCCCTTGAGTACCAGGGTTTCCATGCTATCGTTCTATTTAGGACTTGAATTCTGGGGTTATTCCATAGCGGGAGTCCGTCCTGAGGACAGACGTTCGGGCCCAGTGATAGAATGAGAGTGTTAAAGGCCGCAAGAGTATCGACAATCATTGGTGGATGGCGGGTGTCTACTCGATAGGACATACCGGGGAGATGGGTCAACGGAATTGGGCTACTAAGCTCCTCTTCTATGTCAAGCCAAACTGGTCTGCTGTCTGTTGAGGCATCTAGCCATCGGGCACCTTGCTTAAGTAGGAAGGCTTGATGATATCTAAGAAAATCAGGAAATCTGGTACCCCCTCTTTCCTTTGCAGACTGTAGTTTTTGTTTAGCTATCCTTGGTGGCTTGCCCTGCCAGAGATAACGGACGAGAAGGCCCTCAATATCTTTATAAGTATGTAGCGGGAGTAAGCATGGCAGCATTTCTAGAATGTAGTTCACTTTGGGGACTATCATCATTTTCACAGTTTCTAGGCAGCCCCACCATGTAAGAGATAAGGGAGACCAACGATTTGTGAGCTCACGGACTTTGGAGACTACCTCTTTGGCATTAAAACTGATAGTGTCTTCTAAAGGAGAACAGTAATGGACCCCGAGATACTTCACCATGCGGGATTGCCAAAGGAAGGGAAAGGCCTGCATGTCAGCCTCATGTACCCAGCGGTTCAGTGGGAATGCTACAGATTTGGTCCAGTTAATTTTATAGCCCGATAATTGTGAGTATCCGTCAATCAGATCCAAGACAGCTGGAACCGAATCGAGGGATACGAAAAGCATAAGGTCATCTGCATATGCAGAGAGTTTAATCTCCCTATGACTGAAGGGGACACCTCGAATACGTGCGGACTGTCTAATAAGGAGGGCTGGGGGTTCAAGAGCTAGATCAAAGAGCATTGGTGATAGGGGGCAACCTTGACGCGTGCCTCTTTGGAGATTAAATGGCTGAGACTTGATGGCATTTACACAAATACTGGCGACGGGTTGAGTATACATGACTTGGAGATATCGGAGGAAGCCCTCCCCAAAGCCATACCATCGGAGAACTGCAAATAAGAAGGGCCATTCTAGGCGATCAAAGGCTTTTTCGGCATCCAGGGAAAGACCCACCCATGGATGATCTAGATTGGCAGCACTGGATAGCACATGGCACAAGGTCCGAGCATTGTCAGCAGTTGATCTGCCGGGTATAAAACCGCATTGGTCGGGGTGAATTAGGGTGGCCATCCTGTCAGATAGCCGGGTGGCCAAGATCGTTGCGAAGATCTTATAATCGGCATTAAGTAGGGAGATTGGACGGTAGTTGGCGGTTAGCAGCGGGTCTCTGCCTTCTTTCTCAAATACTACCACATTAGCTGCAGAAAAGGATCCCAAAGAGGATGTATCTACCGCAAGGGCAGTAAAATAGAGTTTTAAATAGGGAACTAAATCTGTGCTGAACGTTCTGTAGAATTCGGTCGGGAGACCATCGGGCCCTACGGCACGGCCCGAGGCTGTTCGTTTTAGGGCGGATTGGATCTCTGAAGTAGAGAAGGGTTCATCCATCGCATCCCTATCATCTTCAGAGAGGGTCGGCCGCTGAATGCCAGAAAGCAATCGCTCGAATGTCTCTGATGAGAACTCACATTCAGATTGATATAGGCGGGTATAGAAATCCCGAAAGAGTTCTACAATGTCGGAGTCTGTGGTCACTATGCCCCCTCCCTGTGGAGCTCGAAGGGCCGCTACGCGTTTGGCTTCTTTTTGACCTTTCAAGGCGTTGGCTAAGAGTCGACCGGCTCGGTTATTTTCACGATAATATGTCCCTCGCTGAAGCTCAATACTCTTAGAAGCTGCAGTTGAGAGGATTGAATTATATTGAAAACGGAGACGCTGTAATCGAATTAATACACATGGATCAGTACGTGAAGTTAGAACTCGTTCGCCTGCTTTTATTTGTTGGTCTAGTATGAGTAGCTGCTGTTTGCGTTGTTTCCGCAGGCGGATTTGATAGCTAGTGATCGTTGCTCGAATGGCCGCTTTGAAGCCCTCCCACCAAGCCCAATTCGCAGTATCCTGGGGTAGATTAAAATGGAAGTAATCCTGTATGGCTGCTCGAATGTCTAACTGGAACTCTGGCTGAGTTAACAGGGCTCTATCAAAGAACCAGGCCCCCGAATTCCCTTGGGGTGCAGTAGTGTGTAATTGAAAGGAAATAGCAGCATGATCTGAAATATGTTGGGAGTGAATCTTTGCAGTGTCTACCTGAGGAACTAACAGTTTTGATATTAGAAAGAAGTCTATGCGAGACTGGGATTTGTGAGGGGAAGAGAAGAAGGTGAAGTCAAGCTCATTGGGGTGTAGTAACCTCCATAGATCAACTAAAGCAAGATCTTTGATCAGGGAGGTAAGCGTGGCGTGACTCTTGGGGGGACCACTTGTCCTAGGCGGCTGTTTGTCAATCAGGGGATCAAGGACTAGATTGAAATCCCCCCCAATTATCAAGGAAGTATTAGCAGAGGCCTGCGCAACCTGAGCAATGGTAGCAAAAAAGGCAGGGTCATCCACATTAGGAGCGTAAAGGCATATACATGTAACTTCAAGGCTACCTATCTTGAGGTGAACTCTGGACCATCTACCTTCTGTATCTGAGCTAGTCGCAACAATAGTAGCATGTAAAGATTTCCTAACCAGTATGGCAACCCCACATTTCTTAGAAACGGCTGGGGAATAGGCGGCCACCATGTAAGGTTTAATATTGAGTTTAAGAGTTTCCTTCGAATTTAAATGCGTTTCTTGGAGAAAAATCAGATCCGCAGCTTCCTGACTTAGGTAGCTTAGGATTTTCTTCCGTTTTATCGGATTATTGATTCCTTTTACGTTCAATGAGAAAATCTTACATGGTGCCATCAATCGGTAATAGACATTTTAGGTAAGGGCGCTTGAAAACATACAACATAATCAGAATCTGTGCAACAATGACATAATCACCGAGTATGCTGGCTAATACACCCCATATTGAAAAGTATGTACCAAAGTATCTTAGAGAAGAAGCAAAACCCCCAAAGAATATGGCGACCATATGTCTGCGGGAGGAGGCCCTAGAGAGGAAATAGAAAGACATGAAAAAAAGGAAAAGAAACACCAGAGTCCATAATTAACACTGTCTCTGATACTCATCGAGGCTACTGTGGGTAGATGGAGTCGGGTCACAGATATCATCAAAAGTAAGGCAAACAAAACTGCCCTCGCCAGACTCTTTGCTGGGCTGCGGCAGATCCAATATGGCAGGTACAGCGGATATGAGAATACTTGCAGGAATAGTCTGGAAGTCAGCGCATCAAGTCGGCTTCTTTGGAATCCAAAAACTCCGCTAGTAGATCAGGGTCCTCAAATGTTCTTGTCTGATTGTGAAGCGTGACTCGGAGCTTGGCCGGGTACATCAGGCCATAGCGTGCTTGTAGTTGTTGAAGCCTCGGCCGGAATTCCAGAAAGCGCTTTCGGCGGTCGACCGTGGGTTTAGCCAAGTCAGGATAGAAGGAGATCTTGTGGCTCTCAAACTCCATATGGCCCTTTGCCCGAGAGGCACTTAGAATTTGCTCCACGTGTTGATATCTCAAAAGTCGAAAAATGATAGGCCGCGGGGTCTTCCTGTTGAGCGTTATGCTTGTGGGTACACGATGAGCGCGATCGTTCTCCAAATCTTTGGTAAAGGTGATTTGGAGCAGGGAAGGGAGGATTTTGCATAAAAACTCTTTCATGTCTCCCGATTCCGCTCCCTCCGGTATGCCCACGAGTCGTATGTTGTTGCGGCGCGCTCTATTATTGCCATCTTCCACTTCTTTCTGCAAGGCCCGCACCTGACGTTCAACTTTGTCGAGTTTGGACAACCGGGCCGCATGGGAGTCCAATATGCTCTCCATTTTGTCCTGACGCGAAGAAAGCCCTTCTAGCTTGCTTTGCAGCACACCAAGATCTTCCCTGCAGCGCTCGGAGTGCTTCACCGTTTGATTGCACGAGGTCTTTGACCCCTCTAATCTCTGCGAGGATTTCCTGCTGCATTTCGGGGCCCTCGCGCAAGGCCAGCCCCTTCTGCGGGGACGGGGGTTCAGTTTTGGAACGTTTGCCGTGAGAATCCGCTGGAGATCCAAATTCCAGGCGCGTGGGTTTGGTCCCCGCCATCTCACCAATGTGCCCCGGCAAGATCAGAGTAGAAGTTCCAAGTATGTACGGTGTTAATTCAGGATTCTGAGTAGGCCTCTCGGGAGCCTCAGCGTTATGCGACCATCCCGCTGGACATCAGGCTCCGCCCCAATTCTGTCTTATTCTTGAATAAGTCCAAATCATGAACCAGGTCATTTAGTTCTTCCTGTGTTATTCTGTGTAGAGTTGATATGCATCACAGTGAAAATCTGGGTCACTGCATGCTGACGGACCAGGAGAAGAACAGGTCAGCTCACCCTTATCCTCAATAGATGAGTCAAGAGAATATTCTGATGGAGGTTCAGGAATAGGAAGTCCCTCACTATGTGGAACTGGTCTCAATGCAGACGGAATGTTTGGGTAGACAATGCCTGACTTCTTTTGCTTCGTTATTCCGCTGGAAAGAGGAGGAACCAAGCAGAAGTAACAGTCATTTATGTGGCTGCTTGGCTCTCTCCACACCATGGGGACTGCAAACAGCATTGATGGTCTTTTGCAATTCAACCACTGTGAAAGCTGTGTTGTACATGTAGCGCAGCATATATGCGGGGCCCAAGGCTTGTCTTGGTCACCGATCTTGCATCTGAAGTAAAGATGATATGTCTTCTTCAGTTGAGGAGTGATGCTTTTCTTCTGGTTGGCAAATGTCACTTCCCCACAAATGTAGCAGAAATTGTCAACGGTATTAACTCACTTTTGCGGCATTACTGTTCTGTATTGTACCTAAATGGCTAAAATTATATTATTAATAAACGTTACATGTAACAGTAGCTTAAACTGTCTCACACACAGTCTGAAATATTTTAAATGCTCAACCTTTTTGACTCCGTATAGTACACTGCTAATGTCAGATGGCTTCAGCAGCTGTCTGGCAGTAGTATTGCATTGCATCAGAAAATGATGCAATCAAATCTGAATGATGTGTGCATGTTGGTATTATGCAATGGGATGCAATATTACAACATTCAAGGCTTATTTGAGATGTTGTTGATGTCCTACTGGATAAAACGTCAAAAATGAACTACATGCAATATCTTCAAAACGAGAGCCAATAAAAGTTTTTAATGTTATATTTGTGTTCAGCTCACCAAGATACTATAGATTAGGGCCTTTTAAAGTCAGTAATGATTTCAATGTTGACCAGTGTTTCTTGACTGCTTGTTGTTTCTTTATTGATAGTTGATCCAAGTAGATTAAAATTGTCCACTATTTCGATTTCTTCTCCATCAATAATGAACTTATTGATTTTGCCAGTTGTCTTCTTTACATTAAGATGCAGGACCATTTTAAGACTATATTCCTTGATCTTGAGAAGCAAATGTTTCAAATCATCTTTACTTTCAGTCAGTAATGTGGTATCATCAGCATAGCGAAGGTTGTTGATAAGTCTTCCACCAATCTTCACACCTCGTTTGTCTTCATACAGCCCTGTTTCTCTGATGATTTGTTCTGCATATAAATTAAACAGGTAGGGAGAAACTATGAAGCCTTGTCATACACCTTTTCTGATTTTAAACCATTCTGTTTCTCCTTGTTCCGTTCAAATTGTTGCTTCTTGATAAGTGTAAAGGCTGTACAAGAGAATTATCAGGTGTTTTGGTATACCCATGCTTCTTAATGTAGCCCAGAGATTTTCATGGTTACACAGTCAAAAGCCATACTGTAGTCAATAAAAAACATACAGATATCTTTTTGGTATTCTTTAATCTTTTCAAGGATCCATCTCACATCCGTGATGATGTCTCTCATTCCTCGCTCTTTCCTTAACCCTGCTTGCACTTCAGGCAGTTCTTCCCCAGTTACAGTTGTAGTCTCTGATGATTAATCTTGAGTAGAATCTTGCTGGTATGTGGGATAAGAGCGATTGTGCAATAATTTCCACAGTCCATTGGATCACCTTTCTTTAATATTGGTATAAACACATCCAGTTAGTTGGCCATTTCCTGGAAGAGCCTTGTAAGTATGGTAACAGCTGCATCTGATTGCTGTAATAATTTGATGGGATTGCCATCAATGCCAGGTACTTTGTTTTTTTGATAGGGCTTTCAATGCTGCTTTGACTTCTTCTTTCATCACCAATGGTTATTGATCATAAGATACAGGTTGAAACTACTGTTGGTCCACTTGACATTTATTGTATAATTTTATTTTATTTATTTAAGCAGTTTTCTATACTGCCTTATCCTTTAATCAAAGCAGGTACTGGATACATTCCCTTGTCCCCAAAGGGCTCACAATCTATGTGTACCAGAGGCAACTGAGGGTTAAGTAACTTACCCAAGGCCACAAGGAGTGTCTTCATAACTAGAAACCCCAGTCCCTCTGGTCTGAGATTTCTGTCTTTAGGTGGGACTTGAACCCTTAGCCCTCTGGCCTGAGGTACCATGTCCTAACCACTAGGCCTCTCCTTCCCTATAATGATTCTGTATATTCTTTCCACCTTTTCTTTATCTTCTCAGCATCATTTAACATGGATCCTTGAGAATCTTGTAACATTCCAATTTGAGGCTGGAATTTTTTCTTTAACTCTCAATATTATGCTGACGACGTATTACTTTATACTACGCCGTTCACCACAGACCAGCCAGATTTCTCAACACTAACCTCCTGTTTCAGCGCCATAGCAGACTGGCTCTACACCCAATACCTAAGGATAAATTTAAAGAAAACTGAAGCATTATTCATTACCAGGGACCAATCCTTCACACCACCAGCGGTACTAAAAGTAAGAGACGCCGAACTTCAAAGCAAGCCAACCATCCGTTACCTAGGGATAACTCTCGATCAGCAACTGAACATGAAAGCCCATATAAATAGCACCGTCAAGGCAGTATACCTTAAGATTCGCACAATCCGCCACCTACGAACTCTGCTAGACCCGGATAACTTTAGGACAGTCTACCAGGCACTAATCATGCCCCATTTCGATTATGCCAATATCATCCTACAGGGGCTACCAAAAAACACGCTGATCCCACTACAAGTAGCCATGAATGCCGCAGCCAGAATTCTACCAGGTGCATCCAGAAGGGACCACATAACACCAATCCTGAAGCAACTTCACTGGCTACCAGTTCAATGTAGAATCACCTTCAAGACCCTGCTGATGACATTCAAAGCCATCAATAGAATCACTTCCGCCTCTATCACAGACCTCATCATCCCCACTCCCACAAATAGAGCCAGAAGATCACTCTCAGTAAACACCCTGAGTATCCCCAGCAAGATCACTAAATGCTCACAGTCCACATAAAAGAGAGCTTTTGAGTACTATGCTCCCTTGTGCTGGAATACTCTCCCACCTAACATCCGGTCCATTACAGACCTCACCACCTTCAGAAAGGCCCTGAAACATCACCTCTTCATGCAACACTATGGCACCACACAACGACCAGTCATCTCCAATCAACTAAACAGCCACCCCACGTCACCCATCATACATGACACCAGCACAACATGTTAGCTCTACCTGAACCTGACCAGGACCATGTACATAGTATCTAAGAATGTTTATAATAACCTAGAATGTAAATGGAATGGAATGGAATCAGGACCCCCAGTGTAATGGAATGGAATCAGGACCCCCAGTGTAAATAAGATGTAGATATGTTATACAATGTACATAGTTCCCCCCAGTTACTTCCAAGTTGATCTCCTGTTTATTGTAAATACAACTCAGGATTCCTGTGTTGTATGGTTGATGTTGAATGTAAACCGCTCTGATCTAAAATAGAGCGGTATAGAAGAACTGTTAAATAAATAAAAAATAAAATAAATAAATAAATACCTAGCCTAAAACCTGTATATAGTTTACCCAGTTCATCCCAAGTTTATCAACCCTGTTCTCTGTAAGTCCAGTGCGGGCCTCCACGACTGGACAAAGTCAATGTTTCTTGTAAACCAAGCTGAATTTGAAAAGCGCGGTATAGAAAAGACTTTAAATAAAATAAAATAAAATAATAAATAAATAGCTTTAGAAAAGCCGATCTTGTTCTTCCTCTAATAGTTTCTGCTTCTATTTCCTTGCATGTCTCATTGTAGTAGAAACATAGAAACATGACGACAGTAAAAGACCACATGGCCTATCTAGTCTGCCCTTCCATATCAACCACTACGACAGTCCCCTTTTTTCTTTTAGAGATCCTCTGTGTTTGTCCCATGTTTCTTTGATTTCTCATCTCTACCGCCTCCACTGGGAGACTATTCCATGGATCCACCACCCTTTCCGTAAAGAAATATTTCTGCATATCACTCCCAAATCTATCCCCTTTCACCCTCATTCCATGTCTCCTCTTAGCAGAGCTTGCTTTCTATCGAAAAAGGCTCTCCTCTTGTGTATTTATGCCATGGAGATATTTAAACATCTCAATCATATCATCTCTATCCCAGGTTTCCTCTAAGGTGTACATATTAAGATCCTTAAGTCTGTTCTCATATGCTTTATAATGAAGACCACTAACCATTTCAGTAGCCACTCTCTGTACTGACTCCAGCCTGTTTTTATCCTTTTGAAGGAGCAGTCTCCAGAATTGCACACTATACTCCAAATGAGGTCCCACCAAAGACATACAGAGGCACCTCCTTTCTTTCACAGGCCATTCCTCTCTCTGTGCACCCAAGCATACTTCTAGCTTTTGCAGTCACCTTTTCTACTGTTTAGCTACTTTAAGATCATCAGACACATTCTTCCCATTCTTCTATAGCGGACAAAAGTACTTCACCCACTATACTATA
The DNA here is from genome assembly GCA_033557465.1 of Ichthyophis bannanicus. NCBI lineage: Eukaryota > Metazoa > Chordata > Amphibia > Gymnophiona > Ichthyophiidae > Ichthyophis > Ichthyophis bannanicus. Next base: position 1,631,679,419 of record CM066032.1, read on the forward strand.
TTGCTCCCTTGGAATGCTGCAGCCGAAATGCATGACCATTAATTTTTTAACATTAAATCTCAGTTACCAAATCTATGCCATTCTTCAAGCTTAGCTAGATTCCTCCTCATGTTATCTACATCTTCCTGGGAAGTTTGGTGGAGAGCGTTGAGTCGTCACACTCCGCTGGAAGAGAGAGTCTGGGCATGAAGTGTGCCCTAAGCTCTGTTTCTTCCCAGGATAAGTATAGAAGACCTCCCACTGTATTTTGTATTTCCTATGGGTTATACTGCAGTATACGCTTAAATACCATTAATATGTAACCCCCCTTCCCTTTCTCCTTCCTCTCCCCTTTTCCACTTTCTTGCCTTTCCAGCTCCCCTAGTCTGTGGTCTCCATTTCATCTCCTACCTGCTTTGCCTCTTCTCCTATGGTTTGTAAACAGCTGAGAGTTGAATGCCGCTGTACAATTGTTTACATGCCATTATGGTAACCTCAACAGTATTTCTAGTGGTTTCCTTTCTCTGCCCCTATTTTTCAGCTTTTTTTTTTATCCATTCATTATGACATTGCACAATTTTTATATTGTGGGTTTTCCTCTCTGCGGGATTTCATCTGTCTGAGCTCATTAGTATATTATTATTATATCACAATGGCAATTACGTCTGCTTTTGAGCTGGTATTTTTTTAGATCTTTGTTTCAGGTTTTTATATCTATCTTGTGCTTGGATTTTCTAATGTATTATTTACTGAAGATCGTTTATTATATTTTTACTTCTAATCCTTTGGTTTTTACTTGTAATACTTTGGTTTAGGTTTGCCAGCGGTAAGTGCTCAAGCACTTCTAAGATCATCTTACAGGTTGCCTTGATGATGAGGTGGTGTTTTGGCAGGCTTTTGAGCTTTTTAAATGGTGGCATGTGGTGGCTCAGCCCTATTTGTTTGCTGTTCATGTTTTAGAATCTAAGCTGCTTAAGTAACCAATAGTTTTGGATTGTCTGCCTTTTAATGTTGCATATAAGTTTTTATGGAGGAGAGCATATTTTTCTAATACTTATTTTATTATATTGTTCAAGGACTACTACTATTACTACTACTATTTAGCACTTGTATAGCGCCACGCATGCGACGTTGTACAGCTAACCTATGAGAGGCAGCCAGTATACATGAGACAGTCCCTGCCCATTCAGAGTCATGCTCATCGGAGCTTACAATCTAGTCAGAACAATAGAAAACATTGGTCAGTTTAGTGCAAGGCACGATATGGTCTATACAATTGGTCGTGAGAAATAACAGGGGTTAAGATAAGATAAGGATAGAAGTCTGGATCTGAAAGCAACGGTGAAGAGGTGGGTCTTCAACCTGGATTTGAAGAGGACCAGGGAGGGTGCCTGGCGTATAGACACAGGTAGGCTGTTCCAGGCATAAGGTGCAGCAAGGTGATAGGAGTGAAGTCGGAAGTTAGCGGTGTGGGTGAAAGGCATAGATAGAAGTAATTTGTTAGTGGAATGCAGGTTCCGAGAGGGGACGTAGGGAGAGATAAGAGATGAGAGGTATAGAGGGGCTGTAGAGTGAATGCATTTATAGGTCAGTAGGAGAAGCTTGAATTGGATGCAGAATTGGATAGGGAACCAGTGAAGCAACCTGAGAAGAGGAGTAATGTGGGCATGGCGGGACTGGTGGAAGATTAGTCGAGCAGCATGATTTTTTATAGATTGAAGAGGAAGGAGGTGGCTGATGGGGAGACCAGCAAGGAGCAGGTTGCAATAATCGAGGCGAGGGGAGACTAAGGAGTGGATAAGCATTTTGGTAGTGTGTTCAGAGAGGAAGGGGCAGATTTTGCCAATGTTGTAAAGGAAGAAATGGCAGGTCTTAGCTACAAGCTGTATATGTGCCGAGAAGGAGAGAGAGGTGTCAAAGATAACCTCTAGATTGCGGGCCGAGGGAACAGGAAGGATAGTAGCTCCATCCACATAGACTGAGAAAGGGGGAAGAGGAGGGGAGGAGTTGGGGGGAAAGACAAGGAGTTCAGTCTTGGCCATGTTCAATTTCAAATGGCGATGAGACATCCAGGCAGTGATGTCGGAAAGGCAGGCAGAGATCTTGGACTGGGTTGCTGGAGAAATATTAGGTGTAGAGAGGTAGATTTGGGAGTCATCAGCATAGAGATGGTACTGGAAGCCATGGGAGGAGATAAGCACACCAAGGGCTTGGGTGTAGAGAGAGGAAAGGAAGGGGCCTAAGATGGATCCCTGGGGTACACCTACATGGAGCAGGGTAGGGGAGGAGGAGGAGCCGCCAGAGCATACACTGAATGAGCGATGGGAGAGGTAGGAGGAGAAACAGGATAATACCGAGTCCTTGAAGCCAAGGGAGGAGAGGGTGGTGAGGAGAAGATTGTGGTCAACAGTGTTAAAGGCAGCAGAGAGATCAAGAAGGATGAGGATAGAGTAGAGGCCCTTAGATTTAGCCAGGAACAGGTCATTGGAGACTCTTGCGAGAGCCGTTTCAGTGGAGTGTAGGGGACGGAAGCCGGATTGTAGTGGGTCCATGAGGGCCTGGGAGGTGAGGAAGTCGAGGCAGCAGCGGTGGATGGCTCGTTCTAGTAGTTTAGATATGAAGGGAAGGAGGGAGATGGGTCAATAGTTGGAAGGGCATGTGGGTTCGAGTGAGGGTTTCTTGAGGAGGGGTGTGACAACAGTATGTTTGAAGTCAGTGGGGACAGTTGCAGTGGAGAGTGAAAGGTTGAGGATATGAGAGATGGGGGAACAATGGTGTAGGAGATGGGTGGGGATAGGGTTGGATGAACAGCTGGTGGGTTTGGAAGAGGTAAGAAGGAGTGTGGTTTCTTCTTCAGAGATCAGAGGGAAGGAAGAGAAGGTGGCAGAGGAAGTATGGATGGGGGGAGAATTGGGGAGGGAGGGAGGGAGGTAGCTGAGGGGTGGGGAATTGGAGGGTGATCTTGTGGATTTTGTCGTGGAAGTAGTTTGGGCAGAAAGGGAGGGTGGGACTGGGGGTGGGGGGACCTTGAGGAGAGAATTGAGGGCATTAAAGAGATGGTGAGGGTCAGAGGCAAGGGAGTTGGTCAGATGGATGTAGTAATCTTGTTTGGCAAGTGCTATGGCTGACTGGAAGGAGCCAAGCATGAATTTGAAGTGTAGAAGGTCCTCCGGGGAGCGGGATTTGGAAAAGGCACATTCGGCAGCATGGGCGCAGGTGCATAGATAGCAGGTAGTGGGAAAAAGCCAGGGCTGGCGAGTAGATCGTTTGACTGGATGTGGGGTGAGTGGGTGGGACAAGAGGGTCAAGAGCTGAGGATAGTGTAGCATTGTAAGAAGATAATGCCTCGTCGACAGATTTGGAGGATATAATGGAGGAAAGAGATGGAGAAATGGTGGAGGAGAGAGTCAGGGGATCAACATTATGGTGGTTTCTAAATAGGTCAGAGGAGACAGGACGAGGTTGAGACGGCAGAAGCTGAAGAGTATAGGTTAAAAGGTGATGGTCAGATGAGGGAAGGATTGAGTTGCGGAAGTTTGAGGGAGAGGAATTAGAAAAGAGTATTAGGTCAAGGCAGTGGCCGTGTAGGTGGGTGGGGGCGGTGGAGCAAGGTTGGATGTCGTACGAGGAGGTGAGGGCGAGGAACTTTGAGGCATGGGGGTCGGAGGAGTTGTCGACGTGAATGTTAAAATCCCCAAGAATAAGAGTGGGGGAGGAGGGATCCAGAAAGGCGGAAAGCCAGGAGTCAAAATCAGTGAGGGAGGTTGATTTGGATTTGTCGGGTGGGCGATAAATAACAGCTACTCGGAGGGGAAGTGGGGTGAGGAGGCGAATTGAGTGGACTTCAAAAGAGAGGGGGAGGGTGACTGAGGTAACAGGAGGGGTTGGAATTGGCAGGAAGGAGCAAGTAGGAGACCAATGCTGCCACCGCGACCAGTGGTTTGAGGTGTATGGGAACTTATAAGAACATAAAAATATAAGATATGCCATACTGGGTCAGACCAAGGTCCATCAAGCCCAGTATTCTGTTTCCAACAGTGGCCAATCTAGGTCATATGTACCTAGCAGTTTCCCCAAGGGACACAGGTTCCACAATGCTTGTATTGGTTCAAGCATTGATATCCTGGGTCCCTTCTTAATAATGGTTTATGGACCTTTCCGCCAGGAACTTGTCCAAACCTTTTTTAAACCCAGCTACATTAACAGCCTTTACTACATCCTCTGGTAACAAATTCCAGAGTTTGATTACACGTTGAGTGAAAAAATATTTTCTTTTATTAGTCTTAAATAGTTTATCCTGTAGCTTCATTGCATGTCCCCTAGTCTTTCTATATTCTGATAAGGTAAACAATCGATCTACGCTTACCCATTCCACTCCGTTCATTAATTTATAGACTTCTATCATATCTCCCCTCCGCCGTCTCTTTTCCAGGTTAAAGAGCCCTAACCTTTTTAGCCTTTCTTCATAGGAGTATCCTTCCATCCCCTTTACCATTTTGGTGGCTCTTCTCTGAACCTTTTCTAAAATTGCTATATCCTTTTTTTTTTTTTTTTAAATTAAATTTCAGCATCTTACAAAAGCAAGAATAAAGCAAAAAGAAGTGTGTCATGTTACATACAAATACAAAACTGAAACGTTCACCTACATTCCAAAGAAATATATAACATAAAATAACATAAAAATCATCTACAGACAACACTCAACCTAGCCCACAATAATGGGGAGATATCACAAAAAAAAGAAAAGAGAGAACAATTAAGAAACCTAAGAGTTACAACACTCTGTTACTTGACAGCTTACAATGTATTCCTCCTATTACCGCCTACACATTCCCTAATCCCTCTTTACCATTCAAAAACAATTCCAACTGGGAAGGATCCAAAAAAATAAACTTAGAACCCTGAAATGTAATTAAACATTTACATGGGTATCGAAGAAAAAAGGAAGCAGAAAGGGCTATGACTCTAGGCTTCCAGGCCAAAAAGGCCTGTCTCCTAACTTCCGTAGCCCTACATACATCCGGGAATATCTGAATTTTAGCACCACAAAACAGAGAAGACATATTTTTAAAGTAACTATGAAATACAAGAACTTTATCCTTATCTGAGACAAATGTTACTACCAGGGTAGCACGAGATGAAATAATATCTTGAGAATCCTCGAGGAATTTGGTTAGATCAAGATCAGCACGATCCTGAACCACATCAAACTCCCCAGAGGAACTGGCAGTAACCCCACGCCCCGTCAAGTAATACAATTTGGAAATAGCAATAGATTCAGCCGAAGCCAAACCCAAAATCTCTCTAAAGTACTTTCGAAGGAGAATTTCTACAGAAAGCAAATGACAAACCGGGAAGTTTAACAGACGTATATTCCTAGCACGCAACATGTTATCATATAATTCCATTTTGTGATGTATAATTAAGCTATCTTTAACATTGGAGGAAAATACAGATTTAAATGAAAAACATTGAGTTTCACAGTTGGATATTCGAGCAGACAATCCCTCCACCCTCTCTTCCACCTCACTAAGTTTAGTGGAAATCTCTAAAGAGAAATCACACAACTGCTTAACAGTGGGAACCAAAGAATTTTCAATACGGTTAACAACTTTCCAAATGTCAGCCAAGGTAACCTGTGTCCCAGGCAAATCCTCAGCCGCACCTGACAAAGCTGACCATACAAATTGGTTTCAGCTTTTCCCCTGAGACAGTCGGAGTACTCTGCTGAAATTGTTCACCCACTGGGGCAGAAGGAGATGGGGAGGTAAAACATGGCGGAGAAGGAGGAGAACGATCCGGGGAACTTAGAGACACAGGAGAGGAACGCAAAGTCAAAAAATCAGGGCCCAAAGACACTTCATTAGCAGAGAGTACCTTAATATGTTTGTCCATAGGACCCACCGCCACGGCAACCGAAGCCGCCGATGCAATCAGGCTCCTGCTCCGGCGGCCCCGACGTCATCGGGGGCCTCTTTAAAGCCCGTGAGGTGTGTGAGCAGTGCAGGAGAGCCAGAGACGACAGCGTTGGTCTGAGAGGGAACAGGATCCTGCTCCGGCGGCCCCGATGTCATCGGGGGCCTCTTTAAAGCCCGTGAGGTGTGTGAGCAGTGCGGGAGAGCCAGAGACAACAGCGTTGGTCTGAGAGGGAACAGGCTCCTGCTCCGGCGGCCCCGATGTCATCGGGGGCCTCTTTATAAGCCTCATTCTTCCGGTGCAGCCGGAGGCGCGAGTCCGGGGCAGCGATCTAAGGGGCTAGATACAAGGGGCGTGTTAGGCCCCTTGGGAGCCCCTTGGAGAACTGAAGGAGAATTGTTTTGAGGCTCCAGGTCACTTTGTTTGCAGATGGGTAAGCGGAAGAAGAAGATCGCTATATCCTTTTTAAGATACGGCGACCAGAATTGCACACAATATTCAAGGTGTGATCTCACTATGGAACGATATAGAGGCATTATAATATCTTTTGTTTTATTTTCCATTCCTTTCCTTATCATACCTAGCATTCTATTTGCTCTCTTGGCTGCCGCTGCACACTGGGCCGAGAGTTTTAACATGGTATCCACAATGACACCTAAATCTTTTTCCTGGGTGGTGGTTCCTAATGTGGAACCTTGCATCGTGTAACCATAGTTTGGGTTGTTCTTCCCTAGGTGCATAACCTTGCACTTGTCCACATTAAATTTCATCTGCCATTTTGATGCCCAGTCTTCCAATTTATCAATTTTCCACAATCCTCTTGGGTTTTAACAACTTTAAATAGTTTTGTGTCATCTGCAAATTTGATAACCTCACTCGTTATTCCACTTTCCAGGTCATTTATGAATATGCCAAAAAGCAGCGGACCCAGCACAGATCCTTGGGGTACACCACTATTCACCTTTCTCCATTGGGAAAATTGGCCATTTAGCCCTACCCTCTGCTTTCTATCTTTTAACCAGTTCCTGATCCACAATAGTACACTGCCTCCTATCCCATGACTCTTTAGTTTTGCCAAAAGTCTCTCATGAGAGACCTTGTCAAAGGCTTTCTGAAAGTCCAGATACACAATATCAACCGACTCACCTTTGTCCACCTGATTATTCACTCCTTCAAAAAAACATAACAGATTAGTAAGACAAGATCTTCCTTGTCTAAAGCCATGTTGGCTGTCTCCCATTAGGTCATGACTATCAACATGCTGAGTAATTTTATTCTTTATGATGGTTTCTACCATTTTTCCCTGTACTGATGTCAGGCTCACCGGTCTGTAGTTTCCCGGATCACCCCTGGAACCTTTTTTAAAAATTGGTGTTACATTGGCGATCCTCCAATCTTCAGGTATTAGAGATGATTTTAATGATAGTTCACAGATTACTAATAGCAGGTCTGAAATCTCGTATTTCAGTTCTTTCAACACCCTTGGATGTATACCATCTGGCCCAGGTGATTTGCTACTCTTCAGTTTATCTAATAGTTGTAATACATCTTCCCGATGTATCGATATTTCCTTCAATTCTTCCGCACCTTTAAATACCACTTCAGTCATGGGTAACATCCCTACATCTTCCTCAGTAAAGAATGAAGCAAAGAATTCATTCAGTCTCTCCGCTATCGCCTTGTCGCCTCTTAGTGCTCCTTTAACCACTTTATCATCTAATGGACCAACTGACTCTCTCACAGGTTTTTTGCTACAAATGTACTTGAAAAGGTCTTTACTTCGCATTTTTGCTTCCGCAGCAAGCTTCTTCTCAAATTCTCCCTTTGCCTGCCTTATCAATGCCTTGCATTTGACTTGCCAGTGCTTGTGCTGTTTCCAGGTTTCGTCGTTTGGCTCTTTTTTCCATTTCCTGAAAGATGCTTATTTTGGCAACAACAGCCTCTCTGACCTCACCTTTAAACCATGCTGGCAGTTTTTTGGACTTCCTTCCACTTTTCTTAAAGCGTGGAATACAGCTGGTCTGGGCTTCCAAGATAGTATTTTTCAACAACAGCCAAGCCTGATGTACGTCTTTAACCTTTGCAACTGCTCCTTTTAGTTTTTTCTTAACTGTTTTCCTCATTTTATCATAGTCTCCCTTTCGAAAGTTAAAAGGTAGTACTGTGGATTTCCTTACTATCCCTCCTCCACTAATTAAATCAAAGGCGATCATGCTATGATCACTATTGCCAAGTGGCCCCAACATCCTTATCTCTTGCACTAGATCTGGTGTTCCACTAAGGATTAGGTCTAATATGGCTTTCCGTCTGGTCGGTTCATGAACCAGCTGCTCCAAGAAGCAGTCATTTATTTCATCTAGGAACTTTATCTCCCTGGCATGTCCTGCCGTGACACTGACCCAGTTGATACCGGGGTAGTTGAAATCACCCATTATTATTACTGTGCTGTAACATTTGTTAGCTTCCTTGATTTCTTTGAGCATTTCATCATCCATTTGGTCATTCTGGCCAGGCGCTCGATAGTACACCCCCACTGCCATTGCCTTCCCCCTTTTACATGGAATTTCAATCCATATAGATTCTACAGCAGATTTTGTTTCCTGCAAAACTTTAATCCTTTCTGACTCAATGCCCTCTCTAACATAGAGAGCAACCCCTCCACCAATTTGATCAGCTCTATCATTACGATATAGTTTGTACCCAGGTATCACAGTGGCCCACTGGTTGTCCTCCTTCCACCATGTCTCTGATATTCCAATCATATCTAACCTTTCATTTAGTGCTATATATTCTAACTCTCCCATCTTATTTTTTAGACTTCTAGCATTTGCATACAAGCATTTTAGAGAATGTATTTTATTCATATTAATTTGGCTATTGTTAGACATGGGTAATTTAGGATCTTTAAGCTCTGTCTGCTCCATACTTGAGGGCACTTGGGCTACTTTACTCTTTTGTGGAACCTCTCTGCTTTTGGTAGTATCCCCCATAGCAGAGATAAGCAATGGATACGGTGTCGTCTGGGGGGGTAAGCCAGGTCTCAGTCAGAGCAAGAAGGTGTATGGCATTAGAGATAAAGAGATTGTGAATAAAAGGAAGTTTGTTAGTGACTGAGCATGTGTTCCATAGGGCACATGAAAATGGGAGAGAGGAGGGGGGAAGGAGAGGGATATGGATAAGGCTAGATAAGTTAAGTGAGGATTTCTTATCAGCGTAATGTGAGGCTTTATTTCTAGAGTAGTGCAAAGATTTAGAGGGAGCAGGGTGTGGGTGGATATGTCTGGGTGTATGTGCCCTCCAAGAGGGATTTGAAGGAGGGGAAGTGAGGGGTGAATGAGGGGTGATATTGATGGTATCAAATAGGTTATGTGAGGATTTCGTTTTGGAGACAAGTTCGGGGTTGATGTCTCTGGATGAGTGATTTGGGGATGAGTGAGGGAGGGTGGAAGGGGGGAGGAGCGGGATGTGGATGAGATTAGATAAAGTACGTGAGGAACTCTTTTTAGGGTGAGAAAGAAATCGAGGGGGGCCAGGGTTGGGGTTTATATTACCTGATGAGAGCGCTGGCATCTTATATAGAGTGATTTTACGGATAGGCTTGGGGCTCCCCAGCAACATTTTAGTTTCTCATTTTACATTGGCCTATATATTTATTCATTATAGCTTCATATTTTTAATGCTATTTGTTTTTAATGTATAATGAATCTTTCTCAATTTTGTAAATACACATACCTTTTGGATGAGTCCCGTGGTATTTTATTTAATTATTATGTATGGACATATGTCCATGTGATATGGCCATCTGCTTACAATCTTGTTTAATGTCTACAATGTTTTGATTCATAATAGTTTTAGTATGCTTATATGCAAACGTATGGTCGTGCCGAGTCTGAATTTGATAGGGTAGACGATTTTCCGATGGTCATCCTGATATAGTTACCTCCACCTTTCATTGGTATTCATATAAAGTGCCTTTCCTTTCTTTTGTTTTCCCTCTTCAGAATACAGGCATTCTTCATGTACAATTTAACCTAGAAGATTTTTGAAGTACATTCCTCCTCTTATGCTGGTAATGCACTGTTTTTTCTCATATAATTTTATGTGTACCAGCTTCCTTTCCCCATGCATTCATTATTATTTGATATTGGTTTTAGCGTATATATTTAGTGCTACACTTCCCATGGATATCAGTGGGGTAATATATTTTTAATATGACCATTTTTCGAGTGTCCCTCATGTGATTTAAGGTATTTTCACATTTTTAATTGCTTTTGTAAATTTAAATTATTTGTGTATACGCATATACATGTTTTTTTGTTTGTTTGTTTTTTACAAGGTCCCATTCCTCTGATGAAGACTTACACCAGCCGAAACATAGCCCGTGTTCGGAGGGACTACTGGACTGATCAATAAAGTATTTTGCGATCCACTCTATGGTATGATTCATTGCCCAGCCCTTGGCACTTTTGGTTACCTTCTGGTGTTGGGACATTCTTTTGGTATGAATCCTCAGATCTGTGCAGTACATACTGCAAGATTGCCTCTTTCAGACTGCTTTTGGATCCTGTTCAACTCCTATGTGTTTCTTTACCATTCCCCTAGATAAATCTATTCCTCAGCTGTTGCATTATCTGTCTTGACTAGACTAAGCTCTGATAAGCAGGGGCTATCTCTTATATGTGTCTGTACAGTATTGCGTATGCCGCATAGTGGTGCACAAATGATAAGGGGTGGTAGTAGTCTTGGCCCCAAGCTGGGGGTGCTAAAGTAAAGTTGGTTTTAGGATGGTTGTTGATGTCATAGAAAGAATTGCACTTCTGAATTTGCAGTTATGTCATTCTGCTGAAGCATGAGAGAGGGAGTTTATATAATTTATTGATATACCACCCAGGCTGAAGGGCATCAGAGTGGTTTTACATACACTACAAACAGGTACTGAATACATTCCCTCCTCCCAGAAGGACTCACAATCTACATGTGTAGCTGAGGCAATAGAGGTTAAGTGGCTTGCCCAAGGTCATAAGGAGTGCCTATAGGACTAGAACCCCTACTCCCTCCGGCCTGAGATTGCTTTCCCTAAGGGGGAATCAAAACCCTAGCCCGGGGTACTATATCCCAACCACTGAGGCCACTCCTCCCACTGAGAATACCGAGTAAATCAGGGAATATGAAATACTTCAAGTTGTGTGAATAAAATTTAGAAATAAGTCATGTTCCCAAAATTGTTTTCAGAATAATTTCTCAGATGATTAATCCAAATTTCCACCTGTCCAAAACTGAAGGTATTTATTTAAGTAGTAAATACGCATACATGCACATATAGACACATACACGCACATGGTTTTCTCACCTGAACTTATGTCATGAACCTATATACAACTATATTTAGTCTCTTTAAATCTGGACCTATCTCAGGGTCATAATTTCAGGTGAGAAATGCATGTGTGTGTACATACATACCCATATAGCTTTCTCACGTAAGGCTATGCCCCCAGAGATATCTTTATAACTAGGTGTTTATATTTAGCCTTCATGAGCAGAGTACATTTTAAACCCTTTTATATAGCTGGTTGACTCTTAGCAAAATCTTTAGAAAACTGTCCTGAAGTTAAAAATTATGCTTAGCTTTATGAAGGATCTGTTTTTCATATAAGATACTTAGGGGTATGTTTACTAAACCTTCTTAATGTTACCGGCGTTAGTTGCAGTCTTACTGTGACGAATGCCATATAAGGTAATGGGCGTTCCGGTCTTAAGGTAGCATTTCGGGTTATCGCACGATAAAGTCTGTTATCATGCGATAGAGGGAGCTGTGGCACGTTAACGTGCATTAGCCTTAATTAGGCACGCTGACCTGCAATCACAGCAACAGAGGTGTAGCACACTGGTTAATACATTAACTGCTGATACAGTGGTAATTAGTTTGATCCCTCAGTGAGCTCAGTTAAAAGGCTGTCTGAGGCAATCCCTTTTCCTGCTTGTAACAGTCAGACACATCCCAACAATCTGCACTGCCAGCCAAAAAAGCCTCACCCCAGTGCCACAACCTAATGCACCTTTTAGGGCGCACCATAAGGCACATCATAAAGCACCACGTCATCCAAGGCAGGTCATAATGTGCCCCAGAGGGCAGCAGGAATGGTTGGCACCCTCCAAGGTAGCATATAAGGCGCCCCATAAGCTGGCCACAAAAGATGCCCCAGGGATGCTAAGGTGACACAGGAGTTGGTGCCCAGGGGCACAAAGGTGCCCCAAGGTCACAAGCATGAAATGTATGGCTCAAACACAGATGTAACCATAACACTGCACAGAGCACCAAGGAAAGGCAATGAACAAGTGATGGAAGGAAGTAGATGACGGAGCTCATGGACCAGCCAAATCTGTGTGCAGCCCAAGTGGCAGCAGGTAAAGTAGACAAACATATCGGGGGCAGCTGTACCGATGTACAGGGTGATGGCAATGTACAGTGCAACAATGACAGTGTGTGGCAGAGGATGGGGATACGTGTCCACCAGAGGAGGTAGAGGTGACAGGATAAGTGCAATGACAGGAGGACAGAGGAGAGCAGTGCCATGCAGAGCAGACACAGGAGAGGCAAGCATGAAGAGCCACAATGCAGAAAAGTGTGCCAGTGCAGGACATGGGGTAGCAGCCTCAACAGTAGGGCAGGACACCACAGAGCTTGCAGACACAGATAGACTGACAGAAGGATGTTTGGCAACAGTGATGAGGGTATAATGTGCCAGCAGCACAGATCATCACAGATAGGATTGTAACAGGAATGCAAAGTGCATGTGGATGAGAGGCATAAAATAATTAGAACAGAGAGGACTCAAACCCATGACCAGTAGCACAAATGGCAATGCACAAACCGGTAGGCTACAACACCAACATGAGTGTCATAGCAAAGGCACATCTGTACAATTTGTGCTGCCAGCAGAAACACCCTCACCTCATTGCCATCACCTACTGTGCCCTATGGGGCAGGAGGGGTGTCTGGACCCACATGCGGATCCGGGGCAGAGCCTACCCACCCGCCTTCTCGGGGCCAGCGTGAGGGGACAGGATCTGCCACCAACAGACCCACATTCTACATCTTTGCAATGGCAGCAGTGGAGGGACATGATGAAGGGCTGTGGGACCAGCTAGCCCGGTCCTGCAGGGAACGGGCCGCCCTCCAAGGCAGTGAATGCAGATCTGTTTGTATCACACAGGGCACTGGCAGACAGGCGGTAGGCCTGTATACACTCAGATGCCCCCCCACCACCATCTGACATTCACCAGCAGTGGGCACTGTAAGTGTTCACCCTGCAAGGTGCTCCAGCCATACACACGCTAACTGCAGACGGTCTGCTAGCTAGTACATAGTGCATGTTCCTGGTGAAACTGCGCACCCAGAGTTGGTATGTCAGTGATTGGGCCCCAACCGTGGAAACTCCCAGAAATCACTTGAGGGAAACACTGTATGGCACTATGTGGGGACCTAGCCATGCCATGGTCACTGCTCAGTCAGGGTGCGAGTGACCCCCCAGCATGACATGCTGTGGTCACCATGTCCCTGCAGGTGGTGGTCAGCCAATACAATGTCCCAGCCATTGCCATATGCCCTGTGCAGATGCATCCTGCCCAGGCTGCCCTGTCCGGCCCATACTCACAGTACCTTGCTCCTCATTATGCACATAGGTAGGCTAACACTGGAAACAGTGCAAACATTGTGGGCTCCTCAAGGTGTGGCCAGCCACAAAACACTTGATAGACATACACACACTCCCACACCTATTTCAGCATTGTGCAAATATAGAGGTAGTTGGCATCTGACATTAATCATAGCAACCACTTGATATATGTGGAACATGCTTCAAGGTTTATGACGGCATTGCTAAGGTATGCGGGTTCTAGTATTGGTAGATGCTGCTCCGCTCAGGGCCCAACAGCCTGACCCTCCATGAGGCTTTGGATAGTGGAGCTGGCCAATGCTCTGGGGCAGAGGTTCCCAACTCCGGTCCTGGTGGGCCCAACACGATTCAGGTTTTCATGATGTCCCTAATGTATATGCAGGAGATACATTTGCATACAATGGGGGGCGGTACATACAAATGCATCTCAAGCATATGTCTTATGGACAGCATTACACCTGAATGGTGTTTGCATACAATGGGGGGCGGTACATACAAATGCATCTCAAGCATATGTGTTATGGACAGCATTACACCTGAATGGTGTTTGGCCCTCCAGGACTGCAGTTGGGAGTCTCTGCTCTAGGGACTGCACATGTCTATGGTGAATGTGCTCTGTAGGGTAGACTATAGGCGTTTATGGCATGTTTATTTTATCTGCACAAAAAGTTCCTTCCTTATTACCATGGTTTAGTACTGGGTAATATATGGGACATGGTCTGCAGGAGTCACAGCTGGGACTTGGACCTGTGACCACCTGCCCCTGGATGCACTGGATGGGTGTACTGCACCAAACTGTTCCACAGAGGTAGGTCATTCCCTGGGCATACCATTACTGTTGGTCAGACGGTCAGACATTTTTTGCAGTGCATGGCACCCACCTAGACAGGGCTTGGCCTTGGTCTGCTGTGGGCAGATGCCACTGCCCCCCCCCCAACACTAACACCCCTCTGCCACCATGCTGACATGCACTTATGCCGGTGCTGCTGGTGGTGTGCAGTCCCAGGCCATCCAATGTGCCGGTAGGCGGCTGCCTATGGTGTGTAATCTGGGGTAGGGGTGCCTGCATGGACATCCATGCTTCCCCCCAGAACCACCTGCCAATGTTCTGTTCCATTTGGGGTATTTGCTAGGTACTGTCCTCTGGGACACTGTGGGACACAGACACTTGTGGGCATGTTTGACCTTGATCAGTTGCTGATATTGCGTTCCTGTTTCTCTATGTGTCACCTGGGCATCTTCCTAGCCTGCCATATGCTACAGCTGCCCCACTGCATGTCACGCCTGCAGTCCCCTGTACCCCATTTGCAACCACACCATAGTGCCCTTTCATACTTGGGCACTATCTGCTGCTGCTGCATATGTATCACTACTATCATTGTTCTTGGTCTCCCTGCCTTTGCTGCACATTGCTGACTGAAATGGTTACTCTCTCCTTCACTTTTGCCTCTAACGGCAGGTTTTCACGGGCGCTATTTTTCGGACCTTAATTTCATGGTGATAGTGTGCCTGGGGCCTCTCTCTGCCCACTCTCAGCCCATTGACCCCTTCTCTCCGCCCCTGGGGAGCCTTACTCCACCCTCTGGAGAGCCTTACTCCACCCTCGGTGCACCTTACCGCCGCAGCAGACGTTATCGCATGGTAATGCGCCATTATCACATGATAATGTCACGTATCACACGATAACCTCGCAGCTGCGACATTAGTGCCATTTAGTAAACATACTCCTTAATATAAGATGCTCATTCATTTACTATGAAATCATTCAGAACATACAATTTGTGAAAACAAGTTTAGCACATTTCTAATAAGTAACCAAAAAATATAAATGGCCAGAAAAAGTTTGCATTCAATGATACTTATCTCGTTAGCAAGGCTTGAAATGTTATTTCATATCTGTCAAGCTGTTACAGATTGCATATGACCTTTCAGCAACCCTGGCTTGTGTAATATTAATATAAATGAGCACGCGGGAATGTCAGTATATGAACTAGCTTCATAAAATCAATGGATATGAGCTGAGAGAATTTATACAAATCTCCCTCCACCTATTTATTAGCACATTATAAAACTGGTTCCATTTTAATATTTAAAATTTTCTTAATAAAACGATCCCCCATCATCTCTACTTATTTGAGAAACATTTTATTCATTTTCTTTGTGAATTCTGTAATAACCCAACTCTTGGGAACTTGGATAGAACCTTACTAGAACTAAAAGACGTTAGTTTTAGACTCAAAATCAGTCAAGCTCAGACCCATAATCCCTGGAATAGGTGCTTCTATATCAAAGGTGCTTCCTAATATTCCATCACTCATTTGCTAATACAGTTGTATTTTAGTATTACTGGAGGGGATAATCAGCATAAGCCACTGCTGCTGATGTCTAACTCTGGGGCAATACACAACCACCGGCATTAAATAGCTGGGTTAATGCAGAACCTTGAAGCTAACCGGGCAACGGCTCAATATCGCCACTGCTTGGTTAGCTTCTGCAGGTAAAGTTAGGCCAGAATTTTCCACACCTTACTTTACCCACATCACCAACCAGGCAGCTGCTCAATATCACCACTTCCTGGTTAGTGATGGGTGCCACCTCTTCTCCGTCCTGTCCAGGAACAACCTTAAGATGCCCCAATGCTAACCCCTAGGGCCCGATTCTGTGCCACGAATAGCGGGAATGGACATCCCAATGGGACATCCATCCCTGCTATTTGTGCCTTCTCTGGCCGTGTCTAACTTCCCCGCTGGTTGTTCAGGGAAGTTAGAGGGGAGCAGGGAAGGGGCGGCTCGGGGGCAGAGTCTGGGCTGTCATCAGCCCTTAACGACATGTGCAGAGAATTTATTCCACCTCCAAGGTGGAATAACTTCCCTGGATGGTTTTTTTGGTACCTTCGGGGCACAGATGGGGCGGGGGGGGGGGGGGAGGCCCAGAGGACATTCCCCGCAGCCCAACCCTGCCCTTAGGAGGCCAGATCGGGGGTCAGGCTGCAGGGAATAAACACCTTTATCTGGCAGCTGACATCACGGCTTTTAAATTGAGCCATGGTCCAATGGCAACTGGATGCCATGGTGCCATGACTACATTTAAAAGCCCTGACTGAGCTAGTCAGGTAGGTTATGTAAGTGCAGGCCGGACTGAATAGCAGTCCTGTCCTGCACGTCCATGACTGATCGCGATTCTGATCCCCTCTGTACGTTCGGTTCACACTGGACGTACTGAGGGGAATCTACATCCTGAACGGAATGAGCCCTTTAGTACCGGAATGAGCTCAATATTCATCTCAGTGGCAATTACATGTTTTGCAGGTCTTTAACCATGTCCAGCTTCCATAGTTGCTTCCATAACGTGAGACTGAAGTTTATTAAAATCCCAAGAGGGCTGAACTTTGTATATGAAATCCAGGCTCCCTGATATTGGTTGAATAGTAAATGGAATAGCCATATATGCTTTTTTGTTCTTTGTACCCTCATAAATCTCACAATAAACTCATTTATAAAGCATCACAATCCGGTTATTAAATATTTTTGTGTACCTTCAAATATCTATTTTGCATTATTATGGCAAAAGAATACCAAAATTGCTTTGAGACAGTATGATCATTGGTCCATTTTTTTCAATTTTATAAGAGCTCATTCTCTACTCTTAAATAAATAGCTCATTCATTCCCTGACACAGTAAGTACTACTTTTCTGAAAAACTTTGTTACTTAGTTTTCTGCTTGAAGGAGATACTCTGTTACTTGCTTTTCTGTTTCAAGGAAGTCATTAGTTTTCACAAACAGGTCCACTTCACTCCATCACTGTTTTAATTCTAAAAGCAAGAAAATGGCATCAACGTCTTGATACATATCAATCCTGCAATGAAACACATCACTATTTTCAAACTAATGATTGACATTTGATTTCTAAATTTAACCCAGTAGGGGTCACTGTTTTAAGGGAAATGTCCCAAACTATTCTCTATAATTCAACCAGTAATCCTGGTTGCCTCCTCTTACATCTTCCTTGACAGAATCAATCACCCACCATCTCAAATAGAATGCTGTTTATCGATTGAATGCTGGACCTGTGGTGCAGCTAACGCTCTTGATGTGATTCAACATTTATGTTCATTCAATCAGATCTTAACCACCCTCTTGGTTCATCCTATATATTTTAATCCACAAGGACATTTGATATTTTTTTTTCTAAGTGCCATCAAGTCAATGCTGACTCCTGGTGACCCAGCAGCCCCTGGTTTTCCTTGGCAAGGTATGATTGGAAGTAGATTGCCAGGCCTTTTCTTCTGAGGCAATAGAAAGTAAAGTGACTTGCCCAAGGTCATAAGGAGTGCCAGTAGAAATCATACTCAGATCTCATGGGTGACAGGCTGTTGATCTAACCACTTGTAGTTTTCAATTTAGTCTGATATACTTTCTTCTCTTAAGGGTCCAACCAATCAGATCAGACAATAGTAAGATCACACCAAATGCACTCACCACATGAATCATGAGATCCTTTCTCACTAATAACATCCTGTAATGATTTCCCCAGAATTTCTCCAATATTCTGACCTCTATGTTACCATTGGTTTACTTCACAGGACATCATGTAATGTGAGGATGTGCAAATATTTATAAATCACTGTTGCTAACTTAGGACCTATATGCAAGTATGGAAAAGAACAAACAATTCTCTCCTCACATTTGACTGAATGAACATAAAAGTTGAATCGGGAAACAAGGACATTGACTGCACTGCTGGTCCAGCATTGGATATATAAGCAGCATTCTATTCAAAATTTTAGATGGTGGGTAATTGATTTTGTCAAAGAAGACGTGAAAGGAGACAACCAGGATTACTGGTTGAACTTTAGAGAACAGTTTTGAATATATTTTTTTTTATTAGTATACACTGTAATTTTATTACAAAGTGAAAAGAATTACAATCAAGTCCACATCAAGGGGAGGGAAAAGGGGCAAAAACAGGAAATATCATCCTTAAGAAAACAAGAAAAAAACCCAAATATATACTGGTTCCATGATAACAATACTAACCCTAAAACTTAGAAAGGAAGTGAGTAACATTCTCTCTAAACATTTTCTTTACCAAGCAAAAATACATTCAGTTGATCAGATTCCATGAATATATACTTTGTCTGCTCATTTATCAAGATACACTTACATGGATATTTTAAAAAGAAAGAGGTCCCAATTGCCAAGTTTTGAATATTTTCACTTAAAACAGTGACCTCTACTGGTTTAAATTTAGAAAAGGAATGGCAATCATTAGTTTGAAAATAATGATGTGTTTGATCACATGATTGATATATATTAAGACGTTGATGCCATTTTCTTGTTTTTAGAATTAGAAAAGTGATGCAATGAAGTGACCTGTTTGTGAACAAGAATGACTCCCCTGAAGCAGAAAAGCAGGTAACAGAGTATCTCCCTGGAGCACAAAACCTAAGTAATGAAGTCTTTTTAAAACATATTACTGTGTCAGGGAAAGAAAGGACTATTTGCAGTATTTAAGGGTAGAGAATGAACTCTTATAATATTGAAAAAAATGGACCAGTGATGATATGTGTATTAGAAGGTCCACAAAAATATTTAATAACTAGGTTGTGACACTTTATAAATGAGTCTATCGTGTGATTTATGAGAGTATATTGAAGACTCATTGAAACTGGATAGTTTGGTTTTTGTTCTTTGAGCAGGTCATACACTGGGACCACTACATTTTTTTGGGGGGGAGGGGGGGCTCAATCTACTTTATTTCAGTAGACCAAAAACAACCATTGGATTTTGGCCGATTCCTGTTGCAATAGAAAGGGTGGTGATAAGCAGGCAATCTCCACCATACCAAACACTGACATAATGAGACCAGGATGTTACACAGACGATTGCGGAGAGGTCTTTGGTTGGGTCCATGGTGGAGGTGCAGATATTGTGCTGCTACTATTGCACTGAAGAAGAATCTTAGGGAGTCTTTTACTAATGGACACTAGCTGGCAGTGCGTGTTCTGGGGTGTGCTGAAGGGGAGCTGAGACACTTGCTGTCAGCTAGCACAGGGCCATGACATGCAACATGATTCCTGAGCTAACTGTATAACCCATGTTAGGGGCACTAGTGGGAGGGGTGCAGAATGGGCATGGTGAGATCAGGGCAGTTATTATTGTATTTACATCACACGCTAACTGTATTAGCACATTCACCTAACGCTACTTTAATAAGTGGCGTTAGGTACATCCATACTGTGCTAGGGGAGAGGGCACCACATTAACTACCAAGGAAATGCTTTGCACGCTCCCAACAGTTAACACAGTAGTGTTACGCATAACACAATATAGTTACCCCCAACGTTATCCACGTTTCTAGTACCTGTTCTGTGTAAACGTAGTGCAGCTTGCTGCACTGTGTACTACTCTGTTTCATGTAAACCGCACTGATGTTGAATAGCGCGGTATAAAATAGAATGTAAATAAATAAATAAATATGGCACTATAAGAACATAACGAATGCAATACTGGGTCAGACCAAAATCCATCAAGCCCAGTATCCTGCTTCCAACAGTGGCCAATCCAGGTCACAATACCTGGCAGGTTCTCAAACAGGCACACAGGTTCACAATGCTTTTCCCAGGGCAAGCAGTGGATTTCCTTGGTCCTCTTTAATAATGGCTTATTGACCTTTCCTCCAGGAACTTATTCAAACTTTTTTTTAAACCCAGCTACACTATATCCTCAAGTGCAGAGATGTTTCTCTCCATAGAAAGATTCAAATAGTCCAAGCCAAGGTATTTTCGATAACGTCATATGGATGCAAAGGTTGGACAATGAAAAAGATAGACAGGACAAAAATTGATGCCTTTGAATTATGGTGCTGGCAACGAATACTGTGTATACCATGGACTACCTGAAGAACAAACCAGTCAGTACTAGGGGATATCAAACCAAAGCCATCTTTGAAGCTCAGATATTAAGACTTCATCTTTCATACTTTGGACTTATCATGCAAAGAGAGAGATCATTGGAGAAAGACATCATGCTTGGCAAGGTAGAAAGTCACCGTGAAAGAGGAAGGGTGGCAATGAGATGGATCATACAATAGCAGTAGCTATGGATACCACTCTATCAACAATAAGCCGCTTGGTTGGAGGCCGAACAAAGTTTAGGACAACTATCCGGAGAGTCACCAGGAGTAGACACCGACTCGACGGCACTTAACAATAAACCAGGACCATTTTCAGACACTATGCCAGGGTATCATCACCCCAGTACTGGATTATGACAACTCACTCTACCAAGGACTCCCTAAGTAAACCACACATACCCCCTTATAGCTGGTGCAGAACACAACAGCATGCATCATCACTGGAACAGCCAAAACAGACCATATCACACCTGTACTATGTCAACTACATTGGCTTCTAATTCAAGCTTAAGCCAAGTTCAAGGTGATATTGATCATTTTCAAAATCCTGCATCATTCCTCAGTGGATATCCTAGAGGACTTGGTCATAAGAGACTGAGGCACACGCCCCAGGGGAAACAACAACAAGCATATGCTCATTCTACCAAAAAAGCAAACAGTCCACTTCCAAAAGAACCCTCTCGTTAGCTGCACCCCACTTATGGAACACCCTCCCCAATGAAATGTGAACCACCGGAGAGATCAAAGACTTCAAAAAGAAACTCAAGACCCTCCTGTTCATAGACCACTATAGAAACATCACATAGTCTAGCTAATGCACTGGTCCCCCGCCTCAAACTCGTCAGACCAATAGAACTGCTTTCTGATAACACTGGTCAACAAATTTTTACAAAAGTCATGTTACTGAAATAAAAGTAGTCATTTCTTATCAATTTGTATATGCTGAACACGAATATGACAGTGAAATTGCAAAGTTGGCTCTAAGTTTACATCACAAAATGCATGTCAATAGCAAATATAACAGGCCTTTGGTTAATACCTGTAAAAAAACAAGTCATAGACAACTTCTTAGATATTTTTGCCTATCTCTTGTACAGCTGTTCGGGAGCTTCTCTGGGGAGTGTCCAGCAGTAGTCAGCCAGCATTGAAGTGAACCATTTTCCCTGGTATCTTTGCTCCATTGTTGCGATATCCTGGTGAAAACGTTTGCCCTGTTCATCACTAACCATACCACAGTTGTCAGGAAAGAAATTGAGATGGGAATCAAGGAAATGGATCTTTAGAGACACATTGCAGCCAAGTTTCTGATACTGCATCAGCATGTCTTCTACTAGTTCCTTGTAGTTTTCTGCCCTAACATTCCCGAGAAAGTTTGTTGACACTAGGCGAAAAGCATTCCATGCTTGTTTCGCATCACCCTGCAGCAAGTTGTTGAACCGGTAATCTTTGAAGAGCTCTCGAATCTGAGGACCCACAAAAACTCCCTCTTTAATCTTTCCTTCGCTGAGTCAAGGGAATTTTTCATGCAGGTATCGGAAAGCTGGCGAAGTGCAGTCCATGGCTTTCACAAAGTCTTTCATCCAACCTAGTTTGATATGAAGGGGTGGTAGCAGGACTTTTGAGCCTCAACTAGAGCTGGGTGCTGGATATTCTTCTCTCCAACTGTTACATTTTGTCTGTGATTCCATTCCTTCTGCAAGTAGTGCCAATCCCTTGCTCGGCTATCCCACTCACATAAGAAACACATATATTTTATATATCCCTGCTGCAGTCCCATTAAAAGGGCAACTACCTTCAAGTCACCACAGAGGTGCCAGCTGTACTTGTTATAGTTAATGGAAGTCAGTAGATGCTTTAAGTTATTGTATGTCTCTTCATGTGGATGGCATGCGCTACTGGAATATATGGAAGACGGTTTCCATTGTTCAAAAGCACAGCCTTCAGACTCAGTTTCGAAGAGTCTATATAGTCTCCAGTCTTGTGGGTCATGAGTGATTTTTAAGGCATTCATGAGGCTTTCACTAGCAGAATAGAATACCAGATTACTTTCCTTTCTGAAGAAAGGCTCCAACTGCTGGTGGCGCTTTCAATATGAAGTAATGTTGACATCTTCTTCTAGAAGATTCCATTGTTGAAGTCTTGATTCTAGCAATTCTGCCTTGTTTTTGGATAAGTCCAAATCATGAACCTGGTCATTTAGTTCTTCCTGTGTTATTCTGTGTGGAGTTGATAATTCATCCCAGTCAAAATCTAGGTCACTGCATGCTGACGGACCAGAAGAACAGGTCGGCTCACCGTTGTCCTCATCAGATGAATCAGGAAAATATTCTGATGGAGGTTCTGGAATAGGAAGTCCCTCACTATGTGGAACTGGTCTCAATGCAGATGGAATGTTTGGGTAGACTATGCTCGACTTCTTTTGCTTCGTTATTCCACTGGAAAGAGGAGGAACCAAGCAGAAGTAACAGTCATTTATGTGGTTGTTTGGCTCTCTCCACACCATGGGGACTGCAAATGGCATTGATGGTCTTTTGCAATTCAACCACTGTGAAAGCTGTGTTGTACATGTATCATAGCATACATGCAGGGCCAAAGCTTGTCTTGGTCACCAATCTTTCATCTGAAGTAAATATGATATGCCTTCTTCAGTTGAGAAGTGATACATTTCTTCTGGTTGACAAATGTCACTTCCCCACAAATGTAGCAGAAATTGTCAATGGTATTAACGCACTTTCATGGCATTACTGTTCTGTATTGTACCTAAATGGCTAAAATTATATTATTAATAAGTTACATGTAATGTGATAAGGAAGCTTATCATAGCTCAGGTAGGAGCTATAGAAAAGATGATGTGACTCTGAACAAGCAACCTGTCAGTTCTGGTAGAAGCAAGAAAACAGAGTTTTCACATAAAAGACTACCAGTCCCAGAATGCACCAGGTTTCCAGCAGCCATGAGAGGGGCTGAAGTGAGAGAATGTGTGTGCAATCAAGAGAGCTATGAGGTAATCCCTAAGCACTCATCTCAAAGGGCAGGGCCTGATTCAACACAGCTGCGCTGTGTTAGGGAGCAGCACACATTAGAACTGGATAAGAATAGAGCTTATTCTTCAGATAACAGCTACAGAGGGAGGAAGAGATACAGAGACAGCAACGGCTACAAGCTCAAGCACCAGTATCACCTGGAGAAACAGAAGCCAAGCCAAGCAGATAGAGAGAGAAGGAAACTCTCTGGAAGGAAGAGAAGAAAGGCCATTGGAAGGTCTGGGAGATTCCAAGGCAGTACCCATACTGGGAGGTATTCCAAAAGCCAGCAGAGTCCATTGGACTGGATTCAGCCAGAGGAATGGAGTGGCAGAGATAGGAATCACCAGTGGCTACCTGGAAGAGAGAAGACTGCATGTGGAAGGGACTTTCAGACCAAGGCCAGAAGGTATGTGAGAGAAGATCCAGTGTCCAGGGATCAAGATTGGAAGGCTGGACATCAGAATTGGATTACATATTGGCCAGGCTATACAGAGAGGAATAATGATAGCAGGAGAGGCTCAGGTATGAACACTGATCCAGACCCTATCTATAATAGAGAATGGCAGCAAGGGAATAAGCATTCTCATGATAGTGCCTTAATGAAAGACTCATCTGGGCCAATGTATGATATAGACCCTATGATTGTTGATGAAGAGGGATATACAGCAGATGAAACTATTTATATGGACTGTTCTCTATCTAAATGCTATTGCTAGTTTTTCTGTGAGCAAACACATCAGCCATCACAAAGAAACCTAACTTTGTTCTTTATTTCCACTGCAAACAGCTCTTAAAGCAGGATTTGGGCTCACACAGTAGCAGCCAGCCAGCTAAAGGCTTTCAGCTGGTTCATTGATAGTAATTAGGGCTGCACCTGATTGTGTGTGTGAGCAAGGGAGAATCACTGCTGAGATCGGCGTGGAAAAATAAGCAGAAGTTAACCTAACCAGCAAAGTTTATTCTTTACTTTGTGCCTTTGTATTTGGTAATTATTTGCTAAGAAAACATTAGCTAATTGCCTGACAAGCTGAAGGTTGTTTCTGGTTTACTTTGTGACTTTTTGTTATCCATTTTAAACACTGCAAGCAAGTAACCTCATTTATAGTGCTATCAAGCATACATGTGCTGGGTGAATTAAACCCCATCAATAAAAGAAGTATTTTATTGATCTTACCACTTGGTTTCACAACTTAAATTATTGTCATCAGCTGTGTTTGGGAGTGAATGAACTACAATACCCACAATACCTTGCAAGAATCATATGAATATATGCATCGTCAAGATTGTGTAAGTTCTCACCCTAGGCAGCCGTCTGACAGTAACAGTAGCTTAAAATGTCTCGCACACAGTCTGAAATATTTTAAATGCTCAACCTTTCCGACTGCGAATAGTACACTGCTGACGTCAGATGGCTTCAGCATCCCTCTGGCAGTAGTATTGCATTGCATCAGAAAATGATGCAATCAACTCTGGATGATGTGTGCATGCTGGTATTATGCAATGTGATGCAATATTACATCATTCAAGGCTTACTTGGGATGTTGTTGATGTCCTACTGGATAAATTTACACGGTGAAATGTCAAAATGAACTACATGCAATATCTTCAAAACGAGAGCCAATAATTTTTTTCAATGTTATATTCATGTTAAGCTCACCAAGATACTACAGATTAGGGCCTTTTAAAGTCAGTAATGATTTCAATGTTGACCAATGTAACCTTACCAAACTGTAAATAAATCAAGCCAACTGTAAATAGTTTATACCTTGTTAAGTACCCTGCATGCCAACCACTTTGGTCCTAGTTAATTCAATCTATCCATTTTGATTGAAGAATAAGGCAGTATAGAAGTCTGGTTAAATAAATAAAATAAATACTCTGTTCTGGTGGGTCCCCAAAGTGCATGTGGAGAAAACCACAAAAAAACAGCATTGGCAAGAAAACCAAAAACCACTATTCAGAACTTTGTTTTGCATTTCTTTGACAGAGCGGAATAAAACAAAACTGAAGAGCTGAGAAGACCATGCACATAGGAAGGTCTGTGCATGGTCAGAAATTGTCTTAATGGTTAATATTTATGTAAGTGCTCCAATGAAGTATTTTTTTCCAGTTTATACTGTGGCTCCAATTGTCTGTTATTGGTAGTCAGTCATGTTCATTATGTACATAGAGCTTATTGCTTCTGTTGTGCAAATGAAGGGTCTGACCTAGATTCCCACCTAATACTGTTACAATTTAGCTTATATAGATTTTATGGAAGTAATTGTGCAAAACTTTTCTGCATATAAGCACTGCTGTATGTGCATGAAAGTCTCTTATGAAATTAGCTCACACCTAAAAGTACACACGGTGTACTTAGGAACATACTTGTAGAGTAGTCATGATAAGGCAAAGAGTCTGGGTGAAGCATGGATGGAGTTTGATTTTTGTATTTTACGTGCAACACCTTAGTTTGCATGTAAAATAGTTTGCATTTTATAAAATATGCACTTTATGTGCTAGCATTTACAGCTATTCCTGGGCAGGCATATATGTCTGTCCCCACAATCTAGGCACAGTTTCTCTGGGATTTATGCTAATATTTTACAACAACACATAGGCACTGATATGTATTTATAAAATAGGTTGAAAATAAGTGCCTTCTCCAAACTTAGATGCCCTGTTATAAAATTACTCTTTCAGAGCTTGAGGACTTTACTCTGTTAAATAAATAGTTCCTTTCCTCAATTAAATCCAACCAGTCCTTGCTGATTTTTAACTCAGAGCCCTTATTGTTTTGTCATTCTGTCATTTCAGATAATAAATACCACAAAACAGGGGCAGTATTTCCTGTGCTTCTGTGCAGCGCTGTGAATGTCTGATAATGTTCTATAGATGATTACTGATGATCGCAGCAGCCTTCAAGTGCTATGTTCCCTTCATTATGTCATTGCAAGTGCACTGTTTCTTTGATGATTGACATGATAATCAAAGTACTGTCTTCAAGTTGTGAAATACCACATTAAATTTAAAAAAAAAGGTAAAGCTGAACAAATCACATAAGCTTTTTGCATCTAAGAGAAAGAATGAGACTTCGAATAGAAAGTCTAGTAAGGATATACACACGGCAAAAATGTTCAGTTCACTTTCCTGACATTTATGCCTTTTTACGGTTCAATTCACACATTAATTTTAATACAATTTTTTAAGGCACATTAGAACTTTTCAACATGCACTAATACACATTAATTCATAGGTTAATATTTCGTTAAATCAATGTATTGTTTACTAAAGTTTCTATGAGCCACTGATGAGCTGAATGTGTATCCCTATTCTTTAGCACAGTGGTTCCCAAATTTGGGGTTAGAACCCCAAATGGGGTCACATCATTATGGGTGGATGGTGTCACAGAAACATGAAGCGTTGAGGCATCGATGATGTCCGAAGGAAATCGTGATGAATGAAGCTCTGTTGGCTTGCGGGAGCTGCTTTAGAGAGCTGTATAATAAATTTAGTATTAGAATCCCTGATTAAGCCTGGTGTGGTGAAACAAAAGCTTTTGTCTGGCACTTCTAAGATACAGAAGAAAGTTTGCTGATCGTTTGAAGCTATTTGTGACTTTCACAGTAGCACTGTAGCTACCTGATATGCTTGTCAGATAAGTAACTATATGCTATTTAAGCAGCATCTATCATTCCTCCGCTGAAAAGTGTTTTGTCTTTCTTTTTTAAGAAGCACATTATTTGCTGGAGAATCTCAGCATTAGTTTGAAGATGTGAAATATATTGATATGAATAAATTATTAAGTTGAAAGACGTAGATATGAATAAATTATTAGATTATTTTTAATATATGGAGAATCCCTTAAAAGTACTTTTTTTGGATGTAGGTATTTGTTAGGTTAATCAGTATTTGTGATAACTGGATAATAAAATTGAGAGGGTATGACCCGTGATGTGAAGATCTATGACTTAACCCTATGGCGATTAGGTTCGCCAGATGTAGGGAAAAAGTTTTCCTGAGGTCTTTTTATACCCTACTGTAATTTGAAAGGTTTTTGAGAAATAAAAAATGTATTGGAAATATTTGGATTTTGGTGGTGTTAAGGGTATTTGGTTTGGTTTGTTAGTTTGAGTTTACCCTTTGGCAGTGAAGTTATATAAGTCACAGAAACATGACCATTCCCCCTTCTCTCTGGACTTTCACTGTGGCATGTACCAGTCAGCATGTGGCTTGTGAGTCAGTGAACATTCATAGGCCCTTGCCCCCTACTGGGTAAGCTTCCTCTTAGACTAGAAACCTATGCTGAGTACTCAAGGCTGTAGCACACACTACACACAGACACAAGGGACCCTGTGCTGACTAGTGCTACTGTCACAGTTGCCACTAACTGTTGCTACTGCCTCCATGCTTTAAATGAGTAGAGGGAGGGGAAGGAGATGTGAGACCTGCTATTTTAATTTCATTATTATCTGGGGTCACATTAATTTTCTGTTGTTAAAATGAGGTCAGAAGGGTTAAACATTTGAAAAGTACTGCTCTAGCAATTGACCATGCAGAAAAAAACTCCCCTGCTAAACAGATCAGAAACTGAAAAATGAACTGTTACACCAGCAACAATAGAAAATTAATTTTAAAAGACTAAAAAAGATGAAATCATAAACTGAAAGCAGGGTAAAAATGGCAGTCTTCTAGAAAAACTAGAGAAAGAACTTGAGGGCTTCAAATAGGAAGCACATCTAAAGTGCATGCTCCCTAGTAACCGAGGTACCCGTAAGCCCAACCCCGCACTTGACAATCCCAATAAACCAATCCACACCATATTATGGTAAACAGATGCTTGGTCGCAGCTTTATTAACAACAGTGAAATTCGGCCCAACATGGGCCAACTTAATATTGCCCAACATTGCAAACATACCCCCCCTGCCCCCCCCCCATTTCCGGATGATACCCCCCCAGCCATTTTAAGCAAAGTGGAGCACCATCCACCCCCCCATTTCCCTTCCGCCCGCCTCGCCGTTATTAGCAGAGGCAGGCTCCCGTTGCCTTCACCGGGTAGAGACCCCCAGCCGGGACGTCTCTCCCACCCCGGGAGCTGAACCGCTCCCACTCCAGGCGGCAACAGCCTCAAGTGCCCCCCGGGTCGACGAGCGCCCGCTCGTCACCCCGCCCCGATCAGCTAACCATTGAACAAACCCCCCCCCAGCCGCCACAACCCCCCCCCTTTTTGTTAAATGTGGGTGGGTGGGTGGGACCTTTTTCCAAGGCGAGCAGGACGAGAGAGAACGAGCACCAGGCGTGCACCTCTCTCGCATCCTGCCACCCCGCCTCCTCCATCTTCACAGCCAATCAGGCTGCACGATCACCAGGACGCGGCCCGCTCCTCTCCCCAGCAATCCCCCCCCCCCAGGAAACCCTACCCACGTGCAGGGTAGTCGGGCCCCGGGGACCCGGTTACAAGGCCGGCCTCGGGACCCGGCCCTGCGGCGACGGCGAGATTAACCGAGGTACCCGTAAGCCCAACCCCGCACTTGACAATCCCAATAAACCAATCCACACCATATTATGGTAAACAGATGCTTGGTCGCAGCTTTATTAACAACAGTGAAATTCGGCCCAACATGGGCCAACTTAATATTGCCCAACATTGCAAACATACCCCCCCTGCCCCCCCCCCATTTCCGGATGATACCCCCCCAGCCATTTTAAGCAAAGTGGAGCACCATCCACCCCCCCATTTCCCTTCCGCCCGCCTCGCCGTTATTAGCAGAGGCAGGCTCCCGTTGCCTTCACCGGGTAGAGACCCCCAGCCGGGACGTCTCTCCCACCCCGGGAGCTGAACCGCTCCCACTCCAGGCGGCAACAGCCTCAAGTGCCCCCCGGGTCAACGAGCGCCCGCTCGTCACCCCGCCACCGGCACAAGGGAAAACTAACCTTGTGCCGCCCCCACCAAAGAAAGCTGCGACCAGCACCAACCCTCCAAAGCTTCCTGCCAATCATTCAATAGCAGGTCCTGTCCAACCGGGGCAAGGTGCACCCCATCCAGCCGATACAGTCCGGCACACCGAACATCCGCCCATGGATGTAACACCTGAAGCCCCCCAGACTGCTGGACCCAGCGCCCGATCTGCCTATTAATCTTGGTGAGGCCTCGGGACCAGCGCCGCTGAGACCAGCAGGCAGGACGCGGGATAATATCCGACCATATAATGGCCACGCCCGGGAGGAGCTCCCGCACCAGTTCAATGTCTCGTTGCACAGTTCGGATGAACTGCAGACACGGCCAGCCCGCCAAGTCATTGCCACCCAGGTGTAGCAACAATCCGGCCGGGCGCTGCCGCGCTGAGCCATCTTCGCCTGTAAACAGGCCAGTAACTGCCACCATCGCATGCCGCGGTGCCCCATCCAGTGCAGCTGTACTCCAGAAGAAGCGAGACCAAGGTGAATGCCCAGCGGCCGAACTGCCGCCCGACGCTCCGCCCAATAGACGAAGGAGTGTCCAACGATCCACCAGTCTATCCGGTCCACACCATCTGAAAAAGGGAGAAAGAAGCCGCACTGCCACCAGGAGCCCACTCTGAAACAGCAAGAACAAACGTTAGGCCCCCCCCACCCCCCCCCTCATGGCTCGCTAGCTCCGCCCCCAGGAGGGTACCCCTACGGGCGAATATAGCCCTCGTACGCCCCGGACCGCCAACGACCAATGCGCTGGATAACCCGGGGATGGAGACCCGCCGCAGCCGCGCTCGTGGCCGCCCCGATCCGAAAAGAATGAGACGCGTAGCTGCGCTCGGCAAGGCCGAGAAACCGTAAAACCTGCCGCAGCACCGCCGTGAACTGAAACTGGGACGTGGGCCCGCCATCCGCATGCAGGAAAAATTTGCCCCGCGCCCCAGGCCGAAGCCGCAAATAATGCTGCAGAGTGCGCACCGGGCATGACGGGACTGGGGCAATCGCGGTGAGGAGCACCCAACCCCCTTTTCCAGCCTGATCAGTCTTAGAACGCGAGACATAAATACGTGCCACCGCTTCTGTCACTGTCACATGCTCTAAATCGAGCCCGCCAACGGCGCCCTGCCGCGTTGAACGCGGGACAAGCTCACTAACCCGAAAAGCCCCGAAAAACGCGGTCACGAATAATGCACGAAAAAGACTGTACTCAAAATCTGAGGATGCGATGCGGGGTAACGCCTCGCAAATCCGTAACAGTAAGTCGTGGGAAACTGGCAGCCGCCCATCCCGCGGCTGAGGCTGCACTCGCGCCCAACCGGCCAGCAAACGCCTGACCAAGAAGGACACCCGTGGGTTTCCCCAACCGGCCGCCTTGCAAAAGAAGGAAAAGCCTGCCAACGCAGCGACAACCGCAGACCGCGCCCAGCCAGCACCCTTCGCCCACAACACAAACTGTCCTACAAGCCCGTCCGGAACCCGCCCGCCAACCCAGCCCCTGTCGCCCAAGAACACACTCACCTGGGCATAACCACGCCGATACCCCGCCCAGGTACCGCGCGTCACCGAAGCCGCGAGCAACGCCATCACTTCAGGGTCCCAACACTCCAAAGATGCTCCGGAACCCGCGACGCCAACTCCTCCGCCTCGGGCGCCAGGCGCCGAAACTGCTCCCACTGGAAACGGGACAGAGCGTCAGCAATGGAGTTCTGTGAGCCTGGCACGTGCCGCGCCCTGGCAGCCACATTCAGCCGCAGACAAGCCAGCACGAAAAGTCTCATCAAAGAGGCGACCCACGGACAGCGAGGCGCGTGCCGATTGATCACCTCGACAACCGCCGCATTGTCGCACCAAAAGACTACTCGCCGATTCCGCAAGCGATCAGGCCAGACCCACAGAGCCACCACTAGAGGAAACAGCTCCAGAAAAGCGACATTGCGTACCAACCCCGACTGGACCCACGCCGCCGGCCAAGGTTCCGCACACCACGCCCCTTGGCAGTACGCACCGAAGCCGGAACTACCAGCCGCATCGGTGAATAAGTGTAAATCCCGGTTCGATATCTCCGGCAATTGCAACACCGAGCACCCATTGAAGGTGGCTAAAAACGAATCCCACACCCGGAGATCCGCACGCATGCCGACCGACACACGAATCCGATGCTGCGGTAACCGGACCCCAGCCATGGCCAACGATAAGCGCCGCGAGAACGGACGACCAATGGGCATCACCCTACAAGCGAAATTAAGATGCCCCACAAGGGACTGCATGACACGCAAGGTCGTCCTGGTCGCAGACCCCACGGACGCCACCAGCTCCTTCAACCTCTCAACCTTCTGGGCCGGCAAACGGACAACCATAGCGACGGTATCAATCTCGATCCCCAGGAAAGTGAGACAGGTGACCGGCCCGACGGTTTTGTCGGCCGCTATCGGAATGCCAAACTCCTCCGCTAGGCGTTGGAAAGCCTCGAGCAAGAGAGCACAAGCGCGGTCACTCCCTGAGCCCACAAAAAGAAAGTCGTCGAGATAATGAACTACCCCGCTAAGGCCCGTCCTGCGTTCCAGCACCCAGTGGAGGAAGGTACTAAAGGCTTCGAAGTATGCGCAGGAAATGGCGCAGCCCATAGGCATGCACTTGTCGAAGTAAAACGCCGACTCGAAACGGAAACCCAGCAATGGGAAAGCAGAAGGATGGACCGGTAACAGCCAGAAAGCGGATTCGATGTCGACTTTCGCCAACATTGCCGCAGCCCCAAACCGCCGGACCAGTAGCACGGCTGCGTCAAAGGAAGCGTAACGCACGGTGCACCGCTCACGAGGGATGCAATCGTTCACCGAAGCGCCCGGGGGGCAGGAAAGGTTGTGAATCAGCCGGAACTTACCCGGCTCCTTTTTGGGAACTACCCCCAACGGCGAAATGGTGAACGGCGAAAATGGAGGATCCCGAAAGGGCCCCGCGACCCTGCCCAAAGCGCACTCCTCCGCAAGCTTCCGACGCACGACCTCGACGTGAGCCGTAACCGAACTGGCGTTACGTGAACCCCCCCCCACCGGGGAGCCCTGGCAGGGAATAAGGAAACCCTCCGAAAACCGTGAAAAAGCAGCCGCCCCACCCCACACCGCCGCCCGCGCCCGTAACTAACCAGCCAAGGCTGCATAGCAGACACCCTGACCGGCGTGGGGGCCATGGTACCGCAAACCTCCTCACTTACCCCCCGCGGGGGCACCCGCCACACTTTTGCGACTGCACTTAAGGGCCGAGTGCCCACTCCCACACAAGGAGCAGACGTGTCTAAATTTACAGTCGGAGAACGGGCACGACGCCTTGTTGAAACGCCAACAGACGTCACCCCCCCCGGGCCCCCCTTTAGGCATAGCCTGCGTGGGGGCAGGGGCTCGAAAGGACCGCGCCCCCCCCGCCGCCAGCGACGCCCCCGCCCAACCGCGCCCGCCCCCGGCGCCCCCGCCCCGCGGGCGGGCGGACATCTGCGTCAACCACAGATCGATGTCCTTAGTTCCCCACGATAACTGCCCATTCTCCTCCATCATGTCCCGAAACTCCTCATCGTAATTTAACCAAGCCCACCCGTCATGAGCCTGGGACGCCGCTAAAATCGCATCCGCATATGCCAACAAGGCCCCAGCTTGGTCTGGGAAATAGTGACCCCAGACACTAGCCAGACGCAGAAAGGCACAAGTCCAGTTCAAGGTGTTGCGAGACGCCCGCCGCACCCTGCCCGCCTTCTCATCCTCCTTGCGCTTCTTACGGCTTTCACCAGAACGCCTTCTGCCGTCCAATAAGCGGAAAATATCAATGTACCTACGCCGCTTAATCCGATGACGCAGCTTCCGAGGCACGCCCTCCCAGAGTTCAGCACAGCGCACCACCGCGGGTCCCCCTCCATCGCCCTTCTCGCCCACCGCCGCCCCCGAATCGCTGGAAGAAACCGACGAAGACGACGACGAGGAGGACGAGGAAGAGTGACGACGGCGACGCCCACGCTTGCGCTTCGATCTCGCCTTCGCAGCCGCGCCATCTCCCGTCTCACGGGCCGGCGCCAACCCCTCCCCCTTGTCATACTCACCAGCGGTGGGGCAGGAAGCCACAGGAGCATCCCCGGGCCGGGGCGCCGCCGCCACATCGGACCGCACCTCCGAGGCGCCGGCCTGTCCCGAACCCGTCACCGTGCTCTCCATAGGCGCCCGATCCTCTGACGTCTGGTGTATCTGTCGGGGAAGAAGAGAAGAAAGACCAGCAGCCATATGCCCAGACGCGCCCTGTGCAGGGGCCGTCCCGCCTCCCCAGCCCCAAGTGGAGGAGCCCTGACCACCCGCTTCCCATGCCGCGGGGCCGCGAGGCCCGTAGCCGCCGGACCCACCATGCCCCGCAGCAAACCAATCACCCCAAGGACCCTGCCACGGCCCCATACCGAATGCCCACGGGCCCCAAGACCCGAAGCCACCCGGAGGCAGCAACTGCCCAGCAGAAAACCCACTGGGGGGCCCAGGGGGACCCACAGACGCGGCAGTGTCCCCAACCGGCACCATGGCCTCAGATGCCCCCCCCGCCGACACACCCACAGCACGCACGCCCCCCGGGGCGGCGAGCGCGGCGCCGGCCGCTGCCCCGGTAGACAACTGCCCTGGGCCACCCAAACCAGAATCCCCCTCCCCCCCTCCAGGCACCCTGTCCTGCACACCCTCCCGCACGACCCCTTGGCCCCTCCCCCGCTTTTCTTTCCCCCTGCCCCGCTCTCTGCGCGCCACAACAGGGACCCCGCCCGACCGGGCCCCCCCACCAGCAGCCCTCACCCCGTTAGACGCTGAGCCACGACCCTGAGCTGCCCGTGTCCCCATCCGCTTACCGCTGGCGCGCCCACCACCCCGGCGCGGAGTAGCGCCTCCGCCCATTCCGCTCAGGCAAGAAGCAGCCCCCCAAACCCAATCCCCAATGCAGTCCCCCACCAACCGCACAGGCCCACAGCAGTAGAGCCGGCAAAATTACCCCAGTGTAGGAGAGGAAACCCCCCTTTTCCCCCCGAACAGGCCTGCGCCGACCGCGGGCCGAAAATGCCGCCACCCCCCTCCCAGAGGCAGGAAAACGGCCCAAACCCGCAGCCCCAGCCAACACCTCCAAAGCCCGAACAGGCCGCCCCACGTGCAACAGGCCCGCAAGCACGCTCCCCCGACGCCACGCACACACCCCCCGCAAAACCCCGAAGGCACCGGAGGAGGAGAAGGAACCGGTGAACAAACCGGCAAGAGCCCCGAAGTCTCCCCGCCGCACCGAATGGGCCGGCCGCAATCAAATGGTCCCCGCGCAAGCTAACCCACCTTTTTCCAAGGCGAGCAGGACGAGAGAGAACGAGCACCAGGCGTGCACCTCTCTCGCATCCTGCCACCCCGCCTCCTCCATCTTCACAGCCAATCAGGCTGCACGATCACCAGGACGCGGCCCGCTCCTCTCCCCAGCAATCCCCCCCCCCCCAGGAAACCCTACCCACGTGCAGGGTAGTCGGGCTCCGGGGACCCGGTTACAAGGCCGGCCTCGGGACCCGGCCCTGCGGCGACGGCGAGATTAGTGTACTAGTCTGTGCAATATGATATCCCCCTGGCATGAAATCACTGTGTGGCGTTAGGAGTCACCATTTTGAAACATGGTGACATAGGCAGGAATATGTGGGCAACATTCCTGCCTTCTAACTAGTGGAATGTACTAGGAGAGGTGCTGGGGGTTTTGGCATCAGTGGCACAGCTTAAAGTTTCTTTGGGGGGGGGGGGGCAGGATTGTGGAGTTATGGCAACTTGGCCGCAAGTCTTTAGTTTGGAGGCAATCATGGATGGGGGATACATGACCACTGGGGGCCACCAATGATTATGTGGGGATTGGGGAGTCTGAGGAACTGACCTTGGAATCACTGGTTGCATCAATGATTTCTTTAGGGAATCGGGGGTTGGGGTTCAGAGCAGGTCACTGGGGGATCAGGGATCTGTGCCTGAATGGATCATTTGAGGTGAAGTATCAAGCCTCACCTCGGGTGATTCTTTTGCTCCCGGTTACATTGTTATGTCTGCCTATCTGGAGACTGCCAGGATAGAGCAAGAGAGAAGTAAGGGCATTCTGCCTAACTAAAAGGAGAGCAGCAGTGTTCAGTCTGCTATTGATATAGCTATGCAGGTAAATTTAGGACAAAAATGTGCACTCCTTATTTTGGTAGCTTGCCCCTAGTCGTATCACCACAGCACTATCACTGTGTCAGAGATGCCATTTTGAGCCCAGGCCATAATGAGGCAGGGACATCTGGGGAAAACTAATCCACCAGGGACTCCCCTGGTAAGCACCATGGGGCGGATTCTGGATGCTTAATCAGGGTGGGGGGTGGGGCTCTAAAATATACTGATTGGGATTAAGGAGTGATTTGGGGATACTGATCAGGGGATCAGGTTTTTTCTTTTTTAGCAGCAGGATGTGATAACCGCCTGCCACTGTTGCTGGTGGCACAGTGGTGAGAGACAGCACATGGTAAAGAATCAGGCGTTAACTGAATATGCAGTCCAACCCATTCTCCACTCAAAACCCGGCGAGTTCCTGCTCCATAATGCAGCTCGACATTAGGGAGCAAATTAGTTCATGCAGTCATGCCTGTGCTGTAAGGGCTATCATGTCCATGTGTGAAGAGTGAAGTAAGGAAGTCAAAGCAGACAATGATGAAAACTGTTCATTTTAATAAGAAACAGCCAGACCCTATATGCTATTTTCGGCAATGGCATGACTTCATCCTGGATCAGAGCATGCAAATACACTCATTAATTTCCACAGGATAATAAAAAGCAGATTGGAAAGGTCATTAATGAGCCATCTTGGACACAGTACTTTGAGAAGAAAACACTTCCATTGTAGCATCCATCTTCATCTTAAAGCTAGAGCAGCATACGCTAAAGCTGAAACCATCTTAGAGCCACAGTTCCCAGGGATTGAAACAAGCAGATCAGGAGATTTTAGAGTCCCAGAAAGTTATCCAGGTATTTGAAGAAATTAATGAGCACATTCCATGTACTTTGACCCCTGATGAAGGTGTACTATCGCCGGAACATGGCCATGTAGGGTCTGGCTGTTTCTCAATAAAATTAACTGTTTTCGTCATCGCCTGCTTTGTACTTTGTTCTGTGTTGACGGTGTGTTGCCTTTTGATGCTGTGTTACCCATGTGTGAAGAGTGTGCATTAATTTGCACACTTACTGCTTAGCACAATTTAGTGAATAGGTCCCTAATTCCTGATGACCATCAAAGCCAGAAGACCATTTATTTTCAGGATATAAGCAGGGACTTGATTCCAGGAAACCACATTCTATCAGGTAGCTTAACATCTGTAATGATCTACATATCCTATCGATCTGTACAATGTTTCAGGGTCATATCAAATCTCAGCCTAAAATCCAAATGATTTTAAGAAGTGTCCAGAAAGTTCTGTCCCAATCTCTTCCTTTATAAGAATGTCATCCAGGTATGGGTCCACAAAGGGAGTCTTTAACTAACTGTCACTAAGTTGCTGAAAGTAATGCGCCAACAGCACCAAAACCATGGTGCATTATGTGCAACACCACTATGTTAACTGTCAGGGACATGGAAAGTATTTTCCCAGAAGTTAACATGAAGTCTTGTCACCTAGCTGTATTAGCATGGGTGCATATAACGCTACCTATTAAGGTAGTGTTAAGTGCATCTGCACTAAGGCAGTTAATGTGCAGTGTGAACACTGACCTACTGTAACTTTACTGAGTTCATGTCCACTCTCTGCCTCCTAACTCGCCCACTCGTGACTCTAATTCAGGTGGCACAGTTAGCATGGAAATCATCCTGCTCTAGTTATGCATTGCACTGTATACATTGCCTTAGCTGTCAATGCATACAGTGCCTTTTACAAATCTTTACACCTTTCTATACACTGTTTGCAGTGTCTTGGCAGTGACAAACTGTTTCAGCTTTACAACGAAAGACTGGTCATTTCCCAAGAGATATTCAAACATTGAAATGTTCTTATAACTTTATCCCAGAGTTATTTCAGAAGCTTCATATTTGCCATGTTTAGATCTTTGCTTCAGATTCTTTTCATAAAACAGAGATTCCTCATGCAGGTGTATTTGAATTAGTTCAGCTACAGTGATTGGACACAAATGAGCTCTAGTGAACTTGTAGAACTTAAGGCAAATTTCAGAAACAGGGCTAACTGGAGTTTCCAACGATAAAGGGTATGAAGATATTCAATCAAAACTTTTCCGTTTATTATTCCTAATTATTTTTGAATATTTCTATAATTGTTCTTTCCTATTGAAAATATAGACTACACCTACTTTACACCTACTTTAATATATTTTCAATTGAATGTTTTAGACAGCAGAATGTGAAAAGTATATAAGGGTTTGAGTACTCTTACAAGGCACTGTATATATTTTATAATGTGAAATATATTGATATAGATATGACAGAACATTTCAATATATCTAAGATATATTGTACTGCTGCATAAAAAGATTATATGCCTGAATTCACAGAGCAATATCTTTGAGAAAGGCAAGTTAAAGTTTATCAAATCAAACTAAGAAAGTGTATGGTTAGAAATACACTTTTGTTCCTTAGAGAATTCTGAAATGCAGTCAGCAAGGTACTAAGAGAAAAGGTGATACACTACTTTTGATGCATTATGGAACCTATACATGCCAAGAACCATATTATTCTATTTGATCATTTTCATGAAAAATGACTTTTTTTGATCCTTCAAACACCACATTTTGCTAAAATATGAATGCATAATGCTTAAAATGCTAAATATAGTAAGGGTAATAAATCAGTGGTCCACATCCTTTGGTGTTTGGACCCCAGGAGTCCATGAGAGCATTAAAGGTAGTCCCGAGGACAAAAAAAGAGGAAAGAAGTCTTTCAAGCCATTACAATCCATGCATGAAACATACAAAAGCTGCTGCAGAGAGAGAGAGACTGGTAGCAAGTAGCTAGGGAGAGAAAGAATGGGATAACTGACTAGAGAGATTGACTTCTTGGGAGAAGCGAGAAAGAGAGAGATGAGGAGAGACTAAGGGGCATAGCTAAAGAGAGAGGGAGACTGGATGGGGAATCGAGAAAGACTGATTAAAAGACGGGAATGGGAAGGGAGATCAAGAGGGCTAATGGGTATGGCCTTGGTGCTAAGGAGAGGGGTCTGGGAAGACTGACGAGAATGCATCAGGGATGCCTGAATTTTCTGGAGGTAAATAAAGGATTCACAACCCTCATTCCCACCAAACAAATTGGGAGATTCTTCAATATATGATGTCTTATGGCTTGAAAAGCTTCATTAATGACTGATTAAGAAACTTACACTTATAAAATGTTCTGTATTTCTAAAAAGAAAAATGCTACAGTGTCCTGTATTACATGTCCCATTGTTTTTAAACTGTGGACAATGATATTCAAAGGAAAAACACTACATCACTTCTGCTATAAAATTTCATTGTATCATTTAAAGTACAGTTATGCCTTATCCGATAACTGTTGTTCTATGTGTCCTGCCAGAACATTCTAAACTAGTGGGAATCGTATACCCTCCATCCAGCAGGAGGAGACAGAATACTTTCTGCTCCCACACTATATATGCCAGTACAGCAAGTAGCCTGTCAGTATTCTGTAGTAAGCTGTCTCAATAGCCAAGCCATTGAATCTCTCATTGCCTATTATCCAGTCGTTATACAGCATATATCCACACATTCATGTCTTTTTTATTAGTAAGTAGTGTAAGACACAGCATCTTCTCTCTGTCTATCTCATTACCCCTGGATTTCTTGGTTGGGCTCCTGGACTGGTCTGGCAAGACTCACTTCCTGTTTGATACTTCTGCACCACAAACAAGGACAGCAGCAACTAGAGATTGAGATGCCGTGTGCCAGCCACCCAAGTTTGCAAATAGTGGGGCCCTACAGGTCTGTAGCCAATTACCTTTATTTATTTTTTTTGCTACACTGTACCTCCTATTTTTAGCATTATATTTCATTTCCTTGTTTTGACCCTGCCCTTGTGTTCTATGTCTCTTAGGAACCTGTTGAAGCTCCACCCAATCTCTACCTCCTGTCAGCCCCAAGTGATGCCACTATTGACAATCTCCAGATAAAAGCTCACCTGTGTGCAATCATTGCCAGCTTGTATCAAAAGAGCACATTTAATGATCAGGTCATGCTTCTTTGCATGCCTTCAATAAGCCTTGTTGCTTTCAGTATGCTGTTTGCTTCCTGAACCTGTCTCTTTTGATAGATGTGGTACTTCATGTCTCCTCCTAGTGCTGCTTACCTGAGCCATGTCTAATGGGGCAGGAGGTTGTTATGGGGCATATCTCCATACTGGTTCAGAGCAGACTGGGAGACCAACAACATTTTTCCTGGTCACTTTGAAATGGCCTCCTTGACCACCCACCACCTCATCTTTATCCTCCACTGTTCAGCCTTCCCAGCTAGAGCTAGATCTCTTAAATTATCGGTCTCTGAAAAACAAATATACTTCATTTCATGATTTAATTGAAACAATAGCCTCCAGCTTCTTCTTCTTACTGACACATGGCTGAAGAAGGGGTAGTTTATTTTCCTGATTCAATCCTGCTCAATATCCTTCATGTTCTTTCACAAAAATAAGACAGGTAGATGGGGTGAAGGAACTGCCTGGCATTTCTCCAGGCAATTACGGTTAATCAACCTCTTTTCAAAAGTCATGCTCCTCACACTTGACTTTAACTCTGACCATGAGATATCTTCTTTCCATCCTTTTAATTTATCATCCTCCAACACTCCTGCAGAATCATTGGAGGAATTTTGCATATTCATAGCTGATGTATTCTCCTCATCTGAAAATATACCTCCTCTTGGAGATTTTAATATAAATGCCAATTGTTCTTTGGGTCCTTCTAAAAGAGCCTTTTTTTCATATTACTTGCTGATCTAGGCTTGTCTCAATGCATTCTTTTCAACACTCAGTTTCACATTCTCAATCTTGTTTTTTCCCCTCATTCCTCTGCCATTGCATTTTATGAATTCAGAAATCTTCTGCCCTCTTGGTCTGACCACTCCCTGATTCTTTTCTCTATCATCAGTCAATAGAGTCCACCCCATCTAGCTCAAGAAGAGATTAAGATCCTCTTGTGGAAAGTGAACATTGTTGTAGATGTCTTCAAAAGAGGTTAGGGTACTTTTCAACAGACCTTTTTAGAGCTGACTCTGGAAGATCAAGAAAACTGTTGGAACAGGACTCTGACCTCTACCCTTGATTCAGTTGTATCCTTAGAAAGAGGAGCTTGGGTCCTCCTGTTCCCAGCCTTCATTCCACAGTGTCTCTTCTTACTTAAACAACAAGGCTGCCAATCAGAAATGGTAGTAAAACAGGAAGCCATCAGACTTTATATTTTTATAAAACTGAAGTCAAGTGTGCTAAAACATCTTTCTTTTTCAAAGCTCATTCATTTGCACAACTACCCCAAACAATTGTTAAATATCATCTCTAGGCTTTTGATACCTCATTTACCCTGGCCCCTCAGTTGTCCCTTTTATCCATCAAGCAATTTGAACAATTCTTTGCCATTCATATCACCTCTATCAGGAATCAGTTGTGTCCTCTGGATTCCCCCAGCCCTATTCCTAATTTTTCAGTCTCAATTGATGCAATGGCTTCCCCCATCTTTTCTGAATTGTCACCATATACTATGGAAATGGTTTCCAGCCTTGGATGGGACTCCTTTAGTCAGGATCTGTCAAAGATTATTTCCTCAATGAAAGCAGACGATTCTGCTTAATATTTCCACTTACCATCATGGCGCTATCTGGATAGTGCCAGGCAGTTGATGGGAAGAGCTGGAGAGGATCCTGCACTTATCTAGATAATGCTGATTTTCAGCACAGCTATCCAGATAAATATCCATATAACTTAGGGCAGGTAAAAGCTGTCCTGAGTGTATTCTGATTGGCTAGCCAGACAGTGACTGAAAATTGCTGCTGTCCGGATAGATGACTCAATGTTCATCCTTCACATACCTTGTCCCTTTTGTATTAGAACAGATTGCCTGCCAATCTGAGAGGAGAATGTAACTATCAGAAATTTCAAGCCACCATGAAATCTGGCTTTTCAGTTAGGCCTTTTCAAATTGCCAAAGCTCAAAACTTCACTGCTTAAGCATTTTTGTCATCCTGTGGTTTCCTGTTATGTGCTTTTCCTCATTTCAGAGCAGAACTATATAATCCTCCCAGTTATATTTTTACCTTTCAGGTCATGTTGGTCCTTTCCCAAACTTTGTCATTTATAGGGTCTCCTTTTCTCCCTTGCATTGTGCTTTGTAAAACATTTTGTCATTCTTGGTAATGAAGGGTGGTCAGTCAAATCAATAAACTTTTAACTTTGAAGGAATGACATGATCAGGTAAGGCATAATTATGTTTTCCTCTTTCTCCATGACAAACCAGTCCAGACAAGTGAAAGGAACCAAAACCCTCTTCATCTGGGGTGGAAGGAATTCACTATGGTTGTGAGGACTGCCATTGCAAAGTCAGCTAGCTTTCTGGCTGTCCAATCGAGTCTATGGTATCATGAAAAGAGATAGAGAGATGCCCATGTCATTGCTCCACAGATATTCTCTAGAAGAACCGACCTATCCTCTTCCCAGGAGACTACCTAGACCCTAATCAAGTTGCTTTCAAGTTACTAATTACAGTTGAGACAGTTGTTAAGAAGTAGGCTTTTCAGAGAATATCTTTACACAGTAAACAAAATTGTCATTCTCTTGATAGAATTATCTGTGGAGAGCATTATTCTTTGAAATAAATAGTTGAAGTGCAACTTTGTCCAG
This sequence comes from Ichthyophis bannanicus, assembly GCA_033557465.1. Lineage (NCBI taxonomy): Eukaryota > Metazoa > Chordata > Amphibia > Gymnophiona > Ichthyophiidae > Ichthyophis > Ichthyophis bannanicus. The sequence continues at coordinate 1,631,721,735 of CM066032.1, forward strand.
GAGTGTATTTTATATATTGTACCTTTTTATATAGCAGATTGTAATCCATTTAGAACTGTTGTTAGTATAGGCGGAATATAAATGATCTAAATTAGATCAAATCAAATCAAATGAAAACAGGTAGGATACTATGTCATCTCAACTTCTGGTTAACCTGTTCTTGACTAAGACAGATTTGTGATCTGTAATGTGCTGATTAGAATAATACTGGAACTGGAGGACACTGGGAGAAAGAGCCACCCAACCTGTAATGGAGACAGAGCAGCGGGGTATTAGAATGCCAATCCCATACCTATGTACATCCAGTCACACAACAAAGAAACCAGAGGCATCTTAGATACTAAAAAATTATCTTGGTTTTAGCTCACACCTTTTTCATTGGTAACATAAGTTGGGTTAGATTCAGGTACAATATTTAGGCCTTTTCCTGTCCTCAGAGGGCTTACAATCTAAGGGCTCAATATTCAAAATTCTTATCAGAATAGCCCATGGAGAGGGCTATCTGGTTAAGTGAGTGAGAGATTCAGCAACACTATCCACATAATGTCACTTAATATCTCCACAGACCACCCCGGAACTATCTGGTTTGTGCATGCACAGAGAGAGGGAGGTACTGCTGCTATCCAGATAAGCGCAGGTCTTTTCCAAATAGAAGCAAATTTTAATCCGCATTTGTCAAGATAACTACTTTCCTGGACCTGCAGGGATCTCAAGCCAGTATACGCAAGTGCAGCCTCCTCTTTTGCCACTGCCTTCTATCCACTACCTCTGAACCACGTACTAGGCCTCTACAGAAACTCCTGGTAGCCTGTTCTTGTGGGGACTCCAGTAAACATTTTTTTTATGTTCACTACTGGAGTTTTCAGTTCTATTTATTTACCTTCTACACAGCTACTGAAGACAAAGGGCCCGATTATGTCCTGCAAATCCATCCTCTCTGTGCGTCCGGTCTGAACCGAATGCACAGAGGGGATCACGATTCTGATCCCACGGGGCTAGAATCACGAACAGTCCTGCATTTGCAGGCTGGGACAGCGATTCTGTCTGACCTACATGTGCAGGGCTGCACCCGGCTAACTCAGTCAGGGCATTTAAATAGAGCCACAGTGCCATGGCCTCATGTTGCCATGCAACTGCGGCTCCATTTAAAAGCCACAATGCTGACCGCCAACGAAAACTGTAAATTCCCCAGAGCCCGACCCCCGATCCAGCCTCCGAAAGAGAATGACCCCTGGCCCCCTAGGCCCCTTCCGCGCCCTGGATTAAAAAAAAAATCAAAACATCCAGGGGAGTTATTCCACCTCAGAGGTGGAATAACTTACCTGGCCATTTCGCTGGCCCTGGACTTAGAGGGCCAACATTAGAATCGGCCCTGTACATCCAGGGCTGGCGACCGCTCACTGCCCACCCACTCTCTGCCCCCGGGCCACCCATTCCCTACCCCCAGCCAACTTTCCCACACAACCGGTGGGGAAGTTAGGAGCTGAAGCCGGCACGAATAGCAGGGATGGACGCTCCATTGGAACCCTCTATTCGTGGTTCAGAATGACAGGCTATCTGTTGCACCAGCATTTATAGTAGATAGAACAAATTCCTGCTCTTTCTCTCCTTGCTGAAGGGAAGATATATTCCCACTGATCTGGATTGATCTTGCATGGATGTAAAGCAATAGGTGCTAGTAATGGTTTCTGTGATGCCATAATGAATTATGTTAGATGAGAAATCCATATTCTCCTTTTATTTTTGTTTGTTACAAATATGGAAAATATGACTTTCTAACTCACACACAATAGAACAATGCTCGGTGTTCATGAATGAGGGTATATTTGCTGCATACAAATATGTATATATTTATATACTATCAATATATACAATTCAGCTTGTGAATTCATATCACTACAGTGATCCTACCCTAGAAAGTATATAAAGTTTGAGAACAGAAGAGTGATTTATAAAAGGCTATACAGCGAGTACTAAAATAGCAATCAGATTCAGCATACTATGCTACACCATCAGCCTCAATAGTAGCATTGCAGGAATGCTGGCATTTAGAATGAACAGTAATCACAGCGATCAATGATTTAAAGTCCATTTAAAGCCACTGAAGGTCCATAGTAGCACTTCTGTATTTGGGAAGAAGAGTCCATGATTATTATAATCTCTGTATTTCAGCAACAGTTCTTTGATAGCTGGAAAATGGGACACAATAGGTAACAATCAATTATGTCATAATACACAATGCACTACAGATCAATCTAATTGGCATAATACAGCTTGTCATTTTCATTCCTTTGCTCTGCTGTCAGAATATTTATACACTGCATGCCAATCAAATTCAACCATGAGGACAGCTGAATATGGTTAAACTTGGAAAACTAGTGACAGATGGAAGTTAAAAAGAGAACAAGGAAATTTAAAGATGACAGAAGGATGAGAAATCTATTAAGGTGTATGAAACCACTGGCAAAATGGAACTGAAATAAGAATAAGGGCAGATAAAGAAGACATCCGAAGAGGCAGAGCAGGATTAAGGCATAAGCAAACCAGGCACTGCCTAGAGTCTAAATGGTTGAGGGAGCCCTGTCAGATATGCATTAATGCGGCCTTGCCTGTGGCCTTTATTGGAAGCAGATGTCATCTGTCGCAGGTGCTGCATCAGGCTATATAAAACAAAGAGGAAGAATTAGTAGCCACCCATGTCATCAGCAAGTGCCATGCTTTGGCACCTTACTAATGCCATAAGGCTGCCATTGAAGAAGAGGATATAACACTAGCCATCACTATGCATGGGTCTCTGTGATATCTTCAGGCCTTCATTGGCCCACTGAAGTTCGTAACCCCCAAAGTAAATTAAGAGCAGCTGAAGGTTCCAAAAATGGCTCCAGTATGTCTCGTGTATGGCACGCAGCTATGACAAAAATTAACTGGATGAATGGAAATTTGTTGAAAGCCATGTGCATATAGAATAGGCTAGTTTGTGGAAAAACTAACAGACTGTGCTGCTCTTTGTTGTGTTGTATGATCTATGATTGCTTATACTAATGTCTCTGCTGTGCTGTTGTTTCTTTTAAGTGTTGTCTGCATTTGTGTTGATGCCAATGCCACCAGCATTTACCCAAAGAGCACACCCAAGGAATAGGACCTGCTCCTTTGGGCAAGAGCAAGTATTATGTATTTTGGTTTCAGAATTTTATGTTTCATTGTTTGTAAATTGCACTGATGCTTCATGCTATACACAATATATCAAGTGATGTAATAAACTATAAATAAATAAATAAATCTTGGGCACTGCTTGACTGTTAATTTTGCTTCTGAATGCTTTTGTTTTTCTTCTGGTCATGGAGTTTCTTCCTTATCCAATGGTGCCTCCTTTTTCTAAACTCTCTGTCAAATAGCAAGCCTCTTTGGGATTCCACATTCATTTGAGCACTCTCTGAGTTTGCTCCACCCATGGTATTCTGGTCTGTGGCTGCTGAGGAGACATCTGCATCAAGCAGAAAGATGTTGACATAAAATATATTTCTCAACTGATCCCTCTTTCTTCCAGGATCATCTGAAGTCAAGTGATCCAAGAGGCTAAGCAGGAATATATATATATATATATATATATATCCAAACTGATCCAGACACACAGGCAGCTCTTTATGTCGTTGGGAAACCTTTTGATCAATCCAAGGCCTTGACTTGCCCTAGCTCTCCTAATATACTGTCAAGCTATTTCTATGGCAAAATTTCTATCCTTAGGATTGTTTTTCTTTTCCTTCCATTACTCTTATCCTTTGATGCCTCTGTGTTCTCCTGCTGGCCCAGATCTGGTCAACTCATGGCATTCCTCTAATGTAGCATCTGTTGTTGCAAATGAAAAACTACTTTGTTCTCTTAAGCTATCTTTCTCTTTTCTTGACCCACTTCCTTTGTTCTTCATTAAGAGCCACCAGTTAGGTCTTGTACCCTTAATTGCCGAAAGGTTTCTGCAAGCTTTAGTACCAGTATAGAAGCTCCCATTTGGAAAACTGCAGTTATTCACCCTTACCTTAAGGAGCATAACATTGATTTAGCTCTCATTTGCAACTTTAGACCTATATCTCATCTACATTTTTTGAAGGTTCTTGAGAAGGTATCTTCTTTCAGTTAACAGACTTTCTTGATGGAACCCATGTCCTGTATCCTTGGCAGTCCAGTTACTGGAAGGTTCTAGTTGTGAGTCAGCCTTGATAGCTCTTACTGGAAGGTTCTTAGTTGTGAGTTAGCCTTGGCAGCCTGGGACTGGGATAAGGTAGCACTGATGGCCATTTTGGACCTCAGTGCTGCATTCAGTTTGGTGGATCATTCTCTTCTGGTCTCCTGTCTTTTATCTCTGGATTTTGGCAAAACAATTCTTAAATGGCTTGCTTCATTTCTCTTTGGTCACTCTTTTCCAGTATACGATGATGCCACTGGGTTGTATTCACACTAATCCAATGTGGGACTATATTTTGGCCGTGATTCTTTTTAACATATCTCTGCCTCCTTGAGTTTCACTAGGTCAAAGCCACAGCTTCAGCTCTTTCTGCTGTATGGATAACATAAATATAGTTGCCTATCTGGACAATGACAATGTTGGTCTTTCTCCTTTTAATTGTTGCCTAGATGTTTTTGCTGGTTGACTTACTGATCATTGTCTTAAACCCAGCCCTCCAAATCTGAAGCTATTTAGTTTTGCAGGTCCTTGCTATTGCCAACTATATGCCCATTTATTCTCTCTATTCCACTAGCCCTTTACTCAGCAGTTGTTACACTTGGAGTCCATCTGGACTCACTCTTTATCTAGTCAGTCATCTATTCCTGTTTTTGTGTATTGTATAAGTTTCATGCTTTGAGGCCTCTACTTCATGAAGTGGATCTCAAACTTCTGACTTAATCTCTTGTCATTAGCAGGCTCTCTATAATAGGCTGACACTGTCTTCTATTAGACTTCTCCATCTTATTCAAAACATCACTGTAAAAGTCTTGCATGGGGCTTGTTGCTTAGATCATGTAACCCCACTCCATGTTCAGTGTCACCGGCTTCTTGTTCCTTGAAAGATGACATTTAAGCTTCTTCAGCTAGTCTACCATGCCCTCACATTAGCAACCCCATTATAGCTTGTGGATTTTTTGCAACCATATGTTTACCTCAGATCTCTCCACTCCTCACAGGCTCATTTGCTTACTCTTTCCTCTCATTTGTTTCATTTTTAGTCTTCTGGGAGAATGGCTTTTGCATTCCTAGCTATCCTGTGGTGGAGCTCTCTTCTTTAGATCAGAGTGGCCCCCTACTAACTTTAAGAGGGGCCTTAAGACCTTGGTTTTTGTTGAGGCATTAGGTGGCCCTGGTAGATTGAGTTGGGCTGGTTTGGCTCATTTCTCAGTTGTGTCTTTAGCTCGGCTTTCTCTTTTCTTCCTTTGCTACTTGCCTTCAGTTCTGTTTTTCCTTATCTGCTAATTACAGTATTTATTTAATTTTATTTATTTATTTATTTAACATTTTTTATATACCGTCCTTCTACAAATCAGGACAGTTTACATAGAACAATTTATAGCAGTATGTTTCAACTGTTTACGTAGAACAATGAACAGGGATAAATATGTGTGCAAGAAAATAGAAACAAAATGTGGAACTATTTACACAATAACTATGTACATGGTATATACAGGATAAGAGATACTACATGGTTTTTTGATCAACATTGAGATAGCATGGGTAAGAGGAGAGGGAAGCAGGGAGCTAAGAATTAAGGTGGTTGGGAGAAGTGCTCCAGGAATAAGTAAGTTTTTAACTTTTTCCGAAACTCGGAGTGGCTGGAGCAGTTTCGCAGGATATGTGGAAGGGTATTCCATAGGGATGGGGCATAGAGGTAGAAGGCCCTGTTACTAGTAAATTGTTTGCTATGTCTCTTGTTTATTGAGATAGTAAGTAGGTTCTTGGTAATGGAGCGACGTGTTCTTGTGTTGCTGGTGGAGGAAAGGAGAGGGGAGAGGCATGGGGTGGACTCATTGGAGATAATCTTATGTGTAATGGTAAGCACCTTGAATTTAACTCTGTATTGAATAGGGAGCCAGTGGAGATTATAGAGGACAGGTGTGATATGGGACCGTCTAGGGCTGTTGGATAAAAGTCTGGCTATCGTGTTCTGGGCCAGTTGGAGGGGTTGTAAGCAGTGCTTGGGAAGGCCATGGTATACCAAGTTACAATAATCAAGAGAGGGGATTGTGAGGGCCTGGCATATGGCACGAAAGGAGCCAGGACTTAAGAGAGGTTTGAGGTTCCGTAGAGTGCATAGCTTAGCGTATATTGTGTTAGTGATCCTCTTAATCTGATCTGTGAAGGAGAGGTTCTGATCAAGGATGATACCAAGATATTTCACTTGGTTTTTTATGGGGAGGGAGAGATCACCGATAGTAAGGGTTAGAGGTGGGGTGTATGAAGTATTGGAAAATACCTGAAGGACCTCAGTTTTAGATGGATTAATTATGAGGTTGTGCTGGGAGAGCCATGATTTTAGGCTAGTTAGGCATTCACTTAACTTAGAGAAATTGGGGTTTGTAAGGTTAAATGGGGTGAAGCACATCATGTCATCTGCATAAAGCTGGTATTGGATTCCATAACTTTGGAAGATTTTGCAGACTGGCTGCAGGAAGATGTTAAATAGAAGGGCAGATAGGCTGGATCCTTGGGGGACGCCCTGTCTTAAGGTAAATGGAAGGGAAGTGTCATTTCCGATGCGAACTTGCTGTGTTCTACTGTCTAAGTAAGAGCGGAACCAGTTTAGGGTTGTGCCTCTCAGTCCTATTTCGTGGAGTCTGTTTAAGAGTTGATGATGTTGGGAGCGAGTCAAAGGCAGAGGATAGGTTGAGGAATATGAGAAGGCATCCCTGAGTGGGATTCTGAGTGTGAAGGTACAAGGAATCAAGTAGGGAGATAAGGAGGGTTTCTACTCCGTGGTTCTTCCTGAAACCATGTTGGAATAAGTCAATTGGAAAGTGCTCATCGATATGGTTCTGGAGTTGGGTTTGGACAATCTTTTCAGTTATTTTTGCAAGGAAGGGTATACTGGAGATGGGTCTGTAGGAAGTAGTGGAAGTATTGTTGAGTTTTGCTCCCTTTAATATAGGACGGATTGTGGCGGACTTGAGAGGAGCTGGGACAGAACCAGACTGGAGGGAGGATTGTACCATATGTAGGATGTAGGGGCTGATGGAGTTTCTAGTAGACTTGATCCAGGGGACAGGGCAAGGATCAAGGGCAGAGGTGGAGGCATTTAGGTCCTTGATAACATTACTCACATTATCTAGAGTGATGGATTCAAATTCACTCCAAGTGTTTAGTGGAATTGGTTTATGTAGATGGGTGCTATTGAAGGAAGTAGATTGGGGGTTATTGGTTGAGGGTGGCGGGAGGAATTTAGAGGTAAGATGGTTAGCTATAGTTTGAGCAGTTATTTTTGGGGGTTGATCTTGCTGTACAGGTTCATTTAATAAGGATTTGGCAATGGAGAATAGTTCTCTAGGTTTGTTGAGTGACCGTTGGATAAGGTTTTCATTATATTCTCTCTTATGGTTGATGATTTCAGAGCAGTAGGCTTGGAGTTTATTTTTGTAAATGACATGTGAGTGGGGGTCTCAAGAGCGTCTCCATTTGTGTTCAAGACGTCTGAGCTCTCTCTTGAGGTTTCTTAGCTTTGTGGAGAACCAGGGAGTTCTTCTACGGGAGTTTTGAGGGGAATGTTTGGGTGGGAGGCAGGCGGCTGCTGATATAATTTCGTTCCATTTGGTGATGTGAGATTCTTGGTTGAGATTTGTGCAATTTAGTAGGTCAAGGGGGGGGGGATTATTTGTTCGAGAAAGTCAGCTGCATTAAATTGTTTGAATCTACGGGTGTGTAGAGGATGGGATGAGTGTTGTTTTTTGTAAGTGGGGTAGGGGATGGAGAAAAGGATGAGAGCATGATCAGATGAGGGTATGGGTTGAATAGTGTGTGGAAACTGATCAGATGATAATGGGATAAATATGGGATAAATGTGGGATAAATATAAGGTCAAGTATATTTCCTTTGGAGTGTGTAGGTTGTTCAAGTAGTTGAGTGAATTGGAGGGCGTTCATTGCTTGAAGAAATGTAGTTGATTGATTTGGGGTTATGGAGTGTAAATTTAGATCACCTAGGATTATGAGAGGGCATGAGGTAGGTTGGGGGGGGGGGGGCGCAAGCTGTGTCAAGGATCATGGAGAGATCATTTGTCTCAGATTGAGGTGCTCTGTATAGAAGGTGCAAGGAGAGGGAGGAGTTGGAGACTGTGATGGATTCCATGCCTGAGGTAGAAGTAACTTCAGCAGTGGAGAGTTGCAGATGGGATCTCAATATAACTGCTACTCCTCCTCCTCTGCCATTAATTCTATTGCATACAGTGATTGAATAAGCTTTGGGGCATAGTTGGTTTATTAGGACGGTGTCAGAGTCTTGGAGCCAGGTTTCCGTGAGGCAGAGTATGTCAAGGTCATTGTCAGCTATAAGGTCTGCAACTAAGGGGATCTTATTTCTGACCGAGCGGACATTGAGAAGAGCGCATTTGAGGGAGGGGTGGGGAGGATCAGGGAGATGCTTGGAGATAAGGTTGGGATTTATATATATTGGTTTTAGCTTACAAGGGCGTTGATGGGGAAAATAATAAGGGAGGGCATGATGAGGTGTGGAATATGGGTGTCTGAGGGAGTTGATTATTGGGATGGGAGAGTTATGGGCCAAATGTAGGGCATGTGGGAAGGAGAGCAAGAAGAAGTATAGTGTAAAGAGGATTGATCATAGGGTGTGTGAGTAGGATGTAGGAGGAGCCATACTGAGGTAGGTTGGAAAATGCCTGGCAGTCAATAATAGGGAAATAGTAGTATATTGGGTAGAGTGAGTGGTAGAGCAAAAAATTGGCTTCAGTTAGAGAAATAAAATGTTGCAATCAATATTACAGGAGTGGAAACTTCGGTGTAACAGTGTAGCTATGAGCAATTAGTGTATATAACAGCAAAGTATCACAGGAGTGGTAGGAAACATTATAAAACATTGTAGCAAGACTGTAGCAAGGTGAGTAAAGCAGCTTACGTGCAGAGTTGGAGAGAGTCCACTGAATAGAAATAGTCCGTTTAGTGGCTGAGGGGTCAATGCAGCCAGGGTTGATAGGAGTTTGGATTGTAAGCAATTGGTGTGAGCAACTTTAGGTCCAGGTTGTCCAGGGTCACTGACGTCAATCGGTCATACTTAGTTTGGGAGGAGAATGAAGACTAGGTGGCTTGTAGGTGAGCTGGTAAGGCTGTACTGAGTGCCAGGCCTAAGGGCCACGCCAAAGGGCCCTCTGGTGAGGCCCTCAGGCGCGGGCCCGCAAGGCATGGGTGCGCCTGTCAGCGCTTCCTTTTGTGTAGCCGGGGCTGCCCCGATTGGGCAGCACATGTCAGGTGAGCGGCTGGAGGTGGGCTGATCTCGTTGACAGCTTCTATCCCTCCTGGGAGAGCTGCAGGGAGCTGGAGAGGCTTCGGTCTGGGTCTCCCTTCCTTTTGTGGAGCCGGGGCTGCCCCGATTGGGCAGCATGTGTCAGGTGAGCGGCTGGAGGTGGGCTGATCTCGACGGCAGCTTCTATCCCTCCTGGGAGAGCTGCAGGGAGCTAGAGAGGCTTCGGTCTGGGTCTCCCTTCCTTTTGTGGAGCCGGGGCTGCCCCGATTGGGGGCAGTATATTGTATACCAGTATATTGTATACCACTTTGGTTCCTTTTGGCCTGAAAGGTAGTCTATTCCATACACAGGTAAATTACAATTCTGCCCACACTCCACCCAAACTCTGCCCCAGAGTATTCCTAAATATGTATTGAGTGTGTGCCTTCCTAGCAGAGTGCATACATGTGTAACTCCTGGGTTATTTTTAGAAAAGCCCAATTATGTGAATAAAAAGGCCTTTTTGTGTGAAAAATTCTTTATAAAATTACACCATTAGCAGTTGAATTTTACCAAAGAATGGATACATTTAAACCCCACCCTGGTACATCTCTAATTCCCACCCTGATAATAAATAGAAAGCTTTTGGCCTTTAGCAACTTAAATGAACAAAGTTTTACATTCAAGCGACACCAATTAAAATAATAAACACTTATATGTCTGTTCCATTAATCACAAAATAGAAACTGAATTCCCAATATTGTCATGCTTCAGCATAAAATAACTGATTTAATGGATTTATTAAAACTGTGAAAATGAGCCTCCTGTCAGTATAGATACATTTCAATTAAAGAGTGATGCTTGATAGTGGTGAATGTAGTAATTCAATTGTCAATTTAAAAAACAAACAAACATCTTGCATGGTCTAAAAATGTCCCAAGAAATGTTCCAAGATGAGGAATGAATCTCTGTCAGACTGGGAAATCTATATACTAGAGGGATCATTCTGAGCAGCATTTAGCAGGGATGTACATTTGATTTTGACATACATCACCGCTAAACGCATGTGCCCAAAGTTCCCCACATGTACAGAGATGTGTGGGGAGCTCTGGACAGGAGCAGGAGGGGACAGCAACAGAAAGGAGCATGGGTGGGGCAGAGGTGGGACACTGACCCCAGATGTACAGGGCCAATTCCGATTGTGGCCCTGTACGTCCGGGGAGGAAGAGCTGCATGGGGACTTATTCCACCTCAGATGTGGAATAAGTCACCCTGAGGTGGTGAGCGGCACAGGAGGACATCCCTGCCCAGGTGAGTCGAGCCAGGAGGATCCCCCCATGCCCGATCTCGTCCTTGACAGGCCCATCCGGGGGTCAGGCAGTAGGGAAATGCACAATTGCAGGTGTGCAGGGCAGCAAGTCTCCTTCATGGTGACCTAGTGCTATTGCAATGAGATGCCAAAGTACCAAAGCTCCATGCAGGAGTCTGGGGGGGGGGGGGGGGGAGTTGGATGGGGAACAGGCCGGATGTGCAGTGGGTCAGAATCGGGGCACACCCTGCCTGTCCAGGTCCCTGCACCCAATTCTGATTCCATGGGAACATATAGCTCCTGTGGGTGCAGAATCGGCTGCAGATTTGGCCCGACCAGAGTTTTTACATCCGAATGGGCCGCAATCTGAATCGGCCAATAGGTGTGTGCATTTAAGGCTTGTTTGGAAATTCTTTTGGCACCTACAAATTAAGCATGTATGCAATATGCTTGTGTATGCTGTCGCCAACCTCTCCCTGGTGGCCGGTGGCTGAACGGGGAGGTTGGGCATATAGTTAATTTTAGGAGAGGAGGGTTTTTTAAGGCCAGGTGCAGCCTGGTCTATGTAGTCCTGCTCCTGGTGCAAATAAGTCATGTAAGCCAAATGGAGGGAGAATAAGGCTTTTATTTCCCTTTTCACAAAAAGATTAGTTGGGCTACAAAAATTAAAGAAAGTCCTTCTTTTCAGGCACAAACCAAACTCAAGGTACAAAGTAAACTGTTATAATCTTCACAGTTGTAGAGAGGAAATTAACCAAGGATTCTTTCAACATTGGAGTAACTTATATGTCTGAACATTCTTCTTTTACTCAGCACAAATATGAAAATGTCTCAAGGTAATATTTGTATGGCTCACAGTTCCGTCAGTGATTCCAAATCACCCACAACACACATGGAACAATCCATCAATTTCTCCTGAGATGAGGAAATAGGGTCTATAAGCTCCACTTGCATCGGTTCTAAATCATTATTATCTTCTCCTGAGCTGGGGCTTTCTCTGGCTGTTATCACTGGCTAGTCCCTATTTCTGTTCCCTTGTTTTCCATACAGTTGTTCTAAGGTTCTTAAATGAGCATGGCCTGTTTTATTGCCTCTGTATCTTGGCTGGTGAAACTCTGACCTGCTTTCTCTTCTTTTAAACTGGGCATCTGTTTTATAAGGGCTTCTAGCAGCTGAGCCCTTCTTCATGAATAAAGAATCATCATACCTTGGTTTCCTGTAATAGGCATAGCTGGAAGTGTCCTCCTCAGGTATTTCCCTTAGGACCCAGTCTCTCTGGCAATCTTTCTCTTGAAAGCTTCTGGTACCTTTCAATCGGGTCTCCAGGCTTTCTGGCAGGCGTAAGCCTCTCTCCAAGCCTGGCTTCCTGCTTCTTAGCTCTTTACCTCTGGAGTTTCTGGCTACCACAACTTCCACAGGACTGACTCTCCTCCGTCTGTCTTTCTCCCTGGGACCTTCTGGTTCTCTTCCAGTTCCTGCAGCCGTGCCACTAGTCCTGGTTCCACTGCTCTGTTTCTCAGCAGTGCTCTGCTCTTCGGTGCTGCTCTGCCTTCCGGTGCTGCTCTGCCTTCCAGTGCTGCTCTGTTCTCCGATGCTGCCCTCCTTTTTGTCTCCAGCCTCTTGCTTATAAAGGTCTTCTGCCTTTGAGCTTCCCGGGCTAGTTCTCAGGTGCTGCTGATTAGCTAGGTGTGTCCACTCAGCCTCTGTAAGTGCATGCCTGCTCCCTCTAGCTGTTTTGCTAGACAATTGCATTCTCTGCACCTCATTTGTTTTGGGACAGACAGCTTCTTTTCCTATGTCCTCACTTTTATTAGCTCCTGCTCTATTACAGTGCATAAATTTGTAGATATACATGCACGCAAGCAATTTGTATGCATAGTAGGCATGCCGTTATGATGAATGCAAAAATCGTAAGCTTGTTTTTGGTTGAAACAAGGGGGGGGGGGGCTGGCCCTGCAGTCATGAAGTCTTTGCATAATCTGAACTAGATTGTATTACTAGGGCATGTCAATTTTTAAGGTTAGATTTTTATTTTTCCAAAGTTTACAAACTACTAGTGAACAAATATGGTCCAATTATGCAGTTTAAAGTGAGTCTTATCTACATCAAATCACAGTTGAAATATGTGGAAACTAAGAAATATTTATTTGAACATACAAATAATCTGAACAACACCTGTAGCCACATAATTGTCTTTAAAATGTCATTTATGCAGTTAATTTAATGTTATTTAACAAAATCCAGCAAAGAAGCCAGATCTTGTTTGCTTCTGTTTTGGCTCATGAGCTCCCTGCTGACCATCTAACTCCTGATATAATGCTCCCTCCTCTCCTGATTGTACATATGACCAGCAGCCTCAGTTGTCATTTTTACACACCTTTCTATGGACTGGGTGTGTGATGGCCAGTCTGGAACCACTATGGGCTTGCTCAGAAATGTCTTGATTTCTGCTGTTGTCATGGTACAGGTAAGAGGAGGCTCCAGTCAAGTAAACAACAGAACACAAAATGTACGAATAGGTAATCAAACTTCAACTACATATAACCAAGAAATAGGTCTACCACAAGGATCTGCACTATCAGCCCTACTTTTTAACATTTACATAAAACCGGTTTGCAATATCTTTAAAAAATTTGGAGTACAATATCACCTCTATGCAGACGATATTATGATGTACATTCCATTTACAATCCCTAACATACCGTTACAACTCCTCTCAGACTGCTATAATGAAATCACAATTTGGCTAAAATCTCAAAACCTCCACATAAACCATGCCAAAACCGAAGTCCTAGTCGTAACAAAAAATCAATCATTTATCCCCCCAACCCATATAACACTACAAGATCAAGAAATTAAAATAAAAAATGAAATAAGATATCTAGGTGTTATCCTAGATACACACCTTACAATGGAAACCCACATTAGAAACACTATAAAGAAAATCTATTTCAAACTTAAAATTCTCAAACAACTACGCCCGCTTGTATTTGTACAAGATTTCATTAATATAACACAAGCTATCATAACCCCTCACTTTGATTTCGCCAACCTAATACTTATAGGCATTTCAAAACAGAACATTAAAAGAATTCAACTAGCCCAAAATGCAACAGCAAGAATTATACTAAAAATAAGTTCACTCCAACACATAACACCAATACTTGCATCTCTTCACTGGTTACCAATACAAAGCAGGATAATATATAAAACAATAATAACCTCATTTAAAGCATTAAACGACATGGCGCCGACTACACTATGTAATCTAATATGCAAAGAAACACCTAAGCCTACTAACAGAAAAGAACAGTTAAATAAACTAAAGATTCCGAAGGACTTCATAAAAGCACACAAATTAACCAACAATAGAACCTTCTCACATATAGCCCCAACTATCTGGAATTCCCTACCAGAGGATCTACGTTCACTAACAGAGATCATGGAATTCCACAAAAAATTAAAAACTTATCTATTCACTAAACACTACAATACCATGGAAAACCTTGCACTCAACTTAGATAAAGGCTAATCAGGTAACTGACCACTTAAAGCACAAACCTCCCACCTAAATGGACAACACACAGCTCTAACGAAATGACGATCCTATCTCTTATGCCCTAATACCTACGCATGTATATAGTTGTATCAGTTATGTACTGTCTTATGTATATAGACACTACACTTTGTTAGTTAAATTGTTTTCACATGGTTCCAGTGTAAACTCTCTTTGTTTAATTTATGATATTTTAAGATGTTCTATGTAAAATTAAGATGTTCTATGTAAAACAAACTTAGCTTTGTTAATTGTTGTTATTTGTACACCGCAACTGATCTCTGGAAGATGTGGTATAAAAATGAGTGTTAAATAAATAAAAAAATAAATTGGGTGAGTGTAGTTGCTTCAGTGTTGATGGATGGTGTTTTCCTGGGTCACAAAGCTGAGTCTTCTCATCTCTTTCACCTCTGAACTTCAATATTTTCTCTGCTGTATCTCCTCTCTCCTGTTCTTCTTCACTGCACAACATAGCTTGCAGAACAGACTCTCTGTAATCTTACCAAGCTGACCTTCTCACTATATGGGCGTGTTTTTCATCTGAACAGCTTGAGACAGGGCCTCTTGTAGGCTCGAAACATGCATGTCGCTGTGTTCGTTTGTGCTGCCCAGCTGGCCCATTTCTCAGATAAGTGGTTTTCACTATGATTAGTTTTGCAAGCACTTTATGCCAATTAAAAATTTGAAAAAACGGTTACTGCCGACACAGAGTGGAGAGTTCTTCCCCTCTCTATCTCAGGTCGGCGGTTTCCGACAGAAATGATTTTGTGATATTGTGGTGCTATTTTGAGTAGTTTTAGTTTTTCATCCAGGCAACACTCTGTTTTGACTTTTTTGAATGGGATTGGTCTGTGTCATCACAGTACTAATTTGTTTGGGGGTTTTTTACTTTTGACCTTCTCACTATAGGCATGACTATCTTCCTTACCTGTTCACACTGTTCTTTTAACAGTTGCAGCTGGAAAAGGAGATGCCTGGGACCTTGTGTCCAATTGCTATTTATTTTTATATTGAACCAGTTCACCATGTAAATCCAAACACAGAGCTTTACAATCATTCTTAAGTTTTTCCAGATTCTTTCCTTTCAGATTATGCTTGAAAATCCATATTCTCATGAACCTTAGAACTATGATAAGCCATATGCTATGTGACACAGGTCCTATTTCCAACAGTAATTTGTGTATTTTTGCGTAATTTGCATACAGGTAGATAAATAACTTATTACACACAATTTAAAGCTAGTTGTTGATTTGCCACATGAAATTATACCATTTTTTCACTAGTGCTTTTTTAAAATTATGACATCTCCAAAATTGACACACCCTATTGTACTATGTGATTGTGCGGCAGCTACTACTAATAATAATAATCATTTGTATAGCGCTACAAGGCGTACACAGTGCTATACAAAGATATGTAAGAGACAGTCTCTGCTCATCAGAGCTTACAATCTAGTCAAGACAGACAACACAACAACTGAGGACTAGGATATAATAGCATAGTAACATTAAAGGCACATGTTACAATGGGATATCCAAGTGCATTCTGGAACATCAAAGCCAGAATGTCTGAAAACAAAGTAGGCATGTGCAAGTTCAGGCACAATTTCAGAAACATGGATGAATCCTATATGGACATCTATAAAGACGTCTACATAAACATCCCCAGAATAGCATCTCAGAACAGGGATGTCTAATAGCATGATGGTTAAAGTAGCGGGGTGAGTTAGGGGGGCTAGAGTTCACATTCCAGTATGGATCTTTATGATCTTAGACTAGTCACTTAACTCTCCATCTTCTCTAAACTTTCTGAATGTTTCAAGGCCAAAACAAGCACTTATCTGATGCATACTTGTGCCTGTGACATGTCTAACCATGGAGGTGTCTGCAGATGTTCCTGAAATTGAATGGGGATGTGTAAGTTCATTACACCTCTCCTGATACACCTCCATCATGCCTACTTGGATGTCCCTGCACTGGAGACATTTGTGGAATGACTTCAAAGATATCTCCATGATTTCAATGTCTATATGCATGTCTTTAGACATCCAAATCATGACTAAGATTTTTAAAATGACCCCCATAGTATATGATGGCAGATAAAGACCAGTATGGTCCATCTAGTCTGCCCTATGTGGCTATAATAGTTGTACCTGCCTCTCTGTGAAGGACACCTTCCTTATTGCCTGTATTTAAGGTTGTACTCACCATTCTATGCAGGTCAACCCCCCTCTATGCCTCTGTATAGGGTTGTATCCACTGCTTCGTGCAAGTCACCCCCTTTTATTTGTTGAAGTATAAAAGATATTTGTTTGTTTTGATGTTATCCTCTTGCTATAAAGTAATCTAATGTGTCTGTCACATGTCATTTTGAATTCCGTCACTTCATTTTCACCCACAGAATTCAAAATGGCATAGGATAGACACAGTGAATCTAAGGGAATGATAAGGAAACATATAGTTGGAGGGCAGGAAACTAAGCGGATGAGGATCTAAAAGCAACCTCAAAGAGCTGAGTTTTTAGCCTAGATTTGAAAAGGACCAGAGATGGAGCCTAATGTACCGACTCAGCTAAGAGTCTTGTGTAGTTTTTCAATGCTAAAGTGTCACAGATAACTGCACAGGTAAGTTATGTGGAACTTATGGATAATTGTTTGTTCTTCCAACCCCATTTGGGAGTTTTTCTCTGAGGTGCCCGGAATGATGTCTCGTGTTTATTGTTGACTATCTCCCATACTTATTGCATATTGGACTCTTTTTCTGTAGCTGTAATGCAGGCAATGAGAAAGTGTATATTGACTGTTGGATACATTGTTTAAGGAGGGTTTACTCCCTCAAATATTGAAGAAGGCAGTTGTTATGCCACTATTGAAAGAAGCTGGAGGGAGGGTGTCTAATCTTGATAATTATCAGCTAATTTTTTCACTTCCATTTTTAGCAACATTAATTGAGCAGTAGGTTTGATGAGAGTTGGATGAAATTAGATCCATGACATATTTTAAATCCATGGCAGCATGGCTTTCAGACTGGGCACAGTCCAGAGACTTTGATGATCTCTTTAATGAATGAGTTGTTGTATGGACTAGAAAAGAAAGATACTGCCTATTTATTACTATTTCTGGATCTAAGGGACATGTTTGATATAGTGGTGCCATCCGTATTGTTAAAGCAATTGCTTGATGTTGGTATAGGTCGTGTGGTCTTGTCATAGTTTAGTTCATTTTGACAGATTGGTAACAGTGAGCCCGATTCCGTGGTGTACGAGCTGGCCCTCTGTGCGTTCGGTCAGAATCGGACGCACAGAGAGAGTCACAATTCTGATCCCATGGAGTACGTCTAGCCCCATGGGATCAGAATTGCAAACAGACCTGTAAGTGTAGGTCCTGATGCTGATTCCGTCTGGCCTGCACATACAGGCCTTCCCCGGATATCTCAATCAGTGCTCATCAATGGAGTCGGGGCATCATGGCGTCCAGTTGTCATGGCACTGTGGCTCCATTGAAGAGCCACAATCCCTGGCCACTGGCTTTAAAAGTGAATTCCCCATAGCCCGATCCCTGATTGGGCCTCCTAAGACCAGGTTCAGACTCTGGAGAATGTCATTGCCCCCCTGCCCCATCTGCACCCTGGACACACCATCCCGTGGCAACTAAGGAAACTTATTCCACTTCTGAGATGGAATAAGTTCCCCGTATAAGTCGCTGACACCGAACATACAGGGCCAACATTGGAATTGGCCCTGTATGTCCGGGGCCTGGGATCACTCACTGCCCATCCCAATGCCACCCCCGATCCTCCCCTTTCATGCCCCCCATCTACCTAACCCGTACAACATGCAGGGAAGGTAGCTAGTTCCGGCAAATGGCACGAATAGCGTGGATGGATGTCCCAATGGGACATCCTTCCCACTATTCGTGCCTCAGAATGACCCCTGGTGTGTTTTCAGAATACTTACTCGTGGAGTTCCACAGGGTTTGTGCTCTTGTCTTCATTGTTTAATATATATATAATGTTTTTATGTTGCATATTGCGGACTCTGGATTTGAGTTTTCATTTTAATGCTGCCAACTCCTATTTTGTTTTGTTTTCTGCAAGCTTGCTGATAAACTATGGTGCATCTGAAGCAATGGTGGTATCTGCTTCTGTTGACGTTGTACAACCAGTATGCCTTTGCTTTGATTGTCATTCTGTTCCCTTGAAGGAAGAAGTTTGCTATTTGGGAATACTGCTGGATAAGCATCTTACATTTAAGTCTCAGGTACTCTGGATTTTTTGTGCCATATTTTAAGCTAATGATAGTGAGACGTTTTAAATTTATTCTGAATCCTGTTTATTTCAGGACTGTCATGTAGTCCTTGGTTTTGTCACATTTAGATAATTGCAGTTTGATTTTGTTATAGTTGCCTGATTATATCTTACGCCCCTTTGTAAATGGCACAATAGCCAAATTAACATGAATAAAATACATTCTCTAAAATGCTTGTATGCAAATGCTAGAAGTCTAAAGAATAAGATGGGAGAGTTAGAATATATAGCACTAAATGAAAGGTTAGATATGATTGGAATATCAGAGACATGGTGGAAGGAGGACAACCAGTGGGACACTGTGATACCTGGGTACAAACTATATCGTAATGATAGAGCTGATCAAATTGGTGGAGGGGTTGCGCTCTATGTTAGAGAGGGCATTGACTCAGAAAGGATTAAAGTTTTGCAGGAAACAAAATCTGCTGTAGAATCTATATGGATTGAAATTCCATATAAAAGGGGGAAGGCAATGGCAGTGGGGGTGTGCTATCGAGCACCTGGCCAGAATGACCAAATGGATGATGAAATGCTCAAAGAAATCAAGGAAGCTAACAAAAGTTACAGTGCAGTAATAATAATGGGTGATTTCAATTACCCCGGTATCGACTGGGTCAGTGTCACGTCAGGACATGCTAGGGAGATAAAGTTCCTAGATGAAATAAATGACTGCGTCTTGGAGCAGCTGGTTCATGAACCAACCAGAGGGGAAGCCATATTAGACCTAGTCCTTACTGGAAAACCAGATCTAGTGCAAGAGATAAGGGTGTTGGGGCCACTTGGCAATAGTGATCATAGCATGATCGCCTTTGATATAATTAGTGGAGGAGGGATAGTAAGGAAATCCACAGTACTAACTTTTAACTTTCAAAAGGGAGACTATGATAAAATGAGGAAAATATTTAAGAAAAAACTAAAAGGAGCAGTTGCAAAGGTTAAAGACGTACATCAAGCTTGGGTGTTGTTGAAAAATACTATCTTGGAAGCCCAGAACAGCTGTATTCCACGCTTTAAGAAAAGTGGAAGGAAGTCCAAAAAACTGCCTGCATGGTCTAAAGGTGAGGTCAGAGAGGCTGTTGTTGCCAAAAAAGCATCTTTCAGGAAATGGAAAAAAGAGCCAAACGACGAAACCTGGAAACAGCACAAGTACAAGGCATTGATAAGGCAGGCAAAGAGAGAATTTGAGAAGAAGCTTGCTGCGGAAGCAAAAACGCAAAATAAAGACTCTTTCAAGTACATTCATAGCAAAAAACCTGTGAGAGAGTCAGTTGGTCCATTAGATGATAAAGGGGTTAAAGGAGCACTAAGAGGTGACAAGGCAATAGCGGAGAGACTGAATGAATTCTTTGCTTCGGTCTTTACTGAGGAAGATGTAGGGATGTTACCCATGACTGAAGTGGTATTTAAAGGTGCGGAAGAATTGAAGGAAATATCGATACATCGGGAAGATGTTTTACAACTATTAGATAAACTGAAGAGCAGCAAATCACCTGGGCCGGATGGTATACATCCAAGGGTGTTGAAAGAACTGAAATATGAGATTGCAGACCTGCTATCAGTAATCTGTGAACCATCATTAAAAATCATCTCTAATACCTGAAGATTGGAGGATCGCCAATGTAACACCAATTTTTAAAAAGGGTTCCAGGGGTGATCCGGGAAACTATAGACCGGTGAGCCTGACGTCAGTACCAGGAAAAATGGTAGAAACCATCATAAAGAATAAAATTACTCAGCATGTAGATAGTCACAACCTAATGGGAGACAGCCAACATGGCTTTAGACAAGGAAGATCTTGTCTTACTAATCTGTTATGTTTTTTTGAAGGAGTGAATAAACAGGTGGACAAAGGTGAGTCAGTTGATATTTTGTATCTGGACTTTCAGAAAGCCTTTGACAAGGTCCCTCATCAGAGACATTTGGCAAAACTAAAGAGTCATGGGATATTTATTTATTTATATATTTATATATTTATCTGTAAGAGCATTATAATTTTATAATATATACATAGTTTCTCCCTCGTTTTTACTCCATGTTTACATTCCCTGTTCAATGTAAAAAACTTGATGTAACTTGCTTACATTCTTGTATGTTCTGTTTCAAATGTAAACCGCACTGATTATAATAGCGCGGTATATAAGAAATATAAATAAATAAATAAATAAAATAAAATAGGAGGCAGTGTACTATTGTGGATCAGGAACTGGTTAAAAGATAGAAAGCAGAGGGTAGGGCTAAATGGCCAATTTTCCCAATGGAGAAAGGTGAAAAGGAAGATCTTGTCTTACTAATCTGTTATGTTTTTTTGAAGGAGCGAATAAACAAGTGGACAAAGGTGAGTCGGTTGATATTGTGTATCTGGACTTTCAGAAAGCCTTTGACAAGGTCCCTCATCAGAGACCTTTGGCAAAACTAAAGAGTCATGGGATAGGAGGCAGTGTACTATTGTGGGTCAGGAACTGGTTAAAAGATAGAAAGCAGAGGGTAGGGCTAAATGGCCAATTTTCCCAATGGAGAAAGGTGAATAGTGATGTACCCCAGGGATCTGTGCTGGGTCCGCTGCTTTTTGACATATTCATAAATGACATGGAAAGTGGAATAACGAGTGAGGTGATCAAATTTGCAGATGACACAAAACTATTTAAAGTTGTTAAAACCCAAGAGGATTGTGAAAAATTGCAAGAGGATCTTGATAAATTGGAAGACTGGGCATCAAAATGGCAGATGAAATTTAATGTGGACAAGTGCAAGGTTATGCACCTAGGTTAAGAACAACTCAAACTATGGTTACACGATGCAAGGTTCCACATTAGGAACCACCACCCAGGAAAAAGATTTAGGCGTCATTGTGGATACCATGTTAAAACCCTCGGCCCAGTGTGCAGCGGCGGCCAAGAGAGCAAATAGAATGCTAGGTATGATAAGGAAAGGAATGGAAAATAAAACAAAATATATTATAATGCCTCTATATCATTCCATGGTGAGACCGCACCTTGAATATTGTGTACAATTCTGGTCGCCATATCTTAAAAAGGATATAGCGATTTTAGAAAAGGTTCAGAGAAGAGCCACCAAAATGGTAAAGGGGATGGAAGGATACTCCTATGAAGAAAGGCTAAAAAGGTTATGGCTCTTTAACCTGGAAAAGAGACGGCTGAGGGGAGATATGATAGAAGTCTATAAATTAATGAACAGAGTGGAACGGGTAAACGTAGATAGATTGTTTACGTTATCAGAATATAGAAAGACTAGGGGACAAGTAATGAAGCTACAGGGTAAACTATTTAAGACTAATAAAATAAAATATTTTTTCACTCAACGTGTAATCAAACTCTGGAATTTGTTACCGGAGGATGTAGTAAAGGCTGTTAGTGTAGCTGGGATTAAAAAGGGTTTGGACAAGTTCCTGGAGGAAAGGTCCATAAACCATTATTAAGAAGTGACCAAAGATATCAATGCTTGACCCAGTACAAGCATTGTGGAACTTGTGTCTCTTGGGGAAACTGCTAGGTACATATGACCCAGATTGGCCACTGTTGGAAACAGAATACTGAGCTTGATGTACCTTGGTCTGACCCAGTATGGCATATCTTATGTTCTTATGTTCTTATGGTGACTCATGTTAATACAGGCTTGCATAGGTCAGAGACCATTACTCCTGTTTTTGGTTGCCTTCTTTACATTTAGGTGCAGGCCCATTTTAAGACTATATTCCTTGATCTTGAGAAATAAATATTTTAGATTGTCTTCGCTGTCAGCCAGTATAGTGGTATCATCAACATAACGAAGGTTGTTGATGAGTCTTCCACCAATCTTCACACCTCTGTTAACTTCATACAGTCCTGCTTCTCTGATAATTTCTTCTGCATTTAAATTAAACAGGTAGGGGGAACATATTCAGCCTTGTCGTATACCTTTGCTGATTTTAAACCATTCTGTTTCTCCTTGTTCCATTCGAACTGTTGCTTCTTGATCATTGTAAAGGTTGTGCAAGAGAACGATCAGGTGTTCTTTTATACACTATTTTGGGATTCATTTGGTGAAGATGCCCCCCTAGGGTGGTGCAGGGCATTGTGAATATGAGGAGACAGGATGGGGGGGGTGAGGTACTGAACTTTTAGGTGTATTATGATGCAGCTCAGATACAGGCTCTGTTTGAGTGGAGGCAGAGGAATGAGGAGAAGCAATCGGTAAGGTTAGAACAGAGTGTGCAGGGAGAAATCCCACTTGAGGCCATTGTTTGGCGAAGGTGGATGGGTTGGAAGGAGAGGGAGGGCATGGGAAATCCTATGATAGGAAAGTTTGGGGGAAAAGGAGAGCACAGATAGTGTGTGTGTGTGTGTGTGGGGGGGGGACCTTTGTTAAGTATGTGCATTTGTGCTATAATGAGGACTTCTTACCAAGTAGCTTGTATAGGGTTTTCCATAGATGGGCTGGGTTGGGTCTGGAAAGGGTTGATCAGTTTTTGAGTGTAGAGGGGGAGTTTCAACTTTTTGCTACCTTATTTGCACAATACAGGCTGGGAGAGAGGGGTTGGTTTCATGTTCTACAAGTGTTTCATTTTTTGGAAAAAAAAAACCCAAAACCCCCCCAAAACAAAACAGGAGTGTGGAGGGGTAGAAGTTTTAAGCCTACAGAGTTTGAGGAGGTGTATGAGAAGTGGGGGACTTCAAGGGCTTCCTGTCCAAATTGTATAGTATACTGTTGAGAGTGATGAAGGCAAAACATAAGTTTAAGGGAGTGTGGGAGGAGGAATTGGGTGTGGAGTGGATGATTCTAGATGGGAGAGGTAATAGAGGGTATACAACAACTGGTTGGTTTAGCAGCACTGTTGAAAATAGCTTAAAGGTTAGATATTGTATGCTTGGGACCCCTTCAAAGTTGAGCTAGTTGAGTAGAGGGTATCCAAAGGAGTGTTAGAAAGGGTGTGGGGTGGATGGGGATTTTTTTGCACTTGTGGTGGGGGCATTCCAGGGTGTGGGTATTCTGGGAGTCAGTGGAGATGTTGTTTAAAAAGATTACGGGGATCGGGGTGCATTTGGATGAGCGGGGTGAGAGACTGGAGGAGGAGGTATGGCGGTTATGAGAGTTTTGTGTGATAGCAGCCTGATTAGAAATGGCCTGTTGTTGATACGAAAGAGAGGGTGGTACGGAGGTTTGATAGTATTATTTTGTATGAGTGAAATTATGCTGTTTAAAAACTTTGGTGTTCAGAAGTTTGGATTAGTGTAGGTGTGATTCTAGGAGTGGTATGTGAGGTATTTCTATGACATTTAACTATTGGGGAAGTTGGGGGTCTAGCAAGATATGGAAGTGGGGAGAGTGGGGAGAGGATGGGGGTTATGTCCTACTATATTGGTTAGTTGCTGTGGTTTGCTCTTTGTAAGTGCTAAAAGAGTTGTTTGATGTTTCCTTGTATCATTAAAGGGGTAACAGAGTTCAAGGCAAGGTGGGAAATGAGAGGTGAGGTTGGGGAGATAGAACATAGATAGAACATAGATTGATTGTTTACGCCATCAAAATATAGAAAGATTAGGGGACATGCAATGAAACTACAGTGTAATCTATTTAAGACTAATAAGTGAAGATATTTTTTCACTCAACGCATAATCATAAGAACATAAGAACATAAGATATGCCATACTGGGTCAGACCAAGGTCCATCAAGCCCAGTATTCTGTTTTCAACAGTGGCCAATCTAAGTCATATGTACTTAGCAGTTTCCCCAAGAGACACAAGTTCCACAATGCTTGTACTGGGTCAAGCATTGATATCTTCGGTCACTTCTTAATAATGGTTTATGGACCTTTCCTCCAGGAACTTGTCCAAACCTTTTTTAAACCCAGCTACACTAACAGCCTTTACTACATCCTCCGGTAACAAATTCCAGAGTTTGATTACACGTTGAGTGAAAAAATATTTTATTTTATTAGTCTTAAATAGTTTACCCTGTAGCTTCATTGCATGTCCCCTAGTCTTTCTATATTCTGTTAAGGTAAACAATCGATCTACGTTTACCCGTTCCACTCCGTTCATTAATTTATAGATTTCTATCATATCTCCCCTCATCCGTCTCTTTTCCAGGTTAAAGAGCCCTAACCTTTAGAGCCTTTCTTCATAGGAGTATCCTTCCATCCCCTTTACCATTTTGATGGCTCTTCTCTGTACCTTTTCTAAAATCGCTATATCCTTTTTAAGATACGGCGACCAGAATTGCACACAGTATTCAAGGTGCGGTCTCACCATGGAACGATATAGAGGCATTATAATATCTTTTGTTTTATTTTCCATTCCTTTCCTTATCATACCTAGCATTCTATTTGCTCTCTTGGCCGCCGCTGCACACTTTGCCCGAGGGTTTTAACATGGTATCCACAATGACGCCTAAATCTTTTTCCTGGGTGGTGGTTCCTAATGTGGAACCTTGCATCGTGTAACCATAGTTTGGGTTGTTCTTCCCTAGGTGCATAACGTTGCACTTGTCCACATTAAATTTCATCTGCCATTTTGATGCCCAGTCTTCCAATTTATCAAGATCCTCTTGCAATATTTCACAATCCTCTTGGGTTTTAACAACTTTAAATAGTTTTGTGTCATCTGCAAATTTCATAACCTCACTCGTTATTCCAATTTCCAGGTCATTTATGAATATGTCAAAAAGCAGCGGACCCAGCACAGATCCCTGGGGTACACCACTATTCACTTTTCTCCATTGGGAAAAAAGGCCATTTAGCCTTACCCTCTGCTTTCTATCTTTTAACCAGTTCCTGATCCAAATTAGTACACTGCCTCCTATCCAATGACTCTTTAGTTTTGCCAAAGGTCTCTCATGAGGGACCTTGTCAAAGGCTTTCTGAAAGTCCAGATACACAATATCAACCGACTCACCTTTGTCCACCTGTTTATTCACTCCTTCAAAAAAACATAACAGATTAGTAAGACAAGATCTTCCTTGTCTAAAGCCATGTTGGCTGTCTCCCATTAGGTTGTGACTATCTTCATGCTGAGTAATTTTATTCTTTATGATGGTTTCTACCATTTTTCCCGGTACTGATGTCAGGCTCACCGGTCTGTAGTTTCCCGGATCACCCCTGGAACCCTTTTTAAAAATTGGTGTTACATTGGCGATCCTCCAATCTTCAGGTATTAGAGATGATTTTAATGATAGTTCACAGATTACTGATAGCAGTTCTGCAATCTCATATTTCAGTTCTTTCAACACCCTTGGATGTATACCATCCAGCCAAGGTGATTTGCTACTCTTCAGTTTATCTAATAGTTGTAAGACATCTTCCCGATGTATCGATATTTCCTTCAATTCTTCCGCACCTTTAAATACCATTTCAGTCATGGGTAACATCCCTACATCTTCCTCAGTAAAGACTGAAGCAAAGAATTCATTCAGTCTCTCCGCTATCGCCTTGTCGCCTCTTAGTGCTCCTTTAACCCCTTTATCATCTAATGGACCAACTGACTCTCTCACAGGTTTTTTGCTACAAATGTACTTGAAAAGGTCTTTATTTCGCGTTTTTGCTTCCGCAGCAAGCTTCTTCTCAAATTCTCTCTTTGCCTGCCTTATCAATGCCTTGCATTTGACTTGCCAGTGCTTGTGCTGTTTCCAGGTTTCGTCGTTTGGCTCTTTTTTCCATTTCCTGAAAGATGCTTTTTTGGCAACAACAGCCTCTCTGACCTCACCTTTAAACCATGCTGGCAGTTTTTTGGACTTCCTTCCACTTTTCTTAAAGCGTGGAATACTGCTCGTCTGGGCTTCCAAGATAGTATTTTTCAACAACACCCAAGCTTGATGTACGTCTTTAACCTTCGCAACTGCTCCTTTTAGTTTTTTCTTAAGTGTTTTCCTCATTTTATCATAGTCTCCCTTTAGAAAGTTAAAAGGTAGTACTGTGGATTTCCTTACTATCCTTCCTCCACTAATTAAATCAAAGGCGATCATGCTATGATCACTATTGCCAAGTGGTCCCAACACCCTTATCTCTTGCACTAGATCTGGTGTTCCACTAAGGACTAGGTCTAATATGGCTTCCCCTCTGGTTGGTTCATGAACCAGCTGCTCCAAGAAGCAGTCATTTATTTCATCTAGGAACTTATCTCCCTAGCATGTCCTGACGTGACACTGACCCAGTCGATACCGGGGTAATTGAAATCACCCATTATTATTACTGCGCTGTAACTTTTGTTAGCTTCCTTGATTTCTTTGAGCATTTCATCATCCATTTGGTCATTCTGGCCAGGTGCTCGATAGTACACCCCCACTGCCATTGCCTTCCCCCTTTTATATGGAATTTCAATCAATATAGATTCTACAGCAGATTTTGTTTCCTGCAGAACTTTAATCCTTTCTGAGTCAATGCCCTCTCTAACATAGAGCGCAACCCCTCCACCAATTTGATCAGCTCTATCATTACGATATAGTTTGTACCCAGGTATCACAGTGTCCCACTGGTTGTCCTCCTTCCACCATGTCTCTGATATTCCAATCATATTTAACCTTTCATTTAGTGCTATATATTCTAACTCTCCCATCTTATTCTTTAGACTTCTAGCATTTGCATACAAGCATTTTAGAGAATGTATTTTATTCATGTTAATTTGGCTATTGTTAGACATGGGTAAATTGGGATCTTTAAGCTCTGTCTGCTCCATACTTGAGGGCATTTGGGCTACTTTACTCTTTTGTGGAACCTCTCTGCTTTTGGTAGTATCCTTCAAGGATACATTATTCCGAACCATCCGCTCTTGGGTGACTGTCGGCTTTCCCCTAATATCTAGTTTAAAAGCTGCTCTATCTCCTTTTTAAAGGTTAATGCAAGCAGCCTGGTTCCATCCGGTTAAGGTGAAGCCCATCCCTTTGGAAGAGCCCCTCCTTTCCCCAGAATGTTCCACAGTTCCTAACAAATCCAAAACCCTCATCTCTGCACCATTGTCTCATCCACGCATTGAGACTCCGGAGCTCTGCCTGCCTTTTGGGTCCTGCGCGTGGAACAGGAAGCATTTCGGAGAATGCTACCCTGGAAGTTCTGGATTTCAACTTCCTACCTAAAAGCCTAAATTTTGCCTTCAGAACCTCCCTACCACATTTTCCTATGTCATTGGTACCGACATGTACCAAGACAGCAGACTCCTCCCCAGCACTATCTAAGACCTTATCTAGGTGGCGCGTGAGGTCCGCTACCTTCGCACCAGGCAGGCATGTTACCAGGCGATCCTCACGTCCACCAGCCACCCAGCTATCTACATGCCTAATGATCGAATCACCAACTATAACGGCTGTCCTAACCCTTCCCTCATGGGCACATGGCCCTGGAGAAACTTCCTCGGTGCGAGAAGGTTTTACATCACCTGGAGGACAGGTCCTAGTTACAGGATCACTTCCTGCCACACCAGGGTGATGCTCTCCTGTCACGTGACCTCTCTCCTCCATGGCAACAGGGGTGCTGCCAGACTGGAGGTGGGACTTTAGGACTATATCCCTGTAGGTCTCGTCTATGTACCTCTCTGTCTGTCTTATGTTTTCCAAGTCTGCTACTTTAGCCTCTAGAGAACGGACTTGTTCCCTGAGAGAAAAGAGCTCCTTGCACCTAGTGCACACCTAAGACCTCTCACCAACTGGGAGAAAATCATACATGTGACACTCAATGCAAAAGACTGGAAAGCCCCCATCCCGCTGCTGGACTGCTGTCTGCATCTTAGTTTTAAGTTTGTGTCTAGATCTTTAAGTTCTTACTTACTAGGGGTTGCTATGGGTATTTATACCAATAAAACTGTACCTAATACGTTTAATATACCTTGTTCACTTGAAGCTTAATTAATCTCAGGTCCTTAGTGTATGACTGATTTGGATAATGAGCTTCACCTGAAAGCACCTCCTGTCTTTTAAGATGTGTAAGTACCTATAAAGCTATGATTATCCCAGGGGAGGGAGGGAGGGAAACAACACTTATTAAAAGAGGGCTGCTACACAGTACCCTGTCTTGTGCTGCTGAGGTAAGCTAAATTCTGATTTGATTTAAATTATAGCTCTTAGCTGCTGCTAGGCTCTAACTTCTTATGAAATGTAAACTACAAGCTCTCTGCTGGGTACTAAATTTAACCAGAAAGCTCTCTTCTGTGTGTTAAATTTAAACTAAAAGTACTTTGCTGTTACTTGGCCCTGAGTGACTATTAAATTTAAACTACAAGCTCTCTGCTGGGTATGAAATGTAACCAGAAAGCTCTCCTCTGTGTTTTAAATTCAAACTTTAATTGCTGCTACTAGGCCCTAACTGATCCACCAAAAAACAATGGGTTCACAGATTAAGTAGCTTTAATACAAATAATTCTTTTTAGAAAATTACCAGAAGTATATACTCACAGTTGCAGATTTCTCTCCAGAAGTTACAGTCCCCCTTTCTAGTCCTTCAAGACAGAGGTTCACAGAGCTCGTGTTGAGCTATTTATGCCTCTGCTGCTGAGGTAATGCTGTGACCAACTTCCTGGGTAATTAACAGTCCTTGCTTGGATAGGAGGAGTCTTTCATAATGGCCTTTTGATCTGCCACCTGGTGTTAACACCTATTGAAAAGGTTTCACAGGTCGCTTGCCCCTTAGGTAGAAGGCCTCTTTGTAAAGGTCTCTAGAAGACTTTATTTGTTGCTCAAAGAGTACAGACCCTGTTTTGCCTTTTGTGCTAAGCTGAATTCTGATTTGATTTAAATTATAGCTCTTAGCTGCTGCTAGGCTCTAACTTCTTATGAAATTTAAACTACAAGCTCTCTGCTGGGTACTAAATTTAACCAGAAAGCTCTCTTCTGTGTGTTAAATTTAAACTAAAAGTACTTTGCTGTTACTTGGCCCTGAGTGACTATTAAATTTAAACTACAAGCTCTCTGCTGGGTATGAAATGTAACCAGAAAGCTCTCCTCTGTGTTTTAAATTCAAACTTTAATTGCTGCTACTAGGCCCTAACTGATCCAACAAAAAAACAATGGGTTCACAGATTAAGTAGCTTTAATACAAAGAATTCTTTTTAGAAAATTACCAGAAGTATATACTCACAGTTGCAGATTTCTCTCCAGTAGTAACAGTCCCCCTTTCTAGTCCTTCAAACTCTGGAATTCATTACTGGAGTATGTAGTAAAAGCTGTTAGTGTAGCTGGGTTTAAAAATGGTTTGGTAAGTTACTGGAGGAAAGGTCCATAAACCATTATTAAAGGGGACTTGGGAAATCCATGGCTTGCCTCAATATAAGCACTGTGGAAACTGATAGGTACTTGTGACCTAGATTGGCCACTGTTGGAAACAGGATACTGGACTTGATGGACCTGGTCTGACCCAGTATGGCATATCTTATGTGTTACAGAGGAAAGAGCTGGTGGGTTAAGTGAATCACAGAAACTTTGCATTATGTTTATGCAATTTCTTGATATACAGAACAGTTTACAATCACTACTAGCAGGTACTGGAAACAGTCCCTTGTCCCCAAAGGGCTCACAATCTATATATACTTGAGGCAACAGAGGGTTAAGTGGCTTGCCCAAGGCCACAAGGATGTCAGTCTAAGAAATAATTCTGCATGTTGTTTTAAGTCTGAACCAAGGGCAGGGATAAGAAATTGACAACTGAACTGCTTTTGGCTATTTTGTGTTTTGTTCTGTAAACTGCTGCAAAACACAGCTTAACTCGTCAGCATATCCCTGCATTCAAAATAGCATTAGTGTCTTCAGATCTCGTACTGCTAAGTTTTGCTAAGAAACTGTTATTTTTAGAATACTGAATAATAAAAATAGAATATCAATAATGACTTGGGGAAAAATGTAACTGCCACTCACTGTATATTGCAATATTATTCCTGTCTGCTGGAGATCATAGCTGACTAACCTTCTATAAAATGAAGAACAGAATGAATAATTATGCTCCCTGACTTCATCAAGGACCAAATAAATAATCTGTCTTTCACCCATATTTTAATTATGAATAGAGAATGCACATTTTCTCGGCAGGATAATGATTTATCAAGTGATTCATCAAGAAAATGAGCGCTTAATGTTTATGCCTTAGGAACGGCTATTTGCAAAAGAAACTTGAGGGTCAAATCTAACATTAATCATTCAAAAAGCTGTATTACTGATAGCAGGTGGTGGCTGTGTCACTGCAATAAAACGTTATAGTGGCAAACTAGACTGGTGACATCGTTTTTATGTTCTATTGAGAATCATTATATAGTGCATTGTTGCCAGCATTGATTGTATAGCAGGAAAAATACACCGATACAGATGTCAGTTTAATGTGCAGTGTTTTGATCATGCAACATTAGTAGGGATGACTAGTGAGCTGGACTGCTATGCTTTTCTATTAGAAATTTCATCTAATTATCACTTCATTGATAGCGGTGCTTCTAGCATTGTGTCTGTATTAACTAAAGAAGGCAGTGAGTATCACAGATTAAACAAGGTCACCTTTAATATTTTTTCTTACCAATCAGTGGTGGATGGAGATTAGAGTACCAACAAGCAGAGAAGTCGACATAGACTCCCTGAAAACATCAATCACTTACACTAGTACTAATTTGCTGTCAATTAAAAAAAAAAAAGAGCAGCAGCTGCTGCTGCAGTATAGACACAGTAGCTAAGAGACAAGGAAATTGAGAAACTGACCATGAGATATCAGGAGTAGGATTTTTTTTTTTTTTATAAATAATGGTATCATGGCCAAAAGTATTTATATTCTTAATCCCTCACAGTGTTTCATTCCTTATTTGCTCCCCTCACCCTACATTGGATTTGTTCCCAAGACTAATTATTAGAGGATGCAGGAAATCCACTGTTTGCCCCAGTACAAGCATTGTGGAACCTGTGTCTTCTGGGGAAACTGCTAGGTACTTGTGACCTAGATTGGCCACTGTTGGAAACAGGGTACTGGGCTTGATGGACTTTGATCTGACCCAGTATGGCATATCCTATGTTATTATGTTCTTATGACTGGGTTCGTCGTCACCATCATCATCACAAGAAAGACAAAAACAATAATGCTCCCTTTGTCAAAGATCCTTTAGAATGGAAAGTAGCCACAAAGATAGTGGCTTTATTGCTACAAAAACTGAACCAATGGTTTGCATTCTGTTGACTCAACAGATAAGAAAGAATATCCTGTACTTAAGACTTCAGATGCCATGGGACCGATTCTGAGTCGCGGCTTGCAGGGCTGCATTCAGGGGTGGGCCGGTCTGGCAGGACATACAGGATTGATTCAGGTCACAGCCCTCTATGTCCTGAAGGGTCAGAGGGGATGTGCTGATTATTCCACCTCAAAGGTGGAATAATCAGCACTAACTGGGCAATCGTGGCTGGGGATCCCCCCGGAGACAGAGCCAGGTGCAGGGGGGTTCCCACCGCCCAATCCAGGTCCAAGCTGAGTTGAGCGGTGGAGAAGAGGGGGGTCTGAGACACAGGAGCCAGTGGCGCCTGCGGGGAGCATGTACCTGCAGGCATGCAGGGGTACGCTGAGCCATCCTTGGGTCCAATTCTGTATGCCGCAGGAACGTTTTTTTTCCCGTGGTACAGAATCGGGTCCTAACGGGCCTATCCTGATGGCCTGAACATGCCCCTTTTAGAATCAGGCTCCAAGTCTCATAGTATAATCATCATAGAACAGAAAGATGTGTTAGAACTTGAGTAGTCTGAGGTTCATCAGCATTCGGTAGTAAGTCTAGACAGCCAAAAAAAAAAGTAAAAATTTAAAAAAGCATTTGAAAGGAAATGAAAGTGAAAAATATGACCTGCCCACTTAAATTATAATCTTTATTAACAATGAAGATGAGGAGGATGAACACAATGAAATGGTTAATTAAACTTGCAGGAATACTTGGTTAGGCAGTAATTAACTAAAAGAGGAAAAGGAGATAAAGCCCAACAATGTGTTGGGTAGAGAGAAATAGAGATGTACTGCACTGAACTCAAACACTCTTCTAGTGAAAAACATAAGAGTGTAAGAAGAACCATGCTGAGTCGGATCAAGGTCCATCGAGCCCAGCATCCTGTCTCCAACAGAGGCCAGTCAAGGTCACAAGTACTCGGCAGTTCCTAAAAGTATATCTGTTTCTCATAGCTCCTTTCTCAAGCCTATCAGGCTAATCATATTTTGGAATTTTCCTCCGGAAACTTGCCCAAACCTCTTTTGAACCCCACTATGTTATTTCCTTTGACTGCGTCCTCTGGTAACAGATTCCACAGTTTTTACCAGTGTATATCCTGTATAAAAAAACCCAAAATATTTTTGATATGTTTTCAATCTGCTGGTCATTGGTTTCATGAAGTGTCCTCTTGTTTTTGTGTTGTTTGAGAGATTAAACAGCTGCTCCCTATTTAACCATTCCACCCCACTCATGATTTTATAAACTTCTTTCATGTGCCCTACAGTCATCTTTTTGCCAAGCCAAAGAGCCCTACCCCGTTTAACCGCTTCATAAAGGAAGGTGTTCCATTCACTTTATCATTTTTGTCACTTTGTACTTCTTGAAATGGGGCAACCAGAATGGCACATAATACTGAAGGTGAGCTCATTCCAGAGACTTAGATGGAGGCATGACGATAGTCTCAGTTTTGTTCTACATATCTTCTTGAATAATACCCAGCATTGTAGTTGCAATTTAAGATGCTGTGCCACATTGTATGAAAAAATTCAATATATTATCCACAGTGACTGCAAAATATTTTCCTTGGGTTCAGACTCAACTCAGAACCCAGCATTTTATACCTGTATTGGGATTATTTTTCCTATGCGCATCACTTTTCACTTGTCTATGTTAAATTTGATGCCATTTAAATGTCCAGTCTCATTTGTATTTCCTCACAATCCTCTGAATTATTTTGTCATCTGTACATATGACCCCCCCCCCTTCCCATTCTTGTCTTCAGTTCATTCATGAATATGTTGAACTGCACAGATCCTAATGCAAACCCAAAGCCACAAGGAGTACCAGTGGCAAGTGAATTCAGATCATTTGAATTGTAGGCTGCTGCTCTAGCCACTAGGCTACACCTCCACTCCTTTGGTGTTTTATCAAAGGAAAAAAAATACATGGAAAACAATTGTGCAAGAACAAGTTGTTCAAAAAATAATGTGGACCTTTTTGGGGGTCTTAAATGTAAAATGTTAGGACATTAGTCCTGCATTAGTCTGAACTTTTGAAAATTCACATAACTCTTATTTAGATCCACCTAGGTCAGCCAACTGCTCAGACGTGGAACTGCTACTACTGCTATTGGTTGAAGAGGACAACTTGACTTAATTGTTTGGAAGCTGTTGATACTTGGTTAACTGCACATCAATTGAAATTCAGTCATTTGAAATTGCATATAATGTGGGTTACAGACTGTCCATCAGTTCCTGTTGCAGCCCCTGTAATAGCAGGTCATCTGCTTTCATTGCTGTCAGCAAATCAAGTATTAGGTTGTTATTTCGACTCACATTTAGTTTTTTCACAGCAAATATCTCATGCGATAAAATCCTGTTTTTTTTCACCTCAGACTTATTAGGTCCATATGCTCGTATTTTAATAAAGTGCCTTTGAATATTTTAATCCATGCAAAGCAAACTTGACTATTGTAATTTCCTTTATACTGGCTTAACAGCTCAGAGGTGGAATAACTTCCCCACACAAGTCGCCGACCCTGGATGTACAGGGCCGACATTAGAATCGACCCTACTACTACTATTACTACTATTCAGCACTTATAAAGCGCCATGCACGCAGCGCTGCACAGCTAGCCTACAAGAGGTAGCCAACATACAGAGACAGTCCCTGCCCATCAGAGTCATGCTCACCGGAGCTTACAATCTAGCTAGAACAGTACAGAGCATTAGTCAGTTCTGCGCAAGGTATGGTGAGGTACAGTTTGGTCTATAGTTTGGTCATAAACATTGAGGGTAAGATGAGGATGGAGTCAGGATCTGAATGCAATGGTGAAGAGGTGGGTCTTCAACCTGGATTTGAAAAGGGCCAGGGAGGATGCCTGGCTCACAGATGCAGGTAGGCTGTTCCAGGCATATGGTTCAGCAATGTGAAAGGAGCGCAGTCGGAAGTTCGCGGTGCGGGTGAAAGGCATTGATAGAAGTAATTTGTTAGCGGAGCGCAAGTTTCGAGAGGGGACGTAGGGAGAGATAAGAGATGAGAGGTATTGAGGGGCCATAGAGTGAATGCATTTATAGGTCAGTAGGAGAAGCTTGAATTGGATGCAGAATTGGACAGGGAGCCAGTGAAGTGATTTGAGAAGAGGAGTAATGTGGGCATGGCGAGGCTGGCCGAAGATTAGTCGAGCACCGTGATTTTGTATAGATTGAAGGGGAAGGAGGTGGCTCATGGGGAGACCAGCGAGGAGTAGGTTGAAGTAATCGAGGCAAGAGGAGATTAGGGAGTGGATAAGCATTTTGGTAGTGTGTTCAGAGAGGAAGGGGCGGATTTTACTGATGTTGTAGAGAAAGAAGCGGCAGGTCTTAGCTACAAGCTGGATATGAGCGGAGAAGGAGAGTGAGGTGTCAAAGATGACCCCTAGATTGTGTGCAGAGGAAACAGGAAGGATAGTAGATCCCTGTACGTCCAGGGCCGGTGACTGCCCACCACCCACCCAAAGTCCACCCCTGAGCTTCCCCTTCCCCGCCCCCATCTAACTTCCCCGCACAACTGACGGGGAAGTTAGTTGCCAGCGGGAAAGCATGAATAGCGGGGATGGACGGTCCTGTTGGGACGTCCATTCCCGCTATTCATGCGACAGAATAACCCCCTTAGTGACTGTTGCCACCCATGACATGCCTCGATGCTATCTACTTAGCAGCGTTAGTTGGGAATATTAAGCAGCATTAAGTTCCACGGCATTTAAATGGCTTACAGGTCTGTAAACTGTGTAAATACCTTTCAATATCGGGCCCATACTTTTTTACTGCAGCCAATCCAGGAGGATAGTTTATCCTAAGGAAATATGGTGCTTCTGGTGGCAGTGGTTTACCACTCTAATGATTTCTATTTTTGTTTTTAATCCTATTTTTTATTAGATATTGCATTATTGTATTAATGTTTTTTGTTTCTTTTTTCTCAGTTTTTATATTTTCACTTTTATTTGCTTATGATTGTAAACCACACTGATGTTATCACAAACTGAGGTATAGTAAGAGTCAAATAAACATAAACATAAACAGGGACAGGCTGAATTTACCTAGGCAGGTTAGCTGGCCTCAATTAATTAGGCTGTTTGGACATCTTGTTCTTCCACTCTCCTCTCTTCTTTTCCCCTTCACCAGTTTCTAGCCTCCCAACCAACTTCTCTTTCTCTCCCTCCCCTAATCAATTAGTCCTCCAACCCCACTATTGTTCTTCCTTGCTACCATCCCCCTGTTTCATTCTTCCCCCAGTCTGTCATCCATCCTCACCAGTTCTTTCCCCCAAACCTCCATTATCCATCCCCATTATCATCCCGTGAATTAACTACTGCTATTATCTCTATCCTCTCCATTTTTCTTCTTTCCACTCTTCTCATCAGTCCTCCACTCCTACTAATTTCTATTTTTCTCCACTTCTATTTTTCTCTCTCTCTTTCACATCACCTTGCATACTCCTCCTGCATTGCTTCTCTCCAGCAGTTTCTGTTGCTCCAGAATTCTTGCTCCTTTTCCAACCACAGTTGATATGGGCAATCTGCTTCTTTTCCAGCCTCTATTACTCTGCGCTACTTTCTTTTCTTCTGGCCCCTGCAATCTCTACCGCTCTGGGCAATCCAATCTTCTTTAGGCACCCATTTCTGTCATTACTCCAAACCACCCACTTTTTTTAAGGTCTGCTGCTGCTTCTGAACTTCTCTCTTCCCCCCCCCCCCCCACACACACACAGAAACATTTATATCCTCCAAAGGGAATCATGTTTTTTGCTTCCCAGTTTTTGGGGTTTTACTATATTGACTGGCAAACCTGAAGTCATTTGAGACACTTCTAGATTATTTCCCTTTAACACTGGCCATTTTCATCCCTCTATTTGATAAAAAGCTAATGGGGTTGATATTCAATCATCTGTATAGTGGCACTTGCTATCCAGGTAAATGCCACTGAATGGAATATAAGTAAGAAAACTCTTAGGTCTACCACAAAACTATCAACAAATAATAAAGTCAGATCAAAATTATCTAAACAAGAGCCTAAACGTTTTATGTTGGAATGTTTGTTATGGGGAAAACAGTCCTCGAAAAACAAACCTTTCCTTTTAATCATTTAATAAAGGTGTTTCCAATGCCAAAAATATGTGCCAAATACAAACTACAATGTACCCAACACAAAAATTGTTGATTTTTAGAATAGCTGTACTAAGCTGGAAATTGTAAAGGCTGCTTGAAAGCCGTAAAAGACGGCCGACTTCAATATCCAATGTGAAGACAGTACTGAAATATCCAATGTGAAGACAGTACTGCATTTCGAGCTCTCTTCACACTTTCACAAGCTGTGTGTCAACGCTTAGTAGTGGAAGCTTCATAGATTATGAAAGTGTGTTTAGATAATTTTGGTCTTCCAGATCATACTGCTAGACCAGTCCAGACAAGCAGGTATGCACCCCTGCCAGCAGATAGGGAGACAGAGAAAAAAACTCCAGAGCTGTGATTGGTCAGGCTCTGGGTGACATAGGCATACCCCTAGAGGTCCTATTCAGTATTTTCTCTGACTCAGCAGATGAGGGTGTTCTTCAAGCTTGTTCTACAATTTGTTTTTTTCCTTTTTCACTGTATCTTGAGGCTCCTGGATGCACCCAGAGTACACAAGAGGTGTTACTCTGGGTTTCCCAGCAACTTGATTCCCCAGATAAACTTGTGGAGCTCCTGAGCCTGGCTTCAGTAGAGCTCCCGATTTTCTTTAAGCAGCACTGAGTCTTTGCCACGAGGGCTTAGACATCAGCAGGAGGATCAGGTATCAATTTCTGAGAGAAACTGTAAGTAAACTGTTTTCTTACTTGCCTCAGCTGCCCTGGGTTTATTTCAACTGCATCGGGACCGGCTGTCTCTGACCTGACTCCTTCACTTCCGGTTTCATCAGGGTCTGTTAAACTGGGTTTTGAAGTTCCTATTTTCTTTTCTTCATTTTTATTTCCTGGATGCACCCAGAGCACACAAGAGGTGTTTCTCTGGGTTTCCCAGGCTTCCCTCCTTAATAGCTGTATTTTCTGTAATCAGCAATACAGCAGGGTTTGAGCTCCTGATTTCACTGTCTGTTCAGCTCCCCTTCTCTCCAGAAACACCTTCTAGCCCCTGCCATGAGGGTTTCAGTGGCCGCAGAGGGATCAAACTCTAATTTCCCTACCTTTCAGTCACTGTAATTACCTTACACTGACTTTGAAAGTTTCTCTTCTCCTCCATGGGAACTCAGCTCCTCTGTACCAGCACAGTGAATAACTGACAGTTTCCTTCTCCCCTCCATTTCTGGTGATTCAGGGTTCATCAGGATTTGAATTTTTAAGTTGCTAGCAGCATTCCTTGCCTCTTCCCCAGCGATTTTGCTGCATTTTTAAGGTTTTTAGAGCTTAGGAAACTTTTATTTTGCAGTTTCTCTGTGCCGGCAGCCATTTTGAAAATCGGGAGGGATTTCTCTTCAGTGTTTTGTTTTGTTTTTTTGGAGGGAGCATCTCTGGGCAGCCATTTCAAAACATTTAAACATGCTGTGAAGGCACAGGGAGTTTCAAAATCCCTTTTCTTTGAAGAGTCTTCTGTTTCCCTAAGCCTA
This sequence comes from Ichthyophis bannanicus, assembly GCA_033557465.1. NCBI lineage: Eukaryota > Metazoa > Chordata > Amphibia > Gymnophiona > Ichthyophiidae > Ichthyophis > Ichthyophis bannanicus. The sequence goes on from CM066032.1 coordinate 1,631,760,085, forward strand.
CCTTGATTTTTGTTTACAAAAAAAAAAAAGGTTTAAGCCTCTGCAATGCCTGTTTCTCTGCACAGCTGTATTATATGTAATAATAAGAAAAAGGAGTTAATAGATTGCTTGTGTTCCACCTGCATGCTGCATCCAGGAGAATCTTCTTGCTCCATTCCCACTGCGCTGCCAGCTGGGGACATCAGTGCCTTAACTCCTCCCTCCTTAGAGCCCCTGCAGCAGGATCTTCCTACAGAAAGGACTCAGTCAGCTCCCATTTTGCTTCCACAGCCGCTGGAAGCCACGACAGCCTTGGCTGACAGTGAGTTCCTGACGCTCTTCTGCCAGGCATGGCACCTGTGGCATTCAGAGTCTTTTGGTATACCTCAAGCACCCGCCCGGTAGCAGACAAGGATATGGTGGGATTTCACAAGCGGTCCCAAAAGTCCTCAGACCTTAAAGCAGTACGTCCTTCCAGGAAGGTTGCATGTGGCTTGCGGGACACTACAGATATTCAAGAAGACTTTAAATCGTCGGAGGTGAGCCCTGACGTGGTTGGAGAAAGAAGATGGGGAATATTCTCCGCCTGATTCTTCGCTTACAGTTCATGAGGACTCTCAAGATATCAGACTTTTTCGGAAAGAGGAGTTGCCGGCCCTAATCACACAGGTGATGGAGTCGCTATGCCTAGCCAACACGCCTGATCCTCAGAGTTCTCAAACCCTGTTGCAGCCGGATCCCATTTTACAGGGCATTCGTAAGCCTTCCAAAGCATTTTCCTTTCCAGTCGAGTTACAGCATATGGTATCTTGAGAGTGGGACTTTCCAGAGTCCTCTCTACGTACGGCATGCGGTATTGGTCAGTTATACCCTTGGTCTCCCTCTGACTTGGACCGTTGGCTGACATACCCGAAAGTTGATGCGTTAGTGACCGGGGTCACCAAGCATACCACAATTCTGGTTGAGGGCGGAGCGGCACTCCGCGACCAGCAAGACCTAAAAAGTTGAGAGTCTGCTAAAGACAGGTTTTTCGTCGTCTGCTCTTTCCCTTCAAGCAGGGGTGTGCGGAGGTCTAGCAGCACGGGCCTCCCTTCGATGGATTCAGCAACTTCCAGGTGATCCTGAGTTGGCTTGTTTAGAATCCATCGCTGCATTCCTGGCAGAGGCCTTCTCTGATCTCTTGTGGCTGTCAGCTCGCTCCGTAGCACCGGTGACAGTAGCTCGGAGATGGCTATGGCTGCATCAATGGGCAGCAGATGTTGCTTCGTTCAAAGACTCCAGCGTTTAGATGCCATTCGTCCAGTTCCACCGATGGAAAGAGGACTAGGCTGTTACTCTGTCTATTTTGTGGTGCCAAAAAAAGGATGGCTCCTTTCATCCTATCTTGGATCTCAAAGGCGTCAATCACAGTCTGCGGGTACCACACTTTCGAATGGAGACTCTTCAATCCGTTATTCAAGCGGTACGCAAGGGGGAATTCTAGCTTCCCTCAATCTCGTGGAAGCATTCTTTCACATTCCCATTCGAGAGGGGCATCAGCGACTCATTCAATTCGCAGTACTCGGTCAACATTTCCAATTTCGTGCGATGCCCTTTGGTCTAGCTTCGGCGCCTTGAACCTTCTCCAAGGTATTGGTGGTAGTAGCTGCGGCCTTACGCAGCCGCGGCATCAGAATTCATCTTTATCTGGACTACTGGCTCATTCGCGCAGACTCTCTCCCCGAGGCTTGCAGCACAGTTTTGGTGGTTGTTGCCTTTCTCGAAAGCCTCGGCTGGGTAATCAACCGCAACAAGAGTTGTCTTCAGCCATCCCAGGAGATCGAATTTTTGGGGGCTCAATTCGATACAGCCTTAGGTCGGGTCTTTTTGTCAATGCCTCGATTCCTCAAGTTAACTTCTCAAGTTCGCAGTCTCCTAGCACAGGTCTCGCCTCGAGCATGGCATTACCTTCAAGTCCTGGGATGCATGACGGTGACCATAGATCTCATGCCTTGGGCCAGAGCGCGCATGCGCTGTCTACAGAAAGCTCTCCTGACACGATGGTCGCCAGTTTCGGAAGACTACCAGATTCGCCTTCCGCTTCACTCCAGGGTCAGACTAAGCCTACGGTGGTGGCTCTCCTCCAGCAACCTCCTGAAGCGGGTCCCCTTAGAGACTCTGTGTTGGATCGTTCTAACAACGGATGCCTGTCTGTCCAGTTGGGGCGTGCACTGCCGATCTCACACTGCGCAGGGCGCTTGGACAACACGCGAATCCCACTGGACAATCAATCGACTAGAAGCACGAGCAGTACGTCTGGCTCTACTGAGATATCACACTCTTCTGCACGGAAAAGCGGTTCAGATACTATCCGACAACGCGACCACAGTTTCCTACATCAACCATCAAGGAGGGACCAAGTGCACTGGAGTGTCGAACGAGATGGCTCTTCTTTTTCTTCCATGGGCAGAGAGAAATCTCCAAGCCCTCTCCGTCCAACACATTGCAGGAACCAGAGTCACAGTACCCTTGACCCCGGCGAGTGCGAACTGGCCCCGCTAGCCTTCCAGAGGATAGTTCAAAAATGGGGGTCGCCGGCGATAGATCTCATGGCATTGACAACGAATGCCAAAGTTCTGAGTTTCTTCAGCCGTTGGAGAGAACGCGGGACTCTCGGCATCGATGCGTTGACTCAGACTTGTCCGGAACACCAGCTTCTTTATGTTTTTCCACCCTGGTCCATGATCGGCAGGATCCTGCAGCGAATTCGGTCGCACAGGGGGCCGGTAGTCCTCGTCGCCCCAGATTGGCCAAGAATACCATGGTATGCCAATCTCATAAGGCTGTCATGGGGGTCGCCATTACGGCTGGCAGCTCCCTCCGGACTCCTCAGACAGGGACCGATCTTCATGGAAAATCCAGCTCCCTACTCGCTTACGGCTTGACTCTTGAATGCCGCCGTTTGACCCATAAGGGGTATTCGCTGAAGGTAGCTACCCTCCTTAGCGCGCGACGGTCTTCAACATCCACTGCTTATGTGAGAGTGTGGCGCGTCTTCGAGGCTTGGTGTTCACGTCATCACTTGTCCCCGTGGCGTACCTCAATTCCTGATATTCTTGCCCTTTTACAGGACGGTCTTGCTAAAAGTTTGGTGCTCGGTTCGCTTCGAGTGCACATTTCTGCCTTGACATGTTATCGGGGTCCGGTGCACGGTAGATCCCTTGCTTCCCACGCTGATGTGTTTTGGTTTCTGAAAGGGGTCAAGCTGCTTCGTCCTCCGGTCCAACCGGTAGTTCCTCCTTGGGATCTAGCACTTGTTCTCAGGGCGCTCGGAAATCCACCCTTTGAGCCTTTGGAGGAAGTGTCTCTTCTAGATTTGACGCTCAAAACGGTGGTTTTGATAACAATCACGTCAGCTCGAAGAATCTCGGAGCTTCAAGCTCTCTCGTGCAGGGATCCGTATCTGTCTTTCTCTCCTGAGGGGGTAACTCTTTGCATGGTTCCTTCCTTCCTGCCCAAAGTGGTTACTCTTTTTCTTGTCAATCAGCCCCTGCTATTCCCTGCCTTCTCTAAAGAACAGTGTGCGGATAGGCGCAAAAGTCTTCGCTTCCTTGACCTCAAGCGAGTTCTCCTTCGCTATTTGAAAGTTACCAATTCCTTTCGCATGACTGACCATCTTTTTGTTCTCCTTTCGGGGCCGCGCAAGGGTTTTGGCTGCTTACAAACCTTCTATCGCTAAGTGGCTGTGTCGGGTCATTGAATCGGCTTACATTCTCCAAGGCCAGCTGGTTCCAGAAGGGCTTCAAGCTCATTCCACTCGAGCCCAATCCACGTCATGGGCCGAGAGGTCCCATGCCCTTCCTTTCAATATGTGTTGAGCGGCCACCTGGTCGTCCTTGTCCTCTTTTGTTCAGCACTATTGGTTGGATATACAGGCCCGAGAGGACAGTCATTTCGGAGTTGGGGTGCTTTCGGCTGCTCTAACTGCCCATCCTGAGGGTAATTAGCTTGGGTACTTCCCGCTTGTCTGGACTGGTCTAGCAGTATGATCTGGAAGGAGAAATTTCACTTACCGTTAATTTCCTTTCCTGGAATACTGCTAGACCAGTCCAGAACCCACCCAGCTTGTCAGAGGCACTGGTACTTGTGCAGAGCAGCCGACAGTCATACGCTCTGCGAGCACGTCCGGAGTTTGTTTCCTGGGAATGTGTCAAAGCAGTCATTTCAGACTTCTTCCCTTGGGAATGATATTTGATCCTCCTCTTCCATTTTTCGTTCGGGTTGAGGGGTTGAGTTGGTTCCCTTTTTAAGGGTTCATAGTTGAGTTTTTTCCCTGAGATGTTGCCTTTTTGGCTTGTTACATAGTTACTGAATAGGACCTCTAGGGGTATGCCTATGTCACCCAGAGCCTGACCAATCACAGCTCTGGAGTTTTTTTTCTCTGTCTCCCTGTCTGTTGGCAGGAGTGCATAACCCGCTTGTCTGAACTGGTCTAGCAGTATTCCAGGAAAGGAAATTAACGGTAAGTGAAATTTCTCCTAACCTTATTGTTTGCTGATTTAATGGAATATGGAATATTCAGTGTCAGTAAATGGATAGTGCTGATGAATCTTCTATCTGACTGTCTCAGTATTATCCAAACAGGAGCAGAGCAAGAAGTTATCCATTTAGCAGTGATTTTCATCATATCTATGCAGATAGCTATATGGATAGCTTAGTAGCTAAAAAGCTGTCCTAAATGGCTAGCCAGACAGCTATCCATATAGTGGTGAAGAATACTGCCACTATGCAGATAGTGACCGGTACCAGATATTCAGTACTGACCACTATCTGTATATTGGTCCTGAATATCCAGATTAATGTCTGGCCACCATTTAAATTTAATAATAGAGGCTAGTGTTTAAAAAAATGCTGACCACCCCGACTAAATATTGACCTAAATATTTTATTTGCTCCATATTGATACCTTTACTCTTCCTTGCACTGAAACAGCATTTGAAAACAACAAATCTCATTTTCTTACACAATTTTGCCCTCTCTAATATATACAGTATTACACTAGCTTAAATGCAGTGAAATTCACCAGAGGAACCTGATGACTCCCCTTTGCACTAGTAAGTCACCTGTCCCAGCTTGAACCTAGAATTCTCTCTTTATTCTCCTTCCCTCTCCCAACAATCACTTTCTCTTCCTCCCTTCCATCTCCTCAGCAATCACTCACTCTCTTGTCTAGAAGAATACTTCATTGTCTCCCTCTATGAAACTAACTATAGAGGCCTGCCTCTCTCACAGCAGTCTACTGCAAACCTATCTCAGATGAATTCCTCAACAAAATCACTCACAAAAATAAAAAAGAACATACGGTATTCCCATATGAGCCTTACCCTTTATACCCATGATAGATCATGGATGGCGCTACTACTTAAAGATACAACTCATCATTCAACCTGTACTGTTGGTGTGGTAGCTCTTAAAGGTCAGTGTTTTAATGGTGTGTAAGACCCAGTCATATAGACCCAAGGGACATACGTTTGGAACAAGGGTTGGAGTAATACTCCATGAACATTCAAAATTCCAAGTTCTACAGGGGTTGAAAACTATGTTTATGTTTTATTCTTGTATCCATCTCTAATCCACAGTTATATCTACAAGGATTGAATTTAAACATCTCGCAATACCAATGACTGCAAAACTGAATTAAGAAAGTATTCCTTTTATAAAGCCTCGTATGATGTGATAGGACTGTAGCCTACTCTGCTAAATAACTCCCCTAAATATGCATTGTTGAAACGGTAATATTCTGCAAAGTATTTTTGATTTTTCCTCTTATCCTGACCTTTTATATATGTCAATGAAAATAAACTGCAAACCTGTAAAGAACAAAGTTATTCAATGGCATCGTCTGACATTTGTCTTATTTTATATTGTCATTTTTTACTGAGCGCTAATAAGTGCTCGCATTTGAAGAGGTTTACATTAAACATCTGTCACTTGCATCTAGTATTAGCACCTACAGGGAGCTGTCAGATAGATTGCTATTCTCCACTGTAACACTAGCAAATCTGTCTGAAATCATTTACATAAAAACAGTTATAGGCATTTATCATTTCATTCTGCTGACTGCTTCACTCTTCTGATTTATAGTATCTCTTTAATTAGCCTAAAAATACAATATTCCTTGATTTATGGCAGATTAACTGAAAGATTATACAAACCTCCTACCCCCCCCCCCCAAAAAAAAAAAAATATATATAGCATTTTCATATTTCTGTCTCTACTACACTTAAATTTAACAGGAAGGATAGGACAGATCAGGGCAGAGAGATGTTGGAACAATACTGAACTGTTAAAAAGTAAACCAAAATATGATTACTGTTTGTCAAAGAAATAAATCTGTTGAACAACCTCTTTCAGAACACAGCAATAGAGCTTTCAGTCGTAAGACGGAATACTCCCTTGCTATTCTTATATAAATGTCTGCTATGAAACCAGAGTTCTCTCGTCTAACAAATCAATACACACTGAGGCGAATGCATTTCACTTGCTTCACACACAGCAATCATTAGCATAAAAAACCCTCTTGCCTAATACATTTTAATGACAGGATAACAATCCTCTTTTAAGAGACATCAACCCTTATGCTACGCTCGTCCAAAAATAATCATAAAAATCCCCACATATCAAACATGTACAAGACATTGCATCTAACTCATTTAGAAGAATCACTCCATCATTTTGTCAGGTAGAAAGTCTAAGATATATAAAAATGCAATGGACTCATTTGGTTCTAGGATTTTGTTAGCTGTGGCACAGTTGAGCTTAACAAACAAGCAAAAATAGATATACTGAGCAAACATGCAATGATTTGCCGAAACCTGGTGAGTACCTCTTTGTGCTTGCTGACCACAAATTAAGTTCCAAGATGTAACTACATAGGTTTTAAAGAGATATCCAATATAATTATCTTATTTCTCCCTACACTCCTCCTCAGAAACGCTGCTCTTCTGGCAGATCGCTTCTATCTGCCCCCTCCTCTTCTACTGCCAACTCCAGGCTTTGATCCTTTCACCTTGCTGATCCTTATGCCTGCAACAAACTACCTTGAATATGTACAGCAGGCTTCATCTCTGACCCTTTTCAAGTCCCAGCTGAAAACTCACCTCTTCATGGCCACTTTGGATCTTGACCCATCTAGTCGCCTGTGTGTATCCTTACCATTCCCCTAGATATACCCTTGTCCTTAACTGTTGTGTTGTCTGTCTTGGCTAGATTATAAGCTCTGATCAGCAGGATCCATCTCTTACATGTGTCTGTACAGCACTGTGTATGCCTTGTATCACTATACAAATATCAGTAGTAGCAATAATTGTCTGCAGCCTAACTTTGGAACTATATATTTAAATCACTACAAATTATCCTCAGAAGCAGGGCAAGAATTCCTATGATAGTACTGAAACTAAGAACACATCACAGTATAACACTACAGAAGTCAAATATGCATAGTGGATGACAGCAGATAAAGACCAACATGGTCCATCCACTCTGCATGGTATGGCTACTTTCCCCATACCTATAGTTTTTAGCAATGCCCAAAAATATTATACTTGATTAAGTCCCCAGTCCACTGCTGACCAACAAGGTCATCCTTTCTGAAGCTGGTCCAGGGTCCAGGGCACAGTGCAAGGGAGCTCATCCTATCTCAGCTGTTATATGTGGTATGTTATTCTTTCTGTGATCAGCCCAGTCCAGAGCCTCCTGCTATACAGCCAGAGAGCTCATCCACAGGAACAACTATGACAGCTGCGTCATGTGGCATGTAGTATTTATGGCTGTACCTAATGTGCAATGCAGGTTACTCATCCTCTAATTTCTTAAGGGAAGCAAAACATTCATTTTGCAACAGTTTTGAAGTTTCTTGAACTTTTGAGCTTTCTAGGTTACCATGCTGTTGCGCATTAGGGATCTACTGTGTAAATCACATTCCTATTTCAAATACAGCACTTTGGCTTCCACCATCTCTTCCAGCAAAGCATTCCGAGCATCCATCACTCTTTCTGTGAAGAATATTTCCTGATGTTGCTTTTGATTCTACCTCCTTGCAGCCTCGTATCATGTACTCTAGTTCTAAAGCTTCCCCTCATTTAAAAAAGGCTCTGCTGTTCTATAATACCTTTCAAGTATTTAAAGGTCTGTATCATATCTCCTCAGTTGTCAAAGTCAATTTGCATATTTTTGACAGATGGTCATGCCCACTTCTTGTTCTCTCAGCCAGTCAATGTTCACATCTGGTCTCAAATCCCGCCTTAGCTACAAATCCTCCTGCCCAATCTCTTGGCTCTTTTGATGATGTCACCAGAAATGGTCATTGGCTACACCCTCAAACCAATACCCCCTGCTCGCCCCACACTCTTAATAATGCCATAAGAAGTCGGCATCAGCCACATCTCCAAATATCATAGAAAAAACCCTAACCATGTCTGTTTTGATGAAATATCCAAGATGGCTACTGATGCTCCATGTGGACACCCACATGGGACCCTGATGGCCAACTTGATGGCATCACAGGAAGTCATCATCTCTGGAATTACATTATCAATATGACAGCCTTCATACAAGCAGATCACTTGTGCAATCTAAAAAAAGCTTTTATTTATTCTTTTTTTTTTATTTTAGCAGAAAACATGACAAGGTATAAACGTTCCTGTTTTAGACCCATAAAAACAGCACAACACAAACTCTAGCAGCTCTGAACCTGAATGTTTTCAACAATCTTTCTGTGTGTGTGGCCCATGCTATACTTTGAGGGAAATCCGACAGGCTATAGACACATACAGAAAGACACAGAGACATCAGAAGTATCACAGGGTCATTTATTCCTCTTTACCCATCACCCCCTCCCCGTCACATTTCTCAGCCCAAACAGTTTTCACAACAGTGAATCCTCAGTGTAAAGCAGGGGTTCTCATCCCAGTCGTCAGGATATACCTAGCCAGTCAGGATTTCAGGATAACCACAATGAATATACATGGAGAAATCTGCATAGGAGAGAGGCAATGCATACAAGTCTCTCTCATGAACATTCACTGTGGTTATCCTGAAGAACTGACTGGCTAGGTATGTTTCAAGGACTGGGTTGAGAATCACTGGAGAAGAGCATAAGAAAGCTTTTATTTTTCCTTTCATGAGAGAAACAGGTGAAAATCCTGGTGTCAAACTAGTAACTCCGCAGTTCAGCTGAATTTATTTGAACAATTGCAGTTGTTTGAAAAAATCAACGAGTATACATGTATTTGACACATTCAATATGTTCCTTCTACTCTTTTTCCTTCAGACACAGAGCAGCGCAGCAGATCCTGTTGCCTTCTTTTCTTTCTAAAATGCTATCAGAGGTGGGCAACAATGGATGTTAATTTAAGGCATGGTCACTTACACCAGCCCTAGAGCCCAGTATAAATGCCCACAGCAAAACCTCTAAAGAATGCACATAAATATAGTATTTTATAAGTTACACATTTAATTTTGCATGCTGCCCATGGTCCACCCAAACTCCACCACTGTGCATGCCCACAGTGTTAAGTACGCACCATTGCCATTTCATGCCCACTTACAGAATGTGGCACAGCTCATTTATGTGTGAAAATGGCTAAGGGGCATATTACTAAGGGAGTCATTTTGGAAGACCTATTCATGCTTTGGACTCCTGAAATGGGCATAGAAATGTCCAAAGCACAGAGATGTCTCCAGAGCTATTTCAGAAGCTGGCTTTGGGGACATCCAGGTCCGAACAGGGCATAGTGGAGGCGCAGCCTGGCGTTCTCAAGAACCTGGACATTCCCACCTGATCTCAGAAATGTCTGGCATCGTATCTAATTTTATACCTACTCCAAGCACAAACAAGCATCTGAAAACTGCTTGTTTTGGTTGAAAAATATCCAGAAAAAGGCACTCTACTAGTCCCACTACTCAGCACAACGTCAATGATAGCAGCATTGTGGTATGCACCTTGACTGCTCTAGTCCTAGTTCACTATTTGAACCAGTAGGCTATTCTAGATGTCCAGATTCGGAAATGTGCTTCTGGGAATGTCTATGTAAATGCCCCCACAGACATCTATATCAGGCACATCCATGTTTCTGAAACTGTGTCTGCATCTGGGCATTCCTGCATTTTTCCTGGATTGCACTTGGGCATCTGGACAAGTCTTAATGCGTTTTAATGAAATTAATGTGTGGTAAGTGTCCACAGCCCTTTTATTTCTATGGGCACAGTGGCACTTAACGTCAACCTTTAGTAATCATGCCCCTAGAATGCCCCCATTTATGCTTTTTCTTGCTACCTAAATCTAGGAAGCTCCTAATGAAATTATCCCCTTTAAGTCAAATTTTAGTACATAGAGATTGGACTTCAGACGTCAAGGATGGGACATACTAAATTCTGCCGGCATTTTAGAAAAGACTGCAAAACAGAGGGACGCATTCCATTGTGGATGTCATGGCCTGCTGTGTGCCCGGTCGGAACCAGAAACACAGAGGTAGACTAGATTCTGATCCCGCGGGGCATGTCTAGCCCCATGGGATCAGAATCGCATCTAGGCCTGTATGTGCAGGCCAGGACCCGATTACAGTCAGCCTGCACGCACAGGCCTCTGCCCAGCTAACTCAGTGAAGGCTCCTGAATGGAGCCGCAGTACAATGGCGTCCAGTTGCCATAGCACAGCGGCTCCATTCAGGAGCTGTGATCCCCGGCCACCAACCTGTTCTTTCATTCCCCGCAGCCCAACCCCAATCTGGCCTCTCAAGGCCAGGGTCGGGCTGCAGGGAATCGCCTGCACCTCTTCCTACCTCTTCCACTGCCTGGGCCTGCCATCCCCCCCCCCCTGTCCTCTGAGGTGGAAGTAGTTCCCCATTCAGTCTGCCAGCCCCGGACATACAGAGCCGACATCAGAGTCATCCCTGTCTGTCCTGGGATGCGGACTGCCCACTGCCCGCCCTAACTCCGCTTCCGCAAAGCTCCTTTCCCGCTCCCGTCTAGCCTCCCAGTACAAACACCCTGTTCGTATGGGGAGGTTAGTTGGGGACGGCAGAGGGGGACGAATAGTGGGGATGAACGTCCCAATGGGATGCCCATCCCTGCTATTTGCAGCTCAGAATGACCCTGAGAGCCTTTTGTAAAATATGTTTTAAAGGCATACAGGACTGAACACATAAAGCTAGGTGAACCATTTTACATATCTACATGTGGAAAAAAAAAACAAAAGCAGCAACTTGGCATGTTACATGTCCAAATTGGTACTTTGCAAACCTATATGCAGGGGCGGCCCAAGGGGGGTGCGGGGCCATGTGCGGAGACTCGGTGCGGGGCCTCATTTGCATAAGTGGCCTTATTTGCATAAATATTTGCATAATGCTAACATACACTAACTTTTAGTAAACATGTCTCTTAATGAGGGTATGGATAAAGACAGACTAAAAGATTTCTACATTACTATAATCCAGTGCCAACCACCAGGCACATTAGGAACTACTACAAACACTGCCCATTTAGAACCCATAGCAAACCCGCCGTATCCTAACAGCACTACCAGGACTCACAAAGCACCATACCCTACCTATCAAAAGGCAACACTGCAAATATTAAACCAATACATTTCAGAGAACAACAATACATGACCTACTGGGGAAAGAGAACAAGTGGCAATGTCTAATAGGAATTACATAAACAGAATACTTCAGCTCAGTTACACATGCAGAACACAGACCATCACCAAACAAGGAATCACAATTTAGAAACAGGAAGGCAATAATTAAACTGGGAACCCCAGGGGGGCGGAGCCTGATGTCCAGCGGGTAAGACGCTTCGCGCTGAAGCTCCCGAGAGGCCTACTTAGAATCCTGACATAATACCTATACAAACTTACTATTTCGCTCCGGGCTGACCGGGGTACCTCGGGGGGGATGGCGGCCCATAAACCAGCGCGCTTGGACTTCGGGTCTCCTTCTTCTTCTCACGGAAAACGCTCAAAAACAGAGGTGTCCTCCCCACAGAAGATGGTTCCATTTCGGGAGAACCCCGAAATGCACCTGGAGATTTTAGAGGAAATACGCGGCGTGAAGGAATTGGTGCAGTCCAATGGAGAAGCGCTTAGAGCCATGCGAGAAGACTTTGGAGTGCTCCAGGACCGACTTGAAGGTCTCTCATTACGGCAGGACAATATGGCGGGGGTCCTCGACTCGCACGCGGTGCGCTTGGGCACACTGGACAAGGCTGAGCGCCAGATACAGATTCTTCAAAAGGAGTTAGAAGATAGCAATAATCGAGCCCGTCGCAACAATGTGAGGCTCATTGGAATACCGGAGGGGGTGGAAGCGGGAGATATGAGAGAATTCCTGCTCAAAACTCTTCCCTCCTTGCTGAAGATCACCTTTCATAAAGAACTGGAAATCGATCGAGCACACCGTGTTCCTACCCACATGGCGCTCAACCGAACGACCCCCCGGCCTATTATCTTTCGCTTGCTACGATATCAACAAGTGGAACAAATTTTAAATGCTGCCCGGGCGAACCATCATTTGGAATTTGAAGGTCACAAAGTCTCCTTCTTCCCTGATCTGGCAAAGCCTACAGTCGACCGACGGAAGAAACTCCTTGCTTTTCGCCCTCGACTTCAACAGCTACAGGCTCGCTTTGGCCTGTTGTATCCCGCGAAGCTCCGAGTGACTCTCCACAACCAAACCAGGACATTCGAAGATCCTGATCTACTATCAACATTTTTAGACTCCAAAGAAGCAGAGCAGATGCGCTAATCCAACGACTTGGACTTTTATTTGCCGGCTCTGTCCGCCATTTTGAAGGGCCCGATGCGGCGGTCATAGTTCAGTACAGAGACTGCCTGGACTTTCTTTCTTTCTTTCTATGACTTTTGTTATGTGGTCTCCTATCCCTCCATGATGTGTGCCTCGGTCGGATTCGGAGCACGCACAGTCCTACAGGTTATGTGTTTTTTCAATTTCGGCCTTCTCTGGGGCTTCTCCCCGCAGACACATGGTCGCCAGTAATTTTTGGGGTTCTGCTTCTTCTCTACCGCGCTGCGGTTTTTCTTTTTTCATGTGGGGCGCTTCATTGTATTATCTAAGCTTATTTTCTTTTATGCCATATGTACAGCCAGATACAGTCAATATGAGGGACATTGTGAAATTATGTGCGCTATCATGCTCAGAATTTTTAACTTGTCTGAATGGCTTTATGTAAAATCTTATCACTCAACGTAAAGGGCATTAATAGTCCAATCAAGAGAAAGAAAATCCTTAGCTATCTTAGCCATGAGCATGCTGATTTAGCGTTTCTTCAGGAAACGCACTTAAACTCTGCTGAAACACTGAAACTCAATGTTAAGCCTTACATGGTGGCTGCCTATTCTCCCGCCGTTTCCAAACGGTGCGGGGTAGCCATTCTGGTTAAGAAATCTTTGCAAGCTACTGTAATTGATACTAGCGCTGACAAGGAGGGTAGATGGGCCCGCGTACATCTTAAGGTTGGAGATAGTGAATTTACATGTATTTGCATTTATGCCCCGAATGTGGACAACCCTGCTTACTATGCAAGTATTGCGCAGTTGGCACAGGCCTCTGCCAATACTCCATTAATACTTGGTGGTGATTTTAATCAAGTGTTAGACCCTCTGATAGATAGACAGCCGCCTAGAACGAGTAGTCCACCCAAGAGTCTTGCTACCCTTACAGCTCTGATGCAAGATCTTGCGCTGGTAGATATATGGAGGCTACTTCACCCCTCCGACTTAGAGTTCACTTTCTTTTCTGCCCCCCATCACTCCCAATCTAGAATAGATTTCTTTCTCATTTCCAAAGCACTGATTTCTCAAGTAGACACGACTAGGACTCATCCTCTCCATATTTCAGATCATGCTGCCATATCTTTATCATTACGTGTCACTGCGCGGGACGATTCTCCCCGAGCTTGGTTTTTTGATAGATCCCTACTGGGTCAAAAAGATTTTCAGGTTGATATAAAGGCCGCTATCCAAGATTATTTTCATTTTAACTCACCCCATGACACAGCGAGCTGGGCTTGGTGGGAGGGTTTTAAAGCATCTATCCGTGCCACTATAACTAGCTATCAAATTCGGCAGGGGAAACAAAGAAAGCAGCATTTACTGATTCTAGAGCAGCAGATACAAGCTGGGGAGCGTCTCCTCACGTCCCGTACTGACCCATGTATTTTACTCCGTTTACAACGCTTGCGTTTTCAATACAATCAGCTTTTGTACACTGCTGCTGTTAAAAATATCGAATCACAACAAGGGCTATATTATCGGGAAAATAATCGTGCTGGCAAATTATTAGCAAATGCCCTAAAAGGTCAAAAAGAAGCCAAGCGTGTTACCGCCCTCCGTAATCCGTCGGGGGGGGGCTTGGTCACTAAAGATACCGAAATCTTAGAACTCTTTCGTGATTTTTATACTCGGCTTTATCAATCTGAATGTGATTTTGAGCCAGATGTATTTGAACGCTTACTTTCAGGGGTACAAAGACCGACCCTATCTGACGAAGATAGAGTGGCCTTGGACACCATTTACTGTCTCAGAAATTCATTCTGCTATCAAGAAATGTGCCTCAGGTCGAGCCGCAGGCCCAGACGGTCTCCCTGCTGAATTCTACAAAACTTTTCACGCTGACTTAGCTCCAGTTTTGAAAATTTATTTTTCTGCTCTGGCCGAGGAGGGTTCTCCTTCTGGGTCCTTTTCAATGGCAAATGTAGTAGTTTTTGAGAAAGAGGGGAGAGACCCGCAACTAACAGCTAATTATCGTCCAATTTCCCTCCTAAACGCGGACTATAAAATATTTGCCACCATTCTCTCTACCCGGCTCTCGGATAGGATGCCTACCTTAATACACCCAGATCAATGCGGTTTCATTCCTGGTAGATCAACTGCTGACAATGCTCGGACTCTATGCCATGTACTGACTACCGCAGTTAATCTTGATCGCCCATTTGTTGGCCTCTCACTTGATGCTGAGAAGGCCTTTGATCGCTTAGAGTGGCCCTTCCTGTTTGCAGTCCTCCGCTGGTACGGATTCGGGGAAGGTTTTCTCCGTTGTCTTCGCACCATGTACGCACAGCCTACAGCCAGTATATGTGCCAATGCTTTAAAGTCTCAGCCTTTTCCCCTTCAACGCGGCACTCGCCAGGGATGCCCACTGTCTCCACTTCTCTTCGATCTTGCACTTGAACCCTTGGCTTTACTAATCCGGCAATCGGAGGAGATTCATGGAGTCCCCTTCACCCATAGGGAAATCAAAATTTCAGCGTATGCTGATGACCTTATGCTTTTTGTCTCTATAGACTCAGTACCGGCTGTCCTAGAGCAAATTGGTAAATACTCACAACTGTCCGGTTATAAGATAAATTGGACCAAGTCGGTAGCCTTTCCATTAAATCCTTTGCTTCATCAGGCAGATATGCAACCCTTCCCCTTTTTATGGCAACCTCGCATGGTCAAATACCTTGGGGTTCACTATTGTTCTCCTTTGGAAGACACTATCTCCTTCAATGCCAAAGACTTAACCTCTAAAGTCCGGGCGCTTACTCACCGCTGGACTCCTTTAACACTTACCTGGTGGGGTCGATTAGAAACCATAAAAATGATGATTGTTCCGAAAGTGAATTATATCTTAGAAATGTTGCCCTGTCTCTTCCCTCGACGTATATATAAAGATATAGAGGGCCTTCTGACTAGATACTTGTGGCAAAACAAGACACCTAGGATAGCGAAACATAAGCTGCAAGCAGATAAGGAAAATGGGGGTGTCAGATTCCCTGATTTCCTGAAGTATCATCAATCTTTTCTTCTCAAACAAGGCGCTCGCTGGCTGGAAGATCCAGTACCGAGTAGACCTGTGTGGCTAGACATAGAAGAGGACCTTTGCAAACCGATTCCTCTTACTTTTCTCCCTGGTATGACTCTCCCATCAGACTCCCACTTTCCACCAATGCTTTTAGACACCTTAGGTGCCTTTAATAATCTTATGCACTCTTTAGACTCCCGACTCTGTCCGTTAGACAAGCTCCCACTTTGGTATAACACTCGATTTCGAATACAAAATAAGCCAATGGCGTGGAGCCCCTGGTACACTAGGGGCATTTGGATTCCTAGTCAGTTGTTCCATGAAGGTCGCTGGAAAACTTTTAGTGAATTGCAAATTGAATTTGGTCTCCCAGCGAAACACTATTTTCAGTTGGTGCAACTTCAGCATTGCCTTCGGAGTGCTAAGGTGCTCCCGCCATCGGCCTCCCCTACACAAGGTTGTTTGGAGACTATCCGATCTATCGGTAGTTCACCGGGTGTAGCATCCAATTTTTACAAAACCTTATGTAATGCTATAATTAGAGATACCCCTATAGCGCAGAAAGCATGGGAGAGAGAATTGCATGTGACTTTGACCCCGGAGCAATGGAGCCTTGTCTGGAGTAGAGTGACACGGGTCTCCCGATCCGCCTCACTCACTCAGACACTCTTCTTTCTAGCCCACCGGTGTTTTTACACTCCTGACAGATTAGCCAAATGGAACACTACTCAGGGCAATAGTTGTTGGACATGCCATGCGGCCATTGGTTCACTACCTCATGTTATGTATGAATGCCCCGCACTACAGTATTACTGGCGTCGGGTCTGGGGTCGTATCCAGTCTATTTTGCACTTTCAAGAGCCCCTTTCTTGGAGGATAGTGGGACTTCGCTCAGCTGCGGGGATCCCCTCTCTTCCAAAAACGGCTTACTTCCTTTTGGACTTTATGCTTGGCATTGCTATTTCCCTAATTACGAAATACTGGAAAAATAGCTCTCAGCTGAGCCCCAATGAATGGTGGAATCATGTCTGTCTCTACAGTAAATATGAACAAATACCTCGTATGTTTGCTTCCCCCATTCAGACTCCTCATCATCGGTCTAAATGGAAGATGCTCAATGACTATGTACATTCTGCTCAATGCTCTCATCTGACTGTCTAAATTTGTATATATCTTTGTCCCATGATTATTCTGTATCGCAGATACTCTTTTGATTGTTTTGATGTATAATCACTGTTGTTTGGAAGCGCTCACATGCTGACATAATCAGCTAGAGAAGAAGCGTGGGGGTGGGGGGTAATTGGGTTTACTTTTCTTTATTGTATACTTGTTTTGTCTCCTTTGGTGTGTTGTTTCTTTTGTTTGTTGCAAAATGAAAATAAAAGTTAAAAAAAAAAAAAAAAAACTGGGAACCCCAAAAGCCAAACTTGTAATGTACAACAACACTGTAGAAATAAAACTATAAACTTGTACCAAACAAAGCGCAGACGTTAATGATGCACATTTCCCAGAGCTTTCATATTCCAGTTAATAAATTCAAAATAAAGAGATATTGTTCTACCTTTTGTGCATTTTTTTTCAGTTGCAATTGCTCCAGCCACATTCTTCTGGTTTCTTCATGTTTTCTGCTAACTCTCCATCATCTGCTGTCCATTTGTCCTTTCTTCTCTCTTCTAGTTTTTTTTCCATTCTCTCTCTCTACATCTGCTTTAACATACTAATCTTTCTCCTTTTGCTCTTTCCTCATTCCTATTTCATCCACTCAAATTTTACCCCTCCATCCTCAATCCCCACTTACTCTCCCAATACCCGGCTAATTGTAGATTTTTTATCCCTCCCACACAAAATATTTTTCCCCTCTCCATTTTACTCTCCCAGCCCCATCCCATTCTAATCCTCCCCCAACATCAGCTCCCTTCTAGTTCCAGCCTCACCCAGCATCCATTCCCTTCTAGTCCCTGCATCAGCCCATTTCCAATCCTAGCAACCCCCCAACCCAATACCAGTCCTAGCCCCCCCATCAACCCACTTCCAGTCCTAACCCCCCATCAGCCCACTTCCAGTCCTAACCCCATCAACCCATTTCCAGTCAGCCCCCCATAGCCCATTGCCAGTCCTAACCCCCCCCATCAGCCCATCAGCCCACAGCCCATTACCAGTCCTAACCCCATCAGTCCACCTCAAGTCCTAACCCCTCCCCATCAGCCCATTTTCTGTCCTAGCCCCCCATAGCCCATTATCAGTCCTAACCTCCCCCATAGCCCATTACCAGACAGCCCCATCGGCCAACAGCCCATTACCAGTCTTAACCCCCCCATAGCCCATTACCAGTTCTAACCCCCCAACAGCCCGCAGCCCATTACCAGTCCTAACCCCATCAGCCCACCTCAAGTCTTAACCCTTCCCCATCAGCCCATTTCCTGTCCTTGACCTCCGATAGCTTATTATCAGTCCTAACCGGCCAATAGCCCATTACCAGTCCTAACCCCCCATCAGCCCACAGCCCATTACCAGTCCTAACCCCATCAGCCCACCTCCAGTGTTAACCCCCCCATCAGCCCATTTCCAGTCCTAGTCCCCATCACCCAATTTTCAGTTTAAGCCCCCCCATACCCCATTACCAGTCCTAACCTCCCCATCAGCCCACTCCCAGTCCTAATACCACCAACCCATTTACAGTCCTAATCCCCCATCACCCAATTTTTAGTTTAAGCCCCCCCATAGCCCATTACCAGTCCTAACCCCCCACCAACCCACTTCCAGTCCTAATCCCATCAGCCCATATACAGACTTAGATTCCCAATAGCCCATCACCACTCCTATCCTCCCATTCCCAAATAGCCCATCACCACTCCTCACCCCCCAGCCCATCACCACTCCTAACCCCCCCAGCCCCCCCATAGCCCATCACCACTCCTACCCCCCCAGCCCATCACCACTCCTAACCCCCCAAGCCCATCACCACTCCTAAACCCCCCCGCCCATCACCACTCCTAATCCCCCCCAGCCCAGCCCAACCTAGGGAAATTTTTTTTAAAAAAAAGCTG
The DNA here is from genome assembly GCA_033557465.1 of Ichthyophis bannanicus. Taxonomy (NCBI): domain Eukaryota; kingdom Metazoa; phylum Chordata; class Amphibia; order Gymnophiona; family Ichthyophiidae; genus Ichthyophis; species Ichthyophis bannanicus. The sequence continues at coordinate 1,631,778,953 of CM066032.1, forward strand.
TCTTCTCCCGCTGCCGGGGCCGCGGCGGCAGAATCGAATGTGCCGCGGGGCCCTCCCTGCCCAGCAGAGCCTGCCCTCCCCTGTATCCGCTCTCTCATTGTAGCTGCAGTCTCACGCGCCGGCTTTCAGAGCGCGAAGGGACTAGTTTCCCTTTCGCGGCTCTGTTAAGCCCACGGGGGCTGATGGGAACTTCCCATCAGCCCCCGCGGGCTTAACAGAGCAGCGAGGGAGAAACTCTCCCCTTGCGCTCTGAAAGCCGGTGCATGTGACTGCAGCTACAACGAGAGAGCGGATACAGGGGAGGGCAGGCTCTGCTGGGTAGGGGGGGCCCCGCGGCACACTCGATTCTCCCGCGGCGGCCCCGGCAGCGGGAGAAGACAGCTTTTTTTTTTTTAAATTTTACTTTAGGATCAGAATGTTTTTTGCGCGGGGCCCCCTGAAACGCGGGGCCCTGTGCAAAAAACATTCTCGCTCAATGGACGGGCCGGCCCTGCCTATATGTATAAATGCCACAAATTAAATACATAGGCTGAAATCTTTATTTATTTTCAATTTAGAGGAAAAAATAAATAATGGTGGATTAAGGAGAATAAATCCCTTAATCTCTCCTGTAAGGGCTGGCAGAGACAAGTACTTTACAAAATCCACATGTGCCAGGCAGCAGCTGTAATCCTGACAGCAAATAAGGCTCCTAAAATAACCTCCTGTGCACCTAGAAAGACAGAAGGCATTAACAGTCTGCCACTTTGCACTTGCCTAAGTTCCTTCCACATCTTAATTGATCTGTGGAATTCCCCCTCCATCTGCAGTAAGGTCCTGTTGTCTCTATCTTGTGATTGCTTGAATTCTGCCACTGTTTAAGATCCATCCAACTCCCTTATGAGGAGGAATGCCACGACCTGTGGAGCACTTTGGTACCCAGCAGCTGACCCAAAATGCCCATTTTGACACCAGTTAACCACTGCCAATCCCACTCACATTAGCTTGCTAAATTAAGGTTAGGGAAAGGGGGGTAGTTGTTCCTGGGGAGAGACTTGAACCTCATCCATATCCAGTGAACTGACATGACTAGAAAGGGTGGGAGGCCACAGTAGCTGCTTTGCTTGCAGTCAGCCCTTTGCTCCCCTATTTTCACTAGCTTTTCCATTGGATAACTTCTTAATAAATCTGTTTTCAAGTGTTTTATTGATTTCTTTTTCTTGGTACATTTTTGGGTTATTTGTTTGTTTTTCAGAATACTGGATCTCATGGCTTTTATTCTATTTTTGAAAAAGAACATAGGGTTACTTTTACTAAAGAGTGCTAGCTGTTAGCAAGGGTCTGAAGAAGAATGAGTGGGATGAGTCTCATGCAGGCAGCACATCTGTGTTGCCTGCATGGTTTGCAAGTACCACGGGTGTATCTCCAAAGTGGTGATGAGTACAGTTGCATTATTGTCATGTTATGGCAGGGTCACATGCATTGTGATAACAGTGGGGAACATGCCTTTCATGCTCCCAGCAGTTAACACTGTGGTAGTCCCCTAATGAGCTATGGATGTGTACGTTGACATGTTGGGTGCAACACCACAGTATGCTTTAGTAAAAAGGCCCCACAGTTTCCTGCTCATTTTAGTTATTTTTTTGAACTTTTTTATTTATGATATTTAAAATAGCTTGAGTATAAAAAGGGGACATTGCCAGCCACAGAGACATATAAAGCATATTCCGGTCACACCCATGTACGTCTGCAGTCGGCCTCGCAGACATCCAGGTAATACCAGCAAAAACATGCAATAAAGGTAGGACTTAAAAAATTTCTGCTCTTCACCCCAATGCAGCCAATAGTGGTGACTGAATGACTAACCTATGTTGTGCACTGCTGTGACTGTAGTCTGGAAAAACCACAGCATGCACTGTTATGGAACAGAAATCAGAGGAGAGGGAGGATGTATGTCAAAGCAACAGAACCCCCTTCTCCCCTCACACACACACAAATGTATTCATTAGAGCAGTAGGGCTCAATCTGGCCAGGCTGGCATTTGCTGTGTGAGCTAAACAGCTAGGGCACCCTACCAATGCCCATCCTGGTTATGATACTGGTGACGGAGTCCTAGGACCCCATGTGAAAATGTAAGCCTGGACATCGGTGCTATATGCAGCACCCAGCCAGCTGGAGTATTGCGCTCCACACAGTGGATTTCTACAATATGCTCTATGCAATGTGCACATTTCCCTGGTGCAGAAAAGGTCTTATGTAAATCCTATTGGAACGCTATAATGGGATATCTTACGCCGGTGGCTATATGGCACAGATCTTGTGCACAGGTCACTGTTGTGGTTGTCTACATATGTGGGCATATGATGTGCAATGCGCATATGGGGTTTGACCCATAAGGCAGATATACTGAAAGGGCTGTTTGGGCCTACTGCATCTCTGTATCCAACTGAGGTGCACTATTGTAGTTATCATGTATATAGGTAGCCAAATAGAAATGTAGCTAGCAGGTATGATGCTGGGATGGAAGTACTGATTTCTATGGTTTCCTTCCCATCAGCTAAGACATTCAGTGCAGGGCATTCTTTTGGCAGATGGCTGTTTCTGTGGGGCTGTAAGTGAGAGTGTATGTGTGTGTGCATAGTTGGAGGGCTACATGGGGGGGGGGGTGTGTGTCTACATTGTTCATCCACATATCCGGGGGGACAGATATGCCTGTCAGGTATTTGGACCATAAAGCTGTCTGCAGCATCACCAGGTGCCAGTGCATACAGGCAGGAGTGAGCAGGGCGGTTCTACAATCACTTCCCTGTCCAGACACTTCCCTGTCACTACTCAGGGGACCTCAGAGGGTGGGCGCGCAATGGTGAAAAGTGCAGTACCCCATTCCCAGGTGCACCAGCATTGGACTACAAATGTACACATTTGTAGGGAGCACTGAAGGTGTCTCTGGGCATGTCTGTGTGGTGCTTGCACTGCTGACTACTGTCATTCCAATGGCTCTATAGTAGTGAAGGGGACATGTTTAGGTAGTTCCTATGGCAGACCTGTTCTGCTTGGATCATGTCCTTACTTAGCACTGTACAGTCCTGTTCCTGAGCCGTTCACAATGTGCATACTCGGGAGGGCATCTACTGTCATGTCAATAGTGGTGGTACTGCATCTTGTGCCAGTAGGTTCACGCTACCCATTTCCCTGCTACATTATTGTGCACTGTGAGTGCTTTGTAGTGTTTGGGCATGGCACAGACTGTTTTTTGTTGTCTAACTTGCATCCATCTGTCAGTCTTGCCATCTTTCATTGTCATTCAGCCTCAAAACAGCCCACACCAGCTTCACAGTTGCCCATTTTGAAGGGGGCATGGTCGTTTGCGGGTATATCACTGAGATGGGCAGGGTCGCAGATGTACATAATTTCAGAATATGGGGAGCATGGGGATGTACAAAGCCATTGCCGACATATACCCGTCTTCATACAATTTAGCAGTCTGTGCAGGCCATGCCTAGCATGTCTATGTGGGCGATTCTGTGCACACGGCTGCATCTATCCCCGTGTGTGTGAAATTAGGAACTATTTCTGCACGTTTGCATTTGGACGCGTCCTCTGCCCGGATGTGCACCTTTTGGAATTGGCCTCCACATGCATAACTTTGCACTTGTCCACATTAAATGTCATCTGCCGTTTGGAAGCCCAGTCTCCTAGTACATCAAGGTCCCCTTTCAATTTTCTACAATCCTTTTGTGTTTTAACAACTTTTAATAATTTGGTATCATCTGCAAATTTGGTCACCTCACTAATTCCCATTTCCAGCTTATTTCTAAATATGTTAAAGAGCAACGGGACGAGCATAGATCCCTGGGGTGATCCACTATTCACCTTTCTGCATTGAGAAAATTGGCCATTTAGCTCTACTCTCTGTTTCTATCTTTCAACAAGCTCCTAATCTGCAATAGTACATTGCCTCCTATTTCATGGCTTTTTAAATTTCCCAAAGAGTCTCTCATGAGGGACTTTGTCAAAGGCTTTCTGAATGTCCAGATAGATTATAACAACCGAGTGAGGTAATCAAATTTGCAGATGACACAAAATTATTCAAAGTTGTTAAAACCAAAGAGGATTGTGAAAAATTACAAGAGGACCTTGATAAAATGGAAGACTGACAGATAAAATTTAATGTGGACAAGTGCAAAGTTATGCACCTAGGAAAGAACAACCCAAACTATGGTTACACGATGCACGGTTCCACATTAGGAACCACTATCCAGCAAAAAGATTTATGCATCATCATGGATAACACATTGAAATCCTCCGACCAGTGTGCAGCGGCAACCAAGAAGGCAAGTAATATGCTAGGAATCATAAGGAAAGGAATGGAAAATAAAACAAAGGATATTATAATGCCTCTGTATTGTTCCATGGTGTGACCACACCTTGAATATTGTGTGCAATTCTGGTCCCCGTATCTTAGAAAGGATATAGAAAAATTAGAAAAGGTACAGAGAAGAGCTACCGAAATGGTAAAGGGGATGGAAGGATACCCCTACATGGAGAGGCTTAAAAGGATAGGGCTCTTCAACCTGGAAAAGAGACGGCTGAGGGAAGATATGATAGAGATCTATAAATTAATGAATGGAGTGGAACGGGTAAACATAGGTCGATTGTTTATGCCATCAAAAAGTAGAAAGACTAGGGGACATGCAATGAAGCTACACTGTAATGCATTTAAGACTAATAACAGAAAATATTTTTTTCACTCAACACAAATTCTGGAATTCATTACCGGAGGAGGTATTAGCTGGGTTTAAAAAAGGTTGGACAAGTTCCTGGAGGAAAGGTCCATAAACATTATTAAAGAGGACCCGGGAAATCCACTGCTTGCCTCTGTACAAGCATTGTGGAATCTGTGTGTCTTTTGGGGAAACTGCTAGGTACTTGTGACCTGGATTGGCCACTGTTGGAAAGAGGATACTGGGCTCGATGGACCTTGGTATGACCAAGAATGGCATTTCTAAAGTTCTTCTGTTCTTATCTACTTGTCTATTCACACTTCAAAAAAATATAAGAGATTGGTGAGACAAGACTTTCCTTTGCTAAATCCATGTTGGCTTTCTCCCATTAAACCATGACTATCTACATGTTCAGACATTTTTTTTTAATAATGGTTTCTACCATTTTACCAGGTGCTAATGTCAGGCTCACCGGCCAGTAGTTTCCCAGATCACTCCTGGAACCTTTTTAAAAAATTGGCATTACATTGGTCACACTTCAATCTTCAGGTACTAAAGATGACTTTAATGATAAATTACAGTTTACAGCACCCTGGGATATATGCTATCCAGTCCAAGTGCTGCTCTTTAGTTTATTAATAAGCTATATTACATCTTCCCTATTTCTTGAGATTTGTTTCAATAACTCCTTTAAATATCATTTATGGCATGGGTATATTTCCTACATCTTCTTTATTAAAGACAGAAGCAAAAAATTCATTCAGTCTCTCGCTATGGACTTGTCCTCTCTCAGTGCACCTTTTACCCCTCCATCATCCAATGGTCCAACTGACTCCCTCACAGCTGTTTTGCTACGAATGTACTTGAAAAAAGTTTTTTTATTATGCACTTTTTCTTTCACGGCAAACTTCTTTTCAAATGTTCTCTTTGCCTTGCATTTAACTTGTCAATACTTATGCTTGTTTCTGTTTCATCATTTGGCCCTTTTATCCATTTTCTGAAAGATTATCTCTTAGCTATAACAGCCTCTTTGACCTCACCTTTAAGCCATGCAGGCTATCGTTTGGCCTTCCTTCCATCTTTTTAAAACATGGAATACATCTGGTCTGAACATCCAAGATAGTATTTTTAAATAACAGCCAGGCTTGATGTAAACTCTTATCCCTTTCAGTTGCTTCATTTAGTTTTTAATTAACTATTTTCTTCGTTTTATTATTGTTTCTTTTTTGAAAGTTAAATGCTAGTGCAGTCAATTTTCTTGCTGTTCTCCCTCCATTTATTAAATCAAAAGTGATCATGTTATGATCTCTATTACCAAGCAGCCCTAAAACAGTTATATTTCATACTAGATCCTGTGTTCTATTGTTGATTAGGTCTAAAATATCATCCCCGCGTGTCCGTTCATGAACTAGCTGCTCCATGAAGCACTCATTTACTTCATCTAGAAACTTTATCTCCCTAGCAAGTCCTGATATGACATTGACACAGTCAATACCGAGGTAATTAAAATTTCCAATTATTTCTGTGTTGTAAACTTTGCTAGCTGCCCTAATTTCTATTAGCATTTCATCATCTGTCTGTTCATTCTGTCCAGGTGGACGTTAATTTACACCTGGGGTCACCAACCTCCAGAGGGCCGCGGGCCGCACAGCCGACTACCGGGAGCCTCGCGGGCCGCACCCCCCTTCTCCCCGCCCCCGTGAAAAAAAACAACAAACGCAAAATTATGAAAACAATGGCTGATCACCTTTATTGAATTTAATGAGATGGCTGATGATTCATGCTAGCAGACAAACGCTTAAAGTCCGGCTTCACAGATGACACTGACAGGAGAAGGGACGCTTGCAGGTGGTCGTCGGTGAGCTGCGAGCGCGTGGATACAATGGCAGGAATCCTTGGCGGGCCGCACGTAATGTTAACCGGGGTAGAGCCTCGCGGGCCGCAGGTTGGTGACCCCTGATTTACACCCACTGCTATTCCCTTCCCCTTTTTACATGGAATTTTTATCCATAGATTCTACAGTGTGTTTTGTTTCCTGAAAAAACTTTATTCTGTTTGACTCAATGCCCTCTTTTACATATAGAGCCAGACCTCCACCAATGTGATCTACCGTGTTATTACTGGTTATCCTCCTTTCACCAGGTTGCCGCTCAGTGGTGATACACCATTTTAAATGTGTTATGAAAAATACTGGCACACATTAGCAAATGAATTAGATTAATTACCTGAACCCATATAGCTAGCAAGATATGCAGGCAAACAAAGTTATGTGGCTGAACCCAATTAAAAGTATCTGGATATATTTCAATTTTGTTCTAGAAGGTTAAAGTAGTTTATCTGGATATTTTAGAATACAGACATTTATATGAGGGTGGCCCAAAAAAAGTGAGAACATCTCATAAATTAAAAGCTTAAATAGTTTACTTATTTACCTTTTTTAGCTATATAACATCTTTATTTCGACAATTTCCGGTCACCATTTTGTTTTTTTATTTTGTCAATCGTTTACATCTGTCTTTTTGAATTTTTAAATAACTTATATGCTACGAGATGTTCTCACTTTTTTTGAGCCACCCTGTATGTATATCTGGAGTTATGCAGAATTGAATCTGATATTCTATAAAATGTTTTATGATTAGAGCACTCTCTAAAGACAGGGAAAACATTCTTTATCTTTATTGCAATGCTTGATACACCATCCAAGCGAAGCATCAGGGCAGTGTACAACTAGTATGGGCTGCAGGTGATAATAAAGAGAGAAAAGAACGCCATTGTCTAGACAGGAAAGCAGCAGATGGAGAGACAGACAAAAGAAAGAGAGACAGATGTACCAGTCACATATGGGAGGGTGGAGGGGGATAGGGGGATCGTGACCAAGGGAAGGAGGGGAACCTAGGAATCAGGGGGAGGGAGGTCGAAAGCAAGGTGGAAGTGATGGGTTTTGAGCTTGTTCTTGAACCGGGGGAATGAAGTTTCAGTATGGAGGGCATGTGGCAATGAGTTCCAGAGTGCAGGGATTAGGAAAAAGAATGCAGAGTAAAGGGTGACTTTGAGATGGGCCTATGCAGGGGAGGGGAGGAAAAGAAGATTCCCATGAGTGGACCTGAGGGAGCAAGGGGAACGCTGAAGACGGATGAGATCTGATAGATACTGAGGGACACCAGTGTATGATACTTTATGAGCATTCATGAGTATCTTATAAGTGAACATGGATTTGATTGGGAACCAATGGAAGTGTATAAGCAGGGGAGTGATGTGGTCATATAAGGAGGAGTGGGTGAGCAGACAGGCCGCGGTGTTCTGGATGAGTTGTAGGCGACGGAGTTGATATTAGGGGAGACCTGTGAGAACAATGTTATAGTAATCAAGTCTGGAGATAAGTGATAGTACAAGGGTGACAAGGGAAGATGGATAGAGAAAAGGATGAATGGCGTGAATTTGGCATAGGGAAATGAATGAATGGTGGATAAGCAGAGAGCTATGTTGGTGGAAGGTGAGTGAGGAGTTGATTCGAGAAGTATTGGGGTGGCAGACAGTGTGGAGGATAGAGTAGGAGAGAGGACTGCGAAGGAGAACCAGAGGACCCTGGACTTGGAGAGGTTGAGATGGAGAAAGTTGTTGTTCTGCCAGGAGGAGATGCGAAAGAGGCAGGCATTGAAGGGGGTAAGATCAGGAGAGAGGAAATTAGTATGGTACAAGAGGAGGATGTCGTTGGCATAGTAGTACCAGGAAATCCCAGATTGCTGAATGATAAGGGTTAGTGGACCGAGAAAGACATTTTATTTATTTATTTTATTTATTTAACATTTCTTATATACCGCCTTTCATGATATCAAGGCAGTTTACATTAAAGAAAAGGGGAGTGAGCACTGAACCCTGGGGACATCACAGTGAAGGGGAAATACCAGAGAGGTGGCAGAGCCGGTCTGGATGGAAAAAGTACGGGAAGAAAGGAAAGACCAAATCAATAGTGAACTGTTCATTGGATCCCAAGATCATGAATATGGATGAAGAGTGTGTGATGGTTGACCAGATCAAAAGCAGAGGACAAGTCCAGGGAGACAGCCAGGGAGAGGTCACCTCATTCATGTGACTGGTGGACCTCATTCAGAAGTGCAAGGAGAAAGATTTTTGTGCTGTGACCAGCTCTAAATCTGAATTGACAGGGGTGAAGGGAAAGGGTGATGTCAAGGTGAGTGGAGAGTTGCAAGAAGACCAGTTTTTCCAAGATTTTTGAGAGGAAGGGAAGATTAGAGACAGGACGCCACTTAGCCAAGGTGGTGGGGTTGGAGGATGGTTTCTTCAGGATGGGTCGGAAAAGGGCCTATTTCCAGACAATGGGGAAAAAACCAGAGGAAAGGTTTGAGTTGATCATATGCAGAATTACGGCAGCAGTGTGAGGGAAGGTTCTAGGATCCAGGAGGATGGAAGGGGGTCAAGTGGGCAGGTAGTCTTGCATGAGGAGGGAATGGCCTTGGTGAGTTCAGCGGCAATGACATTTCAAAAGGTGTTCCAGGTATGGGGGGAAGAAAGGGGCAGAGGGGGAGAAGGGCGAGAGGGAGATGGGGGGAGATGTGAAAGGGGGGATAGGATGGGAAGAGAGTGCGGAGGGACTGTATTTTCCCAGAGAAGAAGGAAGTCAAGTGGGCCGGGTCTGGGGCAGCGGAGGGGAAGGTTGAAGGCATGGAGGAGGTGGTGGATGCTGAGAGGGACTGGAGGACATGGTATAGCTGCCGGGAGGAGTTAGAGGAGGAGGCAATTAGTTTCGAGTAGTATGACTGTTTGGCTGTATGGATCATGGAACAATATTGCTGCTGACAAAGGTGAAATGAGGTGAGCAAATCCGGGGTAGGGTGCTTGTGCCAGGCCCGCTCAGCACGATGAAGATGGGTTTCGTGCATATACAAACCTGGGTGATACCAGGGATGGTGGGAAGAAGAGCACACAATGGAGTGGAGCAAAGGGGAGCTTGGCGGTCTAGGATTGTGGACAGAGCAGATGTCCAGATGTCTACCTGTTCATTCACCAGTAGGGAGGGAAATCAGAGGGAAGAAGAGAGTTAGCTGAAGAGAGAGCATAAAGGAGGAAAAAATGGGCAGGCAGTCAGGAACCAAAGCAAAGTAAAAGAGACTCAGGGTACCAGGGCGAGGGGCTGAACTCTGTGATGGGAAGGGAGGAGACATGTGATGTGATGAAGGGAGGAGACATGGGATGTGATGAATAAAAAGCAGAGTATCCGAGTGGGAGGCAAAGGTGTAGGAGGGCATCCTCCTCCTCACAGAGCCAGGTCTCCATGAGGAACAGGGCGTCCAGGGAGTGTTGGGTTGTCAGGTCATGGATAAGGTGTGTCTTGGAGCAGAGTAAGCGTCAGTTTAACAAGGCAAAGGAGAGAAGGAATAGCGAACCTGCTGGGGACTGGGCAGGAGGGGGGCTGAGCGGACAGGCAGGGCAAGAGATTGGCCAGTTGCGGGTGATGTGCCCTGGGAGACAAGGACAAAATGGGGTGGGGGCGATTACCCCAGAAGACGGGAATGGCAGCCATACTAACTGCAACCAGGAAAAGTGAGGCTAAGAATGAGAGCCGGCAGGACCAGATGGGATGTAAGGAGTATAAGGGCAGGAGGCCGCTGCAGAAGAAGGGCAGCTCAGTGGAAAGTGTGGATATAGAATGCTGATGCTCGGCACCCCAGTTGTCGACCCAAAGAGCTCTCCCAAGGAGCATGTCCTGCTCTTTGGGCATACTCCTTGTGCATGCACCACTGCGGCACGGGACACCGCAGTCACCTTGAATCTAAAGGGTGAGGTACCTGGCTGAAACGCGACCGCATTGCATGCAGCCGCATCACTTCCAGGAGGCAGGACCAGACTGGAGCAGGCACAGAGAGGGTAGTGAGGGGAGAACCTTCCTGGCTAGACATGTCCTAACCCAGCAATCTACACTCTACCCCACCAAGCATAAGTGATGAAATAAACCAATACTTTTACCATGTTTATATATGATTTTAAAAAAATAATCAATGATAGCATATATCAAAAAATATTAAAATCAGCCCATGGTTTATATAAGAGCACCAATATAATAGTAAATCATTAAAACAGCAAAGAGCCAATAGTTAGAAGCGACAGCCAACATTTTCTTTTAAATACCAGCTACGACATTTAAATATAGTAATACATATTCGATACTGTTATCTGGATGGTGAGAAGTGCTACATATAAAGGCAGTGGGTTCTGCTGCTATACAATTAGTGGTGATATTCAGTCTGCTATCCATATAGTTATCTGGATAAATTTAGGACAGCTTTTTTGTGGCCTAATTCTGTATGCATACCTATATGGATAACAGACTGAATATCACTACTCTCTGTATAGTTGCCCTGTCCTGGGATTATCTGGATAATGAGGAGGAGATTCATAAAGATTTTCAGTAGCACTATCCGCATAGTGCCAATTAAAATTAATGAATAAGAAACATCTGGATGGTGGCTGCTGCTCAGGATAAGAGTTTTTAAATATCCTGCCCTATATTAACAAAATAGAACATAAAAAGAATATTTATACAGTTGTCATTGACATTATTGGCTCAATTGCAGTTCAACCCCTTAATGTCCAGTATCTCCTAAAAAATGTGTCCAGTGAAATGGCTTTGGACTATAAATGCACACATAGTTGACACACAAAATAATCAAATAAAACAAGACCAATTAAAAGGGAAATAGTAGGAAATAGTATAAAAACTGGGGCATTGCCAAGACATGATTATTCTCTATTAATAAAGACCACTGTTCATCCCACAAATAAGATCAATAACAAAAAGAGATAAACCCCTTCGTGTCTCAGTTCTCCTATTTCTGTCAGAGATCTTACCATGAGCAGAACCATCCACTCTTGTAGTAAACCCTCCTTTTATTCATTTTTAAGGAGGGAACCCTCCTTCTAATCTAAAATCACAGGGATAATACCACAATTATCCTGAAAGATTCACTTATCTATTCCATAGTGTTCCACAACCAGCCCATAAGAAGGTGTTTTTAAGTCAGCGTCTTCCAACACCGCTTGTACTCCATTCATCCACCACTGGTCTAAAGGTAATGACGTTCAGAACTCCTCTACACCACGTCGTCGTGTTTCAAGCCATGACACTCTAGGCCCTTCTTAGCTGCAGATTTAGATTAGAGGGAGGGTTCCCTTCTTAAAAACGAATAAAAGGAGGATCTCTGACAAAAATAGAAGGACATGATTATTGGCATCCTTATAAACAATTCAAATCATTTTGAACAGGAGAACCACATTCCCATTGCAGTAAAATTTGACATACCTGTGATCAATTGTCAGTACTCACATGGCTTGAATCAACCAATGAATGATAGCTCTAATGTTTAAAATGGCCACATTCATTCCCTGTTCCATTTTCACAATGGTGACGATAAAAGAACTGCCTGAGACTATCAGAGAAGCCATTATCAACAAACATCAAACTTCAAAAGGGTACAAGGCCATTTCCGAAGACCTTGGGATTCTTGTGTCTACAGTTCACAGTGTTATTAAGAAATTTTCTGCTCATGGAACTGTCAAGAACCTCCAAGATCATGGTGAGAAGATAAAAATCAATCCAAAAAGTCTCCAAAGGTTAGTGTGAACTGTTCGAAAATCAAAATTGCAACATCCAAAGAGCTTAAGGCTGACCTGGAGCAATCTGGAGTGGTGGTTTCAACCCACACCATAAGCCATGCACTAAACAAAGCAATCTTTCTGGGAAAATGTTCTGTGGATAGGTGAAACCAAACTTGAGCTCTTTGGCTATGCAGACCAGAGATACATTTATACGCAAAGAAATGAAGCTTATATAGAAAAAACACCCTTTCTACAGTTAAATATGGTGGTGGTTCCATAATGTTGTGGAACTGTTTTGCTGCCTCAGGAACTGGAGGCCTGAAATGTATTAAAGGAATCATGAAGTCAGAGGACTATCAAGGTATTTTGGAGCAAAATGTGCTATCTAGTATCATAAAGCTAGGTCTGGGTTGAAGGTCAATGGTCCTCTAGCATGACAATGATGCAAAACATACATGCAAAAGTACAAAAGAATGGTTCAAGATACTGCACACAACAGGCCCGATATTCTTCTGGACAGGCTATGTGCTGTGTTGGTGCAGAGCCCTGCCCGCCGACCCTTAAACCCGGATATTCAATGCTGGGGTCAAATGTGGCCCTAGCATTGAATATCCGGATTTCATCTCACGACCTGGAAGCTGCCGAAGCTAACTGGACAGCAGCGATATTGTATTCTGTCTGATTAATGCCTGTGCCATAAAGATAGGCGAGGGTTTTCCTTGCCTACCTTTTCGGCGCAGAGCACTAACCGGGCAGCATGCAATATCGCTGCTGCCTGATTATCTCGTGCCCCTACCTCCGCCTCTGCTCCTGCCCAGAGCATCTGGGGACATAGATGGGAATATTCAACAGCATTACCCATGTATGTGCTGTTGAATATCCCCATCTAAGGCATTTACATGGTTTACTAGGCTGTACACCATGTAAATGCCCTTCGAATATCGGGCCCAAGATAACTGTATATGTGAAAGAACATTTCATAAAGGACTTCCAAGTGCAATCTGGAGTATCCAAGCCAGAATATCTGGAAAAAAACCTGGCATGTCCAAGTTTGGGCATGACTGCACAACATGGGCGTGGCCGATATGGATGTCTGTGAGAGCATCTACATACATGTTCCTGGCATAGTATCCAAGACTGAGGATGTTGAAGAGAGAGTCAGCAGTGGTGTAAACACAAAACACTTTTATCAATTACACATAAAATAATATTGCGATTGTGGAGAGTACTGAAGAGTGCCATTTTCTCTACACCCTTCATATGTTTTTTTGGTCCAAATGAGCACTTTCCCGATGCTTATTCATGCCTAGAGGAAGTCTAAAGTAGGACAAGGTTGCAGACATCCCTGAGGTTTCTGAAATTGATCGGGGATGTCTACATCCATCTTCCCACCCCAGCCAGACCTCCATCTCATCCCCTGTTTACTCTGACATCCCCACACTGGGGACATCTCCAAATACACTTTGTAAAATGGCTCTGGTGACGTCTTCATGATTTGGACATCCACATGCATATTTCGGAATGGCCAGATTGCGAATAAGGCATCTAAAATGACTGCCACAGAATGCAAATAATTTTTTACACTGATAATAACCAGTGAATTTGATTAAAATCATTAAGAAAAACCACTGGATCTGACAAAAAGGAAACATGCTCACTGCTGTAGTCTGCAAATGAAGTTAGTGCCAGAACTTCAAAACAGTAAACAGTATCATGCTTAATCATCTCCTTTGTAATTGAGAAGAAAATAAAGCATTTATTTCACAGGTTTTAATATACCACTAATGGAATACACATCATAGTGGTTCACCGAAACATCACATAAAGTGCTGAAAAATAAAAACAAATGTAGCTAAGTTTCCAGACAGGATAATGGGGGAAAAATGAGAGGGAGAGGAAGGTTGTAGCACAACAATTTTTCCTAGTAAACAGACATAGAACTGAGAAACATGAGGGTAAAAGGGTGGGGGAAAAACTGAAGTAAAACCAAAAGAATTTCTCCTGCAAAGATCTGTTCCAAAAAACAGCTCTTCAGACCTGCCTTAATTTTTTTTAAAGGAGGTTTCCAGGAAAAGCTCAGATATAAGGAAGTTCCAGACGCTAAGAGCAAGATAACAAAAGGCCATAGATCTACAGCAGAGGTCCTCAATCCAGTCCTCATCCAGTCAGGTTTTTGATATAACCACAATGAATATGCATGACATGGGTTTGCACGCACTACCTCCATTATATGCAAATCTCTCTCGTGCACATTCATTCATTGTGGCTATCCTGAGAAACTGATTGGTTAGGTGTATTCTGAAGATTGGGTAAAGAAACCTTGATCTATAGGCTTCAAGTCACATTTTAGCTTTTGTGGAAATGATCACATGATTGTCCCCAGAAGACCTCAAGGTTCTTATGGGACAGTCGGAGATAAGATGTGTGTGTGAAGGTATACAAGGAGTCGGGACATCATTCCTTTAACTATCTCAACCAGTTAACAGCATGAAACAAAGAAAATGTTTTCAACCAAAGTGTATTAAACAAACAAAAAAAATGGGGGGGGGGGAGGGTTAAACATTAGTTAAAATTAAATAAAATCTGTAGCTTTTTCTATACATTTTTTAAAAGTAAGAAATTAATGTAGAAAGCATGACAAGCTTCTTGATGCAGCTGATGTAATGAAAAGGTTTTAAAAGTCTTAAACATTTAGACCAACAACACTGAAACTGAAATGAATAATCAAAATCAGATTGGACAAAATGTGAGATTAAGGGACCTGTTTACTGAAGTATGGTAAAGTTTAGCAGTTAACCAAACCAATCACTGTATAAGAGCTTATATCAACAAAAACAACGCAACAGCTCTTAAACCAAACCTAATATACCACACCTACTACTCTTCAAATATATTAAACACCTCCTTATCTTTTAGGCAAAAATGACCTCAGGATGGCTTATACCCTACATGTAGTGAACAAGTTCACTATAGGGAACAGCTGACGCTCACATCACCGGTCAAAAAGCCTAAATACTATCAATATATTTTATTAACAATTTATAACATTTGAACTCCACATGAGTAAAGTTTAGCAGTTGCCATTTGTTAGAAGCCACACGGTAACTGCTTGGGGATATGGCCTGGATCTGCTCCTGCAGCTACTACAGAGTAATTACTTTTATCACATGGCATGTGCATGGCCAGTAACATGTATGGATCCACACCATAGGCAATGCAATTACCGCATCTGGTGCAGATTAGAAAACACTACCCAATTCTTCACGACTTAGGCATCAAGATCCCCCCTCACAATAAACATCATGGTCCCATACCCACCCAAATTCCAAACTCCAGTCCCCCCCCAAATAAATATCATGATCCCTCATGCCCCCCCCCAAGTCTCAATATAACCCCTCACACTCTGAATCCCTGGACGCTCCTGACATGCTCAACTCCCCCCCCCCCCCACACCTCAGACCTCCAGTAGACCCACTTTGGGTATTCAACAAAGCCTTCCCATCCCTCACCATCCCTCTGGCTCTTATCTGGGGTTACCTGTTAGATAGTGAATGGCAGGAATGATCCCCAGATGCTCCTGTTGGCTGCTCAAGATCAAAATGGGGCCTCTGACCCCCAAACAGTAGTCTTGCACATACTACAGCTAGGGGTCAAACTGCCAAATAAGGAATAGACTCCTAGCAATAGCACTATGAGACTCTGACTAGGGGGTCATAGATGCCATCTGGATCCTGGGTAGCCAATGGGACAAGAGCATCCAGAGAATACACCTGCCCATCACTGGTAACCAGGAAACCCACAGTAGGAGCTAGGATCATACCTATCTCTAGTTCCAGAGTTTTTATCCTTTTTTTACTGAAATTTAGTTTTCCTATGAGTCAATTTCTACAAGTACGTGTTCTACAAATGACTCCTTTAAATCCGAAGCTGATCTTCTGTTTCGATGCTTTACTGTTCAAGGACATCCTCATTCTTCTGTATTACAAGCATTTCATCATGCTAAGTATGCTCAGCACAACCTGCTTTTGCAGTATAATCAACAAGTACCTGATAATTCATTGGTTTGTGTTTTAACGTATTCTACTGCATCCAAACATGAAAAAACATTGATCTATTCTTGGTTTATTCTTCTCTAATTGAGTTTTCAAAGATTGCCTACAAATGTGAACATAATTTGGGTGAACCTCTGACCAAATTTTCTTTACCTGATGTATGTGTATATAATTGAATATGTCACAAATCCATGCGGTCATTCTTCTTGGTGTTCTTTGGCATTGACAGGTCTGTCTTGGCTCCACATAGATGGGGTTTCATATAACCATAAGGGATATACTGACTGTAATTCGACATGGGTGATTTACATGATTATTTATCCCTGTCCTATGGTGTATGTTGGATGCACCAAACGGAGAATCCATTTATGTTTAAATGAGTCACATTCTGAATACCGTTGAAATAGCTCATCATGTGGTCCATTGGATTCAATCTCATTACACAATTACTGACCTTTGATGGCATGTGGTGGATCAGATTACTCCTACTTGGAAAGGGAGTGATAATAATGAGAGGATATTAAATGTTCGTGAGCATTCATAGATCTCTGGCCTATGTTCAATTGAACCTGCTGGTCTTAATCAAGCTATAGACTGGATGACATTGTTTTGAATTTTCTGCAATTATGCTGCAGCCTCCAATGCTGTCCTTGATATACCTGAGCAAACATGCTTTTCACTCTGTTAGATTATCTGCCTAAAGCAGAGGTTCCCAACTCCAGTCATCGGGGAACCCTAGGCCATTAGGTTTTTCAGGTTTCCCACAATGAATATGCATGAGATAGATTTGCATACAATGAAGGCAGAACATGCAAATCTATCTCATGAATAATCATTGTGGGGAAACCTGAAAACCCTAATGGCCTAGGGTTCCCCGAGGACTGGAGTTGGGAACCTCTGGCCTACAGCCTGCTGTAGTAGAAGGAGACATGGACTTATTGATAAGTCACTAACAAATCTTTGGAGACTTTATATCCCTGATGCAGATAAGTTTGAAACACAGTATTGTGTCAGATATGCTATGAAATACTTTGGCCCTGATTTTATAAGGCGGATAGTGGGGCCCCACTATCTGCTTTTGCCGTATGCTGTCTCCCTTCCCCTCCCCCCCTGCACACACAGAGCTGCTGTGTGTGCTGAAGGGGATGGGGACAGCATGGGGACAGAGAGTGGGAGGAGCATGGGTGTGACCAGCACCAGGACATACAGGGTCAATTCCACTCATGGCTTTGTATGTCCTGTGCGCACCGGAGGGACAACCAGACTATTCCACCTTGCAGGTGGAATAAATACTGGTTGCCCCCTGGATCGGATGGTCACCCTCATTTCTAGACTCACTCAATTAGGTATAAAGGAAAAAGTCCTTGATTGGTTTAAATCCTATATGGCTAACAGAATCCAATACGTACATATAGATCAAGTCTCCTCACTGTCATTCCTGCAAGAACAAGGTATTCCGCAAGGCTCTGCCCTTTCTGCTCTGCTTTTTTAACCTCTATCTCCAATCTATCTGCTCCATATTCAAATGCCATAATATAAACTACCACATCTATGCGGACAACACTATGTTGTTCTCGCCTTTCGACATATCTAACCCTAACTATGACAATATAGCAACCTGTCTTTTTGAGGCGGAACTATGGCTTCGTTCAATGAACATATAGTAACAAAGATACCCTTGACTCGGTGGCTCCCCCTCCCCCACATAGCTCCCCCCCACCACCACCGCCTTCCTTTCCTCCCTTCACAAAACCACACAATACTCATAATGGGTATTAACTGGTCACAGCTTTATTAACATTCCAACGTTAAAGCAACTCGTATTCCAACATAAAGTCATAACCATCCATCAGGCAGAGCAATGCCTCACCAGCCATGCGAATAGCAAGGTGACATCAAACTCCGCCTTGGACAGGCCAATGGCTAATTTAAGTACCCACTCTTCTCTGGCCTCTCCATATGATTAGCAAAGGCCAACCAGGGTTGTCCGGATGGGGGCACCCTTCCCCCTCCCTAATCATTACCTGCGGCTCCGGACCCTGAAAATCTCCGGGATCCCGCCTACCCCCCACTACGACACCCCCTACTTCCCCCCTTCCCACTTAGCCAAACAAAAGGGGAGGGAGGGCAGGACACCGCCTGCTCTCTCCTCCGCTTCCTGCGCCGAAGTCTGCCCATGCAGCCCTCGCTCAGCACCTTCCCCAGTGCCCTCCTCAATCATGATTGGTTCCCCCGCCTTCCCTCTTGTGGCGGGAGCCAATCAATTTAAAGGACGCCCTTCGGCTCGAGCCTGCCTCCCTACCTGCCCGCAGGGGTCGCCACACCGCTGCTCCCCCGTTACTATCGGCCATCGGGGACTGCGCCCCGCGGCCTTGATAATATAGAAGACATCCCTGCTGATCATGGCTAACAATCTAATCAAGACAAATAACACCACAAACTGGGGACTAGATTATGGTAAGATACACATAAATGTATACAAGAGAGTGAGGGGCATCAGGATCCAAAAGCAGCCTCAAATAGTTGGGTTTTTAGCCTGAATTTGAATAGGGCTAAAGAAAGAGTCTGACATACTGACTCAGATAGTTTGTTCCGGGCATATAAAACAGCTAGTGCTACTAGGCATACAGAGCATACACATACATACTCACAAGAGACAGTCCCTTCTCTATAGAGCTTACAACACAGCTAACAGGGGATAATGGTAAAACTAAGGGAGAATGCTGTAGCACACATAGGTGGAAAGCCATTCAACTGTAAATCTAATATTAAATCCCATAATACCTGTTATATAATTTAGATTGAATGAATGTAGAATAATGCATATTCCATAATTCCTTATTCTTTGCAACCCTCTATTGATAACATTTGATCCTATCCTGCCTACACCTCTTACCTAGAGATTCTTCCCCCCAGGGCTCATAATTTGCTCTACCATAGATCACCTCAGTTTGTTGGCCTTTCATCATTCCATAGGCACTGCCCTCCAATAACTACTTATACAAACTATAATCCACAGTAAACTATTGCCCCCCCCCATCTCAGTATACTTGTAAATAATGTACATATGCCTCTTTGTAAATAAGTTGCTACTAAGCACCTCCTACATGTTCCCTCCTCCCAACTAACCTATGGAACGAGTTTGATTTGCCATGTAAACCGCTTTGAAGGTGGTATGGAAAACCTGTTAAATAAAATAAACAAATAAATAAAACTAACACACCATTCATCCTCCCTTTCCTATCACCCCATCTATCTACCAGAGTACCATTAAGTCCAGTATTATGTACCACCATTTCAATGTTTAAATAAAATATAAGGCTGAACATTATAATTATTAAAGGTACTACAAGAAAAAAGAGAGACATTTCCCTGTGGTCAAAATGACCTCAACAATTTATTTATTTTATTTAACAGGTTTTCTATACCGCATTTTCCTGGTGTCACTCTGGTTTTCATTGTAACACAACAGTATACATTGTAATAGGATAAGCAACTTGGAGAATACATTTAACATTATCTTAAGTTAGGATATGTAAGGATACATTGTTACATTTGGTACATTGCTACAATTTTCAATAGCAATAAAATACTAAATAAAAATTAGACAATGAAAGCTAAAAATAAAATAGCAAACTAAAATCACCGTAGATGCTAGGTCCATGCTAAGGGCCACACCTAAGGGCCCTTCAGCTTGGCCCTTGGGTGAGGGCCAGCCAGGCAGTAGCCTACCTATAGTCCTCTTTTTATCTCGTAGTCTGTCACCCAGCAATGATGATGATGCCCCTTTGGGGGAGGAATCAGGGAAGCCAATAAGCAGCTCTTCAGGAGTACTGGTCAAATGCAGGTTCGATTCAGGAGCAGGACAGGAGCTAACACTCGTATAATGGTTACTCAGCCCTGATTTTTTATCACTTTGGACCTCTCTTTTCTCTTGCAGTTTGTCACCGGTGATGACAACCCTTCAGGGGAGGAGTCGGGGAATCCAATAAGCAGTGATGAAATCTTACAGTCCACAGTCTTTGATCCCTGCCAGTATTCGCTGTTTTTTGTATTGTTTTAAAAATGAGGCAGATATCAGCATTTTAAAAGTAGTTGATATAATTTTGTAGAACTTTTGCTATATAAATCTGTGCTTATTTTCTAAGAGACAATGATCAGAATGCTTGTGTTTGCTCCACAACTGAGCACAGAATGCTAATGTGCATTCCCCATAGCTGTCTCCAAGATATATTATTGTTCGAAGCTCCAACGTGGACCATGATTTAGCACTCAGATACAATTATTCTCTTGTAAATATTTCTTGCGCAAACTAATTATAGATGAGAAACCAGACACATAAATAAGGTGGAGGCTCCAAATTTCACTGGAACTGCAATTATTTCATCTTTATTACCAAAAGTCTTCACATAGCACCTGCACTATATCATGAATCAGACTATCACCAGTGACAGGCCACTATCTGTAACTTGACAGGATGTCACTATAGTAGGAAATACTGACTTATGTCATTCTGAAGTTCTTCAAACTCATAAAATTATTTTTTTATGAATGACAAACATTTAATATCTTTATTACCTGAAAAAAAAGCCTAGTGATAGCATTCAGTAAACATGATGACACTGTATCTTTGTACAAATTAAGTTCGCTGTCTCATAGCATACTGTACCTTTCAGCATGTTGGTGAAAGTTGGGATTTGTAATTAACTGCTATAAAAAATGGTTTTAATATCAAAATTCTAGACTTAATTACAAAAGTTCCAAAATGTACTATAAAAGATGCCTAGTACTCCTCGGTGGCCATCTCCATAAATAATGAGAGGTTTCTGGAAAAGTTGGTCTTTGTTCTCATTCTCATCAAGACAGTGACTCGATGGGCAGCAGAATTCACAGATTCATGGAAATCTGACAAGATCCATGATGTGAGGTCCCCAGAAATGATCTGAGACCACCATTTCATCTCACATAAGTCAACTCAGCTGGGATTTTTGAACTGGTGGTCTAGAGGTGAAAGGCTCTGTAATGCTGTGACCATTTCTCTGAGTCATCTGTTGAGAAGCTGACAACATAAGTTTGTAGATGGCACAGAGTATAAAGTATGATATGAAATATGTCTGGAGATTAGACAAATATAATAAAAAAAGATTGAGGTCTCCTATTTGATGAAATAATTATATCATAAATCTAGGAGTTTTGGCAATGGATGGAGAGATGAATGTTTTGCATTCTGATAGACTACCTCTGCTCACTTAATCTTGACAATTGTTCATTATCTTGCTGACAAGGACAGAAAAGGCAGACAGAAGCTTCATCACCTATTTCAGATAACAATGCACCCCATAGCAATCGAAGAAGGGTATTTATATTCTTGGTTTCAGTCTATTTGGAAACCCATGTCTAATCTGCATATTTCTATCATCTTTAGGGAAAAGTGCAATGCATAGTACTGAACTTCACCATGTGTTTTGATTTTAAAATCAAAAGTAGCTGTCAAAATTCTCTCATTAAAGTCATTGGGTCATCGGTACCATTAGTCGATGCCAGTGGTGGCAAGATGGAGAAACATTTTCTCATACCTGTAATGTTCACTGTTAAGACTACCAAGGAGGTAGGAAAGGAGCATAGACCCAGTAGGGCCCCTTGCTAACTTAGGAAATTGTCTCATGGGGGGACATAACCTAACTCAAGAGCAGTGGTTCTCAACCCAGTCCGCTGAGGCCCTCAGACCAGTCAGGTTTTCAGGATATCCACAATGAATATGCATGAGATAGAGCAGCATACAATGGAAGCAGTGCATGCAGATCTATCTCTGTCATATTCATTGTGGATATCTTGAAAACCTGACTGGCCAGGGGGTCCCAGATGATTGGGTTGAGAACCATTGTTGAAGAGGATGTAAAACCTGCCCTACATGAGCCCAAAACTGGACTTGAAAGGCTAGCCTAGAAGCTGCCATAATTTGACTGGAGAGGAATTCTGTCAGGTGTAGTTTAGTTTTGTTTATTAATCTTCTTGCTATACCACTCTTCAAGAATAAAGCAGAGTGGTTTATAATTGCAATGATTATTAATACAAATATAAAACAAATTTTAAAGAAGAAATTACAATTGCAATAATTATAAAACATAACTTTAAAACATAAATTGCATACACATTGACAACAAGAGTTACTAACATGTGCTGTCACTAAGCATCAAGCTAAAGTTATATGGCAGCTTGACTCCTAGTGGTAGTCCTGTGAGACTACTACTAGGGATCGTGTACCCTCAATTTGAACCCAGAGCCAGATGGGATAGGAGCAACTGAAGATCACTCCTGCACGATTCCACTATTTATTTAGTCATTCATATTTATTGGCTACTGAACAAATAATTGCTTAAAGTGGTGTAGAAATAAAACATTAAAATATACTCAACAAGATAATAAGCTCAGAATAAAAATACAATATGGGGCCGATTCTGAGATGCGACTTGCAGGGTTGAACATCCCAGAGAGAAGTGCATCCCTGCAAGCCGTCCTACCCCTATTTATCCTCCGACTCTCCCCGTATGGCTAGAGCAGCAGGACTGGGAGAGCTGGCGGGGGGCAGGAGGGGGCAGAGTCTGGGTGTTGCAGGGGTGGGCCAAGGTGGCAGAACGTACAAGGCTGATTCTGGGTCACGTTCCTGTATGTCCCGTGGGGTCAGAGGGGATATGCTGCTTATTGCACCTCAAAGGTGGAATGAGCAGCACAAATGGGGTGATCGGGACCAGAAATCCTCCCCCCCCCAGGATTGGGGCCAGGTGCAGGGAGGTCCCCCCACCCGATCCAGGTCCCGGCTGACCAGCAGCAGATCAAGTGGTGGGGAATAGAGAGGTCAGAACCACAGGAGCCAGTGGAGCCTGCAGGGAGGACGTCCCCACAGGCATACAGGGGCAAGCCAGGCCATCCTCGGGCCTGATTCTGTATGTCGCGGGAATGTTTTGCTCCTGCAGTACAGAATCAGGTCGTAATGGGCCCATCTTGCTTGGGGCCACCCAGATGGCCCGGACGTGCCCCTGCTAGAATCAGGCTCCACGTCAACAACGATTGACTAGGTAGGGTGGGAGGAGTGAGGTGGCCTATGAGGGTGGGGGCTTGCACTATTGATATTAAAAGTGTCTTTGGGAGGGGATGAGGATAATTTCCATGGAGTGAGGTTTTTGCAGTGGAGGGAGAGGGGAACTATGTTGATATTCTTCTCTTACCACACACATATTTTGGCATTAAAAAGCTGGCAAAAAGTCCACACAGCAAAAAAGATGTGTGTTCACTATTATGGGCAACTATAATATTATTCCCACAATATAGATCCTTGCTCATTAGGGAATGTCCTGTCTATACTTCCAGAGAATTTGTGCACAGGAATCAAATATCAGCTATGCTGGCACTCAGTTGATGCTGTCACAGCTAATTGAGTCATGGAGGGTTGAAGGCAATAAGCAGTAAAATATAAGTGACATAGAGACACCACTGCCAGAGTGATTCATATTGGAGCAATAGGGAATGCGATAAAAGGAAAAGAACATCTAGAATAAAAGCATAATTTGTCTTATCTTCTTGTTGCTGTGAATTATGCAGGATCGTGGAGACCGCGCTGATCGCAAATAGTGCGGTATATAAGAGATGTAAATAAATAAAATAAATAAATAAACAGAAGCTAGAATAGAAACTGTTCACCTGCAAGAAAGAAATCTAGGAATCAATCAGGAACACAGAGAGTATCTCGAAGGAGGCTACAGAGGAGAGGCAGTATATATATATATATATATATATATATAGGGAGTGATAGAAAATACTTGTGGTCATCTAGCACAACACATGGCAACCTGCATATCTGGGAATCTCTGTTTCTGGTACTGTTATCTCTGATCAGCTATCCTTGATAAGATAAAGGAACTACAAGTGAGTTGGAACCTTTGAGGGTCATTTTAAAAGATTTAGTTATGATTTGGATGTCTGAAGACATACAAGTGGATGTAAAAAGCATGGACACATCTTCATAGCCATTCCATAAATGACGTTTGCTGATGTTTCCAGTTGAGGGATGCCCAAGTAGACATGGGAGTGTAGCAGAGGCATGTCCAATGAACAATGGACTTGCACATCCCCATTCAATCTCAGGAATGTTTGCAGGCACACCCATATTTCTACCTGCTCCAGGCATGAATAGACATCAGGAAAGTGCTTGTTTCCACCTTAAAGCATCCAGAGGGTGTAGAATGAAGTGACTAGCCTTAAATCAGAAAGGCACACTGGGATTTGAACCCTGGTTTCCCTGCTTTTAAGCTATTACTACTAACCATTATTCTATTAGACATCTTAGGGGTAAGTTGATTAAACAGCGCTAACGTCACAGCAGTGACGTTATCGCACGATAATGGCGCATTACCGTGCGATAATGTCTCTGGCGGCATTAAGGTGCACAGAGGGTGGAGTAAGGCTCCACAGAGGGCGGAGATAAGGGGTCAAAGGGCGGAGAGTGGGCAGGGAGAGGTTCCAGGCACACTAACGCTGTGAAATGAAGGTCTAAAAATTAATGCCAGTGAAAACCTTGCGCTAGAGGCATATTTGCAGGGGAGAGAGACCATTTAAGTCAGCAATGTGCAGCAAAGGCAGGGAAACCAAGAAAAGTGATAGTAGTGATACATGTGCAGCAATATCATAGTGCCCAAGTACGAGAGGGCACTACGGTGAGGCTGAAAATGGGGTACAGGGGGCTGCAGGCAGGACATGCAGTGGGGCAGCTGGGGCACAGGGTGGACTAGGTAGATGCCTATGTGACACATAGGAATGTAGAAGCAGAAAACCAGCAAGACAGTAACTGACCAAGGGCAAACATGTCCACTAGTGTGTTTCCCACAGTGTCCCAGGGGACAGTACCCAGCAAGTACCCAAAAGGGCATATAAAATTGGCAGGCGGTGCCGAGCGGAAGCGTGGATGTCTATGCAGGCACCCCTACCCCATATCACGTATCATAGGCAGCCGCCTACCGGCACACTGGATGGCCTGAGACTGCGCACCACCAGCACCACTGGCACAAGGGCATGTCAGCATGGTGGCGGAGGGATTCTGGTGGCAGAGGGGGCAGTTGCATCTGTCCACAGTAGACCACGGCCAAGCCCCGTTTAGGTGGGTGCTGTGCACTGCAACAGACAAGGTCTGTCTGACGAACAGTCATGGTATTGCCAGGGAATGATCTGCCTCTGTGGCAACAGTTTGGTGCAGTATACACAGCCAGTGTGTTCAGGGGCAGAAGGACACAGGTTCAAGTCCCAACTGTGGCTCCTGCAAGCCATGTCCCTATATTTTACCTAGTACTAAACCGTGGTAATAAAGACGGAACCTTTATTGCAGATAAAATAAACATAGGTCCAACACAGGTAGGCAATGAATCACGTGCAACACCAAAACACAGTCCAAAATGTGATTATTGTGGAAAAACAAATTTTATTAGAGATATAGACTGGTAATAGGTCTATATCTCTAATAAAATTTGTTTTTCCACAATAATCACGTTTTGGGCTGGTAATAGGTCTATATCTCTAATAAAATTTGTTTTTCCACAGTAATCACGTTTTGGACTGTGTTTTGATAAAATAAACATGCCATAAACACTTATATTTTACCCTACAGAGCACAGACACCATAAACATGTGCAATCCCTAGAGCAGAGTTTCCCCAACTGCAGTCCTGGAGCGCCAAACACCTTTCAGCTTTCATGCTGTCCCTAATACATATGCCTGTGCTGCATTTTTATGCACCGCCCCCATTTTATGCAAATATATCTCATGCATATTCATTAGGGACAGCATGAAAACCTGAACTGTGTTTGACCCAACAGGACCAGAGTTGGGAACTTCTGCCCTAGAGCAGCGGCCAACAGGGGCACAAACACCCACACCCACAGGCTCCACTATCCAAAGCCTCAAGGAGAGTCAGGCTGTTGGGCCCTGCGTGGAGCAGCATCTCCCAATACCAGCACCTGCATACCTTAGCAATGCCGTCCTAAATTTGGGAACACGTTACACATATATCAAAAGGTTGCTATGATTAATGTCAGATAACAAATCCTAAGTTAAAGACAATTTGTTGACAGAGATTCATCATAGCAACCTTTCTGATATCTGTGGAATGTGTTTCAGTTTTTGTTTCTGACAGTGTTTACCACCCCGGGGAGTGACCCCAACAGTATTGTGTGCCATAGCAATGCCTGCACTGTGCCCAGGACTGGTGTGGCAGCCAGGGCTGCCAAAAACCTCTATATTTGCACAATGCTGGCATAGGTGTGGGAGTGTGTGCATGTCTATCCAGTGTTTTGTGGCAGCCTGAACCTTACTGAGTCCACACTGCTTGCACTGTTTCCAGTGTTAGCCTGCCAATGTGCATAATGAGGAACAAGGTACTGTGAGTATGGCCCGGACAGGGCAGCCTGGACAGGATGCATCTGCACAGGGCATAGGGCAATGGCTGGGACATTGTAGTGCCCGACCACCACCTGCACAGACAGGATGGCCACAGCATGTCATGCTGGGGGGAGGTCACTCTCACCCTGACTGAGCAGTGACCATGGCATGGCTAGGTTCCCCCATAGTGCTATACAGTATTTCTCTCAAGTGATATCTATGAGTTCCCTTTTCTGGGGTCCAATCACTGATATACCTGCTTGGTGTGTGTGCTCACATCCCATTTTTGGGTACACACAGTTCCTCCAGGAGGTGCTCTCAGGTGAAGCTCATTACCCAAATCAGTCATACACTAAGGACCTGAGATTAGTTAAGCTTCAGGTGAACAAGGTATATTACACGTATTAGGTACAGTTTTATTAGTATAAATATCCATAGCAACCCTTAGTAAGTAAAAAACTTAGATCTAAACACAAACTTAAAACTAAGATGCAGACAGCAGTCCAGCAGCGGGATGGGGGCTTTCCAGTCTTTTGTATTGAGTGTCACATGTATGATTTTCTCCAAGTTGGTGAGAGATCTTACATGTGCACTAGGTGCAAGGAGCTCTTTGCTCTCAGGGAACGAGTCCGTTCTCTAGAGGCTAAAGTAGCAGACTTGGAAAGCATAAGACAGACAGAGAGGTACATAGACGAGACCTACAGGGATATAGTCCTGAAGTCCCACCTCCAGTCTGGCAGTATCCCTGTTGCCATGGAGGAGAGAGGTCACGTGACAGGAGAGCATCACCCTGGTGTGGCAGGAAGTGATCCTGTAACTAGGACCTGTCCTCCAGGTGATGTAAAACCCTCTCGCACCGAGGAAGTTTCTCCATGGCCATGTGCCCATGAGGGAAGGGTTAGGACAGCCGTTATAGTTGGTGATTCGATCATTAGGCATGTAGATAGCAGGGTGGCTGGTGGACGTGAGGATCACCTGGTAACATGCCTGCTTGGTGCGAAGGTAGCAGACCTCACACGCCACCTAGATAAGGTCTTAGATAGTGCTGGGGAGGAGTCTGCTGTCTTGGTACATGTCAGTACCAATGACATAGGAAAATGTGGTAGGGAGGTTCTGGAGGCTAAATTTAGGCTTTTAGGTAGGAAGTTGAAATCCATAACTTCCAGGGTAGCATTCTCTGAAATGCTTCCTGTTCCACGCACAGGACCCAAAAGGCAGGCAGAGCTCCGGAGTCTCAATGCGTGGATGAGACAATGGTGCAGAGATGAGGGTTTTGGATTTGTTAGGAACTGGGGAACATTCTCGGGAAAGGAGGGGCTCTTCCGAAGGGATGGGCTTCACCTTAACCGGGATGGAACAAGGCTGCTGGCATTAACCTTTAAAAAGGAGATAGAGCAGCTTTTAAACTAGATATTAGGGGAAAGCCGACAGTTGCCCAAGAGCGGATGGTTCGGAAGAATGTATCTTTGAAGGATACTACCAAAAGCAGAGAGGTTCCACAAAAGAGTAAAGTAGCACAAATGCCCTCAAGTATGGAGCAGACAGAGCTTAAAGATCCTAAATTACCCATGTCTAACAATAGCCAAATTAATATGAATAAAATACATTCTCTAAAATGCTTGTATGCAAATGCTAGAAGTCTAAAAAATAAGAAGGGAGAGTTAGAAAATATAGCACTAAATAAAAGGTTAGATATGATTGTAATATCAGAGACACGGTGGAAGGAGGACAACCAGAGGGACAATGTGATACCTGGGTACAAACTATATCGTAATGATAGAGCTGATCAAATTGGTGGAGGGGTTGCTCTCTATGTTAGAGAGGGCATTGAGTCAGAAAGGATTAAAGTTTTGCAGGAAACAAAATCTGCTGTAGAATCTATATGGATTGAAATTCCATGTAAAAGAGGGAAGGCAATGGCAGTGGTGGTGTACTATTGAGCGCCTGGCCAGAATAACCAAATGGATGATGAAATACTCAAAGAAATCAAGGAAGCTAACAAAAGTTACAGCACAGTAATAATAATGGGTGATTTCAACTACCCCGGTATCAACTGGGTCAGTTTCACGGCAGGACATGCTAGGGAGATAAAGTTCCTAGATGAAATAAATGACTGCTTCTTGGAGCAGCTAGTTCATGAACTGACCAGAGGGGAAGCCATATTAGACCTAATCCTTAGTGGAACACCAGATCTAGTGCAAGAGATAAGGTTGTTGGAGCCACTTGGCAATAGTGATCATAGCATGATCGCCTTTGATTAAATTAGTGGAGGAGGGATAGTAAGGAAATCCACAGTACTACCTTTTAACTTTCGAAAGGGAGACTATGATAAAATGAGGAAAACAGTTAAGAAAAAACTAAAAGGAGCAGTTGCAAAGGTTAAAGACGTACATCAGGCTTGGCTGTTGTTGAAAAATACTATCTTGGAAGCCCAGACCAGCTGTATTCCACGCTTTAAGAAAAGTGGAAGGAAGTCCAAAAAACTGCCAGCATGGTTTAAAGGTGAGGTCAGAGAGGCTGTTGTTGCCAAAAAAGCATCTTTCAGGAAATGGAAAAAAGAGCCAAATGATGAAACCTGGAAACAGCACAAGCACTGGCAAGTCAAATGCAAGGCATTGATAAGGCAGGCAAAGGGAGAATTTGAGAAGAAGCTTGCTGCAGAAGCAAAAAAAGTCGAAGTAAAGACCTTTTCAAGTACATTCGTAGCAAAAAACCTGTGAGAGAGTCAGTTGGTCTATTAGATGATAAAGGTGTTAAAGGAGCACTAAGAGGCGACAAGGCGATAGCGGAGAGACTGAATGAATTCTTTGCTTCAGTCTTTACTGAGGAAGATGTAGGGATGTTACCCATGACTGAAGTGGTATTTAAAGGTGCGGAAGAATTGAAGGAAATATCGATACATCGGGAAGATGTATTACAACAATTAGATAAACTGAAGAGTAGCAAATCACCTGGGCCAGATGGTATACATCCAAGGGTGTTGAAAGAACTGAAATACGAGATTGCAGACCTGCTATTAATAATCTGTGAACTATCATTAAAATCATCTCTAATACCTGAAGATTGGAGGATTGCCAATGTAACACCAATTTTTAAAAAAGGTTCCAGGGGTGATCCGGGAAACTACAGACTGGTGAGCCTGACATCAGTACCGGGAAAAATGGTAGAAACCATCATAAAGAATAAAATTACTCAGCATGTAGATAGTCATGACCTAATGGGAGACAGCCAACATGGCTTTAGACAAGGAAGATCTTGTCTTACTAATCTGTTATGTTTTTTTTGAAGGAGTGAAAGCCTTTGACAAGGTCCCTCATGAGAGACTTTTGGCAAAACTAAAGAGTCATGGGATAGGAGGCAGTGTACTATTGTGGATCAGGAACTGGTTAAAAGATAGAAAGCAGAGGGTAGGGCTAAATGGCCAATTTTCCCAATGGAGAAAGGTGAATAGTGGTGTACCCCAAGGATCTGTGCTGGGTCTGCTGCTTTTTGACATATAAATGACCTGGAAAGTGGAATGAGTGAGGTTATCAAATTTGCAGATGACACAAAACTATTTATTTATTTATTTATATATTTAAAGTTGTTAAAATCCAAGAGGATTGTGGAAAATTGCAAGAGGATCTTGATAAATTGGAAGACTGGGCATCAAAATGGCAGATGAAATTTAATGTGGACAAGTGCAAGGTTATGCACCTAGGGAAGAACAACCCAAACTATGGTTACACGATGCAAGGTTCCACATTAGGAACCACCACCCAGGAAAAAGATTTAGGCGTCATTGTGGATACCATGTTAAAACCCTCGGCCCAGTGTGCAGCAGTGGCGGCCAAGAGAGCAAATAGAATGCTAGGTATGATAAGGAAAGGAATGGAAAATAAAACAAAAGATATTATAATGGCTCTATATCGTTCCATGGTGAGACCGCACCTTGAATATTATGTGCAATTCTGGTCGCCGTATCTTAAAAAGGATATAGCGATTTTAGAAAAGGTTCAGAGAAGAGCCACCAAAATGGTAAAGGGGATGGAAGGATACTCCTATGAAGAAAGGCTAAAAAGGTTAGGGCTCTTTAACCTGGAAAAGAGAAGGCTGAGGGGAGATATGATAGAAGTCTATAAATTAATGAACGGAGTGGAACGGGTAAATGTAGATCGATTGTTTACCTTATCAGAATATAGAAAGACTAGGAGACATGCAATGAAGCTACAGGGTAAACTATTTAAGACTAATAAAAGAAAATATTTTTTCACTCAACGTGTAATCAAACTCTGGAATTTGTTACCAGAGGATGTAGTAAAGGCTGTTAATGTAGCTTGGTTTAAAAAAGGTTTGGACAAGTTCCTGGAGGAAAGGTCCATAAACCATTATTAAGAAGGGACCCAGGATATCAATGCTTGAACGAATACAAGCATTGTGGAACCTGTGTTCCTTGGGGAAACTGCTAGGTACATATGACCTAGATTGGCCACTGTTGGAAACAGAATACTGGGCTTGATGGACCTTGGTCTGACCCAGTATGGCATATCTTATGTTCTTATGTTCTTATGCACTATGTACTAGCTAGCAGACTGTCTGCAGTTAGCATGTGTATGGCTGGAACAACTTGCAGGGTGCAGCGGGTGGAGACTGTGCCCCCTGCTGGT
Organism: Ichthyophis bannanicus; assembly: GCA_033557465.1. Lineage (NCBI taxonomy): Eukaryota > Metazoa > Chordata > Amphibia > Gymnophiona > Ichthyophiidae > Ichthyophis > Ichthyophis bannanicus. The sequence goes on from CM066032.1 coordinate 1,631,810,393, forward strand.
GAATGTCAGATAGTGGTGGGGGGCAGCTGAGCTTTTTCCAGGCCTACTGCCTGTGTGCCAGTGCCCTATGTGATGCATACAGATCTGCATTGACTGCCCTGTGGGGTGCCTATTTCCCAGCAGGACTGGGGTTGATGGTCCCCTCTACTGTCACCATTGCAGAGATGTAGAATGTGGATCTGTTGGTGGGAAATCCTGTCCCCCACTCTGACCCACAGAGGGCAGGTTGGGTGGTGCTACATAATCCGCTTTTGGGTCCAACCACCACCCTTCTCTTGTAACAAGTGATCATGGCAACCACACAGGATATGCACTATTCTGGGTGCATCATAGTCCACAAGGGCTAGACATGACTGGGAAATACAGATGGACACAGGTGTATCCTAGGTGTGTCTGCAAGGACTACCTATCACACACTGGAACTGATGGGGACCCGCAGCACAGCCTATCTCAGCTAAGCCAGGTGCTGCAGACCTGGTGCTGGGCGCCCCACCTCACCCTCAGGGTGAGCACAGGCACTGCACAATGTCACAGTCTGTAGCTACTCTGTGCCGGTAACACACACGGTCAGTTCCCCCTACCAGGCCGGGGTGCTATAGAGGCTCATATCCCATCTTGTGAGCAGATGTAGGCTGCTGATCTGAATGTGCAGTCCCTCATCGGTGCGGGTGGGTTTACCCTATCCTGGTAACCACAGCAGTTTGTGTGGTGACCTGCAGTCTTTCTGTAGCCAGCCAGTGGTGTGATAGATGCTATAGAGTTGTAGCCCACTGGTTACTTCAATGACTGCAAAGGCAGAGGTCATGGGTTTGATCCCACAGTGGTGTTATTTAATAAGGCTCTCTGAGGATTTTCCTTTTAATTTAAATCAGTGCTGCCAGCGAAAACACCCTCATAGTGCCATAGCCTAAGGTGCCTCATAAGGCGCCCAATAAGGCGCCCTAGAAAGCATCCTATAGGGCACATTATAAGGTGCCTTGGTGGACAGGGCACTTTATAATGTGCCCTATGGAGGGCCTTATAGGGTGCCTTATGCTGCACCTTAGGTTATCCATAGAAAATGAACCTTAGAGAGTATATCCTACAATAATATCACTACCATCTTAAGAGATAACTCAAAGAAAAAAGAAAATTTTTGTCGGAACTACTGCCATGAAAACTTACGTCTTCTCGAAGCAGAATGTTCCTTTTAATTAAGAATTTGAAAAAGGGATAGAAACCCTAAATATACCCAAAAGGATATCATAAACCCATAGGGTACAAACAAATGTGAAAGTGAGTTAATAAAAAACCTTGCTCGCACTCCATGGTTAATGCCTCTGTGATGACATCTTTTAAAATGTCTAATATTAAAACTAATATGGGAAATGGGGCACCTAAGTTGAGGTGTTCACAATTCCCCATTTTAAAACCATCATGTGCAGAAAAAACTGGCATGACCACATCTCCGGAGCCATTTTAGAAACCATGTGTATTGACTTCTTTGGAATGACTACAACCATGCCGCGCATGGGGGGAGGGGGGAGGTTGGTGGGGCATCTCTGGGATGTTCTGTAAAACATACAAATGTGCCCCCAATTACAGATATATAAAATGGACTCACAAACAATGCTTCCATATAGGTGTATCTCACTATACATAACTTATTTGCTGCAAATAACATTCAATTTACAAATGCTGCAGGGGCTCATGAAACGGACTTAGTGGCAACAAAATAATGCCTGCCACTTCACTACCATCAGCATTGCTCCTGAAATTTCAGCGTTCAAAACTACTGGGCAAGCATGCAGGATATTCTGATCCATTTGGTATCACAAAATGGCTGAATAATGCAAAGAAATACTAATACATATACTCGTTGGATCTTAGATATTACAGTGCCCTGTGCTCACAACTACCATCTCAACCATGCTTCCCTAAAAGTATTCATTCAGGCTATCAATACCAGCTGTACCAACTTAAACAGGTGACCATATCCATCTGTTTTGCTGCACTCAGCGGCTTCTTCACAGCCAAAGTTAGAAGCTGTTTGGTGCACCAATACAAGCATTATGGAACCTGCGTGTCTCTTGGGAAACTGCTAAGATACTTGTGACCTGGATCAGCCACTGTTGGAAACAGGATACTGGGCTTGATAGACCTTGGTCTGACCTAGTATAGGATATCTTATGTTCTTATATTCATATTACCTTTATGTAGAATGGAGATGGTACTGTGAACATAGTACACAGTAATGTTTAAGATCCAACGAGTATATATATTAGTATTTCTGTGCATTATTCAGCTAATTTGTAATACCATGTGGATAAGCATATCCTGTATGCTTTCCTGTAAGTTCTGAATGCTGAAATTGCATGGGCGATGATGTAAAGGAGCTGGCCTTCATATCCACCCATTGGCACTAAATATCCAGGATGGCCACTTAGCAAATTAGCTATCCAGACAGTGGTAATATTCAGCCACTGGCCAGATAGCTAAACCAGCTAAAGTTAGGCCAGCTTTTCTTTTTTTTTTTGCCTATCTCTAGCTGTTTCACAATAAATGTCTTTCAGCTGAATATCGCTGGGGCCTGGTTAACAGATTAACCCCTGGACTATCCAGACATTGTTACCATCGGGGCATACAGCGGCACTGAAAGGGCATGTTCAGTGGCACAAACCAGCTATGTACCACTGAATATCCCGCTTAATGGGAATAATGTGGCCAGCAGGTCTGCAACTTGCATTACTCCTTGTGAAAAATGCCCCTATGTGTCATCAGTGGAACATAAACTTTAATGACAAGCAAATAAATAAATTAAAGTGGAGCCTAAATGCAACTCAAAATAATATTGTTTTCAACAACTAATTTAAAAGTATTGTATTACTGATTTAGTGACCAGTATATAGTAAATAGAAAGCATCCTCTAACCAAGGCACTATCTTGAGGACAACCATATCATGGCCAATGACACCAAAACTCTAATCATTCACCTAAATGCTTTTAATTTTTAGAGTGTTTAATAGTTCATGCAGTAAACACATTGCTGTGTAGACCATGAGCACTATCCTAAAAATGGCTCTCCAGAAAAAAATAAAAATGTCTCTTGATACTCTGATGAAATCATCGCCCTGGTCATCCACTGATTGAACAACACAGACAGTCAAATCTTTTAAGACACATGAGGGAAAATACTGCATAAGGTAATCCTTTAGAAAAAGATATTTAGGTTCATATGTGAAAATCAACCACTGTATTTTATCGAGGATCATGAACATGAAGTCTTTTATCGAATGCATATAGGGGCTTGTTTACAAAGCCGCGGTAGCGGTTTGCGATCGTAATCGGAGCCGCGGCCCCATTGATTTCAATGGGGCCGTGGCTGCGATCGCGATCGCGAACCACTACCGCGGCTTTGTAAACAAGCCCCATAGTGCTCGAGAACCCTCCATATAGGGTCAATATCGAGCTGCAGCAGTCAGCATCCAGGACATTCATCTCCAGTATCCAAATAATAGCCAGAGCCTCCTCTATCCATATCGCAGTGATTTTCAGCACTGTTACATGGCTAGCCTATCCTGGTGGCCTTAGGACAGCTTTCCTTACTGTCCTAAGTTAACTAGATAGTTATCTATAAAGCAGCACTCAATATCACCACTATACAGACAAGGGAGGAGTGGCTCAGTGGTTGGGACAAGTTACCTCAGGCTGGGGTTCAATTCCTGCATAGGGACAACTTAGTAACCTCAGGCTGGAGGGGCTGGGTTCTCTTGTTCCATGGCTACTCCTTGAGGCCTTGGGCAAGCCACTTAACCATCTGCCTCAGGTACACTTAGATTGGGAGCCCTTTGGGGACAAGGGAAGAGAAAGTACCTGCTCATATAAACCACTCTGATGTGCATAGTAAAGGGTGGTATATCAAGTGCCTAAACCATAATCTCTGGCACTGCCCCTGCTCTACCCATGGACGGTCTCTGTGCTATCCAGATAATGCATAGGTGGTCTTTAAGAATACTCACTGGCACCATCCTATAGTGGTGCTAAACAGCCCAATCAAAAACTGCTAGCTGCATACATGGCACTGAATATCAACCTGCATATATTTGGTGCAACACACATCAGAAGGCTCATTTTATAAAGCATGCATTCAAAAATTAAACGCATCACTAAGAGGGGTGAGGCGGGGTGGATGTGTGAGCAGCACTACTTACAGGTGGAAGCCACTTAAACTTACATGTGTAAGTGGAAGATTTTGGAAACTGGCATGTGCAAGAGAAGCTGATTATGGAGTCATCCCGCAAAACTCAAAATTGTTGCAGTTCAAGGTAATTTTCAACACCAGAGATGTAATTACATTCACCCATTCAAGTACTCCTCTAACCCCCAAGTTAAAGCGAGACATCAACTAAGAACTATGAATCACTCAAAGCAGATGCAAATGCTGATATTTTTTGAAGAATTCATGTAGTTCCGTTCTGAAATACAACACGCATATATATTTTGATGGACAGTCCAAACCACGCCCAGAACACGCCCCCTTTAAATTTGTGTGTGCTATTGTATGTAAGTAAGGCCTTTTCTATAATCACTGATTGTATATGCAAATCCTCTATTTTCATGTGTAACATCACATGAGCTTTCTAAAATTGCCTGAAGTATGGGACTGCATAAATAATTTTAAGGGACAGGAAACAAAAACAAGGGAAGCATGTGCTGGCCAATCAGTTCAGTTAAACTGAGCTTCTTCCTATTAGGCCAAAAATTTTGCTTCACTTGGCTTTTATCCTGATTTTCACATTTTTTCAGCATGTTTCATGCATTCAATTAGTAATTTTTTAAAACATGCATTTGAACTTATTAACTCATACAAATCAATTCTACATCCTTTAATTCATAGGCTAACAAATGTCTTTTTCTGTCATCATATTTCTCTGTTTCTATGTTTCTAAATCAATGTTGTACACACTAACATTTTTAAGGTGCATTAATGAACCTAATTCACATAACCGGGTAGTTGTACCCGGCACGCCCCACCTGCTTATCGTACCCCCTTTCAACCAGCTCTCCCTTTTCTACCCCCCCCCCCCCACCACTTACCATTCACAAATGCAACAGACAACCATTATTAGGTAACAAACTGGTCGCAGATTTATTTGCCAAGTTAACATCTATAACATGCTAAACCAGCATAATCAACAACAACGAACACTCCCCCCAACCCCTTCAGACGGGGCGATGTGTCACCAGCCATGCTATTAGCAAAGTGACCTCGCCTCCGCACCGGCCGCATTCACCTCCACCGGCCAAATTCCTAAAGCCCCTGTCTGACTTTGCCATATCACTAGCAAAAGTCTACACGGGGTTGTCCGGGCCGTGGGCACCCCGCCCACGCCCCAATTGGCCTAAGACTCCGGACCCCGGACACCTCCGGGATCCCGCCGCCCCCCCCCCCCCACCAAGCTGCAAAAACCCTAAGAATCCGAACCCCCCACCTCCCATAAGGGTGGGTGGGTGGGCTGCCACGCTCCCGGCTCCTTTCGCATGTGCTCAGCCACTGCTGCCGCCGGCTGAGCACATGCGCTGTCTCACTCTGATTGGTGATCGCATGCCAAGAACCAATCATTTTAAAGGATGCCCCAGCATTCGCATCCCCCTCCTGTGCTCCCCCCACCCCTCCTCTTCAACTGAGAGCGTGCAGGGTCCCGCACCGGGCCGAGCACCCGGTTAACGCCGGTCGCCGGGACCCTGCCCACGCCCTTTATCTTAACGAATACGTATCCCTACTTCTTACCGCCTCAGTGCATCATAACAAATAATTGTTGCATTGCCCTTCATGTTTCATTTTAAGGTCCCACTTTATTTGAATGAAATAGTGGGGCATGTATACTAAGCTGGGCATGCTGTTAATGCAGAGGTTCCCAACTCCAGTCCTGGAGGGCCAAACACCATTCAGGTTTTCAGGCTGTCCCTAATAAATATGCATGAGATGCATTTGCATGCACTGCCCCCATTGTATTCAAATATATCTCATACATATTCATTAGGAGCAGCCTGAAAACCTGAATGGTGTTTGGCCCTCCAGGACTGGAGTTGGGAATCTCTGTGTTAATGTGTGCCTGAGTGCACACTAACCAGCTTGTGTGGGGTCAGGCTAACAATTAGCGCAGATGCTAAACAGACATGGTTAATCCCACGATATCTGTTTAGCAAACCATGGGGAGGGAAATGGGCAGGATAAGGGCAGAAAACAGGCATGACTGAATATTGCAGTTATTATGGAGGTTGACAACGCACATTCACCATCAATGCATGCACTACACGCCGCCTGAATGGGTGGCATCAAGAGCATCCATATTAAGCAGGCTTGCTACTGGTACCCATTAGAATCCGAATCAATGTGGTATCTGCTGGGGCCATGCTGTACATACCCCCAACAGGTAGCACACGGCTGTTGCACATACGGCATCTTGATTTCTACTTTCAACACTCCATACCTGAAAAACTTTAGCACAGCTTAGAAAACATGCCCCTTTATGTTTTTATGAAGTAGTTTTTTGTCATGCTTTTTTTCCAAAAGAATTGGACTTTTCTGGAAAAAGAAATCAGGGGCTGGCCCCTTGGCTCATACATACTACAGAGCTATAGAAATAGACTCAAATCTCCTTTCCGGCAAGGAAAACATAGATCACTACAGGAGTGAACCCTACCAGCAAAAGGTCAGTGTTTAGGGGCTTTATGTGAAGGAAACCTGCTCTCTTGCCCTCAGTCAGTCAAAGAATGAAAATGTCCAGGCAGCTTCTTTGGAGGGGAAGCATAAAGGATATAAAAAGCCATACGATTGATCCGAAAACAAGGGTCACAGCTAGAAATACAATTCAGTTAAACTTCTTTAATCATAAGTAGACCACACATCATATGACTTTCAGGAATTTTTTCCTCCAAAATTTGAGTTAAATACAAATTGATACAGAAACGGTTATATCAAACTTATTATGCTATTAAAATGGAGGATTGGCCTAGTGGTTGGGGCAAGGTACTTCAAGCCAGAAAGTCAGGGGTTCAAATCCCACTAGAGGACAGCAACCTTGGGCCAGAAGGACTGGGGTTTCTAGTCCCACAAGTGCTCCTTGTGGTCTTGGGCAAGCCACTTAATCCTCCATTGCCCATGTTCCCTGTAAAATAGTTATCTCCAAGTTATAATGCCCTGTTCAATGTAATTTTAGTTTGTTCAATGTAAACTGCCTTGATATCATGAAAGGTGGTATATAAGAAATGTTAAATAAATAAATAAATAAAATGCTTCACATTGAATGTATTCTGATGCTATTCAAAAGAACCTTTTGCGCATTAGCTAGAATTAACTCATGTTCCAAAAATTGAACTTTGTTTCACTCGCTCAACGTCTTTGTACATACAATGAAAATTGCAGTTACTTAAATTGGAAGACTAAATAATAGACTGTACAATGTAAGGGTAATTTTATAAGGAGCTGCATAGTTGTAGGGCATGTAAGAATGCTCATAAATGTTGGTATTTTAGTCAGTTAAACACATAAGTAGCCATTTAAAATATCATCTTATTAAATACTGACTAGCATGAAAGCATGTACATTATATACATGACATGTACTTTAACTGTGGAAGTGCTCATTAACGAGTCTGGGGAGAGTGTGGGCACTGCAAGCAAGTACACAGGTTGATTATAGAATATTAGAATTAATTAGAGATTATGATTTCCAGTTATAATCAGAATACCCATAAAACACCCCCAATGCAACTTTGGGGTCTCTAGTTATAATCAACCCCCCCCCCCCAAAAAAAAAGTGGCCTTTCTTCCAATATTCTGATGATATCATCCAGCATATGTCATCACAGCCATTCGATGTCAATGGCGCAGATACTTCAGCAAAGTACTTCAGCGGCAGTAGGAGCTTGTGCTTTTGTTCTCACCTGCTCTTTGCTTCTAGCTCCAGCACTGTTACGAACCCTGCAGCAGGATTTACAAGGCAAGAAAAGGTACTTCCTATCTGTCATGAAAAACAGGAAGTGCCTGTTCTCACCCTGAAGACCCCTCATGTAGGACTGGTAACAGTGCTGGAGCTAGAAGCAGAGAGCAGCAGAAACACTCCGCTGGAGAAACAAGCAGAAAGGGGCTGGACAAGTAGCGCTGTGCCAGGGAGAAATATCAACTGACAATTCTAAATATTTCAGGGTACCTACAATTGGTCTGCTGATAGTGGGATTGGTATAAGTGGGAGGATCATTCTACTGTTGACGGTAGGGCTGATGGAAGAGGGGGGCTTATGTTATTGTTGGTAGGGCTAGTAGAAGTGGGGAGGTTCAAGCTATTGTTAATGGTAGGGCTAAGAGAAGAGGCTGACACTGCAGAATTGGGTTTTTGGTCATCAAATGGAATCCACCTAAAATATCACTAATGCCGGAGTTTACTAAGCAGTGATAGCGGCAAACGTGCAAAATGTATGCCACTGCCCCATTTTATTTAATGGGGCTGTGGCACACATCTTGCAAGGTCACTGCTGTCACCGCTTAGTAAACATAACCCTAAGTGTCTGATATTCAGTGGCGGTGACTAGTACTGCAAAAGTGGCTAGCCGCTGCTGCTGAACTTTAAACCAGATATTCAATGCTGAGGCCATATCTGGTCCCCAGCATTGAATATCTGGGTTGCCCAAATTGCCATGAAGCTATTTGGGCAGCAATGATATTAACTTCAGCAGAGAAAGTTAGGCCAGTCTTTACTGTGCCTGACTTCCGCCATTTAGCAACAACCAGGCAACAGCTCAATATCACCACTGTCCAGTTATCACTGGACGCCACCCCTAGAACATTCCAATACTAACTGGGTAGCATCAGGCATGCAGACAGGGCAGTTATGAATATTCATTAGCACTAATCATGTTAGTGCTGCTGAATATCCCAGTTAGGGGGATTAGCAAGGCCAGCAGGTCTGCCAAACGTGTTAATCCCTTTGAATATCTATCAGGCCCTAAAGGTTTTCTTTTGCAATGAAAATACACCAATAAACCTCTGTTTTTCCAACCCTGGGAAAGCATTTAATTGTCTCAAAAATCCCAAATATTAAACATATAAGACCAGAAGCCCTAATTATATTTTTGCGTGTACTTCTCTATGACTGGTGTAAGTAATCATGCCTGAAGTTAATGCATATGTGATTTTATAGAATAGGCATTAAATAGGCACGACTTTGTAAAATTACCTTCTATGAGTCACTTTATTTTAGGGCATGGAATCCCCCAAAGCAGTGGCAATGGAGGCATTTCTCAAATTCCTTGGTAGTGTTTTGGGGTCGTAAGTACAATGCACCTGAGTTGTCAAACAGCTGCAGTTTTGGACACAGATATGCACCACAGAAGTTGGGCCGCTTAAATGATAATGAGAAAAATTCTGGAGCAAACTAACTTCAAATATGTTAAAGTAGTCGAGGACTCTGCCACACTACATAGCAACAGTTGTGGTAATTATGGCATTGACAAACAAGCTTCACCACCACTTATCTTTGCTTTAATTTAATTTAGCAATTTCTAACTATCGTATGCAACAATTTAAAAAAAAATCTGAAAAAAATCTTGTTTTCTAAGAGGAGTCCCCTGGAAGATGACGGCATCTGCCACAGTAAATGTAGATCTGGTATGGCTAGCTATTCATTCAGCAAGTCATCCAAATCTTATGAACAGGCTGCATATGTTTTTTGTGAATGAACACATTTGCCCCATGGTGCCCATGCTGAGCTAAGTACTATAAGTGACCAGCTTAGCTGATCATAAGTGTTATTTTTACTGGGGGCAAATTTTGAGTTAGTTTTGTGCATCTAATACCAATCACTGCATATACTTATATGTCATATACTTTTGAAGTTATATATTATCACCAAAGCAAACTTCTTCGCAAAAAGATATTTATTTAAAGGAAATGATTTTTAAAAAGAAGGGAAAAGGCCCCCTTTAAAGTCCGGTAGCAAACAACTCAAATGGGAGTTCCACAAAGGCTTACGAACTCATCCTCACTGGTCAGAAAAAACCCTTATAAAAAAACATTTTCATTCATATCAATAGTAATTATTTCTTATAGATTGAACTGCAAATCAAAACTTAGCTTTAAACAACATCCAGCCAGCATTGTTACACTTGCAATTCACTATATAAGAAATAATTGCTATTGAAATGAACGGACATTTTTTTTTTTTATAAGAGATTTTGCTGACCAGGATGAGTCCATAAGCCTTTGTGGAACTCTCATTATTTGAGTTATTTGGCTACCAGACTTTGAAGGGACATCTCTGAGGTCTTTTGCAGAGGTTTATCACTGTAGTTAGGCCTTTTTTTGGTGGTTGATTAGTTTTGTGTACACCATGACTGTAAAGAAACTCACTCCTAAGTTTTTTTGCTAGGAATGGCAATACTTTTTCTTTTTCTTTTTTTTTTTTAATTTAAAACATTTTAACAATCATATCCAGAAAATCTCTGAATATAAAAATGACAAAACCATTGCATTATCATTATTAAAAGAGAGAAACAAATTACATAGGATTAGACCACAATAAAGTCCACAATAAGGATCCAAGTATTGGAAAAAACAAAAAATTACTAAGGTACTAAAAAAAAGTAATAGCACCAGGATCATGATAGATAAAATGGCAGATGGTACAGGAAGCTCATTCCTCCATGACATTTTCCCTTTCCTGCAAAAGCTGAACAAGTTGCTGGGGTTAAAAAAAAAAAGAAATTCCTTAGACTGATACAAAATAATGCACTTACAGGGATATTTTAATCTAAATTGCATACCCAGAGCAGAGACTCGCTGGAGCAAGGCCAGAAACTCCTTACATTTTTTCTAGGTGTCTCTAGCCAAGTCAGGAAATATAGAAATTTTGGTCCCAATAAACTGTGAAGCAGATATATTCCAGAAATAAAACCATAGGGCAGAGTTGCAGTCAGACTCAAAGGCAAAGCCCACTAACAGAGTGTTTCGACTAGTCATCACCTCCAGGGAGCTTTCCAAAAAGTGTGAAAGATCCAATTGCCCCCTGAGTCCAAATCTGTGCCCAGGGCAGATGGCATAACCGCAATATACTGTGTCCTCACAACAGGGGCAAGGCCTCAGCAGACATTTGCTGGACATCTGTGAAAAACTTACGGACTAGGTTTGATGACAACATCAAGGGTGACTGGGGAAAGTTCAAGAACCTCAAGTTATTCCGCTATAGTTGATTATCCATAAATTTGATCTTCCATGCCTGGATTGACCGCTCCCTGATATGATCTCCTCCGTTAACAGATGTAAGTTTTTGAGTTAAAGTTCCCAACATAGGTAGAAGGGCTTGCTGAAGTGAAGAGATAGCCTTCCATAAGCTATCCAGTGTAACCAATGCTGCTCTTTCCAAACCACCAAACCTCAGAACTGTTGGGTACTGGTTTTCCCCTGCACTGCGGGAGCATACCTCAGGTGAAAACCCCATAGCTCCACTCCCAGCTGCAGAAACCACTAACATCTACTTCAAAGAATCACCCTCAGAAACATCGGAGGTTCCCAACTTCTGGAGCTCCACCAAATGCCCCCCCCCCTCCATTGAGTGAACACTTACAGGTTGTGATGGGGACATCTGAACAGGTTAAGATCCACTCCACTGCTCAGATCCATTTAGAGACTCAGCGGATCTGCTAAAGTTATGGCAGATGCAGAAGAAAGGCAGAACCTCATAATACTGTAGACGTCTGCATCGACCCGGTCAGGGTCAGCAGTGAGCCTGAGGTCTGGCTCCACTGCTTTCTCTTCTTCCCCATCTCAGGGACAATGGTGAGGCACAGCAATCCTCAGTGGAGCTCTCTCCTCAGCTTCCTACTCTGCCGCTATCTTGGATCACTCCTTTTTTGTTGTTAAATAAATCTGTGCTTCAAAGTCATGCCAGTACAAGCATGCAACCTATATCTTCAGCTGTACTCTAGTAATCATAGTCCATTAAAAAAACATCAGTACAGACGAGAAGATTCTTGCTACCCTGTGGAGTTTGAGGAAGCCCTATCACTTAGAGCCCCACTGTCTCCATTTCATCAGTGTTGAACCCTTCTCTCATGGCCTGCCCTCCTTCAATAAACCTGGATTCTTTTAGATAATTATCTGAAACCTTCTAACAGGAAGGAAAAGAACAAGAGACACAATTATTTAGTTATTATTCCAGAGCTCTGCAAGGAAGGAAACAGGGGACCAAAGTAGGCCTTTCCATCTGATTTCCTTCAATGATTTCTTAGCCAGAGATCCAGATTTTATTGAGGATTATCAGCTTACACAATTAATTTTTAATTAACATCTGGTGATATTCCTATTATAAAAGTAACAGTCTAAAATAGAATCTGCTGATATCTTTGCCAAGCAACATGGGAAAGGAGAAGTTACAAGGTCATGACTATATTCGTCAGACACAACAGGTGTCGCTACAATTCTTCCAAAAGGAAAAGCTGATTAGTAACTCTTATAATACTTGCTGAATTTCTGTTATTTATTTAAGCTTTGTTTAATTTCCAGTTATATGTTGACCTAAGGTCTGATTCTCGGAAAGTTCATGCTGACCTAGTTTCTAATTTTCAACCTATCATCTTGCAGAAATAAGGGGAAGCACTGTCTGTAATCATTAAGTTCTAGAGAAGTAGGCCTGTGACCCAATAACTATGTACACAGCTCTGTTAGCTAGTATCTGATGCAATTGCTAACAGTAACCCTTGCAGAACAACAATCTAGTAGAGAAAACTCTTTAATATTGCAGTTTAGCTTGTGAATTACAATAAGCATATATTTCGCCTATAGCGAGCTACCTTTACAGTCCTGTTTCATGATTTTCTGTACTATCGCTGCCAGTACCTACGTCCAGTATTCCATATGTAGATTCACTATCACTGTCACTTTCTACCTCTAAATCCAAATTGTCATAGACAGGGTGATCAATAGTTGTATAAGTCACTTTAGTACCTGACAACTCATCAATTTATTTTATAGTCTCTAATTTGGTTCTGGAGCCTGGGTTAACGCGCTCTTTTCCACAGTCAGATCCACCTTTCAGGCTTGTCTTGGAAAAGGCAGAGCAAGAACTCACCAATGTCACTGATTTGTGACTAGGGTTGCCAACTGGCTCCAGATGCACCCAACAGGCTTGATCCAGTACTGGGTTTATCCCTTTGCATGCAGGGACATGTAGTCTTGCTTTTCTTATAGAGTGTAATAAAAATATCAAATCTACATGTCCCTGCATGCAGTGGGGTAAACCTAGGACTGGATCAAGTGTGTCGGGCACATCTGGAGCCAGTTGGCAGCCCTATTTGTGATCAGCAGGCAAAAAGGGAAATGTTCCTTTGGAGAACCAATGGATCATCAAGGACAATCATAAGGGCCTTGAAGATCCTTTTCTTGTGTTTCTCCTCACTAAAGGGATAAATTGGAAACTGAAGAGATATACACTTGCAACTGAAAGGATAAGTGCAAGGGTACAATTTAGGATACTGCTGAATCCAAAGACAGTGAGGTAGAGATGCCTATGGACTACTTTTATGGTAACTCCCATGAAGTGTGTGGTCTGAAACACAGCTACTCTTAGGGGCATGTTTACTAAAGTGCGGTAAACGTGACTAACGCGCGTTATATGACGTTAACGACCGTAAGTGCCGTATAACGCGCGTACCGACGCGCTAACGACCGTTAACGTCATACTACGCGCGCTAACCGTAGTTAACGATCGTAAAGCTCCGCAGCGCGTTAAAACAGCGCAAAAGGTGGAGAGTGGGCGGAGAGAAGGGGTCAATGGGCGGAGAGTGGGCGGGGAGAGGCACCCCTCATACTAACGCGCTGAATTCCAGAGCTCAATTACAACGCGAATGAAAACCTGTCGTTAAAAGGCATTTAAAGGGAAGAGAAACCATTTCCGTCAGCAATGTACAGAAAAACCGGGGAAACCCACAAAACGTGAGCAGTGTGATACATGTGCACAGAACAATATTTCACATAAAACGTTAAAAATGATCACAAGACACATTTTAAAAAGCATAATTCAGCTGGGCAACAGTGATAGCAATGGGCAACAAGGAACAACACTCCCTGGAAAGCACAAAAATAAAAGAAATGATGTGTGGAAGGGTTAACGCTCCGCAGACCCTTTCAAAGAGCATTACATTGTAATGGAGCTGTCCTGGGCGTGTGGTGTAATGTTTTCCAATGATATCATTGTTGCCCAGCTTGGTTATGGGTGTGTGCCCCTTTTTTGAGGTCTTTTCTGAGGTTTATGTATACCTTTGTCTGCATAAGGTAAATGAGGCCACAGTAAACCTGTTGCAGAGCAGGGTTTCTGGCTCGTCAGGCCGGTTTAACTAAACCCAGGGAGTGCGCTGTCTCTGTGGCCACAGTGTGGTGCAACAGACACAGCCAGTGCCTGTAAGACCAGAGGGTCACAGGTTCAAATCCCAGCTGGGGCTCTTGCCAACCCAGTCCCCATAGTTTTACCCACCACTAAACAGTGATAGTAACGACAATCCTTTATTGCAGAGAACATAAACATGGCCTATAGATTACCACACACCAAACACAGACACCAGAAACAGGCACATTACCTAAAGCAGAGTCCCGCAAATGCAGTCCTGGAGGGCCCCACACCATTCCGGCTTCATGCTGCCTCTAATAAAGATGCCTGTGCTGCATAGCTATGCACCACCCCCATGGTATGCAGATGTAGCTCATGCATATTTATGAGGGACAGCATGAAAACCCGAACAGTGTTTGGAACACCAGGACTGGAGTTGGGGAACTCTGCCGTAAAGCAGCAGCCAACAGGGCCACACACCCACCCACAGGCCCCATTGGCCAATGCCTCCTGGAGAGGCAAGACATTGGGCCCTGCCTGTATCTCCCAATACTAGCAGTTGCATACCTTAGCAATGCCACCCTACACCTGGGTATATGGTACACAGCTATCAAACGTTCCCTATGATAACTGGCAGATATCAATTCCTACGTTAAGCACAGTTTGCTCATTGCGCTCCACCATAACAATCATTCTGATGTCTGCGGTGTTTGCTGCAGGTCTGGTCTCTGACAGTGTTCACCACCCTGGGGAGTGACCCCCCAACAGCCTTGTGTACCATATCCATGCCTGTACTATGCCCATGACTGGTGTAGTGGGTATGGCTGCTGACCACCTCTATAGTAGCACAATGCTGGCATAGGTGTGGGGGTGGCTGTCTGTCTATCCAGCAATGTTGCCAGTATTGGGCTGCCAATGTGCATAATGAGGAGCAAGGTACCATGGGTATAGGCTGGACATGGTGGCCTGGCCAGGGTGCATCTGCACAGGGCATAGGGCAGTGACAGGCACATTGTAGTGCCCGGCCACCACCTACACAGACAGGGTGACCTCAGTATATCCTGCTGAGAGATCACTATCACCCTGACTGTGCAGTGACCACAGCATGGCTAGGCTCTCCTATAGTGCTATCTAGTATTTTGCTCATGTGATAAATATGGGTTTCCTTTTGGGGCCCAGTCACTGATGTATCTGCTTGCTGTGTATGCTGACATCCCAGTTCTGGATGCAGGCATCTCCACTGGGCACTAGCAGACTGTTTGCAGCTGGTAGGTGTTGTGATGGAGTGGCTTGCAGGGTGCAGTGGCTGATGGCTTGCACCCTGGGAATATCAGATAGTGGTGGGGTGCAGCATACCATATCCAGGCCTAATGCCTGTCTGCTGTTGTGTTATGGCTGTGTACAGAGCTGCATTGACTGCCCTGTGGGGTGTCTGTTCCTCAGCAGGACTAGGGTTAATGTTCCCCTCTACTGCCACCTTTGCAGGGAGGTAGACTGTGGGTCTTTTGATGGGAGACCCTGTTTGCCACCCTCAGCCCTGGGGGAGGGGTGTGGTGGTGCATTGGGGCTACACCTGACTGAAACAGACAAAGATGTCCAAGGTGGTCCTGCAGAACCTACCTATCTCACACAGTAACACAGCTTTGGACCTGCGCCATGGCCGGTGCTGTGGACCTGGTGCTGGGCACCTCACTGCACCCTCAGGGTGAGCACAGTACCCGCACAATGTGACGGTGTGTAGCTACTCTGTGCCAGTACAACACACGGTCAGTACCCCCTATCAGGCCGAGGTGCTGGGGGGGTGCAGATGGTCAGTCCCCCCTACCAGGCCGAGGTGCTGTGGGGGTGCATTCCCCATGGTGTGTATCTGTGGACAGCTGATTTGCATGTGCAGTGCATCATGGGTGTGACTGGCCCAATCCAACCCTGTGAAACGCCAGTAGCTGCTCACAGGCTTTGATAACCCATAGGCCATCCCACATACATCTGTTAGCATTGTGCATAGGTGCAGGACACCCTACCGAGTCTGTCATATATGATACCCACACAGGTAAAAACACACATACCCACGCACGATTGTACGCGTGGCGCTACGCGCGACGCTACGCACACCCCAACGTACATTGTTACACACACTGCGAGGGTCTCTTTCTGTATGGAGTACTCGACGTAAAGGAAAACATGCCCTCTCACAGCACACTGGGGACTCGAACCCATGCTGCCTGTAACAGTGGTCAGTACACTAACCATTGTGCTATAGCTCTGTGTTAGTGCTCTGTCTCTGTACATCTTCCTACGATGTATGTCCGCAGCAACGCACGCACGTACGCCCACAGCAACGCACGTGGCCACGCCCACAGCAACGCACGTGGCTACGCACCGAGCAACGCACGTGGCTGAGCAGCAAAGGCATTTGGAAGAAATGGCATCTATGTCGAGGAAGCCTCCCTTCAGCCAGCGTGACATATACCTGCTGACAGAGCTGTTCTGCCTCCGCCAGCAGAGGCTCTTCCCTGGCTCATCCAGGAGGCAGAACCTGGCAAGGGTCAGGAGGGCCTGGGAGCGCCTGGCCCATAGGTTCAACAGGAGCTCAGACTACCCACGTGAGGTAAGTGCATGGGGACAAGTCCCCCAAATGATGAGACAAAACAAAACACACCCAGTAACGTCAGCACAAATACACAATGCACTGACAGGGAATAGCAGGTGCTGACACATCCTGCGGCTAGCAAAGTCTGCCACACACCCCTGAAAAAGGCACCCCTGCCCCAAGGGGGTAGCTGCAACCATGGCAGTGCAGCACCACAGATCACAGAGGTATGGTATAGGGTGCCTTTGCAGGCCAGGGATGTCCCCCATCCACAAGACACCCCAGTCCCACCTCTCAGGCCAACAGGAAAGGAAGGGGGTCTGCACCATGTCTCCTTTAACCAACACATTTGCAAAATGCATCCTCAGATGCTGCAAGCCCCAAATGAGGGCATCTCTCCCCCACCCTGCCCACTGTCTGCTGGTGCCTTCTGTGATCACAAAACACAAACCCCAGCTCCAAGCAGATATAGGCCCCACATGAGGGCAACTCCCCTCCACCCTGCCCACTGTCTGCTGGTGCACTGTGTGATTAAACAATACAAACCCCAGCTCCAAGCAGATGTAGGCCCCAAAAGAGGGAATCCCCCCTCCACCCTGCCCACTGTCTGCTGGTGCCTTCTGTGAGCACAAAACACAAACCCCAGCTCCAAGCAGATGTAGGCCCCTAAAGGGGTCCCCAGCACCGACCCTGTTCCCTGGGAAACAGGCCCTGTATGGGATCACAAAGGAAAAACCACAGCCTAAGGGCATCCTAGTGAGGACTGTAGGTGACAACCTCCCACCCAAAATGTGGCTGATTGGCACATGCAGATGTGTGTAGGTGGCACACACAGCTGTGATGTGTTATGTACGTGGGCCGCACATACAGTGCACATGGTGCACCGACCAGGGTGATGTGTGTGTGGCCCACACATGGGGCTGTCACACGTTAACGCAAGGGGGCATGAGCGCCCACCCAATAGGGGCAGGCGCTTGTTGTATGCAATGAGAGTGGTAGATGCAGAGGCAGGGACCCACCACGTGTCCCCACGGTAGCTAAGGGCAATGTTCGTTGTCACCCCTACAGGTGGAGGACCTTCAAAAGAAGGCTCGCGAGCTGAGGGCCCGGTACCCCCGCTTCATTGCCAGGGTGCAGCGCGAGAGGATGGCACAGCAGAATGGTGAGTACCGCGACATGGACATGTAGGGGAACGAGTGGTGGAACCACAGGTCCACAGTGACAGGGGAAGAGGATGTTTCCCCAGGGGATGACATGTGTTATCTCTCCCACAGCTGATGCACGTGCAGCCAACGTGGACGAGGGGCCGGAGGAGCCCCCAGACGTTGCGGCCCGGGAGGGAGACCAGGAGCAGCACGAGGATGAGGATGGCGGACCAGAGCGGGGAGCCGAGGATGGGAATGAGTGCGCATCCCCACGCCATGATGAGGGGGAGGAGGGGGGTGATGATGGGGGCCAGATGGGAGGGAATGTGGGGGATGCTGGGGAAATGGGGACTGATGGTGTGGAGCCTGGGGAGCAGGATGAGGAGGGGGGGATGTGAGTGGAAGGGAAGAGGAATGGGGGGAGGTGGGAGGCAGGGAGAGGGAGGGGGAGGCAGGGGGGGAGGGGGATGGGGTTGTGGGGAGGGTGTTGGAGGCAGGGGGGAGGGAGGGGATGTCCAGCGGAGGGGGTGGGGCGAGGGCAGTTCCCCAATGGCACGCTCCGCCACAGGGCACTGGGGGCACCAGCCACCTGCCCCATGATCAGGGCGCGGCAGGCCCTCTGGACGTGTGCCTGCCACACATGGCCGCAGGCAGGTCTGCTGTCCATGCAGCCACACAGACACGGGGAGATGTGTGTCTGTGCGGCTGCATGTGCAGCCTGCGCCTGGCTGCAGCTGTGCGTGCCCAGGCACAAGCCCAGAGGCAGTTCGCCCTAATCCAGGGCCAGGTGCTGGCAACCCTGTCCATGGTGGCTGACTGTCTGCGGGAGCGGGATGACCGCCCTGGCCGTTCCGCAGACGGTCAGCCACCATCCAACAGGGGTCCCCAGGGTGTGTAATGTGTGGGGACACATGGCACACCCACCCTGTGACGCACCGTGCCATTGAATGTCCACCACATTGGCCACAGGGATGGGAGCGGACACTGCAATTTGCAGTGGCATGCGTGTTTGGCCATGCCGGCCATCAACTGACAGCATGGGCCATGTCAGCCGGATGTCACGTGTCTGTGTAACTGTAAATAATGTAAATATGTTTTAAAAAGAGTTATAAATGTTGGTTGAAACATATGTACCTGTTGGTCAGATGTCCCTCATTGCCTGATGACAGTGGTGTGCGAGTGATGGGTGTGGCAGTGGGCACTACTGGGGCCAAGGGTGGACGTCGAACAGGTAAGGTATGTGGCGTGGGCACCCCCCACAGACATGTCACAGCTACGTTGCTGTGTGGGTGGCCCACCAAGAGGGGTGGGGAGTGGCGTGCCTGACTGACGTGCAACAGCATGTGTGTTGGTAGGTGCGGGGCAGACAGCACAGAGTGACAATGGGACATATGGCGGGGGGAAGTGGATGGCCTGTGTATCCTATCCAGCCGTGTCCCATATTGGTGGCCTGTGGTGGCAAGGGAAGGGCGGCTGAGGTGTGTATGTACCGGTGGGGTTAGGGGGGAAACACAGAGGGTGCACCCAGGGCCGGCCCGTCCATTGAGCAGGAATGTGTTTTGCACAGGGCCCAGCGTTTCGGGGGGCCCCGCGCAAAGAACATTCTTCCCTTTCGTAATTGGTGGAAATAAAATAAAAGTGGCCGCTGCTGCCGCGGCGGCGGTATGGTATGTCCCGCGGGGCTCCCTCTGCCCGGCGGGACTCTCCCAGCGCGGCTCAGCCCCTCTCTGCCGGCTTGCAGATACGCGAAGGGAGAGAGTCTCCCTTGCGTCTGTTATGCCCGCAGGGGCAGATGGAAAATTTCCCATCAGCACCTGCGGGCTTAACAGAGACGCGAGGGTGACTCTCTCTCCCTTCGCGTATCTGCAAGCCGGCAGAGAGGGGCTGAGCCGCGCCGGGAGAGTCCCGCCGGGCAGAGGGAGCCCCGCGGGACACTCCATGTCGCCACCGTGGCAGTGGCAAGCGTTATTTGGTTTTTAAATTGCCATCAGCCGAGGGGGGGGGGGCCGGTAGGACTGGCAAAGGGCTAGGGAGGGAGGGGGGTTGAGACTGGCAATGGGCGAGGGAGGGAGGGAGGGAGGGAGGTTAGGACTGGCAATGAGGGAGGGAGGGGGGGAGGGAGGGGGGTTATGACAGGCAATGGGCTGGGGGGGGTTAAGACTGGCAGTGGGCTGATGGGGGGGTAGGACTGATAATGGGTTATAGGGGGGCTAGGACAGAAAATGGGCTGATGGGGAGGGGTTGGGACCTGAGGTGGGCTGATGTGGTCAGGACTGGTAATGGGTTATAGGGGGGGCTTCAACTGAAAATGGGGTGATGGGGGTTAAGACTGGGAGGTGATTGACGGGGGGCTAGGACTGGTAATGGGTTGGGGGGTTGCTAGGACTGGAAATGGGCTGATGGAACAGCTAGGATAGGACTGGTAATGGGCTGAGTGGAGGGGAGCTATGCCTTGACATGGGCTGATGGTGGGGCTAGGAAATGACTAGAAATGGGCTGATGGGGGGGGGGCTAGGATTGACAATGAGCTGTGGCACCAGTAGTCATGGGTTCAGACCCACAATGGACTCCTTTTATAGGGGTGTCTGCCGCATTATATCTTTTACATACGCAGGACTACTACCAGCGACAGCCTCTCAAGCGTGATATTACCGTAATGAGCGTCATAGGGTGCGCCATGTGTCACCTTATCTGGCTCCCTTTATGTTCCCTTATGGACTGCTCTATGGGGGACATTTTGATGTGCCTCTGTGGACACTCCACTTTATAGTGTGGCCTATGTTGTGCGTTATGGAGTGCCTTCTGCAGCAACTTTGTGGACACCACTGTGTGGGTGTGTTTGCTAGCAACCTTGCAGCACATACATGAAAAATAATATAAGGCCCCTCACTCACTATCTGATGTGTGGGTGTGTTTGCTTGCACCCCTCCAAAAGGAAACAAATAATTGCCCCTTCCCTCACTGTATCATATACAGGTTACTATATCAGCCAGCCTTCTGCATCTGGCACCCTGGGGACTCGAACCCATGCTGCCCGTATCAGCAGTCACTGCAGTAACCATTATGCTACAGCTCTGTATGGGTCAGGTATGTCTACGAGGCTTCTTATGCTTAACGCACGGTGACTCCTCTAACGCGCCACGTAGCGCTCGTTAGTTCTGTACCGCGCGTTAGATCTGTTGTCCCGCCCATCTCCTTATTTGGGGGTTTGTCTTCTTAACGCGAATACTAACGCGAACTGCACTAACGCGATTTAGTAAACATCCCCCTTAGTTATGCTCAACAGATTTAGGAGACTTAAAGACTTCTCTGAGCTCTATTTCCTGTTCCATGCCCCTACCATGAGGTTTATTGGATGCATCTCCTCCAGACTCTACCTGTAAATTACTTTGGGCTGGAGTAAAGGGGTTGTATGCTACCAATGTAGAGAGAGAGAGTCCATGCTTACCAGAATTTAACAGTCTGGATCAATGTTCCCTCTAATTTTCTGTAGGCTGTGTGCGCATAAAATATCAGCTGTGCGGCTTTTGAAGGAAGGTTACATTTTTTGTGCGCCACATAACGACACTCGGAGTTATGTACTTTAAAAGTTGACTACACGTCAGAATACAGAATGTACACCACATTGATTGCACTAGAAAATATTGTAGAACTTGTGAAAACCATAAATACACAACAACTTTTAAATTTTAAGACGTCTGTGTTGTTTCCTATCAGAATCAGAACCGTAATTTTTGTGCGCTCTGTTGTAAAGTATGTGCGCTCGCTTGGCAAGGTGTGTGCGCGCGCACACGCGCACAGCTTAGAGGGAACAGTGGTCTGGATGCCAATATATTTGGGAAATTGGAAGAAGACAAGGTAGTGCTGTGTCTTGATGATTCTCAGGAGGACATAAGAACATAAAATAAGCCATACTGGGTCATACCAAGAGTCTATCAAGCCCAGTATCCCTTTTCCAACAGTAGCCAATCCAAGTCACAAGTATCTGCCATGTTCTCAAAAAGGTACACAGATTCCATGCTGCTTATTTATTTATTTATTTAACTGGTTTTAATATACCATTTTTCTACCAGTCAAAATGGTTTACATTGAAGAATAAAAATGGTTTACATTGAACAATGGGGCATGCAAGGTTACATCAAATTTAATAAAACATAAAACAGCTAGTAACAAGGGGCAGTGGATTTCTCTGGTCCTCTTTAATTATGGTGTACTTTTCCTCCAGGGAATTGTCCAAAGTGGGGGTGTTAGACCTGTATTGTAAAATTCAGCTAGTTTAGGTAGAGAAGGGAAATTGCCTACTTCACCACCTAGAGAAGTTACCAATGTGGAATTGTGGAGATTGATTTCACAAAAAGAAGCAAATGCTATGTCAGTGATGTACACTAGGAACTCTGGTGAGACTGTTGCCAAGTTTTCATCAATGGATAAAGCTGTATATTCCATCAATGCTGAAGTTCAGGATTCAAAAGAAAAGAGTAATTGAACTGAAGTCTTCCAAAGTAGCTTTAGTCAAGGTCAACATGGTCCTGCAAAATAGACTTGAAAATTTCAAAACCTAATATCCCCTATTGAAAGATTTAAAAAGTATTTTATATAGATACTGCAGTTGCCCTCTGATGCCCTTCCTATTATATATTATGGAGATTATTTTAGAAGACCTATTCATGCTTTGGACATCAGAAAACAGGCATGAAGATGCCCAAAGCATGGAGACATCATCAGAGCCATTTTAGAAGATGGCTTTATGGATGTCCCCGGGGTGTCTGAATGGGGGCATGAAGTAAGTGTGTCTGCAGTGTTTTCAGAGCTTAGACATTCTCACCCAATTTCAGAAACACCCTGGATGTCCCAAGTTGCTTCCAAGCTTATACCTACTCAAGGTATGAACAGGCATCAGAAAAGCGCTAGCAATACCTGAGATTTTGGCTCCTCATTGGGAAATGATTTCCCAGGCCTTCTGTTGCCATGAAGCAGCACTTTACAGAGAGAGAGGTGGTACTGCATGGCACATTTCTTTAAACATTTTTGATTTTTGCTGCTTCTTTTTTTCCTATTTATTTTTTTTGGGGGGGAGGGGGGGGAGAGGACAGGAGGGGAAAGATGGTCTCTCCTTTTTGTGGCTACCTCCCTAATGAGGGGCCCTAAGCAAATTTTGCTTGGAGGACCCTCATTTGAACTTATGCCACTGAAACAAGGGAAATTAAACATTTTTTAGAGCAATTCCATTGCTATGTTGTAGATTTTTTACTTCCTTTTTTTACTTTATATATTCTGGGCCCAATTTTGAAGTGGGCGGTGCTATGCACCATGTTGGCCCAAGGAGAAAAAAATACAGCCTTTGCAGCAGGCGAGAAGCTGCTGACAACTTCCTGCACATTGCTGGGAGAGACAAAGAGCTGCAATTCTACTGGCCAGGTTGAGAAGAAGATTTCATATAGCTAGGAGGAAGGAGAGGGAAGGAAGAGTGAAAGAGTGACGGGAAGGAGATAGAGATGAGCATTCAGGGAAGGGGGCAGAGGGAATGTAGGAGATAGAACTATACCTCCCAATCCCAAATCCCATCCCTACCTCCACATAGCCATCCAACTATCCCTCACGCATACAGATCACTCCCAACTTATCCACACCACCACATATACACACACACCTTCTTATGTCCACCCCTAATCGCACACACCATTTTTTAGCTATTCTTAACTCCCTCCATACAAACATCCACCTATCACTCACACTCCCCCCCTCCAACACTATCCATATCACTTGCACATATACACGCGCACAACCTTCCCACATAGATGGCATTAATTCCTACCTGTTATACCCACACAAAGACCATCAGCCCCCATCTTTCATACACAGACACTCATATGCCTCATGGCATTTAAAATTCAATAAATAAGAAATTAATAAAAAACAAAACTGTAGCACTCGGAAAGTTACCAAATGATGATAAATTCCCAAACCTCATCTGTATCCAGGGCCGGATTTACCTATACGCCAACTACGCCATGGCGTAGGGCCCACAGCTGACAAGGGCCCACAAAAATTGAAAAAATTGTTAGGGTTCTTAAAATTAAATTAAAAAAAAAAAAACGCTGGCTGCTGCCGCGGCAGTATGGACTGTCCCGCGGGGCCCCCTCTGCTGCCGCGGCAGCATGGACTGTCCCACAGGGGCCCCCTACGCCCGGCTGAATCTTTCCCTCCCTCCGTGCCGGCTTTGAGAGGCGCGAAGGGAGAGTGTCTCTCTCGCGTCTCTGTTAAGCCCGCAGGGGCTGATGGGAAATTTCCCATCAGCCCCTGCGGGCTTAACAGAGACGCGAGGGAGACACTCTCCCTTCGCGCCTCTCAAAGCCGGCAGGGAGGGAGGGAAGGAGGGACGGATTCAGTCGGGCGGAGGGGGCCCTGAGGGACAGTCCATGCTGCCGCTGCCGCGACGGCAGCGGCAGCAGCCAGCGTTTAAATTTATTATTAAATTTTACTTGAGCCGATGGGAGGTAGGACTGGTAATGGGCTGGGGGGGTTAAGACTGGAGGTGGGCTGATGGGGTTAGGACTGGTAATGGGCTGTGGGCTGGGGGGGTTAGAACTGGTCATGGGCTATGGGGGGGGTTAAGACTGGTAATGGGCTGTGGGCTGATGGGTGCTGTCTGGTAATAGGGTATGGGGGGGCTAGGACTGGAAATGGGCTGGGGGGGTTAAGACTGGAGGTGGGCTGATGGGGTTAAGACTGGTAATGGGCTGTGGGCTGTTGGGAGGGGGTTTGGACTGGTAATGGGCTATGGGGGGGCTAGGACTGGAAATGGGCTGATGGGGGGCTAACACTGGAGGTGGGCTGATGGGGTTAGGACTGGTAATGGGCTGTGGGCTGATGGGGGGTTAGGACTGGCAATGGGCTATGGGGGGATTAGGACTGATAATGGGCTATGGGACGGCTAGGACAGGAAATAGGCTGATGGGGAGGGGTTAGGACTTGAGTTGGGCTGATGGAGTTAGGACTGGTAATGGGCTGTGGGCTGATGGGGGGGGGGTTAGGACTGGCAATGGGCTATGGGGGGCTGACTGGAAATGGGTTGATGGGGTTAGGACTGGAAGTGGGCTGATGGGGGGTTAGGACTGGTAATGGGTTATAGAGGGGGCTTAAACTGAAAATGGGCTGATGGGGGGTTAGGACTAGAAGTGGGTTGATGGGGGGGCTAGGACTGGTATTGGGTTGGGGGGTTGCTAGGACTGGAAATGGGCTGATGCAGGGACTAGAAGGGAATGGATGCTGGGTGAGGCTGGAACTAGAAGGGAGCTGGTGTTGGGGGAGGATTAGAATGGGATGGGGCTGGAAGAGTAAAATGGAGAAGGGAAAAATATTTTGTGTGGGAGGGATAAAAAATCTACAATTGGCCGGGTATTGGGAGAGTAAGTGGGGATTGAGGATGGAGGGTTAAAATTTGAGTGGATGAAATAGGAATGAGGAAAGAGCAAAAGGAGAAAGATTAGTATGTTAAAGCAGATGTAGAGAGAGAATGGAAAAAAACTAGAAGAGAGAAGAAAGGACAAATGGACAGCAGACGATGGAGAGTTAGCAGAAGACACAAAGAAACCAGAAGAAAGTGGCTGGAGCAATTGCAGCTGAAAAAATGCACAAAAGGTAGAAAAATCTCTCTTTATTTTGAATTTATTAATTGGAATATGTCAGCTCTGTTAAATGTGCATCATTAACGTCTGCGCTTTGTTTAGTACAAGAGCAAATTAATGTATAGTTTTATTTCTACAGTGTTGTACATTCCAAGTTTGGCTTTTGGGATTCCCAGTTTAATTATGACGTCAGGGCCAACAGCGCGCAGCTGATCCGGCGTGCTCGTTTTTATCTTTTCTGGGGGCCCACAATTTTTGTTGGCGTAGGGCCTCACTCAAGGTAAATCCGGCCCTGTCTGTATCAGTTGAAAAACCTGAACTACTAATGTCATGGAAAACATTAATCTAAAATTGTACTTTCACAAGTTCAGTCTGTCAAGCATTGAGGCTGATTATTTTAAAAATCCGTATTTCTATTACAACCAATTCCGAGTGAGTATTTGTAAGCATTTGAGGTATATCACCGGTCCGTTTAGTGTTATACTGATCTATTTTTCATCATCATTCACCTCTTACCATCCACTTAAACAACTATACTTTCCTTCTGTTTTCTTGTTTTCATTCAACATCAATTTCCATACTGATGTGAACTTTCTAGTGATCCTTGCACAGCTTTAGTTGTCTTCTGTTCTTTTCAAGTGTATTGCACACAACAGTTGACAATGGTGCACTCCATGTCTCTCTCCTCTGAGGTGTCATTCATAGTTTTCTGCATGTCCCCTTTTTTGCATCTTGTCCATAGGCATGACAATATCTTGCATTTGATGTGTTCTCTGGTGCCCTTGTGCTCTTTAATCAAATCCCATTTGCAGCTTCTACAGTTTGCTGTTTGTTGTGATCTTGCTAGTAAAAATTTCAGTTTCTCCACAGATATCTAAAGGCTTCTCTGGCAATAAACCTCTCTCATCCAAATGTTTACATTCACTGTCACTATCATTCACTGGTGGTAAGATACAAATGTCAACTTCAGGATTGAGATAATAGGGAGCCAACACCATTTCCAGTACCTGCTGCAATGTCCGGGAAATGTTTCATCCTAGCAAGGTTACTTCATCTTGAAACAATTTTATTACAAGAAGTGAACCTGCAGATTCCACAGAAATCCAACACAGAATTGTCAGCTTTTTGAAATATTAATGTATGAGTCACAGCTGGGAAACTTATTGCTGAAGACAGAATAGCCACCTCAAGTTGATAAGTACGTCTAGGTAGCATTTCCAGGTCCTTGGAGTCTTATCGGTTTGTTTGTTTTAATCTTGTTATGTATATTTATATTTTTGTACACCACCGTTATCAGCTCTGCCAGTTCTGACGTACTGAAATGCTTTAAAATTATATTAAAATAGCAGAATGGCCCAAACGGCTTAGAACAAGCCCCATCCTTGGGCAGTGACATCAGAAGTTGTGGAGGAAAGATACCACATGATCTGAAGCTGCCAGCCAATTAGGATTGCCAACTGACTGGTTTTAGGCTGGCCCCAGCAAGTTTTAGGGACTGGAGGCTGGTGGCCAGCAGGACAGTAAAACCGGTCAATGAAGGGGTGGTTTTCTGCTGACCACCATCCTTGGCTCAGTTCCCCCTCCCGGCTACCTGCCTGGCCTGCCCTTGCTCTGCCATCACTTTTCCTGTTCCATTGGTGGTAGCGGTAGTGGCAGCAGACATCCAATGACAAAAAAAACCCACAAGTCTTTGCGGCTCCATGCTTGCAAGGTGGGTCTGGTCACTCCCTCCTCTGACATAGGCATGGAGTTGCAAAGACCCACTTTTTTTTTCTATTGGAGGTCCGCTGCTACTGCTGCCACCAACACCATCACCAACATAACAGGAAAAGTGTCTGTGGAGCAAGGGAAGGCTGAGCAGGCAGCATGGGTGGGGAAGCCGGCGGGACATGGACATGAGGGGAGGAAAGGGGGGTGCTGGGCATTGGGGGTATAGGGACAGAAAGGGGTGAAGGGAATTGGGGGGATGGGACAGAAAGGGTCTGCTGAGCATGGGGAAGATGTTGGATATGGGGGGCATAGGGTCAGAAAGAGGGTGCTGAACATCAGGAGGATAGGGGCAAAATGGGTATGCTGGGCATGGGGGGAGATGCTGGACATGGGGGTATGGGACAGATGGGGTATGCCAGACATAGGGTAGAGATTCACATAAGGAGATTCTGGATATGGTGAGATAGGTACAGGGGGGAATGCTGGACAACGGGGGAGGAAGAAAGGGACATGGGGTGCAGGGACACAGAGAGAAGATGGTAGACATGGAGGAAGGGATAGGTAAATATTGGATGGAGGAAGGGAAACAGGATGAGAAGAGGGATTGATACTGGACATGGAGAAAAGAAGGGGGAGAATTAGTGAAAGACTGGGAAATATGAGGCTGGGGAAAGAGAGAGAGTTAGGAAATGGGAGGTTTGGGGTGAGGGAAAGTGATGAAAAGCTATAGCTAGATACAGTAAAGATGGGGAAAGCCTTTGTTGAGCCAGTGGCCAGGATCACAGCTTTTTAATGGAGCTGCGGTTCCATGGCAACTGGATGCCATGGCGCTGCGGCTCCATTGTAATGTCCTGACTGAATTAGTTGAGCTTTTCCTGTACTTGCAGGCAGGGCTGAATCGCAGTCCTGGCCTGCATGCACAGGGCTGTTCGCGATTCGGGGCTAGATGTGCCCTGCAGGATCGGAATTGCGACAACTTCTGTATGTCTGGGATGGAATGAGCCCATTAGCCAATATAAAATGTCAACATGATTGTCACATTATTGTGTCAATTAATATATACATAATGAAAGTTTTTCAATGTTGCCTATAACTTATTAAAGTTGAAAATCACCAAACCAACCTATTCAATTTGAAATAGTAAAGAAAATGTATCTTCTTTATGCTTATCAGATATTTCTTTACTGAAACAGAATGCATGACAAGTATGGCAAAAAAATAAATAAAAATACACTGTCATGAGGCTGGTACTAATAAAGATGTAAAGTTGAAAAGAAACCCTGTTTCTCACAGAGATCTAGATGTGCAATTACCTCAAAGCACAGCTAGAGGGGGCAGGAGTGATCATACAGAAGCTAATGAGGCTAGGAGATCTAATCAGTTGCACCTGGGAATGAGCCAGGGAGATTCAAAGAGAAGATCCCTTTATAAGCAGAAGTTTAATTCTAGCAAAGCAGTGTGGGAGAGGAAAAGCCAAGCAGTAAGGAGCACGGCTGCAGAAAGGGAAGCAGCAGAACAAGGAGCAGAAGGACTTGGAGAAGGAACAAGGAGCACGGCTAAGGAAAGAAGGAGAGACCTGAAGGAAGGAATCCTCCTTGAGCAACCCAAAGGAACGGCATTCACAGAGGTGGAGTTCAGAGGGGCCAAGCTACCAGAGCAGCTGTTCAGAGGGAGTCTGCTGGGGAAAGCAATCAGGCTGGAGAGTGTGCCACTCCCTGCTCAAGCAACGTTCCTAAGTCCAAAGCTGTGAGACGTATCCAGAGAATCAGAGAACCAGATTTGGAGGAAGACATGCAGTCACTGGAACCTGCTGGACAAGTTTTACCAGGTTCTCGAGGAAAAGGAGTTTCTAGCAAGGCTACTTTACCACTGAAACATAGAGCTGAATCCATACCAGGTTTTGCTAAGCTGCCAGGAAGCACAGCACTGCCCAGATGCTACCGGCAGAAAAACTGTTGCAAAAGAGACGTTCTTGGGAGAGAAGGCTCCAGGGAGTCCAGCTACAGAAACTCAAGGTATGAAAGCTTTATTCCTCCTAAAGAATGCTTAACTCCTAGAAGCACTGCTAAAGCAAATACTCACTTTGTAAGAAGAAGAAAGAAACCAGAGTGATTTCAAGAATTACCAAGAGAACTTAAAACCCAGTTTTATTGGAGGCAAGTCAGTGGAGACAGTCCATGTAAAGCTGTGACAGCCAGGGACAGCATTTACTCCACGGGGGAAATTAGTGAGGCAGAATCTATGGACGTAGAAGATATAAATGCTATCCCCATGCCTCAGGAAGAAGATATGGATTGTGGGTTGTGTATGGCTACTAGCCTAGAGTCTATTGCCACCGTGTAAATAAGAAGAAAACTCGTTTAATTGTTTTGTTTGGAATGAACTGAATTCCTCCTTTTGCCTTGGCACTAATTGTGAAGCTACTAGCAGTTAGTCCACCTGTTTATTACTGGAACCTTTTCAAACAAAGGACATTCTTTGATTTCCACTGTCTTAAAGAACCCTTGCACAGAGGGGAAATAAAAGCCTTGTTTCCCTACACTCTTGGCTGAATTATTATGTGCACACAAGGAGCTGAAAATGGATAAGACCAAACTCCATTTTTGGCCTTATATTACACCATGCTCCTTGAAAATAAATACATCGTGGAGCATGCCCTTACCACCCTTGGCCACTAGGGGCTGCCACCATGACATAATGGCGTAGTTGGCAGGATTTGGTTATCAACCTAAGACATACTGGAAAGAAAAGGAAAATTACCAGTACTAAGCTGAGAAAGGAAAAAAAAAAAAAAAGGAAAACCCGGACTGGAGGAGAAGAAAACCCGGATCGGAGAGGAAAACCCGGACTGGAGGAAAAGAAAACCCAGATCGGAGGAAAAAGGCGGACCGGACTCAAAGGAAATTCGGAAGGGAAGGTGAGGTTGCTGACTACAGTGGCAGAGTGCTACAACGCAGCGCAGCACCACCCTTGCTGAAAGTTGGAGTCAACACTTCTGCCAGGTAAACGGTAGAAGGGCATGACTTGATTTGGATACAAGTTAAAGTAAAGGGGAAATTAAAAAGAAAAAGAAATTAGTGTAGGGCTGATTCTGGTACAGCCGCACTTGGGTTTTTCTTGTTTGTCTTTGTTTCCTAGGAAAACTCTCCGCAATGGAGCAGCGAGAGATGTTCAACTGGATGGCTATGCAATTCAGCAAGCAAGGCGAACTGGCTGCGCAGACACAGCATAATGCAATTCTGGCCATGCAGGAACAGCAGAAGCCAGTCTTGCAGATGCTGGAAACTTGGCTAGACCGTCAGAACAAGGCACAGGAAGCAGCCGCTGGACATCCAAAGCAGAGCTCAGGACTGGGCAACTGTCCGGTAGGACTAGTGTCATACGACTCGCTAACTTTGGAGAAGTTAGGGGTAACAGACGATGTGGATGACTTCCTGGACTCTTTTGAAAGAATAACTTGTTCCGTAGGTTGGCCGGAAGAGCAGTGGTCCATTAGATTGGCAGTTTCTCTCACAGGAGAGGCACTGTCAGCCTATAGGGCAATGCCCGCTTCGTTAGCGAACAATTATAGCGAGGTAACGAAGGCTATCAGGGATCGCCTGGGTCTGACTCCTCTCATCTATAATCATAAGCTACTTGCGGCACACCTTGAAATAGGTGAAACGCCAAAAACATTAGGTCACAGGCTGAAGAGCTTAGCCGAGAGGTGGCTAAGGCCTAGTGAAAAATCCATTGAAACGCTGATGGATATGATAATCCTTGAGCAGTTCATGACTGCAGTACCCAGCAATATACAGAGCTTCCTTATCCTACAAAATTGTCGCACTACTGCAGAGGCTATTGCCTTAACTGAAAGGTATTTAGAGGCCGAATTAGCCACCCAGAGGACTGGGGAAGGTGCAAAGATGGCAGTAGCGACATTCAAGCAGGCATCAGGAAGTCTCTCACAGTTTAAAACGCTAAACATGAAAAATGTTAAGAATATAGAGAAAAGTCACTCTAGGAGATGTTTTGGCTGTGGAAAAATGGGACATGTTATGAGTGAGTGCCGAGTACGTACTGCTCTCATGGGGGAAAACAGAGAAATGTTAGCTGAAGGAATTATACTTGATGTAACTGTACAAGGAGTAGCTGCCAAAGCTCTTCTTGACTCTGGCGTGGACCAGACGATGATTTCGCGCAAGCTCTGGTCTGTTATCAAAGAGCAAGCTGCGTCCGCCCCAGATCAACCAGAGGGCAGAGTCAAGATAAAATGTGTGCATGGCACTGCCACCTTTTATCCTGTGTATAACTTACTTGTAAGAGGTTTGGGAATAGAGAAGAGAATGTTGATAGCTGTAGTGTCCCGATTGCCTAAAAGGTTAGTCTTAGGTAGAGACTGGCCACAGTTTGAAAGATGCCTAGAGGAGGGTCTAAACCCCAGACAAGTTTTTGTCTCCACTCGCACCCAGACGAATGCTTCGGAGGAACCCTCATGTTCAAAGGAAGAAAGTTTAGATGACCTTCCATCTCATGAGGATTTGGTAAATGCCCCTTCAGAGAGGGATAGAAAGACAAAAGCCGAAAAGCGCAAAGAAAGAAAGGGACGCTCGCAAGGCAGAGCCGATTTGGAAGCAGGCGAAGAATTGCCCTGGATTCCAGCAGAGCTCGTGGAGACGTTCCCCTCCTTTGCTGGAGAGCAACGAGATGACCCTGCACTAGCACGCACATTTGAGCATGCTCAAATGAAGAGAAATATTTTCCCAAGGTTTCTAAGAGAAGAAGGGGTGCTATACAGGGAAAGTATAGACCCACGGACTAAAGATGTCCGCAAACAGCTGGTAGTCCCAAATACGTTTAAAACTGCAGTGCTGAGGTTAGTGCATGATCACCCAGTGAGCGGTTACAAAGGGGTACAAGGGACCCTTGACAAGATACTGGCCAGGTTCTATTGGCCAGGAGTTTTTAAGGAGGTCTCACGTTTTTGTGAGTCCTGCGCCTCCTGCCAACGGGTGACCTCCATAAGACCACCTGGGGTGCCATTACTGCTGATGCCAGTAATAACCGATCCTATCAGAAGGCTGGCCATGGACATAGTTGGACCCCTCATAAAAATGCCTAGGGGTTTCCAATATATATTGGTCATCATGGACCAGGCAACACGTTTCCCATGGGCGGTGCCCTTGAGGAATATATCAGCAAAATCCATCGCCATGGAGCTTATAAAGCTATTTTGCGAGGTTGGATTCCCTCAAGAAGTTTTGACAGACAAAGGCACGAACTTCATGTCCAAATACTTAGCCCAGGTGTGGGACGCCTTTGGCATCAGGCATCTCAAAACCGCCACATATCACCCCCAATGCAATGGTTTGGTGGAGAGAATGAACCAAACTATCAAGCAGATGCTGCGACGGGCACTGGATGGAGAAATGGCAGAGTGGGACTCGATGCTCCCATTTATATTGTACGCCTGCAGAGAAAGAACACAGGGTTCATTAGGCACGTCATCTTATGAACTGATGTTTGGGAGATCGCCCAGAGGAGCTCTGGATATACTGAGAGAACAATGGGTGGAACCTGTACAAAATGAAATAGGGATACTGCAATTTTTGAAAAGTTTAAGAAGCCGGTTAAAACAGACCTCACGTTTTGCTGAAGAAAAGCTGAAGGACAGTCAGAAAAAGCAAAAACAGTACTATGACAGAGATACCAAGCCCCGACGTCTAACGGCGGGTGAGAAGGTAATAGTCTTGGTATCAGGCCCCACTCCGAAGTTTGAAGCCCGATGGAAAGGACCTTACATGGTGGTCAAACCACTTGGTCCAGCATCCTATCTAATACGGGATGCAAAGGGACATGAACAAGTGTACTACATAAATGTTCTTCGACTCTGGCATGAAAGGCTGGCTTTGTTTACGTCAGCTCAGAAGAGGTCTAGGATTACGTGCTGTAATAGTGATAAATATTCAGCCCGTAATATTTTAAGAGGGGGGATGTGTCATGAGGCTGGTACTAATAAAGATGTAAAGTTGAAAAGAAACCCTGTTTCTCACAGAGATCTAGATGTGCAATTACCTCAAAGCACAGCTAGAGGGGGCAGGAGTGATCATACAGAAGCTAATGAGGCTAGGAGATCTAACCAGTTGCACCTGGGAATGAGCCAGGGAGATTCAAAGAGATGATCCTTTTATAAGCAGAAGTTTAATTCTAGCAAAGCAGTGTGGGAGAGGAAAAGCCAAGCAGTAAGGAGCACGGATGCAGAAAGGGAAGCAGCAGAACAAGGAGCAGAAGGACTTGGAGAAGTAACAAGGAGCACGGCTAAGGAAAGAAGGAGAGACCTGAAGGAAGGCATCCTCCTTGAGCAACCCAAAGGAACGGCATTCACAGAGGTGGAGTTCAGAGAGGCCAAGCTACCAGAGCAGCTGTTCAGAGGGAGTCTGCTGGGGAAAGCAGTCAGGCTGGAGAGTGTGCCACTCCCTGTTCAAGCAACGTTCCTGAGTCCAAAGCTGTGAGACGTATCCAGAGAATCAGAGAACCAGGTTTGGAGGAAGACCTGCAGTCACTGGAACCTGCTGGACAAGTTTTACCAGGTACTCGAGGAAAAGGAGTTTCTAGCAAGGATACTTTACCACTGAAACATAGAGCTGAATCCATACCAGGTTTTGCTAAGCTGCCAGGAAGCACACACTGCCCAGAAGCTACCGGCAGAAAAACTGTTGCAAAAGAGACGTTCTTGGGAGAGAAGGCTCCAGGGAGTCCAGCTACAGAAACTCAAGGTATGAAAGCTTTATTCCGCCTAAAGAATGCTTAACTCCTAGAAGCACTGCTAAAGCAAATACTCACTTTGTAAGAAGAAGAAAGAAACCAGAGTGGTTTCAAGAATTACCACAAGAACGTAAAACCCAGTCTTATTGGAGGCAAGTCAGTGGAGACAGTCCATGTAAAGCTGTGACAGCCAGGGACAGTATTTACTCCACGAGGGAAAGTAGTGAGGCAGAATCTATGGACGTAGAAGATATAAATGCTATTCCCATGCCTCAGGAAGAAGATATGGATTGTGGGTTGTGTATGGCTACTAGCCTAGAGTCTATTGCCACCGTGTAAATAAGAAGAAAACTTGTTTAATTGTTTTGTTTGGAATGAACTGAATTCCTCCATTTTCCTTGGCACTAATTGTGAAGCTACTAGCAGTTAGTCCACCTGTTTATTACTGGAACCTTTTCAAACAAAGGACATTCTTTGATTTCCACTGTCTTAAAGAACCCTTGCACAGAAGGGAAATAAAAGCCTTGTTTCCCTACACTCTTGGCTGAATTATTATGTGCACACAAGGAGCTGAAAATAGATAATTTATTTATTTATTTATTTTATTTATTTAACATTTCTTATATACCACCTTTCATGATATTAAGGCGGTTTACATTGAACAAACTGAAATTACATTGAACAGGGCATTATAACTTGGAGATAACTATTTTACAGGGAACATGGGCTATGGAGGGTTAAGTGGCTTGCCCAAGGCCACAAGGAGCACCTGTGGGACTAGAAACCCCAGTACTTACGGCCCAAGGTTGCTGTCCTCTAGTGGGATTTGAACCCCCGACCCTCCGGCCTGAAGTACCTTGCCCCAACCACTAGGCCACTCCTCCACTCCATTTTTGGCCTTACATTACACCACGCTCCTTGAAAATAAATACATCATGGAGCATGCCCTTACCACCCTTGGCCACTAGGGGCTGCCACCATGACAATACATATTATCAACATGTTACATCATGACCCCAACATGGAATATTGGTAAAATAAGGTTTTCAATTCATTTTATTAAGGTGTGTTTTCTTTTATTTTATTTTGCCTCACTACCTGAGACATGATAAAAGCATACTGTTAGATGAAATAAGATTATTATATACTGTATAGGAGTTCTGATTTTAGGTTATAATTGATAAGCACCAAAAAGCACCCTCTGTACAAAGAGAACATATATATGATTTTTGCAGTGTTTTTTGGTGTTTATAGGCTCTTTATTGGACAAACATCAGAAAAATTACTTCCCCTCCCCTTTCCTGGATCCTTCATTTTGGGATTGTTTTACTAAAAAGAGTACTGGCAATGTGTGTTATGGTGCATGCTGAATGTGTATTGGGACACATTTTGCTAGCTAGCACAGGGCTATGACAGTACAGGATGATTCTCATTCTTCCTAATTTGCATTAGGGTCATGAGTGGGTGGGGTAGGGGGCGGAGAGTGAGCGTGGTGTGCTCTGTGCTGTTACTGCCAGGCTCACACCGTGCGCTAACTTTATTAGCATGGAATCACCTATCAACATCTCAATAGGTGGAGTTAAGTGCACCCGTGCTAATTCTGGCATGTGATAAGGGACAGGGCTCTGTGTTAACTGGTGAGGCAATGCTTTCCACATCCCCAACAGTTAACGTAGTGGTGTTGCACCTAATGTACCATAGTGTAGGCGTTTATGTCACTTTAGGTGCAACATCTTAGGGCCCTTTAGTAAAATGGCCCCTTTGTGTCTTTTCCTTATTGATAACTCCACAGCCAAACAAATGTATGTATTTTATTCAGCTGAAAATAAATATCCAGCAACAATACCTCATTCTTTATACACCCTTAAAGAGCACCTAATTAGCTGAAAAATAAACAACTACATTTACAAGTTATATATACCTAAGAAATGATGTCCTAGTTTTTATGCGTATATGTATGTCTTCTTTATGCATATTCTGTCTGACCTGCGTGCCACTAAGCCTTTCCACTCACTGTTATTCTGTGCTAAGGAAATTTGGGGTTGGTGCTCTCTTGGACACAGCATACAAATATGCATTGGTAATTTTCCATGACAGAACCGAGGGAGCCCAGCCCACAGAAGGGACTGAGAGTTAACCTTTGGGGACTATGGAAGCTACTGCTTTTGGAGTGAGAGTATCTTCAATTGCCCCTAGCAAGAATCTTGTCAAACTTACCCAAGTGACAGATCCAAGAAAAAGAGGTCCTCTCATTCCTTAAGTGGGAGTTTGTGTGCCATATCGTATTTATTTATTTGATTTATATTTCACGTATCCAACATTCTAATCAGGTTACAATATCACATTCATAATTTATACAAAGAAAACAATGTTAAAAAAACTAAAATAAAACCACCAAAACCTTACCTATCTCTTAGATCTCAACAAATAGGGGTGACCTGCATGTAGAGGCAGGTGCACCTACTCTTGCCACCTTGCTGGGCAGACTAGATGGACTATACTGGTCTTTATCTGCCATCATATACTATGTATATTAATATAATGCAACATGAAATTATATTAAATTTAACAAAAGGCTTACTGAAAAAAAATATTTCAGATGTTTTCAAAAGGAGCTTACACAACCATCAGATGACATGAAACACCTAGCTTATTCCATTATGATGGCCTAGCTATCAAAATGTTCCTACCCCTATTCTCTATAACAAATATACTTGACACAAAGATGGAATATCAAGTCATTGACATCAGAGCATGCACAGGTTATAAATCTTTAATAAAGTATTAAAATAGGCGCTACACCCCCAAAGGCCTTATGAATGAAGGTTAATACCTTTAATCTTATTCTCCAAATGTCAAGCCAGTGATGATCTTGTAAAATAGGAGATATGTTTTCAGAGTGATAAATACCAAAAGGAATATGTGCTACAGTGTTCTGAATCATAAATAGACCTAAATAAAGTGAAATACAATAAACAGTTTAACATAAAACCAAAGCCTGTAATACCATTCTAAAATATGGTGGAGCCTCATTCCTGGAAGCTATCCTGATGTTTGGAGTGGCTCCCACACGTGGTGAAGCATTACCATAGGTACGATTGAGAAGGCTACAATCCTAAGGGGATTGTGTCTACCATACTGGATTACGTGCTGACGTAAAGTAGCTTGTGCTAGTAAGATCTCGAGGCAACTGAAAGAAAAGATGGAGAGGAGGGAGAAAGGGGTCCAAAACATACCTGCTGCACAACAAAATGGGGAGGAGGAAGTCAGGGAACTGCAGGTGGCTACCTCCCAGAATATTCCTCCTACAAATGTGCAATCCTTTGAAAGGACATGGGGAATATCAATGACATTTCCTATGAGTATCATATCATTTTAAATATGAACACAACATTAAGAAACCTAAAGTTCTGTCCCCCCCCACCCCTGCATTGTAACAGGTAGACAGCCAGGCCTCAAACTGATAACCATTGAGTTAGAAGGCAGGCATCTTGCAAGAAGAGTTACTATGTATCCATGGGAGCAGGCTTTAGCCAGCCTGCTCTTAGCAGTGTTGTGTATTGCTGGTGATCTTTGTTCCTGTTTTCTGATTGGTCCACCATTTGTCTGGTCGGTCTCTCTGTGCAAAACCCTTGCTGCATTTTTTTGCCTTGTGACTCTATTGACTTCTGCTCTTCTATAGATTTCTTTTTCTTTTGCCATGTTCTTCTGCCAGAAATTCTGTGAAACCATGTCTAAGTATGGAACCAGAGACATTTACCAAGCCTAATCCAGATCCTGATCCCATCTCCTTCCTTAATCCTAGCTTATACACTAGCGGAACAAATTGTGGATACACCTGTAAAATTTCAGGCAGTGACATATTATCATATTATACAGTGTAATATTATCCATTCATGCTTTATGCACATCTGCAACATAGTCCCATTACTGAGATACCACCCATTTAACAAAACCATTCATCATCAGCAATATGTCATATAAGAAGGTCGCATATAAACATTTCATTTAAGACCCATATATGGTATATTAAATCGAGTCTTAAATCAAAATTAGGATACAAATACATACATCTCCATTTAGAAGACCAGTTTATATGGTCAAAGGAGAGTCTAAAATCGGTGTGATGTATAGGCACCAGGGCCGGATTTACCTATACGCCAACTATGCCGTGGCATAGGGCCCACAGCTGACAAGGGCCCACAAAAACTGAAAAAATTGTTAGGGTTCTTAAAATTAAATTAAAAAGGGGGCGGAGCCTGATGTCCAGCGGGTTAGACGCTTCGCGCTGAAGCTCCCGAGGGGCCTACTCAGAATCCTGACTTAATACCTACATAAACTTAATATTTTGCTCCGAACTTACCGGGGTGCCTCGGGGGGGATGGCGGCCCACAAACCAGCGCGCTTAGACTTCGGGTCTCCCTCTTCTTCACACGGAAAACGCTCCAAAACAGAGTTGTCTTCCCCACAAAAGATGGTTCCACTTCGGGAAAACCCCGAAATGCAACAGGAGATCTTGGAGGAAATACGCGGTGTGAAGGAACTGGTACAGTCCAACGGAGAAGCGCTCCGAGCCATGCGAGAAGATTTCGGTATGCTTCAGGACCGGCTTGAAGGTCTTTCACTACGGCAGGACAACATGGCGGGGGTCCTCGACTCGCACGCGGTGCGCTTGGTGAAACTGGACAAGGCTGAGCGTCAGATACAGAATCTTCAAAAAGAGTTAGAGGATAGCAATAATCGAGCCCGTCGCAACAATGTAAGGCTCATTGGAGTACCGGAGGGGGCGGAAGCAGGAGATATAAGAGAATTCCTGGTCAAAACTCTTCCCTCCTTGCTGAAGATCACTTTTCACAGAGATCTGGAAATTGACCGAGCACATCGTGTTCCTACCAACATGGCGCTCAATCGGACGACCCCCCGGCCTATCATCTTTCGCTTACTGAGGTATCAGCAAGTTGAGCAAATTCTAAATGCTGCCCGGGCGAATCATCATCTGGAGTTTGAAAGTCATAAAGTCTCCTTCTTCCCTGACTTGGCAAAGCCCACAGTTGACCGTCGGAAGAGACTCCTTGCTTTTTGACCTAGACTTCAACAGCTACAGGCTCGCTTTGGCCTATTGTATCCAGCGAAGCTCAGAGTGACTCTCCATAACCAAACTAGAACCTTCGAAGATCCTGATCTGCTAGCAACATTTTTAGACTCCAAAGAAGCAGACCAGATGCGCTAATCCAACAACTTGGATCTGTAATCCGCCGGATCTGCCCGCCATTTTGAATGGCCCGACGCGGTGATCACTGCCTGGAACAGAGACTGCCTGGACTTTTCTTTCTTTCTATATATACCTTTCTTGGTCTCCTTTCCCTCCATGATGTGCACCTCGGTTGGATTCGGAGCACGCACAGCTATACAGGTTATATGTTTCAATTTAGGCCTTCTCTGGGGTTTCTCCCCGCAGACATATGGTCGCCAGTAATTTCTGGGGTTCTGCTTCTTCTCTAATGCACTTCGGTGCTTATTTTGTTATATGGGGCGCTTCATTGTTTTTCATTAGCTTATTTTCTATCATGTCATGTGTACAGCCATATACAGTTAATATGAGGGACATTGTGCAATTATGTGCGTTATCATGTTTTTTTCTCAGAATTTTTAACTCTTCTGAATGGCCTCATGTAAGATCTTATCACTGAACGTAAAAGGCATCAATAGTCCAATCAAAAGAAAGAAAATCCTTAGCTATCTTAATCATGAACATGCTGATTTAGTGTTTCTTCAGGAAACGCATTTAAACTCCGTCGAAACACTGAAACTTAATGCTAAGCCTTACATGGTGGCTGCCTACTCTCCCTCCGTTTCCAAGCGGTGTGGGGTAGCCATCTTGGTTAAGAAGTCTTTGCAAGCTACTGTAATGGATACTAGTTCTGATAAGGAGGGTAGATGGGCTCGTGCACACTTTAAGGTTGGAGACAGTGAATTCACGTGTATTTGTATTTATGCTCCGAATGTGGATAACCCTGCTTACTATGCAAGTATTGCGCAGTTGGCACAGGCCTCTGCCAATACTCCATTAATACTTGGCGGCGATTTCAACCAAGTACTTGATCCTTTGATAGATAGACTGCCGCCTAGAACGAGTGGTCCACCCAAGAGTCTTGATACCCTTACAGCTCTGATGAAAGATCTAGCGTTAGTAGATATATGGAGGCTGCTTCACCCCTCCGACTTAGAGTTCACCTTTTTCTCAGCCCCCCATCACTCACAATCTAGAATAGATTTTTTTCTTATCTCCAAAGCACTGATATCCCAAGTGGACATGGCTAGGATTCATCCTCTCCACATTTCAGATCATGCTGCCATATCTTTCTCATTGCATGTCACTACGCAAGGTGAACATCCCCGTGCTTGGTTTTTTGATAGATCCCTACTAGACCAAAAAGATTTTCAGGTTGACATAAAGGCCGCTATCCAAGACTACTTTCATTTTAATTCACCCCATGACACTGCGAGTTGGGCTTGGTGGGAGGGTTTCAAGGCGTCCATCCGTGCAACTATAACTAGCTATCAAATTCGACAGGGGAAACAAAGAAAGCAACATTTACTGATTCTAGAACAACAGATACAAGCTGGAGAGCGTCTCCTCACGTCCCGTACTGACCCATGTATTTTACTTCGCTTACAACGCCTTCGTTTTCAATACAATCAGCTTTTATATACCGCTGCTGCTAAAATATTGAATCACAACAAGGGACATACTATCGGGAAAATAACCGTGCCGGCAAATTGTTAGCCAATGCTCTGAAAGGTCAAAAAGAAGCCAAGCGCGTTACCGCTCTCCGCAATCCGTCGGGGGGGAGCCTGGTCACTAAAGATACAGAAATCTTAGAACTCTTTCGTGATTTTTACACTCGGCTTTATCAATCTGAATGTGACTTCGAGCCGGAAGCATTTGAACGATTACTATCAGGGGTACAACGGCCGACCCTATCTGACGAAGATAGAGAGGCCATGGACAAACCATTTACTTTATCAGAAATTCAATCTGCACTCAAGAGATGTGCCACAGGTCGAGCCGCAGGCCCGGACGGTCTCCCAGCTGAATTCTACAAAACTTTTAACGCTGACTTAGCTCCGTTTTTGAAACTTTATTTTTCTGCTCTGGCCGAGGAGGGATCTCCTTCTGGATCCTTCTCAATGGCAAATGTAGTAGTTTTTGAGAAAGAGGGGAGAGATCCGCAACTAACGGCTAATTATCGTCCAATTTCCCTGCTAAACGCAGACTATAAAATATTTGCCACTATTCTCTCCACCCGGCTCTCCGACAAGATGTCTACTCTAATACACCCAGATCAATGCGGTTTCATTCCCGGTAGATCAACTGCTGATAATGCTAGGACTCTATGTCATGTACTGACTGCCGCAGTTAATCTTGATCGACCATTGGTTGGCCTCTCACTTGATGCTGAGAAGGCCTTCGATCGCTTAGAATGGCCCTTTTTGTTTGCAACTCTCCGCTGGTACGGATTCGGAGAAGGATTTCTCCGTTGTCTCCGAATCATGTATGCACAGCCTACAGCTAGCATCTGTGCTAATGCTTTAAAATCTCAGCCATTTCCCCTGCAACGCGGTACTCGCCAGGGATGCCCACTGTCTCCACTTCTTTTCGATCTCGCACTCGAACCCTTAGCTTTACTAATCCGGCAATCCAAGGATATTCATGGAGTCCCCTTCTCTCATAGGGAAATCAAAATTTCAGCATATGCTGATGACCTTATGCTCTTTGTCTCCCTAGACTCAGTGCCGGCTGTCCTTGAGCAAATTGGTAACTACTCACAACTCTCGGGCTATAAGATAAATTGGACCAAATCGGTAGCCTTTCCACTAAATTCTCTGATCCATCAGGCAGATATGCAATCCTTTCCCTTTTTATGGCAACCTCGCATGGTCAAATACCTTGGGGTGCACTACTGCTCTCCTTTGGAAGACACCATCACCTTTAATGCTAAAGACTTAACCTCTAAGGTCCGGGGCGCTTACTCAACGCTGGACTCCCTTAACACTTACTTGGTGGGGCCGCCTAGAAACCATTAAAATGATGATTGTTACCAAAGTGAACTACATTTTAGAAATGCTGCCATGTCTCCTACCTCGACGTACATATAAAGATTTAGAGGGTCTTCTGACTACATACTTATGGCAAAACAAGACACCTAGGATAGCGAAACATAAGTTACAAGCAGGTAAAGAAAATGGTGGTGTCAGATTCCCTGATTTCCTGAAATACCACCATTCTTTTCTTCTTAAACAAGGCGCTCGTTGGCTGGAAGACCTCACACCGCGTAGACCTGTGTGGCTAGATATAGAGGAGGACCTTTGCAAACCAATTCCTCTTACTTATCTCCCTGGTATGACTCTCCCATCAGACTCCCACTATCCACCAATGCTCTTAGACACTTTAGGTGCCTTTAATACCCTTGAGCAATCTCTGGACCCCCGACTTTGTCCGCCAGATAGACTCCCGCTTTGGCACAATGCTCGATTTCAAATACAAAATAAACCGATGGCGTGGAGCCCCTGGTACACTAGGGGCATTTGGATCCCTAATCAACTGTTCTATGATGGTCGCTGGAAAACTTTTAGCGAATTACAACTTGAATTTGGTCTCCCAGCGAAACACTACTTTCAGTTGGTGCAACTTCAGCATTGTCTTCGGAGTGCTAAGGTGCTCCCGCCATCGGAAACCCATACCCAAGGATTGTCGGAGATAATCCGGTCTATCGGGAGCTCATCGGGTGTGGCATCTAACTTTTACAAAACTTTATGTAATACTGTAAATAGGGGCCCTCCTACAGCACAGAAATCCTGGGAGCGGGAAATGCATGTAACTTTGACCCCGGAGCAATGGAGCCTAGTCTGGAGCAAGGTGACACGGGTCTCTCGATCCGCCTCACTCACTCAGACACTTTTCTTTCTAGCCCACCGTTGTTTCTATACCCCTGACAGGTTAGCCAAATGGAACACCACCCAGAGCAATAGATGCTGGACATGCCATGCGGCCATTGGTTCACTAACTCATGTTATGTATGAATGCCCCGCATTACAGTATTACTGGAGTCGGGTCTGGGGTCGTATTCAATCTATTTTGCACTTTCAGGAGCCCCTCTCTTGGAAGATAGTGGGACTCCGCTCAGCTGCGGGGATCCCCTCTCTTCCTAAATCGGCTTACTTCCTTTTAGACTTTATGCTGGGCATTGCTATTTCCTTAATTACGAAATACTGGAAAAATAGCTCCCACCTGAGCCCCAATGAATGGTGGAATCATGTCTGTCTCTACAGTAAATATGAGCAAATACCTCGTATGTCAGCCTCTTCCGCTCAGACCCCCCACCACTTGTCTAAGTGGAAGATGCTCAACGACTATGTTCAATCTGCTAAATGCTCTCATTTGACTGTTTAAATCTGTGTTAATCTCTGTCACATGATCATTCTGTATCGTAGATACTATTTCTGTTTGTTTGATGTACAATAACTGTTGTTTGTAAGCGCTTATATGATGATACTTATCAGTTTAGAGAAGAAGCATAGGGGTGGGGGGTAATTGGGGTTGATTTTTCCTTATTGTATGCTTGTATTTGTTTCCTTTGGTGTGTTGTTACTTTTTGCTTGTTGTAAAATGAAAATAAAAGTTAAAAAAAAAAAAAAATTAAATTAAAAAAAAAAAAAAAACGCTGGCTGCTGCCGCGGCAGTATGGACTGTCCCGTGGGGCCCCCTCTGCTGCCGCGGCATCATGGACTGTCCCACAGGGGCCCCCTCCGCCCGTCTGAATCCCTCCCTCCCTCCCTCCGTGCCGGTTATGAGAGGCGCGAAGGGAGAGTGTCTCCCTCGCGTCTCTGTTAAGCCCGCAGGGGTTGATGGGAAATTTCAAATCAGCCCCTGCGGGCTTAACAGAGACGCGAGGGAGACACTCTCCCTTCGTGCCTTTCAAAGCCGGCAGGGAAGTATGGATTCAGTCAGGTGGAGGGGGCCCCGCAGGACAGTCCATGCTGCCGCTGCCACGACGGCAGCGGCAGCAGCCAGCATTTAATTTTATTATTAAATTTTACTTGAGCCAATGGGGGGTAGGACTGGTAATGGGCTGGGGGGGTTAAGACTGGAGGTGGGCTGATGGGGTTAGGACTGGCAATGGGCTGTGGGCTGGGGGGGGGTTATGACTGGTAATTGGCTATGGGGGGTTAAGACTGGTAATGGGCTGTGGGCTGATGGGGGCTGTCTGGTAATAGGCTATGGGGGGCTAGGACTGGTAACGGGCTGGGGGGGTTAAGACTGGAGGTGGGCTGATGGGGTTAAGACTGGTAATGGGCTGTGGGCTGTTGGCAGGGGGTTTGGACTGGTAATGGGCTATGGGGGGGCTAGGACTGGAAATGGGCTGATGGGGGGGCTAACACTGGAGGTGGGCTGATGGGTTAGGACTGGTAATGGGCTGTGGGCTGATGGGGGGTTAGGACTGGTAATGGGCTATGGGAGGGCTAGGACAGGAAATGGGCTGATGGGGA
Source organism: Ichthyophis bannanicus (assembly GCA_033557465.1). Lineage (NCBI taxonomy): Eukaryota > Metazoa > Chordata > Amphibia > Gymnophiona > Ichthyophiidae > Ichthyophis > Ichthyophis bannanicus. The sequence goes on from CM066032.1 coordinate 1,631,855,119, forward strand.
GGGGTTAGGACTTGAGGTGGGCTGATGGAGTTAGGACTGGTAATGTGCTGTGGGCTGATGGGGGGGGGGGGGGTTAGGACTGGCAATGGGCTCTGGGGGGCTGACTGGAAATGGGTTGATGGGGTTAGGACTGGAAGTGGGCTGATGGGGGGTTAGGACTGGTAATGGGTTATAGGGGGGGCTTAAACTGAAAATGGGGTGATGGGGGTTAGGACTGGAAGTGGGTTGATGGGGGGGCTAGGACTGGTATTGGGTTGGGGGGTTGCTAGGACTGGAAATGGGCTGATGCAGGGACTAGAAGGGAATGGATGCTGGGTGAGGCTGGAACTAGAAGGGAGCTGATTGTGGGGGAGGATTAGAATGGGATGGGGCTGGAAGAGTAAAATGGAGAAGGGAAAAATATTTTGTGTGGGAGGGATAAAAAATCTACAATTGGCCGGGTATTGGGAGAGTAAGTGGGGATTGAGGATGGAGGGGTAAAATTTGAGTGGATGAAATAGGAATGAGGAAAGAGCAAAAGGAGAAAGATTAGTATGTTAAAGCAGATGTAGAGAGAGAATGGAAAAAAAAACTAGAAGAGAGAAGAAAGGACAAATGGACAGCAGACGATGGAGAGTTAGCAGAAGACACAAAGAAACCAGAAGAAAGTGGCCGGAGCAATTGCAGCTGAAAAAAAATGCACAAAAGGTAGAAAAATCTCTCTTTATTTTGAATTTATTAATTGGAATATGTCAGCTCTGATAAATGTGCATCATTAACGTCTGTGCTTTGTTTAGTACAAGAGCAAATTAATGTATAGTTTTATTTCTACAGTGTTGTACATTCCAAGTTTGGCTTTTGGGATTCCCAGTTTAATTATGACGTCAGGGCCAACAGCGCGCAGCTGATCCGGCGTGCTCGTTTTTATCTTTTCTGGGGGCCCACAATTTTTGTTGTCGTAGGGCTTCACTCAAGGTAAATCCGGCCCTGATAGGCACCTTACATTATCCTGCAGTCTAGGAGCATGAAAGGGATTCATTATGACCCTTCAGTATAAGGAGTGCCATTAATAGCTTTTGCAGTCCAAAACCACTAAAGTCAAGCATTGCCACTGAAACAAGCAGTTCCTAGGCTTAGTCACCATGGCCTGGGGTTGAGCACCTCTGGATCTTCAAAGTCCTTTGTTTTGTTGTTGAGAGTTACCTTCAAGTATGTGGGATAAAAAACGTCCATATCTCGCCTGCATGATGTTATGTATTTATTTATTTAAGTGGTTTTTTATACCACCTAATCATAAAATCTAGGCTGTTTACAGAGAACACCTGAAGGAAATACATTAAACATGAGATGGTCGAAAAGGGCCCGAAATTGCTTGTATGCTGCATCTACTAATTAAGACAAATACCTACAGAACTTCATGCATATATTTTGTGGAAAGTTCTTTGATTGATTATGATTTCAAGACTATTGACCCTGTTGTGTCCATGTTAAAGTAGAGTTCTAGTTATTTCTCAAGGTGTAGGATGACTTTATTGCAAATTCTATTGACCACAGGGGCCTTCACATGGAAAGATTTGTTATGTGTCCAAACTCTGCCATTGAAGGATTGCTAGACCACACTTCTCAGGAATCTACAATACAAAATCAGAAATTATTTATGTAATCCTCTGGAAACCCCTCTGCAGCAGGGGTTGACCTGGGAGGGGGTTACTTATATGTCTATATGTTGTTGATAAGTGTTGTTGCATCAATATCAACTCATAGTGACCCTGTATATAGTTGTCCTGAACTCTTTTAGATCTTCATGTTTTATAAAATACAAGCTTAATGACATACTTTCTGTGCCAACATTAATGCCTGTTCCTGAGCAGGTGTAATTGTCAGAGCCCATAAGTTAGGTGCTATTTTCTGTAGGATTTGTGCTAGTGTCTCATGAAGTCTCATGTGTCTTTATAAAATGAGCTAAAATTGGATACCTTCTGCACCTCCAAACCTTGGTGCCCTGTTATAAAATTACGCATATTAGTTTATGTGCATGTGTTTATAAATATTCTGCATATTTAGGAACATGCAGGCCTCATGTGTGATGTTCATGAATTTGTATTCGGCATGCACAACATTGTAAAATGAGGATATTGGTCTGTGGGCGTGACCTTTCTAATAATCAAGCAGAACCCAAGCTGGCATTGCTGGATTATTGCAAAAACCCATTATTTGCTATATGAGAACCACATAAAGCAATGTCCCTAATGCTGGCATCTCATGCAATCTAAACAATTAATTTCTGTGCCCTTCACTGGTTTTATAGTATGCTATTTTTTTGTAAAGCATAATAGAATAAACAGAACAGCTACTGGACAGAACTGTGAGTGATTTGGAAGCAGTCCAAGCCATTGAATTGTAATTTTGTCTAATCAACAAAATAATAGTAAACTATTATTACCATTACTTTACAAAGGCTTATCTAGGTTATTCAAAGAAAAAGAACTGAACTGAGCTACTAAACACAAAGTTAAGGCACAGAAACAAAGGATTTGAAAGAGATCTCAGACGCCCGCAGCCCACAGCCCCAGACCCGAAGCTCCTCTCCGGCAGGGGATTGAGCCGGTGCAAGACAGCTACAGCCAGCCCGAACCGGCTTCCACCCGCTGCCAATCTGCCCAATCGGGGAAGACAACGCTTTTTAAAAAAGAAACGCCGGTAGGGGGCTGGTCTCTATTCAAGATGGTGGCGGCCGGCGGCACCGAGTGAGAGCGTTTTTCTATGGGTCAGAAGCATAAGGGGAAAGGTGGGGTTGTTCCCTCCCAACCCCCCTCTACCTCAATGCCTGTTTCCACAGGTCCTTTGGATGCTTTTGTTCGGCGTTCAGCTCGGGACCCGGTGGTTGAAGGGGAAGCATATTGAGCTACAGCCATGCGGGAGTCTGGTGATTCGACGGCTGGGTCGATTCCATCTCTTTCCCCTTTGAGCCCGGTGCCAAAGATACACCGGAGCCAGCCCTTACCAGAGGGCTTTCTGAAGCTTGTTTCCCCCCTGTTGAAGGGTGAGGATGGAGGTTCGTGTGGGCCAGGAGCTGTAGGGCAGAAGGTCTCTGGAAGTGTTCTACCATCTTCTCCGACGCCGATTGGGGAGGAGTGCTCAGGGCAGGAATTCCCTGAGTTGCGCCGAGGAGCGCCGCTGGCAAAAATGGAAGCTGTAACAACTATTGACTCTGGTTTGGTGTTTTCAATGCAACGACCGGCTAATTTCACCTTAGAGTCAATTTGGCAAGCTATTCTTTCCCTTGGAGAAGCCTTAGTACCAAAGGTTACATCTTTAACTCAGAAGGTGAATAATTCTGTGGATTTAGTGGAGAATTTGGAGTGGAAGGTGGAGGCTTTGCAATTGGAAGTTGGAGAGAATCGAAGGAAAATGGAGGTCCTTGAACAGACGGATGCGTTGAAAAATAATTGTTCAAGTTAAGTTAGAACATTTGGACAATCTCTCACGGTCAAATAATTTAAGATTGATTAATTTTCCGAGACTCTCCACTGTGTCACCATGTGATATGTTTAAACAGTATTTGGTAGAGGTCTTAGGGGTCTCCTCAGATTTAATATCACCCCTGGTCAGGGTTTATTATTTACCTAAGGTAAAACTTTCACCTGGTTTAGTGAATATTGGGAGAGACCCAGAATTAGTGAATGTCTTGAATGTTACAGATATTTTAGAACAATCTGTTATTGAGTCTCCAGTTCCCTCTACTTTACTAATTACATTTGCTTTGCTGTCAGATAAAGAATGGTTATTGAGGCTTTTCTTCCAGAAGCGGAAGTTGCCCTTTAAAGGTTTGATGGTACGTATGTATCCGGACCTGTCTAGAGAAACCCAGAAACGGCATAGAGAATTTCTACTGTTGCGCCCTGGTGTTCTCCAGTTGGGAGGTCTGTTTTTCTTGACACATCCTTGTAAATATTTAGTGAAATATCACTCTGTTTCCTATGTTTTTTATGACCCTTCTCAATTAACAGCTTTTGTTTCTGCTAGGTGACTAGAATCCTCTATTGGGGCCTCCCCTGAGCTCGTTTGATTTTTTTCTCCGGGTTAGCCTGTTGCCTGGATTGCTTGCTTTTTAGGGTTTGAATTTGAGAATGTGATTTTTTTTTCACCCCCTCTATATTGTGGGCTAGTGTGAGTAGATACACTTGTTGCAGATTCTCTATTGCTTTAAGTTTTTCTTTTTACTTTGGTTGTGGCATTTTCTAAATGTATCTACTCTTTTTCTTCAAGATTGTTCTGGGAATTTTCTTGTAATTTGTTGTAAAATTCTATAAATAAATAATAATAATAAAAAAAGAAGCGCCATCGGGCACTCGACCAGATGCCCACAGCCCGCAGCCCCGGACCCGAAGCTCATCTCCGGCAGGGGATTGAGCCGGCGCAAGCCAGCTCCAGCCAGCCCGAACCGGCTTCCACCCACTGCCGATCTGCCCAATCGGGGCAGACAATGCTTTTTAAAAAAGAAGCACCTTCGGACATACCCACGCCTGGCAGGCCCGTGCCTGAGGGCCTCGCCAGAGGGCCTTTTGGCGTGGCCCTTAGGTGGGGGCCACAACCGGAGGCCCACCAGGTACTGTCTGCCAAGTCAGAAAGTAAGGGAAGCTTAACAATGAAGTCACAATGAGTCAGCAGACACAGACACAGCCGAAGCTTGAGCTCCTCATTAAGGGTTGAGTTTGATCACCCCTGACGCCACCTGCCTCCACCAGTCCAAACTGGCCCCATCATCCCCGCCTGCCCAAATGGGGCCGCAGACACGAACTTTAAAGGAACACCGGCAGATGACTGACAACCATAACAGACCCGCTGCTCCAAGAAGATCCTACAACACGCAAGCAGGCCCAAGGACACCAGAAGGTCAACCACCCTGCAGAACCTTGGTGAGAACCTGTATTACTGACTAGACCCTCACCTATTAATCAACAGATTATCCTCATAGATTTGTGTAATTTATAATATTGCCTGACACACAAGCATGCTATCTATCCATCTAGACCCATGCACATTTGTATCTATTGCCTGATATTGTCTATCCCTCAAGACTGTATACATTGTATCTACTGCCTGATACTGCAGATCCCTCAAGACCGTATACTTTGTATCTACTGCATTATACTGCCTACCCTTCTAGACCCATATACTGTGCACTGCTTATTTACTGCCTGACATACAGACTAGCATCCCATCAATCACCCTACACCTAGCTGAGCCCGCTTAATACTCCAGTCCACCATGTTAACACCCATGATGACTCCTTACCAATGTGCCCTTGCCTGCTGCTGCGTATTCTTAGCTCTGACACATAGCGCCCTTGCCCTCACCTCCTATCACAATCCAATCCCGGTCCTACAGGATTCCTGGAGGAGGTGGTCCGTGCCCTCCCCCCCCCCCCCCGCCAACAGTCAGGCGGGACCAGATGCATGCCATGCCCACACCTAATATATGTTGCCCTCCAGCAAACCAAGCCTCCCCAAAGGGGACAATACACCCATCCCCACAATTTGAAGTGCGCCTTTATAAATGCACAATCGATCCAAAAGAAATGGCCAGCGGTGGCCGACCTATTGTCAACCCATGACCTAGACATCCTACTCATCACTGAGACATGGTTGTCCACCTCAGACGCCATCATCCTACACCAACTTGTCCCCCCCCAACTTCATCATCCACCCCTGCTACAGGGCTGACCGAAGAGGTGGTGGAGCACTCATCCTAACCAAATCGGAACTATAATTCAAGCTAACCACCTACAGCAGCACTATGAACCTTGACTCCATCACATATCGAATAAACACAGCACTATCAACTTGTTCTACAGGGCTCCTTCCCCTGCCCCAGAGGACTTATCCACAATTATAGTCATCGCCTGCAACCCTAAGAACCCTTGTGTGTCAAACTAAGTGCTGGGTGATTTCAACCTTCCAGATCTCCAAGACACTCACTCCAAGGCCTTCATTGAAGCCCTTAAAGAGGTAGGATATACCCAGTTGGTCAACACCCCTACTCATGTAAAAGGAAATAAACTGGACCTGATCTTTGCCCCACAAACTGCCCTCGACCCCATGCACAAGCTGGATCTATCCATCAGTCCAGTTCCATGGTCCGACCATAGCCTGATAAGGTTCCAGATGCCATCACACCCCAACAAAAATAAAACCCAGGCCTCAAGTGAATCCACCACAGCATTGTCAAAATGCTTCCAGCCATTCAACAAGGAGGAAATCCTGGACAAAGCCCAGCCCCTCCAGAACCTGACGGCACAAAACCTCGACGACATGATCTCCATGTGGAATGCAAGCCTGGATGCCGTAGTCCAACTACCACCCATCAAAAAATCAGCAGGAAGAAGAAAGAATGCACCTTGGTACTCCCCTGAGCTACGGACGTCGCTTCTCCTGCTCAGAAAGCTAGAAAGGCGCTGGCGTCACTCATGATCATCTGAGAACCACGAAACATACACTACTCACTTGGGAAGATACCGTTCAGCAGTCACAAAGAGAATGAAACAATTCCATGCAGAGATATTACAGTGCTCCCTAAATAAACCACACAGGCTCTTCAGCCTAATTAAGACCTTAACGAAGGAGCCCTCTCCCACACAACCAAGCCTCTCTGACCCTCAGGAATATGCTGACTATCTGCATGCCAAGAAAAGCCAGACCAGCATGTCCTCCTCATATGGGGCACCCCACGCAATCCCTACACCTACCTCGACACCATCCACAAAGGACATCAAGCACATCATCACCACCTTCTCTTCCCCAACTGAAAAAAGCATCCAAGACATCATCACTGCCATAAACACCACCACAGCACCTAACGACCCTTGTCCAGCATTTTGGATAAAATCCCTGCATGCTGAGCTCAGCCCTTTTCTATCCAAACTCATAGGTCTATCATTATCGACTGGAACTTTCCCCCGTAGCCTGAAGCAAACAGCCATCAGACCGCTACTAAAAAACATCAAGTTAGATCCAGCAAATATGGACTCCTACAGGCCAATTTCAAGCATCCCACTTCTGGCAAAAATCATTGAGAAGGTCGTACAATGCCAACTTCATGACCACATTGAGACTAGCGCACCCCTCGACCCCTGCCAGCACGGATTCTGGGAATCACATGGGGTGGAAACGCTGTTGACCACATTATTCAACACAATGACCATTGGCTTGGATAACATCAGACAAGGGTTTGCCCTGATCTTCTTGGACATTGCAGCAGCCTTTGACACTGTGTGCCACGAAATACTCCTGTCACATCTCAGTGAGAAGGGCGTCCAGGACACCGCGTTAGCCTGGTGTGCATCGTACTTAACAGATAGATGGCAGCATGTTCGCACCAGCCCCTCCACTTCCTCACCTTTCCTGCAAGAGAAAGGTGTGCCACAGGGATCCTTGCTCTCAGCCCTACTATTCAACTTATACATGCAGCCCATTTGCAACCTCATCCACTCTTTCAATATTAATTGCCTAATCTACGCCGACGACGTGTTACTATACATGCCTATCTCGACAGATCATCCAGACCTCTCACCACTGTCCGCCTGCTTTGATGCTGTCACGGATTGGCTACACACACAGAAACTCTGAATACATTAAAAAAAAACAGAGGTCCTCTTTATCACCAGGACCCAACATTCACTCCACCCACCTCACTGAAGGTGCAGGACGTAGAGCTCCTTAGCAAGCCCATAGTCCAGTACCTAGGGGTCACGCTGGATCAACAGCTCAATATGAAGGCCATAATAAACAACATGGCCAAGGTGATCTATAACAAAATTCGGACGCTTTGCCACCTGCGACAACTGCTAGAGCCAGAAGACTTTCAGACAGTCTATCAAGCACTTGTAATTCCTCACTTCGACTATGTGAATGCCATACTACATGGTCTCCCAAAAAACACGCTGAATCCCCTGCAATTGGCAATGAATGCGGCCACCAGAATCCTGCATGGAGCCTCCAGGAGGGAACATATAACCCCAATCATGAAACACCTGCATTGCCTCCGGGTCCACTGCAGGATCTCCTTTAAGATTCTAACGATGACCTACAAAGCCATCAACAAATGCTCCTCAACCTCACTCACAAATCTCATACAGACCACCCCCCTCAACAGAGTAAGGAGATCAGCCGCCCTCAATACTTTGAAACTCCCGAGGGTGATCACAAAACGCTCGCAGGCAACTAGAAACAGAGCTTTCACACTATATGCACCAACATGCTGGAACGCCCTGCCACCTGCCATCTGGGCTATCAATGACCTCACCCAGTTCAGGAAGGCATTGAAGCACTATCTGTTCCTCCAGCACTACACCGAACCTGATGACAACCCGCACGCAGTCAGTCACACTCAGGACCTAGGTTGATGCCCCTGATGCAGCCACTCCACGAGTCTGCTGCCCAGCCCGCTAGACCCTGATCCACTCAACGGGTAGAGGTATACTCCCCTGCCCTATCATCATGTATATAGCTGAGCCAATGTGTGAATAATGTTGAGCTGTCCTCATAACTTATGACAGCAAGTTACCCTGTACATAGTTACCCTGTTAACCCTGTATAGAACCCCCTGTTTATTGCAAGTCCGGTGTAGGCTTGCCTGCACTGCACAAATCGGTTACCTGTAAACCACACTGATTTTTAAAGAGTGCGGTATAGAAGAGACATTAAATAAATAAATATAACACAAGCTGACAACATAACCACAGAAAAAGAAGACAAAATGGCAAGTCAAATGCACAAACATTCAAATAGCCATTGATTATACTGTGTAACAAATTTTAACTTTTTTTGTTCCTGGGTAATAAGTGTTATTTTCCAATATCTTATGTCTCAAAACCATAGGAAATGGCAATTATGGCCCACAAACATTGCTTTTGGGACCAGGAGAGTGACATTTCTGAAAAGTACCTATTTTGTAGGACATTCTAGATAGATTTAGTGCAAAGTAAACTTGGAGTAAGTTTTGGAAAATTCTAGAATGTTCTAGAGCTTTCCAGAACTTTGCAAAAAACCTTTTGGAACTTTGTATAACTTTTGAGAACTTTTAATAAAAGCCTTTTGGTGACCATTATAATATCACTTCCATCTCATGTCTATACAAATAACGGAATTGCACGGAGTGAACACAGTCATTCAGCAGCCTCCTTATCGACTGGAATCTTAGGAGTGAGCAACAACAATGCGTGTCTTAAGCTCACCAGTTTATTTTAATTTTAGCTTTTTAACTGGACTGACATGGCATCAAGAGGTTGTAAGCATCCAGCAAACACATTTTGCTATGTCTGTGGTAATTTTATCAACACAAGAGTGAAAAAGTACTCCGTGGCAGCATCTACCAAGATGTGTGCAGCTTACAAGGTATATTTTGGCATGCCTTTTGGAGATCAGGGCAAACTCTGGGCACCTCATTTCACTTGCAAGCACTGCAAGAAAACTCTGGAAGGTAGGATGGACAATTGATGCTGACTTAGACTGCGGCATTTTATGTTATAAAATCTTTATTGTTACTGAATTTTTACATAATGTATGAAATATTTAGCAAGAACATCATTAATTCAAATTAATTTTATCATCATAATTATATATATAAATATATATATATATATATATATATATAATTATAGTGACATGGAAACCTATACAGAGCCTATGATAATAGAGGAAAAAGAGAAATTTACCTTAAAACCTGTTAGGCAGCCAGCACACACAGCTCAGAAGGAGCAACTATAACCCCGGGGCCCTAGGCGAAGGCCTATACGGGACCTGTGGGGTCACAAATGGCGTAGTTTTGAGGATTTTTCCTTGGATTGTATAACGGGAAACGTCTGGAAGACAGCCGAGTGGTGGCTGAGGAGCAGACCGAGTATCGTGGCTGGTATTGACCAGAAGATTCCAGAATCGGTGGAAAAAGCCCTTCTCAAAGCTCGAGTCTACACCGGCCTCAGGTAATAGTTACTTGGGCACAGGCAGTGTGGGATTCATTGGAGAAGGAGGGCTGAGAAAGCTCAGAGGGGAGAAAACCCTAGGCACTGATAATAGTGGTAGTACCGCACTTGGTGTTTTGTCTTTCTGTTTGCTTTACAGAGAAAACCTGGCAATGGATCCGCAAGAGGTACTTCGCTGGATGAGCTCACAATTTGAAAAACAAAGGGAACTGGCACAGCTGAATCACAAGCAAGCCATTGCTGCCCTACAAGCCCAGCAGAAGCTTATGATGGATCAGATACAAGCACTACTTGCAGCCCAGAGAACAACGGAGAAGACACCGATAGAACTGTGGAGTCTTGTCTTTTGGACAGTTAACTGTGAAGGACAATCTCGATGACTTCATTGAAGCCTTTGAAAGGTTAACCCTTAATGTAGGATGGCCGTGTGAGCAATGGGCAGTCAAGCTTGCTACCTCCCTAACGGGAGATGCCTTAGCGGCCTACAAAGCCATGCCCGCTGCTCTAGCGACAGAATATGAAGAACTTAAAAAAGCCATATGCGACAGGTTAGGCTTGACACCTATGGTATATAGGCGAATGTTAAGAGCCACTAAGCTCAAACCAGGTGAAACACCTAAGGCTTTGTGCCAGAGGGTGCGCAGCTTGGTGTGGAAATGGCTCGCCCCGGAGGGAAAGACCCTCGAGACCATTATTGACGCTATCGTATTGGAGCAATTTACAGAGGCAGTTCCTGCTGAAATAAGGTCATTTCTAACTTTGCAAAATTGCCAAACCTCAACAGAAGCAGCTCACCTCACTGAACGGTTTATGGAGGCTGAGTTGGCCCGGAAACCACAAGGAGGCGCTGAGAATATGTTTGGTGAGGCAAATTTTGGAAAGGCCATTAAGGAGCTTAGGCCATATGTTCCAAGTGTAACCAATTACTTGCCTAAGAAAAATGCTAAAGACACACAAGTGTTTCAAATGTGGTAAAACAGGCCATAGGCAAAGAAATTGTGTGTTATGAACAGCGCTGATAATGGGTGATGGAAAAAATTATTCAAGAAGGTTTCCTTCTAAGTGTAACAGTGCAAGGTGTTGCAGCTAATGCATTGATTGACTCAGGTGCTGACCAGAGTATGGTCTCAAAGAAGCTATGGCAGGCCATACAAGTCCATGGTAGATCAGCCCCGAGCCAACCGGAAGGTAGGACCAAAATCTGATGTGTGCACGGATCATCCACCTATTACCCCCTCTATAGAGTTTCAGTAAAAGGGTTAGGGACTCGGAGGGAGGTTTTAGTAGCCATAGTACCCAAATTACCATACGATATTGTGTTAGGTAGGGACTGGCCACCATTTTGTAGGGGGATAAAAGAAGGCATACAGGCAAAGGGAGGTATGGTCTCTACCAGATCCCAGACCCAAAGCTCAGTGGTACACTCCGAACCCTCAGAGGAGGAGGCGGACCCTCTAGAGGAGGAAGAGGAACCCCCAGAGGAGGAGGGTAGACCAGCTGATGAGGGCTTAGGAGAGTTACCCCGGCATGAAGATTTGGTTAGTACCCCTTCCAAAAAGACTAAGGGGCTTGTTTACAAAGCCGCGGTAGTGGTTCGCGATCGCGATCGCAGCCGCGGCCCCATTGAAATCAATGGGGCCGCGGCTCCGATTACGATCGCAAACCGCTACCGCGGCTTTGTAAACAAGCCCCTAAGAAAAGCAAAGCAGAGAAGCACCAAGAGACACCATAGAGCTCAAGTGAGGGCGGAAATGGAGGCCGGGCAAGGATTGCCCTGGGTGCCTGCAGATCTGGTTAAAAGGTTCCCCTCCTTCCCTAAGGAGCAGCAAGGTGATCCAACGTTAAAGCATGCCTTTGAATATGCCAAAACTGAGAGGGACATTCTTCCCAGATTCCTAATCGAGAAGGAAATACTGTACAGGGAAAGCAATGATCCCCAAACTGGAGCGGTCAGGAAACAGTTGGTTGTCCCAACTACGTTTAAAGCAGTGGTCCTGAGATTGGTCCACGATTACCCGATCGGTGGTCATAAGGGAGTACAGGGTACCCTGGACCAAATTTTAGCCCGTTTTTATTGGCCAGGAGTGTTTAAAGAAACTGCACGTTTCCTCAAGGCCAGTCCTTCCTGTCAGCGGGTTACCGCTGCAAAACCCAGGGAAGTCCCTATGATTCCTACCCCTAGGATAGCGGAACCCATATGCCGGATGGCGATAGATATTGTGGGACCCTTGGTAAAGACACCCAGAGGATTCCAGTATATCCTGGTGGTGATGGATCACGCCACCAGGTTTCCCTGGGCTATACCATTACGAAACATATCAGCCAGAATTATAGCACTGGAATTAATCAAGCTATTTTGCGAAGTAGGATTTCCACAAGAAATGCTTACTGATAGAGGTAGAAATTTCATGTCCAAATACCTAGCCAAAGTATGGGACACCTTTGGAATCCACCACATAAAAAACGCCGCCCACCATCCTCAAACCAATGGGCTGGTAGAAAGGTTCAACCAAACCCTAAAGCAGATGCTACGACAGGGCCTGGATGGAAAGATGGCAGACTGGGACATCATGCTCCCATTTGTTTTGTATGCCAGTAGGGAGCATACTCAGGCCTCATTAGGAGCTTCCCCATATGAATTAATGTTTGGCCGTGCCCCAAGGGGAGTCCTAGATATCTTAAGGGAGCAAAGGGTGGAGCCTGAAGGGGAAGAAATGGGGGTGACCCATTTCCTTTGTGAGCTGAGGAGTCACTTACAGAGGACTTCTCAGGCCTCAGGAGAACATCTGCAAGCTAGTCAGAAACATCAGAAAAGGTTCTACGACCGAGGAAAGAAACCTCGTCAATTAACCTTAGGCGAGAAGGTAGTAGTAATGATAGCGGACGTCGGTCCAAAATTCGAAGCTCAATGGAAGGGTCCCTATACAGTATTAGAATGCAAGGGCCCTGTCTCTTATATAGTGGAGAATGACAAAGGACGCCGTCAAGTCTACCATGTCAATGTCCTTAAGCCTTGGCATGAGAGGACAGTGGCAGCTAGTCGATCCAAAGTGAAGGAACATAGTGAGTCCTGCTTCATGATTATGTGCTGTGAGAACGTGGGTTCACCAGCCCGTAATAGCTTAAGAGGGGGAATATGTGACATGGAAACCTATACAGAGCCTATGATAATAGAGGAAAAAGAGAAATTTACCTTAAAACCTGTTAGGCAGCCAGCACACACAGCTCAGAAGGAGCAAAGAAACAGTGGAATAGGATTACTACACCCATGCCATGACGCAGCAAGAAGTTTAGGATCTGATTATTATCACCTGTCCAGGAAAGCACAGGGAACGTGTAGTGGAGAGGGAGATAAAAGCTGCTGGGTAGAGTCAGCAGAGGGCAGTGTCAGTGTTAGTGTGAGCAGCAGCAGTGCAGGAAGCAGAGGTCACAGAGAGAGAAGCCTGCTGAATCCAGGAAGCAGTGGGAGTAGCCCTGGAACAGGAAGCAGCAAGGGAAAGGCTTCAGAATAGGGTTGCCAACTGGTTCCAGATGCACCCGACACACTTGATCCAGTCCTAGGTTTACCCCACTGCATGCAGGGACATGTAGTTCTGATTTTTCCATTGCACTCCATAAGAAAAGCAAAACTACATGTCCTTGCATGCAATGGGGTAAACCCAGGACTGGATCAAGCTTGTCGGGCGCATCTGGAGCCAGTTGGCAACCCTACTTCAGAAGAACATGGCCGTCGAAGTGCTCAGAGTGCTAGCAACTGGAGGTCTGAGGTGGAGCCTGCTTACAGCCAAGAGGTAGAAGCTATAACTCCAGAGAGAAGGAGAGACCAAGCTGAGGTCAGAAAGCTGTCCAGACTGGGAGAGCAGGGGAGTCCACAGTGCTCATTACCAGAGAGAAGACCTCACCATTTACACAGGTGGGAACCAAGCTTTATCAAAGGGAAAGCTAAAAAGTCTGTTTGTACCAGAGGGTCAGAGCAGTGCACAGAGCATGAATTAACTACAGTAAGATATAAAACAATTCCTAGCCATTGGAGGTTAGAGGAGGAGAGCCAGAGAGGACATACTGCAGTAACAGGTATTCCAAAACCTACTTGCTTAGAACTGTACCCTTGTAGTCCAACTGAATCCTCAGAGAGAGGCTTGTATAGAAACAGCTATGAGGATTTAAACCCCAGTGTAACACCGGGTGAATGCGAGCTGATGCAGTGGGAAAGTAATAATATTCCTGAGTGTGCTCCCATGGACTGTATGTTATGTCTGTCGGATGATGTTGAATCCTTGCGCTGAAGACCTGTAAGCTACAAAGGAAAAGAACATATTTTTCTTTGGTAGTACTGTTTTGTTTCCAAGTTTTGTTGTACGAAAAGATATCCTTGAGGGAAGGGGAATAAAGCCCTTATCTTTGTTTTGCCTTAACACTCGACTGAAGACTATTTTGTTCTGCAAGATAGGAGGCAACTATAACCCGGGGCCCTAGGCGAAGGCCTATACGGGACCTGTGGGTCACAATATATATACAAGAGTCATGAAGTTCGCTATCCCAAGAATTTGGCGGGAACCCACTGACCACTTGAGCAATTGCTACTTCTGCATGGTGGATCCGTCTAAATGTTGGACTGGCAAGAAGGCCAAATCAGGGGTCGGGCTGTGGAGAAAGAGGTTTGGTTTTGGCAGCCGGGGATTGCAGCTCCTGAATGAAGCCACGGTGCCATGGTGACAGGATGTCATGGCACTGCAGCTCCATTCAGGAGCCTGGCTGAGTTAGCCGGGTATGTGGCTGGGCATGCAACCGATCAGAATTGGGGCCGACCTGCACGTCCAGACTGGTAGACCCAATTCTGATCCCGCGGGCATGTCTAGCCCTCACAGGATCAGAATCAGGTGTTACCGCTGCACGGCTCAATTCTGCCCGGCTGCACAAAGGGCTGGATAGCCAGAATAGAGTTGGTCTCTTAATGTGTGCAGAACCCCATGCTACCCCATAGCATGCTTTAGTATATATTCCTTGTGTCTCTAGTATATAATACTTGTGTCTCTTGGGGAAACTGCTAGGTACATATGACCTAGATTGGCCACTGTTGGAAACAGAATACTGGGCTTGATGGACCTTGGTCTGACCCAGTATGGCATTTCTTATGTTCTTATGTTCCTAAAAATATATGTGTGTATATAGCAATTCTGCCCGTGCTACATCAAAACTCCTCCTTTTAGAATGCTTGAACCAAGGTAAGTAAAAGTACCTGCATTCTTGTCTTCACAAGTACTTTTATGACTGGGGTAATTTTATAAAAAGTCTTTACGCACATAGGGGTCTATTCTGAGGCACGAATAGTGGGGATGAACATCCCATTGGGACATCCATCCCTGTTATTCGTCCCATTTTCCCGTCCCCGACTAAGCTCCTTGTACAAACAGGGAGTTTGCAGGGAGAAGCAAGATGGGGGCAGGAAAGGGGTGGTGTGGAGGGTGAGAGAGGGTGGGCAGTGGGTAGTCTGTGACCCTGGACATACAGGGCCAACCCTGATGGTGCCACTTTATATCCGGGGTCGGCAGAGTAGATGGGGAACTTGTTCCCACTCTGAGGTAGAATAAGTTCCCCTAGATGGCAGGGGACAGCAGGCCCAGGGCGCATCAAATGGTGGAGGGGGTGCAGGAAATTCCCGCAGCCCGACCCTGGCCTTGGGAGGCCAGCTCGGGGGTGGAGCTGTGGGGAATAAATTGTCTTCGGTGGCTGGGGATCACGGCTCCTGAATGGAGCCACAGTGCCATGGCAACCGGACGCCATGGTGCTGCGACTCAATTCAGGAGTCTTGACTGAGTTAGTCGGGCAGGTGCCTGTACGTGAAGCCCAATCTGAATCAGGACCGGGCCTGTACATACAGGCTTAGATGGGATTCTGACCCCACGGGGGCCAGATGTGCCCCACGGGATCAGAGTCCCATCTATCTCTGTGCATCCGGTTCATATACTGTATACATATAGGCAAAAATGGCTTTATAAAATTATTCTTTATGGGAGTAATTTATAAGTTGTGTCTAGATCTATGAGCATAAATCTAGGTATCTTAGTCATATATGTGTGCAAAGGGACATTTATATGTGTAGTTTTGCATGGTTCCTATTCTGAAAATACATGCTTTGGAACAATTGCATACTTTTACCCTGGGCATGAACAAGGGCAGCATTTGGTGGAGCATAACGTTACTATAAATTACATGCATTCTTTAAAACTCCAAGTGCAGATATTGACTCTAGACATAGGGATGGCATAAGTGCTTACAACTTAAATTAACACAAATTTTCAAAACTTTATGCGTCTATTTTATAAAGTACGCACTTACCTTACTCTATAAAATAGGTGTGAAATATGTTTGTGAAAACATGCATTAATCTAAGTGCACCTTATAAAATAGTCCTCCATGTATGTACTGCATATCTGATAAAGGATCCACACTCACAAGCAGAACAGAGACAAACCAGAGTGAGGTTTAAGCAGACAATATTTTATTAAACAAATCCCGACCTGAATGCATTTTGGTCAAATGCCTTCTTCAGGGAATGAACCTCAAAGATAAAATACACACAAATATTAAAGACCATCATAAGCTATATCATAAAACAATAAAATACATACAAGAAGATACATCTAAAACCCATAATATGCATCCATAGGGACAAAGAGAAGACCACAAGTAAACCATAAAGGCATATAGAGTGCTTAATGTAGATCCCTTCTTTTTTGCCTCCTCCTTTCCCCTCTTTCTTTTTTACTGGCTAGCTATTCCTGGGATCTACATCATGGGGTAAGCATCAAAGATAAAAGCACACAAGTAGTTAAAACACAGCTATGCTGGGGTTTGTTTAATAAAAGACTGTCTTCTTATACCTCTCTGTGGTTTGTCTCTGCATATTTGATAAATACATATTTACATTACAACTCTACCCCAGCTACACAATTGTATGTATGCATTCAACTACACAATTTTAAGGGCCCTCTTAGCATTTGCTGTTTGCCACACAGTCCCTTGGAATAAAAAGCCCCACGAGGCAAATAGCACAGGCTAAGTGTTACTAAAAGAGGCCCTAAAAGTCATTTTATACTTGCAAGAAATGCTTTAAACATGGAAAAAATGTTATAAAATTACCCCTACCCTAACCCCCCTCCCACAGTATATGTATAGTAGCTTTATGGAAATCAGTAGTTATGGTAAAAGCTATTTTTCTGTGTTATTAGACTGCCCGCCCAACATGCAGGTAAAAATATGCATATAAGCCCTCAATGGGGGTAATTTTATAAGGCACCCTTAGGGGTGTGTTTACTAAACTGCGGTAGCGGACTCCATAGAGTCTGCTATCGCTGTTTAGTAAACATACCCCTTAGATTGATACTCATTTACATGTGTGTATTTGAAGCCTCTTTTATAAAGTGGTCAAAGATGCATATTAACATAAGATATGAGCACTTATACCAGACTTAAAGGTGGTGTAAATGCTCCCACCTAAAATTGTATGGAATGAATATAAATTATGGTATTTTAAAATTTAGGCATGTACTTATGTGCTCCGCTCATACTATGCTCAAATGCCACACCTGTACATACCCACAATTAAAGTATACCTGATCCGCCTCATGTGTGTACTTTCCAAATAGTGACCACATCAAATATGCATATAAATGCCCATTTGTATGCATATGTTAACAAAATACCTAGATTTATGCATGTTGTTTACACATTAATCTAGGCAGATTAATGAAAAATTACCCCCTGGATGTATACTTTAACATGAAATCTTTAGAGAAATTCCTTAAAATGGGATGGGGCTGGGTTTTCATTTACGCACATGACCCAGGGCTCCCGACGAAGCTGGTTCCTCGGTATTGAACTGAGCCCTAAACAAAGGTAAAGATGAGGGGGGGGGGGGTGCGCTTTTCTTCTTCTTCATTTTACCCAGAAAAAAAGTTGAGAAGAGAATTATTTTTGCCTACTTTTTGTCCTCAAGAAATTCAAGGGATTGCTGGAAGCATATGACTGGTAGTAGAGTACACTGGTGGCGAAGAGTTACAGACAGTTTATTTCATTTATTTACATCATTTAATTATGTCACATCAATATTATTTCAGGCCTTCAGTCATGGTGAGGAATGCCTGCAGGGAAGAAATCTAAGACTGAGAATGATTTACATGCTGTATGGGAAAGTCCTGCATATGAGAACAAGGATATCTTTGGGAGATTGTCTAGTAGAAGTGTGTGTTTCTGTGTGTGTGGTGAAGTAAAAAACAGGAGAAATGCTCAGAAGTACACCTATTCAGGAAAAGATCATGAGGAGAGGTACTATAAATGAAGATCTTTGGGGGGCACAATTACTCTTCAAAGAATGGAATCAAATGCTGCAAATTCAGAATTGTCGTTAGCCAGAATAGAAAAGTACAAGATTCTCTCCTTCGAGACTTCGATATCCATCTAAAAACACTTTTTCTCCTTGGTATGATAATAATTTAGCCAATCTAAAATGATCATGTCAGCATTTGGAGAAATGCTGGTAGTAGAGAAGATAAGTCAGCATGGAAAATAGCAATGACGGAATAAAAGAATCATTACATGAAGCAAGAAAGAGGTATTATTCAGATCTTGATGGGGCAGAACAGATTAGCATGAAATCTGTGTTTATGTTATCAAAGGGATTATTCGATTCTAAAGAAGATCCAAGGGATTTAAGTGAAAGTTGTCCTTTAGCTGACGTTTTAGCAGACTATTTTAAAAAAAGTTTGACACATTAGAACTAGAAATTAATGGTAGGTTTACAATACTAATGTTTCAAAATTATTACAATGGGGTATCTTTTCAATGGGGGGTTACCATTAGGGGGGTCATTCTGAGTTGTGTTTTGCGGTGATGGACGTCCGGTTAGGACTGGGGGAGTTCATCAGCATTAATTAAGAAGGTGGGGCACTGGTGTTCATCAACATTATTTATTTTATTTATTTATTTAAAAGGATTTATATACCGCTTTGTCCTGAAATCAAAGCGGTTTACACTTCAACCAATTAAAGTACAATGTCAGTGGGTGTAGGTATGCAGTATTAACACGGGCGAGTATTTGTGTGTGTGGTGGTGATGATTTCTTGGTGAGCTATTTACAGAGCGAGCTATGTACAAGGAGCTATATACAGGGAGGGTAGGGGGAGTACGGGGGGGGGGGAGTCAGGCAGATTGGTAGGTAGCCCGTGGGGCCATTGGTCAGTTTATGTGATGCCACTATAGTGTTCAATGAAGAGCGTAGTTTCGAGCTGCTTCCTGAAGTCCTTGAGTTCCATAGTTGATCGTAGGTCGTCTGGGAGGAAGTTCCAGGGAGCAGAAACAGCCAGGGATAGTGCTCTTCTTGAAGTATCTTGCCTTACTGTGGTTGATGCTTTGGTGGTATTGATGGAGTCTGAGGTGCATCTCCTCCTTGGTCTGGTGCTTGTGCCAGATCTGATGAGAAGTTGCAGACTGTTTGCTGAGAGGTTATGTTTGATTTTAAAGATGTTTAGTGTTGCCTTATATCTGATGCGGGAGCTGATTGGGAGCCAGTGAAGGTGGTTGAGAATGGGGGTGATGTGATCGTGTCTTGATGATCCAGTTATTATGTGGGCAGCAGTGTTTTGTGTCATCTGCAGGGGCCGGAGTGTTTGTTTTGAGAGTCCAAGGTAGATGAGGTTGCAGAAGTCTAAGATGGGTGTGATTAGGGCTTGACAGACGGTGTGGAAGTGATCCTGAGAGAACTGGCTTGAGGCGTCAGATGGTTCTCATTTTGAGGTATGCGTTTTTGGTGGTTCTGCTAATGTGTGACTGTAGGTTCAGGTCTTTGTCGAGAGTCACTCCGACATTAATTCATTAGGTGGTACGCTGGCGTTTCAACAGTTACCTCGCTTATGTGCATTAGTTGGGAGTTGATGTCTCACGATGTTTCTTCTTTGCCAATTTCTAATTCAGGTGTTCCTCCTCCAGAAGTATGCATGTGGCCATGTTTATTTATTTAACATTTCTTATATATCGCCTTTCATGATATCAAGGCGGTTTACATTGAACAAACTGAAATTACGTTGAACAGGGCATTATAACTTGGAGATAACTTTTACAGGGAATATTGCAAGCTGTGGAGTCCTGGCTGGGGGTACTTCTGGAACTGGCAGCACTGGGGAATTGTATTCAATGGCTGGGGAACCAACTGATTCCTTCCCTCTTGCAAGCAAGATATTGATTCATTTCAGGTGGAAAGTTATCTGTACGGTGAAAGGAGTGGACTTGATTTCACAAATGAAGGGGCATTGTTTGATGGTGAAGTGCTCTTTCCAACATGCCCATTTGATTTTGTCTCAGATAATTCCAAGATTGGTTTGGAGGGATGCTAAAAAGCACGAGGCAATAGGAGGCTCCGATGGGAAGGCCAATGCAGAGGCTGCCAAATTTGGAGGGATACTAGGGGGTTTGGAACTTCCACATAATCTGTTGACAACTGATTGTCTGGGGTTCTATCATAATGATAGGGTACATCTCTCGGATATTGGTTTGGATATTTTTCTGAATACATTTCAGGATATTTTAAAAACATCTTTTCTTGGCACTGGGGAATTCAGCTTGGGGTGGGGAGTGGTGACTAGCTGGAGGTTGTTACCACTTTTGGCGAGGTTTGAGGGGGTTTAATAATTCCCAGGATAGGTCTGTGCTGATAGTAATTGGGCATGGGGAGGAATACAGAAGGGTATGGAAGCTGGCAAGTGACCCTACCACGAGCTTCTGTGGGCACAGCTTTGGGACACTGCAGGCTCTGTGTCTAGGAGGGGAGGCTACAGGGTACAGTAGACTTCATCATAGCTAGATTGACACCAATTAGCTGGGTGGCTGAGTGCAACTGTTGAACAAGGGAATTAGGAGTGATAATGACAGGGTGTCTGAAATTGAACTAGGAGGTGTTATTGTTTGTGTCAAATTTGGCTGTTGCAACTTATTTATTTAACAAGTTTTTTATACCGCTTTATCATTTTGGTCAAAGTGGTTTACGTTGTAACTTAAACTTATTTTATTTAAATGTTTTAACAAACCGCCCCTTCCAGTGATCGGGGCGGTTTACAATGAACAGAACTCATTTACAAAGAACATAGAACATATCAAACTATATTACAAGGTACTATTCACAAATCAGCTGTTCACATATACAGCAGAATAGTGGATGCTGAGGCAGAGCTATTTACAGTGTAGGGTGGGGAAGGGAACGGGATAAGGGAGAGATATATATAATGGCATTTCATAAAGAGAAAGATTTAGAGGGGAGGGGGAGAAGAGTAATTACCAAACTAAGCCATAGCAAGCGAAAAAGAGGTTCAGGAGGGTATGTATTTATTGTATTTGTATTTCTCCATTATATAATGAAGAGAAGTAGGGAGGATCAAAGGGGAGTAATAGAGGTGTTGAGGTTAAAATGTTGAATGAAGAGGAACATTGTAAGCTCTTTAAAAGTCTGTAGATCTTTTATTAGTCTTAGGTTGTCTGGGAGAGTGTTCCAGAGAGTAGGGGCTATAAAGAAGAACGCTCTTGAACCTGTACTTTTGATTGGGTTATGAAAACGGGTTGGAATTGAGAGGGTATTCTGGATGCACGTTCTTCTGGATTTAATGGGGTCACTAGGGTAACAAGGGAGGAAAGGCATGAGGGGGCAATCTTATTGTATAGTTTGAAAGTTATCAGTAGATATTTCTATTTAATATGTGTTTTTATGAGTAGCCAGTGGAGGGTCTGGAGTAGTGGCGTGATGTGGTCGTATCAGTGAGCGTTGTGAATTATATGGGCAGCAAGGTTCTGTGCCATTTGAAGTTGATGTGTGTTTTTTTGGGGTAGGCCATGAAGTATGCTGTTACAATAATCAAGGGGAGGCATAATGAAGGCCTGTAGGACTGAGGGGAAGACACTATTATCCAGAAGGTGTCTTAGTGGCTGAATTGTTTTTATTTTAAATTAAATTGTCTTGGTTATAGCTTTTATATATGAGGACATGGATAGTGACTGGTCGAGAATGATACCTAAGTATTTGACTTCTTGTTTACATAAATGAAGTTGCTATAGAAGTTAAATTTTAATGGGTAGTGAAAAGCTCTGTTCCCGGGTTATTATAGAATTTCTGTTTTATTGAAATTGATACATAGGTTGTATGCAGAAAGCCAATTGGTAATGTCCTTGAGACACTCTTGAATTTGGGGGCAAAGGGGGTTGGAAATATCTATTGGGTGATAGAACATTATATTATCTGCATATAGATGATAATGTACTTTATGTTTCCTGAGGATGTTGCAAATGGGTTGCATATAAAGGTTAAAAAGGAGGGCAGAGAGGGAGGAGCATTGAGGAACACCCTGGGTCTGGTTGAAGATAGAGGAGGTTGCTGAACCAATCAGGACCTGTTATGTGTGATCTGTGAGAAACAATTTAAACCAATGTAATACAGTATCTTGTAGGCCAATTTGTTGAAGTCTGGAAATAAGAGATTTGTAGCAGACACTGTCAAAGGCGGCAGCTATATTGAGAAATACAAGCATAAATACTTGTTTGCAGTTGTTAATGCCACAGGTGAGTGTGTTCAAGAGAAATTTGGGGTAATTTATTGTGTGTTTAATGTTTTCTTGAAGCAATGGGTGGTGAGGTATCAATGCACTAGTGGTGGGAATCTATAACTTGCCTGTTATCTTTGGTTGGTGTGTTCTCATTCCATGAGGCTCATAACTGGTGATAGGTTCTGTTTGCTATGCAATATGTTATGATACAAGTAGTGGGGTAGTACATAGGCATCTAAGCAGTGTTTAGGGTAGCAGTGGGATTAGAAGACTAAATAGCGTAAGGTATGGAATATGGTAGCAATGGCGTAAAAAGCTAAGAAGCATATGTTATATATAGTGGCTGAGTAGTATTTGTTAACTACAGCATGTGTTATTACCGTCATGTTATCTAACCTATGAGCAATGAGAAGAAATGAGAGCTAATGTTAGCCTATATGCAATGAGGAGAATGATGAGCAATGAGAGCTAATGTTAACCTATAAGCAATGAGGAGCAATGGGGTGTCCTGGCCAAGCAGCAAAGGTATAAGGGGTAACCTGAATCAGGGTTAGGGGATTTGGTGAGTGATCTGACAATAGTGAAGAGATCTCTAGGTCTGTTAAGTGTTCTTGTCAATGTAATGTACATTGCAAGCCGGCAGGCTCGAAGACGGGACAGAGAAAAAGTACCTTTAGAAAACTATGACCGCCGGCAGGCGTGAGAGAATAGCGAGAAATTAACATTTTGGAGTTAGAAAGTGATATAACTGAAAGTCGGTGCTTTCAATGCAACCCCCTGAAGAAACTGGAATTCGGTGAAACGCGGATACAGTGCAGAAGGTGGCATTGGGGAAGACACTGAAAGTTAAGCACAGCTCTAAGTTTTCACTTATTTAAACAATTGATCTTAAGCAACTGTTGTATAAGAAAAAGGTCATTGATGCGAATTAGGGCGTTTTTCAGAAAATACATAAAAGTCGGAATATTTATAACACCCGGTAAGTCTGAGACCTATGAGTTGCTTAGACCAGATAGATATAAAATCAACTTAAAATTAAGAGTGAGTTGAGATTAGAAATAAGATGTATGTGATATCAGATACAACACACTAATATGATTGATATCAGAGTGATCGATTAACCAGAATTGACAATGTAATGAACATTAAACAGGGACATTGATAACTTGGATTTTTCTGAGGCAAGAGGGTCAAGTGACTTGTCCAAGGCCACAAGGAGTGCTAGTGGGAAACTTAATAACTTAATAAAGCTGTGGCCATAAGATCTGCCACAAATTATTTCTTCGAGGGTCTCAGAGTAATGATTGGTAGTGGATGGAGTGCAGATGGTGATGCGAGTGCCTATGTTGAGAGGATTATTCTTTATTGCATCTCTCACAGTTTGGATTTCATAGTAATTATAATACAGATAACTCCAGAAGGAGGCTTTCTTTGGCATGATACAAATACTATGCTTATCATTAGCAGTAAATTTAAGAGAATAAAATCATATTCCACATACTCTGGCTTAGAAGTGAGATTTATGACTATCATGATATGCACAAAACTAACCCATTTTGAAAAATTGCCCCCAGAGACATTGCTAGCCACAGAAATACACAGTATTAGAGTACATAATGCTTGGCAAGGTAGAAGGTCAATGTAAAAGAGGAAGGCCAGCAATGATATGGACTGATACAATAACAGCAGCTACGGTTGCCACTCTTCAACAATGAGCCGCCTGACTGAAGATCAAACACAGTTTAGGTCAACTATCCAGAGGGTTACTATGAGTCAAAACTGATTCAATGGCACTTAACAACAACAGAGTACTTTTGAGAAAAATAAAGCAAGTTATTTTGGTTCAATTAGGTTTGTCTGCTGTGTTTAATATGTTATATCATAACTTTTTATTAACAAGATTATATCTGAAATCCCCAATTCACTCAGCCTTGACATGGTTTAGAACATTTTTTAACATGTCGAAAATATATGGTTAAGATGGGTACTAAAATTTCATAATATAGCAATCTGAGTTCCATTTTCCCCTATTTTATTTAATGCATTTTTAAGCCCCATTGGCTTTGGGCTATGAGAATTGGGAATTTTATATTATTCATATGCTGATGTTATATTAGTAGTACCAATGCAGGATTAGAAAAGGGCTTTGCAATTGCTTCAAGTTGGATGTATTCTCATAAGCTAAAATTAAATTGTGACAAAACCAATTTATTTTGATTAAGCAAAGGGAATTCAAAACTTCCTCTGCAAAAACCTTGTGATTAGGGGAGTGAGGATTCCATTGGTATATTTTTTGAAAATGTTAGTAACATAGGCACTCACACTTCCATCTGCATTTCATCCACTACTAATAAACACTCTGTAAAACACTCAAATGATATTTTTGACCAAACCTATGGCCACAGCTTTTACTCCAACTTACAAAATGTGAACTTCCATAACAGTATACAAACTATAACACCTCCCAGATTGGTTTCTTCCCACATTACATAACTTTAATTGGTTGTCATTAGCATCCCTCGGCCATCTAGCTAGTCATGGCAAACTAGCCATGATGTCCATTGATCCCTGTGACATTCCCAACCCTTCTCTCCCCCCCCCCCACACAGTCTGTAGAATCGCACACAAAAGTTTCCATACCCTTACCTTTCCTTTCCCATGCCTGGTACCCCTTGCTCAGTCCAATCCCAGAAGTAATCCACCTGACTCAAAACCCTCTTGCTGTGACTGTAACCCCCCAACCTTTCCCTGACATCTAACTGAGGGTGGGAGGGATGGGAGTACACACTCCCCCCACAATCCCACTGCCTCACCCCAACCAAATGGCTGCCCAAGCCAATGGGCCCAGATTTTTCCCACACTTTCTCACTGCTCTTCCTCAACCTGCTTGCTCAGTCTCTATTTGCCCTGACTGCCTCCTGTTGATTATCAGGCAGCCTTTTCCCATGCTATTGGCGCGTTAACAATAAAATCATCTTAGTAGACGGACACCTAGGGGTATGTTTACTAAACTGCAGTAACATTACATACCACGCGTAATGTAATGTTAACGATCGTTATTTAAAGTTAACGCTCAGTATTGTCACGAAGTGGATCTAGCAGAGCCCATGGAAATAAGTAGAAATACAGATAGTGGATCTGACACTGACACTTCAGACAAGCACATGACAGGGAGTTGCTATAGGCAACATAAACAAACCAGGTCTCGAGCTCTGAGAACACGCCCAAGCTGCAGGAAAGCTCAGGAATCATTAGGGAATGAGGAGCAACTGAAAGGAGGCGGGGTTGAGACACACGTGGATAAACCTCACTCACCTGGAGTTAGAGGGAAGGGCAAGTGCAAGTTCAGATTCGGGTTAGACGGAGCTGAGAGAGCAGAAGCAACAGAAATCCTGGAAGCCAGAGAAGTCCCAGGAGTTACAGGAATTAGCAGAGGAGCTGAGCGAGCAGCAACTGCAGAAACCCCTGAGAAGTCAAGGAACTCTGAAAGGGCAGAGAACCCCAGGAGCCCAGGACATTCTGCTAGAAGTCTGGGTTGGAGCGGAGCCACTGAGAGGGCTGGGAGAACCGAAAGGTTTAGCTCCAAGGCTGAGAGATAAAACCCAGGAGTCTGCCATAGAAGGCAGTGCACAGACATCTTTGAACACAGTAACGCTTATACAAAAGGTAACAGAGAAGGCAGTTTTAAAGCCAGGCTGAGACAGGCTGGAAAAGCCAATTACCCAGGCTACAGGGACAGAAAGGATAAAGTCTTCTGGCCTGAAGACAGTTTTGTACCTGGGGAAAAGCCAAAAGGGAAAACCTGTAAGGAATTGCCGTCCTGTTCCATTCCTGTAGATTCAGCTGTGCCGAGGAACTCTAAGCTGAGAGAGCCAGAAGGTAAGCTTATTACCTCTAATAGAAAGAGAATTGAATGCAGGAACTTCCCGTATGATTGGCAGCATTTGAAGGGCTCTCAAGAAAGGAACTCTAGTGAATACGGTAATTGTTTTTCACAGACGTTAACAGAGGAAGAAAAGAAGTCTCTTTGTGATAGGAAGAGACTGCTAAATAACACGTCTAGCTATTTGAAAGAGAGACTGTTTGCAACAGAGAGTGAGGACATGCAGTGTGAAGTTCAGGGGGACCAATCCACTGTTGAATACATGGATTGTACGCTCACAATTGCAGACGAGATCTCCTCTCTATGTTAAAAGAGCTGTGAAACTTTCTAACTGTGGAAGTAACAGAGAAAGGGTTTATGTTTGTTGGGAAAAAGGACTGTTTAAAATACCTTTTCATTTGCTGTAAAGAAGCTGAAAAAGAAGCAGTTTTTGTTCACATTTTGTCTCTTTATTTTTGTACCCGAAGTTGGTTTATCTGCCTTGTTTTTCATTACAAAAAGAATCCTCCCGGAAGGGGAATAAAATCCTGTCTTTGAGCCTTACCACGCGTCCGCAACTCATTGCTTGGCTGGTCTATAAGAACTACAACTCCCAGAGAGCATAGCAAGGCTTTCTATATCATTTTTCTAGCCAGTTCAAGATAAGGCCTCAGTGTAGTACCCTGCCTTAACCTGTGGGGTTCCACGCTGGGTGACAGTATGTAACGTTAATGTGCGTTAACATTACATAACGATCGGTAGCGTACCTGGCCGCAGTAAACACAGCGGAGCGTGGAGAGAGGGCAGAGAGAAGGGGTTAATGGGCGAGGAGTGGGCGGGGAGAGGCTCCCTCCACACTAACGCGCTGAACTGAAGGGCTGAATCCTAACGCGAATGAAAACCTGCTGTTAGATGCACATTTGCAGGAGAGAGAAACCATTTAAGTGTCAGCAATGTACAGCATAGCCAGTGAGCCCAAGAAACATGATAGTAGTCCTCCATTCTCAGCAACAGCATAGTGCCCCAGTATGAAAGGCCACTATGGTGATGGTGCAAATGGGGCATAGGGGGCTGCAGGTGCAACATGTAGCGGGGGAAGCTGGGGCACAGGGTGGACAAGGCGGGTGCCGAGGTGGCACATAGGAACATAGAAACTGGAAGTGTGAAAGACAGCATCTGACAAAGGCCAAACACAAGATACAAATAACTTGTCCACATTAGGCAGTAGTTGCCAGGGCAGAGACAGGATGCCCCCGCATCCATCCCACCACCATGTTGAAGGTACAGAATGTTGTTAGGTGCTGATGGGGGGTGGGGGTGGGAATGACCATGTATGCCTCCCCACCCTAGATGCTGCAACATAGGCACCTGCCTACCTGAACAGTGGATGGCCTAAGACGGCACACAAGAAGCACCACCAGCATATGGTTATGTTAGCACAGCATGGGGGGGTGTCCATGCCAGAGGGGGCAGTGGCACCTGTCTGCAGTGGATTCAGGCCATGCCCTGTACCAGTACGTGGTGTGCAGTACAACAGAAAAAGCCTTTCAAAGGAGACATCAAGGTATGGCCCAGGGAGGGCTGTGCAGCTGTGGCCCCACTGTGGTACAGTACACACAGCCTGAGTGATTCAGAGCAGAGAGTCATAGGTTCAGGTCCCAGCTACAGACCCTGCAGAACACATCACAAACTTTTGCCCTGCTACGTAGATATAACAGAAAAGCAGAATAAAAAAAGGAAATGTCTGGCTGAGGAGACGTAACGGTATGGCCCAGGTAGGGCTGTGCACCTGTGGCCCCACTGTGGTACAGTACACACAGCCAGTGTGATTCAGAGCAGAGGGTCACAGGTTCAGGTCCCAGCTGCTGGAACCTGCAGAACACATCCCAGCATTTTACCCTACAAAGCATATACAACATCAAACCGTGCAATCCCCATAGCAGCGGCCAACAGGGGTAGAAACACCCACTCACACAGGCTCCACCATGCAAATCATGCTGTACAGGTGGGCTGCTGGCTGCAGAATGGATTTGCAGGTAACATCACAGCACCTCTACTATCTCCTGCTCAGTCCAGAAATGTTGGCAGTGTGGCAGCTGGGGTTGCCAAACACCCCTACCATTGCACAGTGCTGCATTAGGAGTGTGTGTGTGTATGTTTATCCATAGTTTTGTGGCTGCAAACCTCCCCCCCCCCCTCCCGGCCCACATTGTCCAACTGTTACCAGCATCAGCCTGCAAATGTGCATAATGAGGAACAAGGTAGTGTGGGTATGGGCCAGACAGGGCGAATTGGGCAGGCTGCATCTGCACAGTGAATATTCCAATGTCTGGTACACGTTAGTTTTTGAACCCCACCTGCATGGAGAGGGTGGCTAAATCATGTCATGCTGGGAGGGCAGTCTCGCCCTGACGTAACAGTGACCATAGAATGTCCAGGTTCCCACATAGTCAGTCATCTATACTATCTGTCTCCAGTGATATCCGTGTGATCCCCCAGTTCTGGGGCCCAATCATTGACATACCTGCTTGGTGTGTGTGCGTTGGCCAGCCTATGTCTGGATGCACGTGTTTTCTCACTGACCATGTACAACAGACTGGCCTGTGGCATGTCCTCAGTTACTCTGTGCATGGTGAGAACACAGTGTATGCTGGTGCAGTCAGACAGTGTTGTCTGATGATGCATGGTAGACTGTGGTATGTGGCAAGTGAGGATTCAGATGGCATTAATGCTGTTCTGCTGATGCTCCAGTCACAGGATATGTCTTATGCGCACTAGCCCTAGAGGGATATTCCTAGCCATCAGGAATGGGCTTTCTGGTCCCACAGCCAGTCCCATGGTCTCAGGCACCTGTCCCTCCACGCCCCCACCTACAAGATGGGTGTTATGGGGCCCTTGGGGTGCACATAGTGTATAGTACCCCGAGCAGTAGGAGGACATGATACACAACCCTCATAAGACACTGGACACCACTCTGACCTGCTAACAGGCACCTATGGAAGCCAGACCTTAACAGTGGGCACACACGGATCTGGGTGGTCTTTGGTCCCAGGGGGAACACTTGTGACTGTGTAACACAGATGGGTACAGAGGTGCCTTTGACACACTGCCAGTGATGGGGATGTGCAGCAGGACCTATATGTAGCACCACATGTACTGTGGACCTAGTGCTGGGCAGCCACCCTTACCCTCAGGGTGAATACAGAACCTGCAAAATAGCATGGTCCGTAGTTACTCTGTGCCAGTATCTCGCACGACAGTCCATCTTACCAGGATGTGGTAACAGAGAGGTGCAGACCCTATTTGGTTATCCGATGTAGACCACTGTTCCTCATGTGCAATGCATCATGGGTGCTGGTGCAGTTACCCTAACCTGGCACACAGAGCAGATGGTCCATGCGGTGACCTGCAGTCCCTCTGTACCCAGGCACTGCTGTACAGCAGGCCATAGAGGTATAGCCCACTGGTTCGTACAATGACCCTCAAAAATGTGTCCATAGGTCCAATCCCCTATTGATACCCCCCCATGTGTGCCAAACTCAGATACCCTGCATGCCTCTCACACTCATCTTTTTGCAGATATGTGCTGCCAGCTCAGGATACCAATGCTTGACCCAATACAAGCATTGTGGAACCTGTGTCTTTTATTTATTTATGTATTTATATTTTATTTACAGTCTCTTTTATACTGCACTATTCAACATCAGTGCGATTTACATTGAACATAGAAACTTACACATTTCATTGGCTGATCCGTGTTTACAATGAACAGGTATTAAAACTTGGATAACTTGGGGTAACTATTTACATCTATGCAACAGGGGGAAACTGCTAGGTACGTATGACCTAGATTGGCCACTGTTGGAAACAGGATGATGGGCTTGATGGACCTTGGTCTGACCCAGTATGGCATATCTTATGTTCTTATGGTCATAAGAGACTCGCCACAGTGGGCGACAGTCCTCTGGTCCGGCTATTTGCGTCTGTCAGCTGAGTAGAGTCCGGACTGCCTGTGCAGACTGCCACCACAGGCCATGCACTGTGCATCTGTCCTGCCTTGTGCCTCCATGTTGCCTGCCTCGCCTGTACCCCAGCTGTATGGTACAACCACCCCTCTGTCCACCCCTCATCATAACCATCATGGCACCCCATACACCCCTGGGGGACACATATGCCCACCATCTGTCACCCACTGTCGTTCCAGTATATCACATTGCCCACACCCAGTGCTGTGGTACAGTTGCCCACAACATGTATGTCACCAGTACTGGCAGGCACATGGTATGGCCGCAGATATGGCACGTTCAGGAGCCTCAAGCCCTCACCCGCAAGCACCTGTGCAGTGGCACTAAACCGTAGCCAATCCAGTGTTAGGTTGAAATCAGTAGCTCTGGACATACATAATGTATGCCAACCTGAAGCACCTTGCAGGCCGCAGGGCAAAGTAACCTAGGGCAACGTCACATTGTTATGCCACTATAAACTATGACAAAATATCCCAGAGAGCCCACGAGGATGACCTGTCCAGGTGTGTCCAGTACGGTGTACTGCCAAGGGACCCCTGCGCAGAGGGTGCCGCACAAGGCACATGATGAGCAATCAATATGGCACCGTACAATATGGCGCCCAGTAGCGCACCCACCAAGGCGCTCGTTCAATATACCATAGTACAAACCCACTAACGTGCCATGTTCTGAGGCGCAGCACTGGGCAACGTACAATGTGCTATTACGGCTGGGAAGCCCCAGGACGCGTCCCTAGCATAGCGTTGCATAAGGCACGCACCAAGGCGCCGTAAGCAACCTTAGCCCAACACGCGCTTGAGGCCCAGACAGTTGAAAGCCTGACACTCTGTAATGTTAGGCCCCAATGCCCACAAGAGTATGGCCTGTCAGAACAATATAACGTGGTATGTGTAGCGCAGTGGGTTAGGCAATATATCAGAGTACAATGTCTTGCGGGTTCAAAACCCAGAAGGGGACACCAGAATGGGAAAGAGATTGGGATAGGGCATGTCAGAAATAGAAAGACTAGTTGTACTCAGATATAGAAAAGGATACTTTTCACATAAACAAATGGAGCGACAAAACAGACCAACGCAAGCTGCAAAGGGAGGGTGCGCGCGTTGGTACGCACACGCATGCGTACGCACAGTAAGAAGTGCGCACTGCGCAGGTGCAAATTTACTGCGACATATGAGGTCTGACCACATACAGCAGAAAAGATGGCTGCCAGGTCGAGAGAGCCTGCATTCAACAATGCAGACCTGTATCTTCTGTCAGAATTAATCTGCCTCCGCCAGGAGCGCCTCTTTCCTGGCTCTTCCCGTAGGCAGGACTTAAGCCGAGTTAGGAGGGCCTGGGTGAGCCTCACCAGGCGATACAATAGAGGCTCAGACTACCCACGTGAGGTAAGTGCATGGGGACAACCACCAAAACCTAGGATGTAAAAAAGAAAACCTGGTAACCAAAACACATATCAGACACACACAGCAAGGGAAAGGCAGGTGGCAGTATGTCTAAATGGGATTAATGTTCCCCCCCCCCTCGATGCTAACAGATCCGCCCTGTCCCCAGGGGGTCGCAGAATCCATTACAGAGATGTTTTATCCATCACAATGCTATGGTATTTGGCCCTGTTGCAGTGTCACTGATGTGCCCTATACCCAGGATGCCCCAGGCCCACTACTGAGGCCCCCTATTCATCCTGGTGTTATGGTACCTGCTCCTGGTTACGTTTCACAGGTCTGCTATATCCCCAGGATGTTGCATGCCTCACTACAGAGGTCTATTATCCATCCTGGTGTTATGGTACCTGCCCCTGTTTAGGTTATAAAGGTCTGCTATATTCCCAGGATGCTGCAGATCTCACTACAGAGGTCTATTATCCATCCTGGTGTTATAGTACCTGTTCCTGGTTACATTGCACAGGTCTGCTATATCCCCAGGATGCTGCAGGCCTCACTACAGAGGTCTATTATCCATCCTGGTGTTATGCTACCTGCTCCTGGGTAAGTTTTACAGGTCTGCTTTATCCCCAGGATGCTGCAGGCCTCACTACAGTGGCCCACTATTCATCTTGGTGTTATGGTACCTGACCCTGTTTCAGTTATAAAGGTCTGCAATATCCCCAGGATGCCGCAGGCCTTGCTACAGAGGTCTATTATCCATCCTAGTGTTATGGTACCTGCTCCTGGGTAAGTTATACAGGTCTGCTATATCCCCAGGATGCTGCAGGCCTCACTACAGAGGGATAGTATCCATCTTGGTGTTATGGTAGGTGCACTGGCAGATGTGTGAAGGCCACTCATACCACCATGTTGAGTCTGGAGCCTGCAGGGCATATAGTGGTACGTCCCCAGGGCACACCCGGGTTGTTGTGTGTGCACACCCGGGTTGTTGTGTGCAAGGGCCACAGGTGAGACACATGACCATGCCCATGTCAGTGCATACAGTGGCACATGGCTATGCAGTCTGTGCATTTGTTGGACAAAGGCTGGAGGCAGGCTGATGGGTCCCGCAGACATGCTGACATAGTGGTGCATATGTATGGGATGTGGCGTATGGCCACCCGCCCCCCCCCCCGGCACACTGTGCATGTATGCTGACACCATGCAGCCCCCCCATGCATGGCTCCCGTGACCAACAGTACGGCAAGGGCACATATGGTCGGTGTCGTAGGCCCAAACACGGATAGGCTGCCCGTGCGGTAATGGGTGCCAGGGGGCCCACACACAGGGCACGTAGGGGCCAACCTGGACATGTGCAGCTGCAATACACACATGTGCGTGGCAGGGGTAACAGCTAGGGGCCATCACATAGCACACAATAGGGGTAGCCACCTGCTACACGTAGGTATCCATGTGGTGCAGCCCCGGCTGGCGATGGATGTCTGTCTGCTAATGTCCCCACACGTTGCCTCCCCTACAGGTCAAGGACCTGCACAAGAAGGCTCGTGAACTGCGAGCCAGGTACCCCCGCTTCGTGGCATGGGTGCAGCGGGAATGGCTGGCCCACCGTGACGGTAAGTGATGTCACACGGCCCTGTGGAGCAATGGCCTGTGAGGCCACAGGACGCATGTGAATGCTGTGCCTGATGTATGACCATGGCGGTAATCTACATACCTCTCTCCCACAGCGGACGCACATGCAGACGAGGGCCCAGCAGGGCTGGACGCAGTAGCTGGGCAGGCAGTGCTGGCCGAAGATGCCCCGGAGGCCATGGTGGCAGCCGATGGCGGGGGGTCTGAGGAGGAGGGGGGCACTGGACGCAGAGAGGGGGATGAGGAGGAGGGGGGAGGGGGGAGGGGGGAGGGGTGTGGGGTGGGGCGGGGGTGTGGGGGAGGAGGGGGAGATGGGGGGCAGGAGGGGGAGGAGGGGGAGGGGTGGGGGAGGTATGGGGTGGGGGGAGGAGGGGGGCAAGGGGGGAGGTGTGGGGGAAGAGGGGGAGGAGGGGCAGGGTGGAGGAGCTGCAGGGGCGGGGGGAGGAGGGGGGAGAGGGGGGAAATATGGGGGTGGAGGGGAGGGGAGGAGGGGGGCAAGGATGTGACCAGTCCTGAGCAGCACAGGCTGCCACGGGGCACTGGGGGCCCCATCTACCTGCCCCACAGTGTCGACAATGTCCCCGTCTGGCAGCGGGCCTACCCCACATAGCCGCAGACAGGTGTGCCATACATGCAGGCACACAGGCAAGGGGGGATGTGTGTCTGTGCGGCTGCATGTGTGGTCTACACCTGGATGTGGCTGTGTGTGTCCAGGCACACGCCCAGCAGCAGCACACCCGCATCCTGGGGCGGGTGCTGGAGACCATGGTCGTGGTAGCTGATCGGCTGAGCAGGTTGGAGGACATATGCACAGCAGGTGCACCTGGCCATCCACCCGGCGATGGGGGACCCCAGGGGGTGTAAGTGTGGGCATTCCGCATGTCACACCTGCCCTGTGCCGGCCCGTGCCATGGGTCTGCCACCACCTCCAGGGCCTGGGGTGGTAGGACCCCTCCTGCACAAGGTGCTCTGAGGCACAATGTCCCAGTCGAAATTAATTAGGATCTTGAGGAGGATCCTGTGTTCCCTCCTGCACATGGCTGTGGTGACACATGTGAGGGGATGGAAGCCAGGCAACATCTGATTAATGAGCTGTTCTCCTTTAAGTTCTGCATATGTGGGGATGTGCATATGTATCTCCATGTTTGTGGTGACCTGTGTGTTTCACGGCACTACCATGACATATATATATATCACTTGTGCTTTTGACTCCCCAGGATAGGCTGCTGATCCTGCCTGGTGCTGTGGTACATGTGGGAACTGTGTGTACATCATTATGACCTGCAGGTGACTGGGTGGGTGGACATACAGGTAAGTGTTCTATGGTGGCAGTACAGCATTACACATATCTGTGTTTCTCTCTCCACTGCACGTCTGTTGTTGTACAAGTGTTTGGCCTGCGGCTCCATCCCCCATATGTTCCAATTGACACACATATGGCCATTGGCCTGTGCACATTTCTGGTATTTACACACTGTACCTAGAGCACGTGTTACTGGGCTGTGTGTGTCTCCAGGTACAGGGTGCGGGGTAGGTGGATAGCACATACAGCCTTCCCTTTCCATTGTGGCATTACACAGCATCAGTGTATCCTTGCATGTGATGCATGTCTCCACTGGTCCCTGATTGTGCACGGAACTGCCATATGCAACTTGCGGCATGCTCACCTTGTCTCACGGTGTATGTCTCTGTG
Source organism: Ichthyophis bannanicus (assembly GCA_033557465.1). Classification (NCBI taxonomy): domain Eukaryota; kingdom Metazoa; phylum Chordata; class Amphibia; order Gymnophiona; family Ichthyophiidae; genus Ichthyophis; species Ichthyophis bannanicus. Next base: position 1,631,890,261 of record CM066032.1, read on the forward strand.
TCTTTGGGGCGTTTCTAGGTGACGGTACCTTCTGCTTCCCCCTGCCATTGTCCGGTTTAGGGATGTGTCTAGCCACCTATGCGGTGGTGTTCACCCATCTCTCTGTGACCTTCTGCTTTTGCCCTTCTGTACATTGTGTGCATGTGTCATGTATTGTTCCCTAATGTGTCTCATGTTTGCTGATAGGACACTACACATCAAAGTTTGGGTTACACGCAAGTCACCATTCCTTGGACCTGAGCCACTGACGGCTGACCATGATGACGTGGTGATGGATGCAGTTCAGCAACATCCACAGCCTCTACTGTGGCCCCTTATGTCCTTTGCCTGGCTCCAACAGTCCTCATCAGACACCTTCTGTACAATTAAGGTAGGTTGCACCTTAGATGTTATGTGACTAACATCCACGTGTAGATGTTTCATTTGGGCTGTTTGTATCATTGTGCCTTTCTGTCGGATCTCTGTGCACCACCACTGCTGGACATGCTGTGGACCTCTGGGATGCATGTGTGACATGGGCATTGACATGACCATGTTGAGATGGTAACCTGGTCTGCAGTGCCATCTCCTGCTGTGGTCAACATGCACTGTGCTGTGTGTTGTGGCCGTGTCATGTTTTAATATCTGGGCATTCATTATGCACATAATGTGCTGTCACTGTCTGCAATGTGATATGATGGTGGGTGTAGCATACCTTTACCTTTTCTCTATTCCTTTAAACACAGGGCGCAGCCAACACACACGGCACATATACAATGCTGCATCTGGAGTCCCCATCGCCAAGATGTGGTTGGACAGGACACTTCCATGCAACGGTCCCTGGGTGATGGTGCCAGTGGGAGATGGACCTATGCGAGTCGGACACATGCCTATGATGGACATCATTGTTGGCCTGCTACTTTGGACATCACCGGGGAGAACGACACATCATCGCTGCCATGCTCTGTCTGGGTGTTGTGTGGATTGCAGCAGAGAAACATCACCTTTGCATTGTTGTGGAACATTGAGACATCACTTGTGACTTTGCATGGCCATGTAATATGGCATGGTCATAGGCGGACTTTTAGGGTCACAGGTGGCATTTGCACTGTGGACACTTGTCAGTACATCTACAGAAGGAACTCAGATGTGCGCTCTATGTTGTACATCCATCTGACATTGTGTAGCTGTGTGTGGGCAATGTGTGGGGCTCACATCGCAAGCATTGCACCAATATTTGGCTACACAGGTACATGCAGCCACATATGTGGCACAGGAGGTACATTCTGTAGGTCCTACTTATTTGTGTGGCTAACATCCACTTGTACATGACACATTATTTTCCTACAGAACACTGTGGTGCATGCCACCATCTCTGATTGCTGTTTGACTGTCGCAGGGGGTGTTACAGTGGATACGGGGCAGCACTCTGTGATGTTTAAACGTACACAGTACATGCGCATATGCCGTACTCATCTCTTACACTGGTGCATGTGACGGGGTGGGGTTTGTGTGGGTACATGCACCATTGTGGGCATCTCTTTGTAGCTCTATGTACATGTTATTGTGTGTGTTTACTGGACAGATGTGGCAATATACATTGATTTGCTGGCTAATGTTTGCATGTGTGTGTGCAGTCCTCTTTCTGACATGACATTGCTCCACTCACATTGTGCCAGTACCTTTGCACTGTGGCGGCAGGTGTGTCCATTTCCAGGCTCCATTTGTGCAGTCCCTGTACATTGCCATATTGTGACTGCTCCTGCTTCCATGGCACCCATTGCAGTGTGACTTCCACATAGTGCTACCTCTGTATGCTAGTGGGATCTCATCTTCTTTGCTGTTGGTCCACATGTGACTCTCGTCCTGATACCGTGTCCTCATGTTGTATTGTGTCACTGTTGTTGATGCCATGTGTGCATTAAAGGTATTTTTTACATGACTACCTGATGTCTGGCCTTTCTCAGCACATCACATGCTGCTCTAGGGACATCTACACTGCTGTATGACCCCCTGACACCCATACATCAGGTCTACACTTCTGATGGGTGTTGCTGTGCCATTGGGACATGACATCATTGGCATGTTTGTGCATTTGCCTGTGCACTGTGTATGCAATTCACTGTGTGGCTGCATCACATTACATCTCTGTATCTTCCCTTCAGACCTTCTTGCCTTGTGTGTGTGTTGTCAGCCTGGTGTGCCTGCATGATACATGCCACCTGTCAGCTGTGTGTTCTGGTACTGTGGCTGTGATGGTTCAGACATGTACTTCTACCACTATGGAGCATTTTAATAGTGCTACATGGTGAATGTGGCGCAGTGCCGACAGGTGGGTGACATGTTCTGTGCATCAGTGATTACTATCTAGTCAGCACGAATGCAGATGGGGTGTGAGGGATACCACTAGGGACAGTGGGGGTATGTCAGGGGGATCATGCTTCTATGGCTGCAGCGAGGATGTGTGGTTTCATCCTGGATCTGTGGGGGGTTGGAGACAGTGCCTGCTGTACAGACAGTGGAGGTTTGCTCATGGCGTACGTGGCATCACGGAGAAAGGGGCAGAGTGTGGCACAGCCAGTAGGGGTGTACTGCACAGGTGGTGGGTGTCTACTTGGGCCAAATGTTTTCAGGGGTTTTTGTATGGGAATATGGGAGCTGGGGGGGGGTAGCCACAGAGTCTCTGCATCTTGGCCTCAGCAGAGGGGGCTTTGACATGGGTATAGTAAAGGTTAGGGAGGCTTTGACTTGACTGGACAAGGGGGGGGGGGTAGTGTGGCCATGACTGGTCTGGCACACGGTTGGATGCAGGGGGAAGACTACTGAGATATTGATGGGATGCGATTGGGCAGTGCATGGCCATATTGGTGGTGTGTTCAGGGTGGATGGGGCGGGTATCACTGCTGTTGTGGGGGAAGGGGGGCATGTGTTAACTATCAGATGGCTGTGTGTCGTGGACGGGGATGAAGGGTCAGGGGTGGGCCCAGATTGCGGCCTGGGGACACTGGGTGAGGTACAAAGTTATCCACAGACACCGACAACAATGGGAGGGGGGCATGGAGGTGTTACGATGATGGATGGGAGGTACAGTCATGGCCATGTTCACTTTAGGGCCATGGTGAGACATCCAGGCAGCGATGTCATCACAACAGGGGTGGATCAGGGTTTGGTTAGCCGGGGAGGGTTCAGGTGTGTGTAGGTGGCTCTGTGAGCCATCAGTATGTAGCTGGTACAGCCAGCCATGGGTGCTGATGGCCACACTGGGGGACTGCATATGAAGGGGGTAGGGGGTATCCACGCCAGATCCTTGGGGTACACCATCCGGGTGTGGGGTTGTGGGGGAGGGGGTCGGTGTACAGGTATTGTTACTGTGTACCATGTATAGATGTAGTTACAGCACAAAGTTTTATTTCACTACTTTCATTACTACCACACCTACTGCACCTGCAGAGTCAGAGACATGGTATGTTGGTTAGGACACAGTACCTCAGACTAGGGGGCCATGGGTTCACATCCCATCTGGGGACAGCAATGTTGGGACTGGGGTTTCTAGTCTTTTTGCCATTCCTTGTGGCCTTGGGCACGCCACGTGGCCCTCCATTGGACACTGCTTCATTTGATGGGTAGGCGGGATAGACAACTGTTTACTTACAGAGATAACTCAGTACTTATGTTTGTCACTGCCCCTTGTACACAGTGCTGCACAGACATGTCGAGCAGACACCCTACTCACCACAGCTTACATTCTAGTTGTGATAAGTGAAGGAATGTGGGAGCAGGGGTAGGGGAGGCAATGGTGGAGGGGGGTCAGGGTACTTAGAGTCTACAGGCAGCAGCTGGTAGGTGGGCCCTCAGCATGGATTGGATGTGTGTTTGAGGGGGGGGGGGGCTGGCACACAGACCCCATGGGTTTATCCGAGGCAGACAGTGCATCACGGTGAGGGACATGATGTCTGCTGTGCTCCAGTGTGTGCCTTTTGTGGTAACTTGTTTGCATTGTGCTTGTGGGGGTTCTTTGGGATAGTGGTTACAGACACCCATTGACAGTCCAAAGGTTGCTGGTTTGATTCCCACATGTTCTTTTCCTTTTCTTTTCCTGTGTACTGCTAACCTGCCCATGCGATGGCTGCAGCCTCATCACCTCTCCACACACCCCTCCATCTCTGCGATGTGCACTACAGTGTGCTCTCTCTGCAGCCTATCTGTCACATATTGTGTGTTACATATGGCTATTTCTTTGTAGTGTCCATGTGACCAGTCTCCTTGGTGGATTGGTTCTGCTGTTGGCTGGTCTGTGCCATATCACTGTGCAGGTTGGATTCTCACATACTCTTTTTTCATTACATTGCGCTGGTCCACTTAGCTGTCCCTTCAACCGGCCCCTGACACCCTTCGTCTATCGCTCCCATGTTCTTTTGCATGCTGTTTACACTGCATTACATCTCATGGTATGTGTGCATGTGTTTCTATGTGGCTCCTGTCCCACATACAGACTGTGATATGAGCTGTGGACGCCTGTTGTACATGTGCGTTGCATCATGGTGACTGTCTGGGTTGGCCTCTCCTGGCACACAGCAGGCATTTTGTGTCATGCCCTGCAGTGTTCTTATATGCAGCCATTGCTGTGGACCTCACAGTGGTGGTGTGGCCTATTGGTTTGTGCAGTGCTTTTTCAGCCCAGTGGTCATGGGTTCGCTCCCTCTTTTTTCTCCTTCTTTTATGCCTTTCCTACACCGGTACCTGTCATCCCTGTAACAGTCATATCTCTGCTGATCTGTGCTGCCAGCACATATTACCCTCATCAAAGTTGCCAACCATCCTTCTGTCCGTCTATCTGCATCCGTCAGCTGTGTAGAGTCCTGTCTGCCTGTGCAGGCTGCCACCACATGTCCTGCACTGCTACCCTTTCCTGCATTGCGCCTCTTCATGCTTGCCTCGCCTGTGCCTGATCTGCATGGCAACACCACTCCTCTGTCCACCCATCATTGTTACTATCCTGCCACCTCACTGGGGGACACATATTCACATCATCTGCCACCAACTGTCTTTCCAGTACTTTACATTGCCAACACTCTGTGCTGTGGTACAGCTGCCCCCACCATGTTTGTTATCAGTACTGGCAGCCACATGGGATGCCCACAATCTGTCTGTTCCACAGAGGTCATGCATGTCATACTGAGGCACCTTGAAGCCCCTAGGGCACACTAACCTAGGGCACCATAACCTTGTTAGGCCACCTTAACCTATGGTTCCATAGCCCAGGATGTCTTCTGTGGTGCCCTGTCCAGGGGTGCCTAATAAGGTGCTTAGCCTAAGAGGCCCTATAGGGAACCTTATGGGGCGCCTTACAAGGCACTTTACTAGGCACCTTATAAGGCACTTTACTAGGCACCTTACAAGGCACCTTACTAGGCACCTTTCAAGGCACCATACGAGGCACCATACAAGGCGCCTTACTAGGCACCTTATAAGGCCCCTTGTAATGTAAGGTTCCTACAAGGCGCCTTGTAATGCTTGTTAGTCTAAGGCTCCTTGTAATGCTCGTTAGATGCTACAGCTTGCTGTAACGATGCAACGCCCACGCCTTTATATGGGCATCTCTACCTCTACCGCGGAACCTAATGCGAATGACATTACCACAGTTTAGTAAACATACCCCCTAGTTTTTCTGTGGAAAATTCCCTTAAATATAGGAGCTTAAAAGTTATGTGTCCAATATTTAAAAAAAAAAAGCGGAGCCCCTAAATTTAGGAGCTTAAATTAGGTTCCTACATTTTTATTCTATTTTCAGCTAAACTTAAGAGCCTAATTTTTCAGCTGAAAATTCATCTTAATTTAGGAGCATAAAGCTTGTGCTTACAAATTTAGGACTGCCATTTATTTTCCTAAATTTATGAGCCTAATTTACGTGCCTAGTGCTGAAAATCAGTGCTAAGCTCCTAAATCTTTCCCCTCCATAAATCTACTCCTTTTGCTACCCACTTTAGGATCCTGAATTTATGAGTTAAGTAAAGTTTTGAGCATAAATGTAGGCACTTAGCCCTAGTAAACTTACAAAGAGATTGCTTTAAGAGCTTCACTAACAAAGTTAGGAGGATAAACTCTTTGAATATCGGTATTTATGCTTGAAAATTTCCCACAATAATACTATCTGCATATTTTAGCAGAGATAAATGTGTGCAGTTTTGCTGGGTTAATTTTCAAAGGAAATTGGTGTAAAGTCTGATTTAAATTACCCATGGGCTTTACACTCTTCAAAACATTATTCCATGGAGGATAATTTTTTATAACAGTGTGAGCATTCTGTTAAGCAGGAATCTGTATAAGTTACATCTACTTATTATAAAATAACTCCTGGAAAAGTAGGCACCCACAGTGACACGTGCTCAGAGACTTGAAGAAATGTCCCAGCAAAATTTGTGCAGATCTGTGAATATTTCATAAGTAAGTATTAGCCATACACAAAAACTCCTCTGGGTCTTTTACTTGACTGAATACTTTACAGGAAATCCAAAATACCTTTCATTCATAGAAACTATGACGTTCAATTTTCCTATAATGTCTATCACAGGTCTCAGATAAACAAAGGCACCATACTTCTGGGTACCCGGAGGGAGAAACGCAAGGGTGCCAAAAATTACAGCGTTGGGGCTGTTGAGAAAAATCGCTATAAAAGTTTTTTGAAGATAAGTGCTATTATTACATTTTGAATAAATTGCATGGGTCATTGATGTGAACAGGCACAAGACTGGGGGAGATATAGTACCCAGACGTATGGTGCCTTTGTTTATCTGAGACCTGTGATAGACATTATAGGAAAATTGAACTTTATAGTTTCTATGAATGAAAGGTATTTTGGATACGCAAAACTCCACCCGTAGACACCCTATGTTTATATTCTTCCAGCAATACACATACCGACTGTATGCGTGGACTTCCCCCAACGGATTGTACTGAAATCAAATTGACTACATCTGTGGAAGTCAATGAAGGAAAAGCTCTAACACATCAACAAGAAAACCTGAAGCTGACTGTGGTACAGATCACCAACTACTAGTATGCAAACTCAAGCTGAAGTTGAAAACAGACAAAAACTGTTTTACGTGCTTACTTTAAATATAGGGAAGTTGTATTCTGTGGATTTAAAATCCAAGTATTCCCAGATGTCAGCTGGGTCACTCAGCTTCGTCGGAAGCAGTTTCTTGAATTAAAGTCTAGGGTTGTGGCTTTGGGAGCTTCTTTTTTTTGAAGTTTCCATGCCGCTGTTTAATAACACTTGAGGGGAAAAATTATGTTTATACGGACGCTTCTGTGTTGCGTCAATTTTTGACTGCAAAAAGTTGTAATATTAATAGCCTAAGAAAACTTAAGAAAAAAGGCAAAGGAATCCCGTCAGTATCAACAGCAAAACAGGATAGATCCAGATAGATTTGGTTCACAGAAGCAGATGCAGTCCTACTAAACCAATTTGTACCTTAAGACTACCATATATTCAGTACTCCAAGGTCAAACCAAAGAGATAGTGGTGTCTGCATCCCAGCTAGAAAATACTTAAACTTCCACACCCTCTCCAAAAACTCTCCATTGGTTTAGAGACTTGAACAATCACAAACAACAAAATCACCTTACTCCTTGCCTACAGATGCCCAAATGCCAATACTGACAGTCTTGAGACCATCTTAGAAACCATCTGTTACAACAACACAAACAATAAATACCTCATGATACTAGGTGACTTCAATCTCGCCTCTGCACCAGCAAGCAAAGCAAATAACTTTTTTGGATGCAATAGAATCCCTAGACTACATCCAAACTGTCAACCAAGCCATCCATATCAAAAGCAATACCATTGACATGATTTTCCTACCACACAACATAACCAGCATCAAATCCCACCACCCACCAGCATGGATCCCGTGGTCAGACCACAAAATATCATCTATAACCATACCTTCAGAAATAAAGGAACACAAGCAACACAACTCAGAACACTGAACACACAGGTTCTACAACTGGGACAAGGAAAAATTCTGAGCAAACATACCCCCAAGTTGCAAAACTGCCCTGAAGACACACACAACATAGATACCCTAATTACACAACTGGAATAAAACAATAAACAAGACTTCAATGAAACCACCCTCTCAAAGCTAATGATCCAGAGAAAACACAACAAATTGGTACACACTCCTACTAAAGGACTTGAAAAGAAGCCTACAAATCGCAGAAAGAAAATTGAGGAACACTAAATCAGACGACACACTTTACAAATGTGAGCTGCAAGTATACCAAATTGCCACCATCCAGGCAAGAAAAGATGACCATACCAAGATAATCCAGAGCTCCTTAAACCGCCCTTGGGATCTCTTTGACATAGTGAAAGCACTATGCAAAGATCCTACACACCGAACAGAAATGACCAACCTCACACCACAAGCAATGGCTGACTACTTCTAAACTCTAACCTCAGCACACCTTAATAATACAAGCCAACATATAACAGCAGCAACTGAAAACACATACCAGAGCACATGGACCACATTCCCGAAAATCACACCAGAATATCTAGAGAATGTCATTACCAGTATTAAAACAATCACTTCCCCACTCAACCCCTGTCTGGTTACGTGGATCAAGACAGCCAAACAGGAACTCTTTCCAACAATGGTAAAAATCATTCAATCATCACTAACTTAAGGATACGTACCACCTGAACTCAAGTCAGCCTCTATCTGCCCTATCAAGAAGGGGACATCCAATGACATAAACCAGCCATCATCCTACTGATACATAAATAGCCTCCCATTCCTGACCATGGTACTGGAAAAAAAATTGTATACAGACAGCTCCAAGATTACATAGATACAAACCACCCACTAGATCACCAGCAATACAGCTTCAGACCTAGACAAGGAGTAGAGTCACTCATGACTAGCCTACTTGACAACCTTATTAAGGGCAATAACAAACCCAAATACAGTTTGTGATAAGGAAGCTTATCATAGCTCAGGAAGGAGCTATAGGAAAGGTGAAGTGACTCTGAACAAGCAACCTGTCAGTTCTGGTAGAAATAAGAAAACAGAATTTTCCCATAAAAGACTACCAGTCCCAGAATGCACCAGGTTTCCAACAGCCATTAGAGGAGCTGAAGTGGGGAAACGTGTGTTCAATCAGGAGGGCTATGATGTAATCCCTAAGCACTCATCTCAAAGGGCAGGGCCTGATTCAGCACAGCTGCGCTGTGTTAGGGAAGAGCACTCATCCAAGCAGAATAAGAGTAGAGTTTATTCTACAGATGACCATCTTCATGATCACCTTGGATATCCAGAGAATTGTCCTCAGTATCCTGAGAATCAGCTTGAGTTTGATCATCAGTTTCATCTGAAGGATCATCAGAAGCAGAAGCCAAACCGGACGGACAGAGAGGGAAAGAGACCCTTTGGAAGAAGGAAGAGAAAAGCCTTTGAGAGGTCTAGAAGAGTCCAAAGCAGTACGTATACTGGGAGGTATTCCAAGGGCCAGTATACACCATTGGACTGGGGAAAGCCAGAGGAATGGTGCTGCAGAGCTAGGAATCACCAGAGGCTACCTGTGAGGGAGACGGCTGCACGTGGAAGGGACCCTAAGACCTGTGCCAGAAGGTATGTGAAGAGAGATCCAGTGTCCAGGGATCTGGATTGGAAGGCTGGACATAAGAACTGGACTACATACTGGCCAGGCTATATAGAGAGGAACTCTAGCAGCAATGGAAGCTCAGGTATGAACATTGATCTATGCCCTAGCTATAACCTTGAAAGACAGCAGGGAAACAAGTATTCTCCTGAAAATGCTCCATTGATAGATTCATCTGTGCCCATCCATGATATTGAACCCATGCTTGTTGAACAAGGGGGAATAATAGCAGATGAAGATCCTATTTATATGGACTGCTCTCTATCTAAACTCCGTTGGTAACTTTCTGTTATAAAGTACAGCAACCATCACAAAGAAATACAAATTTGTTCTTTAATCTACTCAGAAAAGCTCCTGAAGCAGGATTTGACCCACACAGTGGAAGGCAAGCCAGCTAAGGGGTTTCAGCTGGTGACTGCTAGCAATTAAGCCTTTCCTAATTGCTTGTGAGCTAGGAATCATTTCTGAATTTGTGTGGGAAGTAATCAGAAGTTAATCTGAAAAGAACAGTTTGTTTCTTGCTCTGTGGCTTTTTATTTGTTGTTTTCCTGATTTTGACTTTGTTTTTCCAAGTTAACACTGAAAGCAAGTTACCTAATTTATGTGCTACCAAGCATATCTGTGTTGGGAGAAATAACCCCATAAATAAATATCTTATTGGCTTTACCCAAGAGCACAACTAAATTATTGTCAGCAGCTGTGTCTGGAGTGAATGAACTACATTGCCCACAATACCTTGCAAATCATATAGAAATATGCACTTGCCAAGAGTGTGAAGATTCTCACCCAGGCAGCCGTCTGACAAGTTTTATACTCATATTTATGGACATTAAAGCACCATTCAATTCCATCCCACATGACCTTATAATACATTGACTACAATATTTTGGTTTATCAGACACCATCCTCTCCTGGTTTATATCCTACCTGACAGACCATAAACTGCAAGTCCGAGTGGACCAGCCAAACTCATCCCCATACATATAAAACCAAGGAGTCCCTCAAGGCTTGACCCTCTCAGCCTTACTATTCAACCTCTGTCTGCAACCATTATGTACCATAATTAAGTCCTGTAATATCCTCTACCACATCTATGCAGATGATGTAATGATTTATACACCTGATAACACAACAAATATCAGGATTACACCTATTACAAACTGCTTTTCCAAACTCCAAAATTGTCTCAAGAGTTAGAACCTGAACATAAATCTCAAGAAGACCAAGGCTATGTTCATCATGAGAGACACTACTTTCATGCCACCACCTACCATACCTATCGATGGAAAACAAATCCAAGCGAAACAAAACATACGGTATCTCAGAATCACTCTTGTCCAACATCTTGCCTTCAAAATACAAATATGAATTATAACACACACCATGTATTTTAAGCTAAAAGCAATCAAGAACCTTAAGCCACTACTATCAGAGCATGACTTCCATTTTGTCCTCCAAGCAACTTTATTCCCCCACTTTGACTACTGCAATATCATCTTCCAGGGCATACCAAACTCAACCATCCATCCTCTCCAACTTGCACTAAACATGGCTGCAAGAATCCTCCTCAATACAAAAAGATCAGAGCATATCACTCCTCTCCTCATGTAATTATGTTGGCTCCCCATGACAGAATGTATAAAATTCAAATCAATCCTCACAACATTCAAAATCTTCAATGATCTGCACCACCACACCTACAAACCTTGATCAAGATCACACCTGACAACAGAGGATGACAAATTATTTCCAGGAACATGCTACAAATTCCACTGATGTTCATAAAAACCAACTCCACTATATATAAGAGAGCATTCTCTCTCTATGCACGGCTTCTGTGGAACTCTATTCCAGAAAGCCTAAGAACTAGAACAGGTGTAGCTTCCTTCAGTAAAGCCCTTAAAACCCATATTTTCTGAGAATGCTACCCTCTAACATAACCCTGATCTGTTCCCTCCTCTCCTCTCAAACTCCTCCTTCCTAAACAACCCAACCTCCCCTGTCTCATATCCCCTTATATAAATCTGTACATAATTACCCCACAGTTATATATATCAAAGTTGATTTCCCTGTTTATCATAAATGTTCTGTCTCACTGTAAACTGCTTTAACCCAAGGATAAAGCGGTATAAAAAAAAGCTGTTAAATAAATAAATAAAACAATATGCATTATGCCCATAATCCGCTTGAGTAATTACCTCCTAATTCTCTTACATAATTTTATGTTTGCTTCAAAGAAGTTTAAATCTGTGTATATTGAAAGAAAAGGAATATGGACTCTTAAGTAGCTTGTGCAGGGGGGTGGATTGATGAATCAATATGATCTTGACGTAGCACATGTTCCAGTGGTTCAGTCATCCCCCTGCATTGTAACTGCAGGTTTAAATCTTGGAAAACTGGAAGATCAGGCTTCGCATATGCACATATGTACACATATACTAGCCATACCTCAAAGCTTCTTACAGTTTTATCAATTGAATTCTTCAGCTGTGGCTAAGCCCTTATGAGCAAGTATAGGAAAGTGATTTGGGGGATCCTTTGAGCACTCCTGGGAGGCTTTCTGGACCAAAAGAGTGCAGGTACCACAGAAGCTGGCACTTATATTTTCACATAGAGATATTTGCTGCTTGTTCTGTAATAAGGACCACGATACACTTTCTCACATGCTAGTCAAGTTTTCCTCTTTAAAGGCATAGTGGCAACAAGTATAGGATAAGCTATTTTCAAGTCTTCATTGTAATGAGACACTGTAATTTATTTATTTATTTATTTATTTAGACAGTTTTGTATACCGCCTTATCCTTCAATCAAAGCGGTCACAACACAATTGGGGGATACATTTAACACGCAGGGATGAGACACATACACTAATACTTACAGGGAACATGGGCAGTGGAGGGTTAAGTGACTTGCCCAAGACCACAAGGAGCATCTGTGGGACTAGAAACCCCAGTCCTTCCGGCCCAAGGTTGCTGTCCTCTAGTGGGATTTGAACTCCCGACCTTCCGGCCTGAAGTACCTTGTCCCAACCACTAGGCTACTCCTCCCTATGGAATATAAGATGAGTCTTGGCAATGCAAGCAGAGCTATTAGGTCTTGAAAAAAAGACTTCTGGACATTATGTTATCTCTGGCAGCAAACATTACCCTGCAATCCTGGAAGTAATTTGAGAACATTGAGATGACTGGTGGAAGATGATGTTTACTACCCACAGATATGAAAAGGCTGCAGGAGAAAAGACTAATAGCGTTCACTCGGTAGATAGCATTTGGAAAGCGATAGTGGCACACTTATCAACTTAACTGGGAAGATTAAAGCACCCAGTTTGTAGGATGCATTATACAGTTATCTAATGCCCAGAATGAGTTTATCAATTGTTTGCAGTTGTCTGGATTTTGTTATTGCGTAAAACATAATGAAGAGATGGAACGTAAATGTGTGCATACCCTATGAATGTAAACATGTTTTTATAAAATACAGACACACATTTTAACTCTGCCACAACACCACCCCCAGGAATGCGTATCATAATTTTGTTAGCATGGATACTCTGAGTATTTGGCCATGCAGTTTTATGAGCCATTTTTCATGTGTAAAACATACTGTACGTTACATGTAGAAATGATTTACACATTAACCTCCAAAATTAATTAAAGATAATTATTATAATTTAAATCTAAATGAGAGTGGATGAGTAGAATAGCGGTTACTACTACTACTATTCAGCACTTATAAAGCACCACGCACGCAGCGCTGCACAGCTAACCTACAAGAGGTAGCCAACATACAAGAGAAGTCCCTGCCCATCAGAGTCATGCTCATCAGAGCTTACAATCTAGTTAGAACAGTACATTAGTTAGAACAGTACAGAGCATTAGTAAGTTCTACGCAAGGTATGGTGTGGTACAGTTTGGTCTGTAGTTTGGTCATAGACGATTTTTCATTTAAACTCTGTATTTCCGCATGGTATGAATATGCAAGTGGACTGGCATACGGTTCATTAACGTTGCCTTCTCAAAGATAGTAGTATCATTCATTCATGTTATTGGGGGGAGGTCTCTGATCAGTGATCCCTCCCTGCAAGCATTTTGATTGGCTCTTTTAATACTGATCTTGATTGGAGCGCTTCGTTACAGCTGGGCGAACGTCAGTGGGGCTGGTGTACATAAAGACATCGTTTTCTAAACGAACAAGCTTGATGGCTGAGAGCTCACTACACAGTGGATTTGACCTGAAGCAGGGGGATTATTTTGAACACCCCGAAACGTGACACATCGTATTACTGCTGACTTTGGCGTTATTGTGCAGCCTTCTCAAGATTATTACGATTACTATGATTCAGCTAAGTAACATAATAAAAGCTGTCTCCAAAAAGGGAATAAGATTGTTTTCTTATTTAATAAAATGGACGGGCCACACCGGCGAGAGGTACACTCCTCTTGGCTTGGATGACCTTTCTGACAAAAAAAGTAGTTACATATAATTATTTTGGATAACGGGCTTGTCAATACCGGGTTTTGTCTTTGTAATTGGTCATAGACGTTGACAGGGGTTAGGGTAAGATGAGGAAGGAGTCAGGATCTGAATGCAATGGTGAAGAGGTGGGTCTTCAACCTGGATCTGAAGAGAGCCAGGGAGGATGCCTGGCGCACAGACGCAGGTAGGCTGTTCCAGGCGTAAGGTGCAGCAAGGTGAAAGGAGCGCAGTTGGGAGTTCATGGTGCAAGTGAAAGGCATTGATAGAAGTAATTTGTTAGCGGAGCACAAATTCCGATAGGGGACATAAGGAGAGATAAGAGATAGGAGGCATTGAGGGGCCATAGAGTGAATGCATTTATAGGTCAGCAGGAGAATCTTGAATTGGATGTGGAACTGGACAGGGAGCCAGTGAAGCGACTTGAGAAGAGGAGTAATATGGGCATGGCGGGGCTGGCAGAAGATTAGTCAAGCAGCGTGATTTTGTATAGATTGAAGGGGAAGGAGGTGGCTCACAGGAAGACCAGTGAGGAGTAGGTAGCAGTAATCGAGGCAAGAGGAGATTAAGGAGTGGATAAGTGTTTTGGTAGTGTGTTCAGAGAGGAAGGGGCAGATTTTGCTGATGTTGTAGAGAAAGAAGCGGCAGCTCTTAGCTACAAGCTGGATATGAGCAGAGAAGGAGCGAGAGGTGTCAAAGATAACCCCTAGATTACGGGCCGAGGGAACAGTAGATCCATCCACATGGATTGAGAGAGGGGGAAGTGGGGGGGGGGAGTTAGGTGGAAAGACACGGAGTTCAGTCTTGGCCATCTTCTATTTCAATCGTCAATGAAACATCCAGGCAGCGATGTCCGAAAGACAAGCAGAGATCTTGGACTGGGTTGCCGAAGAAATATTAGGTGTAGAGAGGTAGATTTGGGAGTCATCGGCATAGAGATGGTACTGAAAGCCATGGGAGGAGATAAGCATGCCAAGGCCTTGGTTATAGAGAGAGAAGAGGAGGGGGCCCAAGACAGATCCCTGGGGTACACCTACATGGAGCGGGGTAGGGGAGGAGGAGGAGCCACCAGAGCATACACTGAATGAGCGATGGGAGAGGTAGGAGGAGAACCAGGATAGTACAGAGTCCTTGAAGCCAAGTGAGGAGAGGGTGAGGAGAAGGTTGTGGTCAACGGTGTCAAAGGCAGCAGAAAGGTCAAGAAGGATGAGGATAGAATAGAGGCCCTTGGATTTAGCCAGGAACAGGTCATTTGTGACTTTTGTGAGTGCAGTTTCAGTGGAGTATAGGGGACGGAAGCCAGATTGAAGTGGGTCCAGGAGGGCCTGGGAGTTGAGGAAGTTGAGGCAGTGATAGTGGACTGTTCATTCTAATAGTTTGGATATGAAGGGAAGGAGGGAGATGGGTCGATAGTTAGAAGGGTATGTGGGATCAAGTGAGTGTTTCTTGAGGAGGGGTGTGACAACAGCATGTTTGAAGTCAACGGGGACAGTTGCAGTGGAGAGTGAGAGGTTGAGGATATGCGTGATGGAGGGGGCAATGGTGAGGGGGATGGAATGTAGGAGATGGGTGGGGATAGGGTCTGATGAATAGGTGGTGGGTTTGGAGGAGGACAGAAGGAGTGCAGTTTCATCCTCAGAGATCGGGGGGAAGGAGGAGAGGGTGGCAGAGGGAGGTTGTGTGTGTGGGGGGGATAATTGTGGAGGAGGGGAGGTAGATGGGGGGGTAATCTTGTGGATTTTGTCATGAAAGTAGTCGGCTAGTGTTTGGGCAGAGAGGGAGGGTGGGATCGGGGCCGGGGGGACCTTGAGAAGAGAATTGAGGGTATTAAAGAGACGGCAAGGATCAGAGGCAAGGGAGTTAGTCAGATGGATACAGTAATCTTGTTTGGCAAGTGCTAAGTCTGACTGGAAGAAGCCAAGCTTGAATTTGAAGTGTAGAAGGTCTTCTGGGGAGTGGGATTTGGACCAAGCTCGTTCGGCAGAATGGGCGCAGATGCGTAGATAACGGATTGTGGGTGAAAGCCAGGGTTGGGGAGTAGATCATTTGACAGGACATGGGGTGGGAGGGGTGAGAGTGTCAAGGGCTGAGGATAATGTAGCATTGTATGAAGATAATGCCTCGTCGATGGACTTGGAGGATACAATGGCAGAAAGAGATGGAGAGATGGTGGAGGAGAGAGTCAGGGGATCAATATTCTCAAGGTTTCTAAATAGGTCGGAGGAGACAGAACGAGGTTGGAACGGCAGAAGTTGAAGAGTAAATGTTAAGAGGTGATGGTCAGATGAGGGAAGGATTGATTTGCGGAAGTTTGAAGGAGAGGAGTTGGAGAAGAGTATTAGGTCAAGGCAGTGGCCGTGTAGATGTGTGGTGGCAGTGGAGCAAAGTTGGAGGTCGAACGAGGAGGTAAGAGAGAGGAACTTTGAGGCATGGGGGTCGGAGGGGTTGTCGATGTGAATGTTGAAACTGCCAAGAATAAGAGTGGGGAGGAGGTATCCATAAAGACAGAAAGCCAGGAGTCAAAGTTGGTGAGGAAGGTTGATTTGGATTTGTCCAGTGGAAGATAAATAACAGCTATTCGGAGGGGAAGTGGTGAGAGGAGGCGAATGGAGTGGACTTCGAAGGAGACGAGGGAGTGTGATTGGGGTGGCAGGAGGGGTTGGAATTAGCAGGAGGGAGAGATTAGGAGGCCAATGCCACCACCACGACCAGTAGATCGAGGCATATGGGAGAACTGGTAGCCCCCATAGCAGAGAGAGGCAATGGATGCGGTGTCATCTGGGGGGAGCCAGATCTCGGTCAAGGCAAGAAGCTGTAGGGCATTGGAGATGAAAAGGTCATGAATAAAAGGGTTTTTTTTTATGACTGAGCATGCGTTCCATAGGGCACATGAAAATGGGAGAGTGGAGGGGGGGAGGAGAGGGATATGGGTAAAGTTGGATAAGTTACGTGTAGATTTCTTATCAGAGTAGCATGGGGGTCTATTTCTAGGGTAATGCTGAGATTTAGGGGGAGGAGGGTGTGGGTGGGTGTGTCTGGGTGAGTGTGCTCTCCAAGAGGGACATGAGGGAGGGGAAATGAGGGGTAAATTGATGGTATCGGGTAGGTTATGGGAGGGATTATTTTTTGGGGTAGGGTTGGAGTTGATATCTATGGATAAGTGAATGTGGGATGAATGAGGGAGGGCGGAAGGATGGAGGAGCGGGCTGTGGATGAGATTAGATGGGGTATGCGAGGGACTTTTTTTAGTGTGAGAAAGAAATCAGGGAGGGGCCAGGGTTTGGATTGATATCACCAGATGAGAGAAGGAGAAGGAATATTAGAGACTGAGGTATAGCGGAGATAGTATGGTGGAAGCGAGGGTGGAGTTGCCTTAAAGAGAGGGGGGCTGGTTGAATGCAGGGGATTGTGTGAAGAAGCTCAAGAGCAGGTGCAGGGCTAGGGGGCAGAATGGAGGGAGAAGTGAGGAAGATAGAGAGGGGGATGGTTGAATGCGGGAGATGGTGTTAGGAAGCTCAAGGGAAGGTGCTAGGCTAGGAGGCAGAGTGGAGGGAGAAGTGAGGAAGGTAGGGGAGGGGAGGGGAAGAAGAGGGAGGGTGTTGGTAAGAGGGGAGGCAGTTGGGGATTATAATGAAGAGGAGGACAATGAGATGTGGGGCCATGGTAGTGGACAGCAAGGTCTGAGCAAGCAATGAGCAGCAGGGTTGTGACAAGCAATGGGTAGCAAGTTCTAGGCAAATAATGGGTAGCAAGTAATAGGCAGACAAGCAGGCAGTGGGTAGCAGTTCAATGCAAGCAATGGGTGGCAAGCAGAGGATAAACAGTGGATAACAGTTCTATACAACAATGGGTAGCAGTACTATGCAACAATGGGTGGCAACAGTATGCAACAATGGGGGCAACAGTGGTGGGGAGCAGGGCAGAGGATAAGCAGTAGATAACAGTTCTATACAACAATGGGTGACAGTACTGAACATAAGAACATAAGATATGCCATACTGGGTCAGACCAAGGTCCATCAAGCCCAGTATTCTGTTTCCAACAGTGGCCAATCTAGGTCATATGTACCTAGCAGTTTCCCCAAGAGACACAAGTTCCACAATGCTTGTACTGGGTCAAGCATTGATATCTTCGGTCACTTCTTAATAATGGCTTATGGACCTTTCCTCCAGGAACTTGTCCAAACCTTTTTTAAACCCAGCTACACTAACAGCCTTTACTACATCCTCCGGTAACAAATTCCAGAGTTTGATTACACGTTGAGAGAAAAAATATTTTCTTTTATTAGTCTTAAATAGTTTACCCTGTAGCTTCATTGCATGTCCCCTAGTCTTTCTATATTCTGATAACGTAAACAATTGATCTATGTTTACCCGTTCCACTCCGTTCATTAATTTATAGACTTCTATCATATCTCCCCTCAGCCGTCTCTTTTCCAGGTTAAAGAGTCCTAACCTTTTTAGCCTTTCTTCATAGGAGTATCCTTCCATCCCCTTTACCATTTTGGTGGCTCTTCTCTGAAAACCTTTTCTAAAATCGCTATATCCTTTTTAAGATACGGCGACCAGAATTGCACACAATATTCAAGGTGCGGTCTCACCATGGAATGATATAGAGGCATTATAATATCTTTTGTTTTATTTTCCATTCCTTTCCTTATCATACCTAGCATTCTATTTGTTCTCTTGGCCGCTGCTGCACACTGGGCTGAGGGTTTTAACATGGTATCCACAATGACGCCTAAATCTTTTTCCTGGGTGGTGGTTCCTAATGTGGAACCTTGCATCGTGTAACCATAGTTTGGGTTGTTCTTCCCTAGGTGCATAACCTTGCACTTGTCCACATTAAATTTCATCTGCCATTTTGATGCCCAGTCTTCCAATTTATCAAGATCCTCTTGCAATTTTTCACAATCCTCTTAGGTTTTAACAACTTTAAATAGCTTTGTGTCATCTGAAAATTTGATAACCTCACTCGTTATTCCACTTTCCAGGTCATTTATGAATATGTCAAAAAGCAGCGGACCCAGAACAGATCCCTGGGGTACACCACTATTCACCTTTCTCCATTGGGAAAATTGGCCATTTAGCCCTACCCTCTGCTTTCTATCTTTTAACCAGTTCCTGATCCACAATAGTACACTGCCTCCTATCCCATGACTCTTTAGTTTTGTCAAATGTCTCTGATGAGGGACCTTGTCAAAGGCTTTCTGAAAGTCCAGATACACAATATCAACTGACTCACCTTTGTCCACCTGTTTATTCACTCCTTCAAAAAAACATAACAGATTAGTAAGACAAGATCTTCCTTGACTAAAGCCATGTTGGCTGTCTCCCATTAGGTTGTGACTATCTACATGCTGAGTAATTTTATTCTTTATGATGGTTTCTACCATTTTTCCTGGTACTGACGTCAGGCTCACCGGTCTGCAGTTTCCCGGATCACCCCTGGAACCCTTTTTAAAAATTGGTGTTACATTGGCGATCCTCCAATCTTCAGGTATTAGAGATGATTTTAATGATAGTTCACAGATTACTGATAGCAGGTCTGCAATCTCATATTTCAGTTCTTTCAACACCCTTGGATGTATACCATCTGGCCCAGATGATTTGCTACTCTTCCGTTTATCTAATAGTTGTAAGACATCTTCCCGATTTGTCGATATTTCCTTCAATTCTTCCGCACCTTTAAATACTACTTCAGTCATGGGTAACATCCCTACATCTTCCTCAGTAAAGACCGAAGCAAAGAATTCATTCAGTCTCTCCGCTATTGCCTTGTCGCCTCTTAGTGCTCCTTTAACCCCTTTATCATCTAATGGACCAACTGACTCTCTCACAGGTTTTTTGCTACGAATGTATTTGAAAAGGTCTTTATTTCGCGTTTTTGCTTCCGCAGCAAGCTTCTTCTCAAATTCTCTCTTTGCCTGCCTTATCAATGCCTTGCATTTGACTTGCCAGTGCTTGTGCTGTTTCCAGGTTTCGTCGTTTGGCTCTTTTTTCCATTTCCTGAAAGATGCTTTTTTGGCAACAACAGCCTCTCTGACCTCTGTGCAACAACAGGGCAACAGTATGCAAACAATGGGTAGCAGTACTATGCAAACAATGGATAAGCAATGGATAACAGTTCAATGCAACAATGGGTAGCGATACTATGCAAACAATGGGTAGCAATTCTAAGCAACAATGGATGGCAACACTGTGCAAAACAATGGGTGGCAATGGGTTCTATGCAAACACTGGTAAGCAAGTTCTAAGCAGGCAGTGGGAAGCAAGTTCTATGCAGGCAATGGGACGCAAGTTCAATGCAACAGTGGGGGGCAAGATCAATGCAGGTCATGGGAAGCAAGTTCAATGCAAGCAATGGGAGGCAAGTTCTATGCAAACACTGGGATGCAAGTTCTATGCAGGCAATAGGAAGGAAGTTCTATGCAAACACTGGGAAGCAAGTTCTATGCAGGCCATGGGCAGCAAGTTCAATGCAGGCAATGGGAGGCAAGTTCAATGCAGGCAATGGGAGGCAAGTTCAATGCAGGCCATGGGAAGATGTTCAATGCAGGTAATGGGAAGCAAGCTCTATGCAGACAATGGGATCATGTTCTAAGCAGCCTGTGGGTAGCAAGATCTAGGCAATCGATGAGAAGCAGCAAGGACTATGCAGGTGTGGGAAACAAGAGGAATAGCAGGGTTCCTGGGATTGGGTTTGGTGGTTTGCGCCAGGGCGCTCTTGGACCTCACCTAGCCCTCAGGCGCGGGGCACCTGATGGTGCTCTCAAGCTGAAGGGCCGCTAGGGAAGTGTGTGGCGTGCTTTGATGCGCCCGATGGGGTGCTCCAATGCGCCCTATGGCATGCTCCGATGCACCCAACGGCACTCCCAATTAGCCCGCCATGTAATTTCCCCACCTAAGGGCCACGCCAAAGGGCCCTCTGGCGAGGCCCTCGGGTGCGGGCCTGCCAGGCACAGGTGCGCCGGGAGGCGCTTCCTTTATGTGCTGGAGGGCCGAAGAGTAGATCGGCCCTGATTGGCCGCTGTATGGAGAGCAGAGAAGGTTGCAGCCTCGCACTCCTCTTCCCGCCACCGATCGTGGAGTCCAGGTGTGATGGTGTGCTGCGATGGCACCAGGAGGCGCTTCCTTTATGTGCTGGAGGGCCGGAGAGTAGATCGGCCCTGATTGGCCACTGGATGGAGAGCAGAGAGGGTTGCAGCCTCGCGCTCCTCTTCCCGCCACCGATTGGGGAGTCCAGGTGTGATGGTGTGCTGCGATGGCGCCAGGAGGCGCTTCCTTTATGTGCTGGTTAGATCAGCAGCTTATGACCAAAGAGAGCAGGACTTGAATCTCACTGCATTCCATGTGACCTTAGACAAGTCACTTTACCTTCCATTGCCTCAGGTGCAAACTTAAATGGTAAACTCTCTGGAGACAAGGAAATGCCTACTGTACCTGACTGTAACTTGCCTTGAACTGCTAAGAGAAATGTATGAGATAAATACTACTAAATAAATGCAATCTGTAAAATAGATTAAAACAGAAAAAAACAAAAAGTACAGCTAATTTTGCACTAAGGAGCCTATTTACTAAGATATGTCTAATTTTTCATTTGCTTTGCAGTAACTGTTGGAAAGCATGTCCACTATCTGCCTTGCAGGTACCACACAGGGAAGACATTAACCGTATGTGGCAGCTTGACCACAACCCCCCCCCCCCCCAGGAGATAGCATGGTAACTTCATTTGCACTATCTGCCAATGCAGTTACCATGGTCCACTGCTCCCCTCTTCTGATAGCACCTCTGACTTCTTCCCAATCACTCCCCATACCCCACCTCAGTTCCCTTGGCACTACCAGGAATGTCCCTGGTGTATCAGTATGTAGGGGAGGAGTGATCCCTGGACACTCCTGCCACACCATTATACCAGGTATAAAATATCTGCTCTGCCATCTAGCAGTAGTTTTGTGGAACTCCCACTAGTAGTCAAGCTGTCACATTTAATCTGACAACTTGACCCACTAGTGGTAGTAGCTTGAGAATTAGTGGCATGTTTACTAAACAGCATTAGCTATTAACGTGGTAGATAGTGTGGCATGCTTGGCAAGCGCTATCAGCTAAGGTGAGACAAATGAAGAAAGTGTGGCGATATTCTTTGCTAGCTGCAGAACATGGGTTAGCTGCATGCATTGGCAGGATGAGGACAGAGTGGGTATGTCTGCATATCAACAGTGCACGGCAAGTGTCAGATATGCAGACAGCATGGGTGCAACTAACATCATCTCAATGGGTGGGTTTAGCTGCATCCCAGTTGCTGTCTGACCGTAACTCTGCATTTTTGTGTGATATCTGCTGAAGGAATGCTGTGAACACCCCCAAGAGATACTACATGGCTTCTGTCATTAGTGTGGCACTATTTGCATTAAAATGTCATGTTAGCTGCAAAAGCCTAATGGGGGACTTAGCCAGCAATTGTCTTTCCTGTGTACAGAGGTGGATAGAGCGGAAATGGTTATGAGGCTGCCGATGGCAAAGCTAGTAGCCCTGAAAAAGGTGGTTTAGGCCACATTAAGGGCAAGAAAGGTTACCCTGACACAAATTCAGTCCCTGATAGAGCACTTGAACTTTGCCTGCACAATTCAAAAGGTGTGAGGAGGAATTACCACTTTATCAGAATAAATAGCATTGGATCCCTTTATAGCAACAGGATAAAATCAAAATAAGCATAACTATTGCTTGTATCTCCACAAACAGGGGTGCCCTACATGGAGCAGTGGGTACACCCCTAAACAAAGGTATGGGGAGGGGTGACCTGCACAGAGCAGTAGGTGAACTCTTGCCACCTTGCAGGGCAAACTAGATGGACCATACTAGTTTTTATCTGCCGTCATATAATATGTTACTATGTTACTATCTGGTAATATGGGAGAGCATCCTGGGGAAGTATAATGGCAGGAACATATGGAGGGAGAGGCTAGCCAATAACACAGAAATGGAGCTGTTCACCAATGCAGCAGGAAATAATGGTTTTGGCATATACTTTATAGGGAGATGGTGCCAGGAAAATGGCCCCCTGAATGAATATAACGAGGGACATATGATTTTTGGAGTTGTTCCCCATAGTGGTAGCATTAGCAATGTGGGAAATAGAGATTGAGAACAGAACAGTTTTCCAGTCAGATAATGCGGCTGTTGTGTTTGCCATAAACAGGCATCTAGATGGCCAGGACTGAGAGACCAAGGAATTTATTTTAACCTGCCTTCTCTAACAACTACACATGCAACAGCCTTCATTGATGCTATGAAAGATCTGGGATACAATCAGATTATTGAATCACCTACCCACATCAAGGGAAGCACACTTGACCTGATCTTCGCCCCACAGATAGCAACAAATATAGCTCACCACTTTGCCACATCAATAACTTCAGTACCCTGGTCTGATCATGATCTTATCACATTTCAGATACCCACCATCCATCAGACTAACAGCACTATCAAGGCACAAGCCCCACCGAGCTCTCTATCTACACGTTTTAAGCCTTTTGTTAAGGATAAAGCCCTTGAGGAAATCTTACCTCGCCTTATTATCACACTATCTGACCCAGATAAACTAGTTTCCAACTGGGACCACGCCCTTAAATCAGCTGCCTCCCTTCCAACCACAAGAATAAACATCAAGAAGCGAGAACATGCTCCATGGTACACCAATGACCTTAGAGCGTCGCTCCTTCACTTACGTAAACTAGAGAGACACTGGCGCCACGCCCGGTCCCCTGAATCTCTACGTATATACACCTCTTATCTACAATCTCATCGGGCAATGACGATGGAAAAAAGAAAACAATACCATGCAGATATTCTAAAGCGATCACTTAACAAACCCCATGATCTGTTCAGCATAGTTAAGTCCCTAACAGGTGACCCAGCTCCCGCCCAAACAACTATGCCTCACCCACAAGATTATGCAAACTACCTACAATCAAAGATAATCCAAGCCAACAAGTTATGAACCTGCACAATCTCCTCTACTACATGTAAAACCCCTCTACTCAAATTTTGCGAAGTATCCAATAAAGAAATACAAGATATTATCACATCCATTAATCTTACCACTGCTCCTAGTGACCCATGTCCAGCTAGTTGGATCAAAGAATTACGCCAAGAACTTAGTCCCGCTATAAGCAGAATCACAAACCAATCCCTCTCCATAGGATCTTTCCCACAAAGCCTGAAATTTACTTCAATCCGCCCATTATTAAAAAACAACAAACTTGATTCCTCCAAAGTTGAATCCTTTCACCCAATATCAAGCATCCCCCTACTCGCCAAAATCATTGAAAAGGTAGTTCAACGACAAACCCAACAACATATTGACGATGTAGCTCCACTGGATCCATCTCAACATGGCTTCAGAGAAGCTTATGGTGTCGACACCATCCTCACAACTCTCTTCAATGATCTAGTTACAGGACTTGATAACATCCGCCAGGGATTTGTCCTCATTTTCATGGATATTGCTGCAGCCTTTGATTCAGTCAACCATGAAACTCTGATAGTCCGTCTTGTGGAGAAAGGAATACAAGGCTCAGCTATAGCATGGTGCAAGTCCTACCTATCTAACAGATGGCAACAAGTCAGAACAGGTCCCATGACTTCTGACCCATTCCCTCTCAATCAAGGTGTACCTCAGGGTTCATCCCTATCTGCATTAATGTTCAACATATATATGCAACCAATTTGTAGCCTAATCCGCTCCTTCAACATCCAGTGCCTAGTCTATGCAGACGACGTCCTAATCTAC
Organism: Ichthyophis bannanicus; assembly: GCA_033557465.1. Lineage (NCBI taxonomy): Eukaryota > Metazoa > Chordata > Amphibia > Gymnophiona > Ichthyophiidae > Ichthyophis > Ichthyophis bannanicus. The sequence goes on from CM066032.1 coordinate 1,631,915,176, forward strand.
TCACCATTCCTTATTGATCAACCTGACTTTTCACCTATATCAAGCTGCTTCGAAGCTGTATCACAATGGCTTACAACACAAAATTTAAGGATCAACCATAGTAAAACAGATGTCTTATTCCTCACCAAGAACCAGATGTTCTCCCCACCCCCCACATTAAAAGTAAACAATATTGAGTTGATAGCAAAATCAACTATCCGCTATCTCGGCATCACGCTTGACCAACGACTCGACATGTTTACACATGTGAAGAACATCACAAAAGCAATTTACCATAAGGTCCGGATACTACGTCACCTGTGCCCCCTATTGGACTTTAATGACTACCGAACTATCTTCCAAGCTTTGGTGCTCCCACATCTAGACTTTGGTGCTCCCACATCTAGACTTTATCCTTCATGGCCTCCCTCAGTCAACACTAGGACCTCTTCGCCTTGCAATGAATGCTGCAGCAAGGGTACTTGCAGGTACATCAAGAGCTAAACATATAACCCCAGTCATGATGGATCTCCACTGGCTTCCACTTCAGGCTAGAATCCAGTATAAGTCCCTAGTACTAACATTCAAAGCCCTAAGGAACCAGATCACCTCACCCATCAGCAAACTCATTCAAAGACGGCCGTTCAACAGGATCAGGAGATCTAATCAAGCAAACACTCTAGAGATCCCCAACATTCTAACTAAGTGCAAAAAGGCTACTGCCAATAGAGCCTTCTCCCTATTTGCACCCATGACCTGGAATGCCCTCCCCACTGAGCTCCGTTCCACCCCAGACCTATTGTCATTTAGAAAAGCCCTCAAACAACATCTTTTCCTCATCCATTACCCAGAATCCAATCCCAGAAACAACCACACATCCTCACATCCTACACCCTACTCCACCCCACCCAAAATCCAACACTATAAAGAAAATGACTAGCTCTACCACCATATCCCCTCTCTTATTTATTATTGGTACTGATCACACATCTTATTGATTAAACCTCTTATAAATATGTTGAAACCAAGCTATACTATATGTATAATTTCTCACCATACTATATGTATAATTCCTCACCATACTCCATGAATAATTACTCTGTAATTAGTTACCCCTGTTACCTCCAGGTTATCTCGTCCATATTCAATGTAAAAACTCAATTGTCGTGTGACATTGCAGTATGTTTTTTGTTCAATTGTAAACCACACTGATTTTAATAGCGCGGTATATAAGAGAAGTAAATAAATAAATAAATTAGGAAATCGGCATTATTCAGCTTAGAACTAAATTCCCTTATCTTAGTCATCCATGTACTATGTGAAACAAATGACCTTGTAGACACCCTTTATTGCTTTCAGCTGGTTTGTTTCAGACACCTCACTCCTGCAGCCATCTGGGAGACAATGAGGATGCAGAGCAGGATGTGGAACAGTGGACCAAAAGGGCCAGCGAGTTGCTACACAGCTCACCATCAAGAAGTACATGGCAGATGTACTTGAGGGATGGAAACAATGGGAGCTGTTCTCGAGCAGTGGCGAGAGTACCCGTCATTACGCTGATAAATTCTGCATATCATTATTTTAATGAATAAGATGTTAGAGCCTGATCAAGCATGCATATTAGAACTAGATATTTTACGAAGTTGTCCTGCTGCTTCTAGAACAACTTAGTAAATAGATCCCTCAGAGACATTTTTATTCTCTGTGGACCTCGCATTAAATCTTGTCTTATAATTCAAGATAATTTTAGAGCAAAAAATGATCTTCAACCACAGAGCTACAGAAATATTTTTTGTTAAATATGATGAACAATACATGATGGTGATTAGCAGTATGCTAAGTGCATGGTCAAAGCTGTTTAAGATGGATATTTCTCCTTTATTATGCATCTAAACTTTTTACTACTGAGGTAGGAATGAAAATAATAAATCTGCTAATACATTCCTAATAAAGGTGTAGGAATAATAGCTTACATAAGCACAGAATAGCACAATAACTTTTTGTCATAATGCAAAATACTTATTAAGGTCAAGCATAAAATCTGAGATCAGCATGCTGAATTTTACAGCACTGAATCTTTAAGGGTTGTTTACCGTGTGTTCGTTTCCAAAACATAGCATGGGGGTTTTGCTCAACCTGTGCCAAAAAATGCGGGCATACAGGGCATATGCCCAAGCAGTTAGTATGTATCATCTCTGTTCTAGGCTGTTTGCTGTGATTACCATGGTACAGATACTGCCACCCATTGAGCTGGCGGTAAGTGCACCATGCTAACTGCGGCATTGATGCCGAGCAGGTGCTAATGATGCTTCCCCTAGCCGCAATGCAGTCACTGCCAACATTCAACCCCAAGCCTACACAGTCTGCAGCCCAACCTCTGCCAAGCGGTTAGCATGACTGCATTTTTAGCTCATGGTAATGGTTACCATAGCAGGCTTAGCATACGGCAAGCCCCACACTAACCATTAGCTTGATTTAGTTAAAATGTCTCTTAACACTAGAAGCCCCAAAAGGCATTTTACCTAGAAACCCCAAAGTGTGTCAATTGACGCATTATCATGACTGCTTTTAGCATGAAATGCAGATGTGAATTAATTTGAAGTTACTTATTTGTTTAATACATGCAGTATGTGACATCATTACATGACATCATCGTGTGTTTATTGGTTTGTAATTTCAGAGTAAAACTGGAAACTGTGATTGATTTAAAACCAAAATTTACTCTGTTACACAGGTATGTACAATGTCGTGACTTTCAAACATGCCCTAGAACAGGCTGACACTCCGGAACTTTTAGCGTATTGCTTCCTCCCTGAAATTTTATTCATTTTTTTCTACGATTCTATGTACAGAATGCCCAGACATCGTAAGAAGACAGCAGTGCCTAGATGTGCTGGTGCAAAATCAGTTGATCTGTTGCCAGCTGTGGCTACCGCTTCAATGCAGAAAACGAGAGAACTGCGTCCGCAGCGCATGACAGCAGCACAAGCACTTGCCAAGCTGCAAGATATTTTGGAAATTGACAGTGGCTCTGATTCGACTGAATCAGAGTCAAACGTTGACCTACATGTTACAGGTTGTGCAGGCGTAAAGGATTTGACTGGTTCAGACTACAGCAGAAACACTGATGAAAGTGATGATGATGCTCATTATCCAATAATCGCTGAAAACAAGAGCAGGACGACAGGGTCAACAGTGGTAGCAAAAGATGGGACTGAATGGAAGATCATATCACAAGGTGAAAGCAGTGGCAGATTGCAGGCCCAAAATGTATTCACTGCTAAAAGTGGGGTTACTGCATATTGTCGTAATGTTGAAATACCAGTGGATGCATTTAGATTGATCATTGACCCCGGTTTTGTGAGTCACATCAGGAGCTGCACTGCGGAGTATGCCCGTTTATCAGACCCATCATGGGATGTAGCTGAAGATGAAATAGAAGTGTTTCTGGGACTAGCATATCTAAGAGGTTTCATGAATGCCAAAAACTTTCCAATTGATTTGATGTGGTCCGAAACTTATGGCTGTACAGCATTTAGGCAAACAATGTCACAAAATAGATACAAAGAAGTAAAGAAATTCATGTGATTTGATGTCAGAGCTTCGCGGCAGGAAAGAGTGAAGTGTGACAAATTCGGCCTAATGACATGGGTGTTATCCAGATTTGTTGATACGAGTCAAAAGTGTTGTGTACCAGAAGAATCACTTACTGTAGATGAAAAACTATTCACAATGAAAAGCAGATGCAAATTCACGCAGTACATGCTAAATAAGCCAGATAAATTTGGAATAAAGTTCTGGATCTTGGCAGAATTCCAGTCCAAATACTGTTTGAATGTGAAACCATATACTGGGAAAGATGATGAAAGAGTTGGCAGTTTAGGAATGCATGTGGTCATGACTCTAATGCAGCTATATTATCAGCGAGGATACAACGTTACGGTTGATAATTTTTTTACGAGCCGTGACCTCGCTGAGAAACTATTGGAGAAGTGCACTTCGTGGTCGGGACCATTCGTCTGAATCACAGAGAACTACCATCACTTACAAAACTCAAACTGTACCAATCCAAGTTCTACACCAATGGATCAATGACCATAGTACAGTACCAGACGAAACAGAAGAAGACTGTTGCCGTTTTGACAACTTTGCACAAAGGTGCGATATGTGAAATCTGTAGCAAGCTGAAGCCTGAAAGTATGTTGTACTACAAGAAGAATAAATGCGGTGTTGACATGCTGGACTCAATGTGCCTTCAAATGTCCACCAAATCTGCATGTCGTAGATGGACACTAGCCATTTTCTTCAATATTCTTGACTTGGTGGCCATCAATACCTGGCTTATTTTCTGCAAGCAAACCGGTGTCACCATGCCAAGGAGACAGTTTCTTCACATACACTGTTGAAGCAGCTACGACAAACCTGTGCTGCTCGACGTTCGTACTCCGAGTCAATGCCAACCACTGTTAAGACAAACAAACTGGCAAAGCGAGTAACGTGTGCAGTCAAGGCCAACTGCAAACAAAATCGCACTGTCACGCTGTGTGATAAATGTAAGCGTCCAGTTTGCAGACAGTGTCTGTCGACAATCTGCACCAGCTGCGCATAGACTCTAAATGTACAATAGAAAACCATACATGCTTATCCTGTTTGTTCGTTAACTGACATGGACTTTGCAGTTACTTTTGAATTTACAGTTACTTTTAAATTTAATTAACACTGTTCTTATGTTAGTCATTGTAAGAAAACTTGTGAAAACCACTCAATTTTCTTGGTTGCATCAATTGACGTACTTTGGGGCTTCTAGGTACAAATTCATTTTTGCTCTAGGTAGCGCATTTGTCATTAATTTTCAGTGCACATATTTGAACATCTTGACCTCGCTAACAAAGTCATGGAACATAACTGATATGGTTCTAGCATTGGCGCTGGAATACAACTTCGAAGATGCATTTGCATCAACTGACGTATTTGGGGCTTCTAGTGTTAAGTATAGTTAATAATTGTGAAGCAAAATATTTTTTCAATAGAATTCCAGCGAGTTTCAAAGCAAAACTAATATTGGAAGATATTTTTTTGCCTTTTGGGGTTTCATTCTCAGGTGACACTAATTAAGTGCTTGGCCTTTCAACAGAATCAAGCTTTTATTGTGCTGCATTATTTACAAATCAGCTTTGCATAGGAATACAGCAGTTCCATAAGATTTGCTGTTACAGTGCATTGCAAAACTATTCATCCTCTCTGAGTTTGTCCTATTTTGTCGCATTACAACCTGGAATTAAAATGCCTATGACTTTGAAGGTGCAAAATATCCTTTATTGTGACACAAAAAATAATTAAGACAAAAAAACCCCCTGAAAGCAGGAGTGTACAAAGTCAATACAATGTACAGCCACCTTTTGCTGCAATTACAAGTCCCGTGGGATATGTCTCTATTAGCTTAGCACATTTAGCCACTAGGATTTTCACCCATTCCTTAAGTAAAGCCACAGATTCTCAATTGGATTGGGTCTGGGCTTTACTAGGCCATTCCAAGACATTTAAATGTTTCCCTTTAAACCAGCTTAAGCAGTGTACTTAGGATCATTGTCCTGCATTCGTCCCAGTCTCAAATCTCTGGCAGACTGAAACAGGATTTCCTCAAGAATTGCCCTGTATTTAGTGCAATCCATCATTCCTTCAATCCTGACTAGTTTTCTTGTCCCTGGTAATGAAAAACATCCCCACAGCATGATGCTGCCACCACCATGTTTCACTGTGGGAATGGTTTCCTCGGGGTGAGGGGAAGGGTTGGGTTTATGCAACACATGGCATTTCCCATGATGGCCAAAAGTTCATTTTTGTCTCGTCTGACCAGAGAACTGTCCTCCATGTGTATGGGGGGTCCACCACATACTGTTATGCAAACTCCAAATGTGTTTTCTTATTTCTTTCTTTAAGCAATGGATTTTTTTCTGGCCACTCTTCCATAAAGCCCCACTCTGTGGAGTGTATGGCTTAAAGTGGTCCTATGGACAGATACTCCCATCTCCGCTGTGTATTTTTGCAGCTCCTTCAGTGATATCCTTGATGCCTTTGTGGCATCTCTGATTAATGCCCTCCTTGCCTGGTCTGAGTTTTGGTAGGTGGCCTTTTCTTGTCAGGTTTGTAGTGGTGCCATATTCTTTCTATTTTGTTATAATGGATTTAATGGTACTCCATGGGATACTCAGAATTTAGGATATTTTTTTATAATGCAACCCTGATTTATACTTCTCCACAACTTTGTCTCTGACCTGTTTGAAGTGCTCCTTGGTCTTCATGTTGCTTGCGTAGTGGTGTTGCAGAGACAGGGGCCTTTCAGAGCAGGTATATTTATACAGGCATCATGTGACGGATCATGTGATACTGACTGCATACAGGTGGACCCTAATCAACTAATTATATGACTTCTGAAGTTAATTGGTTGGACCAGATCTTATTTAGGGGTTTCATAGCAAAAGGGATGAATTCATATGTACTCACAACATTTTAGTTTTCACTTGTTTTTTTATATATACAAGGTATTTTATTGTCATTTCACTTCACCAATTTGGACTATATTGTTAGGTCCATTACCTAACATCCAAATGAACCTCTATTTTCATTTCAGGCTGTACATAAAGCTACAAAACAGGACAAAAACCAAGGGGATGAATACTTTTGCAAGGCACTGTATATTCAATTGAACACAAACAGAAAATGGGGGACCATAGCCGTAAATCAAGAATGCCCTTAAGAGACAATTTTATTGGAGGGACCTGACTCAGCTGCGTTTCATCAACATGTCTGTGTCAGGGGTCTTCAAAGGGCAACTTGAAATCAATAAATAGTAGTGCTGTGGCTTCACAATGGCTCTACAAATAAATATGTCCATGTGCAAAACTCATCAGCCAGTTCTGGAACAAACAGCTTCAGGTAACCCCATTCCCAGAATGTTGGATCCCTCCAATAAAACCATCCTTTAAAGGTCATTCTTGGTTTATGGCTGTGGTCCTTCTCCATTTTCTGTTTGTTTTCATTTGGACTGGTCCAAAGAGAAGAAATCCCTTCTCCTTTGTTCTATATCCCTGTTATATTCAGTGCCATTATTTGTCTACCACATGGATTAAGCAGAAGTGTTTTTTTTACACTGAAATTATGAAGTCTAGTAAACATGTCCCTTAGATAACTTGCAAAGAATAAAAAGAAAAACAAGTTGCTACTTATTTTTCAAGTTGCAAGTTCAATAAACTCAACAAACTCAATTTCATAGGCAAGGAAAGACTCTCAATATAGCAGCATATTTTACAAGATCTATCAAATAAGCCCTCTTGAATTATAGCTAATTTTTATTGGCTCACATTTTAGCCAAACAATAAATGCTTGCCAATTAAATGCAATCCATTTTTATGTATTTAATGGGCTTGCTTTAAAACCCATGCATCAATTGTAAAAAAATTCTTGTCCACCCACATTTGCCTTAGTTCAAAGCTCCTACATGTTTCAAACCATCTAAATCTTTGGTCCTGTGTCAGGGGGTTACATTATCTGAATTGTAATTTCAAAATATTCAATGCCTGTGCATCGATGGAATTAAGCATCATGTTCAACTCTAGATTCCAACTCTTATCACTCAGCATTCTACAGCTCCTTTGATTTTCTGCAATCCAAATAGGACTGTATTTTTTTCATTGAATCTTAACTTTAAAGCATTTGACTACTCTTGAACTCTCTTAGAATATTTCTCAATCTGTAAATTCTGTTAGGGATATCTATTGTGTTACCAATAAGTGTGTCATCTGCAAAAAGGCAAACCTTTTCTTGTAATTTCTAGCTAGCACGAGGATCTCAGAAAGTGAGCGAGAGAGGGTGGAATGGGGGTGTGGTCAGCCACAGAGACGTAAAAAGCATATTCCGGAAAGACCCATGTATATATTAAGTGTTTCCTGGAAATGTCCATGTTATTCTGTGCTGAAACATGGACTAAGGCCACGACTTTAAAAAGAATTATACTCTTCTCTGCAATGCGGCCCACATTGAAGAATGATTGTGACAAGCATGTCATGAACTGGTGTGACTGCAGTCTGAAAAAATGCAAGATGAATTCTTAAGGTACAGGGAACAGAGGTGAGGGAATGTAAGGTATAGACACAGAAATATTAAGAAGAGCATTAGTGGCTATTCAAGCTATGAACTAATGTGCTGTTTGTGTTAAAGAAACCAATCTATTGGACCCTAACAAGTCCCAAATTCAGAAAAATGGGACTGCTGATGCAGGGATAGAATAGGCGTGAGCAGGGAAAGGATTCCTTTTTGGGTGAGAAACGGAGATCATATTTGGTACCCCTTGTGATAATGTTATGTCATAGCTGTTATGTATAGCTTCAGGGCATCTTTTTGGCAGAATCATGTTTTGTGACAGAAAAGGAGGGTGTGTATGTGTGTATGGTTTGAGGGGTGCGGGGGGAAGGAATCTGGTATGCTCATCTGCAATTTATGGGGACACGAAAGCCTGGCCAAAACCTGGACCATATGGATTACCGCAGCATCACCAGGTGCCAATGTGATTGGGCAGTCAAACTCAGAGAGGGTTCACCATAGCTAAATGTCAAAACATATCCCTATCAATGCTAAGGAACCCTCAGAATAAGGGCACAACTGTGAAAACAACACTAATGCATGCCCAAAATGCATATTTTCTGGGACCAATGGTTGAGCATGTATTAGTGCTGCTTGCACTGCTGAATGCCTGCATTCTGAGGGTCCCTATTATTGACAGGGATATGTTTTGACTTTGAGCCATAGGGAACCTCTACTGATTCCTTTTGGATCATTTTATACAGGGTACTCTAATAAGATCAGATATTGTTGACAGTGTGATAGAGCAGCTGTACATCCACTGTGCCTGACATTGGGAGACACGACTGATATAATGCCAACATTCCCTGGATTGTCCCATGCAGCCTAAATCCTTAGCCAGGCCAGGATCAATGACAGCTGTGAAAGTGGTGATATATCTGGAGTCTGACACCTTGGTGTGATAGCACAGGGATTCCCTCTCCCATGCCCACACAGCCCTGACCAGGGGAGCAGTGCCACAAAGCTGGCTGTGGGAATGAAGAAAAGATTGCCCAACAGGTAGCAGATGCATCAGTCATTGAAGAAATGCCACCACAGGTAAAAATCACCCTCTCTTAGATCCCACAGCCCACAACTCTTCCTTCTTTGGTCTCTATTCATTTTCCTATCACAAAGGTAAGTCAGGTTTGAATCCCACTGCTGCGCTTTGTGATCTTGCGCAAATCACTTAACCCTTCATTACCTCAGGTACAGACTTAGATTGTAAACCTTCTGGGGACAGGAAAATGCCCGAGTGGAACTCACCTTGACCTTATGAGACAGGCATGAATGAAATCCAGTTCCCATTATCCCCTTTCTGAGACAGCTCACAGAACCTGTTTTTCCCCAGTCCTTGCATTGCAGAACTCAGCCCAATATAGCTGTACCCTATTCATGGGACTCACTGAACCACATCTCTAACATAAAAAATAAGTAAATATACCCCCAACATTAGAGCTTGCAGATCTGGACTTTTGTTTACCGAACTAAGGTACCTTATCGCGCGTTAAAGCGCCATTATCGCGCGGTAATGTACCTTACCGCGCGATAACGGGACGTGGCGCAAATAGCGTTCTTTAGTAAACATGCCCCTATGTATATTTGTGCTTCTAGCTTTTTATTATTTTAATTGTCTTTTATACTGTTTTTCACCAGTGATGTGCATTTAACTTGGGCGAACATTGTTTAAATATAACTGTAACCTTTTACATTAACTCATTGACATCTTCAAATAATTAACATTTATTTACAAAAAGCCTCTTTACAAATATTGGGGCATGGTTATATAGTTATTGGGGGCTTATCTGTAAGGGGGAGAGTGTTAAGTGGTTAAGTGGTGGGTGTGAAGTGTTCTGTGAATAGGTGGATTTTTATGAGTTTACGGAATTTGAGGAGATTGTTAGTGTTTCTGATTTTGTCAGGGAAAGAGTTCCAGATGGTTGGTGCATAGATTTTGAATGATCTTGTGCAGGCTTGTTGGGTGCTTCTTGTTCTTTCGTAGGGTATTACCAGGGTATTCTTGGTGGATTGTCTTCTGGGTCTGTTGGATTGGGTGTTTTGATGAGGGTTTGTAGGTGAAGGGCTGATTGATTATTGAGTGTTTTAAAGTCATTAGGAGGATTTTATACTGGATTCTGCTCTGTAGTTTAAGCTAGTGGAGTGTTTTTTAAGTTATTTATCCTTGATTTCGTATCTATGGTAAAGCATCATCCTTCAGAGAATATAAACAGAAGATACAGTATAATGGCACCAGGCTTGAATTTAGAGACAGGTCAAAGGAATTTCCAGCCATAAAGAGACAGAAAACAGAAAATTGAATCAAAAAATACTAATCAAGCCCAAAACTATGCACAGCAAAACTTACCTCAAATAGCCGTATCCAGTTTCCAAATGTCTTAACCCTGGGAGTATCGATGGGGTCAAAAGTGACCCCATTGCAAGTTTCACAACGCGTATCTCGGAAACTAGTTGTTCAAGAATGCAATCTTTTTATGACTTTTCACATGTCAATATTCTCTTTATATTGCACCATGAGAGGAATAATTTTTATCCGCTAGGTGACGCTAGTGATGAATTGCAGCACAGAGTACCAGTGGGGTCATTTTTGACCCCAGTTGCTTACGTCCGGTTTGGATCGTGATACAATTTGCAGTGTTGTGAATTTTTTGATCTGACAAAGGTATTTATCATTAATTATGTATCATTTATTTTTTGTTCTCTTATTTTATGAAAATTACACATTTTCTGTAATTGATATCATACGTTCTCTCATTATTTCTGATGAAATCTAAAGGCTTTCAGCTCGTTCATTGCAATTATTGTACACCTATAGTAAAACTGCTTTGCGTTTTATTCAACTTTATCTTTGTTTATTTATTTTAGGTTACTGTTTATGATGTCAAAACAAAAGTATTCAGCTGCCCAAGTAAGAGAAATATTGCAATGAGATGCTGACAGTGACGGCTCCGAGTTGTCTCATGATGCAGCATATTCAGCAAGTGAAGAAGCATATCAGCCAAGTTCAGGCGATAAATCTGATGACAGTCATGATTCAGATGGCGACAGCAGTTGGTCGCCAAGTGAATGTGAGACTGATGTTGAGCCAGTAACATCGCCTGCAGCAAAGAGTCAAGTTACAGGTTGAGGCAAAGGTCGAGGCTGTGCTGGACGGGGAAGAAGGCAGGAGTCCTCGGTGTCAGTATCATCTGTGAGGAATCTTAGTTGTGGTCAGAGAGGAGCTAAGAGGTCATCAACTATAAGCACAAATGTTGCCATTGAAGCTTATGTATCTAAGGATGCCACATCATGGAACAGGAAATTTATAAAGCAAGCTGCTGGAAGATACGCCAGAGCTAATGTCATGCCCATACAACAAGGTCATACAAGGTATGCTGTACAAAATGTTGATGGCCCACTCACAGCATTCCACTTGTTCATGAGGAAGAACTTATTGAATGAAATCATGATGTGGACGAGCAAACAAGGAAGACACATTTATGACGACACCTGGAAAGATTTGACAGAGGGAGAATTTCAACGTTTTCTTGGACTTCTGATCCTCTCAGCCGTGTACAAGTCACAAAATGAATCCATAGTTCAGTTGTGGAACCTTGAAGATCGTCGTTCTGTTTTCGGCAAAAATATGGCCTGTAACCGTTTTCAGCAAATTTCTTGTGCTCTCAGATTTGATGATGCAACCAACAGATGTGAACAACGACGCGTGGATAAGCTTGCTCCAATCAGACACATTTTTGGGAAGCAACTCTAAGTGACACCTTTGTTCCTGGTGAAAATGTTACTGTGGATGAGCAACTGCTTACATTTCGTGCCCGTGTTCCGTTCAGACAATATATTCCCAGCAAACCTGGGAAATATGGCATAAAGCTATGGATGTTGTGTGACAGTGCAACGTCATATGTTCTGCGTCTTCAAGTATATACAGGAAGGGAACTCGGACAAAACAAGGAACAGAATCAGGGTGAAAGGGTTGTGCTGCAACTCACTGAAGGATTGACGCGATCTGGCAGAAATGTTATTGTTGACAATTTTTTCTGAAGTTTATCCCTGTCACAGAAATTGCTAGAAAAACAAATGACACTTTTGGGGACAATTCGAAAGAACAGAAAAGAATTACCTCCAGAATTTGTAACAGCAAAGGGCCGAGAGGTATTCACTTCACTGTTTGCCTTTCGCGATGATGCCACTCTGGTTTCCTATTGCCCGGAGAAAGAAAAAGTGGTTGTTCTTCTGAGCAGTTTGCATGATCAAGAAGAAGTAGATAGCACACGTCCAGACAAAAAACCATGCATGATCTTGAACTATAATTCTAGTAAAGGTGGAGTAGATACGGTAGATCAAATGTTGCGCACGTATACCACAAAACGAATGACAAGACACTGGCCAGTGACAATCTTCTACAACATGTTGGACATCAGTGCTTTGAATGCCTTCATTGTTTGGATGTCACTAAATCCAGAATGGCAGTCCAAGTCAAAGCAAAGTCTTGGAATTAGGAAAGCTGCTGCTTCAGAGTAATTGCAGCGAGACTTCTTCCAGCATTGAAGAAGCCACTGATGCTGTTTGCAATGTCTGGATCCCAAAGAAAAGGGCAAGGTGTCACTGCTGTTCCAGAGAAAAAGACAAGAAAAGCAACATAGTTTGCACCTCCTGCAAATGCAATGTTTGCAAAGAACATTCAGAAATTGTCTGTGTCTCATGCAAATGACTGTAGTACTTTACTGTGTTCATCAAGTGCATGCAAAAACTGCTTTCATGGCAATTCTTCTTCATGTAATTTTATGATAAAGCATTAAATTTCAAAACATTTAACCTTCATATAATAAATAATTAATTCGGAATAATATTTTGTCTGTTTAGTTTAAATTTTTCATGGTTAACAATTAAAATTTGTCGTGGGGTCATTTATGACCCCAACGGTATTCAGTGAGTGCAAAAAATCTCGGTAATTCCAGGGTTAAGAGGGGCAGCATCTCTACATGGCCATGTTTCACCACAAAGGGCTATATTGGAGGATTCTAATAGCAGCTATTATGGTGGAAGATATTGTTTAAAGACATCAGACACCCCTCATGCAGTCTTTGGACCACTGATTTTGCTGTTCATATTTCTGAACTTGACAAATCATTTTGGCAAATGTATCAATACACACCTGCCATAGAGACAACAAAAGAGGGGGAGGAGTACTCATCCTCACCAAGACAGACCTCCATCTCCACCTGATTAATGCCACTAGCACAACACACCTCGATACAATCACTATAGCAAACAAGCACTGCTCCATCAACCTTCTCTACAGAGCCCCATCAACCTCCCCTGATGACCTCGCAACAATAATTGATCTCGCCTCCAATGTCCGGAGCCCTTGCATACCAAGCTGGGTACTAGGTGACTTCAATCTGCCAGCCCTGCAAGATACTCAGGTGTCAGCTTTCCTCGAAGCCCTGGAGGAACTAGGATACAAGCAACTAGTCAGTGAACCTACCCACATGAAAGGAAACATATTAGACCTGGTATTCGCCCCACAGACAACATTTGACTCAACCCACGTCCCCATGCTGTCCATTACTGCAGTACCCTGGTCAGACCACAAACTAATCATATTCCAACTAACCTTACCCAAAAACTGCCAGAAGAACGCCAGAAATCAGAGCAGCACCACCAGGGCACCACCTCGAGGATTCCGACCATTCGACAAAGACTTTATTCTGAATAAAACCCGCCCACTCCTCGCCTCGACAGCACCCAACCTCGATGTTCTGGTCTCCAACTGGAATAATAACCTCAGTGCCATTATTTTATTTTTTTTTTTTTTATTACAGTTGCTTGTATACCGCACTATTCGGTATCAGCGCGGTTTACAATATAACAAAACGACCAAGACAACAATCTGTTTGGTTTTACAAGGAACAGGAGTACCAACTTGGCTAACTGGGTTGAACTATATACACGAGATAATAATTGCCCAACATCCACCATCTAACAAACTTCCAAGGAAACGAGCCACCGCAGCCTGGTACTCCACTGATCTGCGATCATCACTCACCCTCCTAAGGAAGCTGGAAAGACACTGGCGTCAATCTCACTCCACAGAAGATCAGAGGGCATATAACCTTCACCTGATAAAACACCGTGAAGCAATAACAGAGAAAATCAGACAATTCCACACGGACACCCTAAAATGATCACTAAACAAACCGCATGGCTTGTTTAATCTAGTCAAGAACCTAACAAAGGAGCCAGCCCCTGACCAACCAAGCGAGATCCACCCTCAAGAATTTGCGAACTACCTGCAATCAAAGCTATGCCAGACCAATAAGCCCTCAGCACCCACCACCGTACACGAACAAACCTACCTAACTCCCCTGACCATCTTCTCCACTCCACCCAAGAAGTACATCGAAGACACTATCGCTGCAATCAACACCACTACAGCACAAACCGACCCCTGCCCTGCCTTCTGGATAAAAGAGCTACGCTGCGATTTCAGCCCATTCATAGCCAGGCTCATGGACCTATCCTTCGCAACAGGCTCGTTCCCCCAATGCCTCAAAAACATACGTCCATCAGGCCTCTGCTGAAAAACAGCAAGCTTGACCCCCAGAAGGTGGACTCGTACAAACCTATATCCAGTATACCACTTCTGGCCAAGATAATTGAAAAAGAAGTCCAAAGACAAATACAAGAGCACATCGAAACCACTGCTCCGCTGGACTCCTGCCAACACGGATTTAGAGAGTCCCATGGTGTCGAAACACTCCTCACCACCCTCTACAGTAACCTAATTGCTGGAATTGATAACATCCATCAAGGGTTTGTCCTCATCTTCATGGATATAGCTGCTGCTTTTGACTCAGTAAGCCACGAGCTTCTCCTGGGACGTCTCAAGGAGAAGGGTATCCGTGACACAGCACTAGAATGGAGCAAGTCATACTTGTCTGACAGATGGCAGCACGTACGATCCAGGGCCTCAACATCAAAACCTTTCCACCAGAGGCGAGGCGTGCCACAAGGATCCTCCCTCTCCGCCCTGATGTTCAACATATACATGCAGCCCATCTGTAACCTCATCCGATCATTCAATGTCAACTGCTTGATATATGCAGATGATGTACTGCTCTACATGCCATTCTCAACAGAGCAGCTGGACCTCTCCCCACTGACAGACTGCTTTGATGCAGTATCCAACTGGCTCAAATCTCAAAACCTCCGAATACAGCACAAGAAAACAGATGTACTTTTCATTACGAGGAACCAAAACTTCACCCCGCCATGCCACTTAAAGGTTAAGGAAGCAGAGCTACAAACCAAATCCACAATCTGATACCTTGGAGTCATGTTAGACCAACGACTGGACATGAAGGTGCACATAAGCAACATAGCAAGAGCAATTTACCACAAAATCCAAACACTCAGGCACTTATGCTTCCTACTAGAGCTGGACGACTTCCGGACAATCTATCAAGCGTTGATTATACTGCACTTTGATTATGCTAATGTAATCCTACAAGGGCTCCCACAATCCACCCTGAACCAGCTCCAACTCGCGATGAATGCTGTGGCGAGAGTCCTACATGGGGCTTCTAGGGGCGATCATGTTACGCCCATCCTGAAGCACCTCCACTGGCTCGCTATACATGGCACACTCGCTTTCAAAACCCTACTGCTGACTTTCAAGGCCATCAGTGGGCTCTCCTCCACATCACTAGTAGAGCTTATCCAAACCATGTCCCCCAATAGGTCCAGAAGATCTGCAACAGTCAACACACTGGTAATCCAGAAGGAAATAACCCAATGCAACCATGCAACAGCAAAAAGGGCTTTCAGATTCTATGCACCCAGATGCTGGAACACCCTACCACCCAGCATCCAGGCAATCCCTGACCTAACCCAGTTTAGGAAGGCATTGAAGCACCACCTCTTCCTCAAATACTACCCGGAATGCAGCACTCCAACAGCCCCTCCCCCATCTAGTACAGCCACAGCAACTTAACCAATAGCCCCCTACACATCTAGTACAACCACAGCAACATACCCCGCAAGCCATCCATGACTACGATTACTTTTGACACGGCATAACGTGTCGCCTAGATGTAAATAGTTACCCCAATTTTATCCAAGTTGTAGTACCTGTTTTTTGTAAACACAGATCAGCTTGCTGCACTGTGCTAGTCATTCTGTTTCATGTAAACCGCACTGATGTTGAATAGCATGGTATAAAAGAGACTGTAAATAAATAAATAAAAATTCTTGGATATCATGGGTTCTTGTGGGCGGTAATTTTATAACACTTTATCTGAAGGCCTATTTTTAGGCTATTGCATAAAGACATATACGTACCCATTTATCTTTATACAGCGTTCTTACAAATCCAGCAGATACAGTATAGTGGCTAGATTGAAGCTTTGGACATTTATATCTATTTGAGAGTAGTATAAATTTAGCTTGTAAATAGTTTCCCCGGTTTTCTCCATGTTTAATATCCTGTTTCACTGTAAACTCAATGTTGCCTGTATGCATTGTAGTATGTTTTTGTTCGATGTACACCGCACTGATTATAATAGCGCGGTATAGAAGAAACGTTAAATAAAGCACAGTTACTTACCTGTAACAGGTGATCTCTGGGAACAGCAGGAATTAGTCCTCACATATGGGTACGTCGGAACCGACGGATGCCTGCGTGGGAAAGCTCCCCAGCTTCCCAGAAAGGAAGCTTTTGGGGCCTCCCACTGCACATGCGCGCTGCCTTCCCGCCTTCCTGACCAGCTCTCCTCAGTTTGAGTTTATAGCTGAGACAATAGAGAGAGGAAAGGAAGATAGATAGAAGATACAACTCTTAGGGGAGGTGGGTGGGTTGTGAGGACTAATTCCTGCTGTTCCCAGAGATCACCTGTTACAGGTAAGTAACTGTGCTATCTCCAGGAACAAGCAGGAATAAGTCCTCACATATGGGGACTCCCTAGCTAAGATGCCTGGGAGATCCCCTTCCAAGGGTTCGCCATCTTCGTATGGATCTCAGGCATCCATCCTGGGAAGGTGGGCAGGAGTTGTTCAAGTATGGAACAGGTGTTTGAGGACAGCCTGACCAAACAAGGCATCCCGGCGGGAGTCCTTGTCCAAACAGTAATGGGCTGTGAAGGTATGAACCGAGGCCCAGGTGGCGGCTCGACAGATCTGATCTATGGATACAGAGTGAAGATGAGCCATAGAAGTGGCCATGGCTCTCACATTGTGAGCTGTGACATGGCCTTCCAGAGAAATATTTTTACTCTGGTAAGCAAAGGAAATACACTGAGCAATCCAATTGGAAAGTGTACATTTAGAGACTGGAAGTCCCAAATGAGAAGGATCAAAAGCCACGAAAAGCTGGGAAGACTTTCGATGTGGCTGAGTCCTGTTGAGGTAAAAGGCAAGAGCTCTTTTACAATCTAGAGTATGAAGGTTCCTCTCTGCACTGGATGCATGAGGAGCTGGAAAAAAGACAGGTAGATATACCTCTTGATTAAGATGAAAAGGCGAGACCACTTTGGGCATAAAGTGGGGATTCGTCCTAAGGACCACCTTATCATGATGAAACCTGGTATAAGGTGGATGAGCCACTAAGGCCTGTAGTTCACTGATGCGGCGAGCCGAAGTGACTGCAATAAGGAAAAGGACCTTCCAGGAAAGAAATTTCAAGGAGGTAGAAACCAACGGTTCAAAAGGTGGCTTCATAAGCTGACCTAGAACGAGGTTCAAATCCCATGCTACCGGAGGAGGCCGGATGGGAGGTTTAGTTAGAGTCAGGCCTCTCATGAACCTTGCAATAAGAGGATGAGAGGAGACAGGTTGTCCATTTATAGCACTCAAATGGACTCGTACTGAATTTGTCTTAAGGCCTGCATTAGAAAGATGCAGGAGATAGTCTAATAGAGAATTCAAAGGAAGTGCTAGAGGGTCAAGACCCTGTTGAGCACACCAAATGGAAAAGCGTTTCCATTTGAAAGCATAGGAACGCCTCGTGGAGGGTTTCCTAGAGGCATGAAGGATATCTTTCACTGGTTGAGAAAGATTGAAGTCATGAAGGCTTAGGCCTTTAGTAACCAAGCTCTGAGGTGTAGGGACTTGGGGTTTGGGTGCCACAAAGTCCCCTCCTTCTGAGACAGAAGGTCTGGCGCCGCTCCCAGGTCCAGGGAGGGTCCCTGGGAGAGATGCAGAAGTAGAGGGAACCACACTTGGCGTGGCCAGCATGGAGCTATGAGGATCATCGATCCGTGATCCCTCTGGAGTTTGAACAGAGTCTTGGGAATCAAAGGAATGGGTGGAAAGGCATATAGGAATTCCTGACCCCAATGTAGGAGAAAGGCGTCGTTGGCCTGAGCTCTCTGACACGGAGTCCTGGAACAGAACCGGGGAAGTTTGGCATTCCACGGACTTGCAAAGAGGTCTATGTCCGGGGTTCCCCATTCCTGAAAGATTCTGCGTATCTGGTCCATATGCAAGGACCATTCGTGTGGAAGCAGAACTCGACTGAGTCTGTCTGCCCGAGAGTTTTGAACCCCTGGAAGATACACTGCCAGAAGATGAATTTGATGCTCTCTGGCGAAGGCCCATAATCTGAGAGCTTCGTTGCAAAGCAACAGAGAGCCTGTCCCTCCTTGTTTGTTTATGTAGAACATGGCCACCTGATTGTCTGTATGGACTAGGACGGTCAGGTTGACTAGGAGGGTATGGAAGACTTTGAGGGCAAAGAAGATTGCTCACAGTTCCAGGAGGTTGATGTGAAGGGTGGTCTCTTGTGGAGACCAAGCACCCTGAGTGGAGAGGTGTTGAAGATGGGCTCCCCACCCTGTTTGGGAGGCATCTGTTGTGAGGGTTGCTTGGGGCAATAAAGGTTGGAAGGGGGCCCCCAACAACAGATTCTTGGTGGACATCCACCATTGGAGGGACCAAAGCAGACGCTTTGAGGTGAGTATTTGGTCGGAGAGCACTCCTGATGCCTGAGTCCACTGGGTGGCCAAGGTCCATTGAGCTGCTCTCATATGAAGACGAGCGTAGGGCACCACGTGTACCGTGGAGGCCATGTGGCCCAGAAGTCGCAGCATTTCTCTGGCTGTCAAGTGACTGCTGGACTGAGCTTGGGAGGCCAAGCACACCAGACGTTGGCCCCAGACTTGAGGTAGGTAGGCCCTTGCAGTGGTGGTGTCCAACTGGGCCCCTATGAATTCCAGAGACTGAGTAGGGATAAGTTGAGACTTGGGAAGGTTTATCACCAGTCCCAGATACTGCAGAATGTGCCTTGTGCGGTCCAGGGAAATCTGGGCCTCTGACTGAGATGGAGCTCGGATGAGCCAGTCGTCCAGATATGGGAATACAAAAATTCCCAGACCTCTTAGAAATGCGGCAACAACTGCCATGCATTTGGTGAACACTCTTGGAGCAGAGGCTAGACCGAAGGGAAGTACTCTGTACTGGAAATGTTTTCCCTGAAACAGAAATCTTAGATATTTTCTGTGGGATGGGTGGATGAGTATATGTGTGTATGCATCCTTGAGATCTAGAGAACAAAGCCAATCCTGACTCTGAAGGTATGGAAGGAGAATGCCTAGAGAAAGCATTTTGAATTTCTCCTTGTACAGAAATCTGTTCAATTCTCTCAGATCTAGGATAGGTCTGAATCCCCCTGTCTTCTTTGGTATGAGAAAATAAGGGGAGTAGAATCCTGTCCCTTGTTGAAGAAGAGGAACCTCTTCTATTGCCCCTTGGGCAAGGAGAGAAGAGATTTCCTTTCCCAACAGGCCCAGGAGAGATGGGGGAGAATTGAAGTGCCTCACCATGGTATATAGAGGAAGGTTGGAAAAATGAAGTTTGTAGCCCTCTCTGATGATAGAGAGGGTCCATTGCTCTGATGTAATTTGCCCCCATCTGGGAGCAAAGTGAGCTAACCTTCCGGGAATGGTGAGGGGCTCTGGTTGTTCTAGAACCAGAAAGGTTAAGTTCTCTAGGGGCAAGTCAAAACCCCTGAGGGGGTTGAGCCTGCTGAGGAGTGGCAGACACTGCAGGCTTTGACCTTGCCTGTTTAGGCTGCTGACGTTTAGCAGCAAAGCGAGGCTGAGAAGATTGTTGGCCAGTATTTGTGGAAAATCTGGCCTTCTTGTAGTAAGGCCTCTTGAAAGACTTTTTCTTGGCAGGAGTAGAGGTAGACTTAGAAAGTCTATCTAAGGTAGCATTTTCTGCGTCCATTTGAGTGGCTTTAATTTGCCAGTCTTTACCAAATAAGTTCTCACCTGTACAGGGCAGATTCCGTAAGCCATCCAGGACCCAGGGTTCTAGGTCAGAGGCCTGGAGCCAAGCAAGTCGTCGGGCTGCAATGGCAATGCCCGAAGCTCTACCGGCACCTTCAAAGGAATCAAAGGCTGCTCTGTTGGAGAATTTAGAAACATCTAGAAGCTGTTTCACTATAGAAATGAACTCCTCCTTTTTATCCTCAGGGAGAAAGGGGGCAAAATGCCGTACCTTTAGGGCAAGTTCCCTGAGAAACATGCCCATATACAGACTGTATGAATTAATCCTGGCTATAAGCATACTAGCCTGGAAGATTTTCCTACCAAAAGAGTCTAGGGTCTTACATTCTTGCCCTGGAGGGGTAGAAGAGTGCCTTTTGGTACTCTTAATCTTTTTCAGCGCAGACTTCACCACAATGGAATGGCGAGGCAGCTGAGTCTTTTGAAAACCAGGAGAAGGAGGGACCCGGTACATGGTGTCCAACCTACGAGAATAAGGAGACAACGTTAAAGGAGCCTCCCATAAGTCCATCAAGTGTTCTTGAAGGATTTCATGGATAGGCAGGGTGACTGCCTCTTTAGGAACCTTAGGGTATCCTAAAATATCCAGTTTCTTTGATCTAGGTTCTTTTTCAGAGGATGTGGTAATAGAAAGTCCTTTAGCTAGTTCTATAATGAAGTCTTGAAAAGACAAATCCTCTGGTGGAGACATTCTCCTCTTTGGGGAAGAAGGGTCTTCAGGAAGAACTAGAGACAGCTCATCAGAGTCCTCAGAGGAGTCAAAATCCTCAGAAGAATCAGAGTATCCTCTATTTGCTTCCAACGCACGATACGCATACCGTTCGGTATCGACATCGGGCGTACCGGGTATGGGATCGGTATCGGGTGAAAACCCAGATCCGGCATGCGGAACCGATCTGCATTTGGAAGACGATGGTCTCGGTTCCGATATGGGAAACGATACTGGAACCGGACCCGGAACCGCTGGATGCGGTACCGAGGGCGTCGCAGCTTTAATGAAAGCCAGCATGGCCTGCTGCATGGTCTGAACAGTATTGCTCATAGACGCCACTGCTGCCTGGATGTCGGTACCGGTATGGGCCGGTACCCCAGAGCAGTCTAACAGGTGATCGGTCGAGGCCGTGCCATCGATGTCAACCTGTAACCCCATAGATGGAGCTTTGGAAGCCAGAGCTTCCCGCCGGGGTTGTTTGGCTGGGGCAGGATCCTCAGATTCAAAAGTGAGAGCCTCTCGATGCTTTGAAGGAGATTTGCTCTTTGAGGACCTGCCCGAAGAAGGTTTGGTTACCTGAGATCCATCCGGAGAGGAAGACCTGGATGACTGTGATGCTGGATTATCTGAAGCAAACAGCACATGGAATTTGTTGGCCCGGTTCTGCAAACCACGTTTAGACATCTGGGAGCAGGATGGGCAGTCCGGAATGGAGTGGTCAGGTCCCAAACATTTAAGACACCAGTCATGGGTGTCTGTGACAGAAATAACAGCACTACACTTGGTACACTTCTTGAAACCAGGGGCTGGTTTCTCCATGAGGAGAATTTGTGTAGGCCTAAGGCCTAACCGAAGTCACCAAGTTGTGCAAAAATAAAGATTTTTTTTTTTTTGAAAGAAAGAAAGAGAGAGACCGGCGGTACCGGTTTCGGTATGGGGAAGGCAGGTACGCGGTCTAAAGAAACAAACTAAAATAAGAATTTCTTCAGCGGTGACAGGAACACGACCTGCTGGCTCCGCGGAAAAAGAGAAACTGAGGAGAGCTGGTCAGGAAGGCGGGAAGGCAGCGCGCATGTGCAGTGGGAGGCCCCAAAAGCTTCCTTTCTGGGAAGCTGGGGAGCTTTAACGCGCAGGCTCCGTCGGTTCCGACGTACCCATATGTGAGGACTTATTCCTGCTTGTTCCTGGAGATATAAATAAAATAAATATTTGTAAATGTTAGAATATGCCTATTCTGAAGTCTTATACAAATACACATCTAATTGAGCCATCAGTACTTTTACATGGAAGGTAAATTTATAAGAGCCATTTGAACTCATATACTGCCATCTATGTTCAAACTATCCTTTGTAATATTGCCACCTTAATGGCTGAATGTTGTAATAGCCAATACAATTGCCTGCATGAAGGTACCTTTTACATTTTCTATCTGTTCAGGAGTTTTTGTACTATTGATGCTTTATTTTTTGTAAAAACTGCTTTTAATTAATTTTCATAGCAGGCCTGATTTGGTTATTGTGGGGCCAACATTCAAAAAGATTGATATTCCAACGCTATGGCAGGCAGGGTATTCTGTGGCAGAATCGGGATAGGAGCTTTTGCTGAATAACTGAGCTGAGTGCCATTATCTGGATAAGTGCTGGCTTTTCTGGATAGTTGTGATTTTCAGCTGTCACTTATCTGGATAGCAACTTAAGTCTGCTTTTCATGTGGCTTAAGTTGTCCAGATAAACCTTATATTATCTGGATAAGTGTTACTTATCTGGATAGTGATGACTTCATCCTTGCAACACCCACGGACTGTCCCTGCACAAATTCCATAGTTCCAAGGCTGTCTGTGGAGATACTCATTGGCACTATCCAGAAAATGCTGCTAAATATCGTGCCACTGACCATTATGATCAGCGCCCTTTTCCGGACAGCCTCTCATTGGCCAACCGACTAAGGGTTCTGAATTTTTCTGTCTGCTACATTGTTCTATATGTTTTATTTTATTTTATAAGGCAGAACAGACATATCTATCTAAATGTTTGGTTTTTGCAAACCACTTTGTATGCGTGCCAAAGGCAGTATATCAAACTTAAATAAACTACTGTATAAGCTAATACAGTAATGGCCTTTTTAAAACAGGTGGCCATACTTGCCCTGATAGCATAGAAATCCTCATGCAAAAAATTACACTTTATCGAAAGAAGATGTAAATGTGTGCATCTACATTAGGTACATACTTGTGTATTTTATACAATGTGTGCATGCATCCCAACTCCGCCCTCACTCTGCCCAAACTACGCTCCCCGGAATGCCTACACATGGGCTGCATAAAAAAAGGAGCTCTCTTTTGATGCACCTACATTTTAAATATGTAGGTCCATGTGTAATTTTATGAAAGCCCTTGGAAAATGCTTCATAATGTTATCCCTGTGTATGGCTGCCCATCTGCTGATTCCATGAACACGTTTTCAATTCCCAACCTATTCAGAGCCAAAGGGAGTGCTAGAAAGATATCTTGGTTATACCTTGAGAAAACAGGTAGTGATGCTATGAGGTGAAGAGCAGTGTCTACTGTTGGAGACCAGTGAAGCGGTAACCTCTGCAGAGTGACAGCCCAACTCAAGATGAAGCATTCTGCATATGAAGTAGAAAAAAGAATGGCAGAAAATCCCAAATCTCTCTTATCCCCCCCCCCCCCCACCTATAATTTCCATGGATAGCCTTACCATTCAAGAACTGGGATTCTAACACCTTAAACTTCATCAGTAAACTGCTGAAACTGCTATTTACTTTTTCATAAAGTAACAGCTGAGGTGACAATGATACAGTTGGAGACAAATTTCTTTTCTTTCACTCCATTTTTTCTCTCCGGATTCCAAACTTCATTTTGCAATATATTACAAAAGCTTTTCTTGCGTTTTTTCTGAATCCAGCTAGGTTCCCTTCGCTTTCCACTGACATTAAATTAAAATACCAGTTTATTCTTTCCCAAACACAATCCTCAGAACGCCAGGCTTCCTTGTAATCCTTAATTATAGCAAAATTCTAATATATTTTAGTTCTTATACCAAATTATAATTAAACTAAAAACAATGTATGTTACATTTTCTATTAGAATCCAATGAATCCCCAACACACAGATGACATTTTTATGAGCTGGACTTAAGGGAAAGAAGATCCAACCAAATTTATAGCTCTTTTAATAATTCACCATTCATCAATCAAATTCAGACTAGATTAGTCCATGGAGAAATCAACTTACACGCTTCAGTCTCACTGTAAAAAAAAATATATAAAAATATATCAGCACAAAAAACATATTGGCAGATACAACTAGCTCACCATCACTAGTTTCAGCCCTTCAATGCAAAAAAAATACTGTTTTCTACAGTCAAGACATATGGTAGGACCAGGACCTTATCAAGCCAGAAATGCACCCTGTGTGACTAATGAATCTGGTGCCCCCTCTATCCAGGCACATTCAGTAATGCACACTCTCTGAGCTTTCTGGAAGCCTTGTGATGACATCAGCGCTCCCTTCTGTGCTTGTGCCCTGTTCGACTGCACCGCTCGCACAGCCCTTGGTATGGTCCTGGCTAGGATTGCATAAATTCTGATCCTGAAGGCAGAGACAAGCACAACAAAGTACAGTCTAAATCCGTCACAGAAATGACATAAAACTGTAAATTCCATCTTCAAGAAAACTGTATTATCACCTAAAATGTGAAGGAAGAATACACTACAATATAAACACATACAATATCTTTTATATTGAGGGGTCTAGTTATTAAGGTGTGCTAACACTAATGTGAGCTAATTCACCATTAACATGCCTTATACATAACTAGGTTACATTGAATAATACAGGATCTGCATTCAAATGATGTGCTTTAATGGTGTATTAACACGTTAAAATTAGCACACCTTAGGGTTTCTTTTATTAAAGCCAGCAACGGATTTGCAATTAATGCGCCAAACAACTGCACGTTAGATGTAAAACCTCTGTGTTAACTGTCGGGGCATGACCAGTATGTTGCCAGCAGTTAACATGTGATAGATACTTAAACATGTGCTCCGCTAAGGCGAGCTCACATAACGACTTCCATAGAGGAGTCAGGTGAACCCATGTTAAGAGACACATTGCCGCTGAGCATGGGGCAATTGCCCTGGTACAAGTGGTATTGCAATCTCCATGCCCACTCTCTGCCCATTTCCCTCCCCATCCTGTGATTGCCAACTAACATGCATTTAACACTAGAAGCCCCAAAGTGCGTCAACTGACGCAAATGCATCTTCGAAGTTGTATACCAGCACCACTGCTAGAACCATGTCAGTCATGTTCCATGACTTTGTTAGCAAGGTCAAGAGGTTCAAATATGTGCATCGAAAATTAATGACAGATGCACCACCTAGTGGGAAAATGAATTTATACCTAGCAGCCCCAAAGTACGTCAATTGACGCACTCAATTGTCTTGGATGCGTCAATTGACGTACTTTGGGGCTTCTAGGTATAAATTCATGTTCCCACTAGGTGGCGCATCTCAATCACTGTTTACAGCTTTACTCCGACATTACAAACAATACACACTGCATGTATTTAACAAATAAGTAACTTCACATTAATTCACGTCTGCATTTCATGCTAAACGCAGTCGTCGTGATAATGCGTCAATTGACGCACTTTGGGGTTTCTAGATAAAATTCTTGTGGGGCTTCTAGTGTTAAGCATGCGGTGGCAATCATTGTCACTTGTTAGTGTTCCCAACCACCAGCTATCACCCGTCAAAACACACATTAGCTGAATAACGAGCAATAGTAAAAGGGGCCCTTAGTGTTGATCCCCCAGTAAAAGGGGACCTTAGTGACTATTCCCCTGAATGCTTAATGCCTGTGATTATTATGTTCATGTGCTTCTTTATCATCCAGTGCATGAGATGTGAGCAAGAAGCTCATAAAGACAAGAAAAAAGCCCTAGGTGCATAAAAGAAAAATACTATAAAGAAAAAAAAATTCCATGTTAGAATGATGCTGCACTGAATATTTTTTTAAGACAGAATTATTCTGCCAATACATTAAAACTTTATGGAAACATGAGGCATCTTAGTTTTAAATAAGCAGATATTATAAAATAAGCACCAAGTGATTCAACAGAGACATTTATGTATTTATTTTATTTACTTACATTTCTATACCACCTTGAGCGGTTTACAACAAAATAAAAACAATACAGAAATCCTTCCTGATTCCACCCACCACCACTAAAGACCCATCAAATGCCCTTCCCCAATCACTCGCAATAAAACAAACAAAATAAAACAATAAACAACTTCTCCACTAAAAGAAAAATACAAACACTGACTGAGACTGCCTGTATGCATATTTAAACAGAAGTCTTCAAATGTCAGTCACCCTCAAATGCATACTTAAAAAGGTAAGTCTTCAAGGAATTCTTAAATCTACTTAGTTTCTAACTAAGCTCCAAAAAAGAGAACACATTCCACAAATAAGGACCTTGTACAGAAAAGGCACAGTTCTTGGTCCTACACTTATGAATCTCCTTCATTCCAGAAACAATCAACAACCTGCAATCTCAATCTCTCTGCAATCTCAATGGATGAAGAGGGGCAAAGGGAATGGCTTTTGTAGACAGGTAACAAGGAGCCCCCCCCAAATTTGCATCAGCATCATCCTCTGATCTACCAATCAGCAGTAGCATCACCTCTCCAATCCTCAGATGAAATCATCATCATCACCCCTCACTCTCCTGATCCCCCCCCCCCTTGGTACTTAACTAAAATGCCCCTTATTTGGCAAACTGACACCTAACAGTAGCAATGCTATTTTGAACCTGAGATGGCAATATAGTAGGAGCATCCGGGAATCATTCTTGTCTTGTTTAATTAGAAACATCCCCAGTAAGCACTGGCAAGGATCGAGAGGGTGATGCTGATGCTAATGGGGGGGGGGGGGGTGGTGATAAGGGGATTGGGGGATGAGAGATGATACTAATGCTGATAGAAGGAGGATAGGTCATTTTATTTTCTGTAGCAAGTATGGTAAATGCATGCAAATCACATGGATAAACCTACCACCTCCTCTTAGCACACAATAAGTGCAACCATGCTATTTGCAGCACCGTCCAAGACCATAATCCACATTTTCCATTCATTTCTGGCCCCATGACAGAGCAAGCAGTTGCCACAGGAACTAGCATCCAGAAAGTACAAAGCTGTGCAGTGACTGTTACGCTATGATAATTCCCACAGTAACTGTTTAACATACTTTGGTAAAAAGGTCCCTTAAAGGCACTAAGGGTTATTTAACCTATTTTTTTTGTTGTGCATTCAAGTCAATGCTGACTCCTGGGGATATATTTACTAAAGGGTGGTAAGGGAGTAAGTGTGCCATTAACATGTCTTATCGGCACCCATGAGCGATTAAAGTCATGGAAGGCACTGATAATGCTACAATAACGAGCTTAAGAGGGGCCCACAACATTAAGGGAAAAGAAGGTGGAGAGTGGGCATTAATGGGACTGACAGTGGGCGTTGAGAGTGTGCGCTCCCATACCACCGGGTTGTGCAATGACGTGTTAGAGGCCTCAGCGCTGGGAACCCTAACACCAAGTAAAACCTTGCATAAAGGGGATTTTTTTGAGGTGAAAGAGCCTATATAAATGTCTGCAATGTGCTCCACACATGGGGGATCCCGAGTGATAGTAGTGCTCCATTAGCAGCAACAGCATAGTGTCCTATTAGGAAAGGGCACTAAGTTGATGATGCTAAGTTGGCAAAGGAGGTGTCATGTGGGTAATGCAGTGGCGCTGACTGGTCTGCAAGGCTGACCAGGCCGCTGTCTAGGGTGCACATCAGTGATGTCTGTCATGACCCCACAGTGAAAGTGGCAGCACATAGACAAACTGTCACAGTCAGAAGGGAGTTGTGCCACCTCCACTGCCACCATGATGCCATGTCAGCATGGTGTGAGGGCGTTGGTGTCAGTCGCAGCAGCTGTGGCCTGTTGCAGACAAAAACATTGTCCCAGCCCTGTGTGTCCGATGCAACTCTCCATTTGGCACTGTCAGTGGGATGGCACGAATGACAGCCACAGGAACAGTAGAGCACATGGTAATCCCTCCCCACCGAAGTCCAAAGTAGAAGCACATGTTGCCACAGCCCTTGTTGGAGGGGGGCAGGAGTGGCAAGGTGTGCAAAGCTGCATGTGAGCATCATCAAGGAGGATGTCTGCAGCATTGAAGCATTGTGTATGCCACAATAGCAGGGAGAGAGGGATCGGCCAGCATGCTTTCCACTTTCAGCACTGGACCACGGCACCTGGCTAGCTATCTGAGTGGATAGGTTGGGCCTGAGATCAGGATTCCCCTGATCTACACATATAAAGTGTATATGTGCACATGGGGGGAACATAATTCCACCAAGAAAGGAATACAACACAATGGGATAACAGGCCATGTCAGAGGAAAATTCCCACCCAGCAACTTCATTTGCCAGATGACAAGAAACAGTATTTGAACCAGAGACTCCTCCATAAGTAAGAACTTAGTCAGGAACAACTATCTGAGCCACATATTTATCTACATCAGCTATTTCGGTCTGTGAGATATGAGGTCATGCCATTACTGCCCCACAAGCACACACCAGGTATTGAGGACCCTGGCCATTCTGCTAGTACCACCATGATATGCGATGTGTGTGTACCTGTATCATGGGCTGATACTTTGACTAGACAGATCTCATGTGTGTACATGAATGTCAATTGTGGCAGCAGCAATGCAAACCATGTCAGCATACTGACATACCAACATGTCCCTCTCCCACACCCGCCAAACACACCTTGTTAGACAGGTATGGTGCAGAGCCTGCAGAGATCTAAGAAGACACAGCCATACTCCTACTCATGCTCACATGCACCCTGACAATGACCACATCTACACCCATGGGCTACTGAACTCATAAGATTGCTCTGTGGCGCCACACGCAATGCCAGTATGTATATAAGAGGAGGGTCACATGTTCAGAAACCCAGCTGTTGATCAGGAATTGCATGTTCTAGTTTTTATCCTATGCTGCAGAGACTGCATCAGCATGTGCAACCTACAACTAATCATCCAGCCAGATTCCACACACTCATCAGCACACTAACAAGCTCCAACACCCACGGCTGGATGGCAGGGCAGGCTGATAGCACCTGCACACAGAGCACACATTGACAATGCTTGAGCAACTAAGAAGCCTGAATGGGCAGTTAGGAATGCTGACCAGCACCACTTTTGCATAATGTGGTGATGTGTGTGTGTGTCTCTCCAGAGTACTGTGAGCTTCAGCAATGCACTGTGCCTGGAATTGTATAAACTGTTCCCAAGTTCAGATTGAAAGGGTGCATAATGAGGAGAAGAGAAAGGGTGCATAATGAGGAGAAGAGATTTGTGGGTATTGCATTTAGCAGAGTAGTGTGCACAGGATATTTGTGAGTCGGATGTAGGGTCAATAGTGGAGCCATGTTGGTGTCAGTCTGCCATGGCCATGGTCTGGGAGCACACATCATGTCATGCTGAGAGGCCACTCTCACTCTGACCTATAGTGACACATATTGGTGATGTGGCTGCTGTTCTATTCTTGGCAGTCCAATCACTGCACTGGCTGCTGGGTGTCAAAGGTTGCTCTGTGCACATGCAGGTTGTGACGACTAGCAGACTGGGTACAGTTAGTATGGTAATGGCTAACACAGTCCTCAGTAATCAACACATGCCGAGTGACTGTGCTTGCTGTAGTACAGTGGTTCCCAACCCAGTCCTCTGGTATCCCCAGGCCAGTCAGGTTTTCAGGATATCTACAATGAATATGCATGAGACAGATCTGCATTCACTGCTGCCATTGTATACAGATCTATCTCATGCATATTCATTGTGGATATCCTGAAAACCTGACTGATTTGGAAGTATCCAAGCACTGTGTTGGGAACCACTGCTGTAATAGATTGGGGTTTCTAGAAGGCACAGCTAGTAGCTGTTCCTGGGCTGCTAACTATGGTCTGAGATGGCCAAGTTGTTTCACATCTGGCTTTCACCCATTGCAGACAGGGACCTGCATTCTCTTCAATTCTAGACATTGCTATGCTGCACTGTGTGGAGATCTAGCCTATAGGTTACAGCACAGGCTCAGTGAGTAATGGGAGAGGGTTTGAGTCCCACTTGTTCTCTTTGTGTCCGGGATATTCAGTTAATTTTCATGCCAGGAACAGTCCGGGGTCTGCTTTGACTGATGGACAAACATTTGTCTGCTTTTTTATATGTTCTGCTAGCATATTGGGTCTGCACACATGCAATTCGTGCTCATGCCTTTCTGAGAGCATAGCTTTCTAGGCTCTGCTGCAGCCCATTGCAGAGGGTCACACATGTGCACACTACAGATATATGGCACTTGAGTGCAAAAGTAGCCTAATGTTTAGAGCACTGGCTTAAGTACCTAGGGACCGGCATTCAATTCCTACTACCAGTCCTTGTGTGACTGATGGAGATGTTTCATAGAGACTTTTTCTGTATGAGAGTTTCTTCATAGAATGACCCCTAATCCTTGTGCCCTCGGACAGGTCACTTGACTGTCCATTGCCTCGGAAGCATCTAAGTTATCAATGTCCCTGTTTTTCATGTACATTACCAAGTTTAAATTGCAACATGCAACACTTTGACTGAAATGTCAAAGCGGTATCAAGAAAACTAGTTAAATGACTGCACCTATAATTTGTATATGAAACATGATTCTACTATTTCATCAAAACTGTGACTGTACAGCTTTGACTCCCTCACATCTCTGTATTACAGGCAGCCACATCCTACCCCTGGGATGGCCACCTACAGGGATCATCAGACTTCCTTACTTGTGCCATATGGCCAGTATGAGTGACTCTTGTCAAGTTGTTGTCTGCACATTTATCAGGAGAGTTGTATGGTGGTTTGGAGGCTGGAACAGCTGTTAGACCCACATGTCTGGTATTGGGCTTTCCATGTGGCACAGCCACATATTTTTCCAAGATACTTCAACTGCATTTGTGAGGTCACATCAGGTGCATTGGTGCTGCATCCCCATACCACACTCTCATCTATTACCATCCTTCCTTCAGCCCATCCATCAGCATCTGCTGGTTATGTGCAGTCATGTTTTCTCATGCCAGCAGCTAAACTATGGCTCACACAGGACATTTTTCCACTTTTTGATGAATCTCTCACGCCTCTCCTCTGACTGATCTGCACATCAGCACTCCTGCTCGGTCATCCTTTTGATGCACACATCATGGCGTTTCTGGCTCTGCAGGTGATATGTCTTCCCCATCCTATGACACACACTGACATTCAAGCATTTTATGCAGGCACCCTTCATTGAATTAGTACAGCTGCCTCCCACCTACTCATCCCACTTACTGACTGCCACATGGATATTTCAGGTCCATCAGCTCCTACCTGTCCTGACATCCATCAGTTTTATCTTGATTTTTGCTGGGCTTCCCTTATCCTGCGTTAGGGTGACAGCCATTTTTGGGCATTAAGGGGAATGCTTGACACCATTACACCCTGTTAATACACGATAAGCAGGTCCTTTCACCCTTACTACCGGTATGCCTACTACCCACCCCGAGCCTTTATCACACACAAACACCCTTAATATTGCCATTATTACTCAATCTCCAATGCTCCCTTAATGCTCTTTAGTAAACAAAACCCCTAGAGACACAGCAGCTCCTTGGTTTTTTGGCAGTGTGCCCAAAGTGTGCCAGGGGGAATTAAACACTGGTCTCTTGTCTGTCAAGCCACTACTTTACCTACTAAGCTACTCCTTCATTTATAAAACTTAATGTAAGGTCATTCAGATTTATGTGGCATATTTTCTGTTGGCTATTCAATGTCTTCCAACAGAACTGCAATTAATTATCCTCTAAAGCAGTGGTTCTCTACTTTTTCTCTGTTGTGACATACCCGACAGACTGTATTCATGTGCGTGACACACTGAGTACTACAATCCTTAGCTGAACAAAAAAACAGTCTAATATCTTTTTATTGTAGAGTGAAATAATGCTTGGGTAGGTAGAAACAGATATAGTTGGAGGAGGAGGGGAACGGAATTTTAAATAAACCATAAATCATAAGGAGCAATTCTAGGGATTTCAAGTACCTTTGCATTTTTCCCATCCTGCAGGTGCACATGGCTGCTAGGGAATGCAAAGGGTTGCTGTCTCTCAAAGTTTGGTGACACACCCCCAAGTTCTTGGTGACACACTAGTGTGTCCTGACACACTGGTTGAGAACTGCTGCTCTAAAGGCTATTAAGCAGGGCTGTGCGTTTGTTGTGGTTCATTTGAGGGCCTAAAAATTAATAGTGCATGCAAATTGCTTGTACATCCATACACTTACGAATATACATATATACAATCAATTGCACACATTTTCTTTACTTTCTGTGGCAAAGCATGCCCATACAAATGGCTGAATAGGTTAAACAAACACAAAAAATGGCCAAAATCAGGAAAGTTTCACATAAAATGAGCATGCAATAAACCTTTTTGGCCATGTACATCCCTACTATTAAATACACTAAAACACAAGAGGATCATATTCAGTAGCCACAGCTAGGCAATACAAAGCAACTAGCCACCACTATTTTAATTTAAATCAGATATTCAGCAGTGGAAGATAGCCAGTTTCCGCTAATGACTATTCAGTTAGCCTGGCTACTGATACCACTCTGCGGTTAGCGATAATATTCAGCCACTTAACTAAGTGGTTAAAGTTAGGACAGCCACTGAATATGCCCCTCCCTGGAAGTAGAGGAGATTAAAACATCCCAGGAAAGGGAAGAACCAGAGCTCAAGCACCCCAAAGTTGCAGAATCAGTGACAACAAGGAAGCAAAAGGTAGTGGTGGTTGACCAGACTTGATGTCCAGAGAGGTGTGCTGTCTGCTAGCTGCCAAAATCTGAGGTGCTACAGAGAGTTTGCCAAGACTTATCTAGCCTACTGACTATTATCCAATGTTGCTCATCCATGTTGTCACAAATGATACTGCTAGGTATCCCTTCGAGCATATCAAGAATAACTTTATGGTTCTGTGAGAGAGTGTGAAGCAGATAGGTGAGCAGGTGGTGTTCTCTTCAATCCTCCTAGTTGAGGATAAAGGCTGAGGCAAGAAGCTCACATTCTGGAGATGAATGCATGGCTGTGTGGGATGGTGCCATCAACAGCGTTTTGGTTTCCTGAACCATGGGATGGTTTTCTAAGGTTTGCAGAGCGATATGGCATACACCTATCCAAGAAGGATAAAAGTCTCTTCCACAGCAGACTGGCTAATCTACTGAAGAGGGCTTTAAACTAGATGAGTAGGGGATAGGTGAAGAAAGCCCACAGGTAAGAAATTGCCCTTGGGTAAACAAAGCATTAAATACCTTTGTTTAATTTGGTAAAAGGGGCAACATCTGGAAAGCAGTGTTCACAAATGTCCAGAGTTATGGAAATAAGATCCCAGATGTTGAGGCTTTAATGGAGGAGGTTGACTTGGATTTAATGGCAATTATGGAGACATGGTTCACGGACAGCCATGATTGGGATTATAGAATTATATCTGGCTATATTTTATTCAAGAAGGGCAGGGTAAGAAGAAGAGGAGGAGGAGTGGCACTATATATAAAAAAATAATATTAAAGCTATACAATTATAGAGCTTACAAGGGAGTGAGGAGGCACTGTGTGTTAAACAAGAAAGAGGGAACGGGAAATCCATTTGCATTGGTGTGATATACAGATCTCCTTCACAGGCATAAGAAGTGGACACTTATTTATTTATTTTATTTTATTTATTTGACATTATTTATATACCACCTTTCATGTTTATCAAGGCGGTTTACAATGAACTCGACAGTTTTACAGGGAACAGGTTCTTCTGAACTATTTTACAATAAATAGTAACAATCATAAGACATGTAGCCAATTACAGTGTGTCAGACGGCTGCCTAGGGTGAGAACTTACACAATCTTGACGATGCATATATTCATATGATTCTTGCAAGGTATTGTGGGTATTGTAGTTCATTCACTCCCAAACACAGCTGATGACAATAATTTGAGTTGTGAAACCAAGTAGTAAGATCAATAAAATACTTCTTTTATTGATGGGGTTTAATTCACCCAGCACATGTATGCTTGATAGCACTATAAATGAGGTTACTTGCTTGCAGTGTTTAAAATGGATAACAAAAAGTCACAAAGTAAACCAGAAAACAACCTTCAGCTTGTCAGGCAATTAGCTAATGTTTTCTTAGCAAATAATTACCAAATACCAAGGCACAAAGAAAAGAATAAACTTTGCTGGTTAGGTTAACTTCTGCTTATTTTCCACGCCAATCTCAGCAGTGATTCTCCCTTGCTCACACACACAATCAGGTGCAGCCCTAATTACTATCAATGGACCAGCTGAAAGCCTTTAGCTGGCTGGCTGCTACTGTGTGAACCCAAATCCTGCTTTAAGAGCTGTTTGCAGTGGAAATAAAGAACAAAGTTAGGTTTCTTTGTGATGGCTGATGTGTTTGCTCATAGAAAGCTAGCAATAGCATTTAGATAGAGAACTGTATTTTCATCTGCTGTATCAATCAGCATATGGTCACTATCATACATTGGCACAGACGAGTCTTTCATTAAGGCACTATCATGAGAATGCTTATTCCCTTGCTGCCATTCTCTATTATAGATAGGGTCTGGATCAGTGTTCATAAATTATTCCTCTCTGTATAGCCTGGCCAATATGTAATCCAATTCTGATGTCCAGCCTTCCAATCTTGATCCCTGGACACTGGATCTTCTCTCACATACCTTCTGGCCTTGGTCTGAAAGTCCCTTCCACATGCAGTCTTCTCTCTTCCAGGTAGCCACTGGTGATTCCTATCTCTGCCACTCCATTCCTCTGGCTGAATCCAGTCCAATGGACTCTGCTGGCTTTTGGAATACCTCCCAGTATGAGTACTGCCTTGGAATCTCCCAGACCTTCCAATGGCCTTTCTTCTCTTCCTTCCAGAGAGTTTCCTTCTCTCTCTATCTGCGTGGCTTTTGCTGAAGCTGTTCTTCCAACTGTTGCTGTCTCTGTATCTCTTCCTCCCTCTGTAGCTTTTGCTGAAGCTCTCCCTGAAGCTGTTATCTGAAGAATAAGTTCTATTCTTATCCTGTTCTAATGTGTGCTGCTCCCTAACACAGCGCAGCTGTGTTGAATCAGGCCCTGCCCTTTGAGATGAGTGCTTAGGGATTACCTCATAGCTCTCTTGATTGCACACACATTCTCTCACTTCAGCCCCTCTCATGGCTGCTGGAAACCTGGTGCATTCTGGGACTGGTAGTCTTTTATGTGAAAACTCTGTTTTCTTGCTTCTACCAGAACTGACAGGTTGCTTGTTCAGAGTCACATCATCTTTTCTATAGCTCCTACCTGAGCTATGATAAGCTTCCTTATCACAAGTGCAACACTGTAGAACTATTTACAAAGTAGCAATTTGCACTAGGCTTTGTGTGGTATTGTAATAGAAGACATATACAGTACTGAAAGAAGTAGTGTTACTGATAGGTGATTTCAATATGCCGGGTGTGGATTGGCACATACCTGCTGTGGTGTCATCCAGAGGTAAGGAGATCTTGGATTCTCTACAGGGAGAACTATTCTGACAACTAGTAACAGAACCCAAACGTGAAGGGGCCAATACTTCAAGGAGTTATTAGCAGGTTGGGAACACTGGGGGATGTAGAAAAGCAATGGGACTGAATGGGGATATTTTAAGGGCAACAAACCTTTTTTTGTTAGACAGGTAAATAAATGTAAAAAGATAAGGAAGCCACTATGGTTCTCAAAAGAAGGTGCTGAAAAGGAGAAGAAAGAGAGGATGGCCTTCATAAAATACAAGAAATCAAAGAAAGAGGAAGATAAGTATCAAAATTTGGAAAAAACTTAAAGAAGCTAGGAAAGTAGTCAGGAAAGCAAAGAAACAAAAGGAAGAAGAAATGGTCTATGCAATAAAATGGGGGGACAGATATGTTAGTGAGAGAAGGAAGTGCAAGTACGGTATTTTCAGACTCAAGGGTGAAGGGGAGGAATATGTAGAAGTTGATGAGGATAAGGCAGAATTGCTTAACAAATATTTTTTTTCTGTGTTCACAGATGAAGGGCCAGGAGCAGTACCACAAATAAGAACAGAAATGAAGGGAATCTTGAACAATTTTCAGCAGACTGTGTTCATGAAGAAATAGCTAAACTAAAAGTAAACAATGCAATATGGCCCGATGGGATGCATCCAAGAGTGCTGAAGGAATTTGGGGAAGTTCAAGAGGCTCCACTGTCTGACCTTTTCAGTGTTTCTTTAGAATCGGGAATGGTACCAGAGGACTGAAGAAAGGCACATTTGATCCCTTTACACAAAAGCAAAAGTAAGGATGAGTTGAGAACTATAGGCTGATTAGTCTAACCTCTATGGTGAGTAAATTAATGGAAACACTGCTAAAACAGAGGATAGTGAGGTTTCTGGAGTCCAGTGGATTGCAGGATCTGAGGCAGCATGGCTTTACTAGAGGCAAGTCTTGTCAGACAAATCTGATGGATTTGTTTGACTGGTTGACCAGAGAGTTGCACTGAGGGAGAGTCCTAGATGTGGTATACTTAGATTTCAGTAAAGCCTTTAACACCATTCTGCACAGGCAACTTTTAAATAAATTGAGCACCCTATGGATGGACTCTAAAGTGACTGACTTGGTTAGAAATTGGTCGAATGAGAAGCAACAAAGTATACATGTAAATGTAGCTCACTCTGAGCTGTTAGCAATGGTGTGCCATGGGGATCTGTCCAATTCTTTTAACATTTTTGTTAGTGACATTGCGGAAGGGCTGTCAGGTAAGGTTTGCCCCTTTGTGGGTGATACCAAAATCTGTAATAGAGTAGACACCTAGAAAAGAGTAGATAAATGAGGAGGGTTTTAGCTAAGCTTGAAGAATGGTTGAAAATTTGACAGCTGAGATATAATGCTAAAACATGCAGGGTCATGTATTTGGGCTGAAAAAATGCAAGGAAGTAGTACAGTATAGGGGGTGATGTATTCCTGTCCACAAAAGAGGAGTGGGACCTGCACATGCTTGTTTCTGATGATCTTAAAGTGGCCAAACAGATAGAAAAGGTGATGGTGAAATCCAAAGGATGCTTGGGTATATAGGGAGAAGAATGGCCAGCAGGAAAAAGGAGGTGATAGTGCCTCTGTATAAATCTTTGATTTAAGTCACAATTTCACAATCAGTGATATCCACTGATTGGTTCCACTTAGCAGCAGAGAAGGTTTGGAATATTCTGTGCAGTTCTGGAGACCACACCTTTAAAAACATATACACAGGATGGAGTCAGTGCAGAGGGTAGTTACCAAAATGGTCAGTGGTCTTTGTCATAAGCCATATGGGAACAGATGTAAAGATCTCAATATGTATACTTTGGAGAAAAGGCAGGAGAGAGGAGATAGATAGAAACATTTAAATACCTCTGTGACATAAATGCACAGGAGGAAAGCTTATTTCAATTGAAAGAAAGCTCGTCAATGAGGGGAAATAGGAAAAAGGTGCAAGGGAATAGACTCAGGCATAATATGAGGAAATATTTTGTTATGGAAAGAGCAGTAGATGCATGGAATAGTCTTCTAGTTGAGGTAGTAGAGATGAAGACATTATCTGAATTCAAGAAGGCATGGGACAGACACAAGGGATCTCTAAAGGAAAGAAAGGAACTATAGAAGTTGATATGGATGAGGAGACTAGATAGGCCATATGGTCTTTTTCTGCCATCATGTTTCTATGTTTCTAAATGCTCTTTAGTAAGAAGCAGGAGTTGTACAACTCAGTCTACAATTTCTCTCTCCATGCTGGTTTAAGTCACAATTTCACAATCGGCGATATCCACTAATTGGTTCCATTCAGCAGCAGAGAAAGTTTTGCTCAGTCCCTAAGGACTGATAATATAACATATTCCCCAATCCTTGTTTGATAGAACTACTAGAAGTAGCTGAAAAAGTGAAGAAAAAGAGGGAGGCCTTCATGAAATACAAGAGATCACAGAGAGCAGAAGACAAGCATCTGTATTTGGAAAAACTTAGAGAAGCTAGCAAAGTAGTCAAGAAGGCAAAGATTCAAAAGGAGGAGGAAATAGCCAATGCAATAAAATGGGGGGATAAGACATTTTTCAGATATATTAGTGAGAAGAGGAAGAGCAAAAGTGGTATTGTCAGACTCAAGGGTGCAGGGGGGGAATATGTAGAAGCTGATAAGGATAAAGCGGAATTGCTTAACAAATATTTTTGTTCTGTGTTCACAGATGAAGAACCAGGAGCAGGACCTCAGAAAACACCCACAAATAAGAACAGAAGCGAGGGACATCTTGAACTATTTTCAGAAGACTGTGTTCGTGAGAAACTAGCTCAACTTAAAGTAGACAAAGCGATGGGACTGGATGGGATACACCCTAGAATACTGAGGAAACTTGGGGACGTTCTAGCAGCTCCACTGACTGACCTTTTCAATGCCTCGTTGGAGTCAGGAGTGGTGCCAAAGGACTGGAGAGAGGCTCATGTGGTGCCTTTACACAAAAGCGGAAGTAAGGATGTGGTTGAAAACTACAGGCCGGTTAGTTTAACTTCGGTGGTGAGTAAATTATTGGAAACGCTGCTGAAAGAGAAAATAGTGAGGTTTCTGGAGTCCAGCGGATTACAGGATCCGAGGCAGCATGGATTCACCAGAGGCAGGTCTTGTCAGACAAATCTGATTGATTTTTTTGACTGGGTGACCAGGGAGTTGGACCGAGGGAGAGCTCTAGATGTGGTGTATTTAGATTTCCGTAAAGCCTTTGACACTGTTCCTCACAGGCGACTTATAAACAAACTGAGCACCCTAGGGATGGACCCTAAAGTTACTGCTTGGGTTAGAAATTGGTTGGGTGGGAGGCGACAAAGAGTACAAGTAAATGGAGCTCACTCTGAGGAGAAGGATGTTACCAGTGGTGTGCCCCAGGGATCTGTCCTTGGTCCAATTCTTTTTAACATCTTTGTTAGTGATATAGCGGAAGGGCTGTCGGGTAAGGTTTGCCTCTTTGCGGATGATACCAAAATCTGCAATAGAGTAGACACCCAGGAAGGGGTAGATAACATGAGGAGGGATCTAGCTAAGCTTGAAGAATGGTCTAGAATTTGGCAGCTGGGATTTAATGTTAAAAAATGTAAGGTCATGCATTTGGGCTGCAGCAATCCAAGGGAGCAATACAGTATAGGAGGTGAAGTACTTTTGTCCACTAAAGAAGAGCGGGACCTAGGCGTGGTTGTGTCTGATGATCTTAAAGTAGCTAAACAGGTGGAAAAGGCGACAGCAAAAGCTAGAAGGATGCTTGGGTGCATACGGAGAGGAATGGCTAGCAGAAAAAAGGAGGTGATAATGCCTCTGTATAAGTCTTTGGTGCGACCTCATTTGGAGTATGGTGTGCAATTCTGGAGACCGCACCTTCAAAAGGATGTGAACAGGATGGAGTCGGTGCAGAGGGTTGCTACCAAAATGATTAATGGGCTTCATTATAAAGCATATGAGGACAGACTTAAGGATCTTAATATGTACACCTTAGAGGAAAGGCGGGATAGAGGTGATATGATTGAGATGTTTAAATACCTCCGTGGCATAAATGTTCAGGGAGAGAGCCTCTTTCAATTGAAAGCAAGTTCTGCTACGAGGGGACATGGGATGAGGGTGAAGGGAGATAGATTCAGGAGTGATATGCGGAAATATTTCTTTACGGAAAGAGTAGTGGATCCGTGGAATAGTCTCCCAGTGGAGGTGGTAGAGATGAGGACAGTAACTGAATTCAAGAAAGCATGGGACCAACACAGAGGATCTCTAAAGGCAAAAAGTGGACTGTTGTAGTTGTTATGGAAGGACAGACTAGATAGGCCATGTGGTCTTTTTCTGTCGTCATATTTCTATGTTTCTATGTTTCTATGATACAACTTCAAATTTGAATTTAGACTAACATCTCACCAAGTACAAAGCAGCAGCTTTAACACAAATGAGCAAGAATATCCAGGATCCATTCTCAAGGTGAGCTATATATTCAGATCCATTTGGTAGGTCTAGATCAATGAGAGATTGCAATCAAAGTTATACCTGCAGCAAGAGTATGAAGTGACTTGCATGAGGTCAAAGGAATCATCACTAAGAGGTGGGTTGTGAACTCCCCCCCCCCCCCCCAAATTTCTGGCTTGCTGTTTGAACTACTAGTCTACCCTTTTGCTGATAGATTTTTTTTTTAAATCTGGGTCTTTCTTGCAGAGATGTAAGCCCATCATCATTTCTACTTCTATTCAATGCACCTGCTAACTGAGCTGCTGGGACAATGGCCGAAAGACTCCCTGCAGGGAAGGGCAAGCTCTTGAGTTTTGTGCCTTAGATCATCAGCCATTGTGACATAGTGCTGCAAATGATTATGGCAAAAAGAAGTTTCATGGATTTGCACTGAAAAGAAATGGAAATGAATTTTACAATTTAGAATCCCTGTGACTCATTAATATTTATTTGGGTTGATATTCAAAAACAATCATGCAGTCATCAGCAGATACTCTGGCATAGCTATTTTGCTTTTCATTTTTGCCTTAATTAGTGTGTTTGTACTGATTTTGAATACTAGTTTTGTGCATACCATGCCAGTCATGAGCCTCACTTCTAAGCCAGGATATGTGGAATATGATTTCAATCTCTCACTTTTACTGCTAATGCTCACATTGTGCTAAATAGAGCTTTCTTCTGGAGTTCAAAAGATGTAACATACATGGGTAATTTAAAGTATCAAGATGTGATTGGAAATTCCTGTTAATCAGACCTGTGGCTCCCAATACAATGTGAGGTATTTCTGCCACATTTTCTTGGTCTCTTATTTCATTTCTTGGTACTTCAGGATCTTCTTCCCCTCCATGCAATTCACAAAGTAATGGCTTCAAACTGATATCTCTATTATCAAGGACGTTCATTTTTTTTCTTCTTTATCAATATGTCAGGGTACCTCACATGCAGTTGGTTTCTTGAGGGCATTTTCTCTAAATGGGTAATTTTGCATATACCATGACAGTCGTGAACCTCACTTCTAAGCCAGGGCATGGGGAGTATCATCTCAGTCTCTCAAATTTATTGCTTATGCTCAGCATAGTACTTGCATTGTGCCAAAGAGAGCTTCCTTCTGGGGTACATAAGATGTAACAGGTATGGGAAGTTGGTCAAGATCAGCTTGGAAATTCTACTTTATCAAGCCTGTCGCTCCCAGTACAATGGGAAAGATTTCCATATCTTTCTGCCACATTCTGCCATGCAAGTCACAGGATAATCTCTTGGGACCGACACTTCTATTATCAATGCTGTTCTGTATTCTTCTCCTTTACCACTATGTCAGGTTTCCTTGCATCCAGGTTCTTATCCGTCAGAATAGGAATGTCCCAGGTGATCAGCACCTCTGTATTCTCTGTTATTCCCTTAGGGTCATGATCCCTACAGTAAGGAGTGGGCATTCCGGCGGCAAGGTAGCAAGAATCTGTATTGCGCG
This sequence comes from Ichthyophis bannanicus, assembly GCA_033557465.1. Taxonomy (NCBI): domain Eukaryota; kingdom Metazoa; phylum Chordata; class Amphibia; order Gymnophiona; family Ichthyophiidae; genus Ichthyophis; species Ichthyophis bannanicus. Next base: position 1,631,956,920 of record CM066032.1, read on the forward strand.
ATAGTGTGCGCCGTGGCACATTAACGCATGTTAACCCTAAGTTCATGCCAGTGCAGTGCTAGCAGCTATAAAGATGTAGCCCACTGGTTACTGCAATGACTGTGGAAGCAGAGGTCATGGGTTTGATTCTGCAGTGGTGTTATGTATGAAGGCTGTCTGAGGCATTTCCTTTTTTTAATTTAAATCACTGCTGCCAGCAAAAACACCCTCACAGTGCCATAACCTAAGGTGTCGCATAAGGCGCCCTATAAGGCACTCCATAGGCCACATTATAAAGTGCCCTGTCCGCCAAGGCACCTTATGATGTGCCTTATAGGGCACTCTATGAAGCACCTTAGGCTATGGCACTGTGAGGGTGTTTTTGCTGGCAGCACTGATTTATATTAAAAGGAAATGCCTCAAACAACCTTAGTAAACAACACCACTGTGGGATCAAACCCATGACCTCTGCCTCCTCAGTCATTGAAGTAACCAGTGGGCTACATTTCTATAATGTCTAACACACTGCTGGCTGGCTACAGAAAGACTGCAGGTCACCACACAAACTGTCTACTGTGGTTACCAGGATAGGGTAAACCCACCCGTACCCATGATGCACTGCACATGCAGATCAGCAGCCTACATCTGAACACAAGATGGGGTATGAACCTCTATAGCACCCCAGCATGGTAGGGGGAACTGACCGTGTGTGTTACTGGCACAGAGTAGCTACAGACCGTGACATTGTGTGGTTCCTGTGCTCATCCTGAGGGCGAGGTGGGGCTTGGCTGAGTTAGGCTGTGCTGCAAGTCCCCATCAGTGCCAGTGTGTGATGGGTAATCCCTGCAAACATACCTAGGATACACCTTTGTCCATCTGTATTTCCCAGTCACGTCTAGCCCTTGTGGACTATGATGCACCCAGAATAGTGCATATCCTGTGTGGTTGCCATGGTCACATGTTATAAAAGAAGGGTGGTGGTTGGATCCAAAAGCATATTATGTAGCACCACCCAACCCACCCTCTGTGGGTCAGGGTGGGGGACAGGATCTCCCACCAACAGATCCACATTCTACATCTCTGCAATGGTGGCAGTAGAGGGGACCATCAAACCCAGTCCTGCTGGGGAATAGGCACCCCTACAGGGCAGTCAATGCAGATCTGTATGCATCACTTAGGGCACTGGAAGACAGGCAGTAGGCCTGGGAAAGCTCAGCTGCCCCCCACCACTATCTGACATTCACCAGCAGAGGGCACAGTCAGTTTCCACCTGCTGCACCCTGCAAGGTGTTCCAGACATACACATGCTAACTGCAGACAGTCTGCTAGCTAGTACATAGTACATGTTCCTGGAGGAACTGTGTGCACCCACAAATAGGATGTGAGCACACACACACCAAGCAAGTATGTCAGTGATTTGACGCCAGAAACGGGAACTCATAGATATCACTTGAGAGAAATACTGTATAGCACTACGGGAGAACCTAACCATGCCATGGCCACTGCTCAGTCAGGGTGAGAGTGACCTCCCAGCATGACATGCTGTGGCCACCCTGTCCGTGAAGGTGGTGGTCGGGCACTTCAATGTCCCAGCCATTGCCCTATGCCCTGTGCAGATGCATCCTGCCCAGGCCGCCCTGTCTGGGCCATACACACAGTACCTTGCTCCTCATTATGCACATTGGGAGTCTAACACTGGAAACAGTGCAAGCAGTGTGGGCTCAGTAAAGTGTAGGCAGCCACAAAACACTGGATAAACATACACACACTCCCACACCTATGCCAGCATTGTGCAAATATAGAGGTTTTTGGCAGCCCTGGCCACTACACCAGTCCTGGGCACAGTGCAGGCATTGCTATGTTACGAAATACTGTTGGGGTCACTCTCTGGGGTGGTTAACACTTTCAGAAAGAAAAACTGAAACACACTCCACAGATATCAGAAAGGTTGCTATGATGCATCTCTGTCAACAGATTGTGTTTAACTTAGGATTTGTTATCTGCCATTAATCATAGCAAACGTTTGATATATGTGTAATGTGTTCCCAAGTTTAGGATGGTATTGCTAAGGTATGCAGGTGCTAGTATTGGGAGATGCTGCTCCGCACAGGGCCCAACAGCCTGACTCTCCATGAGGCTTTGGATAGTGGAGCCTGTGGTTGTGGGTGTTTGTGCCCCTGTGGCCGCTGCTCTAGGGCAGAGGTTCCCAACTCCGGTCTTGGTGGGCCAAACATGGTTCAGGTTTTCATGCTGTCCCTAATGAATATGCATGAGATGCATTTGCATACAATGGGGGTGGTGCATACAAATGCAGCACAGGCATATTTATTAGGGACAGCATGAAACCTAAATGGTGTTTGGCCCTCCAGGACCACATTTGGGAAACTCTGCTCTAGAGATTGCACATGTTTATGGTTTCTGCACTCTTTAGGGTAAAATATAGGTGTTTATGGCATGTTTATTTAATCTGCAATAAAGGTTACGTCTTTATTACCATGGTTTAGTACTGGGTAAAATATAGGGACATGGTTTGCAGGAGCCGCAGCTGGGACTTGAGCCTGTGATTTTCTGCCCCTGAACACACTGGCTGTGTTTACTGCACCAAACTGTTGCCACAGAGGCAGATCATTCCCTGGGGATACCATGACTGTTTGTCAGACAGACCTTGTATGTTGCAGTGCACGGCACCCACCTAAATGGGGCTTAGCCGTGGTCTGCTGTGGGCAGATGCCACTGCCCCCCATGCCACCAGCACCCTTCTGACACCATGCTGACATGCCCTTGTGCCGGTGGTGCTGGTGGTGCGCAGTCCCAGGCCATCCAGTGTGCCGGTAGGCAGCTGCCTATGGTGCGTGATATGGGGTAGGGGTGCCTGCCTAGACATCCACGCTTCCCCCCGGCACCGCCTGCCAATGTTATATGCCCTTTGAGGTACTTGCTGGGTACTCTCCACTGGGACACTGTGGGACACACACTCGTGGCCATGTTTGCCCTTGGTCAGTTGCTGTCTTGCTGGTTTTCCACTTCTACATTCCTATGTGTCACCTAGGCATCTGCCTAGCCTACCCTGTGCCCCAGCTGCCCCACTGCATGTCCCACCTGTAGCCCCCTGTAGCCCATTTCCAGCCTCACAGTAGTGCCCTCTCGTACTTGGGCACAATGATGTTGCTGCACATGTTGTCACAGGGCCTACCTTGGCAGCGTACTGGAGCGAGGTAGGTGGGACATAAAAACATTTAAGGTTGGGTTTGGCCAATAACTTACAGGGCCCTGGGACTTTCAGCCCTGGTAGCGTCCTTTGTTACCAAAATCCCACAGAAAACAAAAGGTCTGAGTGGAGGGAAAACAAAAGGCATGTATTTCCCCATTCATGCAAAAAGGTTCATATGCTTGGACACAAAAACGTCAAACACAAATTCCTTACTTCAGGATAAAGAAAAAGAAAACATCAAAGCAAAACTGTTATCTTCACAGTAAATGGTATAGCAGGCAAACAAACAGTCTTAACTCCCAAGACAGAGCTTAGTTGCTTAGTAAGGACTCCAAGCTTCCTGTCTTACAGAAGCTACAGTCCATCTCGGTGTCTGATGCAAATTCCACCTGCATCGGTTCCCCTTCTGAAGCCTCTGAGCCTAAGTCAGTACTTGTGGGTAAGTTGTAATAAGGCTTTTTATATATCTTCTGCACAACCTCCCAATGCTCAGGGTTGAATACAGGGCGTCGGTCCTGCGCCCTCAAATACTGGTAACTGTCTTCCTTTTGCAAGTGTTTTGTCTTAGCTTTCTGTAAAGCTTGGTTATTAACAAGTCTCTTGGTTGGTGCGTGTTTCTTGCACCTTATCTCATAAGCATTCTCACAAGGATAATATTCCTGTGCTCCCTGTACTCCCCATACATCAGCAGTTTGTACCCTGCTTTTAGTTAAATATGGGTTACCTTTTCTTTTCGGCTTGTCTGCTCCAGGTGAGGTTTGAGGCCTGCTCCAGTTGGGATCCTGCCTGGCCTGAGCAATAGGCCTTGAGCTCTCCAACCGTCTTTCTGTTGGCTTTAGACCACAGTCACAGCCACGCCTTTGCTTCTCTGTACAACAAACACTCACTCTGGCTGGAGTTGTCCCACCTTCTCCACGGGGACTCCTTTCTTCAAACCTCTGAGGCTGCTGCTGCCTCCTGCGAAAGTGTTGGTCAGGGATTACTGCACCTTCTGGATATCCAGCCCATTCACTCGGATGTCCTGCCCAACCTGCTGGTTCTGCTGGTTCTCTTGGCAGTCCTCCTTTCCCAGGCCGTCCTGCCTGTGCCTTTCTCCAGGGCTGTCCTGTCTCCTCAGGATATCCTCCTTTCCAGGGCTGTACCACTTTCCCAGCCTGTTCTCCTTTCCCAGGCTGTTCTCTTCCTGGCCATTCTGCCAGTTCCGCCTGTCCTGCTCCTGGTTCTAATTCTGCCTTCCAACCTTCCCAATTCCCTTTAAGAGGCACTCCTCTCTTTCTTGATTGGAAACTGGCTGGCATTACCTCATGACCTAGGAGGTGTGGTTCCTCTGTTCCTCGGAGGTCCCTCCTGCTCCCCCTATGTGGTTCCTCACGATATTGCAGGTTGTGCTTGACTTTTCCTGCATTTAAAACATTTTCTTCCCCTCTCAGAGGGTCTGCAGCATCACAATGTATCACTACTATCACTTTTCTTGGTTTCCCTGCCTTTGCTGCACATTGCTGACTGAAATGGTCTCTCTCCCCTGCAAATGTGCCTATAGCCCGAGGTTTTCACTGGCGCCACTTTTCAGACCTTCATTTCACGGCGGTAGTGTGAATGGAGCCTCTCCCCACCCACTCTCCGCCCATTAACCCCTTATCTCCGCCCCTGGGGAGCCTTACTCCACCCTCTAGGGAGCCTTACTCCGCCCTCTGTGCACCTTACCACTGCCGGAGACATTATCACGGGATACGTGGTATTCTCGCACGGTAATGCGCCATTATCATGCAATAACATCACATATTGCGCGATAACTTTGCGTTAGCGCCGTTTAGTAAACATACCCCTTAGACTATCAAAGCAAAGGAGGAAGAAAGGAGGTTCATTCCACCACTAAAATACCCCCTCCCCCTTTTTAGCTTTCCTGTGGGAAGAGGAAAAAAAAACTTGGAGCCCCCAGCCTCTCAATTATTTTTTCCTCCATAGGAGATAAATGTGTCTCCTATAAAAAATCAAACAATTAAAGTCTTCGGTTTTTTTAGATGATCCAAAACTCTCCTATATTTCACCAGGCTGTACAATCCATATACATTCCAAGATATAAAAATAGCCGTCATCATCCAAATCCTGTTTCTTCCAAAGCACACCTTTCCATCTGTCCATCCACAACATTCAAGCTGTCATTCTGCCCTTCTACCTTACCATCGCTAGTTCAATTCCCTCCTATCCCTAACTCAGTAACTCCTAAATAATCAAATAATAAAAAGGAAATAGGACAGACACCAGCTCAAGGGGTTTCTAAAACAATACACATGGAGGCACACCAGCGAGAATGCCTTTCTCCCTCTCCTGCTTAGTCTCTGTGGTTGCTCTTCAAGTAGGTTGAGTAACGTCTATTTCTGGTTCAAAATCTTTCTTCACCATGTCCCATAGGTTTCTATGACTTCTGGAAACATTTAAAGTATTCAATTGTCTTTCAGTATGAGTCCTTTGATGTTTTCAAAGGAAGAAATTCATTATTTTCTAACACTTGCATAAGTGGAGAAGTAGCCTAGTGGTTAGAGCACTGGCTTGGAAACCAGGGTTTGATTCCCCTTGGCATTCCTTTTGACCTTGGGCAAATCACTTAACCCTCCATCTCCTTAGAAGAAAGGCCTGGAAATTTACTTATAGTCACACTGACATGGTTTCTTTTCAAAGAAGTGGGAAACTGCAGGCTAGCAAGCCTCACTAGTGTGGTAGGAAAAGTAATGGAGATGCTGCTGATGGACAAGATAGCAAGCTTTTTAAGGGTTAGTGGATTGCAAGATCTCAACAAACAAATCTGATTGATTGATTACTTACACTGGGTAACTAGAGAACTAGACAGAGGCAGGTGGTATACTTCAATTTCAGAAAAAGTCTTTGATAATGCTTATTCATAGGAGGCTTACAGATAAATTGACTTGACTGAGGGTAAGTCCCAGTGTAGTCAATAGGATTTAAAAATGATTGACTGACAGATTACAGACAGTGGTGGTAAATGGCATCTATTCAGAAGAAAGAAAGGTGAGTAATGGACTGGTACTAGGACTGATTCTGTTCAATATCTTTATGAGTGATATTGCCGAAGGACTGGAAGGGAAAATTAGCCATTTTGTTGCTGATATGATGATCTGCAACACAATGATACACCACAGGGAGTGGGCAAAATGAAAAGTGATATACAAATCTAACAAGACTGGTCCAGTACTTGTAAGAGGTGCAGAGTGATACATTTGTGGTGTAGGAACACAAGGGAGATTATACGATAAGTGGGGAGAGACTGGTGTGCATGGACCAAGAGAAATACCTTGAGGGGATAGTGTGTGAGGATCTCAAGGTGGTGAAACAATGTGAAAATATGCTGACCAAAGCCAGAAGGATGTTAGGATGCATAGAGAGGGGCATAACCATTATGAAGGAGGTAATAATGCTGCTGTACAGGACACTGGTAAGACCTCACTTGGAGTACTGTGTTCAGTTTTGGAGACTATAACTTGAGGAAAGTGACCAAAATGGTACGAGATCTCCATCAGAAGTCATATGAAGAGAGACTGCAGGCCCTAAGTATGTATACCCTAAAGGAGAGCAGGAGTGGAAGAGATATGAAATAGACTTTTAAATACTTGAAAGGTATTACAGAACAAACCAGCCTTTTATTAATGAAAATACATTTTAGAACCAGAGGTTGTGATGTGAGGCTGCAAGAAAGCAGAATCAGGGGCAACATCATAAAATATTTCTTCACAGATAAGGTGTTAGATGCCTGGAATGCCCTCCTGAAGGAGGTAGTAGAAGCAAAAAATTCAAAAAAGAGTGAAATAAACACAGTGGATCTCTTAAGGCCAAGAGGGTTGTAGCAAAGAATCGAGCACCTCTACTCAAAGCAGATATGTAATGACTGTTTTGCTTCTCTGAATAGACCATTGGCAAAGTAAAATGATGGTGTATGGCTGGGGTAGCATGCTTAAGCATTTGAACAGTAGGGGTGTACACAAAGTTTTGATACCTAAATGGCTGAGTTCATGTCACCACTCGCCTGCACAGCGGGGTGGAGCCTTCATGTCCAGTGACAAGGCTGAGTTGAAAATCAGATAGATTGAGTCTTCTCACCCATAAGGGCATTACAGGGCAGACTGGATGGACCATGTTGGTCTTCATCTGCCCTCATCCATCCACTATTTTAGACACCGATGGGGGCACATAATGCCATTCAATTTAGCACACCTACAGTAGGAGGTTGAGATAGGAAGTACTTTTTATGATTCATATAAATTATCAATAAACAAGGAAATAAACCTGAAGTTCATAAATTAACCTAGGAAGGTTTTTATGTAATATGACCGAAAAGAGCATTTCCATCTGCTGCTTCTGTAAACAGCATGTGAGCAGGGGAAAATTTGGCAGCCACCTTGGTACATCTTCAGCTAGAGTGCACATTATGTGTAATCATGAGTGTACATGACAGATGCACACATAGATCACCAGTATTAGCAGCATCTCTTCCAGAACTTCTAGCAAGGCAGATGACAGTGTTAAAGATGAAGAGGACAGCATATTCTCCCACACTTCACAATTAAATGGCAGTTACATCTGGGACTGAACAGTGATGACAGTTTTGTGGCCTCTGGGGCTTCTGACAGTATCAGAACAGTAGTGACAGTATATCAGAAAAAACGGATAGATGCCAAAATGCAATTGTGCAGTTCCAAGCTATAGGAAACAGTTCAGGAAACCCTGAACAAGGCCGCTAACATACATAAGCAGTTGTAACCTTTTTACATCAAACTCAAATTCTGGCAGTGAGATTGCTTCTCTTCTTGATTGCAATGAATTAATGGAGAGGGCTATTAACTCCTGGTTGGTTGCTAGCCATTTTCATTCCTCTACTAAGGTGATTTCAAAATCGCAATGCCAGATAATGGTAGCAGAATGCAAGGCATTATGAAAATGAAACACCTTAAAGCTCCATATCAGAGGACACAGGACTCTGTATCCTGCTCCCTGTGTAAGTTTGGATCCTCGTTATACAAACAATAATACATACGTTTGTTGGGTACAAAGAAGCAAAATGAAGGTGACTACATAAGTTTGAAATATACGAGTATGAGCACTAAACTTTGAGGCTTGATAGTTGGTGTCTGGCAGAACCCAGAAGCTAACCAGGCAGCAGCTCAATATTTCTGCTGCAGGTTAGTGACGGGTACCATCTCCACTCTGCTCTGGAACGCCCCCGACATGCCATGATGTTAACCATTACCATCAGGGTATGTAGGGCGGCACCTGCGGATATCCAGCAACATTACCCATGTTAGTGCTGCTGTCTAGTTCAGCAGCATTTACATGGTTTGCAGGTCTTCAAACTGTGTAAACGCATTTGAATATCCCCCTCCCCCCCCCGAGAATATATGGCGATGAATTTGCTCTACAGTGCTAAGAGGTTGGATCATGTGCCCCCCTTTTAGTAAAGGATCATTGACTTCCAATCCCACAATGTTTGGTCTTTAAAATCCTGATGCTTATGCGCTGGGCATTTTATTCTGGTTTGCCACATTATTTATCGCCCCTTCTTGCTCCATGATACAAGCTCATTTGTTACATTGTTCTATGGTCCGGCAGCTGAGGTTGTTTCGGGCCAGGAGGGCTGCTTTTGTTTTTAATGCCCCAATTTATTGGAATTCTCTTCCACTAGATATTTGATTGGAAACTTCATTCAAGAAGTTTAAGAAGCAGGTGAAAGCTTGGCTTTTTTGCCAGGCTGTCTGAGTTTTGATTGTAGGTTTTTGCCAGGGACTGTAATAATTTTGTTGTTGTTTTATCCTTCCTTTTGTTATCTAACAATATTTTATTCATTTTGGGGTTTTTTTGGTGATCCTTTGTTGTGCTGTTGCTTTCCTTCTATAATGTATCTTATTTGTTTTATTTAAGTATTATTCTTTGGTTCTATTCTGCTGCTAGCATTTGGTATTGTAAACCATCGAGATGCATGCCTTGTGATGGTTATTAGTGGCATAACACATGTCTACATTTCAGGCACAGACGTTTATGCCAGTCCTCGAGCTGGGTAAATGCTTGCACCTATTTTCTTTTATAATCTAGGCATTTACTTGGCTGCTCCACCCTAGCTCTGATTGTGCCTACCAGTAAAGTAGACACCATCATGTGCACACATGAACGTTTACACTGGTTAGCATTTTACTGTATAAGGTGCCATAATGCATGTATAGTATGTAGCCACGTATATGCGTGATTGACTAAAATACAATCAATGTGCATAAATATATACTTTACTGTTTAAAGTATTGTGATTGAGTGCCTAGGAGAACGCTAGTTCTCATTAAGGACACATCCATTCTGGGCCACTTTAACAGAGCTAGAGTAGAGAAATCTAGCCAACAGATACGATAAAAACTCTGAATAAGAAGGAGTCACGGAAACCCTTGGAGGAGAAGATAGAAGCTTCCAAGAGCCTCCCCATGAAGCCTCCAGGATGCTGCTAGTAATTGCTGAGGGATCTGTTGGTACTTTGGGTGGTCTATAAGGTAGGACAGGTATTTTGTATTTAACTCTGTCAGTGATTGCTAAGGGATTTGCTGAAGCTGCCAGGCTTGCAAGGGGAACCAGACTGAATATTCTGAATTGAACTACTGTTGGAAGACTTTGACTGCTAAGAGAGGTTGATGTTTATTACTGATGAGGAAAGTCGGGCTCTGTTGTGTTCTGGAATGGAACTATTGCTGAGAACATTGATACCTATAGCCTATGAGAGCAAACTAGGCTTCTTGTGTGAGGTGAAACTGAACTGTGTCAAAGCTGTTTTATTTGCATGTTTATTGATGAATTTATTGCAGAAACAAACTATTCTTTGTGTAGCTATTTTTTTTATATATTTAGGGTGACGTTCTGAACGGCGTTTAGCAGGTATGGATGTCCAATATGGATGTCCAATCCTGCTAAACACCTGGCTTGCATCCTGAAAACAGAGCTTTCTGCACGTAGATCTGAGCAGTGCAGGAAGTTCTGTTTGTGGGCAGGAGGGGGTGGGCTGCAGGTGGAACAAGGGTGGGCTGTCGGCAGCACCATGACCCTGGACATACAGGGCCGATTCCGAGGTCCGGGGTTGGCTATTTGGACAGGGGACTTATTCCATTTCGGAGGTGGATTAAGTCTCCCTGGATGGTGGACGATGGAGGATCCAGGGCCCGCTGAAGAAGTGAGGAGGTTCCCCGCGGCCTGACCCTGGCCATGGCAGGCCTGATCGGTGGTTGGGCGGCAGGGAAAGGAGTTTTGTTGGGTCCACCAGTGATCACGGCTCCTGCATTAGCCACGGTGGATGCCATGCCACTGCTGCTCCATGCAGGATCCTGGCTGGGCTAGCCAGGTAGTGGGCTGGATGTCCGGGGCAAGCCTGCACGTTCTGCTGATTGCATCCGATTCTGCTCTCACAGGCACATCTAGCCCCTGTGGGAGCAGAATCAGGTGCAACGCATGCCCGTCCAGACAGCCCAGGGACGCTGAGGACAGAATTAGGGTCCACCTGTTTGTTTTAAGGCCTATCATAGACTCCAGGGTTCAAACCCTTGCTACGCTAGCAGAATATATACCCCCTTATAAAATTACCCCATGCTGATCAACAGTTCTGTACATATTACAACTTCCTAATATATTGGCATGTTTATATCATTCTAATAAACATTAATTCATTTCTGAGTCCTCCAGTTTTTATTAGTTTATGTCTGTGCCCTCAGTTTCTCTCCAGTGAATCATATGGTACCATAATAAATGCCAGTGAGATGCTGGCAACAGAAGTGTAAAAAGGCATTTTTATAATAAAACATAATAAAAATAAGCTGAAAAAGATTAAATCGGTCCATCTAGTATTTCCAGTTGAGATTCATCCAATTTGGGCAGTTGGTCACATAAAATCCTTTATGCTACTCAGCACAAACACCAGATCCCCTCACCATGCCCTCTCTACCCTTTCCCCACCATCATCTTTCACATATGTCCCAAGGATGCTGAGATTCTGCCACGGTAATGGGCTCCATCACCTCTCCTTGCAGGCCCTTTTGGACCTTGCCATCATCAACTTTGCATCTCCAAAACCTAAAATCAAGTCAACACCTAAGGACTTTTTTATGTTTTATAACCACATTTTGCAATATTACCCACAGAAGCCAAGGTTAGGGATGCTGTAAAAAAAAAGATATGACCGTTCCATGTTCTCTGAAATTTGAGGATTGTGGCCCTCATTCTATAACATGGGTTGCAGGGCTGTATGTCCCATCAGGACGTACAGCCCTGCAATCTGCCTAAACCCTATTCCCCCACCGGCTCTCCCTATACATCCTGTGCTTCAGGGCGAGGAGAGCTGGTGGGGGCGGGAGGGTGCTGGATCAGGGGTGAAGCGGGGGCAGGCCACCTGATAGCACATACAGGGCCGATTCAGGTTACGACCCAGTACATGCTGCCGGACCTGCTGGGCCATACTGCATATACCACCTCAGAGGTGGTATAAGCAGGTTTATTTCAGTGAATCAGGGCATGGCAGCCACCACCAGGACCAGGTCCAAGTATGTGGGGGTCCCCGCTGCCCGATCCAGGCCGTGGGAGGCCAGACATAGGTTGGTGGCAGGGATATTGGGGTCTGGAGCTGCAGCAGTCTGGGGCATCTGTGGGGAGGATGTCCTCTCAGGCTGGAGGAGCATGCTGGGCCATCCTCGGGCCCGACTATGGCTTTTGCAGGAATGTTTTGTTCTCACAAACCAGAATCAATTCTTCAGCGGGGACATCCAGACAGCCCGCTTCCAGAATCAGACTCTATGTATTTAAAAGTCCTTATCCAGACGGCGCCATGGAATATCTCCACTGACTGTCTTAGCACTTTCTGGTTAGTGTGTGGACTGTCAGTGGGCTGAGTAAGGGCATTGTGGGTACTATCCAGATAATGGCAGCGATCTGGATAGTAATGATTTTCAGCCATCTTCAGGATCATTTATTTGGGATAGTTTAGGCCAGCAGAAAAGCTAGTCTAAATTGCTATCTGGTAAATTATACAGATGGTGGCTGAAATTGCCACTATCCAGATAATCGCCGCCATTATACAGACAGCTGCTGCCCAATCCTGATATTCATTGGCAGCCACTATTTAGAAGTAAATATCAAAAAGACTCTGTATTACAACTGGAAAGTAATATGTTCTAAATAAAGACTGCAAATACTTATGAATGTGACACTTATAAAATGAAATTTTTATCGGCAGCTATGTGGTCTCAGTATCTCAGGGCTGAAGTCAGAAGCTCTGACTCATTACCCTCACTTTCACATCAACGACCACCAAATTATAGCCACCTTATTTTTAAATATTTTCAAAATAATGGGTTGAGAATATCTTATTCAATAGCAGACAATAACAAAAATTGCTTAGCTTTGTTTGATGTTGAGTCGTATAGTTCTTTCCCAGCAAAAATTGCTTAATTTTGTTTAATATTGAGTAGTTAAATTCTTTCCCAATACTAAATATTAAACAAAATTAAGCAATTTTTGCTGGGAAAGAACTATACAACTCAACATCAAACAAAGCTAAGCAATTTTTGTTATTGTCTGCTATTGAATGAGATATTCTCAACCCATTATTTTGAAAATATTTAAAAATAAGGTGGCTATAATTTGGTGGTCGTTGATGTGAAAGTGAGGGTAATGAGTCAGAGCTTCTGACTTCAGCCCTGAGATACTGAGACCACATAGCTGCCGATAAAAATTTCATTTTATAAGTCTCACATTCATAAGTATTTGCAGTCTTTATTTAGAATATATTACTTTCCAGTTGTAATACAGAGTCTTTTTGATATTTACTTCTATATATACTCTGTGAGAACTAGACCGATAGAGTGATTTGTGAGCCACTATTTAGATACTGCTGTTGAACATCTACTGCTTGAATTACCCCCATTTTGGAATATCGAGTGGCCTGTTTTTACCATGGTCCCTCCACACAGGTTACCTCAGTTTCTTAGAAGTCCAATGCTGATTTATCAGAACATTTAGGGTTGTACAGATTTCTCAGAGCTTACAGTTTAGGTCTGTAACTGCTGTTCCATGATGCCACCCCAGTGCCTTCTTAGAGGCAAAAAGAAGTCATTCCCTTTAACAGCCACTCCATTGGGGCATTGTAATCATCATGCGTCCCACTAATTTTGGAATCCAGCGCCACTTTTGTCTCTACCACCTCCTCCAGAAGCGCATTTTAAGCATCTGCAATCCTTTCCATGAAAATATTTTTATTTTTTTAGTCTGCTCTCTTGAATCCACAACTTCTTTTTTCATCAAACAAAAGCATGCTTCTTGTATATTAGTATCTTTCAGATGTTTAAATATTTCTATTTTATCTTCATTGTTTCTTCTCCCTTCTCAGATATACACATTTTCAGTTTTCAGCACCTGATGAGACCCCATACCATTTTTGCTGACGTACTCTGGACTGCTCCCAGTGTATCTCTTTACTTTCTGTGCTATAGTCTCTGGAGCTTAACACAAGTCTTATGTGAGGTATCACCAATTACTTTTCTTTTGTTGTAACTTGCCCTATGCATCCCGCCATCCTTTTTACTCTGTTTCACTAACTTGAGAACATCAGGTCAAGGTTTGTCTGCTGAAAAGTGTACAGCATTAATTTACTCCTTATCTTGTGTCACTCCTGCAGATTTATGCCCCTAACCACAAGTCTTTTTCGCTTCTTGCCTTCAGACGGAGTTAATGTAGCAGCCCACTAATGTTCATGTTTCTAAACATTTGCATATCTCAAAAAGGACAATCACGGTTATAAATAGCATAATGAGGTAGTTAATGAATTGGATACCTCAGAAACAGTTGGAGCCAAAGGAGCATGTTTACCAAGTTATAATAACTCCTAAACCAAAGTTCACTGGTTTAAGGTCACAGCCTCTGAGATGAGAAAAAAAAGTCGTTCTGCCTATTGTTTTATTTGGACAGTAGCAACAGCCACTTCTTTAACAAAATCATCCTAAATGAAAATTTACAACAACAAAACAAAATGAAAATAAATTAAAACAAAACAAACTTGCAAATGATACAGGAAACTAAAGAAAATGACATTTTTCTGCCTATAAGTCTACTATCATCTACTTTTTCTTGTTGGCCATCCTTTTCCCAAGGCACTCAAACATTTTTGTGAATTGTGCCATCACCTTTTCTACGTCTGGCCATCTTAAGATGGCCAGAGACGATCAACTTCAAACCCCACTTTCCTATACTAGACTGCTTTCTCTGGATTTTTCAGCCCAAATGAATGATCCAGCATTTTTTAGCATTACATTTTAGCAGAATTTTATAATAGCTGTTTTCCACATATGAAATATGATGTATATATGGACAATGCATAACAAAATTACCCCTATAAAGACTATCGTATAGCCAAAGAAAATTGACGGGAGAAGTAGGAATAAAAGATTACCCACTTCCTACATGTCTTTTTTGCAAAAGATGCTATACTGCTATACTAAGGAGGTCATTTGGAAAGGGACACTTAGACATGCAAATCATGAAGACGTCCCCACAGCCATTTTAGAAAGCCGGGTATATGGATGTTTTGGAGGTGATCATGTTTATGTCACACAGAGGTATGCAGAAGAATATCTGAGGGTTCTGGTGTGCGCTCGATTTCAGCCATATTGAGCACGTCTAAACCTGCTAGCAGTACTGTCCATGTCTACGGTATGAATAAGCATCATAAAAGTTTTTGTTCTGCCGCCAAAACACCATGAGGGAGTAGAGAAGAAGGTATTCTGATATCTGCAATACCTTTCACAATCATAAAGAAAACTGCAGAGAAACGAGGACACTTGTTTTCTAGTCGGCACACCGATGCACGGTCCTGCTGATATCTCCTTCCTAATAATTTGCCACAGAGATGTCTATGTGGCTGTGGGTCTGAAACTGGGTTGAAACTGGCATACAGGTGTCCTTTTTTCCATATATTTTGACTTGCACATCCCAGATTGCACCTAGACATCATAAACTGTGCCTTCCCAGCATAAAGGTACTCTGTAAAAAATGTGTTTTGTGCAAAAAAAGTAAAAGATGCCCAAATATAAGCAAACGTGCAAAAATCTACATTTTTTTGCACTTCTTTTCATAAAAAACACATTTTTCTAAAATGGCTTCACTCTCAAATTCATTGGTCTCTATGGGCCCAATATTCCAACCCTTAGACAGGGGCTAAGGTGGCAAAGAAGCAGTGTTATTTGTGTAAGTGGCCTATATATGGGTATCAGGTAGCTGCTGATGGGTGACCTTTCACATAGTGCACATGGTGCTAACTGGATAGCCGTAGGAGCATAATGGAGCATAATAGGGGTGTGGCTACAACATACTCAGTTAGCAAAGATATTCAGAGGTGCAGGGTGCCAAGTCGAATGCCATAAATCACGTATCTTTATGCCAGGTGTTTGGGTACTTATGGCCTGGTGATTCGGCAGTATATGCTGCATGGAGCATTGGCAAAAAATGGATATTAGCTGTATCTGTGGACGGGAGCCAGCCGTGCAATGTGGGGCTTGCACATACTGCAGAGGAGGTGGAGATGCCAACCCACACTCACTCCTTACACCGCCTTCCTCAGCCCTACAAAGTACCCCACCCCCCTCTCTCCAGCCTACCCCTCCCCCCAGCTGCATATAGTACATTGTAAATAGCGCACGCTGTATATATTGCATCTATTAATAAATCTTCACAGGTTATACCCACTCACAAAGACTTCTATCTAATCACTGCATGCCAACACCCCCACCCTATCACAAATTTGAATCACTTGCTGTGAATACCACCTTGGTTTTAGGATAAGGCGGGATACAAATCTATTTAATTAAATAAATAAATAGTGTGCAGCAACAGCAGCAATTGACCCTGCACGAGAGGTGCAGATACTATACTCCACGGATATACAGATAGCAATGCTACCGGCGGGATGGTGTCACCATAACAGAGCTGTGTGGGATGCTGTGCAGGGAGTTGGAGCCAGCCCACCACTCAAAGGCACATGCTGCTAGTGGCTCTGAAGGTGACCACTGCACTGGGGTTCCTGGCCACAGGACGCTTTTAGCATGCAGTAGATGCCACCACTGGCACCATCTAGTCTGCCATATGCCACTGCATTGATGCCTTCACTACTGCCCTGGTGAGGAAGATGCAAACCTACATCACACCTGAGCAAAAACAAGAGATGATGCAGTCATTTTATCATATAGCTGGCTTCCCATCTGTCATTGGTATCATTGACTGCACACATGTTGTACTGAGGGCACTAGGCCAGGACAAGATGGCATTCTAGAATCGCCACAATTACAACTCCATGAATATGAAAGCAGTAGTCAATGCCCACATGCTCATCATTGATGTATGTGCCCGTTTCCCAGACTCCTGCCATGATGTCTTCATCCTGCCACAGTCTACCACTACTACTACCACTACTTATCATTTGTATAGCACTACAAGGCATACGCAGCACTGTGCAAACACATGTAAAAGACGTCCCTGCTCATCAGAGCTTACAACCTAGTCAAGACAGACAACACAACAGTTGAGAACAAGAGTATATCTAGGAGAATGCTAAGGAAACACATAAGAGACCAAGTGGATCAAGATCCAAAAGCCACCTTGAAGAGGTGAACATTTTTCTTGGATTTGAAAAGGGCCAAAGATGAAGTCTGACGCACAACTCCGGATGTTTGTTCCAGGCATAAGGAGAAGCAAGGTGAAAGGATTGAAGTCTGGAGTTGGCAGTGGAAGAGAAGGGCACAGATAGAAGTGATCTGCCAGAACAGCGGAGTTCCCAAGGAGTATAGGGAGAGATAACAGAGATAACACAATAAAAAAATCAACATCAAACATGGGAGAGCTTCAGCATACCAACAAAGCAGCAAGTAGAAGACATTATATCTGGACTAAACACAACAACTTCACCGTCAGACCCATGCCCAGTGACATGGCTCAAAGCTACAAAAAGCCAACTCTCTCATCACATTCAAAAAATCGTCAAAGATTCACTCCAACAAGGATACATGCCGCAACCCCTAAAGCATGCAATGATACGACCAATACTTAAAAGTAGCAATCTGAGCCCCTCCGAACCAAAATCATACCGTCCCATCTCCAGCCTGCCATTCCTTGCTAAAATTGTGGAAAAGGCAGTGCAAAGGCAACTGGAGTGGAGGAGTGGCCTAGTGGTTGGGGCAAGGTACTTCAGGCCAGAAGTTCGGGAGTTCAAATCCCACTAGAGGACAGCAACCTTGGGCCGGAAGGACTGGGGTTTCTAGTCCCACAGGTGCTCCTTGTGGTCTTGGGCAAGCCACTTAACCCTCCATTGCCCATGTTCCCTGTAAAATAGTTATCTCCAAGTTATAATGCCCTGTTCAATGTAATTTCAGTTTGTTCAATGTAAACTGCACAGATGCAGAATAGTGCAGTATATAAGAGAATGTAAATAAATAAACAAACTTCAGGACCATATTGATATAAATGCCCCACTGGACATACATCAGCATTGATTTAAGCCCCAACACAGCATGGAAACACTACTCACCTCCCTCTTTGACAATCTCCTAAGAGGCATGGACAACATAAAAAACAGCTTCCTGGTAGTGTTCATGGACATCTCGGTGGCCTTCAACACAGTGTCCCACACCAAGCTATTGCAACGCTTACAACAGATAGGACTATGCAAGAACACTCTGAAGTGGTTTACATCATACTTGGAAGGGTGGACGCAACAAGTCAAATACGACCAAAAGAAATCACTACAATTCCCCGTCACGCAGGAAATATCTCAGGGCTCAGCTCTATCATCAATGCTCTTTAACATCTACATGCAGCCCATATGCAACATCATCAAGCACCACATCACCAAAACCGCAAACAAGGCCTATCAACGACTGAAAACAATCAGACATATCAAACCAATGCTCCGTAAGGACCACTTCCGCACAGTGTGCCAAGCACTCATTACACCACTGCTTGATTATGGAAACTCACTATATCAAGGCCTTCCTCAGCAGACACTCCACCCACTACAGATGGTACAAAACACCACAGCACGCATCATTACAGACACACCAAGGACCGAGCACATCACTCCCGTCCTACAACAACTGCACTGGCTCCCAATGGTGGCAAGAGCTAAATACAAAACAATCATGATCATCTTCAAAGTCATTCACCATCTCTCAGCAGATGTACTCCAAAACGTTATAACAAGGGATATCAGCAAAGGACCAAGAAGAACCAATAATGACAACATGATCGGCACACCTGCAGGCTATCACAAAACCAAACAAACAACTTCAAAAAGAGCACCATCACTACTGGCATCCACACTATGGAACTCCCTCCCAACAAGCCTGAGGGCATTATATGACCTCACAGACTTCCATAAAGACCTCAAAACATTTTTATTTATAGAAACATATGAGCATCCAGACAACATCCCATACCCATACTGAAATACTACTTCCGCCGCCAAATAAGCACGCACCCATCCTATCCACACACATAAGTTTATCATACCGCGTTATTAAATACCCTCATGTAAATGTTACCTTCAATTGTACTGTCTAAAAATGCTGATAAGTAACTGTACTGTCTAAATGTTTACATGTACCCTAATGTTAAATGTAACCCTCCAATTGTGATGTGACGTGACCACCTTGTTTGAAGGATAAGGTGGCATACAAATCTGTCTAAATAAATAAATAAATGGTAATGAGCAGCAGCAGAATGAGTGCACTTATAGGTTAGTAGGAGAAGTTTGAACTGGATACAGAAATGAATAGGGAGCCAGTGAAGTGACTTGTGAAGAAGAGTTATATCAGCATATTGAGGCTGGCTGAAGAATAGCCACCTAGCTGAGTTTTGAACAGACTGAAGGGGAGAGAGCAAGGAGGAGGTTGCAATAGTCTAGACGGGAGGTGACTAAAGAGTGGATAAGTGTCTTAGTAGTGTGTGTAGAAAGGAAGGAACAAATTGTGCCCATGCTAGAGAGAAAAAAGCTACAGGTTTTAGCTATCTGTTGGATGTGTGGGGAGAAAGAGAGAGTCAAAGATGACCCAAATGATGTGAGCTGAGGAAAACAGGAGGAGTGTATTGTTATCCACAGAAACAGAGAAGGGATGAAGGGGGGGGGGGGGAGAGGTGGGTTTAGGGGGAAAGATAAGGATCTCAGTTTTGGCCATGTTCAGTTTCAGATGGTGGTGAGACAACCAGGCAGTCGGATAAGCAGGTAGAGATGCAGGCCTGGATTCCTGGAGAGATGTCAGACACAGAAAGGTAGAACAATGGATATTTCAACATATATGTTACTACATTGACCTCTGTTCACCCCCAACCAGGGTTCCCCAATACCCCTGATGGTACTTTTCCCTGACCAGGCCATATAGAGGCTTTCACTCTGCATCCGAAACCTGGGACAGGTGTTCAGATATAGGTCCCTTGCAGGGCATAAGTTGTTGCTCTGTATGGGTCTCTGTAGTGTATGCCACTACATGTGGGACTTCAAGGACACTGCTTGGTTGTGCTCACTATCATCTCCACATCAACCATCTCCCTTACCAGTCCTCCGGACATCAGCACAATGCGACCCTACATATGCTGCCTCACATACCTGTCTTTCACCTCTGGACCCCAAAGGGCCATCTCCATTCTGCAGCTGCTATTGTACTGCCCCCTCCAAATGCCCTCAATGTCCCTACTCCATGCTCTGTGCCTTCATTTTCACTACTACATATTTTCATCTTTTTCCCATCCTGCACCCCACTCTGTCCCATCCCTTCTCATCTCTGTGTGTATACACCATCCCCCTTGTCCTCCCTATCTCATCTCCACCTCATTCTGTACCTCCCTCTTTTGACCCCACTCTCACTGTGGCAGGTGCAGGCCTGTGACCCACGGTGTCTGACATAGGCAGGCCAGCATGGCTAGCTTGACCTGTAAATGAGGCCTGTGGAGAGGCATATAGGATTGCACATCCCCCAATATGCTGCTATTGTAAGAAAGAACTCAGTAGAAATATTGAATTAGCTTAGATAAGCAGAATTGCAGAATTAAGAAATGGAAAAATACAGAAAAGATGTGTTTTAAAAGTTACTGATAAGAAAAAGTACATTTGCAGAGAAATATTGAGGAGTGCTGACAGATGAGTTATAGAACCTTGCTCTTCTGCACGCACAAATGGTCCCATAGCCTTGAAAGTGTGAAAGTAACAAGTTGATGAACTGACCATTGTAATTGGGACTAGAAGGGGGGCAGGCAGGTGTCATGCCTACAGAAGCCCACAGAAGGAACATAATTGGAGAAACTTATCAGTACCGGGACCAATAGAAGGGCTACGGGAGGTACGGGAGAGTACCGGGACCAATGAAATGTTTTTCTATACCTAGAATGGAACAGAAGTCTATAAAAGTTGTTGTAATGCTTGAAAACTTTGCTCAGCCATTTTGAAATTGCCTTGCTTGAGACTTGTGCACAAATAAATGATTTGGACCTTCTGAACAGACTCCTGGTATCATTGGTTTGTCTGCGCTTTGCTGCTACATATTCCTTGGTGCGTTGGCCGGGAAGTTGTGGAATCAAAGTGTATATAGGGCAATATACCACGACTTTCCGCCTCTATAGGCTTGGTCCTGCCGGGATCGCGCCCTTCCGACGAGTGCCGCTCCCTGGCGCCACCGGTCCCTTGTATCGGAGGGAGCTGGTCGGACCTCGGTGTGTGCCGGGCCCGGTCGGAGCCAACGCCTCGAACCCGAGTGAGGGGAGTCCGAGGTCCAACTCATGCGCCTGCTTGGGAAGTTTTGAGGACCGGATCCGGTGAGTATAGTTTTGATTTTGGGTCTAGACAGAAATAGAAAGAGCAGTACTGCCATTGGAACTTGGAATTTGGAATTTGTAATCTCGAGATATTGGGAATTGGTAAGAGAGCCTGATCAACTCTCAAGGAAGAGCCGAGTAGCCTGGCATGGGAATTCGCTAGGTGAAACCCTCATCCTTTTTGTAATTGGGAAAATAGACTAGTCAGAACAGATAGAAACGAATGCATTCTGGGAATACGTTGCTAGCATGATTGTGTGAACGAAGTGTGAATGAGAGGTCTGGCAGCACGGACCAAGTGAAGGCGGACCCCTGATTAGCGCATTTCCTGACCGGGCGACCGCGTTCAGGTCGCGAAAAGGGGTAAGCGATTGTCGTCTTGTCTTGTTATTTGTATTCCCTATACGTTTCCAGGGCCGTGAGGACCCCTTACCCACGGTCCGCACTCCTTTTCCCTTCTGTCTGTTGTTGCGCGCACACATCGAAATGGGAGGGGCGGAGTCTACTAGAAACACTCCATTAGAATGTATGATTGCACATTTTAAAGAGGGATATTCAGGAGATTATGGTATTAAAATGACAGCAGCCCGTTTGCAGATTTTGTGTACTAGGGAGTGGCCCGATCTAGACCCCATCTGGCCCCGAGAGGGAACGTTCACCGTAGAGATTATCCAGTCAATACATCATAGAGTGCGGGTAGCGCACCCCGATCAGTACCCCTATATAGATTCCTGGTTAAGTATTTGTGAAGATCCGCCCTCCTGGGCGCAGCGCTGTTATGAGGAACAGTGCAGAATAATGTTAGCTAAAACAGATTCTAGACAGAAAAAGGAACAGCCTAGAATGAAAGAGCAGGATAAGAAAGCCACGAAGAAACCCATCCTGGCAGATCCTGATTCCCCAGAAGTAGTCCTCAGGCAGCCCCGAACCCCAGGTCCAGTAAGAATAGCCCGGCGGCGTCCTGCCCCAGAACCCCAGAGACCTCCGGAGCCGAGGCGAGACCCAACCCCTGACCCCCCTCCTCCTGGAGGAGAGAAAGAGAAAGAATTAGCGGGAAGAGAAGAGGAGGACGTAAAAAGTGAGTCAGAAGCGGAGCTAGAAGAAGAAGGAGGGAATCCCCCAGAAGAAGAAGAAGAGGACAGTGAACAAATAATTGAGAAAGCCAGCGCTAGCGCTAGCAAGCCAGTGAAAGAAAAACCCAAAGCAAAACCAGTTGAGAAAAAGAAAGCGACTCCTGCAAAGACAACGACAATAGCCCTTAGATCCCAGACCCAAATGACGCCTGGGACAGCCAAACTGTTTCCCTTAAGGCAAGTCCCGGGAGTGCCCGTAAAGAATGATAATGATGAAGTGGTAGCGGGACCCTTAACTTATGTGTATATCCCTTTCTCTACAACTGATTTATTAAATTGGAGGTCGCACTATGCCTCCTATACTAGCAAGCCCCAGGAGCTGACAGAATTAGTAACTAGTATTATGGAAACTCACCAACCCACTTGGCCAGATTGCCGTCAGCTCCTGACCACCCTATTCACTACAGAAGAACGAGCGAGAATTAGAAAAGCAGCTATTGAATGGATGGCAGAAAACCCTGCAGCTCCAGCGCAGGGGCAGAATATAATAGATCGTAGAGAAGCAGCTCAGAGAGAATTCCCGAATGAAGACCCCCAATGGGATCCAAATACAGATGAAGGATCCACAGCCCTAGCCCGTTTTCGCCAAGGCTTTTTACAAGGCCTGAGAAGAGGAGGCCAAAAAGCTATGAACCTTTCCAAAGTAGCAGGAGTTATCCAAGGAATAGATGAGAGCCCAGCAGATTATTATGAAAGATTAACTGAAGCTTATAGAATGTATACTCCCTATGATCCTGAGGCACCAGGAAGTTTATGCATGGTGAATTCTGCTTTTGTAAACCAGTCTCAACCAGACATTAGACGTAAATTACAGAAATTAGAAGGGTTTGCGGGCATGAATGCAACACAGTTATTGGAAGTCGCTCATAAAGTGTATGTGAATCGTGATACTGAAAGACAGAGAGAATGTGATAGAAAGATGAAGAAGAAAGCTGATTTTTTGGCTGCGGCCATAGTTGAAAAGAAAAGGGGAGGTGTCCCTAATCGAAGGAGCAGAGGAAGAGGGCGGGGTCAAGGCGGAGGCCGGACCCAGAGACTAGGCGTGAACCAATGCGCCTATTGCAAAGAGGAAGGACATTGGAGAGATACGTGCCCGCAACTCGAAGACGCCCAGCAAGATGACGACAACGATCATCAGTGGCGAGAAGAAAGACGAGGCCATCCCCGAGGCCGAGGAGGAGCCAATCGAGAACAATTCCAGAGAGAGAGGGGAGGAGGAGCCATTCAAGCATTGGCCACACAGGCCCATGATGAGGATGACGTGAATTAGGACAGACCGGGCTCCAAGTTTGCTTTAGGTCTCCAGGAGCCTATGGTCGAAATACAAATAGGAGACCAATTTATGAACTTTATGGTTGATACTGGAGCAGAACATTCAGTAATAGACAAAAAGATAGCCCCATTCACCAAGAAAGCAGTCACCATTATAGGAGCAACTGGTGCCAAAGCCACAAAGTCTTTCCTTCAAAACCGAATATGCAGTCTAGGAGGACAGCAAGTAACTCATCAATTTCTTTACATGCCCGAATGTCCAGTACCATTACTGGGACGAGATATGCTAGCCAAGCTTCAAGCCCAAATATCTTTCTCCGAGCAAGGAGAAATGCAAATGACAGTGAATTCTCAAGCCAAACCAGCAGGAGTAATGCTGCTGACAGTACCCCGAGAAGAAGAAGAATGGAGATATTACATCGATGATTCGATTCAAGATACCTATTTTGAACAAACTTTAAAGAACATTCATGCACCACTTGAAGTATGGGCAGAAGGCAGTCCCCCAGGCCTAGCCAAGCATATAGCACCAGTGATTGTAACCCTCAAGCCTAGTGCTACACCAGTGCACGTCAAACAGTACCCTCTCCCAAGAGCCGCAATTGAAGGCATTCATCGCCACCTACAGAGATTGCTCGAGTATGGCCTACTAAAAGTATGTCAATCCCCATGGAACACCCCACTTTTGCCAGTAAAGAAACCTGAGACAGATGATTATCGCCCAGTGCAAGATTTGAGAAGAGTAAATGATGCAGTTGAAACTATACATCCAGTTGTGCCCAATCCTTACACTCTTCTAGGACTGATACCTGCTGAAGCTACCCATTTCACTGTACTGGATTTAAAGGATGCATTCTTTTGCATAAGATTAGCCCCTGTAAGCCAAATATTGTTTGCATTTGAATGGCAGGACCCCATCTCTGGAAGAGGGGGCCAACTCACCTGGACAAGATTACCCCAAGGATTCAAGAATTCACCTACCATCTTTAGTGCTGCACTAAATCAAGATCTTTCAAGCTATCCAGTAGCCCCAGGGAAGAGAGTACTTCTCCAGTACGTGGATGATCTGTTGATAGCTGCCGTATCAGAAAGAGAATGTATACTAGCCACCAAGGATCTCTTGCAGTTACTAAATGAAGCTGGATATAAAGTTTCCAGAGCCAAAGCACAACTGTGCCAAACAGAAGTGAAATACTTGGGTTTTCGTATTACCCAAGGAAGCAGAAGATTAGGCAGAGAAAGAAAAGAAGCAGTATGCAGAATTCCAACTCCAACAACCAGAAAGCAGGTCAGAGCCTTTCTGGGAGCGGCAGGATATTGCCGAATCTGGATACCCAACTTTGCCCAAATTGCCAAACCACTGTATGAAGCCACAAAAGGAGAAGAGAAGTCACCACTGGAGTGGGGACTTGAACAGGATACAGCCTTCCAGAAGCTAAAAGAAGAATTGATGTCATCACCAGCACTTGGACTACCAGATGTCCATAAACCTTTCCACTTGTTTGTACATGAAGCACAGGGAAATGCCTTAGGCATGTTGACTCAGAAATTAGGAAATTGGGAACGACCTGTAGCCTACCTATCGAAACAATTGGACCCTGTGGCCAAAGGATGGCCACCCTGCTTGAGAGCAGTTGCAGCTACAGCGCTACTAGTGAGTGAGGCAGACAAACTCACACTAGGACAGAACATACGAGTCACTGTGCCACATGCAGTCCTTGCCCTTATGGAACAGAAAGCAAATTATTGGCTCACCAATTCCCGAATGTTGAAGTACCAGAGCATGTTATGTGAAAACCCACAGATACAACTTGAAGTGAGCCATGCCCTGAATCCAGCTACCTTGATACCTATCAGCGAAGAACTCCCAGAACATGACTGTATCGAAGTCATGGAAACTGTGTTCTCTAGTCGACCTGACCTAACAGATGTGCCCATAGATAATCCCGACCAGATCTATTATGTTGATGGGAGCAGTCTCATCCTTGACGGACGACGCTGTGCCGGATATGCAGTCGTCACTCAACATGAAGTAGTTGAATCATCAGCTCTAGCTTCAGGCACATCAGCCCAGAAAGCCGAATTGATAGCACTCACAAGAGCATTGTTGTTAGGAGAAAAACTTGTGTTAAATGTATATACAGATTCCAAATATGCCTTTACTACCTTGCATGCCCATGGAGCTCTCTATAAAGAAAGAGGACTCATCACATCAGGAGGAAAATCAGTCAAATATGGTCCCGAGATATTGAGGTTACTTGATGCAGTCTGGGCCCCAACACGTGTAGCTGTCATGCATTGTAGAGGACATCAAGCAGGAAAAGGAGAAGTTGCCCGAGGAAATAGATTTGCAGATGCCTCAGCACGACAAGCAGCTATGACAGGACAGATTGCCCCACAAGCTATGCCAATGCAAGCAGCATTGTTCCCAGTACCTTTGAATCTATGGACCCCACGATATACCACCAAAGAATTAGATTACTATTGTGACAAAGAAAATGGAGTATTGAAAGATGGATGGATTGAGCTGCCACCAGAAGAGGGCAGTCAACCTCCAGGAAGAATAGTAATTCCTGAATTGTTAGGACCATCCTTTGTCAAAGCTTTCCACGAAGCTACCCACTATGGGAAAAGTGCTATGGAAAAAGCACTCAGACCACATTTCTACATCCCTCTGATGACAACTATAGCAGCCTCAGTAGCACGACAATGTCAAACATGTGCCAAAAATAATGCCAAGCAAGGCCTTATTACAGCACCCCGAGTTCAGTCAAGAGGTGTGACCCCTATGCACAACCTCCAAGTTGATTTCACCGAAATGCCAAAAGCCAATGGATACCATTACCTACTAGTATTAGTTTGTACTTTCTCTGGGTGGGTAGAAGCATTCCCAACCAGAACTGAGAAAGCCCGAGAAGTTACCAAAGCCTTAATGAGAGAGATTGTCCCCAGATTTGGAATCCCAGCAGTAATAGGGTCAGACAATGGACCCTCATTTGTCTCCCAAGTTACTCAGCAGTTAGCAAAAGCTTTGCAGATACAGTGGAAACTCCACACTGCATACAGACCCCAGAGTTCAGGGAAAGTTGAGCGAATGAATCGTACCTTGAAAGCCCAAATGTCTAAGCTTTGTCAGGAGACACACTTGAAATGGCCCCAAGTGCTCCCCATAGCTTTACTCAGAATACGCTCAGCCCCTGTAAAGTCAACAGGATTTTCCCCTTTTGAAGTTTTGTATGGTAAACCCCCACCAATAGTGCAGGGAGTCAAAGGAAGTTTAGCCCAGATTGGTTCAGAAGTAACCAGGCAAGAACTCCTAGCTCTTAGTTTTGTTCTGCAGACTCTCCATACGTGGATCCAAGACCAGTTGCCTATCAACTTGACGGAACCCTTGCATCCCTACAAGCCTGGAACTTCGGTGTGGATCAAAGATTGGAAGAAGATACCGTTGGAACCCCATTGGAAGGGACCGTACACCGTCATCCTGTCTACCCCAACTGCAGTAAAGGTAGCCGAGATCGACGCCTGGATCCACCACAGCAGAGTCAAGCCCGCCGCCGATCCTGAACCAGAGCGGTGGACAGCAGAGCAGCACCCTGATGTACCCTTGCGAGTTACTCTGAGACGGCAACCAGCAGCATAGACACTTCATCACAAGTGCTTTGCAGTAGCCAAGTCTTTCGAAGAGGATTGCTGTTTTCCATGCAGCAACAGTTTTGTTTCAACGAACCCAATTTGTGTGTGATTTGACACACTACTTTGAGACTACATTGACTAAGCCAGACTACACAAGCCAACTGAATTGCTAAGTTGGTTAATGTGTGCTGGACATCTTGAGGATCTTCAATCAACACTCAGCAACCGTTAAATTGCTTCATTAGCAAACGGGACGAAGAATAATAGACCGTCGTGATCAAGATCAGCAAGCTGAGGATTCAGAAGAACTCCAATCAACATCAACATGTATCTTTGCTTTTACTTTGCCTTGGTTGCCTTCTTCGGAGGTTTTGAACAGACTTATGCTCTACCTCCATGCACTGCTTGTATTACTTCTACTAGAACTGGACTGAAAGTAACTCAGACTTTGCTTTACCATTCTTACTATACCTGCAAGGGAACAATAACTCGGTGTATCTATAACACCACTGAACTAAATGTTTGCACTCATGGCAAAATCAAAGCATGCTATAATCCGCATCAGAATCCATCCTATTACACGTTGGAAATAAGATGGAAGGATGCAGATGGACCTATATTAGCTGCTACACCACCACTTAAGGACATTACTAAACCTGCTGTTTTGAATTTTGATGCATGTAATGCTATTAATAGAGATAGTCAGTGCACCTGTGGTACATGGGAGAAAGCGTATCGAAATGACCATAAGTATATGTGTCCAGAAGGTGCCACGGGATGGAGGAAGTGTACAGGTAAAAAGGAACCAGGGTATAGTACTGCTACAGCGGCAGACTACTATTGCCCGTATTGGGAATGTGTTTTCTATGCTACCTGGAACACTGGTATAACTGATGAGAAAATAGATAAGCGGATGGCTACTCTAACCAAGCCAACCACAAATGATAAATGTCAGAAAGATGCTTGCAACCCCTTACATTTGCGTGTACATAACCCCCATGCATGGAAACAAGGATATAAGTTCGGTTTACGTATTGCTGGAGGAGGAACAGATCCAGGGACCATTGTGTATATTAGATTGAATACCCAAGCCCACAAGTCATCTAAATATCATATTCATAATACCTTTTATGAAGCTATGCATGTAAATAAGTTTGAGATCCCTCACCCTTCACAGAATTTGTTTCTAGAATTAGCCGGAGCAGTAGTATCTAGTCTTAAGATCACAGATTGTTATTTCTGTGGCGGAACCCAAATGGGAGACCAATGGCCCTGGGAAGCCCAAGAATTGAATTATTCCATGATTTACAATCAGACCGAATTACACAAGACAACCAGTGAATGGGTGTTAGCGCACTCAATCGTTGGACGTCTTTGCTTTGCCAGAACTGGACCCCAGTTCACCCAAAAGGTAGGACAGCTGGTCTGTCTTAGCCAGAAATACTATAATGCCACGACCAAGAAGACAGCATGGTGGTCAGGAATTAGACATCCTGAACCTCCTAACCCATTAGCCAGATTTCCTGAACTTGCAGGTCTATGGACTAACCTTGCCAAAGTCCAAGCCTGGCAAGCCCCACCTGGCCTATATTGGATCTGTGGAAACCGAGCATATGCGCAACTCCCGCCACAATGGGGAGGAGCATGTGTCTTAGGAACCATCAGACCTTCTTTCTTCCTGTTAAACACTGAACATGGAGAACAATTAGGATACCCCGTATACACTACCCACAAACACAAAGGAGCATCAAGACAGAAAAGAGAGGCCTTACAGATAGGCAAGTGGGAGAAGTGGCGAGGTGATGATTGGCCACCAGAAAGAATTATTGAGTATTATGGACCAGCCACTTGGAATGATGATGGTATGTATGGTTACCGTACCCCAATTTATATGATCAATCGAATTATTCGCTTACAAGCAGTAGTTGAAATAATAACCAATGAAACTAGTCATGCTCTCACGCTCTTAGCTAGACAAAGTACTCAAATGCGCACTGCCATATACCAAAATCGCTTAGCCCTTGATTATTTGCTAGCAGCTGAAGGAGGAGTATGTGGTAAACTGAATTTAACTAATTGCTGTTTGAAAATAGATGATAAAGGTCAAGTAGTTGAAGAAATTGCTAAAGATATGCAAAGACATGCTTATGTGCCAGTACAGACTTGGCACGCCTTGAAATTCCCTAATTGGTTTGCTAACCTTTTCTCTTGGCTGGGAGGATTTAAGACTTTCGTTATCTTAGTACTAATCCTTGTTGCTGTTGTCCTCTGCTTACCATGTTTAATCCCATGTTGTATGCGTTCCCTTCATAGTGCTATTGATAGTACAGTAGAGCGGAAGACCGCAACTAGAATAATGGCTTTATACAAAGCTAGCTCTAGTGGAACTAGTAAGAATCCTTTAATCAGGATGTGATTCTTCTAAAAAGTGATTTAATTCTCACACCTTATTAAGTAATAGGGTGAGATTAATCAAAGGGGGGAATGTGGCAGGTGCAGGCCTGTGACCCACGGTGTCTGACATAGGCAGGCCAGCATGGCTAGCTTGACCTGTAAATGAGGCCTGTGGAGAGGCATATATAATTGCACATCCCCCAATATGCTGCTATTGTAAGAAAGAACTCAGTAGAAATATTGAATTAGCTTAGATAAGCAGAATTGCAGAATTAAGAAATGGAAAAATACAGAAAAGATGTGTTTTAAAAGTTACTGATAAGAAAAAGTACATTTGCAGAGAAATATTGAGGAGTGCTGACAGATGAGTTACAGAACCTTGCTCTTCTGCACGCACAAATGGTCCCATAGCCTTGAAAGTGTGAAAGTAACAAGTTGATGAACTGACCATTGTAATTGGGACTAGAAGGGGGGCAGGCAGGTGTCATGCCTACAGAAGCCCACAGAAGGAACATAATTGGAGAAACTTATCAGTACCGGGACCAATAGAAGGGCTACGGGAGGTACGGGAGAGTACCGGGACCAATGAAATGTTTTTCTATACCTAGAATGGAACAGAAGTCTATAAAAGTTGTTGTAATGCTTGAAAACTTTGCTCAGCCATTTTGAAATTGCCTTGCTTGAGACTTGTGCACAAATAAATGATTTGGACCTTCTGAACAGACTCCTGGTATCATTGGTTTGTCTGCGCTTTGCTGCTACATCACCATCTGTCATTGACCCTGTTGCACCACTCTTGGAGCATGAGACCCTGGTTTGTGTGTTCTGCTGTTTGTTGGGTTGCATTGATCTGATTGTTTCACAGAGCTACATTGTCATACTGTGCATCATGTTCTAGCACTGTAACAGGTGGTGATATGTGGGGGACATGGGCTTAGGTGAGGCCATACTGGGGAATAGTTAGGTGCAGGTGCTTTATCTCCCAGTCCTATGCTAGCAGAGGGGGCATATTCTGTAGCTGTACAGGCAACAAATGTTTGCAACATGATTTCCCTGCTGTTTACTTCTATATTCTGTGCATGTTCCTAGCCAGCAGCATTATGTGCTCATTTCATCTGACCAGTGGCACCAAGCCACATGACAGTTGGTACAATAACAGTGATAACACCTGTGGTGAAGAGGACACTGCAGAGGAAATGGAATGGCAGGGAGAGGAGCCCTGTTCCTTTAAATCTAGAGAGAAAAGCAGTTCCCATAGAAACCACAAGCCTCCAGGGCAGAGTATTCTGAGTGCTAAGCCCCGCCCACCTAGTGACGTCAGGGCTAGGTTGAGCACTGATGAGCTGCACATGGGCAGGAAGAAAGGCGTGGTGCCTGAAAGGCAGCAGTTTAAAAGTGTTTCAGTTTTAGAACAAACAGAAACGCAGCAGAGAGGAACGAAGCAGGAGCAAGATGAGCAGGCAGTGTTTGGAGTCTGTGGAGTTCCAGAAGCAGTTCAGGTAAAGGGAGCTGATTCTGAAGAGAACAAGCCTGGAATCAGAAACTTGCTGGGTTTTGAAGCAGGTACTTTAGTTCCATTGAAAAGAGGAGCTTCAGGAAGAGACCTGGCTGATTCACATTCAAGAGTAAAGGAGAAACAGAGGGTGTCTGGAACCCGGGGCAAGCAACAGTTTCCAGGACAAAGGAGTGTTTCCAGGTGGGGAAGTAGTTCAAGACAGCATTTAAACCCTGAAGGTAATGAAGATGTCTTTTCTTTAATTCCTAACCAAAGCCAGGCTGAAGGCATTGTTAAAGAATTAAGAGACAGTACTAAACGCTGTGTGCCCCTGAACTCTGGAAAGCAAACCTTTATTAAGCCTAGAACTTATGCCAGTGACTGCCAAACCTCCACTCTAACAGAGCTTGCTAACTTGTTGAAAGGGAGAGAAACTCCATTGCAAGAGCCTGTGGCTGGAGACCATAGGGAACAGCTGTTTTTAAGATTGCAGGAGCTGATAAGGCAGGAGAATAACCAGTCAGCTGATATTCAGGATAGACACAGCGAATCTGGAAATGAAATGGATATAGATTTGCTGGAGGATCCTAATGGTTCAGATATAGAAGAAATGCAGTGTTCTCTGTGTCTGACCAAGAGCATGAATAGCTGCTGATTCTTTGCCTATGTAAAAAACTGTATCAGGAAAGCCATTTAAGGACTTGTGCTGTGCATGGCTTGGAGAAAGGAAGCTGTTGAAAAGAATGACAAGTGTTGGTCTTCCAACTTGTACAAAGTAAAAATCCTGTTTGAAAGTGAATAACAAGAAGCTAATCGGGAAAGCAGATTGAGCTTTAGAAGCTTGTTCCTCACGGGAAGTGGAAAGCTGATGTTTTAAAAGGAAATCCTGTATTTTTGTTTTCAACCTGTTTTCACATTCTTGTTTGCCTTATTGGAGAGTTTATCCAGTTTTAGTTGAGGTTTTTGAATTCAATGCGGAGGGGAAACCCCGAAATAAAATTCTCTGTTTTGCCTATTTACCGTGTGGTCACACTCCTTGCTCTAAAAA
This sequence comes from Ichthyophis bannanicus, assembly GCA_033557465.1. Classification (NCBI taxonomy): domain Eukaryota; kingdom Metazoa; phylum Chordata; class Amphibia; order Gymnophiona; family Ichthyophiidae; genus Ichthyophis; species Ichthyophis bannanicus. The sequence continues at coordinate 1,631,988,962 of CM066032.1, forward strand.
CTACATTACCCAGCAGCCTTCCTTGGCGGCCATCTTGGACAGTAATTGTAGAGAGTAAGACAGGCATGTTCACTGCTCCTAGGCTACCGCCTGGATGAGTAGGTGTGACACACCCCACAACATGCAAAAGCTGGAACTGCCCCTACAAAAGGCATATCTAACACAAGGAGTGGGGAAATGGTAATATTTTTTGTACATGTTTGATTTCCCTGCTCATGGTTTTGCTTTTGCACAACAATTCCTATGGGTAGTCTTGAACCTGTGAACCATGCATTTACAGGACACCCTCTAAGAGGGGGAGCTCTTGCATCCCTTGGTGTGATGTCTGAAGCTGCATACTGTTCTAGGAATGGTGCCCCCAAGCATCCTGGGATGGCAGGGAAGTACATTTTGAACTGTGTAATGTGCCAGGGCCAGTAAACTAACGTATGCTGCTATCCACAGCGTCTACCATGTGGCATCCCCATTATTTGAATGTGCACTCCCACAGTCAGGCCTGTACAAGGTGCTCATTTCTGACCTATTGTTCAGTCCATCACCCCTCTCTCCTCCCTGAAGCTCGACCTCCTATTGGCTAATCACCTCTTTAGGCAAAGCTGGATCCCCCTCCAGATGGCGATGGACAGATGCAGGTTGGCCCTGCAGTTTCCCCTGGTGTACAGCACCCCCTCCCATCTGAGGACTATTCTGAACAGGGCTTTGGACTCTGCAGGACTAAAATTGACTGCTCTCCTTGTCACCATGCTGCTGCTATGTATCTGCCCAGCCAGAGGGGGCTCCTGCATTTACAGTACATATTTGTGCATGCAGAATCATAACCAGTTATGGACTCTATGGTGGGGGCCACTGATATAACCAGCTATCCACTGGCAGTGTATTTTCTATACTATGCGGTTATTGTACCACTACCTGGGTATGAAAGAATATTGACCTTGCCCACCTTTCCATCACTGTGCGGTTATTGTCTTCCCTCTGCGCTCTGCATGTCTTATCTGTGCATTCTACATCTACATCCACCTTGCACAGGTATGTTGAATATTGGCACTATCTTCCATTTGCATACCTGGATTGGGCCACCTGCAGTGGATCTCCCATATCCAGCCATTTTCCATTCATTCCCAGGTGTCCGATGGCTGACTCATGATTCACACCCATTTCTGTGAGAGTTTTGCTATCCGGGTTATTGGCTCCTTCTGTGCCTCTTGCAATATTGGACCATATATCTCTTAAAACAGTGTATAAGAAATTACAAAAGGAAGGAGAAACATTTCATAACAGATGTCCTCCACAAGCTCAGGCAATAAGTGCATCCGTGCTATCTGTATACAGTTACTGTGGCCCACTGCTTTAAAAAACCCAATCCCTCCAATCAACATCCTGAAACCCTATCTCCCTGATGTGCATCCCCACTCCCCATCCTCCACCCCCCACCCCCACCACCTCTCTCTCCCAGTACTTAACAAAGTTGCACCTGGAGGATTTGGGAGGAGAGAGTGATCCATATATGCTCCCTTATTTGGCAGTTTGACCCCTAAAGGTAGTACCATGAAATTACCACCATAAGCAAAACCAGCATTTTTAACCCAGGCTGGTGATGGGGTAGGAATACATCTCTCCCCCAACTAACCCACAAGGAACACCTCTAGTAAGTGAAGGTCACAAATCAGAGTGGGTGGGGATGCTGCTTTTTGACATATTCATACATGACCTGGAAAAGGGAATAACGAGTGAGGTTATCAAATTTGCAGATGACACAAACCTATTTAAAGTTGTTAAAAGCCATGAGGATTGTGGAAAATTGCAAGAGGATCTTGATAAATTGGAAGACTGGGCATCAAAATGGCAGATGAAATTTAATGTGGATAAGTGCAAAGTTATGCACCTAGGGAAGAACAACCCAAACTATGGTTACACGGTGCAAGGTTCCACATTAGGAACCACCACCCAGGAAAAAGATTTAGGCATCATTGTGGATAGCATGTTAAAACCCTCGGCCCAGTGTGCAGCGGCAGCCAAGAGAGCAAATAGAATGCTAGGTATGATAAGGAAAGGAATGGAAAATAAAACAAAATATATTATAATGCCTCTATATCATTCCATGGTGAGACCGCACCTTGAATATTGTGTGCAATTCTGGTCGCCGTATCTTAAAAAGGATATAGCATTATTAGAAAAGGTTCAGAGAAGAGCCACCAAAATGGTAAAGGGGATGGAAGGATACCCCTATGAAGACTGGCTAAAAAGGTTAGGGATCTTTAATCTGGAAAAGAGACGGCTGAGGGGAGATATGATAGAAGTCTATAAATTACTGAACGGAGTGGAACGGGTAAACGTAGATCGATTGTTTATGTTATCAGAATATAGAAAGACTAGGGGGCATGCTGTGAAGCTACAGGGTAAACTATTTAAGACTACACATTGAGTGAAAAAATATTTTCTTTTATTAATCAAACTCTGGAATTTGTTACCGGAGGATGTAGTAAAGGCTGTTAGTGTAGCTGGGTTTAAAAAAGGTTTGGACAAGTTCCTGGAGGAACAGTCCATAAACCATTATTAAGAAGGGACCCAGGATATCAATGCATGACCCAATACAAGCATTGTGGAACCTGTGTCTTTTGGGGAAACTGCTAGGTACGTATGACCTAGATTGGCCACTGTTGGAAACAGGATACTGGGCTTGATGGACCTTGGACTGACCCAGTATGGCATATCTTATGTTCTTATGCTCATAAAGGAATTTCATGTTGCAATAAGTGCCTTATTTGGCAGACTGATCCTGCATGATGTGTCATAATGCACCACTATTTTTTAAGATGACAGTGCAGAGGCAGGACTGTGGGGTATTAGTCTTCTCAATGTTGGAAGTGTGCAGGGAGTTGGGGGATACAAGGAATGTGATGAGTGCTCAAGAGCCATCAAAAATATTTTTGGGGAGTTGGAGGTGGCGGGTAGGGTCCAATTGGGCCATCAGTGAGTTGTCTTTGAGTTGTCTTTGAGTTGGGCCTGGAAGGAGTAGAGGAGTGCAATAGCTCGTGTGAAGAGAGATCAAAGGTCGAGGGTCCTCATGTATCATCTGAAGTAAAAGTGTCACATGTTATCTCGGATGACCCTTTTGCTCTCGACTGCATCTTTGCACCAGCACTGAGATGGCATAAAGATGCAACATTAAGGGAGGAGTAAAAAAAAACAAACTTGTTAAGTTTTGGGGCACTCTCTTACATCAGGAACAATTTCTTATTTGGTTATTTGCCTGTGATTTGCATACTCACTGCACTATCCTTCAGCATAGTGGTTTTGCTTTAACTTTTCCTGTGCTAGAAGCCTTTCTACATAGGGGGTAAGATTAGTGCCAGAAAATCTTGAGCAAACCACTGCACAGTTTATGTTCATGTTCATGCAGTCTCTTAATATACCGTCCAGGCTGAAGTGCATCAGAGCAGTTTACAATTACTAACATCAGGTATTGGGTATAGTCCCTCATCCCCAAAGGGCTCACAATCTATGTGTACCTGAGGCAAGGGAGGGTTAAGTGGTTTGCCCAAGGCCACAAGCAGTGCCTATAGGACTAGAAACCCCAGTCCCTCCAGCCTGAGATTATTGCCCCCAGGTGGGAATTGAACCTCTGGCCCAAGATGCCTTGTTCTAACCACTAGGCCACTTTGTGGATGAATAATAGAGCTAAATGGCTCTACATTTGCCCCTCTCCAATGCCAAACTCTTTTTCTATAGATAAAATTAGGCTATTTAACGAGTTAAATTGTCAGATTTTATCTGTATAAGGGCTAAAACCACACATAAGTGAGTTACTTTATGTATTCACTAACTGCCAAACCCACAACTTTGTCTATCAGGCCCAATATTCATCAGTACATTTGTTTTACACCGTTTACAGGATATGCTATCAATCATCCTTAGCTTCAACAGAATGTCACATATTTCCAAAGGTGACTTGGTCATCCTTGGCATAAAAGACATGAACACCACAAGAAAGTTACAGGAATACAATATAGATCACAAAATGAACAAAGGCTAGATGGACAGTTACAGGGGGCAACACAAGAACATCCAAACAATAATGATTTAGAATGATTTTATTAACTGCACATCACATTTCTTGACAGATTGTTCAAGATGAAGACATACTGAGGACTGTGCCAACATTATAATATGCAGACATGAGATTTTGTAGAGATGATTTAATTGTCCCAAACTGACAACTTATACTGAGAAGAGAGAATAAAACAGCTGTCACTTACCTGGCGAATTAATAATAACTATATATTTGACTTTTGCATTTTCAGCACATAAGTGTGGAAAATCTTCATACCAGGTCAGATCAAATTTAACACCATACATTCTGCATTGCATTACCATGGAAACAGAAGAAAATGCCATGTATAAATCATTAGATAAGTGAAATGATCATATTTTATAAATCAGAAGAGAACGATGAAATACAAAAAAACCCAGCACGCCAGTTCTGCCATTTTGCAGCAGAAGGAGAGGTCGTCATTCAGCACTGACAAGGTGAATGCCAAAATGGAAATTTACCTTGAAACAATAGAACACACAATACATTTATGGTACAAGTGTAAAAGAACATGAATGAATAGTAACAAACAGTTGTGTTGACAAAGAGATATGAGTTTTGTATTACACTATGGGGCTAATTTTACAAGCCTTATTCGTCAGTTCCATGTGTGACACATAAAAATGGCATCCACATGTAAATGGAAATCTTAGAGAGGGCTTGATTTAGAAGTGGATGTCCTTACTATATAAGAATTGAAAGGGGGTGTGTTGGAGGTGTTAGGGAGTAGCCTGGGTAGGTCAAAAATCTACATGTGTATTCCCCATGTCATGTTAATGCACATGTATGACTGTAACTGTCCATGTCAGGATTTAGCCCTGCTCCCTGGCATCTTTAAGCATCACAAAAGTGCTCGGTCAGCCAGTCCTTCATAAAGGGAATTAAGGGGGGTATCCTCCTTAATAAATCCCCCACAAAATTTAAATTAGGTAGAATAATGGCCTCTGTTGTTACTTTGTGGCATTTATACATGTAGGCTTGCAAAACAACCACCATGCACAGGTGTCAGCCTATACATATGAAACGTACATATGAAATCTGGCAACCATGGTCACCATTTTGATTTTTCCTATGTATGGATTTTCAAAATGGCTCCTCTGGCTTCATACATGTGCAGTCCTGCATCTCCTTATTTTCTATTTCAGATGAGGCTTCACATTTAGCAGAGACCTTTCTAGAATATCATTGGAATTGTGAACATCACAACCTCAACGTCTCTATTCCATCTCCATGTCTTTTCCAAAAAAAATATCATATATGTTCTTTCCAGAATCCTTTTTCAATTTGCCCAATTTCCGAATTTAAGTTTTTGCTAACTCTTTCCCTTTCTTAAAGAAAAAACAATTTCCTCAATGCAAAGTGACAGTATATAGACAGACCCTCCAAATATTCTGAAATGTTTGGGACTGTTTTCTGGAATTTGTGGTTCTCATTCTATTATAGGGGAAGAGATTATACTTTCAGTTTTCTGAATAAATTATGGTTGATTTTGTTCATAAGTTGTCTTTAGACAAATGTTAATATATTTGATGGTGAGCTCTACTAATGGGTCACTTTAATTATTAGGGCCAGAAAAAAGGACACAATTTATAGTAATTTAGGTGACTCAATTGAATTTATTATTTTCTATCCTAGGTTTGTAAAAAGGTTCCTTGGGAATTCAAATTAGGGAGGTAAACAGGGCAATTTTAATTTTGTTTTTGGTTTGTTTAGGCCTTTTTTCTAATTTTCAAAACTTTTTATCAGTTTGTTTCACACATCATTTTAGATAACATTTTTAACACCCACTAGAACATTTTCTCATGTAATAAATGGCTTAATATGAATTAATTTATTGATCAACATACACACATTCCTTATGTAGTACTTTGACCTCTAGTGGTAGTACCATGATACTGTCACCAGTTGGTCAGGTGTCATTTTGAACTAGGTGCCCAACAGGATAGGAGTGATTAGACAATACTTCTTCCGTCCTCCCCACCACAACTCTAGACCCCAGGAAGACCCCTGGTAAGAGCCAGGGGAGGGGGAGTCTAATGGGGGGGAGGGGATCGGGGTTGTGTTTGATGTTTGAGAAGTCTGTGGGTAATGTGATCACTCCCCTCTACTAGCTGCTGTGGGAAATTCAGCGCAAGACCCCAGATATCTTCTGGCATTGAATATCCAGTTTCAGCGATGACCTCCGTTGCTCTCCGGTTTGCAGTGATGTTCAGCTGTCATCTAAATAGCAAAGCCACATAAAGTTATGATAGCTATTGACATGTCCTAACTTTATACAGTTACCTATCAGCTAATTGGGATAAGTGCCAGGACTGCCCCCGCTAACGGCACATGGACCATCCTGGCACTATCCAGATGATGCCAAGACAGTCTGTGGAGTAACTCAGTGATACTGGCCAGTTAGTGCTGCTGAATATTGGGCTCAGCGGGGTTTATCCGGTTTGCAGGTTCTGCTAACCAGGTCTGTTTTGTGTATTTTCAACAAATGATCTTCAAAACTTTTATAATGACTCAAAACTTGTGCATCGATGAGGTCAGAAGAAGCCCTGTCATTGTAAGAGGTGGCAATATTTGACCAGCCTAATCATTATCAGGCCCAGAGCTAAAGAAATTCTTTAACAACCAGAGAGGAGACATGGTTGGTGCAGGAAGTCTGCTTTACTGGCTTGCTCTCGGCTTGCCCCCTGACTTCCGAGCTGTGGCTATGTTAAACATTAACCAACCGTGGCAGCAAAAGCAAATGCTCCCATGGCTGTGTTGTTGCGGGAAAGGGGAGAGAGTATCCTGGGAATGGACATGGGCTGATACTGGGGCATGGGGAGGTTGGGACTGGAAATGGGCTAATACTGGGGCTATGGGAATTGAAAATTGGCTGTTACCGGGATGGGGGGGGGGGTGGCTGGAACTTGAAATGAGCTAATACTAGGTCTGGGGGGATGGGCTGGGACTGGAAGGGACTGGAGGTAGCGAGCTGGGACTGAAAGGGAGCTAATTCTAGGGCTGGGGTCCTGGGATTGAAAGGGGGCTGATGCTGCTAATCCTAGGGTCAGGATGGGAAAAAAAGGATGATGCTGGGGGAGCAGTATGGGAGAGGAGGACAGATATTGTGGGGAGTGGGGAAGAAGAAAAGTTATAACTACAGAAAGGTTGAGAGGGAGGGGTTATAAGAATTCATGCAGGGGTAAGAAGGAAGAAAGACAAAGTTAATGGATATTGGAGAAGGAAGTAAATGGGTGGGTACTGAGGAAGGGCATCTACTAGGAAGATGAGATGTGGGAAAGCAAGGACTCAAGCTATCTGAGCCTACTTGGATTCATGGAGACAGGACTCCCCTTTCCAGACCTGTCAATGACTGATAAAACACAGTTGAAATCTTCCCCAATCAACACCTCTCCCTGCAGATGGTATTGAGCTACCTTCCAAATCTCAGCCAATGTGTCGCCAATCTGAGAGGGGAGAATATAAGCATTAATAAGCATAAGTAGGATTCCTGTTAAGGTCTCTGTCAGGATGAGGAACCAACCCCCAGGATCATGATATTGTGACTTGAGCTGGAAGGAACAATTCTGGGAGAAAAAAGTCACCACCCCCATCCGGTGAGATGAGAAGTTTGACGAAAAAAACCTGCAGGAACATATGGGATCAAAGCTATAGGTGATCCTGCTCATAGAGGTGGGATTCCTGCAGAAATATTATATTGGCTTTCTCCTTTCTCTACTGGTCCAACACCTGCCTATACTTTACCAGACTGTGGAGGCCCTGGAACATTCCATGATAGGAGTTTAACCATAATTCTGCAGAAGACTCTTTGCTATGTATCAACCCTTCAGTTCATTGCACTGATCAAGGTAGGGCAGAAAATATTCTGTGCCCCCCTCCAATGTCACACCATGCCCACACAGTTTATCCTTCCTCTCTTGTCTGTTCTAAGGAATATACCTCCCTCCAATCCCTCTTCCCACCCAGCCCCCCCCCCCCCCAGCCACAGTCCTTCTTAGTAAGGATGGATACACTAGAGAATAATCATGTGAGAACCAAATTGGAATCAAGGATGTCCAATAAGGGGGTGTTGATGTCATAAAACAGGAGCATCCCCTCCAACTCCGCAAGCTCATACAGGGGTGTTTATTTATTTTATTACAGGCTCTTATATACTGCTCTATTCAGCATCAGCGCGGTTCACAATATAACAACATACCAGAACAACAAACTGTTTGGTTTTACATAGAACAGGTCAGCGAACTTGGAAAAACATGGCGAAGATATTACTGCAACTATTTACATGAGTATCTACATGAATATACACAACAGGAATTGTTCTTAGTTTGGGTAGTGTTCAAAATTGGCTGGATGGTCTAGTAGGATTGGGGGAAAAGGTGGGTTTTGAGTTGGGTTTTATCTCTGACAGGAGACTTCCCATCAAGCACAAAACTATCTGTATCCAAGTGTCATTACCCATCTCCAATTCACAGCCTGGCAACTGTCAGGAGCAGCTGCCAGAAACCAGAACTGCCACCACAAAAGCCAGGTGTGTATTACCCGCCCTGCCAGACCTGCTGGTCAGAGCCTACAAGAATTATACCTGAGGGTCCACACGTCCAGAGAGGTGTCATTCCATGAAAAAACCATATGGACAATTCCAACAGTGAAAGGGTTTAACAAAAGCCTCTGTGGCCATGTCAAGATGCATGCATTCAAGTGTGTATTGAGAGAGATCCTGAAACATTTGGATCTCTTAACCCTGAAAAGTGATAGATTGTTTTCCCCAGAGTCTGTACAGGAAATATATTTTGTTCACAAAAGAATGGAAATATGCTATGATGGGATGAGGGCAGGATCCAACACCAGTCCTCAGTCCGAGATTTTGATGGGCTCTCTCATATTTTACTGGAAAAGAAATCCCAGGGATGCAGAGTGTACACAGAACTGCTGAATGAGTTCTTCGGTGTTCTCTTTGTCTCTGGCAAGCTCTAGTACTCCCAGGACCCTGATGTTATTTTGCCTCTGGCGATTTTCAAGATAATCATGGCATTCTCTTAAGTCCTTGGTAAGCAGATTCAGTTTGCGTATTTTTGACTGAAAAAGAGTAATGTTAATTTTGTTCTGAGTAACATGGTCGTTCAAGGACTTAAGATCTACTTTTATATCACTCACCACCTTGGAGAAATCCAACCAAAATAGCTTGAGTTCCTGTAAGATCTCCAGGAAGTCTACTTTTGTGACCCAAGAGGAAGATACAGGGGAGTCACCAAGAGTAGAGCCAGAACTGCAGGCCGAGGGCAACTTGGCCACTGCTGCTGGTTCTATGGTATGAGAGAATCAAGACTATACCATAGCATATGACCCCTTGTCAGTCATGATGAATAAGTGCATCAACCCTAGTCACCAAATAGCCTAGAATGCACTTAGGTATCCTCCGAGCTGTAACAGTGAGGCTGGTATGGTTATGGGAGCACTACAGTGGTATCGACCCCAATCAGAAGTATAAGGGCTGCAGAGTTGAGACAGTGGGTCTCGCTGACTTTCCACCTTACATGTTCTGCTATTTTGCAGGCAGTATGACAGTATGTTAATGCTGCTTATCCACAGTTCCTGTTGCTTTCTTTTCTTTACCTTTTCCTCTTTTTTGTTTTTTGTGTTTTCCCTCATCACCCCCCTCCTTGATGCTAACGTTTTCTTCTCCCTTTAATTGTTAATTAACTTAAATCCTCTCAAGCTCTTTTTTGTTTGATTTCTTTTTGTTTCTCCATCCTAAAGAGATCATCTTTCCCTTTTGTATCAAGGCCAGAGAGAAAAGGCTTTATCTGAGTGGTGTGGATTCTGTACTCTGAAGATGTCTGACTGCACTCTGGCTGTTACGTCTCTGTCGGCCCCCCTCGGCCAAGTGCTGTGAGTGGGTAGTGTGAGCCGCGGCTCCTCACAATTTTGTCGCGGCTCCCTCTGATCTCCCACCGAACCTCCTGGTCACACTTGAGCGAACAGGTGCCAATCACTGATGAGTTGAAACTGGGGTGGAGAGGCGGCAGCCACACAAGGTAACAGTCCAGGAGTCTGCAATTGCTGCAACAGTGTCAGACCACTGGAGGTAGCCAACTACACTCTGGGCAAAATGAATACAAGCTACAGCTGACAGGGGGCCGCATCTCCTGTCACACATGGAAGCAAGCAGAGTGGCAAACAGTATAGTGATTTGCAAAAGTGGGGAGGCCAGTCAGATATTTGCAGCCAGGGTGGGGAGCATTGAACGAGGTTCAGAAGAGCTATCATGCAGGGTGGATGGTGGCCACTACCAGGTTTGCCCAAACAGCTCCAGCTTTGGCAGCAGGGACAGGTAAGCAGATTATCATGCAATCAGCAGCCGGTCAGCATTCTGATGGGGTCTCCAGTCAGGGAATCATTTCAGTGACATGGTGGAATTCAAGAATGAATGCCAAGAATAATAAAAATCACTGTCAGGGCTGGAGAAGTGGAGAGCCTCGGTCAAATGTGGCCATACTGCTTGGGCTCACCCTCTCTCCCATTATCTAGTTTGAAAGCTGATCTATTTCCTTTTTAAAGGTTAATGCCAGCAGCCTGGTTCCACCTTGGTTAAGGTGAAACCCATCGATTTGGTAAAGAATCTTCCTTCACAAGAATGTTTTCCATTTCCCATAAAATCTAAAACCCTCTTCGCTGCACCATTTTCTCATCCACGCATTGAGACTTCAGAGCTCTGTTTGCCTCTTGGGTCCTGCACGTGGAACAGGAAGTATTGCTGAGAATGCTACCCTGGAAGTTCTGGATTTCAACTTTCTACCTAAAGCCTAAACTTGGCTTCTGGAACATTCCTCCCATACTCTATGTCACCGGCACCAACATGTACCAAGACAGCATGCTCCTTCCCAGCACTTACAACCTTATCTAGGAAGCATAAGAGATCTGCCACCTTTGCACCAGAAAATGTACCAGGCAATCCTCACATCCACCAGATATCCAACTAAATGCCTAATAATAAAATCACCAACTATAATTGCCATCCTTACCTTTCCCTCATGGGCACATGGTCTTGGAGACATCCTTGGTGCAAGAGGATATTGTTGAGAAAGACTTGAAATGGGGTACCAAAGAGTTAATATGGAGAATGGCTTAGAATTCACTAGCAAACTGGAGAGATATGTGTCCCCAAAACCAAGGCCATGTTTAGCAGAATGGGACAGAATGTTTTTGCTTCTTCTAATTAGCTAAGCAATATGTCTCTGCTTACTTTGTCCCATAAAAAGACTTGTAACAAAAGTGGTGCTGACAATTCAGTTTTTCTATCAATAAATGAGGTACTCTGGTCTAGCCAGGTTGAAGGGGATTTACAGGAACTGCTCGAGTTTGCAGGACTGGGGGCTCCCTTCCTTTAAGGCCTTAAGAGTATGGTCTTTTTAACATAATTCTATGTGTGTGAATTGTTTTATTACATATTATTACTCTCTCTCTCCCATTGCTTTGAGTCAAGGAATGAAGCCCAAGGATCCAGGTTCTGTTGCTGGTGAGGGGTGAATCAGGGTATATTATGATATTACATCATCTGAAGGACAAATCCTAGCTTTAGGACCACTTCCAACTACACCAAGGGTGATGCTCTCCTTTCAAATGATCTCTCTCTTCCATTGCAGTAGGGAGGCTGTCAGTCTGGTGGAGGGACTTCAGTACCAGAAGATTTCTAAAGACAAAAAAGGGACTATGGTATTTGATATGGAAAGGCAGACTAGATAGGCCATATGATCTTTTTCTGTTGACATGTTTCTATGTTTTTACGAGGGGACACCGATAAGTCTCTGGCCTTATAACGAAACAAAAAGCTACGGGCACACTTCAGTTCCAGTGGTCCAAATGCTCTCCATTTGGACCATCGAAACTAAAGTTTGCCTATAGCTTTCTGTTTCATTACAAGGTCAGAGACTTATCAGCACTCTCTCTTATGTTCCTGAAGGTCTTCTCTTATACCTCTCTGTCTGCCTTAGCTCCTCCATGTCTGCTATTCTAGACTCCAGAGATTTGACTTGATCACTGAGGGCAAGGTGTTCTTTGCACCTAGGTCACACATAAAACCTCTCACCAATTGAGAGATAATGATAAATGACACACAGTGCAAACGACTGGACAGCCCCCATCATCACTTGCTGATGAAGATAATCAGTTAAACCTGAAAGTGTAAAAATTCCCCTCCTTTCCTCTTAGCTGGCTGAAGAGCCTATAAATTAAAGACTGTTCTTGGGGTGGGTGAGAGCTGGGGGAGGGGGAAAAATTAACACTGAGAGTTAGTCTGTTAACACTGTACCCTAACTTTATCTTCACTGAGAGTTTGTCTGTTAAAAATATATCCTAATTGGTGATATTTTCAATGAGAGTTTGTCTGTTAGAACTATACCCTAAGGGGTCTATTCTGAGCGACAAATAGCAGGGATGTATGCCCTACCTGGACATATCTCCCCACTATTTCTTCCCCGTGCTGTCCCCGTGTTAACTCCCTATATGAACAGGCGGAAGGCAGAGCGAGGGCGGTATGTGGGCAGGCCATCACCCTGGACATACAGGGTCAATTCTGAAGTCAGCCCTGTATGTCCGGAGGAATGCCAGTTAATGGGGACCTTATTCCACCTCAGAGGTGGAATAAGTCCCCCTGGACACAGGGTAACAGTAGGGACAAAGCAGGGAGGTGTGCAGGAGGTTCCCCACAGCCGATCCCTGGCCATGGGAGGCCCGATCGGTGGTATGGCTGTGGGGATAGGACAATCTCGATGGGCAGCGTTTGTGCATCCATAATGGAGCCACGGTGTCATGGCAATGAGATGCCATGGCACTACAGCTCCATTATGAAGCCAGGCTGAGTTAGCCAGTTATGCAGCTGGGTGTGCGAAAGATCAGAATCGGGGCCAGCCTGCACATCCAGGCCGGTGGACCCAATTCTGATCCTGTGGGGGTTAGATCCCATGACGGCTAGATGCCCCCGCGGGATCAGAATTGGGTCTACCACTATAACATAGTAACATAGTAAATGACGGCAGATAAAGACCAGTATGTTCCATCTAGTCTGCCCAGTAAGATGGCAAGAGTAGGTGCACCTGCCGCTCCATGCAGGCCACCCCTCCCCATGTCTTTGTTTAAGGGGTGAACCCACCACTCCATGTAGGACACCCCTTTATGTTGAGAAATAGTTAAGTTTATTTTGATTTTATCCTGTTGCTGTAAAGGGATCCACTGTGTCTGTCCCATGTCATTTTGAATTCTGTCACTGTATTTGCCCCCAACACTTCCATCAGGAGGGCATTCCAAGCATCCACACCCTTTCAGTGAAAAAGTATGTCCTGACATTGCCTTTCAATTTACGATCTTGCAGCTTCATGTTATGTCCTCTTGTTTTATAGCTTCCCCGTCTTTGGAAGCGGTTTGTTTGCTTATTATTTCTCTTTGTATTTAAAGGTCTGAATTATATCTCCCCTGTCCCTCCTCTCCTCCAGAATGTACATATTTAGGTCTTCAAGTCTCTTCTCATAAGGCTTCTGACGCAGGCTCCAAATCATTTTGGTCGCCTTCCTCTGAACAGTTTCTAGTCTCTTTATATCCTTTGCAAGACATGGTCTCCAAAACTGAACACAGTATCACAAGCGAGGCCTCACCAGTGATTTATACAGTGGTATTAGTACCTCTTTCTTTCTGCCGGTAATTCCTCTTTGTATGCAACCCAACATGTTCCTGGCCTTTGCCACTGCCTTGTCGCACTGTTTTGCCACCTTGAGATCCGCAGAAATAATCACACCAAGGTCCTTCTCCTGGTCCGTGCACACTAACCTCTCACCCCCTATCACATACATTTCCCTTGGATTTCTGCTTCCCAAGTGCATGGCACTGCACTTCTTCACATTCAATCTTAACTGTCAAGCATTAGACCATTCTTCCAGCTTTTGCACTCATGTTATCCACTCCCTCAGGGCAGTCCACTCTGTTGCAAATTTTTGTGTCATCTGCAAAAAGACAGACTTTTCCATGCAGTCCTTCAGCAATATCACTCACAAATACATTGAACAGTGCCGGGCCCAGGACTGAACCCTGGGGCACCCCGCTAATCACCCTCCTTTCATCCAAGTGAGCTCCATTTACCATTACCTTCTGTTGTCTGTCAGTCAACCAATTTCTGATCCAGTTCACCACCTTGGAACCCATCCCCAAACTACTGAGTTTATTGATAAGCCTCCTATGAAGAACAGTATCAAAGGCTTTGCTGAAATCCAGGTAGATGACATCCATCGCATGCCCCTGATCTAGTTCTCTGGTTACACAGTCAAAGAACTCAATCAGATTTGTTTGGCAAGATCGTCCTTTGGTAAAACCATGTTGCCTCAGATCATGCAACCTGTTGGTTTTGAGAAATTCCACTATTCATTCTTTCAGAAGCACCTCCAATACTTTTCCCGCCACCGAGGTAAGGCTCACAGACCTGTAGTTTGTCACTTCTTCCCTGTCACCACTTTTGTGAAGAGGTACCACATCCGCCCTTCTCCAGTCCTGAGGAACTACTCCTGTTTCCAATGATCTGTTGAAAACATCCTTTAATGGCCCTGCAAGAACCACTATGAGCTCTCTCAGAATCCTGGGATGTATCCCATCTGGTCCCATGGCCTTGTCCACTTTCAGTTTTGCAAGTTGTTCTAACACCTCTTCTTCTGTGAATGGTATGGTATCTACTTCATTCCCATTTTTACATTTGGGAGTCACAGGTGGTCCTTCTCCAGGATTTTCTTTAGTAAAAACAGAGCAGAAGTATTTGTTTAGCAATTTTGCTTTTTCAATGTCACTTTCCACAAATCCGTTCCCAGCACTTCTGAGTCCTACAATTCCATCTCTGATTTTCCTCCTCTCCCGAAGAAAGTTTTGTCGCCATACTTCACATCTTTAGCCATCTTTTCCTCTGCCTTTGATTTTGCTTTCCTTATTTCTCTTTTTGTCTTTTAGTTTGATCCTCTATTCCTTACTGTGCTCCTCTGTTTACAAGCTTTTGAATTTTGTGAAAGCTGTGTTTTTTGCCTTTATTTGAGCAGCCACTTCTTTGGAAAACCAAATAGGTTTCCTTCTCCTCTTGTTTTTATTTACTTTCCTTATATATTTATCTGTTGCCCCTTTTATTGCCACCTTTAGTTTAGCCCATTGCAATTCCACTTCCCTTATCCACTCCCCTCTCACCCTGCCAACCCCTCCTTCAGATACTTGGCCATTTTACTGAAGTCAGTGTTTTTGAAGTTTAGGACTTTGAGCTTGCTATGATTGGACTGCACTTTGACTTTTATCTCAAACCACACCGTGTGATGATCGCTGCTGCTCACAGGGGCACCCACCCAGACTTTGACACGTTATCACCATTGGTGAGCACTAAATCCAGCATTGAGCTTTCCCTGGTTGGTTCCATCACCATCTGTTTAAGTGACACATCTTGGAAAGCATCCACAATTGTTTTGCTTCTTGATTGATTCGCAGAAGGAGTACTCCAATTCATATCGGGTAGATTAAAGTCACCTAATATCATCACTTCCCCCTTTGTGGCTATCTTGGCAATATCTATAATCAATTCATTATCTATTTCTTCGATTTGAGTTGGAGGTCTGTAGACTACAGCAGTATGGATGACAGTGCCATCTCCTCTTTCCAACACAATCCAGAGTGCTTCTTTTCCCCATGCCCCCTGCATTGCAGTAGCTTTCATATTGCTTTTTACATACAAGGCTACTCCTCCTCCTTTTCCTCTTTCTCTGTCTCTTCTGAATAGTTTATAGTCATCTATGGCTATATTCCACTCATGTGATTCATTAAACCATGTTTCTGTAATGGCCACAATGTCCAAGTCCATTTCCACCATTAGGGCTTCCAGGTCAGGATCTTTGTTGGCTAAGCTTCGAGCATTTGTGCTCATTGCTTTCCAGTATTTAAGTGGCTTGCATGTATTTTGGATTGATTTTGTTCTGCGCACTTCTTCCCACTTGTCATTGATGTGTGGTTTAAAAATGTGGCTATTTCTGATGTTGTTGTGCATTTGCCGAGAGTGACGTGCTGAACTAGTCCTTCTCCATCCGTCACCCCCTTTTTCTAGTTTAAATGCATATCCACATACTACCTGATTTTTTTTACATAGGATTCTTTTCCCTGTGAAAGAGAGATGTAGTCCATCAGCACAGTATAGATTCTTGTCGGTCCATCTGTTTCCCCAGTCACCAATAAAACTGAACCCTTCTCATTCGCACCAGGTCTGGAGCCATGTAATAAAGCTGTTTATGTGAAGCAGCCTTTCTGTCCCCCTTACCATGAACAGGTAGAACTTCTGAGAATGCTATAGTGTTAACAATGGGATTGAGTTTCTCTCCCAGAGTCTGGAAGTCCCTTTGAACTGCAGAGGCACTGTTTCTAGCCAGGTCATTTGTACACAGGTGGATGACAACATCCATTTTGGAGTGCTCACTTTCTGCGCTAAGTACATCAACAATTTGGTTTGAATTCCTGCTGGCTGCAGAGCCTGGGAGGCATTTGACTATCTTCTCTCCTTTGAACTGCGTTCCCAAGTTGGTGCCTCTGATGATGGAATCTCCAAGTAGTAGTAGTTTTCAGTTTGGTGAGTTTTTCTTCATATTTGGTGCTTTAGCAGGAGATTGGGCATTGACTGACTCATTTAAGGGCCCTTCAGTTTCCATGAGTTGGTGATCCTCATTAACCAAAGAATCGAAGGCATTATGCAGAGATATCTCTTGATGTATAGGATGTCTCTGCGTTACAGGTCACAATCTACCCAAGCCCTCTGTGATCCATTTGTTCCTGGGATGTTTGATTCTTTGTGGGAGGGGTGATGGACTTTGTTCTGTTTGTATCCTAGAAGAGGTGTGTTTCAATGCAGCTAGTTCTTCCCTTAGTAGAGTCAATTCTTTATGCATGGCAGCTAGTTCCTCCCTTAGTAGAGTCAATTCTTTATGCATGGCAGTTGACTTGAGGCACAAAGGACAAGCTCTTAGGTTCCAAATGATTTGTCTCTGAATGAAAGCACCACACCTATTGCACTGAATACATGACATGCTGATTAAGCAGTCCTAGAAGGAGAAGAAGAAGAAAAAGTGGGCTTAAAACCAAATTAAAAAGGATAGATGGCAACATATGTGACCACTCTACATATAAGCAATGCAGTCCTGGGGTGGGTGGGGTGAGGGGTAGGGTGGGCGGGAACCTACATTTCCCTGGCCAGTAGGCCTTACATGAACAGTGGGCACACTCAGATATCTTATTTAAGGGCTACACAAGGAATGTAGGCAGTCAGAATATTCCCAAAAAGTAATGTATAACCAATATTTAAATTCTATATTAGCAACAGGCAAAGATAGAAAGCTGAAAGCTTAGCTTTGTGCAGGCTCTCAAAGCTGTGAAGACTGGAATGGACCAGGTATGTGTGGCAGGCTGTAAGATAATCTAATTAGCCCCTCCCTGGGAGCAGGCTTGCAACAGAAATTTCAAACAATGGAAGCAGAAATAGTCAAACGGAACTTTTTCTTTCTTTGTATCTGCCTACTGTGCAAAGGTCCCTGTAATTTTAACTGATACCTTTGCTTCTAAAGTCAGTGGGAAACACAGGTAAAAGACCAGGGCCCTGCAATTTAAGTATTTCTATTCCAAGTAGCTTTATATCTCTAGTAGCTTTATATCTCTGTATGCCCCAATTCTGACTGGCCGCACAAGGAGCTGGATGTCCACCTGTGAATAGGCCTCTAACTGAATTTAGTTTCACTGAGAAAGTTTGGGGATCTTTTACTAGAACTGCCAACATATGTTCTGGCGTGTGCTGCATGTGTATTGAGACACGTTGCCATCAAGTGCAGGGGCATGACAGTGCGGGATGATTCCTGCACTAACTCACATTAAGATTGCGAGTGGGCAGAATAGGGGCTGATAGTGGGTATGGTGTTCTCCATGCAGTTAGCGCCAGGTTCACACCATGCACTAACTACACCAAATGGATTGTACAAAAATCAAATTGACTACATCTGTGGAAGCCCAACAATGGAAAAGCTCTATAGCATCAACAAAAGACAAAACCTGGAGCTGAATGTGGTAAAGATCACCAACTACTAGTATGCAAACTCAAGCTGAAGTTGAAAAAGAGCAAACTACTCGTGAATGCAGCAAAATATGGCCTTGAGAATATACCAACGGAATTTAAAGACAGCCTGCAAAATCAATTTGCTGCTTTAGATACAAATGACAAAGCTCTGAATAGTTATGGAATGACATCAAGAAGGTTGCATTCAAAGAAAGTGAGAAGTCTCTACAAAAGGTAAAAAAGCAAAAACAGCCAAAACGGATGACCAAAGAAACTCAGAAAATTGCCCAGAAACGCAGAGAAGCTAAAGTCAGAGGAGAGAGAGAGGCAATCACAGAACTCAGAGATTTCCAACGTGCAGCAAGACAAGTCAAGAAGAAGTACTAGAATGATGCCTGCAAGGAAATAGAAAGAAGAAGAACAAGATCAGCTTTCTTAAAGCTACAAGAGTTAAAGAAAAAAGTTCTTGCCTCTAATTGGAATGCTCCAAGATGCTCAAGGATCGATGTTGAATGATGCTGAAAATATCAAGAAAAGGTATAAAGAATATACAGAGTCATTATACCATAAAGATCAAATGGACCAACATCCACTTCAACCTGTACCTTATGATCAGGAACCATTGGTGATGAAAAAAGAAGATGAAGCAGCAGCATTGAATGCTTTATCAAAGAACAAACCACCAGACATTGATGGCATTCCCACTGAAGTATTACAGCTGTTACCTTACTTACAAGGCTCTTCCAGGAAATTTGAAAGACAACATCATGGCCAACTGACTGGAAAAGATCTGTGTTTATGCCAATACTGAAGAAAGGTGATCCAACTGTGGAAATTATTGTACAGTCGCTCTGATCCCACATGCCAGCAAGATTCTACTAAAGATTATTCAGCAGAGGCTACAACCATACCTGGAACAAGAATTACCTGAAGTGCAAGCAGGGTTCAGAAAAGGTCGAGGATCTAGAGACATCATTGTGGATGTGAGATGTATCCTTTAAAAGACAAAATAATACCAAAAGTATATCTACATGTGTTTTATTGACTACAGCAAGGCTCTTGACTCTGGGTATACCAGAATACCTGATAGTTCTCTTGCGCAACCTTTACATTGATCAAGAAGCAACAGTTCGAATGGAAAAAAGGAGAAACAGAATGGTTTAAAATCAGCAAAGGTGTATGACAAGGCTGCATTCTGTGTAATGTATATGAAGAACAAATCATCAGAGAAGAAGGACTGTACCTAGATAACAGAGGCTGAAGATTGGTGGAAGACTCATCGATAACCTTTACTATGCTGATGATATGACATGACTGGCTGAAAGTAGAGATGATATGAAACATTTGCTTCTCAAGATCAAGGAACATAGTCTTTAAATGGGCCAGCACCTTAACGTAAAGAAGACAAAGATCCCGCCAACTACGTATCAAAATCATAAGTTCATTGTTGATGGAGAAAAGTTTGAAATAGTTGATCCAAGTAGGTTAAAGTTTTCAACTATCAATAAAGTAATGACAAGCAGTCAAGAAATCCAGTGACACATTGCTCTTGGCAGAATGTCTGTGTAGAACCTAGATAAGATTCTCAAGAACACAGATGTCTCTCTCTATACAAAGATACAACTTGTTCAAGCCATGGTATTTTCAATAATGTCATATGGATTTGAAAGTGAATAAGATAGATAGGAAAAAAAAATGTGATGCTTTTGAATTATGGTGCTGGCAGCAAATGCTGTGTATACCATGGACTGTCCAAAGAACAAGCCAGTCACCACTAGAGGAGATCAAATCTAAGCTTTCTTTAAAAACTCAGATGATAAGACTTTGACTCTCATACTTAGGATACATCATGCGAAGAGAGAGATCATTAGAGAAAGACAGCATGCATGGCAAGGTAGAAAGTCAGTATAAAAGAGAAAGGCTAGCAATGTGACGGATCAATACAATAACAGCAATAGCATACCATAGCGGGTGTCACTCTATCAACAATGAGCCACCTGAATGAAGAACAAACACTGTTTAGGACTACTATCCAGAGGGTTGCCATGAGTCGACAATGACTCAATGGCACTTAACAACAAGTGCACCCGAGCTAATGTGGCATGCACTAAGGGCCAGGGATCTAAGTGAACTGTTGGGAGAATGCTTTCCATGCCCCACGACAGTTGACAATGGTGTTGCGCATAACATTCCATAGTTTTGGTGCTGTTAGCATGTTCGGTGCAACACCTTAGCATCCTTTAGTTAAAGGGCCCCACAATATTATGCATGCACAAACATGCTTTACTGTAGCAATGATAGCAGAGTGATGCACAATACTTATTTTATACCATGCATATCACTTAGCATTGAGAGCAAAAGGTTCCAGTTTGGTATCATCAGACCACAAAACCTCTTGCATATGGAGTAGAGGATAATGAGTAAAAACTGACAGCCACGAAGGAGTGCATGGATTGGAATAATGTATCTGAAGGATACTACCAAAACAGGGAGGTTAGGGCAGCAACCTGATACCAGGAAGACAAGGGATCAAATCCCACTGGTATTCCTTGTGCCCCAAAGGCTTTACATGGGAAACTTCCCTACCTACTGGTGTAAAGGCCTTATCCAGGATTTTCGAAGAGCACCTACACAGGTAGTGCCCTCCAAAAATACAGGATATGTCCCTAATGCATCCAGATGCTATCCTCATAGCATCAGGGCATGTTGAGGGTGTTCCGGGACAGAGCGGAGGCGGGCCATGGCACTACTCATGTAGCACCGATTTTCGATGCTACACAGTTAGCTCTTGCGGCTTCCTGTCTATGCGGTGACACCCAGATTTTCGATGCTGGGGCCGCATATGACCCTGGCATGGAAAATTCGGGTTAGGCGGGAGGTGGGTGGGCTATGTGCTGACACGGCGCATAGCACCACCCAGCTCAAATTTGGGCCCTTAATCCTCTACTGCCTCAGGTACAAACTTAGATTGTAAGCCCTCCAGTAATAGAGAAATGCCTACAGTGCCTGAATGTAGGTTGCCTAGATCTATTCCCAGAAAGGCATGAGCTAAATAAATAAAATATAAATAAATGGGATAGGAGGCCTTGACGTATTGTGGACTGGGAACAGATGAAAAGATAGAAACAGAGAGTGAACCTAAATGGTCAATTTTGTCATTGGAAAAAGATGAATAGTGGTCTATCCTAGGGATCTATACAGGGCCGTTTGCTTGTTATATTTTTAGAAATGACCTGGAAATAGGAACAATATGTGAGGTATTCAGATTTGCAAATGACACTAACTTCTTGAAAATTCTTAAATCAGAAGTGGATAGTGAAAAATAGCAAGAGAACCTTGAGAAACTGAGAGACTGGTCATCCAAATGACAAATGAAAATTAAAGGGTAATTTCATAAATGCCTGCAGGATTAACATATGCATATATTTGAGGCCTATTTTATACAGTGAAGTATTAAATGTGTGTATTTTATATTATAAAACAGAGGTGTAACTGAGGTAAACATATGCACAAATTAGGCACAAGCATTTATGGCTTCTCTATGGCAGGAATAAATTTATGATTTCCACACGTGTGTAATTTATAGTATTTTAGAACTTACACACATAAATTTGATCACTACCTATGCTCCAGGACATTCTGCTTTTCTGAATGTATACACTGAAAGTACACGATCTGACTTTTGCATAAGCTTACATTATAGTGACGGCCTAAAGTATACATTTAAATGCCCATAAATGCGCATGAGTCCTTGAAAATATATGTCTTATACACCTAAATGAAGTCTATCTTTACATGATTTCTTAAGAAATTGTCCCCTAGGAGTCAGCACCCAGGGAAAAGATTTAGGTGTCATCGTGAATAACAGGCTGAATCTGCTGGGTGCTCAGTGACAGCCAAGAAAGCTAAGATTACAGTAGGAATTTTGAGGAAAGGAATGGAGAATAAAAGGACTGGGTTTCTGAGGGGAGCACATTTTTACTAATGTACAGGGCATGGAGGGCAAGGTTTTCACTGTGCCAATTGGCCATTAAAAAGACAGTGAGCACAACACTATCTTTGTGTTACTAAAGCCAGGAACATGCAGTATTCCTCACTTCTAGCAAGGGTAAAAATCAAATTTACTGAAGGGTTCACTAACCTGTGCTATTAAGCTATCACAGGTTTAATGTATCCCTTGCTAAATATTCATGTGATAAAATAGATCAACAATGTACTATTTTATTGCATTTTTGACAATAGAGGGCTTAGATTTTAAGTCCTCTGGAAATATATACTATACCTTAATGCAACTTGCCTTCAGGATCAGCTTAAGTTAGGAAATGGCTTGTGACACTCGAGAGCAAGGGCAACAAAATCTGCCTCATGGTTTACCCCATCACAGTAGCAGGAGCATTT